>CM059497.1:15000000-17500000 GCA_030378355.1 Eleusine indica
AAAGGCATTATAGCCCCCACTTATGGGACTTTTCTACTATCCGAGTGATTTCAATATTAAATCACCAAGAACCTAAATTTTGATATGTAATAAATGCTGCAAACAGTATCACCACTTCCTTTTATCAAGGCAGCAACCCGCGAACCATTCCTGCTCGCTAGGTCAACCTATTAGTATATATAGTCGTGTGCACCCCTTCACCTTCTTCACTCAGTATTCCAGCCGCCACCAACGCCCCCGCACGAACCCTAGATCTCAGATCCCCATTTCTTCCCAGAGATTTCTGCTCATCTCCATTTCTGCAAACACCGATTTCAATGGCACCCAAGCGCACTCGCCAAAGCACCAAATCCCAGTCAAAGGAGCAAGCTTCTCCTGGCAAAACTGAAGATGAGGCAGTCTTCGACATCCCCATGGGAATCAGGGAGTTCCCGGTCTCCGCCATGGACGCGGAGAAGATCAACAGGCTCGTGATCGATGGAGTGCTCCAAGATCAGCAAACCGGGGATTGGATTGAAGCAATAGGTCAGAAGTTCCCGCAACCCCTAGTAGATCATATCACTATTTTTGCATCCTTTTTCTATTATGGATTTGGGATTCCGTGTTGTGATTTCTTCCGAGGGTTGCTATTCTTCTATGGAATCAACCTTGTGAATCTAAATCCTAACTCGATTCTCCATATCTCTATCTTTATTCATCTATGCGAGGTATTCCTAGGGATCGCCCCCCATTTGGTTACTTTCAAAGAACTGTTTGTTTTGGAATCAAACAACAAAAATGTGATTGGAGGTGCAGGATTTCAATTGAGGAATAAGTCAAAGTATATCAAAGTTCCTCTTTGTTCGACGAACAAAGGGTGGCACGCAGATTGGTTTTAACATGGAAACCTGTTGATGCGAAAAAATAAACTGTTGATCCTCCGCGTGCAAACACGAGCCCTAGGAGATCTGCTTAGCTCCAGTGCAGGTCCAATGGCGCGTTATAGACGGTGCACGGCATGCCAGTCAGTTTGACCATTCAACTGATAAGGTGTGCGCCTACGAGTCGATGGACGATACCCTCCAGGCAGAGAGTCGATGAAGATTAAGTCAATGCAGGCACAGTTGATCTAGGCAGAGAGTCGATGAACCGAAGCCGATACAAAAGCTAAGAATCTAATCATCTATCGGTTGTTGCTAGTAACAAGATAACTCATCGGCTAAACACTCCGATGATACCCCGAATAGATCCTCGTGACAAGATCGTTCTTGCATGGTTGTCCAATTAGAAGATCGGATTAACCGAGACAGTTCAAGATATCCTAGAAGATCGGTCTGAGCTGAGACAGTTCTTGGAACGAACGAACACTCACACAATACTAGATCTAATCGCTAAGATCTCTGCAGAGGTGACTCAAATATACAGATCAGACTAGATTGAATCGCTAGAATTAACTATGATAGATCAGTTTTCCTGAGATAGTATGCAGCTAATCCTAGCAAAACAACCTAGACAGATCCAGTATACCGGGTAACTAGCAAGCACGACGAACTAACTAGAAGATCGGTCCACGCCGAGACAGTCCTGGGCAGGTTGCCGCGATCACCGGGGTGGCGAGTACTCCGCCATGTCACCGAGGTCGAACTAGTCTGATGTGAACAAGGGTTCCCAATCTTCCGAAAGGTTCTTAGTAAGTTGATTTGATCGGAGGCGACACACAAATCGATCCGGCTTCAGAACAGCATGTTCTAAACCCCGCAATCGCAGCACGACGTCTCCTCTGGTTATCAACCGTCCAAAGACGATTGACCTCGCCGAGAAGGCTAATCCCTGCCTGCGAATCAAGAACACAAGCAAGAACAATGAAGAATGCAACACAATTGCAGATGTATGATTAAACTCTCGAAGTTGGGGTCTCACAAACCGATGAACGGCGAAACTGTTTATGAACAGAATTGATCTAAGCAAAACCCGAACCCTAATGGTGCGGCGGCGGCTGTATATAAAGACCGTAGGGTCGTGCAAGACCCTCTGGACGCGCTCCTACTTGGGCTCAACTAGATACAAAGCCCAAAGGCCAAAAATAGGCGACGCAGCACCGACACAGATTCTGGACTCTCTCTTGTTTTGACGATTCCTGATGACTCTGGATGAATTTTGACATGAGGCCAGTGGCATTGGAAAGGTCTTCTCCTTATCTTTCCGTGCATATGTAGAACGTCCAAATCCGAGTCCGTATGCGTCCTGGGCGACTGTTTTAGTACAGACTGGTCCTGGGCCCCGAAACAGACTCGAAGTCGGTTTTGATTGGGCCTCCACTTTGGCTTCCAAGTCGTTGCTGGTCCTCCACGTTCCCAACTCCTTCTCTCATCATCTCCTGGTCCTCTCCATGGTTTCTAATCATAAAATAATCATTAGGTAGCAAACCATTCTCAAAAGTAACATATAGCGAAGAACGTAGGAACGAGCTCACCTCTAAATTTAGTCGTCGTGTACGAGCTCTAGTCGTTGGACCTTGCAAATCCAGATTTGGAGGAGTGTTGTGTGCATCCATAGGAGTAATGTCGTCATCATCCTCCCCCTCTTGAAGTGGAGTCGTCCTCGACTCGAGCTCATCCTCTTCTCCCAAGTATGGTTTCAAATCTGAAATGTTAAAAGTAGGACTAACCCCGAACTCGGGAGGCAACTCAAGTTTGTATGCATTATCATTAATCTTCTCCATTATTTTGAATGGACCATCAGCTCTAGGCATTAGTTTAGACTTTCTCAATTCTGGAAATCTATCCTTCCTTAAGTGTAACCACACTAAATCTCCTACATCAAGCTTTACTTCCTTTCTACCCTTACTACCAGCAATTTTATACTTTTCATTCATCTTTTCAATGCTAAGTCTAGTGGTCTCATGCATTTGCAAAATAAATTCAGCACGCTCCTTAGCATCAACATGAACTCTCTCATTAATAGGTAGAGGAAGTATATCAAGTGGAGTATGGGGATCAAAACCATACACTACCTTGAATGGACTTACCTTGGTAGTAGAATGTGTTGCCCGATTATAAGCAAACTCAACATGAGGTAAGCATTCTTCCCATTGCTTCAAATTTTTCTTCAAAATAGCTCACAACATAGTACCCAAAGTGCGGTTCACAACCTCAGTTTGTCCATCAGTTTGTGGATGACAAGTTGTAGAAAATAGCAACTTTGTACCCAACTTATTCCAAAGCGTGCGCCAAAAATGACACAAGAATTTTGCATCACGATCTGAAACAATAGTAGAAGGCATACCATGCAAACGTACAATTTCTTTGAAAAAAAGATCAGCAATATAACTAGCATCATCAGTTTTATGACATGGTATAAAGTGTGCCATCTTGGAAAAACGATCCACAACAACAAAAATGCTATCGCTCCCCCTCTTAGTCCTAGGCAGTCCTAAAATAAAGTCCATAGAAATATCCGCCCAAGGAATAGAAAGAACAGGAAGTGGCATGTATAAACCATGTGGATTCAATCGAGACTTAGCTTTTTGACATGTAGTGCAGCGAGCAACAAAACGCTCAACATCTTTCCTCATCCTTGGCCAAAAGAAGTGTGTGGCCAAAATATCCTCTGTCTTCTTAGCACCAAAATGACCCATCAATCCACCTCCATGCGTGATGAGGACATCACTCCTATCGATGCACACAACACTCCTCCAAATCTGGACTTGCAAGGTCCAATGACTAGAGCTCGTGCACGACGACTAAATTTAGAGGTGAGCTCGTTCCTACGTTCTTCGCTATATGTTACTTTTGAGAATGGTTTGCTACCTAATGATTATTTTATGATTAGAAACCATGGATAAGACCAGGAGATGATGTGAGAAGGAGTTGGGAACGTGGAGGACCAGCAAGGGCTTGGAAACCAAAGTGGAGGCCCAATCAAAACCGACTTCGAGTCTGTTTCGGGGCCCAGGACCAGTCTGTACTAAAACAGTCGACCAGGACGCATACAGACTCGGATTTGGACGTTCTACATATGCACGGAAAGATAAGGAGAAGACCTTTCCAATGCCGCCGGCCTCATGTCAAAATTCATCCGGAGTCATCGGGAATCGTCAAAACAAGACAGAGTCTAGAATCTGTGTCGGTGCTACGTGGCCTATTTTTGGCCTTTGGGCTTTGTATCTAGTTGAGCCCAATTAGGGGCGCATCCAGAGGGTCTTGCACGACCCTAGGGTCTTTATATACAGCCGCCGCCGCACCATTAGGGTTCAGGTTTTGCTTAGATCAATTCTGTTCATAAACAGTTTCGCCGTTCATCGGTTTGTGAGACCCCAACTTCGAGAGTTTAATCAGACATCTGCAATTGTGTTGCATTCTTCGTTGTTCTTGCTTGTGTTCTTGATTCGCAAGCAGGGTTTAACCTTCTCGGCGAGGTCAATCGTCTTTTGGACGGTTGATAACCAGAGGAGACGTCGTGCTGCGATTGCGGGGTTTAGAACGTGCTGTTCTGAAGCCGGATCGATTTGTGTGTCGCCTCCGACCAAATCAACTTACCAAGAACCTTTCGGAAGATCGGAAACCCTTGTTCACATCAAGTGGTAATCAGAGCTTCAGGTGCACCGTCAGGTTCACACTACCCTTTAGTTTTGTTTTCGTGTTCTTCCTATCATCCACAGAAAATACCAAAAAAAATTTCCCCCGCCCATAACCACGTGTTTAGCCTTTGCATATTTCAATTTCAGAGTCCGTAGTGTTGAGTTTGTGCCCTAGTTCTTGTTTAGTCGCTGGTTTAGTTTGTGTTTTTGTCGTCAGTAGTGTTTCCCTTGCAACCCTAGCCGCCATCCCCTTCACCATCCTCGGTTTTGTCGGCTTTGTGTGCTAGGGTTGATTGATCAACACGCCCACCCTAATCCCACTTGATATGAACAAGAGTTCCCGATCTTCCGATAGGTTCTGATAATCTTGATTAAGGCGGAGGCGATCACCAGGGCCGTCACCGACGCCGTCACCAAGCTTCACCTGGGAGAAAGCATGGAGCGGTTGGATAAGAGAGTCTCTAAGCTAACCGATCAGGTTGTCGAATTGGAGACCGCTCACAAGACCAACAACAACAACAACAACAACACCAACACCAACAATGACACCAACAACGACGTTGAAGACGATCATGATGAAGCAACGGTGTATAAGGCTGATGGCACCGTCGATAGGTCAGCTACAAGGACCGCAAGGTTACGACGCCGTTTGCAACGTAACCCTCAAGGTATGGGTGGTTTCCACAACCACAACCGTCGCACACAAGGTAACTATGCTCCAGATGATCCGTATGCTAAAATTAAGTTTTCAATTCCTTCGTTTTCGGGTCAATACGATGGTGATGCTTACCTTGATTGGGAAATGACGGTAGAACAAAAATTTAATGCCCACCTTGTTCCTGAACAACATAGAGTTAGACAAGCCACTAGTGAGTTTAAGGACTTTGCTATTGTTTGGTGGAGTGGTCTAGCTGCTGAAATCGATTTGCCTACTACTTGGGAAGAACTTAAGGTAGAAATGCGTGATCGTTTTGTTCCTCCTTCTTTTTATAGAGAAATTCGTAATAAACTGCAGCGTTTAGATCAAGGAGATAAAACTGTTCAGCAGTATTTTAGTGAGCTTCAGAAGGGTTTGATTCGTTGTGCTGTGGTTGAAAAAGTAGAGGATCAGATTTGCCGCTTTTATTCTGGTTTGAGAAAAGAAATTCAGGACATCCTTGATTACAAAGAATTTTATACCCTCAACCAGTGTTTCCAGTATGCTATGCTTGCAGAGAAAGAATCACAGGGACTTTTCCAGGCTTTTGAGGAGTACAGCAAGTCCAGGAATTTCTACCCACCACGGCCGACGGGGACTTCGGGGCTGCCCAAGCCATCTTTCCGGCTGCCCCCACCAGCTAGTGTTGTTTCTGCAGCACCAAGATCAGCCCCTGCCCCTTCTACGCACTCAGGTAAAAATTCTGTGCAGGTACCGGCTAGTACTGCCTCCTCTGTTGCTTCGACGGGACGCACTACAGGGATTCAGTGCCACCGCTGCCATGGTCTTGGCCATGTGCAGAAAGATTGCCCAAGTCGGCGGGCATATGTGGCGACAGATGATGGCGGTTACATGAGCACCTCCGATGTGGAGGATGAGGAGGAGGATGTCGCTGCCACCAGCGGTGACCTCGTCCTTGGAGGCGGAGATACCACGGGCTATATGAATATTATTGTGCAGCGTGTGCTTAGCACACAAGTCCAGCAGCCCGAGATGATGCAGCGACATAACTTGTTCCAGATTTTCTTCGTCATCAAGAACCGTCGGGCACGTGTCATCATTGATGGAGGAAGCTGCAACAATTTGGTGAGTTCTGATGTGGTTAAGAAGCTTGATTTGACCACACGCCCACATCCACATCCATACTACATTCAGTGGTTAAATGACTCTGGAAAAGCTAAGGTAACACAAACTTGTAGAGTTCCTTTTTCCATTGGTTCCTATGTCGATTCTGTTGATTGTGATGTTGTACCCATGCAAGCTTGTTCACTTTTATTGGGTAGACCTTGGGAATTTGATAATGATGCTGTACACCATGGTAAAAGTAATAAGTACACTTTTATGCATAAAGGAACTAAAATTACTTTGTTACCAATGACCCCTGCTGAAATTGTACAAGCTGATTTAGAACGAGCTGCTAGTTTGAAAAATAAAAGCCCTGAAATTCAGCAACCTGTTAATTCTGCTTCTACACCAAGTAATGTTAATGATTCTTCAAGTTCTAAGGGTGCTGCAATTAAATTACAAGGTCGTGCATGTCTTGCCACAAAATCTGAGCTTGCTGAAATTTCTACTGATGATATTTGCTATGCTTTGATATGCAAACAAGCCTTGTTTTCGCTTGGTGATATTGCTTCTAGTGCTTTGCCTCCTGCTGTCACTAACCTTTTGCAGGAGTATGAGGATGTTTTCCCAGCTGAGATACCCCCGGGATTGCCACCTTTGAGAGGGATTGAGCATCAAATTGATTTGATTCCTGGTGCTACTTTACCAAACCGTGCTGCTTATAGGACCAACCCTGAGGAGACTAAGGAGATACAACGACAAGTCCAAGACCTTTTGGATCGTGGGTATGTTCGTCAATCACTTAGTCCTTGTGCTGTTCCTGTACTTTTGGTTCCTAAGAAAGATGGTTCTTGGCGTATATGTGTAGATTGTAGAGCCATTAATAACATTACTATTAGGTATCGTCATCCTATTCCTAGGCTAGACGACATGCTTGATGAGTTATGTGGTGCTATAATTTTCACTAAAATTGATTTGCATAGTGGCTACCATCAAATTAGAATGAAACTTGGAGATGAATGGAAAACAGCTTTCAAAACCAAATTCGGGTTGTATGAGTGGTTAGTAATGCCTTTTGGGTTGACCAATGCACCCAGTACTTTCATGCGTTTGATGAATGAGGTTTTAAGACCTTTTATTGGCAAATTTGTGGTTGTTTACTTTGATGATATCTTGATTTATAGCAAATCCATGGATGATCATATGATTCATTTACGTGCTGTTTTTGATGCTTTGCGAGTTGCACGTTTATTTGGTAACCTTGAGAAGTGCACCTTTTGCACGGATCGAGTCTCTTTTCTTGGCTATGTTGTGACTCCACAGGGAATTGAGGTGGATGTGGCGAAGATTGAAGCTATAAAGAGCTGGCCTGTACCAAAAACTATCACACAGGTGAGGAGTTTTCTTGGTCTTGCAGGTTTCTACCGCCGCTTTGTCAAAGATTTCAGCACCATTGCTGCACCATTGCATGAGTTGACAAAGAAGGGCGTTGACTTCCATTTTGGTAAGGTACATCATGAGTCTTTTGATGCTTTGAAGGACAAACTTACACATGCACCATTGCTGCAATTACCCAATTTTGATAGGACTTTTGATCTTGAATGTGATGCTAGTGGTATAGGCATTGGTGGTGTTTTGATGCAAGATGGTAAACCTGTTGCATACTTTAGTGAGAAAATTACTGGGCCTGTTTTGAATTATTCCACGTATGATAAGGAACTATATGCACTTGTACGTTCTTTAGAGACGTGGCGTCATTATTTGTTGCCCAAAGAATTTGTTATTCATTCTGATCATGAATCACTTAAGTATATTCGTTCTCAATGCAATTTGAACCGTAGACATGCTAAATGGGTTGAGTTTATTGAGTCTTTTCCTTATATTATTAAACATAAGAAAGGGAAGGATAATGTGATTGCTGATGCTTTATCTAGGCGATATACTTTGTTGTCTCAACTTGATTGTAGAATTTTTGGACTTGAGGCAATTAAAGAACAATATGTTGCTGATGTTGATTTTAAAGATGTATTGCTGCACTGTAAAGAAGGTCGTGCTTGGCACAAATTTGTGTTGAATGATGGATTCTTGTTTAGAGCTAACCGCCTATGCATTCCAGTTGGTTCCGTTCATCTTTTGTTGTTGCAGGAGGCGCATGGAGGTGGATTGATGGGTCATTTTGGTGCTAAGAAGACAGAGGATATTTTGGCCACACACTTCTTTTGGCCAAGGATGAGGAAAGATGTTGAGCGTTTTGTTGCTCGCTGCACTACATGTCAAAAAGCTAAGTCTCGATTGAATCCACATGGTTTATACATGCCACTTCCTATTCCTTCTATTCCTTGGGCGGATATTTCTATGGACTTTATTTTAGGACTGCCTAGGACTAAGAGGGGGAGCGATAGCATTTTTGTTGTTGTGGATCGTTTTTCCAAGATGGCACACTTTATACCATGTCATAAAACTGATGATGCTAGTTACATTGCTGATCTTTTTTTCAAAGAAATTGTACGTTTGCATGGTATGCCTTCTACTATTGTTTCAGATCGTGATGCAAAATTCTTGAGTCATTTTTGGCGCACGCTTTGGAATAAGTTGGGTACAAAGTTGTTAGTTTCTACAACTTGTCATCCACAAACTGATGGACAAACTGAGGTTGTGAACCGCACTTTGGGTACTATGTTGCGAGCTATTTTGAAGAAAAATTTGAAGCAATGGGAAGAATGCTTACCTCATGTTGAGTTTGCTTATAATTGGGCAACACATTCTACTACCAAGGTAAGTCCATTCAAGGTAGTGTATGGTTTTGATCCCCGTACTCCACTTGATATACTTCCTCTACCTATTAACGAGAGAGTTAATGTTGATGCTAAGGAGCGTGCTGAATTTATTTTGCAAATGCATGAGACCACTAGACTTAGCATTGAAAAGATGAATGAAAAGTATAAAATTGCTGGTAGTAAGGGTAGAAAGGAAGTAAAGCTTGATGTAGGAGATTTAGTGTGGTTACACTTAAGGAAGGATAGATTTCCAGAATTGAGAAAGTCTAAACTAATGCCTAGAGCTGATGGTCCATTCAAAATAATAGAGAAGATTAATGATAATGCATACAAATTTGAGTTGCCTCCCGAGTTCGGGGTTAGTCCTACTTTTAACATTTCAGATTTGAAACCATACTTGGGAGAAGAGGATGAGCTCGAGTCGAGGACGACTCCACTTCAAGAGGGGGAGGATGATGAGGACATCACTCCTATGGATACACACAACACTCCTCCAAATCTGGACCTGCAAGGTCCAATGACTAGAGCTCGTGCACGACGACTAAATTTAGAGGTGAGCTCGTTCCTACGTTCTTTGCTATATGTTACTTTTGAGAATGGTTTGCTACCTAATGATTATTTTATGATTAGAAACCATGGAGAAGACCAGGAGATGATAGGAGAAGGAGTTGGGAACGTGGAGGACCAGCAAAGGCTTGGAAACCAAAGTGGAGGCCCAATCAAAACCGACTTCGAGTCTGTTTCGGGGCCCAGGACCAGTCTGTACTAAAACAGTCGACCAGGACGCATACGGACTCGGATTTGGACGTTCTACATATGCACGGAAAGATAAGGAGAAGACCTTTCCAATGCCGCCGGCCTCATGTCAAAATTCATCCGGAGTCATCGGGAATCGTCAAAACAAGACAGAGTCCAGAATCTGTGTCGGTGCTGCGTGGCCTATTTTTGGCCTTTGGGCTTTGTATCTAGTTGAGCCCAATTAGGGGCGCGTCCAGAGGGTCTTGCACGACCCTAGGGTCTTTATATACAGCCGCCGCCGCACCATTAGGGTTCGGGTTTTGCTTAGATAAATTCTGTTCATAAACAGTTTTGCCGTTCATCGGTTTCTGAGACCCCAACTTCGAGAGTTTAATCATACATCTGCAATTGTGTTCCATTCTTCGTTGTTCTTGCTTGTGTTCTTGATTCGCAGGCAGGGATTAGCCTTCTCGGCGAGGTCAATCGTCTTTTGGACGGTTGATAACCAGAGGAGACGTCGTGCTGCGATTGCGGGGTTTAGAACGTGCTGTTCTGAAGCCGGATCGATTTGTGTGTCGCCTCCGACCAAATCAACTTACCAAGAACCTTTCGGAAGATCGGAAACCCTTGTTCACATCAATGCGCTTCCTGCAACAACAAAAGACGAACAGAACCAACTGGAATGCATAGGCGGTTAGCTCTAAACAAGAATCCATCATTCAACACAAATTTGTGCCAAGCACGACCTTCTTTACAGTGCAGCAATACATCTTTAAAATCAACATCATCAACATATTGTTCTTTAATTGCCTCAAGTCCAAAAATTCTACAATCAAGTTGAGACAACAAAGTATATCGCCTAGATAAAGCATCAGCAATCACATTATCCTTCCCTTTCTTATGTTTAATAATATAAGGAAAAGACTCAATAAACTCAACCCATTTAGCATGTCTACGGTTCAAATTGCATTGAGAACGAATATACTTAAGTGATTCATGATCAGAATGAATAAAAAATTCTTTGGGCAACAAATAATGACGCCACGTCTCTGAAGAACGTACAAGTGCATATAGTTCCTTATCATACGTGGAATAATTCAAAACAGGCTCAGTAATTTTCTCACTAAAGTATGCAACAGGTTTACCATCTTGCATCAAAACACCACCAATGCCTATACCACTAGCATCACATTCAAGCTCAAAAGTCTTATCAAAATTGGGTAATTGCAGCAATGGTGCATGTGTAAGTTTGTCCTTCAAAGCATCAAAAGACTCATGATGTACCTTACCAAAATGGAAGTCAACGCACTTCTTTGTCAACTCATGCAATGGTGCAGCAATGGTGCTGAAATCTTTGACAAAGCGGCGGTAGAAACCTGCAAGACCAAGAAAACTCCTCACCTGTGTGATAGTTTTTGGTACAGGCCAGCTCTTTATGGCTTCAATCTTCGCCTCATCCACCTCAATTCCCTGTGGAGTCACAACATAGCCAAGAAAAGAGACTTGATCCGTGCAAAAGGTGCACTTCTCAAGGTTACCAAATAAACGTGCAACTCGCAAAGCATCAAAAACAGCACGCAAATGAATCATATGATCATCCATGGATTTGCTATAAATCAAGATATCATCAAAGTAAACAACCACAAATTTGCCAATAAAAGGTCTTAAAACCTCATTCATCAAACGCATGAAAGTACTGGGTGCATTAGTCAACCCAAAAGGCATTACTAACCACTCATACAACCCGAATTTGGTTTTGAAAGCTGTTTTCCATTCATCTCCAAGTTTCATTCTAATTTGATGGTAGCCACTACGCAAATCAATTTTAGTGAAAATTATAGCACCACATAACTCATCAAGCATGTCATCTAGCCTAGGAATAGGATGATGATACCTAATAGTAATGTTATTAATGGCTCTACAATCTACACACATACGCCAAGAACCATCTTTCTTAGGAACCAAAAGTACAGGAACAGCACAAGGACTAAGTGATTGACGAACATACCCACGATCCAAAAGGTCTTGGACTTGTCGTTGTATCTCCTTAGTCTTCGCAGGGTTGGTCCTATAAGCAGCACGGTTTGGTAAAGTAGCACCAGGAATCAAATCAATTTGATGCTCAATCCCTCTCAAAGGTGGCAATCCCGGGGGTATCTCAGCTGGGAAAACATCCTCATACTCCTGCAAAAGGTTAGTGATAGCAGGAGGCAAAGCACTAGAAGCAATATCACCAAGCGAAAACAAGGCTTGTTTGCATATCAAAGCATAGCAAATATCATCAGTAGAAATTTCAGCAAGCTCAGATTTTGTGGCAAGACATGAACGACCTTGTAATTTAATTGCAGCACCCTTAGAACTTGAAGAATCATTAACATTATTTGGTGTAGAAGCAGAATTAACAGGTTGCTGAATTTCAGGGCTTTTATTTTTCAAACTAGCAGCTCGTTCTAAATCAGCTTGTACAATTTCAGCAGGGGTCATTGGTAACAAAGTAATTTTAGTTCCTTTATGCATAAAAGTGTACTTATTACTTTTACCATGGTGTACAGCATCATTATCAAATTCCCAAGGTCTACCCAATAAAAGTGAACAAGCTTACATGGGTACAACATCACAATCAACAGAATCAACATAGGAACCAATGGAAAAAAAAACTCTACAAGTTTGTGTTACCTTAGCTTTTCCAGAGTCATTTAACCACTGAATGTAGTATGGATGTGGATGTGGGCGTGTGGTCAAATCAAGCTTCTTAACCACATCAGAACTCACCAAATTGTTGCAGCTTCCTCCATCAATGATGACACGTGCCTGACGGTTCTTGATGACGAAGAAAATCTGGAACAAGTTATGTCGCTGCATCATCTCGGGCTGCTGGATTTGTGTGCTAAGCACACGCTGCACAATAATATTCATGTAGCCCGTGGTAGCTCCGCCTCCAAGGACGAGGTCACCGCTGGTGGCAGCGACATCCTCCTCCTCATCCTCCACATCGGAGGTGCTCATGTAACCGCCATCATCTGTCGCCACATATGCCCGCCTACTTGGACAATCTTTCTGCACATGGCCAAGACCATGGCAGCGGTGGCACTGAATCCCTATAGTGCGTCCCGTCGAAGCAACAGAGGAGGCACTACTAGCCGGTACCTGCACAGAATTTTTACCTGAGCGCGTAGAAGAGGCAGGGGCTGATCTTGGTGCTGCAGAAACAACACTAGCTGGTGGGGGCGGCCGGAAAGATGGCTTGGGCAGCCCCGAAGTCCCCGTCGGCCGTGGTGGGTAGAAATTCCTGGACTTGCTGTACTCCTCAAAAGCCTGGAAAAGTCCCTGTGATTCTTTCTCTGTAAGCATAGCATACTGGAAACACTGGTTGAGGGTATAAAATTCTTTATAATCAAGTATGTCCTGAATTTCTTTTCTCAAACCAGAATAAAAGCGGCAAATCTGATCCTCTACTTTTTCAACCACAACACAACGAATCAAACCCTTCTGAAGCTCACTAAAATACTCCTGAACAGTTTTATCTCCTTGATCTAAACGCTGCAGTTTATTACGAATTTCTCTATAAAAAGAAGGAGGAACAAAACGATCACGCATTTCTACCTTAAGTTCTTCCCAAGTAGTAGGCAAATCGGTTTCAGCAGCTAGACCACTCCACCAAACAATAGCAAAGTCCTTAAACTCACTAGTGGCTTGTCTAACTCTATGTTGTTCAGGAACAAGGTGGGCATTAAATTTTTGTTCTACCGTTATTTCCCAATCAAGGTAAGCATCACCATCGTACTGACCCGAAAACGAAGGAATTGAGAATTTAATTTTAGCATACGGGTCATCTGGAGAATGGTTACCTTATGTGCGACGGTTGTGGTTCTGGAAACCACCCATACCTTGAGGGTTACGTTGCAAACGACGTCGTAACCTTGCGGTCCTTGTAGCTGACCTATCGACGGTGCCATCAGCCATATACACCGTTGCTTCATCATGATCGTCTTCAACGTCGTTGTTGGTGTTGGTGTTGTTGTTGTTGTTGTTGTTGTTGTTGTTGTTGGTCTTGTGAGCGGTCTCCAATTCGATAACCTGATCGGTTAGCTTAGAGACTCTCTTATCCAACCGCTCAATGCTTTCTCCCAGGTGAAGCTTGGTGACGGCGTCGGTGACGGCCCTGGTGATCGTCTCTGCCAAATCACTCTGAACCGTCTGCAAAGCCTTCTGTAACTGATTTTGGCTCACGCACTCATCCAATTTTGAGGGTGAAGCACCCTCTCCATCGCTTCCTGACATCAGAAATACCAAAACAGGAAACAAAAAGTGAAGGTTATCCCTACAAAAGTACTAAGCAGTGGTGCCTCTCAACACAGCAAAAGGAAGCTTCTTGCAAAGCTCTTACAAAGTTCTGAAAACAAAAAAGCGAAGGATACCAGGGAGCTGTGTTCCACAATTGCAAGGGTCACAAAATAACCTATGTGCTGTCCAGAAGAAGTATGTAGAGCTAGGAAGGCCAAATATATATATATGAGTGGCACACAAATCAAAAATAGATAGTAAAGCTGAATAAGTGCCTAAGTAACTTGTCCCTAGTTGCTGTTCTAACTATGTCCTAGAACAGTAGTGATAGGAAAGAAGAAACAAGGAGACAAAGGGACACAGTCGATAACAGGGGGCTTAGTGTAAAACAGCCAAACTCAGAAATTCCAGGAGGCTAGATGAAGAACTAGTAGGAATCCCAAATTTCTTTATTTTGATTTTATTTTTTTGATATTTTTTTCCAACTAGCAAACAGGGAGAAACCACAAAAAATTTCAGCTCAAACCGAGCTAGGACATGGCTTACGGAAAATCTTGAAGTTTCAGAAAACGTCGGGTTTCAACTTGAATGAATTTTTTCTTTATCTTCCCAATTTTTTTTGAATTTTTTGACGAGGGCACACAGGGCGTAGCCGAGTGTGGGTCACCTCAACTTTTTGTCAAGAATCTCCTGTAAAAATTTCAGCGGAAACGGACAACCGAGCGAAAAGTTATGGCTGTTTTACCGAAGGGGGGTCGGAATCGGTTATGAAGAACCCGAGGGTTGGAGTGAAATCCGAGTCGGCTTGGGGTCGGGTAGGGATTTTTGTTTGGCGAGGTGGATGCAGCGGAAAGTGGAATATGTGAAAATTGGTCCGAGGTGGTGAGGGTAGGTTTAGGGTGGGATTAGGGTGGGCGTGTTGATCAATCAACCGTAGCAACACAAAGCCGACAAAAACCGAGGATGGTGAAGGGGATGGCGGCTAGGGTTGCAAGGAAAACACTACTGACAACAAAAATACAAACTAAACCAGCGACTAAACAAGAACTAGGGCACAAACTCAACACTACGGACTCTGAAATTGAAATATGCAAAGGCTAAACACGTGGTTATGGGCGGGGGAATTTTTTTTTTTTGGGTATTTTCTGTGGACGATAGGAAGAACACGAAAACAAAACTAAAGGGTAGTGCGAACCTAACGGTGCACCTGAAGCTCTGATTACCACTTGATGTGAACAAGGGTTCCCGATCTTCCGAAAGGTTCTTGGTAAGTTGATTTGATCGGAGGCGACACACAAATCGATCCGGCTTCAGAACAGCACGTTCTAAACCCCGCAATCGCAGCACGACGTCTCCTCTGGTTATCAACCGTCCAAAGACGATTGACCTTGCCGAGAAGGCTAATCCCTGCCTGCGAATCAAGAACACAAGCAAGAACAACGAAGAATGCAACACAATTGCAGATGTATGATTAAACTCTCGAAGTTGGGGTCTCACAAACCGATGAACGGCGAAACTGTTTATGAACAGAATTGATCTAAGCAAAACCCGAACCCTAATGGTGCGGCGGCGGCTGTATATAAAGACCTTAGGGTCGTGCAAGACCCTCTGGACGCGCCCCTAATTGGGCTCAACTAGATACAAAGCCCAAAGGCCAAAAATAGGCGACGCAGCACCGACACAGATTCTGGACTCTCTCTTGTTTTGATGATTCCTGATGACTCCGGATGAATTTTGTTATGAGGCCAGCGGCATTGGAAAGGTCTTCTCCTTATCTTTCCGTGCATATGTAGAACGTCCAAATCTAAGTCCGTATGAGTCCTGGGCGACTGTTTTAGTGCAGACTGGTCCTGGGCCCCGAAACAGACTCGAAGTCGGTTTTGATTGGGCCTCCACTTTGGCTTCCAAGTCCTTGCTGGTCCTCCACGTTCCCAACTCCTTCTCCCATCATCTCCTGGTCCTCTCCATGATTTCTAATCATAAAATAATCATTAGGTAGCAAACCATTCTCAAAAGTAACATATAGCGAAGAACGTAGGAACGAGCTCACCTCTAAATTTAGTCGTCGTGTACGAGCTCTAGTCATTGGACCTTGCAAATCCAGATTTGGAGGAGTGTTGTGTGCATCCATAGGAGTAATGTCCTCATCATAGTCAATGCAGCTTTGCTCCATAACAAAGAACACGCCGGGGTGACGAGTCCTACATCTATCGCGGAGAGCCCGCTCTAGATGGAGAACTCGTCGGGGTTGACCTGTTTCCAGGGTTGGCGATGCGCCGAAGTTAAATATTGATCGAGAGATCCTTTTACAATTGCCACTGCCCTTTATATTTATAGGGACGAATGGACTTGTCGTACAAGGAAAGACTCTAAAAACAAACCCTAAATATCCTATCCTTTGGTCCTCTGGAATATTTTGGTCCGTGTCGAAGGAAACAGAGACTGGGACATATACACACACGTGGGCCATCAAATAAGCTTCCCAACGTATACTCATGCATCCAAAACGGACTCCAGATGAGGGAGATATGGCCGTTTTACTGCCGGTGTGTCAAGCTGTCATGGAATCAATCCGAATTCAATTGTAACTTTCCTTCTATCCAAGCAACACATCCCGAATGCCTTGAATCAATGAAGAACGTGAAAAGGAAGGTTTTTGGTGGTTTGGAAACCCATAGATATGCCTCAATCATGTTAGGTAAGTATGGTGTTTCCCATCTTTAACCTAACCCGTGCATCATCTTGACAACCTGCGCAACATGTATCGAAACTGCCATAACTCCTTGTGAAAGTATCTAAATAATGTGTCGTTTGTTTTACTGGAAAATAGACTTGACATCCTATGAAAATATCGATGTTTTAAGCCTCAAACACCTCTGTATCCGTGTGCCCACCATGATATATTTGATGAACATAACTGCAAAATTCTGGTGTCAACACATGCTCCCTAGTTTCAGAATATAATATATTATGTTCCGAAATTCTTTCTCTTCATGCAATCCTGATCTTTATTTTGAATTTTATAGATATTGCCGATACCCAGATGCCACTTGAACTCAATCGGCCCAAAGTTCTTATAACTTTCCAACTATTCAAGCCGATTGAGAATAATGAAACTAGGCCTTCTTCAGAGAATAGTACCAGCAATGCAAACTGATTCAGCTGTGATGATCCAATGCCCAGAACCAACTGAGATACCCAAAAATCTACTTAAAATATCATCCTATATGATCGATTAGCTCAGATACCCCAACGCACGAAAGGACACAACCATGTCTCCGATGGCCAAAACAATCCGTCTACTTCTCGAATTACCTGCTCTCACAAACTGATTTCTGAACCTCAGACCATGCTTCCGTATAAAAGGTGTCCTATGAAAATATCAATGTTTCAAGCCTTAAACACCTCTGTATCCGTGTGCCCACCATGATATATTTGATGAACATAACTGCAAAATTCTGGTGTCAACAAAAACATACACTCCTTTGTCAGAGTTCACTGCTGAGGCTCCTGTGCCCCGGCCTGAATGGTTGTTGGCACTTCCTAAGTGCCCCTTTTATATGTGAATATTACCTCAATTAGAGCATAATTGATACTAATTTAGGCTATTTACCTGTGATATTGCCTATATATTTGTATATGCGTTGTTTTGGAGCTTTATTGCAGAAACAGGTAAAATTGGTGATTAATACGATGATGGAGAGGACAAGAGTCCAGAACCGATGAAAAGCACTGAAGAAGCCCAGTTGGCCGATCGACATAGTCCATGAGCCGATCGACGCAAGGGTGTTTTGACCCACAGAAGTGACCGAGGCCCATTCCACATGTTTATGGAAGTTAATCTGTGCAAGACACTTGAAGATATTTGTTTAAGAAAAGAATTATGGAACTTCAAGAAGATTTATGGAACTCCAAGATCTTAACGTGCAGTACAAGACTTTATCTCGAAGGAAAAGGCCCACATGGCAGCTGTGGAAGACAAAGGAACCGACTCGGGGAAGAAATCAGAGAAGACATGGCTTGCGTCGATCGGCGCAATCCTGCGTCGATCGGCGCAACCGCCTTATTTGCTAGAAACCGAGTCCTTTACGAGTAGAACCCCTATAAATACTTGTAAACCCTCACCGCAGAAGGAGGAGGCGACAGAGGGACACCAGATCCGTGAGTTAGAGCCACCGGGGCTTGCCCCGTTAGAATAGATCTCTAGTTGAGTTTGAAGAACCATTGGAGTCAAGAGTTGATCCGTCAAGGTAGACCATCTCGACGGGGATGAATCTTACTCTATGTATCTCAAGGATGATTGAATATGTTGATGATGGTTTTGGTGATTTGTCTATCTTGATTCTATAATCATGTATGTGTTTATTCCAATTGCTTAGTTCTAGGCTAAGTACGTAGATATTATCTTAATCATGGTGATTAGGATAGTATTCGGACATTGTATTGATTATGGTTGCTTGATGATGCTAGTAGTGTGGTTTAGCGGTGACAACACTAAGCCTGCGCAACACTATTGGATAGTTGAGTAGGGTAAGATACTCGCGTGATTAAGGGTTTCCTCCCCGCTGCGATAAAATGGGGAGCCGCTCAGAAAGCAGGGTGGTCTTACTCATTATAGGTTTTCGTTGAGCTATGTAATTACCCATTATGATGCTATTCAATTAGACTTTCTGGTTACGATCTCACTAGTAGATATCTGGCTACTCACTTACCGGCATAGGTTTACAAGATCTAGAACACTTTGGCTTAGATTCACTGGTGTGCCGATCAGCTCAACTCCTGCGCCGATCGGCGCAACAACTTCGACTTAGATTCACTAGTGTGCCGATCGGCTCAACCCCTACGCCGATCGGCGCCACCACAGATTCACCAGCGTGCCGATCGGCTCAACTCCTGCGCCGATTGGCACAACAACTTTGGCTTAGTTTCACCAGCGTGCCGATCGGCTCAATTCCCGCGCCGATCGGCGCAACGACAGATTTTGTGTCTGACGCACCTTTGCGCTGGCCAGTCTCCCCCTCATACAACATGACCTTGACAGTAGCCTTGACTAGATCTTTTACTATTAACTTTGTTTAATAAATCCCTAAGGTCCCAGTGGATTCGATAAACCTTGGAATACTCAATTCAAGGGAAAAAGTGCTATAATCATACACCGTCCTCTTGCGGTATATAAGCGGGTGCGTAGATACGACCAATAATGGTCCGCGAAGGCATCCCTGAACAAAAAAGCTCATGTCAATGCAATCTTAGAGCAAATTGTTGTGCTGAAATCAAAGGGATATAGTGGAGTGGACATTGCTTCGAGCTTCATATATCGTTGAGTCCAACCCATCAAGAAACACCATGTCCCGGGTTGGAAGTTCAATCTCAACACCGATTCCACCATAGAAGTGCCTGAAGAGTTATCAGAATAGGAATTAACACTCCGGCTTGAGAATATTTTTTCATTCTTGCTTGATTGGACCCCGGGGTCTACAAGAGCCAGACATCATTCCAAGACCACCAGGGATGAAGTAAGTAACCATTGCCAATCCTGTTAATCCCAATATTTTAGTGACCATCAAAAATAAATAACATGTCATATAAATTGCAGAAACTCAACATATATTCCTCAAGCCCCCCATTGCCTCCTGTGACATGAGAAAAATCATCAAGTCGACAGCCAGCTCACAAGCGTCATAAAGCTCAGATTGAAGAATCTGATGAAGACTAGTCTTTGGCAAAAAGATCTGCTAGACTCCAAGAAGAGGCAAAGAAAAAAGCTGCAGGTGAGTCATCAACCACTCGGCAAGGATCTAGAGTTGATGCAGAAGCCAAGTCTTCAAAAGAGCAAAAGCACCCGAGTGAGAAAAATACGAAGCATGCCTCAACTGAGGACACCCCTGATGCTACGAAGGGTGCAAGGCCATCTAATCCTCCATAAAAACTGTCAAGATTGAAGTTTAAACGCCGATCAAGGTAAGCGTGTCTAATGACCATAATTCTAATTTGCTATAAAACAACTCTGCTAATGGTTGTATGTCATGTAGATCATCTGACACCACTTCTTCGGGCAACGCAACACCTCGAAGCACTGTTCCCAAAGAAGATCAATCGAAGTCGAAAAAGGGACATCCAAGGATGATGCCTCTAATCACTCGGCTAAGAGGCCGAGTGACATTAATGCTGCTCCAACATCCCCCCCCCCCCACCCGGACAAGAAAAGAAACCAGCAGGTTAGAGACGCCTTCTGTGCCAGATCTAAATGTACCGGAGATGACCACAACCCCTAGTACCTCTCCACCAGTCGACGCAGAAGAGCCTACCTTGGTTTTTGAAAAGATGCCGAAACCAGCATATGATTATATGATCATCCCTGATGAAGATGCCACGCCAACTCCAATTCACTGAGTGGTGAAGGAAGTTATCTCAGAGGAAACTATCCCCACCAGGACATTGTACCATATTAGTAAATGTGTCATTGCGAGCTTTGATGAATCTGATGAGCAAGAAGAACTGAAGACATTCGAGGGCTTCACCGAAAAAGCTTATCACTCGTTCTAGGTAAAAAGTTGAATGTATGCTTGTTTTCGATTATTACTCAAGGAAATGACACACCTCTTTCTCCTATACTTTTATTGCAGTGCTTGAAGTCACAGATGGCTAATAAGAACAAACTTCTACAACTTGTGTAAAGGACATGAGCAAAAGCAAGGGAGACTGAAGATCAGCTTGCCAAAGAGAGGCTTGAAGTCGGACGTCTATTCCTCAAGTTGAAGGCACGTTCATCCCAAATGGACGAACTTCAAACTAAATTGTTAGGTACATTGTCAGTAATTTACATAATATAAATGGAGTGACCTGTTATTGCACCACATTTGTCAGATTTCCTTGTCGCAGATTTATCTCAAGAGCTTGCTTCTAAATGGAAGAATGAGGCTGACTCGACAATAATGATTGCTGAGTTGAAAGACCATGTGAAAGCTTTGGAATTGTCCTCCATTGTTATCGATGATTTGAAGAGGCAAAATCAAGAACTAAAAGAGCAACTTCGAACTTCGGGTGAAATCAAAAGCAATTTTTAAAAACTAAAGGACAGCTTCAAAACTATGGAAGAATCCTGGGCTCATTGGAAAAAGAAGGCTGAAGGTATAATTTTACATGCCCTTATATTTTAAAATCCAGCTACTGACCCACTCGGCTTGTGTAACATATACTAAACAAAAAATCAAGATTCAAAACAAAAGAAACACTCAGCTAGAAACTGGGCTGGCCGAAGATGAAAAAATATTCAAGAAGGCCGTAGATGAATTAAATAAATTCAGAGAAACCTTCAAAGAGGTGGAAAAGCTCAAAGAAGAGTACAGGGCAAAGGCGGCCACTCTTAAAGTGGAAAAGACCGATGCCGAAAAACGTCTGAGAGGTAATTGTGTCCCTGTAGGGTCAAAAAGGGCTTATGAGCTTTTACAAAAGAAATTTCTTGAAGATGATGAAAATCTTTGCTGGTCTCTTGCAGCTCTGCAAAAAGACGCGAAGGTGGTTGCCTAATACATCGTGCCAGAAGAAAAACCACCCCGGTGTCGAGATCTTCTCACTTGGCTACAAGAAGCCCCAAGCTGAGTGAAAGAGCATGCTTGGCATATTGCAGGTCTGGCAGGCACTCAAGTATTGGCTATCGCCAAATCCCATATTCTAGAAATTAAACTGGATATGGTTGCTGAAGGTTTCCAGGAAGACCATTCCGACGAACGATGTGAAGCTCTGGTAACAGAGGCGTAGGAGACTGCGAACATTTTAATTGATCAGATAGAACTAGATCCATTACCAAAAGTACAATGGTTCGTATCATTTTTCTCAGATAGTATTTCACAACCAGTGATGTAATGAAGTGTAATTCAGAAGACCCTTAGGATCTAGATCCATGACCAGTTTTGCGATGAATTCTTGGGCCATGCTGCTTTGTTTATGTATTGTATGAACTCGTGTTAAACACTCACAACCAATACACAACGCACGTCAGCATTCTAAACAATGTTCCCAATAACCGATATGAACCATGGAGACTAAGAACCCACTCGGTCGAGCATATGCGAACTAGGAAAGTTGCCTCAGTCCACAACAGAATACATGAATCCTGGGGACTAAGAACCCACTTGGTCAACATGTGCGAGTTGTGGTAATACCAAGAATCAAAATTTGAGTCATGACTATATTGAACAAGGTAAAAGATTGTTTCACAGAAATCTTAAATTGTATGACAAAATATCTTGACCGGAAGATATATGTATTTATTGAAAAATACAGATGTGTACAAATATAAACAAACTGCTGAAGCTAAGCATAGAAATGACATAGCTGAGATATGCTCCAAGAACTTGGAAGGTCTGACCCATCCTCGCGCATCAACCGATATGCACCTAGCGAGTGACCTCCTTTACTATAAAAGGTCCTTCCCATGGAGCTGACAGCTTGTATTTGCCAACCATAGACTGAACTTGCTTTAAAACCAAATCACCAACTGCGAAATCCTGTGACCTAATGTTTTTATGGTGATATCACCGCAGGCTTTGCTGATACTTGGCCGATCAAATCAAAGTGGCATCGCGTCTTTCTTCCAACAATAGGAGGTCATCACACCGATGTTTTTTGGAAATATTTTCTTCATATGCTACCACGCATGGCGAGGTGAACAATACTTCAGTCGGCAACATTGCTTCGGACTCGTAAACCAACAAAAACGGCGAGTGCCCCATGGCTCAACTAATATTGATCGGAAGCCCCCATAGTACTGACGATAACTCTTGAACCCAACATCGAGCGTACTTCTCTAATCTATCAAATATGCGAGGCTTAATTCCGGACAACAAGAGGCCATTCGCCCGCTCGACCTGGCCGTTACTTTGTGGATGGGCGGCAGAAGCATAGCCAATCTTGAACCCCACCCTGTCCGCAAATTTCTTAAACTCTTGTGCCGTGAACAGACTACTGTTGTCAGTGATGATCTTGTGCGGAGCGCCAAACCGAGTTACTATTCCGATCATGAACTCGACGGCCTTTTTTGCGGAAATGGTTTCGCCTCAATCAATTTAGAGAATTTGTCCACTGCCATGAACAGATGAGTGAAACCTCCTTGAGCCTTCTGAAAAGGGCCAATGATGTCTAAACCCTAGACTGAGAATGGCCACGTTATCGGGATATTTTGAAGTTCGGTGGCGGGTACGTGCATCTGGCGGGCGAAAAATTGGCAACCTTCGCATTTTTGGACGATATCTTTTGCGTCGACAATCATAGTTGGCCAATAAAATCCTTATCTCATTGCTTTGGTTTCTATAGTTGAGGGACCGACATGGTTACCGCATATGCCGGCGTGGATTTTGATGAGGATATCACCCTTATGGATACACCCGGCACTCCGCCAACCAAAATACAAGTTCATGCGCGACAACTGAATTTACGGGTGAGCTTGTTCCTAATGATTCTTTTATGTGATTTTGAGAATAGATTGCTACCTAATGAATTAATTGTTGTTAGAAACCATGGAGATGATGATGAGATAGCTGGGGAGGTGATTGGAGACGTGATGGGCCAGCAAGGACGTCCAAGCCAAAGTGGAGGCCCAATCAAAACCGACTTCGAGTTTGTTTCGGAGCCCAGGACCAGTCTGCACTAAAACGGATGCCCAGGACGCATACAGACTCGGATTTGGACGTTCTATATATGCCTAGAAAGATAACGAAAAGCCCTTTCCAACCCAACTGGTCCCATATCAAAATTCGTCCCGAGCCATTAGAAATCGCCGAAACAATTTGACTTCCAGAATCTGTCCTGGTGCTGTGACACCGTAATCGGTCTTTGGGCCATGTATGGAGTTGAGCACACTTAGGGCTGCGTCCAGGGGGTCTTGCACGACCCTAGGGTCCTCATATACAGCCGCCGCCTCTTCATTAGGGTTTGGGTTTTGCTTAGATTATTCTGTTGATAACAGTTTTGCCGTTTGATCGGTTTGTGAGACTCCAACTTGTGAGATTCATCGTATACTTGCAAATTTGGTTGCATTCTTCTTTGTTCTTGCTTGTGTTCTTGATTTGCAGGCAAGGATAAGCCTTCTCGGCGAGGTCAATCATTCTTGAACGGTTGATAACTAGAGGAGACGTTGTGCTGCGATTGCGGGGTTCAGAACGTGTCGTTCGGAAGCCGGATCGATTTGTGTATCGCCTCCGCCTTAATCAAGATTATCAGAACCTATCGGAAGATCGGAAACCCTTGTACACATCAAGTGGTATCAGAGCTTCAGGTACACGGATAGGTTTGTCCTTATCCTTGTTATTTTGTTCAATCCTAGAGTCCAGAAAATTGCCCTACAAAAATATTTGTTCGTCGTGTTTCCGCTGTCCTACACCCCCCTTGCGCCTTGCAATTGTCAGTTTAGTTTGCTTCTCTGAATTTTAGTCCCTACAAGGTCATTGTGTTATTGGTCTAGTACTTGTTCTTTGGTCTTGTTTGAGTCGTGCATATCCTTGTCATAGACAAACAAGGGAAAAATCAGTGTTGCATATGTTTAGATAATAGTATTGCTGCACACATTGAGAGAATAGTACTGCTGGAATTATTTGCACTAAATATTTATTTAACATTTAGCCTTCTACTTTTTGTGTGTAAAAGAAACTTAGAGTGTTTTCTGTTGCACGTTGTTCCTTGAGTCAAGAGATCGCTGCACGTTGTTGCATATGAGAATTGTCGGTTCAGTTCTACATGTACATCTATTCCTTACGTAAAGAGTGCAAAAAAGAAAGTTTAGGTTTTTCCTTTGTGCTATAAAGTTCGCAACTCTTGCTGCAGTTCTATGTCAAAAAAATCATGAAAGAAGTAAAAGGCAAAGAGGTGCTAAAAAAAATAAGAAGAAAAAGCCGCACCTATAACAAAAGAAAAAACGAAAGGAGAAGAGAAAAAAATTCAGAATTGCTTGCAGCCTTTGTGTCCTTTGTTGAGCCATTTGCTTGCTTGCTTGAACTAGGTACGAGACAAGTTTAGGCCAGTGACATAGACTAGCTTGGGACTATTATTCAGTTTTGCAATTTCTGAATTGAAATTTTGCTAATCCTTGCTACTATAAATTGCCTACCTAGCTCCACATATATCCTTCTGAATAGGCACAGAACTTTGGACCCTCGCAATCGTCGGATCACACTCTCCAAGGTATCCTCTGTTTTGCTATTAAGAATCTTATAAAAACTCAGTTAGGTGCTGTCATTTGCTTGTTGAGAGTTTCCACCGTAATCAAACAGTAGTGATAGGAAAATATACTCTTGTGTGTTTTCTTGTTTTCTATTAACAATGACAGGTTACAACACTGATGGTGATGAGTCGATGGTGTCAAATGAGGTTGATACAAGTGTTGTAGCACAACGAGTGCTTAGTTCTCAAATGGAGAAGGTAGAGCAAAATCAAATGAACAACTTGTTTCAGACTCACTTTATTATGAAGGATCGACGTTGTCGTGTCATCATTGATGGAGAGAGTAACCACAACATCGCAAGCTTGGAATTGGTCGAGAAGCTCGGCTTGACCACACAGCCACACCCATGTCCATACTACATCCAATGGGTAAATTCTTGTGGTAAGATGAAGGTAGATAAAACTGCACGCATTGAATTTTTTTATTGGTTCTTATAAGGATAGTGCAGAATTTGATATAGTACCTATGCAAGCATGTCATTTGTTATTGGGTAAACCTTGGATTTGTACAAATAATGTTTTGCATAATACCATTACTAATAGCTACTCATTTAAATACAATGGTAGAAGGGTTACTCTTACACCAATGACCACAACTGAAATTTTAGAAGAGGATCAACAACGATTTGAGAGAAGAAAGAATGAACTGTTTAGGATAGAATGGGCTGTTTCAAATGTCGCAACACTTTCATCAAAATCTGAATTGCTAGAGGATGAACATATTTCTTTGCCTCTTGTTACAACTAATATTTTTCAGCATATACACAAAGAAGATGATAGTGGGAACGATAAAGAACAGGTTGTTGCTTCAGGTAAGAGCTTTCTTGATATGATAGATCGTTCCAATAGTCTTGCTATATCGGAACCTTATGATCATGTTCCTTTGTCACAAATTGATTTACCTAGTGGTCCGTGTGATAAAGAGGAGTTGTGTGTCAATGCTTCATTTATACCTTTGCCACAACAAATGAATGAGCTTGATGCTTTTGCTTATGATTCACCCACTAGTGCTGAAATTAAACGTTTGATTTTAGTTACATGTCAAAAGGATGAGCAGAAATTGTTTTCTTCTCTAAATACTTTAGGTTATATTGAATTTGATATTCTTTATAATCTAAGTACTTTAGAGAAGCAAGTGTTTTCTCAAACTAAGTTGCCTTTATTGATAAGAAACATTTTTTATGCTATTGGCAACTATGATCATAGAGGTGTTTTTATGGTACATAGAGTTTATGTTTGTTCAAATATGAAACATCCTCTTGGTTTGCAACTAAATGACCAACTAGAAAACTTTAATATCAACTACCATGTCATGTCATCTTTTTCTAGTATTTCTAAGATCACACATTGTCTACCTTGTGATAAGAGTGAGAATGATGCTCATATTACTGACCAAGTTTTCAAAGAGATTATTAATTTGCACGGAATGCCTTCTACTGTAGATTCTCATTGTGATGACAAATTTCATAATGCATATAAATATGAGTTGCATCCCAAGTTTGGGAATAGTTCCACAATTAATATTTCAGATTTGAGACCATACATGGGAGAAAGAGATGAGCTCGAGTCGAGGACGACTCTAATTCAAAAGGGGGAGAATGATGAGGACATCACCCTTATGGATACACCCGGCACTCCGCCAACCAAAATACAAGTTCATGCGCGACAACTGAATTTACGGGTGAGCTTGTTCCTAATGATTCTTTTATGTGATTTTGAGAATAGATTGCTACCTAATGAATTAATTGTTGTTAGAAACCATGGAGATGATAATGAGATAGCTGGGGAGGTGATTGGAGACGTGATGGGCCAGCAAGGACGTCCAAGCCAAAGTGGAGGCCCAATCAAAACCGACTTCGAGTTTGTTTCGGAGCCCAGGACCAGTCTGCACTAAAACGGATGCCCAGGACGCATACAGACTCGGATTTGGACGTTCTATATATGCCTAGAAAGATAACGAAAAGCCCTTTCCAACCCAACTGGTCCCATATCAAAATTCGTCCCGAGCCATTGGAAATCGCCGAAACAATTTGACTTCCAGAATCTGTCCTGGTGCTGCGACACCGTAATCGGTCTTTGGGCCATGTATGGAGTTGAGCCCACTTAGGGCTGCGTCCAGGGGGTCTTGCACGACCCTAGGGTCCTCATATACAGCCGCCGCCTCTTCATTAGGGTTTGGGTTTTGCTTAGATTATTCTGTTGATAACAGTTTTGCCGTTTGATCGGTTTGTGAGACTCCAACTTGTGAGATTCATCGTATACTTGTAAATTTGGTTGCATTCTTCTTTGTTCTTGCTTGTGTTCTTGATTTGCAGGCAAGGATAAGCCTTCTCGGCGAGGTCAATCATTCTTGAACGGTTGATAACCAGAGGAGACGTTGTGCTGCGATTGCGGGGTTCAGAACGTGTCGTTCGGAAGCCGTATCGATTTGTGTATCGCCTCCGCCTTAGTCAAGATTATCAGAACCTATCGGAAGATCGGGAACCCTTGTACACATCAGATTTCCTTTAATATGATGATACCCTCCTCCCGTGATAAGCACTTCAACAGTACCTCATATGGGCTTTGTTTGTATAAGAGATGATACGAAGGGCTTCTTCTTTAAGGCGACTTGCGGATGATACGAAGGGCTTCTTCTTTGTCGGCAGGCAGTGTTCCACCATTTAAATACTCGATGAATGGAGTTCTCCAGTCTATTTTTATTAAGGCGACTTGCGGTGTTGCCTCTCTGCCTATGACAGCCTGCACCACCGGACCCAAGCTTGGCCAACACATGTGCGTCCTCATTGAACTTCCGGAGGACGTGCTTGTACTCGATGCCATCAAACTTGTCTTCTAGCTTCTGAACTTCAGCATAGTATACTGTCATGCTTTGATCAGAGCAACACCATTCTTTGGTCACTTGATTGATTACAAGCGCCGAGTCACCGGAGATACTTATCCGTTTGATGCCGAGTGATATAGCCGTTCGTAACCCATGTAGGAGAGCCTCGTACTCTGTTGCATTGTTAGATGCGCGAAAATGCATTTGGAGGACATGGCGTCTCTTGACTCCTTCTGGGGATACTAGTACTACCCCTGCACCGGCCCCCTCCAGTTGTAAGGAGCTGTCAAATGACATGGTCTAGTAGCTTGTTTCCTGTGGTGTCGGCGGTAATTCGGACTTAGTCCACTCGACGATGAAATCTGACAACGCCTGGCCTTTGATTGCGTCGGGAGGCTTGAAAGTAATTTCATATGATCCAAGCTCAACAGCCCACTTGGCTATTTTCCCCATTGCATCTCGGTTGTGTAGCAGTTCGCCCCGCCTGAAGGATGTATGGACTTCGATCGGGTGATCCTCAAAATAATGCTTTAACTTACGAGACGTCATCAGTAGTGCATACACTAGCTTTTGGAGCTGAAAGTACCATATTTTAGAATCTAATAAGACTTCGCTGACGAAATACACCGGACGCTGCACCTTTTGAGCCTTGCCATCTTTTGCCTGTTCGACCGCAAACACTGTGCTGACAATGTGCGTGGTTGTGGAGACGTACAGCTGCAAAGTTTCCTTTGGTTCGTGGGGTGTCAACACCAATGGGCCAGTAATGTAGACCTTGAATTCTTACAAGGCTTGCTGGGCTTCATTATTCCAGGCGAATGAATCCTGCTTCTTGAGCAGTCAGAAGAAAGGTAGTCCACTGATGCCGAGTCGTGACATGAATCGGCTAAGCGCTGCCATGCAGCCAGTCAACTTCTGGTGTCTTTGAGAGTGCGGACGTCCCATCCGCATTATGGCGTTTGCTTTCTCTGGATTTGCCTTAATTCCTCGGTGTGAGACCAAGAAACCGAGTAACTTCCCTGTCGAGACACCGAAGACACATTCCTTGGGGGCCTTCTGAAGGTTATCAAATGTCTTGGCCAGGTCTTGTATTAAATTGGAGGCGAGTCGGCTTTTGACCACTATGTCGTCTACGTAGGCCTCGGCATTCCTTTTGATCTGGCTGTCCAAGCATCATTGCATTGTCCGCTGGTACGTGGCGCCCTCGTTCTTTAGCCCAAAAGGCATAATTGTATAACAAAAAGCTCCAAAGGGCGTAATGAACGATGTTTTCAGCCGTTGAGTCGACCACTTGATCGATTCGAGGGAGGGTGAATGGATCCTTGGGACATGCTTGGTTAAGGCCGGTGTAATCCATGCACATTCGCCACTCCTTATTCTTTTTCCGCACCAATACTAGATTAGCTAACTAGTCGGGGTGAAACACTTCTTTGATAAAACCGGCCACTAGTAATCGGCCGATTTCTTTTCTAATTGCGTCCTTATGATCCTGCAAAAATCATCTAAGATGTTGCCGCACAGGCTTAGCGCTCGGTCGAACATGTAATCTGTGCTCAGCCTTTTCCCTTGGGACACCCGGCATGTCAGAAGGTTTTCATGCAAATATGTCTTTATTAATACGAAGGAAAAGAATGAGCGCGTTTTCCTATTTAGCATCTAGATTGACCCCAACATTAGTGGTCTTGGATACATCACTATCATCTAGCTGAATCTTTTTTGACTCCATAGTCTCTGCCTGCATTGTGTCCTTTAGCAGCTTTTTCGGTGGGGGATCGAGGTTGGTCTCTTTCGTGTTTGCAACTACCAGCTTCAACTCTACGAGCTCCAACGCCATCACCATCTTTTCCGCCAACTCGCAACTCTGGTTGTCACAGTCGTTGGAGGTTCTCACGTCCGAGTGCAGTGAGATGACTCCATTTGGCCATGGTAGCTTCATCATCATGTATGGATAATGTGGCATGGCCATAAATTTGGCAATGGCTGGCCGCCCAATAGTGGTGTGGTAAGTGGAGTCTAGATCCGCAACCTCAAAGGTGATGCGCTCGGTCCTGTAGTTCTCTCGGGTGCCAAATATTACTGGCAGAGTGATCTGTCTCAGTGGGACTGTCTGCATGCCATGGATCACACCATGAAAGGGTGACCTGCTGGGCTTAAGGTCGGTCAAGGGTATGCCGAGCTTCTTGAAGGTCTTCACGAAAAGGATGTCCAAGCTGCTTCCACCGTCCACCAGTACTCTATGGAGCCGAACTCTGTTAACAGTCGGTGATAGTACTAGCGGGTACCTGCCCGGTCCGGGGATGTGATTCGGATGGTCCGACCGATCAAAAGTTGTCGGGACCTCAGACCACTGAAGGCAGTGCGGGATTGCTGGTGATACCGAGTGAACCTCTCGGTAAAGGATCTTCTGCTGGCGCTTCGAGTGAGCCATGGACCTACCACAAATGTAGTTGACCTCGCACTCGGGGTCTTGAAACTCTTCCGTCTCTTCATATTCCTTGTCCGCATGAATCTAAGGACGCTCTTTGCAGACCTTCAGAGCATAATGCGCGAAGCTCTTCAGCTTGAAGCATTCTTTAGCCTTGTGAGCACCGTCATGCAGCAAACAAGGGCCTTCAAGAATTTTGTCAAAGTCATCCTGAGTGACCTATCTTTTCTGGTTGGGACGCTCGGTGTTGGCAACCGTTCTGTCCTGCTTTCGCTTCCTGTTGCCGTCCTTGTTGTAAGTGGACGAACCCGACTGACTGCGATTTCATGGCACCTCCTCCTTGTACTAACGAACTTGGAAGAGAGCCGAATTGTTGGCTGTGTACTTATCAGCCATGGTGAACAGATCCTTGGCTGTCAGACTTCCAGCAGCATCCAATCTCCCGATCTTCTTGATTAAGTCGTCATCACAAAGTCCGCTCTAGAAGGCAGCGATGACCTGAGCATATGAGATGTTGGGGATGGTGTTCTTCACTCGGCAGAAGTGCTGGATGTATTCCTGCAGCGGCTCCCAGTCCCGCTGCTTGATCCTGGCGAGCTCCCAGTGATTCCCGTGCTTGTCGAATGTTGCCTGAAAGTTGGTCATGAACTGCCCGCACAAGTCTGTCCAAGAACTATGGAATTGGCAAGCAGATTAGTGAGCCAGGTTCTGGCTGCTGGGGCCAAAAATACATGCAAATAATTGGCCATAACAAAGCTGTCGCACCGAGTGCTCGGATTGCCGTCGCGTAGACAAGGAGACAATCGCGCGGGTCTGTCTTGTCGTCGTATTTTTCAATGCCGACTAGTTTAAAGCCAGCCGACCAGTTGATAGTTCGCAATTCTCGGGTGAAGGCCCTGATGCCAGCCTCATTGTCGTAATCCTCGAAGATGGGGGTTCACTCCCGTTCGTGACCAGCTTCTTGGCGATGTCTGTCCTCGCACCGCCCATCGTTCTATCGATCGTCACGAGCGGCTCTCTCCTGTCGTTGCACTTGTAGTACCGGTTGTCAAAGAAGCCACGACGATGTCGTTTGTCTTCATATTCTCAGCGGGCCGCCTCATCCCGCTCTTGATACCTGTTGTCCAGCCGGACCCGGGCATCACGTGGTGGTATGCCGCTATGAAGATCAGCATGTGGGTTCTGGCCGTGGTAGTCCATGATAGGCCACCGCCATGGTTTAGTCGATGGGGTCGCCTACCGATCGGTTCGTTGCCGATACCTCCTTTCCTGACTGGTCACCGAGCTAGCTACGCCTGACGCTGATTTACTTGGTGTGGAACGCGCGTTGTGCATCTCTAGTACAACTGCCGCCTTATTGTGCACTTTCAGCTTGTTGACCTCTAGTGTCAACTCCGGGCTTACTTGGATCACAGGCTCCAACGAGTTTAGCAGGGCTGCCGCAACTATCATGTTGTGCTGCGGGGTCTTGAAGACCTCCTCACCGTCCAGTTGTAAGGTAAGGTCGCCCATGTCCAAGTTCTGCATGATCCGAGATCTGTTTTGACGACCGTCCGGTCGTCGGAGCGAAGGAGTCTCGGCTTCTGGGTCATCGTCTTCAAACTTGATCTCCTGCCCGTCCCGAAGATTTGCATCTGCTACTGCCCCCCGTGCGGCACCTACCACGGATGTCTCCCTGATAGAGCCTCCTCCTGGGATAGCCGGTGCTACCATGAAGACCTCGTTGTAATCCGATGAGCAGCTTTCAGAATCACTCGGCTCTTCGATCAAGTCTTGGATTGACTCATGGTTGATGCCGATTGTAGCTACTAATCTTGACCTGAGAAAAAAATTGAGATCCTCATCCGAACCTTCTGTGTAAGGAGTTGGGAGATCAACCACAGTTGGATCCAAGTCGGCCAAGCTTGTCGATTGGTCCATTGTGGGCAATGCTGAGAGGGAACCCGGGAGGGTTTCTGCCTGGAGAACCACTGCTGCGTTGTTGAGGCCGAGCGGGAGTCGGTAGATCAGGCTGATCTCGCAATTGGTCGATGGAGCTTTGCTAACACCTGGATCTGAAGGCATGGTGGCTACCGGAAGGTCCGCCAAGCATTGCTTGACGAGGCTCCCGTTCTAATCAGCAATGAAGCTGAAGGCGCCGAAGCGGATCTTGTCTCCTGGGTGGAAATTGACGTCGAAGAAAGCCATCGATTTGAACGAAGTTAAACTCAATGCTACCCGTACCTGGCGCGCCAACTATCGAGAGATAATCTCGATAGTGATTCTAGCTATGCGAATGAGTATGAAAGCTGATGGACACAGGACACAGGGTTTATACAGGTTCGGGCCTCCCGAAGGATAATAAGCCAACGTCCTATTTGGTGTTCTTGTATTTCTAAGGTTCGCACCGGGTTAAGATTCCCAATACGAGTTCTGATGCTTTTAAGGACCCCCTGCCCTCCTTATATAGCCGAAGGGCAGTGGTTTACATGGTAATCTATCATTCGGTTACATTTAATTCGATCTATACACCATATCTCTTGACCTGACTTATAGCCTACTCTAAACAAATATCCGAGTAGTTATCTTCTGGGCCTTAATCTCTAATGCTTCGTAACAGAGCCTCCGGCCCACTCAGCCATATTATCGAGTGGTTAAGTATCCCGTATATATATATATATATATATATATATATATATATATATATACCAGAACTTGATCTCAACAATATATTTATTGGGCTACATCAGGACTAAGAACTATGATGGTTGAAAAAGACGCCGGATTATACAGGTTCGGGCCCTCTTGATGAGAGTAAAAACCCTACGTCCTATTTTCTGTAGTTTGTATTGATTTGTAATCTCGTGTCCCTGATGGGGGGTTCCCTGTCACCTTATATATCCGGTCGGCAGGGGGTACATGAAGAGTCCTACTCATAGTTTACAAGGATTTACATAGAAAGTCTATCTCTAATTGCCTTGCGCTCCATGCCTACTCAGTCGGTTCCCTTATTAGTGAGGTACCCGGTCGGTTGCCGACTTAAGAATATATATGGATACCCGAAAGGTAAGTATTCCACAATAACGTCCTTCTACCCTCTCAGAGATAACCTCCTCCATCTCACCAATCAGCAAATCAGCCAAGTCAAATGGCTGTTTCCTCAGAATAGCTGCTACAGCCTACTGGTGCAAAAGTGTAAACTCCTCCCTGTATCCACACCTGGGAATGATAGTCCTAATAACTATTGCTCTAACCACCGTAGCCTCTGCGGTGAGTCTTGCAGGGCCTCTGTCAAAGCCTAGGGTATGCGGTGGTGGAAAAGGTACTGACACCATCTCGTATGGAGGTAGCGACCCTCCTTGTGATCTGTGGGGTGGTGCAAGGGTCCCATAGGCACTTCTATAGTTGGAAATCTGAAGGAAGAAGTCCTAGGTCAGCTATGAGGTCCTCCCTACTCACGTGTTGGGGCTCTCTTCTGAATAGGAACCAGATCTCAGAATGATCTTTAGCTACCCACAGTGTAGCATAGAACTCCAAAACTATATCCTCTCTGTATCTGTAGGGTTCTGTGACCAACTCTGCTAGACCAGGTAGCCTGGTAAGTAGTGTATTGCTATGGCACAAACAGTCTAGCCTTGCCCTTCCTGGCAAGGTAGCGTCTCAGTCCCTCATCGATCCTCCTCTGGAGGCCCGTCTAGTACCTCTCTCCTACAGCGGGATCCCTGGGGACTAGAACCCACTGCTCGAAGGAGACAAGACAAAGCGACTTAAGGTCCTTCGTAGGAACCTTAAGAATGTCTGTCTCTCCGGCTGCCTGTACAAGTCTCTACAGCCTGCTCGTGCACAATGCATAGGTGCACCTCGGGTCTCCTGCCCGGTGAGCAGTCCTCTGCTGCTGTGGCTGTGCTGGCTGCTCAGTCTCCTCTGTCTCCTCAAGCTCCTCAGACTCATACTCTGAGCTCTCCTCTGACTCTGACTCCTCCTCCTCTGACTCCTCCTGCTGCCAGGAGGATCCCTGCTCTGCAGGTCTCGATGACCTCTCCTGACGAGAAGTCAGAGTACCCTACGGCCACGGTGGCAACCTGATCCCTGTGTATAGCTCTAGCCTTGTGGTCCTCTGTCTGGTGCTCCTCCTGCGACCCTGGTCGTCTGTCTGAGTACCTTTGATCAACAATGATCCAGGTATCCTACGTGACTGCTCCATGGCCTCTAGGTGTTGTGCAACCCTTCTAGCTCTCTCTGACTCTGGGTGCAGTCTAGTCCTCTTCTTGCTCTTCGCCTTCTCTGGCATCTTACCCTTGCCCTTATCCTGTCCTGATCCTGTCATTTCTGCTATTGACAAGTGTCACTACACGCACATAGGTATAAAAAGGATAAGCATAGAACCTATATAAATCTACATGCATAGCACCGATAGGTAAGAATGCGCAATAGAAATCCTAGCACTGAGATAAAGGACATGATCACTAGACAAATATGCAAGGTAACAACAATGATCATCGACTATATGTGGTTGGTGCGAATCATCTAGTGTGCAGTCAACTAATAGGCAACAAATCTAACGACAGACTAAACAAGAGACAAACCCTAGATATGCAATTAACTGATAGGCATGAAATTAATTGTAGTTAGGTTGATCTAATTAGATAATTAGTGCAACTAAATATGGGCATTCAATTCTAATTGCATCAATTAAACTAATTACTCAAAATTTAGGGCATAAACGATGAAATTGGAGATTAGCTCAATACCCTGGGATGTCATCAAAGAACACAACGAGGAATTCGCAATTGATTTCCAGAAAACTCGAAACTTGGAGTCGACGACAAAGGTGAGGGAGAAAAAAGGATCAACTTTTCCCTTCTCGTAGTGGAGCCTGGTTCTGTGGATTGGGCACGCGCACGGGGGAGTAGCAGCGACGAGTGGCAACGCCGGGCGGTGACTGTAAGCAGCGGTGGCAAGCTATTCGGTGGTGTGCAGAGAAGGTGCTCGATGACGGCGGCTCAAGCGGTGGTGGCGGCTAGGGCTTGAGCGGGCGTGTGCGGCTGCGCACGAGGGTGAGCGCAACAGGGATTGAGCGCGTGCGCGAGGTGAGCAACGGTGGCACGAGCGACGGCGAGACGCGCGGCGGTGACGGCGTCGAAGGCAACGAAGGTGAGAGGCGATGGGAGCATCTGTTGACACAAAAATCACACACGTGACCTGAGAGATCTGCTTAGCTCTAGTGCAGGCTCAATATAGAAATCGGGGCGTGCCAGTCGATTTTCTCTGCAAATCGACAAAGAAAACAAACGGTCAGATTCCACGGGTCACCGGCCTAGCACAGGCCGATGAAGAATGTCGATGATCACTATTAGTAAAAACCAGCCGATGGCTATAAATAGAAAATAATATTAAAATAAACTAGTCGGCTGATTCATATCGACTTATCGACAACTCAATAAGTTATTATAAAATAAAGCATAAGTGGTACCGATAGGAATCAAACTAAAAGAAGAGAGTCAATGGACTTATGATAGATGTGCTAAAACACACTCTGTTGATGAAGTGAAGTCGATGGGCCAGAGTCGATGGAAGTACAGTAATCATGCACAAAACTCTATCTATCGATACGTGCGAAGTCGAATAGATCTGATAGCTGGTATTGCAAATATGCCAAAAATTTATAGATTTAGTCTTACTAAACAAAGAGGGGGCAATCGACTTCTAATATACAACAGTAAATAGGAAAAACACTGAGAAGTCGATTGAACCATGATAACCTGTCGACTAAACATCCCGACAGAACTCTATCGACTCTACCTATAAATAGATCGAACCTAACCCTATCAGCCCAGCAAGAGATCAAAATCAATACAACCTTGCTGATTCGAACAGATTGAACTTAATCGAGACAGTGTTCAAACACGGCAAATAGAGCTAGGTTTAATCTAACTATAGATAGAATTGATTGAGTGACTCAAATAATAGATCTGAAACTCGGCCTATAGAACCTACAGAAATTGCAGAAGATCGGACCTAACCAAGACTGTAATGCAATCTGAGTCGATGATACAAACCAAATCAAGATCTAATTACCGGATAACTAGCAATTTCAAAGATAACAACTAGAATATTAACTTAATGAGAAAGTACTAGCTGAAGTCAATGGAATTACCGAGGGTGACTAATCCAAGTCTCTCGTCGAGATCGGAGCCGATGCAGCCCACACGAGACGAGGATGTTCTTGAGAAAAAGTTTGGCGATGCGTCGAATTGTATTGAATGAAAGTGTTTTTTTTTTGTATAGACCCCATTATATATTTATAATCCCATGCAAGGAATTCTGACCCGACTCGGTCAGGACTCTTAAACAAACCGACTATGATTTATTTCTAAACTAAAGATTAACGAAGACAAAAACAACCCTAACGGGCCCATTTTATTCTCTTCGGCCATTGAACTCCATTGACTTTGGCTGATTCTGACTCTGTGTGGCTGTCCACTGGGACCGGTCAAATTTCGGTGCCAACACATGCCCCCTCCTCGAGTCTAGGGTACGAAATCTTTCGTGGACCAGACTTGATCTCTTCGTTCACCGCACGTCTCATTTACCACCCTATTACTTCAGATTCTAATAAATGCAATTAATCAGGAACCACCCACCAGTCAGGTCACATCTGCAGTACTCCATCCAACCACTCGTGACTCTTATATGTAACCGGCCATTTCCTACGCCGTGTCGACTGCTGGTATTGCCTTTTGACTGTCCTCGTGCTTACTCCAATCAACTTGGAGCGGCGTTTGGATTCCCCAAAGGTCAAGTCTAGGTCCTATAAATAGATCCTTCTGCTAGCCTTTTTTCCTCATCTTGTTTATTGCCTTCAACCATGGGTCTCTTACTGAGAGCTTTGATAGAAAAGTACCATTTGCCTCCAAACCTACTGAATATCCTATGGCGAATACTTTTCACTTCTCTTGCCCCCAGAGTCCTCCTTTCAATCTAAAGTTTGCAGCTCCTCCAGCCCAGAAGCCAACCCGTTGGTTCTTTTGCCCCTGGATAATAGCACTGGTGTCGAGAATGGCATCAGCGGAGCAACTCTCTCTTCCGCTTACCCGACAGGTGATGTCTGATGACACTGCCATTCCTGAAAGGGAAGCGGAGGAAGCTGTTGGTGCATTTTTCTTCTTCTATGTACCTCCCCCCACACGCTTGGGATGCTAATAATTACATCTTCATCCCCTAGCTGTCATAGCAGAATAGGTTTCACCGAAACCGGGTAACCAGCTTATTAACATCGGTGTAACATCCCAGCCCAGAATTAGAATCAGCCTGTGTTCGGCCCAGCCCATTGGGCCGTGGCACTGTAGCTTTGAGGCACTTTAGCTGTGCGGGCTGCAATAGCACCAGGTGGACCGTGGGCTGCACTAGGTACTGTAGATGCGAGTTACTGTATCCGTCGGGTACTGTAGTTGTAGGACATTGTAGCTGCGCAGGAGAGAGCCGATAGTTTAGTCCCATATCGGAAATGGACCGGGGAGATGACCAGTTTAAATGCTCAGTTCATAGTACGATAGTAACCGGGTTAACCCTTTTACATAAAGCGAGGACGAAAGCGTAAGAGTTACTGTCGTGAGGTGGGGCCTACACTACAGGTGTACGGGTCTGATGTCGCATTGTGGGCTGGGACGTTACAGAATGGTATCAGAGCCGACCTTCATTGTGTCACGGGCGCAGTCACGATGCGCATGGCGCTCGGGTCCGTAGAGTCGGAACACGGCATGGCACGTGCTGGATGTGGCCAGGAAGGGAAGATCCTGTGCCTACTGTCCCTTGGATGGAGATAAGCTGGTTCACTCGACAGGACGTTGAGTTCTAAGGGGGGGGGGGGGGAGAATGTAACATCTCAGCCAAGAATTAGAATCGGCCTGTGTTCGGCCCAGCCCGTTGGGCCACGGCACTGTAGCTTTGAGGCACTGTAGCTGCACGGGCTGCAGTAGCGCCAGGTGGGCCGTGGGCTGCACTGGGTACTGTAGACGCGAGTTACTGTGGTTGCGGGACACTGTAGCTGCGCGAGGAGATGACCAGTTTAAATGCTCAGTTCACAGTACAATAGTAACCGCGTTAACCCTTTTACGTGACGCGAGAATGAAAGTGTAAGAGTTACTATCATGAGGTGGGGCCCGCACTACAGGTGTACGGGTCTGATGCCGCTTTGTGGGCTGGGACGTTACAATCGGCCATCTGTAATTAATGAAAACCTTCTCTGATCTATAAATGTATTACTCTTTGTAGACACGAGTTACTGTAGTTGCGGGACACTGTAGCTGCGCGGGGAGATGACCAGTTTAAAAGCTCAGTTCACAGTACAATAGTAACCACGTTAACCCTTTTACGTGACGCGAGAACGAAAGTGTAAGAGTTACTATCATGAGGTGGGGCCCGTACTACAGGTGTACGGGTCTGATGCCGCTTTGTGGGCTGGGACGTTACAATCGGCCATCTGTAATTAATGAAAACCTTCTCTGATCTATAAATGTATTACTCTTTGTCTTGTACGCTATGCTTTCTCCTTTATATTTTTTCCGCTAAGAGCGATATCTGTAATATCGTCCGTCTGAATTTGATATATGTACATCGGCTGTAAAACACTCACTTTCTTCTTTTCCAATCTTTTATTTTCTCCGCTAAGGACGATATTTCCATATCGTCCATGATCAAACGCTCGAGATCATGAGCCAACCCAAATACTTTGATAATATATCTTTAAATATTTACCATTAATTGCTCGCCCAAACTCTTCTCCATAATCCTTGTAAGAAATATGAATTACGGGCGCACATCGGCTCACTTTGAATAGACCTTCCCAAGTTGCAAACCATTTTCCAAATCGACCATCTCTAGAACCAATGGGCATATATAACTTCCAGACAAGGTGCCATAAATGCTTCATTAATATGTCCTAGAGATAATTAGGTAAAATCCGCAAGTGCACGGAAAATACCGTTGTAGCATTTCACCCGGAAGTATTCAGGGTATCGTATTTGTTTATCCCAAAGGAAGGCAATGAATAAGAAGGCTTACTTATGCACATATTTACATTGCGAATTGATAAGGATCATCTAACCAAGGCAGACAAGCAATGGATAATGACGAGGTAGTGTGACACACAGAAGATTCTATCTCAAATATAAATAAATAAATAAATAAAGCCATGTGGAGAAAGAACTAAGCTGAGCTACTCCTACAGTACTTTCATATATAGTTGTATAGCCTAAGTTTTATACACATACACGCTTATACTCAGGTTCAACAGTTATTAACATAACACTTCAGGCACGGACCTACCCCTGCATCCATATGCGACTTCTGCCAAGAGCCTACGCACTAGCCTAGCGTGAAGGAGTTCAAAGGACGGATAGGACTGTCACCACCTGCCGCCTACCTCAGCGAACTAGTAGACTAACGAATAATTGATGCAAATCAATTATCCAAGTATCATACTTACATAATCAAAGAGCACTCTACTCCTCCATGGTTATATTAACGAAGAAGAGCTATCATATAAATATGATCACCAAACCCATGTCATGTCATAACAATGAATCCTAAGCATAAAGACTATGTCATATAAATTAGACTATAGTGACGGTATATAACAAGCATGACAATAGTAGTATAATAAATATAAACTACGATCACACAAGTGGGCTATACTATCATATATATGGATCACAATATCAAACAAGAAACTCATGACACAAACACAACTATATGAAAAGATGACATTTATTAAATAGAGCAAAGTCTTACAAAAGGGAAATGATACAAGAGCCATACCAATTTCTCCAAGAGAAGACTTGAAGAACTAGAGAGCTCTAGAATCAGCCTAACTCCACTAAGACTTGAGAACAACTAAGTAGCAAGAGAAGAAATTCTTCTTATGGTGTGTGTGTGAGTGTAAAGCCACACCCTTTTATTTATAACCTCTATAAGTGGGCAAAGGGGAGTAACCCCAAGAATATCCCTGCCCACCGCCTTCAGGGATCAATCAGGAGCCTCCACGTGCAAGCCCAGGAGGAAAGGCCGCATGCCTGGGTCGGCCAACCTGTTGTTGGGCCCTCCTGGGTTGTGCTTCCTCAGGGTGGCTGCCAGGTGGGTCCTCATCCCAGATGTCGGGATAGTTTTGTGTGTTTCTTCGGTGCGGTACTGAAAATGGGCCCTTCAATCCATAGGATGTCCAGTTGGCGCTCTCTTATTGGTCGAAAGTGTGTTTCTTGGCCTTTTGGGTGTGTTTCCTTCATATTTCCTCCTGCATGCAAATAATTCCCACGTACAAGTGGAACTACATTATTGTAAACAAATATGCGTATATGAAATGCCAAGCTCTCCTTTATTTGAGCATAGTTGACGGATGAAAATGGTACTTAACAGCCGTGAACAAACTCCCCCAAGCTGAACCTTTGCTCGTCCCGAAGCAAAGATAAAACTGAAGTTGTTGATCAAGAGTTGCTGCAATGTCCTACTCCTCAATAATACTATGTGCACAACAAAGATACTTTTCCTTGAATTAAATATGTTGGCACAGTATTCACCCATTTACCTTGATCATCATGGGGCTTTTAACACCTCATTGTCTTAGGCAGTTGAGAGATAGAACAATTGTACGGCACTAATTGCTTGCTCTCTATTCCACTATCTTACTCCGGAGGTTTTCAATAGATTTTGCAAATAAAACCAAGTTTGTCAAATGATTCTCTCGGATCGCTCAAAAGTGTATGATTCCTCACCAAGGCAAAATGTTGCCTAAAATCACCTACTTCTAATAAGGCTTATGTGGAGCTCAAGGTAGGGATAATTGAGGCATACTTGTTCACATACTATTGCTATGTCAAAAGACCGCATCCTAGAAAAACCAATTCACACAAGGTAGGGATAATTGAGGCATACTTGTTCACGTGCAAGTGTGTGGGAAACATGATGGAATGATGGATGGAATGAATAACTCCTTTTTGAATTTCTTTTCTCTTTTTTGGAATTTTTCTAGGACATGGCTATCTTTTGTTTGCTCTTCTTTCGAGCATCCATTTATTTTCTTTTTGCATAGCCATATTCCTAGTTTGCAATGATAATTGAGAGAGGAATTTTTGCAATGAACATATGGAGTATTTCTTTCAGGTGGATGGAAGTGGTGGTGGCTTTCTTCCGGTGTAAAAGAATAGCTCATGGTGGTGGATATGGTGGCTGCTATCTTCCAATTTAGAAGAATAGCTCATGGCGGTGGATGTGTGTATGTGATCTTGATCAAGAAAGCATGAAAAGAGTCTTACTAGGGTCACAACAATTTTGACTAAGCTCAATGTGAAACAAGCAGCATATGTGTAAGGTTTTTCAAATAAGCACTACATATGGCTTTGGTAAGAATTTTCATCATTGAGGAACTTATCAATTTATCATTTTGAAAAATAAAACTCTGGAATTCAAGCTTTACTTTGAGCCAGATCATGGCAGCCCTATTCACTATATCATATCTCCCATCAACTTAGAACTAGAGAATGTATGTGCTACCCACAAGTTTCAAGTTCAAGGTAAAATCTTAGCCAACAAACTTAACTCTTGGGAGAGTACTAAGTTGTAAACTAATGTTAGAGAGGAATAAAACAGAGCAACTATTCATCATTTCAACATAGGAAAATAATAGACATTCATACCGCGCATGAAAAAGCGAAAGAAAATATTTTTGGTCTTTTTATCATCTTCTCATTTTTTTTTGATTTTTAGATTTTATATTTTTTTAGATTTTAGATTTTCTAATGCAAAAATGAAAACAAGGGAAAGATACAAGTTACCGTGAGATGGGGTCCTCCCCCAAGCTTGTTCTTGCTCACATTTGCTGGTTCGGGTCGTACCCTGTGGAGCGGAAGAAGGCGTCCCAATTGCTTTGGTTCTGGGCCAACATCGTGTTGAGTTGGCGGAATTGGTTGTCGCTGAAATTCTGCCATTGTTGGCTGTCGGTGACGTGCTGCGAGAGACTTTGTTACATACTCTCGATCCGCAAGTCGATGTCATCCGCCCACCTTGTTAACTCGGCCATCCCGAAATTGAGTTCAAGGAACCCACGGGATGAGAATGACCGGTTAGCAAAGGATGGCGCTCCGCTCGAGCTTGATGATGTGTGCATGGGGTAGTCATGCTGAGATTCCCATGCACCGGCCTGCCATGATGATCCTCCGGCCTCGTCCGGTGGTGGGGGCTGATCCCAACCCGTACCTCCGATTAGGGTTTGGAACCCCGGTGTGGCCGTCATGCTTCTCTATGGTCGGGTTGGTCGTTCGGAGACGCTGTCCCTATTTTCTCGAGGAAGTTCGGGTCAAAATGTCGGGTGTGGGTGAACAGCCGGTCTCTCATGTGTTCGATGGCTTGTCCTTCACGGTCGTCGATGATGTCGAGGTGCTCCTTGGAGGTGAGCATGGCCGGCGTTTCTTCCTCCGGAATTAGCTTCGGAGTCGCCATGTCCCGAACTCAGGGTAAGCTCGATGGAGGGCGTCCGGCTCGTGCTTGCCCGAGAACTCTTCCTCTTCTTCCCCCCGACAGCTTGCTTGATTCAATTGAGCATGGCTGCACACAAGAACAAACAAAAATAAGAACGACCTTGTGTTCAGGTTAACATTAGTGAAAATGAACCCGAACCCTCCTGAACTTGATTTTGATTCTCACAATCAACTTGAAAATGCACAACATAGAGGGGAACTATTTTTTTGGGTTTTTGGGGCAGTAGCTAAGTGAAGAGCACGAAATCTTGAAGAGCAACAAAGTGAGCAAAGGAGGAGATTGAAGAATGAGCTTGGAATGGTGAAGCTCCTCCTCCTGGTCGGTTTTTATAGCCCAAACACCAGAATGGCAGCAAGAAATGGACAGAGCAACGGCTATAGAGCTGTTAGGAAAAAGCTGGGGACAAAAAGGTGGGACCAGGGTGTCGGCCGACCTGGTCAGGTCGGCCGACCTACCAGTGGGCCCTCCTGGCTCCCTCCTTTTTCCAGGATGTTCCCCAACGGCTAGTGAATCTAGCCAGTGTAGCCATTTTTCTCAAATTGCTCGACAAAAATTCTTTTCAAAAAGACAAACCCAAAAAACCTATTTATATATATATATATTTTAAATATGCATATGATTGGAAAAATTCCAATGTGCAAGATGGTTGAAAAATTCAAATATGCAAAATGCAAAAGTTGGAAATGAATCTCAACATGATGGAAAGCAAATATGGAATTGAAGAAAATAAATATGGATAAATACCGATTTAACCTCTCGGCGAGGGCTCACCCTTTTAAGTCCGATGAGCGGAACTTTTCTTCGGCGTTTAGCTCGATGTGGTGTCGTCCGGTTCCGAAGATGAGGACACGGATGATAATTCTTGCTTCACTCGCCACACCTTCTTGGTCTTATTTGTCGGTGTGGTCGGCGGCTTTGCAGACTTCGGAGCCTGTGGCTTGGCACGCGGCTCCGACCTCTTCACCGTCACACGTCGTGGTGACACTTTTTCCTTCTCGAGAAAGTTCTTCATGAACGTTATGGGGCTGTCCTTCTTTGGGAGCGTGACTTCGACTTCCTTGATGTTGTTCGGGTTTGGCCCATACTTGTTGCGAATCATATTGCATTGCTCCTTCTGTGGCTGAAAATCAAACTTCTCCTCCTTGCCATTGATATGGAAACAGATTTCTCCGGCTCCAACATCAATGCGAGCATCCGCGGTTCTGAGGAATGGCCACCCAAAGATGAGCGGTGTTTCCTTACCGACATCCATGTCGAGTACCACAAAATCGACGAGAATGAAGCAATCCCGGATTTTCACCGGAATATCTTCGGCAATTTCCGCTGGGTAGGGGACCGAGGAATCGACCAGCTGGAGCTGCATCGACGTGGGGGATAAGGCTATATATTTCAGCCTGTCGAAGACATCCTTTGGCATGACGCTCACACTCGCCCCGAGATCACACAGGGCATGGTCGAAGTTCTATGTCCCGATCCAGTAGGTGATCGTGGGACAGCCCGGATCTTTCTTCTTCTCGAGAAGCCAGTTGAGTATAGCAGCGCTACACTCTTCTGTAAGCTTGACAATCTCCATAGTCGGCATTCGATGCTTGTTGCTCATGAGGTCCTTGAGGTAGCGAGCATACGTAGGTACTTGCATCGCATCCAGCAAGGGCACGTGGAGGTGCAGCTTATGGATTACTTCAACAAAGCGTGTGAACTGCTCGTCCACAGTCGGCTTCCTCTTTTTTTTCAGGAAACGACATGAAGTTCGTGTCATAGAACTCATGTGGAGCCATTTTCCTTAGCGGCATCGCGTCTTGTTCCTTTTCTTCTGTCGGCTTCTCAATTTTAGCTTAGCTGGTTCTTGAAAGCAGAAGAAAGGCCTTCAATTTTAGTGTGGATGCTTTCTAGAGTCTTATCATTTGTGGCAAGCTTTTTACTAATATTCTCATTTATCCTAGCTTGACCAAGAACAAGATCTTTCAAGGAGGGCTGATTATAACCAGAGTTAAAGTTGCCATTGTTACCTCCTTGGTAGTTGGGGTGCTGTTGATTCCACCCCTGACCTCCTTGTGGACGGTAGCCGTTGTTGTTGTTGCCCATGTACATTGCATCCTCACGGGTTTCAAGACAGTCATTTCCTGAGTGCCCCGTGTTGCCACAGACCTCGCACGTCATACGAGCATCCACAGCTTGGGCAGTCCCATGTACTTCTCCCTTGGCCTGATCGTCCATCTTCTTCATGAGGAGATCTATCTTAGCGGCAAGCATGTGAACCTCCTTGACGGAGTGCATGCTCCGCGGACGTGGTTGGAGGCGATCTTCACTCCAACCTTGGTTGGACACCATTTTCTCGATCAGCTCCTTTGCCTTGCTCACAGTGAGCGAGAAGAAGGCTCCACCAGCAGCAGTGTCGAGGTGATCACAGGCCGACGGAGTGAGCTCGTTGTAGAAGTTCTGGATAATAAGCCAGTCATCTATCCCGTGGTGTGGGCATGCCAAGATGTACTCTTGGAGCCTCTCCCATGCCTCAGGAATCGACTCATTCGACTCCTACTGGAAGCTCGAAATCTTTCCATGGAGGGCATTGGTTTTGCCCAACGGGAAAAACTTCACGAGGAACACGGCAGAACATTATTCCCAAGTGTTTACAGCAACAAGGTTCGCGTAGAACCACTATCTCGCCCTCCCGAGGAGAGAGAACGGGAACAGTCGAAGACGAACAGCGTGGGGGGTGACGTCCTTCATCTTGAAAGTGTTGCAAATCTCTAGGAATTGTTGCAGATGAGCACTTGCGTCCTCATTGGCCTTCCCACAGAATGGGCTGGCCTGCACCATGGTGATGAGACCCGTCTTGATCTCAAAATTTGCATCTCCCGCGTTGCCAGCTGGACCAACAGGAACATTGGCAGCAGAGGGAGCGGAGAACTCGCGGAGGGACTTTTGGGCCATCGGCTCAAAGCTTGGTGGTGCAGAAGTGACGGGTTCACTTGACCGAGGTTGCTTTTGAGGAGGGGTGAGCCTAGCTCGTGCCCTTCTCAAGAGTGATTCTGGATCTTCGGTGAAGTTTGTCAGCAAGTCGAAACCAGTCATACACTACCCTGTTTTCATACAAAATGTAGAAAACAAAGCAAGGTTAGCCTGCTTAGGAGATGGCCTTATAATTGTAACATAAATATGTACATTAGTAATTTCTTAATCATACGCCTTCCCCGGCAACGACGCCAGAAATGCTTGTTGACTTTTGCTAAGCCATACTAATAAATCATCGCTGGCAAGGTGCCATAGATGCTTCATTAATATGTCCTAGAGCCAATTAGGTAAAATCTGCAAGCGCACGGAAAATACCGTTGTAGCATTTCACCTGGAAGTATTCAGGGTATCGTATTTGTTTATCGCAAAGGAAGGCAATGAATAAGAAGGCTTACTTATGCACATATTTACATTGCGAATTGATAAGGATCATCTAACTAAGGCAGGCAAGCAATGGATAATGACGAGGTAGTCTGACACACAAAAGATTCTATCTCAAATGTAAATAAATAAATAAAGCCAAGTGGAGAAAGAACTAAGCTGAGCTACTCCTATAGTACTTTGATATACAGTTGTATAGCCTAAGTTCTATACACATACACGCTTATACTCAGGTTCAACAGTTATTAACATAACACTTCAGGCACGGACCTACCCTGCATCCACAGGCGACTTCTGCCAAGAGCCTACGCACTAGCCTAGCATGGAGGAGTCAAAGGACGGACAGGGCTGTCACCACCTGCTGCCTACCTCAGCTAACCGGTAGACTAACGAGTAATTGATGCAAATCAATTATCCAAGTACCATACTTGCATAATCAAAGAGCACTCTACTCCTCCATGGTTATATTAACGAAGCAGAGCTATCTTATAAATATGATCACCAAACCCATGTCATGTCATAACAACGAATCCTAAGCATAAAGACTATGTCATATAAATTAGACTATAGTGACGATATATAACAAGCATGACAATAGTAGTATAATAAATATAAACTACTATCACACAAGTAGGCTATACTATCACATATATGGATCACAATATCAAACAAGAAACTCATGACCCAAACACAACTATATGAAAAGATGACATTTATTAAATAGAGCAAAGTCTTACAAAAGGGAAATGATACAAGAGCCATACCAATTTCTCCAAGAGAAGACTTGAAGAACTAGAGAGCTCTAGACTCAGCCTAACTCCACTAAGACTTGAGAACAACTAATTAGCAAGAGAAGGAATTCTTCTTGTGGTGTGAATGTGAGTGTAAAGCCACACCCTCCTATTTATAGCCTCTATAAGTCGGCAAAGGGGAGTAACCGCCAAGAATATCCCTACCCACCGCCTTCAGGATTCAACCAGGAGCCTCCACGTGCAAGCCCAGGAGGAAAGACCGCATGCCTGGGTCGACCGACCTAGGGGGGTCGGCCGACCTGTGGCTGGGCCCTCCTGGGTTGTGCTTCCTCAGGGTGGCTACCAGGTGGGTCCTGATCCCAGATGTCCGGGTAGTTTTGTGTGTTTCTTCGGTGTGGTACTGAAAATTGGCCCTTCAATCCATGGGATGTCTAGTTGGCGCTCTCTCATTGGTTGAAAGTGTGTTTCTTTGCCTTTTGGGTGTGTTTCCTTCATATTTCCTCGTGCATGCAAATAATTCCCAAGTACAAGTGGAACTACATTATTGTAAACAAATAGGCGTGTATGAAATGCCAAGTTCTCCTTTATTTGAGCATAGTTGACGGATGAAAATGGTACTTAACAGCCATCAATGAGGAAGAGGACTCATCACTTGAGTTGTCACTTGTCCACTCCCCAACAAGTGCCATGCATGAGAACTTCTTCTTGTGGTCTTGAGCTTTGCCTTTTCCATTGCTCTCGTCCTTGTTGAAGTACCTCTTCTTCTTTTGCTTGGCTTTGGGGTCTTCATCTTCTTCTTCATCATCACTAGACTCTTGGGACTTGAGACCTTCTTTCTTGGGCTTCGGGCACTCTCGTACAAATTGATTCTTTGAGACATAGTTAAAGCCCTTGCCCCTGGACTTGGAGGCAAACTTGTTCTTGAAGGTCCTCATCTTCCTCATGAGAAGATCCAAGTCCTCACTCAAGTCATCTTCATCATCATCTTCTTCTTCTTCAATTACTGCCTTCTTCTTGTTTTTCTTGCTCTTGCTTGTTTCTTTCTTGTCAGCTTGAAGAGCAAGGGTGGATGGTTGAGGATCATCCAAACCCAATTGGTAACTCTTGAAGGCGGTGATCTTGCCAAGTACACTTGAATTGCAGGATATTCTCCTTAATTATTATCAATAACAAGTGCATGCCTCACACAAGTAATTCAAATACTTGTATGCATAAATCTTGGAGGAGATTATCCTTTGTTTTTAATAAGTAGAGACTAACATTTTGGCAAGCTTATTCTTTGGTTTAGTCTCATCAAGGAGAAGTGATGGATTAAGGGGGAACCTTATATTCATATTTATTATGAAAGGAATAAAGAATGGTGAAAATATCCTACAATCATTCAAGGATATCATTTTCATAGCATCGTGATGACATGAGTTTTTTCTATGACTACCTATCTATTTTACTCATGCTTATTATAGTGTAGCTCTTTGTGATCCACCAACTTATATTTTCTTTGGTTCATGAAAGTATGCTTTCATATAATTTGCACTTCATGAGAAATCTTTTATAATATATTTCCCTCCATGGACCAAAAGATATAGTGTAAATTGCTCTCTTGTTTGTTACATGATTAATGCATATGTTTATGTTGAATATTTTACTATGCATAGTTTAAGGGGGAGTTGCACTATGATTTATGAGACTAATGAAGTTGCTAAGTTTTTACATGGATACATAGTTGTTTTTGTCAAGATGGACATATCAAGGTATGTATTCGTGTTCTTGATTTATCTTGTTGAATTGTTTATGTTTGTTACTGAGAGCATATCATGGGATGTATTTTCTTCTTGTTTTTTTTTATCATAATAAGCATATGATTTTATTGCTTATGTATCTATGCTCATCACATGAAGTAAATTCTTCTAAGAATTTCAGTATTGAGACTAACTTTACTTTGAGCTTCATATGATTTAGTCTCAAAGTGTGATAAAAGAGTGACTCTAAAGGTATGCTTGCTATTATTGCCCATTCATGAGAAGATCCAAGTCCTCACTCAAGTCATCTTCATCATCATCATCTTCTTCTTCAATTACTGCCTTCTTCTTGTTTTTCTTGCTCTTGCTTGTTTCTTTCTTGTCAGCTTGAAGAGCAAGGGTGGATGGTTGAGGATCATCCAAACCCAACTGGTAGCTCTTGAAGGCGGTGATCTTGCCAAGTACACTTGAATTGCAGGATATTCTCCTTAATTGTTATCAATAACAAGTGCTTGCCTCACACAAGTAATTCAAATACTTGTATGCATAAATCTTGGAGGAGGTTATTCTCATCTTCCTCATGAGAAGAGCCAAGTCCTCACTCAAGTCATCTTCATCATCATCATCTTCTTCTTCAATTACTGCCTTTTTCTTGTTTTTCTTGCTCTTGCTTGTTTCTTTCTTGTCAGCTTGAAGAGCAAGGGTGGATGGTTGAGGATCATCCAAACCCAACTGGTAGCTCTTGAAGGCGGTGATCTTGCCAAGTACACTTGAATTGTAGGATATTCTCCTTAATTGTTATCAATAACAAGTGCATGCCTCACACAAGTAATTCAAATACTTGTATGCATAAATCTTGGAGGAGATTATCCTTTGTTTTTAAGAAGTAGAGACTAACATTTTGGCAAGCTTATTCTTTGGTTTAGTCTCATCAAGGAGAAGTGATGGATTAAGGGGGACCCTTATATTCATATTTATTATGAAAGGAATAAATAATGGTGAAAATATCCTACAATCATTCAAGGATATCATTTTCATAGCATCATGAGTACATGAGTTATTTCTATGACTACCTATCTATATTACTCATGCTTATTATAGTGTAGCTCTTTGTGATCTACCAACTTATATTTTCTTTGGTTCATGAAAGTATGCTTTCATATAATTTGCACTTCATGAGAAATCTTTTATAATATATTTCCCTCCGTGGACCAAAAGATATAGTGTAAATTGCTCTCTTGTTTGTTACATGATTAATGCATATGTGTATGTTGAATATTCTACTATGCATAGTTTAAGGGGGAGTTGCACTATGATTTATGAGACTAATGAAGTTGCTAAGTTTTTACATGGATACATAGTTGTTTTTTGTCAAGATGGACATATCAAGGTATGTATTCATGTTTTTGATTTATCTTGTTGAATTGTTTATGTTTGTTACTGAGAGCATATCATGGGATGTATTTTCATCTTGTTTTTTTTTATCATAATAAGCATATGATTTTATTGCTTATGTATATATGCTCATCACATGAAGTAAATTCTTCTAAGAATTTCGGTATTGAGACTAACTTTACTTTGAGCTTCATATGATTTAGTCTTAAAGTGTGATAAAAGAGTGACTCTAAAGGTATGCTTGCTATTATTGCCCATTCATGAGAAGATCCAAGTCCTCACTCAAGTCATCTTCATCATCATCATCTTCTTCTTCAATTACTGCCTTCTTCTTGTTTTTCTTGCTCTTGCTTGTTTCTTTCTTGTCAGCTTGAAGAGCAAGGGTGGATGGTTGAGGATCATCCAAACCCAACTGGTAGCTCTTGAAGGCGGTGATCTTGCCAAGTACACTTGAATTGCAGGATATTCTCCTTAATTGTTATCAATAACAAGTGCTTGCCTCACACAAGTAATTCAAATACTTGTATGCATAAATCTTGGAGGAGGTTATTCTCATCTTCCTCATGAGAAGAGCCAAGTCCTCACTCAAGTCATCTTCATCATCATCATCTTCTTCTTCAATTACTGTCTTCTTCTTGTTTTTCTTGCTCTTGCTTGTTTCTTTCTTGTCAGCTTGAAGAGCAAGGGTGGATGGTTGAGGATCATCCAAACCCAACTGGTAGCTCTTGAAGGCGGTGATCTTGCCAAGTACACTTGAATTGTAGGATATTCTCCTTAATTGTTATCAATAACAAGTGCATGCCTCACACAAGTAATTCAAATACTTGTATGCATAAATCTTGGAGGAGATTATCCATTGTTTTTAAGAAGTAGAGACTAACATTTTGGCAAGCTTTTTCTTTGGTTTAGTCTCATCAAGGAGAAGTGATGGATTAAGGGGGAACCTTATATTCATATTTATTATGAAAGGAATAAATAATGGTGAAAATATCCTACAATCATTCAAGGATATCATTTTCATAGCATCATGAGTACATGAGTTATTTCTATGACTACCTATCTATATTACTCATGCTTATTATAGTGTAGCTCTTTGTGATCTACCAACTTATATTTTCTTTGGTTCATGAAAGTATGCTTTCATATAATTTGCACTTCATGAGAAATCTTTTATAATATATTTCCCTCCGTGGACCAAAAGATATAGTGTAAATTGCTCTCTTGTTTGTTACATGATTAATGCATATGTGTATGTTGAATATTCTACTATGCATAGTTTAAGGGGGAGTTGCACTATGATTTATGAGACTAATGAAGTTGCTAAGTTTTTACATGGATACATAGTTGTTTTTTGTCAAGATGGACATATCAAGGTATGTATTCATGTTCTTGATTTATCTTGTTGAATTGTTTATGTTTGTTACTGAGAGCATATCATGGGATGTATTTTCATCTTGTTTTTTTTTTATCATAATAAGCATATGATTTTATTGCTTACGTATATATGCTCATCACATGAAGTAAATTCTTCTAAGAATTTCGGTATTGAGACTAACTTTACTTTGAGCTTCATATGATTTAGTCTCAAAGTGTGATAAAAGAGTGACTCTAAAGGTATGCTTGCTATTATTGCCCATTATTTGAAGATTTATTCTTTGGATTTTACTTTTATGTGATGAACTTCCTATGGTCATATCAGTCTCACATCTGCTCACAGTCTTTGTCACTCCCTATGGTCATATCAGTCTCACATGTGCTCATAGTCTTTGTCATGAGATTCTTGCCCTTTTTGGTGCTTGACGCCAAAGGGGGAGAGAAAAAGAAGGTTATACAAGGAGGGAGAAAAAAAAACTCTTACGTGCATATGGTTGTCCTGCCTTATTATGGTTTATATGCACATGTGCAAATAAAGTTTTTTTTTCTTTTCATTATCATTATTTGATAGTGTGGTCATCAATCACCAAAAAGGGGGAGATTGAAAGGTCTAAGTCTCTAGCCTTGAATTAATGATGAGTTTTAGTGATAAATGACAATGCATGTTGGAACTAACCTTTTATATAAGTTTGTGAGTTCAATGTTGGGTTATGTTCCGACATCAAGAAAAGGTCAAGAATAACATATTCATTAAGGGTATGGACCTATTACAAGATAATTGAGCAAGCAAGCAATCATTGTGGCATTTGTTACTCTTGGGGATATATCCCCTAGATGACAAGGCGTTGCCCGGTGAGCTCCCAAGCTGGTGGCGATCTGCGGGAAGTTTGTGAAGGTTTTGATTGACTTCCAAAAGGGAAGGAATCAAGAGAAGGAAATTTGAGTAAAGGGGTTGAAAGAGACCCGGCTCAAGTGTGACCGAGCCCCTCAACGGAGACGTAGGACTCATTAAGGAGTCTAAACTTCGGTAAACAAATCTTGTGTCTCCGTGTGATACTTTTACTACTTATTGCATTATATTCTTGTTCTTGGGTTTGAACTTGTGCTCGCTCTAAATTGCTCGATCTACTTGTGTAAGTTTATCTTGTTGCAAGCTTGTTTAATTGACTTATATTGTCTGTTATCATCTATCCCTTCTTTTACATTATAGTAGAACTGCTTAGACTTAATCTTTCGCGTCTGTCTTTACCTTAGCAGCACTGTCGGTTGCCCCGTCGGCAGTGGCCATCGGCATTGCCGATCGTACTGATTCTTTTTGTTAAGTCTAATTTCACAGAAATTTATAGGATCACCTGTTCACACCCCCCCCCCTCTAGGCGACATCAAGGTCCTTTCAATTGGTATCAGAGCCTAATCTCCTCATTAAGCTTAACCGCTTGGAGAGTTGATGATGTCGCAAGGTAAAATGTGTTAAATTCCCTATGGTTGTTCTAGCGCCTCGTTTTCTATCATTTCACAACCTTCATACGAGGCACCATATTTTGATGGCACAAATTATGCTTGTTGGAGATCATAAATGATTTCATATTTTCGGGAGATGAGTCCCAAAATTTGGTGGGATGTAGATATGGGCTTTTCTCATGCCTTGGATCGTGATTCTCCAACACAAGGGCAAGAGAAATGCCTATATCTCGAGGCTCAAGCTATTAATGCTTTATTTGGTGCTTTGAGTAGGGATGTTTTCAATGAGATATACAAGTTGAATAGTGCCCATGCTATGTGGATTCGAATTCAAGAAATATATAAAGAATCCAACATGACAAGTGATATTTCCAATAATGAATTGGTAATTGAGGATGATTGCTCCACCTCAAGCTTACATGATATTGATGATCATTCTCTTTCAAATGATTATATTAATGAAGTATCAACTCCATCGACATCACCATGTTGCCTTATGGCCAAAGGTAACAGGAAAGTAAAATTCCATGAAATTCATAGTGATCATGATGATGTTTTTGATGTTGGCGGTGATGATAATAATGATAGCGATAGTAATGATGATAATGATCATGAGTATACATATGATGAGCTTGTTGCATTGTTGCATAGCATGGAAAGGTATATGAAATTAGAGGGGTCTAAAATGAAAAATCTATATGATGAAAATTCTTCTTTAAAAGACTCATTAGAGGAGCTAAAGCGGCCTCATAAGGATCTTAGTGAAACTCATAAGAAGCTCAAAGATGCTTATGATTCACTTGCTTCTAATGTTTTGGAAAGTGCAAAAGTAGATATAAGCATTACACATTATTTATTTGATAATGTATGTACTTATTGCAATGATTTATGTGATAACCCTTGTCGCTCCCAAGCAAATATTTCCCCGAACACTACATGTGACTTGGATTGCATAGGTAAAAAAGTGAAGCATAAGGGTCATGAAGTCAACAAAAATCACAAGAACTTCAAGTCTAACATGAGCAATAATCAACAAAAGAAAAAGAAGTTAGCTCATGTTACATGTTTCAAGTGTTCAAACACTGGACACTATGCCTCTATGTGTTCCATGAAGATAGATGATGAGACCACACTTCCGAAGAAGAAAACAAGAAGAAGTAAAAGGAAGTGCTATAGATTTCATGAGAAGGGTCATGAAATTGTTTCATGCCTTAACATAACAAATGATGATTTTGAGTCATCCAAGAAGTGGCTCGCCAGCAAGGAAGCAACAAATAAGAAGCAAGATAAGAAAGTGTCTTGCATGAATAAGAAGCGTATTTGCTACACTTGCCGAGAAAAGGGACATATTGGTAAAAATTGTCCCATGGGTAACATTTCTAAACCTATTCATTCCAAAGATAATCATTTTCTTAAGAAATCTAGAAGTGATAATATTATTGCAAATGTTGTTAGGTCACACAATGCCAATGCAAAGGCTATTTGGGTGCCTAAACCTCATGTGACCAACATACTAGGACCCAATGTCACTTGGGTGCCACGAAATGCTTGATTTGCTTAATAGATACTTGGAGGTGCATTGAAGACTTGACAAACTTGATATGATTTATGTTGAACATCTTATGTCAAGATCCTTTCAAATTGGTATTCCTCATCACTTACGTAAAGGATGTCAAGTATGAATATTAATGGTCTACAACCCCAATCAATGTCATCTCGGTAAAAAGTATTTACATTGAAATTATCTATGCTCTAGCCTTGTGTAGGCTTAATTCTTTGTTCATGCATATCATCCATGTATGTTGCTTGCACACTTCATTTGTACAAATTTGAGAAAAGTGATGGTTACCATGTTTTGGGGGTACTATATCATTCCATATATATTGCAACCCCAAAATGAGAATGAATTCTTATTGATGCTATAATAGTTTTTGAAAAGCTTTTTAAGTAAACTTCAAAATATTTAGAACGATTTGCATAATTCCTAGTTTTTGAACATATTCATTTGTGAAAATAAAAATGTGATTTGCAAATAAAATGTTTTATTATATCAAAACAAACCGTTTATAGAAAAAGCTTTCAAAATAAATTATTTTGCAAATTTCTCTAATTAATCATTGTCAATCTTTTGGTGTTTAAAATTGTTTTACATGACCAGTGGTTTTTAAAATGGTATTCGATTTGAAACATTTCTCAAAAAAAATACTATCTTAACCAATTTCGGCCCTATTCTAGCATCAAGTGAGTCTTGTCACTAGTGCCACATATTTTGTATATGTTGGCTCACGGTGGTATTTATGACTCATAAAAAAATTCAAGTGACTCATCACCGACCTTACTTAAATTTGTATCAATGGAGCTTTGGTTTAATTATGAGCATTCTTTTGATCATCCTTGAGACAATGAGATACTCATGCTTCTTTTATTACTAAGTGTAAAGAGTTTGTCTATTTAATTTGGTTAATTAAGGAGCATGAAGAACTTATTTGTGTTCTCTTTGCAATGGAAATATTGTTGTTAAAACTAACCATGTGCAAGGGAATTGATAAGATCAAACATGAATAGTAAAGCTCAAAAAGACTTGGTGAAAGAAAAATTGAAGCAATGTTAAACCTCTTCAAGATATTGGTAGACATGAGCAAGAGCTTGAGCTGATGGTATTGGGTTGCTCAAGGCAAGATGGCGGGTCTACCATGAATAAGCTTGTGGAGGGATCAAATATGACTTGGTATATTATAATGATAATGACTAAGTCCTATTAGTGCAAGATCAATATGAATGATGATTGTTTGACAATAAAGAGGAAATCCAACTATGACCATGCATGAAAAATTTTATAACATTGAAGATTTTGTATCTACTCTTGTCAATGGTTGAGTTGGACATCATGGAGGGATTTCGAGCTTGGTATATATTCTTGATGGTTTGCATATACAAAAGATTCCAAGCTCTCGAATTGTTGAGCACATTGAGGTAACTATCTCTATGTCTTATATAGTTTCTCTCTTTCCTAATAATAAAGAGCAACTAGATTTCATTCTATGTTTTTTGCATGTTGCTCTATATCACCAATCATGTCTTGACACAAGCACTAGTTGTTCTTTGTGATTATTCCTTTGTGGTCTTGGATCAAAATTTTATGCGCTCATCATGATTGTCCTGTTATATATTAGGATTTTCTTATATGGTAGATTGTTATGCTTCATGTTATCTTTTTCAAACAATCTACATGATTTAATGTTTTTCTTCATATAGAGGGGAACAAATTACAAGTTTTGGTAAAGTCAAATGTTCAATACCAACTAATTTTATTCTATCGACCTCTCTGTTTTGCACTCATCGGTAGTGCCGGTGATCTCCATCGGCAGTGCCGATCCCCCTATACAGAGGCGCTGTAGAGCACAGACATCTCTCTATTTCTGTCTTGCTAGCATCAGCAGTGCCGGTCATGACATCCAGAGAGCACCTTTTCTATCTAATTTCCATCAGCAGTGCCGATCCCTCTAGTCGGCAGTGTCGATCGCCCTTTCACAGAGAGTTAAAAAAGGCTAAAATTGTTTTTCTGCATATGGCTTATGGCATGTTATTTCTCTCAAATTTATTTACTTCGCCATAACCCAAGATATAGGACTTGTTCCCTCCCGGGTTGTTTTGACTATGTGCATGTTTGTCAAAGTAATTCAAATATTTGTATGCACAAATTTAGGGGGAGCATATACTATGTCATTGGTACATGAGACTAACATGTATATCAAGTATCTTGGTAGTTTCTTTGTTTTCTCTCAATGTTTAGGAAATTTGCCTATATGATGGATGACGATCAAGGAAAACAAAATGTACCAAATGAATTGAATGTCAAAGGGAACAAGGGCAACATATACTTGAGAAGAATAATATTGTGAAGATGATTGCTTACAATATCAACATAGCAAGTGATGAGGAGAAATTACAATCTTTTTGGATGCCCATGAACCGTCATGGAGAATCTTTGAAAAGGCTCTAAAATATTTATTTTTTCAGCATTAGCATATCGGCTTTGAGAGGATTTGAAGATTTTTTGCTTAAAAAAAAATTGAAGCAATGAGAAACAAAGTCCTCCAATGATATCCATCTTATGAGCAGTATTTCTTGATCATCTATCCTATGCTCAAATTCTTCTCTCAAATGTCGAATAGACTAGACTCAATTTCATGCATGTGTTGCTTTGTGCCTTTTTGTGTATGATTAGGATTGCATGAGTTTGTCAAATCATTTTTATATCTTTTTCTTGTATGTGAATCAAAGATGCATTTTGTGGTGATGGATTGTTTAGTTTTTACTTGTGAATCATTTCATATGTAACCATGTTGAAAATGCTTCAAATCATGTTGTCTTAAATCCTTATCTTCTATCATGATATGTTCACTTAGTCAGCTTATGCCTTATCTATTTATATCCTTCTAAGCCATCACATATGTTATGTGTTTCTAAGTTTAGATATTCTATCTTGACATATTAAAAACTAGCTATGTGCTTTTATATCCCTTGATGACATGGAAATAAAATGCATGTGTGCTTATGAACATACCTTGATATGCATCAAGTCTTGAATAATATTATTTATGACATATGCGTGTTATTCTCAATCTTATGCTTTCATGGTCATGAACACTGGAATTACAGGAAATTCTCCTTAATTGTAATCAATAACAAGTGCATGCCTCACACAAGTAATTCAAATACTTGTATGCACAAATCTTGGAGGAGATTATCCTTTGTTTTGAACAAGTTGAGACTAACATTTTGGCAAGCTTATTCTTTGGTTTAGTCTCATCAAGGAGAAGTGATGGATTAAGGGGGAACCTTATATTCATATTTATTATGAAACGAATAAATAATGGTGAAAATATCCTACAATCATTCAAGGATATCATTTTCATAGCATCATGAGTACATGAGTTATTTCTATGACTACCCATCTATATTACTCATGCTTATTATAGTGTAGCTCTTTGTGATCTACCAACTTATATTTTCTTTGGTTCATGAAAGTATGCTTTCATATAATTTGCACTTCATGAGAAATCTTTTATAATATATTTCCCTCTGTGGACCAAAAGATATAGTGTAAATTGCTCTCTTGTTTGTTACATGATTAATGCATATGTGTATGTTGAATATTCTACTATGCATAGTTTAAGGGGGAGTTGCACTATGATTTATGAGACTAATGAAGTTGCTAAGTTTTTACATGGATACATAGTTGTTTTTTGTCAAGATGGACATATCAAGGTATGTATTCATGTTTTTGATTTATCTTGTTGAATTGTTTATGTTTGTTACTGAGAGCATATCATGGGATGTATTTTCATCTTGTTTTTTTTTATCATAATAAGCATATGATTTTATTGCTTACGTATATATGCTCATCACATGAAGTAAATTCTTCTAAGAATTTCGGTATTGAGACTAACTTTACTTTGAGCTTCATATGATTTAGTCTCAAAGTGTGATAAAAGAGTGACTCTAAAGGTATGCTTGCTATTATTGCCCATTATTTGAAGATGTATTCTTTGGATTGTACTTTTATGTGATGAACTCCCTATGGTCATATCAGTCTCACATGTGCTCATAGTCTTTGTCATGAGATTCTTGTCCTTTTTGGTGCTTGACGCCAAAGGGGGAGAGAAAAAGAAGGATATACAAGGAGGGAGAAAAAAAACTCTTATGTGCATATGGTTGTCCTGCCCTATTATGGTTTATATGCACATGTGCAAATAAAGTTTTTTTTCTTTTCATTATCATTATTTGATAGTGTTGTCATCAATCACCAAAAAGGGGAAGATTGAAAGGTCTAAGTCTCTAGCCTTGAATTAATGATGAGTTTTGGTGATAAATGACAATGCATGTTGGAACTAACCTTTTATATAAGTTTGTGAGTTCAATGTTGGGTTATGTTCCGACATCAAGCAAAGGTCAAGAATAACATATTCATTAAGGGTATGGACCCATTACAAGATAATTGATTGATCGTATATTGAAAATTCTCATATTATATGGTGAAGATGCTTGACAAAGGATGATGGTAATCAATGTGTTGATAAATTTGTCGGTGGACATAATCAACACCCGTGCTTAAAGATGAAGACACATCACATGTTCAAAGGTCAAACACAACATATTATTGATTCATGACAAGGGATGATATTGATGATAGTGTTGATTGTTGATACAAGCAACACGTATACATAAAGAAGGTCAAGGTACTTCGTGAAGGAGAATTAGACATCCCTATAGTTGATGATGTCAAAATGGTTATGTTAATACTTGGTATTAAATGGAAATATCAATGCAAGTATTAGTTGGAATCCATGAGTTAATAAGTGACGATGGTCAAAGCAAGGATGTTATTATAAAATTGGAACATGGATTTCTAGTGACCATCTACAAGAAGGTAAAAGTCATAAATTTGGAAATATCATCTTGGAGATCAAATTGACAAAGTGGATACATTGTTGATGTTGGATACAAAGTCATGTTGCATGGAAAGGCGGTGAAGGTTAGGCAAGACTCGGCTGCGATGGACCATGTGCGAGGGTGAAGGGCAACCAAGACGCTTGGCACCGAAGGACCAAAGGCAATGGTGAAGAGTGAGTTAAGGCTTAGCGCGATGAACCATGAAGGACCATGTGAAGCTATCGATTATCCACATCATTCATTTAACGGAACAAGAAGATGATGTTGATATGTCACACCGAGTGCAATTGACAAAAGAGCTAAAGGTGAATATACAATGTCAAAAGAAGATCAAGTGGCTTGAATATAAGAAGTTGTGAAACTTTATAAGTGGATGAACATCAAGTCTATCTCATCTGGACATTGCTCAAGCCAAAATAATATTAATATTGGATATATATGCTTATTGATGAGTAATCAAATAAATATCCAAAATGATCAATTGCTTATGGAGTTGGCGACCCTCAAACAGAAGAATGAAGATGATATCAAGGTGTTCCTATTGACATAGATTTTCTAATTCTATTGTGTATAGGAATGTCGTACTATAAAGAGGGATGCAACTTTGATAGTTTTGCTTATTTCTCGATGCTCAAATTGATCTAATAACCTTTGGGGGAGTGTTTAGCAAACCTATGTGTGATTTTGGAGCTTGGTAATAGCTGGGTTGGATAGCCCTTTAAAATTATCTTTTCATAGAGTCCAAGATCACCTAAATCGGCCTTCGGAGTCAAAAGTTATGGGCATTTTTCTATCGGCTGTCTGCCTGTATTGTTCCAATCGACAGTGCCGATCCAAAACTCAGAAAAACGTCTTTTTCTTGCCCTCTATGGTTCCCTCATTGGCAGTGCTGATATGGGACGTCTAGAACACCAAATGGCTAGTTTTTTTTTGCCTCTCTATCGGCAGTGCCGATCCGGGCATTGGCAGTGCTGATGCGGGTCGTCCAGAGTCCAAACGGCTAGTTTTTTGAGCCTCCCTTATTTATACCCCCTTCGTTCCCAACGGTTGGGGTGCTGAAAACACTTCAAAGAATCATCCATTTGAGCCAAGAAAACATCTCTCCACTCCCCATTACTTAGTGCTATACCTTGTGGGTGAGATTTGGTGAGAGATTTAGAGAGAGAGAGAGCAAAAATCCATTGTTGAGCACTTGAGCAAGCAAGCTATCATTGTGGCATTTGTTACTCTTGGGGATTCGTCCCCTAGACGACAAGGCGTTGCTCGGTGAGCTCCCAAGCTTGTGGTGAGCCACTGTTGACTCCAGCGGTCACTCATGGTAATAAACCACAAGCGTACAGCTATCGAAGTAGCTTTCACCCAGGAGTATTCTAAGGGTATCGAAATCCACGGGAAACATGTGTGGACTATCAAAGAATCGGGCTCGTCCAGGGACAACAAGAATATGGTAGGCGAGGGTAGAGAGGATTCTAGGATGGATTGGACCAAGGACAAGGTAAGGTCGAACTCTAATGCTTACTTCGGGCACCGGCTTCCCCCTGGTCTGCCAGGACGTTCCGGCCTACAGCTCTACGATGTACCCGAACGTGAAGGGTTACTAAGGACGGACAGGGCTGTCACCACCTACCGTCTACCTCTTCAATCCGTGGAGCACGCGGCAATCAAAGGTAATATATAGCCTAGACACCACGCCTATGCTACGAATTACTACTCTAATCTTGATCAAAGACTAAAGCATTCAATTACGAACGATGAACCTCTAAGCATGTAAAAAGCAGATCTTATTGAATCAAAGGAAAAATACCATAGAAGAATCCTAAAGACTTACTTGAAATGGAAAGACTCCATCGAGGTACAAGATTAGGGAAGAGTGCCGACAGGCCGGCACTTCCCCGAACTACCCCTCACTCTCTCCCTATTCTCTAAGCACTAAGGAGTTTGTGCTTCGCCTTATGGAGTGGAGCTCAAGTGTTTCTCTTCTTGTGTGTGTGAGTGTGAAGCCACAGCCTCCTATTTATAACCTCTATAAGTCAGCAAAAGGGACTAACCGCCAAGAAAGACCCTACCCACCGCCTTCAGGGATCAACCAGGAGCCTCCACGTGCAAGCCCAGGAGAAAAGGGCGCAGGCCTGGGTCGGTCGACCTAGGAGGGTCGGCCAACCTATGGCTGGGCCCTCGTGGCTTGTGCTTCCTCAGGGTGGCTGCCAGGTAGGTCCTTATCCTAGATGTCGGGGTCGTTTTGTGTGTTTCTTCGGTGTAGTACTGAAAATGGGCCCTTCAATCCATGTGCTCTCTCCTGATTGGCTGAAGGTGTGTTTTCTCCCTTAATTACTTGTGTTTTGTTAATACTCCATCGTAAATCACCTGCATACACATAATCACCAAAACTTGTGGAATTTGTTAGTAATAAACTCCTACCACTAGTTGGTTATTTATTTTGTAGTTTTTATGCAAGCAAATGATGGTCATATTTAGCACTTAAGGACCGTCAACAAGCTCCCCCACACTTAGCCTTTGCTCGTCCTTGAGTAAAGAACAAAACACTAAGTATAATCATAACTTCCCATGGTACAATACTATTATGAAAATTATTCCATATCATACATGTATCCACGAATATGTAGGTGTCTATCATGTTACCTTGGCGGGTTGACGAATGGAACAGTCTTGACTTCAGATTACTTGCCTCCTTCTGCTATGTAACTTGGGTTTTCGAAAATATTTTTTTTCAAATAAAGCATAGGCATACTCCTCAAATGATTCTCTCAAGGCACTCAATGTGTATTTTCCTGACCAAGGCACTTGACATTGCCTTTTTCATCCTACCTCTAATTTATTTTGGCTTATGTGGAGCTTAGGGTAAGGGATAAAAGAAAGCATATTGGAGTCTCATATATTACTAAGTCAAACACCGGATCCATAAAGAAATCAAGTTATGAATTATGACCAAACATGTGCACACACCTATGGATGGAATGGATGATGGATAATGGATACTCCTATTTGAAATGACCTCTCTCTCTCTTTTGGTTGACTCACTGTAGAGAACATGGCTATCTCTTTTTCTCTTTCTTTCTTCTTTCCCTTTTTTTTAGGCCATGTCTCTTTTACATAAATATTTAGAGAGATCACAAAAAAAAATAGAGTGGTTTATGAAATGGCAGTGGAAGATGATAGTGCTATCTCCCATTATGGAAGTTTAGCAATATGATGGTGGGTGTGCACATGATCTTAATCAATAAAACATAACTAGTTTCATACTAGGGTCACAACAATTTGACAAAGTTTAATGTAACTACAAGCAGCATATGTATAAGGTTTCTCAAGAAAATCATCATATGGCTTTGGTAGGAAAATTACGTCATTGAGGAGGAGTAGGCATCTTTTTACAAAATTCCCAAGTACATAAGCATAAGAGCAAGATTTCATTTGTCAAACCATATCTCATAAGTCAACAACCTAGGTGACATGCTTTCCTAATATATTTTTCATGAACAACAGGTATATGAATTAGGAATAAGGAGCATGCAAGTCAACCAAATTGAAGCATGATCATGGAGATACACAAGATTCAATTTTTTTTTTATTTTGAGTTGATTTTAATAATTATGCTAACGTAAATTCAACTCAAAAATCAGGGAGGATGAGGGATAGGACGTGCAAACTAGTGCTCTAAAGAAAGGGGAGGCCGAGAGGTGCTAGGATTGGGTCGCCCGACCATGGGGTCGGTCGACTTGCTTCTGGGCCAAATGGCCTCGCTCTTTGACGTCTCGGTCTTTGTTGCGCCTTGTTGTACATTGTTGAGGTGCTTTTCTCCGTTTGTGCGTCGATGTTCCCAAAAGCCTCCCCCACACTTGTTCCTTGACCTGGATCTTTATTCAAAACAGACAAACAAGTGGAAGCAAAAACTCTACCGGTATGACTGCCGGAGAGTCACATATCTAAGGAAGTTTGAAGATGAAGCAAGTAGAGTTATCATAATGCATTGAAGTCAATTAATTCAATAACATCTACGTCTTCATCTAGAATTTTATCGGGTTCTAAGAAAACTTTTAGGCGTTGGCCATTTACCTTAAAGTGTGTTGCCATCGTCGTTCTTGATTATGACTGCTCCGTGTGAGGCGGCATCAACGACGGTGAAAGTCCCTTCCCATTTACTTCTAAGCTTCCCATGCCCGAAAAGCTTCACTCTAGAATTGAAGAGCAACACCTTATCACCTTGCTTGAATTCTTTTATCTTGATCTTCTTGTCGTGCCATCTCTTAGTCTTTTCTTTATATGTATTGGCACTATGATAGGCTTTGCTTCTCCATTCTTCTAGCCCAGATATCTGCATTTTTCTGTGCCGTCCGGCTTCATCTAGGTTCATGTTCCACTTTCGGATGGCCCAGTGTGCTCGATGCTCCAACTCAACTGGCAAGTGGCATGTTTTCCCATAGACAAGATGATAAGGTGACATGCCAATTGGAGTTTTATATGCAGTACTATATGCCCAAAGTGCGTCAGGTAACTTCAACTTCCAACCTTTCCCCATCTCTTGGACCGTCTTCTGCAGAATATTCTTTATTTGCTTGTTGGACGTTTCTGCTTGGCCACTTGTCTGAGGATGGTATGCTGTTGCAATATTGTGCTGGGCTCCAAGCTCCTTCAAAAAGCTTCGAAAGGTCTTATCAATGAAATGAGACCCTCCGTCACTTATCGCCATCCTAGGTGTTCCAAAACGAGGAAAGATAACCTCGTGGAACATCTTGCGAGCGTGCTTGGGGTCGGCAGCTCGACAAGGCATAGCTTCTACCCATTTGGACACATAGTCAACAGCCACCAAGATGTACTCACTGTCATAGGACTTTGGGAAGGGTCCCATGAAGTCAATGCCCCAGACATCAAATAGTTCCACTTGAAGGTTGTATGTCAGTGGCATTGCATCTCGAGCAGTGATGCCTCCATGCTTCTGGCATCTCCAGCATCTTCGAATGAATTCTTTTGTGTCTTCATACATGGTTGGCCAAAAGAACCCACTCTGCCAGATTTTTGCCTGTGTACGGAATGCACCATAGTGCCTGCCATATGGAGCTGCATGACACCTCTCGATGATCTTGGTTGCTTCAGTTGTTGGCACACATCTTCTCAATAGTCTGTCTGCACAGACCCTGTAGAGGTACGGATCATCTCACAAATGCAATCTACTCTTGTAGATGAGCTTCTTCTTGTTCTCCCCTGGTGGTACATACCTTGAAACCATGAAGTTCACAATGTTTGCATACCAGGGGTTGGAGTCGTCACTTTTAGCAGCATGTCATCTCGTAGGAAGTCGTTTATGGGTAACTCCTGCATGTTAGTGACTTGCATACGAGACAAATGATCTGCTACAGAATTTTCTACTCCTTTCTTATCTCTGATCTCAAGGTCAAATTCTTGGAGTAGAAGAATCCATCTAATTAGCCTTGGTTTAGCATCTTTTTTAGTGAGCAAGTATTTTAATGCAGCAAGGTCAGAGTAAACAATAACCTTCGCTCCAACTAAATAAGATCTGAACTTATCAAAAGCAAAAAGAATAGCAAGGAGCTCTTTTTCAGTTGTTGCATAATTAAGTTGAGCTCCTGACAAGGTTTTGCTAGCGTAGGCTATTGCGTGATGCTTCTTATCCTTGGTTTGGCTCAGGACGGCCCCAATGGCACAATCACTAGCATCACACATGATTTCGAATGATAGCGTCCAATCCGGGGGTTGGATAATTGGAGCTGAGATGAGCGCCTTCTTAAGGGTATTAAAAGCTTTAAGGCACTCATCATCAAAATCAAAGGGAACATCCTTAGCTAATAGGCTCGTGAGGGGTCTAGAGATTTGAGAAAAATATTTTATAAAGCGCCTATAGAACCCTGCATGACCTAGAAAGCTTCAGATCCCCTTAATGTTAGCTAGAGGTGGCAACTGTTCTATAACTTCTATCTTTGCCTTATCCACCTCTATCCCCCTCTCAGACACAAGGTGTCCTAGAACGATGCCCTCTCGGACCATGAAGTGGCACTTCTCCCAGTTAAGCACTAGGTCCTTCTCTTGGCACCTTTGTAAGACCTTGTCCAAATTCTCGAGACAGTGATCAAAAGTTTTTCCATAGACAGAAAAGTCGTCCATGAAATTTCCATAATTTCCTCGATCATGTCAGAGAAAATGGACATCATGCACCTTTGGAATGATGCGAGTGCATTGCATAACCCGAAAGACATACGCTGATACGCGTAAGTTCCATAAGGACACATAAAGGTGGTCTTACTTTGATCATCAGGATGGATGGGTATTTGATGATAGCCAGAATACCCATCAAGGAAACAAAAGAAGGAATGATTAGCAAGCCGCTCCAACATTTCATCAATGAAGGGGAGCAGAAAATGATCCTTCTTTGTTGCCTTGTTGAGTTTTCTATAATCAATGCACATCCTCCATCCTGTGACGGTTCGTTGTGGAATCAACTCATTTTTGTTGTTCCTAACTACCGTCATGCCTCCCTTCTTAGGCACTACCTGAACGGGGCTAACCCACTTCTTAGGCATGAAGGAGTTTCAAGACCTCCTTCTTTACTACCTCTCGCATTGCGTTGTTTAGCCTCCTTTTGGGGCTCCCTAGAAGGCAAGCATTCAGGATCAAGGGGAATGCGATGGGTGCAAAGAGCGGGACTAATCCCTTTAAGGTCTTGGAGTGAGTAGCCAAGGACAGAGCGATGCTTTTCTAAGACGGTTATGAGTCTATTGGTTTCTTCATCAGACAGTTTGTCACTTATGATGACAGGGGCCTCTATGTCGTCATTTAGGAAAGCGTAGCATAGGCCTGGGGGCAAAGGTTTAAGCTCAATTGCAGGCCGTGATGGTAAGCTTTCTTTGGGGAGTTCAAAGATTTCTTGCATTTCATCCTCCTCCTCTACAAAATTCACCGCGCCTTGCTCAAGGATAGAATCAGGGGAGTCAAAGGGGAGAATGGCCATCACTTCTTCAACTGGCTCACACTTAGGATGAGGTTCCGCTAAAGAATTTTTCGCTCGAACAAACGAAACTGAAAGGGTGTCTCTGCCGAGTTTTATGTCGAGGTTTCCTAGTGGAGGAACATCTAAGAGAAGTTTCTCTAAAGGATGTCCGATCAAAAGATCAAAGTCATAGACTTTGTAAACATGGAAATCTAGGATGGCCTCGACATCTCCGTGCCTAACGGTCACGTTTCGTATAATCCCATATCCTTCTAGGATAGCACCAGACTGGCTCTTGAAGCATTTATTAGTCGGGGCTAAAGGTTCATCGCCAAGCAGGGCGAAAGCAAGGGAATCAGACATTATGTTTGCTCCGACCATGGGATTATAAAGAGAATCTACATCGGTCCTCCTTATTTCAAGACGAATAGTTGAAGGGGGTGAACTAATCCGAAGGATATTAGGAGAATACTCAACTTCCCTCAACCATTCATCACTTAGAATGGAGGTTAACTCCTTCATGCTCTTCTTTAGGAAGTGTTCTTCGAGGGGATCGGGGAGGGAAGAAGGTACCGAAGGCTTCTTCTCATAGCAGTAATTCGAGGTATTCCCATAGTCATCAAATAGATTATCCTCGAATTCAAAAGTGAACTCCAAAAGAGGAATTTCTTCCTCCCTTGGTGTTCATGGTTCGGGCAAGGGCTCAATAGCTAAAGCTTGGGATAAACAAGGTGAAGGCTTGGGTTCGGCTAAAGAGGTTTCCTCGCTGCTAGTCTTGATGCCATCCTTTGGTGGTTCAGGAAGGTCCTCGATGAAGGAAGTGTTTTCTAGAATATGATCTAGAAGGTCCTTACATTCTATCGTGCTCTTGTGTGCAAACAAACCTCCAGCAGAGATATCAAGATATAGGGTAGACTCCTTGTTAAGACCCAGACAAAAGTGTTGTAAAAACACATGGTTGGGTATAGATAATTCCGGGCCGAACTGAATTAAGATAAAAAATCAGGCCTAGGCTGCACCTATGGATTCCTTCTCATGCTACTGAAAGCAGAGGATTTCCCTTCATAAAGACGCGATACGGGATAAAGGAAAGAAAGCAAGACAAAATTTATCTCTTATTTCTATCCAGTCACCGTGCACACTTCCTACGGTATGAGTGTACCATTGTTTCGCTTTCTCTGTGAGAGAAAAAGGAAACAATTTCCACTTTAATGTTTCTTGTGTCATGCCTGAAATCATCAGACACGAGCTCAATTGCTCAAACTCCCACAGATGGTGGTATGGGTTTTCATGGTCAAGCCTGGAGAAGGATTGCTCCCGAACCATGGCTATAAAGCCAGGGCGGAGTTCATAGCCAGATGCACGAATTGGGTTCACAGAGGGAGGTGGCTCACAAAACTCGCCCTTCGGAGCAGAGAATTGGTATAAAGATTGTGGCTCCTCCGTAAAAGTTGGAAATAGGAACGAAATAAAATAAAATAAAAAAGATATACGAGGACGAACTAGGTTCAAAGATAATTCAGCAACTGTTCCCCGGCAACGGCGCCAGAAAGCTTGTTGACTCCAGCGGTCACTCATGGTAATAAACCGCAAGCATACGACTGTCGAAGTAGCTTTCACCCAGGAGTATTCCAAGGGTATTGAAATCCACAGGGAACGTGTGTGGACTATCAAAGAATCGGGCTCGTCCAGGGACAACAAGAATATGGTAGGCGAGGGTAGAGAGGATTCTAGGATGGATTGGACCAAGGACAAGGTAAGGTCGAACTCTAATGCTTACTTCAGGCGCCGGCTTCCCCCTGGTCTGCCAGGATGTTCCAGCCTACAGCTCTACGATGTACCCGAACATGGAGGGTTACTAAGGACGGATTGGGCTGCCACCACCTGTCGTCTACCTCTTCAATCCGTGGAGCATGCGGCAATCAAAGGTAATATATAACCTAGACACCACGCCTATGCTATGAATTACTACTCTAATCTTGATCAAAGACTAAAGCATTCAATTACGAACGATGAACCTGTAAGCATATAAAAAGCAGATCTTATTGAATCGAAGGAACAATACCATAGAAGAATCTTGAAGACTTACTTCAAATGGCAAGACTCCATCGAGGTACAAGATTAGGGAAGAGTGCCGACAGGCCGGCACTTTCCCGAACTACCCCTCACTCTCTCCCTATTCTCTAAGCACTAAGGAGGTAGTGCTTTGCCTTTTGGAGTGGAGCTCAAGTGTTTCTCTTCTTGTGTGTGTGAGTGTGAAGCCACAGCCTCCTATTTATAACCTCTATAAGTCAGCAAAAGGGAGTAACCGCCAAGAAAGACCCTACCCACCGCCTTCAGGGATCAACCAGGAGCCTCCACGTGCAAGCCCAGGAGAAAAGGGCGCAGGCCTGGGTCGGTCGACCTAGGAGGGTCGGCCGACCTATGGCTGGGCCCTCGTGGCTTGTGCTTCCTCAGGGTGGCTGCCAGGTAGGTCCTTATCCTAGATGTCAGGGTCGTTTTGTGTGTTTCTTTGGTGTAGTACTGAAAATGGGCCCTTCAATCCATGTGCTCTCTCCTGATTGGCTAAAGGTGTGTTTTCTCCCTTAGTTACTTGTGTTTAATTAATACTCCGTGGTAAATCACCTGCATACACATAATCACCAAAACTTGTGGAATTTGTTAGTAATAAACTCCTACCACTAGTTGGTTATTTATTTTGTAGTTTTTATGCAAGCAAATGATGGTCATATTTAGGACTTAAGGACCATCAACAGCCGCGGGAAGTTTGTGAAGGTTTCGATTGACCTCCGAAAGGAAAGGAATCAAGAGAAGGAAATTCGAGGAAAAGGGTTGAAAGAGACCCGGCTCAAGTGTGACCGAGCCCCTCAATGGAGACGTAGGACTCATTGAGGAGTCCGAACTTTGGTAAACAAATCTTGTCTCTCCGTGTGATCCTTTTACTACTTATTGCATTATATTCTTGTTTTAGGGTTTGAACTTGTGCTAGCTCTAAATTGCTCGATCTACTTGTATAAGTTTATCTTGTTGTTGCAAGCTTGTTCAATTGACTTATATTGTCTGTTATCATCTATCCCTTCTTTTACATTATAGTAGAACTGCTTAGACTTAATCTTTCGTGTTTGTCTTTACCTTATCGGCATTGTCGGTTGCCCCGTCGGCAGTGGCCATCGGCACTACCAATCGGTCCTATCAGCACTGCCGATCATACTGATTCTTTTGGTTAAGTCTAATTTCGCAGAAATTTATAGGATCGCCTATTCACTTCCCCCCCCCCCCTCTAGGCGACATCACGGTCCTTTCACCTATGCAAGCCACAATTCAACCTACTTACTAGAGCACACAATTGCAGAATAGTAAAGAGGGGGTCAAGAAATGCTCATGATTTTTTTTCCTGAGGTCTTGAAAGAATGACGCCTTCTCCTACTCCTCATTGGACCACTCCCGCCAGAGTGTCGGTCCCTCCCGCCACCAATGTGGAGCTCTCACCCACAAGCCCGCAATCGCTCTCGGAATGAAGACACGGTGCGCGTCACCGCTGCCACCAAGGCACAAGCTCGCCTCCCTCGAGAACTTGCTGGACTCCCCAAGCTGACACGAGCACTCACCAGCGATGCCCTTTCACCGGCGGGCTCAAACCGGGTACAAACGTGTGACGGCCTTCACAACCGATCATGATAGGCTAGATCACCGACACCTAACTGGTCTAGGTCTCAGCATATACCAAGAGTAATAACCTAGATCACACCCTCAAAGATAGCCTAGCCTTAGACGTGCATCAATGCTCAAGTTACTCTCACTAGCACTCTTAAGATATGCAATATCTCCTCCTAGTGCTCTCCTCTTTGCCTATTGGCTCTCACCAAATGCTCCAAGCAATATCACCGGGCAAGAGTGGTCTCCAAGACCCCAGCAACGAAGTTATATAGGCTTCCAACCCCCAACTAGCCGTTACTCCACGAAGTTGCCTTTCTAGACCCAATGACCGGACTGTCCAGTCACTGCCAGACCGGACCGTCCAGTCTCTCTAGAACGGTTCCCAAAACTGTTGGCTGCACTGTCCAGACAACTCCTCTAAACTGACCGGACCGGACCATCCTATCAGTTTCTCTTTCCAGTCTAAAAACTTTCTCGACGCTGCTTCCTCTCTGCCCTATGTGGAGCCACACAGACTGGACCGTCCGGTCTATAGACCAGACTGTCCGGTCACTACAGCCTCTTAGTGACCCAGCATAGACAGATTCCTCGTTGCCCGCTGTAAGGCCTAGACAAATCCTCTTAGTGACCGTACAGTCCGGTCACCACTGACCCCTTTGTCCGGTCATTTCGTCTAGAAGCTGAAACTCCTCGTGCTCGCTTGACTTCGTTTCCTGGTTTCTCCGAACAACTCCTTGGCTTCTCTACTGTCACCTAGTGCCTGTGATTTCACTGAGCATCCATGCACATCACCAACTAGTGTGACCTAAAAGACATGACCTAGACCCCCTTGATAGTCCGGTTTTTCTTATGGGCTCAAAGCCCTAACAACTAAACAAGTGTTCCTAACACTTGCTCCATAGCTTGTCCTTAGCTTTGGTCCATCTCCATCAACCCGTGGACTCCATCAAGCTCACAAGCCTCCATGCTTGTGGTCATTGTCATCAATCGCCAAGGCAACCATCATCCATACGATTTGTAGTAGAGTTTAGAGATGATTTCTACATAGACAACACTCGTGTAGATATTAGCCCATAATTTCATAGTTATCATCTATAACCAAAACATTCATACCTTGGGGATCCAATTATCAATGGTCATGAAGCTTACAAAGTCACCTAGGACTAGCCATGGTCGATTCGCCGCTGCATGAAGCATGCAAGGAGCTGACCATGTCCTCTCCTTTTGGTCCCGACATGGATCACCATAAATCCCCGTTAGTCTCCACTCCTCTCCATTGTTAATGATTACATCAATGTAATTTTCCGTTAGGGCTCCCACTGTGACCAAGATGTCCTTCCTCCAGAATAACACCAAACCCCCACTGCGCCCATCACTCTCATGTATCAGCAGATGGTCGTAATGTATCTTCCGCCTCAATTTTTCTACCTTAGTTTTATCCAAATGTGTTTTAGATAGAAAAGCACATCAGGTTGTTCGCACTTCTGGACATCCAGAAGCGCACGAACTACCCGGGGGCTGTTAAGCCCCCGACAGTTCTATGCTAAGAGTTTCATTGCTCCCGGTGACTCTCCTCTAAGGAGGACGCTAATATATCAATTTGCTTCTTTGCGTTAGGCGCTCCCGCTTCCATCCGTTGCCTCTTCTTCTCTTGGACTTTCTCTGGACTATCTTGCACAGAATTGTTCTCAATCATCAACACTTTTCCAGTGACACGTCCCTACTGTGTATGGCCCGAGTCCCCATCCTGGTCCTCTTGCTCATACTCCATCTCATCACCTTCATAGTCCTCATTGAACTCCCTACCCGACCTCGACCTCCACGGCCAGTGCGACCTCCTCCTCTTGAACCACTTCGCCCCCTAGGGCGGCTATAAGAAGATGACCCAAAGGGCACCATCAACCAGTCCCCCCATCCACACTTAAAGGTATCATGGACACCATCACCACATTGCATGAGATCATGCCCTATCAATCCACAAAACTTGCAAAAAATTGGTAACTTCTCATATTGGACCAGATACCTGTTTCTCTCCTTCAGCGCAATTGATACAACCCTGATCAGCGGCTTATCAAGATCAAGAGAAACTCTTGCTCTCAGATAGGGTGTGGGGTTGATCCTTCCTTCATCTACAATGGTCATGATTGGTGCTTCACCCACCTTTGCAGCAACTTTTTCGGCCAGTTCTCTCTTCTTCATCAGGCCCTCCGGGACTCCCTGGATCCTAGTCCACACTTGAATCTTATTGATCTTGTGTTCATGGATACTGCTAAAACCATCATATTCTTCCAGCACCACCACCGCTCCATGGAACAACCATGGTCCCCCTCCATGACGCGATTCCAGTCACCTATGCATTGGAATTGGACTAGGAATAAGTTTTCTCCCTTCACCTTGAACGTTACTTCCTTAGCAGCTAACCATGCAATTCTCATCGCGTTAAGCAGTGCCGCATGGCTGAACGGTTTTTGGGTATGAACCCTGAAAAGCACCAACCATCGGGTCTCCTCCATTATGATGAGGACATCACTCCTATGGATACACACAACACTCCTCCAATTCTGGACTTGCAATGACTAGAGCTCGTGCACGACGACTAAATTTAGAGGTGAGCTCGTTCCTACGTTCTTCGCTATATGTTACTTTTGAGAATGGTTTGCTACCTAATGATTATTTTATGATTAGAAACCATGGAGAGGACCAGGAGATGATGGGAGAAGGAGTTGGGAACATGGAGGACCAGCAAGGGCTTGGAAGCCAAAGTGGAGGCCCAATCAAAACCGACTTCGAGTCTGTTTCAGGGCCCAAGACCAGTCGGCACTAAAACAGTCGCCCAGGACGCATAGGGACTCTGATTTGGACGTTCTACATATGCACGGAAAGATAAGGAGAAGACCTTTACAATGCCGCTGGCCTCATGTCAAAATTCATCCGGAGTCATCAGGAATCGTCGAAACAAGAGAGAGTCCAGAATCTGTGTCGGTGCTGCGTCGCCTATTTTTGGCCTTTGGGCTTTGTATCTAGTTGAGCCCAATTAGGGGCACGTCCAGAGGGTCTTGCACGATCCTAGAGTCTTTATATACAGCCGCCGCTGCACCATTAGGGTTCGGGTTTTGCTTAGATCAATTCTGTTCCTAAACAGTATCGCCGTTCATCGGTTTGTGAGACCCCAACTTCGAGAGTTTAATCATACATCTGCAATTGTGTTGCATTCTTCGTTGTTCTTGCTCGTGTTCTTGATTCGCAAGCAGGGATTAGCCTTCTCGGCAAGGTCAATCATCTTTGGACGGTTGATAACCAGAGGAGACGTCGTGCTGCGATTGCGGCGTTTAGAACGTGCTGTTCTGAAGCCGGATCGATTTGTGTGTCGCCTCCGACCAAATCAACCTACCAAGAACCTTTCGGAAGATCGGGAACCCTTGCTCACAGCAAGTGGTATCAGAGCTTCAGGTGCACCGTCAGGTTCGCACTACCCTTTCTTTTGTTTTCGTGTTCTTCCTATTGTCCACAGAAAATACCAAAAACAATTTCCCCCGCCCATAACCACGTGTTTAGCCTTTGCATATTTCAATTTCAGAGTCCGTAGTGTTGAGTTTGTGCCCTAGTTTTTGTTTAGTTGCTGGTTTAGTTTATGTTTTTATCGTCAGTAGTGTTTTCCTTGCAACCCTAGCCGCCATCCCCTTCACCATCCTCGGTTTTGTCGGCTTTGTGTGCTAGGGTTGATTGATCAACACGCCCACCCTAATCCCACCGTAAACCCACCCTCACCACCTCGGACCAATTCTCACAAATTCCACTTTCCACTGCATCCACCCCGCCAAAGAAATCCCTACCCGACCCTAAACCCGACTCGGGTTTCACTCAAACCCTGGGTTTTTTCATAACCGATTTCGACACCCCTTCGGTAAAACGGCCATAACTTTTTTCTCGATTGTCCGTTTTGGCTGAAATTTTTACAGGATATTCTTGACAAATAGTTGAGGTGACCCACACTTGGCTACGCCCTGTGTGCCCTCGTTAAAAAATTCAAAAAAATCGGGAAGATAAAGAAAAAATTCATTCAAGTTGAAACCCGACGTTTTCTGAAACTTCAAGATTTTCTGTAGGCCACGTCCTAGCTCTGATTGAGCTGAAATTTTTTGTGGTTTCTCCTCGTTTGCTAGTGAGTTGGAAAAAATATCAAAAAAATAAAATAAAATAAAATAATTTTGGGATTCCTACTAGTGCTCCATCTAGCCCCCTGGAATTTCTGAGTTTGGCTGTTTTACATTTAGCCCCCTGTTCTCGACTATGTGCCTTTGTCTCCTTGTTTCTTCTTTGCTATCACTACTATTCTAGGACATAGTTAGACCAGCAACTAGGGACAAGTTACTTGGGCACTTATTTAGCTTTACTATCTGTTTTTTATTTGTGTGCCACTCACATATATATATATTTGGCCTTTCTAGCTCTACATACTTCTTCTGGACAGCACATAGGTTATTTTGTAACCCTTGCAATCGTGGAACACAGCTCCCTGGTATCCTTCGCTTTGTTGTTTTCAGAGCTTTGTAAGAGCTTTGCAAGAAGCATCCTTTTGTTGTGTTGAGAGGCACCACTGCTTAGTAGTTTTGTAGGGATAACCTTCACTTTTTGTTTCCTGTTTTGGTGTTTCTGATGTCAGGAAGCGATGGAGAGGGTGCTTCACCCTCAAAATTTGATGAGTGCATGAGCCAAAGTCAGCTACAGAAGGCTTCGCAGGCGGTTCAGAGTGATTTGGCAGAGACGATCACCAGGGCCGTCACCGACGCCGTCACCAAGCTTCACCTAGGAGAAAGCTTTGAGCGGTTGGATAAGAGAGTCTCTAAGCTAACCGATTAGGTTGTCGAATTGGAGAACGTTCACAAGACCACCAATACCAACACCGACACCAACACCAACACCAACACCAACAACGACGTTGAAGACGATCATGATGAAGCAACGGTGTATAAGGCTGATGGCACCGTCGATAGGTCAGCTACAAGGACCGCAAGGTTACGACGTCGTTTGCAACGTAACCCTCAAGGTATGGGTGGTTTCCACAACCACAACCGTCGCACACAAGGTAACCATGCTCCAGATGACCCATATGCTAAAATTAAGTTTTCAATTCCTTCGTTTTCAGGTCAGTACGATGGTGATGCTTACCTTGATTGGAAAATGACGGTAGAACAAAAATTTAATGCCCACCTTGTTCCTGAACAACATAGAGTTAGACAAGCCACTAGTGAGTTTAAGGACTTTACTATTGTTTGGTGGAGTGGTCTAGCTGCTGAAACTGATTTGCCTACTACTTGGGAAGAACTTAAGGTAGAAATGCGTGATCATTTTGTTTCTCCTTCTTTTTATAGAGAAATTCGTAACAAAATGCAGCGTTTAGATCAAGGAGATAAAACTGTTCAGGAGTATTTTAGTGAGCTTTAGAAGGGGCTAGTGTTGTTTAGATCAAGGTTGATTTGTTGTGCTATGGTTAAAAAAGTAGAGGATCAGATTTGCCACTTTTATTTTGGTTTGAGAAAAGAAATTCAGGACATCCTTGATTATAAAGAATTTTATACCCTCAACCAGTGTTTCCAGTATGCTATGCTTACAGAGAAAGAATCACAGGGACTTTTCCAGGCTTTTGAGGAGTACAGCAAGTCCAGGAATTTCTACCCACCGCGGCCGACGGGGACTTCGGGGCTGCCCAAGCCATCTTTCCGGCCGCCCCCACCAGCTAGTGTTGTTTCTGCAGCACCAAGATCAGCCTCTGCCCCTTCTACGCGCTCAGGTAAAAATTCTGTGCAGGTACCGGCTAGTAGTGCCTCCTCTGTTGCTTCGATGGGACGCACTACAGGGATTCAGTGCCACCGCTGCCATGGTCTTGACCATGTGCAGAAAGATTGCCCAAGTAGGCGGGCATATGTGGCGACAGGTGATGGCGGTTACATGAGCACCTCCGATGTGGAGGATGAGGAGGAGGATGTCACTGCCACCAGCGGTGACCTCGTCCTTGGAGGCGGAGATACCACGGGCTACATGAATATTATTGTGCAGCGTGTGCTTAGCACACAAATCCAGCAGCCCGAGATGATGCAGCGACATAACTTGTTCCAGATTTTCTTCGTCATCAAGAACTGTCGAGCACGTGTCATCATTGATGGAGGAAGCTGCAACAATTTGGTGAGTTCTGATGTGGTTAAGAAGCTTGATTTCACCACACGCCCACATTCACATCCATACTACATTCAGTGGTTAAATGACTCTGGAAAAGCTAAGTTAATACAAACTTGCAGAGTTCCTTTTTCCATTGGTTCCTATGTGGATTCTGTTGATTGTGATGTTGTACACATGCAAGCTTGTTCACTTTTATTGGATAGACCTTGGGAATTTGATAATGATGTTGTACACCATGGTAAAAGTAATAAGTACACTTTTATGCATAAAGGAATTAAAATTACTTTGTTACCAATGACCCCTGCTGAAATTGTACAAGCTGATTTAGAACGAGCTGCTAGTTTGAAAAATAAAAGCCCTGAAATTCAGCAACCTGTTAATTCTGATTCTACACCAAGTAATGTTAATGATTCTTCAAGTTCTAAGGGTACTGGAATTAAATTACAAGGTCGTTCATGTCTTGCCACAAAATCTGAGCTTGCTGAAATTTCTGCTGATGATATTTGCTATGCTTTGATATGCAAACAAGCCTTGTTTTCGCTTGGTGATATTGCTTCTAGTGCTTTGGCTCCTGCTATCACTAACCTTTTGCAGGAGTATGAGGATGTTTTCCCAGCTGAGATACCCCCGAGATTGCCACCTTTGAGAGGGATTGAGCATCAAATTGATTTGATTCCTGGTGCTACTTTGCCAAACCGTGCTGCTTATAGGACCAACCCTGAGGAGACTAAGGAGATACAACGACAAGTCCAAGACCTTTTGGATCGTGGATATGTTCGTCAATCACTTAGTCCTTGTGATGTTCCTGTACTTTTGGTTCCTAAGAAAGATGGTTCTTGGCGTATGTGTGTAGATTGTAGAGCCATTAATAACATTACCATTAGGTATCATCATCCTATTTCTAGGCTAGACGACATGCTTGATGAGTTATGTGATGCTATAATTTTCACTAAAATTGATTTGTGAAGTGGCTACCATCAAATTAGAATGAAACTTGGAGATGAATGGAAAACAGATTTCAAAACCAAATTCAGGTTGTATGAGTGGCTAGTAATGCCTTTTGGGTTAACTAATGCACCCAGTACTTTCATGCGTTTGATGAATGAGGTTTTAAGACCTTTTATTGGCAAATTTGTGGTTGTTTACTTTGATGATATCTTGATTTATTGCAAATCCATGGATGATCATATGATTCATTTGCATGCTGTTTTTGATGCTTTGCGAGTTGCACGTTTATTTGGTAACCTTGAGAAGTGCACCTTTTGCACGGATCGAGTCTCTTTTCTTGGCTATGTTGTGACTCCATAGGGAATTGAGGTGGATGAGGCGAAGATTGAAGCCATAAAGAGCTGGCCTGTACCAAAAATTATCACACAGGTGAGGAGTTTTCTTGGTCTTGCAGGTTTCTACCGCCGCTTTGTCAAAGATTTCAGCACCATTGCATGAGTTGACAAAGAAGGGTGTTGACTTCCATTTTAGTAAGGTACATCATGAGTCTTTTGATGCTTTGAAGGACAAACTTACACATGCACCATTGCTGCAATTACCCAATTTTGATTAGACTTTTGAGCTTGAATGTGATGCTAGTGGTATAGACATTGGTGGTGTTTTGATGCAAGATGGTAAACCTGTTGCATACTTTAGTGAGAAAATTACTGGGCCTGTTTTGAATTATTCCTCGTATGATAAGGAACTATATGCACTTGTACGTTCTTTAGAGACGTGGCGTCATTATTTGTTGCCCAAAGAATTTGTTATTCATTCTGATCATGAATCACTTAAGTATATTCGTTCTCAATGCAATTTGAACCGTAGACATGCTAAATGGGTTGAGTTTATTGAGTTTTTTCCTTATATTATTAATCATAAGAAAAAGAAGGATAATGTGATTGCTGATGCTTTATCTAGGCGATATACTTTGTTGTCTCAACTTGATTGTAGAATTTTTGGACTTGAGGCAATTAAAGAACAATATGTTGCTGATGTTGATTTTAAAGATGTATTGCTGCACTATAAAGAAGGTCGTGCTTGGAACAAATTTGTGTTGAATGATGGTTTCTTGTTTAGAGCTAACCGCCTATGCATTCCAGTTGGTTCCGTTCGTCTTTTGTTGTTGCAGGAGGCGCATGGAGGTGGATTGATGGGTCATTTTGGTGCTAAGAAGACGGAGGATATTTTGGCCACACACTTCTTTTGGCCAAGGATGAGGAAAGATGTTGAGCGTTTTGTTGCTCGCTGCACTACATGTCAAAAAGCTAAGTCTCGATTGCATCCACATGGTTTATACATGCCACTTCCTGTTCCTTCTATTCCTTGGGCGGATATTTTTATGGACTTTGTTTTAGGACTGCCTAGGACTAAGAGGGGGAGCGATAGCATTTTTGTTGTTGTGGATCGTTTTTCCAAGATGGCACACTTTATACCATGTCATAAAACTAATGATGCTAGTTATATTGCTGACCTCTTTTTCAAAAAAATTGTACGTTTACATGGTATGCCTTCTACTATTGTTTCAGATCGTGATGCAAAATTCTTGAGTCATTTTTGGCGCACGCTTTGGAATAAGTTGGGTACAAAGTTGCTATTTTTTACAACTTGTCATCCATAAACTGATGGACAAACTGAGGTTGTGAACCGCACTTTGGGGACTATGTTACGAGCTATTTTGAAGAAAAATTTGAAGCAATGGGAAGAATGCTTGCCTCATGTTGAGTTTGCTTATAATCGGGCAACACATTCTACTACCAAGGTAAGTCCCTTCAAGGTAGTGTATGGTTTTGATCCCCGTACTCCACTTGATATACTTCCTCTACCTATTAATGAGAGAGTTCATGTTGATGCTAAGGAGCGTGCTGAATTTATTTTGCAAATGCATCAGACCACTAGACTTAGCATTGAAAAGATGAATGAAAAGTATAAAATTGCTGGTAGTAAAGGTAGAAAGGAAGTAAAGCTTGATGTAGGAGATTTAGTGTGGTTAAACTTAAGAAAGGATAGATTTTCAGAATTGAGAAAATCTAAGCTAATGCCTAGAGCTGATGGTCCATTCAAAATAATGGAGAAGATTAATGATAATGCATACAAACTTGAGTTACCTCCCGAGTTTGGGGTTAGTCCTACTTTTAACATTTCAGATTTGAAACCATACTTGGGAGAAGAGGATGAGCTTGAGTCGAGGACGACTCCACTTCAAGAGGGGGAGGATGATGAGGACATCACTCCTATGGATACACACAACACTCCTCCAATTCTGGACTTACAAGGTCCAATGAATAGAGCTCGTGCACGATGACTAAATTTAGAGGTGAGCTCATTCCTACACTCTTCGCTATATGTTACTTTTGAGAATGGTTTGCTACCTAATGATTATTTTATAATTAGAAACCATGGAGAGGACCAGGAGATGATGGAAGAAGGAGTTGGGAACGTGGAGGACCAGCAAGGGCTTGGAAGCCAAAGTGGAGGCCCAATCAAAACTGACTTCGAGTCTGTTTTGGGGCCCAGGACCAGTCTGCACTAAAACGGTCTCCCAGGACGCATACGGACTCGGATTTGGCCGTTCTATATATGCACGGAAAGATAAGGAGAAGACCTTTCCAATGCCGCCGGCCTCATGTCAAATTTCATCCGGAGTCATCGGGAATCGTCAAAACAAGAGAGAGTCCAGAATCTGTATTGGTGCTGCATCGCCTATTTTTGGCCTTTGGGCTTTGTATCTAGTTGAGCCCAATTAGAGGCATGTTCAGAGAGTCTTGCACGACCCTAGGGTCTTTATATACAGCCGCCACCACACCATTAGGGTTCGGTTTTTGCTTAGATCAATTCTGTTCATAAACAGTATCGCTGTTCATCGGTTTGTGAGACCCCAACTTCGAGAGTTTAATCATACATCTGCAATTGTGTTGCATTCTTCGTTGTTCTTGCTTGTGTTCTTGATTCGCAAGCAGGGATTAACCTTCTCGGCGAGGTCAATCGTCTTTAGACGGTTGAAAACCAGAGGAGACGTCGTGCTGCGATTGCGGGGTTTAGAACATGCTGTTCTGAAGCCAGATCGATTTGTGTGTCGCCTCCGACCAAATCAACCTACCAAGAACCTTTTGGAAGATCGGGAACCCTTGCTCACATCACATTAGTCCATTGATCTCCTCGGAGAAATCAAGCTCCTCGTCCTCTTCTCCCACTAGCGTTAGGTTCTCCATCTTCTCCTCCAGGCTACCCCGAATCCATTTGCCTCATCCTCCATCTTGACCTTGTTCTTCTCCTCCGACAAACCTCCCTGAGTAGCCGCCACGCACTCGTGTGCATAGGGTTGGAGGTTAAGGACGATCAAGCTAATAGCTAGATCATGTATATGAAAGGGTAGTTGACGTGAAGATCTGTAGATCTTAATTGGTGGACTCCGTCGGCGTCGCCGCCGCCAGAGGAAAACAAAACCCTAGTTTTCTAGGGTATCTAACTTTTATGACATTCAGTTTTGAACACGCACTATCCGAGAGCTGAGAGATCGTTCCTTTGTCCACCAACGTTACAGATGGAATTTCTTTCATCTTCATTGACAAGTTGAATATTTTTAGTCTTATTTTATTTATTTGAGAAAGCCAATTATGATATAATTAAAAAAATTTGATATTAAAACCATTTTTGTAGTGATGATAGAAAATATTTGAAACTTGGATCAACAATAAGTGTGCATTATAAATATTGTCATGAAAATACAGAACTCCCTTCATTGACAAGTTGAATATTTTAGCCTTATTTTATTTGTTTAAGGAAGTCAATTATGAGATAATTATACAAATGATGTTAAAACCATTTTTGAAGTGATGATAAATATCTTTGAAACTTGGATCTGTAGGACAAAACCTCTGAAAATGTCAAGTTTGAAGCTCTCTGAAATGCAACCCACGGGAGAGAAACAAGGCAACCCCTACTCCAAACATGAAGGCGCCATCCAGAGCAGACACACACAATTAGGCTGAAGGTAGGCGACGTGAGATGCAGGCCATCATGGAGATCCTGGCGGCGTGCCAAATCCATGACCATGTGGCGCATCACCGTCATGAGATCCAAATGGTGGCCCAAAACAGCGGCGCAGTGACCATCACGGTGACGGCGCAAGACGTGGCTGAGAGTTCTTGTATACCTCGTTTAAGGGTCAATTTAGATCTAAAAGACCCTACCCAAGACTACAGTAGATACAGATACAGGAGTAGCAAAGAGCAGCCATGAATACAGGGAATGAATTGGTTGGTTTTTTTTTAACTAGGCCTTATACATTATTTATTATAATGCAAATCTTTAAAACCTAGCAAAATTCTCTCCACTCATCAAGGCTGAAATTGAGGACAGCCAAATTGCATTAAACGTCATCCAAGTGTCATTCATCTTTGACTAGAGGGAGTACGGATATAAACTAAACTCTTTGGGACAATCTGTGTGGTAGTAATTGTCACACCGGTTTTAAGGACAAAACCAAGTGATTATCATATGTGTGCCCAGGAACAAGTTTCACACATATCAACAGTAAAGTGAATAATAATATAACCAATGTCATTATTAAAGCATACCATTATTACATAAATAATTATCTTTAAACACTAAGGACGACTCTCTCGTATAATAATAGCGGAGACACCATAACACCATAGGCAATCGACCGTGGGCACGCACGCCTAGGAGTAGTCCTCATCGATGTAGTCCATCTCTCCATCTTCTGAGCAGCAGTTTATAGTACAACAACAAAGGGAAATAGCAAGGGTGAGCACATGCCATACTCAGCAAGTGGGGGAAAAATATGACATGCAGGATTAATAGAAGAAAGGCTAACACAATGGTTCATTTGCATAAATGAGCACTACACCTAAGACCATTTGAATAGAACTCCTATTTACTAGGTGAGTTATAAAACCAAAACCCGTTAATGTCAAGTAGTTATAGCCCACATAGGACTATGATTCACATAGAATCCAGAGCCACCAACTCACATAGAGTTGAACAGTTCACATAGAACACTATGTACTAAGAAGCCAGCCAATACCAACCAAACCAAACTTGGCTACCAACCAAGTTCACCCATAATCAACCCTCCTAAATGTGTGACATCCAGGCCGCTCATGACCGTGAGCACGACTGTTATAACAGTTTGACACTCTGCAGAGGTTGCACAACTTTACCCACAGGTTGGTGATTTCATCACTATGTAGTGACTAGAGTCTCCATGTTGTTCAATCCACACTACCTTAGGTGTGAAACCAGGAGATCACCGCAAGGTCTTTCAAAGAGCTTCCCAGCTTGCAAACAATCCACACTAAGGTTTCACCGTTGCGAAATTAAACTGTTCCTACAGAAGCCCCCCTCTAGCGTCGTGGCTAGGAGTGAACCGTCCATCGCCTGAGTCCGAGAGTAAACCGTCCCGTCCTCATCCCTTGACTGCCTGCAAAACTAGGAAGACATCTTCATACTCAACCAAGCCTACCCATATCAGACATGTGTTTCGCGCTGTTTTCCTGGGTGGCCTCTCCACAAACTACTCTTGTGATCGCAAGCAGGTACCACCATAATCCCACAGTACTATACCGAGTACACGTGCATACCCGCACCATCCTTGTCATCCTCCTGCTTGGATCACCTAGGTTCCATGTTGCTAAAAAGGATTTCCCATCCCTCATGATCATTATGTTAAAGTGAATCATTAGTCAAGATTAACAATAGACACTTCCAAATCCGACATAGCAAACTAAGCATGATGTACCCATTCTAACATACTACACCAGAACCCAGGCGACAAGGAATAATATGGAACAGGATGATGACACATAGGATTCAATATTAACAAGCATGCATAGAGAATAGAGAGGAATGTAAAACATAGGTTCAAAATGCATCAAGGACACTTGCTTGGTTCCCTTTGTTGCTGCTCAAAGTCTTCAAGATGGAGATTCTTCAAGTTCTCTAACTGCGGATCGTCTACTCAACGTCATACCAGAAAAAACAAGCACACAAACAAACTAAGAAACAATACACCACATGTTACAAAACAACATTGAAGGCAATACTACAAAAAAGTACGTGTTGCTACGATCGTATGAGCGCAAGAATTGCCTCAATCCGAGTTACGAGTAAAAAGTTACGAAGGTTTAAAGTTTTAGAGTTAAAATAATAATTTAGCAAAATATTGTAAAACAGTACAAATAAATAATATTAATCACTACGATCGCGAAGGTGCAAGAATTTCTCAATTTTGAGCTACGGTTGAAAAGTTAAGACGATTTGAAGTTTTAGGGGCTAAAACGTAAAAACAGACAAGTTAAAGTGCCTAACAGTAATTTCAGAAAAGTATAAGGGCTCTACTATAAAATATAAGTATAAAATATAATTTATGAAGATTTTAGGGACCAAAATGCAATTTATAAAAAGTACAGGGGCTAGGTTGTAAAAATGTAGGACTAAAACATAATTAATAAAATGTCTAGGGGTGTTTTTGTAAAATTACAGGACTAAAATATTATTTAGAAAAAAAAACTAGTGTTTTTCTATAAAAATATAGTACTAGAAAATAGTTAATTACAAGCTCAGGGGTCTAAATATAATTAAATAAATATTCTGTATAGAAATTAGGTCTAGAAAATAATTTCCATAAAGTGCAGAGGCCTAAGCGAAAAAGCCGAACATTATCCAACAATTAATGAATTAAAATAAATTCTAGAACCCTAAAATCTTGTGGACCAGGTCTATGACCCTATGGACCCGTGGTTGACCAGGGTCCATGATCCACGTTGGACCGGCAGCGATGACGCCATTGGTGCCGTACCGGAGCTCGCTGGGAAGGCGCTCCGGCGCGCGGTGGCCGGCGAGGAGGGGCGCAGGGGAGGAGGCTCACCGGAGGGGGGGGGCTCGCGTCACGTCGGGGAGGGCTGAGGCGGCGCTCAACGAAGGCGTTGGCTAGACGTAAGGCTGCGGCGGCGGCGAGCGGCGGCGGCGAGGCGCGGAGAGGCGACGGGGCAAAGGGTGCGGAAGAGGCGCGGGGCGCACAGGACCTGCCCTTTTATAGGGCATGATGCCTTTGGCTCACCTTGGCACGCACGCCAAGGCGATGGCGACGTCAGCCGGAGCTGGCTAGCGGCTGGGGTTCGGGGTGGGCACGCGGGGCGGGTTGGGCCGCAGCAGGTGCGTGAGCTGGCGCGCTGGGCCAGAAAGGTTTGGGGGAGAGGAGAGAGCGAGCCGGGCCGCACGGGGGGGGGGGGTGGTTCGGCTCTGGTCGGGACAGGCCAGGAGAGGGGAGAAGGGGAAAGGAGGTGGGCCCCGGGGAAGAGAGGAAGAGAGGCCAGAGCCGAAAGAGAGAAGAGGGGGGAGAGGAAATAGGCTGGGGAAAGGGGTTTTATTTTCTCTCTTTTTCTTTCTTCTAAATAAAATTCCCAAATCAAAAGTACAAAGTTTCAAAAAATATTTTCACTAGAATAAAACCTATATGCTACCATTCAACATAATGCAACAATCAAAATTTGAAAATAACCTATATTCAATTTTTTCTTTTGAAAAATAATCCCTTTTCTTAGTAAAATGTTAACAACCTAATTAATTCTAGACAATTTTATAATATTCCCATTTTTGAAAAATCAAGGTGTTATAGATCTACCCCACTTAAAAGGAATCTCGCCCCGAGATTCAGACAGGATCGGAAAGAATGAAGGAAAACTAGGCTCTCACTTCATTTTGTGCATCCTTGTCTAAAATTTCCATGTTGTGTGGCAATACCTTTGCCACATATTTCACCTCTGCTCCATTGGGATGTGTCAACTTGACTGCCTTCTTGGCATAATCTATGATTCCCTTATGCTTGATTAACCAATCCATTCCGAGTATCACATCTATACCCTTGGAATCCAAAACAATTAAACTTGTAGTAAAGTCTACCCCCTTATGCTAACACTTAATTTGTGGCACTCGTGTTCTGCTTTCAATTCCCCTCCAGGTGAACTAACTATCATCTTATTCCTGAGCAAGGTGATGGGAATGTTGTACTCGGCCACATACTTGGATGATATGAATGAATGTGATGCTCCAGAATCAAACAAAATTACAGCAGGGTTTGAGTTAACGAGTAACATACCAAGAACAATGTCTGGGGATTCCTGAGCATCTTCAAGAGCAACCTGGTTGACTCAACCTCTAGCATAGTTCTGCTTGGCTGCTATCGGGGCAGAGTTACCATTTCGGTTGGGTGTTGAGGCAACATCTTGGGTCGGAGGTTGGCGCGTCTGCGGATTAGAGCATTGGTTAGCAAAGTGACCCTTTTCTGCACACCTATAGCAGTTCCTATTGGTTATCGGGGTTTGATTGTCATTAGTCCTGTGCTGAGTTTGAGCTGACGGGGGAGGCGTCTGAAAGTTAGGATGTCGAAACTGATGTTGAGGGGTAACGAAACCCTGACCTGTAGGTTGAGTTCTTTGTTGTCCACTCTGTTGTCCAGAATAGAAGACGGGTCTACCAAAATATGATCCAAGGCGAAGCCTAGTGTTGCTGCCTCCTTGCTGACCTTGATGCTCTAGCTTGCGCTTGCCATCCATCCTCGACCTTCTGTTCTCTAGGACTAGAGCTTTATCCACCATCTCTTGAAAGTTTCCATAGTTGTGAGTCTCAAGTGCATAGGCAAGAGCATTATTCAACCCATCAAGAAAACACTCACACTTCTTCTCATCTGTGTCCACTTCTCCTGGGGCATACCTAGATAGCTGGGTGGAGCGAGCAACATACTCACTCACGGTCATGGATCCCTGTTTCACATCCTGGAACTCCTTCTTCAGCCTTATTACTCCTTGAGGCACATGGTGAGACCTAAAGCTGTTCTGGAACTCATTCTAGTTAATACTATCAGGCTCCTCATGGGCTGCAACATAAGCATCCCACCAATCAGCAGCGGGTCCAACAAGCTGGTGTGCGGCAAACAACACCTTCTCCCTGTTGTTGCATTGAGCGACTTGTAGTTTCTTGTCAATAGTCTTTAGCCAATCGTCTGCATCCATGGGCTCCACAGAGTGAGAGAAAGTTGGAGGCTTGGTCCGTTGGAAATCCCGAAGCTTGTCTCTAGGGTGGGGAGCAGCTTCTGCGACATTGTTGTTCTGTTGCTGCACCAAGGTCTGGTGCATGGTCTGCAGAAGCTGTGTCTGCATAGCCATGAGTTGTTCCATAGAGAATTGTGGGGGTGGCTACTCCTGTTCCTCGTTGTTGTTATTATAGTTTCCACCCCTTGCCATCTGATATAAATCAGGATATGGTGAGAAAAAATGGGTAGAAGATATAGGTAGAGCGCAAGGATATGATACAGTAAAGCAGAGAAGAGGTGCGAAACAAAAGAGGTAGATAAAGAGATATCCCAAATTAACTAATCTTTATTAAAATAATAAGAAAAGTATAGTATAAGGATGTAGTTGCAAGACAAGCATTGCATCACATCAGCACTCATTACAAAAAAAAAATTCAGATCACACTCATCACACCAGATCAAACTAGCAAACCAAACAGAAGAACGTGTAAACGTCGGAGCTGGCTGGCGGCTAGGGTTCGGGGTGGGCGCGCAGGATGGGCTAGCCCACGGCGGGTGCGCGGGCTGGTGCGCTGGGACAGAAAGGCTGGGGGAAGAGGAGAGAGCGAGTTGGGCCGCACGGCGGGGTTTTGGCCCTAGTCGGGACAGGCTAGGAGGGGGGAGAAGGGCAAATGAGGTGGGCCTCAGGGAAGAGAGGAAGAGGGGCCCAGGGCCGAAAGAGAGAAGAGGGGGGGGGGAGGAAATGGGCTGGGGAAAGGGGTTTTATTTTCTCTCTTTTTCTTTCTTCTAAATAAAATTCCCAAATCAAAAGTACAAAGTTTCAAAAAAATATTTTCACTAGAATAAAACCTATATGCTACCATTCAACATAATGCAACAATCAAAATTTTAAAATAACCTATATTCAATTATTTTCTTTTGAAAAATAATCCCTTTTCTTAGTAAAATATTGACAACCTAATTAATTCTAGACAATTTTAAAATATTCCTAATTTTAAAAAATCAGGGTGTTACAGTAACACGCCCTTCCTGCTGTTCAAGAAGTGACACGCTGCAGTCATTGCCCCTTTAGTCACCCCCTAGCGACTGGTGCTGCAACCAATCCAGGGCGTCCGTGGTGCGTCCGCAGCGGCACCGGCGCTGCCGTGACACAGGTGGGTGCGCAAGGTGGGCAGTTCTTCCGGCAGGCGTCCATTGTGTGATAGCACACTTCTGCCTGTCCCGGACAACAGTAGCAAGCTTCCTTGTCACATTCCTTCTTTTGGCAGAAATTCAGGTAGATTTTACTCCCGTCGATCCCATCCCCTGCAACCCCAACCTCTTCGCCGGCAGGCTCAAGATTGCGCACGGCAGTTAAATATCAAAGATATCTCATTATCAGCTATGACATGGTCAAGAAACAAGGGTCAAAATGGAACGATAGAAATCTACTTACATTGTGCAGAGATTGCGAAGAACCCGAGTAGCACGGCCAATAGCAGAGTCGTCATTGCTGCATTCACGTTGAAACGCCCCGTATCCTTCTTCATACCGGCTTTTATTGCTGGGAAATTATGTTGATCTGTGGATCACAAGGAAGAATGGAGATGAGCAGCTGTATATATAGAGCCACGCGGAATAAGTAAATGCTGTAGGGTGAATTTGATATTCCCCGAATAATTGTTTAGCAACTTTCCCGAATTTGGTATGTGTAAAAGGATAGTTTCGATGAGAATATATAGATGCCTTCTAAATAGTATATTTTATTGGTAAGTCCATTAATTAGATACTACTTATGGTATTGTCCCTTGGTCTCGATTTGATGCTTTGGAATTCTGAGTTGACAGCGTGAAAAAGAAAAACAGTATGAATTAGTTGACTCTCTACAACTTAGCTCTGTTTGGATCCTCTCAAATTATAATAATCTGGTTTATATAATCTATAAGACTCTAAATGAGATATTTTTTACCTTCGGTTTATATAATCTATACACCCAGATTTTATAAAGTTATTATCTATCTTGGACCCTCTAATGCCAGAGTATGATTCACAAAAGACAAACTGCCCTTGTATGTTTTGATTTATTTACACCACCTGCCACCGCCCCAAGTTTCCCCGAGCAGTGAAACAGTAGGGACAAACATTTCAGTAGGGGGAGAAAGACTGATTTATGGTTTTTATAATCTGGCTTCCAAACACCCTCACCTAGTTTTTATCTATAAACTAGTTTATATAATTTGTATCCATAATTCATATTATAATAATCTACGAAATATCCAAACAGGGCATTAATTATTATGAGATTGATTTAAATATTAAAACTTTTATTTACTCGACTGAACTTGCCAATATGGCGACATATTATCATGTATGCCAACTTGATTGAGGAGGCAAGACATTACCACCAGATAGATTAGTCCAAGCCAATATTAACATATTTTCAAGCTTTCAGTCAATAGTTTGTTACTTTGTATTTTTTTATAAGATTATCTATATAATAATTATAAATCATTGGATCTAGATCTAATGGCTCAAAGAGGTGACAAAAAATTGGCCAAACTTTCAGTCAGCTAAAAATTAGCAAGTCCCCAATATTAATGTTGGACTGTAGGCACTTTCCTGTAGCATTACCTTAGGCCAGTTTTAATGGTTCTTTCATTTGCAACTAATTAGATGTTGAATTAGTAAAAATGATGATATGATAAGTAATTTATTATAAAAGAAAGCAGATGCCTTTTATCTCTATGAAAGGTTGTGGACACCCTTCCAATAGTATAAAAGTCAAATAAAAGTGGATATATGGTCTTTTTCTTTCATCCCAACACAAAGTTCTCATCATTCGATCACAATTCCATACAGTAATTTAATGTTATTGCAAAACATGAAAATGTGATATAAAACTTGGAACCGAGTGTGGTTGTTTCATTTCATAAAATAAAGCCAAAAGGCTGATGTGACACTTTTGAAAAGAGAGATGAAATTAGCATTGAGATTGGCCTTGGTGACGACTCTCCCACCTCCAACCTGACGTCCCATGGTACAAGGTCGCTCATAGCAGTAAGGCAACCCCCCTCCTTCCTTGAACATCAGTTGTTGTCGCATCTCCCGTCACTGCCAACTCACCACAATTCCATGCCTAACAACCTCTTTTTATAGCGCAGACGACTCTGCATCTCACTTCGATATCACCCATCGTATCAACCAGCTCCATACTTTGATGGTATGTTGTGGTAGCTGTCAGAGCAATAAGGCTAACAGCTTCTAAAGAGGTATGGAGCTGGTTGATACAATGTAAATACACCATGGACTGAAACTATCACTTTAAAATTTAATGCACCTAGATGACCATCCCATAAAAATTTAGAGATCCAAGTGACCACTTTAAGAGTTTATAGTCACTTTAAACTTTCATGAAGAACTAAGGTGCATTTTACTCATATTAATTAATATTATCATATTGATCCCGAATAGGAAAACATATCAGATGAAAACACCCTTTAAGTGCCATGCTTATTGCTACAACCGCGTAGATAAGGCAGAAACACAGCAGAGCCATCCATCTCACTGGTGAAGGTTCCCCAAGATCATAGGAAGCCCAAATTTTGGCATCAAGGTGATGGCTTCTTTGGGCGCATGAACGTACTTTGGCGACAGCTCGAAGGAGAACCTATGTAGGATCGTGGCGGCCCCAATCTTTGCCTCTAGCATAGTGAAGTTTTGGCCAATGCAGGCAGCAGGCCTTGTGCCCCTTGGAGAAGGACAACAGGGCATTCGGGTGCTCTTCCATGAGGCAGCTTTAGAGACTTATGCTGTGCTCGAACCTCGCCGGGTAGAACTGGTGGGCGTCGTCAATCCAGATGTCCTTGTCTCTATGCAGCAACACTGTTAACAATCTACGCAAGGAATGGAAGAGTGGAGTAGATTTGGGTAATGGAAGGAGAGATAGAGATGCAACGAGGAAGAACGCTGACTTGAATCCCAAGTTGAGTTTGTTATACAATGATTAGTTATCTCTCTCCGGCTCACACCCTCCACATATAACTGCGCATGCAGGCGCTTACTTGGGCTCAACACTCCCACTCGGCCTTTAGGCCCATTCTGAGCCCATGATCCTCGTGCTTGGCTTGCTGACGCGCTCGCTCTGGTGTAGTTTCACGCCTTGTTCTCCTGCTGCTGGTGGGCCTGAAGTAGTGGTGCTAACATTCCTCCCCTCTTGAAAAACTGCTTGCCCCCAAGCAGTGAACTGTGGAAAGTGATCCCGCAATGCCACTTCATCTTCCCAAATTGCAAGTTCCTTACTTTGTCCAGACCACTGAACAAGCACTTGGGCTATCATTGCGCCTCCTCTGGCCACCCAGCGACATTGGAGCACCTGACCACTGAACAAGCACTTGGGCTATCATTGCGCCTCCTCTGGCCACCCAGCGACATTGGAGCACCTGGACTGGAACCTAAAACTGGCCCATAGTTTTAGGAAGATCAGAGATTACCTGTTGCTTACATGACTGAGTATGCTTAAATTGAGATACATGAAACACTGGATGAATAGAACTTGAGGCCAGAACTTCAGGCCGCTAACTTCAATTTGTAAGGCATAGCGCCCACTTTTTCGAGCACTTCATAAGAACCAAAGTACTTGAAGGACAACTTATGATTTGATCTGACCGCTATCAAAGTTTGCACATAGGGTTGAAGCTTAAATAAACCATATCACCCACAGCTAACACACTTTCTGATCTCTTGGAGTCTGCTTGCTTTTTCATACGCTGTTGTGCGCGTAGTATGTGCTGCTGAATCAGACGATTCATGAACTCTCTTTCATTGAACCAGTCCTTGAGATCAGTAACTGGACATGATTGAGAAGCAGAGATCCCAAAGTTCTGAGGAGAATGTCCATATAGCACCTCAAAGGGAGACTTACCTAGAGCTGAATGCCAACTGGTATTGTACCAAAATTCAGCCAATGGTAACCACTTTTTCCACTAAGAAGGACAAGTATGAACAAAATAGCGCAAAAAGGTTTCCACACACTAATTGACTCGCTCTGTTTGCCCATCCGATTGTGGGTGGTAGGATGAAATCATGCACAACTCGGTGTTGGTTAGATGGAGCAGGTTCTGCCAAAAGGCACTGGTCAAAATTCTATCTCTATCCGAGACAATTGATTGTGGCATACCATGTAACTTGTAGACTGTATCCAAAAAGACCATGGCCTACTTTCATAGTAGTAAAGGGATGCTTAAGTGGAATGAAATGAGGATACTTTGAAAATTTATCCACCACCACAAGGATACAATTCGCCAATCCAGACATTGGCAGGCCTTCAATGAAATCCATGGTGATTATTGCCAAGCATGATCAGGTACCTGTAACGGTTGCAACAACCCAGGAAATTTGTTTCGGTCTGGCTTAGCATGTTGACATATGGAACATGATTTGACATATTCCTGCACAGATGTTTTCATTGCTGGCCAAGCAAAGAAGTTTTTGATTTTACTATATGTCACTAGAACCCGTGAGTGTCCTCCAATTGCTGAATCATGAAAGGCAGAAATAATCTTGGATTGCATCATCTTGTTTGTTCCCATCCAAATTCTACCTTTATACCTAAGAAGATCATTTCTGAAAGTAAAATTTGTTTCAGATTCAGGAGCAGTCAACAACTTAGTGATTAATTTAGCAGATTGAGCATCTTCCTTGTATATGGCAGTCAATTCATCTACCCATTTTGGAGAACAATAAGAAACTGCTACTTGATTGAGCTCCACGGTGGGTTTCCTAGACAAGGCATCAACAACTCCTTTTTCTGCCCCCTTTTTAAACACAATTTTCTACTACAACCCAACCAACTTAGCATATATTTTGTATTGCCAACTTATGTGTAGTCTCTGATCATTCAGTTGGGCCAAGATTTTATGATCAGTATAAATGAAGAATTCCGCTAACTGCAAATAGGATTTGTATTGAGCGACTGCCATAATAATAGCTAAATATTCCTTCTCAAAAGTTAATAACCCCTGATTCTTTAGACCTAGAGCTTTGCTGAGAAATGCCAAAGGACGACCCTGCTGCAAGAGTACAGCACCAATCCCATAATGACAAGCATCAGTTTAAATGGCGAACGGTTTGAAGAAGTCAGGAACTGCTAAAACTGGTGCTAAAACTAATGTCTCTTTGTGCAACCGGAAAGCCTCTCTATGTTCATTAGTCCACAAACAACACGTGTGTCGGTGTTTCGATCACCGGCTAGTAGAATTTGTTCTAGGGATGCGCGCTTAGGCTCGGTGCTGGCAATGCAAGAGGGCATAAGGATTATACTGGTTCGGGGTACCCCCCTACGTTCAGTTTGAGTAGCCGCTCGTGTTACTTGCACCGGAGTGTACAACGGTTGTAAGCGAGGAGAGCACTCCAAGTCTCGGTGAGTGCGATTGTTCGCGTGTGAGGTATCGTGTGCGTGATCTCTTGAGGGAGAAGAAGGGCCTCCCCTTTTATATTTCAGGGGGTGGCCCATGTTACAACAAGAGAGAGAGAGAGAGAGAGAGAGAGAGAAAGGAAGAGAGAGAGAGAGAGCAATTTGGCTTAGTTCGGCTAGTAAGCCTGGACAACAACTTAGTTGCCGCAATCAAAACCTTGACGAGATTGGGAAATCTCACCTCCGGCAAATCCCTATACCAGTCAGTGAAGCTCGTCGAGCATATTCTTCACAGCTTGGCCAACAGCCTTGACCCCTACCAGACCCTATACCAGGTATTCTACCAAGAAAGTAGCCATACAGATATAGCTGAACCAAGCGAATACCAACCTTAGCGCTAGAGATTCATCAGCATACCATTCTAGACAAGATTCTTAAGTAACGTAGTACCCTACTAAATCCCGTTGACCCAAAATCAAAACACTGACTCCCGGCAACATCCTTTTGACTAGGGTAGATCCCTCCCTACCTACCAAAGACTTCATCAAAGCCAAATGCCTATGCAAAAAAAACAAAATCCAGTCCACCTACTATCAAGCCCATGGTTCTCCCCAGCCCAATCTCTCTCTCTCAAGCCTAGCTTGCTCCTATGGGCCCCGCGTTTCATGAACCTACCTTTCCTGGCATCAGAGTACCTTCCCTATTGGCGCCACCTCCACTGCATCTAGTCTGCCGAGCCACCGGCTAGATTCCCTGTCATCCACCATCGCTGGTAACCCTGTGCATCCATCGCGTCGTCAAGAAACTAATTCCCCCATTTCGCATAGCCTCAACTGCTCGTCCCACTCCCTTGTGCGCCCGCACATGTTCTCGTCCTTGTCGGAGCCACCATCTTACCCTGCAACCACAACGCACATCGTGAGCGACCATAAAAAGAGCACCACCATTGCCAGACCTCCATCCCAGCCCGAAACACCAACCACTTCTTCCCTGCAGGCCTCAATCCGCCATTCCCAGTCGCCGATAGGTTACAGCTTGCATCAAGTTGCAATCACCATGTACGTTAGCCTGGATGTACTGCTTTGGGTTATCATCGCCTACCTGCTGTTGATAACCTACCTCGTGCGGAAGGTCGTCTCTCAGGCCTTGGTGAAGCCCAACCCGTGATTCCCCGCCTAAGGGCGAATGTAACCTCGATGTCATTCTGTATCGGGCACTGCAAATCCTTTTGATTCCTCGCTCGAATTGTTTTGTACCTTTCGTCACCCCCTTGATCTCGTTCGGGAATCCCCTCTTCTGTCGATTAAATCCCACTCCCCTATTTCAATTCTTTTTCCACCCCTACCACCCTCTAATCTCAAGGACGAGATTCTTTTATGTAGAGTAGATCTGTAACATCCCAAATTTTAAGTACTAAATAAATTAGAGAAAACTACTATGAAATTAAATTTTTCAAAGTTAATACGATTTCATGGTTCTCTTTTCAAAAATAGAACCCCATTAATTAATTAAAATTAGAATTATAGAAGTATGAAATTTATAAGTAATTAGAAAATACCTTGTCAAAGTGATTGTTAGATTGTTGCTGCTCTTGTTTTAGTTTTGCTCCAAGTAATACTCCAACTCTTTTGAACCTATTCAAATGACAAATGCCCAAAAACTAGAAAAGATTAAACCACTTCCTCTCCCCCCATTCCCCTGGGCCGACTCCCATCCCCTCCTCCCTTTCTCGGCCCAGCCCAGCTCCCCCTCCCTCTCTCTTTCCCTCTCGCTTGGGCCTCACACCCCCTCCCCTACTTTCGGCCTCGCACGTCCCCGGCCCAGCCCGAGCAGGCCACCACCTTCGTCCACAGCCCCGCACGCCCCCGGTCCAACACTGCACGGGCCATCTCCCTTCCCAGCGCGGGCCACCTAACTCGGCCTCCTCCTTTCTATTTGCATGCGCGGCCCACCCTGCCTCTTAGCCCAGCACAGCCACCAACACGGCCCACCAGAGCGAGACATCGTCTCCTACCTCGATTCGGGCACGGCCGCCCAGCCTCACGCTGCCCCACATCTGCGCCGCCCAACGGGTTCAGCACCGCCGTCTGACCCTACCTCAAGGGCCCGCGCGTCGCCCAGCCCATCAGGACGCCACCGGCCTTGCCCCAACCCCGCTCGACCCCAGTGCAGCCATCGGCGCCTCCATCAACCGTCTCGCTGCCGCCACTGGCCCGAGCACAGCGCCACCCACCCTAGCTTGCCTTGCCCGAGCGCTAGACGCACTGCTCACCCACGTCACCACCTCTATTGCTACCTCGCCTAACCCGCGACGTGCCGCTCAACCCCCCCCCCCCTAACCACCTGGCTGTCGTGACGCGCATGACGATGTGTCCCGTCATGGCTTCGCGGCGAACACGACACGACGACGCGACTTCTTCCTGCTCCTTTGTCGGCCTGACGCGTCCCGTCGCCTTAATGCTTACACCATCGACACGTCCGCTTGCTAGCCGCCATTGACGGCGAACAGCGGCACCTGCCGCCACCCTGCCACCCGTCCGCGCCAGGACATGCCTCCCCGATGCACCTCCCCCGCGTCGTGACGTCGCACAGGAGCCGGACCCTACTGCTTTGATCCACACCGCGACGCCTCTACACTAGCCATCGGCGTGACCTGACCCTGCTCATGCTTGGAGCTGCCATTGATGGCGAGCTCGAGCTCCGAACAGTGCTCGGTGGCTCACCGCCCTCTGCTCCCTCCCCTCCGCCTATAAATGGATGCGTCGTGCTCCCCTCTCCGCACCCACACTAGCGCCGCTTCCTCTCTTGATCCGAGCAGCCCCAATTGCCACTTTTCCCCTTCACCCTAAGCTCCCGGCCATGGCTAAAAGTCCAGCAAATGCATCGCGGCCCTTACGCCTCCTCCCTGGCTTCCACCTCAGACGGGTGCGCATCAAACCCGTGCTCCGATTACCCACCTTGTCGGCCATTCTCCCCCTCTCCTCCCCTGCGACACCGAGCTCCAACGCTCGGCCATGGAAACAAGCAGAGAGAAGGAGAAGACGATCCCTCTGTTTCACGTGAGAAAAGAACATTTTACAATTTAGCCCCTATTCTCTCCCCAAATCAACCCCCTTCTGTTTAATTATGACTATTTACATTTTAGCCCACCGGTCCACCATAAACTCATGAGCCAGCCCATGAACCTAGTCCACAAAATAGTAAACCCGGCCCATAGGATTTTCCACACAAAAATAATTTTGGAAAATCTTAGAGTTATGTCCTCCTTTTGCACATAAGCCCCTAACCTTCACTATCATTCTATTTTACTCCCAAATCTTTTACAGAAAGGCCCCTAGACTTTCTATAATTATATTTTAGCCCCTGCCATTTTGCAACCAAGCCCCAAAACTTTTTAGTAGTTACAAAAAAGTTTCTAAAACTTTCTAAAATTGTAGAAGAGTCCTTAGAACCTTTGAAAAGCCATAACTTTTGAATTGTAAGCCTGTTTTGAGCGATTCTTGCACCCACGGTTTCGTCTCAGTGAGTCGTACCCAGTGGTACTACCCACAACACTGTCCCAAGACCTCATAAGCCGTCACTAGCCCATATCTTTTCAACCGTAGCTCTGTTTTGGGCGATTCTCGTACTCACGCGATCGTTCCGTCACCCAGAATCTTTTTGCCACCCACCATGTTTCCTGCTTCCACCACAATATTTCCACCTTGTTCCCTCTAATACCATATTTCCACTCCCATCATGATATTTTCTCTTGTCTCCCTAAACATCATATCTTCACGGCCCGACCTCCAATTCCACCGATTCTTTCACCATCGTTCTCCTGAGACTCGACCTACCTAAATCATACCCCGTAAACCTGAACCTTATCCACCAAGCTCCGACCTACCTATGACCCTCATCGGAATACACCGAACCTCCCAAATATTCTATCCAAAGTTTTAATTGGAGTGTTGATTGTTTCTTATTTATTTTATTTTCTTCACGCCGGAGTCACATTCCATAGAACGCGAAGAACCTAAGGAGCCCGATGCTGGAGATGAAGCCCGAAGGACCAAGTCTCGAGGCAGACTTTGACACCATTACGTGAAGCAATGTAAACCACGACGTTTAAGGATTTAGCGTTACCAGGCAAGCTTTAACTTTCCTTGATCATATTTATCCCACTTAAATAGTCTAGAACCTACTTAGAGCCTACTCTATATTGCATGATCTCTTGAGTGATATTGTTGATACTTGCTTGCATGATTTACTACCTACTTGCGTATCAGTAATTCCGTTGTTGTTACCACAACCCCTCCTTGTCTGCCATACCCTACCACCTCGTGAGCTCCATATACACCGACATTAGATGCCTAGTGTATGGAATGCTGTTATGCTTAGAAGCACTTAGGAACCCCGTGATGAGGTTCATCGCAACACCTTATTATACACTTCTATTTCAAAAATAGGTGAAAACGTGCTTGGTGATGTGCGTATAGTACGATGTGGCTGGGTGATAGATCAACTGTGTTAAAGTGAAGTTGGGTGGGATGTACTTGGTTGTGGGCGAGACTCCTTAAGTACTAGTGCAGAGTACTTGGTGATGGTATCTTCGGTGTAGGTCCACCTGTCATGGACGAGTGCTTGCTCTGCCGCATAGGGACCGATAGCGAGACCTCAACTTGGTTATATTTTTACTGCGACCACAGAACCTGTATGGGTAGGACTAACGCGGAACCTGGGTTATGCAGCAAGGAAGTGCCACCTGGCGAAGTAGGAACGGACTCAGGGGTTGGTTTTGGTGCAAGTGGTGATAAGTCCAGTACTTGGCAAGAATATGATATGACTGTGTGTCATAGTTGGTGATATGACTGTGTGTCATAGTTGTGGAACCCTTGAGATCCATGGTGGACTTGTGGGCGTGCCTGAGTGAAGTGAGAGCATTATGCACTTACTTGCAAAGAGTGCATAGCCTATGGGTACAATGTACTAAGCTCTGCTGAGTTATTAATTAAATCATTCGGATGCCCATTGTCACTGGTCATGACACACCAAATCATTGGGCTCTTGTTGATTAGCCACAAACCAATCTCCATGATGTGTGAGTGGGTGAAGTGATACCCGTGTTTTGGATGTGCAAGGTTTGGATGGTGGAGATCCATTCCTTTTAAAATATACTGGAACTGATGGGAATGGTTTGTACTCCCTCCAGGGCCAACCTACTAAACTATTGACAGGTCCCCTCTTTCCTTGAAATCTATTCTTAGTAAACCCCGCATGCTTAGCCACTAGCACAAATGACAAATCCCTGGCCTACATCTTTGCTATAACCTCAATGCATGATTTTACCCTTAAATAGTGTTAGTGCTTGCTGAGTACCTTATGTACTCACAGTTTGTTAATTATGGTTTTAGTAAACGAACTCCAGAAGAGTAAAAGCAGTAGGGTTTCCTCATACGCTCAAGTTTGCCTGTGGATGTGAAGTGAACCGTATCTCCATGCCTAATTTTCCACTACATCGCCTGGATTGTAATTTAGCTATGATTCGTAAGTTATTCATATATTCTCATATTTTCGTATCGTATGGATTTTAGATAATCTGTATGTGCATACCAACAACTGATCCAAGCATTGGTACGGGATGCACAGGATGCCCCGGAAAGTGGGGTGTCACACTTGTCTTTGAGATTCAATCGGTGCATGGGCCCCTCCACTAGGCTGTCCTGAGGCCGTACGGATCATGCCCTTGCGGCCCTATTGGTCCAGGCCATAACAGTTGTAATTAACGAGTTTAATTAATGCCATGTGGCACCGCTAGTTTTTACCCCCGACTGTAGCCCCCGAGCCCACGAGTGAGTCGTTGAGTCATTCCGGGGATATTTGTCTTCCCTCGATGGGCGAGGTGAGGCGGTGTATTGTTAGTTTTTTCTCCGGTGAGGGTGTGCGCGAGCGGACCTACCGGGTGTAGCCCTCGTGCCAGAGGGTGAGTTGAAAAACTCGCGCTTTGGCTTTACTCATTTAAGTCGATCACGAGAAGGTTGTGGCGCCTGAGTCCCTTGAGTTCCGGTGTGCTAATGAGTTAGGCGGCTCTGCGTAGCGTGTGGGACCCGGGACAGGGCGAATCTCCTTTTCATGGGAGAGCGGGTCGCAGTGTTGTCGGGGCAGCAAGCTTTTGTCCTCATGCAGCGTGATGAGGAGCGAGGGCATCTTTACATTGGGCATGCCGATGGTGCCCTGTGCATCAGAGTGATCCAAAACTGGGGTCCAGAGCTATTTGTCTATTTAAATCCAGTGTGAGGTAACATATGTTCCTCATCCCTTTGTTCTGGTTTTTCCCCTTTAGACCCGACAACACAAAGGCGTGCTGCTAGGTTAGCATTGCTAGGTTTGCTCTTTGATCGGACCCTGTCATCGGCATGGTCGCTCAGTGCGGCTGTCTGTTAGATGACGAGGGCGAAGGAGAGGATGAAGACGATGTCTTAAAGACGCACCGCTTCGCGCTCTTTGCCTTCATTAGGGAGGTGGATGAAAGCATTGAAAGAGGTCCGACATCTCATAAAGTTGGCATCATCGTGACTTGCGGCCGTAGTGGCGGTAGTGGGAGGGTAGGCCCAGCCGCTGCGCTCCTCGCCATTTACTAAGACTGGGTGAGAAGAAAGGGGCCCTCTCGTGGAAGTCCATGATGGTTTCATAGTCGATCTCTTGTGCGTCTTAGATGATGTCAACAAGAGCAGGGACAAGAAAAGGCGCCGCACCGGCCCTCTTGTTCCTGTAGGGGATCTTAGTCCCCAGAGGCAGCAGCACCCACATCCCCAAGGTGCGGGCATTCGAAGGGATCTACTTCCTTCATTGATCAAAATGATATCGTAGCCTCAAACGAGACGTTATCCTTGCAGCGATGAAGCATTATAGATGCTTCCCTCGTATGTCCCGCTGGGGTGTAGGAGCTGACTCTTTGTAGTAAGTCAACTGGGACAATTTTTATTTTTCTTTCTTGTATTTGCAAGTTGTGAATGCTTGTTTGCAAGGGATCCATGTAAGAATCGACCCTTTAAGGTTTTGATTATCCAAGATGTCTTGTATGACCCCGTCGTTGGATCTCTTTGGCTGATGCCGTTCCTCGAGCCCTCGCGTGGTGCGGTGGGACCGGTCGAGTGGCCATTTCTACTTTGATGTTTTCTCCTTCTGCGTTTCGTTCGTTAAATGAAGGATAGAGCCGGGCCACGTTTTACCTCGAGGACCAAAACATGGTGTTTGTTGAGATGCTATCAGGTTTGTTCGAGTGAAGCCCCTGGTTCCCCATCGACGGGATCCCAACGAACCAGCTGGTGGGCGACTTCATAAATCCATTTTTTTTGACTCGACTAGTTGCCACGACCGTTTGATGGGTCATGGTGGCTAGTTGTGTCTCTTCGGTGAGATACCAACAGATGAGTCAGAACAGGTCTCAAACACAACTCCGCGATGTTCTCGACCTTCGAGGATCAGGGTACTGGCTGATAAGCGGGCCCATCACTCGTGGCCCTCGCTCTATTTTGTGCTCTAGGCGGCTGTCAAACCCGTTCATGGGGCCAGCCTTCAAACCTTGGCGCAATTGGGCCGTCGAGGCAATTTTCAGCCTCTTATCTCATGTTACCTGCATCGGTAGTCCTCCATTAGGGTCGATCGAGTCACTGTTCATCTCGCTCCCTTCTGAGTCGACATCGACTGAACCCATCGGGTTTGATCGAGTCGCTTCTCACCTTTGTGTCTTTCCGAGCCAGCGTCGATCGAGTCCCACAGGGTCGATCGAGCCGTTGCTGCAGGACATGGTTAGTGAGGGCCGTTTGGGGTCGAACCGTCCCCACGTTCATAAAGGCAAGATTCTATGGGAGATCTTTAAGGTAAACGAGGGAGTTTGGGCGCCTAGATCCATTTCCCCACATTCAAAATTTTAAGCTAGGCACAGGGATTCAAATGGTTTTGAGCCGTTTCACCACTGCCCAAGGAAAAGATGCCGTGTTTACCTCACGCGTGCGTCGTGATGGGCCTGCGCTTTGTGGGGTCGTTGGATAGTGACGGAAGTTGAGGAGTTGTGGGGAGAGGTGGAGTAATGGGGTGATGTGGAGTGTGTTTAGCCATGCACTACACGAGGTGGGGGAGTTAAGGGGATTTACCTTGGGAAGGTCATGGCCAGGCCCCGTGGTCAAGTTAGAGTGTCTTCCTGTGGACTGTTCACCTATTTAATGTGGCATACAGTGCCTTTCTTCCTCCTTTCATTCTTTCTGCATACACGCTCCCTCACCTTCATTGTGCCTCGCTTGCTCCTGCAGTCGTTCTCCCACCTTCCCGCCCTAGCGCCAGCTGCCATGGCGGCTTTGAGGCGGTCCTTGGTGCGACAAAAGGACATCGATGGTCTCGCTGAGGTGGGGCTTCTCTGTCCTCGCACCGAAGCAATGGAGTGGCTGATGTCGGGCATTGATGCCATGTCGCAGCCGCTCCCAGGCTACGTGGTGTCGCTCATGCATTTTCATGAGTGTGAAGTGGCTGTTCTTTCGCACGACTTCCTCCACGCGTTGCTCTTCTACTATCGAGCGGAGCTTCAACACCTGAATCCTAATGGGATTCGTCATGTTTCCACCTTCGTCACTCTCTACGAAGGTTTCCTGGGCATCGAACCTAACTTTGAGGTATGGCATTATTTGTTCCTAGCGATCCTGCACAAGCGTCAGTTGGGGATTGACTGGGTTCTCGCCGATGTCGGGTGAAGGTTGCTCACGAGTACATTTCGATGCCGACCCTGAGCACAAATCAGGGGTGGCATCCAAAATGGTTTTATTTACGTAATAACGCCGTCCGCCCATTCCCTGGCTTCACCGGGCGCCCGGTGGGTGAGGTTCAGGAGTGTTGGAAGTGGTGGGGGGGGGGTGCTGGCGGATGACAAGGAGTGGGTCAAGGAGGCCGTCAGCGTGATCGCCATCTCAAGGCGCGCGGTTTTGATGGCGCGGGGGTGTAAGCATCATGACCATTGATGAGTGGATCCCCGAGGTATGAATGTTTTGGTGATTAATGACAACTATGAAATTGTGGGTTAATATCCACATGAGTGTTGTCTATGCAGATATCATCTCCATATTCCACTAGAAATCCTATTGATGATAATGGTTGCCTTGGTGATGGATGACAATGACCACAAGTATGGAGGCTTGATTTGCTTGATGGAGTCCAAGGGTTGATGGAGATGGATCAAGGCTAAGGACAAGCAATGGAGCAAGTGTTTGGAACACTTGTCTAGTTGTGAGGGCTTTGAGTCCATAGGAAAAACTGGACTCTCAAGAGGGTGTAGGTCATGTCTCTTAGGTCATGCTAGTCAGTGAGATGCTCAGTCAAATCACATGCACTAGGTGATAGTGGAGAAGCTAAGGAGCTATTCGGAGAAGCCGGGAAACGAAATCAAGCGAGGATGAGAAGTTTCAACTTCTGGACGTAGTGACCGGACAGAGGGGTTAGTGGTGATCGGACTGTACGGTCAGTAGGAGATTAGAGAGCAGTCTGCGAGGAGTTTGTTTGCACAAAGACCCATACTGACCAGACGATACGGTGCTCTCTGGAATGGAGAGAGAAGGAAGTGACCGGACGGTCCGGTCTGGTGACCGGATGGTCTGATTAGTACAAGGAAATCATCTGGATAGAGTAGCCAACGGTTCTAGAAGCCGTTACAGAGAGACCGGACGGTCCGGTCTCATAGTGACAGGACGGTTCGGTCATTGGGGTCCAGAAAGGTGATTTCATGGAGCAACGGCTAATTGGAGGTTGGAAGCCTATATAACTTCATTGTTGGGGTCTTGGAAACCACTTTTGGCCAGTGGAATACCTTGTAGCATTTGGTAAGAGCCAAGAGGAAGAGAGAGGAGCACTAGGAGAGGATATTCCGCAATTGTGTGCTCTTCACACCAGGAGTGATTGCGGCCTCGTGTGCGAGAACTCCACTAGGTGGCGGGAGGGACCGGCACTCCAGCAGGAGTGGGCCAACGAGGATTAGGAGAAGGCGCCATCCTTCCAAGGTCTCGAGAAAAAAATCATGAGCATTCCTTGACCCTATCTTTACTATTCTTCAATTGTGTGCTCTAGTATCTAGGTTGACTTATGGTTTGCATAGGCTAGTGTTTAGCTTCCACAATCGCTCTGATCATGAACACTAGCATGCGTAGGGTCTTGGCCTCCTAGAATTGATAGGTTGCAACGATTACTATGACTTAGTGGTGTGAATTGAAGTATTCGGATTCATGGTCGGCTTACCGATTCACCCCCCTCCCCCCTCTCGGTACGCCTTCGATCCTTACAATTGGTATCAGAGCCAAGTGCTCAACTTTGATGCTTCACCGCCTTGAGTAAGGATGCCAGGAGAGATGGGCAGTGTTCCCATATTCAATGGGGAGCACTACGGGTATTGGAAGGCACGCATGCAAGCCTACCTTGAGTCTCTTGATCCAGAGATATGGAAGGTGACCCATGATTCCCATGCGGACGTGAACCCGCTTGATCCTGATTTCATTAAGTTCAACGCTAAGGCCAAGAATGCTCTGTTTACATGCATCTCTAAGGATGTTTTTGCTAGATTGGATGCAAGTTCATCAGCACATGATATCTAGACTGAGATTGGATGCCCCCAAGACTCAAGTGATCAAGAAGAAGATGAAGAAGAAGACCCTAAAGCCAAGCAAAAGAAGAAGAGGTACTTCAATAAAGACAAGAGCAAAGGCAAAGGCAAAAGCAAAGCCAAGGAGTACAAGAAGAAGTTCTAACACAAGGCCCTTATTGGAGAGTGGACAAGTGACAACTCGAGTGATACATCCTCTTCCTCAAGCGATGATGAAGAAGTGGCCGGCCTAGCCATGATTAAGGCCGCACTTCCACGAGCTCTTCCTCCACCTCCCATGTGCCTTATGGCCACGAGCCAACTTGGGAAGAGTGAGGATAAGAGCAGCGATGACAGTGATGATGAGGATCTCTCCTGCCGAGCTTTGGAGTATGCTTGAGCAAGCCTGCGACATCGCCGTCAAGAAATCCAAAATGCTGGATGTGGTAAGAAAAGAGTGTAAGTTGGCTAAGGATCATGTTGGTGAGCTTGAGAGTGAGCTCAAGGACTTTGTCACATCTCATGAGGCCCTAAACAAGAGTTATGACATACTCAAGGATGATCATGTAGAGCTACATGAGAAGTACGAGGCCCTTGAACTTACTTTTTAGGCCATCAACGTTGAGAACCTTGCCTCTCCCTCCTCTAGTTCATCAAAGAGTGATGTTTCTACTACTAACCACCTCGGTCGAGGTTTTTTCTCTTGAGCCATTTATTTTGGAGGAATATCACAAGCTCAAGGAAGAGAGGAAGATGGTGATGGACGGCTTCGAGAGGATCACACGTGGTGGAGCCATCCACAAAGAGATTCTTGGAAGGAACCTTGTGAACAATGTCTCCCACCGGGGACTTGGCTCATATCCCGTCACCATCGACATCATTGGGACGAGTGACTCCATTTCTGCTTGGGTTAAGCCCCTACTCGCCGATGACTACTATTGCGAGAGGTGTTGCAAGGATGGTCACACCATCAAGGATTGTCCTATAGTGAGAAGTTCCATTGTTTTACCTAATGCTAATTTGTTCCATGAGAATACCCACTTCAAGCTGTTTAGGGACAAGGGTGGCAAGGTGAAAGCAAAGGATTTGGTACCACCAAACAAGAAGAGAAAGATCAAGAGCATATGGTTGCCTAAGTGCATAGTTGATCTTGAGAGGTCAACGAAGTACAAGTGGGTGCCCAAGAACAAGATCTAGAAGATGGTGGTAGTGGTGGACTAGGAGCTTACTTGAAGATCAAGTGAAGTCCACCACAAGTGACATGGACCTCAACGTCATATCTACTCATGAGGGAGGTAACTGTGTTAGTTCTCGGTATATGTAGTGTGTTTTTTCCTTCTCTTGCATGGCAATTAGGACTCCTTTGTGACTAGTATGCCTTACATCCATGCATGTGTAAATAACTAAAAGAAAAAACATAAAAAATTAGTCAATGTCTAACCCACTCAAGATAGCTATAAGCAAGGGAGAGTGCTTGAGATGTCGGTTTGGCTTCTCTCAAAGGGGTTTAAACTTGACATTGTTAGGTTTCCTTTGTGTCTTGTTTAATATTGCTTGCATTACCATGACATGTTTACTTTCATTGCATATGTAAAATGCTTGTTGCATGGACCATATAGGAAACACAAAGAAGGCTTGTCACACTTGGAGATATTTGTGCCTCATGATCTATATGAGATTACATCTCCACAAGTGTGACCAAAGGAAAGGATTGTGCTTCATGCCCATTGAGCAAGCTCTTATGAACTCCGAGGTTAAACCACTCACGCGGTTCATGGACTAAGGCTCGTACATACCTATTTTGTTCTTAATTGCCTTGGTTTTTATTTGCTCGATTCTTCATTTGGCATTTGCAAAAATTATAAGGCCATAGAGAGCCACTATTTGAAAAGAAGTGTTTGAGAGTTCCCTTCATGCTGCAAGTGCAGTGTTTATTTGAGTGTTAAGTGAGGGCACTTGGAAATTGGAGAAATTTCTTGATTTTGCGAAATCCTGGTAGTGACCGTACGGTCCGGTCATTAGACCGTACAGTCCAGTCTGTGCTTTATGCACAACGCTTCGGAGAGGATGAAAATGGAGACTAGACAGAATCTTTCTAAAAGAGCAGATGGTCCGGTCTGCACAAGTTTTTATTTTCCAGAACCTAGATTTTTAGAACCCCCGAAGTGACCGGACGACCCGATTTGGAGAGCGAACGGTCCGGTCACTACGGTTGAAATGCAAGTATGTTTCCAAATCCAGACCGTTGATTTCATCCTTATGAGATCTCGGTCGTTCATCCATTTTGACCTAAGTCAAAATCGAGTCATGCTCTCTTGTTTCTCTTCCTGACGCCATCTTCACGCCGAGGACGTCGCCTCGCTCCCTCTGCTGCCGTTGCTCCCTCCGTCGACTGTCGCCGCTGCGCGCCTCCGACCTCGCCGAGCAGCCATGCCACCTTCCCCCGCTCTAGCCGTGCTGCCGCTCGCCTCCGCACCGATGCAGCTGCGTCCGCGCACAAGCCCTAGCACCGCCGTAGGCAAAGCCCTCGCCGCCATCGCTAGCAGTGCCTCGTGCACCTCACCGCCGTCGCTTGCCTCATCGTCGCCTCGTGCACCTCACCGCCGAGCCTAGCTACCTCGCTCTCTCACACGGGCAACGCCCCTGCCCAGTCCACCTCGCTGTGATCCACCTATTAGGCAAAGGTTGGACTTTTCCATCACCTCCATTGTCGGTGGCCTAAAGCTTCCACCTTCTCTGCGATCGGCTTCGTGTTTGAGCAGTACTCGTCTTTGGTTTCTCTAGGGTATCACACTATTTCTTCCATTCATCATTCATGCCCTGATTAACGAGCAATTTTCTTGATTGATGCAATTAGATTAATATTCCCATTATTTTATTGCATTAATTAGGATTAATTGGCTCAACCTACTCTGTAGTTAATTTCGTGCTTATTGATTAATTGCATGTCCAGGGTTGTCTCCTATCTAGTCTATAGTTTGATTTATTGCCTATTAGTTCACAGTACACTAGATGACTCGCACCAGCCACTTATAGTCGATGATCACTGTTGTCACATTATTTTTTTGTTGTTGTTGGCACTTTCCAAGTGCCCCTTTTATATGTGAATATTACCCCAATTAGAGCATAATTGATACTAATTTAGCCATTTACCTGTGATATTGCCTATATATTTGTATATGTGTTGTTTTGGAGCTTTATTGCAGAAACAGGTAAAATTGATGATTAATGCGATGATGGAGAGGACAGGAGTCCAGAACCGATGAAAAGCACTGAAGAAGCGCAGTGCGCCGATCGGCGCAGTCCATGAGCCGATCGGCGCAAGGGTGTTTTGAGCCACAGAAGTGACTGAGGCCCATTCCACATGTTTATGAAAGTTTATCTGCGCAAGACACTTGAAGATATTTATCTAAGAAAAATTATGGAACTTCAAGAAGATTTATGGAACTCCAAGATCTTAATGTGCAGTACAAGACTTTATCTCGAAGGAAAAGGCCCACATGACAGCTGTGGAAGACAAAGGAACCGACTGGGGGAAGAAATCAGAGAAGACACGGCTTGCGCCAATCGGCGCAATCCTGCGCCGATCAGCGCAACCGCCTTATTTGCTAGAAACCGAGTCCTTTACGAGTAGAACCCCTATAAATACTTGTAGACCCTCGCCGCAGAAGAGAAGGCGACAGAGGGGCACCAGATCTGTGAGTTAGAGCCACCAGGGCTTGCCCCGTTAGAATAGATCTCTACATGAGTTTCAAGAACCATTGGAGTCAAGAGTTGATCCGTCAAGGTAGGCCATCTCGACCGGGATGAATCTTACTCTATATATCTCAAGGATGATTGAATATGTTGATGATGGTTTTGGTGATTTGTCTATCTTGATTCTATAATCATGCATGTGCTTATTCCAATTGCTTAGTTCTAGGCTAAGTAAGTAGATATTATCTTAATCGTGGTGATTAGGATAGTATTTGGACATTGTATTGATTATGGTTTCTTGATGATGCTAGTAGTGTGGTTTAGCGGTGACAGCACTAAGCCTGCGTAGCACTATTGGATAGTTGCGTAGGGTAAGATACTCGTGCGATTAAGGGTTTCCTCTCGGCAGCGATAAATCGGGAGCCGCTCGGAAAGCAGGGTGGTCTTACTCATTATAGGTTTTCATTGATCCATGTAATTACCCATTATGATGCTATTCAGTTAGACTTTCTGGTTACGATCTCACTAGTAGATATTTGGCTACTCACTAACCAGCATAGGTTTACTAGATCTGGTGCACTTTGGCTTAGATTCACCAGTGTGCCAATCGGCTCGATTCCTGCGCCGATCGGCGCAACCACAGATTCACCAGCGTGCCGATCGGCTCAACTCCTGCGCCGATCGGCGCAACAACCTTGGCTTAGTTTCACCAGCGTGCCGATCGGCTCAATCCCCGCGCCGATCGACGCAACGATAGATTTACTGTCTGACACACCTTTGCGCTGGCCAGTCTTCCCCTCATGCAACATGACCTTGACAGTAGCCTTGACTAGATCTTTTACTGTTAACTTTGTTTAATAAATCCCTAAGGTCCCAGTGGATTCGATATACCTTGGAATACTCAATTCAAGGGAAAAAGTGCTACAATCGTACACCGTCCTCTTGCGATATATATGTGGGTGCGTAGATAAGACCAACAAGCTACCCTTTTTCTGGCGCTGTTGCCGGGGACCATAGCAGGTTTTTAAACATTGTTTGATGTATTAGTGTTTAGTCATTGTGCTTTACTTGTCTCTCTAGTATATATATTCTGTTAAGTGAAACTAACAGGTATGGACGGTCCTAAGTCAAACAAACCCTCTAATTACACCGATGATCCAGAAAGACTCTTTCACAAGAAGAGAACAGTGGAGAAGAGAAGCAAGTCACCTGAAGATTTAGAAGCAGTCCGCGCAATACCTCGAGTATTATTCACAATAAAAGACTCAGTTCAAGAGCAAGAAGAAGAGGAGATGGCAGAGGTACCTATGGTTAATCGTCTCAAGCCACAATTGACTAGTATTGTCAAGACAGATTTCCAAGAAGCTCAAGATCAACTTCCGTACCAATTGGAGAGATATGTTGGAATAGTGGCACAACAACCGTTCATAGGTTCAGAAGATCCCAATCATCACTTGCAACACTTCCTTGAAGTTTGCAGTACATTCAAGATAGCGGGATTGACAGGAGATCAAGCGCGTGTGCGGCTGTTCCCCTTCTCTCTAGTTGGACGCCCCAAGCAATGGTACAATGGATTGGAAAACATAGTAAAAACGGTGTGGAACACATTAGCAGCTGAATTCTTGGCCAAATACTTCCCCCCCCGGTAAGACTCAAGCTTCGAAAAATAAGATTCTTGGATTTAAGCAGAATATTGATGAGAGCATTGGAGAAGCATGGGAAAGATACAATGAGCATATGGATGCATGCCCTCATCATGGTCTGACGGTTGGAGAAGTTGTTGAGAAGTTCTACACAAGATTGAATCTTTTGTCACGTCAACATTTGGACACCTCAGCTGCAGGATCATTCATGTCAAAAACCCCCCACCGAAGCTAAGAATTTGATCAAGTTGTTAGTTGAAAATCAATCGTGGGATGGTGAGAGAAGGTCAAGGAATTTGCAACCTTCAAAAGGAGTAGCGAAGAGTGTGATTGAGAAGACTTAAGAAGAGTTGATTATAGATCGCCTCGATGCTATTCAAAGAAGGTTGGACAATAATCTTCATATCCCTAAGGAAGAGACACTCAAGCTGGCGGAATCACGCTCAACATGTAGTGAGTGTGGAGAATTTGGTCATGTGCAGAAAGATTGCCCTAAAGAGATGAAGATGTTAGAATATATGAAGAATAGTGGATGGAAGCCCCAATATCAACAACAAAGGAGTTCTTTCTCTCCTAGTTCGTCCATGCAAAACTCTATCCCACTTCGTCTCCAATGTCATGAGTTCTTCCAAGCTCAAGAGAAGATCAACAAGGACAATCAAGCTAGATTCAAGGAGATTGATCGTGTCCTTGAGAGATTTAATGACAAGGTGATAGAAATTGGGAGCTCCAATGAGCAGATTTTGAAGCATACCAAGATTATGGAGCAACAGATGGGACAGCTATCGCAAGCCATTCAAGGCAATATGGGGGCTATTCCTGGCAATACGATGTCTGCTGAACAGTTGAAGGCAATAGCTACGCGATCAGGAAAACAAACAGAAGATCCAGAACACTCTGTGGGAGCAAAGAAGCCCTGTGCCGATCAGCGCACACCCGGCGCTGATCGGCGCGATGACCCTGTCGGAGCCGATCGGCTCCCTGAAAGTGCCGATCGGCGCAAGGAGGATGATGACCTCTTTGTTCTAAAAATGGGCGTGGAAATAAAAGAGCATGGCCCTGCCACGTTTCTAGATACTCATCTACTGACGAAGACAGAAAGAGCGCGACAACACGATGAGCAGTTTGCAAGATTCGTCGATATTATGAAGAAGCTTTACATCAATGTCCTTTTTGTTGACGCTATCCAAGTTCCCACCCTATGCCAAGTACATTAAGGACATGATGCAAAACAAGAAGTCTCTAGTTTCTGAGGAGGTTGTGAAGGTCACTAAGGAACTAACGGCGGCAATCAATGATGTTGCACTGGAGAAGAAACCCGACCCTGGATCACCAAGCATCAAATGCATGATTGGAACAAGGATGTTTGATAGGTGCTTGTGCGATCTTGGAGCAAGCGTAAGTGTTATGCCCCATCATATATTCATAAATCTCAATTTGCCTAAATTAGACCCTATGGGTATGTGTTTGGAGTTAGCCGATCAATCGGTACGCTTCCCTGATGGAATTGCTGAGGATGTGCCTGTTCAAATTGGAGATCAGATCGTCCCTGTTGATTTTATTGTGCTTGATATGGATAAGAGGACGAGGACCTCGTTGATCTTAGGCAGACCCTTTTTGAGGACAGCAAAGGCAAGTATTGATGTTAGGAGTGGTAAGATAAGCTTTGATATAAGTGAGACTCCCTACTCTTTCAAGTTTCGCCCAAAGGGAGAAGAGTGCCGTGCTATTGATGAAGTGAAGAGATACAAGACACCGTGGCATCGAGGCGTTGAAAGTAATTGGAGGGGATGAATGGATAGGTCATCCAAGCTATATGAACCATGGAGATAAGATAACCTTATAGTGTCGCAGCCTCACATCCCGCACCGCGACACTAAGGATTGATTGTTTGCGGGGAGGTTGAGCTCTTTGACCTTTAAATAACTAGATCTCTCTTGGGAGGCAACCCAATGATCGGAGGATTTAGAAGTTATTTAGTGCTTATGGGAGGGCAACCCTTTTCATTTAGTTAATTAGTGCTGGCCGAGAGGGCAACCCGGTGTTTTTAAAATTTGCTTGCTTGTGACAAAAATAATCTCCCGAATAAAATAAAAAAAATTAGAAAAGTGTGTGCTTAATTCTTGTGTGCTCTTACGTTGTCTGTTTATTCGTGCAAAACTGTGTATATACATACTATAGACTAACAGTATAGGAATAAAAAAAAGACCAAAAACAGGAAGGAACAGAGCTTGCGCCGATCGGCGCAGTATTGCCCAAGTCAGAACAGAATGCCGACGACGCCTAGAATTGAAGGAGTGCTAAACCAGCACAATAATTTTCGGAGACAGAGCTATTTTTAAGGATAAAGACAACATCTAGCGAAGAAGCGAGGGGCTAGAAGCAAAAACGAACGTCGCGCCGATCGGCGCGAGTCAGCTCTGATCGGCGCATTCACCAGATGAGCCCCGACACGTATGCCAATACTACAGGAACATTGGAGAAGTGGAAATTAGGAGAAAGAGATGAATACAAGGCATCAGAATCAGCGCCAGACCTAAGGACGAGGTGCAAGGGACTTGCGCCATTCGGCGCCCTACTGCACCGATCAGCGCGGGTACCCATGATATTCCTAAATGGGTGACAAAAGCGGCACACCGATCAGCGCGGGTACCCATGATATTCCCAAATGGTCAGAGCATTCAAAATTTGAATCGTGCCGATTGGCACAGTATCCGTGCCGATCGGCGCACTCGCAAATTTTGAAATTTTATGGCGGTTCCTTCTCCTGGAAGTTTCCCACACTATAAAAGGGAGGCCAGGCGCCCCCATTTGGCACACCATCCCGATAATCTCTCCACCTTCCCCACTACCCACGATCTCACACACGTTCCGCATTCCTCGCAGATGGATCGTATCCGCTCCTCCGTCAGCAAGTTGGGCAAGAGGCTGCACCGGGGGAGCAGTTCAGGCAGCAGCAGCGAGTCGAGCGGTAACTCCTCAGTGAGGGGTGGCTCCGACGCTCGTGATGACATGTTGGTGGGTGGTGCATCCACCGGCTCGGCGGCGGCGACATACGAGGTCCGCGCCTGCCACTCGTCTCCGGCGCGTCCCTACCAACAGGGCGTGCTACGAGGAGCCAAACGGCGGCAAGCCGTGGGGTTCCCACATCATCACTGCCACCGGCATTCATGCCGCGCACGGTGGAGGAGGGCTTCCCCCTCCTGAGCGCAGAGCAACAGCGGCACTACCTCGCGATGAGGGGAAGGTTCGTCCCCAACTTCGACTTGGACGAGACCATCCTCACCTCGATCGACATGTGGGAGGACTCAAGAAGGATGCTAGACAACCTCGATTGGGTGGATTTCCACCTCCTCCCCATGGACTGCAACCTCGAAGTCGTCACCGAGGTTGCTTCTATGATGAGGCTTGGCACCGTCGAAGACGGTAGCGAGGCCGTCAACTTCCGCGTCCGCGACATCAGCCACACGGTGTCCATGGAGGCGGCGGCTCAAGCCTTCGGCTTCGACACCGACGTCGCCAGCATCTTGGGATGTGGGGAGTTGGACTCCTTTTGGAGGCGGCTCTTGTTCGTAGAGGAGATGAGCGCAGAAACATCCGCAAACCGACCATTCAAGTCTTCCATCGGTGGTTGGCGGCGCGCATAGGCGACAAGGTCGACTCTAGCAACATCACCGATGCGGACTTGTGGTGGCTCTTCAACGCCATTGTGAGTCCGTCTCATTGAAATCCCATGTCGGTGATGGTGCGGGGTTGGCTCGACAAGAGGGGCAAGGCAAGCAAAAAGTTGGCCTTCGGGGCCTATCTTCAACACCTAGAAGTTCTCGTCTACGACAGCGACGGACCGGGAGGGTGCAATGACAAGTGGGAGTGCGCAATGGAGATCGGCGAGAATATGACTTGGGCAATATTGTCACGGGAAGTGTTCGCACCGGCTTCCATGTCGGCGGCACTAACGTAAAGCTCCCATGTGCAGACCTAGGAGTTTTTCTCCCTCGCAAGCTGGAGGGAGGAAATTGGCTTGAGGAAGGTCTCTTGGAGGGGGGCCGAGTTCTCAAGGACCGCCGTGGGCGGGTTTGACAGCCGGACACATCTATAGCAGCCGGCGGCGAGTGGGACTCCTAGGGAACATGCCAGGAGTACCAGCAGTACCAGTCAGGGTGGAGCGACGTAGCGGGCGGTTCACAGCCCTCTGCGCCGATCGGCGCAGGCAACGCGCCGATCGGCGCACCCTACTACAGCACGGGCATTGACTACAGGTACCAAGGGCGTGTACCAATGGTGCCTCCTGTGCCCGGTGTAGACTTTTTCATGCCCATGCAGGGGTACCTCGACAACAACATGCACTACATCGAGTGCGTGGAGGAGGCCACGTCCCAATGGAGGTACAACCACGATGCAATGGTGGAGGAGTTCGATCGACTCAAGGCGCGCTGCTATGGCTTCGATCAGCCACCGACTCCACTTTCGGATGACTCGAGTGCCTAGGAGTTGGCACGTGTATCGGTTTCCCGATTTGCGTTTTCTTTTATCTTTTGCAATCTTTTTCTTTATTTACTTATGTCTGTGTGAGCGGGTTGGGAAACCATGTATCGGGTGTGTTTACTTTCATGCAAGTGTGTTAGTAGTAGTTTTATTTTCATGCAAGTGTGTTAGTAGTAGTTTTACTTTCATGCAAGTGTGTTAATAGTAGTTTTATTTTCGTGCAAGTGTGTGCAAAAATCATCATCATATATTCAAGTTTTGATCTTAATATAATGGTGGCGGTTATGCTCTATTAGGAGAATTGAATTATTTATTCTTTCTTGAAAAGTGTTGATGAAGATCAAATAGTGTTGAGCATTGAATAAAATTTTGAACTTACACTTAATGATTATTCGGCAAATATGTGTTATGTGGAGCAATTTTTGAGTACCCATGTGCTTCATTTGTGTTGTCCAGTTTGTAATGATAACTTAATACCAATCTTTTCAAAAATAAATTTTCATGTTGTGAACTTTAGAATATATTGTTTTTCAAGATCCTTACCTACCAATGCCATATTTTGAACAACACTCATAAACCTTTGATATGTAGATAAACATTAAATTGATGGTTGAGTTTGGTTAGGATTTAATTCTTTTTGGTATGAACTTTATTAAGATGGAAATTCTATGTGTATCTTTTTCTAGCCTTGAAATTACTCATGCAAAAATTCAATTCCGCTGAGTACACTACCATAAACCCAAAACATCTTGTTGAGTATCATTCCTTGACCACATCCTATATTTCTGGCTATATTTAATTCTTGAATAAATATTGAAGCCAGATAAATCAAATACCAACAAATGTTGGTAAATTTGGGTTGAGAGCCGATCGGCGCACCCTGAGCCGGTCGGCACAGCAGAGATGGTGTTAAAAAAAAAACTCTACTGTTTGCTAAGGGACTAGCAAAATTTTAAGTGTGGGGGGATGGTATATGACATGCTTATTGTTGAAATTCAATATAGCCATGAATCATTCCAACCATGTGCAATTTTCCAAGATCAAATTTTTGCTATGCATATGTCCACATATCCAAAGTCTGAGCCCTTGATAAGTTTTTCTTTCTTAATTGCCATCTTGATAAGTTTCTATAATTCCAACGAAGAATAATCTCCTAGCTTTACAATATATTATTGATTTATGTTTGCAATCCTTGAATTACCCCACCTAGCTACTTATATAAGCCTTACACTAATATTATTTGATCATTATGATATAGAATATAGGTTGAGTGATTTGAAAGATGAGTTGTTGCCTTGGATTATTTGGAAGATAGATTCTCTATGTTCACAACAATCTTTTAAGTGATTCTCATGTGTGAAAAAGTTATAATTTATGAATTGGACATGATCTTTTGCTTTGGGGAGAACTTTAAGCTTATGCCCATATTTGATCTATTTTGCTGAATACCAATATGAAATACACCACAATAGAACAATGCTCTATATTTGCTGATTTGAGATATCTTTTATGATAGAAAGAGTATGTTTTTTGATTTTTCTTTCTTTTACTTTACTCGGGACGAGCAAAGGTTTAAGTGTGGGGGAGCTGTTGGAACTTCCCAAGTGCCCCTTTTATATGTGAATATTACCCCAATTAGAGCATAATTGATACTAATTTAGGCCATTTACCTGTGATATTGCCTATATATTTGTATATGCGTTGTTTTGGAGCTTTATTGCAGAAACAGGTAAAATTGATGATTAATGCGATGATGGAGAGGACAGGAGTCCAGAACCGATGAAAAGCACCGAAGAAGCCCAGTGCGCCGATCGGTGCAGTCCATGAGCCGATCGGTGCAAGGGTGTTTTGAGCCACAGAAGTGACCGAGGCCCATTCCACATGTTTATAGAAGTTTATCTGCGCAAGACACTTGAAGATATTTGTCTAAGAAGAATTATGGAACTTCAAGAATATTTATGGAACTCCAAGATCTTAACGTGCAGTACAAGACTTTATATCGAAGGAAAAGGCCCACATGGCAGCTGTGGAAGACAAAGGAACCGACTCGGGGAAGAAATCAGAGAAGACACGGCTTGCGCCGATCGGTGCAACCGCCTTATTTGCTAGAAACCGAGTCCTTTACGAGTAGAACCCCTATAAATACTTGTAGGCCCTCGCTGCAGAGGAGGAGGTGACAGAGGGACACCAGATCCGTGAGTTAGAGCCATCGGGGCTTGCCCCGTTAGAATAGATCTCTAGTTGAGTTTCAAGAACCATTGGAGTCAAGAGTTGATCCATCAAGGTAGGCCATCTCGACGGGGATGAATCTTACTCTATGTATCTCAAGGATGATTGAATATGTTGATGATAGTTTTGATGATTTGTCTATCTTGATTCTATAATCATGCATGTGCTTATTCCAATTGCTTAGTTCTAGGCTAAGTAAGTAGATATTATCTTAATCATGGTGATTAGGATAGTATTCGGACATTGTATTGATTATGGTTGCTTGATGATGCTAATAGTGTGGTTTAGTGGTGATAGCACTAAGCCTGCGCAGCACTATTGGATAGTTGAGTAGGGTAAGATACTCGCACGATTAAGGGTTTTCTCTCGGCAGCGATAAATCGGGAGCCGCTCGAAAAGCAGGGTGGTCTTACTCATTATAGGTTTTCATTGATCCATGTAATTACCCATTATGATACTATTCAGTTAGACTTTCTAGTTATGATCTTACTAGTAGATATCTGGCTACTCACTAACCAGCATAGGTTTACTAGATCTGGTGCACTTTGGCTTAGATTCACCAGTGTGCCGATCGGCTCGATTCCTGCGCCGATCGACGCAACCACAAATTGACCAGCGTGTCGATCGACTCAACTCCTGCGCCGATCGACGCAACAATCTTGGCTTAGTTTCACCAGCGTGCTGATCGGCTCAATCCCCGCGTCGATCGGTGCAACGACAGATTTACTGTCTGGCACACCTTTGCGCTGGCCAGTCTCCCCCTCATGCAACATGACCTTGACAGTAGCCTTGACTAGAACTTTTACTGTTAACTTTGTTTAATAAATCCTAAGGTCCCAGTGGGTTCGATAAACCTTGGAATACTCAATTCAAGGGAAAAAGTGCTACAATCGTACACCGTCCTCTTGCGGTATATAAGTGGGTGCGTAGATACGACCAACAGTTGTCTAGTGATCATGTGCTTCATCTCAGTTCTAGGATTTCTATTGTGCATTCTTACCTAGCAGTGCTTTGCTTGTAGATCATATTAGGTTCCATGCCTATCCTATCTATCCCTACGTGCATGCAGTGACACTTCTCAGCAGCAGAGATGGCAGGAGCAGGTGATCAGGACAAGGGAAAGGGCAAGGTAGTTGAGAAGCCCAAAGGCAAAAAGAGGACTAGACTGGACCCTGAGTAAGAGAGAGACAGAGGGTTGGCACAGCACCTGGATGCTATGGAGACTTCATGCAGGACACTCGGATCATTGTTGATCACAGGGACACAGATAGATGACCAGGGCCACAGGAGGAGCACCAGGCAAAGGACAGCAGCCCTAGAGTTGTATACAGGAGTGAGGTTACCACCGTGGTCGCAGGGTACTCCAACTTCTTGTCCGGGGAGGTCGTTGAGACTTACGGAGTAGGGATCCTCCAGGCAGCAGGAGGAGTCCGAGGAGTCAAAGGAGGATAGTGAGTCTGAGTTTGAGTCTGAGGAGTTTGAGGAGGAGGAGCTAGAGCAGGCAGCGCAGACAGGACCCCAGAGGTCAGCTCACCGAGCAGGAGACCCGCAGTGCATGTGTGACATGTGCACCAGGAGGCTACAGAGGCTAGTAGCCGCAGCTAGAGAGGGAGACATCCTTAAGGTTCCCGCTTGAGATCTTAAGGTGAGTCGTCTTATACCCTTCGAGCAGTGGGTTCCAGTCCCCAGGGACCCTGCTGGAGGAGAGGGATACTACACCGGTCTTTAGAGGAGGATAGGTGAGGGTTTGAGATGGTACCTTGCTAGGAAGGGTAAGGCTGAACTGTTTGTGCACAACAGTACACGATGTATCAGGCTATGAGGAGAGCCACAGGCATGGACATGGAGTGGTATTTCACTTACTTGCCTAGACTTGTGGACTTGGTCACCAGCCCTTATAGGTTCAGAGAGGATATAGTGGTTTGTTCTTTGCTACACTATGGGTGGCCAAAGATCGTTCAAAGATCTGGTTCATGTTCAGAGAAGAGCCCCAGTGCTTGACTAGAGAGGATCTGATAGCTGCACTAGGACTTCTTGCCTCAGACCTACAGCTGTATAGGAGTGCCTACGGGACCTTTGCTCCACCCCATAGACCATAGGGACGGATGTTACCTCCAGACGACATGGTGTCAGTCGCCTTTCCACCACCACACACTCCAGGTTTTGACAGATGCCCTACGAGACTCACTGTAGAGGCGAAGGTGGCTAGCTCGATAGTCACCAGAACTATCATCCCTAGATGAAAGTACAGAGAGAAGTTCACACTCTTGCACCAGTGGGCAGTGGCAGCGTTACTGAGGAGACAACAGTTTGACCTTGCAGATCTTTTTATGCTGAGATGGAGGAGGTGATTTCAAAGAGAGTTGGAGGACGTCACTTGGTCTTTGGTCCATATATTTTCTATCTTCTGAGGAGGCTTGGACTAGTGACAGAGGAGCAGTATGACGCGTTCCTTGAGGTGACCACCAGCTATGCACCTCAAGTCTCCATGGGATCACAATCAGTCTCCAGCCAGCAGACATACGAGCAGGAGTCACCGCCAGTCACTCACGAGCTGGAGGCTCATCCAGAGATGGCGGTTCCTGAGTCAGCCAGTACAGGAGCTCCACCCCAGCCACCAGTTTTAGAAATAGATCATGCCACCTCCATAGCAGCACTTGTAAGATGCCTAGGTGACTTCATCCGGAGCTCAGCTAAGGAGAGATGTCAGATTATGGAGGTGATCAGGGGATAGGCAGAGCTTCAGAGACAGCAGATGGCACTGATGACTACATTGATGACTCAGATGGCAGAACTTACCAGAGGACAGTCCAGCCAGCAAGCCGGAGTTCCTATACTGCCACAGTACAACAGCTCTAGGCACAACCAGGGCCCTTCACTGCCATGATCATAGCTCGGTCTAGTGGTTTGTCATCACACTCAGAGGTGTTACTGGCAGGGGGAGACGGACAGATTTTCTCACCAGCTTAGTTCTCCCCATGTCCGATTTCTCAGTATCTGCGTTGTTTACCTCACTGACTCACTCTTCCACTTCGTAGACGGTAGGACCCTCCATCCACGAGCAACTACTAGCCAGGAGTCTGTCCTTCTTAGATGTTGTACACACCACATAGGTAGCTCCACAGACAGAGATTCTCCCAGAGTCAACTATAGCTCTACCTTCTTCTGCTACAGCTACCCCGCTCGTTACACCTCAGGTAGCAGAGGATCTTGTCCGTAGAGGTTTCACTCAAGAGGATGTGGATGATCTTGCTCTTCTTCAGGCGATAGTTTCTCAGGAGACATCCACAGTCACACCAGTAGGACAGGACAGAGGGTCAGAGTATCCAGTGGATCTTGTGTACTTCGAGCAACTTGACGCTCAGGTGACAGGGACTGAAGCAGAGCAGTAGGATCCAGCATAAGAGCAGCCCAGAGCAGAGCCCGTAGAGGACGTCGCTACACCACCACCTCCTACGACCTCGAGCACTTAGTAGATTTCCCTCTCTTTTTGGTGCTTGTTGCCAAAGGGGGAGAAGACATAGAGATTGGGGGAGTGTGATCCTGTATCGATCAAGAGAGTAGCTTGTATCTAGGGGGAGCATACGTGTATATTGGTTTTGGAATCTAGATACATTTGGATCTTATTTTGATGGATTTATTGATGTTCATGGATTTTGATGGGTCATGTTTTTCATTTGCTTGTGTTTGACTTGACATTATCTCACTTGGTTTATTTTCATACGCAGTGCCTTGTCTTTCTTTAATTATCCTATTTGCCTGTGTATGATTCCATGATGATGATTGCTTGCTTTTCATTCCTTGCATGCTTCATGCTATCCTATTGCATATCATCATCCATGTATTGCATTGCATGTCTTTATGCTTTCTTTAATATTCTATCATGACATGCATGCATTATCATCTAGAGTATGTTTTTCTCTCTTTATCCTTTTAGCTCTTGATGATGCTTGATTGAGTAGGACCTTGTTCATTCTTTGCTTATGCTTTTGAGGTTCCTCTCGATCGTAGCGTAGCTCTTTTGGACTTGATATTTTATGTTAAGTAGTGGTTGTCATCAATCACAAAAAGGGGGAGATTATAAGCTTCATGACCATTGATGGATCCTCGAGGTATGAATGTTTTGATGATTAATGACAACTATGAAATTGATGTGGGGGCTTGCCCGCTCTTCTCATCGTTGGACCAAAGGATAACTGACCCGTGAAACATGACAAAACTTGGAACTAACAACTGCTAGAACAGCCACCTATGATAGAGATTTCACCCAACAACACGCTTTGGTCGATGCCTAACCTGAACCACGCAAGGGAGAGGCGATGCTCTTGCAAATCACAAGGAAACACAAGAACAAGTGGTAGAGAAAGCTGAAAGGATCGAGTGATCGAGGGGGGTGGTGAATCGGGAACTCAAACTATGTACCTAATTTGCCAATTACTAAAACCGACCACTCAAACAACTCCTACACAATTCTAGTGGTGATCACACTAACAAGATAATCCTATGAAAGGAAAGACAACCTAAGCATACTAGTGGATCACACACTAGGCACAGAACTCCTATGCAAGCTAGTAAACAAAGACACGCGGAAGCATACAACAAGCTAGCAAAGGAGCCTACTCATGCAAAGCTAGCAGATCAACAAGAACAAGATAAGCACACAAGCATAAGTAGCACTATACATACTAGGATGATCAATCAAGCCAAAGCAACTCCTATACATGCTAGTGATCCAGTGAAAGCTAAGTACAACTAGCAAGAAGAGAAGCCTATTCATGCAAGTCTACAAGGTAATCAACTAGAGCAAGGGAAACACACAAGCATGAATAGCACGATATGTAATTGCAGAAAGTAAAGCATCATAGTAAGGAGTAGAGTAAGAGATGGCTCATGATATTTTTCTCGAGGTCTCGGATGGATGGCGCCATCCTGTACTTCTCGTTGGAGCAGTCCCACCGGAGTGCCGGTCCCTCCCACCACCAATGTGGAGTTCTCACCCACGAGCCCGCAATCACTCTTGGAGTGAAGACACGGTGCACATCACCGCTGCCACCAAGGCACAAGCTCCCCTTCCTCGAGAACTTGCCAGACTCCCCGAGCCGACACGGGCTCTCACTAGCGATGCCCCTTCCACCGGCGGGCTAAAATCAGGTACAAACGTGTGATGGCCTTCACAACCAATCACGATAGGCTCGATACCCAACACCTAACTGGTCTAGGTCTCACCATAGACCAAGAGTAACAACCTAGATCACACCCTCAAGGACACCCTAGCCTTAGATGTGCATCAATGCTCAAGTTACTCTCACTAGCGCTCTCAAGATATGCAATATCTCCTCCTAGTGCTCTCTTCTTTTCCCCTTGGCTCTAACCAAATGCTCCAAGCAATTCCACTGGCCAAGAGAGGTCTCCAAGACCCCAGCAACGAAGTTATGTAGGCTTCCAACCTCCAACTAGCCGTTGCTCCACGAAATCATCTCTCTGGACACCATTGATCTGACTGTCCGGTCATTGCCAGACCAGACCATCCGGTCTCTCTAAAACGGCTCCCTGAGCCGTTGGCTGCACTGTCCAGATGATCACCTAGTACTGACTGGACTGTCCGGTCAGCTGACCGGACCGCTCGGTCAAACTTTCTCTCTCTATTCTAGAGAGCACCATCTTCTGCACTTCTCTCTCTCGAGCAACCTCCATATAGACTGGACCATCCGGTCACTATAGGTCTTTGCGCTGATAGACTTCCTTGCAGACTTCTCTCTAGTCTGCTAGTGACCTTACAGTCCAGTCTCCACTGACCCCTCTATCTGGTCACTACGTCCAGAAGCTAAAACTCTTCGTCCTCGCTTGACTTTGTTTCTCAGCTTCTCCGAACAGCTCCTTGGCTTCTCCACTGTCACCTAGTGCCTATGATTTCACTGAGCATCCATGCACATCACCAACTAGTGTGACCTAAGTGACATGACCTAGACCCCCATGACAGTCTGGTTTTTCCTATGGACTCAAAGCCCTAACAACTAGACAAGTGTTCCCAACACTTGCTCCATAGCTTGTCCTTAGGTTTGATCCATCTCCATCAACCCTTGGACTTCATCAAGCTTACAAGCCTCCATGCTTGTGGTCATTGTCATCCATTGCCAAGGCCACCATCATCCATATGATTTATAGTAGAGTTTAGAGATGATTTCTGCATAGACAACACTCGTGTAGATATTAGCCCATAATTTCATAGTTGTCATCTATCACCAAAACATTCATATCTCGGGGTGACCTTAATGGTCATGATCCTTACAATCTCCCCCTTTTTGGTGATGAATGACAACCACTACTTATGATGATCCAAAACGGACGAGCAACAAAGAACCAAAGGAAAACAAAGGATTGAAAGGATTACCTTGGTCCTTACCTCGGATGTAGTATCCCCCTTGGAATGTGCTAGGTGTTGAGGGAGAACTACCCAATCACGTAGGGCACTTGATATCGATCTTTAATTTTGCACCCGTCTTGGTGGTTGATGACCTTGTTGAAGTAGACATGCACCAAGGATGTAGAAGTTCATCTTGACATGATCTTCATGTGTACTCCAAGTGAACATGCACCATTGTATTGATCATATTCATTTAATCTTCATGTTTCTCCTCTTTGTCACTTCATAGCTTCCTTGTATCTTCTTGTTCTTCTCCCCTTCTTGATGGTTGATCTTCCTGTTCTTCTCCATTTTTCCTTCTCCTCTTGATCTTTAACTTGGCTTTTTGAATCTTCGTATTCTTCTCCCCCTTTGTGTTATCGATCTAGATTTGGCTTTTTGGATCTTCATGTTATTTCTCCTGCTTTGTCACCTATCACCAAAAACCAAAGACAAAACACAAGAGAACCAAGGAGCAAATAATAAATGGCAAGAGTTAGGAAACTCCCCCTTTCATGGTGCTCCTCCTTGGTCACGATAGTGTTCCACCATAGCTCCCCCTATACACATGACTCAACAAACTATCTCCTCAAGGATGCAATGGTTAGTCATTAGTGTGTTGGGAATGTATGAGTCACTTGTCTTTGAGCGCACGAGTAGATTTAACCTCAGAGCTCGTTTGAACATGACTCAATGGGCACGAAGCACAAAGATCACTATGTGATCATCTAGAGGGTGATATACTTACATTGTAAATAAGCAACTCCCCCTAAAAACATGCTTGGAAGCATGTAAGTTATCACAATGCAAAATGCATGAATGCAAAGAGTGCAAATGCAAATACAGCAAGTATACAAATGCATGATGCGGTGCTAAAAGAAAGAGAGAGAGGCTACAAACCAAAGTGCCAATGATGAGTTGTTCCCTTCTCGAGCTTACTCACAATGGACCATTCTTCATAGCCTTGGGCACACTATGAACCACCATCCCAAGCTTAACCCATGTCCATTGCTATCTCAAGGAGGTCCGAAGTTGACCTACAAGCAGAGAGAAACAAGCACAAAACAAGGGCACAAACAACAAACAAAACAAACAAAGCTATACATATTTAGAAGAGACAAGCTTTAGGGTTACTCAAGTGAAGTTTGAAAGGTCGAGAACATTTAGTTCTCCCCTTAGCTGGTTGAAGGTCTTCTTGTCAAGTGGCTTGGTGAAGATATCCGCCAATTGTTCATGAGTCCGCACACTCACCAACTCAATATCCTTCTTCTCAACATGGCCTCTTGTGAAGTGATGCTTGACTTGTATATGCTTTGCATGACCATGATCTCCAATTTTGAGACCCATCTTGATTGTCGTCTCACTATCACAATATAATGGCATTTGAGTGTAGTTGAGGCCATAATCTGAGAGCGTTTGCCTCATATTGAGAAGATGGGCACCACACGCTCTCGCCGCCATGTACTCCACTTCAGCTGTGGATAGAGCCCCCGAGTTTTGTTTCTTTGAGATCCAAGATACAAGAGATCTTCCAAGAAATTGACAACCCCTCAATGTGCTCTTTCTATTCACTTTGCATCCTGTGAAGTCCCAATCTGAATACCCAAGTAACTCAAAGCTTATTCCTCTAAGATACCATAATCCTATGGTAGGTGTGTACTTGAGGTATCTAAGAATCCTCTTCACGGCCTTCAAGTGTGACTCCTTAGGATTTGCTTGATAGCGCGCACATAAGCACACACTAAACATGATGTCCGGTCTTGAGGTGGTGAGATAGAGCAAGGACCCAATCATTGATCTATAGAGTTTGGGGCTCACCGGTTTACCCTTTGCATCATCATCCAAGGGTTTGCTTGTTGCCATAGGTGTATGCAAGGGCTTGCAATTTTCCATGTTGAATCTCTTGAGTAGGTCCTTGGTGTACTTCTCTTGGTAGATGAAGTTCCCTTCTCTCAATTGTTTGACTTGAAAACCAAGGAACACAGGCAACTCTCTAATCATTGACATTTGAAATTCCCTACCCATCATCTCCTGGAACTCTTCATTAAACTTCTCATTGGTTGACCCATAGATGATATCATCCACATAGATTTGGCACACAAAGAGCTCCTTCCCAACATGCCTTGTGAACAGGGTGCTGTCAATGCTTCTAATGGTGAATCCATTCTTGAGTAGGAAGTTCCTCAACTATTCATACCATGCCCTAGGAGGTTGCTTCAGACCATAGAGAGCTTTCTTCAATTTGCACACATGTCTTAGATATTTAGGGTCCTCAAACCCCGGAGGTTGTTCCACATAGACTTTCTCATTGATCTCTCCATTCAAGAAAGCACTTTTGACATCCATTTGATAGAGCTTGAAGCCATTTTGTGATGCGTAGCCGAGTAAGATCCAAATAGCTTCAAGATGGGCCACGGGAGCAAAGGTTTCTTCAAAGTCAATGCCCGCCACTTGAGAATATCCCTTAGCCACTAGACGAGTCTTGTTCTTGACAATTGCCCCTTTCTCATCTTGCTTGTTCTTGAAAACCAACTTGGTGCCAACCACATTATGATTCTTGGGCCTCTTAACCAGTTTCCATACTTTGCACCTCTTGAAGTTGTTCAACTCTTCTTGCATAGCCATTACCCACTTGTGATCATCCATAGCTTCATCAATGGTAGTGGGCTCAATCATAGAGATGAAGGAGAAGTTCTCGATTGCAACATTTGCCTGATCATCATTTTCTTCACTCACATAGTTGGGCTTGTATTGACTCCTCCTTGTCCTAACTCCTTGAGATGGACTTCCAAAGATCAAGTCACGTGAGTGATCATTGTTAATGGCTTTGGGTCTCGGGTGATGTTCTTCTCGAGTGGGAGGAGCTCTAGGTGAAGTATCTTGTGCATCTTGGATTGCTTGCTCTCTTGATATATGAGCGTCTTGGATTCTTAGTGAGGTGATGGAATCACTCATATGCTTTCTTCCTTTGGAACTAGAGCTTGGAGTGGATGAGGAAGTATTATGTGAAGAGCTTGGAGAAGTGGCTCGAGGTGAAGTATGTGGGGAGGTTTGTGGCTCAATTCTCACTTGGGTTTCCTCTTGGGTAGGTGGATGCACTCTCAATGAATCTTGGGAGGAGCTAGTGGGTTTGTCAGTGACATCTCAGGTTGGTTCTTGCACCTCAGAGGACGAGGTTGGTTGAGGTGGTGGAGTAGAGGGCTTACCAATATCATCATTATTGGCCTCATGGCGTAAAACCTCACCCACGGGTATGTTTCTCAAAGCTTCCCTCATAGGTTCATCTCCAATGTTCACTTTATGGAACTCATCTCCCTTCTGAGAACCATTTGACTCATCAAATTGCACATCATAGGATTCCTCCACACAACCTGTGGCTGAGTTTTAGACCCTATATGCCTTAGAAGTCCCTGAGTACCCAACAAGAATGACTTCATCAGTTCTTCTCTCAAACTTCCCAGGCTTCCTCCTCTTCTTGAGAATGTAGCAAGTGCAGCCAAAGACCAAAAAATAGGAAAAATTCGGTTTCCGTCCAACCAATAGCTCATATGGTGTCTTCTTTAACAACTGATGGAGATAGACGCAGTTTGAGGTGTAGCAAGTTGTGTTGATTGCTTCAGCCAAAAACCTCTCATGAGTTCCATACTCATCCAACATGGCACGAGCAAGAGTGATGAGTGTCTTGTTCTTCCTCTCCACTACTCCATTCTACTCGGGAGTATATGTAGCGGAGAATTCATGCTTGATTCCCTTCTTGTCACAATAATCCTCCACTATTGTGTTCTTGAACTCCATCCCATTGTCACTCCTTGTCTTCACAATATTGGCCTTGAATTTATTCTTCGCTCTCCTTGCAAACTTTCTGAAGATATCACTAGCTTGAGACTTGTCCACAAGAAAGAAGGTCCAAGTCTATCTCGTGAAGTCATCCATAATCACCAAGCAATATAGATTCCCTCCCAGACTCTTGTAATGTGTTGGCCCAAATAAGTCCATGTGCAAGAGCTCCAGAGGACGAGATGTAGACATGAAAGACTTGGTGGGATGTGAAGATGCAACTTGCTTTCCAGCCTGACAAGCACTGCATAGTTTATCCTTCTCAAAGGTCACATTCTTGATTCCTTCAACTAGATTCCTCTTGACCGCATTTCTGAGCTGATTGATTCCAACATGTGCCAACCTTCTATGCCACAACCATCCCTTAGTTGCATTGGTGAATAGGCAAGTGCTTGGTGGCATGTTGCTTGATTTGAAGTCCGTGACATACAAGTTCCCATGCCTCACTCCATGAAATACTAGCCCTTTATTTGCATTCTCAATCAATGCACCATCCATATCAAATGTGCACTTGAATCCTATGTCACAGAGTTGACCAATAGACAGGAGGTTGAAGTTGAGGGTTTCCACAAGAAATACCTTGGAGAGATGGAGGTCATCAGTAATGGCCACCTTGCCTGATCCTCTAACTCTCCCTTTTCAGTTGTCCCCAAAAGTCACCTTCTCACTATCTTCTCTTCATCAATGTTGGTGAACATGGTTGGCTTCTCGGTCACATGTTGAGTGCACCCACTGTCAAGAATCCAATGAGTACCTCCACTCTTGTAGTTGACCCTGGTAGTAGCCATAAGACAAGCACTAGAGGAAGAAGGGTTAGTATCCAAAGCATTACTTGATTGACTTTCACTAACCTCATCATGACGAACCATGGGACCATCCTCATAATTAGGGATCCTTGCAATCCCCTCTTGAAGTCTTCTCTTTATAGGATAGTGAGGAGCATGATACCTCCATTATCTATGACCATCCCCCATGTGCACATTGTCGAGGTCGATGTAATAGTGGGGAGGATCATAGAGACCAGTGACATGCTCAAGCACGTGTCCCACTTGTAAGTGGAGCACAAGTAGCACCTCCATTGCCCTCTTAATTGAGAGCTCATGCCTTCTGTTGATTACCTCCTCGAGTAAGAAATCCCTCTCAAGAGTTGTGATCTGTTAGAGGAGCTTGTCGGTCACTTCATGTGATGCAATCCTCCAAGATCTCTGAATGAGTTTATCCTACACACAAGATCATAGATGCTTAAGAGAGTATCACAAAGATCATCATTCAGATTTCTCACAAATTCACCAAGTTGAAAGATGAGATCATGTTGATGAGATCAATGAAGATGCCAGAGTCGATCTTGTGGTGGAGGGGGCAGAGGCACCGGAGCCGTAGTAGTGAGATTGATCATCTCCAATGATCATGTGAGAATTGTGGTCGGCGCTCCTCTCACACCAATGTGTGGTCCACCCGAAATGCTTGGAGTAGAACTTGGAATGGCACTTGTGGTAGAACTTGATGCAGCGCCTGATGAAGAGATTGGTGTAGATCTTGATCTGAAGGGGTTGTAGAAGTTGCTGCAAGGCAATCTTGTGGAGGGATCAAAGAAGTTTGAGCTCGAAGCTACTTCTTTCCCTTTCCTTGAAGATGCCCCACTGTTTGCCTTGGAAGTCTTCTCCCCGGTCCAGCTTGCGGTGATCTCCTCATCCTCAAAGAGAAACCCAATCCCATCCTCAACGGAGAGACCCTTTTCCATGATGAGATCAAGGGTGATATAGAGGAGCTTGCTACGAGGGAGCAAGGTGAGGATCTTCTCGACTGTCACAATCTTGGGAAGCTCGAAAGTAGTTGCTCCAATCCTGTCCACAATACCTCACAAGGAAATAAGAGACTCAAGTTAGTCCTCATTCTCATTAGCATGAAAAGCAAAGAACTCCTCAACAGGTGAATCACTAGCATGATCAATAAAAGTCTCACAATCATCAATCCTATTCATGCTAGTGGAGCAAGCAAGATCAAGAGAAACATCATCATCCATCATCACATTAGGCACATTAGTAGAGCAACCTATCAAATCATCACTAGTAGAATCCAGGCACTCACTAGAACTAGGCACATCCATACAATCATCATCATACACATGATCATCGGTAAAGGTATTGACAAAGTCCACAAGAGAATCCATCAACTCATCCAGAATCATGGCATTTAGGTAGCTTTTCAAGCGATCCATTCATGAGCCATGACCCGACCCTGAATGGGATGACATCCCTACTCAATACGGTCACTACTCAAGGTGGTTAAACCCTATGATGAGCACTTGGCTCTGATACCACTTGAAAGGATCGAGTGACCGAGAGGGGGAGGGGTGAATCGGGAACTCAAACTATGTACCTAATTTGCCAATTACTAAAACCAACCACTCAAACAACTCATACATAATTCTAGTGGTGATCACACTAACAAGATAATACTATGAAAGGAAAGACAACCTAAGCATACTAGTGGATCACACACTAGGCACACAACTCCTATGCAAGCTAGTAGACAAAGACACGTGGAAACATACAACAAGCTAGCAAAGGACCCTACTCATGCAAAGCTATCAGATCATCACGAACAAGATAAGCACACAAGCATGAGTAGCACTATACATACTAGGGTGATCAATCAATCCAAAGCAACTCCTATACATGCTAGTGATCAAGTGAAAGCTAAGTATACCTAACAAGTAGAGAAGCCTATTCTTGCAAGTCTACAAGGTAATCAACTAAAGCAAGGGAAACACACAAGCATGAATAGGACGGTATGTAAATGCGGAAAGTAAAGCATCATAGTTAGGAGTAGAGTAAGAGATGGCTCATGATATTTTTTCACGAGGTCTCGGTAGGATGGCACCTTCCCCTACTCCTTGTTGGACCACTCCCGTCGGAGTGCCGGTCCCTCCCACCACCAATGTGAAGTTCTCGCCACGAGCCCGCAATCACTCCCAAAGTGAAGACACGGTGCGCGTCACCGCTGCCACCAAGGCACAAGCACGCCTCCCTTGATAACTTGCCAAACTCCCCAAGCCGACACGGGCGCTCACTAGCGATGTCTCTTTCACTGACAGGCTCAAACTGGGTACAAACGTGTCACGGCCTTCACAACCAATCATGATAGGTCGATCACCGACACCTAACCGGTCTAGGTCTCGCCATAGACCAAGAGTAACAACCTAGATCACACCCTCAAGGACACCCTAGCCTTAGATGTGCATCAATGCTCAAGTTACTCTCACTAGCGCTCTCAAGATATGCAATATCTCCTCCTAGTGCTCTCTTCTTTTCCCCTTGGCCCTAACCAAATGCTCCAAGCAATTCCACTAGCAAGAGAGGTCTCCAAGACCTCAGCAACAAAGTTATATAGGATTCCAACCTCCAACTAGTCGTTGCTCCATGAAATCATCTCTCTGGACACCATTGACCGGACAGTCCGGTCATTGCCTGACCAGACTATCCGGTCATTGCCAGACCAGACCATTCGGTCTTTCTGAAATGGCTCCTAGAGCCACGTGTTGCACTGTCCAGATGATCTTCTCATACTGACCGGACCGTCTGGTCAAACTTTCTCTCTCCATTCTAGAGAGCACCATCTTCTGTACTTCTCTGTCCCGAGCAACCTCCATACAGACCGGGCCGTCCGGACTGTAGATCGGACCATTTGGTCTCTATAGGTCTTCGCGCTCACAGACTTCCTTGCAGACTTCTCTCTGGCCTCCTAGTGACCGTACAGTCCGGTCTCCACTGACCCCTCTGTCCGGTCACTATGTTCAGAAGCTGAAACTCTTTGTCCTCGCTTGACTTCGTTTCTCGGCTTCTCCGAACAGCTCCTTGGCTTCTCCACTGTCATCTAGTGCCTGTGATTTCTCTGAGCATCCATGCACATAACCAACTAGTGTGACCTAAGTGACATGACCTAGACCCCCTTGATAGTCCGGTTTTTCCTATGGACTCAAAGCCCTAACAACTAGATAAGTGTTCCCAACACTTGCTCCATAGCTTGTCCTTAGCTTTGATCCATCTCCATGAACCCTTGGACTTCATCAAGCTCACAAGCCTCCATGCTTGTGGTCATTGTCATCCATTGCCAAGGCCACCATCATCCATATGATTTGTAGTAGAGTTTAGAGATCATTTCTTCATAGACAACACTCGTGTAGATATATGCCCACAATTTCATAGTTGTCATCTAACACCAAAACATTCATACCTCGGGGTGATCTTAATGGTCATGATCCTTACAAAAACTCCCAATCCTCAAGGGGGCAACTATGGCACAAACCCTAAGGATAAGAGCAATATGCTTCTCTATTTTTTTGAGTTCAGTTCATGGTTAAGGATAAGAGCAATATGCTTCTCTATTTTTCTAAGTTCAGTTCATGGTTAGGGTTTCCACCAGGTGTATAAGAGTAATTTATACTAGGAACAACCCTCCTAGCTGGGCCAAATCAAAATTATATGGGCCTGAAATGAAACAAGAAAAACAAAGTCGCACAGGAAAGAAAAAAGAACACAACATTCAGATCGGACAAGTCCGAACTAGTAAAAAGGAACACTCTCTACAAAAAGTAACACGCCCTGAACAAAAGAAACACGACGTTCAGATTGGACAAGTCCGAACTGAGAAAAAGGAACACTCCCTACGAAAAGTAACACGCCCTAAGAAAAAGCAACACATCGTTCAGATCGAACAAGTCCGAACTAAGAAAAGGAACACTTCCGGAGTAAAAGTAACACACCCTGAGCAAAATCAACACGCCCTGAGACAGAATGATTCTGGAGCAGTCTTCACTAAAATACGAATAACTCTCTCTTGAGAGATCCAATGGATGCGTCGTTTGTTGCAGATGAAAGTAGACTCCTAGACCTTTCCGTCTATGCATAATACTTAGGGTGGTACCTCTCAGAATGATATAGAATTCATCATGAAGTTGAAGTAAAGAATCTGGGCATCATCACATTGACTTCAACGTGCCCTCTTTGGCATCAAGCGACCACCATGTCTTGGACCTGTGCTTCAAACCTGAGGACAAGCAATGCACTTCCACTAGGTAGTACATGACTCTTATGAGAAGCATGCTCACAATCATTATGGAAAAATTTCACCTCATATTGTAATTGCTTTTGCTTGAGTCATTGGTCTCTCATAGGTGTAGTCGTGAGGGACGTCCTCATCATCCTCCCCTTCCTCAAAAAGAGTCGACCTTGACTCTGATTCCTCATGACCATGGAATGGAGACAAATCAGCAACATTGAAGGTCTTGCTCACTGCATATTCATCTCCTGGAAGCTCAATCTTGTAGGCATTGTCATTTATTCTTGCAAGGACCTTGAATGGGCCATCACCTCGGGGAAGCAACTTTGACTTTCGTTTCTCTAGAAATCTGTCCTTTCGAAGGTGAACCCAAACAAAGTCACCGGGCTCAAAGATCACCTTCTTGTGATTCTTGTTTGCCTTTACAGCATAGTACTTTGATTTTTTTCTCAATCTCTTGCTTGGTCTTCATGTGGATCTTCTTCACGTAGTCAGCCTTCTTGGAGGCCTCCATGTCTGCACGTTCTTGAAGTGGAAGTGGCAGCAAGTCGAGTGGTGTAATGGGTTTGAAACCATACACAACTTCAAGTGGGCAAATCTGCATTGTTGAGTGGACTGCCCTATTATATGCAAACTCAACATGTGGCAAGCAATCCTCCCACTCCTTTAGGTTCTTCTTGATCATTGTTCGTAGCAGCATGGAGAGTGTATGGTTCACCACCTCCATTTGTCCATCAGTTTGTGGGTGACAAGTTGTTGAAAACAACAACTTTGTGCCGAGCTTAGCCCACAAAGTCTTCCAAAAGTAGCTCATGAACTTCACATCTTGATCTGAAACAATGGTCCTGGGCACACCATGTAATCTCACAATTTTCTTGAAAAACAAATCAGCTACATGCGACGCATCGTCGCTCTTATGACAGAGAATAAAATGTGCCATTTTAGAGAACCTATCCACAACAACAAAAACTGAATCCCTCCCCTTCTTAGTTCTTGGTAATCCTAAAACAAAGTCCATGCTTATGTCTTCTTAAGGTGCATTTGGGGTGGGGAGTGAAGTATACAAACCGTGGGGGTTCAGTTGTGATTTAGCCTTGTGGAAAGTTGTACGGCGTTGCACAAACATCTCCACATCACGCCTCATCTTTGGCCAATAGAAGTGATCATTCAGCAGCAAGTATGTCTTTCCTCTTCCAAAGTGACCCATCAAACCACCCATGTGTGATTCCTACAACAAAAGCAAATGAATGGATGAATCTGGAACACACAATTTGTTAGCTCGGAATAAGAACCCATCATGCAAATGGTACTTGTCCCACCCTTTTCCTTCTTGACATCTCAAGTATGGTTCTGCAAAAACAAGGTCGGCAGCATATAATTCCTTTATGTGCTCTAAACCTAGGACCTTGACCTCCAATTGATTAAGAAAAACACTTTTTCGGGATAAAGCATCAGCAACAACATTTTCTTTCCCTTTCTTGTACTTAACAACATAGGGGAAAGACTCAATGAACTCAACCCACTTGGCATGCCTACAGTTCAGTTTTGCTTGGCCTTTCAAGTATTTTAAAGCCTCATGATCAGAATGAATGATAAATTCTTTAGGCCAAAGATAATGTTGCCAAGTTTCAAGCACACGAACTATAGCATATAATTCTTTGTCATAAACTGGATAATTCAGTTGAGCACCACCAAGTTTCTCACTAAAATATGCTATGTTTTCCTTCTTGCATCAAGACACCACCTATGCCTATCCCACTAGCATTACATTCTATCTCAAAGGATTTATTAAAATCAAGTAAAGAAAGCAATGGGGCTTAAGTTAAACATTTCTTTAGCTCTTGAAATGCAGCTTCTTGTGACTTACCCCATACAAATTCAGCACCCTTCTTGGTTAGCTCGTTCAATGGGGCTGCAATGGTGCTGAAATTCTTCACAAAGCGCTGGTAGAAGCCGGCAAGACCATGAAAGCTTCTCACTTGGTTCACATTGATAGGAGTTGGCCAATTCTTGATAGCTTTGACCTTGGATTCATCCACCTCCACCGCCTGTCCTGAAACAACAAAGCCCAAAACACAACCTTGTCGGTGCAAAAGGTGCACTTTTCTAAGTTAGCATACAATTTTTCAGTTCCAAGCACCTCCAGCACCATTTTGATGTGTTCAACATGTTCTTCTAGGGTGTGGCTATATATCAATATGTCATCAAAATAAACCACCAAAAATTTTTCAATGAAAGCCTTCAAAACATGATTCATTAAGCGCATAAAAGTGCTAGGTGCATTAGTTAAAACAAAAGGCATCACTAGCCACTCATACAACCCAAATTTTGTTTTAAAGGCTGTCTTCCATTCATCTCCTTCCATCATTCTAATCTAATGGTATCTACTACGTAGGTCAATTTTAAAGAAAATAACAGCACCACTAAGTTCATCAAGCATGTCATCAAGCCTGGGAATAGGATGACGATATCGGATAGTGATATTGTTAATAGCTCTACAATCAACACACATTCTCCAAGTACCATCTTTCTTTGGAACAAGAATAGCATGGACAGCACAAGGACTAAGGCTCTCACGTACATACCCTTTATCAAGTACTGCTTGCATTTGTCACTAAATTTCCTTTGTTTCTTCCGGGTTGGTGCGGTACAATGGCCAGTTTGGGAGAGAAGCTTCAAGAATGAGGTCAATTTGATGCTCAATCCAACGAAGTGGGGGTAGGCCAGCAGGTACCTCCTCTGGAAAAACATCATTGAATGCCTGCAACACATTAGAAACAACACTAGGAAGAGAGGTCATATCATTAGTGGAAAGAATTGCATTTTGTACAAGAGTACAAAATGCGTTATGTTAGGGTTTTCTCTCATTTCTTTCATTTCAGATTTTGTGGCTATAGCAACCATACTTCTCCTCTCATTCTCTCTTTTTTCACTCATGTTTGGCTTGTGGCGCTCACTCACCGATTTGTGGACAACACTAGTGTTTTTCTTTTCTCTCACTCTCACTCATGTTCTTTTGCATATTGGCTGCTATGATTTGAGTGGGAGTCATGGGCAGCAGCTTGAAACCCTTTCCTTGCCATTTGAAAGCATATGTATTGTCATAGCCATCATGTAAAGCATGCCTATCAAATTGTCATGGCCTTCCCAACAGCAAGTGACAAACCGTCATGGGCACAACATCACACTCAACGGTGTCGGTGTAATCATGTATGCTGAAAGTCACCCTCACCATATAGTGCACTTTGACATCTCCACAGTCACAGAACCATTGCACATGATAAAGATGAGGATGTTTTATCATGGTCAACCCCAATTTATCACACATTTCTTTGCTAGCAAGGTTGTAGCAGCTACCACCATCAATGATCAATTTTACCAACTTTTTATTTACCTTGGCTTGGGTCTGAAATAAATTAAACTTCTGTTCTTGTTCCTCATCTTTGAGTTGAACACTTAATGCTTTGATGACCACGATGGTGTTACCAGCTTCAAAAGTACAGTTCTTGTAGTCACCTTCTTTAGATTCTTGTGCATCATCAAACTTATCATTTTTAGCAGCAGTCTCACACTCATCTTCACTAGCAGAATCATATTCTCCACCTTCTGTAACAATCACAACTCGATTGTTTGGACAGTCCTTGATGTGGCCTCGACCCAAGCACTTGAAACATTGAATTCTGCTACTCCTAGAGGTGGAACCAACTGGAGTATTGGCCTTTGAGGATGCTGGCCTAGCAGATTTCTCCACATTTGGAGATGCATTAGATTTTTCAGCAGCGGTGGAACGAATATTAGAATTGGAGCTTGAACTGGATGAAAATATGCCTCGTCCCAAATCAAACCTTGTTGTTTTTGGAGCATTTGATGACCCTCTTGAGCTGAAAGTTGAGATATTATTTGGTTTAGCATCATCAAGCAATTGCCTTTCAGCCTTTTGGGCAATGTGCACTAGCTCTACCACATTGTTGTAGGTCTGAAATTCCACAACACATTTGATTGGCTTGTTCAAACCAGAAATAAAACTTGCCATGGACTACTCTTCATCCTCATGCACACGTGCTCTAATCATGGCCTGCTCCATCTCCTTGTAGTATTCCTTCACAGACTTGCTTCCTTGCCTCAAATTCTGCAGCTTGTCAAAGAGATCATGTTTCTAATTATTTTGGAACAAAACGTGCTCTCATTTCCCTCTTCATTTCAGCCCATGTTGCCACTGGAAGTTCACCATTCTCCTTTTTTTGGTTCTGAATTTGTTCCCGCCAAATGAGAGCATATCCATCAAAGTCAAGTACAACCATATGCACCTTCTTTTCCTCTGAATAATTATGCACATGAAATATTTTGTCTACCTTCAACTCCCATGTGAGATATGCATCAGGGTCAGATGTGCCTTCAAATTTTGGCATGCTGAATTTGAGCTTTCCAAACTTCTCTTCATTGGGCTGATCATTGTTGACATTGTGATGATGATGAAAGTTGTCATTGCTATGTAATATGAATGTATCTTGATTTATTTTAGCTGCACCATCATCACCACGCCCATGGCCTCTTCCTCGACCGAAAGCATCACCACCTCTTCCTCCACCACGCCCTCACCCAGGGGCATTCTTTCTTGATTGCTCTTCCCGCTGCAACCGGGCTGCATATTCCTCATCGGTCTCATCTAGCTCTTCTTCTTGAGCACCTGCAGCACCTTGTGCCTTCAATGCTTTCACAACTTCAGCAACCATGCTTGCTTAGATAGTAGTCATGTTCTCATTGAGTTGTGCATTGAAGTCTTGCACTAGCTTTCGTAGTTGCTCTTGTGTGACATAGCTCGGTTGATCTCCTTCTCCCCCTGCCATGGTTAGTTGGTAAAACAAAAAGACTAATTCAAGTTATGTGGTTGTTTGAAAATCACTCAATCTCACCTTCCCTTACCACTGAAGTTCTTATGAATCCTTGCTGAAATTGCAAGCTGCAAACAAACCTTGGTGGTAGTCGGCACAATAAAGGTGATATATCAAGTGAAATCAAAGTCACAGTGCATCCTAAACATAGGCTTATTTGTGGATCTTGGAGGGTTATTTATGTGGGATGCAAATTGAAACTTCAAGCTATTGTCAAGTTAATTAACAATCCAACCAACATAGCAAAGTCGAGTTGCTGAACTGAAAACAAATGAAATGGAAAATGTGTTTAGCAACTCACACACAAAGATGGTAGAACTTGTCGCAGCCAAGGAAATGAGCTGAACTGAATATTTAACTCAAGAACCAAAGCTCAATGCTACACAAGTTACGAAGAGATGCTAGCTGATTGCTCACATAAATAGAAGGGCTACAAGATTTGCACCAATGATGACCCTATATGAAACTGAAGCAATAACAAGCAAGCCAATCAATTTGGTGATCTCAGCACTTGTTCTTTTTCTTTTAGTTTTCTTTTCTTTCCTTTTTCTTTCACTCTTCTTTGCTCTCTTTTTTTTTGCTACTGAAATCAGCACATCAGATTGTATACAACAATGAAGAATTGGTGTTCAAACAAAACTTTAGTTTCAACAAGGTGCAAAGCCCTTAAGCAACACCTACAATTAGTCTCAATAGGTTCAAAGTTTCCACAAAGGACGATATGGTGTACTACTGATATGTACTACACTTGGTGTACACAAAGGATGAGCACATACACAAGATTTTAGCTTCAGCACAGTCTGAAATTTCAATAGCAGTAGTAACTAAAACTTTTCATGCTCAAATAAATATTTAATTTTATGATTCATAACTTGAGCATCTAATATTATGATAGTACTTCAAATAAGCTTTCCAACAAGCTCAACAACACCAAAAATAGATTTCGGATGCAAAAGTTATGCTTGTTTTGGTGTATGGTGATCAAACTTCAAATCTGAGCGGAAAAACGTTTTGGGATGAAACTTGACCTGAACAACAACACAAAAACGAAGGTAAAAACACAAATATTGATGGAGAACTATTGGGGAAAACAAATCAGAGGCGGAATACGATGGAAAACACAAAGATTCAGCAACCAAACTCGATCTATTGGACTGAAACTTAACAAAACTCACTGAAATTTCAGATCGGGTATTGGGTAGTGGAAATTTTTGGTATTTTCAGTTTAGGACAGCAAACAAAGGAGAATACAAAGGGTGAAGATCCTACTGAGAAAACCGTAACTCTGAATGCTAAGATGATGCGGGGGCTTGCCCGATCTTCTAGTCGTAGGACCTAAGGATAACTGACCCGTGAAACCTGACGAAACTTGACTACAACTGCTAGAAAACAGCCATCTGTGACAGAGATTTCGCCCAACAAAATGCTTTGGTTGATGCCTAACCTGAACCATGCAAAGGAGAGGCGATGCTCTTGCAAATCACAAGGAAACACAAGAACATGTGGTAAAGAAAACTCCCAATCCTCAAGGGGACAACTATGGCACAAACCCTAAGGATAAGAGCAATATGCTTCTCTATTTTTCTAAGTTCAATTCATGGTTAGGGTTTCTACCAGGTGTACAATGGTTATTTATACTAGGAACACCCCTCCTAGCTGGGCCAAATCAAAATTACATGGGCCTGAAATGAAACAGGCAAAACAAAGTTGCATAGGAAAGAAAAAGAGAAACACAACGTTCAGATCGGACAAGTCTGAACTAGTAAAAAGGAACACTCTCTACGAAAAGTAACATGCCCTGAATAAAAGCAACACGGCGTTCACATCGGACAAGTCCAAATTGAGAAAAGGAACACTCCCAATGAAAAGTAACATGCCCTGAGAAAAAGCAACACGGTGTTCAGATCGGACAAGTTTGAACTGAGAAAAGGAACACTTCTGGAGTAAAAGTAACACACCCTGAAAATCAACACGCCCTGAGACAAAATGATTCTGGAGCAGTCTTCACTAAAACAGGCATAACACTCTCTCTTGAGAGATCCAATGGATGCGTCGTTTGTTGCATATGAAAGTAGACTCCTAGATCTTTCCATCCATGTATAATACTTTGGGTGGTACCTCTCAGAATGATACAGAATTCATCATGAAGTTGAAGTACAGAATCTGGGCATTATCACATTGACTTCAACGTGCTCTCTTTGGCATCAAGCGACCACCATGTCTCGGACCTGTGCTTCAAACCTCAGGACAATTAATGCACCTCCATTAGGTAGTATATGACTCTTATGAGATGCATGCTCATAATCATTAAGGAAAAGATTCACCTTATGTTGTAATTTCTTTGCTTTGGCTCGAGTTATTGGTCTCTCATAGGTGTGTTGGTATTTCTTACGATCACAGATAAATCCACACGTGCACGGATACTGATGTAGCACTTCACTAGGAGTATTCTAGGTTATCGAATCACAGGGAATGTGTGTGTCTAATCTTCTATCCTAATTCATCCAAGGACAACAAGAATTTGGTAGGCAGAGGGTAGAGAGAATTCCTATGGTAAAAGATCCTGAAATAAGATAGGTTCAGTCTATTATTGTTTACTTCGGGCACCGGCTTACCCCTGCATCCACCGGCGACTCCGGCCAATAGCTCTATGATGTACCCGAACGTGGAGGATTACTAAGGCCGGATAGGGCTGTCACCACCTACCGACTACCTCTACAAACTGTGGGGCACACGGCAAACAAAGGTAACCTCTAGCCTAGACACCACGTCTATGCTATTAATTACTATCAAAATCTCGATGTCACGCTTATAGAAGACAATGATACTCTAACTAAATAGAGCGATGATCCCGTAAGCAACTAAGGAAAGAACTTACTTAAAAAGAAAACTTAATACCAAAGGAAGATCATGAATACTTACTAAGAAAAGAAAGCATCCATCGAGGTACAAGCGTGGGGAAGGCGGCGACAAGCCCGGACCTTCTCCTAACTCTCCCTCACTCTCTCCCTATTTTCTAGGCACTTTGGCAGTGCTAAAGCCTTTGGAGTGGAGCTCTAAATCTTCTTCTTGTTCTCAAATAAGAGGGAGAGAGGCTCTATTTATAGTGGGAGGTGACTTGGGGGAGTGGAGAAGCCTTCTGAAGAATAAGGGAATATTCCTTGGACTATTCCTCATTCTTAGAGCAACTCCAACCCTTCCCCTTTCCTATCACCTAAACACAAAAATCTGTCATATAGGAAATGGGGATGGAAAAGACTTCTTTATCAGTTTTCCTTTCTTATCAACCTTGGTTAGGTGATCACCTAAATCCAGTCCACCATCCCCACTATAGAGGGGATCACCTATCCCTCACCTAAATGGTGGACCCTACCCTTTTAGATGATGGAATAGGTGAACTGTTACAACACCAACACCTATAATTCAAAAAGTGGGTTGAAGGGATCCCCTTTAACCTCTTTTAGGTGATGAGATTAGAAGATAAGGGTTGGAGTTGCTCTTAGGGGACAAGTAATAGGCTTTCCCACTCAGCCAAGCAACCTGAACCGTCATTCTCTTCCCCTCCCGCGCGTGCATACGTCATGCTGACGTCAGCGTCGGTTCAGCCCAAACACCTGATCTTCTGTGTTTCATAACTCTCACATCCGAAGTTCGATTTAGGCAAGTTATATATGACTTTCGATCGGCTCGACGAGAGCTTCAACATGGTGAGGTCTAATGTATTATTTGACAACTTATTACTTCATTTTTATGGGCTTTTATTATTTCTCCTCTTGTAACTCTGATATTTCCTTGAATTTGTTAATAAATCACCTACATACAAATATTTACCAACACTTGTGGAAATAGTTAGTAATAAACTCCTATAACTATATTGGTTATTCCTTTTATATTATTTATGCAAGGATTTGATGATCAGATTTAGCATTTAAAGACCGTCAACAAACTTCCCTACACTTAGCCTTTGCTCATCCTCGAGGAGAGGTGTAAGACTATGGTGGGTCATAACTTCAGTTGGTGTGATGCTAGCATGCAAATTAACCCATGTCATACCTGTACCCATGAACTTTTGAAGTATTTATCATGTTACCTTGGGTGGTTGAAGAATGGAACGGTATTGACTCCAATCATCTTCACTCGTTCTGCTATGTAGCTTGGTTTTTGAAAAGATTTTCAAAACAAATCATAGCTGTACTCCTCAAATGATTCTCTCAAATCGCTCAATGTATATGGTTCCTCACCAGGGCATTGCCTCTTTTCATCCTACTTCTAAATATGGCTTTATTTGGAGCTCAAGGTAGGGGAAAAAGAGAGGCATAGTTGTGTCTCATATATCACTAAGTCAAAAACGGGATCCATGGAGAACAATTCATGAACTTTTGATCAAGCATGTGCACATGTGGATATGTGGATGGAAAATGACTGAATGTGAATACTCCCTTTTTTTAAGATGATCCCTCCCTTCTATTGGATAGGCATTTGAGAACATGGGCTAATTCTTTCTCTATCTTTTTTTTTTCTTTTCTTCCTTTTTTTCACTTTTTTTAATCATGAATACCCCATGTCTCTTTTACAAGGATATTTAGAGAGGGAGTTCATCAGAATATGATGGAGTACTTTATTTAATGGATGGATGATGACATGGAAGTGCTATCTTCCAGTGCAGAAGATTTAGCATATGGATGATGGATATGGTGGTGCTAACTTCCAGTGAAGAAGTATTAGCAAAGTGGTGTGCACATAATCTGGATCAAAAAGTCATAAAAAGTAACTCACAAGGGTCACAACAATTTGACAAAGTTCAACAAAACAACAAGTAGCATATGCATAAGGTTTTCAATGAGTTCATCATATGGCTTTGGTAGGAAGATATAATCATTGAGGAGTCAAGCTATTGATTTTAATTTTTGTAAGAAAAATTCCCAAGAACATCAAGCGTAAGAGAAAGATTCATTTCATCAAACCATATCTCATGCCTCAACTACTTAGGTGACATGCTTTCCTAAAGATGTAGTTCAGAAGCAACAAGTCTATGAACTAGGAATAAGGAGCATGCAAGCCAACCAAATAGAAGCATGAAATAAAATGAGGGTTCCACAAGGTTCATTTTAGTTTTCGAGTTAAATTTTTATGATTGATTCAAGAGAAAATAATTTTAACTTGCAAAACAGGGAGGTGAAGGGATTGAGTGCGCAAACCGTCATAGTGAAGAGGGTGGAAGCTGGCATGTGCCTGGCCGCCATGCTCTTTCTCATGATGTTGACCTCTTTTGTTTGCGTGTTGAAAAGCCTCCCCCACACTTGTTCTTGTACTTGGCTGTTTTTTATTCAAAACAAACAAAAGATTGTGGAAACAAAAAGGACTCTACCGGGTCTAGGACCGGGAAATCTAAATTTATTTAAATGAAAAAAAACACAGAGAGGAATGCTAGGGTAGAGCACTGAAATCAATTAAATTGATCACATCTACCTCCTTGCCTTGGTTGTCATCTGGCTCTAGTAAGACTTTTAAACGATGACCATTTACCTTAAACTGGTTCCCTCCGTCATCTTGGATTGTGATTGCTCCATGCGATGCAGCATTAATGACGGTGAATGGTCCTTCCCACTTACTCCGAAGCTTCCCATGGCTGAACAACTTGACTCTGGAGTTGAAGAGCAAGACCTTGTCGCCTGGCTTGAACTTCTTAGGCTTGATCGTTCGGTCGTGCCATCTTTTGGTTCTATCCTTGTAGATCTTGGCACTATGATACACCTTCTCTCTCCATTCCTCTAACTTGGACAGCTGCATTTTTCTATGTCTCCCAGCCTCCTAAAGTCCATGTTCCATTTCTGGATGGCCCAATGTGCTCTATGTTCTAGCTCGACTGGTAGATGACATGTTTTTCCATATACGAGCTAGAAGGGAGACATACCAATTGGTGTTTTGTATGCTGTCCTATATGCCCAAAGTGCATCTGGTAGCTTCATCTTCCATCCACTACACATCTCATTCACGGTCTTCTACATGATGTTCTTAATTTGTTTATTTGAAGTTTCTACCTGCCCGCTTGTTTGAGGGTGGTATGGAGTTGCAATGTTGTGCCTTACTTCAAGCTCTCTTAAGAAAGTTATGGAAGGTCTTATCAATGAAATGAGACCCTCCATCACTTATCACCATCCGTGGTGTTCCAAAACGAGGAAAGATGATCTCGTGGAACATTCTCCGGGCATGCTTGGAGTCGGCAGCTCTGCATGGCATTGCTTCTACCCACTTGGATACATACTCAATGGCCACCAAGATGTACTCACAATCATAGGACTTTGGAAATGGTCCCGTGAAGTCAATGCCCCATACATCAAATAATTCCACTTGAAGGTTGTATGTTAGGGGCATTGTGTTGCGAGCAGTAATCCCTCCATGCTTCTGGCAATTCTGACATCTTCGGATGAATTCTTTTGGGTCTTCATGCTTTGTTGGCTAGAAGAATCCACTCTGCCAGATTTTTGCTTGGGTACGGAATACACCAAAGTGGCCTCCATATAGAGATGCAAGGCATTTCTCGATTATCTGGGTGCCTTTGATTCTTGGGACACATCTCCTTAGCAACCCATCCGCACATACTCTATAGAGGTACGGGTTGTCCTACACGTGACGTCGACTCTCATAGATGAGCTTCTTCTTGTTCTCCCCTTGTGGTACATACCTTGTAACAATGAAATTCACAATGTCTGCATACCAGGGGTTGGAGTCTGTCACTTGCAGTAGCATGTCGTCGCGGAGGAAGTCATTTATCAGAATTTCCTGCATGTTAGTCACTTGCATATGCGACAAATGATCCGCAACAGAATTCTCTACTCCTTTCTTATCTCTAATTTCAAGGTCAAATTCTTGAAGTAGAAGAATCCATCTAATTAGCCTTGGTTTAGCATCTTTCTTAGTGAGCAGGTATTTTAAAGCAGCATGATCAGTGTGAACGATAACCTTTGCTCCTACTAAGTATGACCTAAACTTATCGATAGCAAAAACAACGGCAAGGAGCTCTTTTTCTGTAGTGGCATAATTAAGTTGTGCTCCTCTCAAGGTCTTGCTAGCGTAGGCTATGGCGTGATGCTTCTTATCTTTGGTTTGGCCAAGAACAGCCCCAACAGCATAGTCACTAGCATCACACAAGATTTTGAAAGGCAGCGTCCAATCAGGGGGTTGAATGATTGGAGCTGAGATGAGTGCCTTCTTAAGGATATTAAAGGAATGTAGGCACTCATCATCGAAATCAAAGGGAGCATCCTTAGCCAAAAGACTAGTGAGGGCTCTGGCGATCTGGGAAAAGTCCTAAGAAACTACGGATCCCCTTAACATTAATCGGAGGTGGAAGCCTTTCTATGACCTCAATCTTAGCTCTATCCATCTCAATACCTCTCTCGGACACAAGGTGTCCTAAAACGATGCCCTCTCGGACCATAAAGTGGCACTTTTCCCAATTAAGTACCAAGTCCTTTTCCTGGTATCTTTGTATGACCCTATCTAAGTTCTCAAGACAATGATCAAAAGTTTTCCCATAAACAGAGAAATCATCCATACAGACTTCCATGATTTCTTCAATCATGTCAGAGAATATAGACATCATGCACCTTTGACATTCTCCGATAGGCATAGGTTCCGTAAGGGCTTGTGCAGGTAGTCTTACTTTGATCATCGGGATGGATGAGAATTTTATGCTAACCGGAGTACCCATCAAGGAAACAAAAGAAGGAATGATTGGCAAGCCTCTCCAACATTTCATCAATGAAGGGCAGTGGGAAATGATCCTTTTTCATTGCCTTGTTGAGCCTCCGATAGTCGATGCACATCCTCCATCTCGTGACGGTGTGTTGAGGGATCAACTCATTTCTATCGTTTCTAACGACCGTCTTGCCTCCCTTCTTAGCCACTACTTGCACAGGGCAAACCCACTCACTATAAGGAACGGGATAAATTATCCCGACGTGCAAAAGTTTCAAGACCTCCTTCTTAACAAACTCCCTTATTGCATTATTTAGCCTCCTCTAAGGCTCCCTAGAAGGTGTGCTATCAGGAACAATGGGAATGCGATGGGTGCAAAGAGCGGGACTAATTCCCTTAAGGTCTTGGAGTGAGTAGCCTAGGACAGAATGATGCTTTTCTAGGATGGCTAAAAGTTTAGCAGCTTCTTCCTCAGATAGCATGTCACTTATGATAACAGGGGCTTCCATGTCACCATTTAGGAAAGCATAGCGTAGGCCAGAAGGCAAGGGCTTAAGCTCAATCGGAGGTCGTGATGGTGATTCCTCAATTGGTAGCTCAATTGTCTCCTGAAACTCAACCTCCTCTTGGATAAACTCTTTAGCATCTCTTTCTAGAAGGGGTTCATGAGAATCAAGTGGGAGAATAGCTATTACTTCCTCGATTGGCTCTTCCACGGGGGAAGGTTCTAGTAGGAAGTTCCTCGATCGGGAGATTGGGACAGAAAACTTTTTCCCCCTGAGTTTTACGTCGAGATTTCCAAACGTCGGTACATCCATGAGTAATTTCTCAATGGGATGTCTGATTAAGACATCAAAATCCTAAATGTCAAAGACATGGAAGTCTAGGACAGCCTTGATGTTTGCGTGCCTTACAGTCACATCTTGCAAAATCCCGCATCCTTCTAAAATAGAGCCAAAGGGCTCTTGAAGGATTTACTAGTCGGTGCCAATGGCGTATCGCCCAAAATGTCAAGTGCAAAGGCACTAGAAACTATGTTGGCACCAACAGTGGGATTATAAAGAACTTACACCATGACTCCTAATGTCGCATCGAATGGTTGAAGAGAGAGAGAGAGAGAGCAAATTTGAATTACTTCAAAGGATAGCTTAATTTCTCGCAACCATTCGTTGCTCATAATTGAAGTTAACTCCTTCACCATCTCTTGGAGGAATGCCTCTTCAAGTGGCTCAGGAGGAGAGATGGGAGTCGGGGGTTTCTTTTGGCAACAATACTTTGAGGTGTTTCCATAATCTTCAAAAAGCTCTTCCTCAAAGTCAAATGGGAATTCTGAGGGTTGAATTTCTTCTTCCCTAGGTGTTCCCGGTTTGGGTGAGGGCTCAATGGTCGAATCTTGGGGTATGAAAGGAATGGGTTTGGATTCAGCTATTAAGTGTTCCTCATGGCTCGACTTGGCTTCCTCCTGGAGGGGTTCGGCATGATCAGAAAGGAAGGAAGTGTCTATAATACGGTCTAGGATTTCTCTTCCTTCTGTCGTGGTCTTGTGGACGAACGATCCTCCGGCGGCAATGTCGAGGTATAGGGTAGCTTCCTTGTTCAAACCCTCATGAAAATGTTGTAGCAACATCGGGTCAGGAATGGCAAGGTTGGGTCCAGATTTGGATAGAAAATTAAGCCTAGCCAACCTGCACCTAAAGACTCCTTCTTATTCTGGCAAAAACCAAGAATTTCCATATGAAGGGAGACAATATGGGACGTAGGGAAGAAAGCAAGACAAAATTTGTCTCAAAGTTCTTCCCAATCACCATTTACACTCCCGACAGTATGAGTGTACCATTGTTTCGCCCTCTCTATGAGGGGAAAGGGAAACAATTTCCACTTTAGAGTTTCATGTGTCATGCCCTTTATAGAAAGGCATGCACACAGTTGCTCGAATTCCCGTAGGTGATGATATGGGTTTTCACTATCTAAGCCAGAAAAGTATTGCTCTCGAACCATGGCTATAAAGCCAGGGCGAAGTTCGTAGCCAGATGTATGAATTGGGTCCGCGGACGACGGTGGCTCAAAGAACTCACCTTTTAGAGCAGAAAAGGATTGGATAGTAGGTTGCTCCATTGTAGAAATGGAGAAAGAAATAAAGAAAGACTCAAAAGATACGAGGACGAACAAGGTTCGAAGATGATACAACAACTGTTCCCGGGCAACGGCGCAGAAATGCTTGTTGGTATTTCTTACGATCACAGATAAATCCGCAAGTGCACGGATATCGATGTAGCACTTCACCTAGGAGTATTCCTGGTTATCGAATCACAAGAAACGTGTGTGTCTAATCTTCTATCCAAACTCGTCCAAGGACAACAAGAATTTGCTAGGCAGAGGATAGAGAGAATTCCTATGGTAAAAGATCCTGAAATAAGATAGGTTCAGTCTATAATTGCTTATTTCGGGCACCGGCTTACCCCTGCATCCACAGGCGACTCCGGCCAACAGCTCTACGATGTACCCAAATATGAAGGATTACTAAGGCCGGATTGGGCTGTCACCACCTACCGACTACCTCTACAACCTGTGGGGGCACACGGCAAATAAAGATAACCTCTAGCCTAGACACCATGTCTATGCTATTAATTACTATCAAAGTCTCGACGTCGCGCTTATAGAAGACTATGATACTCTAACTAAATAGAGCGATGATCTCGTAAGCAACTAAGGAAAGAACTTACTTAAAAAGAAAACTTAATACCAAAGGAAGATCATGAATACTTACTAAGAAAAGAAAGCATCCGCCAAGGTACAAGCATGGAGAAGGCACCGACAAGCCCGAACCTTCTCCTAACTCTCCGTCACTCTCTTACTAATTTCTAAGCGCTTTGGCAGTGCTAAAACCTTTAGAGTGGAGTTCTAATCTTCTTCTTATTCTCAAATAAGAGGGAGAGGGGCTCTATTTATAGTGGGACGTGACCTGAGAGAGTGAAGAAGCCTTCCTAAGAATTAGAGAATATTCCTTGGACTATTCCTCCTCCTTAGGGGCCAAGTAAGGGGCTTCCCTACTCAGCCAAGCAACCTAAACCGTCATTCTCTTCCCCTCCCGCGTATGCTGGCGTATGCTGACGTCATACTCACGTCAGCATCAGTTCAGCCCAAACACCTGATCTTTTGTGCTTCATAACTCTCACATCCGAAGTCTGATTTAGGCAAATTATGTATGCGTTTCGATCGGCTCGACGAGAGCTTCAACATGGTGAGGTCTAATATATTATTTGACCACTTCTTACATTATGTTTAGGGGATTTTACTATTTCTCTTCTTGTAACTCTGATATTTCCTTGAATTTGTTAATAAATCACCTGCATACAAATATTCACCAACACTTGTAGAAATTATTAGTAATAAACTCCTATCACTATGTTGGTTAATTCCTTTTATGTTATTTATGCAAGTATTTGATGATCAGATTTAGCATTTAAGGACCGTCAATAAGGTGTAGTCACGAGGGATGTCCTCATCAGAAATTATGAGCTAATATCTACACGAGTGTTGTCTATGTAGATATCATCTCCATACTTCCCTAGAAATCCTATTGATGATGATGTTTACCATGGAGATGGATGACAATGACCACAAATATGGAGGCTTGATGAGCTTGATGGAGTCCAAGGGTTAATGGAGATGGATCAAGGCTAAGGACAAGCAATGGAGCAAGTGTTTAGAACACTTGTCTAGTTGTTAGGGCTTTGAGTCCATAGGAAAAACCGGACAACGAATGGAGTCTAGGTCATGTCTCTTAGGTCATGCTAGTCAGTGATGTAGGTCGGTGATGTGCGTGGATGCTTAATGAAATCACAGGCACTATGTGATATTAGAGAAGCCAAGGAGCTGTTCGGAGAAGCCGGGAAATGAAGTCAAGTGAGGACGAGAAGTTTTAGCTTCTAGACGTAGTGACCAGGCAGAGGGGTCAGTGGTGACCAGACTGTACGGTCACTAGGAGATCAGAGAGCAACCTGCAAGGAGTCCGCTTGCACGAAGACCCATACTGATCGGACGGTATGGTCAGGAGACCGAATGATCCGGTCTATATGGATGGGAGCTGAAACTAAAGGGCGTAGAAAATGGTGCTCTCTGGAATGGAGAGAGAAGGAAGTGACCGGATGGTCCAGTCAGTACAAAGAAATCGCCTGGACAGAGCAGCCAACAGTTCTAAGAGCCATTACAGAGAGATCGGACGGTCCGGTCTGACAGTGACCGGACGGTCCGGTCATTGGGGTCCAGAAAGGTGATTTTGTGGAGCAAGCCTATATAAATTCATTGCTAGGGTCTTGGATACTTCTCTTGACCAGTGGAATACCTTAGAGCATTTGGTAAGAGCCAAGAGGAAGAGAGAGGAGCACTAGGAGAGGATATTGGATATCTTGAGAATGTTAGTGAGAGTAATTTGAGCATCTATCCACATCAAAGGCTAGGGTGTCCTTAGGGTGTGTTCTAGATTGTTACTCTTGGTCTATGGTGAGACCTAGACCGGTTAGGTGTCGGTGATCAAGGCTATCATGATCGGTTGTGAAGGTCGTCACATGTTTGTACCCGGTTTGAGCCTGCCGGTGAAAGGGGCATCGCTAGTAAGCGCCCGTGTCGGCTTGAGGAGTCTGGCAAGTTCTCGAGGGAGGCGAGCTTGTGCCTTTGTGGCAGCAGTGACGCCACCATGTCTTCACTCCGAGAGTGATTGTGGGCTCGTGTGTGAGAACTCCACTAGGTGGGGGGTGGGACCGACACTCCGACGGGAGTGGTCCAACAAGGATTAGGGGAAGGCGCCACGCTTCTGAGACCTTGAGAAAAAAATCATGAGCATTCCTTTACTCTCTCCTATTCCACAATTGTGTGCTCTAGTATTTAGGTTGACTTGTGGCTTGCATAGGCTTGCTCCATCATGAACACTAGCATGTAGGGTCTTGGCCTCCTAGAATTGATAGGTTGCAATGATTGCTAGGATTTAGTAGTGTGAAGTGAAGTATTCGGATTTGTGGTCGGCTTACTGATTCACCCCCCCCCCCCCTCTCGGTATGCCTTCGGTCCTTACAGGAGGTTATAGGTTCGTATCATCAACGGAGGTCCGCCCCGCTGATGGCATGCCGGCTCCCCATGTTCAACGTGGGACCTAAATCCTGTGTCATCAGGGACACGGTAATGGCGACCGAGCTGCTTCCTGATGACAAGATCGTGAAGAGGGTGAAGGCCATGTTGGGGACTTCAGCCCCGACTTGGCCTATCTGGGATTGCCCGAAGATGTGCCCTCACGAGCGGGCTATGGATGTGGTGAGTGACTCTCGCACATGTTCATTTTTGTTGGACCCTTCCATTTTGTCTCGAGTTATTTGCTAAGCATTGCCGCCATGGCCCTTGTTTGCTTGTAGACCCCCAATGGATGAGATTCGTTCGCACTCCATGTTTATGGCTGCCCAAGGGCGGGCCTCAGAGGAATGCGAACCATGCGCACAATGATGAACAGATGATCGCCAAGCTGCAGCATCAGAGGATGAAGGACGCAAGGATTAGGAGGCGGTCGCACCGTTAGAAGGAGAGGGCACTACGCAAGCCCAGGAGGGAGGATACCGCCTCCCTGGCGTCAACTGATGAGGACGACAATGAGACCAGGGATTGCGAGGCTGAGGCCGACCCCAAGGCCTATCCGCCGAACGATGATGATGATGATGGTGATGAAGATGATGCTGGTGTCGACGCCGGCCTGGCCGTCGGGTTGGGCTTCGCGCCGTTTGTGCAACTGACGCTGGGGCAGGCGGTGTCGTTGGTTCCGCCCCCACCAGCTCAGCCGAAGGTTCTCATCACCCCGCATCCGGTCGAGGAGGGGGCGTTCGTTGACGCGGTAGGAGGAGGATCGAGGGAGGATCCCCGCTCAACGCCACCCATGTAGACCATGACAGAAATGTAGGCCCCGCAGGCGAAGCCATCGGCCACTGAAGTCGGTAAGGGTGGTGGTGATGGTGAAGCACCGGGAAACTCTCGGGTGACGAGGTCGGGGGTCGTGGTTGTGCAGGAGCTGTCCGAGCCTACGCCGGATGCCGGGTCGCCACAGGTCGAAGATCCCTCGGCCGGGACTGAGACCCGGGCGTCGTCCTCCATTACTGCCATGGACAAGCGGGCGCGTGACATGACGGTGAATGAGGACACACCGAGCGAGAAGCCTCGCCGTCTACACCTATCCGTGGCTAAGACTCTCAAGGTGGGTGCCGCAGCCACGAAAAGGGCGCGCGAGGCTATGGCTCCCGAGCCGCTTCGAACGCGCGAGTGCCAGCGACGGGGGCTGGTCATGCCGAGGGCAGTGACCTGGGTGGCGACGATTCAAGGGCTGCTGTGCCTGGTGCCGTCGGTGAGGCCGCAGCTGGAATATGGACCAACGTGCCTCTGAATAGGCGAGTCACCCCGCCCCTAACGCCGACTGAGCGTGAGTTCGTCGAGGTGGAGAGGGCTAGAGTGGAAGATTCGTGCCAGGCCCTCTCGCTCCATGTCATCGCGGCGTGCAGGGCGTTGGAGGAGTAATGTGAGGCCTTGCTCGTCGAGATTCTACGGGACCTGGCTGCAACCCGTTGGGAGCTGCAGGAGGAGCGTTAGGCCAATGAGGACTTGGGCACCAGGCAGCTAGAGCTAGAGGCCTCCCTGGAGCAGGCCGAGCTCCGATCAGGGGAGGCGAATCGCGCTGTTGTTTCCATGTGGAAGGATCAGGACAACATCATGGCAAATACGGCGATGGACACCGCAGAGGTCGAGAAGCTCGGACTCGCCCTCTAGCAGGAGAAGCTACAGCACGAGGCGGCAGAGAAAGCCGTCGTGGCCTCCGTTGAGGCTGCGACTGCCCATCTTATGCAGCTACAGTAATCTCGGGAGCGGGAAGAAGGTAACGCCTTCTTGATTCCTCTTGGATTTTTGTGAATTTGTTTGTCGCTCTACTGGTTGACTAACTCCGATGGTTTTATTGTAGAGCTTGGGTTGAAGCTAGCGGCGGCGGAGGGCTCCCTTCGCCGAGAGGTCGAGGAGAAGGACGCATTGCGCATCGAAGTGGGACGTGCGGCTCGGGAGCTTCAGGCGGAGCATCCTCCTACCTCCGCCCTCACTGAGCAAGTCGGGATTTTGATGGCCACGGGCCACGAGTGGATAAAGTGGGGCGCATGTTTGAGTGTGCGCACCACCTTCACCGTGTTCGCTATCTATTTTGACTTGGCTGAGGCCGAGCTCGAAGCGGTGAGCACGGATTACGTTGAAGGGCACACCCCTGAGCAGATGGATGCGATTCGTGCTGCCGCCCTTCCTCACACGGACTCCCTGGCAAGTGCATATGAGGAGGAGGCGCTCCCCAGCATTGAAGAAGAAAAGTAGTCATTAGGAGTCTTTCAATTTTTGTTATTCATTTGAACAATGGGTGATCATGCCTGTGGTGGCCTTAAACAATATTGGTTCTATTTATTTCTTTGTTCGACCCCTTTCTTCTTATTTTGACTTGCAAAGTTCGAGCCCTCGGGCCTCTTGAGACTTAGTCCTATCGGTGATTGCCGTTGCCATGGCCGTTGGGGCTCGCATGGCGTTGTGCTGTCCGATCAAGTGGACTTTGAGTCTCTTTTGCCCGTGATTTACTTTGTTTGTCTCTACAATGAAGTTGGGGGTCGACGGTTTTGGTCTTATCAATTTTTCAAAAAAAAACCCAAGTGATCGTCAACCCTTGGACAGGGGTCGAGTGTCACTGAAGAGCAGTCGGCGTGCGGGGAAATTGAAATTGACGCAACTTCAGGGATAGAGTTTACGTAGCTGTGATATGTTCCATGTGTTTTTTGAACTCCTCGCCCTCCAGAGTCTTGAGCTTGTAGGAGCCGGGATGAATCACTCGAGCGATGGTGAATGGTCCTTCCCAGGGAGGTGAGAGCTTGTGTCGACCCTTGTTGTCTTGAACTCTGCATAGAACGAGGTCACTGATGATGAAGCCTCGGTTTCTTACGTTGCGATCATGGTAGTGGCGGAGGGCTTGCTGGTACTTGGCCGAGTGAAGGAGCGCGATGTCTCTGGCCCCATCGATCTCATTCATTGTGTCTTTGAGCGAGGCTTCATTGCCTTGCTCGTTGCAAGCGCGTACCCATGATGTGCAAAAATCAAGATCTGTAGGCAAGATTGCCTTAGATCCGTAGACCATAAAGAAAGGCATAAATCCTGTGGCTCGACTCTGGGTCATTCGAAGACTCTAAAGAACGGCGTGGAGTTCCACAGCCCATCGGCCGCTGAATTGCATCAGACGGTTGAAGATTATGATGGGGACAAAGATCCATGGCTTCAGTCCCTGAAGTATCAAGCCGTTCGCGCGTTTGACCTAGCCATTCATCTCTATGTGAGTGATCGCGGCCCAGTCAACCCAGATGTGGTAGTCATCATAGAACTTAAGGAATTTTTTTCCCCGTGAATTGTGTGCCATTATCCGTGATTATGGAGTTCAGAACCTCAAACCGATGGATGATGTCGAGGAAGAACTTGACTGCCTCCTCGGACCGGATTTTGGCTATGGCCCGGGCTTTGATCCACTTCATGAACTTGTCGACCGTGACCAACAAGTGGGTGTAGCCCCTGGGCACTATTTTGAGCGGCCCAACCAGATCCAGCCCCCAGACCGCAAAAGGCCACGTGAGGGGGATGGTTTGCGGAGCCTGCGCTGGCATGTGCATTTGTCGGGCATAATACCGGCAACCTTTGCAGGTTCACACAATCCGAGTGGCGTCGCCCACAGTCATGGGCTAGTAGAAGCCTTGTCGAACAGCGTTGCCGATGAGAGTTCGGGGTGCGGCGTGGTAGCCACAGACCCTCCATGGATGTCTTCGAGGAGCTTGGTCCCTTCCTCGACGGTAATGCAGTGCTGCATAATTTTGGTGATGTTGCGTTTGTACAGCTCTCCATCGATCAGGATGAAACACTTCGTGCATCGATAGAGGCGCTTCACTTCGGTCCATTTGACGGGGAGCGCGCCTCGGGTGAGGTATTCAACGTAAGGGGTCCACCAATCAATCGGAGGCTCGGCCCGCTCGGCTTGGGAGTCAATTCACTCGGCCAGCGGGTCGATTGGCGTGTCAACTCGCTCCACCGGCTGGTCGATCTCCATGATCTCATCATCCTACGGGGTCGAGATTGGATCAGCCCTCGGGCCTACCTCGCTCGACCCCTTTGCGGGTTCTTTGGTGTCTTTGGGTCGAATCGAGGGCGCGAGCGGGTCGTTGGCAAAAACTCCTGGCGGGATTGCTTCCCAATCGGACGCCATTTTGGCCAGCGAGTCAGCCGCCTCGTTGAGGCATCTCAGGATATATTTTAGTTCGAGCCCATCAAACTTGCCCTCGAGCTTACGAACCTCCTGGCAGTAGAGGGCCATGATGTCGCTGTGGCAGCTCGATTCTTTCATGATCTGGTCGACCACGAGTTGCGAGTCACCCCGGATCTCATGCCTCCGGATGCCGAGTTCAATGGCAATTTTCAGTTCGTTTATGAGGGCCTCATACTCGGCACCATTATTTGATGCGGGAAAACATAAGCAAATTGAAACTTTCATACGTACCCCAAGAGGAGAGACGAAGACGAAGATGAGGCCGACGCTGGCTCCCATTTTCATGAGCGAGCTATCAAAGTACATGACCAAGTATTCTTGGTCGACCGGGCGGGAGGAGCTGCGCCACGGTCCATTCTGCCATGAAGTTGATGAGGGCTTTGGATTTCATCTCTGATTGCGGGAAATATGTGATGTCATGCCCCATCATCTCGAATGTTGGCCACCTTGCCTGCAGAGTCCCTATTTTGGATAATTTTGCGTAATGGGAACAAACTTACCAAATGGATCAGATGCAAGTCGAAGTAGTGGCGTAGCTTGCACCTTGCGACCATCACGGTGTAGAGGATCTTGAGATTCTATGGTTACCATGTCTTCAAGTCGGATAACACCTTGCTGACGTAGTGCACGACGTGTTGGACCTTGAGAACGAGCCCCTCTTTCAGTCGCTTGACCACGGCGCGGTGCTCACGACTTGAGCAGTCAATGCAATGTAGAGTAGCTGCACGGAGTGGTGGCGTCAACACCGGGGCATTGCTCAAGATGTGTTTGACCTCGTTCAGGGCAGGCTGCACTTTGGGTGTCTATTCGCACCGGTCAGACTTCTCCAGTAGCCTGTATAATGGGAGGACTCTCTCACCGAGGAGTGAGATAAAGCGGCTCAGCGCCGCTAAGCACCCCGTGAGACGCTGCAAACCATTTAGGTTGAATCGTCCCCATCCGGTCGATCGCGGATATCTTCTCAGCATTGGCTTTGATGCCTCACTCAAAAATGATGAACCCTAAGAGCATGCCTTTGCGCACACCGAAAACACATTTCTAGGGGTTGAGCTTAAAGTCATTTTCACACAACTTGGCGAAGGTGCACTCAAGATCGATCACGAGAGTGTGGGCTTTTTTGGACTTGACTATGAATGTCATTCACATAAGCCTCGATAGTATTGTTGATCAAGTGATCGAAGCACTTCTACATGCGGTGCTAAAAGGTTGTGCCAACATTCTTAAGACCAAAAGGCATCATCACATAGTAGTACGAGCCGAATGGCGTGATGAAAGAGGTCGCGAGTTGATCGGATTCTTTCATCGCAATCTGGTGATATCCGGAGTATGCGTCTAGGAAGCAGAGGGTTTCGCACCCCACGGTCGAGTCAACTATCTAGTCTATGTGTGGTAAAGGAAAGGGATCCTTTGGACAGGCCTTATTCAGGCTTGTGTAATCAACACACATTCTCTACTTCTCATTCTTTTTACGCACAAGAATAGGATTAGCTAACCACTCGAGATGAAACAACTCCTTGATGAACCCAGCAGCTAGAAGCTTCGCGATCTCCTCCCTAGTTGCCTTGCGCTTCTCCTTGTCGAAGCGGCGCAGGCGTTGCTTCACCGGTTTGGAGCCCGACCTAATGTTCAAGGAGTGCTCGGCGACCTTCCTCGGGATGCCGGGTATGTCGAGCTCGCTTTCTATTCGGGAGTGAGGGACGTTCCTATCCTCACGGTCTTCTCCTTGTCGCCCTCGGGGTCGATCTGCACCTCCTTGGTGCCCTCCGTTGGCTCGAACGAGGCATTTTTGTGACTGGCCTCGAGGGCATCCTTGATGACGTGCTCGCGGATGACCTCGAGCTCCTCGCTCGACGCCACCTAGGAGCGGCGAGGTCGCCATTCTCTATCTTGCACTGATAAGCGCGCTAAAGCAACGCGCTCACCGTGATGACTCCCCTCGGCCCAGGGCATCTTTAGCTTCAAGTAGGTGTAGTTCAGAACAACCATTAACTTGGCATAGCACGGATGTCCGAGGATGGCGTGATACGCCCCCGAGAAGTCAACCACCTCAAAGGGGAGGGTCTCCGTCCTGAAGTTGGACGTAGTCCCGAACGCGATGGGCAAGTCAATTTGCCCGAAAGGGATGGCCTGCTTCATAGGAACGATGCCTTGGAAAGGCGCGTCGGCCGGTCGAAGACGCGACCGGTCGATCCCCATGAGGTCGATGGTCTTGGCGTACAGGATGTTGAGGTAGCCGCCTCCGTCCATCAGCACCTTAGTGAGGCGCACTTCAGCGATGATGGGGTCGACCACGAGCGGGTATTGACCCGGTCGTGGCACGTGTGTCGGGTGATCACAGCGGTCAAAAGTGATCGGCAGCTCCGATCACTTGAGAAATGCTGGCATGGTTGGCTCTATCATGAAGACTTCGCGACGCTCGACCTTGGTCGTGCGTTGACTTCCGCGGGCTTCGGGACCCGTGAAAATCACATGGCACACCTTGGTCTTGGGGATGACTTCTCCCCCTTGCTCGTCATCGTTGTTCTCAGGGTCTTTCGACTCTAGGTCCGATGCCTTCTTCGGCTCTCCCTTCTTGCCCTCCTCTCGGACGAACTTCTTTATCAAAGTATTGTACTTGAGGAGGTGCTTGACGGGGAACTCATGGTTAGGGCACGAGCCATTTTACTTCTTCTCGAAGTGGTTCAAGAGCTCCCCTGTGCGCTCGGCAGCGGCCATGATTTGGTCACGTCACGTTCGTGACTTGTTCTTTTTCTTCTTTGGGCGGTCAGAGGTGCCCTCATCGGCACCTTCGTTCTTCTTAGCTTTGCCCTTGCCTTCCGGGGTGCAGTTTAGGACTGCTCCCACGCACTCCTTGTAGAGGCGAAGCTTGTGGCAATATCCAAGAGCTCTCGAGCCGTGCGAGGGCCCTTGCGGCCCAGCTCATGGATGAGGTGCTCGGATGTTGTGTCTGAGAAAATTTGTATGCCTTTGATTTCTTTAGGACTCATAGTTTGTTCTATAGCTGGCCAACAAAGACTCATGCTAACTAGACTCAAATTAGAATCCACATCAACAAAACACAAACTCAAGTTTATTATGTAAGATTTGTGAATTCGTATATAGAAGGTAAGATTTGTGCATTCCCTAGCAGAAAAGAACAAGAAAACGCGTAGTAGGCAGACCTGATTGGTAACAAGTAGGCCAGAATAATTCGGTTTACACTAAGTCCAGTCTAACATATTTTTTTAAGTTTTAATTTTACACATTTAAAAAAATACAAAATAAACTTATGAGTTTAGTGTATTATACAACTTTTTTTTATTTAGTCATACTTTATATATATTAACATATGAAATACATCAAAAATCTTAATCAACATTCATCAATCTATACTAAGAATCGGCGAGTTGCAGCATAATCAATAGTGGGGGAACTCTGGATATCAACTACCAACTAGTGATCGAGGCATGACGGCCATGCTGTTGGAGGGGAGGACTCTAGTGGGGACAATGGAGCAAGCAACTCTATCGGCACACAGAGATGATACAATGGATGAGAAATCTAAACAAAAGTATAATGTTGGTGTTGGTTAATCATTGAAAATGATTTATTTTTTATTGACAATTTATTAACATTTTTTATTAATTATTAATAATTATATAAGAGGTATAACAAGTTCGGTAAATTTAATCATGCCAAATCATGTGACTCTTCTTGTTATAGCTTCTAAACACACCAATTTGAAACACGCGTTAGGAGAGTGTTAGTGGCATGTCACAGTTAAATCTAAAATTACTTGTTTTCAAATATTTCTTTAATCTAACTACTTTAGTGTGCACTTTAGTATAAATTGTGATATCTAAAAATATTAAGATAAGGACTGTATTTTGCATTCTGTTACAAATGTGTTATCTAACTGGATTTGATAGGTCAGTACTAGGATGCAGCTTATTGCAAAACTATATAAGTATGTTTTTTTACTGAACTCGGTTGTTTGTCTGAATGCTTGAGACAGCCTCTCTTGGATTCACTGAGCGAAATCCCTGATTTCATCCAAGTGGCCGAATTGCAGTCTCTTGGATTAGTAGGCATCTCATGTTGCTATTACGCGGTGTTGAACTTTGCTTGTAGTTGGAATATACAGGTTCTCTCGATCATGAGTGAACTCTTACAGTAGCATGCTGAAGTGTACTTATTGTCAGAAAATGAAGATAAGAGTGCACCTTCATGTTGTCATTGTGGTGTTGAAACATCTGTATATACCTAATTTAAAATGGTTCAAATATTTGTACTATCCAGCTTATGAATTGTGGCATCTTAATATGATCTTTTATTGTTGATATTCTATATCAATTAGTTTAAGTCTTAGAATAACACTACTAATAATAATGATTTAAAAATGATTATATACAGCCAATTTTGCAGAGTACTTGTTTTGAAGCATGTTTATTTGTTTATCAAGTTTCGTCACTAATGTAAGATTTAATTTCATGAGCCACATATTGCTAGGATGCATTTAATAGACGTGTTAAAGCTTAAAGAAAATAAATATGGAGGCAATATACTAGAATACATCAAAAGTCATTTACGTAGTTAAATAATATTGGATAGACGTATGTGTTTTCTTTTTTTCATAATTATACTGTGGAATTTGTCAATGTAATTTTGATTATCTTTGTTTAAATTGGCTACAACGGTTTGTTTGAAACGAGCTCATTTCATTAATCAGAGAATCTTCGTTGTCTTTTATTTAAATTTACCTTAAAAAATTCATATGTGCGCATCACTACTACTTATTTTATATTTGACGACTATGATTAGTTCTTATGGAGGCACATGGATGGAGAATATAAAGAACCAATAAGTAGAAGTACTGTGATAAAGAAGCGAAATAGGAATGCAAAATATATTAAGAAAAATATAGGAAAAAATGCAGATACAATTTTTAAGGTAAAATATAGATATAAATTTAACGGATCTAAAAAGCAAATGCGAAAGGCTTCTTCTAGGTACCCTTTGTTTCATCTACGGATTGTGGATTCTATCATTGTAAAATCTAGTAGTTCAGATTGTAGAATCCAACAATCCGTTTACACCAGCTTTTACTAAATTATGACATATATATTTACCTTTTTGTCACTATGTCTTACTGTAAGTTACTTAAAATAGATTATGAAATCTAGACAAACAAACACCCTTTAGATTATGACTCTCAGATTTTTACAATATTAGATTTTACAATCCATAATTTTTACCTAAAATAAAAGGACCTAATACGAAATAGACTGGAACTTTAAGCGGGAAAAAACTCGTCTAAGTGTTCTCGAAGGAACTCACGAAACATAGAAATGTTTTGAGTTTGTCTAAATTCTTGTTATTTCCTTGTAGATGTGTGTTAATTCATGATCGGATGATACAGAGGGAGCGTATCTTTAGTTAACGGATTTGGAAAAGTTAAAAAATAATGAAAATGTCAATATGGCAAAGACGATGTCATGAAATTTTCTGTAGGTATCTCTACAACTTATTAATTAAGGTACCGTCGTCCACTTCGTGTCCACAAAGTTAGAGATTGAATCCAAGTCGGTTTTATCTCGTCCATATTAAGTATCGATGTTTAAAAATCATAAATCCTTCATCCGGAGATTAAATGAAACAAACTCGGACTCTATCTCGTAGATCTCAAAAAGTTCTACAACTTTGATATTCAATAGATTCACAGATTCGAAAGTCTTTATGTTCAAATATACGATGTAAAAATATTTATTCTGATTTGGACTCCTCTACGCACGTCTTCTTACGGGGTCTATATCTCATAGCTCCAGAGTCCAAATAATATGATTCATATATGTTCTGAAAAGGTCTCAACGAGATCTATAATTTTCATAGTCACACTTTTCCCATTAGAGCACGTCTTGAAGTCCAAAACCACGATATAATACCGTGCTGTTTTTATACTGCGTAAATTTTTTTTTTTTTGGATGAACCTTCTAGAAATCCTTAGTCATTAGGTCACGACCTTAGACTTATATGTTGGATTTCATGTACATAGAGAGGTATTTTGTAGGTGCTATGGGGTTGTAGGAAACCTGGAGTCGGGCTTTATATCGCTACTTCTTATCTTTGAATCTTTTTAGTGTTATTTCACCTAATTCTGTAACATCTCAAACAATATTACATATCAAAATCGTTAATATTAGAGATAAAAAAATATCTGTGATGAGAATATGGTGAAAAATGGGAGAAAATAATTGCTAATACACTAAGAAGCATTAACAGTAATATACATATGATATTTCATGTAAAAATATTAATAATACTATATATGTTTAACAAATATATTATATAAATGATTTTTTATTTAAATCATATAGAGTGTTTTATTTTTTTAAACCCATCACAACGCTATTATTAATATATACTAGATTCGAAAATTAATTTTGTCCAAATATAGGTCTCAGGTGGAGCTGTAGTTGGCTGCACGTTGCAGTATTTCCCTTCCACGGTACTCTACATCCTTGAAAATTAAAAATTGCAACTATTCTTTTTTCGATTTATAACCACGAAGAGTTGGGGAGAAGTAGGAGACTTCGCCTCGCCTAAACCTCGGGAGCTTCCCAGACGCGACTCCGGCAACCATGGCGATATCCCAGATCTCCTCCCGCGGAACCCTGGCCCTCCTCGTCCTCCTCGCGGCCTCGGCGGCGATGGTGTTCGCGGACGGTGACGACGTGGTCGCCCTTACGGAGTCCACCTTCGAGAAGGAGGTCGGTCAGGACCGCGGCGCCCTTGTGGAGTTCTACGCCCCCTGGTTCGTTCTCGCCCCCTTCCTCCCTCGCCGATGGATTCTTGGTTTAGTTCCACTGGATCGGGTCGGATCGGCTTGTGGCTGGGGAGGGCAGTTGGTCGCGGAGTTGGATCTTTATGCACCTTAATGAGTGAACCAGATTTAGCTGGCGCTGGGATTGGTTAGAAACAACGTTGTTGTCACCAAACCTTGATTCCCACTATGAATTGAACGGATTGAGATTAACTTTCTCTGTAGTTGAGAAATTGGACCGTGTCGACTAGGTGGAGGTGAATGCACTCCATTTGAGTTGTGAATTTATATCTCGTTTGAAATTCTTAGATCAGATCATGACCTTCACTTTTCCACGGTGGTATCGGTTACTGAAAATTGGCAGGATCGTTTTTTTCGCCCATGCATGAATTCGTAGGGTTTTGGAGTAGAAATGCAAACTCTTACTAATAGGATAACTGCAACATGGATTTTTTTTTTCTTCTAATTATTCAGTAGTCGAAGTTTTGGCAATTTCGTAAAATGACCGTAGCAATAGTTCTACATCTATAATCGTATCAGACTTAATCATCTACCTATTTTATTTGTCCAGGTGTGGTCACTGCAAGAAGCTTGCCCCTGAGTATGAAAGGCTTGGTGCAAGTTTTAAGAAAGCAAAATCTGTCTTGATCGCAAAGGTTTGCAATCTTATATAGCTTTAATTTTAGGGAAAATTACTAAAATCAGCTGCATCTCGGGGGTTTACATATACCCACATGCAAGAATTTATGTTGCAGTTTGCTTATGAGTTTCACCATAGCATAATTATACTATTTAGTAAGGATGTAGCATCACCTAGTTTTTTATAATTATATCACAATTTACAAATGACATGAAAGCCTAGCCTATAAACATTGTGTAGAGAGAAAAAAAAACTTAGGGATTGTAGGGTACCCATTTATGGTAGACCATTTGGAGCTGTATTGGAAGCTGTCCAAGAGTCATGTTGGCCAGTCAAAGCTAGCAGGATGGTATATGGAAACTAATTTAAACTTGTGAGCATTGTATAACAGAAGATTTTGTTGGTGGTAATATGCACCCCACCCCCTATATCTCTGTGGGTTTGTGCACTTGAATTCAGTTAGTTTTCTTGATGATGGTTTTCTATATCACTTTCATGCCCAAAGGAATTGTTCTTAATAAGAATTTCTTGTTTCTCTATTTGATGCTCATCTTCAACTCCATCTTAATTGTAGGTTGATTGTGATGAGCACAAGAGTGTGTGCAGCAAGTATGGAGTATCTGGGTATCCGACGATCCAGTGGTTCCCCAAAGGATCCTTGGAGCCCAAAAAGTGAGGGAACACCCCTTCAGATTTTTCCAGTTACCTTATCTGTTTCTCATATGTCATGAATCATGCTAAAATTTATATAACCATGTAGGTATGAAGGACAACGCACTGCAGAAGCCCTTACTGAGTTTATTAATACTGAAGGAGGTAGGGCATTTATCTTGTAGTTCGATCAAGAGTTTTCTTTTCCTGATATATGTGGCCACTCATCATATAGAAAATATAAGAGTTCTGGAGTGTTTGGTTTAGTAAATTAAACAATGTCTAAAATCATGTGGGTTTTGGCTTTCAGGCACCAATGTGAAGCTGGCGACTGTTCCTTCAAGTGTTGTTGTACTCACTCCTGAGACTTTTGACACGGTTGTCCTTGATGAATCAAAAGATGTCCTTGTTGAGTTCTATGCCCCATGGTAGGTTTCTGGGTTTTGTTTAGTTTTATTATGTCTGTGTAGTGTGTTGTTTTATGCATCTGTGATCTTTGCATGACAAACCTCATGGATTGAATACTTAATTTGTACAGGTGTGGTCATTGCAAGAGTCTTGCTCCGGTAAGTTGATGGATCTTAGATTTTATTAATCCTACACATGCATTTTAACTTTTGTAAGCCTTGGCTACCTTCATCAGCTTGTCTAATCTTCTTATATTTGTTTCAGATTTATGAGAAGGTGGCTTCAGTTTTTAAGTTGGATGAGGGAGTTGTGATTGCTAACCTTGATGCTGACAAATACAGAGACTTGGCTGAGAAGTATAGCCCTAACTTACCCTCTAATATGTCTCTTCTGCATCTTGTTCTTCCTCTTTATGTTATCTTTTGCCAAGCCATTGCTTGTGTTTTCCTAAGATACAGTCAACTCCTGTTTGAACCACTGTTCTAACCACATATTCTGACATGTCTTTATCTTCAGGTATGGAGTCACTGGCTTTCCTACATTGAAGTTCTTTCCCAAGGGAAATAAAGCTGGTGAAGAGTATGATGGTGGCAGGGACCTGGGTGACTTTGTCAAGTTCATTAATGATAAGTGTGGCACCAGCCGTGATACAAAGGGTCAACTCACTTCAGAGGTTTGTTGCATGCATACGACACAACGCTATGGCACTGTAAAATTTGGTATAGTAGTATTTCTGAGTATGTTCTATTCTTTTTTCCCACCTAGGCTGGCCGTGTAGCAAATCTAGATGCCCTAGCAAAGGAGTTCCTTGGTGCTGCTAGTGACAAGCAAAAGGAACTCCTCTCCAAGATGGAAGAGGAGGTAGCCAAGCTCAGTGGTGCTGCTGCAAAGTAAGCTTTTATAGCTTGCTCAGTTATTCACATATACATAGGTTTTAGATTACTTTAGTTTTGGCACATTCTGATAATAATGAGTTCTCTATGGGTTTAATCAGGCATGGAAAGGTCTATGTAACTATCGCAAAGAAAATCATGGAGAAAGGCAGTGACTATACTAAAAAGGAAACTGAGAGACTTCAACGCATGTTGGAGAAGGTCAGAAACAACTATGTTGAGCTTCTGTTGATATTTTCCTCATCCAGCACACATTCAGCTACTCATGTTTGTTCTTTTCATTGTTGCAGTCTATTAGCCCCTCGAAGGCCGATGAATTTATCATCAAGAAGAATGTTCTTTCAACATTCTCCTCGTAAAGCAGTGATGGGCTCCATTATCACCTTTCTGGTATAGGAGAATGTTCTTTCAACATTCTCCTCTTAAAGCAGTGATGGGCTCCATTATCACCTTTCCGGTATAGGAGACCGAATATCAGGATTAGGAATGTGATGATGAGAGTTTATTGTTGGTAGAACTAAATTTTGGGTTTCCCTTAGCATACATGAGACTGTACCCTTTTGCATACCGTACCTTTTTGTGCTTACATGGATTTAATCCGTAAAATAGTTCACTTTTGGACAGGGATAGATGGACTTTTGTGATTACTGCACTTTTAATTGAGATAATGTGGCTTACTTGAGATACTTTGTAATGTTTTGAAACTAAATAATATAATAGAGTGAAATGTACCGAGGTCCTTCAACTATGAGGATTTTCATCTGGGTCAATCTTCTACTTTTAAAACGTCTGTTTGGATTCATGAATTTAATTATTATTTGAGCTCAGGTCTACCCCACATCATCAATTGAAAAATGTGGCAGGGTTATATGGGAAATATTGGCTGTAAATTCTTTGTAGGATAATTGTATAAAACACCTCATAAGTCACTTACGATTTAGATTCCCATTCATAAGTTTTTTTTGTAGCAAATCATCACCCACCCAATGTATTTTGTTGTAAAAACGACCCTCTGTAGACACATGTTTAATTGGTTTTATATGATTTTATTGATAAGTTTAAAATAAAGCTAAATTAAATAAGTTAACATTATTAGAGAATTTTAGTGTGTTTAATTTAATTCCTCTTATTTTTATGAGGAACGTATCCAAATTTTAAACTTTATTAAATTTTAAACTATATTGTTGAACACCGTTCAAAGTTTAATTGATATTGTTACTACATATCTCTATAAAAATATATAAAAATTATACTTATTTTTTGATAAAAATATTATTGGCTATTTTAAATAAATAAAATCATGTTGAATAAATTAAACATGTGTAAATTGAGGTGATTTTTATAACAAAATTTAATGAGTGGGTGAAATTTTGCAATAAAATGACTTGGGTGAAAGTCTTAAACTCTAACTAATTTATAGGATGGTTTTTTTCAATTAATCCATTCCTTGCAGTTTCCATTCTGGGTAGACGTTAGGCACACAATACAATCGTAAAAAACGTTATTATATATTTTTTTAGACAATTATGTATTTATTTATGAAAGGGAAAAAATTGATGTTTGGTGCAGAATTTACTAAGGCCGTGTCTCGTTTTCTTTTTTTTTTCCTTCCCTTTTTACACGAAGCTGGGTTGTTGTAGACGGAAACTGAATCCGGGTATCTACTGAGACGAGAGAATGCAGGAGAGAGAGATCGACCCATTGGGCGCCGGCGGTGCTGTCAGTGTCAGTAGAAAAAAAAAAATCGATTGGTCCTAACCCTAGAAACGCGCCGCCCCACCGGAGCTAGCTAGCGGCCACACCTCGCCTCGCCGCGCGCCTCCTCGCTGCTGTTGCCGTCTCCGACTCTTCCCGCCTCCCCGTTGCGGCGGTGCTGCCACCGCCTTCTCCCCCGCCCGCCGGAGCCCCGAGGCCGCCGCCTTCTTCCACACGCGTCGGAGCCACAACGGACGCCGCCTTCTCACCCGCGCCCTGGTGTCCCCGAGGCCGCCGCCTTCTCCCCCGCGCCCTGGTGTCCCCGAGGCCGCCGCCGTTTTGCAGGCCGCGGCGTGCGCACCGAGGGCGAGGCCGCTTCGCCGCCGCGCCGTCCGTGCTCGCAGGCCTAACAGGCCGGCCCGGCAGGCACGCGGGCTGGCCCGGCACGCTAAGAATATCGTGCCGTGCCGGCCCGAAACTAAATGGGCTGCGCTGGGCCGGGCCAGCACTAGGCGCCGCCTGCGGTCTTCCCTTTTCCCCTTCCTTCGTCTTCCCCTGTCCGCCGGCGTTGCTCTCCCACCATTGATAGAGAGAAGAAAAAGAGAAATCGTTGGATGGCGCCACCGCACGCCGCCGAAGAAAGCTCATTAGAGCCGGAGAGCCAAGATGCATATACTCGATGGCTTGAAACTCTCTCCGAGCCGGAGCTCGTAAGTCCCCGCCCTTTTCTTCTTTCCCTCGCTGATTACAGAGAGAATATTACCAATCCCTAACTCTATGTGCAGGATTTGGTGATCAGCCTCAAGGAGCTCGCCGTCACGCAGGCCGCCCATTTTGACCTCTCCCAAAGATTCCATCTCCGCACCCTACGTGCTCTCGGTACGCCTACACTTTCAGTATTAACGATCCTTTAATCTTGATGGATAGTGGACAGCCACACCGGTAATTCTTAATGCCATTTTTTCAGTATTAATGTCCTTTCTCTCTCTATCTATCTCTTTCTATTCTTAATGTCATTTTTTCAGGTACTGTTTTGCTGCAGCATTTCAGAGACCGACTGAAACAAAACTCAGGTAGGCTCGAGCTCGACAGACTTGCGCTGCTGAGGGATCCTGACGTGGATGCTCCCACCAATAGGCCTGAGGTGCCCGGGTCCAACAAGGTTCAGTCAATGTCAAATGGTGTTCACAAGAAACGAAAGCGGCTCCAACATGGGTAAGTGGGCTACTTGATTGCTGTTGCTCTGTTCTCATACTATCATGCATTGCCTCCCAAGCTAGGACGTACTGTAGTTCTCTAGCTTCAAAGCATGGATGGTGTTCCCTAGTTTTGTTACAGATGAATATGCGTAATTTGGTTGACGCTAGCAAATGCTGATGATACATAGATGTTGGAACTATAATGCGACTTTGCAGGTCGGATGAAGAGAGTGCCTCGAATTCAAAGAAAAGGAACATGGAGAGATAAGAGAGGATGAAAAGGCTTATATAAGGCTGTCTCATAAGTTCAACAACAGAGTACTTGCTTATTCTGATGACTGAATCTTCTCGTCTCGGGACTGATATGGACGCTAACGATGCCTTGAAAGCTGGATGGGTATTTGAGCCCCCAACTCAAATCAGCTTGTTATGATGCGGTGAATTATCTGTATATTTTCATTGCAAAAATATTATCTGTATATTTGCTTTTGTTTTGCAAAATTAATTTTTGTAAGCAGATGCACAATCCAGGCTGATAACATGTCAAGCACTACTACTCATGTTGGTTTATCTGTGAAAACTGAAATAGTAATTCTGTGACAAATCCAGCACAACAACGGCCAACGGATACAAATTCTCAACATTACAGCACTTCCACCATGGAACTCATCAAAGAACATTACACAAATCTTGAAATATCTCAGTAAAAATTATATTTCCAATAAACTATAGGAACCTGAGGAAACCCAGGGGAAAAGAGGAGCCAGAGCGATGACAACATAATTTCAGTTTTCCACGGACAGCATTTGGGCTATATATGTTAAACTAAAAAAAGCAATTACGCTCACAAAGAACCAATTATCTGCACCTGTAAATGAAAATGTGTGGACCTTAGTCAGTTACATAATTAGCCTATGGATTTAAAAACATGATAGACTTGTATAAGAATCCTTAAAAATTTGAAGGACCCATGGTGCATTTTATTCTATATAATAATAACTACAGTCTTGTCCGCAAGAGTACATGGGTACCAGCAATGGTGTGCTCGGATGGCCCAACTTTAATATTATTGCTCGTCTTTTCAATTTTGTAGCATCTTCAAAGTTGTGAATGCTTTTTAGTGCTTCGACATCCATAACACCTGCAGGCCATGGCCTTACATGCTTTTTATTTTTTTTTTTGAACTCATGGCCTTACATGCTGATGCATGACAAAGATGAATAACAGCACTGGGGCAGATCGAAGGGCAGAGGTTCCTTCCTTCCTGTGTTCTTGATGGTGTCATAGCATATCTTTGATGTGCCGCAGATAGAAAATACATGTTTAGTAAAGCTGTAAATTTGGTCTTGTTTTTTTCACTCTTTTAACACATGTTTAGAGTTTTTAGTGAGTACAGCATCGAAGATTCGATGGGCTATATTTTAGAATAAGCAAATCTAGTCAAAAAAAAAAAAAAATCATGAAGCACTTGGTGAGTACTAAAACACAAGATAAATAGCACAATATATATTCTACTGGTTTATCTTGCCACTAATACCAGTAACTAGAACCAGTATAAAGTATAAACACATCTCGTTTTGATTCTGAATCCTTACCTGTCGGAGCATGATGACTAAACATCGATTTTGAAACCATTTCGAGTTGGATTCTCGCACAGTTTCTGAATGCAGGCTAGGAACGGTAATGCAAATGGTGATGAACTGTAAGGCTACTCCCAACAGGAGTTTTATTCTCATTAAATAGGATGTCATATCATCATTTTAGATGATGTGACAAAGAATTAATGATGAAAGAGAGGAGGTGAGTTTCATCTAGATGAAATCATGTATACACTCTTTCTAACACACTTTGTGTCTTGCATGTATTTCTAGAAAACAATAAAAATAAAACTATGCATTGCATGAAGTGTTTTATCTCGCAAACAAATGTCTTATTGCTTATGTGACAATCTTGAAAACAACAAAATGAAACTCACTATTGGGACTATCCTAAGTGGACAAACGCTAAGTTGAGCAATCATGTGGGTGAAAGCAGCAGAATTTTCTTCTCTAGTCAGGAGTTCTGCCCACGCCATACTCATAAGCCACGTTGTTACGATTGTTTTCTACCAAAGGATTTTGAGAAACCATGTGGATATGTGCTATGGTTTGCAATATATTATGAGTAATTGATATTGGTTGAGTCTGTGTTTGAATTGAAATGCGGGAATCTGGAAATTGCAAGAGTTTGCATATCATGGTTTTGACTAACCGGAGTTGGTGAGGATGTTGGAGAGGTTGCAGGAGATGAAAAAATATGTTTGCTTGTTGTTGGTGTCACAGAGCACGAGTTTTAGTGCCACTAACAGAAAGAGTAAACATGAAAAGAAATTGCGAAAGGTATGAAACGGAACAAAAAGGCTCTTCTCACGTATCCCCAAAAAGATTCGTCCCCTTACAAGTAAGTAGGGGTGCTCCTTTTATAGACCCGTACTTAGATCATATGCAAATAACTATTTTGTCCCTAATTATCTACTATATTCTTCGAATATTCTGTATAAAATGGTCATAAAGGATAAATCGGTCATTTGAGCACTTCTGGTACCCTTCCTTCCTCTGCATGCCACAACACGTGCTGGTGACACATGTTGCTCTCTTCGCGCCAAACCGGTTCTTGATCTTGCCCAGCGCCCTGTCCTTCGAAGGATGACGGCTTCATCCTCCGAGGGCGCGGAAGTACCGCCCGAACGGTCTTGGTTTTTCTATGGCCTCCGATGAACACCTGTACCTCAAAGTTATGGTTAATAATAATAACAAGGATAACAATGTGTTGACTTTGACTTTTGTTCATAGCCCAACTTTGATGAACCCTCGAAGGGTGGCTTGCGAAGTGATCCCCCCAACAGTAGCCCCTCGAGGGGTGGGTCCAACTTTGATGGGCCGAAACCCTCGCTTCGTCGGAATCTCTTATCAAAACGTCACCCTTCGAACGTCAAAGTTGGGCTTCTGGAGCGAAGCTACCAGGGCTTCTGCCTATAAAATAAGAATAACTACGGTGGAAAAATTATTATTTTTACTAGTTACTCATCCGTTGAGTTTCCACTATGCCTGCGATTATGACTAGGGTTCGAACAGTAATTATTTTGGAAAGTGAGTCGTCTTCTGGGAGCTCACCCAGTTCTCTCATAGGTAATGCTTGGCTATTTTAGGTGTCGTGGCTCTTGGTCTTCCGCTTTAAATTTTTTGTTACTGTGCCCCCAACTCCCGGGGCCCTGTAGTAAATGCTCGTTCATTTTTACCCAACTATATAAGCGGGAGGTGAGGGGGGGGGGGGGTAAAGGTCTACGAAGCTTTTGCTGCGATTTGCTTTTTAGTACTCGAGCTTCCCATAGCTTCGTGCGCTCATACTGTTGTTTGGTAATTTTTGCTTTTGAGGCAGCGTTCAAGCTAACTTGGTATGCATGAATCCTTACTTCAAAGTGTTCCTTGCGATAGTTGGGACTAGTTTTTATGTTCCTCCTGAGCTCACATTTTGTGTTTGATTGCAGGATCTGAAGGTATGGCTTGAGTGGCACAGATTGCGTGCTCTGACGAGACCGCTGCAGAGGAAAATCTGCCTTCGGCGACTGTCGACGCTGCTGCAAGTGAGGGCGACTCTGAGGCGGATTTTGCCAGGAGCTTGGAGGATAACCTCACTGCTGCTCCCGAAGAGCTGGGTCACGATCATGATCAGGACCCTCCGAAAGAAGTTGAAGATGATGAAGAGGAGGAGGATGGAGATGAGGAGGAGGATGATGAGGAAGAGGGTGGAGACAAAGATTTCGCTCCCTGAGGTGCTGGGAGGGTCGCCACCGACACCTAAGGGCAAGGTTTGAGCCGCAGGGTTCGGAGTTCTGGTCTAGTGGACGAGGACCTAGAAGACGTGGACGCTGACATCAGTGATCTGCTGCCTGCTGATGATTTTGGCCTACCAAAGGGCCGAAAGGGGAAAGGGAAGGAACACGAGGGATCCAGACCTCGAACCTCCATTTTTGGGCGATCTCGCCTCGATGCTCCCAAGTTGCATAAACTTGCGGAGTTGGGGTGTTTTCCCTCCGGAGGAGCCCGGCTGGCTAGTCAGGAGGTTACCCCTTGACCTGCTCAAGACGAAGCCGTGGTCTTTGAAGACCACTTCACTGCTGGCCTTCACTTTCCATGCTCAACCTTCATGAAGGACGTGCTGGGCAGGTTCAATGTGCAGCTCCATCATATCAGCCCCAGTGGGATGGCTATGCTGAGCAAGTTTGCCTAGGGCGTGCTGAGTTATTAGGGCCAGCCTAATATTGAAGTGTTCTGCAAATATTACTGCGCTCACTACCAACCGAAGACCATCAAGATTGATGGCATGGTGCACAAGGCTGACTTTGGCTGCGTTACCTTCGTGCCCCGCTTCAAGCACGACAATCAGTTTGTCAAGTGCAGCTGAAACCGCTAGGGCGACAAGTGGCATGAGAGCTGGTTGTACGTGAAGGTTGCCGCGGAAACTGTTCCTGCGGATAGGGGACGGGCAACTATTTTCCCTTAGCTTCAAAGCTAACTCCCTGTGAGCCACGATCCACGGATGGCAGGGTGCCCAAGGGCTATAAGAACGAGGCTACCTTTCGCGTCGCTACCTTCAACTCAAGCGGCCGGGACCTCATCGAAGAGTTCGTAGCTGCGAATAAGTGGCCGCTACGTGAGGGGTGCTCAATTCCCAGGTTTATTCAGAAGAAGACCCCCTCGAGGCCCGACATTACCATACCGTTCCCGGAGGTGCCCGTGGATAAACGGGGTTTTGGTGATGAAGAGTTTTTGGTTTTCTTGCAGCGCACCGTCGAGGCTGTGGTGAGGCCCTACACGCGCGAGGAGCACAAACACACCTGCGAGCGGACTTCTCATAGTGGCCAGCTTAACCATGTTCTTACTTTAGACGGTGTGAAGTACCCCGCTCGTGTCGCACCAGGACCTCGAATGAAGCAGAATCGCCCCCCTGGTAATATTGGTTTAGATGTTGGCAAGGCTACGGGGGCCAAAAAGGCCAGAAAGGAGAAGTGTCCAATGAAGCCCCCACTACAGATTGGGAAGAGAAAAAGGGAGGAGGAAACTTCGAAGGTCCCTACGAAGCATGCGCTAGCAAAAGAACCCCGCCGGGACTCTTCGAGCTCCTCTGCCCCTGGCCTCCATGACGTTGGGACTTTGGTGTGCGCCGGCGTGATGGCGGACGCTTTCGACGGCGATGATGATGAGGAGGATGACGTGGTGGTGGTATCTCCCCCTACTGTAGGCGGTGCTGCTAATGTGCCGGCTTCGAGTCCCTTCATTATTCCTGTGAAGAGTCGGACTGTGGATACGGAGGCCGCGGACACCCTCGCTGGTCTTAAAGAAAAGTTTTTTGCTCGCCCTGGACCTTCGAGTCCAAGTCAACTTTTGATTGGGGCTGAAACCTCTGGGGGTGTGCGGGTAGAGGCTTGGGCCTGCACGAAGGGTATGAGGATTTTGCTGATCCCAAGGCTTGAGATGATCTATGCTCGGCGCCGGATGCTTTCATAGCCGAGGGGGCTCAGCTGTTTGGAGCCGGGGACTTGCGGCGTAATCTCTGCCACGTTTTGAGACATGTAAGTATGTTTGGCTTTGGTAGTGCATAAAAAACATTGTACTATTTTTGTTGAGCTTTGTGACAGAGTTATCTTGACTATTGTTTTGTTTCAGGCGAACACTCTCGCGCGGATTTCTTCTGAGAAGACTTGCACAAAGCTAGCTTCATTGGAGAAGGAGAAGAATTTGCTTGCAACAGAGAATATGTTGCTGAAGGAGAAGCTTAACAGCCTTCGGTCTGTGAAGGGTGAGGCTGCGGTTGAAGCTATGCGCATGCAAAAGGAGCTTGATGCTTCGTGGGCGGAGGTTGCTGAATTAAAGACCGGCTTAAGTCACCTGGAAGCTGCTGAGGTTAAGATCGCAGCTTTGGAAAATAAAAACACAGCTTTAAAGCATGACCGATCGACTCGCAATTATGGCTTCGCTGCCCAAGCTGTATCCGCACACCATCAATATTGCGAGGCTTTGGGTTATGTTGGTGTTGAGCCCATGTCATTGACCGATGGGGCTGCTATCACCGAGGCTATTTTATTTGGCTGGCTAAAGTCTGAGTTTGAAGCTCTCTCGGGGGGGGGGGGGGGGGATGGATAAGCGCAGCAATTTCGGCGTGCTTCATACTACGGAGGCTACTTTCGGGCTGCTGGAACATGAAGGTTGCGGCCACTTCCATGCTCTGGAAAGGCGCAACTTTCTGATTGGGGCGGACGCTCGAGACGGCTTGTCACCGGAGGCCATCGCTGCAGCTAAACGCGTTGCAATGAAATTTTGGCGCGATCACGGACGCGAAGCCGCTCGACAGGCTGCAATTGAGAAACTGCGTCAGGTTATACTTCTATTTTTGTATTGTATTTTCATTTATTCGCGCGATGTTCAAAGTTGATGTTGATTGTGCCTGTGCAGATGTGCGACTCTTCGAGGAGCGGTGGCGGCCAAGCTGAAGATCCTTCGAGGGGCCAGGGCACTTCGAGGAATGCGGCCGAGAAGGCTGGTACTTCGGAGGGTGGATCGAACGCCGCACCGAGCGAGGTTTAGGATTATTTGTAATTGCTATGTTTATGTAATGTACTTTTTGGGAGGTCTTGAGGGAAGACTCCCCCACCACGGGACCTACCACTACCCCAATGACCAAGTGTGGACAACGCACTAGATGAAGCGCCACGATTAAATAAGTGGGAATAATCCCTCACACAAACCACACCGATGTCCAAAGTCACCAAGCGTGCCTTGGACGAAGATGCACGCTCGGGGTACCCAAGTCTTTCAGCCTCCGCCGCAACATCTAACGCCTCAAAACCGCTCAAGCTGGCCTCAGAACTACTCGAAGTGGGCGTCGACATAGAAGCGTCATCCATTAAAGACGAGGAACCTTTGCTCATCAGGCCCAATATGCGTAACGCGAAAGATCCACTAGAAGCATCCTCTTCGGATTCCCACGCAGGCGACACAAAGGACACCTGCGCAGGGTGAAGTAGGCATGTCAAAATTATAGTTACAAAATTTCCATCAGGACCTCCCAAAAAGTACGTTACATCAACACAACAACTACAAATAATCCTAAACCTCACTCGGTGCAGCCTTTGATCCACCCTCCGAAGTACCAGCCTTCTCAGCGGCATTCCTCGAAGTGCCTTGGCCCCCCAAAGGATCTTCAGCCTGGCCGTCACCGCTCCTTGAAGAGCCGCGCATCTGCACAGGCACAATCAATTTCAACTTCGAACGTCGTGCGAATAAATGAAAATACAATGCACAAACAGAAGTATAACCTGAGCTAGTTTCTCAATGGCAGCCTATCAAGCGGCTTCGCGGTCGTGATCGCGCCGTAATTTCATTGCAACGCGTTTAGCCGCGGTGATGGCCTCCGACGACAAGCCGTCCCGAGCGGCCACCCCAATCGGAAAGTTGCGCCTTCCTAGAGCATGGAAGTGGTCGCAGTCTTCGCATTCCAGCAGCACGAAAGCGGCCTCCGCAGTATGTAGCGCGCCAAAATTGCTACGCTTGTCCATCACCCCCGAGAGAGCTTCGAACTCAGACTTTAGCCAGCCAAAGAAAACAGCTTCGGTGATTGCAGCCCCATCGGTCAATGACATGGGCTGAGCACCAACATAACCTAAAGCCTTGCAATATTGATGGTGTGCAGATACAGCTTGAGCAGCGAAATCATAATTGCGAGTCGATCAGTCATGCTTCAAAGCTGTGTTCTCATTTTCCAAAGCTGCGATCTTAGCCTCAGCAGCTTCCAGGCAACTTAAGCCGGTCTTTAATTCAGCAACCTCCGCCCGTGAAGCATCAAGCTCCTTTTGCATGCGCATAGCTTCAACCGCAGCCTTATCCTTCGCAGACCGAAGGCTGTTAAGCTTCTCCTTCAGCAACATATTCTTTGTTGCAAGCGAATTCTTCTCCTTCTCCAACGAAGCTAGCTCTGTGCAAGTCTTCTCAGTAGAAATCCGTGCGAGAGTGTTGGCCTGAAACAAAACAATAGTCAAGATAACTCTGTCACAAAACTAAAAAAAAACAGTACAATGTTTTTTCATGCACTATCAAAGCCAAGCATACTTACATGTCTCAAAACATGGTAGGGATTACGCCGCAAGTCCCCGGCTCCAAACAGCTGATCGCCCTCGGCTATGAAAGCATCAGGAGCCGAGCATAGATCAGCCCAAGCCTTAGGATCAGCAAAATTCTCATACCCCTCGGGCAGCCCCAAGCCTCTACCCGCAGACCCCCCAGATGTCTCAACCCCAATCAAAAGATGACTTGGACTCGAAGGTCCAGGACGAACAGAAAATTTTTCTTTAAGACCAGCAAGGGTGTCCGCGGCCTCCGCATCCATAGCCCGACTCCTCGCGGGAGTAACGGAGGGACTCAAAGCTGGCGCATTAGCAGCACTTCTTGCAGCAGGGGCAGACACCACCACCATGTCATCCTCTTTGTCATCATCGCCGTCGAAAGCATCCGCCAACGCACTGGCGTGCATCAAAGTCCCAACGGCGCGGAGGCTGGGGGCAGACGAGCTCGAAGAGTCCCGACGGGGTTCTTTAGCCAGCGCATGCTTCGGAGGGACCTTCAAAGTTTCCTCCTCCCTTTTCCTCTTCCCAATCTGCAGGGGGGGGGGGGCTTCGTCAGACACTTCTCCTTTCTAGCCTTTTTGGCCCCTGTTGCCTTGCCAACATCTGAACCAACATTACCAGGGGGCCGGTTCCACTTCATCCGAGGTCCTGGTGCGACACGAGTGGGGTACTTCACACCGGCCAATGTCAGGACATGGTTAAGCCGGCCACTATGTGAAGTCCGCTCGCAGGTGTGTTTGTGCTCCTTGCGAGTGTAAGGCCCCACCATAGCCTCGCTGTCGCACTACAGGAAAACCAAAAACTCTTCGTCACCAAAACCCCGTTTATCCACGGGCACCTCCGGGAACGGTATGGTGATGTCAGGCCTCGAGGAGATCTTCTTCTGAATAAACCCAGGAATTAAGCACCCCTCGCGTAGTGGCCACGTATTCACAGCCACGAACTCTTCGACGAGGTCCCGGCTGCTTTAGTTGAAGGTAGCGACGCGGAAGGCAGCCTCATTCTTACAGCCCTTGGGCACCCTGCCTTCCATGGATCGAGGCTCGCAGGGAGTTAGCTTCGAAGCTAAGGGAAAAGTAGTTGCCCCTCCCTCATCCGTAGGATCAGTTTCCGCGGCGACCTTCACGTACAGCCAGCACTCATGCCACTTGTCACTGCAGCGGTTTCAGCTGCACTTAACAAACTGATTGTCGCGCTTGAAGCAGGGCACGAAGGTCACGCAGCCAAAGTCAGCCTCGTGCACCACACCATCAATCTTGATAGTCTTCGGTTGATAGTGAGCGTAGTAGTATTTACAGAACACTTCAATATCAGGCTGGCCCTGATAACTCAGTACGCCCCAGGCGAACTTGCTTAGCATAGCCATCCCGCTGGTGTTGATATGATGGAGCTGCACGTTTAACCTGCTCAGCACGTCCTTGACGAAGGTTGAGCAAGGAAACCGAAGGCCAGTAGTGAAGTGATCTTCAAAAACCACGGCCTCGTCTTGAGTAGGGCATGGGGTAACCTCCTTACCAGCCAGCCGGGCTCCTCCAGTGGGAAAACACCCTAACTTGGAAAGTCTATGTAATTTGGGGGCATCGAGGCGAGATCACCCGAAAACAAAGGTCTGAGGTCTGGATCCCTCGTGGTCTTTCCCCTTCCCCTTTCGGCCCTTTGGCAGGCCAAAATCATCAGCAGGCAGTAGATTGGTGATATCGGCATCCACGTCCCCTAGGTCCTCATCCACCGGACCAGAGCTCCGAACCCTGCAGCTCGAACCTTGCCCTTGGGCGTTGGTGGCGACCCTCCCAACACCTCGGGGAGTGAAATGCTTGTCACCACCCCCTTCCTCATCGTCCTCCCCATCATCCTCCTCCTCATCTCCATCGTCCTCCCCTTCTTCAACTTCTTTTGGTGGGTCCCAACCATGATCATGACTTAGCCCTTTGGGAGCGACAGTAAGGTTATCCTCCAAGCTCCTAGCAAAATCCGCCTCAGAGTCACCCTCACTTGTAGCGGCGTTAATAGCCGTCGAAGGCAGGTTTGTCATGGTGCGCAGTCTGCATAACTCGAGCCATACCTTCAGATCCTGCAATTAAACACAAAATGTGAGCTCAGCAGGAACCTGGAAACTAGTCCCAATTATGGCAAGGAACACTTCGAAGTAAGGATCCACGCATACCGAGTTAGCTCGAATGTGGCCTCAAAAGCAAAAACCACCAAATAGCAGCGTGAGCACACGAAGCTAGGGGAAGCTAGAGTACTAAAAAGCAAATCGCAATAGAAGCTTCATAGACCTTTACCCACCCCCCCCCCCCCCCCCCGCTTATATAGTCGGGTAAAAACGGACGAGCATTTACTACAGAGTCTCGGGAGTCGAAGCCGCAGTAACACAAAATTTAAAGCGGAAGGCAAAGAGCCACGACACCCAAAATAGCCAAGTGTTACCTTCGAGAGAACCGGGTGAGCTCCCAGAAGATGACTCGCTTTCCAAAATAATTACTGTTTGAACTCTAGTCATAATCGTAGGCATAGTGGAAGCTCAACGGACGGGTAACTAGTAAAAATAATAATTTTCCACCGTAGTTATTCTCCTTTTATAGGCAGAAGCCCTGGTAGCTTCGTTCGAAAGGCCCAACTTTGATGCTCGAAGGGTGGCGTTTTGGTAAGAGATCCTGGTGAAGCGAGGGTTTTGGCCCATCAAAGTTGGACCCACCCCTCGAGGGGATACTGTTGGGGGGATCACTTCGCAAGCCACCCCTCGAGGGTTCATCAAAGTCGGGCTGTGAATAAAAGTCAAAGTCAACACATTGATTATCCTTTTTATTTATTATTAACCATAACTTCGAGGTACAGGTGTTCATCGGAGGCCACGGAAAGACCAAGACCCTTCGGGTGGTACCTCCGCGCCCTCGGAGGATGAAGCCGTCATCCTTCGAAAGACAGGGCGCTTGGCGAGATCAAGAACCGGTTTGGCGCAAAGAGGACAACACGTGGCACCAGCACGTGTTGTGGCATGCGGAGCAAGGAAGGGTATCAGAAGTGCTCAAATGACCGATTTGTCCTTTACGACCATTTTGTACAGAATATTCGAAGAATATAGTGGGTAATTAGGGACAAAATGGTCATTTGCATATGACCTATATGTAGAACGCCCCTACTTACTTGTAACGGGATGAATCTTTTTGGGGATACATGAGAAGTGATGTGAACAAGGGTTCCCGATCTTCCGAAAGGTTCTTGGTAAGTTGATTTGGTCGGAGGCGACACACAAATCGATCCGGCTTCAGAACAGCACGTTCTAAACCCCGCAATCGCAGCACGACGTCTCCTCTGGTTATAAACCGTCCAAAGACGATTGACCTCGCCGAGAAGGCTATTCCCTGCCTGCGAATCAAGAACACAAGCAAGAACAACGAAGAATGCAACACAATTGCAGATGTGTGATTAAACTCTCGAAGTTGGGGTCTCACAAACCGATGAACGGCAAAACTGTTTATGAACAGAATTAATCTAAGCAAAACCCGAACCCTAATGGTGCGGCGGTGGCTGTATATAAAGACCCTAGGGTCGTGCAAGACCCTCTGGACGCGCCCCTAATTGGGCTCAACTAGATACAAAGCCCAAAGGCCAAAATTAGGCGACGCAGCACCGACATAGATTCTGGACTCTCTCTTGTTTTGATGATTCCCGATGACTCCGGATGAATTTTGACATGAGGCCGGCGGCATTGGAAAGGTCTTCTCCTTATCTTTCCGTGCATATGTAGAACATCCAAATCCGAGTCCGTATGCGTCCTGAGCGACTATTTTAGTGCAGACTGGTCCTGGGCCCCGAAACAGACTCGAAGTCGGTTTTGATTGGGCCTCCACTTTGGCTTCCAAGCCCTTGCTGGTCCTCCATGTTCCCAACTCCTTCTCCCATCATCTCCTGGTCCTCTTCATGGTTTTTAATTATAAAATAATCATTAGATAGCAAACCATTCTCAAAAGTAACATATAGCAAAGAACGTAGGAACGAGCTCACCTCGAAATTTAGTCGTCGTGCATGAGCTCTAGTCATTGGACCTTGCAAGTCCAGATTTGGAGGAGTGTTGTGTGTATCCATAGGAGTGATGTCCTCATCATCCTCCCCCTCTTGAAGTGGAGTCGTCCTCGACTCGAGCTCATCCTCTTCTCCCAGATATGGTTTCAAATCTGAAATGTTAAAAGTAGGACTAACCCCGAACTCGGGAGGCAACTCAAGTTTGTATGCATTATCATTAATCTTCTCCATTATTTTGAATGGACCATCAGCTCTAGGCATTAGTTTAGACCTTCTCAATTCTAGAAATCTATCCTTCCTTAAGTGTAACCACACTAAATCTCCTACATCAAGCTTTACTTCCTTTCTACCCTTACTACCAGCAATTTTATACTTTTCATTCATCTTTTCAATGCTAAGTCTAGTGGTCTCATGCATTTGCAAAATAAATTCAGCACGCTCCTTAGCATCAACATGAACTCTCTCATTAATAGGTAGCGGAAGTATATCAAGTGGAGTACGGGGATCAAAACCATACACTACCTTGAATGGACTTACCTTGGTAGTAGAATATGTTGCCCGATTATAAGCAAACTCAACATGAGGTAAGCATTCTTCCCATTGCTTCAAATTTTTCTTCAAAATAGCTCGCAACATAGTACCCAAAGTGCGGTTCACAACCTCAGTTTGTCCATCAGTTTGTGGATGACAAGTTGTAGAAAATAGCAACTTTGTACCCAACTTATTCCAAAGCGTGCGCCAAAAATGACTCAAGAATTTTGCATCACGATCTGAAACAATAGTAGAAGGCATACCATGCAAACGTACAATTTCTTTGAAAAAAAGATCAGCAATATAACTAGCATCATCAGTTTTATGACATGGTATGAAGTGTGCCATCTTGGAAAAACGATCCACAACAACAAAAATGCTATCGCTCCCCCTCTTAGTCCTAGGCAGTCCTAAAATAAAGTCCATAGAAATATCCGTCCAAGGAATAGAAGGAACAGGAAGTGGCATGTATAAACCATGTGGATTCAATCGAGACTTAGCTTTTTGACATGTAGTGCAGCGAGCAACAAAACGCTCAACATCTTTCCTCATCCTTGGCCAAAAGAAGTGTGTGGCCAAAATATCCTCTGTCTTCTTAGCACCAAAATGACCCATCAATCCACCTCCATGCGCCTCCTGCAACAACAAAAGACGAACGGAACCAACTGGAATGCATAGGCGGTTAGCTCTAAACAAGAATCCATCATTCAACACAAATTTGTGCCAAGCACGACCTTCTTTACAGTGCAGCAATACATCTTTAAAATCAACATCAGCAACATATTGTTCTTTAATTGCCTCAAGTCCAAAAATTCTACAATCAAGTTGAGACAACAAAGTATATCGCCTAGATAAAGCATCAGCAATCACATTATCCTTCCCTTTCTTATGTTTAATAATATAAGGAAAAGACTCAATAAACTCAACCCATTTAGCATGTCTACGGTTCAAATTGCATTGAGAACGAATACACTTAAGTGATTCATGGTCAGAATGAATAAAAAATTCTTTGGGCAACAAATAATGACACCACGTCTCTAAAGAACGTACAAGTGCATATAGTTCCTTATCATACGTGGAATAATTCAAAACAGGCCCAGTAATTTTCTCACTAAAGTATGCAATAGGTTTACCATCTTGCATCAAAACACCACCAATGCCTATACCACTAGCATCACATTCAAGCTCAAAAGTCTTATCAAAATTGGGTAATTGCAGCAATGGTGCATGTGTAAGTTTGTCCTTCAAAGCATCAAAAGACTCATGATGTACCTTACCAAAATGGAAGTCAACGCACTTCTTTGTCAACTCATGCAATGGTGCAGCAATGGTGCTGAAATCTTTGACAAAGCGGCGGTAGAAACCTGCAAGACCAAGAAAACTCCTCACCTGTGTGATAGTTTTTGGTACAGGCCAGCTCTTTATGGCTTCAATCTTCGCCTCATCCACCTCAATTCCCTATGGAGTCACAACATAGCCAAGAAAAGAGACTCAATCCGTGCAAAAGGTGCACTTCTCAAGGTTACCAAATAAACGTGCAACTCGCAAAGCATCAAAAACAGCATGCAAATGAATCATATGATCATCCATGGATTTGCTATAAATCAAGATATAATCAAAGTAAACAACCACAAATTTGCCAATAAAAGGTCTTAAAACCTCATTCATCAAACGCATGAAAGTACTGGGTGCATTAGTCAACCCAAAAGGCATTACTAACCACTCATACAACCCGAATTTGGTTTTGAAAGCTGTTTTCCATTCATCTCCAAGTTTCATTCTAATTTGATGATAGCCACTACGCAAATCAATTTTAGTGAAAATTATAGCACCACATAACTCATCAAGCATGTCATCTAGCCTAGGAATAGGATGACGATACCTAATAGTAATGTTATTAATGGCTCTACAATCTACACACATACGCCAAGAACCATCTTTCTTAGGAACCAAAAGTACAGAAACAGCACAAGGACTAAGTGATTGACGAACATACCCACGATCCAAAAGGTCTTGGACTTGTCGTTGTATCTCCTTAGTCTCCTCAGGGTTGGTCCTATAAGCAGCACGGTTTGGTAAAGTAGCACCAGGAATCAAATCAATTTGATGCTCAATCCCTCTCAAAGGTGGCAATCCCGGGGGTATCTCAGCTGGGAAAACATCCTCATACTCCTGCAAAAGGTTAGTGACAGCAGGAGGCAAAGCACTAGAAGCAATATCACCAAGCGAAAACAAGGCTTGTTTGCATATCAAAGCATAGCAAATATCATCAGTAGAAATTTCAGCAAGCTCAGATTTTGTGGCAAGACATGAACGACCTTGTAATTTAATTGCAGCACCCTTAGAACTTGAAGAATCATTAACATTACTTAGTGTAGAAGCAGAATTAACAGGTTGCTGAATTTCAGGGCTTTTATTTTTCAAACTAGCAGCTCGTTCTAAATCAGCTTGTACAATTTCAGCAGGGGTCATTGGTAACAAAGTAATTTTAGTTCCTTTATGCATAAAAGTGTACTTATTACTTTTACCATGGTGTACAGCATCATTACCAAATTCCCAAGGTCTACCCAATAAAAGTGAACAAGCTTGCATGGGTACAACATCACAATCAACAGAATCCACATAGGAACCAATGGAAAAAGGAACTCTGCAAGTTTGTGTTACCTTAGCTTTTCCAGAGTCATTTAACCACTGAATGTAGTATGGATGTGGATGTGGGCGTGTGGTCAAATCAAGTTTCTTAACCACATCAGAACTCACCAAATTGTTGCAGCTTCCTCCATCAATGATGACACGTGCCCGACGGTTCTTGATGACGAAGAAAATCTGGAACAAGTTATGTCGCTGCATCATCTCGGGCTGCTGGATTTGTGTGCTAAGCACACGTTGCACAATAATATTCATGTAGCCCGTGGTATCTCCGCCTCCAAAGATGAGGTCACCGCTGGTGGCAGCGACATCCTCCTCCTCATCCTCCACATCGGAGGTGCTCATATAACCGCCATCATCTGTCGCCACATATGCCCGCCTACTTGGGCAATCTTTCTGCACATGGCCAAGACCATGGCAGCGGTGGCACTGAATCCCTGTAGTGCGTCCCGTCGAAGCAACAGAGGAGGCACTACTAGCCGGTACCTGCACAGAATTTTTACCTGAGCGCGTAGAAGGGGCAGGGGCTGATCTTGGTGCTACAGAAACATCACTAGCTGGTGGGGGCGGCCGGAAAGATGGCTTGGGCAGCCCCGAAGTCCCCGTCGGCCGTGGTGGGTAGAAATTCCTGGACTTGCTGTACTCCTCAAAAGCCTGGAAAAGTCCCTGTGATTCTTTCTCTGCAAGCATAGTATACTGGAAACACTGGTTGAGGGTATAAAATTCTTTATAATCAAGGATGTCCTGAATTTTTTTTCTCAAACCAGAATAAAAGCGGAAAATCTGATCCTCTACTTTTTCAACCACAGCACAACGAATCAAACCCTTCTGAAGCTCACTAAAATACTCCTGAACAGTTTTATCTCCTTGATCTAAACGCTGCAGTTTATTACAAATTTCTCTATAAAAAGAAGGAGGAACAAAACGATCACGCATTTCTACCTTAAGTTCTTCCCAAGTAGTAGGCAAATCGGTTTCAGCAGCTAGATCACTCCACCAAACAATAGCAAAGTCCTTAAACTCACTAGTGGCTTGTCTAACTCTATGTTGTTCAGGAACAAGATGGGCATTAAATTTTTGTTCTACCGTCATTTCCCAATCAAGGTAAGCATCACCATCGTACTGACCCGAAAACGAAGGAATTGAAAACTTAATTTTAGCATATGGATCATCTGGAGCATGGTTACCTTATGTGCGACGGTTGTGGTTGTTGAAACCACCCATACCTTGAGGGTTATGTTGCAAATGACGTCGTAACCTTGTGGTCCTTGTAGCTGACCTATCGACGGTGCCATCAGCCTTATACACCGTTGCTTCATCATGATCGTCTTCAACGTCGTTGTTGGTGTTGGTGTTGGTGTTGGTGTTGTTGTTGGTGTTGGTGTTGATGTTGGTGTTGTTGTTGTTGGTCTTGTGAGCGGTCTCCAATTCGACAACCTGATCGGTTAGCTTAGAGACTCTCTTATCCAACCGCTCAATGCTTTCTCCCAGGTGAAGCTTGGTGACGGCGTCGGTGACGGCCCTGGTGATCGTCTCTGCCAAATCACTCTGAACCGCTTGCAAAGCCTTCTGTAACTGATTTTGGCTCACGCACTCATCCAATTTTGAGGGTGAAGCACCCTCTCCATCGCTTCCTGACATCAGAAACACCAAAACAGGAAACAAAAGGTGAAGGTTATCCCTACAAAAGTACTAAGCAGTGGTGGCTCTCAACACAGCAAAAGGAAGCTTCTTGCAAAGCTCTTACAAAGTTCTGAAAACAACAAAACGAAGGTTACCAGGGAGAAGTGTTCCACGATTGCAAGGGTTACAAAATAACCTATGTGCTGTCCAGAAGAAGTATGTAGAGCTAGAAAGGCCAAATATATATATATATATATATATATATATATATATATATATATATATATGAGTGGCACACAATTCAAAAACAGATAGTAAAGCTGAATAAGTGTCCAAGTAACTTGTCCCTAGTTGCTGGTCTAACTATGTCCTAGAATAGTAGTGATAGCAAAGAAGAAACAAGGAGACAAAGGAACACAGTCGATAACAGGGGGCTTAGTGTAAAACAACCAAACTCAGAAATTCCAGGGGGCTAGATGGAGCACTAGTAGGAATCCCAAATTTTTTTTTATTTTATATTTTTGATATTTTTTCCCAACTCACTAGCAAACGGGGAGAAACCACAAAAAATTTCAGCTCAAACCTAGCTAGGACGTGGCCTACAGAAAATCTTGAAGTTTCAGAAAACGTCGAGTTTCAACTTGAATGAATTTTTTCTTTATCTTCCCGATTTTTTTTAAATTTTTTGATGAGGGCACACAGGGCGTAGCCGAGTGTGGTATGCTCAACTTTTTGTCAAGAATCTCCTGTAAAAATTTCAGCCAAAACGGACAACCGAGCGAAAAGTTATGGCTGTTTTACCGAAGGGGTGTCGGAATCGGTTATGAAGAGCCCGGGGGTTTGAGTGAAATCCGAGTCGGGCTTGGGGTCGGGTAGGGATTTTTTTTTTGGCAAGGTGGATGCAGCGGAAAGTGGAATTTGTGAAAATTGGTCCGAGGTGGTGAGGGTGGGTTTATGGTGGGATTAGGGTGGGCGTGTTGATCAATCAACCCTAGCACACAAAGCCGACAATACCGAGGAGGGTGAAGGGGATGGCGGCTAGGGTTGCAAGGGAAACACTACTGACGACAAAAACACAAACTAAACCAGCGACTAAACAAGAACTAGGGCACAAACTCAACACTACGGACTCTGAAATTGAAATATGCAAAGGCTAAACATGTGGTTATGGGCGGGGGAAATTTTTTTTTTGGTATTTTCTGTGGACGATAGGAAAAACACGAAAAAAAACTAAAGGGTAGTGTGAACCTGACGGTGCACCTGAAGCTCTGATTACCACTTGATGTGAACAAGGGTTCCCGATCTTCCAAAAGGTTCTTGGTAAGTTGATTTAGTCGGAGGCGACACACAAATCGATCCGGTTTCAGAACAGCACGTTCTAAACCCCGAAATTGCAGCACGACGTCTCCTCTGGTTATCAACCGTCCAAAGATGATTGACCTCGCCGAGAAGGCTATTCCCTGCCTGCGAATCAAGAACACAAGCAAGAACAACGAAGAATGCAACACAATTGCAGATGTATGATTAAACTCTCGAAGTTGGGGTCTCACAAACCGATGAACGGCGAAACTGTTTATGAACAGAATTAATCTAAGCAAAACCCGAACCCTAATGGTGCGGCGATGGCTGTATATAAAGACCCTAGGGTCGTGCAAGACCCTCTGGACGCGCCCCTAATTGGGCTCAACTAGATACAAAGCACCGACACAGATTCTGGACTCTCTCTTGTTTTGATGATTTCCGATGACTCCGGATGAATTTTGATATAAGGCCGGAGGCATTGGAAAGGTCTTCTCCTTATCTTTCTGTTCATATATAGAACGTTCAAATCCGAGTCCGTATGCGTCCTGGGCGACTGTTTTAGTGCAGACTGGTCCTGGGCCCCGAAACAGACTCGAAGTCGGTTTTGATTGGGCCTCCACTTTGGCTTCCAAGCCCTTGCTGGTCCTCCACGTTCCCAACTCCTTCTCCCATCATCTCCTGGTCCTCTCCATGGTTTCTAATCATAAAATAATCATTAGGTAGCAAACCATTCTCAAAAGTAACATATAGCGAAGAACGTAGGAACGAGCTCACCTCTAAATTTAGTCATCGTGCATGAGCTCTAGTCATTGGACCTTGCAAGTCCAGATTTGGAGGAGTGTTGTGTGTATCCATAGGAGTGATGTCCTCATCATCCTCCCCCTCTTGAAGTGGAGTCATCCTCGACTCGAGCTCATCCTCTTCTCCCAGGTATGGTTTCAAATCTGAAATGTTAAAAGTAGGACTAACCCCGAACTCGGGAGGCAACTCAAGTTTGTATGCATTATCATTAATCTTCTCCATTATTTTGAATGGACCATCAGCTCTAGGCATTAGTTTAGACCTTCTCAATTCTAGAAATCTATCCTTCCTTAAGTGTAACCACACTAAATCTCCTACATCAAGCTTTACTTCCTTTCTACCCTTACTACCAGCAATTTTATACTTTTCATTCATCTTTTCAATGCTAAGTCTAGTGGTCTCATGCATTTGCAAAATAAATTCAGCACGCTCCTTAGCATCAACATGAACTCTCTCATTAATAGGTAGCGGAAGTATATCAAGTGGAGTACGGGGATCAAAACCATACACTACCTTGAATGGACTTACCTTGGTAGTAGAATATGTTGCCCGATTATAAGCAAACTCAACATGAGGTAAGCATTCTTCCCATTGCTTCAAATTTTTCTTCAAAATAGCTCGCAACATAGTACCCAAAGTGCGGTTCACAACCTCAGTTTGTCCATCAGTTTGTGGATGACAAGTTGTAGAAAATAGCAACTTTGTACCCAACTTATTCCAAAGCGTGCGCCAAAAATGACTCAAGAATTTTGCATCATGATCTGAAACAATAGTAGAAGGCATACCATGCAAACGTACAATTTCTTTGAAAAAAAGATCAGCAATATAACTAGCATCATCAGTTTTATGACATGGTATGAAGTGTGCCATCTTGGAAAAATGATCCACAACAACAAAAATGCTATCGCTCCCCCTCTTAGTCCTAGGCAGTCCTAAAATAAAGTCCATAGAAATATCCGCCCAAGGAATAGAAGGAACAGGAAGTGGCATGTATAAACCATGTGGATTCAATCGAGACTTAGCTTTTTGACATGTAGTGCAGCGAGCAACAAAACGCTCAACATCTTTCCTCATCCTTGGCCAAAAGAAGTGTGTGGCCAAAATATCCTCTGTCTTCTTAGCACCAAAATGACCCATCAATCCACCTCCATGCGCCTCCTGCAACAACAAAAGACGAACGGAACCAACTGGAATGCATAGGCGGTTAGCTCTAAACAAGAATCCATCATTCAACATAAATTTGTGCCAAGCACGACCTTCTTTACAGTGCAGCAATACATCTTTAAAATCAACATCAGCAACATATTGTTCTTTAATTGCCTCAAGTCCAAAAATTCTACAATCAAGTTGAGACAACAAAGTATATCGCCTAGATAAAGCATCAGCAATCACATTATCCTTCCCTTTCTTATGTTTAATAATATAAGGAAAATACTCAATAAACTCAACCCATTTAGCATGTCTACGGTTCAAATTGCATTGAGAACGAATATACTTAAGTGATTCATGATCAGAATGAATAACAAATTCTACGGTTCAAATTACTCTCTTGTTTTGACGATTCCTGATGACTCCGGATGAATTTTGACATGAGTCTGGCGGCATTGGAAAGGTCTTCTCCTTATCTTTCCGTGCATATGTAGAACGTCCAAATCCGAGTTCGTATGCGTCCTGGGCGACTGTTTTAGTGCAGACTGATCCTGGGCCCCGAAACAGACTCGAAGTCGGTTTTGATTGGGCCTCCACTTTGGCTTCCAAGCCCTTGCTGGTCCTCCACGTTCCCAACTCCTTATCCCATCATCTCCTGGTCCTCTCCATGGTTTCTAATCATAAAATAATCATTAGGTAGCAAACCATTCTCAAAAGTAACATATAGCGAAGAACGTAGGAACGAGCTCACCTCTAAATTTAGTCGTCGTGCATGAGCTCTAGTCATTGGACCTTGCAAGTCCAGATTTGGAGGAGTGTTGTGTGTATCCATAGGAGTGATGTCCTCATCAAGAAGTGCCCTCTTGTTCTGTTTCGTACCCTTCGCAATTCCTTTTCATGTTCACTCTATCGATTAGTGTCATCGAAGCTCGCGCTCAGTGACACTAACATGGGGCTTTGGTGCAAAATCTCCTCGGGCGTGACTGCCTCTTTCCCGTAAAGTAACCTAAAGGGCGAGTATTTGGCGTCCCTGGTTTCGGTCGTAATGTGCGACCATATGACTCTTGGTAGTACTTCTGCCCACTTTCCTTTCTTGTCATCGAGGAGTATCTTTTTGATTACCTTGAATATAAGGTTGTTTGCTCTTTTGACGGCTCCATTTGACTGGGGGTGATATACTGACATGAAGTCGACATTGGTTCCAATGGAGTGACAGAATTCTTTGAACATATCATTCTTGAATTGTTTTCCATTGTCGACTGTTATGTCCCTTGGCACTCTAAAGCGGCAGATGACATTTTGCCAGAAGAACTTTCTAATTGTTGTTGCCGAGATGTTTGTGATTGGTTTCGCTTCGATCCACTTGGTGAAATATTCTAGCGCTACAACTGCCCACCTGTAATTCCCCGGGGCTGTGGGTAGGGGTCCAACGATGTCGATTCCCTAGCGTTGGAGAGGCCATGATGGGGCTATGAGCTGCTTTGGCTGCGAGGGTGCTGACTGCCTATTTGAGATTTTTTGACAGGCTTCGCATCTGGTTGCTACTTCTGCGGCGTCCTTGACCATAGATGGCCAGAAGAAACCTTGCCTAACTGCCTTTGCAGCTAATGGTCGAGGTGCGATATGCGCTCTGCAGATTCCCTCGTGTATCTCACTGAGTAGCTTGGTGCCCTCCGTTTTGCTTACACACTTAAGTAGTGGAGCGTAAATTCCTGACTTGTACAACTGACCCTCGATGATTCTGTAGTTCCTAGCCCTTTACTGCATTCTTTTAGCCTCTAACTCGATGTCTGGCTCATAAAAACCCCTAAGATACGCAATGATTTGAGTTCTCCAGTCTTCACTCATTACTGCGTGTATTTGCTTGGGGTCCTGGAGGACTATTTTGATCGAAGGTTCTATGATTGTTCGAAAGAACACATCTTGTGGTATTGCTTCTTGTCTTGCTGCCAACTTGGCGAGCTCGTCTGCCTCTGTGTTAAACTTTCTCTCGATGTACTGTATATCGAAGCCTTTGAAATACTTTTCCATACTTCGGATGGTGTTGTGGTATTTCTCAAGCAGTGGATCCCTGGTTGTGAATTCTTTGTCATATTGGCTAGCAACGATCTTGGAATCTGTTCTAGTTCTACACCTCTGGACTCGGAGTGCTCTCAGTTTCTTGAGCCCTAGCAGTACTGCCTCATACTCTGCTATGTTATTGGTGCACTTGTCCATTTCTTTACTAAACTCGAGCCTTGCAACGTATTTCATTTTCACACCCATGGGCGCAGTGACTACTGCTGCTATTCCTACCCCGGCCAGTCCCCAGGCTCTGTCACAGTGCACTGTCCACTCTGGCTCAGACCATGTTTGATTTTTTATGTGCTGTGGAGCTGTCCAATCTGTTATGAAGTCAGCAAGTACCTGAGACTTGATGGCACTGCATTTTTCGAAGTCTACTACATGATCTGAGAGTTCCATGGCCCATTTACCGATTGTTCCCGAAGCTTCTCGATTGCCAAATATTTCATTAAGTGGTTGGCTGGTGAGCACTTTGATGTGATGAACCTCAAAATAATGTCGCCGCTTTCTGGAGGCCATGACTACCGCGTATGCGATTTTTTCCATCTCGGAATATAGCCTCTTGGAGGCAGACAGTGCCTCGCTGACATAGTATACCGGTAGTTGCACCAAGAGTTCCTTCGGCTCCCTTTTAACCGTTTTGACTATTTTCTTTTCCTGTACAAGGACTGCACTGACTGCCGAATGGGACGCAGCGACGTATAACACTAGCACAGACCCAGGCTCTGGGTTGGTGAGCTTTGATTGCTTTTCGAGGTAGTTTTTTAGTTCTGCAAAGGCTCTTTGCTGTTTTGGACCCCATTCGAAGGGTTGAGCCCCTCGGAGTGTTTGGAAGAAGGGAAAGCTTCGCTCGGCTGATCTGGATATGAACCAGTTTAGTGGCGCCATTCTGCCTATGAGTTTCTGCACATCCTTTCGGCACTGGGGTTCTTGCATTTGGATGATTGCTTTGATTTTTTCTGGGTTAGCTTCCATGCCTTTGGCTGACACCAGAACACCGAGTACTCTTCCTTTTCGGATGCCGAAGACACACTTCTCTGGATTCAGTTTTACTTTGTTGCTCGAAGGTTTGCAAATGTTTCTGTGAGGTCTGAGATATGGTTGCCTTTTGCTTTGCTTGCTACTATGATGTCGTCCACATAAGCGTGTACGCTTTTCCCGAATTATGACTCGAAGGCTTTCTGATTCATGCGACAAAATGTGGGGCTGGCATTTTTCAATCCCTCGGGCATTCTTACGAAACAATAAGTACCAAAGGGTGTGATGTAACTTGTTTTTTCCTCATCCTCTATCCTTAGTCATATGTGATGATAGCCGAAAAAACAATCAAGCAGTGATAGCAGCTTACTCCCAGCTGCTGCGTCCATGATTTTGTCAATTTGGGGCAATGGGAAATCATCTTTGGGGCAAGCTTTGTTGAGATCTGTGAAGTCTATACACATTCTCCACTTCCCATTCTTTTTCTTCACCATTACGCAGTTTTCTAGCCAAGATGGATATTTGACTTCGCGGATAACAAAAGCATCGAGGAGCCATTGGACTTTCGCTCTGATATCTTATGTTTTCTCATCGGACATCTTTCGAAGCCTTTGTTTCTTTGGCCTGATCTTTGTGTCGACCTCTAGCTTGTGCTCTATGATGCTTCTGTCCACACCTTCGAGGTCTGCTAAAGACCAGGCAAATACATCTTTGTTCTTGCTTAGAAATGCTAGCAGTTTTTTCTCTTCTTTGGAATCTAAGCCAGAGCCTATAGTGACGAACTGGCCAAGTACTTGTTCGTCGAGGAGTACATTTTTGGTTTCTTCGTCTGGCTGAACTGCAACCTTCTCTTGCATTCGCTTTATGCTGCTCACGAGCTTTTCGAGCTCTCTCTTTATCCTCTAGCTGCTCTTGGCTGAAAACCTATATGTTGTTGCAGTTCCTTTGCCCCAGTGCATAACCTTTTTCTATGTCTCTTGCCATTTGCTGATCTCCTTTAACTGTGATAACCCCTCCAGCTGCTGGAATCTTCATACATAGATATGCAATGTGGATGATGGCTTCAAAGGTGTTAATTGTGCCCCGGCCAAATATGACGTTAAATGGGTGGCAAAGATCCACCACATCGAATGTTACATATTCTGTTCGAGGGTTTTGAGTGTTCCCGAACGATACTGGTAGGGAGATTGTGCCCATAGGAGTGATTTTTTTTTCCACCAAAGCCAATGAGTGGTATATTTGATGGCTGCAGAGAACTTTTGCTGAGGCCCATTTGCTCGAAGGTGTTTATGAACAGGATGTCTGCCTGGCTGCCGTTGTCTACAAGGACTTTACTGACCATCCAGGTGTGGATGTGGGCTTCGATTACGAATGCATCGACATGCGGATAAGCTTTGAGGTTGAGATCTGACTCGGTGAATATGATGGGAATATGAGACCACTTTGACTTGATAACAGGTCCTTCTATGAAAACGTTGTTTACCGTTTGAAAGTGATCTCTTCTTCTTCTTTTGTTTTCGAAGTCTGAAGATGACCCTCCGCATATCATTCCAATGTAACCTTGTACTGGGAAGGTTGTGGCTTGGTTTGGGTTGGCTCTGGTTTAGGCTGTGGTAGGTGTTGAGGCTCTTGCTTTTGCCTTTGTTGGTCTTGGTTGGGTGATGGTTGCTGGATTTGTTGTCTGGGTTGGGTGTATTGGTTGGACGGTTGTGTGGGGTGAGTTGGATGAAAATATGGGGATGGTGCGTAAAGTTGATGATGGTGGGTGCTTGGGTAGTGATAATTGGGCTGAGCAGGCTATGGATATGGTTGCTGGGGCCATGGCTTGGGCGATGTATAATTGATGGCTTTGGGTAAGGATGAAGCCTTCTTTTCTGCTTTGATCCTTTCTTGGATTTATTTTGCTTTGAGACAAGTGGAAGTTTTGTGCCCCTTGTCCTATCCGCAGTAGAAACAGTACGGCTTTCTGGCCAGTCGAGTCTAGACTTGAGAGCCTCGGCCTCTGCCACGCCCTCGTTGGCCGCTTCCTCTGAAACTATTGTTCTGGTTGCCTCTGCCCATAGTGTCTTCTTTCTCTCCCTCGATGTGACCAATGAATGAAGGGGAGAGTTCTGTGGATTGCTTGGTTTTTCTGTACTGCCTTTCTTGATAGCCACCTTCGCTATGTGACTGGTTGCGGCTCTTACTTTGACTTTGCTTGCGTCTCTTGTAATCCACATCCGATCTACTATACTCTTTGAACTTCATGCATAACATTTGCATGGTGTGCGGGGGTATCCGCGCACAGTATGGAGACATCTGGCATGCTCGCATGCCTCTGAGTACAGAGTTTATTGCCGCCTCATTCGTGACGCTCAGGGCCTGGGCTCCAAGCCTGAGGAATCTTCTGTAGTACTCATGTAATTGCTCATTCTCTTGCTGGGCGATATTCAACAGCTCGTGCGATGGTTCCATAATGGTGCGGAACCCTCAAAAGCTTGCGACCACCTTATCCCTGATGTTTTCCCAGCTGTACGGAGACCCGGGAGGCAGGTTGAAGTACCAATTAAGGGTGAACTCTTCGAGGGCGCAAACGAATGCGTTTGCCAGTGTTACCTCGTCTCCTCCCGCTGATATGATTGCTGCTTCGTAGCTCATGAGGAATTGCCTTGGGTCAGAATTTCTCCTGAATTTGGCTAGCGGTATCATTCTGAACTGCGACGAGTATGGAGCTCTTTGCATCCCTTTGGAAAGAGGTGAGTCTTTATCGATTATGCCCGTTGTGCTTGATCTTCGAATTGGCAGCACTTCTGCGGCTATTGGCTGATGACTTGGTGTGAGTTGTACTTCTTGCTCGAGGTACGGGTGGGCTTCGGGCATTGGGTTTGATTTCTGGCGGCTTGCCCTACCAATGGTTCTCTGGAGTTCTTCGACTTCTTTTACCAGTTGTAGATTCTTGAGTCTGAGCTGGGCTATGTACTCTTTCTCTTGTAATGTTTTCTCTCTCTCTGATAGAGCTTTGCTTCTTAGCTCTTGTTCTTGCAACAGCTGTTGCTTGAGTTGCTCAAGGTGCTTGGTTCTTTGGGCTAACAGTTCCATCTCTTGTGCTGCTGTCATCGAGGTTGGGGTGTTGCTTACCGGAGGGTTTGAGCTCGACGGTTGTTCAGGACGCTGTACTAGGTCTTTTAGGCCGCCCGCCGCTTCTGCTTGAAGCAATGGTTGCACTTTGGGGGTGTTCTCTTTTGTTACTTGCCATGTAGATTGGTCGTCAGCCAGTTGAGGGTCTCCTAGAGCACTGCTTCGTGGGGGCGGAGTGCCGCTCGAAGACAGCGGTCCGTGGAGTTGAGTCATCATGAGCTTATGTACGAGCTCACAACACGGTGGGCGCCACTGTTGGTGTCACAGAGCGCGAGTTTTAGTGCCACTAACAGAAAGAGTAAACATGGATGGAAATTATGAAGGGTATGAAACAGAACAAAAAGGCTCTTCTCACGCATCCCAAAAAAGATTCAGCCCCTTATAAGTAAGTAGGGGTGTTCCTTTTATAGGCCCGTACTTAGTCCATATACAAATGACCATTTTGTCCCTAATTACCTACTATATTCTTCGAATATTCTATACAAAATGGTCATAAAGGATAAATTGGTCATTTGAGCACTTCTGGTACCTTCCTTGCTCTGCACGCCACAACACGTGCTGGTGACACGTGTTGCCCTCTTCGCGCCAAACCGGTTCTTGATCTTGCCCAGCGCCCTGTCCTTCAAAGGATGACGGCTTCGTCCTCCAAGGGCGTGGAAGTACCGCCCGAAGGGTCTTGATTTTTCCGTGGCCTCCGATGAACACCTGTACCTTGAAGTTATGGTTAATAATAATAACAAGGATAACAATGTGTTGACTTTGACTTTTATTTGCGGCCCGACTTTGATGAACCCTTGAAGGGTGGCTTGCGAAGTGATCCCCCCAACACTTGTCTCATGACGTGTAGGTCACTAGAGTCAACTTGGCAGTCAACAGCGAGAGGATCGGGCACAAGTAGGAGACTTGGAGCCGGACGATCGGGAGGTCGGATGAAGTCAATGGTGATCCACACCGTACACGTGGAGAGGCAAGAAGCACAGACGGTTTTGCGGTTGAGCCTCAAAACCATGGGTGGTGATCAAGACGGTGGGGTTGACCAAGTCAAAGGTGATCGAGCGTCGGTGCAAGTAGAGGCTTCCAATGGACGAGAGGTGGGAGAGACTTGCCGACAAGGAGGATCACGGGACGAGGTGACACACGTCAAGATCAAGAAGTCATGCTTTGAGAAGCGTGCAAGGCGGTTTCTAGGTTTGGACCTCAAAACCGGTGGCGGTGGTTGGTGGTGCATGTGGCACCATCGCAAAGCTTGCGTCGAGACGAAGCAAAGTTGTGAAGGGCTCGATGGCGTTCGGGCGAAGGAAAAATAGTTAAATGGTTTTGCCCCAGGCGGTAGGTGGCAATGAGTTATAGGTCAAGGGTAGAAGAGTCTTGGACTCTGGGCCTATATAAGGAGAGGTGTGGCTGATGGGAGAGGTGCCTCTTCCCATTAGCCTTATTTAGGACTTCATTCAAAGTGCTAGGAGAGGTCTTCATGTAATAAAGCAGAGGAGAGGGAGTGTGAGAGACATCTCTTTCTCTTCCAAATAGTGGGAGGAAGTAGATGGCTTCCTAGCCTTGTATCCATCGATCTTGTTTCGTGCTCAAGATCTTCCTCTCTCCCTAAATCATGAATTTCTCTTTTTCTCTATTTTCGGAGCTATTTTTGTGGGAATTTATTATCTCATTTTTGGTCAAGTTTTGGGGCGGATTTCTTGAGGGATCTTAGTGCTATGATAAGCTAGAACAATCCTTCATGGGTCCTTGACCAAATCAAAAGCTCTAGCACCTTTGATTTGAAGGATTTCTCAAGTTTCTCCTTTTTGGTGTTCTTGGCATAAGATCTGAAATTCATGATGAACCCTTAAGCCAATTGAGTGGATCTTCTAGGATTAGGGTCGTGGTGTATTGAGGATTGGCTAGTCCAAAAATCGCACATTTTGGAGATTATTTGGTTGAGTTTTGGAGAGATTTGTGGAAAAAACACGATAGCTTTCTATTCTATCGGGGGTCGATCGGCACTGCCGATGACCAGAACCGGCACTGCCGGTGGGTCTGAACTCTGATCGGCACTGCCGATGCCACGATCGGCACTACCGGTGGCTTGAATCTGAACCCCGCACCGGCACTGCCGATAGCCACGACCGGCACTGCCGATGCGCTCTGACTGTTTCTTTCCAGAGTTTTAAGAACCCCGCACTGGTGCTGCCGATGGGTGTGACTGGCACTGCCAATGGTTGTGATCGGCACTGCTGATGGTTGTTCAGACTTGATCTGTTTTGGTGCGTTTCTTTGACAGTTTCGAGTCTTTTCAGTTCTTCTTTGTTTCTGCTGTGTTCCGCTGCTATTGTTGATCACTCCTAAGGTTAACACATCACAAGTTGGTGTGTGTGGTCTTGGTGATCGGTTTAGAGGTTGGTTTGGGTTGTAATTGGGACATAGGCCAAGTTCTTGTGAAGAATTTTTATTGGCTCCCATTCAACCCTCCTCCCTCTGGTCGCCTTCTCGGTGCTTCAATTGGTATCAGAGCTAGGTTTGATCACTAGTTGACCTTCACCGGTTTTGTGATCTGAAGGCGACATGGAGAAGCGTGCGGTCAAGCTCTGGATGTTTCATGGAGAGGATTTTCCCTACTGAAAGTCACGGACTAAGGCTTATCTCTTAAACCAAGGACGTGCAATTTGGGAGATAGTTGAGCAGGAGAATGCTATACCACAAGACCTCAACACTGCTCCCGTAGATGAGCTAACCGGGTATGAGAACAACTCCAAAGCTGTCAATATCCTGTTGTCTGCTCTATGTAGGAATGAATATGATCGTGTTTCTCATCTTGATACTGCACATGCCATTTGGGCAAAGCTTTGCACGTACCATGAGGGTACTGTTGACACCTGATTTTGGCAAGTGTTACAGCTTGGACTGCTGGTGGATGATGCTTTGCATGGTAGGAGTTCATGAGGCCTTTCTTGGCAGTAATATGGTTGGTAGTAATATGGCTGGTAGTAAGTTGGTGCAGGATATGAACATGAAGAACTTTGAAGCAGATCGATACAGGGGAGTAGATTCCAGAGAAGATACGTGCTTGGAGGTGTATAGTAAATTGAATAGGAAAGTCGTACGCACGTGAGTAAGATTCTGAAGATACCGCCAAGGGGATTAAGGAAAGTAATTAAAAAAAGGAAAAGCGAGGATCCAGCGTCAATACGTGAAAGAAAAGTATTGTTTGGCCGGGCAATCTCCAAGTATACGTGTAAAGGCTAGAGTCCTGTTCATGTTTAGATGAACGGCCATGCATAAAATTAGAAATATTATATTGACTTGTCGTACACTGTCACGAATGTTAGCTTTAGCTTTTTTCTTGTATCGCAAGACCAGTCGTCCCTACAAATATGAAGGGTCACGACAATTGTACGATATCTCTTGATCAATATACAACTTCGGCACATCGCCACCCTAGAAACAGGTATATCCCGACGGGTTCTTCATCTAGAGTGGGCTCTCCGCGATAGATGTAGGACTCGTCACCCTGGCGGGTTCGTCAACATGAAACAGGCTGCATCAACTGTTCGACCTCTATAACATGGCAGAGGACTCGCCACCCTGGTGATCACGATGGCGGAAGCTGGAGCTGCAACTGTTGGGTCCGATCTTCCAGCCAATTCGTCATGGTTGCTAGTTATCCGGTATACTAGATCTTTTTAGGTTGTTTTGCTAAGATATTCTGCATTCATAGTTAATTCTAGCGATTCAATCTAGTCTGATCTGTATATTCGAGTCACCTCTGAATAGATTTTAGTGATTAGATCTAGTACTGTGTGGTTGTTCATTCGTTCCAAGAACTGTCTCGGCTTAAACCGATCTTCTGGGATATCTAGAATTGTCTCGGTTAAGTTAGTTGGACAACCATGCAAGAACAATCTCGTCGCGAGGGTCTGTTCGGGGTATCGTCGGAGTGTTTAGTTGACGAGTTATCTGGTTACAAGAAGCAGCCGATAGATATTCACATGTTTAGTTCCTTTTTATCGACTCTGGTTCATTGACTATTGGTCCATCGGTTTTAGGTATTGCACTAGTCTTATTTGTCTAGCTAATAAATCATCATATAGTTTATTTATTTATCAGTATTATATTGGTTGAGTATTGTGATTCTTTTAACCGGCCGATATAGCGTTAAATATTATGATTAGTCTAGTGTTGCATCGGCTCATAAATTCATGCTTTGTATTATTATTATAAAGCCGATGTGTAATTATGTACTTAGTCTACATCATGTACTCCGGGCATGCATCAACTCTATGTCCGCATCGACTTTGTTCCTGCATCGACTTAGTCTTCATCGACTCTGTGCCTGGAGGCCATCGGCGACTTGTAGGCGCACACCTTGTCAGTTGAATGGTCAAACTGACTAACACGCCACGCATCATCTACAGCACGCCATCGGACCTGCACTGGAGCGTCAGAAGAACTTATATTTTTCATCACCAGATCAGAAGTCGGATTTATTTTCAATATCTTATAAGACCCGAAAGGATATCACGTCTTCTAGCTTTAGACGATCAAGAATATATGGCATCGGCTTTATTTTGTCTCGGGGGGCAAAGCCGATGCGTGGTTATTTCACATGGAGACAGTTGATATTATTTTTATCATTTCACCATTGGTTGGGTCCACACGTGTGAGCTGATGGCTGGAGACAATTGGAATTGCTTTATTCTGCACGTGAGGAAAGTTCCCCATTGACTTGCTATTTCTATCAACTTGCTCTGAGTATCAAACTAAGGCATAAGGAGAATTCGCTATCAGTACAAGCATGCATGGGGAATCAAGGTGGGCCACGTAATAGGAAAACATAACTGTTCAAGAGATGGTATTTGCTATTCCACTGCTATCGGCTGGAAAAGCTAGAATATTCAAAGATATAGCCCAAAGAAGAGACTGGCTTGATGCATCGGTTATTAGTACTGTTTATTGAAAAAATGCTAGTATATCGGCTGAGGAATGTCTCATCAGCAAAGCAGTAAAAAGAGTCGATGTGGTCATTGGGCCAATATAGTAGGATGTTATATTCAGAGTTATTTAGCAGAGTGAAGCCATTACTTCTGGTATCGGCATCGGCTATGATCAATTGAACATTTTGATCGACGCCAGTATGCTGAATATTTTGAAAAAAAAATATCATTGTCCCTAATGCTTTGAAGAGAAGATGGCAGTGTCAAATCAAACAGAGTAAAATTTAGAGGTTCTTGTTATGGCTGAAGGAGAAGACAACTTCCAACACCATTATTCCATCATCGCCTATGAAACTGTTTGGTCTTCATCGGACAGGTATTGCAAACTTGTTGGGAGGTGGAATGACAACTTTGATGGGCTCTAGTATTTCAGCGTCAAAAATAAAGGTGGCAATGGTTGAATAAGCAGTTGTGAAAAGGCATTAGAAAAAATTCTGCAATGGTGTGAATCCTGGAAGTGACCATCGGCCGATGTGTTGTGTTTTCTTTTTCACCATCGGCTGATGTGAGGAGCCTCAGGTGAGGAGTCGATATTTGATGTTGGCAGCAGATTAAGTTAACAATAATAATGGCTGGGCAGAGTTGATGCATGGTTGCATTCGTTGCATCGGCTGGCCACTATGAACATTGAAGACTTATCACGTCTGCAGTGTGGAAAAAATTCTCTATCGGCTTGGTACCACATCTATTATCATCTAATGGTCGGCTTGGCTTATGATATATATTGGCATTGGATTTGACGGCATCTCAAGGATCTGAAAGATAGAAGCCGATGGTGACAGGTACATGTTTATTTTGACAAGTCTTTATCTTGCCACCATCGACTAGCATATATTTTGTGGTGCCACCGACTGTTAGTGTATCGGCTGTGGATTATCTTCATCGGCTCGTATTAGCATACTTCTGAACAGCAGAGCCGATGCTTGGGATAAATATTTGGTGCTTATTTAGAAAAGTGTTATGAAGCCAGGATTTCATGCATAAGAGTTAGAGGAATCGACTTGGGGTACGAGGATGCGATGACACTGGTTAATCCTATCGACTTATTGCTCTGAGTGTCCACTACAGCATACGGAAAATTCGTTATCAGCTAACTGCATGATTATGCTTGTGGATTTTGGCATGTTGGAGTATTCATATCTTGGCCAGCTGCATCAATTATCTTTTCTCAGTGTTGAGTTCAATTAGAAGCAGCAATTTCTTGGGTGTCTCGATTGCTTCCTTACCCATATTGTATTGTCTTCATATTCTTGGCTGGGGGACAGATGCTGATGTATGGTTGCATCATGATGCAGGCTTATATGAAGATCATGATCTAACTGCATGACGCTTGCAAGCCCATGAGGATTGTTTTCTGGGGTATAAGCATCGGCTTGGTTGAAGAAATAACGGTAGCAAACCATCGAGGCAATGGTTGGGTCTGCAATGTATACAGAGGAACACAAGGATTCGAAAAGGGGTTCAGCCTTCTGCTGATGCGATAGATGAAGAAGTACTCAAGAAATTGAGCCTGATGTCGATTGTTGCGAGAACAGACGCATGATTACTTTGACAAGAGAGAGATATGCATACAGTTTTCATCGACTTGCCACCTTGAATCGTTGAAGCCCAATAGGCATGCTAATTAGTAAGAGTCAATTGGTATGGCTAACGTGTATCAACATGGAGACACGCCAGGAAGAACAGAGCATAAATTATTTGTTTGGCAAAAGATTCAGAAGATCAAGGAGGGGAAACGAGAATACCAATCGCAATCATGAATCATGTATGAGTTTTCTGAACAGAGGTTGTGCAGTTCAAGCCTTCATCACAGAGGAGAAAGGAGTTAGCATCAGTTTAGACAAAAGCAGGCTTTATTTTTAGGTTGAGCGTAAGCTGTCATTAGCGGGTCTGAGTCGTGAGCGTTCAAAAACGAAGCTGGGATTAAAGGTACTTCAGGTTTGATGTGAGTCGATTCATGATAAAAAGGGATCTTCCTATCGACTCTATGTTCTATATCGAAACAACAGAACAAGAAGCCGATGCATCATGAGAAGGTAGCTGATATCTCCTTTACACGGGGCAAAAGTATTCAAGTATCAGCTTGCCGCATCCCCATTTTATATTATAGTTATGCATCGGCTTGTCACCATGAAGTACTGAAGTCCAGTTTTTTCTCACGTTAATCAAGTCAGTTGCTAATGCCCTGAATTATGTGGTCTTGGACTGATGAAATTGTGTTGTACTGGCTTCTCTCTCTCTCTATCGGCTAAAACATGAAAGAGGTTCCGGGGGGGCAGACAATAGGCATTGATTAATGAAGGAAGAATTATCATCACAATATATTTGGGTACTGATTCAAGATCGAGCCGATGTGTGGATGCATCATAAGAAGACAACCGGTATTATTTATTATTTTACTACCAGCTGATACATGTATTACCTTTGTTTACTCCACATCGGCTGGCATATGTCTTTGTTTTTATTTCATCGGCTGGCATGTTTTTGCACTTCACGATCGACAAGTTTTTTTGTTCTATTCACTTAAATATCGGCTAGTCGATACAGCCAAAAGCGGATTCATCATCATCCAGTGGGCTTGAGCCGATGATAATGATAGAAGCTAATGGTTGGGATAGGTTTTCAAATCTATTAGGCTGTGGAACTTAAGTTATCGCCCTGCGTGTTGGTGCTGTCTTGGTTCAGTCCGATCCATCCAATCGTGACGATGGTTTAAGTCATATCAGATTGATAGGTCATAATTTGGTGACACATGAGCTTGTCACATGGAGCAGTTATCAGCCGATGAAAAGGAAGAAGCCGATGTCATGGACATGGATTGCTTGATGAGGATATTCACTGGAGTCAAGTGCGAAGTTGATCGGAAAAGGAACAAATGGGCTCGTGTGTTTCTAAAGGACAAGCAGAGGGTTGATTATCAAGTTGGGTTCACGAGTTGCTGAAAGATGCAGGTTGTTTTGTACTCGTCTGTTCTTTTCTCTGGTTGCAGCAGAAAGTCATGGCCATGGAATCCATCAAGGGAGGAATCGGCTGGAACGATTAATATAAAGCCGATTCTTGGGATTTTATAATGCTCGGGCTTCATATCAGTTTACTTATGATAATTTTCCTGGAGGAAGGAAACATACCGATGAGGGTGATGATTAATAAGAGCCGAGCAGATACATGGTGAAGGCAATTGACATCAAGTTGATCGTTGATCAATTGGTTCCGGGTATTTTCTTCCAAATCTTTGGCCTGCATGTTGCTATGATCTGGCGAATGGCCTTTTTGCTGCACGGCCCGATTAGTTGTACACTCAGACATATCCTTCAGTTGTGCCTAGATATGGAAGAGAAGTTTGAAGCTACAAAAGGGTATTGGTATGAAGTCGATGGAAGATTATCCTGCTTATGATCAGTAGAATTCTCATAATTGTTATCGTAGTCATTCGGAAGCAGCATTTGCTTGGGTGAGTTCATCGGTTGCAGTAGTGGATGTTGGTTGATAAGTTGTCAAGGAGCTTCATTATGTGCCTAAGATGGAGTCAATGAGTAACGTGGTGGCCGGGAGTTACTAAACTTTCTGGGAATTACATAATCTCATCTCGGTCTGGCGGAGTTATGTTGACTTTGGTTTTTCTCTGTTCATCGTCCATAGGGTAAATCATTGCAACAATATATATTTGAAGGGCATGATTTGATTATTCTCAGTCAAGCTGCAACATTTGAGAAGTTATTATTTCTAGGCAACTGGATTCAGCCAACATCAGAGGTATTTGCAGAGTTTCAAGTCCTTGGTAACGCATGGGCCATCTCAATACACGAGCAATGGATCCAAAGGGACGCTGGAGTCAAAATCCTACTACCGGATTCTAGCAAGTACCTAATATTTGTTGGGGGCAATCATCGGCTGAGTTGTTGTGATTAGTAGAGTAAGGAGCTGATGGAGGTAGCTACTGTCTGTTGACAAGGTATTCTAATGGAGCTACAGGGATTCCATTATTCAAGAGTTGTTCTTCCACTGTTTGGTCTAGCATTTTCATCAGATGACTCATGATTTGTGTTCAGCTTGTTCTGAAAATCATCGATGAATCATGTCTGGGTATCGCTGATGAGTACATCGGGAAGGACTCTGACTCCATTGCTAATTGGCTAGGACAGTTAAGCAGCAACAACTTTGAGCCGATTGAGTTAGAGAAACATCAAAGGTGTCAGCAATGGGTGCATGAAAGAAATATCTGCAGAGTTTGAGGCTTCGAGCAAAGGATTACAAGATGGAAAATTTCGGAACATATATTATATTCCAAAACTCGGGGGGGGGGGGGGGGAGGGGGGGCATGTGTTGACACCCGATTTTGGCAAGTGTTACAGCTTGGACTGCTGGTGGATGATGCTTTGCATGGTTCACGAGGCCTTTCTTAGTAGTAAGTCGGTGCAGGATATGAACATGAAGAACTTTGAAGCAGATCGATACAGGGGAGTAGATTCCAGAGAAGATACGTGCTTGGAGGTGTATAGTAAATTGACTAGGAAAGTCGTATGCACGTGAGTAAGCTTCTAAAGATACCATCAAGGGGATTAAGGAAAGTAATTAAAAAAAGGAAAAGCGAGGATCCAGCATCAATACGTGAAAGGAAAGTATTGTTTGGTCGGGCAATCTCCAAGTATACGCGTAAAGGCTTGAGTCCTGTTCATGTTTAGATGAACGGCCATGCATAAAATTAGGAATATTATATTGACTTGTCGTTCACTGCCACGAATGCTAGCTTTAGCATTTTTCTTGTATCGCAAGACCAGTCGTCCCTATAAATATGAAGGGTCATGACAATTGTACGATATCTTTTAATCAATATACAACTTCGGCGCATCGCCACCCTAGAAAGATGTATATCACGACGGGTTCTTCGTCTAGAGCGGGCTCTCCGCGATAGATGTAGGGCAGGTTCGTCGTCATGAAGCAGGTTGCATCGACTGTTCGACCTCTGCGACATGGCGGAGGACTCGCCACCCCGATGATCACGACGGTGGAAGCTACAGCTGCAACGGTTGGGTCCAATCTTCCAGCCAATTCGTCGTGGTTGCTAGTTATCCGGTATACTAGCTCTTTTTAGGTTATTTTGCTAGGATATTCTGCATTCATAGTTAGTTCTAGCGATTCAATCTAGTCTGATCTATATATTCGAGTCACCTTTGAATAGATTTTAGCGATAAGATCTAGTACTGTGTGGTTGTTCGTTTGTTCCAAGAACTTTCTCGGCTTATACCGATCTTCTGGGAACTATATCGATTAAGTCTGATCTTCTAGTTGGAAAACCATGCAAGAACGATTTTGTCGCAAGGGTCAGCTCGGGGTATCGTCGAAGTGTTTAGCTGACGAGTTATCTGGTTACAAGAAGCAGCCGAGAGATATTCACATGTTTAGTTCTTTTTTATCGGCTCTGGTTCATCGACTATTGATCCATCGGCTTTAGATATTGCACTAGTCTTATTTGTCTTGCCAATGAATCATCATGTAGTTTATTTATTTATCAGTATTATATCGGCTGAGTATTGTGATTCTATTAACCGACCGATATAGCGTTAAATATTGTGATTAGTCTAGTATTGCATCGGCTTAAATTCATGCTTTGTATTATTATTATAAAGCCGATGTGTAGTTATGTACTTAGTCTGCATCATGTACTCCGGGCATGCATCAACTCTATGTCCGCATCGACTTTGTTCCTGCATCGACTTAGTCTTCATCGACTCTATGCATGGAGGCCATCGGCGACTTGCAGGCGCACACATTGTCAGTTGAATGGTCAAACTAACTGGCACGCCGTGCACCATCTACAGCGCGCCATCAGACCTGCACTGGAGCTAAGCAAATCTCCCAGGCCTCGTGTTTGCACGCGGAGGATCAACAGTCTATTTTTTCGCATCAATAGGTACCAATCAAGTCAAGTCTATGCGTGAGGGTTCTTACAATAGACAGTACCAATCCTTTGCACAAAAACCTGGCGAGTCACTAGATGACATTTTTCGTAGGTTTGAGGCCATTGTGTGCAACTTGCGGACCTGTAGTAACCTTGTGTACAGTGATAATGATAGAGCTAAGCAATTGTTGTATTCACTTGATGAAAATGCTTGGGGGGTTAAGATTGCTGCACTAGAAAAACTGCTGATTTCAATACCCTGGACTATGAGCAGCTGTATAGCAAGCTAAAATCTCATGAACTATCTAGGAAGTCTTGTCCTAATCTTGCTAATCCTGCTTCTAGCATGGCTTTGCTTTCTATCTCTCAAAAGGGTAGTCACAGTGGTGCTTCTTATGGAACTAACCCCTCACTTGACAAGTCTTCTTTGGAGTTTGCTCTTTCTTCTCTTGTTGCAGCTTCCGATGAACAGATAGAGTGCATTCCTGATAAGGAGTTGTCCTTGCTCACAAGGAAGTTCAGGAAGTTCTACAACAACTGCAAGGAGAGAAGAGGAGGTGGTTCAAGAACTTGCTTTGAGTGTGGTGACCCGGGATACTTTATTGCTGACTGTCCCAAGAAGAAGAAGAAGAAGGTCGTGTACCATGACAACAACACTGAAGACTTCAAGCAGAAGAAGAACCGCTTCTACAAGAAAGGCAAGAACTCCAAGAAGTTCGCCAAGGCCATTGCATGCGCCTGTGTTGCCGCCTTGAGCGATGTGGACCTCACATCAAGCAAAGGCCTTACAAGCTCGAAGGAGGAGGTTGAGAAGCCATGAGTCAAGAGGAAGCATGACTTCACCGGGCTTTGCTTCATGGAAAAGAATGATCACGACACCGACTCTGGCTCCGACTCCGACACAAGCGAGGTACCTCCTACCCTTGATGAGCTCTCTTCTGAACTTGATCATTTGCGCGATGTTCTGCTCATGCAAGATGATAAGCTTCGCAATGCTGTTCGTGAGAATAGAGAGTTTAAGTCTAAGTTGGAGAGTGCTGAACATGAAATCACTTCGCTTCGGTCTAAGCTTGCAAAAGATGACATTGCTGTTGAGTGTGAGTCTTGTCAAGTTGCGATGAATGATCTTGCATAGAGGGAAAGTGTGCATGCTCAAGTTCCCAGTCAGCTTGAGAGTGCCCTTAAAGAGCTTGATGAATTCAAAGCTAGACCAACTCTTTTGGGTGCATGTCAGAAGTGCCCCGAGCTAACTAATAAGTTGGAAGCTCAAACCCTCAAAGTCAAAGAGCTCGAGTCCAAGCTGCTACATGAGACTCGCTAGAAAGTTCTCCCACCACCATGTGTAGTGTGTGGCTCTCTTAAGGATAAGCTTGCAATCACTAGAGAGGAAAACAAAATCCTAACCCAAGAAAATAACTATCTCATCTCTCGTCTCCAAAGAACCCTAGTGAGTGAGGAGAAGATTGAGAGTGAATTGGCAAGAGTCAAAGAAAGTGCCAGTAGGTCAATCTACAACTTGGGCATGGGATTTGAGAGGTGCGACAAGGAGAGTGAGAATGTGGGTAAGTTTGTGCCTAGCTCTAGCTACAAGGATGAGGAACAGTCCATCAAACCCACTGACACATACTACCCATCTAACCTCAATCCTTCCTTCAACCCAAAGCAAGCCGAGAAGCCAAAATCCAAACCCACTGTGCAAGCTAAGACTAAATATGAGAGTGTCTATATTTGCATGTTTTGTGGTCGTAAGGGTCATTTGAATGAGTACTGTTATAGGCGTAAGAGGATTGAGAGGATGCAAGCTGAGTTAACTAGAAATATGCATCATGATGATTTTGTTGGTTTTTAGCCTCGCTCTTTTTCTCGTGCTTATCGTGGACAGGGTCATTCCTTATATGGCTTTGATTCACGAAACAGAGGCTTTGCGCAGCAGCGCTTTGGCGCCCCATGTTTTCCCTATCGTGATGAGCGTCGCTCACGTGGATTTGACTTTCACACAGATGATTTCTATCCTCACAACCACAGGTTTGAGTCGAGATGCTTTGACAGGCCACGCTTTCCCCATCATGGTTCTCGTCCCACGTGTTCGACTGGTAATGTGCAAAGAACTGTGATAACTCATGCAGGTCGTGTGATTTGGTGTTGGCTTCCCAAGAGTTTTCTTTCTAATCCTAGCACTAAGTCATCGATCTTTCCTTCTTGTTCTATGTAGGCAGTGGGTGGAGGTCTGGAGAACAAATGGCTAACGGACTCCGGGTGTTCACGCCACATGACCGGAGATGCAAAGTGGTTCTCCAGCCTCATTCCCATGAAGCGCCGGGAGTATGTGACCTTTGGGGATGACAAGAGAGGGAGAGTGAAGGCAAGAGGCGCGGTAAAGGTAAATGATAAATTCACTCTCAAGGATATTGGTTTGGTTGAGCATCTCAAGTATAATCTCCTCTCTGTCTCTTAGTTGCTTGATGTTGGTTTGGAAGTGCGCTTTAAGAAAAATGCTTCTTGTGTTCTTGATTCGAATGGCTATTTCGTTTGTGGGATCTCTAGCATTAGGAAAGTTTTTCAGACTGATTTTGTTGGTTCTCCTGATTCTCACAAGTGCTTGTTTGCTCAATATTCTTCTGAGCTCTGGAAATGGCATAGGAGACTAGGTCACATGAGCTTTGACTTGCTTTGTCGCTTGAGTGACCTAGGTTTGATCCGAGGATTGCCTAAGCTCAAATTTGATAAGAATTTGGTTTGTGCTTCTTGTCGTTATGGAAAAATGATTGCCGCTTCTCACCCACCAATTAATTTGGTGATGACTGAATGCCTTGGAGAGTTGCTTCACATGGACACTGTTGGTCCTTCTCGGGTTCGTTCAGCGGGTGGGAAGTGGTATGTTCTTGTGATTATTGATGAATACTCTCGCTACTCTTGGGTTTACTTTCTTGAGAGCAAGGATGAAGTGTTTCATCACTTTTGGAGCTTAGCTTTGAGGTTGTTCAAAGAATTTCCTGGTGTATTATGAGCAATTCGCAGTGATAATGGCACCGAGTTCAAGAACTCCTCCTTTGATGCTTTCTGCCTTGAGCATGGTATTGAGCATCAGTTTTTAGCACCTCTTGTCCCTCAGTAGAATGGTGTGGTCGAAAGAAAGAACAGAACCTTGGTGGAAATGGCCCGGGCGATGCTCGACGAGCATAGGACTCCAAGACGGTTTTGGGCTGAGGCCATTAGCACTGCTTGCTATGTTTCCAATCGGATTTTCTTGCCCTTAATTCTTAATGTGACTTCCTATGAGCTACGCTTTGGGAGAAAGCCATCAGTTTCTCATTTGCGTGCCTTTGGTTGCAAGAGTTTTATTCTCAAGCGTGGCAATCTTGATAAGTTTAAGTCGAGATCTTCCGATGGCATCTTTCTTGGCTACACCCCTCATGGCCATTCCTACAGTTCTGAATTTAGAGATTAACACCATCGTAGAATCCTGCGATGTAACCTTTGATGAATCAAACTCTTGTGCAAGCAATGTGATTGAGACTGCAGATACCAAGGAGATGGAGGAGAGTATCTTTATAGAAGAGGACCTACAGGGCTTGGATGATGATGATGATGATGAGTCATTCCATCCCATATCCGAGCTTGTTCCTACTACTTCCACCACTCCAGCGGAGAGTCCAGAAGCTTCTACATCGACCTCAGCAGCTGTCGAGCCAGCTCCAGCTGTGGTTGAGGGGGAGGTATGCTCTGAGAGAGAGGCTCCGCACCACACTCAGCGTCAACATCTACCTCAACAGATGATCGGTAATCTCTATGAGAGGACAACAAGGTCAAGGTCTGCACATCTCTCTTGCTTTACTAATTCTCTCTTTGTTACCACCTTTGAAGCTCGAGATGTTGGACACGCATTATCTGATGAACATTGGGTTGATGCCATGCATGAGGAATTGGAAAACTTTAAGAGAAACAAAGTGTGGACCCTAGTAGAGCCTCCTGTTGGTGCCAATGTCATAGGAACCAAGTGGGTTTTCAAAAACAAGCATGGGGAAGATGGTGAGGTTGTTAGAAACAAGGCTAGGCTTGTTGCCCAGGGTTTCAGTCAAGTGGAGGGCTTAGACTATGGGGAAACCTTTGCTCCTGTTGCACGCATAGAAGCCATTAGGATCTTTCTTGCATTTGTTGCCTCTAAGGCATTAGACTCTACCAAATGGATGTCAAGAGTGCTTTCCTAAATAGTTTCATAGAGGAAGAGGTTTATGTGAGACAACCACCTGGCTTTGAGCACCGTAAATACCAAAACCGTGTGTACAAGCTTCAAAAGGCTTTGTATGGGCTAAAGCAAGCACCTAGGGCTTGGTATGCTAGGCTTAAGACCTTCTTGTTAGAGCGCGAGTATGTCATCGGGTGTGTTGATAAAACCTTGTTCACTCTAAAGCATGGCAATGACTTTCTAATGGTTCAGATTTACGTGAATGATATCATCTTTGAAGGTTCCTCTCATGCTCTTGTGTCCAGATTTCAGGAAGCTATGGAAAGTAAATTTTAGATGTCGATAATGGACGAGCTCACCTTCTTTCTTGGACTTCAAATCAAGCAGTGCAAGCAAGACACCTTCATACATCAAGCCAAGTACACGAAGGATCTCCTGAAGAAGTTTGACATGGTCAATGTGAAGTCGTTGTCAACACCAATGTCCATAACAACGACACTTGACCCTGACGAAGACTGTGAAACGGTGGATCAAAGGGAGTACAGGAGCATGATTGACTCTCTCTTGTACTTGATGGTGACAAGACCCGACATACACTTTGCAGTGTGTCTTTGTGCTTGCTTTCAGGCTTTCCCAAGGTGACTCATCGCAAGGCTGTCAAGCGCATCTTCAAGTATCTCAAATACACCCTTGAGTTCGGTCTTTGGTACTTTGCATCTTCATCTCTTGATCTCATTGGGTATTCGGATGCGGACTTTGCTGGGTGTAGAATTGATAGGAAGAGCACTTCTGGTACTTGCTATTTCTTGGGTACTTCTTTGATTTGTTGGTCTTCTCGTAAGCAGTCGAGTGTAGCCCGATCCACCACAGAGGCTGAGTATGTTGCTGCTGCTAGCTGCTGCTCACAAATCCTATGGATTGTGTCCATCATGAGAGACTATGGGTTAACCTTTAAGGGTGTTCCACTCATGTATAATAACTCCAGTGCCATATGCTTAGCCAAGAACCCAGTTCTATATGGTAAGGTCAAACACATAAATGTGAGATTCCACTTCCTAAGAGATAATGTTGAGAAGGGAGATGTTGAGGTCAAATACATCAACACCAAAAACCAATTGGCTGATATTCTCACTAAGCCCCTAGATGCTTCGAGATTTGCTTTTCATCAGGGGGAGCTTGGTGTTTACCATCCTTATGACATCATTTGAGGGGGGAGTTGGTGTTCTCTTGTATAAATGTATCTTACCTTTTTGCATTGCATCTCATATGTAATATATGCATTGGTAGATGAGATTTGATTCTTATGCTTTCTTGCATTTCTCTTTGCTATGATAGAGCTTGAACTAAGTTGTGTGGATATGATAGTAATATCTCATGCTTAGATTTTCAAGATGGCTTGTTATAGACTCTTTTGAGCAACTTGCTAATCTTAAAGGTAAACTTAGCTTCTTGTGAACCTTATGCACTAATCTTGCTAAGACTTGCTCACCATGTGCATAATTTCTTTTATCCCTGTCAAGACTTGTGTTGAGGCTAGTCTAGAGGATATCTTAACTTTGGCACCTTGTGTTTGCGAAATGGAAGGCTTTGCAAATGTTTAGCTCATGATGGAACATTGTGGGAATGTGTGTTCCTTTTGCCGCAAAGGCATGCTCTTTTGTCTTGTGAATAAATCATGAAAAATCTGCTAAGTGCTTTGAGCAAAATAATTCTAAATTGCTAAATCCAAACACTGTGACTTGAGGCCTCGAGGTGTTTGCCGTACCCAGTCATGCGATCCTCCACGGGATAAGAGGACACATGAGGATAAACAATAAACACTTGATCAAATGAGTCTCTGTTGCATATGTGAGCATTTGTAAAGCTCATTTTCTACGAATGCTTGTTGCCCTAGTTGAGATTGAGACTGGCTAGTTTCTTTTGATTCACTTGATGCCTGTTTTGCCTTGGATGGGAGTACTTATACATGTGGTGGTAGTTATTCTCATGATGAGTAAATTTGATTCTATCTAAGCTAGTCAATGTCTTTGTTTAGCTTGTATAGCGCTTGGTATTTGTGCTTTGCTATCTATTTTTTGTCTTTGTATGATGGTGAGCTATTGCTTTTACACTTTATGGTCTATGTTTTTTATTAGCACAGTTAAATGCCTGTCTGCATAATTGTTGAAGCTCCTTAGGTTTGCATCTTCATGCATTGCATGTTTGTTTGCTCTTTTGCCTCTTTGATGAGTTCATTGCCAAAGGGGGAGAAATAAGTGCCTAAGAGGAGAAAATGTTGGATCATGCACAAATAATGCTAAGAAACTTAAAATGATTTATTTCGCATTACATGAGACCTACCACAAGTTGAGGGGGAGCATATCTTATCATGTCCTTGAGCGTTTCCTTGTGCTTTTCACATTTTTTGTGTCTCAAGTCACTTTCTTTACCAACTCTTGGTTTTGTGATCCCTATTTTGCTAGATGGCCTATTTTTACCTTTTCTTTGGGTTTGACCATTTGGATGTGCTTATTCGGCTTCGCATTTCAATCTCTAATCTTTGTGCATTTGGTGTTGTCAATGTACTCATCAAGGGGGAGATTGAGAAAACATGTGGATATGTGCCATGGTTTGCAATATGTGATGAGTAATTGACATTGGTTGAGTCTGTGTTTGAGTTGAAATGCGGGAATCTGGGGATTGCAGGAGTTTGTGCATATCATGGTTTTGATTAATCGGAGTTGGTGAGGATGTTGGAGAGGTTACAGAAAATGGGAAATATGTTTGCTTGTCTCATGATGTGTAGGTCACTCGAGTCAACTTGGCGGTCAACGGCGAGAGGAGTAGGAAACTTGGGGCCGGACGATCGGGAGGTCGGATGAAGTCAAGGGTGATCCACACCGTACACGTGAAGAGGCAAGAAGCACGGACGATTTCACGGTTGAGTCACAAAAACATGGGTGGTGATCAAGACAGCTGGGTTGACCAAGTCAAAGGTGATCGAGCGTCGGTGCAAGTAGAGGCTTCCAATGGACCGGAGGCGGGAGAGACTTGCCAACGAGGAGGATCACGGGACGAAGTGACACACGTCAAGATCAAGAAGTCGCGCTTTAAATTTGAATTTGATTTCGAATTTCAAATTTCAAATTTGAATTTTGAACTCGAATTTGAAATTTGATTTCGAATTTTTGAAATTTGAAATTTTTATGATCTCCATGAGCTCATATTAATTGTTTTGTGGTTCTTGTTATTTTATTTGGAGCTTATATATGTGTCGTGACTTTAATAAACAGCCAAGGACATTTTGAACATTTTCAGGCCCGGTCCCACTCGTCAGGTGCTACTAATGGTAAAAAATTGACGGAATGCTAACGGAATGGCGTAGAGGTCAAAGAAGTTTAGGTGGATAGCACCAGGGTGCGAACAAACTTTTTAGTGCCATACAGGTCATGACCATTTTTTTTTAGTGGCACACAGGTAAAAGGCTCCTTATGTTTCCTATATTCGTACAGCTGACCATAAAAAAAAATTAGACCGTCAAAAAAATATTTGTACAGCTTGCCTCTGATTTTTATGTTCTAATGATAGCTACAATTTCATCTCACCGTAAAAAAAATAATTAGACCGTCAAAAAAAATATTTGTACAGCTTGCGTCTGTCTCTGATTTTTATGTTCTGATGATAGCTATAATTTCATCTCTTCACATACTTTCAGTGTTTCCCCCTGTATTTTTTTAGTTTTTTCTCTGTTCTTACATTTCTTTTTTGTCTTTTCTGATGATGTAGAAGCTAAAAAAAATACTGCTTGCTGAAGAAGGGTTCAGAGTGGTCAACTAGAAGCCCTCCTTCCGAACTGTGGATTCCCATTTATGATTAACATAGATGCCATACCCTTGTCAAAGAATGTCATGATCCTGCACTGGATGTGTTGATTGCTGATGTATGTCTACAGCCTAACCAAATTATAAGGTTTTACCCTATCGTTGCTGAAAACAAATCCTTTGTCGGAGAGCTATGCTTGCTGAAATTTCCTATTGACATCTACCTTCTCTAATGCAGTTACATTTACATGCTTGACATCTACCTTCTTTACTCACCGGGCTTCATAATCAGTCAAAAACAACATAGGTGCGTCGAATTATTATGAGAGATTCGAAGTGCATACAGCCTCATTTATGAAATAACTGTAGATCATCTAAGCTATGCGCTTTGTTTCTTTGGGGCGTCTTATAATATTGGTCTACCTCTTCCTCGTGTATTTTGTATTCAGAAAAACTGAATGAAAATCTATATTTGGAGTCACAGGGTTGCTGAATTTGATGCTGGTGCAGTTTGTGATATGAGCCAGGAAAATCTTGTTAATGCACGATATAGCTTCCCTTTTATATCAGTTTATTTGCACTATATTGTTTCCTCTGATATTTTCTGAAAATAGTAGATGAAACCTCAATGAGTGGCAACACGGCATGTATGCATGCCTGCGTTTCTCTTATTCTTCCCTGTAAATAGTGTTTCTTTTTCGTTCTAAGTTCAATCAGTATTGTCCTATTTTTGACAGGAAACAACGATGATACAATTCATAGGTCAGCCAGTTACTTGCCTGTTTACACCCCAGATTCTGATTCACCTATATTTTTATTTCTGTTTTTTTATGGCTCTGACTCTGAGCATATACTCAGAAACTCCACGGTGGACGATCAAAGAAAGCACCCCTGGTCCGGGTGAAAATAAATCCCGAGGGCATGTCACCTTACACTAGTAGCCTGTATAATCGGAACCAAAACCGCTAGGCTGAACTATCCTGCGGGTGAAAGCGCAAGTTAACTGGTGCCAAACCGCCAAAGCAAGCACCATCCCACTTATGCAGCTTTCTTGATTGCCTCAACATCAGTCAAGTTCGGTTAATTTAGTTAAATTTTTTATACTGTATCAGAACCTGCCCAATAATGGAGAATTGACATAACCATATAGAATACATCACCGTTGCATACTACTACCTCTGGATTTTATTTGTTGATGTAGGCTAGTGCAAATTTGCACCAGCCAACGTTAACAAAATAAAACCGGAGGGAGTAGTAGCAAAATGGCATCATGATAAACTGAAGTCACTAGTAACCGACTTCCAGAAGAAAGAGTTTAGCATACCAATTACGACCTTAACTGCTACTGCATACTAGCAACTGATATCCATTTGAGTTGTAGCTACCAGAAGTTTCCTTGATATAGTAAAGAAAGTATGCAATCAGAAACTAACAGCCCATCCCCATCATGATCAGGCATTCAGGCTAGGCAACTATATATTGTTGCGTCCTTCACCTTGAGAGATGCAGAACTTCGCAGGATGTTGGATGCAGGTTCTTCAATGATGCAACCTGGAGGAGCTCCTAGCTCCTGGAGTAGTTGCAGGTGATGGCTTGCCAGGGGTGGTGACGGCCACAGTAGCACCGGCAGGCTGGAGCATGTCGATGCGGATGCTGAGGGCGACCGTCTGGTGAAGCGGCAGATGGTGGTACAGGCCCATGAACGCGCGCTCGTCCGGCCCGGCCCGCTCGGCAGGCAACGCGCTGCTACACACCTTGTACTCCATGACGACCACCTGACGATCTCTGTCGACGTCGTCGTCGTCATCATCGTCGCCGCCGCCCCAGACCTTTACTCCGAGCCGACACCTGTACTGCGGCGCCACGCCGGCGGCGGCGTTCGCCCTCACGCAGACCACGGAGACCGCCGCGTCCTGGCCGGAAGCCCCCATCGAGACAACGAACAGGCTCCGGTCCGGGCCCACGAGCGCGCGCCAGCGCAGCGCGGCCGAGATCGTGAGCTCCAGGTCCTGGCCGTAGCGCGCCGAGACGAGGGGCCGGTGGTGGCTGGTGTGCTCGGCGGCGATGTGGTCGATGAGCATCGGCGGCGAGCCGACGAAGGGGCAGCCCTGTTCCGGGCAGCAGCACGACGCGAACGGGCACGCGCGCCGCTGGTGGTCGTCGAGGTCGCAGTAGCGGACACGGCTGCTGCAGCCGTAGGATTCGTAGGGCACGGCATGGTGCCAGAGAGGACGAAGTGTTCCGCGACGGGGCTGCGGCCGTAGACGAGGTCGCAGATGCGGCACTTGTTGGAGGGCAGGGCGACGGCGTGGCAAGCGCCGCAAGCAAAGTGCAGAGCGTCGCACTGCACAAATAAAATCTCGCCCATTATTAGAAATTCATTGAAGAACGTTCTCTCATCTTTGGAAGAAAGAAAAAACGAAACAAGGCGAAATATCACAGATTACCTGGAAGATTGGAGGCTTCAATGGGTGGGTGCAGAGGGGGCAGTCGAACTTGGTCTTGTCGAAAGACAAGTTGATCCGCGGATTGGAGATGTTGCCGTCTGCCGCCGCGACCACAATGGCGGTCGACTTGCCGCCTCCTTCCATCTCTACCTCCTGCACTTCCTGCTTCACTGGAACGGGATGAAAAGCAGCCGATGCATCCACCTTCGCCTTCTTGGCACGTCCCTCCATCCTCTCTCTCTCTCTCTCTCTCTCTCTCTCTCTCTGCCTCTGATGTGACCGCAGGGAAGAAGTTTTGATGGGTGGAGTAATTATATATTGAAGTGAGAATGTCACCAAAACTGTAGCAGATGCTTTTTGGAAGTTGGAACTTGGAACACACACAGAGAATTATTCCAGTCTTTCCACCTTCCGCCTCGCCAGTCGACCAGTCAGCCGCGGCGTCACGGTGAGTATGCGCGACCCGAGCTGCTGTTCGTGGGCCGAGCCCACCGACTCGGTAGGCCGATCAGTCGCAGAGGGATAGTGCTTCCAGCACAGACCAGTCTCAATACATCATTTCATATCATAGTTTTTAATAATACTATATCATATTTTTAATCTTGATTTAGAGGTTGTTTGTTTCTTAAACAGATTATCTAATCTAGATTATTGGCGATAGGTTAAATAATCTGGAAGAGCTGGTAATTTAGGTAGGTAATATGATAGGTAATTTAGGTAGGTAACATGATAGGTAATTTAGGTAGGCATGTATAGCTTAGTCTTTGAAATATAGATAATTTAGAAAGAAAAAAAGTACTATGCATATAGTATATAATGATTTATTATAATGTAGAAGTAACACACTGTATATGTCATTTGTTATGTAGGGAGATATAGCGGATCGTAATCAAAGTGATGCTCTATGGAAGCATGGTGTAAACCAATTTCCAAGATGGTCATGCAAGTATTATAAAATTTCAAGAAAGGAGTTGGTGCCAATCGATTGAAACATCATTTGGAAGGAAGAGGTGGTAATGTGATACATTATAGTAATGTTCCATCAAATGTTTGTGACTACTATCGTCGTGAGCTGGATAGAATTGTGACCAGAAAGAAATACATACAGCGGGATAATTTGAGAAGGGAGGAAGTTGCTAGAGAAGGAAATGTGATCCATGATATTAATGATGATGAGGATGAGGTGTTGCAGCGTGTGTTGGATTTGTCTCGAGAGGAGGAGGCATATGTTAGGCGCGTTCGTGATCAAGGTGGGCAATATGAGCATGGAGGTGGTTCATCTCAATCTCAGGGTGGCGGATTGCTAGGTATGCTCAGACGGTCCATGTCCGTGAGGGGAAGGAAGGAGAAGGTTCAAACTAGGATTGATACTAGGCCATAGACAGCAAAATGCAAGGCTGGAAAAAATGCAATTGGCAGGGTTTGGTCAAAATGGTTCCACATTGAAGCCATCCCTGATAGGAAGACTGATAATCCTTACTTTCAAGTCTCCGTCAAGGAGACTCAAAGTGGGGTGAGCAGATTTTTTTTTATTTTTGTTGAACGTGTCTGAATGCATGGGCTAATTTATATATATTTGATGTTGCAGGTGAGGGCATTGCAGTCCCAACTGGCCGTGAGATTGATGGAGTATATTTAGATGAAAACAAGGCTGAAATAAAAAAGCAGTTTGAGAAGTTCCAGCGAGAGTGGCCAACTCACGGTATTACAATAATGTGTGATTCATGGACGGGACCAACAGGGATGAATGTCATCAACTTCATGGTGTATTGTAATAGAATAATGTATTTCCACAAATCAGTTGATGCCACTGGGCATAGCCAGGATGCAAAGTTTATTTTTGGGGTAAGTCAATGTCATTTGATGAACTTGTTAATATGTCCTCTGTCATCTTACTAAAGAATTTTTGTGTTGACAGGAATTTGAAAATGTGATTAAAGAGTTGGGTCCAGAACATATTATTCAGATAATCACTGATAATGGCTCAAACTACAAGAAGGCATGCAAAATGGTGACTAAGAAGTACAACATTGTCTGGCAGCCGTGTGTTGCTCACACTATCAATTTGATGCTTAAATCTATTGGTGAGTTTCCGGAGCACAAAGGTATGATTGAGGCCAGTAGGAGAATTTGTCGATGGTTTTACAACCACAATAAGTTGCATGCCATGATGAGGACCGCAATTGGAGGTGAGTTGGTAAGATGGAATGCTACTAGATTTGGTACAAATTATATATTTTTGGAAAGCATGCTCCGACGTAAAGATAAATTTATGACATGGGTGGCTTCAAGCACATTCTTGGAAAGTCGTTTTGCCGACATGGGTGAGGGAAGATATGCTCATTCATGTCTTTCTAGCTTGTCATGGTGGGACAACATGAGCTTGGTGGTCAAGTCTGTGGAACCTTTGTACGCATTCCTTGATTTGTAGATCAGGACAAGAAGCCAAACTTGAGTGAAGTCCTATTAAGATTTCATATAGTGAGGAATGAGTATGAAAGTTTATTTCAGGGCAATCCCGTGAACTTGAACAATATATGGCAGTGATCAATCCTAGGATGGGTGATATTGCAAGCAACACTTATGTCAATGCAGCTGCTGCTTTACATCCCAAATGTCACTATATGTATGGCACATCAAATAACGTTCTAAATGACCTTCGAGAGGCATTTCAGTTTATGGCAGACACCGACACATGTGTTTTGGCATTGCATGAAGCTGAGACTTATAGAAGAAAAGAGGGCTCATTTGCTTCAGAGTTGGCTCGTAAGATGGCATGTGATAATAATACTTCACCTTGTAAGTTATTGTCCATTTGCTTCAAAGTCATCCATATTTTATGTGAAACATTCACTTATGTTATGTTCTTTTATTTGTTATAGCACAATGGTGAGCTATGTTTGGGAGTGACACACCAACTCTCCAAAAGCTTGCACTACGTCTTGTGTCTCAATGTTGTTCCTCTAGCGGCTGTGAGCGTAATTGGAGTACGTTTGCTTTGATCCACACAAAGGTACGCAACAAGTTGTCATATAAGAAACTCCACAAATTGGTGTATGTGAACTATAACCTACGCATTCGTATGAGGCAAGCTGAATTATACAAGCCACCAGAAGATGATCCATTCGACCGATTAATGGAACTTTCTTTATATGATCAAGCAAATCCGATACGGGATTGGATGGAGAACGGTCAGTCCAATGTTGTGCCATTACTTGATGAGGAGAGCACTGAGAGTGACACCCCTATTCCGTCAAGAATGATGATCAAAGATGATACTCCTACAGAGTTACAAAGAATTACTGGTACTACTTCTCTTGCTGAGTGGGCGGATAAACATGTGAGTGACACACATATAGGAAAGCGCAAAATGTTAAGCATGAGAAGGAAGCAAAAAGGCAAGAAACAGAAGAAGACAACTAAAGAAAAATCAATGCGTAGTGATGATTCTACTAACAGTGACAATGGCAGTCTGACCTATCAAGAGTCAGATGATAGCAGTTCTGCCCCTTCTTCTACTGACTCGGACGACCCTGCTGCTACCTGTATTCCACCTTCAACAACTGTCCACTTCATAGGTAATAAAAACAATGATTGCTCTATCATACCAATTGATGGACTCTTCACTCACTCATCACCTTGTTTTACAGGCGAGGAAGATTTCACTCATGCTACCGAGGATCAGGACCATGATGCTCCACATTCTAAGAGGACGACCATGCGTGAGGGGGCAACTACAAGGGGTAGGCAACATCATCTAGGAATCCACTCTTCTCCTTATGCAAGTGAGTCCTCTATCAGCGCAGGTAGCTCTTCTCCCTATGCCCATGGTTATGACCAATACATTGCTCCACCACCGGACACCCAACCTCCTCCATAATGGGTTTATGAGTGGCAGGATTCTGATTTTTATAACTTGTTGCTCAGTGAATGGCAAACAACTGCGGCGTGGACTGGACAAACTTGGAATAAGTACAAGGCGGCATTGTTAGCTACTCGTGGCATTGCGCTCATGTCAACCGAAGAGTATCACTCTGCATGGTACTCGCGTCCATGGGTGTGAGTGCAATTATTTACATGCTATATATTCAATAATTATATTTGTGGAAAACTATTATATAATTATTTGTAAAAAACCAAGTGTGGGACAACTATATTGCTCTGATGTTTTATATAGCACAATGTAGTTGTGCTATGTTGTATGAACTCAATATTTTATATATTGGTGCCTAATATTATGCTTAATATTTAAAAAATATCATGCTCAATTTTTCTCTATTTTTTTGAGCAATTTTCTATTTTTTTCTCCTCGACCGAGATGGTTTCTACTTTCACCAGTTAATCGGCCTAACCGGCCGGTTAACCGGTAAAACCGGACAGCAACCGCGCGAGTTAAAAACCAAATTTTGTCCGGCTAACCGGCCGGTTTTACCGGTTAACTGGTTAACCGCCAAACCAACCCCGGACGGTTATACCGGTTCGGTCGGTTATGTTAACCCTGCTCAGGAGCTAAACAGGCTGCCTCCTTAAGAGCTAAAGGTGAAAAGGTTGGACAGAAACGAAAGCAACATGGAAATGAAACTGGAAGTGATCTGGATATGAAAACTAAGAAGGCCGAGGAGGAGTTCGCGGAGACAGAGGCTAGGGCTAATGCACCTTCAGATGACTTGTCTATCAAGATGTGTATTAGTGTTTTGAAAACAATGGAGGAACTTTCCAGTGAAGAGAAGGTTGAATCTTTCGAGGTTTTCAAGAATGTGCAAGACAGGGAAATATTCCTATGTGCTGGACCAGCTGAACGCTTATTGTGGATAAGAAGAAAAATTGTGAGTGGAAAATATTCCTGCGGCAAGTACATGTTTGATTCTTTTTTAGCGTTTCTTTATCATTGTTTGCTTAACAATCTTTTCTTTTTCATAACAGGAAACACAAACTGGTATCGGTTACGGGCAGCTCTGTTGAATTTCTGAGGATCTAAAGGTAACAGCGCTTGGTTATAGCAGTAGATATATCTGAGGGTTGTTTGTGGGCTTGACGTTAGCACTTGCATAAATACAGAGATGATATGTGGTATGTTGAATTGTTGACCTATAAGCTTAATACAACGAGTCATGTTGGATGCTATAGGCCATTTACTCGTGAATTTGTTTTTTAAAATTTTACTCAAGATCACTTCTCATGGGCACGTAATTGGCCATGATGCATGAATGAATTGTTGTACTCAGTGCAGAGGCTTATGTCTATGAATGCTACTAACATTAACAGCATTTGACACCTTTTTTCTAAAGTCTTGAGGATGCCTAATGGTCACTGCCATCTTTTTATCTCCTAGTGTATCTTTGATCTCTGATGCCTGAACGTGAACTTCATGACGCATCCAGCATGTTTTGCTATGCTTTGCAAAGTAACACACATCTACAAATGCACCTGGCCTCGCTCACTAGTTAGCCATGAGATTATCTGGAAGATTTAGCATTATGCATTCCACATACCCTAGCTATAGAATGGCTGTCACTCAGACAAGAACACTTCCTGGAGCTGCGTCACAGCCAGGGCATCTTACCTGCACTTTTGGGACTAGGCGAGAAGTTCTGAACTTTGTTTTGTGTTGCACCTTTTATGTTTTGCAGTAGGTAGCAAATACTTTTCAAGGTTATTAGGTTATCGTTAAATATAATTACCATGGCATATTTTGCCGTGTGCCATTATGGTGGGCACATGGCGAAGTGATAATCGTTTAAAAAGGGCGAAAATTTATTTGCCGTGTGCCGCAGATATGGGCACACGGCGAAGACTGGGTTTGTCGTGTGCCCTAGATCTGGGGCACACGACGAATTCTAGTGCTGTTTAAAAAAAAAAGGATAAAAAGTTCTTTGTCGTGTACCGCAGGTCCTGGCACATGGCGAAGACTGGGTTTGCCATGTGCTCTGGATCTGGGCACACGGCGAATTCAAGTATTCGGACTTAGCTGTTACCCGTCTTCTCCATTACTTCTCACTCTCACTCGCGCACTCTCGCTTTGTCTCGCTCCAACGCCGACGCCAAGCTCCCCCTGCCCGTGCTCCCGCCCCATCGTTGATGCCGCCCCGCCAGCCGCGCCCAGAGCTCCCCCTGCCCGCGCTCTGGCCCCGACGCAATCCCACCTCTAGCCCCGGCGCCGCCCCGTGCCGCTGTTGCTCCGCGCCGCCACTGCCCGTCCCGCCCTGACCAGCCTCCGGGCCCAGCACCCCGGCTCTGAAGTGGCCTCGCCTCCAACCCTGGCACCCCGGCCCCTCCTTCCCGCTCCTCCTCCCGCGACGGTGACCTCCCGCGCCTCCTCCCGTGACGGTGAGTCTTATTTTGTTAGCAGTAGGTTAGATTAGTTAGAAAAATAGAAAGATTATCAAAATAGTTAGATTATTATTAGGTAGAAAAATAGCAAGATTAGTTAGATTATTAGTTTTGTTAGCAGAAGGTTAGTTAGAAGATATACATTGTGAATTGGTGATGGGCATTTTTAAATTACATTAGATGAGTTAAAACAATTGTTAGATTAGTTAGAAAAATTGCAACATTAGTTTTTAAAAGGAAAATTCGTCTGAGACACACCAACAAAACATGGTTTTATTCTGAACATACTATCAAAATCAAATTTAGCTGAAACACACTTTGATTGTAAAAAAATTTGTCTGACACACTATGACCATTTAACTATTGTTTTTAACTTTTCTATCTCAATATATAAAAGAAGTTAAAATTTAAAACTTGGCACACATATACATTGTTGCATTTTGTATTGGTAAAAAATAGAGCTAGACGAGGCGTCTATGAGTCCCGAGTTGAGACAAGTTGCCAATGGATGTGACTATAGGGTAATGTCATACTCGGACTATTGTGTGAATGGATATCGCTTTCACACAAGAAAGCATGATGAAGGTCAGCCCAATCGGAGTACCACAAATTACAGAGTTTGTACGACAGTCCAAGATAGGGTGGAGTACTATGAAATAATTGAAGAAATGTACGAACTGAAGTTTCATGGTTGCACCACTCTTAAGCTTGTCATATTCAAATGTCATTGGTTTGATCCTAACCAATTGTGGCGGAACCACAATGTTGGACTAGTCGAAATTCGACAATCATCCGTCTATCCAGGAGACGATATGTATATTGTGGCGCAACAAGCAACATAAGTTTATTATCTCTCATACCTCTGCAAAACCGACGAATGTCTTCAGGGTTGGGACGTTGTGTATAAGGTATCGCCACATGGTAGGCTACCTGTCCCAAACAATATAGATTACAATATAGATCCAAACACATATGATGGAGAGTTTTTTCAAGATATGAGTTATAAGGGTGTATTGAGATAGACCTAATCGGAGAAATCAAAATGGAAGTAGAGGAGAATAATAAAAGGGTTGATGACGAGGACGCTGGAGATGAGGTTTCCAATGCAAAGGACTTACTATTGCTTGAGCAATTACAATTATGGATTGATGAGGACATTCCTCTGTGCTCTGCAATTACAATTATGGATTGATGAGGACATTCCTCTGTCAGAGCACGTGCCTGATTGTGATCTCGACATGCATAATAGTGATGATGAGACATACGATCCAACTAATCCTGATCATGATTATTTCTAATACACATAAGATTCTTACTTATTGCATTGTTAAATTTAATATCATGTTACTTTCTAATCATGTATTGTTTATTTTGTCTTAAAATATTACATTTTGTTTATATGTGCTAATTGTTTTCTCTTTCTTAAAATGCAGGTGTAGATGGTGGGCGGCAGAACGGTGCAAAATTGCACGTTTGTTTGGAGGAGAGTGAGGCCCAAGTTCCTCCACACCTTTGGGGTCGACCCGAGGCAAGGGTCGGGGGAAGGGTGGCCCAAGGGGTCAGGGTCGAGCGACCCAGTTTCTCCTAGTGCCACCTATCCCTCAGGAGGAGTCGGAGGAGGAGGAGGAGGAGGAGGGGGGGGGGGAGGGGGAGGGGGAGGCACAAAGAAGGCAAACGATACCCTTCTTGCGCAAGGTAAACTACATCTTAGGTCTTTTGTGCAGGGAGCACTTCCCAGGCAAGTTCACATTGGCACAAGGTACGAGCCAGCGTGGACATGGAAGCACTATGAAGCCACCCCCAATCAATTCGACCAATTGAACAGGTGCTACCCTAGCAAGACGGATTGGGTGGTGTAAGAGTTGTGGGTAAGTCTTTTTGGCAATACAATGCACAATTCATCACATTCATTGTACACCGAATACATCGTGTTTGTATGCAGGATTTCTATAGGTGTGAGCCGGGGCATGAGGAGGACGCTAAGGTTGTGGCTCACAACCAATGCCGTAAGCTCGTGAAAGACATGCATTACGAGGCCCAAGTTTAGTGTGTCATAAACTACACTTCACATGTCATTGGGCGACACATTAAAAAGGAAGATGCAAGAACTGTGAAGCTGACACGGAAACAATACTTGTAGGTATATTTAGATTTTATTCTTCGATTTAGTACATCGCTTATTTGATCCTCTTACATGTCAGCCACTTGATCACATGTAGGTGCCTGCGTGGTGGTGTCGTAATGATGTCCAGTGCTGGGAATGCATAGTAGACAAATGGTTCACACCAGAGTGGGAGGAGATGCACAACGCTGGTCGAGAATGGCGTGCGCTTATGCCTGGTCTAGCACACCACCAAGGCAGCCTTAGCAACGAAGAGTACAGGGCTCGATGGATATGTGGATTCATATTTTTATTAACTCTCAATTGTGTATAAATTGTAAGTAACATGGTTTTTTTGCAGTCTCAGGCACATGATAGCGTTGAATGCTTCGAATTTGTTGGATGGGCTTTGGCACACAAGGGCAAGGCGTCTCAGGCCACCTACGACCCGAATGACCTTTCGTCGTCATACACCAATTTCTCCTTTTACTCCCGCATCAGTGCGTACATGGAGGTGGGAAAGCAAGTTCATGGCCTAGAGTGGCATCCGGCCGCCAACCCTCTTGATGGCGAGGTGATCATGAGGGCGGGAGGAGGCAAGAAGCATGGCCGGTTGATCATAGGCGACGGTATTATAGACACGACCAGTACTCCCACTCTCTCCTAGATTTGAGAGAGGGACTCGAGCACTGCCCCGACCGTATGCCCACGGCTAACCGTGGCACAGCTGCAAGTGCAACAACTTGAGGTTAGTTCTGCTTTATTCATCATTCATTCAATAGCTAATCACATATTTGCTTTGCACTGTAACATTGGGATAAAAAATTGTAGGCCCAGCTCGCCGAAGAGAGAAGGTCAAGGTAAGAGTCGGAGGCGAGGCAGCAAGCGGATATGGCCAACCTGCTTGCTTACCTTCAAACCATGCACGCTCAGATCAGAGGATCTCTACCGCCGCCTCCGACTATGTCACGTCCGGCTCCAGCAACTCCTCAGGTGAGCTACTTCATAGCCAAGTTGATTCATTTGAAATATTATAGACTTAGAGACTTAGTTCAATTTAGAGAACTAGAAACTTATAATAATTTAAAGATCTAGAAATATATAACCACTTAGAGACTTAGATAACCTATTATCTTAAAATCACTTAAAAAATTACAAGTTCTCACTTTTAATATTTTCTACTTCATGCATAATCAATCGGCTGCATCAAAAACACCTGACATGTCGACGAGTATGTCACCAACGTTTCCGGTGCAGCAGTTGTTCCCACTGCCGCAATGAGCTTGTAAACTCTTTGTTGAATTCATGTTGAACTTTGTGTTGAACTTGTGATGTTTGGGTTGTTTCCAATGTCGAACATGTGATGTTTCTTGAGTTTATGTTAAAATTATGGTTCGTAAACTTGTGTATGATGTGGTTTGGTGATTGTGGTCATATATCGATGATATCTGTGATGTTGAATATATATATTGCATATTTCTGGTATTGGTGTTGTTTGAAAGTGAAAAAACAAAAACAAAAACAGAAAAACAATGGTCACTGTGCCATGTGTCAGTTGGTAGGCACACGGCGAAGTGACCATTTGTGGTCACCTGGATAACCACTTTACCGTGTGCCAGAAGGCAGGCACACGGCGAAGTGACCATTTGTGGTCACCTGAGCAAGCACTTCGTCGTGTGCCAGTTGGTAGGCACACGGCGAAGCGTTTCGATATCGCTGTGTGCTGCCACCCTGGCACACGGCGAAGACGGGGGCACTCCGTCATGTTCCCAGCTAATGGCAGGAATTTGCCGTGTGCTAGCCCTGGCACACACGGTGAAGAGTTTTGTCGTGTGTCCGTCGTTTGACACACGGCGAAGTGGCTTTCGCCATCGGGCGCCTTCGTCGTCGGCTCTTCGCCGTAGGCCGCGCACGACGACAACATTTGCCGTGTGTTTTCTTGGCTTTGCCGTGTGCTGCTGGCACACGGCGAATGTCTGGATTCCGGTAATGATTCTTCACGTGACGAAGTTTTTTGTTTGACCTTTCATTTTCCATCGAAGCTCATAAACAGGCAGAGTCGTCGATTCATTTTGTTAACGGTTTATTTTTCTTACATACCTGGCTATATAGCACTTTAGCACATGTAACGGACAGATAGTTTTATGGAGAACTGAGACATAGTACTCCTTGTATTTAAAATTGGAGAGAGTATGCCTCAGTTCTTCACAAAACTATCTGTCAGTTACATGTGCTAAAGTGCTAAAATGGAACCAAAACAGGCTAAGGAATCAACTAGATTGTGAACGAGTCCAAGTTTCGGTTGTTGTGAAATATAATTCACATGTATTAGTCCGAAGTTTTGGATTGAGTGAAACCACACGTGTCACTCAGTCCAAATGAAAAAATAAAATCATGTCATTGTTACATTTTTGGACTCGAAAGACTGAGTTTTATTATATGCGTTGAACGCAGAAAAAAGGTCAGAATGAGCTGGTTTTCATACCATAACAGAATGAAACTTACACTCGCTCCATATCGGACCAAATTTCAAATCATGTTTGATCCTTCTATGTGGTTTGAGCTGCAAACTATGTCGTTCCAATTCTAAACGAACAAGACCTTACTGTTTCAATAAATCCTCTTTTCTTTGTTTTCCTCCACGCAGTGCAGCAGAGGCCACGTCTCATGTTCAGAGTGCTTTGAACGACCTACTACGAGACCGCTGCGAGGCCGTGGATAGAGGCAATGGGTACCCAAAACCCGATGGGTAAACCCTTATTAGGAGATGGATACGAGACATAAATTATAACCATGGATACATAAATAGGTTCAATCCTGTATTCGATGGGTACGTGAGTTTGGGTATGGGAACCAGGAACCCATACCCGTGTACACGCAAACCCAACAATTATGTGTAATTTATGATTTATAATATGAATTTATTATTTTTTGATAACTCTAGCTCTATTAACTTTATCAAAATAGAGTAGACTAACATACAATCTTATTTTGTGTATGTGCTAAGTAAAAAAAATCTCATCAAAATTGATTAAATTTATCGATGTATTAAGAATTTTTCTGAAGTATCACGGGTATAGGAAACCCGTGGATACCCGATTACTTAACGGGTATGAGTATAGGGTGAAACTTCAACCCATCACGGATATGGGTATGAGTATGAATCTGATTTACTTATAATGGGTATGGGTATGGGACACTAAAACACAATGGATTTTTACCCATTGCCATACCTGGCTGTGGCTTCCCTGTCCCCGCACCCGTGTCTCCATCTGTGTCTCCGAGGCATGGAACAAATCCGTCCATCCAATCCAGACAATGGGCCCACCTTTTTTTTTTCCTTCCACCGTCTAACGCCGAGTCGAAACGGCTCCGTTTGCACCGTCTATCATCGAAACAAAACGGTGTTGCCACCAGATCCATTCTGATCAATACGCTGCCAGAGCACCATTTATATGTGCCCACACAAAATACATTGCCGAGTAATGGAGGGGAAAAAGGTGCCAGATACAATGAAATTGGTGCCAAGTCGCCGCCGCCGCTAATCACAGTTGACAATCTTATCTTTGCGAGGGAACAAATACTACATACATCGCTACAAAGTAACGAGGACTGAGCCAAATCTGCCTATGCCTAATGGTGGGGAGGCCAATTGCATGGGAGTCACGTCCACCATCCATCCCCATGTACCAAGCATCGCCATGTCACCTACGGCAGCAGCTATGTCCTCACCAAATCAATCGGCGATCAACAATTCTCCTGGTGACACATCAACAACGGGGTTAGAAGTTGTAAGCTTTACCATGAGAACAATTTTACTTTATTTTACTTGATTTGAACTCGTTGCCTCCTAATCATATTATAAATTACTCAGGATCCTGATGTAATTGAATCCACCCAAGTGAAAAATTCTCTACATGACAAGACACCAAAGATTGGTATGAAATTTGACACTGAAGATGAGGCCTATGATTTTTACAATGCTTATGCCGGAGATACAGGTTTCAGCATTCGAAAGAGCAGTTCCCACAATGTAAAAAATATGACAATAGTAAAGAATAGAACTTTCTGTTGTTCTCGTCAAGGTATTAAGTTCGATTTTGATTTATATTGGTGACTTAATTGGATGGGCATAATGTTTATTTGTTTAATCAATAGGTGTTCGTGGTAATGATAAAAGAGCGTAATCATCCAACTACGGTGAATGCTTTGATCGGCCAGAGACAAGATGTTTGTGTAAAGCATCCATAAAGATAAGCCTGAAAAATGGATTCTATTATGTATATGAATTTGTGTCAGATCATAGCCATGTTCTCGCTACTGATAAACAAGCACACCATTTGAGATCTCAAAGGAAAATAACTGAAGCACATATTGCCAGTGCTGAAGATGCCAAATCAGTTGGCATCTCAAATAAGGCCACTTTTGATCTTATGACAAAAGAAGCAGGTGGAATGGAGAATCTTGGATGTACTCATGTTGACATGAAAAATAAACTATATTCGAAGAGGTCACTAAAAGTACACCAGGAGACACTGGAGGAGTATTAGAATATCTGGAGAAGAAATCATCAGAAGATGAGAGGTTTTTCTAATCTATTCAAGTGGATGAGGAAGACTTGATAACAAATATTTTCTAGGCTGATTCTAGAATGATAGCTGACTATGAAGTTTTTGGTGATGTTGTTTGCTTTGATATGACATACAAAAAGCTAAATGATGGACGGCCATTTGGACTGCTAGTTGGTGTGAATAATCATAAGAAAACTTATAGTTTTATTTGGCTATTCAATACATTTCTAGCTGCTATGTCAGGTAAGAAGCCACGTACCATTTTGACGGATGAAGACGCAGCAATGGCAAAAGCAATCAGCATTGTCCTACCTAAGACTCACCATAGAATATGTGGTAAATTCCTTATCAGCCATTGAAAAAACTTAGTTCCTTATCAATCATTCAAAAATTTAATTTTCCTTATCAACCATTCCTCTTATCTTTTATTCCTAATCAACCACTATGGCTAGTTCTGTTACCTCCCGTTTGCATCTGATAATCCAGACATATTTGTTTTGACAATTTTGCCCCTCCCCAAATTATTCCTCCAGAATCATAAGCATCTATACTGAAAATCATGACGTTTGATCATTCCAATTTATATGCTTTTGTAATTATTAAAAAATCAATATTGTTGCTCTGTGTTATGATAAAACTCCAAAAACAAAAAATTACATGTGCAAACAGACAATGGTCATTTAAATGGCTATTAAGTAAACTTCCATATAAATTTGCAGCCAAGGGTAATTGAGTCATTTCTCCCTATACTTAACACTGTCAAGTCATGAAATGGATGGCAATGGTTGATAAGGAACGAAAGATAAGAGAGATGGTTGATAAGGAAAATCAAAATTTTGAGTGGTTGATAAGGAACTCTAAGTTTTTTCAGTGGCTGATAAGGAATTTGCCCTAGAATATGTGTTTGGCACATGAATCAGAATGCATGCAAGCACCTTGCCGGAGCTGTGGATGACTACAAGAAGTTCAATGCAGCTTTTCAAAAATGTATTTATGACACATATAAGTTGTGGAACAATTCGTGGCTCCAAAGGTTATTTCAGAAAAAGGAACAATAGGCCTTAGCATATGGGAGAAATACATGTTGTGCTAATATGGTTAGCACTTAAAGAAGGGAAAGGCTAAATAATGAAGTGAAAGGGTATATTAGTGTAAAATATGACATACTTACATTCTTTGAGCACTTTGAAAGGTTGGTCGCAAATAAAAGATACAAGGAGGTGAAATATGACTTCAGGTAAACACAAAGTACACCAGCATTGAAACCCGACTGAGAATATTAAGACATGCAGTAAAAGTTTACACTCAAGCAGTATTTAAGGTATTCAGAGAACAGGTACTGCAGACACTGAACTGTGATATATTCTATTGTGGTAACATTGATGGTGAAAGTGTATACAAAGTAAAGGTTGATGGTAGGAACAATGAACATGTTGTAAAGTTTTCTACATTTGAAGGTAAAGTGGACTGTAGCTGCAAAAAGTTTGAATTCGCTGGGATATTATGCTGCCATGCATTGAAGATACTTGATATTAACAATATCAAAGATATTACTGAAAGTTACATACTAAAGAGATGGACAATTGATGCCAAAGCCTTATGTATAAAGAGCAATTCTGACACGCATATAGATCCTAGAACAAAGCTATCAAAACGTAGAAAAGATTTATGTAGAATCTTTATGCGAGTGGCTGGTCGAGCTGCAGAATCTGAAGAAACATACTCTATGGCTATGGTCGATGCAATCAACTTAGCTGAGAATGAGGAGAAAAGATTGAAAATAAGGTTTGATCCAGAACTGGACGGTTCCTCGCAACCACAAGGTATGTACCATTCTGTGTTTAAATGTCACCTTAATCAACACCTCACGTGCCATGCAATTAAATTGATTTTAAACTATTTTGAAAAAGAGGCTATTTCTGCAGCAACACAACAAGATGAGCTAGCAAAACCAAGAGGCATCAAGGTCAAACAAAAGACAGTCCGTGGTACTGCACGACCAATCAGTGGTTTTGAGAAGGCAACACGGCAGAGTAAGAAGAAGAAGAGTGACCCCAATGCATCTAGTTCTGTAGGGAACGTAGTCTCACAATCGCATAACACCAGAATGGTATAGCAATCCAATTCTATATGCTTTACATTATCAATATATGTTATTTTCATTACTCATTGTAATTATTTTAAATTGAGACGGGATTCTGCAATAGGCTCAGTGACAACACCACTCTCACATCCACAATACACCATATTGGTACAGCAATCTTAAACTTTATATTAGAAAATAAAAAAAAATCCTAAACTTTACATTATCTCAAGCATTTATTTTTTCATTGCTGATGTTTCCTATTATTTGTAATTGGGACAGGGTCATCAGTTAGAGATTCCTATGAACCAAAATCACATACATATACTAGACTACTTTCCACATGGAAGTGCTTCATAAAACTCATCACTGGGTTCAATGTTTGGCGTCCCACCATTTAGTCAAGATATGCAGCACGAAAATGCGACTGTGGCCCCATCTTTTGGTTCATGGTCTGGAGTTCCTCAATATGATCAACAGAGAGAACAAGGAAATGCTACTCAATCAGACAATCCAAATCCCTATAATGGGCTCCCACCATTTTAGTTTAAGTTCCCATCCCTATAGATTCAACAACAACGAAGATGTTTTAGCAATTGACTTACAGTCATTTGTGTGCTGCTAGTTATAACTTTTTTTATTAATTAATTATATCTGTGATGCACTATCATTTGTTTAGTTATTATATCATACCCAGTAGTAACTATTATCTTACCTCTAACTATATTTCCACTGAAGCTAACTTTTGTACTGAACAAATCTGTAAAAATATGTAAAACTGTGCAAAGGCAAGTACTTAAAATATTTGACAACATCAAACTAAAAGTCAAAGGCATACTTTCAACAATGAAAAAGACAAAGCATTAGAATACTAACATTGACCAAATACACTAGGGAAAAATGGCTTGCCGTTCAATCAGAGAAAAAATTAACTTGCTGCTACAGTTGGTAGAGGAGCCCCTGAATGCTATACTAATCGTGATCAAATCAGACAGCGAAACCAAGCTTTAACATCACCAACCGGAAGCCAGGGATCCCAAATCAATACCTCTAGACTAACCTCATATTGGATGAGGAAGCATGAACATCAAAATCTCTGCCATCAAAATCGAACTCCTAGCCACCTGAATCGAGGTCCTGGACAACGGAATCGATCTTCCTGCTGCAAAGGTGAAGTTTATTCTACCTAGATTTAACTTCTGCTCGGCGACTCTAAGACCATGGTATTCCCAAATCGAAGAATCAAGAAAAGGCCTTCATGACGCCTGGAGATCCCCAGGCTCCAAGTGACCTTGATGGTGGATGGACATAGAAGAGGCAAGCAGGCAGGCAGCGTTAGCTGTTTGACGCCGTTTCGACTCGGTGGAAGAAAAAAAAAGATGGGCCCGTCATCTAGATTGGAGGGAGGGATTTCTTCCATACCTCGAAGACACGGATGGAGACACGAGTGCAAGGACAGGGAAGCCGCAGCCTGCCATCCCTAGCCGTGGAGCGCGTCCTCGACGGCCTCTTCGTGCCCTGCGCGTTCCGAGATGGGCCCGTACGCGGAGCAGCAGGCCCACGAGCCACGAGGCGTCGCGCACATCCGCATCGCACACCCGATACCTCAGGGCGATGAGGAATCGAGGATGCACACCCTCTGCTCAATGCTCATGCTGTGCCTCGGCGACGGGAGTAATTAAGGAGTTCCTGCTCGCCGTCGGGGTCAGGCCGTGCGCTGTTGATGATTCGCCTCGTGGACGTGGTGCTCGCTGACGAGAATTTCAAGTACAAGATCGAGGTGGTCGGCACTCGGCAAGGCCGGTCTGCTCTCGCTGTCCTGACCATTGAAAGCCGTACCAAGCGAACGCCTTCCCATGTTCGTCCCGAACGGCATCTGGGGAGCAGAGTTCCTCAGGGCGTGCCGGTGTTCGTCGAGCTGAAATGAAGGCTACGTTTGGAACGCATGGCTATGTCTCCTGTGGAATTTGAACAAAATTTTCTCTTTTTTTAAAAAAAAAACTAACAAAATTTCTTAATCATGTTCGCTTGGTTTGTGTTGTGAGTTCGACTGCACACCGTTTTAGGCCGAAATGTTTGCGGCTGCTCCACAACTGCTCGTGGGCCGTTCGTTTGGACTCGTTGGAGTTGGCCCAATTGGAAGCCCCAAACCAAAGAAACAAAATATTGCAATGCCTCGAGAACCCTAGCCGTCTTTCCTCTCTCTCTCGCTCGCTCATTCCCCGTGCCCGCCACCGCCTCAGCCTCCTCCGCACCGTCACCACCTGCTGCTCCTCCGTTTGCGGCGCGGCGCGGCGGGCGAGCTCGAGCCCCATATCACCATGGCGGGCGGAAAGATCCAGAAGAAGCGCCACGGAGCAGGAACGGGCGGCGGCGGCGCGCGGCTCCAGGGCGGGATCCCGTTCGAGAAGTCCAAGGGGCAGCACATCCTGCGGAACCCGGCGCTGGTGGACTCCATCGTCGCCAAGGCCGGCCTCAAGCCCACTGACACCGTCCTGGAGATCGGGCCCGGAACCGGTAACCTCACCAAGCGCCTCCTCGAGGCCGGAGTCAAGGCCGTCGTCGCCGTCGAGCTCGACCCACGCATGGTGCTCGAGCTCAACAGGAGGTTCCAGGGGCACCCGCTCTCCTCACGGCTCAAGGTAGCTGCTCCGTGATGGTCGCCTCTAGTATTTTTGTGGTTCTGATTTTGGGTAATCTTGGTGTTGTATTGCCCACAATCGAGATAATCAGTAGTGCATCGTAAATCCAGTTATTGCTGATGATTGTAATTGATTGGCGTTTCTGCATATCATCATCGTACCTGACGTATAAGCAAGATTAGTGGTTAAGGAATGTGGCAGTGCAATTGATCTTACATGGCCAACTGGAGTGGGATTAGGTTCCATAAAAGGGGCACCCGCTCTCCCTCACTTGTCAAGTTATCTGCTATGCTCTGTGATGGTAATCTTGTTTTTTTTCGTGGCCGCAACTGATGGAATCTGTACTGTAGCTGTTACTGATGGTTGTACTTAATTAGTGCTGCCTCATATCAGAAGCAAGATCAATGTAATTATGGTGCATCATATGTTCATTTGTCGACGATCAGTTAGAGGATATATGGAAATTCTAGTGTCACGAAAATTCATTTACTTGATACTGTATGGAGTTTTCTGTTAAACTATGTGGTACTGAATAGTAGCGCGCTTAATCTAATATTGCCAACTGGATTTGGAGGAAAATTTATAAATAGTAAAAGGCTCATACCCACTCCACTAGACTATTTATCATCCATTTCACCTTCCCTTCTAACAGTAGTATCAATGTGAATGGTGATTCCTGATACAATGTGTGGTATGATGCAGGTTATACAAGGAGATGTCTTGAAATGTGATCTTCCATACTTTGATATATGTGTGGCAAACATCCCGTACCAGATTTCATCACCACTTACTTTCAAGCTCCTGTCACATCGTCCAATCTTCAGGTGTGCTGTGATCATGTTTCAACGTGAATTTGCCATGAGACTTGTAGCACAGCCTGGAGACAGCCTCTACTGCCGTCTCTCAGTGAACGTGCAGCTCTTGTCACGAGTGTCACATCTCCTAAAGGTTGGGAGGAACAACTTTAGGCCTCCACCCAAGGTTGATTCATCGGTTGTGCGTATTGAGCCCAGGAAGCCCCTTCCTCCTGTCAGTTTCAAGGAGTGGGATGGACTTGTGAGGATTTGTTTCAACCGGAAGAACAAGACCTTGGGATCCTTGTTTAAACAGAAACGTGTGCTTGAATTGCTAGAGAAGAACTACAAGACCATGCAGTCTCTCCAACTTGCACAAGATGCTGAAATGGGCGAGGAGAAGATGTCTGCTGATGATGTTGCTTTGCTAGCAAATATGGTTGAAGATCTGAGCATGGAAACAGCTGATGAAAAGGAAGATGATGAAATGGAAATGGATGACTCAGACATGGGAGGAGACGGTGGCACTAGCTTTAAGGAAAAGATTATGGGGATTTTGCAGCAGGGTGATTTTGCTGAAAAGAGAGGTTCCAAGCTGAGTCAAGTTGATTTCTTGTACCTGCTGTCACTTTTCAACAAAGCTGGTATACATTTCTCATGAGGGATCATCAAATGGGTTAGCTAGACATAAATGTCAAGAAGTTTTGTTTGCTTGGTCATGTGATTCGTATATGTAAGCCCTATAAGTAAGTCTAGGTGACATAAATGCTCATGCCAATTTTGGCTGGGCCTTTGTTCTAGATCTGGAGATACTCTGAAGTATTGTAAGAACTCTATTTGGTGTGACCTGGTTCCATCCATATTTATCTATGTTATTAGGTAGCTGGCAAGAAAAAGAAGGAAAAAAGTGGAAAATAGTTTTCAGTTTATTTTTGGCTGTCTGATCTCTGTTTAGATGTTTTTTTTTTCATTTGATGAGATTGTTTTAATTCGCATGTGGTTAGTAGAAACCTGCGTCATATCTGAAGGGCTTAATCTTACTCTGTTAAGGTAGACTATTCAATAACGTTCCTTTCTTTGCTACATCTGACGTCTTATTGAATTGTCTTGTAATGTTTCTTAATTTCTTTTAGTATCTGAAATATTTAAGTAGTCTTTTCATTCACAAGGTTGATCTATTGCACCAGCCCTGAAGACCGATCCTGTTTCAGAATGAGACGATTGATTTGATTGTTACACAATACATGTACGATTGCGTGTAAGTTTGAAATATAAGTATTCCGTTGGTGATGATATATGCTTGAAGGGAACACTGAAATAGAGGTGTTTTGTCAACATAAAACAAATTTAGACCGTTTGATTGATTGTCACCATTGGTTAATAAAGGAACCTTGAGATTTTGCGTTTAGATTAGTTCACCTACATGGAAACCCAGTATGCTTAACTGGCACTTGTAAAGCACCGAAAACCAGAATGAACTGGGGATTCCAGCATAGAGAGAAGTTTTCTGTTCATGAGAGGATGAGCACCATATACAAAACAGGTTGGTAAAAGCAATGTTAAGCTTTACTATGTCAGCACATACTGTTAATCTCAGACTGAAAGCGCTTCTAAATATTGAAACCGTAAATGTTTAATATAACAAGATAAGCAGAGGAAGTACATCACTTTCAAGCTAGTTTCTTTCCTTTCATTTTTTCTCTTGCATTTCTTTGCAATCATACCACTTCATTGCAACCTGAAATCAAAACAAAGAGAAGGAATTATTGTATTACTACACTTAAAAGCACTTAAAAATGTTAAAACAAATAGCTGCATTTAAAATAATGAGTGCAAATACTCATGAGACATGTAGAAACTATCAAGGCTCAGTTCTGACACAATATGCTTAACCAAAATATCATGTCCTTTGCATTTGAGCAGACGGGCAAACGAAGCATCACTTAAATCAATGTTGCGAGCCGTGCGATGTGTGATGAATGCTATAAGTAAACAGGCTGACTCAACCTCACCGTCCATGCTGCTTATTCTTCTTACAAAAGTAAAGGCCGTGGCAGGTAATGTGGTATAACAATTCCTATGACAAAAAATATTTGTTTCAGCATACATAAGCCAGAAGGAAATGGATTCAGTCAGCCAATTTGTACTGCGAGCAACAGAAACAAGAATGAATGGTTTGCAATTGGGAAGCTTGAGCGGAACCGCTGGTCGAACAGCTGGAGGGCATGATGATTGTTTTCCCCTTTGGTACGCGTGGTCGCCTTCTTCGTCGGCTGGATCCACGGCACGTCTGGTCGACGGCGGCACGAAGCTGTCCATAGCCCACACGGTCCGTGCGTAGGATACACTATAAGCTTTCCAAGCATACGCGCGCCTCGGCTTTCCTTAATCCGGACATGTTGGCGATCATCAGGATATGGCACGCAGATAAGAGCATCTCTAACAGGGCATGAAAAACATAACTTCTACTTTTTTGTTTTAGGACTGACATCAAAATGTAGGCATGTAAATTTTCCAATCAACTCTAGCAGCACAGCAAAACAAAAGCTCCTAACTCCAGCAGCACAGCAAAATAAAAGCTCCTATTTTCACTCTGACGAACAGGGCCCACGTGCCAGTGTCACGAGACCACTCCCGTTGTGGGACCCACGCGTCGGTGAGTCAAGGCAGCTTCGCTTGGGAGGGGCTGGCGCGGCGGCGGGAGCAGAGGGCCTGGCGCGGCGGCGAGTCGCCCCACCGTCGTCCCTGCCTGAGGCTCGGAGAGCCGGCGACCAAGTGGAAGGGGGGAGGCAACAACGCGGCCAGGACGAAGGGCACGCGGCAGAGTGGACGGTCGGGAAGAAGGAGGCGGAGCGGGGAGCTTCACGGCGGCGGACTATGGCGCTGCTCCGGCTCCGGCGCCGCCATGCCCCACCTCGACGAGGAAGATGCCCGGGGCGGCGATATTGTACCTCGACCGCCGTCCGAGCCCGCGCCCTCGCCCGCGCCGCTCTCCGTCGCCCAGCCCGCGCCCGGCCCACCGCGCCACCTACCCCCGCCCTTGCCCGCCCGCGCTCGGTCTGCCGTGTGCAGGGGGGGGGGGACGCTTCGGTCGACGGCGGTGGGAGGGGGAGGCGGCGCTCCGACCGACGGCGGAGAGGAAGGCAGGGGTACCATCGTCCGTCGGGCGCAAGAGAGTGAGAGGGAGAAGAGAGAAAGGGAAGAGAAAGAAAAATAAAGAAAAGTAAAAAAAATGTGAGACTCATGTTTTAGAGGAGAAATAGGAGCTCCAAATCTTGGACTGAGAAAAGACGATTTATATGACTATATAAAATACATGCTCAAATAAGGATTCTATTGAAGTAGATTTTTTTACAAGATAGTTACCTTAATACATGCCGCTGCTGAGATCTAACATCAATCCATACAAATTGGAAGGTTTCCCTGCCACGGGATCGGCCTCGAATCTCGCATTTACTGCGGCCGATCCCGAGTCCACGCGCAAGCATAATCCTCATGATTACAGTTGAGGGGATTATGATTGATTCTGATTACAAACACCTAGTTGGAGTACCAGTAGTTACATCAACACGAAATTAACATTCCCCGGCGGTGTCATTTGCGTTTGCTAATCCCAGATTACTGAAGCTTACACAGCCTACTAGCCTACTGCCTAGTAGCCTATAGGCCGCGTCCGGTGCGCGCACAGCGTCCACGCCTCATGGCTTCTATAAATACACGCAGCCGCCTTCCGTTCCCGGCGGCCGGCGTGTTCCTTGCGAGCGAACGAATTAACCCCGGGAGAAATCGAGATCGATTCGAGTCGAGACGCGACGACGATGGCGAGAGGCGAGAAGAAGGTGTCGAGGGAGGATGCCTCGAGCCGGCGCACGGCGCGGGCGCGCGCCGCCGTGTTCGGGAAGCGGAAGGTGGGGCTGAAGAAGATGGCCAGCGAGCTCTCCATCCTGTGCGGGGTGCGCGTGGCGCTCGTCTGCGCCGGCGGCGGCGCGTCGGCGCAGCCGGAGGTGTGGGAGTCGGAGGCGGGCGTCCTCGACGCGTACCGCGCGCTGCCGGCGGCGACGCGCGCGGCGCACACCCACAGGGCCTACGCCGAGGTCGAGGCGGGGAAGGCCGCGGCCAAGCTCGCCCGCGTGCGGCAGGAGGGGCCCCCCGCGCTCGCCCGGTGGAACAAGGCGCTCGATGGCGCGGACGCCGAGGAGGCGTGCCGGGTGGTGGAGAGGATCGACGCCGCGATGGAGGCCGTGGAGGCCAGGGCGAGGGCGCTCGGCGTGCCCCTCGTCCCCGTCGGCGAAGAATGCGGCCTGGTCGAGGGCGTCGCGCCTCTCAGCCATGCTGCTCCGCTCGAGGGCGGCGGGAGCAGCTTCGTGGACGCTCAGGGCTACCCGCTCGGCGTCGTGCAGGGCGATGGCGATTTCGGAGACGCCAACGGTGGCGTGTTCGATCAGGTCATGTGGGCCCACGGGATGCAGCAGCCTGGCTCCTACCAGTACGCGACCGGCGGCGCGGAGACGGACGGTTACCAGCTGCAGATGGCCGCGGGCATGAACGGCCACAACGACACCCGCCTGATGGGTTGGGACGCCTTCCAGCAGCCGCAACCCGGCTACGCCTCCCACTGCTACGGCGGCGTGGGCACGTCCGGCTACCACCACACGCAGCACGCGCCGAACAACGGCGGCCTCCTCCTCCAGCCCAACCCGCACAACGCCGGGTACCCCTCCCTCGACATCGGCCTCGGCTACACCGACAACGCCCAGGGCTACGGCGGCGGCAACTTCGTCAACGCGCCACCGGCGGCCATGTCCCATGCCATGGGCTCCGGAGACAACTTCATGAACCCGGCACCTGCCCGGCCCCTCGCCGTGTATGCCGGCGGGTACACCACGCAATGGCCAGCTCAGCAGCAGCAGATCCAGAGCGCGAGCAGCAGCCAGCAGTCCGGCGTCGAACACCTCCACTACTTCAGCGACGTGGAGGACACGCAGCTCAACATTTGGGGGAACTGATCTTCCTCCTCCCACCACAATCTTCTTTGCAATCACATTTCGCATGTAATAATTAGGTCTAGTCAGATGCGCGCGGCATCGCGCGGGGTCCGGCAATTTTGTCTCACACGTCTAGCCGCCAGGCTCGACCGCTGCCCATGGTTCCCTAGCAATTTTCTTGGCCAGCAGCAAGGGAGGACACGGGTTAGGCATATACAGTAGGTAGGTAGTAGGTTATCCATGGTAATCTCGTACAAGACCTGGCAACTTTCGTAGGTTCAGATGCTGTGTCTGCTCGGAGAAGATCCGGCAAAATTCTGTCATCCTCTGCTTTGTTAATGGATACCACAGTTTTGTTAGCCTGAATATATAGCATTTTTTTTTACGCTAGCATTCCTGATCCAGCAATTTAAGGGCACCTGCCCGGTGGAAATTATCCTGGCAACAATGTATAAATACATAGGACCAGGAAAAATATATACATATATATCGTGCTATTCCAATGGAAGTTGTTATCTCTTAACGACAAATGTAACCCTCTGATGGGAATTCAACATCTTGCGCTCACAACAAAATGTGACAACATCACGCCGCAGGGACACAGGTACAAGTTAGCATGTTCCTAAAATCAACAGATTATATTACCTATCTTCCGCATCGATAGTTTTATTGGAGAATATCATTGTGGTTAAACATGGAGTTGGTCGCATCATAATCTGACCGGCATTCTTTTGACAAAATCTGCATCGCGCTCTGCGTGTGTTGACCAAACGCAGCATCTTGGATCGATCTGGGACAAGACCTGTGCTCCAATTCTGCACCCTCTAAATTTTCGTCCTTATGTCCAAGCTCATCAGCAGCATTTATGCGAGCACACTCTTGTTCTCGATCATGTTCAGTCCTGAACAGCAAATCCCTTGGGTGCAGGCCCTGCACCCTCATTTGCACTGATCTCAGAAGCGCGGTTCGCCTCAGGTCTCCGCTGTGGCACATGTCATTCGGTGAAGATGGGATGCGGCCTTCATGTTCGGTCCCACGGCGAACATTTGAGGAGGCCACTGCTGAGAGGGAGCTGCTTGGGAGAGGGTATTGATTTCCAGAAGAGGAGCAAGTGTTTGGCTTCTGGAATCTATTGGGAGATGAAATTGGACTAGTTGAGGAACTGCTCATATCTGTTTGATTCCTGCTGGTGTTTACTTGATTGTCATAGGACCTGAAATCTTCTGACTTTTCTGACACGGTCGTTTCATCCCTGAAATGATGTGAGCAGTTTAGGTTGTCAACGCAGTAACAAGATACAGACATTCCTAGTGTACGTTGCAACATCAACAGAGATAACACCAGGATATGTTGGATGGTAATCAACATCCACTCTGTTCTAAATACTGTTTACATATGGAGGATTCAAATATAACTTCATCTAAGCTAATGAAATGAGTGTAACTAATAATTACTAGAATGAAAGCCTTGACGTGCAACAGGCCTAAACAGATAGAATTAATTTTAGCATATTATAAAGCGAGTAGACTAGCTACCACTGATACTATGAAATTTAATTAACCATTTATGCAAAACTATGGAAGGAATGCCTCCTAATGTACAATATTTTGGAGAATGTAATCTGAGATGGAGGGCAAATATTTCAGAGGCCAATGGTACGTTGTGGTGCACATCAATTTGTATGGGCAATGCATGTGATAAGATGTAGGGAATCAAGTGTGAATACCTAAAGCAAGGGGTATTCTCCATCCTCACAGGGGACCTCATTGCGTTGTCAGTAACTGAATTTCCAACAGATAATCCGTTCATGCTGGATGCCATTATCTGCAAGGGTCCATCCAACAGTTACCTGATGAAGACTAAACACTAAAAAAGAAGGAAAGAAAAGGTTGAGGCCGATTACACAACCACACCTACCCCACACGAGTGGTAAACATTCCCTGTAACTGTAAAATATTGTGTTTAGTGAAGGAGACCTACAACTCCTAACTCTAGTATTAATGTATGGCATCTAGATGTCATTTATAGCCACAGAAATTCGATCACATAGTTAGTGTCAGTGATACAACAACATACCGCTGTACATAAGTTGAGTTTAATTTGAAATGTGGCAATTCTATAGGATTTCAGGATGATACTCAGTTTATTCAATCGATACAAGCAAGTTGTCTTTAGTTGTCTATCCTTTGGTTCAATCTAATTAGCATTTAGCGTAGGAAAAAAAATATGGTTATTACATGCTTATTGCCAATTATCATAAAGAAACACCTGAACAAGAGATTAACTCTACCCATGTTGACACGCTATCCTGCACCTACCAACAAGAAAACTACAGCAGGTACATATTCAAGATATATAGGACTCGTGTTCAGAAAAAGAAAATCTATAGACTCCCAACGTTATCCTTAATATTTCAGTGACAAAATGATAATTCTGTACGTAATTTAATTCAAGTCAGAAACATGCCTATTCTGTAGTAAGGGATAACTGTGTTTCCAGCATTACACTCCGCTTAATCGACTGAAGCAAGTACACATCCAGTCATTCACATCAATGGCCACTTCCAAGAATATATGGTGATATATTTGTCATATTTGGCATGGAAGCAGGTTATGAGTTCCAATCATTCAGGATACTGGCATGGTGAAATGTACAAAAGTTCATCAAGGAACAAGACACTTAATCCTAGGACCAGAAGAAATTGAAAGAGTGAAACAATAAAATAACAAATTATACGTGTTATTTATTAGAAGGAAAAAGAGCCTAAAGGCAAACAAATCTCTGGGACAACAACCTTCCCACTTACTCAAGAATTCACCACCCCAGTTCTGCCAATTCTAATAGGACACAAATCTTACTTAGGCCAATGAGTTACAAATCAGCATTGGCAGTGACCAAAAGAAGTAGTAACATGCAGAGAGTTGTGAGTTGTGCATCATGCAGAGAGAGGAAACACTGAGACACCTCTTCATGAATTGTAACATTGCTAAAAGGTCCTGGCAGTCGATAGGCATCATATTCCCTACACATCTTCAGCCTCTACAATTTATCAAGCGGATCAAGCAGCAGCTCAAAGTACCCTTCTTCATGGAGATAATAATCCTAATGGCCTGGTGTATATGGATGCAAAGGAATGATTGGCTCTTCAATGGAAAAGGCCCATCAATACAAAACTGCAAGGAGCATTTCAAAAAAGAGATATCCTTGATTATCCATAGGGTGAAGGCTGCATACAAATCCCAGTTGCAACGATGGCTAGAAGATCTTTCTTGGTGCTCATTTTATTTTGCTTTCTTATTTTGTTTGACTGAACTCCTTTTTGTATTTGCTACCTTTGTTCACTATTAATATATAACCAGTAGGGGGCGAGCCCTCCTGTTTCATTTTTAAAAAAGAAATAGTAACCTGTGAAGGGAACGCAAGAATCACAGATTACCTATAGACACTGCGTATTCATACTATTTCTGATCAAAATGGTCAATTCAGAGACACTAGAACCAATCACCCTAAGATTCAGAAACAAACAAACAAGAATTATTCACCCTAGCTGTTTCTCATCTTCTAGCACAAAGATGGCCATTTTATGCTACCTATCCTCAGAAAAAACGATATTTCCTTAACCATGCTTCATACATCCACATTTCAGGTCCTATTCAGGAGACCTACTTCATGCTAAACCTGAACCCCACCCACACATTACCACCATCCGACATGAGGCATCCCCGGCCCACTCCCCGGTTCGAGATTAACATTCACTGAAATCAAGAATGTGCTCGAGAAAGTGTGTGTGAGTGAGAGAGACCTCGCTGAGGTAGCGCTTGTGGGAGTGGAGGTTGTCGACGTACACGTCTTCCTCGGCGTCCCTCCCCCGCTTCCCGCCGCCGCCGGCTGCCGGAGACATTGCGGTGGCCTCGCTCGCGCCGCCGCCGCTGCCGCCGCAGCCGTGGCCAACCATGTCGCACAATGGAGTGGAAGTGCAGTACACTCCAGGAGTTAAAGCGGAAGGGAAAGTTGCTGTAGCTCCGTCTGTAGCTTGCTTTTCCTCTTGGTTTTTTTTATCCTGTCGACTGACGTGTCGACGTGTCGATCTCTAGTGGGGTCTCGACGTGAACCATGCGGCGACGGTCAGAGAAGAAAAGGAGGACTAAAGGAATCATTGCACTACGGCACATGTTTTCGAAGGTGAACAGAAGCTTTGACCAAACATGAACATTTAAAAGCCGCTTCACTGCTTGCCGGGCATTGGAACAGAATAAATACACATCAGATTCACTAACACAATAATACTACCAATGAACATTTAAAAGCTACCAACACAGTAGAAAATAATATTTTTAATATCGTTTAAACTTTAAATACTTGTGTACGCCTGTACAACACAGTACTCCGTATTTGCCATTTTTTCTTCATGCAGCGACCGAGTGTGTTTTCTCCTGCCAGGCCAATTAGCACATACTTTTCGCCCACCCCAAATCACCATAAGGTGGGCCACTGGAACGGAGAACGGCCCAAGTCCTAGCTCGTTACGCGATCCAGGCGTGGGTCATCACGCATGGAATTCTCTTCAGGCCTCGTTACTGCACACCGGCCTTCGCCCTTTATCTGGCATGGCACAAGCTGACCAGAGGAGAAGAAGGTGCGGAATCAGCCTGAAAATCTTCTGCTAATCAGTAAAAATCCTCTTTTGTTCTACCGCTCATAAAGGAATTGTTGGTTCTAGCTCAACCACTAGTAAGCAAAGGAGCATATCATCCCAGTATCCCAGCAGAAGGGCTCTGCGGGATAAGCAAGCAAGCAGCATACACCACGGCCTCCTGAACATAAGGTTGATTAAAATGACTTTGTTATTAACTTGCACTAATAATACATATTTATCTATATAGGAAAAATCATGTATTATGGTTGTTTGTTTTTACAACGAATCTAGTAACACTGTTTTATGTTTTTGATCTTTCTTTTTTCTACTATGAGTCAAAGTTAAAGGTGTGACATCTTTTAGCTATTGCCCTTAGATTTGTAATCAAGTACTGTTTTCTGTATCTTAGCTAGAAAAATGGCTTAAGGGCAAAATTGTAAACTTGGCTCCCCTAGTAACCAACTGTTATTTTGGCCTTCCATACAGGCCGAGTAAAATTCCCTTATAATAAAAAAAATTTAAAAGTGTGACTTTCATCAACTCGAGATATCTATGGATGGGGTTGTTGGTAGTCAAAAAATTAGAAGTTCAGCTAAAATTTTGTTGGAAACGATAAGATTTTCTGAAGTGTGATGAGCAGCGCTTCTTCGTCCCCGGGGAAGAGATGGGCATATCCTCTCGGGAGGTGAGGGATTCCATATTTCCATTGGCGGAAGAGGGAGACGGCAGTTCAGGTGTCCACGGTTCAGAACCATCCAAGGTGTACCGCGACATTCTCCGTGTGTCCCTTCAGATGTCATTGACCTCTAAAAATAACCTGCCAAAGGTGCGGTTCAAGCTATCTACGTGGTGGTGATATATACAACTAGTACGCCTCCATCCTCGTTGCTTTGGAGGAGAGCCATACCCTTCGGAGCCGAAGGCCTCGCGCCTTCCGGTGTGTTCTTCCTCTGGCCATATGGAGGAGGTAAAACTTTTGCCAATGGTCAACGACACCATGGTGACCGACGTCGACAACAATGGCGGCAGCATCGTGTTGGGTGAAAATCCGATGATAACTAGCGTATGCGTAGAGGAGACCAACGAAGAGGTGAATGAGAACGACGTTGCCACCGTGAAGACCGATGAATCGAATGCACAATCTACCAACAATAAGGGCATAATGGAATCCAGCACTCCCATCACAAGAAGCGCCTCGTACCGGACGGCTCGCCGGAAGCGCGGCGCGTTCGGGCTCTTCAGGGCGGTGTTCATGTCCTTCTCCGGGAGAGACATCATCACGAAGCACAAGACAGACGAAGACGCGACCCCGGAGAAGAACAAGGTCGTCGGCGTCGACAGCAAGCCGCCGGCGACGGCGTCGTGGAAGAGCATCGTCGACGGCATGCGCCCGCTCCGCCTCCCCGGGCAGGAGCTGGAGTACTACCCGCCGCCGCCGCCGCCTCTGGCAGGGCACGTCGACGTGTACCACGACGTGCTCCTCGCTCCGCCGTCGCCAATGCTGTCTGGCTCCGACTCCGAGCGCGGCATGACCAGCCGGTACGCGTCCGCGCAGGATCTGCACCTGCTTGACTGCGGCGATGACGAGGAAGAGGGTGGTGCCGTAGTTTGTCCCCACGCGATTGACATGCAGGCGGAGGAGTTCATTGCCAAGTTCTACGAGCAGTTCAGGTTACAGAAGTCGGAGTTGTCCTTCGACGGCCGTGCTACCGAGGACGAACCAATTGATCAGCTTGCTTGCATGTAAACCTTCTTTATCTTAAATGATGATATCCTCATTTCTCGTTGACGTGGAGATCACATGGGAACCTGATGTTGGACCTGCAAAGATTGCATTCGTCACAGCTCTTTCCATTACGGGGTTCTGTTTCCATCTAAGATATATCTTGGCAGGCTTAGCATGTAACGACATCATCCTTTTTTAAGGAAGCTATCTCGCACACTTTATTGATCAGCTAAGACTATTACATTGTTTACCAGAAGCTCACCAACACTACCAGAAAAAGGGCCTATAACGGTACAGCCTTTTAACATAACGGCAGTCCAAAAATAAACCGCCGCTACAATTAGACAAATATTACGGCGGCTAAAAAATTCAACCGCCGCTAAATTTTTTTATTGCGGCGACCCAAAACTCCACCTGCCGCTAAAGTTTTTTGTAGCGGCGGCCCATAATATCCCCCTCGCTATATGGTCCATTATCTCGTTATGGCCCACAATAGGTATAAAAAAACAGAAACCCTAAAACTACTATCGCCTCCTTCCTTTTCTCCCTCCCCTAGCCGCCGCCTACGTCTCTCTTCTTTCTCCCTCCCTTTCCTCCATGCCGCCAGCTCCTCCCTCCCTCTCCTCCCCGTCGCCTGCTTCTCTCCCAGCTGCCGCCGCCTGCTCCTCCCTCCCTCGCACCTCTCTCCCTCAACCAGCGCCACTGCCTCCTCTTGCAGATCTGGGCGACGACGGTCTGGGGTGGCGCAGCGGCTCGACGCGCGAGGAGGTGGTGGTCCGGTGTGGCATGAGGAGGAGGCAACCCAGGGTGGCGCGAGGAGGCATGACGCCTCTCCCTCGGCCACCACCGCCTCTTGCAGATCTGCCGCCTCCACCTTCCTCCTCCACCGCATCGGGCGAAGGCGGTGACCCAGGGTGGCACGAGGAGGCGAAGGCCCAGGATGGCGCGACACATCTCTCTCAGCTAGTGCCACCGCCGCCTCTCCTCCTCCATCGCATCGAGCAAAAGGCAGCGGCCTTCTCCTCCATGGCAGATCCGGCCGCCTCCTCCTCCTTCCTCCACGGCATAACGGGCAAAGGCGGCGGCCCGGAGTGGCCCGGGGTCAAGCGGCGTGGGTGGCCTGGCATGCGAGGAGGATGTAGATCCGGCGTAGGCTTTTTTTTTAGATTCAAGGGTAGCGGCGGGTGAAGATATCACCTGCCGCTACTATTGTTGATATAGCGACGGATTTTTGCGACCATAGGTCATCCGTCTCTATAGATGTTTTATTTTTAGCTGCAGAACCATAGTGGCGGTTGGGCATGCCCGCCGCTACAGTACATTTTAGACCGCTGCTATAGGCTTGTTTTGTAGTAGTGGAATGAATCTAGGAGGGTCATCCGCCCAGGTACAAGATTGTTTAGAAGTAAAAGCAAATTTAGCTAATATGTGGGCTACCTTGTTACTTTCTCTATTACAATGTTCAATGGATACTTGATCAAAATCAAGCCACATTCTGCAATCATCATAGATGGCAGCGCCTGTCGTAGGTGAGAAACCATCATCTTTCATTGTTTGAACCACCTCCATTCAGTCTGATTGCAGAAAATCTATTGCATCTAATATTTTGCGCTAGAAGAAGCCCTTCTTTCATAGCATAAGTTCGATTATGGGGGCATCAACCACAAATTGAATATATATGTTTGACGCGCGATGAAATCTCCCCTAGCATCTCTTATCATAACCCCTGACTATCAGGTGGCTTCTTCCACCTTTCCTTTATCTTTTGATTCACTTTCTTTGCTCTTTTATAGTTTGTTGTCAGTGTGGCTATAGACATCGTTGCAACTGTCGCTATGTGTCTATTTGCCAGTATACCCCTGCAAGGCAATAAACCATGTAACACTCTCCATCCAAAAATCTTTATTTTTGCTGGTATACCTAACTTCCCATAGTTTTGACCATACTTGGTTATTCCCAACTTGAGAGGCTGGATTTATATCAATTCTTCCCCAAATTTGTGCAACCATTGGCTATTGTAAACCGATCTCACCGAGAAAAGCCCATTCCAGTTGTGATGCCATGCAACAACGTCCTCTCTTCCTCCTATGGTAGGAATTTGGAGAATCCTTTTATTTGTCCATATTGATTTTTTGCCATCTTCAAGATGCATTTGGTCCACATGGCAGCCCAGGCCTCTCTTAGTATCCTCATGATCACACCCCACCTCATTTTCGAGAAGTTAGGACTAAGTAACTTTTTACTAACGTATATGATTCATTCTTATCGTTACTTCAATATTCCTAACACACAATTAGTAATTATTCATTTTTGATAGTGTCTTATTCAGAAAGTCTTTGATATAACGATGCTCCTAGCCTATATGCATTTGATAGAATTGTGTTCCAAGTCTTTAGGAAATATTATATTTTATAAGTGAGAGATGGCCAAGGAAAGCTTGATCAAATATTATATTTTGTTTGTACATTAAATAATGCATTTACTATTTTTTATAAAAAATGTATTCACTATATTTTTTTCTTGTCATACCTAAAACATAGCTATTAAAAATTGCGAAGTCGGGAGACATTAAAATGTGAGAATATCTGCACCTAGTGTTACATCATAAGATTTTTAGTGTTATTATGAATTAATTAATAAATCTATTTTTATATCCTGAAAATAATAATTGCAGTTTTTTAATTTTGAAAAGGAGAGGAATGACATTCTGATAATGATGTTCTTGAACATATCCCTTAGCTAAAGGCTAGTTAACATAAATAGTTAATCAATACAACAAAAAACCAAGAATCTAACTTTCTATGACACTTTGGATTTGTATGCATCATTTGATAAATATAACATAAATAGTGGATGGTTCATGTGATAGAATAATATATACAGTTCAATTTTAATATGGCCGTTCGTTCATCTTTGACAAATATCTGAAGCCCATCGAAGGGAAGAGATATTTTAACATAGTTCTTGCCTCTGCCATTACTTGAGCCTTTATTAGGATTATTTTTTTCCGTACTCAAAAGTTACGAAGTGCAAAACTTGGGCTACATGCTTTTTCATGGACGAGGCTTGGAGAATTGAAGAGAGAGAGAGAGAGCAGTCTGTAGGACCAACTGTTGTTCGCTCCCTCATCATAATTTCCAGAACACAATTACAGCAGCTGTATTTCTTCTCCTTATTACGAATTCCTTGCAGGATTCAGAAGTTAGAAGAACATCCCTTAGATTTGATAGATCCTAATAATTCAACTCACAATCAAATTTATTTTCCATTAATTCATTTATTTGTTCCAAAAATTTTTGCGAGCAAAAGCTTTGCGCGTCATTTCATTAAACAAGAAGAGACCACATATAGACCAAAGTTATACATATAGCCGTTTAATTTACATAGGAGACCAACTACAACAACAAAAAGGAAAACTGGTTGCATAGATCCAAAAAGTGGTCGTCTGCCACACCATGGAAAAGGTGGCCTCTACGGCTCTACCGTCCGTGCATTCCTTCCTTTCCACAGCACCCAGCATTCCTTCCGTGCCTGAACTTTGGCTCTCAACAGCTTCCGGAAATCCGCTGTCGAGTCAGCCATAGGCACCTCGGTGAGCTGCATCTTGTTCAGGACCCGCAACTAGACATATCTGGTGAAGGCACACCGGGTTAGCTAGCAGACGATCCACCGATTCCTCGTGAGTCGCACAGAATGGAGAAGCTACGTGAGTGTCAAGGCCTCGCCTAAGTTGCCATTGCCAATCGGCCGTAGAGAGTCTTTTATGTAGTGCTAACCAAAGTGTGAATAATCATGTCCATATAGAAAGGCGCAAATAAATGCATAGCACGATGTAATGCAACCAGGAAGCTCACACGAAAGAAGTGTAACCGGCTATCTAGCTAACCGCTAAGTTTCATGTGGCCTCAGCGGCGCCGGACATCTTGCTGAGCCTGCTCGGTGGCCTCGAATCCTTGCTGGTCACCCTCTTTGGTCCGCCAGCACGGCACCGGCTTGTCCCCAACAGTACCCGCTGCGCCACCGCTCCGGCGTAGAGATCCACCTTTTTCGATAGCAGCTTGGAACCGTTGTTGGCGGCACCAACGGCCTGCTGGTTCTTTTGGTGGTCGCTGTGATCAGCTGAGGCCTCCATGCTTTCTTCCCTCTCCTCGTTACGAGCTCACAGCCACAGGAGGTAAGCCGAGGAAGAAGTATGCCACATGACAAATGACATGTGAGATAACGCATTACGATTTACGATTGTGTGTGGAGCTGGAATTTATAGTGGCTGGGGATTGAAGCCCCCAGGGGAAAGGAATCTGATGACCGACGTGTGCTTTTGCTTGTTAGGAGTGAACTATATTATACCGCCGCCGCCTTTTCGGCTTTTCACAGTTGGGTCTTTGTCGCTACAGAGACAGGGTAAATAACAATTTACATTTACATAAGACATCAAATTTATGGTTCTAAGTGTGATGGACACCACTTAACCAATTTATAAGGCATCTCATATGTTGTTCCAAGTGTGTTGACAAGGACACAGTACCGTTGATTCTAAAGTTCAACGACAGACCGCACTGAAGGGAATTGTTTTTATGTATAGAATTACACATACATGAAACAAAATTGTACCGAATATGCTTGGTTTTTACAACAGAATTCGAGGTCCGATCCCTTTCATCAGCGGGTGCACAGATATTTTCCACCAACTTTTCCATGCGAAATCTGGTATTGTTTATGTAGAGTAGGTGTAGGTCAGATCGATGCAGATGAATGTTTGGCCATCACTTAGTCTACTGATATTCATTTTATTTTGCACTATAACAGAAACGGCCTATAGCGGCAGGCTAAAATCCACTATAACGGTGGCTTTGCACCATGTTATTGCAGCTAAAAATAGAAAACTCTAGCGGCGGACAATCCGAGCATGGATTCAATCACAACTAAAAAGATATTAGTAGCGGCGAGTGACGCCTTCACCCGCCGCTATGCACCAACCCAAAAACAAAAAAGAGAACCCGTCAGATCCACATGGGCCCGCCGGCCCAAATGAGCCTGCTCCCACCTCGGAGTGGATCCGGTCGCCCCCGCCACCGGTGCACCATGAAGAAGAGGGGGGTGACCAGATCCGGCCATCCCCACCGCTGCCACACCATGAGGAAGAGGGGGGGGGGGGGGGGCGGCCAGATACGGCCACCCCCACCACCGCCGCACCACGAGGAAGAAGGGTCGGCCAGATCCGGCCGCCGCTGCCGCACCAAGATGAAGAGGGGGGCGGGCAGATCCGACCGCCCCCGTCGCCGCGGCACCACGAAGAAGAGTGGGGTCGGCCAGATCTGGTCGACACCGTCGCCGCCGCATCACGACCGGGGGTGGGTGCGCCATCGGGGGGGGGGGGGGAACGCGCATCCGGGGGGCCTCGCGCGGCGAGGGAGCTGCCTGCCGCCACGCGCCACCGTAGATCCCCGCCCGCTGCCGCCTCTGGATGTGCGCGGGCCTGTGGCGAACTCGAGAGCACGCGTGGCCTCGTGGTGATGGGGTCCTCGATCCATGGACATACGGCATTGGGAAGCGGCGATCGGCGACGGCGTGCAACTGCTACGCCTCGTGGTGCTGCCGGAGGTTGGCGAGGCGGAGCACGTCTTGGACGAGGCGACGAGCTGCGCGTTCCCACACGGACGGGAGAGGGGGGAACTAGGGGAGAGAGGAGGGTGGGGGCGCGTAGAGAGAGAGAGGAGAGATGGAGGCCCGCGGCGCAGAGAGATAGAGGAGAGGGAGGCGGCGTGGGTGGTTGGGAGATAGGGTTTGGAGAGGATAACATGTACTTTTATTTGACTAGTTGGGCCGAACGGGTCAAAAACCATTTGTAGCAGCGGTCCAAGAAGTAATCCGCCCCTAAAAATCAATTTTAGGGGCGGATCACATAGTCACCCGCCCCTAAAAATGGAGATCATTTTTAGCGATGGTTCAAGATGTGATCCACCCCTAAAAATTGATTTTTAGGGGCGGACCACATCATGAACCGCCGCTGAAAGCTGGAGGATCATTATAGCGGCGGTTCTCTTCAAAATCGCCGCTACGCACTTTTTTAAAACGCCGCTAAAGGCCCGTTTTATGGCAGTGTTGGAAACATTTTATTGTATGTATTTCAGTCAGTCCACCAGTAGTCTTCAAAAGGGCATAACTGTCTACAGGTTTGAAATACCATTCATCATTTCTGTGGCAGTTAGTGCGGCTGGACTTGACCGAAAGATCGAAGCTTCTCTGGTCAGACTGCTTTGCCACCAGTTGCAAGCGAGCAGATTCCTTCATCTTGTCTTGCTTAATTACCCAGAGAGATTTATTCTTTAGAGATCTTGGAGGGATAAGAATCTGTGCCGCCCCTAGTGGCGGCCACTAGGGGCGGCACAGATTCTTATCCTTTTCGACCTATAATATAATGGATAGGAGCATTATTGATTATTAATGGATGGATAGTAAAAAAGGTCTCCATGAGAGAAAAATAAATGTGCCCGGAGCCCGGAATCTCTTTTGAGCCATGCACCACCAACCTAGGGGGTGGGCTCCTTTAGGGTGGCGGGTCTAGATCTGTGTGCCTCATCTGTCCTGTTCTAGTTATTGTGAGTTCTATATGTCGTGAGTCGATGTGGTGGATCCATAGTGGATTTTTTATAGAAAAGTTCACCAAAAGTTTTCACAAAAAGTTTGATTAAAAGGTTCTTTAGAATTTTTTTGAGAGATAAAAGCTTTCGTAAAAATGGAAAGTTAGGGGGAGAGAGAGAGAGAGAGAGAGAGAACTTTCCAAGAAAATGAAGAACTGGTTGTCGGAAGAGAGCTGTTGGTTGGCCTCCTAGCACCAACGTACTCATTAGCGACACCCCTCCCCCTCCTTCCGAGCTTCCTATGGATGGATCTTTGAGACCAAAAATATTTTGAAAAGTTATTGTGCCTGTGAAGGCAATGGGATTATAAAGGAAAAAATTTAATTGCCATAAAAGGATTTCAGACATAAGAAACTTGCATAATGAAAAATTGTACACAAACATCAAATTATATGTAGCATCCTTGCATCCAAGTTTTTATTGCGTTCCTAATTCTATGTTTATCATGAACTATGCTCTCTGACTTAGTTATACTTCCTCTATTTCAAAATTAGTTTTATATAGAAGACAACCATCATTAATAAGTACACAATGAAGTGAGAACATAGTTCATGATGGATGATATAGTACTAATTAATAAGTACTATCATAAATTCTTGATACTTTTACATAGAGTCTTGGTCAATCTAAATTTAGTTTAGCTTTGACTAACTCTAGAATACAATTGGTTTTAGACGGAGGGAGTGTATCCTTGCTATGAGCTAGAAAATAATTTTCTTATATTGAGCAAGAGAAAACTAAGTAATAAGATCCAAGAAAATAATGTTTCGAACATATTTTTATGGATTCAGTGATATGGTATGGCGGCAGACAAGTGAAACGTGGACTTATGTGGTAGGGAATGTATTACAAATTAAAAGAGCAGATGGTTTTTTGTATGGAGAAACAAAATACAAAACAAAACATCTGAAACTAGGAAATTATATAGTTTTTTTTGTGTGTCGTTACTCTGATCCATCGATGGAACTAGCTAGGTGAAATCGAATCTGATGCGTATGCAGCAATGGCGCAGGACGTCGACCACGAGAGGGCCAAACTGCAGATCATATATATGCCTATTAGAAGACTTACAAGTCACGTGGTTCACGCAGCTGTAGTTTGAACCAAGACTAGGACACTAGGTCATGTACGTGGTCCATGCCGATGGACCAAGAAAAAGGATCCCGGAGTTTGACAGAAGTTCATGACAAGAACCCAATCACGCCATTTCATATTTCAGCATATATACCTTATAAGGGTCAATGATCTCTGCATTACATTATCTTCATATATATATACTGGAGAAAACGGTATTGTAGTTGAGATAGTAGTCACAGACATCATCCTAGTGTACATATCACCACCTTTGTACGGATCCAATGTCTTTTTTCACTTTTGTGTAACATATCAGAATGAAACGGTATATTGGATGATTGAGAAAATGAAAGTACCTTGATTGAATCTTGAATCTCGTTTGTTTTACATAAGAGGTCGTGAACTTTTTTTCGAAATAAAAAAATTTAGATATGTTTCACACTAAGCTGATAACCATCGTGAAAAAAATCACACTTATCAATCATTGTAAAGAAAAAACTATTGCCCTCATTTTAGAAAATGTTTGAACCTTAGATCTGTTTCCAGCCATCTATTGAACGAAAATATCTTTGCACTTGGATCAAGAAAAGATTACCAGCAATATAGCCTTGACCCTCCCTTACTAGTAGCCATTCATGTGGCGATGATTTCGGCTTCTCATCGAACATTGATTTCACTGTCAGACATGGCTTAAGATGTATGTTGAAAATGGTAGGAACAGTACAAGATTATGAAATTGATCTAGACAAATGAAAGGTATACAGGGATGCAAGCTACAACGGATTTCATTATTCCAACAGCGACAACACTATTGGGGATCATTCAGACACAACATAACCAACAACACATGCATTGAACGATGATTTAAACCGTCTGGAGATGAAGAACTAAAACCAAAGAAAAGACGACATGGATAAACACCACTACCACATGACACGAGGGGGGATACTACCTCATGACCAGGTAGGATGAGAACAAGATGATACGAAAATAAAACAAGAAACTACAGATACCGATTGCCAGGGTATGTGGCTACAACCAGATCTATGAGCCTCCTCAATCTTCAAGCCATGGGAGGGATTTAAATTTTAATTCCAAGGCCAGACACCTCGATTGTGGCTGCTTGTGCTTGCAGTGCTGGGGCCTGCGCTGCTGCTGCTGGTGCCGGCGAAGGCACTGGAAAGCAGATCGTGCTGGTGGCGCTGGGGCTGCTGGATCATGTGCCACGCATGTGGCAGCTGCTGCTGAGGCTGTGGCTGCTGTTCAGGCTCGATGTCGAGTCGCTGCAAGCGTTCCTGGACGGCCTTCATCTTCCTCTCCACGACCTCGCGGAGGCGGAGCACCTCTTCGGGTGTGACGCCCACGAGGCCAGGGCGGCGACCAGCCATGGCCTCGTGGAGAAGGATCGAGGTCTCACGGACCTGGCTCTCGCGATCGGACCTTTTCACCTGCTCCTGAAGCTTGGCGATGCGTTTCTTGAGGAAGTCCTCATGGCTCGTCTTCTTGCACCATTGCTGGAGCCCCGCCGTGGCCTTGTAGCTGGCGATCAAGTCCCTGGCCTCCTGAACGGAGGGCCACACCTCAGGCTGCACATCTTTCTCGCCGTACACCAGGACGCACACCTTGACGCCGCAGAGCGTAGCCAGCTCGCTCGTCTTCTTTATCAGGCCCTGGCGTCGCCTGTTGAACGTTGCACGACGGCTCGCGTTGTTTGCGATCCACTGGAGGCTCACCTTCTTGCGACCCATGGTGAAAAAAAGGGGAAAAGGAATTGTTTGATTTCAATGGCCGATGAGGACGGGAGGAATGGTACATATATAGTGGAGAACCTATCGCGGAGAGCCTGAACGAAAAAGTATGGGAAAAGCATCTGCTAAGCAGAGATTTATTGCGTTTGACGGTTTTAAGTGTAGAATAACCCGTAGTTAAACATAGCCTCCGCTGCTTTCCTCATGAAACTCGCTGCTTCCACAAAAGATGGTCAAGCTTCAGGCCAAACCGGAGCAGTTAGCATTGGCGATAACTGATGCTCTTCATATTGTTCATGCATCGAGAATAAAAAACCATGAAATTCAAGCAACAACTGAGTTGCAAAAGGTGAATATGTTTTACGTCAAGTAGTGATAAGATTACCTGAAATTATGAGTTAAATAATAGCTTTACAGGTATATACATTCCTTATAAAACGGTAGTACAAAAAATATGAGGAATTTGTGTGACATTATCATCCTCATGAATTGGCGTATGGACAACTAGAAATGACAGGATATTCAACCAAGTTTCAGAGGCTGGTTTGCTTTTTTCTAAAATACTTTTTATTCTTTTTTTACTTTCTTCTTTTTTGTATAAACAATCTTTTTTCTTTTATTTATAACTATAATTTGTTGGGGATCTCCTCCCTCCAGTTTTCTAAGAGAATAAGAAAATAAAAAAGGGCAAATTTGCTGGTGGACCCTCTTAAATCATGACATTTGCTATAGTACACTGATATGAATTTTATTTGCTACAAGATACTAAGATACAACTAGACATAGTGTCCAACAGCAAATAAAACTTGTTTCAGTATCCTATAGCAAATATCATGTTTTTATAGTGTCCATCAGCAAATTTTACCATAGAAAATGGTGTCAGAAGAAAAAGGGCAAGTCGTGCACTAATTCGGACAACAAAACGACAAATCTATAATGCTCGGGTTTCTACATATTCAGTTCGCACTACCGAATGATGGTATGATCAGCTATGGTGGCGTGGACTAGGGGCAAGGCTAATAAGCGCCCGTGCTAACACGCGGGTAAACTGCAGCCTGCACTTTTCATTTTGGAAAGTTTTCCATCCACCAACTTTTCATTTTTGGAAAGTTTTACTCGAAACTTTTTTAGTACAATTTTTTTATCAAAATTTTTGAATTATCTTTTTGAATAAATTTTTATTGGAAGTTTCGATCAAATGTTTTTTTTTCAAAAACATTTAACACTGCAGCAGCCTCTGTATGTAGTAGTAATTTCAGTCCTGGGAGTGCTGCTTGAACCAGACAACTCTGGAGCAAACCAACTAGATTTTTATTCTTTCATACATGTTGTTCTGTAATGCAGACAACCTCTAGCATTTCTCTTTACACTTACAGCCACCTTAATCAAGGTAATTTTTTATCCGAACATAATTTCATTTTGAAGCTGAATTGAATTTTGTTGGCCTGTAATTTACATCTATTTTATGTCCAAAAAATAAAACTGCTGCTGAGAAACTCATCGTGAGTCAGTTTCATGAGGCAAAAAAGTACAGATTTTTGGGTGTCAGTTAACGTCTTGTGGTCCTCTGGAGTTACTTATAATTTCCCCACAAAATAATAGGAGTAAATTTAATACCTCTAAAAATGATGACAAACCAACGTTACTACTACCCACAAAATAGTAGTACTAGTAAATTTAATACCTCCAGAAATGATGACAAACCATTGGCCTCCCGGCCTCCACCGCAAGACTGAGGCCGGGACTCAACAGAGAAGCTGCACTAGGAATTGGACATAGAAAATGAAATTGTGTGAGACGAGTTAGGAGCTCTCCTTTGTACTCGATCTAGAAAGGACAGGAAAAGAAAAAAAAAAGCACCACATAATAAAAAAAAACGAAAAGTTGCAGTTGCCGAGTTTAGTGACCAAGAAATTTTGATTGTTAAAAATGGATTAGTAGGCACCTAGTTGCTGTGTAATTATTGGTTTACATATCTATGGCTACCAAGGATGTCTTATTTGCTACGTGGCGTTAGTGATCAATGCATGCAATTTTTGGTTCCTATATTCCTATAGCAAAATAGGTATAGCTGCCAAATGATTCGAGTCTATGACAATATATTAATTGTAGCCAAAATTATTTTATGCATTAAGTAACCAAGTATATTGATGATTAAAAGAACTTTCTTGTAGTGTCAATGGCATGACGAGGAGGGCTAGAGAACCTTACGCACCTCAGCCTGCAGTCTGCAGACCATGGAGATCCTATTGGCGTATGGTGCCTCGATCGGCCCTTCTGCCCTGAACAGCCACTGTGCCGCTGACCGACCCTTCTCCGGACAACGGCGGCGTCCCACACTGCAAAATCTCCTGCATGCACATGCCCACGCTTGTTGTGCTGCAGATTTCTTGCCAATGCAAGGGCATATCGAAGTCACGTCTGGATCTTCTTGAAACACAAAATCGATAAAAGGGTGGAATAGTCGTACCTGAAACCTTGAGAGGAGAGACTGTCCTTCCATGCTGCCCCAGGGCCCAGGGCCGATGCAAAAGCCGAGTATACTAAAAGTCAAGTCCACTTTGCTTGTCCAAGTTTGAGTTTGATAATTCATTGCTTGGAATATAATTGACGATGCTCTGCTTATAGGGCACAGTCGTTGCTTTCAAGGCAGTATGCCTCTAATAGTATATTAGTATATAAACTACAAATTATAGTATACATTGTTTTCTTTTTAACTAATATTGTGGTGTTGGCCGGTTATTGCCCGGTTCAAAAACCGGTATGGTTCTGGTTTTCTGAACTTGCGAGGCCGTGACTCAGGCTGTTTCGGACGTGTCACAAAGGTAGTGGTCATAGAGCAGCCAATGAAGTGGACCATTTGCGCTCGGGTGGGTGCTCCCAACGGATAAGATGTTATAGGCGGCCAACGGGCTGTGCCGGGCTCATGACGGGCCGGACCATTTTCTTGAAGGGTCAACATGGCCCGAGCTGGCTAACAGGCTGTGTCGTGCGGGCATGACGGGCTTGAGGCCAAGCCTAAGCATGGCACGGCCAGTTTACACGGACTGGATCGTATCATCGGCCCATTGGGCCTATTTGTGCCGTGCGGTTCGAAGCACGGCGGGCAGGCGGAGCCGAGAAGGCTTACGGCGAGCGGCGCGGCCCGACGCTGGAGGCTGCCACGGGCGGCACGACCGGTCGGCGTCGAAGCAGAGGAGGCCGGGCCGCGTGGGTCGACGCTTCTCCTGGAGCAGAGGAGGTGGCGAGGTGCGGGGCGGGCGGGCAACGCCGCCGCATCGGAGCAGACAACAGAGGAGGCGGGGCAGGCGAGAGGGAGAGGCGCGGGGGAAGGAGGAGCGTGGAGAGGAATGGCGATGGTGGTAGGGAGAAGAATGAAAAAATAGGGTTTCAGGCTTTTATGTGAGAAAAAATAAGAAAAAACTTAATGGGCCAACCAGACCCTATCCGTGTCAGGCCTCGGTCCATGCGGGTTGACCGGACCATCTTAACCAGGCCATGCTCGGGCCGGCATGACGGGCTTGCACCTGAGCCCAAACACGGCTCGTGCAGGGCCAAAATGCCTGGGCCTCGGGCCATTCCGTTTAACCCGACCCAGATGACCAGGTATATAAGGTGTACACATGCAAAAATTAAAATAAAAAATTAAATAAATAGATCATGTCATCCTCTACTATCATGCAAATTTATATATGCAATAAAAATATGTGTAAGATGTAACAAAAAAGTAAAATCTATGTATCAATATATGTTACCGGGTTCGATATGAACAGTACAACCCACAACTATTCAGTATATTATTTCTGTTTTTCTTATTCTCCTTAAACAAGTAATTAGTTACATCTTAAATTTAGCATTATAACAGAGTATTGCATTGTTTATCTGTCCATATTTTTGTTTGAATTTTTAATACTCACTTCGTTCCAAAGGAAGTGACGTTCTGGTCTTTTACTTCCGTGACTAATTTCAGCTGAATATTAGAACGACATTTAAAGTGGGACAAAGGGAGTATCAACAGGAGCACCAGATGTGTTCTTCGGCTTGAACATGTTGGAATTTGGCCTATTTTTACGTGACCCATTCGGAAAAATTCCAAAGTAATAAGTGGTTATTGGTTTTAGTCACACCTTGTTAGTCTATGGTGGTATAAACTAACTTAAATAGCAGCACTTCTACCCATAACTGAATAAAGAAAGCATTAAGAGAGAAAGAGAGCATTGCTATGAGTACACACGCATGCACGCGTGTGCGCATACGCGCCTCTTCTCGTATTGTCTCGCATGACTTGTGACTTACGACGCGCGACCGTAGCGTGGCGTGTTTGTGACTCTATTTGAAAAAGTGGCCGCTTCGATCGCTTAAGCGTTGCCTAGGCGCTGCGCGCTGACTCAACGCCTCACTTTCGTGAAAGCGATGCATTTAGGCAGGGAAACGCCTAGGCGCCGCAAATCATGATTAAGCGGCGCTTTCTTTCGCTCTTTTAGCAGCTGGAGTGCATAGAACAGGTGTTTGGATAGGATTCGAGTGCTGCTGCTGGAGTGCTTTTGTGATATGAGTGCTGCTGTTAATATTTGAGCTGGACAACTCGAATATGGGTTAAATAGGCTAGATGGACTGCTATGTGCACAAGAGCAAAGACTCTGAGAAACCATATGGATATGTGTCATGGTTTGCAATATATGATGAGTAATTGACATTGGTTGAATTGGTGTTTGAGTTGAAATGCGGGAATCTGGGGATTGCATGAGTTTGTGCATGTCATGGTTTTAACTAAGAAGAGTTGGTGAGGATGTTGGAGAGTTTACAGGAGATGGAAAATATGTTTGCTTGTCTCATAACGTGTAGGTCACTGGAGTCAACTTGACGGTCAACGGCGAGAGGATCAGGCACAAGTAGGAGACTTGGGGCCAGACGATCAGGAAGCCTGGTGAAGTCAAGGGTGATCCATACCGTACATGTGGAGAGGCAAGAAGCAATGACGGTTTCGCGGTTGAACCTCAAAACCGTGGGTGGTGATCAAGACGACAGGGTTGACAAAGTCAAAGGTGATCGAACGTCGGTGCATGTAGAAGCTTCCAATGGACCGGAGGCGGGAGAGACTTGCCGGCAAGTAGGATCACGGGACAGGGTGACACGCGTCAAGATCGTAAAGTTTTGCTTCGGTGGAAGTGAGCATGAAGTCACGCTTTGAGAAGCGTGCAAGGCGGTTTCCCGGTTTGGACCTCAAAACCAGTGTCGGTGGTTGGTGGTGCACGTGGCACCATCGCGGAGCTTGCGTCAAGGCGAAGCAAAGTTGTGAAGGGCTCGATGGCGTTCGGGCAAAGGAAAAAGAGTTGGATGGTTTTGCCCCTGATGGTAGGTGGCAATGAGTTATAGGTCAAGGGTAGAGTTGTCTTGGACCCTAGGCCTATATAAGGAGAGGTGTGGCTGGTGGGAGAGGTGCCTCTTCCCATTATTCTTGTTAGGACTTTATTCAAAGTGTTAGGAGAGGTCTTCATGTAATAGAGTAGAGGAGAGGGTGTGTGAGAGACATCTCTTTCTCTTCCAAATAGTGGGAAGAAGAGAGTGATTTCCTAGCCTTGTATCCATGGATCTTGTAAGCATGTTTCTATGATATGAGAATTATTTTCATGCTCAAGATCTTCCTCTCTCTCTAAATCCCGAATTTCTCTTTTTCTCTATTTTTGAAGCTATTTTCGTGGGAATTTTTAATCTCATTTTTCAGTGAGTTTTTGAGGCGGATTTCTTGGGGATCTTAGTGCTATGATGAGCTAGAACAATCTTTCATGGGTCCTTGACTGAATCAAGAGCTCTAGCACCTTCGATTTGAAGGATTTCTTAAGTTTCCCCTTTTTGGTGTTCTTGGCATAAGATCTGAAATTCGTGATGATTCCTTGAGCCAATTGAGTGGATCTTCTAGGATTAGGGTCGTGATGTGTTGAGGATTGGATGGTTCAAAAGTCGCACATTTTGGAGATCATTTGGTTAAGTTTTGGAGAGATTTGTGAGGAAAACGCGACAGTTTTCTGTTCTATCGGGGGTCGATCGACACTGCTGATGACCAGAACCGGCACTGCCGGTGGGTCTGAACTCTGATCGGCACTGCCGATGCCATGATCGGCACTGCCAGTGGTTTGAGTCCGAACCCCGCACCAGCACTGCTGATAGTCACGACCAGCACGGCCGATGCGCTCCGACCGTTTCTTTCCAGAGTTCTGAGAACCTCGCACCGGCACTGCCGATGGCTATGATCGGCACTGCCGATGGTTGTTCTGAATTGATCTGTTTTGGTGCGTTTCTTTGACAGTTTTGAGTCTTAATAGTTCTTCTTTGTTTCCACTGTGTCGCCTTGGTGATCGGTTTAGAGGTTGGCTTGGGTTGTAATTGGGACATAGGCCAAGTTCTTGTGAAGAATTTTTATTGGCTCCCATTCACCCCCCCTCTGGTCGTCTTCTCGGTCCTTCAATTGGTATCAGAGCCAGTTTGATCACTAGTTGACCTTCACCGGCTTTGTGATCCGAAGGTGACATGGAGAAGCGTGCGGTCAAGCTCTGGATGTTTGATGAAGAGGACTTTCCCTAATGGAAGTCACGGACCAAGGCTTATCTCTTAAGCCAAGAACGTACAATTTGGGAGATTGTTGAGCAGGAGTATGCTATACCTGGAGACCTCAATACTACATTTGCAGGTGAGTTAATCAGGTATGAAAATAACTCCAAAGCTGTCAATACTCTGCTTTCTGCTCTAGGTAGGAATGAACATGACCGTGTTGCTCATCTTGATACTGCACTGCCATTTGGGCAAAGCTTTGCATGTACCATGAGGGTACCAATCAAGCAATTCTATGCATAAGGATTCTTACAATAGACAGTACCAAACCTTTGCACAAAAACCTGACGAGTTACTAGATGACACTTTTCGTAGGTTTGAGGCCATTGTGTGCAATTTGCGGGCTTGTGGTAACCTTGTGTACAGTGATAATGATAGAGCTAAGCAATTACTGTATTCACTTGATGAAAATGCTTGGGAGGTTAAGATTGCAGCACTAGAAGAAACTGCTGATTTCAATACCCTGGACTGTGAGCAGCTGTATAGCAAGCTAAAATCTCATGAACTGTCTAGAAAGTCTCATCCTAATCTTGGTAATCCTGCTTCTAGCATGGCTTTGCTTTCAATCTATCAAAAGGGTAGTCACAGTGGTGCTTCTTATGGAACTAACCGCTCACTTGACAAGTCTTCTTTGGAGTTTGCTTTGTCTTCTCTTGTTGCAGCTTTAGATGAATAGATGGAGTGCATTCCGAGGAGGTGGTTGAAGAACCTGCTTCGAATGTTGTGACCTGGGACACTTCATTGCTGACTATCCCAAGAAGAAGAAGAAGGCGGGGTACCACAACAACAACACTGATGATTTCAAGCAGAAGAAGAACCGCTTCTACAAGAAAGGCAAGAACTCCAAGAAGTTCGCCAAGGCCATTACACGCGCCTGCGTTGTCGCCTTGAGCGACGTCGACCTCACATCAAGCGAAGGCCTTACAAGCTCTGAGGAGGAGGTTGAGAAGCCACGAGTCAAGAGGAAGGACGACTTCACCGGGCTTTGCTTCTTGGCAAGGAATGACCACAACACCGACTCTGGCTCTGACTCCGACACAAGTGAGGTACCTCCTACTCTTGATGAGCTCTCTTCTAAACTTGATCATTTGCGTGATGTTTTGCTCATGCAAGATGATAAGCTTCGCAACGCTATTTGTGAGAATAGAGAGTTTAAGTCTAAGTTGGAGAGTGCTGAGTATGACATCACTCCGCTTAGGTCCAAGCTTGCTAAAAATGCTGATGTTGAGTGTGAGTCTTGTCAAGTTGTGATGAATGATCTCAGTTAGAGGGAAACTGTGCATGCTCAAGTTGCCAGTCAGCTTGAGAGTGCCCTTAAAGAGCTTGATGAATTCAAAGCTAGGCCAACTCTTTTGGGTGCATGTCAGAAGTGCCCCAAGCTCACTAATGAGTTGGAAGCTCAGTCCCTCAAAGTCAAAGAGCTTGAGTCCAAGCTGTTAGATGAGACTTGCTCGAAAGTTCTCCCACCACCATATGAAGTATGTGTCTCTCTCAAGGACAAGCTAGTAATCACTAGGGAGGAAAATAAAGTCCTAGTCCAAGAAAATGACTATCTTGTTTCTAGGCTCCAAAGAACTCTAGTGAGTGAGGAGAAGATTGAGAGTGACTTGGCTAGAGTTAAAGAAAGTGCTAGTAGGTCAACCTACAACTTGGGCTTGGGATTTGAGAGGTGTGACAAGGAGAGTGAGAATGTGGGTAAGTTTGTGCCAAGCTCCAGCTACAAGGATGAGGAAAAATCTATCAAACCCACTGACACATACTATCCACCAAATCCAAAACCCTCCTTCAACCCAAAACAAGCTGAGAAGCCAAAACCTAAACCCACTGTGCAAGCTAAGCCTAAACATGAGAGTGTTTACATTTGTATGTTCTGTGGCCGTAAGGGTCACTTGGATGAGTACTGTTATAGGCATAAGAGGATTGAGAGAATGCAAGCTGAGTTAACAAGGAATATGCATCATGATAATTTTGTTGGTTTTCAGCTTCGCTCTTTCTCTCGTGCCTATCGTGGACAGGGTCATTCCTCATATGGCTTTGATTCATGAAATAGAGGCTTTGCACAGCAGCGCTTTGGCGCCCCACGTTGTCCTCATCGTGGTGAGCGTCACTCGTGTGGATTTGGCTTTCACACAGATGATTTCAATCCTCACAACCCCAAGTTTGAGTCGAGACGCTTTGATAGGCCACGCTTTTCCCATCGTGGTTCTCGTTCCATGCGTTCGAGTGGTAATGTGCAAAGAACTGTGATAACTCCAGTAGGTCGTGTGATTCAGTGTTGGCTTCCCAAAATTTTTCTTTCTAACCCCAGCACTAAGTCATTGATCTTTCCTTCTCGTTCTTTATAGGCAGCAGGTGGAGGCTTGGAGAACAAATTGTTGATGGACTCCGGGTGTTCGTGCCACATGACCGGAGATGCAAAATGGTTCTCCAGCCTCACACCCTTGAAGCGCCGGGAGTATATTACCTTTGGAGATGACAAGAGAGGGAGTGTGAAGGCAAGAGGCGCAGTAAAGGTAAATAAAAAATTCACTCTCAAGGATGTTGGTTTGGTTGAGCATCCCAAGTACAATCTCCTCTCAGTTTCTTAGTTGCTTGATGTTGGTTTAGAAGTGCGCTTTAAGAAAAATGCTTCTTGTGTTCTTGATTTGAATGGCTCTTTGGTTTGTGGGATTTCTAGCATTGGAAAGGTTTTTCAGGCTGATTTTGCTGTCTCTTCTGGTTCTCACAAGTGGTTGTTTGCTCAATCTTCTTTTGAGCTCTGGAAATGGCATAGGAGACTAGGTCACATGAGCTTTGACTTGCTTTATCACTTGAGTGTCCTAGGTTTGATCTGAGGATTGCCTAAGCTCAAGTTTGATAAGGATTTGGTTTGTGCTCCTTGTCGTCATGGGAAAATGATTGCCGCTTCTCATCCACCAAATAATTTGGTGATGACTGAACGCCCTGGAGAGTTGCTTCACATGGACACTGTTGGTCCTTCTCGGGTTCATTCGGTGGGTGGGAAGTGGTATGTTCTTGTGATTGTTGATGACTATTCTCGCTACTCTTATGTTTACTTTCTTGAGAGCAAGGATGAAGTGTTTCATCACTTTTAGAGATTAGCTTTGAAGTTGTTCAAGAAACTTCCTAGTGCATTACGAGCAATTCACAGTGATAATGACACCGAGTTCAAGAACTCTTCCTTTGATGCTTTCTGCCTTGAGCATGGTATTAAGCATAAGTTTTCAGCACCTCGTGTCCCTCAGCAGAATCGTGTGGTCGAAAGAAAGAACAGAACATTGGTGGAAATGACCCGAACGATGCTCGATAAGCATAGGACTCCGAGGCGGTTCTGGGTTGAGGCCATTAGCAATGCTTGCTATGTTTCCAATCGGGTTTCTTGCGCTCAATTCTTATTGTGACTTCCTATGAGCTACGCTTTGGGAGGAAGCCATCTGTTTCTCATTTGGGCGCTTTTGGTTGCAAGTTCTTCATTATCAAGCGTGGCAATCTTGATAAGTTTGAGTCGAGATATTCTGAGGGCATCTTTCTTGCCTACACCCTTCATGGCCATTCTTACAGAGTTTTGAATTTGGAAACTAACACCATCGTAGAGTCCTGTGATGTAACCTTTGATGAATCAAACTCTTGTGCAAGCAATGTGGTTAAGACTACAGGTAACAGGGAGATGAAGGAGAGTATCTTTATAGAAGAGGACTTACACGACTTGGATGATGACGATGATGAGCCATTCCATCCCACATCCAAGCTTGTTTCTGCTGCTTCCACCACTCTAGCAGAGGGTCCAGAAGCTTCTACATCAACCTCAGCAGCTGTTGAGCCAGCTCCAGCTATGATTGAGGGGGAGGTACGCTCTGAGAGAGAGGCTCCTCAACACATTCAGCGTCAACATCCACCTCAGCAGATGATCGGTAATCTCTATGAGAGGACAACAAGGTCAAGGTCTGCACATCTCGCCTGCTTTACTAATTCTCTCTTTGTTTCCACCTTTGAACCTCGGGATGTTGGAAATGCACTATCTGATGAACATTGGGTTATTGCCATGCATGAGGAGTTGGAAAACTTTGAGAGAATTAAAGTGTGGACCCTAGTAGAGCCTCCTGTTGGTATCAATGTTATAGGAACCAAGTGGGTTTTCAAAAACAAGCATGGGGGAAGATGGTGAGGTTGTTAGAAACAAGGCTAGGCTTGTTGCCTAGGGTTTCAGTCAAGTAGAGGAGTTAGACTATGGGGAAACCTTTGCTCTTGTTGCACGCATAGAAGCTATTAGGATCTTGCTTGCATTTGCTGCCTCTAAGGGCATTAGACTCTACCAAATAGTTGTCAAGAGTGCTTTCCTAAATGGTTTCATAGAGGAAGAGGTTTATGTAAGACAACCACCTGGCTTTGAGCAACACAAATACCCAAACCGTGTGTACAAGCTTCAAAAGGCTTTGTACGGGCTAAAGCAAGCACCTAGGACATGGTATGCTAGGCTTAAGACCTTCTTGCTAGAGCGTGGGTATGTCATGGGGTGTGTTGACAAAACCTTGTTCACTCGAAAGCATGGCAATGACTTTCTAATGGTTCAGATTTACGTGGATGATATCATCTTTGGAGGTTCCTCTCATGCTCTTGTGTCCAGATTTCAGGAAGCTATGGAAAGTAAATTTCAGATGTCGATGATGGGCGAGCTCACCTTCTTTTTTGGACTTCAAATCAAGCAGTGCAAGCAATACACCTTCATACATCAAGCCAAGTACATAAAGGATCTCCTGAAGAAGTTCGACATGGTCAATGTGAAGCCGTTGTCAACACCAATGTCCACAACAACGGCACTTGACCCTGACGAAGACTGTGAAGTGGTGGACCAAAGGGAGTATAGGAGCATGATTGGCTCCCTCTTGTACCTGACGGCGACAAGACCCGACATACACTTTGTAGTGTGTCTTTGTGCTTGCTTTCAGGCTTCCCCAAGGGTGACTCTTGTAAGACTGTCAAGCGCATCTTCAGGTATCTTAAATACACCCTTGAGTTCGGTCTTTGGTACTCGGCATCTTCATCTCTTGATCTCATTGGGTACTCGGATGTGGACTTTGAAGGGTGTAGAATTGATAGGAAGAGCACTTCTGGTACTTGCCATTTCTTGGGTACTTCTTTGATCTATTGGTCTTCTCGTAAGCAGTCGAGTGTAGCCCAATCCACCACAGAGGATGAGTATGTTGCTGCTGCTAGCTGCTGCTCACAAATCCTATGGATAGTATCCGCCATGAGAGACTATGGGTTAACCTTTAAGGGTGTTCCACTCATGTGTGATAACTCCAGTGCTATATGCTTAGCCAAGAACCGAATCCTTCATGGTAAGGTCAAACACATAACTGTGAGATTCCACTTCTTGAGAGACAATGTTGAGAAGGGAGATGTTGAGCTCAAATACATTGACACTAAAAACCAATTGGCTGATATCCTTACCAAGCCCCTAGAAGCTTTGAGATTTGCTTTTCTTTGGGGGGAGCTTGGTGTTTGCCATCCTTATGGCATCATTTGAGGGGGAGTTGGTGTTCTGTTGTATATATGTATCTTACCTTTTATGCATTGCATCTCATATGTAATATATGCATTGGTAGATGAGCTTTGATTCTTATGCTTTCTTGTATTTCTCTTTGCTATGATTGAGTTTGAGCTAAGTTGTGTGGATGTGATAGTAATCACTCATGCTTAGATTTTCTAGATGGCTTGTTATAGACTGAAGGACCGAGAAGGCGACCAGGGGGGGGGGGGGTGAATGGGAGCCAATTAAAATTCTTCTCAAGAACTTGGCTTATGTCCCAAAATCAACCCAAACCAACCTCTAAGAAAATCACCAAGGTCACATATCAACTTGTGATGTGTTAACCCTAGGAATGATTCAAAGCAATATGACACATAGCGGAAGCTCAAGAGGGTCAAAAAGGGAAACAAGGGAGATCCGAGAAATTCCAGTTTTGGACCTTGATGGAAGTTCCTTTGTTGATGGAAGTTCCTTCAGGGTCATGATGGAAGTTCCTTCAGGGTCTCGACAGAAGTTACTTTGTTGATGGAAGCTCCTTCAGGGTCATGACAGAAGTTCCTTTATCGACAGAAGTTCCGTCCGAGTAAAATTAGGAGCAGTTCTTCGAAGGGAAAAATACTAAAACCCAATCAAACAAACTCTAAAAATCACGAGATTTGGACCAGATCATCCTCAATACATCAAAACTCTTCTCTAAAAAGATCCACTCAAAAAGCACAAGGAATCATCATGAACTTCAGAACTCGTGCCAAGAACACCGAAAAGAGGAAACTTGAGAAATCTTTGAAATCGAAGGTGCTCGTGCCTTTAATTTGGTCAAGGACCTATATAGGGTTGTTCTAGCACATCATAGCATCAAGATACCCCAAGAAATCCATCCCAAAACTCACTCAAAATCGAGATCGAAAATCACCACAAAAATAGCTCCAAAAATAGGGAAAAAGAGAAATTCAGGATTTAGGGAGAGAGGAAGATCTTGAGCATGAAAATACTTCTCATATCATAGAAACATGCTTATAAGATCCATGGATATAAGGCTAGGAATCCACCCTCTTCCTCCCACTATTTGGAAGAGAAAGAGATGTCTCTCACACCCTCTCCTCTCTTCTATTACATGAAGACCTCTCCTAGCACTTTGAATGAAGTCCTAAAAGGATAATGGGAAGAGGCACCTCTCCCACCAGCCACACCTCTTCTTATATAGGCCTAGGGTCCAAGACAACTCTACCCTTGACCTATAACTCATTGCCACCTACCACTAGTGGCAAAACCGTCCAACTCTTTTTCCTTCGCCGGAACGCCATCAAGCCCTTCACAACTTTGCTTCGCCTCGACGCAAGCTCTATGATGGTGTCACGTGCACCACCAACCACCGCCACTGGTTTTGAGGCCCAAACTAGGAAACCACCTTGCACACTTCTCAAAGCGTGACTTCTTGATCTTGACGCGTGTCACCTCGTCCTATGATTCTCTTCGCCGGCAAGTCTCTCCCGCCTCCGGTCCATTGGAAGCCTCTACTTGCACCAACCACCGATCACCTTTGACTTGGTCAACCCTACCATCTTGATCACCACCCATAGTTTTGAGGCTCAACCGCGAAACCGTCCGTGCTTCTTGCTTCTCCACGTGTACGTTGTGGATCACCCTTGACTTCACCCGACCTCCCAATCGTCTAGCCCCAAGTCTCCTATTTGTGCCCGATCCTCTCGCCGTTGACCGCCAAGTTGACTCTAGTGACCTACACATCATGAGACAAGTAAACACATTTCCCATCTCCTGCAAACTCTCCAACATCCTCACCAACTCCGGTTAGTCAAAATCATGACATGCACAAACTCATGCAATCCCCAGATTCCCGCATTTCAACTAAAACACCAACTCAACCAATGCCAATTACTCATCACATATTGCAAACCATGGCACAAATCTACATGGTTTCTCAATCTCCCCCTTGATGAGTACATTGACAACACCAAATGCACAAAGATTAGAGATTGAAATGCAAAGCCGAATAAGCACATCCAAATGGCCAAACCCAAACAAAAGGTGAAAAGTAGGCCATCTAGCAAAATAGAAATCACAAAACCAAGAGTCCGCAAAGAAAGCAATTTGAGACGCAAAGAGTGTGAAAAGCGCAAGAAAATGCTCAAGAACATGATATGCTCCCCCTCAACTTGTGGTAAGTCACATGTAATGCAAAATGAGGCCATCTTAGGTTTCTTAGCATTATTTGTGCGTGACCCACAACTTTCTCCCCCTTTGGCAATGAACTCATCAAAGAGGCAAAAGAAGAAACAAACATGCAATACATGAAGATGGAAACCTAAGGAGCTTCAATAATTATGTAGACAGGTATTTAACTGTGCTAATCAAAAGCATAGAGCCATGAAGTGTAAAAGCAATAACTCACCATCATACAAAGACCAAAAATAGATAGCAAGGCATAAACACCAAGAGCTATACAAGCTAAGCAAAAAGATTGACTAGCTTAGATAGAATCAAATTTGCTCATCATGTGAAAGGCTACCACCACATGTGTAAGTACTCCCATCCAAGGTAAAACAAGTATCAAGTGAATCAAAAGAATCTAGCCAATCTCAACCAAGGCAACAAGCATTCGTAGAAAGTAAGCTCTACAAACACTCACATATGCAACAAAGACTCATAAGAAAAGAGAAAAGCATTATTCTTATGTGATCCTCATGTATCTTCTAATCCGTGCGGAGGGTCGCACGACTGGGTATGACAAACACCCCAAGGCTTCGAAGTACAATGTTTGGATTTAGCATTTTTATGTTACTTCTAATCCATGCGGAGGGTCGCACGACTGGGTACGACAAACACCCTGAGGCTTGGAAGCACAATCAATTTATTTTGCAAATTAAAAAGCATAAGGATGAGCATGCTTTTGCGGCAAAAGGAACAAACATTCCCACAATGTTCTATCATGAGCTAAACATTTGCAAAGCCATATTTCGCAAATACAAGATGCCAAAGCCAAGATATCCTCTAGACTAGCCTCAACACAAGTCTTGACAGGGATAAAAGCAATTATACACATGGTGAGCAAGTCTTAGCAAGATTGGTTCATAAGGTTCACAAGAAGCTAAGTTTGCCTTTAAGATTAGCAAGTTGCTCAAAAAGAGTCTATAATAAGCCATCTAGAAAATCTAAGCATGAGAGATTCCTATCACATCCACACAACTTAGCTCAAGCTCAATCATAGCAAAGAGAAATGCAAGAAAGCATAAGAATCAAAGCTCATCTACCAATGCATATATTACATATGAGATGCAATGCGAAAAGATAAGATACATATATACAAGAGAACACCAACTCCCCCTCAAATGATGCCATAAGGATGGCAAACACCAAGCTCCCCCCGAAGAAAAGCAAATCTCGAAGCATCTAGGGGCTTGGTGATAATATCAACCAATTGGTTTGTAGCGTCGATGTATTTGACCTCGACATATCCCTTCTCAACATTATCTCTCAGGAAGTGAAATCGCACATTAATGTGTTTGATCTTACCATGTAGGACTGGGTTCTTGGCTAAGCATATGGCACTGGAGTTATCACACATGAGTGGAACACCCTTAAAGGTTAATCCATAGTCTCTCATGGTGGATACTATCCATAGGATTTGTGAGCAGCAGCTAGCAGCAGCAACATACTCAGCCTCTGTGGTGGATTGGGCTATATTCGACTGCTTACGAGAAGACCAATAGATCAAAGAAGTACCTAAGAAATGGCAAGTACACGAAGTGCTCTTCCTATCAATTCTACACCCAGCAAAGTCCGCATCCGAATACCCAATGAGATCAAGAGATGAAGATGCCGAGTACCAAAGACCGAACTCAAGGGTGTATTTGAGATACCTAAAGATGCGCTTGACAGCCTTGCGATGAGTCACCCTTGGGGAAGCCTAAAAGCGAGCACAAAGACACACTACAAAGTGTATGTTGGGTCTTGTCGCTATCAGGTACAAGAGGGAGCCAATCATGCTTCTGTACTCCCTTTGGTCCACCGCTTCACAGTCTTCGTCAGGGTCATGTGCTGTTGTTGTGGACATTGGTGTTGACAATGATTTCACATTGACCATGTCAAACATCTTCAAGAGATCCTTTGTGTACTTGGCTTGATGTATGAAGGTTCCCTGCTTGCACTGCTTGATTTGAAGTCCAAGAAAGAAGGTGAGCTCCCCCATCATCGACATCTGAAATTCACTTTCCATAGCTTCCTAAAATCTGGACACAAGAGCATGAGAGAAACCTCCAAAGATGATATCATCCACATAAATCTGAACCATTAGAAAGTCATTGCCACGCTTTAGAGTGAACAAGGTTTTATCAACACACCCCATGACATACCCGCGCTCTAGCAAGAAGGTCTTAAGCCTAGCATACCATGCCTTAGGTGCTTGCTTTAGCTCGTATAAAGCCTTTTGAAGCTTGTACACACGGTTTGGATATTTGTGGTGCTCAAAGCCAGGTGGTTGTCTCACATAAACCTCTTTCTCTATGAAACCATTTAGGAAAGCACTCTTGACATCCATTTGGTAGAGTCTAATGCCCTTAGAGGCAGCAAATGCAAGCAAGATCCTAATGGCTTCGATGCGTGCAACAGGAGCAAAGGTTTCCCTATAGTCTAAGCCCTCCACTTGACTGAAACCCTGGGCAACAAGCATAGCCTTGTTTCTAACAATCTCACCATCTTCCCCATGCTTGTTTTTGAAAACCCACTTGGTTCCTATGACATTGACACCAACGGGAGGCTCTACTAGGCTCCACACTTTGTTTCTCTCAAAGTTTTCCAACTCCTCATGCATGGCATTAACCCAATGTTCATCAGATAATGCGTGTCCAACATTCTGAGGTTCAAAGGTGGCAACAAAGAGAGAATTAGTAAAGCAAGCGAGATGTGCAAACCTTGACCTTGTTGTCCTTTCATAGAGATTACCGATCATCTGTTTAGGTGGATGTTGACGCTGAATGTGGTGAGGAGCCTCTCTCTCAGAGCGTACCTCCTCCTCAACCATAGCTGGAGCTGGCTCGACAGCTGCTGAGATCGATGTAGAAGCTTCTGGACCCTCTACTAGAGTGGTGGAAGCAGCAGGAACAAGCTCAGATATAGGATGGAATGACTCATCATCGCCATCATCCAAGCCCTGTAGGTCCTCTTCTACAAAGATACTCTCCTCCATCTCCCTATTACTTGTAGTCTCAACCACATTGCTTGCACAAGAGTTTGATTCATCAAAGGTTATATCGCAGGACTCTACGATGGTGTTAGTTTCCAAATTCAAAACTCTGTAGGAATGGCCATGAAGGGTGTAGCCAAAAAAGATGTCATGGGAAGATATCGACTCAAACTTATCAAGATTGCCACGCTTTAGAATAAAGCACTTGCAACCAAAAGCACGCAAATGAGAAACAGATGGCTTCCTCCCAAAGCGTAGCTCATAGGAAGTCACATTAAGAATTGAGTGCAAGAAAACCCGATTGGAAACATAGCAAGCAGTGCTAATGGCCTCAGCCCAGAACTGCCTCAGAGTCCTATGCTCATCGAGCATCGTCTGGGCCATTTCCACCAAGGTTCTGTTCTTTCTTTCGACCATACCATTCTACCGAGGTACACGAGGTGCTGAAAACTAATGCTCAATACCATGCTCAAGATAGAAAGCATCAAAGGAGGAGTTCTTGAACTCGGTGCCATTATCACTGTGAATTGCTCGTAATGCACCAGGAAGTTCTTTGAACAACCTCAAAGCTAAGCTCCGAAAGTGATGAAACACTTCATCCTTGCTCTCAAGAAAGTAAACCCAAGAGTAGCGAGAATAGTCATCAACAATCATAAGAACATACCACTTCCCACCCGCCGAATGAACCCGAGAAGGACCAACAGTGTCCATGTGAAGCAACTCTCCAGGATGTTCAATCATCACCACACTAATTGGTGGATGAGAAGCGGCAATCATTTTCCCATGATGACAAGGAGCACAAAGCAAATCCTTATTAAATTTGAGCTTAGGCAATCCTCGGATCAAACCTAGGCCACTCAAGCGACAAAGCAAGTCAAAGCTCATGTGACCTAGTCTCCTATGCCATTTCCAGAGCTCAGAAGAAGATTGAGCAAACAAGAACTTGTGAGAACCAGGAGAACCAGCAACATCAGCCTGAAAAACTTTCCCAATGCTAGAAATCCCACAAATCAAAGAGCCATTCAAATCAAGAACACAAGAAGTATTTTTCTTAAAGCGCACGTCCAAACCAACATCAAGCAACTGAGACACAGAGAGGAGATTGTACTTAAGATGTTCAACCAAACCAACATCCTTGAGAGTGAATTTTTAATTTACCTTTACCGTGCCTCTTGCCTTCACTCTCCCTCTCTTGTCATCTCCAAAGGTCACATACTCGCGGCGCTTCAAAGGAGTGAGGCTGGAGAACCACTTTGCATCTCCGGTCATGTGGTGCGAACACCCGGAGTCCAGCAACCATTTGTTCTCCAGGCCGCCTCCACCTACTGCCTACAAAGAACGAGAAGGAAAGATCGATGACTCAATGCTGGGGTTAGAAAAAGAAACTCTTGGGAAGCCAGCATTGAATCACAAGACCTGCAAGGGTTATCACAGTTCTTTGCACATTACCAGTCGAACGCATGAAACGAGAACCACGATGAGGAAATCATGGCCTATCAAAGCGTCTCGACTCAAACCTAGGGTTGTGAGGATAGAAATCATTTGTGTGAAAGCCAAATCCACGCGAGCGATGCTCACCACGATGGAGAAAACATGGGGCACCAAAGCGCTGCTACGCAAAGCCTCTGTTTCGTGAATCAAAGCCATATGAGGAATGACCCTGTCCACGGTAGGCACGAGAAAAAGAGCGAGGCTGAAAACCAACAAAATCATCATGATGCACATTCCTAGTTAATCCAGCTTGCATCCTCTCAATTCTCTTACACCTATAACAGTACTCATCCAAGTGACCCTTACACCCACGAAACATGCAAATGTAGACACTCTCATGTTTAGGCTTAGCTTGTATAGTGGGTTTCGGTTTTGGCTTCTCGGCTTGCTTTGGGTTGAAGGAAGGATTAGGATTAGGTGGGTAGTATGTGTCAGTAGGTTTGATGGTCTGTTTCTCATCCTTGTAGCTAGAGATAGGCACAAACTTACCCACATTCTCACTCTCCTTGTCACACCTCTCAAATCCCAAACCCAAGTTGTAGGTTGATCTACTGGAACTTTCTTTGACTCTTGCCAAGTCACTCTCAATCTTCTCCTCACTCACTAGGGTTCTTTGGAGATGAGAGATGAGATAGTCATTTTCTTGGGTTAGGATTTTGTTTTCCTCTCTAGTAATTGCAATCTTATCCTTAAGAGAGCCACGCACTACACATGGTGGTGGGATAACTTTAGAGCGAGTCTCAACTAGTAGCTTGGACTCGAGCTCTTTGACTTTGAGGGTTTGAGCTTCCAACTCATTAGTGAGCTTGGGGCACTTCTGACATGCACCCAAAAGAGTTGGTCTAGCTTTGAATTCATCAAGCTCTTTAAGGGCACTCTCGAGCTGACTGACAACTTGAGCATGCACACTTTCCCTCTGTGCAAGATCATTCATCACAACTTGATAAGACTCACACTCAACAGCAATGTCATCTTTTGCAAGCTTAGACCTAAGCGAAGTGATTTCATACTCAGCACTCTCCAACTTAGACTTAAACTCTCTATTCTCACGAACAGCGCTGCGAAGCTTATCATCTTGCATGAGCAGAACATCGCGCAAATAATCAAGTTTAGAAGAGAGCTCATCAAGAGTAGGAGGTACCTCGCTTGTGTCAGAGTCGGAGCCAGAGTCGGTGTCGTGATCATTCTTTGCCATGAAGCAAAGCCCGATGAAGTCGTCCTTCCTCTTGACTCGTGGCTTCTCACCCTCCTCCTTCGAGCTTATAAGGCCTTTGCTTGATGTGAGGTCGATGTCGCTCAAGGTGGCAACGTAGGCGCGTGCAATGGCCTTGACGAAGTTCTTGGAGTTCTTGCCTTTCTTGTAGAAGCGGTTCTTCTTCTGCTTGAAATCTTCAGTGTTGTTGTCGTGGTACCCAACCTTCTTCTTCTTCTTGGGGCAGTCAACGATGAAGTGTCTAGGGTCACCACACTTGAAATAGGTTCTTGAACCCCCGCCTCTTCTCTCCTTCAAGTGGTTGTAGAACTTCCTGAACTTCCTTGTGAGCAGGGACAGCTCCTCGTCAGGAATGCACTCCATCTGTTCATCGGAAGCTGCAACAAGGGAAGACAAAGCAAACTCCAAGGAAGACTTGTCAAGTGAGGGGTTAGTTCCATAAGAAGCACCACTGTGACTAACCTTTTGAGAGCTAGAAAGCAAAGCCATGCTAGAAGAAGGATTACCAAGGTTAGGACAAGACTTTCTAGACAGTTCATGAGATTTTAGCTTGCTATACAGCTGCTCATAGTCTAGGGTATTGAAATTAGCAGTTTCTTCTAGTGCAACAATCTTAACCCCCAAGCATTTTCATCAAGTGAATACAACAATTGCTTAGCTCTATCATTATCACTGTACACAAGGTTAGCACAAGCCCGCAAGTTGCACACAATGGCCTCAAACCTACAAAAATTGTCATCTAGTGACTCGCCAGGTTTTTATGCAAAGGTTTGGTATTGTCTATTGTAAGAATCCTTACACATAGACTTGACTTGATTGGTACCCTCATGGTACGTGCAAAGCATTGCCCAAATGGCATGTGCAGTATCAAGATGAGCAACACGGTCATGTTCATTCCTACCTAGAGCAGAAAGCAGGATATTGATAGCTTTGGAGTTGTTTTCATACTTGGTCAACTCACCTACTGGCGTGGTGTTGAGGCCGTCCGGTATGTCGTAGTCCTGCTCCACGATCTCCCAAATTGGACATCCTTGGCTTAAGAGATAAGCCTTGGTCCATGACTTGCAGTAGGGAAAGTCCTCTCCATCGAACATCCAAAGCTTGACTGCACGCTTCTCCATCTCGCCTTTGGATCACAAAGCCGGTGAAGGTCAATTAGTGATCAAACCAGCTTTGATACCAATTGAAGGACCGAGAAAGCGAATAGAGAGGGGGGGGGGGGGGTGAATGGGAGCCAATTAAAATTCTTCTCAAAAACTTGACCTATGTCCCAAAATCAACCCAAACCAACCTCTAAGCAAATCACCAAGGTCACACATACCAACTTGTGATGTGTTAACCCTAGGAATAATTCGAAGCAATATGACACATAGTGGAAGCTCAAGAGGGTCAAAAAGGGAAACAAGGGAGATCCAAGAAATTCCAATTCTGGACCTTGACGGAAGTTCCTTCGTTGATGGAAGTTCCTTTAGGGTCACGACGGAAGTTCCGTCATTGACGGAAGTTCCTTCAGGGTCACGATAGAAGTTCCTTCATTGACGGAAGTTCCTTCAGGGTCACGACAGAAGTTCCGTCAGAGTTAAATCAGGAGCAGTTCTTCGAAGGGAAAAATACTAATACCCTATCAAACAAACTTTAAAAATCATGAGATTTGGACCAGATCATCCTTAATACATCACGATTCTTCTCTAAGAAGATCCACTCAAACAGCACAAGGAATCATCATGAATTTCAGATCTTGTGCCAAAAACACTAAAAAGGGGAAACTTGAGAAATCTTTGAAATCGAAGGTGCTCGTGCCTTTGATTCGGTCAAGGACCTATATAGGGTTGTTCTAGCACACCATAGCACCAAGATCCCCTAAGAAATCCATCCCAAAACTCACTCAAAATCAAGATCGAAAATCACCACAAAAAAAGCTCCGAAAATAGGGAAAAAGAGAAATTCCGGATTTAGGGAGAGAGGAAGATCTTGGGCACGAAAATACTTCTCATATCATAGAAACATGCTTACAAGATCCATGGATATAAGGCTAGGAAGCCACCCTCTTCTTCCCACTATTTGGAAGAAAAAGAGATGTCTCTCACACCATCTCCTCTCTTCTATTACATGAAGACCTCTCCTAGCACTTTGAATGAAGTCCTAACAAGGCTAATGGGAAGAGGCACCTCTCCCACCAGCCACACCTCTATTTATATAGGCCTAAGCTCCAAGACAACTCTACCCTTGACCTATAACTCATTGCCACATACCACCAGGGGCAAAACCGTCCAACTCTTTTTCCTTCGCCCGAACGCCATCAAGCCCTTCACAACTTTGCTTCGCCTCGACGCAAGCCCTGCATGGTGCCACGTGCACCACCAACCACCACCACCAGTTTTGAGGCCCTAACCGGGAAACCACCTTGCACGCTTCTCAAAGCGTGACTTCTTGATCTTGACGCATGTCGTCTTGTCCCGTGATCCTCCTTGTCGGCAAGTCTCTACCGCCTCCAGTCTATTGGAAGCCTCTACTTGCACCGACGCATGATCATCTTTGACTTGGTCAACCCCGCCATCTTGATCACCACCCACGGTTTTGAGGCTCAACCGTGAAACCGTCCGTGGTTCTTGCCTCTCCATGTGTACGGTGTGGATCCCCCTTGACTTCACCCGGCCTCCCGATCGTTTGGCCCCAAGTCTCCTACTTGTGCCCGATTCTGTCGCTGTTGACCGCCAAGTTGACTCCAGTGACCTACACATCATGAGACAAGCAAACACATTTCCCATCTCCTGCAAACTCTCCAACATCCTCACCAACTCCGATTAGTCAAAACCACGACATGCACAAACGCATGCAGTCCCTAGATTCCCGCATTTCAACTCAAACACCAACTCAATCGATATCAATTACTCATCACATATTGCAAACCATGGCACATATCCACATGGTTTCTCATAGACTCTTTTGGGAAACTTGCTAATCTTAAAGGTAAACTTAGCTTCTTGTGAACCTTATGAACTAATCTTGCTAGGACTTGCTCACCATATGTATAATTTCTTTTACCCCTGTCAAGACTTGTGTTGAGGCTAGTCTAGAGTATATCTTGGCTTTGGCACCTTGTGTTTGTGAAATATTCTTTGCAATTGTTTAGCTCATGATGGAACATTGTGGGAACGTTTGTTCCTTTTGCCGCAAAGGCATGCTCATCCTTATGCTTTTAATTTGCAAAATAAATTGATTGTGCTTCGACGCCTCGCGGTGTTTGTCGTACCTAGTCGTGCGACCCTCCGCATGAATTAGAAGTAACATAAAAAATGCTAAATCCAAACATTGTACTTTGAAGCCTCGGGGTGTTTGCCGTACCTAGTCGTGCGACCCTTCGCACGGATTAGAAGATACATGAGGATCAGTTAAGAATAATGCTTTTCTCTTTTCTTATGAGTCTCTGTTTCATATATGAGCGTTTGTAGAGCTTTATTTTCTATGAATGTTTGTTTCCTTGGTTGAGATTGAGACTGGCCAGTTTCTTTTGATTCACTTGATGCCTGTTTTGCCTTGGATGGGAGTACTTACACATGTGGTGGCAGCTTTTCTCATGATGAGCAAATTTGATTCTATCTAAGCTAGTTAATCTTTCTGCTTAGCTTGTATAGCTCTTGGTGCTTATGTCTTGCTATCAATTTTAGGTCTTTGTATGATTGTGAGCTATTGCTTTTTCACTTCATTGCTCTATGTTTATGATTAGCAAGGTTAAATGCTTATTTTCATAATTGTTGAAGCTCCTTAGGTTTGCATTTTCATGCATTGCATTTTTGCTTGTTCTTTTGCTTCTTTGATGAGTTCATTGCCCAAGGGGGAGAAAATGTTGGGTCATGCACAAATATTGCAAAGAAACTTAAAATGATCAATTTTGCATTACATGAGACCTACCACAAGTTGAGGGGGAGCATATCATGTCCTTGAGAATTTTTTTGCGCTTTTCACACTCTTTGCATCTCAAGTCGCTTTCTTTCACTACTACGTTTCTCCCCTAATACCACGTTACCTTTAGGCTACACCACACATGTGGATATGTGCCATGGTTTGCAGTATGTGATAAGTAATTGATATTGGTTGAGTTGGTGTTTGAGTTGAAATGCGGGAATCTAGGGATTACATGAGTTTGTGCATGTCATGGTTTTGACTAACTGGAGTTGGTGAGGATGTTGGAGAGTTTGCAGGAGATGGAAAATGTGTTTGCTTGTCTTATGATGTGTAGGTCACTGGAGTCAACTTGGCGGTCAACGACAAGAGGATAAGGCACAAATAAGAGACTTGGGGCCGGACGATCAGGAGGCCGGGTGAAGTCAAGGGTGATCGATACCGTACACGTGGAGAGGCAAGAAGCACGTACGGTTTCACGGTTGAGCCTCAAAACCGTGGGTGGTGATCAAGACGGCGGGGTTGACCAAGTCAAAGGTGATTTAGCGTCGGTGCAGGTAGAGGCTTCCAATGGACCGGAGGCGGGAGAGACTTGCCGGCAAGGAGGATCACAGGACAAGGTGACACGCGTCAAGATCGTGAAGTCTTGCTTCGGTGGAAGTGAGCATGAAGTCGCGCTTTGAGAAGCGTGCAAGGCAGTTTTTCGGTTTGGACCTCAAAACTGGTGGTGGTGGTTGGTGGTGCACGTGGCACCATCGCGGAGCTTGCGTCAAGGCCAAGCAAAGTTGTGAAGGGCTGGATGGCGTTCGGGCGAAGAAAAAAGAGTTGGATGGTTTTGCCCTTGGTGGTAGGTGGCAATGAGTTATAGGTCAAGGGTAGAGTTGTCTTGGACCCTAAACCTATATGAGGAGAGGTGTGGCTGGTGGGAGAGGTGCCTCTTCCCATTAGCCTTGTTAGGATTTCATTCAAAGTGCTAGGAGACGTCTTCATGTAATAGAGGAGAGGAGAGAGTGTGTGAGAGACATCTCTTTCTCTTTCAAATAGTGGGAGGAAAAGGGTGGCTTCCTAGCCTTGTATCCATGGATCTTGTAAGCATGTTTCTATGATATGAGAATTATTTTCGTGCTCAAGATCTTCCTCTCTCCCTAAATCCTGAATTTCTCTTTTTCTCTATTTTCGGAGCTATTTTTGTGGGAATTTTCGGTCTCATTTTTGAGTGAGTTTTTGAGGCGAATTTCTTGAAGATCTTAGTGCTATGATGAGCTAGAACAATCCTTCATGGGTCCTTGACCGAATCAAAAGCTCTAGCACCTTCGATTTGGAGGATTTCTCAAGTTTCCCCTTCTTGGTGTTCTTGGCACAAGATCTAAAATTCATGATGATTCCTTGAGCCAATTGAGTGGATCTTCTAGGATTAGGGTCGTGATGTGTTGAGCATTGGCTGGTCCAAAAATCACATGTTTTGGAGATCATTTGGTTTAGTGTTGGAGAGATTTGTGGGAAAAACGAGATTGTTTTCTGTTCAGTCGGGGGTCGATCTCCACTGCCGATGACCAGAACCGGCACTGCCGGTGGGTCTGAACTTTGATTGGCACTGTCGATGCCATGATTGGCTCTACCGGTGGCTTGAGTCTGAACCCTGCACTGGCACTGCCGATAGTCACGACCGGCACTGCCGATGCGCTCTGACCGTTTCTTTCCAGATTTTTGAAAACCCCGCACCGGCACTGCCAATGGTGTCAACCGGCACTGCCGATGGCTGTGATTGGCACTGCCAATGGTTGTCCAGACTTGATCTGTTTTGGTGCATTTCTTTGACAGTTTCGAGTCTTTATAGTTCTTCTTTGTTTCCGCTGTGTTCAGCTGCTGTTGCTAATCACTCCTAAGGTTAGCACATCATAAGTTGGTGTGTGTGGCCTTGGTTATCGGTTTAGAGATTGGCTTGGGTTGTAATTGGGATATAGGCCAAGTTCTTGTGAAGAAGTTTTATTGGCTCCCATTCACCCCCTCTCTGGTCGCCTTCTCGGTCCTTCAGACTCTTTTCTCTATTTTTTTCTCTCTTTTTGCTTTTTTATATGAATATTCACCGCTTAATCGCAAATGCCTAGAAACGCTGCCTAGGCACCAGGCGGAGCCTCACCGCTCGCTTTTTGATTCTGCTTTTTTAAACATTGGTTTATGAGACTAAGTAATTTTTGCCACTCGTATCCTTCATAATTATGAACCGTTATGTACTAATTAAGAGGAGTAATTCATGGTTAATTGCCATAATTGGAGTTAATAGGCCAGCGTGCTATTGATTGCTAGTTAATGAGCGTAATTAGAGAGGAAACGACTCCTGGAGGGCAGCCGTGCCTATATTAGACCTCTGGAGACGTCCTTTTTCCATAACGTGAAAATTCCTTTCCACTTCTTCTTCCTTCCATTGGAGAGCTGTGGCGTGGAGTTGAGTTGCTTCCATCTCCCTGGCCCTATTCTTCAGCGTGCACCGAGGAAAAGGGTGAGTGGAATCTTCGAATGTTTGCCATCGTGAAGCCTGCACAAGGGGCGACAATAAGGTTTTTAGGCAGCGCATCTACGCGACCACTCGAGGCTGATCCGTGATAATCTGCACTGCCTCATCGATGAACTACGATGTCTACATCGACGGTCTGGTTCATCTACTATTTGCGCTAAAACTTAAGCGCCGATAAACCCTACATGAGTCTATGTCTCCCATGTGTTTAATTTTGTTGTTCTACTTGCTGTTAGAGTTAGGTTGTATCACGAGTTTGAATGATTATGAAATTTGCCTAAAACTAAAATCTAGAATTAGAATAACATGCATATTTCCAATAATCTAGAAACCTTATTGTTGCATTTATTCTATTATTTTAGCAATGGCTGGTGCTTTGGATGCAATAAAACCTGAGAGATTGCAAGTTAGGGATGTCCTCTGTCTGATCAAGTTGAGGCAGCGGATATTATTGCTAAACTCCCTGCCATGTGGACAGATTTTTCCACGAGCCTGAAACACAAGAGGGAAGATATTTCAACTGAGAATATGATTATAGCCCTCGATGTGGAAGAAAAGGCAAGGGCTAAATACACTCCAAGCATTTCTGCCGCTGCAAAGAATGGTGCTAGTGCAAATGTTGTAGTTGAAAAGAAAAATTACTACAACAAGAACAAGGGTAAAATGCAGGCCGGCGGTGAGCCTAAGAAAACCACTAACTTCAAGAAGAACAATGTGAAAAAGGACAACAAAACATGCTATGTGTGTGGCAAACCAGGGCATCTAGCGAAAGGTTGCCGCCACCGCAAAGACAATTCTGATGGACAACAGAAGAAGGCTGTCAATGTGACCATTGGCAAAAACAACGGTGATGAGACCAATCCATCTTGGTATGGTAATTTACCATTTGTTTTTTTAGCCATTCAATCTACGGATTGGTGGGTTGATATGAGCACCAATGTTCATGTGTGTTCTGATTTGTCTATGTTTACTTCTTACCAAGGGACGCGGTCCTCCTCCATCTTGATGGGAAATGGATTAGCTGCTTCTATTCTTGGTGTTGGTACGGTCGAACTGAAGCTCACTTCAGGGAAGACTGTCCTTTTGAAGAATGTGCAACATGCTCCTACAATAAACAGGAAACTAATTAGTGTTTCCTTGTTGTTTCAGGATGGTTATAAGTTAGTGTTTGAGTCAAATAAAGTTGTAATGTCCAAGTTTGGAAACTTTGGCAAATGCTATGTAAGCGGAGTCTTGTTCCGCTTGAAGAACATTAGCGTGGCTGATGTGTGGCACTCACGGTTTTGTCATATTAGGTTTGACACCATTGCTAGAATGTCCATATTAGAGCTTATTCCTAAGTTGAATATTGTCAAAAGATCAAAGTGCCAATCTTGCGTGCATGCAAAACAACCTCGAAAACCATTTGAGAGTTTAGAAGAAAAGAGAAACTTGGCACCATTAGATCTTATTCGTTCTGATTTGTGTGAAATAAATGGATTGTTGACAACAGGAGGCAAGAGATATTTTATGACTTTTATTGATGATGCTCATTTTTGCTATATTTACTTGCTAAAAACTAAATATGAAGCTTTACAATACTTTAAATTTATAAGTTCGAGGTTGAGAACCAACCTAAGAAAAAAATCAAACGATTACGCAATGGTCGTGGAGGAGAGTATACGTCAAATGATTTCTCTCAATTCTATGATGAACATGGTATTATCCATGAAGTGACACCACCATATTCACCTCAAGCGAATGGGGTAGCTTAGAGGAAAAAATGAGCTCTAATAGATTTGGTGAAGGCCATGTTAGAGAGCTCCGATATGCCCTATGAATGGTGGGGGGAAGCTATCTTGACAGCTAATTTTGTCCTAAACAGGGTAGTGACTAAAAACAGAGAAGTCACTCCCTATGAGGAATGAAATGAGAGAAAACCCAATGTCAAATTCTTGAGGACTTGAGGCTATCTAGCGAAGGTTAATTTACCCGAGCCGAAGAAGAGAAAGCTTGGTCCCAAAACAGTAGATTGTGCATTTTTGGGATATGCACATAACAGTACGACCTATAGATTCTTAGTAGTTGAATCTGATACTCCTGAACAAAGTGTGAATACTATCATGGATTCGAGAGATGCTTCATTCTTTGAGTATATATTTCCTATGAGAGCAACAGGTAGCACTTCTCAGAGTAAGAATTATCATAAACATGTGCATGCTCCTGAGAATGACACACAAACATGTGAGATAAACAATGAATTATACACACCATCTGAAGAAGATGACAATATCATCAATGAAGCTCCTTGTAGGAGTAAGAGACAAAAGATTGCGAAATCGTTTGGTGATGACTATATTGTTTATCTTGTGGATGATGTGCCCAACACTCTTTCAGAGGCATATGCATGTTTAGATGTAGAATATTGGAAAGACGTAGTCCGTAATGATATGGACTCTATCATATCAAATGGGACTTGGGAGATCACTGAGTGTCCAAGCGGGTGCAAACCAATTGGATGTAAGTGGATCTTTAAAAAGAAATTGAGGCCTGATGGTACTATTAAAAAGTACAAGGCTAGACTTGTGGCTAAGGGATTCACACAAAGAGAAGGAGATGGTTTCTTTGATTCATACTCTCCTGTTGCCCGAATTTCCACCATTAGAGTGCTTCTTGCGCTTGCAGCTTTCTATGGTCTGCATTTCCATCAAATGGATGTAAAGACCGCATTCCTTTACAGAGAGTTAGAGGAAGACATATATATGGAGCAGCCAAATGGTTATAAAAATCCTGGGCAAGAGAACAAAGTGTGTAAAACTTGATAAAATCCCTGTATGGGCTTAAATAAGCACCCAAACAATGGCATAATAAATTTGACACCAGTATGACATCTGTTGGATTTAGCGTAAATGAGGCAGATAAGTGTGTGTACTATTGTTATGGTGGGGTTGAGGGAGTAATATTGTGCTTGTATGTCGATGACATATTAATTTTTGAAACAAGCACAAGAGTTATTAATGAGATCAAAACTTTCTTGTCGAGGTGTTTTGACATGAAAGATTTGGGACCAGCGGATGTGATCCAAAATATGAAGTTGATCAAAAGCAAATATGGGATTTCTTTGAATCAATCCCACTATGCGAAGAACATACTTAGCCATTTTGTCTTTGAGGATTGTAAAATATCTCCAACTCCCTATGATGCGAGCATCAAACTTTGAAAATTTGAAGGAGAGGGAAAAGGTCAATTGAGATATTCATAAATAATTGGGTCCGTCATGTATCTAGCGGGTGCCACGAGACCTGACATCTCCTATGTTGTGAGCAAACTGAGTCGGTTTACATCAAACCCTGGAGATGATCATTGAAAGGCACTTGAGCGAGTGTTGTGCTATTTGAGAGGCACAACCTCACTCAGAATTCACTATTTGGGATATCCACCAGCGTTGGAAGGATATAGTGATTCCAATTGGATCTCAGATGCAGATGAGACCAAAGCCACGAGTGGCTATGTGTTTACGCTTGCTGGTGCTGCAGTTTCGTGGATGTCTTGTAAACAGACCGTGCTAACAAAATCCACGTGTGAAGCAGAACTTGCAGCACTAGAAACAACTACTAATGAGGCTGAATGGCTAAGAGAGCTATTGATGGACTTGCCTTTCGTGAAAAAGCTGGTACTACCTATCCTAATGGATTGCGATAACCAATCAATGCTAGCTCAGGTTATGAATACAAAGGATAACTCAAAGTCTAATAAACATATCAAGCATAGACTAAAATCTGTCAGAAAAATGAGACACTCCGGAGTTATAGCAGTGAGCTATGTGAAAAGCGAAAATAATCTGGCAGACCCCTTTACAAAGGGATTATCACGGAATGTGATTACCATGATGTCTAAGAACATGGGTATGAGACCTATCTAAAAGTTACACAACATTGATAACCTGTCCTTTTTGATCGGAGATCCAGTGACTTAGGTAACAGGAAGAACAAGTTGATTGATGTAACCATGGATCACATTATAAATAAATAAAATATACCCATGTTCAAATAACAAGCATAGTACTCTTGACTGTATGGCAGATTGGTATTAAGCCTTAATGTTTGTCGTTGTAAAAGATATTAGCCTACATGATATCTTGAAGGATAACATCTAGTTGGGCTTAACTATAGGTCGCAGTTCATGAGAATTGGGCGTTCTCATAAAGGCAAATGAGAAGATAAGGGAGAAGACCATTAACGCTCCGGTTAGGCGAGGTTGTTTTGGCAGCCAAGTATCAATTTGATTTCAATTGAAATCTGCCCACACAAGGCTGAGAATTCAAGGACTAGTCCATTCTTCAGCGATGGAAAGATGAATATTGGTATTCTAGGTTCAAGTTCAACCCGTATGGGATTTTTACCAAAAGACTAATATATTAAACAACACTACATCATACTGATCCTTTTGACCTCTATTCCTTGCTTTGAAATCGGTCGGGGATTGTTGGAATTTGGCGCATTGTTATGTGGCTCATTTAGGAGAAATTCCAAAGCAATAAGTGGTTGATGGTTTTAGTCCCACCTTGTTAGTCTATGGTGGTACAAACTAACTTAAACAGCAGCACTCCTACCCATAGCTAAATAAAGAAAGCATTGGGAGAGAAAGAGAGCATTTCTATGAGTACACACGCACGCACGCGCGCGTACGTGCTTTTTCGCATATTGTCCCGCGTGACTTGTGACTTGCGATGCGCGACCTTGGCGTGACGTATTTGTGAGACTAAGTAATTTTTGCCACTCATATCCTTCATAATTACGAACCGTTATGTACTAATCAAGAGGATTAATACATAGTTAATTGTCATAATTAGAGTTAATAGATCAATGTGCTATTGACTGCTAATTAATGAGCATAATTAGAGAGGAAACAACTCCTAGAGGGCAGTTGTGCCTATATTAGGCCCCTGGAGAGGTCCAGGTTTCCATAACGTGAAAATTCTTTTCCACTTCTTCTTCCTTCCATTGGAGAGCTGTGCTGTGGAGTTGAGCTGCTACAATCTCGCCGGCCCTACTCTTCGGCGTGCACCGAAGAAAAAGGTGAGCGAAATCTCCGAACCTTTGCCGTCGTGAAGCCTGCACAAGGGGCGGCAATAAGGTTTCTAGGCAGCGCATCTGCGTGACCGCTCAAGGCTGATCCTTGACGATATGCACTGCCTTATCGATGAACTACGACGTCTACATTGAGGGTCTGCTTTGTCTACTATTTGCGCTAAAATTTAAGCACCGACAAATGCTACATGAGTATATGTCTCCCGTGTTTTTAATTGTGTTGTTCTACTTGCTGCTAGAGTTAGTTTACATCATCAGTTTGAATGATTATGAAATTTGTCTAAAACTAAAATATGGAATTAGAATAACACACATATTTTCTACAGATCATATAGAGGTGACGATGTCTAAAAGTTTTTTTACAAATGCAAAGGAGACACACATGAAACGATTGGGGCTCGATCTCGCTGTGTTGTAATAAGCAGGGCAGAGCGACAGAAAGAAGGTGGTGGATGCAGTGCGTTGGTGTGTGGTATCATGCAGTTAGAATTAGAGATAAGAAGATCGGACAGGCAGAATATAAAACTCAACCTGTGGAGGTATGACAAAAGTTTTTTGGCAAAAGCAAAGGAGACACACATGAAATGATTGGAGCTCGATCTGGCTGGTTTATAATAAGCAGGGCAGAGTGACAGAAAGAAGGTGGTGGATGCAGTGCATTCGTGTGTGGTATCATGAAGTTAGAATTAGAGATAAGAAGATCGGACTGGCAGAATAGAAAACTCGACCTGTGGAGGTATGACAAAAAATTTTTTGGCAAAAGCAAAGGAGACACACATGAAACGATTGGGGATCGATCTGGCTGGGTTATAATAAGCAGGGCAGAGAGACAGAAAGAAGGTGGTGGATGCAGTGCGTTGGTGTGTGGTATCATGCAGTTAGAATTAGAGATAAGAAGATCGGACTGGCAGAATAGAAAACTTGACCTGTGGAGGTATGATGTCTTCTGAGTATTTTGTTAAGAAGAAAACCTTCTGACGCAGGTTGAGAAAATTTATGAACCCCCTCTCCATCCATACACAGGGACTCAGCTAGTCGTGTGAGCTGTGACGCAAGTCTTTACCTAGTGCTTTGATTGGAGAAAGCAAGGAATTTTTTTCCACAGCCATTGTGAGATTAGGGACTCGAACCCCCGACCAATGGGCTGCTACTCGAACATCTTCACCACCAGTCCGAAGGTCTATTCGTGGACTGACAGTATAGGACAACAACTTTCAGAATTTTGGACCACATTTAAATGCCATTAAAATGCTTTCAAAAGTCATCAATGAAGGACTTGTATGAAACATCCATGATGGCCACGGCACTAAAAATGTCAATGCATTTATCTGTATTGTATCATAATGATTGAACAATGGTGCTTTCGCAAATGCTAGCTTCGGCAGATTGACATGGAAATCTACTATATAGCCCATGTGCGGGAATGATGATACCTGATGAAAACTTTGGAATTATTTATTGAAACCAATGTGCAAATGTAGGCAGAAGCCATCCTAAAGCTCATCTCTGGCTGACATGAAGATCTGAGAAACCATGTGGATATGTGCCATGGTTTGCAATATGTGATGAGGAATTGACTTTGGCGAAATTTATGGTTGAGTTGAAATGCGGGAATCTAGGGATTGCATGAGGTTGTGCATGTTATGGTTTTGACTAACCGGAGTTGGTGAGGATGTTGGAGAGTTGCAGGAGTTGGGAAATGTGTTTGCTTGTCTCATGATGTGTAGGTCACTGGAGTCAACTTAGTGGTCAACGGCGAGAGGATCGGACACAAGTAGGAGACTTGGGGCCGGACGATCAGGAGCCCGGGTGAAGTCAAGGGTGATCCACACCGTACACATGGAGAGGCAAGGAGCACGCACGGTTTCGCGATTGAGCCTCAAAACCATGGGTGGTGATCAAGACGGCGGACTTGACCAAGTCAAAGGTGATCGAGCATCGGTGCAAGTAGAGGCTTTCAATGGACCAGAGGCGGGAGAGACTTGCTGGCGAGAAGGATCACAGGACGAGGTGACTCGCGTCAAGATCAAGAAGTCGCGCTTTGAGAAGCGTGGAAGGCAGTTTCCCGGTTTGGGCCTCAAAACCGATGGCAGCGATTGGAGGTGCACATGGCACCATCATGGAGCTTGCGTTGAGTTGAAGCAAAGTTATGAAGGGCTTGATGGCATTTCGGCGAAGGAAAAAGAGTTGGACGATTTAGCCCCTGGTGGTAGGTGACAATATAATATAGGCCAGGGGTAAAGTGTCTTGACCCTAGGCCTATATAAGGAGAGGTGTGGCTGGTGGGAGAGGTGCCTCGTCCTATTAGCCTTGTTAGGAATTCATTCATAGTGCTAGGAGAGGTCTTCATGTAATAGAGGAGAGGAGAGGGTGTGTGAGAGACATCTCTTTCTCTTCCAAATAGTGGGAGGAAGAAGGTGGCTTCCTAGCCTTGGATCCATGGATCTTGTAAGCATGTTTCTATGATATGAAAGTTATTTTCACGCTCAAGATCTTCCTATCTCCCTAAATCCTGAATTTCTCTTTTTCTCTATTTTTGAGGCTATTTTCATGGGAATTTTTTATCTCATTTTTGAGTGAGTTTTTGAGGCGGATTTCTTAGGGATCTTAGTGCTATGATGAGATAGAACAATCCTACATAGGTCCTGGACCGAATCAAGAGCTCTAGCACCTTCAATTTGAAGGATTTCTCAAGTTTCCCCTATTTAATGTTCTTGGCAGAAGATCTAAAATTCATGATGATTGCTTGAACCAATTGAGTGGATCTTCTAGGATTAGGGTCGTGATGTGTTGAGGATTGGCTGGTCCAAAAATCGCATGATTTGGAGATTATTTGGATAGGTTTTGGGTGAGATTTGTGCATAATTATGACAATTTTCTGTTCTGTCGAGGGTCGATCGGCACTGCCGATGACCAAACCCGGCACGGTCTAAGCTTGGATCGGCACTGCCTATGCCACGACCAGCACATCTTGAGCCTGAACCCCGCACCAGCACTGCCGATAGTCATCATCAGCACAACCGATGTGCTCTGTCCGTTGCTTTCCAGACTTTTGAGAGCCCCGCACTGGCACTACCGATGCATGTGACCGGCACTGCTGATGGTTGTGATCGGCACTGCTGATGGTAGTCCAGAGAGGTTTGTCTTGTGTGTGTTGCTTTGACCGGGTCGAGTCTTTACTGCTCTCTTTTGTTTCTGCTATGTTTCACTGCTGTTGTTGATCACTTCTAGGGTTGGCACATCACAAGTTGGTGTGTGTAGCCTTGGTGATCGGTTAAGAGGTTAGCTTGGGTTGTAATTGGGATATAGGCCAAGTTCTTGTAAAGAATTTTAATTGGCTCACATTCAACCCCCCTCCCCTCTAGTCGCCTTCTCGGTCCTTCAATTAGTATTAGAGCTAGTTTGATCACTAGTTGACCTTCACCGGCTTTGTGATCCGAAGGCGACATGGAGAAGCGTGCAGTCAAGCTCTAGATGTTTGATGGAGAGGACTTTCCCTACTGGAAGTCAAGGATCAAGGCTCACCTCTTAAGCTAAGGACGTGCAATTTAGGAGATAGTTAAGCAGGAGCATGCTATACCAAAAGATCTCAACACTGCATCTACGGGTGAGTTAATCAGGTATGAAAACAACTCCAAAGCTATCAATATCCAGCTTTCTGCTCTAGCTAGGAATGAACATGACCGTCTTGCTCATCTTGATACTACACATGCCATTTGGGCAAAGCTTTGCACGTACCATGAGGGTACCAATCAAATCAAGTCTATGCATAAGGATTCTTACAATAGACAGTACCAAACCTTTGCACAAAAACCTAGCGAGTCACTAGATGACACTTTTCGTAGGTTTGAGGCCATTGTGTGCAACTTACGGGCTTGTGGTAACCTTGTGTACAATGATAATGATAGAGCTAAGCAATTGTTGTATTCTCTTGATGAAAATGCTTGGAGGGTTAATATTGCTGCACTGGAAGAAACTGCTGATTTCAATACCCTGGACTATGAGCAGGTATATAGCTAGATAAAATCTCATGAACTGTCTAGTAAGTCTCGTCCTAATCTTGCCAATCCTGCCTCTAGCATGGCTTTGTTTTCTGGATCTCAAAAGGGTAGTCACAGTGGTGCTTCTTATGGAACTAACCCCTCACTTTACAAGTCTTCTTTGGAGTTTGCTCTGTCTTCTCTTGTTGCAGCTTCTGATGAACAGATGGAGTGCATTCCTGACGAGGAGCTGTCCTTGCTCACAAGGAAGTTTAGGAAGTTCTACAACAACCGGAAGGAGAGAAGAGGAGGTGGTTCAAGAACCCGCTTCGAGTGTGGTGTCCCTGGACACTTCATCGCTGACTGCCCCAAGAAGAAGAAGAAGGTCGGGTACCATGACAACAACACTGAAGGTTTCAAGCAGAAGAAGAACCGCTTCTACAAGAAAGGCAAGAACTCCAAGAAGTTCGCCAAGGCCATTGCAAGCGCTTGCGTTGTCTCCTTGAGCGACGTCGACCTCACATCAAGCGAGGGCCTTACAAGCTCGGAGGAGGAGGTTGAAAAGCCACGAGTCAAGAGAAAGGATGACTTCACGAGGCTTTGCTTCATGGCAAAGAATGATCACGACACCAACTCTGGCTCCGACTCCGACACAAGCGAGGTACCTCCCACTGTTGATGAGCTCTCTTCTGAACTTGACCATTTACGCGATGTTTTGCTCATGCAAGATGATAAGCTTCGTAGTGCTGTTCGTGAGAATAGAGAGTTTAAGTCTAAGTTGGAGAGTGCTAAGTATGAGATCACTTCGCTTAGGTCCAAGCTTGCTAAAAATGCTGATGTTGAGTGTGAGTCCGGTCAAGTAGTGATGAATGATCTTAGTCAGAGGGAATGTGTGCATGCTGAAGTTGCCAGTCAGCTTGAGAGTGCTCTCAAAGAGCTTGATGAATTCAAAGCTAGACCAACTCTTTTGAGTGCATGTCAAAAGAGCCCCAAGCTCACTAATAAGTTGGAAGCTCTGTCCCTCAAAGTCAAAGAGCTCGAGTCCAAGCTGCTAGATGAGACTCGCTCGAAAGTTCTTCCAACACCATGTGAAGTGTGTGTCTCTCTCAAGGTCCATGTTGTGGATGCGCACCACCTTAATAGCCAGCTGACATCACTCGTAAGAAGGGTTGCGCTTGTGCAGCTGGTTCTTTTCTAGACCATGTCAACGACGCCCTAAGAGCATCTCTAGCAGGCCTCTCAAACAAGACTACTATACTATATTTTGAGAGCCTAGTCCAAAAAATGAACTCCAACAGGGCTCTCAGTTGGACTCTCATTTTTAGAGGGCTCTCAGGTTTTGGAGCCCTCTCAACTCTGGGGTCCACCATTTTTTTTCTTTTTTTTCTATTTCTTTTTTTTCCTCGTTCTCTTTCTTCACTCCGCACCCGATGCCTCCTCTCCTCCTCTCTCTCTTCACCCCGTGTCTCCACCGCCATCGGCCTGCCCCAGCCGCCCACCGCTGCCGCCACGCCGTCGATGTTGGCCCACCTCTCTCCCTCACTCTCACTCAGGCCGACACCTCCCCTACCCGCCGCCCTTCCCCAGAGCTCCCAAGATGTGGTGCCTACCAGGCCTTCCCCCAACTTCCGGACGTGTCGCCTCCCCGACCTGCCAGGCGCCACGTCGGGGGAGGGAGAAGTGTCCCTAGGCTCGGGGGGCGCTAATGGAGGGCGGCCCTGGTAGCGGGTGCGGGTGCCATCGAGCGGGAGTGGGGCGGCGGGCAGAGAGCAACGCCTCCTCTCTGCGCTTCATCTGTGGCAGCGGACGACCAGCGGCGGCAGGACTGGGCGGGGTCGAGATCTGGTATTCTCCGCATGACGAGCGGCCGCGGAGCTCCTTCGCTTAGGCCATGGTGCAAACGAGCTCGTTCTCCTCCACAACCCGACCTCTCGGCCTCCTGCTCCCCGTCGCCCTCATCGAGCTGGCCTTGAGCTCATCCTCCCCCGCTGCCTCGAGCTCGCCCTCTGCTGGCGCCTCGAACACACCGTACGTCAGCACCCTGAGCTCGCCCGAGCTCTCAGCCTCCTGCACCCCGAGGTCCTCTCTGCTTCCGCTCCGCTCCGACGGGTGATGGCTAGAGGACAGCAAGATTCGGTCTCGTGGGGGTGGCTGGCTGTGGCACGACGTTGCGGGTGAGCTCCATGGCGGCGGCGCGGCTGAGCTCGGCGAATGCGCCCCTGCTTCTCTGACATGTGGGTCCCACTTGTAAGAAAAAAATGAGAGCCTGTTTTGAGCAGTGCTGCTGGAGTTGATGAAAGAATTTTGACTCTCAAAAGTGGGACCTGCCTCTTAAATGTGAAAGTAGGATCCCTGTTTTGAGCAGTGCCGCTGGAGATGCTCTAAGATCCTAAGCTGCGGGAGCAGCTCCTCGCCTACGCCTCAGCCTCATGTGTCTTGCAAACATTCTACATGCTCGCACGTCACAGAGCAACAGACGCAACATGGGAAGAGGGGCAACGCGGAAAGGGGAAAATTTTGAAAAGATTTTTTTTAACGAGCCACGCCCTTGTCTTTTATATAGAAAATGAAAAAAATACAAAATATTACTCTCTCCTATCTTAAAGAATAATGACGTTTCAGAGAAGATTAATAAACTAAAAATAAACTACACATATTGTCCAAAACGTTAAGAACAAAAATACGGAGAAGTATTACTATCTTCGTATTTGTTTTGTTGTCGTTCGGACAGAAATTTTAATTCAAAATTGCCTTAGCCCATGTTTGGATCCAATGTAGATTCTTAAAATCTAATTATTTTTAAGGTTTTAGATTTCAGATTCTAAATAAAATTTGGATAGTGACGTTTGGATACTGATTAGATTCTTAAAATCTAAATGGTAGTGAATCTTTTAACATATAAAATCTGATTCTAGCTGGGTATAACCAGATTATAAGATTATTAAAATCTAGACATCAAAATTATAAAATCTAGAAAATAAATCTATCATATTTGAAGGTATTACAAATTCTAAAATATGAATTTTTAAAATCTCAGTGGATCCAAACAGAACTTTAACCATGCTATTGGAATGTCAACATAAGAATACGGAAGGAGTACGTTACTAGAGGACGTTACAAGAAAGCAAGGGGGAGGGAACCTAATCAAAATATACCAGGCTCACGTGAGAAAACAAAATAGACCTAGCCACGCTGCTGGGCTGCGGTGACACGCGGCCCATGATTTAACGCTGCTGACCTGCCGATGAATTTTTAGCATAAAATAACCATTTTTAATATAAAATTATATAAAAAAACTGGACCGAACTAAATTTGTAAGAACTAGACGTTTTTAACATGCCATGCTTTATGGCGTGTGAACAGACAGAGACATGCCAAACGCTTAGGCGTGTCTCGATGACACGTCAACAGGGGGTGACGCGAGTGCATCCTTGCCGGCGTCGTTGAACCCAGACACGCAATCTATATGGCATGTTTGGCAACCATAACATGCCAAAGGGCACCACGTGTTTTTAACTACCAGACATGCCCATCTGTTTGGTGTGTCTGGGCTATATACCCGGCGCGCAGCGCTCGTGTTTCTTTCTTCTTCCTCTTTTTGTTTTCTTCCCAAAATCCATCCGATGTCGCTGCCAGTCGCCGCCGTGCCTTCTCCTCCTCACCCCGCCTATCTCCGCCGCCCATTTCAAGGGAGCTCATAGGGGGACCCGCCTAGGATGGTAAGGCATCAATCTCATCCGAGTAGATATTGAATTTAGGCTATTTGTAGCAGGTTTCATGGTAGGTAGGGTTTGTTAATGGTGGTTGTAGAGATTTTTTGAATTTGGACGAATGAAGATGGATCGCTAGAGATTTTTAACATGTAGGTTGGTATGCATGTGTTCCCTCAATTAGTTGTATTGGGTTAGACATATGTTGCTATATTTTAGGAAACGTGAATAGAATGCAATTAATTTTGTAAAGTTTCTTATAGATGAATCAAATTATACGCTTTTTCACAGAGGATTAGTGAATGGAGATAGAGAATTTGTTAATATAGTTGAAGAAGTGGGAACATTTGTGAAAGCACCGATGTTTAGTGAGGATATAGATAGAGCTAGCTCAATCAGTAAATGTGGAAGATCAGTTAGTTTACGTGGGAGATTTGACGCCGGTGGCGGAGGTCGAGCACATTATGTGGTTAGGCAGGGCATGATATTTGATAATATGGTTGACTTGAAACACTTTTTGAAGATTATGCGATGTGGCATCACAAGCTGTACTACATGATAAACTCAAATCAGTCTGAGCGGTATCATATAAAGTGTCAACGAGCTAATTGTGGTTGGGGTGTTTGGGCTCGTATACTGAAGAATAGTAGTGGTCGTTGGCGGGTGACAAAGGTGCATCAACCTCACACATGCGGAACGCTTAATGCATCAGTAGTGCATTCCCAATGCACTATAAGATACCTAGGACTACGTGTCACTCCAATGCGATGGGCTGGTTCACGCATCATTGCGGCGGCTGTAATTGAAGCCATACATGGTTTCACCGAGTATCGTGTGAACTACTGGAAGGCATGGAGGGCTAAGCAATCCGCAGTTGCAATGTTGTGGCGAGACTGAAAGGAGTCATATAATAAAGTTCCGAGGTTGCTCAGTGCAATTAAATATTTCAATCCGTGCACCAAGTATTTCATTGATACTTGTGGGATGCAAGGGTCTGACGGAAAAGGATTCATCGCACCTTGCCTTCATAGGGTATTTTGGTGTTTCCCACAATGTGTTAATGCGTTCCGTCATTATAGACCAGTGTTGAGTGTGGATGACACCTTTTTTACTGGGAAATACAAGGGCAGTTTAATGATTGCTATTGGAATTGATGCGGAGGATCAGCTTATTCCTATTGCATTTGCACTCACCGAGGATGAGAACAACTCTAGTTGGTCCTAGTTTAGGAGACATGTTCGTATAGATGTTATCGGTACTGGGAGACAGATATGCATGATCTCAGATCATCATCAGGGGCTTATAAATGCTACAAGAGAGGACTTAGATGCCTACCCTTCGCTCGTGCATAGGTGGTGCATGCGCCATTTTGCTGCAAACATATGGAGGAGACAGAAAAGCAAAGAGTTTATTAATGGCCCCAAACTTTTGTGCAAAGCTATGGAAGAGAGGAAATTCAATGAAAGGGTGGAGGAATTAAAAAAGATTATTAACGTGGGAGCGAAGGAGTGGTTAGAAAAACACATGTTTAACAAGAGTAAGTGCGCTCTAGCATTCGATGAGGGCGGATTCAGATATGGCACAATGACCACAAATATATTTGAGGTGTTTAACCACGTTCTTAAGGGCATTGGAGGGTTGCCTGTAGCGGCAATCATTCAGTTCACATTTCATAAGTGCAACTATTATTTTGTCAATAGGTGGTCAAAGGCAAAAGAATGTGTTGAAAAGGGAGAGTTGTGGGGAGCTGCCGTGGCTAAGCATTTGCATGATCATGAAAATATTTCAAAGAATTAAGATGCACGCCTTTTCAACCCACGTGAGTTGGTGTATGACGTGAGATCAGTGAGCCATACTGGCATTGGAGGTGAGAGGTCCGGTGGAAGGGAGTACAGGGTGGAGGTAGGAAACAATGTCTCATGCACATGCATGACTCCTCAGTTGTTACATGTTCCATGCTCACATGTAATGATAGCTTGCCATGTTTGTGGATTGAGTTATGAGTCTCCAAGTTATTTGAGCCCTTTTTACTCAAAAATATCGACTATGAGGTGTTGGGAGTCAACATTCAAGCCATGTTTGGATTCAACATAGTGGTCTAATTATAACGGTTACAATTATATCCCAGATGTAGGACTGTTGAAAGATAAACCGGATAGAAAGAACACAAAACGGTTGAGAAATGAAATGGATGATATGAGTAAGGGCTACAAGACTGACATGTACGGAACCGGTGACTTCAATGAGGAGCCAATTAAACATCGTTGTTCCATATAAAATATAGAAGGCCACCGAATGGAACAACACATGTTGGGTCCCAAGAACAAGCCAAAATGTAGGGCTAAACATGGGGAGGGTGTATGGAACAATAGCTTAGAAGTAGCAGGGATTACTAATTCTCAGGTAATTATGTCCATTATGTGAATTTTAGACAAACATTTTTGCAGTATTGTTTTATGTTTAGCCGGTCTTCCGGCTCCTTGACCTTAACTACGACAAAAAGCATCGTGCCCACTTGATTGTCGATGAGGGCAGGGTATGTATTCATTTCTATACTTATTTCATTTTTAGATTCCTTCAATGTTGCTTCATGTGATGGTACTGAATAACCTCTTTTTCGGTGTAACAATTGAAGCCTCTGAGGATCCGAACACATCATCCCTTGTGTTTTGATGACCGCTTGGCTCCGTACATAGAGCCCACTGGATTCCTGCCATTGGCTCGTGTTCTCAGTGCTGGGTTGCCTTCCATGGACACTTTTGTTTTGACAGATTTGGTTGAACGGTGACGGCCACAAACTCACACGTTCCACCTACCTTGTTGTGAGCTCATAGTTACTCTACAGGACGTGGCCATGATAACAGCCCTCTCAATTGATGGCATGGCTATTTGTGACACGGTGGATCCTGAGGGGTGGCAGGATGTTGTGGAAGAGTGGCTTGGCCTACGGCCGCCCGAGCCGAAGGAAGATGAGCGGGACAAGATGGCTGCTGGTGTCTCGTGCAAGTGGTTAGTGGAAAACTTCACGGTGCATGATAAAGTCCAATACGCAGAGGAGTTTTTGGAGGTAGCTGCCAGAGCATGGTTGTGGCACTTTGTAGGCAGCTTTCTATTCCCAGATGGTAGTGGCAACATCGTGTCTTGGATATGTTTGCCGTACCTAACGAAGCCCTAGAATGAGTTGAGGAGTTACAGTTGGGGCCCGGCTGTGTTGTCTTGGCTGTATCTCCAGCTCTGTTATGCGTGCCAGAGAGACAAGCCCAGTGCCAACCTATGTGGTTGTGCCTATGTTCTTCTAATTTGGTTGTGGGAGAGATTCCCGCTTGCTTGGCCAGCGCGTCTCCCTATGCAGGTATATTTTCATTTAACTTTGATATGTCTTTTTCGTTTTTGTATGAACTATGATGCATCTTTCATGTTGTGTTGACAACTTTTGCAGGAATGGAACTACAAGGACTGTCGGCCTACAGTTGGTTACCTATGGAGGAACTGTATCAACATGGTGGGAAACGCAGAGCGCCGGTACTTGGAATACACAAAGATCTTTGATGTTCTAATGCAATGACGGGTAATTAATTCATGTGGATGCCCTATGAAAGAAATGAGCTGTTGGAATTAGTCCTAGATCCAATGTGCACTAGAGACACGAACCTCTGGAGGGTTGAGTTGCCACTCATCTTCTTCTTTGTAGTTGAGTAGCACGTGCCGCAACGGGTTATGCGATAATTTGGATGTCTCCAACCGGTCGACGTGGATCATGTATGCACAAATCAAAATCTTCACAAGTGAGTTTAGTTATGTTTCATTTCATTTCTCTTGCACATTTATCAAGCGTTCATATCTATCGTACCATCTTTGACCCCTTTCGTTATAGGATTGATAGGAGGAGGGAGAAGGGTCGGGTTGAGTGGGCTACCAAGCACCAAGCTTGGTTGCTTCTGTGGAACAACAGCCGGAAAGAGCTCCCTTTCAAGACTATACGGTAATAATTTGTTTCTTTGTTACATCATTGTTGCACTGTACCGGGGACAGAAACCAGGGATGCCACGTGACACCACTCGGAGGCCCACCAACATCCAAAACAACAGATCTACCGAAGCGTCGCTGAGGTGTCACCCATGTAGGTCCCGCGAAGGGAACCCCTGCGCTAACCAAGCCTCGGGGATTAATGCCGTGCCACTCCTGATTTGCTCGAACCTCCGGAAGTCGAGGGCCAGTTGCACTACACCCCGGGGGATCAAGGGTCTGCAACGCCTCGCTCGACCCCTCCGACTCTCAGAAGCAACTTGCCCTCCAGAGCTGGTGACTCGGCCACTCGCCCAGCCTTGTTACCACCAGTATAGGGGCAAACGGGTCACCTCCACCATGACCCTAACAACAATGAATGGGTCCCAGCACCTCTGGATAAGCTCCGCCTCCGTCTCCGTCAACTCCCATCAATAGGACCCACACCAAGACAGGACGGCCTGGCGAATCACTGACCATGCTGAAAAGGGCGTAGTGGGGAAACTTTATTGCACTGCTGGGACGGGACGGATTCCGACTCCAAGCAGGCCCAAACAGGCGCAACTAGACACGACGACCCCCGACAATGGGGTTGAGCGGGACGATAGTCAACAACTACCAATCGCCCTGCCATAAATGCTGAACCCAGCTTGAGCGCACAGTATCAGGGGGTCAAACCTCTCTGGCACCTGCTCCCCTCCGTCATCACCAGCATCCGCTGATGATGGCAGACGTGGTAAGACTCTCTGAGCTGCTATCGCTCGATGACACTCTTAATAGTGATGATGCAAGACGGCCTGATAGATAGGTAGATGGCACCTTGCCTGAACAACGTGACAACGCCCATGCTGCACCACCCCACGCATGGAAGAACACAACATCTACAGAAATGAGGGGGCTCGAGCCGACGATGGAAAACAAGGGCACACCTGGCAGTGCCTCTCTCTGACGCAAGATCAGGACAATGGGGCTCACAAGGACTGAAGACCACGCCTTCAACCGAGGTTCTCGTTTTCCTTAGCATGGCTTCACCAAATCTACATGTGTAGATCTCTCTCTCTCTCTCTCTCTCTCTCTATGTGTGTGTCTAAATGGGCCCGACCCTTGAAATATAAAAGGGAGAGGCCAAGCAAGACACGGAGGACAAGAGACATCCATCAAACACACACACGCCCGCGCACATCGACTCGCACACTCACGGGCAACCAGACACTTGGAGACTCCTCCTCTCTCAGCACCATTGTATACCCTGGTGCAAGTAACACGAGCCGATCCAAAAACTAGACGTAGGGGGCTCCCGAACTAGTATAATCCTTGTGTCCCCTTGCATAGCCATCACCGAAACCGAAACACGTGCCCCTAGAACAAATTCTACTCGTCGGTGATCTAAACACCGACAGTTGGCGTGACAGGAAGGGGGATCTCTGTGTTTTGCTCCGCAACCACTCACTATTTTGAATGGCCACTTCCCCCACTTTCTGGGGCCCAGGCACCAGCATCTTCTTCGGGAGTCTGTAGTTCATCACCACCGGGGACCAGAAGCTATTGTGCTTCAGCATCCCCACGTCCTCGTCACCCCCAGCCCTAGCGCTCACCGTCGTGGCGGCATGCCCGTGGTGGCTGGAGGATTTGGGCAACACATTAGACTTCATCGTCACATGGAACGGGACGTTAGAACTTGCCGACGAGTCACTCTCGGACCTCATCGCGGTGGCCACAGCCATCACCGATGAAGCGATGCGCGCGGTTCGGCTCGAGCCGGCCAGACCGCGACTCGCGGACATCTCCGCGCCATTCGCGGGTTATACCGACCAATTATGGCTCCATCTGGAGTGCTACTTGGGCCCCACCCCTGACCAGGATGATCTTTGGTGCTTTGTGTTCGCCCTGGCAAACATCCACGGACAGCTCCTCGGCGGGGAGTCCCTCCGTCCGGACTACCTCGTTGAAGTCACCCCAGAAAGCTACCCGTACGGCCTACACAACGCTATAAGAGATCTTCAAGACCTCTCCGCCTATCGGGGCCTTCTTGTGATTGCGGACACCGGATTCGTCGGCGTGATCAAACACCCAAGCGAGTCTCTCTTTGACCTCCTCGACGTAGGATCCGTGGGGGATTCAGACTCGGAGTCCAGAAGCTGCAACGAAAGCTATGACCCCCAACGCGCGTGCCACATGGTGTAACTCGCGCCCGTTCCGGATATGGGAGGGGCCGGAACCTCAGCCACTGGGGCAATGGCAAATCTCAGGGCTCGCGCGCTATTGAACCCAGCGACGGGCACAACAGCGGGGGAGACACTCATTGACATCCCCATCGCCGCAACCGACGGGACACAGCCTGCACCCTGACCAGAGGACCCTCAGCAACGTCTGAGGGCTAGGCGGGCAGAGCTAGAAGAGACCCGGCACCAGCTTGAGCACAAGAAGGAAGAGATAGACCGGGAGCTGGACCGCTCCAGCACTGGCGGGCACGCTCGAGCCATGGCTCGCGATGTCCACTAGCGCATCCTCGCCGACGACTCGGGGTCCCTACAGTTTTCTCGCGCGAGACAGAACATAATGGCAAGTTGCAGATTGTTGAGTCTGAGCTGGGCTATGTACTCTTTCTCTTGTAAGGCTTTCTCTCTTTCTGACAGCGCTTTGCTTCTTAGCTCTTGCTCTTGCAACAGCTGTTGCTTGAGTTGCTCGAGGTGCTCGGCTCTTTGGGCTAACAATTCCATCTCTTGTGCTGCTGTCATCGAGGTTGGGGTGTTGCTTCCTGGAGGGTTTGAGCTTGACGGTTGTTCGGGACGCTGTGCTGGGTCTTTTGGACCGCGTGCCACTTCTTCTTGAGGCGATGGTTGCACTTCAAGGGTATTCTCTTTTGTTACTTGCGATGTAGATTGATTATCAGTCAGCTGAGGGTCTCCCAGAGCGCTGCTTCAGGGGGGCGGGGTGCCGCTCGAAGACAGCGGTCCATGGAGTTGAGTCATCGTGAGCTTATGTACGAGCTCACAACACGGTGGGTGCCACTGTTGGTGTCACAAAGCGCGAGTTTTAGTGCCACTAACAAAAAGAGTAAACATGAAAAGGAATCACGAAGGATACGAATCGGAACAATGGGCTCCCCTCACGTATTCCCAAAAAGATTTATCCCATTACAAGTAAGTAGGGGTGTTCTATTTATAGGTCCGTACTTAGGTCATATGCAAATGACCATTTTGTCCCTAATTACCTACTATATTCTCCGAATATTCTGTACAAAATAGTCATAAAGGATAAATCGGTCATTTGAGATTTTCTGGTACCCTTCCTTGTCCCGCACGCCACAACACGTGTTGGTGCCACGTGTTGCCCTCTTCGCGCCATGCCGGTTCTTGATCTTGCCCGGTGTCCTGTCCTTTGAAGGATGATGGCTTCATCCTTCAAGGGCGTGGAGGTACTGCTTGAAGGGTCTGCTGCTCTGTCCATCGAAGGGTGATGGCTTCATCCTTCGTGGGCGCGGAGGTACCGCTCAAAGGGTCTTGGTTTTTTCGAGGCCTCCGATGGACACCTGTACCTTGAAGTTATGGTTAATAAAAAAGGGTAACAATGGTTAACTTTGACTTTTATTTACAGCCCAACTTTGATAAACCCTCGAAGGGTGGCTCGCGAAGTGATCCCAGCAACAACACCCTGAACCACTTGCTCGGTCCAGGAGACAGAACCTGAGGGACTCAGGTGTGACGGCGGCCCCTTGACCATTTCAAACGAATAAAGCCAAAGAACGAGTCTGTCTGGACTCGTCCTTTGGCTCGGGGGCTGTTGGTGGTTTCTAGACGCCCATTTTATCTACCAAAAAGGATATTTTGCGTCTTAATTTAACGGTTCGGACTAACAATTAACCCCATATTTGCATATATTTGTAATTATTCTATTTTGGATGTAATCGCAGGAAACAGGTGTAAAACAGGGTAATTATGGATAAAGAACTAAAGAGTAACGAAGATGGGCCAGATGCGAAGCCGCGCCGATCGGCATGGGACTGCGCCGATCAGCGTAGCAGGAGAAGATGACGAAAACATGATTCGGTCCAGGAAGGACGAAGGCCCAGCCCAGTATGAGTTAGAGTCGGTGGAAGTTGACCTAATCCCGTCGAGTATAAAAGGAAGATAATTATCAAGAGCCGAGGGGACAAGAAGAGAATCGACGATCATGAGAATCAGTTAATAGAATCAGGGTTCCAGGATATTGGCGGCAGAGGCTGGTCAACACCGACGAGATCCACCAGAAGGGAGGTCGCGCCGATCAGCGCGACGCTTGCGCCGATCGGCACGTGCGCGTTCTAGCGCTATTTCTCACCCCCTCTGCCATGTCTAGCGGAAGGATGAGTGAGTAGTCTCATATTCTCTTCTCTGGTGCGGGGATCTGGTCATGTAACTCTCATACTTGTTGATACTCTTTCGATGAAATTAATCTATGTGATGAACTTTATTGCACATCTATCTATCCCTTTCATTAGTGTATCGGCCAATACACTTTTGCCCATTACATAGTGCAAGAAACCAATGGGGAGCTAATAGCCTCTGTAGTGACAGCCGGGGTGAACGAAACCACCATGTCTTGTAGAATATTAGAGTCATCACTCGAGTTGATAAGAATAAGGTTGCATGCTAGTGAACCAATCCTAAGGAGAGAATCCTTCATCACCCTGTTACCTCTTCAATAACATTCACCTTCCACATTCTCACCGTCATCATTCACACCAACCAAACCATTGCAACTTGTTAGTAACCCTTTAATAGTATTAGTTCCGCTTGTTCTCTGTGGATTCGATAACCTTGGAATACTCTGAGGGAAAAAGAGCTACAACTATACACCGTCCTCTTGCGGTATATAAGTGGGTGCGTAATTATGACCAACAAGCCCTTTTTCTGGCGTCGTTGCCGGGGAACAAGCCAGTTCTTTTACTATTAATATTTTACTAACGTCTAATCCTCTCTTTTCTAGTTGTTTTCGTTTTTTTGTTTTGTGTGAATTTTCAGAATGAGTACGACAGGACCTTCTCGGACGCTCAGGGAACTTTTTCTACCATCTCCAGACGTGCTGGTGCCTCAACCCTCAGATGAGAAGGCCACGGCCTCCTCGTATGCGTTGAACCCCATTATCATTAGCATGGCTGAAGCAAACAAGTTCTTTAGAGCGATAGAGGAGAACCCGTATACTCACTTATAAGATTTGGAGGCACTTTGCCAAACATACCATCATGAAGGAGTGTCTCGAGATCTTTACAGGTGGCTGCTTTTCCCATTCTCTTTGGGAGGAAAAGCCAAAGAGTGGCACAAGGCAGCATCTCGAGAAGCAAAAGGTAAGTGAAGTGAGTTAGTTGGAAATTTGTCTCCACTATTTTCCTTTGCCAAGGGTGCAGAAGTTGAGAAGGGAAGTGGTGAACTTCTTACAAGAAGATGAAGAATCTCTTGCGGAAGCCTGGACGCGTTTTCAAACGTTGTTGAAACAAGGACCTGACCTCGGCATTGATGAGAATATGTGCGCTCAAACCTTCTACATGGCCATAAACAAGGCATCGAGGATGCATTTGGACGGATCGGGTGGAGGAAGTTTTCTGAGACTAACAGCCAAGGTAGGGATCGAATTGTTAGGCAAAATTGCCGAGAATGAAGCTTTGCACAAGCATTGGGATGAATATCTAGAACCGAATCGGCAATGCCTAGAAGTTATGCAGAAGGAAGAGTCGCCAGCTGAACAGGTCTTGATGTCTGAGAGTAGATCAATGATTACTTCGGAGCAATTCGAAGAAATAAAGCCCATCGGACCCGCCTGTATGGATCTGACGGGTGCGCCGATCGGCGCAATCTCTGAGCCGATCGGCGCAGTCGCGACGACAGGAGAACTGATCACCCTGACCACTCCGTCAAGTAGCAAGGAATATACCAAGATAGAAGCTGCAATTCTGGACAACCACCTGAAGGAATTTGAAGGGAACTTCGCTAAACCAAAAGGGGATAGAACATTGGCAAATGCTAAACCACTTGACGAATTTGAGCCGATGGACTGGATTCCCATTGATTTTTCGCACGAGTTGCTCAATATGAGAAGATCCTTCAGTCCGCAAGACGCCTCCGAAAACGGAAGTTTTTGATCAAGAGATTATTGGGAGAGTTTTAGGGAAGCTTTACAAGGATGATATAGAGCTTGATGGAACAGAGGTGAAACAAGCGAAGAGATTGCTAGATAGTTGCTTTGAGTCATCCCCCTACAAAGGATTATGTGGTGTGTATGCTGTAGGTCTCACTGAAGAGGAAAAAGAAGAACCGTACATATCATGTGAGATATCGGGGAAGAAATTTCCGAAAGCCTTGTGTGACTTTGGTTCCCATGTCAGCTTGATGACTTACGGTGCATTCATGAGCATGCCTTATGGAACTCAACAATGGCTGATGGGGACTAAACTTGAGCTCATCATGGCGGATGGTAGGAAGACCAAGCCACTGGGAGTGATCAAGAATGTCGAAATTAAGATCAGCTCGAAAACAATGCCGGTGGATTTCTTTGTTCTAGACAATAAAGAAACTAGGGTTGAAGATATCATTCTGGGAAGGCCATTCTTAAGATTAGTACAAGCTGTTCTGGATGCTGGGAAAGGTCAAATTTCGCCACACCTGGGAGAGGAAGAAGTGCGATTTCAATTTAATGATCCGTCTCATCAAGACTCTTCTTACTATCAAGGATTCTGCCCAGAGGAAGACGAGAGGATAGGGATGGATATGGGAGACCCACTGGACCACATTATGCGCGGAACTGACGAGTATACTGCCAGCGCCGATCGGCGTGACGCTTGCGCTGATCGGCTCACCCAGGAAAATCCTGATTTTGAACCTCTCGGGGAGCTGGTTCCAGATGAAGCGCTAGAAGTGGAACAGAAGGAACTCCCGAAGGAGCTACGCTATGAATATCTAGGAAAGGATAGAACATATCCAGTTATTGTGAACAACGCCCTGACAAAAGAAGAAACAGAGAGGCTTCTCGCTATGCTCAAAAAGTATAAGAAAGCCATTGGTTACACATTGGATGACATCAAGGGAATCAGCCCCGCATTTTGCACCCATAAGATTAACTTAGAGGAGAATACTAAACCAGTGGTTGAAGGGATGCGAAGGTTGAAGGAATCAATGAAGCCAGTGGTTAAAAAGGAGATTTTGAAGCTGCTTAATGCAGGTATGATCTACCCTCTTGCTGATAGTGAATGGGTTAGTCCAGTGCATTGTGTACCAAAGAAAGGAGGGTTGACAGTAGTGCCTAACGAGAACAATGAGTTGATCCCTCAAAGGACTGTGACTGGATGGAGAATGTGCATAGATTATAGAAGTTTGAACAAAGTGACGAAGAAAGATCACTATCCTCTTCCGTTCATTGACGAGATGCTTGAAAGGATGCCATTTGGTCTTTGCAACACGCCCGCAACATTTCAAAGATGCATGAATGCAATATTCGCTGAATTCATAGAAGATATTATGGAGGTATTTATGGATGACTTCTCCGTGCATGGTGCTGATTTTGATAGCTATTTGGAGAATTTGGAGAAGGTTTTGAAAAGGTGTGTTGAATGCGACTTAGTTCTTAATTGGGAGAAGTGTCACTTCATGATAACAGAAGGGATAGTACTTGGTCATGTCATATCTAAAAGAGGGATAGAGGTTGATAAGGCAAAGGTATCTACAGTTGAGAAGTTACCTCCCCCTACTGATCTTACAACTTCAAGGAGTTTTCTTGGACATGCCAACTTCTATCGCAGATTTATTAAGGATTATTCAAAGATTGCTAAACCCCTGGCAGAATTGTTAAAGCAAGATACATAATTTGTCATGGACGAGGAAAGACTCTTGGCCTTCAGAAGATTAAAGGACGTTCTATGCTCTGTACCCATTATGCAGCCACCTGATTGGAGTTTACCTTTTGAAATTATGTGTGATGCAAGTGACTATGCAGTTGGAGCTGTTCTTGGACAACGGAAGGAAGGTAAAGTGCATGCTATTTATTATGCTAGCAAAACTTTGAATGAGGCGCAGTTCAATTATACAACAACTGAGAAAGAGATGTTAGCTGTTATATTTGCTTTTGAGAAGTTTAGATCCTACATTCTAAATTCTAAAGTGATTGTATATACTGATCATGCTGTTATAAGATACTTGGTTTCAAAGAAGGAGTCTAAACCTAGGTTAATGCGATGGGTATTGATGCTGCAAGAATTTGATTTGGAGATAAGAGATAAGAAATGAGTAGAAAATTCTGTAGCAGATCATTTATCTCGTCTTGAATCATCATCAACTGAGCCAGTAAGAGATGAAATGCAACAAGAGCAATTGTTTGCCGCATTTGATTGTAGAGAGAACTAGATGATGGATATTATCAAAGGTTTCAAGGGACAAACTGATCTAATGAACAAGAACACAAGGAAAAGAGTTAAGAGTGAAATGAGAAAATTTATATTGGTCGACCCGTACTTGTATAGGTATTGCGAGGATGGAGCAGTACGGAGATGTGTACCCAGAGAAGAACGAGCGAGCATTTTAGAAAAATGTCATTCTTTGGATTATGGGGGACACTATGGCTACTTCAAAACACAGGTAAAGGTATGGGCGAGTGGATTCTATTGAACTACTATGCATGAAGATGCAAAAAGATATGTTGCAACGTGTGCTCAATGCCAATGAATAGGGAATGTTAACAGTAGGAATGCAATGCCTCTTAAGTACAATCTTCAAGTCGATATCTTTGATGTTTGGGGTATGGATTTTATGGGACCCTTTGTGAATTCTCATGGTTTCGAGTACATATTGGTCGCCGTTGATTATGTCTTCAAGTGGGTCGAAGCAATGGCATGCAAGGATAATACTACAAGAGAATCAAGGAGTATACTTCAGGAGCAGATATTTCCTAGGTACGGAGTACCGAGGATAATAATTACCGATGGAGGATCCCATTTTACAGAAGGAGAATTTACTAGGTTTTTAACCAAATCTAGAGTTGAACATAGAATTGGAACAGCCTACCATCCCCAGACGAATGGACAAGCAGAAACTTCAAATAAGCAATTAAAGGGAATTCTGTAGAAAATTGTTACAAAGGAAGGAAAAGACTAGGCCACGAAGCTTAATGGAGCGTTATGGGCATATAGGACGGCATTCAAGACACCGATTGGTATGACACCATATCAATTCGTCTATGGGAAATCGTGTCACCTGCCGGTGGAATTGGAACATAAGGCTTATTGGGCTATAAAGGAAATGAATTTGGATCTTGATGCCGCCGGCATGAAAAGAAAGATACAAATAAGTGAATTGCAAGAGATGCGATTGCGTGCATATGAAAATGTGGCCATATACAAAGAGAAAACAAAGAAGTGGTATGATAAGAAGCTTTTGAAGAAGAAATTCAAGGAAGAAGATTGGGTGCTCCTATTTAATTCGCGATTCAGATTATTTGGTAAAGGCAAACTGCGAAGCAAATGGGAGGGACCTTATCTTGTGAATACGGTGTTACCTTCGGGAGCGGTAATCATAATGGATCGCAAGAGAAACAAGTACACGGTGAACGGACAACGTCTAAAGGTATACCTAGAACCCGACACATTTGAATTAAAATCTTTTGATGTGTATTTTACTGCTTAGTACCCCGTGTGGTCGAGCTTAACGACGTAAAACACAGGCTTGTATGTATTTTGATTTCCGTAGTTTTTAGTTTTTTGATTTGGTAATTTAGTGTACCGCACCGATCGGCGCATTGCTACGCCGATCGGCGCGGCCCTGCATCGATTGGCGCGGCAGAGTCCTTTTGGTTTTTATCTCGGTTTCGGACCTTGCCTTTTTAAGACTCGTTAAATTCCACGAATAAGAGAAAGAGTCCTAGTCCAATTGGAAATCAAGAGATATAAATATGAGGGGACAGCAAACCCATGGATCAACTCGTATTACATAATCACTAGAACAAACCCTAAGAGCAGAAGCGATGGAATGCGGCGCATCGGATAGAAACCAAGGCGGCGCCGATCGGCGCGACTCTGGAGCCGATTGGCTCGGCGGCGGATTTCATCAGCCCTCTACAAATTGGTCCTAGGAAGAAGACGATCAAGTATTGACACCAACACGAGATGACCCTCTCGTCTGGTCAGATCTGCGGAAGAAATTCATGAAGAAAAGCGAAGCTGACGCGTGGAACGCCGATAAGGTGAAGATGGACAATGAACTTCGGCAGATGATGAAGAGAGTATTGGTGCGCAAAGGAAAATCTGTAGCGCCTATTGAAAGTGAAGCAGTTTCTCAAAGGTATACCATGGAAAGTCTTCTTGATCTTGCTAAGCCCTTGTCGTATGAGGATTTCCTATCTTTCGAAAGATCATTGACTGAGCAAGAGAAGGAAGAGTTAGATGAAGAGAGCACCCTCACAATCCATAGGTGCCGACTTTATAGTGAACATGACATTGCCGCCAAGTATGAACTCAAGCTGCGAGAGGAAGCCGAAGAAGCTATGTACCAGCGGGATGTGGAGAAGGATCTTCAAGCTAGAAGGGATGAATCCTTTCCCAGGGTTCTTACCGATTGGGAAAGTTTTCAAGAAAATAAGATTCATAGAAAACGTTGTATTGAGGGTTGCAAGTGTCTCTTTTGTGCTAAAGATCTTCAACGCAAGGTTGAACTCCAATTGGCAGAAGATCCAGCTTTCATACCTAGGGATTTAATATATGATGATGGCTATCGCGCAGTTCCTGGAGGGAGGACACCTAAGGAGATTAATGATGAGATTTTACGAAGGCAACAGAATAAGGTGATCCGTGAGTGTAATCTACAGCAAGCTGAGTATATGAAGGAAGCTGCTAGCTGCGCCGATCGGCGTGACACTGGAGCCGATCGGCACGACTTGAAGATGGCTGAATTTATTGATCTGATGGCTCTGCCAAGTGAAGACGAAGAACCTGCTGCAAGGAAGTGTAAGACTACACCAGAGGTTCACAGATCTTCTAGACTATCGGGTAAGCCAATTCAAAAGTATTTCGAAGGGGATAGCGACTATACGTCATACTATTTGGAAACTTTAGAAAGCGGTGATCCTAGTGTGCCTGGAGATTTTAGTGATGATTTTGATATGCGAAGAAGCTTTGGTAGTCCTAAGTTCGAAAATCAGGAAACACTTGCAGAATGCAGTAATGACAAGGCAGCAGGAATTTCAACAAGAGTTAATGGTAATGCAGAGGGAAGTGAAGGAAGTCGCAATGGTGGAAGAACACCACTGCGCCGATCGACTCGGCCTTTGCGCCGATCGACTCAGAGGAATTTGAATAGTGCCTCTCCTTACAGCGTTGAAAATCATAACCAGCAACCGCCTGCCTGCTGTCCTGTCTGCCGAAGAAACATTGAGCGCCTGTATGTAGACAGAGATCGTGCTTACAGGCATCAAAGAGATGTGGACCGTAGAATCCAGGATACAATCGAGATGAACGAAGCGGACTACACTTTTCGCATAAGGAGTATAAGACGAATTTTCCGAGTCTTGAACAGGCATGGTCTGCATAATTAGTGTGTTGAGTTTCTTCTCTTACAATGAGGACATTGCAAATTTTGAGTGTGGGGGAAGGGCTTTGTCATTAGTCATAGTTTTTAAGTGTTTTTGAGTCTAGTTTCTCATTTGTTTTTCTTAATGAGTGTTTATTTAAGTTTGTGTGTGTCGTTAAGAGAGTCACGAGTCATGTTGAGAGTTTCTTCTAGGTCTTTTATGTAGTTTGAATTATTGAATTGTCTTTAATAAAGTTAGTGTCGATTGTCAAATTGAAAGTGCCCCATGCTATTTATCTTGCCTTTCTGATGATCGATTGGTTGATTACTTGAATTTGTTGGTTACCACTTAACTTTTGAGCTTTGTATTTGTGAAAATTTCTTTTGACTCATCATAAGCTAAAGCAAAAGCAAGGTCTAAATATGCCTACATAGCCGAGTGAATGAGAGCAAGCTACACATTTGAACTAAGTGGATTGTAAGTAACTTTGTCAACTTTTTGCTCATGATTTCGACCAAGTTAGGAAAGGATGATCTATTTTGTTTATCTCTGTATTTCTAGCCATTCTTATCCATTTAAATTCCTTGCTATCATGAAAACCATACATCTTTGTTTCTCCCTCCTCCTTGATACAACCTATATTCTCAATAAAAGGGAATTCAGAAAATTTTCGCTGTTGATACAAGATAGAAATTGATGATCATATCGGGAATAGAAAAAAAAAGTGAAAGAAAAGAGAAAATAGACCGTGCCGACCGGCGCAGGGTTGCGCCAATCGGGGCCATTGCAAAAGAAAAAAAAAAGAGGTAAAGAAAAAATTATATATATTCCCTGAGAGGCAGTAAGATCATCAAAGAAAGCAGATTTCTGATTATTTCTCATTCTTTGCCATTGTTCTCATTGAAACTTTTAGCTCTTCTATATTCCTCTTCTCCATTAAAAGTTCTTTTCCAAGAAAATTCTTTCTTAATAGGAAAGATTGAGCACAGTGTTAACATGGTTAATCTTATGGTTTAATTTAGTTACATAGCCCTCCAAGATCCACATACAATCCTTGATTAGATAGGAGAGGGAAGGAAATACACTTGAGAGACCTAGAGAGGACCAAATGCTTGATGTTTGATGCTAAAAGATAAGTTGAGGAGAACTAAAAAAATTTTTGAAAAAGTTTTATGGTAATTTGATTAAGTTCAAGTATGATATGCCGATTGGTTAAAAGGAGAATAGAGAAAATCTTTGTGGAGGGATAACGAGTAAAAATGATGATTGAGATTGATTGCATGAGAGATGATGTGAAAGTTCTTATTACATATTTGATTTTGTATTGCTCGAGGACTAGCAATGATTTGAGTGTAGGGGAACTGTTGATGGTTTCTAGACGCCCATTTTATCTACCAAAAAGGGATGTTTTGCGTCTTAATTTGGTAGTTTAGACTAACAATTAACCTTATATTTGCATATATTTATAGTTGTTCTGTTTTGGATGTAATCGCAGGAAACAGGTGTAAAACGGGGCAATTATGGATAAAGAACTAAAGAGTAACGAAGATGGGCCAGATGCGGAGCCGCGCCAATCGGCACGGGACTGCGCCGATCGGCGCAGCAGGAGAAGATGACGAAAACACGATTCGGTCCAGGAAAGACGAAGGCCCGTCGAGTATAAAAGGAAAATAATTATCAAGAGCCAAGGGGACAAGAAGAGAGTCGGCGATCGCAAGAATCAGTTATTAGAATTAGGGTTCCAGGATATTGGCGGCGGAGGCTGGTCAACAGCGATGAGATCCACCAGAAGGGAGGTCGCGCCGATCAGCGCGACGCTTGCGCCGATCGGCACGTGCGCGTTCCAGCGCTATTTCTCACCCCCTCTGCCATGTCTAGCGGAAGGATGAGTGAGTAGTCTCATATTCTCTTCTTTGGTGCGGGGATCTGGTCATGTAACTCTCATACTTGTTGATACTCTTTCGATGAAATTAATCTATGTGATGAACTTTATTGCACATCTATCTATCCCTTTCATTAGTGTATCGGCCAATACACTTTTGCCCATTACATAGTGCAAGAAACCAGTGGGGAGCTAATAGCCTCTGTAGTGACAGCCGGGGTAAACGAAACCACCATGTCTTGTAGAATATTAGAGTCATCACTCGAGTTGATAAGAATAAGGTTGCATGCTAGTGAACCAATCCTAAGGAGAGAATCCTTCATCACCCTGTTACCTCTTCAATAACATTCACCTTCCACTTTCTCACCGTCATCACTCACACCAACCAAACCATTGCAACTTGTTAGTAACCCTTTAATAGTATTAGTTCCGCTCATTCCCTATGGATTTGATAACCTTGGAATACTCTGAGGGAAAAAGAGCTACAACTATACACCGTCCTCTTGCGGTATATAAGTGGGTGTGTAATTACGACCAACAGGGGCTACACCCGACGGGTGCGCTCGCGCGCACCCCATCCGAGAAGCGAGTCGACCATCCCACATCGAATCAAGCCAAAGCGTGAGTTTCACTGAAACTCGCCCTTTGGCTCGGGGGCTACACCCATCGGGTGCGCTTGCGCGCACCTCTTTTGGAAGTCGGACGACCGAGAAATAACTTCGCACTGTCCGTGGACACCGATGTCAAGACCCCCCAAACGACTCTCTGAATCGCTCGGGGGCTCGGGGGCTACTGTCAGGGGCAGAAACCAGGGGTGCCACATGACACCACTCAGAGGCCCACCAACATCTAAAACAACAGATCCGCCAAAGCGCCGCTGAGGTGTCACCTGCGTGGGTCCTATAAAGGGAACCCCCGCGCTGATCGAGCCTCAGGGATTAACGTCGTGCCGCTGCTGATTTCCTCGACCCTATAGGATTCGAGGGCCGGCTGCACTACGCCCGACCCCCCGGGGGGTCAAGGGCCCGTAATGCCTCGCTCGACCCCTCCGAGGGGTCGAGGCGAAGCTGGACCGCCCACCGGCTCTTGGAAGCAACTCGCCCTCCTGAGCTGGTGACTCAGCCACTCACCCAGCCTTGTTACCTCCAATATAGGGGCAAATGGGTCGCCTCCTCCATGACCCTAACATCAGTGAACGAGTCCCAGCACCTCCGGATAAGCTCGCCTCTGCCTCCGTCTCCATCAACTCCCATCAGTGGGACCCACACCAAGACAGGACAATCTGGCGAATCACTGACCGAGCCGAAAAGGGAGGAGTGGGTAAACTTTATTGCCTTGCTGGGATGGGATGGATTCCGACTCCAAGCGGGCCCAAAGAGGCACAACCAGACACGACGACCCCCGACGAGGGGGTCGAGTGGGACGATAGTCAACAACTACCAATCGCCCCGCCATAAATATCAAACCCAGCTTGAGCGCACAGTATTAGGGGGTCAAACCTCTCTGGCACCTGCTCCCCTCCATCATCACCAGCGTCCGCTGACGATGGCAGGCGTGGTAAGACTCTTTGTGCTGCTATCGCCTGATGACACCCCTAATAGTGATGATGCAGGACGGCCTGATAGACAGGTAGATGGCACCTTGCCTGAACAACGTGACAACGCCCATGCTGCACCACCCCACGCATGGTAGAGCACGACATCTAAAGGAACAAGGGGGCTCGACCCAACGACGGATACCGGGGGCACGCGTGGATACAGTGCCTCACTCTAACGCAAGACCAGGACGATGGAGCCCGCAAGGACTGAAGACCACGCCTCCGACCAAAGTTCTTGTCTTCATCAGCACGGCTTCACCAAATCCGCACGTATCTCTCTCTCTCTCTCTCTCTCTCTCTCTCTCTGTGTGTGTGTGTGTGTGTGTGTGTGTGTGTGTGTGTGTGTGTGTGTGTGTGTAAATGGGTGAGGCCCCCTTGAAATATAAGAGGGAGAGGCCAAGCAAGACACGGAGGACAAGATACATCCATCAAACACACACACATAACCCCCCATGCACATCGACTCGCACGCTCATCGGCAACCAGAGACTTGGAGACTCCTCTCTCACCACCATTGTATACCCCGATGCAAAGTAACACGAGCAGATCCAAAAAATGGACGTAGGGAGCTCCCCGAACTAGTATAATCCTTGTGTCCCATAGCCATCACCGAAACCAAAACGCGCACCCCTAGAACAAATTCAACTCACCGGTGATCTAAACACCGACACACTGGCACATAAATATTTGAAATTGGGATGTGATTTGTAGGCAAATTAGTTAATTGGCATTTCGAATGAAGCTGCTACTGCCTTGGGGCAGCCACATGGTTCAGCTGAGGAACTGAACGCACTCCGTGCGCTCGCAAGGGTATTTTTTCTGTAACTTAGTGTCCACCTTGCATCTAATCCTCAACAACCTTATGACACTGTCTATTCCATGATAGGTGGTGATGAAAGGTTGTTGTCATCTAGCTGAGAGGATGAACTGCGTACGCGCACAACCTGACATGGCAGCTGCTGCTCCGTCTGCTTCGACGCAAGGAACATCAAGGTCAGGTCGTTCCCGCGCTGATAATGGAAAGCAGGCAGCCCAGATACCATCGGAGGATGAACACACTGGTGATGATCATGATGAGGACTACATGGTGCAGGTGCTTGTTTAGTACCCCTTTCTCTTTGTGTTGCGGTTCCTTTTCCTTACGCCTTTCTTCATATCAATTAAGACACCATTGGGTCCTCCTAACTTCTGGATGCACCATTGCCCAAAAAAAAAAACTTCCGGATGCACCAAAGGTGGAGGCAACACAAAATCCTCCATCTCAAGACATGGTATACCATCGCCGCACAAACATTCCTAGTGGCTCCATCCTCCCAACTCAACCCGGGCGTAAGAAGAGCAAGCCGGATCGCTACACCCCAGGTGCAATTAAAAGGCAGAAGGCGAAGAAGTGATTGCATCGATGTTTTATGCTTCATTCATGCTATGGTCGTATTGTTATTGTACCCTTTAACTTTTGGCTAATGATTACTTGAGGTACTACTTGTTCAAGAGATTTATGTCAGTTTAAATTTTGTCTCATGATTGTGATTTCTATATGGATGTGTTATATGTGTCATGTATGGCGTCACGCAGGAACTCCTGGCGTGTTTGGGACTTGTGCTGCAGCGGTCACATCCTTCTCAAGCTGGAACAAACTGGAAATGGAGAGAACACGGCGTGTCTCCACTAGGTGACACGCCAGATCCCACGGCGTGCTTAAGGAAAGAGACACGCCAGTCAGACTGGCGTGTTTGTGACTTTGTCCCAGCGGCCACCTCCTCCAGAACAAAGGAACAAACTAGAAATGGAGACACCACAGCGTGTCTCTCCATGTAGACACGCCAGCTACCACGGCGTGTTTAAGGCAAGAGACATGCTAAGGAGGCCCAGCGTGTTTAACACTTTGTCACAGCGGCTCCTAACGCTACAAGAAAGGAACAATCTAGAAATGGAGAATGCACAACGTGTCTCATACATCAAACACGCCAGCCAATATGGTGTGTCTCACTCTGTGTAATGCTTCCTTAGCTTCACATTTTCCAACCTCAAACAGGCAAATGCATACACTTTAAATCGCTCTCCGAAAGCCAAGAAACATACACTTCAAAAGATAACATAATTCAGTCCATCAACTTCACAGAACATAGTGCCACAATGGAACACAACAGAAGATTTATTACAACAGATATGATATAGTTTCACAACAAAACACAATGGGAGGTTCCTATTGAGTACAACGAGACCATTTTCCCTTTCTCAAGGCATCGGACCCACCCTCTAGAACGACCTCTTTTGCCCTACGAGCCCTCTCCCGCCTCTTCTCCCTTTCCCGCTCTCTCTTCAATGTCGCCTTCCTCTCAAGGGCCTCCTCTTTCTTGCGTTGGGCCTCAGCACTCCTCAAAAAACTCGTGTCGTCGCCTTTCTTCATCTCTCCATGCACGCCTGTCCTTGTCAAATTTACGACTATAAGCTCGTTGATGCTTGTACCTTTCAATGTACTCAAGTGCTTCTTGGGATCGTTTCGTATCGACCCACTATTTGAAGTCACACAATGGTGGCAGAGTCTGCAAAATAATATTTACCAACTATTTATGCATCACATGGCAAACGATAAAATAAATAATAACCACATATGATAATATTAAAACATACCTCATCTTTTTCTTTTGTGCGTTCACATGCATCATTGTCGCACATCCAATACCGCTGCCACAAAGTTTCAGATAGACCAAAGCCAGTCACCTTGCAAGGGTCACCACCCCAGCACATAGGTGCTTTCTCCTGGGGGGTAGACCAAAACTTGTTTGGTGGAAGACAGTACTCGAACTATCCCAACTATCTACAATCGAAACAAAATCAGTTAGTTCTTTTAAATTGTGTGATATCTGTAAGAATAGATTTCCACACTCTATAGATTTGTTACCTTGTGAGTCTGTGGCCTCATTGGTTATTTGCTCAATAGGCGACTCTTGCCTTGGACACAAATTACTCACCCTTGCAACCATTGTAGCTCGAGCTTCTTCCTCTTTTTCCTGCCAACGACTCTCCTTTAACCTTGCAATATAACTCTGCCATGAAGTAGGGTCACATAGGCACGCTTCATGATACGCAGCTTTCTATGCCGCTTCTTGCTGCCTAGCCTCCTCCACCTTTTGCAACTAATTATCCTCCGCTCCTCTTGTACAACAGAGTCAACAAGGTCCTGCAAGGTCTATGTCGCCCACCCCATTAAATCATTTCTGTTCTTCCATGTGCCATGAATTTCCATTCCATCCTCAATCATGTACTCAGTCAAAGTTTTCCAATCTGCCGAACTCGGATAGTGCTTCTTATGTCTTCTCCAATACAGCAAAGCACCCTCTCGATCATAGTTCATCTCCTCCATAATGGTATGCAAGATCCACTTTGGTGGGACGCTAATACCATATTTCCCCCATGTACTATGTCTCTCCTTTTCTGCACATATGTTGCTTTCTCTGTAGGTTTCGTCATCATTGTGTCCTTCGAAATCTTGTCTTGCTGACAAAATTTCTCTCAATCACACCGTCACGTGTCCTACATCCACAAAATAGTTCATAAGTGCCTCCTTCATCAGGCTCCCAATATATTACACTTTCTACAACATGTTACACGAAGTAGTTCAAACAAAATGTACCCATTTATTTTCACCAATTGTGTTACTGCAAAAGTAACCATACCCAAGTTCGGATGGCACTACACCTTTCCGTGCCTGAACTCCACACTAACATAAAGGAATTGCATTCTTAATGAGCGGTGCAATTCTGCTCCCATCTATGTATTCTTGGAGATCACCAGCCTCCGCCCACAGTGGCTTCCGGCCATAAACACTCTTGAAAGTCACACAGCCGCCAACCGTCCTATAAAACACATATACTTTTATTCTCCATGAACCAACCACAGATAGGATACAGGAAATTACAAGATATAAAAAATAGTGACTTACGTTTCCGACCAGTGCACACCAAAAGAATGGAATATAACTCAATTCCTCAGGGGGAATCTCCAACTCCGAACGATAAGCACACTTACAAAGGGGTGGACTATGCATACGTCAAGTAGTAGCCTCTAGAATCTCATCTTCTATCATTGGTTCAAGGTCAGACGATGGAGGGACCCAACGCTCAAAATCCGCATAAGGTGACGTGACATTCTCGTTGTACAGGAAAAGCATGATGCGTAGGTCATACATCTCAGGACCGTCAATCCATTGAAAAAAATTACACTATAATAGAATACGGGACAATGAGTAAGAGTTAAGACTAAAACAAAAAAAATAGGACGACCATGGCACATATTGATTACTTACCCCCGCGGGCTTATGAGTATCCTTATCTTTGCACACGTAGTATGCACGTCCCGCTGTCATTCGATGGCGAGACTGCTTCACTTCCGCCGGTTGTCCACACTCGCAAATTGGCACCGGAAGATACCTATCCCACTGAAATTGAAGCCGGCGAACGAGTTCAGAGTACATTGTGACCTAAACAATATTAGCACATAAAACATATCAACAAATGGTACTTATCATAACTAATGTGAGAAGGTTATGAATATACCATAACATAAATATAAAAAGAGTTACAACCACAAGCCACTATCGATAAATTCACTATAATTTAAACCGATTCGAGCCGAACCACCATTAGAACTAGTGGAACTAACTCAAACCCTAACTAACTAAACCAAGCAAATAATAACTACAAATTCAAATGTAATCGGCTAAAGTGACAATAGTACCTTATAGGATGAGGCCGGTGTAGTCTTAGGGGCTCATCGTAAGAATTGAGGCCTCCACAATGGAATTATTGCCGGTGGCGACCGAGAGGGAGAGAGCAGAGCCGACGCCTGGAGGAGGAAGGAAGAGGGGGGGGGGGGGGGGGGGGGGAGAGCCGGGCGTAAGGTTTAAGTGCAAATGAGACATGCCATATAGACAGGCGTGTTATATGCAATTGACACGCCAAAGGATTTGGATTTGGTGTCTTTGGCGTATCTCTTGCCAACGTGGCGGCAACCCCCTACCTCCTTGCTCACGTGTCGCTAACGTGGCAGGTAAACACGCCGTTGGCTTTGATGTGTTTCTCATAACTTACACGCCATTCACTTTGGCGTGTCGAAAACGACTACATAGTTTTTTTTAACAATTTTACATAAAAAATGATTATTTAGAAAAAAAAAAGACACCCTGCCGATGACTGTTGTTGACTCTCCGCAACGAAAGCAGCCACCGCCTCTCCTCCGGTCCTCCCCCATCTTTTTCTCCCTCAAAAAAATAAAAGAAAAACTCTCTTCCCATCCAGCGTCCGCGGCGCGCTAGCTCCTCGCCCTAGGTTTCCGCGAGCGGAGGAGAACAGGAAGCAATCGTTGCGCGAGTGCCTACGGCCGAGGAAGGATGTCGCTGCGGCCTAGCGAGCGTGTGGAGCGCCGTCGGTGTGACTTCAAGCCGTCGGTGAGCGCCGACGATGGGTTGCGGCGGCGGCTGGGCGACATGGTGGGCCTCCGAAAGGACACCCGCGAGCGCGCCCTCCAGAGGAGGCGCATCGTGGGCGCGGGCGCAGAGGCGGCGCCTCAACCGCCGGTGTCAGCCCTCCAGAAGAAGGTGCGTGCGTGCGTTCAGCGCGTTTGCGTTGGGGGTTTTGTCGATTCGATCCTTTCGTGCTGGGTGGGCTGCCTCGCGTGATTCTTACTCGCCTTGTTGCCTGATTTTACTTTCCTCTCCTGTTTCGTGCTTGTGTAGTTGGAGACACTGCCGAAGTTGTTCCAAGCGTTGCGCTTGGGTGACAGCAGCATACAGTTGGAGGCTGCCAGGGAGTTCAGGAAGCTGCTGTCCATCGGTGCGTTGCTATTTGCCCGTCAAAATTTTCCGTGCGTCCGGTCCTTTTTCTTATGTCGAGATGAAACCTGTTGGAATTCTCTAGATTTTGTGATTATATTAGTCGTTTCTGCTCTACTGAATTTTCGGGCCTAAAATTTTAGCCGCTCACGAATTGTGTTTCCGAGATACGCTTAACTGCTCTGATTTTAACTCCATGTACATGTTTCAGAGAAAAATCCCCCGATCCAGGAAGTGATTGAAACTGGAGCGATCCCTTTCTTTGTACAGTTACTTACCAGGGAAGACTGCTATCAGCTCCAGGTATGCAGGGATTTTTGTCAACTCGACAATGCTACTGCTTTTGATATGAATGTTGCTCTGGTACACATAATATGTATGCGATTGCATACTTGCATCAGCTTTACGATGCTGTAACAGAAAATGGAATTTACACTGTTCGCCAGAATTTTATTGCAAAATTGTGCTTGATTCTGAAAATAGAACGTATGGTTGTTGGGTCTCAAAGTTTTCGATCTGACTTTATGTAGTGCATTGGTTTGAATGTCTTAATTGAATGCCATATCGAAGCAATATAGTGTAACTTTGTTTTTGGATTTTGTTGTGGCTGCAGCTTGAGGCGGCATGGGTTCTCAATAACATTGCTTCAGGAACATCAGAGAATACCAAGGTGGTTGTTGACCATGGCGCTGTGCCTATCTTTGTTAAGCTCCTCAGTTCACCAACTGAGGATGTCCGTGATCAGGTTAGGGCAACTGCAAACGAGTTGCTGAAGTTTAGCTTGCTCATATTAGTTGTATATAGGGAGAAGAGTTATCTGTTTTGAGTTTTCAGGTTGTGTGGACCCTAGGAAACGTGGCTGGTGACTCTCCAACATACCGTGACATTGTGCTTAAGCATGGTGTGCTCATGCCACTACTTCAGCTGCTCAATGGAAACTCCAGGCTTTCAGTCATGAGGAATTCTACCTGGGCCCTTAGCAACTTGTGCCGTGGCAAGCCGGGTCTGAGCTTTGAACATGTATGGTGGTGTTCTGACGGCGAACTTGCAGTATATATATTATATTATTTCATTTCATGACTGATGTGATTGATTGCTTTGTGATTGGGCAGGTGAAGCCAGTCCTAGTTTTGCGACAACTCATTCACTTTGACGATGAAGAGGTTCTAACTGATTCCTGCTGGGCACTCTCTTACTTGTCTCATGCTGATGACAAAAAGGCTCAAGCTGTGCTTGAAGCTGGAACGTGCCCTCAGCTTGTTAAGCTCCTGACGTAATTTCTCTTTTTTCTATCTGTTCTTTAGTTTGAGAAAGTTAAAAACAAGTACTGATGAGACACTAAATATTGATTCAGTCACCCTTCACCTTTGGTGATCATTCCTTCTCTCCGTGTGGTTGGTAACGTTGTCAGTGGGAATGACGTACAGACTCAGGTATTCTTCTCCCAAAAGATGTGTCTATATGCATGCCCCTTTGTTGAGTTGCTATAATATACACTAGCACTGTTTGCAACTTCTGCATTCAGCAATATCAGTTGACTTTGTCATTCCATCCTTTTACGAGTTTACCTTATACAACTGTTTAATAATCTGCTCTATTTTTTGTTTGCAATGATAACACATTTGTCAATTGTTGGCAACATTTTGCTCTCGAAGATCCTCTTTCAGACAGGAGGATTTCTCTTGAAATGTTATGATTTAGTTCGGACTTTTTTTAAATATGGTTAATTTATACTAAATCCTTGCAACTTAGTTCCTAAACATCCCATTTTAATCAGAGCATAAATAAAATTTAGATAAAAACTATTTCATGATTCTATTAATGCATTGTTGTGTAGCTCCTGGTAAGCCCCCTCATGTTGAGGGTACTGGCTGTGGTTGTGATTACTAAAACTTTTCCTCTATTTTCTTCTCCAAAACCAAAAATAGAAACCTTATAGCACCCTTCATTTTGTTTCTGCTTGCTCCTCCTATAGTCTGTCAAATATTCAAACTTTTATTTGTTAGTTATGAAACTAAAATCTTACATATACAACCAAACCTTTTTGTGCTAAGCAAACTTTCTTTAATTTTATTTTTAGAATGGTATACTTAGGGGTGTTTTCTGTTACATTGGCATATACTTCTTCAATAGATCTATTAGTTTTGGTGGTCCATGATAATGAATATAAATTTGAGAACAACAGAAGGCATGCAGTGGCATTTATTAATATGATAGTAATACTAACGCGCTTGTAGTTTGGTTAGTTAGTTGCTTTATTTCTGTAAGTACTGCACTGCCTGGTTTGTAACCATTCATATTAGGTTTACATGCCCTTATTCTTTTTTCCCCCCTTCCCCTCTTGGTATACCATCATTCTTTGATTAGAACAGTTTGATCTGCACAGCCTAATTTGATTTGCAGTGCAGTGATCCTTGAGTTTGCTATCAGTTTGATTTGTTATTACTCTGCATTTATGCTGAAACTTTCCTTTTATGGTCTGCCTGCTGTGTATTTATGTTATTGAGTGGTTTCCTTCTCTTGCTGCAGTTCATAATTGATCATCAAGTACTTCCCTGTCTTTTAAATCTTCTGACAACAAACTAGAAGAAAATCATAATAAAAGAAGCCTGCTGGACAATTTCTAACATTACAGCTGGAACAAAGGAACAGATTCAGGTTTGTAAGCTTCAACCGAACAACATACCTGTATCTTCCAAATTGATATTGTGGAAGCAGGGAGGGAGGGGGAACATAGCTATAACTTGGTTAACCATCGTAATATCGGAATACTGTAGGAAAGCTCCCATATAGTTTTGACTTTTGATGTAGAATCACATATAAACATTCAATATTTCACCAAGTATTCAGTGCTCCATTTCTTCAGTTGGAGCTTCATCTTAAATTTAAATAGTCTCCTGTTTGCTGATTATGTTTTGCCGAAGTCTAAATTTTTATGTTTACATCTAGGTTGTGATCAATGAGAACATAATTGGTCCCTTGGTGCATCTGATGGGGACTGCTGAGTTTGATATTAGCAAGGAAGCTGCTTATGCAATTTCTAATGCCACATGTGGTGGGACACATGATCAGATCAAGTAAGCTAATTCTTCCCAGTTATTTTATGCTTCTGCGCATTTGCTAGTGGTTACCATTTTTTTACTAAGACAAGGATTGTTTTTATAGGTATGTTGCAAACCAGGGTTGCATCAAGGCTTTGTGCGACTTACTTGGACGTTCTGACACTGAGATGCTGAGCGTTTGTTTGGACGGCCTTGGGAATATTTTGAAGGTTGGGGACGCCGAGAGGTTGTCTGGAGCTTTTGATGTCAACATATATGAACAGATGGTCGATGATGTTGGGGGCTTGGACAAGCTTGAAGATCTCCAGAACCATGAGAATGACAAGATATATAAACTGGTGTCAGACTTGCTCGAGACATACTGATTAGAGGAAGATGATGTCATGCTGTTAGGTGAGGATGCCTCCCGGACCCACAATGGTAATCACCAAGTCTTTGCTCCAACTGAGGGTTTCAAGTTTGGGTGAAGGTATGCTTCTCTTCGATGATGGCTCAAATTGAACTTGTCTTGTATGTTTTCATGATGGGACTTGGTTATTCCTCTTTCTCCAGGTGTTCAGGTGAAAGTGGGCCTTATCTTGTTACTCGCGTCGCGTACGGTTGGGTCTTGTCAGCCATTCAGGCCGTCGTTGCAATTTTGTTCTGATAAAAGGCAGGGTTATCGGAATTTTTTTTGTGCGCCTTTGTGGTGGGGGTGGGGGGGGGGGTGCGCTGGAAGTGGTACGGCGTCTTGATGAAGGTCGCTTGCCTGTGTTGTCGGAGTCAGCTTACCTCTGGCGTGTGTGGGCTTTTCATATCTGATGAGATGGAGGGAGATGGTCGGTTTTCCTCGTGTAGTCTGTGATCTCGATGAACTAACACCAGCAGAAGTCCTATATGAACATAAACATTGCAAAAGCTGTGTTTTTTGTGTCATTTTGTTATCGGTTATTCGAAAGAGCAGGTTTTTATGTGAAAATCTCATACACGTTTCAAGAGGGCCCGAAGATGGCGCAGGACACTTAGACGCGTTTCAGTACCGACTTTGGTCCGGGGCGATGAGGCGACCCAAACCACTGGGCCCCGCAAATTGTAGTGCATCCATTGGTATATTAGGCCTTCGGCCCACTATGGGCTTGCCGTACGTTGGTCACTGGTCAGTCCAGACAAGGAAACATGGTTGAAAGAAACAGGCCCAAGCCAATGGAAGACAGCCCATAATCTACACGTTGCTTTTCAATTTTTTTTCCATCACACGTCACCATTCATCAATCGACTAACCTATTCGCGTTTACGCCACGTGGGAGCTCACCTTTTTGGCCAAAGCGAAGCGGCGATCTTTTCCCACCAAAGCGGGCACAATACCCTCTTGGTTTAGTCTTTGATTTCTGCAGCAAACCTCACATAATGTATTGTGCACGAAATTACATTGCACATGAGATGCGGTCGGATTATTGTTCATCTCTTTCCCATTTCTCAATGTTACAAACTTACTAATCCAGCACCAGTGAGTAAAAGGTTCGCGCTTGTCAAGAAAGTATGCCGATTGTTGTACGAGGCCCCTTCGACATCCATGTCTGAGACTGCAGTGTGACCGGTGACTAAAGGAATAGGATCGACTTCGGGGGCTGAGCAACTCCATCTCTCTTTCGGAGATCTAGCGATGCATCAGCATGGCAGCTGAGATCCCGGCGGCAAGAAGTCGCTTCTGCTGGACGGAAGTGTTGCATGCTGCTAATCATTGTCGGGCGCTCCTTCGTAGGGAGGAATCTCTGTTGAAGAGGGAGGCTAAGGAAAGATGGAAGATTCAGCAGATCGACGCTGTTTTTGGACCGGCATTCGCCCATGCGCGGACAAGGCCTTCGTCAATGACGATCAGTGATGCAGATCGAGGCTTCTCAGAGATCGCGTCACCCCTGAAGGATGATCTTCTTTTCATGGAGGCAATCGAAGCTGGCTACTCAAAGGAGGAACTCGAAGGAATTCTACAACCCACGACACCCTCCAAACCTTCACCGATCCCAGATCTACCCCCATCTCCGTCTGCAAAGGTAATTTCTCTTCAGACGAGCACATCCAAGATGAAGTCATGGTCTGGTCCATTGCCGAAGCCAAGGGTGACACCCCTGTGTACGCTTGGTGATTTCCTCCCGGACAAATTCCTGGCTATAGATCGGACCTCGCCGCCGGCGATGAACAGAGAGGACAGTCATGATTCGGAATTCTCGCGCGGTCTGGGTCTGACGTGGATAAGTCCAACACCTTGGAAAAGAGAGGACCTAACCCGGTAAGGTATCGAGGGGTCTCAACCTTGTACAACCGCCGCTTCCGTGAACCCCGACGAACCTACGCGCAAGTAGTGATGACGAGCGGCGATGGCAAGGGATCGACGACCGGTTCGCATGCTCCCAATCGCGGACGGTCGAGCTTGCGATCACATGGCGGGCACGATCGTGGAAGGGCTAGTGGCCACACGGCAGGAGGTCGCGGCCAGCGTGGTGGCCGTGGACAGGTAGGTGGTAGAGGTGGCCGAGGCAACGATGATGGTAGACGGGGTCGCGGTGGTCGCGGCCGTGGTCATCCAGATACTGGAAGAATTGGGCAAGAAAAAACCGACAGAGGGGTCTACACTTGGTGAATCAGACAATATTGATAAGGGGAAGAAGCAGCGTGAAGTTCTCTGCTGTGAGGATTGCGAAGCTGAACATCTAACCTCTGAGTGTCTGATTTACCTCGGCCCAAAGCCATCAGCTATATTTTGTGGCTTTGCGGGTGATCTTGGCTTCTTCCAGATTCCAACGGATGGAGCACCTGCAGGCAAAGCACAAAAAAAAAAAGAGACGGCCACAAAACACATCACCATCAAGTAGGGGAACATCAAAGCTGATACAATCAAGTCTAAACTTGAAAGGATCATTCCGATAAAATGGTCTTGGTCAGTACAGCAAAATGGGAATAGTTTTCTAGTACCATTCCCGAGCATGGTGGAACTGCAAAGAATGGTGGCCATGAAGTTTATGCACACCGTTGATGGGGATGGCATCGTGATCTTCCAGGGGTGGAATAATAAGATTGAGCCGCACTGATACTTGGACAAGGCATGGATCAATGTTTATGGCGTGCTCTATGAGATTAGGTCCTATCTTCCTCTGTGGGCTGTGGGTACAATTTTAGGCACGACACTCAAGGTGGACATGAAGTACATGAGAAAGACGGGAGTGGTTCGCATTCTTGTGGGCGTTATGGATGTGAATTGCATCCCAGACACCAGGATATTTTTATGGGTGAATGTGTATATGACATCTTCTTTAAGGTGGACAATATATGTAAGGATGGAACCTATGTGCCTTTTAAGAAGGAGGGCGATGATAATCTGGATGATGATGATCTCATGGATGATGTGGGGGATGCTGAAACCGAAAAAAACGGATGCTAGGTCCATGGATATGTCAACGGAGACCGGTGATGAAACTAATGACACCCCTGGTGGTACTGCTCCCTCTGTCGAGCAAAACAACCAGGAGGTCAATGATAAAATTCAGAACATGGTGCAAGAGGCAATTGACAAAGCGGCTTTCAATATCATAGAAGAAATTGCCACAAAGGTAGCAGCAGAGGAGGACATTGAGGCCGAGGGGATTTTCCCAAGTGATGGCAATGATAATGTGCCAACGCCGGAATGTACAAAACCTCTCTCTGTTTTGCCACCCATGGAGCAGGTTGTGCCGAATGGGGGGCTCCCGTGTGTGCAATAGGGTGCTCTCGAGAAGGACGACTCAGAGTCATCGTCTGCTGAGGTGTCGGAGGCTGAAATGCTGGATGGCATGGTGCCACAAACTATGGCAGGACGACCACAGGATGATGCTACAATTGGTCAGGAACCATTGATACTGAATTTGGCCGTCCAGGGGAACACGAGAGGGCTCTTCCTCCCAAGAACGATGAGTCAGGAGAGTCTCTTATGCTGGACATCGACCCGGTTCAGGATGCTCAGGAGCCGCTTGCAGCAATGGAACGGTCTCCTCCAGAGGAACAACAGTCCGATGATTTGAGCAACCTGCTTGACTCACTTCTGGGCCAGGCTGCAACTCATTTGGAGTCTCCACCTCGTGCTAGCCTGCTTCGTCGGGTGGCTTCACTTCCAATCATGCGACACTCAACACCCATTGATTCTCAAGATGAGGAGGAGGTACTCAAGCAAAATGATGCTAGTGAGCTCTTTGACCTCCACTCGCTTCCACGTCGTGTCTTGTTGGAAATATGTAAAAAAAATGGAGTGCTCGCGAACAAGACCAACAAAGCTATGGCGGACTCTCTCTCTGGTCTTTCTCACAGAAAAGGGGGAATAGTTGCACAAGTGACGGACGTTCTGAACTGCAAGGGATCGGTGTTTACAGTGCCTGGCCCTACAGTTACTCAACACTAAGATATGCGCAAGAAAGATGATGAAGACATGCTGATCAAGGCGCAGAAGCTCACGGCAAAACAAAATCTGGATGAACGTAAACAATCCCTTACTTCTTTACCTTCAAAGCAAATTAGAGCCTAGATTAGTAATATTGGGGTTTCATTGGGTAGACTTGATAACGATGTCTACAATTCTATTAATTCTCTTAAACATTCTGAATTGGTTAGATTATCTTGTGTTGCCTCAATAAACAATTCCTCCTCTTTCACTTGTGATTCTACTTGGGGATAGGGAGGGTACCTCAGATGATTTAGACCTCACTCTTAATCATGATTGTCACGAACTTAACCACGACATAGAAGACCAAGCATTTGATCACATGCTTTATGATCTAAATGTGGTCCAAACAAAATGTAATTCTAATAGTCACGAGAGGATTTCTCATCTTCCTAAAAAGACTAAAACCCCAAACAGAATAGTTGTTAAATGAAAGGGGTCTTTTGGAATACCAGAGGTCTTAGAGACTTGGGTAAACATAATAGGATTAATACTCTAATAAAGAACAACGCCTGGACTTTCTTGCTCTGATCAAAGCAGGTGGAAACCATTTCTCTCCTTCTTTCCTTAGACATCTTGTTGTTGGACAGGACTACCTCTGGCACACTATGCTGCCAAGAGGTAGGTCTGGTGTGATAATTCTTGGGGTTAACTTTCTCACCTTTGATGTGGGCGCCATAGATGATGGAGATTCTTACTCAAAATTCCTCCTTCGAAACAAAGAAGATGGCTTTGCTTGGGCTCTTTATGCTGTATACGGGCCTGCACAAGAGGAGTACAAAACTCAGTTCCTCACTGAGTTTGCTCATATTTGCAGCACCGAACCCACCCAATGATTATAAGGGATATTTCAACATTATGAGGTACCCTATGGACAAAAGCAATGACAACTTTTGCTCTCGATGTCCCACTGTCTTCAATTCTATTATTGATACTCTAGAGCTATGAGATATTGAATTGACTGGCCGTCAGTTTACTTGGGTCAGTGATAAAGATCCACCAACTTTTGAGAAACTTGACCGCGTCCTAATGACCACCGAATGGGAAGCTAGATATCCTAAGGTCACGGTTAATGCTTTAGAGCGTGGCAAGTCAGACAATATACCACTGTTACTCAATACTAGAACAGGAAACACGCGAGGCCACTACTAATTCAAATTTCAATTGGATTGGCTAATCCTAGATGGTTTCTTTGAAATGGTGGCGAAATTATGGCAACAGGATCATGGTGGTCATACAGCCATTGAAATATGGCAGAACAAAATTAGAGCCCTATGCCAGTACTTACACGGGTGGGCAAAAAGTACGGCCGGTTCTCTTAAGAAGGAAAAGAAAAAACTAATTCTGCTTATCGATGAGCTAGACAAAAAGGCACAACATAATACTGTAACGCCAAACGAAATAGCTCTTAAACATTATCTAAATGATAGACTTGCTCATATGCTATGTGAGGAAGAACTCAAATGGTACCAAAGGGCAAAGGTGAAAGAGCTCATCGAAGGAGACAACAATACTCAATATTTTCATCTTGTGGCCAATGGTAAATATAGAAAAACTAGAATCTACCAGTTAGACTCAGGTGAGGGTGTCATAGTAGGAGATGCAAATTTAAAGCAGTATATAACCAGATACTACAAAGGTCTTTTTGGAAAACCAGAGAAAAATACTATTTCCATAGACGAATCTAGAACCTTGGACATACTGCAAGTTACATCCGAGGAGAATGAAATTATACTAGCTCCTTTTGAGACCGAGGAGGTCAAGAAAGCAATTTTTCAAATGGAACATAACAAAACGCCAGGACCTTATGGTTTCCCAGTTGAATTCTCTCAAGTCTTCTAGGAAGTGATAAAAGGGGACCTAATGGCACTTTTAAGAGACTTTCATGATGCTCGATTACCGGTGTATAACCTCGATTTTGGAATTATTGCGTTAATACCAAAAAAAGGAGATGCATCAAAGATTCAGGAATACCGCCCAATATGCTTGCTTAATGTCAGCTTTAAAATCCTAACTAAGGTTGTCACCAATAGAATTGGGAGGGTAACAAATAAAATAGTCTGACAGTCTCAGACTGCTTTCATGACTGGTGGACACATAATGGAAGGTGTGATAGCTCTGCATGAAACCATCCATGAACTACACCGTAAGCACAAAAATGGAGTAGTACTTAAACTTGATTTTGAAAAGGCTTACGGCAAAGTTAAATGGTCTTTCCTTCATTAGACCATGAGGATGAAAGGATTCGACGAAACATGGTGTAACTGGATCCATAGTTTTGTATTCGGTGGCCATGTAGGAATTAAAGTAAATGATGACACCGGTCCTTTCTTCCAAACACATAAAGGTCTGCGGCAGGGTGATCCCTTGTCCCCCATTCTTTTTAATCTGGTGACCGATATGCTAGCAATCCTAATTGCAAGGGCCAAGGAGGATGGTCAATTTAATAGGGTTGTACTTGATCTTGTAGATGATGGTTTATCTATTCTATAGTATGCTGATGACATCATAACTTTTATGGATCATGACATACAAAAAGCAATTAATATGAAACTTCTGCTTTGTGTGTTTGAACAACTCTTAGGCCTAAAGATGAACTTTGAAAAAAATGAATTATTTTGCTTCGGTGAGGCCCAGAACTTTGTAGATCGTTATACTACCATGTTTGGATGGAAGCTGGGTAAACTCCATTTCAAGTATCGAGGCATTCCCATGATTCACAGAAAACTTAGAAACAATGAGTGGGGGGACGTTATAGAGAGGTTTCAGAAGAAACTAAACAAGTGGAAAGGGAAGTTGATGTCTTCGGAAGGACGGCTAATTCTAGTAAATGCCATCCTTAGTAACCTCCTGATGTTTATGATGTCCTTCCTCGAAATTCCGGAAGGGGTCTTAAAAAAATTAAACACCATCCGCTCCAAATTCTCATAGGAGGGAGAAGGACATAAGAAGAAGTACCACCTTGCTAAATGGGAAATATTATGTCAACCTAAATATCAAGGAGGACTTGGGATAACTAATCTTTGTGTAAAGAACATTTGCCTTCTAAGAAAATGGCTTTTAAGATTGCTAAACGAAGATGGTGTTTGGCAGTGATTGCTTAGGAATAAGTACTTCTCTGATAAACCTCTTACTCATATTCAGAAGAAAGCAAATGATTCTTATTTCTGGACGGGGATACTAAAGGTTAGGGATGAATTCTTTAAATGGTGTTCGTTCCAAATCAAAGATGGAAGTCAGGTAAGATTCTGGAAAGACACTTGGCTGGACAATACACCCCTAAGTGTCTAGTTTCCAAACCTATATGTGGTAGCAAGATGGAAAAATACTACTGTACAAGAGGTACTATATTACATCCCGCTCAACCTATCCTTTAGAAGATCCATCACAGATAACAAACTAGTAGAATGGAACAACTTGACGCTAAAGCTAAGTAATGTTATTCTTAACGATGAAGTGGATACTTTTAAATGGAATCTACATGATAATGACATTTTCTCTATCCATTCCATGTACCAAGCCATGCTAATCCAGGAGAAATCTAGTTTGTGCCACCTGTGAAAAATCAAACTTCCTTTAAAGATTAAAATTTTCTTATGGTACCTTCAAAAAGAGGTGACCCTAACGAAGGATAACCTCGCTAAGAAGAGATGGAAAGGTTCTCAGAAATGTTGTTTCTGTAATTTCAATAAAACAATACACCATCTTTTCTTTCAATGCCACTTAGCTCAGAATTTGTGGTGGATTGTCTCCATTGCTACTGGAATATACAAACCACATAATACTCAACACATGGCTGGGAATTGGCTAAAATCGAGGGGAGTGAAGGAAAAACGGTTGATTATTGTCGGTGTGGCAGCCATGCTATGGTCAATATGGCTATGCCAAAATGATCTTGTTTTTAACAAAAAACCAACTCTCTCTCTTATGCAGGTTATCTTCAAGACGACTTATTGGCTTTGTCATTGGAGGCTCTTACAAAAGATGATCCACAGAGACGCTTTTGTAGTAACAAGTCAAATGTTGGAGGAGGTAGCTATGAGCATCTTTGCCAAGAATGGCTGGCCATCAAGGCAAAGGTTTTGCATTTAGTTCCATTTTCGGTGTTACGCTTAAAGCGCAAAATGCTGTAATAAGTGGTGAATGTGGGTTGTATGCAACTTTTGCAAAAGGCTGAAACCATGTATTCCATTTTCTAAAAAAAAGAGAAAGTATGCCATCGCAGGCTAGCAACTGCCAGGTCCGCCAGACGGAGCAAATTCATCTGTAGCTACGGGTGTTGGGCCAAACGGCGTCCAGCCTTCGAAACGTGTTCTTAAAGTTTTTTTTTTGTTTTCAAAGGTTTCATTTTCCGGTAGTCCTCTTTTGAAGCAATTGCATCTCGCATGGACCAGGTGAAATCCTTTGTTATCTTTTTCTTGAAATAAATTTAAACTACTCCTCTAGAGTTTACTCCGAATTTAAATAATAACTTAAAGTATAAAATCATTTATTTAACTTTCATTATTTTTAAAACCGGATCATTTTGCACTTTTGCTCTCAAACAAAATCGCTTTTGCATATTACAAAATGTTTTTTGTTAACTACGCGGCTAATGGTTCTTAGTCTTGCTTCTATATCAAACGTTGAGCGCACTCCCCTTCCCCTTCTTCCTATTGCCAGCCATCTTGTCTCGTTTTTTTCTCTCTCATCTGTATTGTGATCTCTACTATATTATTGAATATATGTCATTGTGCTCTAGAAAAAAAAAATGGTTGTGGCATATATCCTCACTATCGTCATTTGGATTGAGTGAATCGGGAAGATACAATGAAAACGAAATTACGACACAATACAGACAAGAAAGAATGTGGCACCACGACACCGATCATGATGGTGGTGAAGAGTTGAAGATGCAGAAGATGTGTTTTTATTTTCATACATCCATATGATAATTTTAGGGGCTCTTGTGTTCATGCTCTAAATCTCAGGTAACTGTCGCGTGCTCTTCTACCCATCATCTCACCGCTCTCCTCGCTTGAGCCGTGCACTTGCCTGCGTCACGAGCTTTCTCTTCTTGCTCTCGCAAATTGTGTGTCGTTGGCTTCATGGCTCGGAGGAGCTCCCTCCCTCCCCCAAACCATAGCTCGGTTTGAGCATGCCTAGCTCATGGTGCGAGGCAGTGGCCGAGCTAGGATTCAAAGTTAGGGTGGTCTGATAACTTTTTCTTTTCTAGCACATAACATTTGAAGTGCCAGTTTACAATATAAGTGCAAAGAGCTCGACAAATTGTCTTATGAAAATGGTAAAATTAACAATAATAGACACAAAGGTATTCACATTTAAGAAAACATTAGGGGGCTTTCCCCTCCTGTTCCTTTCAAAAAAACATTTAAGAAAACATATAGTAACACATTGAACCATTAATTTCTAGTCAATTTTCTAAAAAAGAAATGCAATATCTCAATGTCTCTTCATATCTATACTATAAACATTAAACTTACTTCCATGTTTTGTATACCTAGAAAATCATCTACCCACCATCGACTACCGGAATCCCGAAGTTCGCCGTGTGCGGCCCACGGTGAAAAGGCGACGACAAAGAGCCCCGATGGCAAAGGCATGTTCGCCGTGTGCCAACCATCGCGCACACGACAAACAAGTTCGCCGTGCGCCTCACTCCGACACACGGCGAAGATCTCGGTTGACGGGAGACCGCGCCATTATCCTCCTTCGCCGTGTGCTTAACCCTGGCACACGACATAGTTTGGAACCCTACCGAGGGGTGGGGGGGGGGCTGTCTTTGCCGTGTGGCACAGCTCTGGCACACGACAAACATGGTGGTGACTTTGCCGTGTGCCACGGTCCTGGCACACACGACAAAGTAACCATGTAGTTTTTTTTCCTTACTTAAACATCACAAATATGACACATATTATCAATCTATTCAATAAGCATCACATATATCATCAATATATCACATATTTCATCCATATATCACATATATCATCAATTTGTCACAAAAATTCAACTCAACGTTCACAAATATTTCTTCACAAGTTCATGAACCATAAATTTAACATTAATTCATAAAGTTCAACGTAAATTCAATAAACATCACAAGTTTAACATAAATTCACTGTGGTGGGTCGAAGTGTGGTGGCAGTGGGAACAACTGCTATGGGCGGGGGGGGGGGGGGGGGGGGGGGGGGAGGGACGTCGGTGACATGCCCGCCGACAAGTCAGGCGTATTTGATGCCGCCGACTGATTCTGCCAAAAGTATAAAAGATTGGAAGGGAGAACTTGTAAGTTTCTAAGTGATTGTATGTTTAAAGGTTCTCTAAGTCTCTAATACTTGAAATAAAAGAGTAATACTTAGTTATAATCTAAACATTCATATGTTCAACTAAGTCTCTAAGTGATTGTAAGTTTATAGGTTCTTTAAGTCTCCAACACTTGAAATGAAAGAGTAATACATAGTTATAATCTAAACATTCATTCGTTCAACTATGTCTCTAAGTGATTCTATGTTTCTAGGTTTTCTAAGTCTCCAACACTTGAAATGAAACAACGGGGCTATGTAGTAGCTCACCTGAGGAGTTGCTGGAGCTAGACGAGACATAGTCGAAGGCGGTGGTAGGGATCCTCCCATATGAGCATGCATGGTTTGAAGGTAACCAAACAGGTTGTCCATATCCGCCTGATGCCTGGCCTCCGACTCCTCCCTTAGCCTTCTCTCTTCGGTGAGCTAGGACTACAATTATTATCATCCCATGTTATAGTGCAAAGCGAATATGTGACTCGTTATTGAATGATTGATGAATAAAGCAAAAATAACCTCAAATTGCTGCACTTGCAGCTGTGCCATAGTTAGACGTGAACGTACGGTCGGGGTAGTGTCCGGGTCCCTCGCTCGAATCTAGGAGAGAGTGGGAGTACTAGCCGTGTCTATAGTACCGTTGCCTATGATCAGCCGGCCATGCTTCTTGCCTCCTCCCACCCTCATGATCACCTCGCCATCAAGAGAGTGGGCGGATGGATCCCAGTCTGGCCCATGGACTTGTTTTCCCACTTCTGTGTATGCACTAATGTGGGAGTAGAAGGAGGAATTGTTGTACGCCAACGACAGGTCTTTAGGGTCGTAGGTGGCCTCAGACGCCTTGCCCTTGTATGCCAGAGCCCATCCTACAAACTCTGGGCATTCAACGCTTTCATGTGCCTGGGACTGCAAAGAAAAACATGTTAATTACAATTTATAGACAACTGAGAGTTAACAAAGAAATAAATTTGCATACCCATCGAGCCATGTACTCCTTATTGCTAAGGTTGCCTTGATGGTGAACTGGACTAGGCATAAGCACACGGCGTTCTTTGATGAGGACATCACTCCTATGGATACACACAACACTCCTCCAAATCTGGACTTGCAAGGTCCAATGACTAGAGCTCGTGCACGACGACTAAATTTAGAGGTGAGCTCGTTCCTACGTTCTTCGCTATATGTTACTTTTGAGAATGGTTTGCTACCTAATGATTATTTTATGATTAGAAACCATGGAGAAGACCAGGAGATGATGGGAGAAGGAGCTGGGAACGTAGAGGACCAGCAAGAGCTTGGAAGCCAAAGTGGAGGCCCAATCAAAACCGACTTCGAGTCTGTTTCGGGGGCCAGGACCAGTCTGTACTAAAACAGTTGTCCAGGACGCATACGGACTCGGATTTGGACGTTCTACATATGCACGGAAAGATAAGGAGAACACCTTTCCAATGCCGCCAGCCTCATGTCAAAATTCATCCGGAGTCATCGGGAATCGTCAAAACAAGACAGAGTCCAGAATCTGTGTCGGTGCTGCGTCGCCTAATTTTGGCCTTTGGGCTTTGTATCTAGTTGAGCCCAATTAGGGGCGCGTCCAGAGGGTCTTGCACGACCCTAGGGTCTTTATATACAGCCGCCGCCGCACCATTAGGGTTGGGGTTTTGCTTAGATCAATTCTGTTCATAAACAGTTTCGCCGTTCATCGGTTTGTGAGACCCCAACTTCGAGAGTTTAATCATACATCTGCAATTGTGTTGCAATCTTCGTTGTTCTTGCTTGTGTTCTTGATTCGCAGGCAGGGATCAGCCTTCTCGGCGAGGTCAATCGTCTTTTGGACGGTTGATAACCAGAGGAGACGTCGTGCTGCGATTGCGGGGTTTAGAACGTGCTGTTCTGAAGCCGGATCGATTTGTGTGTCGCCTCCGACCAAATCAACTTACCAAGAACCTTTCGGAAGATCGGGAACCCTTGTCCACATCAAGTGGTAATCAGAGCTTCAGGTGCACCGTCAGGTTCACACTACCCTTTAGTTTTGTTTTCGTGTTCTTCCTATCGTCCACTGAAAATACCAAAAAAATTTTCCCCCGCCCATAACCACGTGTTTAGCCTTTGCATATTTCAATTTCAGAGTCCGTAGTGTTGAGTTTGTGCCCTAGTTCTTGTTTAGTCGCTGGTTTAGTTTGTGTTTTTGTCGTCAGTAGTGTTTCCCTTGCAACCCTAGCCGCCATCCCCTTCACCATCCTCGGTTTTGTCGGCTTTGTGTGCTAGGGTTGATTGATCAACACGCCCACCCTAATCCCACCCTAAACCTACCCTCACCACCTCGGACCACTTTTCATAAATTCCACTTTTCCGCTGCATCCACCTTGCCAAAAAACTCCCTACCCGACCCCAAGCCCGACTCGGATTTCACTCAAAACCCCGGGTTCTTCATAACCGATTCCGACACCCCTTCGGTAAAACAGCCATAACTTTTCGCTCGGTTGTCCGTTTTGGCTGAAATTTTTACAGGAGATTCTAGACGAAAAGTTGAGCATACCCACACTGGGCTATGCCCTGTGTGCCCTCGTCAAAAAATTCAAAAAAAATCGGGAAGATAAAGAAAAAATTCATTCAAGTTGAAACCCGACGTTTTCTGAAACTTCAAGATTTTCTGTAGGCCACGTCCTATCTCGGTTTGAGCTGAAATTTTTTGTGGTTTCTTCCTGTTTACTAGTGAGTTGGAAAAAAATATCAAAAAAATAAAATAAAAAAAAAGAAATTTGGGATTCCTACTAGTGCTCCATCTAGCCCCCTGGAATTTCTGAGTTCGGCTGTTTTACACTAAGCCCCCTGTGATCGACTGTGTCCCTTTGTCTCTTTGTTTCTTCTTTGCTATCACTACTGTTCTAGGACATAGTTAGACCAGCAACTAGGGACAAGTTATTTGGGCACTTATTCAGCTTTACTATCTGTTTTTGATTTGTGTGCCACTCATATATATATATTTGGCCTTCCTAGCTCTACATACTTCTTCTGGACAGCACATAGGGTATTTGGTAACCCTTGCAATCGTGGAACACTTCTCCCTGGTATCCTTCGCTTTGTTGTTTTCAGAACTTTGTAAGAGCTTTGCAAGAAGCTTACTTTTGCTGTGTTGAGAGGCACCACTGCTTAGTAGTTTTGTAGGGATAACCTTCACTTTTTGTTTCCTGTTTTGGTGTTTCTGATGTCAGGAAGCGATGGAGAGGGTGCTTCGCCCGCAACATTTGATGAGTGCGTGAGCCAAGATCAGTTACAGAAGGCTTTGCAGGCGGTTCAGAGTGATTTGGTAGAGACGATCACCAGGGCCGTCACCGACGCCGTCACCAAGCTTCACCTGGGAGAAAGCATTGAGCGGTTGGATAAGAGAGTCTCTAAGCTAACCGATCAGGTTGTCGAATTGGAGACCGCTCACAAGACCAACAACAACAACAACAACAACAACAACAACAACAACAGCAACACCAACACCAACAACGACGTTGAAGACGATCATGATGAAGCAACGGTGTATAAGGCTGATGGCACCGTCGATAGGTCAGCTACAAGGACCGCAAGGTTACGACGCCATTTGCAACGTAACCCTCAAGGTATGGGTGGTTTCCACAACCACAACCGTCGCACACAAGGTAACTATGCTCCAGATGATCCGTATGCTAAAATTAAGTTTTCAATTCCTTCGTTTTCGGGTCAGTACGATGGTGATGCTTACCTTGATTGGGAAATGACGGTAGAACAAAAATTTAATGCCCATCTTGTTCCTGAACAACATAGAGTTAGACAAGCCACTTGTGAGTTTAAGGACTTTGCTATTGTTTGGTGGAGTGGTCTAGCTGCTGAAACCGATTTGCCTACTACTTGGGAAGAACTTAAGGTCGAAATGCGTGATCGTTTTGTTCCTCCTTCTTTTTATCGAGAAATCCGTAATAAACTGCAGCGTTTAGATCAAGGAGATAAAACTGTTCAGGAGTATTTTAGTGAGCTTCAGAAGGGTTTGATTCGTTGTGCTGTGGTTGAAAAAGTAGAGGATCAGATTTGCCGCTTTTATTCTGGTTTGAGAAAAGAAATTCAGGACATCCTTGATTATAAAGAATTTTATACCCTCAACCAGTGTTTCCAGTATGCTATGCTTGCAGAGAAAGAATCACAGGGACTTTTTCAGGCTTTTGAGGAGTACAGCAAGTCCAGGAATTTCTACCCACCACGGCCGACGGGGACTTCGGGGTTGCCCAAGCCATCTTTCCGGCCGCCCCCACCAGCTAGTGTTGTTTCTGCAGCACCAAGATCAGCCCCTGCCCCTTCTACGCGCTCAGGTAAAAATTCTGTGCAGGTACCGGCTAGTAGTGCCTCCTCTGTTGCTTCGACGGGACGCACTACAGGGATTCAGTGCCACCGATGCCATGGTCTTGGCCATGTGCAGAAAGACTGCCCAAGTAGGCGAGCATATGTGGCGACAGATGATGGCGGTTACATGAGCACCTCCGATGTGGAGGATGAGGAGGAGGATGTCGCTGCCACCAGCGGTGACCTCGTCCTTGGAGGCGGAGATACCACGGGCTACATGAATATTATTGTGCAGCGTGTGCTTAGCACACAAATCCAGCAGCCCGAGATGATGCAGCGACATAACTTGTTCCAGATTTTCTTCGTCATCAAGAACCGTCGGGCACGTGTCATCATTGATGGAGGAAGCTGCAACAATTTGGTGAGTTCTGATGTGGTTAAGAACCTTGATTTGACCACACGCCCACATCCACATCCATACTACATTCAGTGGTTAAATGACTCTGGAAAAGCTAAGGTAACACAAACTTGCAGAGTTCCTTTTTCCATTGGTTCCTATGTGGATTCTGTTGACTGTGATGTTGTACCCATGCAAGCTTGTTCACTTTTATTGGGTAGACCTTGGGAATTTGATAATGATGCTGTACACCATGGTAAAAGTAATAAGTACACTTTTATGCATAAAGGAACTAAAATTACTTTGTTACCAATGACCCCTGCTGAAATTGTACAAGCTGATTTAGAACGAGCTGCTAGTTTGAAAAATAAAAGCCCTGAAATTCAGCAACCTGTTAATTCTGCTTCTACACCAAGTAATGTTAATGATTCTTCAAGTTCTAAGGGTGCTGCAATTAAATTACAAGGTCGTTCATGTCTTGCCACAAAATCTGAGCTTGCTGAAATTTCTACTGATGATATTTGCTATGCTTTGATATGCAAACAAGCCTTGTTTTTGCTTGGTGATATTGCTTCTAGTGCTTTGCCTCCTGCTGTCACTAACCTTTTGCAGGAGTATGAGGATGTTTTCCTGATGAATGAAAAGTATAAAATTGCTGGCAGTAAGGGTACAAAGGAAGTAAAGCTTGATGTAGGAGATTTAGTGTTGTTACACTTAAGGAAGGATAGATTTTCAGAATTGAGAAAGTCTAAACTAATGCCTAGAGCTGATGGTCCATTCAAAGTAATAGAGAAGATTAATGATAATGCATACAAACTTGAGTTGCCTCCCGAGTTCGGGGTTAGTCCTACTTTTAACATTTCAAATTTGAAACCATACTTGGGAGAAGAGGATGAGCTCGAGTCGAGGACGACTCCACTTCAAGAGGGGGAGGATGATGAGGACATCACTCCTATGGATACACACAACACTCCTCCAAATCTGGACTTGCAAGGTCCAATGACTAGAGCTCGTGCACGACGACTAAATTTAGAGGTGAGCTCGTTCCTACGTTCTTCGCTATATGTTACTTTTGAGAATGGTTTGCTACCTAATGATTATTTTATGATTAGAAACCATGGAGAAGACCAGGAGATGATGGGAGAAGGAGCTGGGAACGTGGAGGACCAGCAAGAGCTTGGAAGCCAAAGTGGAGGCCCAATCAAAACCGACTTCGAGTCTGTTTCGGGGGCCAGGACCAGTCTGTACTAAAACAGTTGTCCAGGACGCATACGGACTCGGATTTGGACGTTCTACATATGCACGGAAAGATAAGGAGAACACCTTTCCAATGCCGCCGGCCTCATGTCAAAATTCATCCGGAGTCATCGGGAATCGTCAAAACAAGACAGAGTCCAGAATCTGTGTCGGTGCTGCGTCGCCTAATTTTGGCCTTTGGGCTTTGTATCTAGTTGAGCCCAATTAGGGGCACGTCCAGAGGGTCTTGCACGACCCTAGGGTCTTTATATACAGCCGCCGCCGCACCATTAGGGTTGGGGTTTTGCTTAGATCAATTCTGTTCATAAACAGTTTCGCCGTTCATCGGTTTGTGAGACCCCAACTTCGAGAGTTTAATCATACATCTGCAATTGTGTTGCAATCTTCGTTGTTCTTGCTTGTGTTCTTGATTCGCAGGCAGGGATCAGCCTTCTCGGCGAGGTCAATCGTCTTTTGGACGGTTGATAACCAGAGGAGACGTCGTGCTGCGATTGCGGGGTTTAGAACGTGCTGTTCTGAAGCCGGATCGATTTGTGTGTCGCCTCCGACCAAATCAACTTACCAAGAACCTTTCGGAAGATCGGGAACCCTTGTCCACATCATTCTTGGCCAACGTTATGCATCTCCTCCCACTCGGGTTTGAACCATGTGTCCACTATGCGTTCCCAGTACTGGACATCATTACGGCACCATCACATAGGCACCTACACGTGATCAAGTGACTAATATGTAAGTGGATCAAATTAAGCAATGTACTAAATCAGAGAATAAATCTAAATATACCTTCATGTATTAGTCCCCTGTCAGCTTCATAGTTCTCGCCTCTTCTTTTTTAATGCGTCGCCCAATGACATATGAAGTGTAGTTTATGACGCACTGAACTTGTGTCTCATAATGCATGTCCTTGTTGACATTTCTTAATGTCACACCAGAAATATTACTATCCCCAGCAACGGCACCAGAAATGCTTGTTGACATCTGCTAAGTCACACCAAATAAATAGATCTAGGCAAGGCGCCAGAATTACTTGTTGGTAGAACTCAACAGATGGTTAGTGTGGGCAAGTTCAATCCGCAAGCGCACGGACATCCCGTTGTAGCATTTCACCACTAGATTACTCCAATGGTTGTCATTTATAGTTTTCCCAAGGGAAGACGGCGGTCAAAAGATAGCATGTTCATAACCATATAACTAATAATATACCAAAGTCTAAACAGGGGTAATGATAATAGATATGATAGTGGGTAGTAACACATAGAACAATCCAATCTAACATTAGTCCAAAGTCTAGGTTAAGTGGGTTAGGAAGAGTTAAGATGGGTCCCTATGTACTTCTATACTCCTGTCTATAGGTTAGATACATGCAGCACATACAAGCCAAAGTCCTATGCCAAGCCGAGTCAGGGAAGATTAATAAGCACAACAGGGTTGTCACCAGCTGCTGGCAACCTATACTAGGACACGTGACAAAAGGCAATTAAGTCCTTATCGTCATTGATCCGTGGGAAGTCCGGTTGGCGCTCTCCCATTGGTTGGAATGTTATTTCACAGATCTTGCTCTATTTCTCCACTCCTTTTATATATATTCTCTACATGCACATAAATCTCTAAGGATAAATAGAATCTTATTATTCCTAGCTAACATGCGTGTATGAAATGCTAAGTCTTCCCTTATTTATGGCTATATTGATGGTCAGAATCGGTATTTAACGACTGTCAACAGTCCTTCACGAGCTAATGGCATTGGTTGTGAGCCACAACCTTAGCGTCCTCCTCGTGCTCCGGCTCATACATGTAGAAATTCTGCATACAAACAAGATGTATTCAGTCACTATTACATAAATGTACAATGAATGCGATGAATTGAGCAGTGTATTGCAAGAAAGACTTACCCATAGCTCTGCAACCACCCGATCTGCCTTGCTGGCGTAGCACCTGTTTAATTGGTTGAATTGATCAGAGTCCACTTGGTAGTGCTTCCATGTCCATGCTGGCTTGTACTTTGTGTCAATGTGAACCTGGCCCGGGAAGTGCTCCCTGCAGAAAAGACCCAGGATGCAGTTTACCTTGCGCTTGTGACCACCTGGGGTCACTATTTCCCAACTCCTGCAAAAAGTGATTAAGATAAAATATTAGTTTCAATTGTGATTTCCAAGTTACAAATGAAAAAGTAGTGATAACATATAAAATTACTTACACTGGCTTCATAGGTCTAATCATCGGACGTCCAGCCAGAGGTATCGGCCTTTCCTCCTCTCCCTCCCCATCCTGCTCCTCTCTGTCCCCGTCCCCGTCCCCCTCCACCTCCCCCGCACCCTCCCCCTCCCATGTACGGGAGCCTCCAGAGGTCTGAGTCCAGGAATGATCAACACCACACCCCACAAAACAACCACCTTCAACATTTGCTTGGAGCGAATCTAACCATTCGCAAATAGTGGCACCTGTCCACATCTGCGGTGGGGGTCCTCAACCATGACACCTTTTCAAAAGTACTTTACGTCCCTTCTATATGGATGGTCCATAGGTAGAAATTGTTGGTGTTTGTCGAACGGACAATACTTACCACCCTTTGTCAGCCAGAAGAACTGGAGAGCTAACTTGCATACTGGGCATGAGAACTTCATGTGGACACACCAACCGCTAAATGTCCCATACGCTGGATTGTCATGCATGGAGTACATGTACCACACTCTCATTTTGAAGTTTGTCTTTGTAGCTCGATCATATGTTCATACCCCATCATTCCAAGCATGTAGCAAATCATCAATTAGAGGCTCCATGTACACACTCATATTATTCCCAGGGTGTCCAGGAACTATCAATGACAAAAATATGTTCTGTCATTGAAACATAACACCGGGAGGGAGGTTGAGAGGGATAACGAACATGGGCCAACAAGTGTAAGGGGCGGACAACATTCTATATGGATTGCACCCATCTGTCGCCAGTGCAACTATACATTACGAGCCTTTTTAGCTTCATTATGTTACTTGCTGTCAAAATACTTCCATGACTCAGCATCGACTGAATGTACCATCTTCTTAGGACGGTATCATTTGCCCTCTTTGTGCCATGTCATATTTTTTGCGGTGTCATCGGTCATGTAAAGGCGTTGGATCCTTGGTATGAACGGAAGGTACCGTAGGATTTTCACAGGGATTTCGTGTTGCCTCTTATGACCATCACCAGAGTCTACCTCCAAGTACCTAGAGGACTCACATTTAGGATAGTACTTTGCATCCGCGTGGTCTTTCCTAAACAACACACATCCCTTAGGACAGACATGTATCTGCTCGTATGGCATCTTAAGTGCATGAAGGAGTTTCTGTGACTCATACATCTTGCGTGGCAGATTGTGACCACCTGGAAGTAGGCTACTAATAACTGTCAACATATTATCAAAGCCGTCTCAACTGATGCCAAGCTGAGATTTCAACGCCATTATGCGCCCGACGGCATCTAGTTGAGAAACATTAGTACGGTCATGAATTGGTTTCTGTGTTGAAGACAGCATGTCATAATAGGTCTTTGCGGTAGGATCTGGCGACTCCTCCCCACCATGACTAGGTTGTTCATTGAAGTGTGCTTGATGAAAGTCATCTAACATGCCTGCGCACCCGACATCAGCATCATAATCCTCCATCCATTGCCTCATGACCTCGTCTCTCACATGATGGGCTTCTCCATGGCATATCCACCGGGTATAGTTTGCCACAAACCCGTTGTTGCAAATGTGTTGACCCATTTTCAACTTTGTTTGAAATAACTTGTTTTCACACTTGCTACAGGGACACACTGCTTTACTCTGTCCTGATTCAAATGTCTTTTTCAAGAATTCGTTGACCTTGTAAATGAATTATGTGTTGTAGTCACGCTTTCCCCGCAAACCCGTGTACATCCTGTCACGGTCATCCATCCTTTAACAAACGACTAGCTATTATACAAATCAATTGCATCTAGACGCTACCTCTTATGCTTTAATAAGTGAAGATAGGTCCTAATCCCATTCAAGGATGTGTACATGGGGTTAGTTTTCATGCTTCAACCGTATCCGAGACAAAATTTTAGCAACACCTCCCCGTTATTCTCCAAATACACGTCCTGGCTAGGAGATTGTGTATCTGGAGAACAATAGAGAGGTAATGCCAAAACTCTATCTCGCATACGGTTGGAGCATGAAAACTAATTAACCCCATGTACACATCCTCGGGCTGTCTAAAAAATATGGACAATTCAAAATAGATACGCTTATAGATATGCAAACATCTACATACTTCCAAGTGTATCTCTTTCGAACGGAAGACACCTAACTAGGTTATGTGACCTACGAATATGATATAAAAGGAGCGGTAATGTATGCCTCCCCTTGCTACTCTGTCAAGTGACAAGTCAACGATGGAGCCTCTCTCTATAAAAAAACATATTAGTGTCTGTTGACTTTTGCTAAGCCATATTAATAAATCATTCCCGGCACGGGGCCAGAAACGGTTCACTAATATGTCCCAGAGTCAAGTAGGTAAAATCCGCAAGCGCACGGAGAATACCGCTGTAGCATTTCACCCGGAAGTATTCAGGGTATCGTATTTGTTTATCCCAAAGGAAGGTTATGATCAAGAAGCGTTACTAACATATAAGATCATGTTAACAATTAGCAAGGATATCTAACCAAGACAGGCGGGTACATGATAATAACCCGGTAGTGTGACACACACAGAAGATTCCTACTAAATAAATAAAGTCTAGTGGAGGAAAGACTAGGCTAAGCTACTCCTACTATACATTCCTATACAGTTGCATAGCCTAAGTAGAATACATACAGACCCACACTCAGGTTCAGCAGTCAATAGTATAGCACTTCAGGCACGGACTTACCCCTGCATCCACAGGCGACTTCCGCCAAGAGCCTACGCACTAGCCTAGCGGGGAGGATTTCAAAGGACAGACAGGGCTGTCACCATCTGCCGCCTACCTCAACGAACCAGTAGACTAACGAATAATTGATGCAAATCAGTCACCCAAGTACCATACTTGCATGACCAAAGAGCACTCTGCCCCTCCGCGATTACTATTAACGAGGCAGAGCTACCGTACGAATACGATCACCAAACCCATGCTATACTTTATCAGCTAAACTAAGCATAGAGACTATAACATATAAACTAGACTATAGTGACGGTATATAACTAGCATGACAATAGTAGTATAATAAATATAAACTACTATCACACAAGTAGACTATACTATCACATATATGGATCACAATATCAAACAAGAAACTCATGACCCAAGCACAACTATATAGAAAATATATATATATTGATAAGAGCAAAGTCTTACAAAAGGGAAAAGATACAAGAGCCATACCAATTTCAAGTGAAGACTTGGGACTAGAGAGCTCTAGACTCAGCCTAACTCCACTAAGACTCCAAGAACTACTACTAGCAAGAGAGAAATGCTTCTTGTGGTGTGTGTTGAGTGTGAAGGCACACCCTCCTATTTATAGCCTCAATAGGTCGGCAAGGGAGAGTAACCGCCACGGAAGGCATCTCAAACCGTCATCAGGAGTCGCGGAGGAGCCAACACGTGGAAGCCCAGGCGGAGAGGGCGCCCGGCCGGGTCGGCCGACCTGACCAGGTCGGCCGACCTGGGGGTGGCCCCTCCTGGCCTGTGCTTTCTCCAGGTGGCTGTCCTGTGGGCCCTGACGTCGGTTTGCGCGGTATTACAGGGAGTTACGTCGGTTAAGTGCTGAAAATGGGCCCTTCAATCCGTGTGACGTCCATGTGGCACTCTCTGATTGGTCGAAAGTGTGTTTTCTTGCCTTTTGAGGTGTTTCCTTCACATTTCCTCCTGCATGCACAAAGTTCTCCAAGTACAAGTGGAACTATATTATTGTGCTAAAGTATGCGTGTATGAAATGCCAAATTCTCCTTTATTTGAGTATAGTTGACGGTTGAAAATGGTACTTAACAGCCGTCAACAGTGTCCAAGATAAATTTCGGTAGCACCTACCCTACATAGTGAGGTTTACAAAACCTGCAAAAAAGCAACGACAGGATGGCCGACAACCACATCCAATTTACATGTATATGTTTCCAATCTATATTTTACTATGTTTCCAATCAAGATGTATATCTTCTAACTAACCTAACAATAATATAACTATTTTAAGAACTAATATAGCAATTCTTCTAACTAATCTAACCTACCATTTCAACTCAATTGAAATGATGAGTCGATGCTAAAAAAAACTAACACTCACCATGGGAGGGAGGGACTGATAGATTTTGACACAGGAGGCAGCAAGGGCAGCGCAAGAGGGAGGGCCACGGTGGTGAGCCGCTGGAGGGAGGGACCAAGGGAGGGCGGCGCAGGAGGGAGGGGCGTCAGAGGGAGGCGCGGCGGTGGCAGCAGGGCGAGGCACAGATGGTGAGGGGCGCGGTGGTACGTAGGGGAGGGGCACGGTGGCAGGCGAAGGTGCTGAGGCAATGGAGGGAGGCGGCGGTGGCAAGCGACAGCGCCTGGGCCGGGGCGCCGGGGCCAATGGCTGGGCGGGGCGGGGCGGCGCTGGGAAGGGCGACGACAGCGCGGGGTGTGACATCCCCAAATTTTAAATACTAAATTAATTAGCTAAATCATTGTAAATTTAAGATTTTTAGAAATTGTAATATGGTCTCATGATTTGAAAATTTTCTTTTAAACAAAATCTCACCAAATAAATCAAACAAGAATTTTAGAAATTTAAAACTTATAAATAATTAAAAATAATCTTGTTGAAGTGATTGTTTGCTTGTTTCTGCTTTTTTTTTTTGAATTCGTGCTCCAAATTAAAACTCCAAAGCCATTTAAAATCTTTCCAAATTTCATACCCAAAATCCCAGAGAAAAGATTTAATCTTTCCTTCTCCCTTCCCTGGGCCGAGACCCCCCCCCCCCTCCTTTTCCCGGCCCAGCCCGAGCCAGCTGGCCTCCCCTCCTCTTCTCCCCTTCTGGGCCTCGTGCCTCCTCAGGCCCAGCCGCCTCCCTCTCTCCCCACTCCTCCCTCTTGGGCCGCGCTCCCCTCCAACCCGCCTGGGCTGCGCGCAGCGCCCCGGCCCAACGCGCCCTTTCCTCCCCTTGCTGGGCCACGCACGCCAATCCAGCCCATAGAGGCGCCCTTTCTCTTTTTCTTTTTTTTTCCGTCGTCTTCCACCTCCAGGAGAACAGAAGGGACACCCCGCTTCTCCCTTTTGACGCCTGCGCCTCGACCCGTCGGCTCAGTCTCGCCCGGCTCCACCCGACCCCAGTGTCCTTGCCGCCCCCCTGACACTCGAGTGTTCCAGACCGCGCCTCCCCCGCGCCACGACATAGAACAGGACAGTTGGACCCCGCCGCCATTAACAAGCTCCGAGCCGTCGCCTCCGCCTGCAGCTCCACGACACCGCGCCGTAACTCCACCTGCCAGACCCGTCCATTCACCGCACAGCGCCGCCGTCGTCGTTTCCCCCTCCGCCTTAACCCTTCTTCTTCCTTTGTTCAAACGCCGTTGATGGGCCTGGGGAGCTCAGTCTCGCGCGGGGAGAAGGGGAGAGCGGCCGGCGGTTTGGGGGAAGGCGAGGCGACACTCTCGCGCACCCGCAGGGGATGTTAAGAGGGAGGGAGGCACGGGGATGGCGACGAATTCGTGGTGGAAGCGGCCATGGCCGGGAGCTCGGAAGCTCGGAGAAAATGCAAATTGGTGCTAGCTCGGGGAGAGGGAGGAGAAGGGGACGGCGTCGGTGCGAAGAGGAGGTCATGGCGCGCCCGTTTTATAGGCCGAGGAGCGGAGGAAGGCGGTTGGGCAGCTTGTCCACGTGAGCACCTCGCCATTAATGGCGGAAACTGTGCATGAGCAGTGGCGTTGACGCGATGTGACCGGCGAATCAGCCCTCCATTGTTTTCCGAAATAAACCCCACCTCCTTTGCATTTAGCCCCCCCTGGTCGACCACAACCCGTGAGCCGGCCCATGGACCTAGTCCACAGCTCTGAGCGCTTGGTCCACGGATTTTTCTATATCAAAATAATTTCAAAAAATCCTAGAGTGATGTCCTTTAGCAAATAAAATCCTGATTTTTTCTTTATTCTGTTTTACTCTTAAATCTTTTACATAAAGACCTCTAGACTTTTTGTAATTATATTTTAGCCCCTGCCATTTTATAACCAAGACGCTGAACTTTTTAGTAATTATAGAAAGGTCCCTCCGACTTTCTAGATTTACAGGAAAGCCCCTAGAACCTTCGAAAAGCCGTAACTTTTGAACCGTAATCCTGATTGGGGTGATTCTTAGCCCACGGGTTCGTCCCCATGAGTAGTACCCAGTGATACTACCCGCATCATTATCCTACGACTTGAGGAAGCCGTCACTAGTTCATATCTTTTCAACCGTAGCTCCGTTTCGGACGATTCTTGTGCTCACGTGATCGTCCCGACACGAGGAATATGACACACACCATATTTCTGTTTCCACCATGATAATTTTTCCATATTTCCTTGAATGCCATATCTTCACTGCCCAACCTCCGATTCCACCGATTCTTCCGCCGTCTATCTTCTAAGACCCAATCCACCCACATCATACCTCGTAAAACTTATACATCAAGCTCTGACCTACCTAAATCCTCCTCTGGTATACACCAAACCTCCTAAATATTCTTCGGAGTTTTAATTGGAGTGTTGATTGTTTCTTATTTATTTTATGTTCTTCGCGCTAGCGTCACGTACCGTAGCACGCGAAGAATCTGAGGAGCCCGATGACGGAGACTGTTGCCACCAGAATTTGGACCGGTCCCATTGGTCAAAGGTGGAGAGGTGAAATCGGCTGAAGTTAGCGAACCTCGATGGCCGAAAGGAATAAAGTGGGCCCAATAGGGTTATTTTCTCTTTCTGTTTTTAGTTTAGAGTTTATTTAGAAATAAATCTAGTCGGTTTGTTAAAGAGTCCTGACCGAGTCGGGTCAGAACCCCTTGCATGGGGCTATAAATATGTAATAGGGTCTCTATGGGAAAAACAACACTTTTGTTCAATACAATTCGGCGCATCGCCAAACCTTTTCTCGATGACATCCTCGTCTCACGTGGGCTGCATCGGCTCCGATCTCGGCGAGAGACTTGGATTAGTCAACTTCAGTAATTCTATCGACTTCAACTAGTACTTTCTCATTGATTTGATATTCTAGTTGTTATCATTAGAATTGCTAGTTATCTAGTAATTAGATCTTAATTACGTTTATACTATCGACTTTTGGTTATAATACTGTCTCGGTTAGGTCCGATCTATTGTAATCTTTAGTAGGTTTTATGAGTTTGATTTAGATCTGTTATTCGAGTCATCTTATCAATTTTATCCATAATTAGAGAGTTTTCAGTTCTATTTGGTTTGTTTGGGCACTGTCTCGATTAAGTTTGATCTACTCGAGCCAGTGAGGCTGCATCGATTCTGACCTCTCGCTGAGTCAATAGGATTAAGTATGATTCGATTGTGGGTAGAGTCGATAGGAATCTGTCGGAACGTTTAGCCAACAATGTTCGACTTCTCAGTGTTTCACTTGTTTATTGATGTATTAATAGAAGTCGATTGCCCCCTTTATTTAATAAGATAGATTTGTGATCTTGAGGCATACTTGCAATACCAACTATCGATTAAAGTACTTCTATTGACTCTAGCCCATCGACTTTTCTTCATCAACAGAGTGGGTTTTAGCATGTTTATTGTATATCTATCGACTTTGCTTTTTTGATTCAATTATTGTCGACACTACTTATGCAATATTTAATATTGGTTTATTGAATTACCGATAAGCCGATACAAATCAGCCGATTAGTTCATTTTAATAATATCATATACTGTTTATAGCCATCGGCTGGTTTTCACTAACAGTGATTATCGGCTTTCTTCATCGGCCTGTCCTGGGCCGGTGACCCGTGGAATTTGACCGTTTGTCTCTTTGTCGATTTGCGGGGAAAATCGACTAGCACGCTCCGGTTTCTTTGTGTTGAGCCCGCATTAGAGTTAAGCAAATCTCTCAGGTCACACGTGTGATTTTCGCATCAACACGCTTTTTGGCGCGCTCTGTGGGATATATAACTTCAAGACCTACAACATGGCTGAACTTGGAATGCCAAAAGATCCCAAGCTTACTGAGAACCCTACACCAAAACATGATGTCGATGTGGATCTGAAGATGGAGAACATGATGCCTGCTGACATAGACGATCTGAGCAATGAAACAAAGGCACAAATTAATCAGAAAATTGCGGAGTATGAAAGCCTTTTGTTGAGCACATTTAGCAAAACCAGGCATGACAACATCATACAAAGGGGAAAATTACCCTTGGCTGCTTTGGTTGATGAAGATGAAACTGAGAAGTCACCTACCAATAAGCCAATGGAGGTGATAGATGAGGCTACATTGAATAGCATGATATATGCGGCTATACATCATGCATTGATTAATCAATCACTTGTGTTGCTGAATACTTTGAGGGCTTTGATTATTCAAACAGTGGAGGGGTGTGTATATGATAATCCAGCACGTGGGCTGATGTATTTCTGTATGTAGGGGAATATTTCTCGGCCTGCAATTGAAGAACTCGAGCAACAGCCACCCAGTACTAGCATTGTAATTCCTACAGCAAGCTCGGGGCTAGCATTAGAGAGTGGCACTCCACCCCCAAGGAATAATAGTGGTGGCGCTACAGGGGCTCATCTGGGTCTGGTCCCAGGATTATTTTACAGAAGACATCACCGCAGACACAGCCGCAGTACTACAGGCAAGAGACTTTAGAACCAAATATGACATATGTTACAACACCAAATGTAGAGCCAAGCCTGTTCAGGATGCCATCATCATCTGCATTGCCTGGGGAGTTGGGAGGCCAACATACTATTGTCAATTTTGGTTCACAAACGGCCCCACAAGTGCCAGAGTGTGGTCCTGCATTGGCTACTCCAAATATCAATGCTTCAACCGATGACTAGGCAGTAAAGATTGCTGAGGTAATGAGAGAACAATTCGGGTCAAAACCAAAACAACAGACTTATATGTATTGACCCCCGTATCCTCCTAGCTATGACTAGATTCCTATGCCGAGTCGATACAAGCCACCAAAATTTACTAAGTTCACTGGACAAGATAATACCATCACTGTTGAGCATATCAGCCGATTCTCAGTGCAATGCGTAGAAGTAGGAGCTACTGAAGCATTGAAGATTAGGTTGTTTCCTCTATCATTGTCTGGATTAGCTTTCTCCTGGTTCGCATCATTGCCCCCAAACTCCATTATAACTTGGGCCGATCTTGAACAGAAATTTCATAAGTATTTCTTTGCTAAGACCAGGGAGATGAGATTGTCAGATTTGATTGTTGTGAGGCAGAAAACTGGTGAGTTTGTGCATGATTACGTGCAGAGGTTCATGGAAGTGCACAGTAAATGTTTCAGTCTACAATTGACAGATAATCAGATGGCAGAGTTTGCTTTTAATTGTTTGGTAGCACCCCTAAGGGAAAAGTTTCCCTCGGTTGAGTTTGAGAGCTTGTCCCAACTGGTATAGAAGGTATCTATCCAGAAGAATCTGACTCGGGGGGCACGATCTAGGCTGATTCAGGTCAACTATAATGATTACAATTCTGAGTCTAGGGAGGAGACTGAAGATGTCGATATGGCTGAGTGGACTAGGAATAAGAATATTATGTCGTGTCATTGGGTGAAGCTGAATGAGCCAGAAGAAAAGTATGACTTCGATATCACCAAGGCCGTTAAGATATTTGACATGCTGTTGCAGAAGAAACACATTCAGTTGCCACCTAATCATGTAATCCCACCTACTGAAGAAGTGAAGAAGAAGAAGTATTGCAAGTGGCATAACTCGCCGTCTCATAATACCAATGACTGCAAAGTTTTCAAAAGACAGATACAGATGGCGATTGAACAAGGAAAGATAAAGTTTACTGAAGGTGCTATGAAGATCGATGGACATCCATTCCCTGCAAATGTTAACATGGCTGGTATCGACAATGTTGAAGCTTTTATGAGCCGATATCAGAAGAAAAGGGTCAGGGAATTAAAGGAATCACAGTTTGATCCACACTAGGAGTGTCCATTTTTCAAATATTGTTGGGAGAATTACATGAAGCTGCCTTCGATCGACAATTGTCCTGCTTGCAGTCAGCGTATGGATCAGATGTACAGAGAGGCTCCAAAGTTCTATCGACAGCAAGATCGACAAAGCAACTTCAAAGAGTCGATGAAAAGGAAAGTCGATGGGCAGGGCAGAGTGCCAGCTTTTGATTGACTTGGAATAGGGAAGACTGAAGCAGAAGATAAGTTTGACAAAGAAGTTGATTAAGAGTTGCAGGAAGAACAAGCACAAGAAGAGCAGTGGTGTCCATCTGGTATATTTTTCAGGAGCTAGAAACGAAGAGTTCAGAGGATGCGATGCTGACAGATAACGGCTGACAGATATTATTATGATGAGGATGACGATCGGCCACCTAAAAAGGATTGGAGATCACAAGTACAAGTACCTGGTGCTACAATGGGCATGGTGATGATGCTTCCACAAGAGTTCATGGCCTCAGAAGAGGAATTGTTTGCTGATGATGATGAGGTACCTCAGTTAGTATTTGATATCCAGCAAGCAGTGTTTGATGAACCAGATGATGCAAAACATCGGCACTTGAAGGCTTTATATTTGAAAGGGTTCGTCAACGGGATGCCAATGGGGAAAATGATGGTTGATGGAGGTGCTGCAGTCAATATCATGCCGATCACTACTGTCAGAAAGTTGGGTAAGACCAATGATGATTTAATCGATACTAACATGATTTTGCGAGATGATGGTGGTTGTATGGCAGCAGCCAAAGGAGTATTGAATGTGGAGCTCACAATCGGTAGAAAAACTTTACCGGTTACATTCTTTGTTATTGAAGAAAAGGGAACCTATAACCTTCTGCTGGGTCGTGACTGGATACATGCAAATTGTTGTGTACCATCTACGATGCACCAGTCTGTGATCCAGTGGATCGGTAATCGAGCGGAAGTGGTTCCAGCCGATGAAACTGTCAATGTTGCATCGACCGATTTAGCGCCATGGCATGCGGATGATATGGAGTGTCTCTCTGGCAGGATTTGGGATGGAGACTATGTCAAGATTAGTACTCAGAGTCTTGAGGTGGTGGACCAGTCAAATTTGAAGTTGTTTCTTTGACAGGCACCCCAATAGAATTTGCAGAAGATGGCAAGCTGGGAAAAGGGTTTATGTCGGCCGATGAATTGTAAGAAGTCGATATAGGAGATGGTGACAAGCCTAGGCCTACATTTATCTGTAAGAAATTAGATGAGAATTTTAAAGTTTAATTAATAAAATTATTGAAGGAGTATCAGAATTGTTTTGCTTGGGATTATTCTGAAATGCCCGGTCTTAGCCGATCTATTGTTGAACATCGGCTACCCATCAAACCTGGATATCGACCATACAAGCAACCACCACGAAGGGTCGATCCTAAGATTTATGATGATGTCAAGGCTGAGATTACTAGATTATATGATGCTAAATTTATTAGGCCTTGCCGATATTCAGAGTGGGTGTGAAATATTGTGCCTATTTTCAAGAAGTGTGGGAAGTTGAGAGTTTGCATCGACTTTCGACCATTGAATATAGCCACTCCCAAAGATGATTACCCGATGCCGATAGCAGATCTTCTAGTTGATGCCGCAGCAGGACATAAGATCGTTAGTTTAATGGAAGGTAATGCTGGATATAATCATATTTTTATGGCAGAAGAAGACATATCGAAGACTGCTTTCAGGTGTCCAGGGGCTATTGGATTATACGAATGGGTTGTCAGGACATTTGGATTGAAGAATGTTGGAGCCACATATACGAGAACCATGAATTTTATTTTCCATGATCTAATTGGCAGGTTAGTGGAAATTTATATTGATGATGTGGTGGTTAAATCCAGACAAGTAGGAGACCATATAGCCGATTTTTGAAAAGTACTTGAAAGAACAAGAAAATATGGTTTAAAGATGAATCCAAAGAAGTGTGCTTTCGGTGTGTCGGCTAGTCAGTTTCTGGGATTTATTGTGCATGAATGAGGAATTGAAGTTGGTCCAAACAGCGTGAAGGCTATCAATGACATCGAGCCGCCGACCAACAAGACAGAACTTCAATCTTTGATCGGCAAAGTTAATTTTATTAGAAAATTTATTTCAAACTTACCGAGGAAGCTTGACATGTTTACTCCATTATTGAAGTTGAAAGCAGATCAGAAGTTTGTATGAGAGCCTGAACATCAAAAAGCTTTGGACGATATCAAGAAGTATCTGATCACACCTCCTGTGTTGGTGCCACCAAGAGAAGGGTTACCCTTTAAGTTATATCTTGCTGCAGATAAGAAGTCTATCAGATCGACTTTGATTCAAGAACAAGATGGCAAAGAGAGGGTTGTGTTTTACTTAAACCAAAGATTAAATAATGTCGAAACCAGGTACACTAAGATTGGAAAATTATGTTTATGTTTATATTTCTCATGTATGAAGTGAAGGCATTATCTGCTATCGACCGAGTATGTGGTGGTAGGCAAGGCCGATGTCATCAAGTATATGCTATCGGCTCCGATTCTAAAAGGCAGGATTGGAATATGGATGCTGGCATTAGCTGAATATGATCTAACTTATTGATGTGAACAAGGGTTCTCGATCTTCCGAAAGGTTCTAGTAATCTTGATTTGGGCGAAGGCAAAACACAAATCGATCCGGCTTCTAAACAACACGTTCAGAACCCCGCAATCACAGCACAACATCTCCTCTGGTTATCAACCGTCCAAGAATGCTTGACCTCGCCGAGAAGGCTAATTCCTTCATACAAATCAAGAACACAAGTAGGAAAAAATGAAGAATGCAACACAATTACGGAGGAATGATTAAGCTCACGAAGTTGGGGTCTCACAAACCAATGAACGACGACACTGTTTATGAACAAAATTAATCTAAGAGAAACTCGAACCCTAATGGTGTGGCAGCGGCTGTATATGAAGACCCTAGTGTCATACAAGACCCTCTGGACGTGCCTCTAATTGGGCTCAACTGGATACAAAGCCCAAAAGCCAAAAATAGGTGATGCAGCACCGATATAGATTCTGGACCCTCTCTTGTTTTGATGATTCCTGATAACTCCGAATGACTTTTGACATGAGGCCGGCAGCATTAGAAAGATCTTCTCCTTAGCTTTCCGTGCATATGCAGAACGTACAAATCGGATTCCGTATGTGTCCTGGGCGTTCGTTTTAGTGCAGACTGATCCTGGGCCCCAAAACAGACTCGAAGTCGGTTTTGATTAGGCTGCAACCTTGGCTTCGAGGTCCTTGCTGGTCCTCCACGTTCCCAAGTCCTTCTCCCATCATCTCCTGGTCCTCTTCATGGTTCCTAATCATAATATAATCATTAGGTAGCAAACCATTCTCAAAAGTAACATATAACGAAGAACGTAGGAACGAGCTCACCTCTAAATTTAGTCATCGTACACGAGCTCTAGTCATTGGATCTTGCAAGTCCAGAATTGGAGAAGTGTTATGTGTATCCATAGGAGTGATGTCGTCATCACTTATGAGTCTCCTAAAGGTATCAGAGGTCAGATTCTGGCTGATCTGGTGGTTGAACATTGTAGCTCGAGTATGTCGATGATAGAGCCGATACCATGGTTACTGTTTTTTTTATGGTTCTGTATGCAAGAATGGATTTGGTATTGGGCTCGTCATCGTATCGCCTCGGGGGGGGGGGGGCAAGATTTGAGTTTGCATTTGCTGTGGAGGTATCAACTAACAATCAAGTTGAGTATAGAGTTGTTCTCAAAGGTCTGCATATTTTGCAAGAAGCTGGGGCTGACTTCGTCGAAATCATTGGTGATTCGTTGCTGGTACTTGGGAAATTAGAAGGAGATTTTGAATGCAGAGATGATATTCTGAGATTATTTTATGCCGAGTGTCAGGATATGATACGATGCTTCAAGGCAGTGAGTTTCAAGCATGTCCCGAGGGAGCAAAATATGGAAACAAATGATTTGGCACAGAAGGCATCAGACTATCAACTAAATACTAATGGTATGATTGTTGAGATTACCGATGTCGATGAAACCAAGCAGGCTGATGTTCATGAGGTCAATGTTGATGAAGAAGATTGGAGGATCAAGATAGTGCAGTACCTCAAAAATCCAGCGCAGCGTACTCCTCGTAAAATTAGATACATGGTGTTGAAGTATGTTTTATTAGAAGAAAAGCTTTATTATCGGACGATTGATGGTGTAGTATTAAGATGTTTAAATCAAGAAGAAGCCAAAATGGTTATGTGCGAAGTCCATGAAGGCATATGTGGTGCACATCAATCGGCCCATAAAATGAGATGGTTGTTGAAAAGGACTGGGTACTATTGGCCAAGTATGCTAGAAGATTGCTTCAGGTATTACTAAGGGTGTCAGGACTGCTAGAAATTTGGAGCAATTCAGAGAGCGCCGGCATCGGCCATGAATCCAATCATTAAGTCGTGGCCGTTTAGAGGATGGGGTATGGATATGATTGGCCAAATTTATCCAGCATCAAGCAAAGGTCACAAGTATAGTCTGGCGGCAATAGAGTATTTCATAAAGTGGGTTGAAGCAGTACCAATGAAGAATGTGACATCTAATGATGTGATCAATTTTGTGAAGGAGCATATTATTTATAGGTTTGGTGTGTCACAGACTATTACAACCGACCAGGGTTCTTTGTTTACTTCGGAAGAGTTTCAAAGCTTTACCGATAGTATGGGAATCAAATTGTTGAATTCGTTGCCTTATTATGCTCAAGCCAATGGTCAAGCAGAAGCATCTAATAAGAATTTGATTAAGCTTATCAAGAGGAAGATTGACGAGCAACCAAGGAAGTGGCATACAACATTGGCTAAGTCGTTATGGGCCTACAGGATGGCATGCATGGGTCTATAAAGATACCACCATATCAGTAAGTTTATGGGCATGAAGCAGTTTTGCTATGGGAAATGAATCTGGGATCAAGAAGAGCAGAGTTGCAGGATCAATTGTCAGCCGATGAATATTGACATATGATGCATGATGAGTTAGAAGATGTCGTGCAATATTGGATGAGAGCTTTAGAAAAGATTCAAGAGAACAAGGCTCGTGTGTCTAGGTTTTACAATAAAAAGGTGGTGCTTAAAAGTTTTTCAGAAGGAGATCTTGTCTGGAAGTTGATTATGCCCATCGGCTCCAAAGATAGTCGATTTGGAAAGTGGTCTCTAACTTGGGAGGGGCCATTTAGAGTGAGCCGATGTGCACCGGATAATGTGTATTTATTACAAGGATTAGATGGGGAAAAGTTTAGAATAGCAATCAATGGGAAATATTTGAAGAAGTATCATCCAAGTGTTTGGGTTGGCGTATTATCTTGAGTTAATGATCATGGCCGATATGAAGAATATCATCCTTAGCAGAAAAAAAAGAAAAATAAAAGAGGAGACAATTCACAGCTGATGTCTACACATCGTCTTGAGATAGCCGATATCAAGGATATCATCCTTAGTTCGAAAAATATTACAGAACTAAATATTGTTTGCAGATTTACAAGACAACTCATATCTAACGACTACTCCACTGGACAATAGAAGTCGATGAGGTCGATTGCCTTCGTATGAAGCTCATCGACTTGAGCGATGATGTAGGCTTCTTCTTATTCGATTGACCCATGTATGGTGGAGGCAGTGTCCCATAGTCTGCTTGCTTGTTCATAAGTCGATGTCATGATATTTTCTTGCGCCAAGATTTCTTGTGGTACTCTGGCAAGGGATATTTCTGCATCAGCTATCTCTTTGTTCTTTGCCTCCAAAGCCACCAGGATTGCTTCTCGTTCCCTCCGCAAATCTTTGAGGTTTGCTTCAAGATCGACCGACTTTGAAAGAAGAGCGACATATATGTTCTTTTCATCCTCTGCTTTCTTGTTGGCTGCCTCTGCTCGAGTCTTGTGTTCCAATTGATGCTTGACTCGAGTTTGGGCTTGAAGCACCTGGATTTGTTGAAATTCGATAAAGGCCACCGGTTGCAACACCAAGACAAGGCCTGGTGGCAGCATGACTCTAACAATTTCCTGATGGGAGTTGCATCCAGCACGAGTCGTTCGATGGGGATCCCGTCTAATCGTTGACGAATCTGCTGGAGTGTGGCTTTAATTTCTGGAGGCAGATAAACCGAAGATGTGCGCTTGGAGATTTGAGCCTCGGAAAAATAATGTTAGAGCGAAGGATAGTAACGTAATGAGTTGATTTGAAAAATGGTTATGCTTACTATTGTCTCTGGAGGAGAAGCATCGGTTGACATAGTGTCGATGGGAATTTGAGATTGAAAGACCGATGACAAAATTGCCTGAGGAGTTCAATGAGTTAAGGTATGAAACAATTGCATGTTAAAATAATCAAAGATGGTACCTGTGGATCCACCCAAGGGACGATGGCCCAAGTCAACGAGACTGCAGTGGTGGAAATAGTTTCTTCGGCCGCTCTCTCAGAATTGACCATGTCAACATTCTCAGAGTCGATGGAGGCAGTGTGCACCGAGAAGTTTGATAAAGTAGCACTGCTGGATAGGCTCCCAGAGCTTGGCACAATTTCCTAAAGGAAAGCCAAAAGGGGAGGTACATTTTTGCAAGAAAAGAGAAAGTTTAAGATAAAAGAGTGTTTTTACCGTGGCTACTGAAGAGGAGGGTTGTTCTGTCAGCTCCGAAAAATGCATTGGTTCTTCTATTGATAACTCAGTATTCTGAGCTGATGGAGCCATTGTCGATGGAATGGTAGAATTCGATGGTAGTCCTTGAAAAGAAGATTACAGAAATCAACAATGAAGAAAAGCGAGGATAATGTGAGATTATATGTGTTACCTGTGTAACATAGGCAAGCTCTGCAATGACTTCTTGGGCCACTTCTGGCATAACTGAAGTCGATGGGATAGGCTAAAATTTGGAAGAAGAGTTAAGTATTACAAATTATTCTCAGATGAATTGAAAGATGATGAGCTATTACCTAGACTGGTGGTGCAGAGGTAGTCGGAGTCGATGATGGGACTACTATACGGGCTCGTTTCTGTTGCTCAACTTCTTGAGTCGATTGGGTTGCGGGACAGTCTTTTCTTTTTGCCGGCTGCTTCCTCATAGTCTTGCAAGTTCCCTTCATCAGGCCTTGGCCGCTGAGGAGCTGAGTAGGAGTCGGGGCATCACAACCGATGATCGGGTTGTTAGCCGTCCGACAATATTTGATCGGTTTCCCGCTGTTGCTAACAGTTGGAGGAGTAATGGCCAGGTCCTGTATAATGTGATAGTTAGTTATGAAAAGTCGATGAGAATATATTAAAAAGACTCTAAGATCGAAGAGGTTTACCTTGTCCATGAAGCCGATGAGATGGTGAGTTAGGTTATTGCAGAAAAGATGTTGCTTCCATTCTCTCCACCAGTTGATGAAGAGGTCTGATGCTGAGGGTGACAAGATGATGTCGTTATAATCACCCACTGTGATGTCATCAGATATACCCCAAATCTTGGTCAGTTCTAATGAGGTCTTTAATTCTTGACGAGCTCAAAGACAATCGGCGAAGAAGAGATAGACTGGCAATTGACCAAAGCCGAGATGATGAGCAATCATTGATGGGTGGTAGAACTCGTATGATTGAGTCTTACGTTTACCACCACAGAAGTCAACAGGGAGAACGGTTGGAGTGATACAAGACAGAAAAATTGCCTTTGATTCATCATCGGCTGTGGGATCATCAGGACGAAATGCCGATGGGTTCTCAAAAGGTAAATCTTCATAGGGAAACCATATCTGATTCTTCCGAACTATACCATTAAAGAAAAGTTGGAAGAAACCGTTGAAGGCAGCTAGAGTGGTTTTGCATCCAGGAGCTCTCATTGCAGCTTAACCTAGAGATGTGCAGCGAATACTAGCCTCTTTAGGTTCGGGGACCTCGGTGGATGGGAAGGAATATGCAGTGAAAGCTTTGAATTTCATGACTTTAGCAAAATGAATATTTAGCCAAAGTTTAATGAACCACCAGGGGCCTCCTGCACCGATGGATTGATTAAGTTGCAGGTTTATAGCAACCCGGTGAAGGAGTTGGTAAACTGCTCCAAGCAGATAACGACCGAAAGGGATGGGTGTACCATCGGCCAAACCTTCAGCTCTGTCTTGGAAATTGGCAGTAGGGTTAACAGACGATCCATAGAAGATAAAATGGTCTAGCCACATGTTCAGGAATACGGAAAGTTCTTTGTGGTTGACTGGTCCTGTGCGGTGATGTTCAGGGATATATTTGCCCCAACTGCCAAGATCTTTTGCGAAAAGTTTGTGCTAGAGGCGTTTGGAATTTGTCTGGAAGGAGAAGGGGTCATGAGTGGTAGAAATATTCATGGAAGTTAACACGAAGACATCCATTAAAGAAGGAGCCATGGGGCCATCATTGAAAAGAAAGGCATTAAGGGCGTTAGACCAGAAATATGAGGCAGCAGCCAAGATTGGTTCATTTTTCTCCATGTTGGCCAGTGACAGAGTGATCAAATGATCAATCTGAGCATTAAGCAGGGTTGAAGCGCGACTAGTGGTTACTCTTTGGTACCAATTTCTCCACCCTTTGATCTCTGATGGCTAGGACCGAAAGATAGATTTCCATTCGTCTAAAGAGGCAGTCCTGGTTTTGAGGGGGATCCTATTGGATTTAGAATTAATAAATTCTATCGGATCTGGATTGCCGCAGGGTCCTAGATAATAGTGATGGGGATATGTGACAGAGGGAATGCAAACTTGGTTCATGAGTTCCTATGAAAAGAAGGAGCGGGCCAAAATATTACTGCTACAGCAAGTATGAATCTATGAACAGTAAATAAGAACATGGCAGGATTGACTCGAAGGATACGATCTAAAGGTAAAAGAAACGGAGAAGAAGTTTACCTCAGGAACATTCTATGGGGTTGCCATCGCCGAGGTTGAACCCGTCGGCGCTCGTCGGTGCTTCAGTTTGGGGTTGCCTGAGATAGAAAGGGTGCATTGGCGAAACAGAGGAGAGAGAAGAAGCTGAAAAGTCTCGAGCTTGGGTGAAGATAAAGGAAGGAAGAAGATGCATTTATAAGGATGGGACACCGGTAGGTTGCAGTAAAGGCGCGCGGTAAATGAGGAGATAAAATCCGGCGTATGAAGATTTCGTACCCCGGACTTGGGGGGCATGTGTTGGCACCAAAATTTAGACCGGTCTCATTGGTCAGAGGCGGAGAGTTGAAATCGGCTGAAGTCAGTGAAGCTCAACGGCCGAAAGGAATAAAGTGGGCCCAATAGGGTTATTTTATCTCTTTCTGTTTTTAGTTTAAAGTTTATTTAGAAATAAATCTAATCACTTTGTTAAAGAGTCCTGACCAAGTCGGATCAGAACCCCTTGCATGGGTCTATAATTATGTAATAGGGTTTGTACGAGAAAAACAACACTTGTACTTTCTCATTGATTTGATATTCTAGTTGTTATCTTTAGGATTGCTTGTTATCTGGTAATTAGATCTTAATTGTGTTTATACTATCGACTTTTGGTTGCAATACTGTCTCGGTTAGGACTGATCTATTGTAATTTTTAGTAGGTTTTATGAGTTTGATTTAGATCTGTTATTCGAGTCATCTTATCGATTTTATCCATAATTGGAGAGTTTTTAGTTCTATTTACTTTGTTTGGGCACTATCTCGATTAAGTTCGATCTGCTCGAGCCAGTGAGGCTGCATCGATTCTGACCTCTCGCTGCGTCAATAGGATTAAGTACGATTCAATTATGGGTAGAGTCGATGGGGTTGTGTCGGAATGTTTAGCTGACAAGTTATTACGGTTCGATTGACTTCTTAGTGTTTCACTTGCATATTTGTAGTTCTAGCTACCAGATTTATCGATTTAGCACTATCGAAGGGTAGAGTTCTGTGTATGATTACGGTACTTCTATCGACTCTGGCCCATCGAATTTTCTTCATCGACAGAGTGGGTTTTAGCGTGTTTATTGTATATCTATCGACTTTGCTTTTTTTATTCAATTATTGTCGGCGCTACTTATGCAATATTTAATATTCATTTATTGAATTGCTGATAAGCCGATATAAATCAGTCAATTAGTTTATTTTAATAATATCATTTAATGTTTATAGCCATCGGCTGGTTTTCACTAACAATGATTATCGGCTTTCTTCATCGGACTGTCCTGGGCCGGTGACCCATGGAATTTGACCGTTTGTCTCATTATCAATTTGCAGGGAAAATCGATTGGCATGCCCCGGTTTCTTTGTGTTGAGCCCGCACTAGAGTTAAGCAAATCTCTCGGGTCACGCGTGTGATTTTTGTGTCAACAGAGACGAAGCCCGAAGGCCTAAGTCTCCAGACGGACTTCGATACCATTACATGAAGCAATGTAAACCGCGATGTTTAAGAATTAGTGTTACCAGACAAGCTCTAACATCCTCATGATCATATTGATCCCACCACAGTAGTCTAGAAACCTATTTGGGGTCTATTCTAAATTGCATGCTCTCTTAAATGCTATTGTTAATGCTTGCTTGCATGATTACTACCTACTTGTGTATCGGTAATTCCGTTGTTGTTACCACAACCCCTCCTTGTCTGCCATACCCTACCACGTCGTAAGCTCCACATACATCGGCATTAGATGCCTAATGTATGGAATACGGTTATACTTAGAAGTGCTTAGGAACCCCGCGATGAAGTTCATCGCAACACCATATTATACACTGCTATTTTGGAAATGGGTGAAAACGTGTTTGGTGGTGTGCGTATAACTATGATATGGGTGGGTGATAAACCAATTGCGTGAAGGTGAAGTACGGTGGGATGTACTTGACCGTGGGCGAGTCTCCTTAAGTACTAGTGCAGAGTACTTGGTGATGGTGTCTTCGGTGTAGGTCCACCTGTCATGGATGAGTGCCTGCCCTGTCGCTTGGGAACCTATAGCGAGACCTCAACCTGGTGATATTTTCAGTACGACCATAGAACCTGTATGGGCAGGACTAACGCAGAATCTAGGTTACGCAGCAAAGAAGTATCACCCGACAAAGTAAGAACAGACTCAGGGGTTTGTTGTGATGCAGTGGTGATAAGTCTAGTACTTGGTAAGAATATATGACTGTGTGTCATCGTTGGTGATATGATTGTGTGTCATAGTGGTGGAATCCCTGAGCTCCATTGTGGACTTGTGGGCGTGCCCGGTTGAAGTGGAAGCATTATGTGATCCGTAGCTAAGAGCACATAGCCTGTGGGTACAACATACTAAGCTCTGCAGAGTTAACCTTAAATTATCACTGGTCATGACACACCAAATCAATGGGCTCTCGTTGATTAGCCGATCTCCGTGATGTGTGAGTGGGTGAAGTGATACCCGTATTTTAGAAGTACAAGGTTTGGATAATGGAGATCCATTCCTTTTAAAATCTACTGGAACAGGTGGGAATGGTTTGTACTTTCTCCAGGGTCAACCTACTAAAATATTGACAGGTCCCCTCTTTCCTTGAAATCTATTCTTAAGGAACCCCGACTGCTTAGTTGCTAGCGTAAATATTGAACCCCTTGCCTACATCCTTGCTACAACCTCAATGCATGATTTTACCCTTAAGTAGTGTTAGTGCTTGCTGAGTACCTTATACACTCACGGTTTGTTAATTGTGGTTTTTAGTGAACGAACTCCAGAAGAGTAAGGGCAGTACGGTTTCGTCGAATGCTCAAGTTTGCCTATGGATGTGATGTGTCATGATGGATTGAAGTGAATCAGCCTTCCGCACCCAATTTCCGCTGCCTCGTCTGATTGTAACTTAGCCATGCTTGGTAAGTTATTTGTATAACCTTGTATTTTAGTATTGTATGGATTTGAGATAATTTGTATGTGTGTACCAACTACTGATCCAGAGATTGGTACAGGATGCACAGGGACGCCCCCGGAGAGTGGGGCGTCACAAGGGCACCGAGGGAGGGGCGGGGCGGCGCTGGGAAGCGCGGCGACGGCGCGGGGCAGCGGGGGCGGGGTGGGGCGGCACTAGGAAGGGCAGCGGCGGCACAGGGCAGCGGGTGCGACGCGGGACGGTGAGGTGACGAGTGAGAGAGTGAGACAGCAGAGAGTGCTCGATTGAGGAGAAGTGGGGAAGATCTTTGTCTGAATGGGTTCGCCATGTGCCCAGATATGGAGCACACGACATATCCATTTTTTGTTGTGTGCCCAGATCTATGGCACAAAGCAAATAAAAAGTTCACAGTGTGCCAGGTTTAGGGCACACAGTGATAATTTTCATCAAATTTCCATTTTAAACACCCTTTTTGTCATCAAATTTCTAGATAAATTTTTTGATATAATTCGAAAATAACTTACCAAATTGCCTCAAAAGTTCATATTTGAAGTTTGAATTTTTTTTTATTATTTGATTTGTTTTTTGATCATATTCAAATATGTCAGTTAAAACTCTATATTTACAATAATAAAATATGAAATATGAAACGAATCTGAAAAAGTAATCAAACTTTGACATTACACAATTTATATGGTTTAGGTCCTATATAAAAAGGGTTGGAGTCAAAATCAAATTCCACCGTCACATTGTTCCGAAATCACACGAAATCCTTCTCAATACTATGATTCTTCTCGAAGATTGTCAGTTTTATAAGCAACGTATGTGGCAACTTCTTCAAAACTTTGTCTGCTTTTTACAACAACCTTCGTGTATGTAATAATGATTACAGGATAAAATCTCATAATTTTTTATCATTATTGGAATTTTTTAGAATTTAAATACACTTTAACCACAAGTTCGTCATCATATTTCATGTACAAGATGTGTGGCATTTTCTTCCATTTCATGTATACGGCCTCACATCAGAGTCATCAATATGAATTTAATTTTTTTTCTTTCACTTAATTTTATTATTGGAATCACTTGCAATTCAAATTTGACTTACCACAAGAAATTATAATTAATAATACAAATTAGCGAAATATAGCAAATATATCGAGAAATGCCCAAATCTTTAACATGAAGTACCAATAAATATACGTGGAGTGGAGAAAAAGTTCTAGAGGTGAAAAGCAACTTTTTTTTCTACTTTGTCGTGTGCCGGTGTGTGCCACATGGCAAAGGATGGTATTTGCCGTGTGTCCTATTTCGGCACACGGCAAACACTCACGGCTATTCGTTGCCTTCCAATCAAGCCCTAACGGCAAGTGTTTGTAGTGTGCCAGTTGCCGAGGCACACGATAAACAGCCTTTGTCATGTGTGCCTTGTATGACACACGGCAAACAGCGTCTTTATCGTGTGCCATCTGTTTGCCGTGTGCCCGAGGGAAAGCACATGTCAAAGATTTTTGCACAGGTTCACTTTCTGTCCAAAGTGTAACACAATGTTATAAATTCTTAACACCTTTTAATGTTAAAAGTCCCTAATCCATTGTCTAAACTTACTCAGTTTTTTCCTACTCCCACCCATACCCACCGTTGCATGCATCCTCGAATTATTGCTCTGCATTGATGGGATTCCGTGATTGCCTCTCCTTTCCTTCCTTCACTACTGAGGACCAACAACGCATCGGCAGGCCTGCATGCATGTATGGCCGAAACAAGGTAATTATTACCATGCCATTAATCATGCATGCGATTACCATGTTGCATCCCTCTCTGCTTCATGCATGCATGCATGCATGCAGAAACAAGGCAATTATTGCCAGGCGTTAATCTTTCTTGATTCCTTTCTTTGCATGCATGTAGAAACAAGGCAATTATTGCCATGCGTTAAATCTTTCTTGATTCCTTTCTTTGCGTGCGATTTCCTTCCTTGATTCAAATTGGCATCACCTCCCTTTGCCTTTATTCCACCATCATCACACGTTTGGCAAATTGGCGTCACCTTCCTTTGCATGTGATTGCCTCTCGCTTACCATGCCTTCCCTGGATAGCTAGCTCCGCACGGCAGAGCAAGCTTATTCAATCGCACACGACGGCGATCTCATCTCCTGCTGGACGTCAGTGACTGCCGAGGTCAACTTCCACGGTGCCGATCGCCTATCTTTGCTAGACGCCAGAGGCTCAGCAGTGAGTCAGCTGCTCACCCACAAGTTGGCGTCCGAGCCCAACGCACGTCACGACGTCAGATCGTCCACACACAACTCAAGCCCCCTTTGTTTCAGCTAAAAATTCTGGATTATAGATATGGATTGTGGATTATAAAATTTGAGATTATAAAAATCTGAAGGTAATAATCTAATGGGTATTTGTTTGTCTGGATTTTATAATCCAGCTTTTAGTCATTTACAGTGGACCACAATGGCAAATGGATAAATAAATGTGCTATAATCTAGCAAAAGCTGGGTATTGATGGATTGTCAGGATTGTGGAATCTGGACGTTCAGATTGTGGAATCCAGAATCAAAATCCAGCCCTTTGCTTCACAATCCAAAGCTCAAACAAAGGGGGCCTCAGATCGCGTATAAGAGACACGAACACGAGTTAAGGTACCAAACTGTTTTTCCACTTATGGGATCAATGCTTTTACTTGTTTTTCTATGATTAGCTATTCAAGAATGACTAGTTTTAATTGCTCGTGCTGAATGATTGAATGCTCACTTCATCCCTCTGTTTTTTGCGCCTCTAAGATTAAAATCTAGATGTTCGCTTCATCCATCTGTGTAATTGATAGGCTCAGTAGGTGTCAAATTTTTTTGGTTATAACCTAGAAGCAGAAGTGTAAAAACTAAAAGCAGGCAGTTGTATAATTTGTATGTATGGCGTTCATTCCTGTGGCTTGAGTGGGTGTGGCAACCATCAGGAGGGTTTGTGTCCAGCTAAGTAAAACTGTGTTTGCAACCTACATACAACAATGCTGTACAACAGACTCCAAACTTTGTATGTTTTAAATTGCTCAAATATATGTGAAAGCTGCTATTTATAAAATAGTATAATGATTTCACATCATACTTCATAATTTAATCCCAAATTTCTGTTGATGCGACAAAGGCTTATCGTTTCATGTACCCTCAAAATTATACATGATATATGGCTATTAAGTACCTTCTATATATCTATATATTATTTGTAGATAATTGAAACTTCTTATATCTTAAGCCACCAATTGTTGTCGAGATGAATCATCTCAAAAATACGAAAATGCAGAATTTATACTGTATTTTGTAGCACATTGACAACAAATTAGTTATGCACCTCCACTATTTATTGTTGCACATTGAGCATAAGATTTGGTATTTTGTAGTGGTGCATACTGATCTTTTTCTCCACGTGGTGCAGTGCATGGAAAACGAAATTGATTGTGAACAGACACCACTGGGAGATCTTACAAACAATATATGCAATGGTAAGTGTTAGATGCACAATACTTTCTTCATGGACTGTGCAAGGTATCTTATTTTTAGTGCAAATTTTGTGAAGTAACTTGGTTTTGGTACTCCTCAGGAAACTCTCCAACCGATGATCAAGCATCTTGGAAGCGTGCACGTGATAGCGAATGACAACATAAAAGTTGTGAGAAGAAACGAGCACTGCAACAAGGTGAGGCCATACATATGTTAGGCATTTATAAATTGGACTTGTTATAATATTTTGATTTTGACTTATAGATAAAGAAAACTAGAGAGATGGGATGGATAATGGTGAGGTTGTAGCAAGGCATGAATGTGATAGAGTGCGGCAAAAATTATGTCGTGAGCGCAAGAAGAATTCGCCATCGGACAGTGCCAACATAGTGCAGCTTCCACCGCACACCCATCCTTATAACAGGGTGCTCGGTGCACGAGTCGTTGAGCCCTCTATTCCAATACACTCTACCCAACCGGCCGATATAGACGATGATACCTGACTTCATAGGAATGATGATTATGTTCCAATTATGGGTCAAACATACGATGGTTGCATTACCCAGGAAACTAATCTACTTGCTACGAAATGTGCCTATCACCGGGAGTACCAATGAGAGTGGCAGAAGCATAAAAGAGAAGAAAAAGCAAAAGGTACAAAAATGTGCAAGAACGCCCACCATATTTTAATTTGGTAACAACACTTTAATTTTTAGGTAATGATTTTGCAAACAAAACGGTCAACCAAGTACCTCGACAACAGAGGGTGCGTTCAACGCCTATCGGAACTGCAAGTTCTATCATTGAGGACACGGAATAAAATACCACTATATGGGCCCTAGAAGATCCAGCCGCAAATAATGATAGTTAGTGCATTTATATTACAGTGCGTTCTTTGCATCCTTTCATTATTACAATTTGACACACCACCTCTTTATACTTTTATATAGAGGAAGATTTTGATAGATGAAACACGGAGGTGCATGCAGGTTTCGAAATAGAGGATGACGAGGATGAGATGGTTTTTAATGGGAGACGTAATACTTCTTTTTTTTTCACCTATCTAAAACTCTTGTTGCTATTGCACTGATATACTGATTGCCGTATTCTCTTTCTGAAATACCAGCAAGGAAGTATAGATCATACAGAGAGGAGAGGTTGGGACGTCCAGCGCATGACCCATTTGACAAGGTTTATCACAATCTTCCCACAAAGCATCATGTTCTAAAGAAGGTGTGTCCTTGCTACTATTGTGGGCTGAAATGGTTCCTTGGTGAAGGGAAGTCTTTTTGTTGTAGACAAGGAAGAGTAAAGATACATATTCCTAATGTTCCAGATAAGTTAAAATGATTATACATGAGTCAGACGGATCGAGATGCAAAATATTTCAGAAAACATATACGCTACTTCAACTCTCACTTCTCCTTCACCAGCTTGGGTGTCAAATTGGATCGTCGCTATAGTATAGCCGCTGGAACTTGTATATATACTTTTACGGTGCATGGCCAACTATACCATTGCCTTGATCAGTTGGTGCCTGGTGAGAAAGGCCCAGTCACGTGCAACTGTACTTTTATGATACCAATAAGACAAGCGAGCATAGAAAGATATGTTCACCGCATCTTGACCAAGATCTAATCAGGAAGATACTTGCTGTACTCAATGATAATCCCTATGTTTGGGTTTTCAAGAGTCTGGGATCAGCCAATAATCTTGACGAGTATAAGATTGATTTGAACACAGATATTAATGTGGACCAGAGGAGATATTAATGTGGACCAGAGGAGGTACAATACGTCTACTATATCACAAGTTGCTACTATCTGGGAACAAGGAACAGACCCACGTAAGATGTTCCAGAGTAGCATCATGATATGTGGTCTGTCCAATGGGCCATAATACATTAAAGCGTATTATGGCTGCTATGATCCCTTGTCATATCCGTTATTTTCTCTAGAGGGGAAGCTGGTTGGAATAAGAAAATTCCATATCAGGGTGTTATGGACCCTTTGAACGATGTCTTGATACAAGATTATAGCTCTTTACCGGTCACATATTTGTTATATTTATCTTTTATAGTCTTAACTAACACATCGGGTCTGGCAGATGGTGTTGATTCAAATATTTGTCAAGATGAGGATGCAACTGCTAATGACGAGCTCGGTTTGTGGCTTCCATCATGAGTCATGTTCATATAATTTATTTTATTAAATTATTAGAATATTTCCACTTATTAATTTGCATAACAATGTTTATTGATTACACAGTTCAAGACTGTGTTGCTGATCATGGTGTGGAAGAGGGTGGCAACCATGGTGGTGAAGGCCAATCTGGTGCGTGGTGCGTGGTGCGTGTTACATAATAATTAATAGGATAAAGTCCACTTTACTCCCTCCAAGTATGACCGAAGTCCGGATAACCCCTTGAACTATTATTTGATTTATTTTATCCATATAATTTGTTAAAATAGATTATTTTACACCTTTAATTGGTATTTTAATTCTGACTTGTTGATATTTGAGTTAGGATTGTCCTCTCAATCTTCACACAAGTGTCGTACATTATGACAAAGGACTAAACAAGTCACACAAATCCCATTCTTGTCCATACTTTGTGTGTTTGGTCCATTTTCTCTATTCTCATGCGTGGCTAGAAACAAGGGTGCACATATTATAACTAGGCCAGGATAGGATTATATATCACATTAATTTATTTGTCATGTTATACTCATGCGTGGCTAGAAACAAGGGTGCACATATTATAACTAGGCCAGGAAAGGGTTATATATCACATTAATTTATTTGTCACGTTATACAAGACATGTGTATGACAATCTCAACTTAATCTCGATCTATATCAGCAATTTAGGATTAGAATACTAGTCAAAGGTGTAAAATGGTCTAGTTTAGCAAACAATAAGGGTAAAACAAACCAAACAATAGTTTAGGGGATTATCTGGACTTCATCCATACTTGAAGTGAGTAAAGTGGACTTTATCCTAATTAATAATGTACTAGATGCTGATAGAGAATATGTATCATTTGTTCTAATCATGGATCAATCACAGGTGCACCAAGGAAATATGTGGCGGCTAGGGAATATTACTGTTACAAGTTGCGAATTCGTCCCAATGAGTTCAATGTCCTGTTTTATAGTGGGAGGTTGTTGCAACAGTTTCTTAACGACACATATGTCAAAGTTGAGTCAATGCGTCTAAATTGGTACTCCTTGCCACACCATCAGAAGATCATCCGCGCCGACCTATACCAGGTACACAATGAACAATTTTTCTATACTATTGTTTTAAATAAAAATTCAAATTGTGCCCATATTAAGGAACTTCTTTCATCTTGTTTTACCAACACACTATCAATTTTATTAAATACTTTATTTTATAAGATTATTACTCATGTTGGTTTCATTTTTCTTTCAGGGTATTATTGACACGCTGGTAGCTGGTGAGGCATGTGCTTCAGAGGTTGGCAAGAGAATTGTTCTTCCTAGATCTTTCCCCAGGGGTGACCGTGATGTTCAAGCAAGGTTCCTAGACACCATGACTCTGGTGCAACGATTTGGCAAGCCCGACTATTCCGTGACCATGACATATGTAATCCATATTGGGATGAGATTATGAATGAGTTGTTACCCGGTCAAACTCCTCAAGACCGCCCAGAGGTTGTGGCTAGAGTTTACAGGGCCAAGCTCCGTGATTTGCATGAATGACTAATTAAGAAAAAGCACTTTGGGGAGGTGGTGGCATATGTACATGTCACTGAATTCCAAAAGCGGGATCTCCACTTTCTATTGGTGATGGCCCAGAAAGATAAGTTATCTGACCCAGATGATTACGACAAGTATATCTCTGCTGAAATCCCTGATGAGGACAAGTATCATGTGTTGCACACACCGGTTTGCAAACATATGATGCATGTCCCATGTGGTCTTCTAAGCAACAATTGTCAGTGCATGGTTGATGGTGAGTGCCGATTTAGATATCCTCAGCAGTTTTGTGATTCGACGCAACAGGGTAAAGATTATATCCAATATACGAGAGAAGAGATGATGGACAGATTGTTCATGCTAGAAATGCAAAGCTAGATAACAGATGGGTTGTACCCTACAATCCGACACTCCTCATGATTTATAATTATTGCCACATAAATGTTGAGATTTGCTCAAGTATTAAGGCTGTAAAATATTTGTATAAATATATATATCAATAGACCAATTAGAGAAGGAGAACAAAATTATCAATGAGATAAAACAATATAGGGATGCACGATGGGTAACACCATCAGAATCAGCTTACAGGCTATATGGATTTCCTCTTTATCAGGTAACTACTGACAAGTCAAGCTTATGCATTTCATTAAATACATTTTTAATCGTTGTACTTCATTTTGGAATCCAGCGCTCATGTTTTTTTCTCAATATGTCTATTATTTAATCATTGTACTTTACGTTCTTATAGATAGCTGCTCATGTTTTTTTACATGCGATGGAATAGATTATGTCAACTCAAGCTTATTTTTTCCAACTGTCTTGTTGACTTTGCATGCACTTAGGCAATTGCATTTTCTTAACAGGTATCACCATCCGTCCTACAGTTGGCAGTCCACCTTCCAGACATGCATATGGTTGCATATAATGAAAAGGAAGATTTGAGAGAAATAGTAAAACGTGAAAAGGAACAAAAATCGATGTTGACTGAATATTTCAGGATAAACTCGGTATACCCCTCAGCTAGGAAGTTACTCTACAGGGAGTTTCCAGAAGCCTTTGTTGGGACAGACCTTCTAAGACGTGGGTGGCACGTAAGAACGGAAGGAAGCAAATTGGAAGAATGATATATGCTAACCCTGCTGAAGGTGAAAGATATTATTTGCGAGTACTTCTTAATCATGTGAGGGGTGCTACCTCATTCTCTCATCTCGGAACGATACATGGTGTCACGTGTTCTACATTTAGAGAGACATCTGAGGTTATTGGACTTGTGGACACCGATAAATCTCTTGACGAGTGCTTGGAAGAGGCAGCAAGGTGGCAGATGCCATTTTCTCTTCGACGCTTTTTACAATAATCATGGTGTTTTGTGAGGTGAAAAACATTCATTTTCTGTGGGATAAGCATTATGCCTCTATGTCCGAAGATTTTAGGCGCACCAATAATAATGCTAGAGTAGTCAAGCAAATGATACTTAGGCACATTGATTTCATATTGAGCGTGATGGGAAAAGACATAGGACAACATGGTTTGCCCGCCCTTAATGATCAAGGTGAATTCCAATATTTATTTATTTTTTCTAGGTATTGTTGTTTCGATGCCTGATTATTATGAAATACATTTATTGTTAATGGCGTACCAATAAAATCAATCTAGGTTGCAACTTTATTTTGTATTTTAATTTGCATCACAACTTTTATTCTGTCTCTGCCTTACCTTCTATTTTTAGTTTACAAATTTATTTTCTAGGTACTATTTGTTGGATACCTGATTAATAAGACGTAAATTTATAACCAGTGCTTTAAGTTTCCACTTTACCTTTTAATATTTAGTACAAACTTCCACTACTACTACGGTCATTTTTACCAATAGTTTCACAATAAATGTACCTATGATTGGCAAATAAATCACCACACTAACTGTTGTTCTCTTTCTTACATTGTACATATAGAATATTCATCTGGACATATGAACCGGAAGATTAATAAACAATATTCATTGGGTGTGAATGATGAGGATTTGAGAAATGTGGACAAGCTAAACCTCGAACAGCTAGCTGCCTTTTAGAAGATCATGGAACATATAAGAAAAAAGAGAGGTCATGTATTTTTCATAGATGGACCTGGAGGCAGGGGAAAAACTTTCTTTTATAAAACACTCATTGCAACAATACGTTCTGAAGGCCTTATAGGATAGCAACAGCCACGTCCGGTATAGCAGCATCAATAATGCGTGGTGGTCGCACTGCTCATTCTGTTTTCAAAATCCAAATAAAGATCACAAAAACTAGCGTGTGTAACTTCACTAAACAAGGTGATGGTGTTGATCTATTTCGAGATGCCCCACTACTAATCTGGGATGAGCTATGACAAAAAGGCAAACCGTCGAGTGTCTTGATAGATCTCTCTAGGATATTATAAACTACAAAGCACCATTTCGTGGCAAGGTTAAGGTGTTTGGTGGGGATTTCAGGCAAGTCTTACCCGTGGTAGCATGAGCTACGAGGGCACAAATTATAGATACCACTTTACTAAGGTCATATATATGGGAGAACATATGCAAGATTAGCCTATCCAAAAACATGAGAGCACAATTTGATCCTTGGTTTGCAGAATACCATCTTAGAATTGATGGCATCAAGGACACTATCATTGATGACTATGTGTGTCTTCTGAAAGATATGATGATTGACTACAAGGATGATAACTCAATTGACCGCCTCACAGAGCTTGTGTTTCTGGACCTTGGAACTAATTGCACTTCTGCTGAGTATATGAGTGTGCGAAGAATCCTGTCTACAAGGAATGACTACGTACATGACATCAATGCTAGAATGATTGGCGGATTTCCTGGTAAAGAGAAAGTGTTCTATAGCTTTGACTTTGTTGAAGATGACACGCAAAACAATTACCCATAGGACTTTCTCAATTCAATCACACCCAATGGTCCGCCACCGCATGAGTTGAAGATTAAGAAGAATTGTCCACTCATTCTGCTTCGAAACCTAGACCCACGTAGTGGCTTGTGCAATGGCACACGTTTGGTTGCCAGGGCTTATGATAACCATGCAATAGATGCTGAGATTGTTAATGGAACAAATGCTGGTGATAGAGTATTCATTCCATGGATTCCTATGTCCCCATCTGAGGATCTCTCTCTTCCTTTTAAGTTTAAGAGGAAACAATTTCCAGTGAGATTGAGCTTTGCAATGACTATAAACAAAGCATAGGGACAGACCTTTCCACACGTCGGTATATATCTACCAGAACCTGTGTTCTCTCATGGTCAACTATACGTTGCTCTTTCAAGAGGTGTGTCACGTCAAAGTACTTAGATTCTTGCAAAGCCAAATAATAAAATTGATCCGAAAGGGCTGAGCACCAAGAATATTGTTTATATAGATGTGCTAGGATGTTGATCACAGTAGGTTCGTATTTTTAACAATTATTATGATTTTGATATTCCATAATTGTTTTGAGACTCTTTGTTTATGCGGTTACATAATTTTTCTGTCATTTATAGGTTCAAATGGGCGTTGTCATGGGGTGAAGGGGCAAAGAGAGCCCACAAGAATTATGTACCTGGATCGACATGTTAGCTTGGAGAGCTTATTTTTTTGGCATGCATACGATAGCCTCTACTCCAATGAGAATACACAGGACGTTGGCATTGATCTTGTTCAGTTTCACAGGATGGATTTGCTTATTTTTGCTTTGGTTCAGAGAATGTTATTCATTGCGTGCTGTTTTTGAAATGGTTTGGTCATGGTCATCCTGTAACAGACGAATCAATTCCTTTGTGTTCAGATAAATGGTTTGGTCATTATCATTTTCTTTGAGTTCAGATAAATTATGAACTTTTTCAGTTTATAAAATATTTTTGTGTGCCATAGTCAGGCTCATGATCACACCGAGATCTAGATCATAAAGAAATATGTGATCAAGTTTCCAGTCTCATAGAAACCTTTTTCCTTCTCAAAATAGACTTTTGCGCCTGTTATTTAAGCATTGGTAATGTAGCTGATGGATTTTCTGACATTATCAAATACATATAATCGCCATCTATGTTTCATGATTCTAACCGTTTGTGAGATGATACTTCTATTTAGTGGTGGTGATGACTCTTTATGTGACTTTGGATATTTGGGATATAATACTTTCAGTTTGATGTTATGTGAACGCACTTATGAGATTATCAATTAAATATCAATATTTTCTATTTTGTGTTTCTATTACATTAACATTTTTGACTGTTTTGGGAATCGCCCTAATCTTGTTTTGTCTTACCCTAGACACCTCTCATCATTATTGAGAATAAAAGATTAGCATGAATTGTGTATTAATCATCCTCTTTATGTAAGATATTGAAATGTAGTATTAGTTTATCTTTAATACATGTATATTCATTTAGTACATGATATCGTTGTAAAACAATAGCGTGTGCACGTGTAAAACACTAGTTTCACTAATGTGCAATACAATAATCCAAATGCATAGAGCAGATTACCTTTTCACTACCACAAAACGGGTCTTTAGCAGCGGCAGCCCAAAGGCCGCAGCGGTGCGGATCAAATTGGGCCGCCGCTACAGAGCCTAGGGGGCCTGCCGCGGCTTGAGCCGCCGCTAAAGACACCCCTATAGTGGTGGTTGACATTGTCAACCGCCGCTACAAACAGCCAATGTTTATAGCGATAGTTGGCAATGCCAACCGCCGCTATTAAGCGTATAATAGCAGCGGTTGACAATGTCAACCGCCGCTATAAAGTGCTCAGCTATAAAAGCCGCGTTCGGACAGCTCCAAATAATTGCATAAAGTGTCCAGGCTGATTTCCTCACTTTCGTTGGGCGTGTAAAAAATTCATGCGTGTCCAAATCATTGCATATTATATCAAAAGAAGCATCAGCACGATGTGAGATGCCCAAGGTGCAAACGTAGTCGTTACAAGAGGAACAACGATTGTGACACCGATGGTGGCGTGAAGAATATAACAAAGGGGAGAAAGAAGAAAAGAAGTTCTATCATCAATGACAGTGATGATAGTAAGGTTCATGTATGTATTGAAACGCTATGTACGTACTTGTTCACATCTAGAGGGTCTATGATCGAGGGCTATACCACTAAAAAGATCATCGAATGTTGCTCAGATTACATTAATGATGGTAGCAGATCAATTGGTCTCCCCGTGTCTCGTCATGAGGGTAGATTATCTGGAAAAAATACCAAAGAACGTAGACCATGACTTCAAACGAGTGGACCAAGCACATTTTAGCGTATTGCAACAGACGTAGATTGTGGGACCGTACTTTGACAAACATATGTTAGAGCTCTGCCGGAATAACAAGGATGCAACGGATGAATGGATCATAGACAAGCACGAGCGCTCTTTCACATCATAGTTTAGCTCCATAGACCTTCCAAGTGCCGAGTCCGTGGAAGAGAAAATGTTGAGAAAGTTAGCTAACTGCCCGAGAAGAATCGTGGTTACCTTTCAGGCATACGAAATCAATGGTTTTACCTTCTTCATCAAAGAGAAGGATAAGAAGAGCAAGTGTCAAAACAGCGGTGTTCGAGTAGAAGCTATTGACGAAAAGGATAAGGAGACCTCGTATTATGGGTACATTGAGAAAATATGGGAACTAGACTACGGTGCAGATTTACAGGTTCCCATATTTAAATGCAAATGGGTGAAATATCCAAATGGCATAGAGGTGGATGAGTACGATTTCACAATCGTTGATCTTAACAATGTTGGTCACAAAGATGAGCCTTGGATACTGACCAAGACCGTAGAACAGGTGTTTTATGTACTTGATCCAAAGGACGAAAAGAAATACATTGTGGTTCCAGGTAAACAAAGAATTGTGGGAGTGGAAAATATGGAGGATCGAGATGAATACAATCAATATGACGAGGTTTCATTTTTCATAGATCCAAAAAAGTTTGAACTCATAGAAGCAAGACTCTCCTATGCTGGAGGAATGCCCTACATGCGCACCGATCACTGCCAAGAAAAGTCGTTCAAGGCTAACTCAAGCATCATGTAATTTTATTTTTGAAGGATTTTTTATTAGGTGAACTTTGTATTATGTTCTATGTAATTTATGCTTATTTGAATATAAAGATTGTATAACTTATTTAAATATAAAGATGTTGACCAAAAATTTAAGATAAAAATCGGAATTATGGTTGAAAAGTTATGCTAGTTTGAATATAAAGATTGGAAGGTGGCCTACGTCAACCCGAACCGCATCAACCAAAGCACGATAAACTCAGAGGTAAATCCAGATAACTACCTGGATAAGACACCAGCAGAGATAACTGCAATAAAGGCGTCCTGAGAAATGAAGCAAGGACTCGGGTTATGAATTATTTATGTGACTGCTTGCTGAAGTAGCAACACCGAGAATGCATTTTGGCCCCCTACAACTTCAAGTATGTTGGATCACTACTGCCTTCGTCATTTATCATATGTTAAAAATAAATCCAATGGTAACTAACTTGTTGTCAACATTCTTATAGCGATCATTGGATCTGTTTTATAATAATTCTCAAAAATGGATACCTTCTAGTGTTGGACAGTCTCGACTACGACAAAAAATTGTACAACGACATTGTGAAACTCATAGATAAGTAACAAATTAATCTATGTGTATATGATTTGATATGTTAATATCATCTAATAATACGCTTTTCTCGATAGTTTAGTGTTTACAAGAAATATGTCAAAGCGGGAGGGAAATGTCATCCAAAATGAAAAAAGAAGATGTACTTCCGTTATAATTTTTTAGTAAGATTTATATGGATCACATATATGTTTTTATCATAGTATCCATCATATAAAATGTAACTAACTTGTGTTCTCTACTACATAGTGCTATAAGCAAGTAAAAGGAAGTATGCATTGTGGCTACTACACATGTGTGTTCACGTCTAGCTTGTCAACTTACCTATATCATATCATTGAGTCCGATGAAGAGGTAAGTTGATTTTGTTTATGTCCATTTTATTTTATTCTACAGTGGATTTTTAAGATTTTATATTAACATAGTCTACTCATGTGACACAGAGAGTCATAAGAGAAAGGGTATCATGGACAATAAAGATGAAGAAGAACAACGAGATCAGAAAGGGTATGATTCCTCGAGAACGCGTTTATTTAAGTATAAATAACATATATCTAGTTGTAGCTTTTCTTGTCGTTTTATTTTGAGAGAGATAATTAGTCCAGAACAGAAGTGTTTTGATTCAAACGGTGAACTAGTAATAAAATATAGGTTCCTTTGTGAGTGAATTGGTTCGAGAGCATCATATGAGTCCAATGTATCAAGTAAAGATGATTATTATGCATTAGAAGATATTTTATAATGCATGAACATTTTAAGATGTTGTATATGTTGTGTGATAACATGTTGTATATATCATGTGATATGTTGTAAATTTCTATGACGAGATGTTATAAATATTATGTGTGTGCAGATTCTGTGATTTATATGTACATATCGCAATTTTATTTTATTTTTGAAAAAAACAAGTAGCAACGGTTGAAGATGTCAACCGCCGCTACTGCTCGATTACAGTAGTGACGGTTGACAACTTCAACCGTCGCTATAAAGCTTTCTGTAGCGGTGTTTGTTTTGGCGCCAGACCACCCGCCGCTATAAGCTTATTTGTAGCTGCGTTTGCGTAGCGGTGGCCTGTCCGCCGCTACAGGGCTTTTCCAACCGCTGCTACATGCCTGTTTTTCAAGTATAATAGAAAATATAACAAACACTTTTAATATGCTAGGGCGCGATGCATTTGAGGAGCCGGATTAAACAATTGTACAGTAATCTGCATTTACTAATTTCCTTGCTGGTCATCTGTATACCGGAGACCTGCCGCTGTTTGGCGCACGGGTTGCGCTCGGATGACAACCGCACGCAGTTGGAGGCGACCAGGGAGTTCAGGAAGCTGCTCTCCATGGGAGGAGGGAGTGGGAGGAGAGAAGCGGTATCCGCTCTCCATCGGTGCGATTCTATCTGACCTGCTGATTTCCCGTCCTTCCTTTTTCATGTTCCTGAAATTAATGTTGCGGAAGTGGGATGGTCCCTTGATTTTGTAGAATTTCATCATTCCGCTCCACTGGCTTTTTGTCTAATTAGTTTTGTTCCACCACTATTTACTTGTATGGTGTAATTGTCACATTTGAAGTGTATGCTTTTGGAAAGGAAATTGAGGTGCATTCTACTGCTCTAATCTCTGAAATTGAACACATGTGGCAGAGAACCCCCCGAGCGAGGAGGTGATCGGCAAGGGGGTGTTGCCTTGCTTTGTGCAGTTGCTTGCTAGGGAGGACATTCCTGAGCTCTGGAAGTACTTTTACTATTGTCATGATATCGATCTGATACGCACAGTATTTTAAGGCTTCCATTACGGTGGACTATATACTACATTGAACCTCTAAGTAGTACTCCCTCCGGTATCAAAACTAAGGTCGTCCTAGCCTCCTAGACAGATTCCCAAACTAAGTTCGTTTTGCAAATTGGAGAGAATTTTGGACTGTATTGCCCCTGCTAATTACCCCTGGGAGTTCAACCGTTCCCGATAAACATTGAAGCCGCTCCGCTTCGGGTCATGCACGCGCCTCGTCTACCCGAGGAGTCCCGTTGGACTCTCGCTCGCCCGCTCGCCCAGCCACGAGGTCACGATAAATGGCGAGAGCCAAGATTCCAAATCGACAACACTCCACCACAGAACCTCGTCGCACGCCGTAAGTTAGCTACCTCGCCGCTTGTAGGAACGCACGTCGTCGCCGCTCATGGAGGCCGAGCCGAAGGACGTGGCACCGGAGAAGGTCGTGGTGATCGCTAGGTCGCCGTCGCCACCTCACCGCGCGTTGTCTCCGTTGCCAGCTCGCCGCTTGCCCTCGCCATCTCTCCGCGCGCTGCTGCCGGTCATGGAGGCGGAGCCTAAGGACTCGGTACTGGACAATGTCGTGGCGAACTTGCTGGTCGGGTCGTCATCACTAGCTGGCAGCGAATCTTCTCTGTCGCCGCCTTGCTGGTCGCCCTCACCATCTCTCCGTGCGTCGTCGCCGCTCATGGAGGCTGAGCTGAAGATCGCTGACGCTCAAGATGTGGTCATCGTCCCTGACTCTGTAGAACAAGACAAAGATTGCCGGTTCTGTGGCGATCGACATGGTCGAGACACCTTCAAAGAATGTCGTCGCATTCGGAGGGAGAAGAGAAGATGCAGTCGTTGTGGTCTTGTGCACAGTGACTACGACGTTACTGCAAGGCTTTTTGATGGCTTTGAACATTTCGATTATGAGACATACATTCTAAACATGGAAGAACATAAAATGGATGGGGATATCATCATTCTCCCAGAACATGTGGAGTATAAATCTAATCCCACTGTTGATTTGACAGGGTATAATTGTAATTGACTATCTTATGAAATAATTTACTAAAATTGCCAGCAGACATCACCGTCATTGAAACATTTGATCGAAACGTTATCGGTCCGAGGAAAATAACATTGATCGAACGCCTGCACGCCGCCGCCGCCGCCGCCGAGCCTACGACCTCACCAGCCGTTTGCCACGCTCGCTTCACCTCCAAGCCCCTAAGCAAGATCACTACCGCTCACTCATCGCCTGTTGATTTGATAGTGTGAATTGGAATCCTGTTATGTCATCTTCGTTTCTTGCGTCTAGTAATCAAGAGTCAACATGCATGTGGGCAGGGTTCCGCCTGTAACACGCAGTGCCACCGACCGGGATCTCCGATCCGCTGCTCGTCGAGATCCGGCCAGAATCGCCGATCACCTCGACTGCGTGCTGCTGCAAGTCACCATGCGCGTGCTACCGAAGCGTGTCCCCGGCCCCTAGGGCTCTGCACCGCCACAAGCTCTGCACCGGTATTCACCAACGGACTCTGCAGTCTGCGCTGCCCACGGACTCGATTGCAAGGACAAAATCCACGGGATTGCTTGTATCACGGCGACTACGCGTCGTCGCCACCAAATCACCGAGCTACAGCGGAAAGAACCGAAGAACACGGGAATAGAAGAACAGGCTGATAAAAGAAGTGAACGATAATATTTGAGAAGTGAAGGATTTTTTTTGAAAAAATAGTGTTTCCATTAATTGTAAAAATAAATAAAATTACAATCTGTCATTACTTTTTCCCGATAATACCCATACTATTTTAAAATATTACTTTATACTACTTAAGATATCAATATAGTATACATACATCTAAGTCGTTAGATTAAAAGAAATGAATGGTCCATATTCATTCTAGCCTATTGTGAAGATGCTCTATTTTAAGCCTTTGAAACGGATCTGTAAAGTTATACTAGTACATTGCAGCAAATTAGAATTACTTTGTGCTTAACTGAACTAGAGTTTTACATGAATGAAAACTTAAGATTTTGTTGTACAGTTCTTCTGAAACCCTGGAATGCAACTTAATTACTTGATAATCAGTGTTTTGTTATATACCTTACATCAATATCTAATAGTAACCTATTTAGAAAGAACATATTACATATTTTTTCTGGTCTTGTTGTGTTTACAGTTTGAAGCTGCATGCACAACAGCAAAAAAGGCATGTAGCGGCGATTGGAAAAGCCCTGTAGCGATAGGCAGGCCAACCTGTTGTTACGCAAACGCAGCTACAAATAAGTGTTTTATAGCGGCGGGTGGACAGGCGTCGAAACAAACTGCCGCTACAGACCACTTTGTAGCGGCGGTTGAAGATGTCAACCATCGCTACTGCACAAACACAGTAGCAGAGGTTGACATTTTCAGCCGCCGCTATTTTGCTCTAGAAGTAGTGGCTGTTCATATCTTTAACCATCGCTACTTCTTATTTTTGAAATAAAATAAAATTCAGTATATATATACAAAAATCACAAAATATGCATCTCATCATAGTAAATTTACAACATTCACAGAAATTTACAACATATCATCATATATACAACATCTCAAAATGTTCATGCATTATAAAATGTCTTATATAAACTCTAATGCATAGTCATCATCTTTCTTCGATATATTTGGCTCATATGGTGCTCTCGAACCAGCCCACTCACAAGGAGACCTATGTTTGTTGCTAGTTCACCATATGAATTAAAACACTTCCCTTCTAAAATAATTACCTCCTCAAAAGAAAATAACAAAGCGAAGTTACAACTAGATACATGATATTTATACTTAAGTGAACACGTTCTTTAGGAATCATACTCATTCTGATCTCGTCATTCTTTTTTATCTTTGCAGCCCATTGTGCCTTTTCCCTTATGGCTCTTAAAAATTGACTGTAGAATAAAGTAAAATGAACATAAACAAAATCAACTTACCTCTTCATCGGACTCCTCAGCGATATGTTCTAGGTAAGTTGGCGAGCTAGACGCCAACACACAAGTGTAATAGCCATAATGTACACTTTCTTTTACTTCTTATGGCACTATATAGTAGAGAACACAAGTTAGTTACATTTTATATGATGGATACTATGATAAAGACATGTATGTGATATATATAAATCTTACCTAAAATCTATGATGGAAGTACATCTTCTTTTTCCGTTTTGGATGATATTTCCCTCCCGCATTGACATATTTCTCATAAGCACTAAACGATCGACATAAGTGTATCATTAGATGATATTAACATTATCAAATCACATACGCATAGACTAATTTGTTATCTATCTATGCGCTCCACAATGTTGCTGTACAACTTCTTGTCGTAGGCTAGACTATCCAGCACTAGAAGGTACCCATGTTTGGGAATTATCATAAGACAGATCTAATGATTGCTATAACAATATTGACAACAATTTACTTACGATTGGATTTAACTTTAACATATGATAGATGACGAAGGCAGTAGTGGTCCAACTTACTTGAAGTTGTAGGGGCCCAAAATGCATTCTCTATCTTGCCACTTCAGACAGCACTCACATAAACAATTTATAACCTTTTGCCTTTTTGACACCCTTCACCGGCTTTCCAAAAATAACACTGATATTTTTAACAAGATCAAACATGACCTTGCCAGTCCAACGTCGAGGTTCTGTGTCGTTCTCAACTTTGCCATCAAAGTGTCTAGCCATCGTGCGATACCTGTGTTTTGCTGGTAAGAATCGGCGGTTTCGCGTGTACACTAGCTTTGGGATGCTGGAAGGTACACATGGGATGTATCATCAATGCATACAAAACATGCCACCTTTTCTTTGATCTGCCCTGATAGTGCCCTTAGTGTCGGGGAATCACTTATCATGCAGAAAATAATTACCCTGAGCATGAAGTACTCTCTTAGATTCTCATCCCACATACGGACCCCCTCCAACCACAGTTTCTGTAGGTCTTCGAACAATGGTACTAAGAACACGTCTATATCACTACCAGGTTCTTTGGGCCCAGATATAAGAGTGGTCAGCAGTAGATACTTACGCTTATGGCATGACCATGGTGGAATGTTGTACATTGCTAGTATCACTGGCCAAGTGATATGCGGATTCCGCATTTGACCGAAAGGGTTCATCCCGTATGTACTCAATACAAACCGTAGGTTCCTTTCCTCATCAGAGAAGTCTCGAAGAATCTCATCGAACTTTTTCCACTGCGTTCCATCAGCGAGATGCCTGAGCTTACCGTCCCCCTTGGGTGCATGCCATGTTTACCTAACCTCTCTCTCTCTTTCTCTCTCTCTCTCTCTCTCTCTCTCTCTCTCTCTCTTCTAAACCTATGCATGTGGCAGAGGGGCATAACCTCACTGGAGAAGAAGGATCCCGGGTATGAACCCCGTAGCCGTGGTCCAACTACCCGAGGGTTTGAGGTCCTTGACAACTTGGTATCACGATCCCGGCAATCCTCGCCTACTCGATCCACCTCGCTGCCACCAACACCCCCCCCCCCCCCCCGCGCCGCCTTCTCCTCACCCGGCTCAGCTAATTCTTGCACCGTGCCGGCAATGGGGGACGACCTCAAGTCCACCGTCGAAGCCCTAGCCAAGGTCATACAAACCATCCAAGCCACCGTTGAGGCCAACGCCAAGGCGATCCAGACCCTGTCCACAGAACGATAGTCTTCCTTGGGCACTAGACTACCATTCGGTGAGCATACCAATGATCGGCTGCCTCAGTTCCAAAAGTTGTATTTCCCTCGGTACGATGGCAAGTCCGACCCGAGTCGTACTTCCACCAATAACAGATCATGGAGGAGGAGAAGGTGTGGATGGCCTCCTACAACTTCGAGGAGGGTGTCCAGCTGTGATACTTCCAAGTCCAGCAAGATGAGGGCGTTCCCCAATGGCGCTGCTTCAAGGATCTCCTCAACCTGCATTTCGGGCCGCCCTTGAGATTGGCGCCGCTGTTTGAGCTCGTCTACTATCGGGTTCCAAGTGCTTCTACCGTGCGTTGGGCCATTGGAGGAGACCCAGCGCGTCCAGCTATTCACGGGCGGTCTTCTACCACCACTGAGCCATGCCATGCAGATTCACAACCCGCAGTCACTCACGGCTGCAATGAGCCTAGCGCGGCAGGTTGAGTTGATGGAGCTCGACAAGCCGACACTGGTACCCGTCTGGCCTGCGCCTCGTGGCCTATTGCCGGCCTCGGCCCCGCGTCTCGCGCTTCTCGCACTGTCGGAGGGCATGCCCCCGATTAGGGTGGATGGAAATCCGGTGAAGCGTCTCTCTCTAGACGAGCAGGCGGAACGTCGACGTCTCAGGCTTTGCTACAATTGCAATGAGAAGTATTCTCATGGGCACAACCGAGTTTGTCACCGCCTCTTCTACATTAGCGGAGTGCAGCTCACCGACACTGACACAGCCGTGGATGGCGCCGAGCCGGCCGCGGAGGCACCCGTGTTCTCCCAGCAGGCGATGGCAGGCGTACCAATCTGTGACACTATGCAGGTCCCTGTCTCCCTAGACGCGATGATGCTGATTGCGCTCCTCGACACCGGGTCAATCCACAATTTCATCAGTGAGAAAGTGGCATGATGCACGGTTCTGTTGATTCAACCCCGACCACGCCTTACGATGACCCTCGCCAACAGGGAACGCATAACATGTCCCGGCGTGCTTCGCCAGGTGCTCATCATCATCAACAGCGACGAGTTCCACATAGACCTTTTCGTCATGCCCATGGCGGGCTACGACTTGGTCCTAGGGACGCAATGGATGGTCACCCTAGGGCCCATCGTCTGGGATTTCCTGGCGTGCACCATGTCCTTCCATCGCCTCCGCCGGGAGGTTTGCTGGTCAGACATGGCCACGGTCAGGGCACCGCTCCTCTCAGCTACGGCCGACACTACCTCCCTCCTCGACAGGCTGTTGGCAGCCTTCGACAGCGTTTTTGTCGAGCCTATCGACCTGCCTCCATAGCACGCCCGGGACCACAGCATCATCCTCAAGCCGGGTGCGCCGATAGTCGTCGTCCGCCCCTACTGGTACCCGGCTGCCCATAAGGATGAGCTGGAGAGACAGTGTGCCGCCATTATCGCGTAGGGCATCGTTCACCGCAGTGACTCGGCGTTCTTGTCACCAGTCATTCTTGTCAAAAAGCCGGACAGATCATGGCGATTCTGCCTCGACTACCGCGCCCTCAACGCCCTCACCTCCATGGCACGCGGTTCTTCACCAAGCTGGACCTACATTCCGGCTACCACCAAGTGCGCATGTGGCCCGCTGATGTTCACAGGACCCCCTTTCGCACATACGATGGCCTCACAAAATGGATGGTCACCCTAGGGCCCATCGTCTGGGATTTCCTGGTGTGCACCATGTCCTTCCATCGCCTCAGCCGGGAGGTTTGCTAGTCAGACGTGGCCACGATCAGGGCACCGCTCCTCTCAGCTACGACCGACACTACCTCCCTCCTCGACGGGCTGTTGGCAACCTTCGATAGCGTTTTTGCCAAGCCCGTCGGCCTGCCTCCAGAGCGCGCTCGGGACCACAACATCGTCCTCAAGCTGGGTGTGCCGACAGTCGCCGTCCGCCCCTACTGGTACCTGGCAGCCCACAAAGACGAGCTGGAGAGACAGTGTGCCGCCATGATCGCGCAGGGCATCATTCACTACAGTGGCTCGGCGTTCTCGTCACCGGTCATCCTTGTCAAAAAGCCGAACATATCATGGCGATTCTGCCTTGACTATCGCGCCCTCAACGCCCTCACCTCCATGGCACGCGGTTCTTCACCAAGCTGGACCTACGTTCCGGCTACCACCAAGTGCGCATGCAGCCCACTGATGTTCACAAGACCGCCTTTCGCACACACGACGGCCTCTATGAGTTCTTGAACATGCCCTTTGGGTTGTGCAATGCCTCGGCGACTTTTCAAGCTCTTATGAATGACGTGCTCTGACTGTTCCTCTGATGGTTCATACTTGTTTTTTTATGACATCTTAATCTACAGTAAGACGTGGGTACATCACCTATGCCATATACGCGTTGTCTTCTGCGAGCTTCAGTGCCACCAACTCTTCGTCAAGCACAACAAGTGTGCCTTCGGTGCTCCCTCTGTTGCCTACCTGGGACATGTCATCTCCGAGGCACGTGCTGCGATGGACCCGGCCAAGGTTTAGGCTGTTCGGGACTGGCCGGTACCATGATCGGTGCGGGCAGTGCAGGGTTTTCTCGGCTTGACCGGGTACTACCGCAAATTCGTCCACAACTATGGCACCATTGCCACGCCACTAACCGCGCTGCTCAAGAAGGATGGCTTCTCGTCGAATGAGGAGGCGGCCCCGGTGCTGGCCATGCCAAACTTCTCCAAGATGTTCGTCATCGAGTGCGATGCTTCGTCCCACGGGTTTGGGGCGGTGCTGGTCCAAGAAGGCCACCCCATCGCCTACTTTAGTCGACCAGTCACGCCCCGACACCGCGCCCTCGTCGCCTATGAACGGAAGCTCATCGGCCTCGTCCACACTACCCGCCACTGGAGACTGTACCATTTAAGGTCGTCGCTTTCTCGTCAACACCGATCATTACAGCCTCAAATACCTGCTGGACCAGCGGCTCGCGATGATTCCCCAACACCATTGGGTGGGGAAGCTCCTGGGCTTTGATTTCTCCATCGAATACAAGTCGGGAATGACGTACGCCGTGGCCGACGCCCTGTCCCGCAGGGACACACCGGACAAGGGGTCCATCCTCGTGCTCTCGGCCCCCTGGTTCGACTTTGTCACATGCCTCCGCCATGCTCAGCGGGCCGACCCCAACCTGATTGCGCTCAGAGATGAAGTCCAGGCGAGCTCCAAAGAGCTCCCATGGGCGGTTAGCGATGACATGCTCTAGTACAACATGCGGTTATACGTTCCACCGGCATTCCCCCTCCTACCCAAGCTCCTGTCGGCCATACATGAGGAGGGACATGAGGGCGTCCAGCGCACACTGCATCGGCTCTGACGAGACTTCCATTTTCCTAACATGAAATAGCTTGTGCGGGACTTTGTGCGTGCATGTCCGACATGCCAGCGTTACAAGTCAGAGCATCTACATCCAGCGGGCCTCCTCCTTCCACTGCCCGTACCGCAAGGGGTCTGGACGGACGTTGCCCTAGACTTCGTTGAGGCACTCCCTAAGGTTTGGGCCAAGCCGGTCATCTTGACGGTGATGGACAGGTTCAACAAGTATTGTCATTTCATTCCCTTGGCACACCCATACTTCGTTGAAACCGTCGCCCAAACATTCTTCGCCGACATCGTCCGCCTCCAAGGCATGCCGCCGTCCATGGTCTCGGACCGTAACCCGGTCTTCACCTCCAAATTCTGGCGCGAGCTGATGCGGCTAGTAGGCACCAAGCTGCACATGACCACTGCCTTCCACCCACAGTCCGATGGCCAGTCGAAGTCCGCGAATCGTGTCATCATCATGTACTTGCTCTGCCTCACAGGTGTGACATCCCATGTCACAAAAGGTTGATTAAGCTAACCCTAATGTTAAATTGCTGGCTAATTAAAAATTTTAGATGATTATAGTGCCAAAGAAATAGGGGAAATAAATTTAATTGATTAAATCCACAATTTGGCCAATTAATAGCCTTTCACAAACTTTATAAAACTCAATGAAAGTGTGCCAATATTTTTGCACATTCCACTGCATCATGTCAAGAAGGAATTTTGAGGAATTTATCAGAATATTTGGTAAAGGTTTAATACCCTTAAAAATTCCCTAAGTGCAGAGAAAAGTACCTCTGTTCCAAGAGTTTTCATAAATTCTCCAACAGGAATTTCGACATGGCCCCAAAAGCAAAGTTGGAGGATGTGGTCTTTTGGACATGCACAAAAATTGGCATGAAGATTGGAGCACTGAAGCTTGGAGAATTTAGCACAGTACAGAGCACTGTTCCAGTCAAAGGGGTCAACCACCTTCTCTGTCCTCGATCCACTCACCGATCGACACCGCCATACCCCCCCCCCCCCCCCCCCCCCCGCTGCCGCTGGCCACGATCACCTCTTTCCTGCCCATCCCGGCCACTGCTCTGCCTGCCCGTTGTTGTGCCACCGGTGCAGCCTTGAATGCCCCTCCACCGACGAGCCACTCCCCTCCGGCCAGCTCACCCCCCCCCCCCCCCCCCTCTCTCGATCTCTCTCTCTCGGCTATAAGCGCCACAGTGGCATTTCTGTAAATTAGTTCCAACTTTGTTAAAACATTCAAAAATTCATAACTCAAGAAATAAAAGTCCAATGATCATGAAACCAATTTTGATGGATTCATAAAATTCTCCTCTAACAGAAAAATAAGATGAGCACCAAAGTTATGAAACAGGTTAATTAAATTAAATCACCAAAGTTAGAACCTTGCTAAGAGTATTAAATTCATAAGTAAAAATATATAAATGGTAAAATTATGAAAATTATTCTGTAAGCATATCATGGCATATCTAAACTTTCTGCACAAGCACATTTCCATTGTTATGCAAATATTTAGTGTTATTGCATAATCTCCATTTTCAGTAAATGAATTTATATAAATTCTTGGGTAGGATTTTAATCATGGAACTTAGTATTCCTGTTCTTTGAGCATTTCTACATGACTATAAATTCCCATGTAAAAATTTTGGGCACCATCAGTATGCTTTTTGCTGTTAATTTGCTCATTTATAATTAGCTTAAGGAATTTCAATGTAAATATTGCCTTGTAGTTGCATATAGATGTTTAGGGGTAAATTCATCTTTGGGACTGTTCATACAACATGTTAATCTTGAATTGCAGTATGGTTTATTACTCCCCATTGTATGCTCATGTTTCATAATTAGCTTATATATCTAGATCGGTTTAGGGTTATATTTAAAAGTGTGCACGTCAACTTTTAGGGGGTTAAGTAAGGAGATACATGCTGGTGTTTAACTTTGCAATATAAAGTTTCTATATTCCCTTACATAATCATTATAATTGGTAAATGAATCCCTGATAGGAATCTAGTTAAGAGGCTTTGCATGTCTGCTAAGTGGGCCTTAGCACACCGATGAAAAATACCTTGCTAATTTTCTAGCACTAGAGGTATGCTTTCATTTGAGATGTGGGTGATATTCTTATTAACTGCAATGCCTCATACTTTCCTAATTAGAAGTTTGTCCCCTTAAATTAAGTAGTTGACCAGAGTGTTATGCAAGCATATCGTCTCATGCATGAGCATCATTCCGTCAATTCTATTTATTGAGGAAGTGTTGCGAATCATCGTCCAATTCCTTACCGTGCATTGCACTGCATTGCCTAGGAAGCGAGACCGGGAGCAAGGCCGTGACAAGCAACCCCGAGGAGCCCGAAGTTGAGCTAAACCTCATCGAAAACTCTAACTACGATTACTCCCAAGGCAAGCCCCGGTGCACACCTATTGATTTACGAGTCCTTTTTATTTTGTCACAATATAGGAACATTGTATTGTGTATTAGGTATAGGGCTTGGATGGAAACCCACGTGCATAAACAAACTATGACCTATAATTAGTTTATGTTAGTAAGCCTTTTCGTTAGCAACTGCTAGGATTAAATTAGTGGAGTCAACAGTAGGCTATGGGATCACTTGACTAAATCATGATTCACATGAAGAATGAAATCAGTTAAAAATTGGAGAACCTATCGTTGCAACTCCGCGGACAAGTATTGAACAGTACCAAGTGCATACCTTTATATGGGAATTGGCAAACCTAGTAACTTGGGCGCCGTATTGTTGGACGGTATTACTCATCGATCCAGAGGTGATGTGAATGGCACAGTGGATGCACGGGTTGAGGACCGCTGGAGAGTGCACGGGTTAAGCCTCGGATATGAAGTACTGTATCGCGGGGAGGATGTGTACTCGAGATCGATGGCCCCGGATCGACTTTATCGCATTCTCGTGAACGGTGGCCATACGTGTTCTTAAATGATGCGTATGTCGTGCATTTGGGTTATTCTCCTGCAGAATTTAATCGATTCAAATTGTCGTCCCTCACGGTTATGAGTACCCCTTGTTCGAGCAGTGGCAATGATACTTTAAGTAGAGGAGTTTGGTTGCCGCTGAATTTATTTACTCTATGGCTACATATTACTATGTTGTATTGTTCTTATATTTGGACAGTATTAACAGCTAGCTAGGTCCCACTATAGTTAATTTTCTGCAACAAGCAATTAAAATCTTGGTTAAAGAATAAGCATCACAGCATAGAAGTAATAGGTGCTTTTTATGCAAATATCAAATAAGCCCGGTCAACCCCCTGCATATTAGGAGTCAATTTTAGTAAACCTTTTGGACAGGTAAGTCTTGCGGAGTATGCTAGATACTCAGGCTTTGCGATTATGTGGTTTTCAGGTGTTCCTCAAGCTACTTATTGTGACTGTTGTAACAAAGTTGTGTGGGAAGGTGAGGAGCCCCAGAACTAGACCATTGAATGGGTCCCCAACTCGCGTAATCAAGATGAGTGAGCCATTGCCCTAGGGCCGGCATGGTTTACTTAGGTTCTACGTCGTGTTTTGTCGTACTTTCCGCCTCCTAATATTTATGTAATATGAACCAGGAATATAGGTATGATAATATAACTAAATTTGCTTCCGCAGTGACTCTTGAACTTGTAATATTATGCACTTAATAATGTATCTTTGTAAATGATGGATGTTCATGTGTGGACGCTATGTATGGTTACCGCGTTAACCATTTCCCGAGGCGATCCTGTACGGCACACTCTATACTTTGGTATAGGGTTGCGACAACAGGGGATCGGCCAAGGCAGTGACTCCAGTGGTTACCATGGGCAGAGTACATCTTCAACACCGCCTACCAGACGTCGCTGCGGGACACACCATTTCGCATCATCTATGGTCGGGATCCGCCATCCATCCGGTTATATGAACCGGGGGAGACGCGGGTAGCGGTCGTGGCCAAGACCATAGAGGACCGGGACGAGTTCCTTGCGGATATCCGCCCGGCTCAAGCAGGCGCGGGCGATCCAGAAGTGCCACTATGACCAGGCTCATTGCCAAGTCAACTACCAGGTGGGTGACTGGGTATGGCTCCGCCTACGGCAGCGCACGGCGGCGTCCCTGCCCCAGGCAGTCTCCGACAAACTCAAGCCATGATTCTTCAGGTCGTACTACATCACCGAGCCCATCAACGAGGTCACTATACGCCTCGAATTACCCCCACAGGGCTCATCTACACGACGTGTTTCACGTCGGCCTTCTCAAGAAGTTCCACGACGCACTGCCGGATGCTCCACCGCCCCTACCGGCCATTCATCATGGAGCCATCGTCCTGACGCCGGAACGCGCGATCAAGATGCGCTTCGCTCGTGGGGTGCGTCAGGTGTTGGTCCAGTGGAAGGGAGAGTCGTCCGCTTCGGCTACATGGGAGGATGTCGAGACGTTCATTGCCAATTATCCAAATTTCCAGCTCGAGGACAACCTGGCTCTCGAGGAGGGGAGAGATGTCATGTGGGGGCGCACGTACATTGTGCGCCGTCGTGCCCGTGACGTGCGCCATGCCACGGAGCGGGAGGAAACCATCACAAGTGGCTAAATAGAGAAGGAGATAATTAGTTAGTTAGTTTCCTTATTTGCTTCCCTAAAATTAGGAGATTTGGTTGGAGGTTTTAGACTATATATTCTGTACCGTACGTTGAGTTGAGATTAAGAAAGATCAATTACCTAACCTCTCTCTCTCTCTTCTAAACCTAAGCCTACGGCAGAGGGGCATAACCTCGCCGGAGAAGATGGGTCCTAGCTACGAACTCGTAGCCGCGGTCCAGCTACCCGGGGGTTTGAGGCCCTTGACACTTCTCATGTTTACCTTCAGAAGACAAGAATAGCAAGTAAATGAAAAAAAAAAGCAATATATTTGTTCTAACAAAAAAATATATATATTGTGTAAAGTTATTTGTAGTCAGCTGATTGATCATTTTATCTGGCTTACATTCTTCAGGATCGTCTCATCAGTCATGCTATGCCCTTTTGTCTAGTGTTTCACTTTGGAAGTGTTGATTTATCTCGATTATCTTTCTATTGTTTCTTTCTCTTACTAATGGTCCTCTTTCTGCAGTGCATCATTGATCATCAAGCACTTTCGTTGCTTTTGAATCTTTTGACAACAAATCAAACAAAAGGCATAAAAGGTGATATGTGAGAAGGCAGCTCGCTTGCTCATGTCTTGCTCGCTAAAGGAAGATATACCCTGGTTTGAACTCTAGTTAGAGGAAGATATACCTAACTCTTTGGGGTTGATTTTGGTTCCTCTCCTCTGCCAGGGGATTTCGAGTTTGGCTGAAGGGTATGCCTCTCATCACAAGTGATTTACGCTATATGGTCATTTGCGTAGATGTATTTTAATTGAAGTGATGATGTTTGTACTGTCCTTTTACATAGGAGGTTCAGATACATCTTGAAAATGTGCCGTAGCTATTCGAGCTTCAGATCGGGAGAATCTTGTTACTCAAGTCATTTGATCTGTCCTGATAGCCACAGCTGAGGAGTCGTTATGGTTGATCACAGTGAAAGCTGGGTCAGAATTCGCTGAAGAGATGGCTGAATCGCTAATGTGCAGCCTGGTGTCTGCTGCATTCAACTCACATGGCGAATATGCCTCCGCACCAGGGGCGTCCGGGTAGAATTCATGATCTTGTGGTTTGAGTTGTCAGAGTTAATTGTCGTTTTCACCTCAACCCTGTGGTACAAAGCTTTTTGTTAAGGAGGGAAAAGAGATAAAGGCAAGTCTGCCTCGTGGCACCTTATGCGTATGCTGACATGCTGTTTCACCAGCTCTATGGTTGATGTTTTTTGTGCACGTTTTCCTTTCGGTCGGGTTTTTGGTTGATGTTTTTTGTGCACTTTCCTTTCGATCGGGTTCCCTTTCTGTAGAAAACGGCCCCGGAACTGGTGTTGCAGCTCGAACCCCCCCTTGCTCGCCGCCGCCCCGTCCCTAATTCACTATCCCTCCTCGGTCCGGCCGGAGCCGCTTCCCTTGCGGGTCAGGATCATCGTTGCCCTTCCGCAGCTGTCTCCGCTCCAGGATCCGCGCCCCCGCCGGCTAGGATCCGGAACCCCCTCGCAGCTTGTCTCCCCGTTGGCTCCGAGCTGATCCCCTTGCCGCCAGGACGAGCTCCGTCGCCAATACAAGCTGCCTCTTCCCCTCTCGGCATGTCGACCAACGGTGAGGCACATCCCCCCTCAAACTCCTTCATTATTCCACCATACAATGGGAGTCCTCTTTCTGCTGATGCGTAGCAGTTAGTTAACCATGAGAAAAAGATTTCAATTTGATCCATCTTCGCGACGGCGCGCACACGCATTTGTGTTGGCAGATTAGGATTGATATGTTCTTGCATTTGCAGTGTTTCAGACGTCTGCGTCTGCTCCGGATGCGGATGAGAGGATATCGTCGCTGGAGCTGGAGTGCGGCATCATCTCCGCCTCCCAGGAGGACCTCCTCGCCGGCTCCTCCTTGCTTGGTGGCGACGGTGGGGAGGAGGAGGCCGAGGTATTCAGCACCCCGCTCACACAGGGCCAACAGGGCCAAGGGGAAGAAGAGGAAGATGCCATCACCATGTGCACCCTCCCCATTACCCAGCATTCCCCTTCCCCGTCCCGTTCCTCTCCAGAGGACCACGACAAAGAGGAGGATCAGGCTGACTCGATGCCGAGGACGAAGGAGCCTCGGAAGCCTAGGATTTGCACAAGGAAGGTGAGGGGCGCCAGGCTCAGAACTCCTACTCCGAGCCCCAGCCCTGAGCGCGGAAGGGATGTTGACCCTCTCTATAAGGCCCTGCTCATGATCCCCTCGGCTCCCCTTCCCACCCCCACAGGGGCAGATCTCCTCGCGCTTGCTCGCCAGCGTGGTATCTTCTAATCGTGAACCAACAGTGCTCTGTTTTTTTCTAACTGTAAGTAAGCTGCCGATTTTACCTATCAAACAAATCGATTCTTTTCCACTCTGTCCAGGGCAAATGTCATAATCCATATCCTGATATTCTGCTATTTGTTTTGATCTAAGAGTAGGAACCTTTTTATTGGAGAATGCCTAATTTTTTATGTTGATGTAGCCATGGTGCCTTCTGAAAATGCCGCCAATACAAGAAACTCGAGATTTGTTGCATGGTGCAACAGAAGAATGCATGGTAGGTTTTCCTGTTGTGAGGTTGTCTTCAACGACAAGATCCCTGAGTTGCACATTGTCGGCATTCACACCAAATGCCCATGTTAACAATTACTCTAGTAGTCATCTCTAACTATGAGATTTCAATATCTGCAGATGCTACGACTTGTAATGTAGATTCTGTAAGAATTTCAGTCTCCACGTAGTGCTGTGACTTGTTATAATGTAGATTCTGGAAGGAAAGTTTGCCATACCAGATTTGGTGATGCAAGTTTCCTTTCTTAACCCCAAGAATTTCAAAACCATATTGTTCTGTAGTGTTCATCTAAAGTATTTAGTAGTCTTCAATCAGTTATATCCTTTTCTGCAGCTTATTCGACTTGCTTACTGTTTATTGCATCTTCTCTCTTAAGAGGGGTCAAATACACACTGCAAAGAAACATTTGATCACTTTTTTTTTTGGAGGGGGGGGGAGGGGGGGGGGCAGGCATGACAGTAGCCATTGAATTAAACATTCAATCATGGCTATCAGTTATCCATTATAAATGGCTATGGTTTGCGAGCAGACACATTAGGATGTATCACTGCATGGAGAATGCTGTTTCGGTGTATGTCCTAGTTCAGAAGTACTCCCTCTATTCTTAAATTGTTGTTGTTGTTAATTTTTAAATTATTATATGTTTAACCATTCGTCTTATTCAAAAAAATTGTAAAAATATCATATATGTTGTTGCGGTGTATTTTATCACTAAAGGAAATTGAAGTGTAACTTATAATTTTACATATTTGAACTAATATTTTAAACAAGGAGAACGTTAAAGTTAATTAAAAAGTCAATAACGATAACAATTTAAAAATGAAGGGAGTATTCATCTAGACGAGTCTTAATTAGCTGCATTATTGAAGTCTTGATAGGTTAATGCTTTTAAGAGCTATCATTGTGGTCATAGTTCACTGCTGTTGTTTGGAGATGTGAAAATGTCGCAAGATGGTCCACAATGGTTGTCTGATGTTTTATATCATCATTTGGGTTGCAATGTGTAGGCCCTGTTTGACACAAGTTCTTCTTATGGATGCAAGTTTTCAATTTTGTGGGTAGTGGGTTGGCCCAAACTCTCTCAAATGAACTAATATATATCTAGTTTTGTTAGTAGAGCAAATGAAGAGGCTTTGACCCACAACTACTTATTGGGTACACATTTGCATCCTTACTTCTTGTTAACAAAGAGAAACTTTTAGCTGAGGCAGAGATGAACATGAAACCATGGGTTTTATGATCTCATTTTGGCTAAGCATTTTTTTTTCTCGAATACGATTTTGTCTATGCATTTGAATGCCAGAATGGCTAGGAAAGAATCATTCAAGATCTGGAGGTGGAAGGAGTAGATAAATAGCATACTTTTCAACTGTAAGGACATCTGTTCAACTTTGTGCATGCTTAATTTGCACTTTGCAGAACGGATACTAAGGGGGTGTTCGTTTCCTTTAGGAGCTAAAGTTTAGCTCCTAAAATTTGAACTAAACTTTAGCCCCTCTTAAAGAGCTAAAATTTAGTCCTACTTTTAGCCTCTTTTTACCTTTAGAGCTAAAGTTTAGCTTTAGTTTTAGCCCACCCGTTCGTTTTTCTAGAGCTAAAATCTGGACTAAAGTTTAGTTTTAGTCCTTTAGCCCTTGGAAACGAACAGCCCCTAATGGACTGTAGCATCTTTAGATTAGATTTGTTGAACAAGATTAGCTCATGTTTATCATGAGAGGTTCAACCATGGGTGCCCTGTGGGTATGCTGTCTAGATATCAGCTCCAGGCCGGCTGTGGAACTTTGTTTCGCTGATTTCATTGCATTTCTTGGCTTCTTGGAAGCCTAAAGTGGGTCTTATGTGGGAGAGTGATAGGTTCAGCTCACACGAGCTCTGTTAAAACAAGGATCGTACCTTGTCAGTCACATGGAAATAATCAACTCAGCTTGGCTTGGACTTGGATTCTTAATTTTTTAGGCTGAGCATGAGTGCCTGATGTTGAGAAATAACCAGTCCTGTGTACGGCTTGCAGTTCTTCGAATGAAATAGGAATTCAGTCCTTTTCCAAATTTCCCACAATTTTGTTCATTTAGAAAAATAAAAAATAGGCACACGTAGTATCTCTGAACTGAACTTGATCTCCCATTCTCTGATCAGCACTGTTCTCTTGCGGTCCTTGCAGCAACTTCTTTCTGCATCACTTTTTCATGCAATTAATTTTTCGAATGACAGTATTTCGTCATGTTCAAAGTGCTGCTAATCGTCCCCTCCAGGAGGTTGCATGCCACCGTTTGGTACAGTGCCAATTATTGGTATGCGTCTCACTCATCGCCTTTCTCCCTTTCAATCATCACAGAATTTTGAAAGTTTAAACCCCTGTTCCGATGACTGGCGCACATACAGACGGTTGACAGCTTGGAGTTTTGGATTGCAATGGGGCTTCTTCCTCCAGGTCCAAAGGGCTCACGCTACCGGCCTTGTTGAAAGGTTCTCAGCTTCTCATATTCTACACCCGTGAAGTGAGTGGTGGACCTGGTGTGTGTGGACGTGTGGTCCTATGGGGATTGGGGAGTATAGTTTAGCCTTTGTGCAGTTTGTTGGTTAAGCTTCGTTGTAAACTTGTACAATGGAATGGATGGCTATCCTCTTATCCTCTGGACGTTTCTTTTATGGGACATCTCTGCCTGAGTTCGCATTCAACCCTGTTAGCAAAGCAAGAGTATTTCAGAAATCTCACAGGTGCTGATTCAGTTCCTGCAAGAATTCAGGAAAATTTCTTTTCCAAACAAGGAATATGTTGTAATGGTTGGATCACAGATCAGGACATGCTAGAACAACTTACTTGGATTTGAATTCTGCAAAGCTATATATATTACTGTCCAAGTTAAAACAAAATAATCTAAAGATAACCTGGAAGCAAATCAAAGTGACACTATCTGGTGGTTGGATGGATTTAAAATGAAGAAGAAAGTTACTTTGTCAGATTTTGTTTTCAGCTGTAACGATGAGATCATAGTAACCTTTTTCATAGACAGCTACTCTGCCTACTCCAATTCAGTCCTAAAGAAAATTACATTTCGCAGTAGTCCAGGGAGAAAGAAAAAAGCTCGCAAATAGGCATATTATTTTGGGAAGATTACATGCTGATGCTGACAAGCAACAAGAACATGCTCTAGTGGAGGAGGGGATATACTTTCATAGGCTCTAGCTGTTTCCATGGAACAGAATTGTCGAAGTTGACTGAAGACGATTATGTGCTGATCAAACGGTGAAGAAACAGAGTCTCGTGTTTTCCACGGAACATTGAGAGAATAATTGCTGGGTTGACTAAAACCTAGATTTAATAAATAGAAATTGTAAAATAATAAAATCAAGCTTCTCTTAATTGAGCAGCAGGAATAAATCAATCTGGATGTTTTTAGCTGCTCAATTAATATTGATAGCTCCAAATAAACATTCAGGGATTGTGGGTTTATGACTAATGCTTAAAGGTACCTTTTTAATATAATATTTTGTGTTTGAAACATTGTTGCAAACAAGCTCCATGAAAGTGTGACGAGAGCAAGTTAAAGCAATGCACAGCAAATCATTGTTAATTGGAGCAACAAACCTGTACGATATTAGAAAAATAGGCTATAGTGTCTTTTTCATATTAAAATGGGATTATGACTGTCCATACTATATTAAACCATATGAATTGCGATAGCGTGAGCCCCAAGCCTAGGTGTTGAGTGCTGACCTGTAAGTTGTGACATCATCGTTGGCTCATGCGGCTCATCTTTCTTGGCTCTGTCCTTTTTGCTCAGTTCTTCCAGGTCTTGGTCTATAATTTCAGCAAATTGAATCCTTTAAACTTTTGTTCATCATGAAAATAAAACATTGTTTTATTGATGAGATTGAACTTTTTATTCATTTAAGGTTATGTACGGAAACACTAGTTTCACAATACGGAGAAAAACTGTTCTTTCAGAACTAGTTTCTCACCTACCATAACAATTTTGCTCATCCAGTGTAAGCAAATTGTTAGTTGCAAAGATGTGGCCCCTACATGCCAGTGAACATCAGTGTCGTCTACGGATTGAACTATTTTGCAAGGGCTTGTTTGTGGTGGTGACGCCAAGTGGATGGAATCAGTAAGTATTTATAAAGAGATCTAGAGATCTTTTGGATACATGCAATCTTAGAATTGAGGTACCTTAGATGTATGGCTTATTGACATGAGGACACCAGAAACCGGACTGGTTAGGACCTTATCCTTGGCACCTTATCTGATCCTCTAATGAATCAAAAGTTGCTAGGCGTGCAATTTCTTAAGAGCCACCAACTATGCTAATAATAATAAAGTTAGAGACGCTCAAGAAAATAAGAGGGAAGAAACACAAAATCCACATTACTCTACATTAGACATAAAATACCTACCACTCTTTCATGTACTCATCGCACCAGTGTCCACTAAGTAAAGCTCTATGTTTGGTTCACTTTAAAAGAATTTTAAATCGATGAGTGCGATTGTTTCCCCTGAATGTTCAACTTGGGAGTTCCCAGTAAAAGATAGAGAATTTAAACCAAGATAAAAATAGTCACGAGGAAATTTTATCTGGTGCATACTCCTCTGAGGCACAGACAGCGTTGATTGTTGGATATGCACGCGACACTCTTATCACTAGCCCTTTCGTGAAAGAGAAATTTTTGCCCCGTCCTTCCACTTCTTCTCTGTTTCTTGCGTTTAGATCCTTCGGAAACGATAAATTTGTTCCTGGTCTTTCATCATTAATCAGCGTGACATCTAAAAGAAATTCTCCCTCTAAGTTATAAAAACGTCCAAAAATATTCAGCTTCCTCTAAAAGAAATTTTCCCTCGATCATATGATACACATAAAAATAATTCAAGTGTATGTATACCACGACAAATTTATATTATTAGCTACCATTGTACATAAAGATAAACATGAGTAATATTTTGAAAAGAATAAATAGATATTCTATTTTAAAGTATCAGATAATGAAGATTACTCAGTTCTATTGTTAATTGGTCGAAATGTTTACCTTCACATCCTGTATTGTATGGAATAACAAAAGGTTCACGTGAAAAATTCTTTATTACTGGTTAAATGTTGAATTTACTTTAGTAGGTCATTTTCTTTTTTTATTTCAGAAGAAATATGATTTAGCTGGCCATGTAACTAATCAGTTTGAGTGGTCTTACATGATGTCTCTTCGAACTGCACTATATATTTCGGATTATTTCTCACTGAAAGTATTTTGTATTGACGAAGATTCTCATTGTTTCACTCCAAACTGAACTAGCATTGCAGCCTATGAATAAATAAGTTACCTTTCACTTTGCTCGGTTACTCCTTTCTGAACATTTCAAATTTTTGTTCAACAGCTGAGTACGGTATAATATTCTACCATATTCCTTTTATACGATGATGGAACATTATCTGGTTGCACTCACTAAATAATTAGCTAAGTAATACATTACAAACAGAGCTTCTACTACATATATACTGGATGAGATTGTACATAAGTAAACTCACGAGGTGCTCCACGAGTTTCATGGTAGATTTTTGTTTTGAAATATATTGTATCATATTATTGTGGAAAACTTGGTAAGAAGGCTTAATACAATGCCAATACAAAGTCCTAATCGTCTTTGCATCAAATAAACAAGCTAGCAGTAGGGATTGCTCTGTTACCCCATTCAATAATTCAGTGATCACCCAAAGTAGGCAATGTTTTTGCAAAAGAGAGGACAGTATAGGGTGACATGTCATGCTTTGATGACTTCTTTTTTTTTCATATGTTTTGAATTGGTTCATCCATTAAATGGAACTGTATTTTTAACCATAAAGATAAACTCAAAGTCTTTTCAGTACCATCAAAACAAAATAGTTAATTAACAATACAAGGGAGCATCAAACCTGTCACCAAAAGGAAGCGTGGCAATGCCCCACAAAAATTCTAGTTTTATCTAGTGCACTATACCACTAACATATAAAAATTATTTTCTAGTAGGCATCATAAAGTTTCTTTTAGCAACTAATAAGGGACAACCCTTTTTATTTCCTACCTACTTATCTGTTTGAAATTGCTGGAAATTCTCATGAAAAACCCACCATAATTTCCAGATACCTTTTCAGGCAACCTCTTACATGCAGATCAAAATCCGAATTTACTCACAAGCAATCTTTCTCTAGGCAGTCGCAGACGCCACGTCACCTCCTCTCCTCCCCCGCCCATAGCTCATCCCTACGTGATACATACGTAGGCAACGCTCCTCCTCTCCGACCACCTAAGCCAGAATTCATTCGCTCATTCGTCTCTCCCCTTGTCTTCCCCGCAACTACTCTCTGCTCTTTCTACTACACGCTTCACGAAACAGGGCAGCAAGGCCAGACCAAAAAAGATTCTCCGGCCGCCGATCGAGACCGATCATCCGGCGCCGGCAGATGGCTTCCGCCGATCACAAGGTGCGTCCTGATCTTGTCTTCTTTCACTAAGGTTGCGTGTGTTTCTGTGACCCCCATTTCTGGCAATCTTATGCTGATCTGAATTCTGCTCTTGCAGATTGCTGGGATCGGGGTGCCGGAGGAAGGTAGGCGGAGCTGCGTGGAATGCCGCGCCACCACGACGCCCATGTGGCGGAGCGGGCCAACGGGACCTAGGGTGAGTTCACCATCGGCGTCTCTGTTCTTCTTGATCGCAACTGTTCAATAAAATCAGGATAAGGATCGAGCGGATTGGGGACTGTTGCTTCCGGAACTGCGTGTTAGAATTAGTTATCGAGAGACGAGACATGGCTCTGCTTGTTCTGCAATTACTTGTTCTCTATGCTCACGATACGATCACTTTGTTGGAGCTATAGGAGCGAATTTATCTTCTTTTATGATTGCGATCTAATTGATATAATGGTTCTAGTACTCTCAGTATTTTGGTAGATATATCTTATCAATCTAAAAACTGTACGATCAACTCGAGGCAAGAACACCAAAGACCGAGTCAAATTGGTGTGCTGTTAGCATCATGTTTTATAATCTCATAGGCAGCAGGTGATCGAGGCGCATTCCAACTTACCAAACCGGTGCGCCCGAGGTCTTCGGTCTTTGAATTTCTTACGCAACGGATTGTCAGATAAGATCACACCACAGAAACAACCATATGCTTCTCGAGTTCTCTGAAGTTTCCTGTTGGTAATAGTCATATGCTTGCATTGGACTTAATAAGAGTTTAGAGTACTATTTGACTCGTACAGGAACGAATTCTTTTAATTGGTACTGCACATATTCCTGATACTATTTCTTTTATATATATATAATTTTGCAATGTGAAAATGATTTCTTTTTTTAAAAAAATTGCTATCTGTATTTACCATGACGTATTGTTGCGTTGAGACAGCTGAATGGCGAGTTGTGGTTTCAGTTCTGGCCTAATGCTAATACTACTTGTCTTGTTGACACTTCTCTCTATTCAATTGGATTGCAACTTGGTGGTTAGGTGGGCTGTTCCTTGCAACAGTGCTAACCACCGAGCCAATTGTGTGCAGCTAGCTAGGTGTTCAGGGGAGAAAGATACTTTATCCACTTTGATTCTCCAACTTGATTATTTTGCATTCCTGTCCATCACCTTTTCGCCGATATGTTTCTGGCGACAGTATTGTGCATCAAAGCAAAGACAACACTTTAGAGGATAAGATAACCCATAATTTTCTTCTTCTTTTTTTTACTTAAAAAACATTCATTTTTTAAGCCACCATTCATTTTAAATATGGATTTTTACTGCTTCAATTCTATTGCAGTCACTTTGCAATGCATGTGGCATAAGATACCGGAAGAAAAGAAGGCAAGAGCTTGGCCTAGACCAGAAGCAGCTACCGCAACAGCATCATGGTGAGACAAAAACTGAAGTAAAGGAAAGCAATAGTAACAGCAGCAGCAGTAGCAGCAACAACTTGGAGGTGGTGCAAAAGAGGAAGCTTCTAATGGGCGTGGAGGAGGCAGCTTTTTTGCTTATGACCTTGTCTTCCTCGCCGACATCCACATTACTACACGGCTAAGAACCTTATACATGACACCACAATTGCAGTGTACATACACACACGTGCTCTCCACCTAACGGTTTCCATTTCAATCATCCAAGTTACTTGGTTGCTCATCAGGATGTGGCAAGGAGAGAGAGGAAGGAACCCCATCTTCTAAAGTGATCTTGTGATCAGGGGTGGTGGATTAGTGCCAACCTTATCATGCGATCCTCTTCTTCTCGTCTCAGCACCATGCCAAAGAGCTTGATCGTGTCCAAATTGTCAGTGATCTTATATGTTGTAATTTGTGGTAGCCTCCCATGCATATCAGAAGTCAGTAGGCCCAACACACAAATGTTCTCTCTGTCCTTTTCGTTTCTCCTTTTGTTCTTTGTATGTATGTTGATGTCGCCCTTTTTATACGGGATGGATGATCGAAAGGAGATGCCATCCTTTTTTCACCAATAAAGGTCAAGATGATAATAAAAGGAATTAGCTGTTTCAGTAAGTGTGAGTAACATTGTATTGACCTATTTGTGCGGCTGTGCCAGAAATAACAGAAATGCAGAGTGACAATGGGCTATATGTGTGTACTGCAACGGCATGATCGTTGTCAAATGTTGTATAACCAGACTAGCTGCTAAAGGCTTTTGTTATCTATGCCACGGCATATTGAAGTTCTACGAAAAAGAGTGTAATTTAAAAAGGAAAAGTCCATTTTACTCCCCCTAACAATTCACTTTGTTCAATTTACACCCCGAATAAAATCTTGGATCAATTTACTCTTGATGTACTTTATCTTTTCTATTTCTATTTGTACAATGTAAATTTAGTGCTGAAATTTTGCACAATAATAGTTTTTATAGAACTTTACGTTGAAAAAATAAAAAGTATATTTTATACATATGTTATATAATTTAATAATATCTAATTGTACCTTAACTATAGAGCTCTAAAATTATATACAAAATATTTATGAGAAAATAGAAAAATATATTTTTTATGTAGTGATTGTTATAATATTTCATAGTGCAAAATTTGAGCATCAAATTCAAAGTGTACAAAGAGAAACTAAAAGAATAAATTACAACAGAGAGTAAATTACACCAACTTGAATTGTTTCAAGAAGTAAATTGAGCCAAGATTTTGTTCAGGGAAGTAAAATAGACTTTCCCCTAATTAAAATAAAAAATTATTTCTCCTGTTCTATTATTTTTTTTTTTGCAAGAAAAAGAGAGTACCGGAGAGCTCTATATACGAAGGATTCAGAAGCTCATTTAAGGGACATCCATACAACAGAACAGAAAAAACATTGATGAAAGCTTACCACTCGTGCAATCATGCTGAACCACATGCGTTAGATAATGGTCGCACAAAATAGACCACGCATTATCGTCTCTGCCTATCTGCCATTCGCTGGATGATATGACCTCAGTCACTAGCCAGTTCAGTTTTTCTGGTTGCAAATTAAGCATGTGGTTCATCTGAATCTGTATATGCTTGCGTTCTTCTTTCTGAAGTTATAAACAAGTCAAAAAGGAAAGCCAATTGTTGAATAAATACACTGCACGAGAACAATCTGTGGCAAGTATAATCCACTTTTATGCATCACTAGTCCAGAAAGGTCGTGAGTAGCATGCTTGCCCGAAGTAGACGAAGCGGCTGTAATATGGCCATTGCACGGCCTTTGCTGCTTTGCAACATATGAATTATGATGTACGGCGCAATTTTTATTGAAATAATGGATATTCTCTGGCTTCTTCGCCTGAGTGTACTCGTGAACGGACATTGGAAAAGCAAGAGAGAGAGGAAAAAAGATCACTAGAGCTGTACGTATATCTGTAAGTGTGTATATCCACATCGTGTTCGTACAAGGGTACAGCTTGTCGAACAATTCCTCTTAATGGCGGGCGTGTCCATTTCATAAAAAACGCGCCCTACGTTCATACGCCGCCAAAAGGGAACGCCTCATGAAAGCTTGTGCCGTCTCTCCACGCACGAAACAGCAAAACGGCACGTGTTCCTTGAGCACCGCATGCCAGCCGTTTATGTACGGCCGCATTTCATCAGCTGCATATGACGCTACGTTTGAGCCACCAACTGGAGAGCATATCAGGTGAAAATAGGTGGAAACATGGAAACCATCTGTTCGATCTCGTATGAAGGGACCAGATCTTTCTGTACCCCTTCATCTGGTATATTTTATATTTACCTCCCTGTCTGATGTGCATTTTATATGTCTGTCACCTTCCACCATATCAGCGAGTTGCTCCCGCCCTGGAAATCCAAAATTTCTCCATTCCTCCTCACGTCCCTAGAAACGCTCCTCTCAGACGACGAACATAACACCGGCGAGGAGGTCACCAGCAGCCCACATTGCTCCGACGCGGCCTCCCTATTCATCCCCAAGGTCCCCATCCATGCAGTTCATCTTCAGTGCCAGGACCCGAACGAACACCATGGGTTAGGGTTTGAGGATGGAAACAACAGCGCCGCAGATCGATTTTGGGCCGTCATTCAAGGTGATTCTACTGCCGTAGCTCGCTCCTCTAATTTGTTGCAGCTAGTCTATCATTCGGTTCTGTTATTGTTCCCCAATCTCAAGAAACTTTCATGTTCACTGTAGTGTTCTTGTGCACCGGCTTATGTTTGGTGAAACCTGACCAATAAATTGCTGCACTAGGAATATCAGGTCGACTTCTTTGACTCATATTCGGATGGAAAGCTCTGGTGCGGGAGGATCCAATCCAGATTTAGACAAAACGATTCCATAGCGTTCTTGAAGGAGACTTCACCCTATATCAAAACCTCACTCAAGGAGGAGCACGGGAGAGAAATCATGGTGGTAGCAGATGGAGGAGCAGCCGCTTGGGGTGCTGGAACAGGACGGGAATGAGCTCAACCATGGCGGCGGTGGCCGCGCAACGGCGTTTACTGGGATGTACGATATGTTGTTGGGATGGAACATAATACATAAGTAGTTCGTGGACTATTTTGCAAAATGTACCAGCACAGCTGCGGGTGGTTCTTTGTAAATGTGCTTGGTACATTTGGAGAACGATCCCAGCCGTTTAAACATGATCCGCTGGCTCAGATGAAGATTTTCAGGTTTCCAACAAGTAGCCTATTTTCACCTGATATGCTCTCCACCAACTGCGGCATTCACCATCGTTCTCGGTGCAACAAGAAGCCCCTGCTTTGAGCAAATTATCTATTATTTTTTTTTAAAAAATAAGGACCTTTAGCCCCTGCTTTCATTGAAGGCAAATAGATGGCCTAGAGTCCGATCCGAGGGATCGAACCCGGATGGCTGCACTCCCATTTGAAGCAGCAGACTAATCGAGCACCTTGCTCGGTCCCCAACCAATTATCTATTTTCAAGCTGCTATGTGCGGCATTTTTTGTCTTATGATTTATAGAGGAAGACTGATTCGTACTTCTCTATTATTTTTTTTGTCGTTAGAACAGACTTATTAATACAATTTGTATTAGTTATCTTATCCTAACGATAAGATTTTCAAAGCGAAGAGAGTATACTGAACTATTAGCGGAGTTTGCTTTTTATCCTACAATTACAAAATCGGGTGGGACTTCTCCAACTCATTAATTTGTTTGTTTATCCTTTCTTGTTGGTTTCGACGGTGGTTTTTGCTCACGTGGTGATTGTTGATCATTTTGACATTCAGTTCCATCTCTGTCTTCGAATTCTCCAGCAGCGCATGAAGGCGCGCCTCCATATCTTCCATCCGATTTGTATCCAAGTACGCTGACATTATTAGAAACACTTTAGCTCTCCGACAATGATGGAGGGCGGCAGGAGGATTGGGGCAGGGATTAACAATATAGCAGACTGCGGAGGAAGTGTGGTGGTCACTGCTGGGCCCGTAGCTACAATGCAAAGGCCACATAGGAGGCGGGCTGTTTGAGTCATGACGGCTGATGACTGTGATCCATGTTCGGAGACGGCAGACTATAGGGGAATAGGAGAGAGAGAGGAAAGAATAGGAAGAAGATAACATGGCACCTGAGATGCAAAGCCCATTACGCAACATAGTATAAAACTACTCTACAAACCATCCGAGAAAGTAAAACGAATATATGAAAAAGTTTATGTAGTCGCCCTATCTGACTTTGGTTTTGTAATCGAGGGATCAAAATTGCACAATGTGATAGTCTATGGAGGTAAATTGGACTTCTTCTGTCTCCTATTGTCGGACATCAACTCTCAAGGTTTCCACCAAATTGTTGAAGATACATCTGATCTTTGGCTTCATCGTTACAGTAGTCACCGTTGCGGACTCTGCCTTCAGCCTAGCCTCCTGCTTATATGCTACAGAATTGCTGTTAGTGCAATAATGGCTCCTCTGTAAGTATATAGTGGAACTAGCAAAGTACATGTGCGTTACGGATTTAAAAAAAATAAAACACTCTGGATGCTTTAAATAAAAAAAATCATTTACATAATATATTTGTTATACATATATAGTATTATTAATATTTTTACATGAAAAATCATATTTATATTATTGTTGATACTTCTTAATGTATCATTTTATATGCAGAAGCAATCATTTTCTCACCATTTTATACCCATATTCTCATCATAAATATGTTTTTTTATCTCTAATATTAACGATTTTGACATGTAGTGTTGTTTGAGATGTTGTAGAATTAGGTGAAATAATACGAAAAAGGTTCAAAGATGAGAAGTAGCAATATAAAACCCGACTCTGGGTTTCTCACAAGCCCATGACACCTACAAGATACCTTCGTACGTATATGAAATCCAACATGCAAATCCAAGAACGTGACCCAATGACTAAGTATTTATAGAAGGTTTATCCAAAAGGAAAAATCAATTTACGCAGTCTAGAAACAGCATTGTATTGCGTCGCGGTTTTGGACTTCAAGACTTGCTTCAATGGACAAAGTATGACTACGAAAGTTGTAGATTTCGTCGAGAGCTTTTCAGAACATATATGCATCATATTATTTGGACTTCGAAGCTATGAGATATAGGTCCCGCCAGAAGACGTGCGTAGAGGAGTCCGAATTAAAATAGATATTTTTGCATCGTATATTTGGACACAAAGACTTCCGAATCTATGAATCCATTGAATATAAAAGTTGTAGAACTTTTTAAAAGCTACGAAATAGAGTCCGAGTTTGTCTCATTTGAACTACGAACACGAGAGTTATTATTTTTGAAAGTCGGTGCTTAATATGGAAGGTATAAAACCGACTTGGATTCAATCTCTAACTTTGTGGACACGAAGTGAACGACCGCATCTCAATTAATAAGTTGTAGAGATTAGTGTTAAGTGGCATCCTCATAGTTTCCTTCAATACAGTAAAAAAATATTTCCAATTTCTACTCTGAGACATACTAAAAACACCGCCCAATACTTCATTAGATACAGTTCCGAGTGAGCATTGAACAAAAACAAAATCATATTGCAATGATCATTGCACTCTGTATCATGAGAACAACCGAACTGGATCAGGTCTAAGGTTAACATTATGATTTCCTTTTCAATCTAAATTCCAGTTGCGACACTGACAGTGGACAAACGCAAGGGATGCCATGTAATCACCAGACCTAAAGAGAGATTTGGACAGGCTGTTAGCATGCAAGCTCCATATAGACGTACAATGCACAGGGAAGGAAGTAGAACCTCGATCCGTAAGGCGACTTGCAAGCAGCCACGATGCAAGATTTTGCCATATCCGCATTCTTCTGTTCAGCATAAGTGTAGCAAGTAACAACTTTATATGAATGATCGGAATAGGAGAGAAATTATATTTATTGTAATAACCATTAGTAAATAAAGATATTACAAAAAACATTGCTCTTTAGTACTTTTGCTTTATGAGTGGAACTCTCCGTTAAAACGCTAAGCTGATATATGCTTCCTCCTAGTGATGTGCAAAATGAAAGATGCATCTATTTGCAATATTGGTACAAAAAGAAATCAAAATATGTTAACAAATTATATCATGACACAGAAGATATCAACTTTTCTAGCGCAAGGAAACTGAAGCATTGAAGTATAAGGTGTGTACGAATTCAAGTAAATCTGGTGGAAAATATACAGAGAAGCAAAATAAAAGTTTTCAGAAGAAGATTGTTGTTTGACTGACTAGAAGGCAACAAATTATCAATTCAACTCCTTCAAGAATGTTGAAATGGTCATGCATGGCCTAAACGTATGGTTTCATACCTGAGATTCATAATAAAGTCCAGCATACAATGAAGAGTAGAAGATCTCACCATCAGAGCCACGTGAAAAGTCCGAAACTAACTGAATACAAAAACGGGGTGACAAAGAAACTCCAAAACTGTCAATCAAATAATTAATTGAAACACATAGTGCATATACATATGGGAACTTCGTCAGCTAACATAACCTTTTCAGGGTCTCCGCCATCTTTAAACAGAGCATAAGCTTTACGCATTACAGGTCTCGAGTCCAAGCCAACCTAAATGAATTGAATGCACATTAACTTCCGATATGACTAGGAGAGCAATTTCTTATCAACAAATTTTCCTTTTCCAGGAACATGCCTCCAAAAATCGTTTCCTCGCGTCCTCTGTACCATACAGCTGAGCTTCACAAAGGAAGCACCATATAGATTCCTCAGTGTCATTCGGGTTCGCTGCAACATCCAGTCTGAACTGCTCTGCGCCGTCTTGGAACCTACATTTGTTCAGATACTAGACCGCGTTACAGTGTTTTCATCACATCGTTAGGATGGACGATCCTGGATAACAACCACTCGAATGGGATCATGTCTGCAGACCTGTCGAGGTAGTATAGTGACAGGCCCCTCTGCCAAAGATCTGAAATAAGACATAGAAACAGCTTCTCATTTCGGCAATGCAACTAACTTCTCACAAGACACAAAGTTAGGAGCTCGTACATTGCTTCTGGCGTGGATCTAACTCTATTGCTCTATCGAATTCCGTCAATGACCCAGCCACATCTCCCTGCAGTGCAACCGAATCAAGAAGACGTAATCTTTCAGAAGCCCGTCTCTGGTCCAAGAAGAATGTAAAACAGAACAGGGGCAGTACTGTAATTACGAAAGCAGAGTGGGGACACGAACGTAAGAAGATGTTTCCTTCTACCTGCAGGAAGAGCTGCATACCTCGCCGGACTGCGAGGGACGCGGCGGCGGCGCCGCCCGCGCCACCGGAGATGAAGTCCCATATGCCGGCAGCTGCTGGGAGGAGGAGCCGGCGAGGCACAGCTGGAGTAACCACCGGGGGATGCGGCGCCGGTGTGGCAGGCGGGACCCAGTGACGCTTGATGCGCCCTCCGGGGCCGGCGGGGAACGGGAACGAGGTCGTGGGAGGCTGGAGGGTCAGGGATGCTCGAGCCATTTCGTGCGTGTTCAGAACTTCAGATACAGTTTTTCAGCTTGTGATGGGGAACGTGAGGTGAATATTGCTCAAACCTCGAAGCTTAGGATACAAAAAATTCATGAAAAAATCATAGAAATTTTAGGTGCTCACAGTCACGGCAGTTACACGAGGTTGAATCCTTTGCTCTGAGAAAGACTATTCGCTCTGTTTTAAAATTATTATTACTATTAACTTTTTACTTATTTTGATCATTAGTTTTATGAAATCTTTCTAAAATCTATTACTTATAATTTGTTTATCACTAAAATATTTATAACATAATTTAAAATTTATAGATTTAAATTAATATTTTAAATAAAATAAATAATCAAATATAACTAAAAAGATCCATCTGACATGAATAATTTTAAAAGAAACAGTATCAATCTCCTGCACGGAATCTAAAAAGATGGAGGCACCGACTGCACTTTCTTGCACTTTCTTTTATAGGACGGACTAGAACAGTAGAAAAGCAACAACAGTAATTAATCAAATGGTTGCAGAATTATTGCAAGCGATGCCTAGCTGCCACATCATCTGATTGTACACATCTACCATGCAAAAAAAAAATGACGAGCTGCATATTGCCAAATCCCATTGGCACGTCTATTATTATTGGTGATTCTCCAATTGCTATCCAAATTATTTGGGAATCACAAAGGATTGGTTCGACACGCTTTGAATTCAATCCAAACAGATCTGTTTTGAAAACAGAATTGTCCACACATCTAATGAGATCTCTTTGTCTCTCTCTCCCCCCCTCTCCTTCAGCTTGCTCCCCATCTTATACTCCATGTTCTGCCTTCTTTTTCTTATTCCCTTTTCTATTGGTCACAAATAAAGGCATGTATTGGTTCACACAAGAAATTGTGGTTGGTGAATTATAGATAAGGTTGCTAACAAACCGGTTGATGCATTGATGAATGAATCAGGGTTTTATGATGATAGGAGTGTTTTACTATCTGCAAACCAGATGTCTATTGGAATTTGATCTATTTTAGTGGTCAATGTAAGAGAAATTCTAAAGCAATTTAATGGTAATAAATTGAGTTTATTCAGCCATTAGCATCCTCCATCAATTCGGAACCGTTATGTACTAATCAAGAGGATTAATACATGGTTAATTGAAAGTGCCTAGAGGGGGGGGGGTTTGAATAGGCAATTATCCCTGAAATTCACTTAATAATAAAAGTTAAATACGCAGTGTCGGACTTGTTCGACGATTATGGGTAAAGTCCGATGACTTGTCCGATGGCACGAGATAGAAAAGTAGATCGACCGGGTAAATATTAAAATTAGTATAAGGCAAGCTAGGAGCAAGTGAATACATGCAAAGGGAAGCTGAAAAAATAAGGAGAGCAACTAGCAAGCAATCTACACAACTTAATTTAAGAAATACGAAGCAAACCCTAACTAGGAAGTTTATGAGCAAGAACAAGTGAATGAAAGACAAGTAATTAAAGCACAAGATTTGTTCACCGAAGTTCAGCTCTACAAAGAAGCCTACGTCTCCGTTGAGGGATCCACAAAGGACCGGGTCTCTTTCAACCCTAACCTCTCCAAGTGATCACAAAGATCAAACATGGTTTTCCACTAGAAACTCCACAAAGAAGGGGTCAATACAAACTTCCCGAGGCGTCACCACATAAGTTGCGAGCTCTACGGGTATCTCTAACCGTCTAGGGGATGAATCCCCAAGAGTAACAAACACAATAGTTATCGGCGGTGAGGATAAACCAAGTACTCAAGAGGATGGAAGCTTGGAGTTGATGGAGCACTTCAATCTTCTCTCAATCCCTTCACAAATCAAGAGTGGAAGCAAGGGAGGAGAGTTGGGGAGAGAAAAGTGAGCTTGAGAGTGTTTTTGAGTGGAATGAGTGACCAACCGGCCAAAGGGCGAAGAGGGGTTCTATTTATAGCCCAATGGGGAAAAGAGCTATTGGAGACCTAATTTGTGAGATCTGTGTCGGACAAGTCCGATGGTCATCGGACATGTCCGATGAATCAAGGTGGCGTAGAAACTGGAGTCCGACTAGCTTGCCCGATGCCTTGGATAAGATGACCATCGGACGAGTCAAGTCCGATGGCCATCGGACATGTCTGACGACACAGGAGGGGCAAATGAACTGGAATCCGATGGACTTGTCCGATGGCTCGGACAAGTCCGATGGTCATCGGACAAGTCCAATGAAATAGGGTGGTAGGAGCACTGTACTCCGATGAAAGTGTTCAATGCGTCAGACTTTCCTCTGGTCATCGGACAAGTCCTACAACCCAAAGTGGCAGAGCTACTGGAGTCCGTTGGACTTGTCTGATGGGTCGGACAAGTCCGATGATTTTGCCCTGGAAAAATTTATTTGGCCTGCAAAGGGGAATTTTGCACTTAGTTCACCTTCGCTTTACACTTTTGTGTCCCTCTTAATAGTACGGCTTTTTCTATACTCAAGATTTAAAATAAAACTTCATGAACTTCATTCTTGAGCATATTTTAAATTTCATCTTTGAAGCACTTTACCATCTTCTTTTCTCCCTTTTCGTTTCTATGCATTTAATCATCAAACTTTGGCTTATTATCTACACACATGCTCATTAAAAGATTAGTCTATTCTTAATTGTATTGACGCCAATCATCAAAATAAAATTAGAGGCCTAGATGCACATTCAATCTCCCCCTTTTTAGTGATTGGTGACAATACAACTAAATTTCATAAAAATATGCAATAAAGGTTCAGTTTGTGATGAGGAGCTCCCCCTAAATATGTGCATGAGTAAGGAGATATGATATAATAACTAGTGCACATATTTAAAGAAAAAGTGTGAGAGCTTCCCCTAACACTATGCATACATGTTAATTTGCAACAATTGATCACAAAATATAGATGCAAATGACATGTTATTTCACACAAATGCAACAAGCTGAAGATAATCAATAAAGCACCAATATAATAAGCAAATAGAGTGCACAAACCAACCACAAAGGTAGCAAAATAGAGTTTTACAAACCAAATAGTGCCACAAATAGTTCAACTCCAATCACTCTCACAACTCAAAACCTAAAACGATAAGATAGATAGCTACTTCTCCCCTTTTGGCATTGAAGGTGCATCTAGGCCCCTAATTTTATTTTGGTGATTGGCGTCAATATAATTAAGAACGGACTAATCTTTTAATGAGCATGTGTATAGATTATGGTACAAAGTTTGGTGATTAAATGCATAGAAACAGAAAGGGAGAAAAGAAGATGGCAAAGTGCTTCAAGTTGAAATTCAAAATATGCTCAAGAATAAAGTTCATAGTATTTTATTTTAAATCTTGAGTATAGGAAAAGCCGTACTATTAAGAGGGACACAAAAGTGTGAAGCGGAGGTGAACTAAGTGCAAAATTCCTATTTCTAGGCCATACAAAAATTTCCAGGGCAAAATCATTAGACTGGTCCGATCCATCGGACAAGTCCATCGGACTCCAGTACCTCTGCCACTCTGGGTCGTCGGACATGTCCGACGGTCATCGAAAGTACGACGCATCGGACACCTTCATCGGAGTACAGTTCCCCTGCCACCCTTTTTCATCGGACTTGTCCGATGGACAAGACTTGTCCGAGCCATCGGACAAGTCCATCGGATTCCAGTTCCTCTGCCCCTCCTGTGCCGTCGGACATGTCCGATGGCCATCGGACTTGTCCGAGGCATCGGGCAAGCTTGTCGGACCCCAGTTTCTGCGCCACCCTGATTCATCGGAGATGTCCGATGACCATCGGACTTGTCCGACACAGATCTCAGAAATTGGGTCTCCAACAACTCTTTTCCCCATTGGGCTATAAATAGAACCCCTCTGCGCCCTTTGGCCGGGAGGGTCACTCATTTCCACTCAAAATCACTCTCAAGCTCACTCTGCTCTCCCCCAACTCTCCTCCCTTGATTCCACTCTTGATTTGTGAAGGGATTGAGAGAAGATTGAAGTGCTCCATCGAATCCAAGCTTTCATCCTCTTGAGCACTTGGTTCATCCTCACCGCCGACAACTATTGTGTTTGTTACTCTTGGGGATTCTTCCCCTAGACTGTTAGAGGTGCCTGTAGAGCTCCCAACTTGTGTGGTGACGCCTCGGGAAGTTTGTATTAACCCCTCCTTTGTGGAGTTTCTAGTGGAAAACCAAGTTTCATCTTTGTGGTCACTTGGAGAGGTTAGGGTTGAAAGAGACCCGGTCCTTTATGGATCCCTCAACGGAGACGTAGGCTTCTTTGTGGAGCTGAACTTCGGTGAACAAATCTTGTGCCTTGCTTGTGCTTTAAATTACTCGTGTCTCATTTACTTGTTCTTGCTCATAAACTTGGTAGTTACGGTTTGCTTCGTATTTCTTAGATTAACTTGTGTAAGTTGCTTGCTAGATGCTCTCCTTATTTTTACAGCTTCCCCTTGCTTATATTCACCTACTCCTAGCTTGCCTTACACTAGTTTTAACATTTACTCGGTTGATCTACTTTTCTATCTTGTGCCATCGGACAAGTCATCGGACTTTTCCTATAATCGTCGGACAAGTTTGACACTGCGCATTTGACTTTTTTTATTAAGTGAATTTCAGGGATAATTGCCTATTCACCCCCCCCCCCTCTAGGCACTTTCAATTGATATCAGAGCAAGGACCTTCTTGAAGGCTTAACCGCTTGAAGATAAAGATGACAAAGGGAAAAGAAATTTCCGCCTAGTGGATCGTCCGAAGCAAGGTCCGAGGGTGATGCACATGGAGAAAATCCAAAGATTGAAGATATTGATAAGGATGAGCTACCAAAAGCCTACAACAATGTTATGTTTGATTATGATGATCTCAAAGAAGATCGCATTGGGCAAGGGTCCGGTAGACTCCCCTACTTTGATAGACAATTTTATGATCATTGAAAATGCAAGATGATGATGTATTTGGAATCCATGAGTCCCCATGTTGCAAATATAACCGAGAATGGTTTCTTGTGAGAAAATAGAGACAATCTAACTCGTAAGTATCAAATCAACATTCATCATAATACGGTGGCTGCTAGTGCAATTGTTTCCGCACTGAGTGCCACCGAGTATGACAAGGTAGCCGGAATAAAGAATACCAACCAACTATGGAGAAAGCTTGAGGTTATCTATGAGGGCATTGATTCCGTCAAAGATGCAAGACTTGAAGAACTGCAAAATGAGTTCAACCTACTCATTATGGGTCCGGGAGAAGGCCCAAAAAAAGTTCATGATAGGCTCATGAGGATTGTGAATCAAAGAAGAGCTCTAGGAGCCAAAATGACCGACTTAGATATCAACAAGAGACTACTACAAGCATTGAGACTATAGGACAGCGACATTTGCTCAAACATTAGAGAGAAGGACAACTTCAAAACCTTCTCCACCGATGAAGTGCTTGGAAAGCTTCTTTCCCAAAAGCAACAAAATAATCAAGCCAACAAGATAAATGCCTTGATCAAGCAAATTGAGGGAGCAAATGGTGACAAAAAGGATGTGGCACTCAAAGCCACACAAGAGAAGAAAAAGAAAGTGATTGATTCTAGTAGTGAGGATAGTGATGATGAGATGGCCTTGCTTGTGAGGAGATTCAAGTCATTTCTCAAGAAAGATGGCTACAAGAAGAAAAGCTTTGACAAGGGCAAAGCGAGAAGATAAAAAAGAACTTGCTATGAATGTGGTGATGAAGGACATTTCATTGCGGAATGTCCAAAGAAGAAGAACAAAGATGATAGAAGGAAAGACAAGCACCATAAGAAAGACAAGAAGTACAAGAAGCATAGAATAGGTGAAGCTCACATTGGTCAAGAATGGAATTCTGATGATTCATCCTCTTCATCATCTTTCTCTTCCGAATCTGACTCGAATGACGGAGGCATTGCTACACTTGCCATTGGCGTCACTCCCACCAACACTTCTCTATTTGAGAGCTTGAGTGATGATGATGACGATAACACTCACAAGTGCCTCATGGCAAGAGGATTGAAGGTAACAAAGTCTAAACCCAAGCGTTCCTCTTATGCTAGTAGTAGTGATGATGATGTTAATGCTTCACTTCCTAAAATACTTGAATTCATGGAATTACTTGAAAAACAAAAGGAAGAAAATGATAGGCAAGAGGAGCTACTTGAGAAACAAGAAGACTTGCTTGTTCTTGAAAAGAAAAGAAACCTTGAACTAGAGAAGCTCCTAGAAGAAGAGAGAAAGAAAAATAATGACTTAACTATGTCTCTCACCAAGATTGAAAATACTTGTGAAAATGTCAAGAGCATTAAAGATGAAATTCAAGAGAAGTATGAGGATTTGGAAAAGACTCATAAGTCTCTTGAAGAACAATATAGGATTCTTTCAACTTTCACATCCTCCTCAAATAATTTTTCTCATGCCTCCACTAACAAAGGATGTGATAGATGCTATAATATTGATGTTGACGCTTGTGCTACTAATATCAAATTAATTGATGATTTGAACAAGCAAGTAAAGGCTCTTGAAAGCAAAATACAACATGAGAAAGATGTTGTCGATGATGAGAAAGCAAAGTATGCAAGAGGTACATACACATATACTAGAATGCCACATGTCATGGATGGCATTGGTTATGTTGAGGGTGCCAAGCATAATGCTCGGGAGAACAAGAATGTTGAGTTTATCAAGGAAGGATCTTACCAAAAGAAGCAAGCCAAGAACAAGAATATTAATCATCTTTCTCTTGTTAATGATTCTCATGCTAATATGCCTAATGCTACTTGTGCACTCTTCTATGATTTTGATGCTTCATATGTGCTTATGAGAAACATGCACGGACGTGTGTTTGCCAAATATGTTGGGCCATGCAACAAGAGGCCAAAAGCTTGTGTGTGGGTGTCCAAAGTGCTTGTGACTAATGTAAAAGGACCCAAACAAATTTGGGTACCTAACAACAAAGCTTAATTTGTTTTGTAGGACTATGTCTCCGGAGGATCAAGTTGGGTGATTGATAGTGGATGCACCAATCATATGACCGGAGACAAAAAGATGTTCAAGTCATTCGAGCCAAGTCATGACAAAAATGAGTACATCACATTTGGTGACAATGGAATGGGACAAGTACTAGGTTATGGTAAAGTCCCTCTCACTCCTTCATATTCCCTCTCTAAGGTTATGCTTTTTGATCACGTTGACTTCAATCTTTTGTCCATTTCACAATTTTGTAAAATGGGCTATGATTGTTTGTTCAACGAATGTGGTGTGACCGTCTATAAGAGGAGTGATGGCTCGGTTGCTTTTAAGGGTGTGCTTAAAGGAAAGCTTTATGTTGTGGACTTCTCCACGGATGAAGCTAGACTTGGTACATGCTTACTAGCAAAATCCAACATGGGATGGTTGTGGCATAGAAGGCTGGCCCATGTTGGTATGAGAAATCTTCACAAACTCCAAAAAGGCGGCCACATCATAGGACTAACCGACGTTTTCTTTGACAAGGATAAAATTTGTAGTGCATGCCAAGCGGGAAAGCAAGTTGGAGCATCACATCCCGCCAAGAATGTGATGACCACCACAAGGCCATTGGAGATGTTGCACATGGACCTCTTCGGCCCTGTCTCCTACATAAGTATTTGTGGTAACAAATATGATCTAGTAATTGTTGATGATTTTTCTCGGTTCACGTGGGTATTCTTTTTGCATGATAAAGGTGAAGTAAAAGATGTGTTCAAGACGTTCATGAAAAGAGCACAAAATGAATATGAAGTCAAGATCAAGAAAATAAGGAGTGACAACGGCACCGAATTCAAGAACACTCAATTTGAAGAGTATCTCGATGAACAAGGCATCAAGCATGAATTTTCGGCATCCTACTCCCCTCAACAAAATGGGGTAGCCGAAAGAAAGAACCGCACGCTCATTGAGATGGCAAGGACAATGCGTGATGAATACAAGACGTTCGACCATTTTTGGGCCGAGGCCGTCAACACCGCATGCCATGCCTCCAACCAGTTGTATCTCCATCGACTATTGAAGAAAACACCATATGAGCTACTAACCGGTAACAAGCCTAATATTTCCTACTTTCGTGTTTTTGGGAGCAAATGCTTTATGCTAAACAAGAAACCCAAGACTTCTAAGTTTGCTCCAAAAGTTGATGAAGGGTTCTTGCTTGGTTATGGGTCGAATGTTCATGCCTATCGTGTATTCAATAAAACCACCGGTTGTGTTGAAATCTCACGTGACGTGATATTCGATGAATCTAATTGCTCTCAAGGGGAGCAAGTTGTTAATGATGGTGTAGATGATGAAGCTCCTAGAAGTGTAATAAAAAGGATGGCCATTGGTGATGTGAGACCACAAGAAACATCAAGTATAGAAAATCAACCCTCTCCCTCAAGACAAAACCAACATAATGAGAATAAGGAATTAGATCACGCAAGTGGTCAAGATCAAGATGTTGGGAATCATGAACAAGCATCAAGCAATGATTCTCAAAGACATGATGAAGAGGTTGATAAAGATGGTGGTCAAGAAAGCTCACACCCACCGCACCCAAGAGTGCATCAAAATGTACAACGTGATCACCCCGTCGAGCAAATTCTTGGAGATATTGACAAGGGAGTAATCACTAGATCTTGAGTTAGTAATTTTTGTGAACATTACTCTTTTGTCTCTTCTATGGAGCCATTTAGGGTAGAGCAAGAACTTGAGGATGCGGATTGGGTGATGGCCATGCAAGAAGAGTTGAACAACTTCAGAAGAAATAAAGTGTGGACACTGGAGGAAAGGCCAAAGTACAAGAATGTTGTGGGCACCAAATGGGTGTTCCGCAACAAACAAAATGAAGACAATGTTGTGACAAGAAACAAGGCAAGGCTCGTGGCAAAGGGGTATTCACAAGTGGAAGGTTTGGATTTTGATGAAACTTATGCCCCCATAGCAAGGCTTGAATCTATTAGAATATTACTAGCTTTTGCTACTCACCATGATTTTAAGTTGTACCAAATGGACGTGAAAAGTGCATTCCTAAACAGGCCAATCAAGGAAGAAGTGTATGTGGAGCAACCACCGGGCTTTGAAGACTCTAAGTATCCTAACCATGTTTATAAACTCCATAAGGCACTCTATGGGCTTAAGCAAGGCCCGAGAGCGTGGTATGAATGCCTTAGGGATTTTCTTGTTAAAAAGGGTTTTCTCACTGGCAAGGCCGATCCAACCCTCTTCACTAAGCGTTTTGGTGATGATATCTTTGTATGCCAAATATATTTCGATGACATTATATTTGGCTCTACTAACCAAACCTTTTGTGATCAATTTAGCAAGATAATGACCAAAAGGTTCGAGATGTCCATGATGGGAGAATTGACATTCTTTCTAGGCTTCCAAGTGAAGCAACTCAAGGAGGGCACCTTCATATGTCAAGCAAAGTACACACAAGACTTATTGAAGAAATTTGACACGGACAAGGCAAAGCCCATCAAAACTCCCATGCCGACAAATGGTCACCTTGACCTCAACAAAAAGGATGAACCCGTTGATCAGAAGGTATATCGCTCCATAATTGGCTCTTTGCTTTATCTCTGTGCATCTAGGCCCGATATCATGCTCAGTGTATGTATGTGTGCACGTTTTCAAGCCGCTCCTATGGAGTGTCACATGGTGGCTGTTAAGAGAATATTGAGATATTTGGTTCACACACCGAACCTAGGGCTTTGGTACCCCAAGGGCTCAAAGTTCAATCTATTAGGCTATTCCGATGCGGATTATGCCGGGGATAAGGTAGATAGAAAGAGCACCTCCGGGACATGCCAATTCTTGGGTAGGTCCTTAGTGTCATGGTCATCCAAGAAACAAAACTCCGTTGCACTTTCCATGGCCGAAGCGGAGTATGTTGCAGCCGGTAGTTGTTGTGCACAACTACTTTGGATGAGACAAACTCTAAGGGATTACGGTTACAAGTTGAACCGTGTTCCACTCCTATGTGACAACGAGAGTACCATAAAGCTTGCTTATAACCCCATTGAGCATTCACGCACAAAGCATATAGATATCCACCACCACTTTTTGAGAGATCATTCCATCAAAGGGGATATCGAAGTTAGCCATGTGAGAACCGAAGATCAACTAGCCGACATATTCACCAAGCCCCTAGATGAGAAGAGATTTTGCTATCTTAGGAGTGAACTAAATATTCTTGACTCTAGCAATGTGTTGTAGAGAATATGCACATCTGAATGGTGACTGTTTTGTTATTACAAAAATTATTATTGTTTTATGTCAAAAACCTATTATTTGTGCTATTCAAGCTGGTTTTTTATCACTAGATCGAATCTTGATAAAATATGGCCATTGTTATGTTTTGTTGATTGTTGGCTGACCATAAGATGTCAAGACTTTCCATTAAACTATTTTTAAAGAAAATAAAAATCCTCTACTCTTTCCTGGCTGGGCTCTAATCTCTCTGGTCATTCTGGCATCGGGCAAGTCCGATAGTTGTCGGACATGTCCGATGGCGTCGGACAAGTTCGACTGGCATCGGACAAGTTCGACGGTCTAGGGTTCGACCCTATTTAACCCAGCCCGACTTACCCCTTCAGTCAACCCTTCCTCATTCATCTCCCTCATGTTCTCTCTCCTCAAGAACACCCTATTGGCGGCACCAAGGAGATCTCCCTCTCCCACCATCCATTGGAGCAAGTTTAGAGATCAAGAGGTCCTCCTCCATCAAAGAAGTCCGATCCCCCATCGTTTTTGCAAGGTTTAACCCTAATCCCCTCTCTCTTGGTTTCACCCTTAGGGTTAGGGTTATTGATTAATGCTAGTGCCAAATCTTGTTCCCTTGCATATTTGATCCATAGAGGTTGCCTCTAGTTAGTTGTTAGTGGAGTAGAAGAAGTTTGGGTACTTGTGGTAGGTGGATTTGTGAAGGATCTAGGTTTTTGGAAAAAACTGTGTGTCGTCGAACAAGTCCGATGACCGTCGGACAAGTCCGACGCATCGGACTTGCCCGATGATTATTGGACATGTCCGATGATCTGCAGTTTCTTCAAAAACCTGTACTCTTCATTGATTCTCCTCACCCCTATTCCTCTTTTTGACTCCCTCCTAACTTGTTGCTCGCCACATTTTCTCAGCATGTCTGACGTGGAAGCATCCCCCATGAGGGAGAAGAGGACCAAGACCGGCGAAGACCAAGGTCAAAGCCAACCCTCAAAGAGGAGGAAGGCCACTGCTGGGCGGATCCGCTGCACCAAACTGAAAGCCCTAGCTGCTAGAGAGGAGCCGGAAGAGACAAATGAAGTTGACAGTGTCATGCATCCTCCAGCAAAAATGGGAACTCTGACCGTGACAAGGTGAACTATTTTCATGCCTCCATTGAGACCTGCTCTGCGGCAAGGCTAACTAACTTCTATGATGGTGAGAAAGAAGCTTTTGATTTCCGCTTTCATGCACATTTTCATGCAGATTGGTACTGTTCCACCTATCTACACATGAAGACTGCAGTGGTTGAGATGAAGTGGCTTGATTGGGATCACATGAAGACAAGGAAGCATCCATTACTCGATCAAGTGCTGGCTGCCTATGAGCATCATGGTCTCAAGACCTTCCTGACTTTTCCAGTACTCTCGGAATAGGGAAATCATAGCTCAGTTTTATTTAACTGTCTATTTTGATAAGAATGCCAAAACCATGTCCTGGATGACGAATGGCACCAAGTATACCTGCTCCTAGAACCAGTTTGCTAGTATGATTGGACTTAAGCACACACGCAAGGAAAGGCACAAGGTTCACAAGGGAAATCATATGGATGCTGAGGACATGAGGTACATGTATGTGGACCCGGATAACTGCTCTCCTCCCAACTCTAATGGACTGAAACTATTCTTCTCAGTCTTGTTTCGGATCTGCAGGAGTACTTTAGCTCCAAGGGGAGGCAACTCTGACTGTATTCCTTCCTTTCAGAGGGATATTCTGCACTGGGTTCATGGGAACAGGAAATTTGATGTCTTTGACTATGTCTATCAGGAAATGTGGGACATCTCCATCTCTCCCAAGCGTGGCTGTGAATACGCTCCTCACATCATGTTCATGATTGAGAAGGTGTCGGGCTTAACCTTCAACAAGGATATTAAGCATCTGAGCCTGAAACCTCAGATTCCTTCTAACTGGACTCTTGACACCACCTCTGGCCAGTTCTTTGGAGCAGCTCAGCCTCCATCTTTAGCTGCACCACCTCAGCCACCTCGGGCTGCCCCTCAGGGCACTGGATCCTCTCATGTGCCTCTGCCTCCTCGCGGCAAGAGAAGTGGGATTATGAAGATGTTCAAATCCCTTATGAGCATGTGCAGGAGCATTAATCAGAGGCTCGATGTCATTGAAAGGAATCAAAAGGGTCTCTATGACCATTTTGGTATTGAGACTCCTCCTCCACCGTCCCCAGCTGAAGGCTCACCTCCTCCCACTCTTCATGATGACCCCACCTTCACCGTCGAGGAGATGAACTACTTTGGGTTCTACCCGACTCCTCCTCCTTTCTCTTCTGGCGTAGGTTCGAGTGCTCAACACATTCGCTTTGAGGATGATGACGGCGAAGGTGGTGAAGATGAAGCTGCCCATGCTCTTCGCCAGCGCAAAGGGAAAGAACCGACTATTGATGAGGAAGAAGAGGAAGAAGGCGACAATGATGATGAAGACTATGAGTTCTCCGACGACTAGAGCTCTCATCACCTTCTACCCGCACTTTTCTCCTTTTTGGGTGTCTTGATGCCAAAGGGGGAGAAGTGTAGTTATCTCAGTTTTTTTTATCTTAGTTTGTGAGTTGTGAGTGAGTTCGGAGTTGAATTATTTATGGCACTATTTGGTTTGTAAAACTCTATTTTTGCTATCTATGTGGTTGGTTTGTGCACTTTATTTGCTTATTGTATTGGTACTTTGTTGATCATCTTGTTATTTGCATTTTGTCTATCTTGTGTGATCTATTGGTGCAAATTAACAAGTATGCATAGTTTTAGGGGGAGCTCTCACGTTTTTTTTAATATGTGCACTTGTTATTATCTCATATCCTCTCACTCATGCACATATTTAGGGGGAGCTCCTCATCACAAACTGAACCTTCATCGCATATTTTTATGAAATTTAGTTGTATTGTCATCAATCACCAAAAAGGGGGAGATTGAAGGTGCATCTAGGCCCCTAATTTTATTTTGGTGATTGGCATCAATACAATTAAGAACGGACTAATCTTTTAATGAGCATGCGTGTAGATTATGGTATAATGTTTGGTGATTAAATGCATAGAAACAGAAAGGGAGAAAAGAAGATGGCAAAGTGCTTCAAGCTGAAATTCAAAATATGCTCAAAAATGAAGTTCATAGTATTTTATTTTGAATCTTGAGTATAGGAAAAGCCGTACTATTAAGAGGGACACAAAAGTGTGAAGCGGAGGTGAACTAAGTGCAAAATTTCTATTTCTAGGCCATACAAAAATTTCCAGGGCAAAATCATCGGACTTGTCCAACCCATCGGACAAGTCCATCGGACTCCAGTACCTCTGCCACTCTGGGTCGTCGGACATGTCCGACGGTCATCGAACTTGTCCGATGACCAGAGGAAAGTCCGACGCATCGGACACTTTCATCGGAGTATAGTTCCCCTGCCACCCTTTTTCATCGGACTTGTCCGATGGACAAGACTTCTTCGAGCCATCGGACAAGTCCATCGGATTTCAGTTCCTTTGCCCCTCCTGTGCCGTCGGACATGTCCGATGGCCATCGGACAAGTCCGATGGCCAACTTATCTGAGGCATCGGGCAAGCTTGTCGGACTCCAGTTTCTGCGCCACCCTGATTCATCGGACATGTCCGATGACCATCGGATTTGTCCGACAAAGATCTCAGAAATTGGGTCTCCAACGACTCTTCTTCCCATTGGGCTATATATAGAACCCCTCTTCGCCCTTTGGCCGGGAGGGTCACTCATTTGCACTCAAAATCACTCTCAAGCTTACTTTGCTCTCCCCCAACTCTCATCCCTTGATTCCACTCTTGATTTGTGAAGGGATTGAGAGAAGATTGAAGTGCTCCATCGACTCCAAGCTTTCATCCTCTTGAGCACTTGGTTCATCCTCACCGCCGACAACTATTGTGTTTGTTACTCTTGGGGATTCTTCCCCTAGACGGTTAGAGGTGCCCGTAGAGCTCCCAACTTATGTGGTGACGCCTCGGGAAGTTTGTATTAACCCCTCCTTTGTAGAGTTTCTAGTGGAAAACCAAGTTTGATCTTTGTGGTCACTTGGAGAGGTTAGGGTTGAAAGAGACCCGGTCCTTCGTGGATCCCTTAACGGAGACGTAGGCTTCTTTGTGGAGCTGAACTTCGGTGAACAAATCTTGTGCCTTATTTGTGCTTTAAATTACTCATGTCTCATTTACTTGTTCTTGCTTATAAACTTGGTAGTTAGGGTTTACTTCGTATTTCTTAGATTAACTTGTGTAAGTTGCTTGCTAGTTGCTCTCCTTATTTTACAGCTTCCCCTTGCTTATATTCACCTACTCCTAGCTTGCCTTACACTAGTTTTAACATTTACTCGGTCGATCTACTTTTTTATCTTGTGCCATCGGACAAGTCATCGGACTTTCCCTACAATCGTTGGACAAGTCCGACACTACGCATTTGACTTTTATTATTAAGTGAATTTCAGGGATAATTGCCTATTCACCCCCCCCCCCCCCCCTCTAGGCACTTTTAGGCATCAAAACACCAAAAAGGAGAAAAGCTAAAACACGAGCAAGAAGAATCTTCTACTCCTCATCATAGTCTTCATCTTCGTCCTCTTCATCTTCATCCTCATCGTCTTCTTTGTTGATGACTGGGGCCTTGCCTTTGCGCTCACGAAGAGCATATGCAACGGAATCCTCTTCTTCCTTGTTTTTGTCCTCATCATCATCAAAGCGGACATGCTGTCCACTAGAGGTTGCTCCAGTGCTAAACTGAGGGGACGGAGGATAGTAGCCAAAGTAGTTCATCTCCTCTGGAGTGAAAGAGTCAGTCGGATCAGCATAAGTAGGAGGAGGAGGTGCTTCCGTGGGAGAAGGTGGAGGAGGCTCAATACCAAAGTGATCAAAAAGTGCTTGCTGATTCCTCTCGATGACATCCATCCTTTGCTTAATGTTCTGACACATTCCAAGGAGAGATTTAAACATCTTCATTATTCCACTTCTCTTCCTACGAGGTGGCGGAGGCACACGAGATGATCCAGTGCTCCTAGTAGCAGTCCTAGGTGGCTGAGGAGATGCAGCAGAAGAAGGGGGCTGAGCTGCTCCAAAATACTAACCAGATGTAGTATCGGGAGTCCAGTTAGAAGGAATCTGAGGTTTGAGACTCAGATGCTTCATATCCTTGTTGAAAGTCAATCCCGAGACCTTCTCAATCATGTACATAATGTGAGGAACGTATCCACAGCCACGCTTGGGAGGGATTAAGATGTCCCACATCTCCTGATAGACATAGTCAAAAGCATCAAACTTTATATTCCCATGAACCCAGTGCAGGATATCCCTCTGAAAGGCAGGGATACGGTCAGAATTGCCTCCCCTTGGAGCTAAGGTACTCCAGCAGATCCGAAACAAGACTAAGAAGAATGGTTTCAGTCCATTGGAGTTAGGAGGGAAGCAGGTGTCCGGGTCCACATACATGTACCTCATGTCCTCAGCATTCATGTGATTTCCCTTGTGAATCTTATGCTTCTCTTTGTGAGAGTGCTTGAGTCCAATCATAGTAGAAAACTGGTTCACTGAGCAGGTGTACTTTGTGCCACTTGTCATCATCAAAGTACACGGTAGAATAAAACTGAGCTATGATCTCCTTGTTCCAAGAGTAGTTAAAGGTGAGGAAGGTTTTGAGTCCACGGTGCTCAAAGGCTGCAAGCACTTGATTGAGCAGCGGATGCTTCCTTGCCTTCATATGATCCCCATCCAGCCACTTCATGTCAACAGCTGCATTCTTCATGCGGAGGTAGGTGGAGCGGTACCAATCCGCATGAAAATGTACATGAAAGCGGAAATCAGAAGCTTCTTTCTCACCAGCATAGTGGTTGGTTAACCTTGCCTCAAAGCAGGTCTCAATGGAGGCATGAAGGTAGTTCACAATGTCCCAGTGAGAGTTCTCCACTTTAGCTGGAGGATGCATGACCCGAATGAGATCCTCAGGTTCTTCTGGCTCCGTTCGATCAGCTGCTCTCAGGGTGGTGCGACGGATGCGCTTAGTAGTGGCCTTCCTCCTCTTTGGGGCTTGGCTTTGACCTTGCTCTTCACTAGTCTTGGTCCTCTTCTCTTTCAAGGGGGATGCTTCCACGTCAGACATGCTGAGAAAATATGGCGGGCAACAAGTAAGGAGGGATTCAAAAAGAGGAATAGGGGTGAGGAGAATCAATGAAGAGCTCAGGTTTTTGAAGAAACTACAGGTCATCGGACATGTCCGATAATCATCGGGCAAGTCCGATGCGTCTGACTTGTCTGATGGTCGTCGGACTTGTCTGATGACATGCAGTTTTTCCAAAAACCTAGATCCTTCACGAATCCATCTACCACAAGTACCCAAACTTCTTCTACTCCACTAACAACTAACTAGAGGCTACCTCCATGGATCAAATATGCAAGGGAACAAGATTTGACACTAGCATTGATCAATAACCCTAACCCTAAGGGAGAGAGAGGGGATTAGGGTTAAACCTTGCAAAAACGATGGGGTATCGGACTTCTCCGATGGAGGAGGACCTCTTGACCTCCAAACTTGCTCCAATGGATGCTGGGAGAGGGAGATCGCCTTGGTGCCGCCAATGGGGGTATTCTTGAGGAGAGAGAATGTGAGAGAGATGAATGAGGAGGAGTTGATCAAAGGGGTAAGTCGGGCTGGGTTAAAAGGGTCGAAACCTGGACCATCGGACTTGCCGACGCTAGAGGGGACAGAGTATGAGTCCCAACCGAAAAGAGATGGAAATTTTCAAAAATAGTTTGATGGTAAGTCTTGACATCTTATGGTCAGCCAACAATCAACAATTCATAACAATGACCATATTTTTTCAAGATTCGATCTAGTGATCAAAAACCAACTTCAATAGCACAAATAATAGGTTTCTGACATAAAACAATAATTTTTACAATAACAAAACAATCACCATTCAGATGTGCACATTCTCTACATCACATTGTTAGAGTCAAGAATATTTAGTTCACTCCTAAGATGGCAAAATCTCTTCTCATCTAGGGGCCTTGTGAATATATCGGCCAATTGATCATCGGTTCGCACATGACTAACTTCTATATCCCCTTTGATAGAATGATCTCTCAAGAAGTGATGGCGGATATCTATATGCTTTGTGCGCGAATGCTCAACGGGGTTATAAGCAAGCTTTATGGCACTCTCATTGTCACATAGGAGTGGAACACGGTTCAACTTGTAACCGTAATCTCTTAGAGTTTGTCTTTATCCAAAGTAGTTGTGCACAACAACTACCGGCTGCAACATACTCCGCTTGGATGACCATGACACTAAGGACCTACCCAAGAATTGGCATGTCCCGGAGGTGCTCTTTCCATCTATCTTATCCCCGGCATAATCCGCATCGGAATAGTCTAATAGGTTGAACTTTGAGCCCTTGGGGTACCAAAGCCCTAGGTTGGGTGTGTGAAGCAAATATCTCAATATTATCTTAACGGCCACCATGTGACACTCCATAGGAGCGGCTTGAAAACGTGCACACATAGACACTAAGCATGATGTCGGGCCTAGATGCACAAAGATAAAGAAAAGAGCCAATTATGGAGCGATATACCTTTTGATCAACGGGTTCTTCCTTTTTGTTGAGGTCGAGATGGCCATTTGTTGGCATGGGAGTTTTGTTGGGCTTTGCCTTGTCCATGTCAAATTTCTTTAATAAGTCTTGTGTGTACTTTGCTTGACATATGAAGGTGCCCTCCTTGAGTTGCTTCACTTGGAAGCCTAGAAAGAATGTCAATTCTCCCATCATGGACATCTCGAACCTTTTGGTCACTATCTTGCTAAATTTATCACAAAAGGTTTGATTAGTAGAACCAAATATAATGTCATCAACATATATTTGGCATATAAAGATATCATCACCAAAACGCTTAGTGAAGAAGGTTGGATCGGCCTTGCCAATGACAAAACCCTTTTTAACAAGAAAATCCCTAAGGCATTCATACCATGCTCTTGGGGCTTGCTTAAGCCCATAGAGCGCCTATTGGAGTTTATAAACATGGTTAGGATACTTAGAGTCTTCCAAGTCTGGTGGTTGCTCCACATACACCTCTCCCTTCATTGGCCTATTTAGGAATGCACTTTTCACGTCCATTTGGTACAACTTAAAATCAAGGTGAGTAGCAAAAGCAAGTAATATTCTAACAGACTCAAGCCTTGCTACGGGAGCATAAGTTTCATCAAAATCCAAACCTTCCACTTGTGAATACCCCTTTGCCATGAGCCTTGCCTTGTTTCTTGTCACAACACCATCTTCATTTTGTTTGTTGCGGAACACCCATTAGGTGCCCAACACATTCTTGTTCTTTGGTCTTTCCTCCAATGTCCACAATTTATTTCTTGTAAAGTTGTTCAATTCTTCTTGCATGGCCATCACCCAATCCCCATCCTCAAGTGCTTGTTCTACCCTAAATGGCTCTATAGAAGAGACAAAAGAGTAATGTTCACAAAAACTACTAACTCAAGATCTAGTGATTACCCCCTTGTCAATATCTCTAAGAATTTGCTCGACGGGGTGATCACGTTGTACATTTTGATGCACTATTGGGTGCGGTTGGTGTGAGCTTTCTTGACCACCATCTTTATCATGTATTTGAGAATCATTGCTTGATGCTTGTTCATGATCCCCAACATCTTGATCTTGACCACTTGCGTGATCTATTTCTTCATTCTCATGATGTTTGTTTTGTCTTGAGGGAGAGGGTTGATTTTCAATACTTGATGTTTCTTGTGGTCTCACATCACCAATGGTCATCCTTTTTATTACACTTCTAGGAGCTTCATCATCTACACCATCATTAACAACTTGCTCCCCTTGAGAGCCATTAGATTCATTAAATGTCACGTCACGTGAAATTTCAATACAACCTGTGGTTTTGTTGAATACACGATAGGCATGAACATTCGACCCATAACCAAGCAAGAAACCTTCATCAACTTTTGGAGCAAACTTAGAAGTCTTGAGTTTCTTGTTTAGCATAAAGCATTTGCTCCCAAAAACATGAAAGTAGAAAATATTAGGCTTGTTACCGGTTAGTAGCTCATATAGTGTTTTCTTTAATAGTCGATGGAGATACAACCGGTTGGAGGCATGGCATGCAGTGTTGATAGCCTCGACCCAAAAGCAGTCGGACGTCTTGTATTCATCAAGCATTGTTCTTGCCATCTCAATGAGCATGCGGTTCTTTCTTTCGGCAACCCCATTTAGTTGAGGGGAGTAGGGTGCCGAAAATTCATGCTTGATGCCTCCTTCATCGAGGTACTCTTCAACTTAAGTGTTCTTGAATTCGGTGCCGTTGTCACTTCTTATTCTCTTGATCTTGACTTCATATCATTTTGTGCTCTTTTCATGAATGTCTTGAGCACATCTTTTACTTCACCTTTATCATGCAAAAAAAATACCCACGTGAAGAAAGAAAAGTCATCAACAATTACATGACCATATCTATTACCACCAATACTTATGTAGGAGACAGGGCCGAAGAGGTCCATGTGCAACATCTCCAATGGCCTTGTGGTGGTCATCACATTCTTGGCAGGGTGTGATGCTCCAACTTGTTTTTCCGCTTGGCATGCACTACAAATTTTATCCTTCTCAAAGCAAACGTCGGTTAGTCCTATGAGTATGCACCTCTTGCATACTTTACCTTCTCATTATCAGCAACATTTTTCTAATGTTGTATTTTGCTTTCAAGAGCTTTTACTTGCTTGTTCAAATTATCAATCAATTTGATATTAGTAGCACAAGTATCAACATCAATATTATAGCATCTATCACATCCTTTGCTAGTGGAAGCATGAGAGGAATTATTGGAGGAGGATGTGAAAGTTGAAAGAATCCTATATTGTTCTTCAAGAGACTTATGAGTCTTTTTCAAATCCTCATACTTCTCTTGAAGTTCATCTTTAATGCTCTTAACATTCTCACAAGTATTCTCAATTTTAGTGAGAGACATAGTTAAGTCATTATTTTTCTTTCTCTCTTCTTCTAGGAGCTTCTCTAATTCAAGGTTTCTTTTCATTTCAAGAATAAGCAAGCCTTCTTGTTTCTCAAGTAGCTCCTCTTGCCTATCATTTTCTTCCTTTTGTTTTTCAAGTAATTCCATAAATTCAACCATTTTGGGAAGTGAAGCATTAACATCATCATCATCATCATCATCATCATCATCATCATCATCACTACTAGCATAAGAGGAACGCTTGCGTTTAGATTTTGTTACCTTCGATCCTCTTGCCATAAGGCACTTATGAGTGTCATCATCATCATCATCACTGAAGCTCCTAAATAGAGAAGTGTTGGTGTGAGTGACGCCAATGGCAAGTGTAGCAATGCCTCCCTCATCCGAGTCGGATTCGGAGGAGGAAGATGATGAAGAGGATGAGTCATCGGAATTCCATTCTTGGCTAATGTGAGCTTCACCTCTTCTATGCTTCTTGTACTTCTTGTCTTTCTTGTGGTGTTTGTCCTTCCTTCTTTCTTCCTTGTTCTTCTTCTTTGGACATTCCGCAATGAAATGTCCTTCATCACCACATTCATAACAAGTTCTCTTTGACTTTATTGCTTTGCCTTTATCATGGCTTTTCTTTTTATAGCCATCTTTCTTAAGAAATGACTTGAATCTTCTCACAAGTAGAGCCATCTCATCATCACTATCTTCATCACTAGAGTCAACCACTTTCTTCTTCTTCCTTTCTTGCTTTTCTCGTGTAGCATTGAGTGCTACATTATTTTTTTCACCATTTGCTCCCTTAATTTGCTTGATTTAAGGCATTTATTTTGTTGGCTTGATCATTTTGTTGCTTTTAGGAAAGAAGCTTCCCGAGCACTTCATCGATAGAGAATGTTTTAAAGTTATCCTTCTCCCTAATGTTTGAGCAAATGTTGCTATCCCAAGGTCTTAATGCTTGTAGTAGTCTCTTGTTGATATCCAAATCGGTCATTCTAGCTCCTAGTGCTCTTCTTTGATTCACAATTCTCATGAGCCTATCATGAACTTCTTTTAGGCCTTCTCTCGGACCCATGATGAACAAGTTGAACTCATTTTGTAATTTTTCAAGTCTTGCATCTTTGATGGAATCAATGCCCTCATAGATAACCTCAAGTTTTCTCCATAGTTGGGTGGCATTCTTTATTTTGGCTACCTAGTCATACTCGGTGGCACTAAGTGCGGAAACAATTGCACTAGCAGCCACGACATTGCGATGAATGTTGATTTGATCCTTACAGGTTGGATTGTCTCTATTTTCCCACAAAAAACCATTCTCGGTTATACTTGCAACATAAGGACTCATGGATTCCAAATACATCATCATCTTGCATTTCCAATGATCATAAAATTGCCCATCAAAGTAGGAGAGTCTATCGGACCCTTGCCTAATGCAATCTTCTTTGAGATCTTCATAATCAAACATGATATTATTGTAGGTTTTTAATAGCCCATCTTTATCAATATCTTCAGTCCTTGGATTTTTTTCAAATACATCATCCTCGGTCTCTGCTCCGGATGTTCCACTAGGCGGAATTTCCTTTCCCTTTGTCATCTTTATCTTCAAGCGGTTAAGCCTTCAAGCAGATCCTGCTCTGATACCAATCGAAAGTGCCTAGAGGGGGGGGGTGAATAGGCAATTATTCCTAAAATTCACTTAATAATAAAAGTTAATTGCGCAGTGTCGGACTTGTCCGACGATTGTGGGTAAAGTCCGATGATTTGTTGGATGGCACGAGATAGAAAAGTAGATCGGCCGGGTAAATATTAAAATTAGTACAAGACAAGCTAGGAGCAAGTGAATATAAGCAAAGGGAAGCTGAAAAAATAAGGAGAGCAACTAGCAAGCAATCTACACAACTTAATTTAAGAAATACGAAGCAAACCCTAACTAGCAAGTTTATGAGCAAGAACAAGTGAATGAAAGACAAGTAATTAAAGCACACGATTTGTTTACCGAAGTTTAGCTCTACAAAGAAGCCTACGTCTCTGTTAAGGGATCCACAAAGGACCGGGTCTCTTTCAACCCTAACCTCTCCAAGTGATGACAAAGATCAAACATGGTTTTCCACTAGAAACTCCATAAAGAAGGGGTCAATACAAACTTCCCGAGGCGTCACCACATAAGTTGGGAGCTCTACGGGTACCTCTAACCGTCTAGGGGATGAATCCCCAAGAGTAACAAACACAATAGTTGTCGACGGTGAGGATAAACCAAGTGCTCAAGAGGATGGAAGCTTGGAGTTGATGGAGCACTTCAATCTTCTCTCAATCCCTTCACAAATCAAGAGTGGAAGCAAGGGAGGAGAGTTGGGGAGAGAAAAGTGAGCTTGAGAGTATTTTTGAGTGGAATGAGTGACCAACCGGCCAAAGGGCGAAGAGGGGTTCTATTTATAGCCTAATGGGGAAAAGAGCTATTGGAGACCCAATTTGTGAGATCTGTGTTGGACAAGTCCGATGGTCATCGGACATGTCCGATGAATCAAGGTGGCGCAGAAACTGGAGTTCGACTAGCTTGCCCGATGCCTCGGATAAGATGACCATCGGACGAGTCAAGTCCGATGGCCATCGGACATGTCCGACGGCACAGGAGGGGCAGAGAAACTGGAATCCGATGGACTTGTCCGATGGCTCGGACAAGTCCGATGGTCTTCAGACAAGTCTGACGAAATAGGGTGGCAGGGGCACTGTACTCCGATGAAAGTGTTCGATACGTCAGACTTTCCTCTGGTCATCGGACAAGTCCGATGACCCAAAGTGGCAGAGCTACTGGAGTCCGTTGGACTTGTCTGATGGGTCGGACAAGTCCGATGATTTTGCCCTGAAAAAATTTATTTGGCCTGGAAAGGGGAATTTTGCACTTAGTTCACCTCCGCTTCACACTTTTGTGTCCCTCTTAATAGTACGGCTTTTTCTATACTCAAGATTTAAAATAAAACTTCATTAACTTCATTCTTGAGCATATTTTGAATTTCATCTTTGAAGCACTTTACCATCTTCTTTTCTCCCTTTTTGTTTCTATGCATTTAATCATCAAACTTTGGCTTATTATCTACACACATGCTCACTAAAAGATTAGTCTATTTTTAATTGTATTGACGCCAATCACCAAAATAAAATTAGGGGCCTAGATGCACCTTCATTAATGCCATAATTGGAGTTAATAAGCTAGCCATACTATTAACTACTAATTAGAGAGTGCAATTAGTGAGAAAACAGCTCCCTGAGGGCAATCGTGCCTATATAAGGCCATAAAGACGTACATGTTTTGGGACTAACGATTCATTCCTTTCTACACTTCATATTCCATTGAGAAAACTGTGTTGTGGTGTTGAGCTGCTCTAATCTCGCCGGCTCTTTTCCTTAGCGTTGTGACACCCCACTTTCCGGGACGTCCTGTGCATCTTGTACCAATCCCTGGATCAGTAGTTGATACACACAATTCGATTATCTCAAATACATATAGTACTAAAATACGATAATATATGGATGACTTACCAAACATGGCTAAGTTACAATGCAGCGGAAATTGGGCACGAAAGACTGGTTCACTTCAATCCATCACTTCACATCACATCCATCCACAGGCAACTTGAGCATACGACGAAACCCTACTGCTTTTACTCTTCGGGAGTTCGTTCACTAAAAACCATAAATAGCAAACCGTGAGTACATAAGGTACTCAGCAAGCACTAACACTACTCAAAGATAAAATCATGCATTAAGGCTATAGCAAGGATGTAGGCAAGGGGTTTAATATTTGCGCTAGCAGCTAAGCAAGCGGGTTCACTAAGAATAGATATTAAGGAAAGAGGGGACCTATCAATATTTTTAGTAGGTTGGCCCTGAGTGAGATTACAATCAATCCCAACAGTTCCCATATTTTAAAAGGATGGATCTCCATATTCAAACCTTGCACTTCCAAAACACGGATATCACATCACCCACTCACATCTCACGTGGACTGATTTGTGGCTAATCAACGGGAGCCCAATGATTGGTGTGCCATGAGCAGTGACAACGGACATCCGAATGATTTAGGGTTAACTCTACAGAGCTTAGTATGCTGTACCCACATGCTATGTGCTCTTAGCTACGGATCACATAACACTCCCACTTCACCCCGGCACGCCCACAAGTCCACCACGGAGCTCAGGGATTCCACCATGACACACAGTCATATCACCACAACAAAGGCACACATCCAACAATTTTGCCAAGTACTAGACTTATCACCATTTCACTGCACCGAACCCTGAGTCTGTTTCTACTTCGCCGGGTGATACTTCCTTGCTGCATTAACCAGGATCCGTGTTAGTCCTGCCCATACAGGTTCTGTGGTCGTACTGAAAATATCACCAAGTTGAGGTCTTGCTATCGTTCCTGAGCGGCCGGGTGAGCACTCATTCACGACAGGTGGATCTACACCAAACACACCATCACCAAGTACTCTGCACCAGTACTAAGGAGTCTCGCCCTCAACCAAGTACATCCCACCCAGTATCACCATCACACAGTTGGTTTAACACCCATCCACACCGTACTTACACGCACACCATCACACACGTTTTCACCCATTTTTGAAATAGAGGTATATAGAATGGTGTCACGATGAACCTCATCGCGGGGTTCCTAAGCGCTTCTAAGCATAGCAATATTCCGTACATTAGGCGTCTAATGTCAGTGTCTGTGGAGCTTACGGGGTGGTAGGGTAAGGCATACAAGGAGGGGTTGTGGTAACAACGATGGAATTACCAATAATCAAGTAGGTAGCAATCATGCAAGCAAGTCACACAATAGCACTCAAGAGAGCATGCAATATAGAGTAGGCTCTAAGTAAGTTTTCTAGACTATAGTGATAGGATAAATATGATCAAGGTGATGTTAGAGCTTACCTGGTAACGCTTATCCTTAAATTGTCATGATTTACGTCGCCTCGTGTAATGGCGTCGGAGTCCGTCTCGAGACTTAGGCCTCCGGGCTTCATCTCCAATATTGGGCTCCTCAGGTTCTTCGCGTGCTATGGTACATGACGCTAGCACGAAGAAAATAAAATAAATAAGAAACAATCAATACTCCAATTAAAACTCCAGATAGAATATTTGGGGTGGTTCGGTGTATACTAGGAGATTTAGGTAGGTCGGGGCTTGGTGTGTAAGTTTTGGGTTTACAGGGTATGATTTGGGTAGGTCGGGTCTTAGAAGATTGACGGCGGAAGAATCGGTGAAATCGGAGGTCGAACGGTAAAGTTATGGTGTTAAAGGGAACAAGGTGGACATCATGGCAGAAAAGGTTATGGTGCGTGGTAAAAGGTTCCTCATGTCAGGACGATCGCGTGGGCGTGAGAATCGTCCGAAACGGAGTTACAGTTGAAGAGTTATGGGTTCTGGAATTTCTAGAGGCTTTTCTATAATTTTAGAAAGTTTTAGGGACCTTTTTGTAATTATAGAGAAGTCTAGGGGCCTGGTTGTAAAAGGTGGAGGGGCTAAAATATAATTACAAAAAGTCTAGGAGTCTTTCTGTAAAAGATCTAGGCTAGAACAGACTTATAGTGAAGGTGAGGGGCTTATGTGTAAAAGGGCATAACTCTGGGATTTTCCAGCATTATTTTTGTGTAGGAAAGTATGTGGACCAGGTGCATGGGGTCATGGACCAGGCCGGTGGACTCGGTCTATGGGTTGTAGTGGATCAGGGGGGGTAAATGCAAAAAGGCTTAACTAAAAATAGGAGGGGGCTGATTTTGGAAGAGTGGAGGGGCTAGATTGCAAACTGCCATGTGCTCACGTGAAAGATCAGAGGCGTCTTCTTCCTCGCTTCTGCTCGTCCCAAACCGAGTTCTGGAGCTTGGGGCCACTGGGGAAAGAGAGGGGAGAGTGGCCGGAGAGAGGGGGAAACGGTGCGCGGGCTCGTCGCGTGTCCGTCTGTGGTGGAAGCTCGGGGAGAGGATGCCGGGGCACGGTGTATTAGGTGGATGAATGGCCATGGATGGGAGCTTGGTGGAAGGGGAAAAGCTCGAATTGGGGCTGATCAAGGGAAGGGAGGAGGCAGAGCTGGTGTTGTTGCGGAGTGGGGAGCACGACGCATCCATTTATAGGCGGAGGGGAGGGAGTACAGGGCGGTGAGCCACCGGGCGGCACGTGGAGCTCGGCTAGCGACAATGGCGACACTGTGTTCTGTGCGCGGTTAGGCGGCGTGAAGCTCGTGCGCGAGTCGTCGAGCGGAGGCGGCGCGTCGCGTAGTGGGGGAGGCGCGATAAGGGGCTGTAGGCGGAGGCGATGGCTCAGAGCGACTTCAATGGCGCGGCGACGGGGGAGAACTTGCTCGCTATCAATGGCGACACTGTGAACTGGGTGGTACAGGGCGATGGGACGTGTCCGCGGCAGCGGCATGCGCATGAATGCGGTCGTCGTCGTGCGGGAGTTGACGCGCGGATGCTGGAGAAACATGAATGCGTGCGCGGGAGCAGGAGCGCCATCAATGGAGTCGCTGTGCAATGTCAGGTTGTAAGGTCACGTCGGGGCCAGGGTGGCGACGCGACGCGTTTAATGAGGGTGCCGACGACGGCGGCGCTGTGCGATGAAGGGACTGGTTCGGCGGGCGGAGTTACGGCGCGGTACGGCGGCTGCCCTCGGTGCAGTCGTGGCACGTGCAGGCGCTAGCGCTGCTAGAGGTTGGAGACGAAGGATCGGCTGGCTCGGCCACAAGGCGGGGCTAGGCTGGAGTAGTGCTGTCCAAATGTCCAAATGGGCCGTACCGAGGGGGCCGGCTCAAAGCACGAATTTTGTGGTTCAGTTCAAGCACGGCATGACTCATTTATTTTTGTGTCGGACTGGCTCGGTCTAGTGCCACGTGCCATGCTTGGGCCGAGGGTCGAGCCTGACGGGCGGCACGGGCATGACCCGTTTAGGCGTGGCCCGGTCAAGCACGAAATTAGCCCGTCCCATTTAGATACAGCACGGCACGGTTCGGTCCAGAGAACACAATAGCCCAACAGCCCAGCAACCGTAAAATTCGACCCCCCCCCTCGACCTCATATAAAAGGCTTCGTCAGGGCCAAACACTAACCCTACGCCTTATTTTCTCCCGACCCCCCACCTCTCCGCCTTCGCGCCGGCGCCCAACCTTCTTCGCTCGCCCGCCAGCCATCGCAACCGTAGATCTAGCCCGTGCGACGCCTCCTCCAGTCCTCGCCCCTGTCTTCGGTAGGTAGATCGAGCCCGTACGCCACCGCGCCCAACCCCCTCTACCTTCTCTAGATGATTGTTGCTTTGAGGTCGCGCGGCCGTCGCGCCACCTGCTGAAAGCTCTGACAGGACTATGCGTCGCGGTCCCGCAGCTGCTCGCCTGCTCTTTGGAGGTGCGCCGAGGGGGTCGGGCTTGACGACGCCAAGGCCGCCGCTCGCGCCGGACACGCCGAGGGGGCCGGGCTTGACGATGCCGAGGGGACCGGGTTTGACGACGCTGAGGCCGGGATCGTGGACAAGCCCCAGTCGGGCTTGACGACGCCTAGGTCGAGCGCGGCTTGTGGTTCGGCGGAAGTGACGCCGAAGTTGGGGGCCGTTGCGACACCAAGGCCGCCGCCCGCGCCGGGATCTACCCCGAGGCCGCCGCCCGCGCCGGGATCTACCGCGAGGCCGCCGACTCCTCGATCTACGACGACTACAACTGATATGCCTCCTCCAATGACTCCTTCACGAACCCCTCCAACAAGCGACTCCGACGCCGAAACTGGAGCAAGTACCGCAAGCACATGCAGCCAAGGCACAAAGAGGGGCAGAAGGAGGATGTCGTAGGTATGGGATGATTTTGATCCGGTCACCAAGGAGGTAAATGGTATACCAGTTGTTTATGATGCTATCTGTCGTCGTTGCAAAGGTCAATTAACTACTAGCTCAACTGGTGGTACTGGTCATTTACTTAGGCATCAAAAAACTTGCTTAGCTAAATCTGAACATGCTGCTTCAATCCAGTCTCTGTTGCAATATAACCCTGATGGTTCTATTCGTGGATGGAACTATGATTCTGATGTTGCTCGTTTGGAACTATGTGTTTTGATTATTGCTTTAGATCTTCCTTTAGGGATTGGTGATACAAAACCTTTTATTCGTTACATTCGGCATGCTCATAATCCCAAGTACAAGTCAGTTTCTAGGCAAACCTCTACTAGAGATTTTGCTAAGTATTTCAACGAACGTCGTTCTAAGTTGATTGAATGTTTGCAGTCTAGTGTTAGTTCTATTGCAATTACTTCTGATATCTGGTCTGGTAAAGCTAAAGAAGATTACCTCTCTGTAGTTGCTCATTTTGTTAATGCTGACTGGCTTCTGGAGAAAAGGGTTTTGGGTATGAGGCTTATAGATGTTAAACATTCTGGTGAGGACATAGCAGAACGCATTCATGCTGTAGTTGATGAGTATGGTTTGTGTGATAAAGTTTTTTCACTTATCTCGATGAGTATGGTTTGAGTGATAAAGTTTTTTCACTTACTCTTGATAATGCTTCTGCTAATGCCAAAGCTATGGATGTCTTGACACCACTGTTTTCTGGTTATATGGGTACCCAGTTCTTGCATCAAAGATTGAATAATGCATTAAAACTTCTTCGTAAACATATTAACCATGATTATACTGATTATTTCATAATGGTTCGTGAAGAATTGACTAACATCTTTGGCACATATAAGAATAAATTTGGTGCAGTTAGGTTGCAAAGACCAACACAACAGTATAGTAATGGCAGAACAAAAACTGCCTGGGGTAAGATCTATGCTTCTACTGATGATGCATCTGATTTTCATGAATCTACCCCTGCACAAGTTTCTGAATTGACAATGTACCTTGATAGTGACCCAATTTCTATCTTTGATGATGAATTTGATGTTATAAATTGGTGGCATCAACATAAACATGCATATCCCATTCTGTCTCTCTTAGCCAAAGATGTCTTGACAGTTCCTGTTTCAACTATCAGTTCGGAGTCTGTTTTTAGTCTTTGTGGCAGGATGCTTGAAGAAAGAAGGCGAAGCTTAACAAGTTATATGGTGGAAATCTTGACATGTTTGAAGGATTGGCAGCTTGGAGAGCATCATGATCAACACAACATTGAGAGGTATCAAAAGGAGCTAGAAGAGGCATTTAAGGAGTTATACTTGGATGGTGATCCTGCTGGTTGTGAGGGAGTGGCTAGTGTAGGAACATGAGTATGATGTGTCCATTTTTAATGTTTTGTAATAGACTTTGGAACCTTGAGCTGGGTTATACTCTTTTTTTCCTTATGCCAAAGGGTTTTTAATGAGGCAGCCAGCTAAACATAGCTCTATAACATGTGCTTGTCTAAATACAAGTTTTATTTGGCCAAATTTGTATTATGTGCTATTTTTCTTGTTTTGTTTTTCTATGTTTGATAAATTGGGTTCAGTGATAATGCTTGGCATATTGAAATTAGTATAATGATTATCATTCTGTTCAGTGATAATGGTTGTCATTTTGAAATCAAACTTGTTGTTCTATAAATTTCAATTGAAATCGATGTTTTTTTTATTTTCGGGCTTAATTGGCTTAACGGGCCTAACAGGCCATATGTGCTATCGGGCCTATCGGCTCAGCACGGCACGATTCACTAATTTCGTGCCGTGCCGTGCCGTGGGCCGACGGCGTGGCACGACGGGCGGCATGGCACGACCCGTTACAAATTTCATGCCGTGCCAGCCCGAAATTCTACGTGTCGTGCCTCTCTGTGCTTGGGCCGGGCCATGCCGGGCGGCCCGTTTGGCCAGCATTAGGCTGGAGTGGCGTGCGGCCTGCGGGAGGAGGGGGCGAGGGGCGAGCTGGGTTGGCCGAGCTGCGCGCAGCCCAGGTGGGGAAAGGAGGCAGCTGGGCCGGCCTCAGGCACTCAGCCCAAGAGGGGGAGGCGCGCTAGGCCAGGCGTGAGGCCTAGGCGGGAGAGGAGGGAAGGTGGAGGTGGGCAGGCTCGGGCTGGGGGGGTGTGCTGCATGACCCAAGCAGAGCTGGAAGGGGGAGATGGGCTGAGAGCGGGGCAGGCCGAAGGAAAAGGGGGAGAGGCCCAGGGAAAGAATAGAGAGGGGAAGGGCTTTATCTTTTTCTGGATTTTTGTTTTATTTGGCTTTTGGGCATAATTCCTAAAAGGGAGTTGGAGTTTTAAACCGGAGCAACAACTCGGATAAATGAAAGCAATAAATAAGTACACACATCACAAGGTTTATTTTTTTATTTATGAAATTTTATCTCATTATTCCTAGATTAATTATTTAGTGACATTTTGTTTTCAAAAATCATGAAATCGTATTTAACTTTCAATTTCACCGTGATTTTCATTAATTAATTTTGGTATTAAAATATGGGGCGCGTGCACCGAGGAAGAGAGTGAGCGGAATCTTCGAGCCTCTGCCGTCGTGAAGCCCGCACGAGGGGCGGCAATAAAGTTTCTGGGCAACGCTTTTGCACGACCGCTCGAAGGTGTTCGACTACGATCCACGTTGTGTCTTCAACACGTGTTCAAGGACGATCTGCACTGCCTCATAGACGAGTGTTCGATCATGATAGAGGGCTGCTGCATAGACGATCTATGACGTCTACATCGACGGTCTGCTTCGTCTACTTTTTGTGCTAAATTAAGCGCCGACAAACTCTATGTGAGTCAATGTCTCTCCTGCTTTTAATTGTGTTGCTTTACCTGCTGCGAGAGTTAGTTTGCATCGTGTGTTTATATGTCAATGAAATTTTCCTAAAACTAAAATCTGGAAATAGAATAACACACATATTTCCAACAATCCAGAAACCTTATTCTTGCGTGACACCTGAGAGGTTTGGCGGTGATGAAAACTTCCGTCGTTGGCAGACTAAAGTCAGATTTTGGCTTATGTCAATGGGACTGTGGTGGGTGACCCACCCAGTAATGTCATTCACGGTTGACCAGACCACTGTTTTTCTCCACAGCGCGCGATACGGCACTTTGCTACATCTTAACCCTTCTAGCGAATAATTTATATGATGTGTATATGAATTATACCGATCCCACTGAGTTGTGGGATGCACTTGAGCGCATATGTGCCGTCTATGAAGCCAGTAACCTGTTGTACACGTGTGAGCAACTCTTTGACTTCAGCACTGATGCTGCAAAGTCGATAGTGTCTCAAGCTCATGAGTTACAGCTTTTGGCCGGAGAGATTGCAAGTTTGGGATGTCCTCTGTCTGATCGAGTTGTGGCAGCGAGCATTATTGCCAAACTCCCTGCCACGTGGAGAGATTTTGTCATGAGCCTGAAACACAAGAGGGAAGATATCTCAACTGAGAATCTGATTATAGCCCTCGATGTGGAAGAAAAGGCAAGGGCTAAAGACGCTCCAAGCACTTTTGCCGCTACAGAGAATGGTGCTAGTGCAAATATTATAGTTGAAAAGAAAAATTACTACAACAAGAACAAGGGTAAAATGCAGGCCAATGAAAAGCCTAAGAAAACCACTAACTTCAAGAAGAACAATGTAAAAAAAAGACAACAGAACATGATATGCGTGTGGCAAATTAGGGCATCTAGCGAAAGATTGCCGCCACCGCAAAGACAATTCTGATAGACAGCAAAAGAAGGCTGTCAATTTGACCACTGGCAAAAACAACGGTGATGAGACCAATCCATCCGGGTATGGTAAATTACCATTTGTTTTTTCAGCCATTCAATCTTTGGATTGGTGGGTTAATACGGGCGCCAATGTTCATATGTGTTCTGATTTGTCTATGTTCTCTTCTTACCACGGGACGCGGTCCTCCTCCATTCTGATGGGAAACGGATCAGCTTCTTCCGTTCTTGGTGTTGGTATGGTCGAACTGAAGCTCACTTCAGGGAAGACTGTCCTTTTAAAGAAAGTGCAGCATGCTCCCCCAATAAAGAGGAATCTGATTAGTGTTTGAGTCAAATAAAGTTGTAATATCCAAGTTTGGAAACTTTGTTGGCAAAGGCTATTTAAGCGGAGGCTTGTTCCGCTTGAATACTTCTGATTATTCTTATAATCTGAATGTTGCATCCATGATTAATAAAAATATTTGTAAGGTTGATGTGTGGCACTCACGTTTTTGTCATATTGGGTTTGACACCATTGCTAGAATGTCTAGATTAGAGCTTATTCCTAAGTTCAACATTATCAAAGGATCAAAGTGTCAATCTTGTGTGGAAGCAAAACAACCTCGAAAACCATTTAAAAGTTTAGGGGAAAAACAAAATTTGGCACCATTAGATCTTATTCATTCTGATTTGTGTGAAATGAATGGATTGTTGATAAGAGGAGGCAAGAGATATTTCATGACTTTTATTGATGATGCTACTCATTTTTGCTATATTTTCTTGCTAAAAACTAAAGATGAAGCTTTACAATACTTTAAAATTTATAAGGCCGAGGTTGAGAACCAACTTGAGAGAATGATCAAACAATTATGCGATGATCGTGAAGGAGAGTATACCTCGAATGATTTCTCTCAATTCTGTGCTGAATATGGTATTATCCATGAAGTGACACCACCATATTCACCTAAAACGAATGGGGTGGCTGAGAGGAAAAATCGAACTCTAACAGATTTGGTGAATGCCATGTTAAAGAGCGTCGGTATGCCCTATGAATGGTGGAGGGAAGCTATCTTGACAGTTAATTTTATCCTCAACAGGTTAGTGACTAAAAACAAAGAAGTCGCTCCATATGAAGGATGGAATGAGAGAAAACCCAATGTCAATTTCTTGAGAACATAGAGCTGTCCGGTAAAGGTCAATTTACCTGAGCCAAAGAAGAGAAAGCTTGGACCCAAAATAGTAGATTGTGCATTTTTGGGATATGCACATAACAGCACGGCCTATAGATTCTTAGTTGTTAAATCTGATACTCCCGAACAAAATGTGAATACTATCATAGAGTCGAGAGATGCTTCATTCTTTGAGGATATATTTCCTATGAGAGGGTAGCACTTCTCAAAGTGAGAATTATCACAATCATGTTAATGCTCCTGAAGATGACACACCACCATGTGAAACAAACAATGAATTATACGCACCATCTGAAGAAGATGACAATGTCATCAATGAATCTCCGTGTAGGAGTAAGAGACAAAAGATTGCGAAATCTTTTGATGATGACTATATTGTTTATCTTGTGGATGATGTGCCCAACACTCTTTCAGAGGCATATGCATCTTGTGATGCAGAATATTGGAAAGAGGCGATCCGTAATGAGATAGACTCTATTATGTCAAATAGGACTGGGGAGATCACTGAGTGTCCAAGCGGGTGCAAACCAATTGGATGTAAGTGGATCTTTAAAAACAAATCGAGGCCTGATGGTACTATTAAAAAGTATAAGGCTAGGCTTGTGGCCAAGGGATTCACACAAAGAGAAGGAGAGGATTTCTTTGATACATACTTTCCTGTTGCTCGAATTTTCACCATTAGAGTGCTCCTTGCTCTTGCAACTTCCTATGGTCTACATATCCATCAAATGGATGTAAAGACCGCTTTCCTTTATGGAGAGTTAGAGGAAGAGATATATAGAGAGAGAGCAGTTGGATGGGTATAAAATTCCTGGCCAAGAGAACAAAGTGTGCAAATTAATAAAATCCCTATATGGACTTAAACAAGCATTCAAACAATGGCATGAAAAATTTGACACCACTTTGACATCTATTGTATTTAGCGTAAACAAGGCAGATAAGTGTGCGTACTATCGTTATGATGGGGGTGAGGGAGTAATATTGTGCTTATATGTCGATGACATATTAATTTTTGGAACAAGCACAAGAGTAATTGATGGGATCAAAACTTTCTTGTCAAGGTGTTGTGACATGAAAGACTTGGGACCAGCGGATGTGATCCTAAATGTGAAGTTGATCAAAAGCGAAGATGGGATTACCTTGAGTCAATCACACTATGCAGAGAAGATACTTAGCCGTTTTGGCTTTGAGGATTGTAAAATCTCTCCAACTCCATATGATGCGAGCATCAAACTTCGAAAATTTGAAGGAGAGGGAAAAGATCAACTGAGATATTCACAAATAATTAGGTCCCTCATGTATCTTGCGGGTGCCACGAGACATGACATCTCCTATATTGTGAGCAAACTGAGTCGGTTTACATCAAACCCAGGAGATGATCATTGGAAGGCACTTGAGCGAGTGTTTGTGCTATTTGAGAGGCACAACCTCACTCGGAATTCACTATTTGGGATATCCACCAGCGTTGGAAGGATATAGTGATTCCAATTGGATCTCAAATGTAGATGAGACTAAAGCCATGAGTGGCTATGTGTTTACGCTTGCTGGTGCCATAGTTTCGTGGAGGTCTTGTAAATAGACCGTGTTAACAAAATCCACATGTGAAGCAGAGCTTGTAGCAGTAGAAACAACTACAAATAGGCTGAATGGATAAGAGAGCTATTGATGGACTTGCCTTTCATGGAAAAGCTGATACCGCCTAACCTAATATATTACGATAACCAATCAATGCTAGCTCAGGTTATGAATACAAAGGATAACTCAAAGTCCAATAAACATATTATACGTAGACTAAAATCAGCTCATCTAAAAGTTCCACAACAATGGTAACATGTCCTTTTTGATCGGAGATCCCGTGAATTAGATAACAGGAAGAACAAGTTGATTGGTGTAACCAAATAGTATATTATAAATAAATAAAATGTACCCATATTCAAATGACAAGCGTAGTACTCTTGACTATATGGAAGGTTGGCATTAAGTATTAATATTTTCCGTTATAAAAGATATTAGCCTATAGGATATCTTGAAGGAAAACACCTACTTGAGCTAAATTGTAGGTCGCAGTTCGTGAGAATAGAGTGTTCTCATAAAAGCTCATGAGCAGATAAGGGAGCAGACCATTAACACTCCGGTTAGGCGAGGTTGTTTTGGTAGCCTAGTATTAGTTTGATTTCATTTGAAGTCTGCCCACACAAGGCTCAGAATTCATGGACTAATCCATTCTTTAGTTGTGGAAAGATGAATATTGATATTCTAGGTTTAGGTTTAACCCATACGGGACTTACTCTGAAAGACTGGTATATTAACAATACTACAACACAGTAATCCTTTGACCTCTAGTTCCTTTCTTTGGAATTGGTGGGGGATTGTTGGAATTTGACCTATTTTAGTGGTTAATTTAAGAGAAATTCCAAAGCAATTTAATAACAATAAATAGAGTTTATTTAGCCATTAGCATTCTCCATCAATTCTGAACTGTTATGTACTAATCAAGAGGATTAACACACGGTTAATGTCATAATTAGAGTTAATAGGCCAGTCATGCTATTAACTACTAATTAGAGAGTGCAATTAGTAAGAAAATAGCTCCTTGAGGGCAGCCGTGCCTATATAAGGCATGGAGACGTCCATGTTTCGGGACTAATGATTCATTCCTTTCTATACTTCATATTCTATTGAGAAAACTGTGTTGTGGTGCTGAGCTGCTCCAATCTCGTCGGCTCTTTTTCTTGGCGTGCACCGAGGAAGAGAGTGAGCAGAATCTCCGAGCCTCTGCCGCCGTGAAGCCCGCACGAGGGGCGGCAATAAGGTTTCTGGGCAGCGTATTTGCGCGACCGCTCGAAGGTGTTCGACTACGATCCGCGCTACGTCTTCAACAAGTATTGTAGCACGATATGCGCTGTCTCATAGACGAGTGTTCGACTGCGATAGAGGGCTGTTGCATAGACGATATACGATGTCTATATCGACGGTCTGCTTCGTCTATTTTTTGTGTTAAATTAAGCGCCGACAAACTCTATGTGAGTCAATGTCTCCGCTGCTTTTAATTGTATTGCTTTACGTGCTACGAGAGTTAGTTTGCATCGTGTGTTTATATGTCAATGAAATTTGTCTAAAACTAAGACTGAAAATAGAATAACACGTATATTTCCAACAGTGTCTATGGCCCATATTGTTCGCTGCTTGGACCCTGCTCTGTTTTGTGCTTGCAATATTTTGCTCATCGTTCTTTCATGGAGAAAATTTTCACCTTGGCAGGTAAATCATTTCGTTACCCTATAATAATTACAATCGTAAAATCCTTGGTGAAGCCTTACTTTTGAATATTGCTTCGATTGCTCAGCATGGTAGGTGGAATTCTACTAATGGGAAGTCTTTATAGCATGATGTGGGGTATGATCAAAGAGCATAAGACTGATCATGCCATCTTTGATGTTGAAAAGGATCGGCATAAACAATCTGCAGAGAGCTACATGGATGAGTCGGAGCAGAAAAAGACAGATGCCAAAGATTCGACATCATAGGACATCAGCTTTTAACGGCGCGATAAGAGTTTGACTAGCATATTTGGTTGAGATTTGGTGCGCACCATACATGCATGCATTGCAAATGTACACAAATGAATTTATATGTATCATCAATTATCTATCATATGTGTGATTATATAATCATACCATAATGTATTCATCGTTGGTCCTTCAACGTTACCAGATGCCACATACAAGCTATAAAATCAAGATAGAGCATTTCCGGCCATGATTGTAAATGGAATTGCAGCCATTACAGTCAGGAGATGGGTACAAAATGAAGCAACACTCGCAGTTTTCTTGAAACTGTCTGACTTGTGATGTGTCAGGAGCCTCCACACCAGACCTGAAACAATAGCTGCTGCAGCGAGGAGTATGAACCAGTGTGTGCCCTTGTTGTGTGAATCTTTGCTGATGCTTGTTATCGACACAGCCAGGAATCCAGTAAATATTACTTTCATCAGTTCAAGTGACGCTGGTTTATTACTTTCACCGTTTGTGTCATTGTTGGTGACCGCAGGACTGGATGCAGGCATTGGCGGATTGTTGGTGACCGTAGGAAGTGGTGGAGGCGCTGGCGCATTGTTGGTGAACGTATGGTGGAATGCAAGCACCATGAGGATCAGGAATGTAGGTGCGAAAACAAGCAATGCTGGTATTTTACTGAGTGCATCGGTGATGAAGAAAATGACTAAGGAGATGGCACAAGTCATGAGGACATCAAAGAGCTTTGTCAGCTTGACAACTTCGTGATCAGTTATAAGAGGGGGCGCCGTCTCAAGGACCATGAACAAAATGCCAAAAACACAAGCGAAGAAACTTGCGCCCATTGGTTTAGTCAGATGATCTTGTGTTGGTCTATCTCTGCTAATTTGACCCTCCAACGCCAAGCCTTCCAGTCCCACAAACAGCAGTGCAGTTATACCAGCCAAGAAGTCCACTGAGTTCTCTAGTGTAATGCAGTATTCTTTGGCTGCGATCAGAGCAGCTGGCTGTGGCTGCGGCTCAGCCGTATTCTCAGCCTCAGCGCAGCCGCGGCAGTACATCGCAGTACGTATCACAATGCAGAGTCCGAACACAAAACCAAATGCAGGGAATGACCAGTTATGTAACATAATCAGACGTATGATCCAGCAGGCAAGTGCTACTAGGCACATACTGGATAAGGGGGCCAGACACTTGGTCACAATGTGAGGGGACCCTGAGCTTAAATGGCAGATGAGGCATGGGCAAATACCAGTCACTAAAGTAATAGCTGCAATAACGAGCATGATGATTGGAATCACGGAACCATGTTCCTCGTTTTTCAGGTTAACCTTGTCGAGTGCAATTGCAAGAAGAACCGGGCAGACCATGACCACCACTCCTTCCGCGAAAGCACGATAACGGTTCATCCATGCATCCTACAGTCAAATTAAGAGCGACCAGCTAAGAGTTCGTGCCTTATTGCAGAGTGTTAATCGGGTCTTTAAGCTTGATGAATTTGCTAGATAGCTAATGCATTTGGTTGATGAAATGAAATAGAGTTTCTTCGTCTAAAAAAACACTGCCATTATGGAATTATTCACAATAGCTTCTCCATGGCCATGTACAAAGATGCGATAACTTCAATCAAATACGGGGGTGCAGGATGCTTACCATCACAACCCTGGCAGCCATCAGTGGTTAGTCCGGTGAAGTCCTGATGCATCCAGAAAAGAAGGCCTATTAACTTGGGTACAGCCCTCACAGACGATTTTTCATGCCGCTAGTTACTCGATCGCAGTCAGAAGGAATGGGACGAAGATGAAGCAGCCAACAGATGGAGGTTACTCTGGTAAAGGCAGGTTGAAGTCGATTGCTAGAAATTCAGTGCAGTACAGGTTAGGGCATGCGAGAATTCGAGGAAACTACTACATCAGGAAAGCAGCCGGAAAGACGTGTATATGAGTGATGAAGTCAATGGTTAGGGTCGTCGAAGCAAAATATTTTTAGTCAGTCGTCGAAGCAATTACTGGTACAAGGCTCCTTGTCTAATGAGACAGGTAAGGGACAGATAAAGACAATACGCAGCTCAGATCTAACCCAAAATGGGCCCAGCGGAAGCAGCTTGATACAACCTTAACGACGGCGGGAAGAAAATTCGTAAGGGCTTAAAATATGTTTTTCACGTCAAATATGACAAACTTGCTTTTTACGAATGTTGGGGTGAGTCAATGGATAGGGTCGTCGAAACAAACAAAAACAGGGGCGAGTTGTCTCCAAACCATTGGTGTGTCTACATCTTGACTGCTAAATGCATCTTGACTATTAGAAAAGGTGCCACATAACTATTCAAGAACGGTGAAGCCTGATGGAACGTTGAATAAATGAACCCATAGCGGAATCATCATCAATCAGTTATTGCCCAGTCTCGATTTACCTCTTTCGATTTAAATTATTGATGCAATTGATCTTTTTAGTTATATTTGACTATTTATTTTTCAAAAAAATAAAAAAGAAAAAATTGGTTATGAAACACTACAAAGACATGGATTCGGGCTCAGCATATTGCAAATCTCGTATTTTGAACCAGTGTCGGTGTTTTGTATCACCGGTAAGTAAATGTCCGTGCATTACGCGTTTAAACTCAATGGTTCGTAAGATGACACGTGGATTTATACTAGTTTAGAAAGAACCCCAACTTCCAGTTTGAGCTGCTCTTGTTACTTACGTTGCGTAGTATAGGGGAGGTATAACAATGGAGAGAGAGAGGAGGCGGAGCTCCAAGTCTGTGCATACTAGTGAGAGTGTGTGTGTGTGCGCTTCTCTGCGTGTGACAGTGCGAATAGAGAAGACTTTTCGTGGAAGAAAGAAGGTCTCTCTTTTATACTTCAAGCGGTTGGGCCCACTTACAGTGAGTGAGTGAGAGAGAGAGAGAGAGAGATGTGAGTGGAGTCGATGGCGTGATCCTCGGTAGTCGTGGGTCCTACGCATCCCAAAATCCCGTCAATCGGCGGCGTCCCATCGACACTGTGAACGGTGAATGAATGCATGGCGTGTTTTTTCCCTGATCGATCCCACAAAGCATGGGAAGAATCATGGCGCTGCACATCATCACACTTTGCAGGGAAATGATGGTGATTGAGGCAGGTTTACGGGGCGACATGACCGATCAACACTATTATCGCACGCCCGTCAGGGTATTTAAGGTGGGCCGATGGCAGTTGTTGACTTTTCATCCTGCCCAACCTCTGTTGCCAGCAGTCGACCAGGGCGAGCGGGATACGGCCCCCACCTCAAGGCCTCGCGTGGTGTCGTTTAGTGTTTGGCGGGTTACCATTGGAACAGATCTTGATCAACTAGTACTGTCAACTTCATCTTCCTCTTCCCATTACTCCCGTGGGTGGCAGCATTGCAGTGTCGCATTCCCTCAAGTTAGGGGTGGACCACTTATGGGAGTTGGCAGCATGGCACACAGCGCCAATGACCCTGTGCGCGCATGCGTGCACGTCATGATGGCTGGCACAGGGTGGCGCATTCTTATCCTCTTTATCGCGGACCGCTCGTCCCCAACTGTAGGGGTCGAACGAGATGGGGTTCGCTCGACCCTATCCGCAGGGGTCGAGCGGGGCGAGAGTCACTCGACCCCACTCACAGGGGGTCGAACGAGGTGGGACTCACTCGACCCCACCTACAGGGTCGAGCTAGGCGAGAGGCGCTCAACCTCACTCGTGGAGGTCGAGCGGGGTGAGAGACGCTCGACCCCCTTCGCTGAGCTTGGCGGGGTGGAAATACTTCATCAGATGCTTGGCATTGTGTTCATCGTTAAGCGTGTCCATGTAGCATCGATAATATTTAGCCTTGACAGTAGGCCCCGAGTGACTAATGGAGTCGCTCGGAGGATCCGTCGGTTGACCAAGACCAGTGTCGAGCCTTTGCTGCGTCATCCAACATTTCCGCATTTCTGTGAGTTCATGCCTTGTCAGGGTCACCGGGTGTAGCCCCCAAGCCAGAGGGTGAGTCGTACACTCGCCCTTTGGCTTAATTCACTCGATCGAGTCTGCGACCCCGTCTTGGGTCTCTGTTGGCGATTCCGACCTTCGAGACCCCACGCGTCACGAGGGGACCATCCGAGTAGTTGTTTCGTTTTTTTCGTAAGTCAGTTTTTCATAACTCGATTTAGAGTAAGGGGTGAAGTTTTATATGGGACCGTTTATTCTTCTCCTTAAAAACAAAGGTATGCAGCTCTCCTACATATTCAAGAAAAAAAAATCATGCTTGCTACTTGCAAGAATCATAAAGAGGAATCTGATCCGTCTAGCAGGACAATTATTGGTAGAGGAATCTGATCCACCTAGCAGGACAAATAATAATCGGTAGTAGCTGGGTCCACATAGAGTGAAGGAGGTTGACGTTACGGAAGTTAACCCCAAAGAAGTACTGTTTATCTAAAGAAAAAACTTCATACCCTGGAAAGCCATGGCCTAGTTTGGCTTGCATGAGCTTGGTCCCTGTCCACACTCTCGAAGCAACATCTAATTTCTCACATAGACATAGAGTTAAGCACTAAGCAGGGGATTCTTCACCTTGTCCATCCCAGTTGAAGACCATCTCTTCACCATATCCTGCATTCCAAGCCACAGCAGCAGTCCTGAGCTGAAGAACCATCAAGCATACATATAATACTGTAAGGCTTCGTCTACCGTACATGTGTCATGTTTTTCGTTTTTGCACTTCCTTTTATTTTTTGGTATGTTTTACCCGTCCCCAAAGAATATCAGAGGCAAAATCAGTGGCTGATTCTGTAAATTAACGTTTCGTTTGTGTATTTATAACTTTTGAACCCTATATGTTCTTGTTTTCATGGATTCTTGTGGCTCTCGTTTCTAGTCTGAGATCAGTTCAATCACTGTGCTCTTTATATGGTATTATATAAACTTCTACTGATTGCTCTTGCTTCTGTGTTTTGTGTTTTTCAGATCGTGAATTCAAAAATGGTACAGACGTTGCCACTGCCTTTCTCGCAGGCGATTCTAACCAGTTTTCTCATTTTCCTAGTGACGCCGCTGATACAGGCCGATGAAGACGACCAACTGTATTTCACCTTAATATCTCTGGTTGTTTTTTGGTGCATCAGTAACACATACGTCGATTTGGGGTCGCGTTCCGACTTTTCTGGCTTCACAACAAGTTCTATCAATATCAAGATCTACACTGAGACTGCCGATTTTGTGGTGATATCTTATGTTTCACTACTTTTAGTTAATTGGAGCAACATCTGGCTTGCCATCTTCCCCGTTATCGCTGTTGGGTTCATCCTTGCACTGTATTATGAGCTTAATCATCAGCGGCGATGTGACGATGGTAAAGGTAGGGATGTAGGTGGGCCTGCTTGTGCGCCCACATCTAGCACAAATTTTGCGGATGACCCGCCAAAACCCCTAAAATTTGTACCGGATGTGCACTCGCCCGCAGTCCTAGGTAGGGATATTGCGGGCAGTAGTGGTGACGAAAGCTGGGAGGCCGTCATGCTTCAGGAGGCAGCAGCGTTGGTGCCGTACTGGGTACTTTGTGGTATGAGGCATTATCATACTCCTGATAAATTTGCAGTGTCACAATTCCTTCTCTTCTTCAGCTCTATGTTGGGTGCATTGACTCTGATGATGACACGGCTAGTGCTGACTGGAGCTGCTCCCGGCGTCGCTCCAGCGTCGGTTCTGCTATGGAAGAGCTCACTTGCTGTGCTATTTGTGACGGTGCACACTGTAGCTGCCGAGCTACTGGGCGAGAACGTCATGCTCTTCATTCTCCCGGAGGTTGCGCCGGTGCTCCTTTGGTTCAGCCTTCACCTCGACCGTCATGCAGGCTTGTTGATCACTGCCGACAAGATCAAATTCGACAAAAATGTGATCACTGTTCTCGGAGCAGCGTCAGCTGCATTCGTTGCAGTCTCCATGGATGATCGTGTGCTCTCCTATTGTACCAAGGCTATGGTCTCCTGTGGCGTTTCTGGGCTTCTAGTATACTACTTTGTTTTCATGCTACACCAGTGGCCAGGAATCGACAGCACGACCACTGCCTTTGTGGAGGCGGTCAAGCTTCTCAAGCTTTGGGCAAACATTTTGCTGATAGCCGCTGCGCTGCTGGTCTTTGCATTTGTGGCTGCTGTCGGCATGTCAGACAAAAATATTTTTCAGCGATTATGTGACACGTTCCTTGAGTTCATAGTTTAATTGAACAATGTAGTGATTTTCCTTGAGCAGTTTACTAAAAATTACCAATATTTGTCAGAATGGCCTTTTTTTCACACAAGTTGCATGAGCTCAGGGTTCTATCTATGAAGTAGAGGATATTGGAATTTATTAAATTACAAATTCATCTGGACACATTTAAGATTATTATGTCCCCTTTTAGATGGTTTTCTGTTTGTCATGCGCTGAACGCCCAGTTTCTAATTGCGAGTCTAAAATTCTAATATCACAAGTTGCACATGCCGAAGTTTATGCATGTCCAGTGTTCATTTTTTGAAACGATACCATCAGAACACCAGATTTTTCAATATAACAACGTATATAGCAGTCTAAGCCCCGCTACATCTTCCTCTGCTTAGCTCAGGAACGGTGTACAACCAAGAACTCGTTACAAAATATAGCAGCTCCGGTAGCAGCCAACCACATATCGGAATTTTTAGCCATCGATATTGTTGGCAGTAATCCTGTATGTGTTTTCAGGTTGCTATTACCGTGGTCAATTGGTCATAGAAAGCAACGACGTTTCTAATGGAGTCGAACTGGGAGCTCAGGTTCCAAAACTCCTCGGACGTTATTACAAGCAGGGAATCTCCTACTGGGGATGAATGGAGCTCTGGAAATGGCTTATTAGGTACCTGGTGGTCGACTGAATTATTGCTTTTCCCTGATTGAGATGGATCCGCGTTTTATGTAATTGCAGGCCAACTGAACCAGACTTTCAAAACCAAGCCTGTCAAACAGGTGGGTGGGACATTGACAATTATGCAACACCAATACGGATACATGTATAACAGATGCACCGATAGGTCATTTTAAAGAAAAACTAACACCGATATGTTTCACAATTTTTTTTTACAAAAAAAAAACTAATACAAATTCAGATTCTATTGAAAGGTAACACTAGAATAACAAGAACAAGCATTGTATTAACCAAGAATCCAAGATTGCGTTTTGCAGGTATGACTGAATTGACTAAATAATGAGCTCAACTTCTAATGTTATCGGGCACAATGTCATACTGAAATGTCTCTTTTTCACATTCAAATCCATTTAAATTCCCTACAATTGCCTCATAGAACTTTAATTAATGAATAATGAATGCAAAGCAAGCAACCAACCGTATTAGCACAACATGCAACAGAGCCCGTGAGGCAGAAAACAGACGAAACAGAGGTCGGAGGGTTGGATCGAAGCAAAGCTGGGAGGTTACTCAGATCAGGACGAGGGGAGGGGAAGAATAAGAGATCGATGTCTCCCCGGCATCAGGCGATGAAGGTCCTTATCATCGCTGTTGCGTACTGAGGCCACAGCCTAGCGGACACTTTTCGACCTGGCGTTGTTGTGTATAAGGCAGGAAGCAAGCTACGTGCCATCCATTGGCCAATTTGGGCCACTTGGGGTCGATAGAAATCCCTCGGCCGTATCGGGATACTAGCCCATACATCTCTTTTTCGAAAATCCCCGGCATTGCCGGACTTTTAATTATAAGACAAAGTAGAGTTTACATGCACCAGAGGTGCATAAACAACAAAGTTGGCTCAGTAGCAAGGGCTGAGCCAACTTGATAAAACATAAAAGGGCTACTCGCTAATATGCCTCCCTACAATCTCTGCAAAGTGCTTTGCACCCGCTGCACACCAGAGTTGCACTTCCTCCTTTATGGTCGTGAATAACTGGCCGATTGAATTCTCTTTGTCATTAAAAACTCTGGAGTTGCGCTCACGCCAAATTGCCCAGGTGACAAGAATGCTCAGTGTTCGGATTCCTCGAGCTCGGTTTGTGGTAGTGTCCTCTGAAAGGGAGGCAAACCAGTCACCAAGGTCGGCATTTAGCCGCCAGTTTGCCGGGTGGAGCCTCGGTTCCGATACCCAATTGCTTGCGTTGATCCAAAGCTGCTTCGCAAGGTTACATTCATAGAACAGATGAGTTGCTGTTTCTAAGTTTCGACGACATAGCGGGCAGAAGTATTGATTCGGTCATTGTCGCTGTTGTAGCCTATCAGCAGCCCATACATCTCAAACTTTCCTTTTCCCCCTTTCTTTGCGTATACCATTGCGGATACTCCGTGAATACTATCGACACCTTATCTGCAATCTGCGTCGGTTGCTGTTTCTCACACGGAGCTCGCGTAAGTTTTTGAGAATTGACATCGGCATATTCGTATCCGCTCACTTACACATCCATATTGGTGCTGCATAGGCCCCTTTGGCACCGAAGTAACATCGACGTCCTTGGTATTTAAGTGCGTGTGGGAAATCAACATCGGGCATGCACAGAATTAAATCTATGACAAATTGCCTGAACATGAGCTGTTCACATCTTCCAGCTTTCAGGGGATGAATTGTTCTCACTTTTCCATACCCCGTCAAGGAATTGGTGGGCAACTCATCCGTTCACGTCCAAAATGATAGGCAAATCGTCACGATAGCAGTCAAAAAATTCAGGAGAAAATTAAAACAAAACAAAACAAAGTAAAACTCCAAATGGGCAAAGCAATCGCCTGTTTTCAAACAAAATCACTAGAAACTGTGATACAAATTTGCTAAAATAAATCTGCGGGTGAAATGGAATCTAAGCCATAAATTGTTGCATGTTTGTGAGAAAATGCACACTTTGAGAAGCAAGCTGTACAACTTCAAACCAGAGCAGGAAAAATTCATTAGAAATTTAGGATCATATTGTTACACAATTAGAAGCAAATTGATCGATGCTTGCAAGCAAATCCAGTAATTAAGGGTCTAAACATGAGAGCAAAGATCACAGGGATACGAGAACAAAATGAGACAACCGGAGTTGGCTGCTAAACTAGAAATGATGATACTCATACACTAAGTATATAGCCATGGAAGCTTTGAGAGCTTGCAACACCTGATCATTAAATTGTGCCCCTGCCGCTGAGTCATGTGCTTTGGAGAATATGAACAATTGTTCGGTGATCATAGTCAAGCCTAGTCTAATATGGTCAACCACTCAACCATAGCCAATATGATCCCTTGTGTATTCATTTTCCTTTCTTACAGACATTGAAATTTGAGCTCAAGTAACATAATCTATCAATGAGCAAACTAAAAATACAATGGAACTTTAATGTACATCCTGATGTAACAAAATCACCTCGTGATTATTGCTTTGTATTTCACAATACATGTGACAAAAGCTATATGGATTCATTGCGCTATACCCTATCTGACACTTGGTATGTCATCCTACATAGGGTCCGTGTAAGAAACAAGCCTCTCCAGAGCATTGTATCTTAAAGGAACTATTTCTGCTTAAAGTTGCAATTGCAGATAACCATGTAGCTAGTCAACTACAACATCCATGATTTAGCTCAGTAATTTTTGGAATAGAGACACACACTGTTGAAAGTAAGAATGAAAGGTGATTGGTCAACTAAGTTACTAGGCAATCCATCAAATTTGTAATACGGACATGGATAGGTCTTGAATGGCAGCAGTAGCGGAGAACATTTTCCAGCAGACTGATATGTACAAGCAGCAGATTGCACCAAAAAAAAAAGGCTGGAGTTGGCCAGCTAAACTAGAAATTGTGAGAGTGGGCTTATCCCAGTTGGCAAGGTTGCTGGTTGCCACAGCACCCACCCGGGGTCATGTGCTTCTTGAAGCAGGGTGCTCACCCTCCTCTCTTAATATTCTCTGGCAGTGCTTATGCCCCATTGGCTTCCGTAACAAGAATTTCATTTTTAAACTAGAAATGGCGATCCTTGAAACCGTGCATATGACCATGGAAGTTTTGAGAGCTTGCATAGCACCTGATCGGATAAAATTCTCCCCCTGCCGTGCACCCACGTGCTCTGGAGAACATGAGCAATTGATATGTGATCATAGACTGTTAGTCTAATATGGCCAACCATAGCCAATATGACCCCCAGTGTATTCATTTTCCTTGGTAACATCGAAAATTTAGCTCAAGTAACATATCTATCAATGAGCTAACCAACGAATTAATTGAACTTTTCCTTGCATCCTGATGTAACAAAATCACTCGGTGATTAGTGCTCAATAAATGCACTGCACTATACAGGTGGCTATTGTTCTACAGATTGAATTGCACGATAAGGTGGCAATTGCACTATACAGTTATGATGGTGCAATCTGCTGACTATACCCTATTTGAGAATATATTAGCTATTAGCGTCTTGAATGGCGGTAATAGCCGGAGAATATATTACAGCAGAGCGATATGTACAAGCAGCAGGTTTTATCACGCTGCATTCTATCATAACTGGAATCAATCTTGAATCCAACAGTAACAGAAATTAAAGGACAAGTTCTTGTTTATTTCTAGTTCCATTTCAATTCGACGAATTTGGTTGCCGTTCCAAGGCACCAGCGCTCGAGGCGAGCATCAAGGAACAGAGATCCCCCACCCAATCCCCACCTAAAATCACCACCACAAGAACAGACTATGTACAGAAGCGGGTTTCAGGCAGGCGGGCTGAGGAAAGGTGTACCGAACCCCACGCGCGGCACATCAGCAGACGGTGGGGACGAAGCGCAGCGCGGCGACGCGCGCGGCGAGGAGACCGGCGAGCCTGCGGACGGCGAACTGGGTGCAGTTGGAGAGCGCGATGAGGCACATGAGCTCGTAGACGACGCCCAGCGCTGCCTCCGCCGCGGACCGGCGCGGGGCCGGGACGTCGGGCTCCCAGTCGGGCTGGCCCGACCCGGACCCGAACCCGCTGCTCCAGTTCCAGGACCCGCCGCCGCCGCCGCCGCCGCCCACGGAGGATCCCCCGCTCCCGATGCCTTCGTCGCCGGAGAAGTACTCGCCACCGTCGGAGGGGGGCTCGGATCGGCGGCCGGTGCGGGGGCGGGCGCGCGCGCGGCGGCGGACGGTGGTCGTGGCCGATCCGGACGTGCGGCGGCGGACGGCTGTGGAGGAAGAGGTGGCGGGGGATGAGGCGGCGGCGAGCGGGCGGAGCAGGAGGAGTGGCGGCTTCGCGGGCGGGGAGGAGGCGGCCGCGGCGGAGATCTCCATGGGTCCCGTCCCGTGCAGGGTTGCGACTTGCGAGTGCGCGATCGCGTGTCGTGGAAGGGAACACGCGGAAGGGGAAGAGAGATCTGTCTGAGCCTGCACTGCACGTGTGGGCCGGAGCGCACGGAGGGTGCGTGTCCCGATTCCCTCCTCTCTTTCACGTTTCTCCTTTGGGAGGAAACGGGATCTTTGCTTCCGTGGACCGTCTCGTGGACGGTGGTGGTGGGCGCCCAGCCCGCCGCGAGGTCACGCCCGGTCGACCTTTTAAGGGGAGAATTCACACCGTGGTTTTTTTTTTTTTTTTTTTGAGAAAATTCACACCGTAGTTGATGATCGTCGTGTGGCCTGCCGATCCCGCGGCTTGCCGGTTAAATCCTCCTGGTTAGGAATCCGACACCGAAAGGGTATCCAATATCCGGTTTCCCCCCTTTCAAAAAAAAAAAAAAAAAACCAGTTTCCCCGACGACCAGAGTAAAAAACGGTCCTCTCGTCGTGGTCCAGGACACTGCCCTCCAGGTCTTTTCTTGCATATATGAAAACCTTCACGGCTCCCCACAAATTACGTCCAGATGTAAATAGTATTGGATCTTTTACTTGTTTCCTGTAACATTTTGACAGTATCTATACGCGTTTCTTTTTTCTTTTGTATGGACTTAATTGCGATCAAACCAACCTAAACTCAACACTTCGTTTCAACCTCATGTTTTAATTGCTCCACTATTTGACCAGAAAGTGGTGTTTAGAAGATGTGGCAAATGGCTGTCATATGTATTTCACCAGATGAATAAATTTGTTGTCCATAAAGTGGACAAGAAAATAGTTTTTAAAGAGTAAATTCGACTTCAGACCTAGACACTCACGGTTAACTTATACGCTCTGATGAAAATAAAGCTTGCTGCAATAAGAAAATAGTTGTTCAAGTATCCATTCAACCTTTCACCAAATTTTCTACGCTTTTCGTGATTTTCAGTGGACGAAATACAACAACATGCAACAATGCCAGACTTTATTAGGGCAAACCATGCGAGCGAATGGTGAGAAGGTTCTGCACCAACGAGTATTGAATATAGTTTTGATATATTTTTCATGAATATGTTATAACATATATTTGTGTTAATGAAAGTTCAACTTTTATAGACAGCATAAACATTCTATTAATAGTTTGTTTTGAAAGGTGTTTCATAAAGATCCAAAATAATTTATTCATGTTGGTTATTGTTTCTGTAAATAGTCAGCTGTATTGGAGCTTACATGGAAACTAAATTAACATAACCCAGTTAGATAGAACATTTTTTACGTCAAGCACACCACTTAAATATGATATCTGATCCATATGAGTATTTAATAAAAAGTGTATCGCTTAAATATATAGCCCATGGAGTAAATATTATGGAAAAACATTTCATGCTACGTATGTGGTCAATAGGTTAGTAAAATACAAATACTTTTAACCCATAATTTTATTACTACTCCATTTGAAAATAGTTGTTGTTGTTGATTTATTAGTTATATTTGACCATTGGGTCTATTCAAAAAATTTAGAAATTACCATATATATATTTTTATAATTCCATTTTATTGTTAAAGAAAAATGAAACATAATTTATAATATTATATATTTAAGTTAATATTTTAAATAAGGCGAATGATCAAAGATAAGTTAACAAGAGAGTATGTCGTTAAAAGTTTAAGACGAACAGTCATAGATAGTAATAGTCAAAGAAAACTAAAAAAAGAAATGATAAAAAATTACTAAAAAATAAAAGATAAAAATGTCAATAATAACAATAACTAAAGAATATGCTGTTACCCGTTCATACCAGTCACTAAAATTAACGATATCTACTTGATGAGATGATAGGGGAGCATTATTGATTCATTCCTTTGCCATTAAAAAATCAAACAGAATAATTCCATGTTAACAATACGTGCTACGTTGTCATTAGCAAAGAAGCGCGCCTACAATGCCGGCAACGAGAAGTACTGCCACGTCTGCACTCCCTCCGGGCAAAAAGGCGCCACCTTTCCCTTTCTGCCGCAAACCTCTCCAATCCGCCGCGCCCACCAAACTCCACATTTCTGCAAGAGATTTCGTCAAGAAACTTGATCAATCCAATCTTCAGGCCCCCATTCGGCGAGATTTCCTGCACTCTGAGGCGCAATAAACAATGGAAGAGGGGAGCGCCGAATGCGGATCGTTCTCCCGTTCTCCCTCATTTGTAAGCGCATCGAAATCAAAAGAGTCGATTTGGTTCTCGTCTGCGGTTCTTGGAGGATGACACATTCTTATTTGGCATTGCTGCAGGGAGCGTTCGAGGAGTGGGTGGCATCGGTGAGGAAGCGCAATGCCAGGTCTTCCTCTTCCGGGCGTCTGGCCGTCCGATCCTCGGCCAGGTGCCTCTGTTTACCTCGATCTTGTGATGAATTTGTGGTCAAAGCACTGTTCTGCATTGGGGCCGCGTGCCCTGTCAAGCTGTTGTATACGATTCAGACTATTTAATCACATTATCCCTGTTAGGATTACGTATCATTGATTCATTGTACAATTGTTACAACCACTCTCTTATAGTACTCTGTATAAACTGACTAGGGGCTTCAGTTGCTGAACATGTTTAATGAAACATGCTGAACTTCCTCGAAGGCTTTAATAATGTGTTGGGAGTGCAAAGGGTCCCAAATGTTCTAATCCAAACTATACCAGTCTGATGACAACAAAACATTACATCCAAATAGTTGCTACTATGCATATGATTTGTCTCTTCAATATGGTTTCTCAACCAAGGATTTATATTTTGCCAACTGACTCTCGCCATCGGAACTATGAGATTGCAGTTCAGAAGGACTCGAGTTCGCAGATCTTGATAATAACGTGTTTGATCCCAATCCCTGCGACCAACTCCCAGAATCAAACCTTTGGGAGAGGCTTGGGAGGGTTTCTATGATGGATATCGAGTCAAGTAGCTTCAAATGGACTTCTCTCACTTCGCTTCACCATACAAAACATACTTCCACCAGTACTGAGTCCACAGAGGATGACAATAACAGAAGTTTTGAGGTTTGTATTTGCTTCACCTATCCATATTTCTTTGCAAATTACTTTTCCTAGAGTTGCAGAAACATATGCAATGAAAGGATGACATCATCTTTCTTCTGTATGGCTGGCTAAATACTGAACTGTCATCTCTGCTCAAATTGTATCACATGAATGTTTACCTGTTGGAATATCTTACCAGTGCAATTAGTCTTCAATTCGTATGATTTAGTGTCACCTTTGGGTTCCAAGGCTTCTCATCAACTTAGTGAAATATCATACATGATTTTTCCCCTTCACAAAAAGTAACAGAAATTTCATGAATTAAAAGTGAGTTATAAGCCATGTCACTTGCACCTTATAACAACTGAACATATTTGTGTAGGTGACAGTAAACTCTGGGGGAGTGGTTTTCATTGCATTATTCAGGACACTTGAAAATAGTGACTCCCCGTCCAAGGAAGCTGCTGCAGTCATTAAAATAGCACCTTCGAGAATGGCCACACAGTCGGAACGGTTTGGATATGAACTTGCAAAATGGCTTGGAGTGAGGACTCCTCAAGTAAGTATCTGCTATCCTAACAGCAGTCACCATGGCTAATAACTCATCTACAACTTTCTTGATTCTTTTCAAGTAAAAGAACAACATCTCTCTTGACCAATGTAGGGCCGAGTCATTCATAATTCTTCATCTGAATGGCAAAAAATCAAGGATGCAGTTGAGAATGCTCGACATATGGCAGTAGCTACTGCTGATGAACTCGAGGAGTTGATTTGCACTGAGATGCTTGAAGCCCTTGAATTGAGCCGATGTCTATTCTTGATGAAGTAATATAAATCACCTTACCTGCAATATATTCGGCAAAATGGGGCCCTTTTAACTAAAGGATTTTTTTGTACTGTTTTGCAGTTATGTACATGGATCTCCTCTTTTAGAAAATGCAATACCATTTGATTCACGGAAATCTGCCGAAAAAACTGCTGAAGCTTTAGGTAGAGTCTTAATACTGGACCTTGTACTAAGAAATGAGGATAGGCTGCGGTGTCGACACCTTGGTTGGCGTGGGAACTATGCGAATTTGCTTGTCGTTGATAAGGAAGCACATGCTAATCTCGATTCGTTGGATGATGTTTGTGATTCTGCTATCATCCGTTACAAGCCAGAGATCATCAGAAGCCCTCAGAACCAGAAGCAGAGAAGAGCAGCATCAATAAGTGGTAGTATAAGCTCAGATATCTCGGAGTTAATTTTGGAGGACTCGCACGTTCACAGTGCGCCAAAGTTTTCCAGTTTCAATATTGTAGCAATTGATTCATGTGTGCCACGAAGACCGCCTGCCGGTAAACGGGCAAAGGATCAGGATACCTACCCAAGACTAGTAGAGCTGACACTCAACAACTTGGAATACTCTTCCAACCTCTTGTTTGAGGTGTCCTTTGGAAAACTTGGCACCCCAGGGCCAGATGAAGTTGATGTATCATCTGATTATAGCTGTCGTTCTCCTCTCTCTGAGAGCGATATGGCAGCAGCAGTCAATTCATTCCGAGCAGGTTTTAAAAGTGCTTTGAGGGACCTTCAACGGTTTCATATTTTTCTCCTTACAGTCTATCAGAAGCTGGATGGTCTATTGAAAATTTTCTTCAACCTTATGTATAGAAGTTCTAATGAATCTGACAAGGAAGATGCTGCCCCTTCTGATTCACCATTGTGCTCTGTAGATACACAAATAGATTCTAATGATACTGACATTCCAAGGCATCTGCGTCGACCTTCCCGTACCCTATCACGTGAAAGTCTCGACCCATCGTCTCCTAATTGTCGAGAGACTTTCTTCGCTAAAAGTTTCAAAGGAAATGGTGATGGATCCCGTGGTCTTCGGTTGACAATGAAGCTACGAGACTTTAACAAGTATGCTAAGGTTAATATCTTTGAAATGAGTGTAGAATATGTCTCGTATCTGCAGAATTTTAAAATGAATTTTCCTTACGTTTAACTACAAGTTATGCTTAATTTCTGGAAATATGCTATTAATATCTAAAGGGTTAGCCTGTAGTAGCACAAATTTTAGCTACCAAAAAGAAAATACCTGCACTGAATATATTAAAATACATATAGATCCTTTCAGACAATTGTGTACATAGTATGACTCCCCTATGTATTGTTTTGATTGCAACATTCCTGAAAACGTTATCTCCTATTTCTATTAGTACTGATACTGCAACCCTATAATTTACAGTTAGACAGCGAATTAAGCAAAGAGATGGAGCAATGGAACGAGATGCTGAGGACCGACGTTGTAAAGTTGTGTCAAGACAACAATTTTAACACAGGCTTCTTTGAAGGCACTGATAATAGTATCGCTGTTGATGCTTATGAGTTGAAGGTAACAAAAAACATTTACCTTTGTTATACATTATTTATGTGTTACAGTAATTGAATTTTGACAATCGTTTCTGTTGTCAGGTTCGACTAGAGCATATTCTTGAGAGGATTTCTTTGATTTCTGAAGCCGCAAGCACTGAACGTCCTTCACAGATCACAGATTACTTATATATTGGTGGTGCTCTAGCTGCTAGGTCAACACACACACTTCAGCACCTTGGCATCACCCATATATTATGCTTGTGTGCAAATGAAATTGGACAATCAGAATCTCAGAAGCCTTTCCTTTTCGACTATAGAAACTTCTTTGTAAGTGCATTTCAGAAACTTTTCCTAGTAACTCCAATATTTTTTTTCAGAAAATGGAAATAGTTTCTGGCCTCTACAAAACATACATACCCTTCACCTTTTTACAACATATCAGCATAAATAGCTGACACCAAGAGACCAAACAAAGGAAACGAAAATTAGTCTAGAACCAATATGGTTGTTATGACTAGTCTTTCAGTGCTTATTAATTGTTGATTTATGTGCAGATAAAGGATGATGAAAATGCAGACATCTGTGACGTCTTTCAAGACGCTTCTGATTTCATTGATTATGTAAAGCACCTGCGTGGCAAAGTACTAGTGCACTGTTTCGAGGGTAAAAGTCGGAGTGCAACTGTTGTTCTTGCTTACCTGATTGTGAGAAAGTAAGCTTGCGTAATAATTACTATGTCATGCTTTCTTTAGAAATTAATAGGTATACCTATTACTTGGACTTTGAAAAGAAGTATATATAAAAATCTGATTAAAAAAACGATGTGCAATTAGATCTGCCTTTTCATTTGTGACCTTAAGGTTTGTTAATCTAGATAACATTTAGTTGGGGGAACAGAGTGTGAGCTAATTCACAAGGAGGCAAGGCAGTTATCTAATCAAAAGCTACATCTCCTTTTTCACTAAAGTTCAGCTACCCGCTATCTCATTCTTTTTATTCTTTCAGAAATTGTACTCTTCTTGAAGCATGGAACATGCTGAAGAAGGTGCACAGGCGAGCACACCCAAATGATGGCTTCGCTAAGGTCTTGTTGGATCTTGACAAGAAGCTGCACGGCAAAGTCTCCATGGAATGGCAGCATAGAAGGCCCGCTATGAAGGTGTGTCCCATTTGTGGCAAGAATGCTGGGCTCAGCAGCAGCTCACTGAAGCTCCATCTGCAGAAGGCACACCGGAAGATATCCTCTGGAAGTGTCGACAGCGCAATGACCATGGAGATACAGAAAGCAATAGAGGTGATAAAGGCTAGTCGGGGCGGTGGCGACAGCCCAACACAGAAATCGCAATCACATATAGAATGATTTTGATGCTTCATGGTGTTACTCTAGGAAAGCATACAACCAGATTTGACAGTGAGTGGCCCCTTTAGAAGAAACTCTGCTTCAAATTTTTTTCATGTGTAAGTTGTGCTTTATAAGAATGTGGAGATTTGTTTTTGTTGCCCTTAATATGATCCTGTATCATACACACTGAAGAACAAAGAGCTGCCATACTGGGATGGAAGTTCTATTATTGTAAAGTGAAAGCATTTTGCTACTGGAAAAAATGCATGCGAGGTGAATTTCAACTAGCAACAGTGAGCCCTTTGTGTCCTTTAACATCTGTTTGTTCAACTGACCAGAACCTCTATTTCATAAAATAAAATAAAAAACTAGAAACAAAGACATTTCAAGATGAAACGTGGAATTTCTATTGTTATTAATCATATTTGATAACTATCCATCCATGTTAAAAACTAAAAACCACATTAGCATTACAGAAACCACAGCATCAAGATTCTTTTTTTTCGTGATGAAAGAAAAGGAATTCAATGTACAAGATCCAATCTTCGGTTAATAGGGAAAATAAAGTCATTTCCCTGCTATTCCGAAGGGATTTGGTGTCATTTCTGTCTATGCATACACTAATCCACTCTGTCCGGGCTTCAAGGCATAAGAGCTTGCCTGTATAACTCATCCTTTCCATCCGCAGGTGAATACTTAGTAAGCATCACACCTGTTTCTGCAGGCTTCAAAACCTGCGATGCATACCGATACCATGGCTGCAAGTTAGGATCTGACGAAGGCGGGTTAGGAAGCATCACCGAACCCCAGTCTCTCTGCCCTGCTCGTGCTTCATGTATTCTTCTTCGCACCAAAAGTCCAGCCACATCTTCTCTCCTGATCTCTGTCATGGTCCTTGCAACTGCCATGCATAAGAGAAGAACAAAAACTGAATCCTCTTGAGGTAAGAACTCGACCGCAAGCAATTTCCAGTTTAGAAGCACAGTTGCTCTGGCACCATGATGGTCTGGTGACCTCCGAACTAGAGTGAGGTATTGCTTCTCATCACTTTTGTTATTTGATGAACTCTCCTTGCTTACTGTATAGCTCAATCTCCTCCCCACAAGAAGCATTGCCTGGTGAATAGTTCATTGCAGTGCAGTTAGAGTGCATAAAAATTGATGCTGTAAATTTAAAATAATGCAAATAAAGTTGTATATCAAGGCACAGTTCTCCTGCACGTTCCAGAGTAGTCTGCACTCTTTTATAAATTAACTAGATTCCTAAGCCTGATGAGAGAGACAGATTATTTACTAATCATACCTCTTCTTCTGAGTTCTCATCTTTCAACTGAAAGCTGAGGTCATCTCCCAAACCTACAGTCAGTATGTCTCCAGTTGAAAAACTCCATACCACCTTGTTCCCCTGTTGATCTTTTGTCGGGGTTGCTGTACCCACTACCTTCTCTGCACCCGGAGCAAAATAAATACCATATATTACTTATTGTGATCCTGAGCAGAAAACCAACATGAAGCATACTTAATTTACCAGGAGCATAACCAACAGAGCTTGCACTTGCAATGTACGACCATGAACCTTCTCGAACCTCAATGTTCCTGTCCTCCCATTTCACAGCCATGGGAGTTTCAGCACCTCTCCTCCAAATCCCTCTGCCTATTCTACACAAGTTTCAACAGGATTCATCAAAAAGCATGTCAAGATACAAAATTGCATGTCATTTCAGAAGTCTGAACAGTAACTTGATATCAAATAAAAAGGTTTAGCCAGGACTTTATTTTGTAAGATTTTCACCAGATTATTTTTGAAGGTGGCCATGTGTAAAATTACTTTTTTTTACCAAGCCAAACTATAGCATAATATGAGCACTTTTTACTGAACTGTACCTTGTTCGGATGACAAAACATTCTCTCCCACCATGATCAAGAACGGTGCGGGTCAGCCACCGCCCTTCTTGTGGACGATAACCTCTCATGCGTAGTATGACGTCAGAAATCATGGCCCCGCTATCATCAGTGACTCGATCAGGCACACACTTTAACAAGTATGGCGCTTGAACTGGTGGGCTAATTGATGCCATTGCTCTCATCCTGCCGTGAAGTTCCTCCGTGATAGCGAGTGCTTTCTCATGCAGCATATCACTCCATGAGAATGAGATGTTCTCGAGGATTTTACTTTTCCTGAAGCATCCACTTGTGATGCGCCTGACCTCAATGATGATGCCCCGGGTTGCAAATTCACAATACATATGCCATGTTTTCTGCCAGTTCTTGCATGCTAGATTGGACATTGTTTTGTTGAGTTTTAGCGATCTGTAACACCTCTGTGTTCTCAACCGCAAGAAGTCCTTGGTGATATATTCCTTATCCAATTCTCCCTTAAGGAACACATACACCTGCAATCAAGAATTTTAGTGAAACTTTGTTGCCAGTATGTAAATTACACGAAACATATGCATATACACTTTTAAAGTAACTAGTGGAGTCTGAATTGAAGTTAGACTAAAATTTTTGAAGCTGACTTCAGTATGGTATTAAAGATGATACTCCCTCCGTTTCAAAATGTAAGTATTTGTTGACTTTTAGAGATTATGTTTGACCATTTGTTTTATTCAAAAACATGTGAAAATATTATTTATTTTGTTATAAATTATTTTATTATTAGATATACTTTAAGCATGACTTATTTGTTTTTATAATTTTAAAAAATATTTGGATAAGATGAACGGTCAAACGTACTCTCATAAAGTCAACAAATGCTTACATTTTGGAACGGAGGTAGTTTGTTTTTTGCACCCATAATACCAGAACAAATTTTGCATTCTTCCATGAAATTTTCTGGAAACAGGGCCAATTGATTTCTTAAGAAAATCCAGTTTCTTTCCTTCTAGATAGTCATAAAAGAATTAAGTAACAAGGATTATCTTTGACTTTAAATGGCACTCCCCTTTCTAATGAGATATACCAAGTATCCGAGCCACAAACATGTCAAAGTTCACTATTTTTACGTTAACGTGCCTATTGGCAGCTCAGCCTGGCCGGCTGGCCCCATATTCCAGGTCAGACTTTTTTATAGCTCGTTGGTCCACAGCTTTCCTGCTCCAAAATGAGGGCATAAACAATATCTTCTGGTACTCTTGTACACATATCCTCTTGAATATGTTTGGACACATACGGTCTCCACTTTATACCTTTGAATATACTTATGCGAATGCTGACAACACATCAACAAATATACAATTTCATGATTTCAGACGAGATAGTTTAAAAGTTATTGACACTTCAAGTTTAAAGAGATTAGCTGGATCTTTCCATAACATCATATATTTTGTGACTGGAATGAGAACATATAAAAATAATTTTATGTGTCACAAACAAAACATTAATTTTTGGGCCACCTTGTGGGAATGAGAATTGTGGAGCACAATGAGTGCAAAAGTTACCATACCTAACCACTACCCAGTTACTTCGGGGCATCAACAGCGGATATATTGCATCTTCATGAGCAGGGGTGGAGAGGCAACACTCGCCTGCTCCAGCTTTCCAAAGGTACAAACATGCAAAGTTTAGCCAAAATTATAAAAAGCTTGCCCAACTTTTGCTGTTCCAGCACATGCCCAGTAGCTTACCACCTTCTGGCCAGCCATCCTGACCCCCCCACCCCCCCAACCCCCCTCCTGTTCATGAGGCTAGATAATTTACTTTTTTTGCGCTTTTCATTACATATATTTGTTGGCATATGCCCTAATGTGATGCAGAAACAAACGGAAGTTTGTTAAGGAAGTAAAGATAAAAGGAATGAGACAATTAACAACAGGAGAACTCTACCTAATTTGTAGTCATTCAAGAGGATGCCAAAGTAGCTAGTGCCATGTTTTGCATGTTTGGTATCAGGATTCTTGAAGTGTTGGAAACACGTAGGAAAACATAGATTTTACTCCCCTGAACAAACCACTTTGTTCATTTCATTCCCTAAACAAAATCTTGGGTCGCTTTACTCTGACAATCGATTCTAATTGGTGCAATGTACCCCCTACTGAAATTTGTCCTTTTCGTTTCTCAATGTAGAAAATTTTGATTTCAAATCTTGCAGTATGATAGATGACACCATTCCCTATGTTAACAAAATGATAGTGTCAATTTCAATAGTTTGAGGAATGAAGCAAACCAAATTTTGTTTAGTGGTTTCAACAGACAAAGTGGATTGCTGGAGGGAGTAAAATAAACTTTTCTCTAAATCGCATGGTGACTGCAGACAGAAATAATTCAGCAAACCTATCAGCTTGCCATTTAGCGTAGGGGTCAACTAAAGAGATCTATGCATTTTGGCTGGGAGGCAATGGTGGAGCTGGGGTCTCAGTGGTGGGTCTTCGAAGTCATCAAAATAACATTAAAGCACAGCCACATTCTAATCTTAACAACATTATGAGGTAAATATTGAAATTGACACCTAATATCCCTTACTTCTCTTCAATATAAATGCATGTAAGTATTATTGGAAGGATCATAGTATACATGGGAATGTGGATTTTCCTTATTGTCTTTTTGACTTAATGTGATTGGCACCTTACTTTTTGCCATCATGTCACAATGGGATGTAGAAACAAATGGATGTTTGCTGATGAATAAGGGATATAGGGAACTGAAAATTGAGAAGTAGAAAACTCGGATTATTCAGTCGGTACTTAGGAGGACATCATACAAGCTAGTAATATAAATTCTAGCTATAATGAAGTTTCAAGATTTTGGCTTTAGGATAAATACGACTTTTGAAGTATTGGAACCCATGATCACAGTGCCGTTCAATACTTCAATCAAAATGCTACTGAATAATTACAGTTATCATCCAACGATATCTAAGATAGGCTCACATACCTCCATAATGAACCTTGGCTGCAAACTTTTATACAGCCTGTTGGCATCGTCTTCTGATGCTGCTGTCTCCCAATAGAATGCCTCCATCGCTGCACGAACCGCAGCCGCATCAACCTCGGATCCAGCCATATCGTACGGCTCATCATGTGCCTCTTCCCACAATGTCCTAGTCCTCACTATCACCTCCTCACCTACCTCCTCCCCAAAACGCACCACTAATTTTGCAACATTCTCCATGATAGCCATTGATGCCATATCTGTTGCATAACTCGTTGGAAAACTCTGTGAAGCATACAACAAAATTGTGTCAACTACATACATTCAATGTATACTGGCTCCCTTAACAAGATTTGCATGTCTATGCATACCTGGTGAGAAAGCCACATCAGTAGTATGTCAAGGCTTGGCACAAGCCGTGTGAGTTCTGTAGCGGTACATGCAACCTTCTTGACGAGGTCAAGAAATCGAATGTACCGCCGCTTCGCAGCAACATGGTAGACACCTTCCCGCACAAAAGGTGAGGCAAAGCGGGCCGATAGGCCAGCGTATCGTCTCACCATTTCCACAATCTCACCACTGGCATTGTCATAGGATATGTTATCCACACTATTTCCCTCAGTCTCGTTACATTCAAGATCAAATGGCTCGGACGGATAATGCGCAGCCCAGACATCCCGGCAACAGTCTTCAGCGTACTCTTCATTCTCAGCATCAAGGATGGACGGACGGCAGATGATGCGTCCGAACCTTGACGAACAGTATGACACGTAGCTCTCCTGGGGAGTAAATGGAACTTGAGATGAAGCAGTTCATCAGAAATTTTGAAGGGGTGAAACAGTGTTAGATTTCATAATTGAGGGCTGGTTGTGGAAAGTTAAGGTCTACCAAAGTTATTCGTTATGAAATTTGAAATCTTTTCAAGAGAAAGCACGGTACTTTGTACGATGAACAGACAATTACCAGCTTTTCCAACATGTCTGTTCATCAACAGTAATCTGTCTAATTACTCAACATCGCAAACATCAAAATAGATATTTGGGTAGATATATGAATTTAAAGTCGAATGGTACTGTTCATTGATTAAACCACGTGGCCCACTGAATCGAGCAATGCATTTATTCCCCAACATCTCCGGCGATCAGTGAATAAAGAAATGTAAAGGACGTGAAGAAAAGTGGCAAGAAACAGAGGGAGTAGCTCACATGGTGGAAGCAATGGCAGAGCCAGACGAGCTGCACGTCGCGCGGCGGCACCAGCATGGCCGCCTCCCCCGCCGCCGCCGCGAGCGGCAGCCAGAGCTCCTCGTACCTCCGCACGGACCGCGGCCCGACCCAGGCCGGCGGCGCCGCGCGGAGGAACGCCAGCAGCCGGCGCGCGGCGGCCGCGAGGTCGACGGAGAAGGCCTGCTGCTGTTCTGGGGCGGATGAGGAAGGGGAGGACGGCGCCATGGCCCCCCGGCTCCGACGCTTCTACTACGAAGCCGCCACCGCACTCACCTTCCTTTCCTCTGCTGCGAATATGAAAATGTGGGATTCGTTGTCAGCGGATTGAGATGCGTACGAGTGCAGAGCACTGCAGGGCAAGAGTGGTTGCTGGTCAAAAGGTACGCGACATGCGCCAGCGGCCGATCGGTGCCACGACAAGCACGAGGGGCCAGGCTCATTCTATCATGGAGAGGGGCCCGGCCGGCCACTTTGGTTCATGTGGTGCATCTTGCTGGAGTATGTTTAGGTAGTATGATTTCTTACGCACCACCTGCTCTTAGCTACAACCCCTAGCCCCTAGGTGGTTGGTAAGGTAGTACTCCTCCGTTCTTCAAATATTGTCGTTAGGACAGTGAACTAACTTTGCTGTTCTAACGATAATATTTGGAGAATGAAGTGAATATTTTTTTTTTTTTACTCAGAGCGAATCCCGTGTTTTTAAGAAAAAGATACAGTTTGACGGTTACAGTTTAAGCACTGCCTGGTGCCAACCAATGGCTTATCCCCAGGACTCAAAGTGACAAAAAAAAGCTAAGACTATAACATATCCAGACTCCTACAACTTAAGTTTTACAACTACCTGTATCTAGGGCTAATATTTACATAGTTGACATGGGATAGACTTAAGTGTTTTTATAGAACAAAAAGTTGTCACATAAACTGAAGATGTTTTCCACTAGAGGGACAGTTGTTCAGCTCGTTGGCCACCATCGTGACAGAAGTTGCTTCTCCAGCTTCTACCCTTCACTATAACAAAAACAACCTGTAGCGGCGCAACCCAAACTCCCGTAGCTACGATATAAAAGAAACCCGCCGCTATAATTGAAAAAATATTTGTAGCAGCGGGCCAAAATGTCATCCGCCGCAACAAACAATCAATAACGGCGGCCCACAACGAGTACCGCCGCTAAAGCCCACTTCCACCCGCGGCCCACTCCACCCCGTCTCCCGTATAAATTCTTAAACCTAAACCGCCACCCTCACTCCCTCCCTCCTCAGGTCGTCGTTCATGTTCTCTCTCTCTCTCTCTCGCGCGCCTCTCTCCCCCGACTTGGCCTCCTCCTTCCCCCGAGCGCCTCTCTCCCCCGACCTCCCTCCTCTCTCTTGAGACGGCGCTAGCCTCCTCCCTCCCCCGACCTGGCCTCCTCCCTCCTCTCTCTCGAGGCGGCGTGGCTTGGCCTCCATGGCGGCTGGCCTCCTTCCTCCCCCGACCTGGCCTCCTCCCTCCTCTCTCGAGGTGGCGCGGCTCGGCCTCCATGGCGGCGCTAGCCTCCTCCCTCCTCTCTCTTTGCGTCGGCCTCCAGAGGCGGCGATGGGCGGAGCTGCGCTGGCCTTCAGGGGCGGCAACGGGCATGGAGACGGCCTCCAGCGGCGGCGGCGCCCCTCACCTCCTCCCTCCTCCACGAGCGGCAGTGGCGTCGAGAAGATCCGGGTCCTCCTCCACGAGCGGTGACGAGCGGCGGCTGGCGGCGGGAGATCCGGCTCCGGGACGCTGGGATCTGGCCCCGGGGTGGCCGGATCTGGTCCTAGGGCGTCTTCCGCGAGCACATCTCCACGGCGCGGGCCTCCTCCTCCACGAGCAGCGGCTGGCGGCAGGAGATCCGGCTCCGGCATGCTGGGATCTGGCCCTGGGATGGCCGGATCTGGTCCCAGGGCGTCTTCCGCGAGCACATCCCCACGGCGCGGGCCTGGGGTGGTCCTGGATGGTGCGGTGGTTCGGCGGCAGATCCAACCGGATGGCGGCGGGCATGATACCTACCGCAGATCCATAGCGGGCCTGGTGCGGGCTAGGCGGGCCTTTTTTTTTTGTTTTTCGGATCTAAGGGTAGCGGCGGGTGAAGATGTCACCCGCCGCTACTATTCCGGCTATAGCGGCGTTTTTTCCCTCCTCAGGACAACCGTCGCTATAGTCTTCCATTTTTAGCTGCGTTTGTATAGCGGTGGGTCGGCCGACCCGCCGCTGCAGTGCCTTTTTACCCGTCGCTAGAGGCCTTTTTTGTAGTAGTGCTTTCTTCACATTGGTTGTCTTCTCATCCTCAGTGTGGTGCTAAAGTCTGCTCGCTCCCATTGTTGCCTGCCAGTATTTCTCTCGCGCGTTTCTGCAAAAGCTTGACCCGTTCTTCATTCTTTGCTTATCTTCTTCCGACGATTGTAGCCTTGCCCAATACAGTAAAAAGGAGCAAGATTTATAAAAAAACTGTTAGAGGATCTGTTAGTTCAAATTTATCGAACATTATGTTATTTCTTGTGGTCCAGATAGACCAGCATATTGCCGCCAGACAAACACAATGCAGCTTTTCATCTCCTGGCAGATTCCCAGGAGCCCAACTGATAAAATCTATCATTGATCTCGGCTTGGTTGTACACCCTACCCCAATGCAAAATAAAAAAAAATAAAAAAAATGCTCTAGACGCTTGCTGCTACTGGACACTGAATGAAAAGATGGTTGATTGATTCCTTTTCTGCACATATAGAGCAATTGTCTGTTCCCTGCCAGCCTCTCTTCACCAAGTTATCTCTTGTCAAGATACAGTTCCACGCAATTTGCCATAGGAACACCTTAATTTTCATGGGTATCCTACTTTTCCACATCTTACATAATTTAGGTATTTTTGTGAGCACCTTTACAATGGGCTAGAATCAATATGGATCGTTCATTTCTCTTAATCTGACGGTTTAGATGTATTTATACTATATTAACCTTTAAAATAGTATAAAGTAATATTTTAAAGTAGTATGAAGTAGTATGGGTATAATTGAAGAAAAAATTAATAACTGTAATTTCATTGATCTTCTAGGATGAATTAAAACACTAGATTTTGTAATAAAAAAAATCTTTCATTTCCTAATGATATCCATTCATTTCGTTTCTCAACTGTTCTTGCAATCCCGTGTTCTCCGTCTCCAACCGTGATGGATCTTCGGTAGGGCGGCGCCGTCGCATGGCGAGTATTCCCTGCGGTAAGCATGGCGCGCACAGATGAGACATGGGATTCTTGATGAAATCCTAGGGCAGCCGCCACCCCACCATCGATTTGCATCCAATGGGGCGGATCCCGACGCCATGAAATTCTTGATGAAACCTGTGGCGCTGCGGTGGTCCATTAGGAGCAAAGGTCATTGAATCTGAGCACTCCCGATGACCGCTGCAGACGGGTTCGATCTGAGGCATTGTAATTCCTCTACAATTTGGTACAGCTGACCTTGCCCCTCCACGGCATGGGCGCACGTGGGCAAGCAAGACGGCAGTTCCAGAATTAAGCAACCGGCTCATCTCATCCACTGTCTTATCCTCTCCTCCAACCTTGATCCTCTTGAGCTGGGCATGCGACATTGAGCTGAAGATAGCAGTGGTCCGTGCTATAAGGCGACTATAATGCCTCAGTTCTCCAGCTTTTAGTGGCTCGTCTATTGCAACTAGTATCTGATTTGTTTTAAAAAATATATTTTGTACATCGTCTTTAACAAAGTTTCTTACTGCTTCTCACACTAATAAGCTTGTTAGGCATCATAGCAAAACAGACAGCGTTCCATCGGTAACTGGACACAATGATAAATTCGAAGAATCCATGAACTACAAGAGTTCTGTTCTGCCCAAATCACACAATCAACGCGATGAATTCCTGGAAGGGAGGGGCACCTCACCGGTGTTGTTGATTCTGGATGAACTACTGACGCCTTTATGGAGGGGAGGTGTGTTGGTGGTGATGCACCGGTGGCTAGTCCGACCGGCGTTGTTGCGGCGGCGTCTTGACCTTGCTCGCGTACGACGACACCCATTACGGGCATCTCGGTGGAGGGCGGCGGGCGGATGCGAGGCCGTCGTCGGCCCTTCTGAGACGTGCATTGAGGATGTCGAAAACAGTGGTGACAGCACGTTTGTTTTCTCTGATCAATAACATTTCGATGAAGACGGGATAATTGCAATTCTGTCCTGCGGTTAACGTAAATAGTTAGTTTCCTTAGTCAATTACAATTATGTTCTTATAAATGAACGGTTAGATCAAGAATATACTACTTCAAGGTTTAAAGTTGTATAACCCACCGTAATAGGAGTCATTTTTGTTCCGCTGTGAAGTTTTTTATACCTTGATTTGACTGAATATTGTCCACTTGCTTCCCATTGTCAAAATAGTTTATCTTCCGATTCTGTCAACTGGTACTTAGCCACCTGTTGCATCATATTGTAAAGTTGCCTTATTTGAGCCTCAGTTAAGTTTCTGGTAAAGGATAAGGGTTGGTAAGGTAGTACTGATTATCTGATCCAAATCTATGTTGTACATGCGCATGAAAGATTTGTCAATTTACTTAAGCTATTTCCCGACGGGACGGAAAATTTGCACGGTTTTGCAATGGCTACTATCCACGAGCTTACGTCTTTATTAAAGGAAAATTGTTAGTGACAGGGTATTTTTTTTGGAGATTATGGTAACCATTTATTTGTCCAAACAACGTTAAGTTGTACAAAATGATGAACACATTACTCTCCGTGTTTTTAAATTAATATTGTCATTGATTTTTTAGTTACATCGATTATTCATTTTATTTAAAATATTAATTTAAATATATAAAATTATAAGTTATGTTTATATAATTTAGCATAACAACTCATATTTTCTAGTCTTCATTAACTGAATACTTTCAATCAATAGTTCGTTACTTTATATTGTGATTTTTTTAATAAAATTATCTATATAATAACTATAAATTATTGAATCTAGATCTGATGGCTAGTAAAATATATGGGAATTTTTAACTAGTTTCTTGTCTTTCTCTTCTCTCCATCCATCCATGCCTATCCCAAATTCATGAATGCAATCCCCAGTTTTGTAGCCTAGCATGAGATAGCCGCCCTAAGCATCATGATTACGGGCATGACAGTGAATTTTGTTTCTATTGGCAGCAATTCATTTTTATTTTATCTTTTGCATACTCTTAATTAGTTCTATCGCCTCGCCGCCAGAATTAAGGAAAGGGAATGACCAATTAGTTCTTTTGTAGTGGCACGCGCAAGCCTCCGTACATGGAGGCCTCAACACAACAACCCATACAAGCCAATGAAACCCATCCTTTAACAGCCCAATCCCTAGCATCGGCTCACCATAAGCCATGTACAAGTATACAAGCTGAATATTGATGGTTAATTCCTGTCATCAACTCGGAGAGGTGGTGGTTGCGAATTTGTGGCTTGAGATCTCGATGAGAGTTACCTAGATGGAGGAGCAGGTATGTCACAAAATTCTGAAATATTATAATTCAGATTTTATAGAGATATAACATTAATTATAAAAGATACATAAATCTAAAAAGAAAAACAGACACAAGAACATTGCAGCAAGATCTTGGTTACCAAAAATATATTTATTGCATGTCGTGGATAGCGATGAAGGTGGTATTACACGCCAATTTGATCCTCTGCTTAAGCCATTAAGAATATTGCTGAACATAAGTGCTTGAAAGTTCCAGACCTAGAATATGCGATAATTCCTCATTGTATCAAAGATGTTGTTAGTGCTATTTTTTTCAAACACAAACAATCTGATGTGCACAAATCAAAGTAGAGCAGCAAATTCCTAGGTCTTCTTGTGATGCTGATGTAGAATCATCGGTTGTAGTTAGAGATGACGTTGTGGATTCATCTTTGATGTCTCAAGAAGTGCAACGTGATGAAGTTATATATAATTTGAAGGGATAAAGTAGCAATTTTTTCAACCAGAGTGCAATATTCAAAGAAAAGTATGCAAATTAATTATCGATGGTGGAAACTTTTCTAATGTTGTTAGTTCGGATATAGTATATGCACTATCTTTGTCTATATGGAGGCTTTCTACACCTCGTTACATTCAGTGGATGAAACAAAGCGACACCCTGAGAATTACTTATAATGCTATAATAAAATTTTTAGTGTGAGGTTATGCTGATTCAGTGGACTGTGATGTGATACCGATAAGTGCGTGTTACTTGTTGCTTGAAAACCATGACATTTGATTTTGATGCTACTCATGAAGGGCGTTCTAACAATAACACACATATTTCCAACACCTAAGATAGCTATTTTTATTCTATGTTTTCTAGGTTTCAGTTAATTGAAAACTTTCAATCAATGGTTTATTACTCTGAGTTTTGATCTTTTTTTTTTAGGATTATTTATATAATAATTATAAACCATTGGATCTAGATCCAATTACTCAAAGTGGTGATTGAAAGTTATTCAAACTTTCAGTCAACGGAAAATTAGCAAGTCCTTATCTCTTAGAATCTCTATCATTTTCATTAGAAGATGAGATTTCGATCCTGTTGTAGTTGTTGCTTCTGTTTGCCCATGTTTAAAGGTTGAAATTCTTGATCGGGACAAACAATTTTTCTTCCCTCTGAAATGCATTCAGTGAGAAGATTCTACATTTTTTACATCCGAAAAATGGTAAAAGTAAATATAGCAGACTTATTTACGTTCATTATTCAAAACCTATGACAAATTAAGATAGAAATTAAATTAAAACCCTCTCCATTAACAGGTAATATGCTCTATTTGATTAGTCGAATAGAATCGACCAAAAAACAGCCAAACACATGTTTCACTATACAAAATGTATATTTGTTTTCTTTCTTTTTTTTCTAAAAAGCACTATAAATATAAAATACACTCTATTTGTGGGACTAATACTCGTAAACAACATGAGTGCAGTATTAAGGCAGCGCTAATCGGGTGGTAGTTTTTACAGCATCTCTACAATTAATTAAAAGAGATGAATATATCCATACGGTATTGCACGTGTTAAAATAGACTTCATACCGTCATCGGAGTTGAATAAGGAAAAAAAAAATTCAAAACCGACTCCTACTCAGACTCTACTCTCAATTAAAACAGGAACAACATACATCAGCCCAAATCGTTGGTGTTGCTCCCATCCAACCGTTCGTAGCCATCCTATTTTCATTTTGCTCACATCCCACTGTCCGCTAGCCTAGATCTCTTTTGACCAGCCGATGCCTATTCGTAATGTGGCTCCCAAGATTTCATGATGTCTGGTCTCCGTCTATTCACGGTGACCGTGTGTTAGGCTGAAAGACGTGAGCGCGAAGGAGAGTCCAACTTCCACAGAGTCCGCCTTGATGGCATGGCATGATCGCCTACATGTCCTTAAAGTCACACACGACCGGCAATGTGCGTCACGCCAAAATAAGGAGGAGCACAAACCAATGCGGCAAGCGGGCAATATCCTACATATAGTTATTGCTTGGTTGTTGTTGAGGTCCTCTTCTCACGATGTCCTGCTCCTCTTCTTCAAATTTGACGGGGTGCTGTTGATGGCCCTCATCTACTTTTACAATGTTCCTTCGTCAGAGTGCACATCACGGCTAAGCATCATAGCACCGAGATGCACAACTCCCAAACATCTGTTACCAGGTGATCGCTCTGTCACTCTTTCCTACGTGCATGCATGCATATAATTTGCTAGGCTTAATACACTATGGTGCTAACTATTCGGGTAACAAAGGTATTGCTTTACAAATCAGTGATTTATATCGATAAATGCATATCGCAATGTGCATTAGATGTTTCTCAATTAAATTATGCTTGTGGCAACATCAAGAGAATTAGACGGACCTGTGAGCTCCCAGTGAAAAATCTTTGAAGAAGGTGAATGAGTTATAAGGAGATTTAGATAGATTGAAAGAAAAATGTTAAAGCTTACACATATTTTGCTTATAAAAATAAGTTTATTTTTTAAAACCCGTAGTAACATATGGTTACTTTGCTACTGTGATATATACCATATTTTTCTAGCGATTTGATAGCGTCACGTAACAGGCATCTACCACGATCGTAACGTGGCAACAAAATGTTTCATGTTTCACCGTTTCCATGATCCGTGCATCATATGTTTCACTTTATTTTTCAAACTAAATTTGCGAGAATTCTAGAAAAAAGAACACCAAATACGATTTCTTGAAATCTCATACAAGGGCCAAGAGCCGAAGATGAATACGACGAGCGTAGCACTGCCTCTATTCAGATTTCAGATAATCCAGTCCCGTAACGTCGTTATCCTGATACAATGATCCCGTGCCGCCGTAGTCGTAGTAGAGCGGTAGTAGAGTCCCATAATTTATCGGAAAACAGCGCACACCGGATGAGATGAGATGAGATGAGATAGATGGTGTCATCGCGGCAACCGACTGCCGTACGCGCCATAACTCGATAAATAAATGGGTGATAAATACTAGTCGGAGGTACTAGTAGTAGTAGCTTGCCAGCTCCCAAATCCAAGCAGAGTCGTAACTGCAAGAAAGCAACAGCAGCAAGAAACCTTGGAACCGCCGTCCGCCGGAGCGTGGAGATCGCGGCGATGGCGGCGAAGGGGACGACGGAGCTGGAGGTTGGCGCCGACGGCGTCGCCGTCATCACCATCATCAACCCGCCCGTGAACTCGCTCTCCATCGACGGTATGGTGCCGCATCCTCTCAGGCCTCCCCCAAATCTGTTTCCGTGATCTTTTGTGTTTCTTTTTTACTTGGTGATTATTCGATGCGAGATTGGGACGGGTGGTTGAATTCAGTGAGGGGAGGTGCAAAAGCGCTTCCTTCACGTCGATTCTTGCTGTCACTGGGATTAATTTTGTTTTCAGTGATCGGTCGCTGGGATTCAGTGCTGAAGATACGGGCATGTACAATTAGGGTGGCGCTGTTCACGTATTAGACTTACTTAGGAGGATTCTTGTTTAATTTCTCAAATTTATGTTGCACGCTGTCCAATTCCTGAGACAAGATTTGATCATCAAACTAATGTAAGCATTAATGGACTGCTTGAGCATCTGCCTTTGTGAGTTCGGTTGATTGTGAAAGTCACAAGAGTGAACTGATAGATTAGTTAATTTAGATGTCATATAATATAAATACAACCACTTCCTTTTTGATCGAGTGGCCTGCTCTTGGAAATTGTAAGTTTTATTTAGGCTGAACAATAAAAAATGTATTGATATACAAACCGTTCTTAATATGGCCCTGTTTGACACACTCCAGGTCTCCAGCTCCCCGTGCTGGATACTACTAATTTATTAGATACAATAAAATGTTTTAGATATTTTTTGTTAAAAATAAGAACAAATGACTTAACTAAAGACCCTTAATCTGTCCACCTTACCACATCCATGGATTTTTGGAGCAAGGTATGACCAACTTCAAGAAATCCATGAGCTGGAGCTCTACCAAACATTGCCATATTAAATATACGACCTTGTAGAAACCATAGGATTACTCAAAAAGATATACAACACCATCAATGTTTTGAAGAAATAAAACTGTGTCTCCCATGCTTAGAGGGTTTACATATTCAAATAATTGACGAGCATGCTCTAGCTGTTTCTAGACATTTACATATGCATGACAACCATGAATGCATCTGCACATCAGCTATTCAGTATGAAGCTCATGTTGATAGATTCAATATTTGAATCTCATATGATACTGTGCTTTTGTAGATAGTTGATAAAGTCTTTGTCTTTTGTTTCATTATTGCATCTTTTTGCTTTCAGTCTTGCATAGCTTAAAGGAAAGCTACGAGGAAGCCCTTCGGAGAAACGATGTGAAAGCCATTGTTGTTACAGGTACATAGCTGCTAATTCTTTTAGACAATATGTGAGACTATCTGAGGCAAAGGAACAAACACTACACCTTCCATCCCTTCTCCGCCTACTTCAGTGACCACTGATTACTTTTATTACCTATGGCAGGGAAAGGTGGGAAATTTTCTGGAGGGTTTGATATTAGTTCCTTCAGTGATGTTCAAGGGGGGCAAAGTATGATATACCTTTTATCTCAATTTCTGCATGATCACTCTGCAGTTCTTGTCACAATCTTATCTGATTTATTATTTTCAACAGTGATGCAACCAAAGGTTGGTTACATAGCGATCGATATTCTCACTGACACTGTAGAAGGTATTTGATTTGTTCACACATCTCAGTTCACTATTGGTTTTAAAATGAAGAATTGTGCTGACATTTTTCCTGCGTATTATTGAACAGCTGCAACAAAGCCATCAGTGGCAGCAATTGATGGTCTTGCTCTTGGCGGGGGACTAGAAGTTGCTATGGTACTTTCTTTATACTCGTCTCTCTCGCTTACATTTCATATTTCATCAGTGATAACTTTAGCAAAAACTTAACATATTCAATTAGGCATGCCATGCTCGCATTTCAACTTCAACAGCTCAATTAGGTCTTCCAGAACTTCAACTTGGAGTTATTCCTGGATTTGGAGGTAATTTATATTTTCATTAGATCATTTTATGGCACGTGTTTGACTGATTCGTTGCTGATGATCCTTTAAATCATGTGCTCTATCCATTTATTATCTTTCAGGAACACAACGACTCCCTCGTCTTGTTGGGCTGACAAAATCTTTGGAAATGATGTTGGTGAGCTATGCTGAGTTTTTTTCTTTCCTTTGTGGTGGTCTCTGTTTGCATTCATCCACTTATATATTTTCTATGTTTTACCAGCTATCTAAGCCAATCAAGGGTAGTGAGGCACACCAACTGGGTATGGTTGATGCTTTAGTTTCTCCGAATGATTTGGTGAAAGTTGCTCGTCAATGGGCTTTAGACATATATGAACTTAAAAGGCCCTGGATCAAAAGCCTTTACAAGACCGACAAGTTGGAACCCCTTGGGGAGGCTAAAGAAATTCTGAAGTTCGCAAGAGCACAAGCTCAGAAGCAGGCAGCTAATCTTTATCACCCACTAGTTTGTATTGATGTCATTGAAGAAGGCATTGTTGCAGGGCCTCGAGCTGGGCTCTGGAAGGTACTTGATTTTTTGAATATTCCTTCCTTCTTTTACCTTTTTTCATTATAATGCCAGCATTTACTGAAATTTGGATACACTTTGCTTAATGATAACACAGGAAGCAACAGCTTTCCAGGAGCTGGTTTCCTCAGATACTTGTAAAAGCTTAGTTCATGTGTTCTTTTCTCAGCGAGCAACTTCTAAGGTATGAGTATCTCCGTTTTTTTTTTTGGTGTGTTTTAATTTGAATCATATAATGTACTAACCTTTCTGACATGCAATAGGTTCCTAGTGTTACAGACTTGGGCTTGATGCCTAGAAAAATTACTAAAGTCGCCATTCTTGGTGGTGGACTTATGGGATCAGGAATTGCAACTGCAATGATACTAAGTAACTACCCTGTAATACTTAAAGAAGTAAATGAGAAGTTTCTAAATGCAGGAATTGACAGGATTAAAGGTAATTATTAGTAACCTGCCTAGACTTTGCAGAATCATCTGAAACTTTAAACTGACTCACTGTTTTGTTTCTCCAGCCAATTTGCAGAGTCGGGTGAGGAAAGGGAAAATGACCGAGGAGAGATATGAGAAGGCTATGTCTCTCGTCACAGGTGTCCTTGATTATGATAGTTTAAAAAATGTGGACCTAGTTATCGAGGCAAGACTTCTTTTTTCCGTTCACTTGTAATCATTATTTTAGTCAGCCATTTATCCTTATTCCTATGTTTCCTATAATTGCAGGCAGTTATTGAGAATGTAAAGTTGAAGCAGCAAATATTTGCTGATTTGGAGAAGTACTGCCCATCTCACTGTGTCCTTGCTACCAATACATCTACAATTGATCTTAATCTGATTGGAGAGAAAACGAAATCTCATGATCGCATTGTTGGTGCACACTTCTTTAGGTATGCATCATATATTGATGCATCGTTATTTATTTGCTTGAACATCCATTAACTTATTTCAATTCTGTAGTCCTGCACATATAATGCCACTTCTGGAAATAGTCCGCACCCAGCACACTTCACCTCAAGTTGTTGTTGACTTGTTGGATGTTGGGAAGAAGATTAAGAAGACACCAATAGTGGTCGGGAATTGTACTGGCTTTGCAGTCAACAGGATGTTCTTTCCTTACACTCAATCAGCACTTTTGTTTGTTGATTATGGTATGGAGGTTTATAAAATCGATCGTGCATGTACCAAGTTTGGAATGCCCATGGGTCCATTCAGGTCAGATAATAGAATTATTTATTATTTTCCCCTTTATAAGTTCCTATAGGCTTCATTATTTATTTCATGCGGGTGAGTTAAATTTGTTGTTCCTTGTTCTTCTTGCATCCAGGCTGGCAGATCTTGTTGGGTTTGGTGTTGCTGTGGCCACTGGTATGCAATACCTTGAAAACTTCCCAGATAGGGTATACAAGTCAATGCTCATTCCTCTGATGATGGAGGATAAAAGAGCTGGTAAAATATATTAAACTGCACTCTTATTCTTTTTTATTATCTGTTTGTTTTCTGTGTAACTCACATCTTTCTGGGTTTCTTGACATGTGCTGTCTAACTTATGAATCTTTTACTCAGGTGAAGCCACCCAAAAGGGGTTTTACAAGTACGAGAACAGGAGGAAGGCCACTCCTGATCCTGAAATTATGAAGTATATTGAAAAATCGAGGAACATGGCAGGAGTCACACCAGACCCTGAGGTTTGGTTTTGTTATATTATGATATTTCAATTATCTCCTGCATCTAGAGAAATTTTTAGCTGTAGCTTTCCCTTACAAATGTGAGTTATGGGGACCAAATCACTTTGTTTTTGAGTTTTGCACTTTGCTCTTTTTCCTAGTTTGTTCCTGTGCTCTTAGCAACTGTGTAGAAGACATTAATATACAACATTATTTGTGTCTGTAACAACGTAATACCTCAGTATTACTTTCTGTAAAAAACGCTGCTGAATGTGATTTTGGAACCAGGACAACTTTTGAAACAATATTATGATGTCTATTAGAGGATAAAATATTAGATACTATGATTATTAAAACTACATGGGCTGAAAGTAATGTTGATGTTTATAGAGGGTAATATGTCCAGATTGAATTTATTAGATTCTTATATAGCCATGACATTAAATATATGAGAGTTTCAGATGTAATGTAAGAATGTAACATTTTATTAACTACAGATTGAATTGATTAGATACCTAGTATCATTACTGTAAATGTTGTATCCTCTCTGGATTAACAAGGTTATTTTAATGATAAAATGTTTGCTTCTTTTGTCCCAGTTGATGAAGCTTAGCGAGAACGACATAGTTGAAATGGTGTTTTTCCCAGTGATAAATGAAGCCTGCCGTGTCCTTGATGAGGGTATTGCAGTCAAGGCTTCTGACCTCGACATCGCATCAATCTTTGGCATGGGATTCCCACCTTATAGGTCTGTTTCGGAAAATCATGCCCGTAGTGTCTCTCCTAACTGAATACCAATCATTTTTTTGATAATGGAATTGCTCACTCATTCATTGTTACAACCAGGGGAGGTATCATGTTCTGGGCAGATTCAATCGGTGCAAAATACATCCATGCTAAGCTGGAGGAATGGACAAAACGATATGGCAGCTTTTTCAAGCCCTGCTCTTACCTTACTGTCAGAGCTGCAAAAGGGATCCCTCTGGTACGCAAGTGACTGTTTTAGCTAAAATTTTTAGTGTACTTATGCAATACCTTGCTAAGTTTTCAGATATACAATACATGATAAGCACTTGTTAAGTCTAATAGTCATATTGCACCTCAATGCATGGGCGTAGATAATAATAGTGTTACACACACTCTAATGTGCTTATATGAATCACAAAAATCTGGGTTCAAGGTTTATTTGTGTTAATTTCAGTTTATTGTTATTATATTATATCTGCATGGCATCTGAGGAACTGAATTTTCACTTGCAGAGTGCACCGGTAAAGCAAGTCCAGGCTCGGCTATAGATGTCTGTCAACGGAGGAATTAAATGGAATGTTAGGAAAGCAAATTATTGGGCAGTTCAATGTTGGCTCAAGGCTCAAGCTCAACTCAATCAGAGCATGAATAGGTAATACTTTTTTAGCATAACGTGAGTACAATGGCACAATGTGAATACCCTTGAGCGGACTATGTGGAGGCGAAGTATGTGGTCACGTTTATATTTACTTGTAAAGAACAAATGTCATTAGTCAGCAAATAAGGCGCTATTGAAAAGTAAAGAATATCCTTTGAAATGTATGTTTCCCTTGAATTTGAAGTTACGCTGTGTTGGGTGTGTCCCTTGGTTCACGACTTTTATGGAGATCCTTTGCTGCTCTTGAATCCGAAGTCGAGCTATTAGGACCACCCTTTAGGACATGAATTAGATTACACACTTCCAAAAATTGTTAGGAAATATTTCTGCATCCGCGTTTAAACAGAAGAAACCTGTGAATGGCAAAAAATGGGTAAATAGGTACATTGACATTTTAAAATCTCTACTCTTTATTAATTTAGGTGAGAAGCTTCCATCAGCCTTTGGTGTCCACGTATTTTTTGGTCGTGTAGCATGGTGTCCGTGGTGTTGCCTTTCCGTATAATAGCAAAAGTCCTGTTGCTCTCCGTATCCGCAGCTAGCAAAGTCCTCGTCAACTCTGTCGTGATCTTCCTTCACCCGTTTTATACGTGTTGGACTCCAAGATCAACCCTCCTACGACTAGGACCCAACGCCAGAACGCAAGAGAATAGGACGAGCATAGAAGATACGTTGTACGCGAAGCGACCACGTCGTGGTAGCTCAGTCAGAGTAGGCTTGCAATGACTCGCCGGGCGGTGAGAAACTCCACCAAGTTTGCCGCCTCACGATCCCTAGCAAGTTTTTCTTTACGCATCACTTTCTTGCCTGTATACTGCTTTCGCTGACTCAAAAAATTACGTTCGTTTCTTGCCTCTGGTATCTTGTCATCGTTTTGTTCACATTGGAAGGAATAATCTGCATTCTTCTCCTGCATGCATTGTCGCATTACTACACTAATGCATCAATTTACCAAAGTTCAAATGAAGCCAGATCAGTGTTGCCTTCCACGCGGCCGAATCGTTCTTCTCCTGCCATCTGATCATCGATCAGCCTGATGGTCATTCTCCTATGACCTGCATGTCAATCAGTCGATCAACCTTCTGCCGTTTGCTTGCGAACATCATCACGTTCACCTATGTCCTTTCCTGTTCAAGTGTGCGAGGATAGGGCGCGCTATGAAAGCTTGACACCTGAACAAAGGCAGGCTAGATATGTAAACGTCAAAGGGAGCAATATGCATTGCGGAAGACATCACGTAATCAAGTGCACCGTGTTAGTTTGACCCCCAAAGCAGAAGCAGGCAAAGGCACATGGCCAAAAAGCATGTCGTAAGGTGCAACATATAATACTTTGCATCCAAATTCTATTACAATGGAAAATCCTATGTATCATTCATCTGTTTGAGTTGGTTAATATGACATTGGTGGGTTAACGCTACAAAAGTTTTGTTCTCATGAGAATAGTTCCATGAACCTTCTATTGTAAATTAGCTCCGATTTTAGTAGAGTATCGAATATCAATATTGTAGCTTTTAAATTTTTTATAATTAATGTCCTAGCCAGTTCCTGTTGTTAGTGTCTTTACTCCTGATATGTGCAGATTACATCGCTAGGAAAGAAGTCATTCATTAAGATTAAGACAATAATCATGGCAATTCATTTAACTAAGTAATATATGCTTGATCCTTGTACATATACTGATATTTCTATTTATTTGTATTTAAAGTGATACTTGTTTACCATGCTCATGCACAATATGTATTTAAACTATTTCTTATTCTTATATATCATTTACAGAGGATGAAAAAGTGTTTCAATATCCTGTTGTGTTCTATCTATTCATATTTCTTCTTACATAACATGAAATAATTGAGAATTGATCATGGAGCGTTTGGTATTTTATAACATAATTTGATGTTTAGTTTATGTTTTAAAACCTTGAGATCCTCAGATCATATAACAAAAGTAACGAGGAATTCGAGATTGGCAATATTCTCCACATCCTGGCTGAACATCTAAAGGAGCATTTTAATAAAAGATTAAAGAGGTTGAAGATCTTACATGGAAGAACTGGTGTTGGACTATGTAGTATGTACTCATGATTTTTGTTAGATTATTTTTTTCACAGTAGTTTTAAGAATCAGTGTAAACCTATGTAATAGATAATATTATGACTAATAAATAAATGATATTTAATTTTAAGCCTGTAACAACGCATGAATATTTTACTAACTACTACTATTAATTCTAGTATGATCGTCTCTTCCACCAATTTTTTTTCTGCCCTCTGCCCCGTCCCGCTGACCAATGGAAAGTTACGCACAAACTACAGACTTCCCTGATGCCCCTGCCAAAACAGTCCAAAAATATTATGAGGAGTCCATCCACGCTCCTCACGTGCATGCTAACCTTGGTCCTGAGCCGCAGCTGCCTCCCTGCCCAACCCTAAACCTCCACTGCGCCATCGTCCTCCTCGAGCAACCGCAGCCATGACGCTGAGCGGAGTCGCAAAGGATCACACGACCACGTCCAGCGTGACATGGCCGTTGCGCAATCCCCCATCGTCAACCCTGATTCGAGCCCCGCGGTAGCGGTTGAGGTGGAGCCGAAGCACCATCGGAGGCGCCGATGTCGCCATGTGGCGCGAGATTGAGGTGCTGCCGTGGAAGGGCGGCCAGGGCGAGAACAACCCAAACTACGAGTGCCTCCGCGCCGAGCTCCGACAGATGGCGCCGCCCAACGGACGCGCCATGCTGCTCTTCCGCAACCGCTGCGGCTGCCCTGTTGCTAAGCTCGAGTGATGGGGTGCCCCCAAGAGCAAGCGCCGCAACAAGAGGTAAGATCCCCGTTGACCTTGTCTCGTTTTGTCCACAATTCTACCTGATTGATTCTGTTCCATCAACTAAACTTAGTTGCATCTTAGTTGCATCGTTTCTGTCGGATGCCTGCAGTTTAGATGTTCCCTTATACGTTAGTTACCCATGGCATTTCCTGGTCCTATGTGGTGGTGTGATATGTTTCTTCAATAGATTCTCGTTGCTTGACGATGTGTTTATTCGTCTTCTAATTTTCAGATAATATTGACCTGCTAATCTGCTGTTGTATGTGCAAATAGGCACCTATTTTTGATCTGTTAATATGTTTCTGCATATGCAAATTGGCAGTACTGTTTAATCTAAAATTTATAGCCCGTAGCAACGCACGGGTATTTTGCTAATAACATATATATACCTACAAAACATGTGCAGTTGTGCACAGAACAAGTAGTACTTCATGTTTCCTTTCCAAGGATCTTTCTTTTTCCACATGCGGCAATGCAAAAATAACACTAGCCTGTCGTACCTCCCCCCCCCCCCCCCCCCCCAAAAAAAAAAAAACTAGCCTGTTTTTTTTTTTTCCAGAAACCCATGAAGGTTAAAAGTTGTACCACGTATAGTCTCATAACCTAGTGAACATACAAGGAAACAAAACAACAACACTAAAAGGAAACTAAAAAAGAAAACTACTGCGTCCTCAACGAAGCGCCGTATCCACCAGTCGTTGTAGGAGCAGCAGGTTGACTACCCAAAATTATATGCCCGAGTCAGATGAAGCACTGCTGTACACAAAAGAAAATAGAGAACCACCAATTGAATCCACACATATCCGGCGAGTAGAGTAGAGCCTTGCCACTCCAGTAGGTAAATTAAATTGTTTGCAGAATGCTGATGTCATGCCCTGGTGGATCCGAGACATAACAAGATCACCCCCTTCGAGCTGACAATTGTGACTAGGTAACTGGATACAGTTAAGCGTTCTCTCCTTTTGGTGCCTGTTAAGCAAAATGGCACAGATAAGCATCACACTAAACATAAGTGATGATTCACAGAGAAAAAAGTTAAGTTGCACTTTCCAGATAAAGTTATGATTGATGTAAGAATAAAAACATGCAATTGCCTATTCCTAAATCCTAAACCTGATCTTAATGTAGCGCTTGTACCATTTGTTAGATGTGTAATGTACTTACAAACTACAAAGTAGGAGTACTGCCTAGTGAGACAGGTCATATGCCTGAACCCGCAAAGGCAGCAGGATAAACCCAGTTGTCTCAAAATTTATAACACAAGAAACAGAATTCTGAAGGTATTTAAATGATATTGTATTTAACAATGATAAACCCAATGAAAATCTACTTTGGAGATGTTAATGTGTCGTTTACCTTGTTTGGAATTGGTCTCTTTGAGCGTGGAGCACCTGTTTCATTTGGCTTCAAGATCTGAAAAGAACACATTAAGCTGTCATCTATGCTCAACAAAGCACCCACATTATCAAATTCCCCACAGTAATTTGGAGCTGAAAATATTGTCACTAATCTTCTCTGTGCGAAGAACTCGTAGCCATCTTCGACCACCTGGCGAGTATGGATATTCATGTTATAATCGGCTTATGGATATTGATTAAAACAAAACTGCATTAACGTTGAATAAGTGCTGCTTACTTGATGAGCTCGGCATACAAGGTCAAGATCATTCTTCTCCAGAAACTCTACAAGCTTATCAGCACCAAAAGTGCATGAGACACCTCTATCACTCTCTCCCCACCCTTGTGTGTCAGAACTAGGGTCAGACCAAAGCAAATCACACAGAAGACCTTCATCAGGAATTTCAGTAGGCCTCTCAATATCATTTATCTGATCCAAACTATTCAATTCAGGTGAGAGGCCACCATGCATGCACAGTACTTTGTCATCAATCAGCGCTGCCATAGGCAAACAGTTGAAGCAATCACAGAATATCTTCCACAGTCGAACATTGAATCTCCTCTTACATTCATCATAAAAACCATAAACCCTATTAATCTTTGCATCTTCATGGTTTCCCCTCAATAGGAAGATCTTATCAGGGTATTTCAATTTGTATGCAAGAAGCAGACATATAGTTTCTAAGCTTTGCTTGCCTCTATCCACATAGTCTCCAAGGAAAAGGTAAGTTGACATTGGAGGATAACCACCCAAATCAAATAGCCTCAGAAGATCAACAAACTGACCATGGATATCACCTGCACGTCATATTAGAAGTAGTTTCTTTTAGTAGAAGTTGTGAAACATGAAAAAGGGCTGAAACATAATAATGGGTCATATATCCAGACAAGGAAACATGATCACACAGGATTAAAAAGAAGTATGCATAGTTGTAAAAGAAATAGAATGAATACAAATTCCTTATCACCTCAACAAGAAACTTTTCCCAAAGGATTTTCAAAGCATGTGTGACATAATTCTTGCATTTCTATTGGCCAAACATCTATCTTTTGCTTGTGATTTATGAGTTCATCGCTGTTAAAATAAACGTTATCTAGTGATAATAAATCAAACACTATTTAACAAGTACGCTACAATGGATTGAAAAGTAAAAGGAAAACTGGATGCAGCATGCATGTAAGTATGCTTGTGATACCATTTAACTATTTAACAATTGCAGCATGTATGCTTGTGATACCAGCTAAAAACACACATTGCATGCAAGCAGCACATACAACTGGATTAGCTCAAGCTATCTTGCATGAGATGTGATGCATGCGCAGACAAAAGTGTAGTTTTGTGATGCATGTGCAGACAGAAGTGTAGTTCATGACTAAAACATCACATCCATCTGTGCAGACAACGAAGTATAACAGTTGCAAAAAGTTGTTCATGATCCAAAAATGAAATTGGCAGCAGGAGGATATTTCAGAAGTGTGAAAAACTTAACCACAATAACAAAATCAAATGCAACAGTAAGTTGACAAATGCATAGAAACCAAAATCACCATTGTTACATAAAATACAAAATTGTTTTTGATAAAGTGGTAACCAAAGCAATAAAGTGGAAGATGAACAGAAAACATATGGCTATCAGATGTTTTGCAGTCGTGAGTTACAACGGTATTACAATACACCAGAAATAATGTTATATGAAATAAAGGGCAATTTGTTTTTAAATGCCAGCGGTGTCTCCGCACAATCCTCACCTAAAGCATATACTCGTACACTCAACCAATCATTCCTAATAACCTTGCAAACAATCCATCAATCTTAAATTTTCTCTCATGGTGGTGGTGGTGGCGGCGGCGGTGGTGGTGGTGGTGGGGGGGGGGGGTGCATAAAGAATAGCTGAATGAGACTGCCAACCAACCAAGTGCCAGCCCCTACAAGCATACATAGCATTTGCAAAGCCAGCATCACCAAAAAGTGCGGAAATCGTGCAAAACTCCTTACCAGATACGAAAATGCGGTTTCCTGCCTCCCAGATACACACAAAGAGATAAGACCAACTGACCAAGCGTATCTAAAAAAGTAAGGACCGTGCAAAGCCTGCTCATTGACCATTGCACATCCGGCATCGGCAAGTGGAACATTTCAACAATTAAATATGTTCAATAGTATGTTTCCTGTAAAAGACTGCGACTAGTGACCATCTAAAATTACAGAAACGGTCAACCGATCCTGGAAGCAGCATTTGCCTCTAATAATCACCACGGGCGAATCGCAACCCAACAACGGCAATCGACGATAATTCCGGCGCAATCCGCCGCGCCAAGAAAGGCAAGAAACGCGCATTCGTCTACGACCGGCCCGGACAGAACGAAGAAGGTGCCCGCTGTAATCGGAAGCGCGGGGGCAGAGGAGCGGAGGGAGATCTCACCGCAGATCTTGACGGGCGCGTGGATACGCAGGAGGTTGGGCTGCGAGAGCAGCACCCGTTTGGCCTCGACGCAGAGCTGCCGGATCTCGGCCTCGGAAAGCTGCACCTGGCGCCCGGCGCGGCCGCCCTCGACGAGGCGCCGCACCACCTCGTCCACCGCGGCGCCTTCCATCGCCCCCATTGACGCTCGCGTCATCATCATCTTCGCCAATCCCTCGCGGAATGGAGGTGCGCGCGTGGTCGGAGGGATGATGAAGAAGAATTGATGGGAATGGATAATGGTGATGACGGTGGTGGTGCTCGCAATTATGGTGGTGTAGGAGACAAGGGATCGTCGAAAACGCGTCGGGTGGGATCGGCCATCGGATCGAGAATTAACGGGGCGGATGGCTGGGGTCGTTGTGGCCGTTTGGCTGGTTAAGAAAGGTTGGGCTTGTTCAATCCAACGGGTTGGCCGCTCGGTCGGTCAACTCTACCTGGTCTGCTGCCGGACATGCGTTGATTTCCGGATCTCTTTTTGTACTACTACGTTTACGTACCAATCATTGTTCAGAATTCTGATAGATATGGTCAAAACGCTTCGAACGTCAAACCATAAGGTAGAAAACTTTTTTTTTTGGCATTTGCAAATCTGTCCTTATTTTCAAGTCTAATTCTGATTTTGGATCTCTTTTTGAGACTTTACAAAATTGGACTTGTTTTGACTCAAATTGTTGTGTAATTACCATTATTTTGATGGTAAAACTATAATTTTTTCTATCAAAATAGGGGCAATCGTGCAATAATTTGAGTCAAAACAGGTCTAATTTTACAAAGTCTTAAAAAAGGTCCAAAATCAGAATTAAGGTTCAAAATAAGAACACTCATGCAATTGTCTCTTTTTTTTTTCTTGCTAAGTGAGGTTGAAAAACTTATGAAAAAAGCAACAAATATTATATATTTTATTAACATTACTTTTTTCTTAAGAAGCGGGAGAGCCCAGGCCTATACATACTTCTATTTATCCATACGGAATACGAGCTTAAGTTTGATGTTGGTTACGATGAATCTTGCCCTGACCTCTATATATGACTCGTAGTAATGCTCTTTTAAGTATTTTATCATTTTCTACTGTGACATATTGATATGGACAAGGTTTTTCGTTCTTCCAAAAGCATCTGATAAATTTGATTAAGGTGAAGGCGATACACAAATCGATCCGGTTTCCAAATAATACGTTCTGAATCTGGTAATCATATCACAACGTCTCCTCTAGCTATCAATCGATGTTGCATGGTTGACCTCGCCGAGAAGACATCCTTGCCTGCAAATCAAGAACACAAGCAAAAACAAAAAAGAATACAACAAAATTTACATGTATATGATGAATCTCACAAGTTGGGGTCTCACAAACCAATAAAACAACGAAATTGTTCTTAACAGAATAATCTAAGAAAAATCCAAACCCTAATGGAGTGGTGATGAAGACCCTAGGTTCATGCACCACCCGCTGGACGCAGCCCTAAGTGGGCTCAACTCGATACTGTCCAGAGACCAAAACCGGTGTCGTAAGACCGGGACAAATTCTGGATGTTGACTTGTTTCGACGATTCCCGACGCTCCTAACGAATTTTGACATGAGGTCGGCGGCATTGGAAAGGTCCTCTCGTTATCTTTCCAAGCATATATAGAACGTCCTAATCTAAGTTTGTATGCATTCTGGGCATCCGTTCTAGTACGACCTACTCCTGAACTCTGAGTCAGACTCTAGATTGATATTATTTGGACCTTCATCTTGGTTTGGACGTCCTTGTTGACCCATGACAACTTGTCGAGACTTGATCTCGATAATATATTTATAGGGCTACATCTGGATTAAGAACTTGATGGTTAAGACACAAGACACCGAGTTATATAGGTTCGGGCCCTCTTGATGAGAGTAAAAATCCTACGTGCTGTGTTTTGTGGTTTGTATTGTAATGTAATCTCGTACGATTGTTGTGTCGCACGTTCCCCTCGATGGGGGCTTCCTACCATCTTATATATTTGGTTGACAAGGGGTACAAGAAGAGTCCTACTCGTAGTCTATAAGGATAAACATAGTAAATCTATCTCTAATTACCTTGTGCTCCAAGCCGACTCGATCGATTCCCTTATTGGCGGGTCGCCCGGTCCTCTACCGACTTAAGCCTAACTATGGATACCGGTAAGGTAATATAAGCTTCATGACCATTGATGATTGGATCCCCAAGGTATGAATGTTTTGGTGATAGATGACAACTATGATATTGTGGGCTAATATCTACACGAGTGTTGTGTTTACAGGAATTATCTCTAAACTCTGTTATAAATTATATAAATGATGGTTGCCTTGGCGATGGATGACAATAACCACAAGCATGGAGGGTTGATGAGCTTGATGGAGTCCAAGGGTTGAAAAAGATAGATCAATGCTAAGGACAAGCTATAGAGCAAGTGTTGGGAACACTTGTCTAGTTGTTAGGGCTTTGAGTACATAGAAAAAACCAGACTATCAAAAGGGTCTAGGTCATGTCTCTCAGATCATGCTAGTTGGTGATGTGTATGGATGCTCAGTGAAATCACATGCACTAGGTGACAGTGGAGAAGCCAAGGAGCTGTTTGAAGAAGTTGAAAAACGAAGTCAAGCGAGGACGAGGAGTTTCAGCTTCTGGACAGAGTGACCGGACAGAGGGGTGAGTGGAGACCGAACTGTATGGTCATTAGGAGAATAGGAAATCCAGAGAGAAGTCTCAGCAAGGAATTTGCCTGTGTTGAAGCTGTAGAGACCGGACGGTCAGGTCTACAGACCGAATGGTCCAGTCTGTACAAGTGAACAAATGGCAGAGAGGAAGCGAGCTCTGGTATGTTTCTGGAGTGGAAAGAGAAACGGATCATACGGTTCGGTTAGCTGACTGTACGGTCCGGTCAGTACGAAGATCAATAGTGGACAGAGCCGTTGGAGCTGGATCTGTAGTGACCGGACTGTCCGGTCAGGTCAGTACGCCTAGAAAGCTGATTTCGTGGAGCAACGACTAGTTGGAGGTTGGAAACCTATATAACTTTGTTGCTGGGGTCTTGGATACCACTCTTGACCAGTGGAATTGCTTGGAGAATTTGGTGAGAACCAAGAGGAAAAGAAAGGAGCACTAGGAGCAGAGATTGCATATCTTGAGAGTGCTAGTGAGAGTAACAAGAGTGTCTACGCACATCTAGGGCTAGGATATACTTAAGGATGTGATCTAGGTTGTTACTCTTGGTCTATGGTGAAACCTAGACTGGTTAGATGTCTGTTATCAAGCCTATCATAATCGGTTGTGAAGGCCGTCACATGTTTGTACACGGTTTGAACTGACCGGTGAAAGGAGCATCGCTAGTGAGCGCCCGTGTCGATTCGGGAGTCCGACAAGTTCTTGAGGGAGGCGAGCTTGTGCCTTGGTGGCAGCGGTGACACGCACCGTGTCTTCACTCTGGGAGTGATTGGGGGATCGTGGGCGAGAACTCCACATTGGTGGTGGGAGAAACTGGAACTCCGACAGGAGTGGTCCAATGAGGATTAGGGGAAGGCGCCATCCTTTCGAGACCTCAGAAAAAATCATGAGCATCTCTTGACCCCTCTTTACTATTCCGCATTTGTGTGCTCTAGTTGGTATGGTGACTTGTGGCTTGCATACTCTAGTGTGTTTAGCTTCAGTATTTCATACTCATCATGAACACTAGCATGTGTAGGGTCTTAGTCTCCTAGAACTGTTAGGTTGCAATGATTGCCAGGTTCTAGTGGTATGAATTGAAGTTTTTGGATTCGTGCTCGGCTTACCGATTCACCCCCCCTCTTGGTACGCTTTCGGTCCTTACAAGTGGTATCAGAGCCAAGTGCTCATCTTCGAGACTTCACCGCCTTGAGTAAGGATGCCAGGACAGGTGGGGAGTGTTCCCATATTCGATGGGGAGGACTACGGGTATTGGAAGGCTTGTATGTAAGCCTACTTGGAGTCCATTGATCCAGAGATATGGATGGCGACCCATGAGTCTGATGCGGATGTGAACCTGCTTAAACCTGATTTCATTAAGAACAACGCTAAGGCCAAGAATGCTCTGTTTGCATGCATTTCTAAGGATGTTTTTGCTAGATTGGATGCAAGTTCAACAACATATGGTATCTGGACTGAGATTTAGAGTCTCCATGAGGGTACTAGTGATGTCAAAGAGGAATGATACTATGTGCTGAAGAACAAGTATGATAACTTCACTATATTATCACATGAGAGAGCTAACACTGTTTATTCTCGCTTTCATGTACTAGTGGAGGAGATTAATGCTCTTGGGATGATTTCGAGCTCAAGCCTGTTGAGGTGATAAGAAGATTCTTGAGGCTATTCAAATACCCCAAGTATGAGTCCATCATCACCTTCACCTTGCATGGTGACCTCAAGACCAAGACCATGAAAGACGTGCTTGGCAAGATCACTACCTTCGAGAGCTACCAACTGGGTTTGGATGATCCTCAACCATCTAACCTTGCTCTTCAAGCCGAGAAGCAAGAATTTAGCAACAACAAGAAGAGCAAGAAGAAGGTGGTGACTGAAGGTGATGATGAAGATGACTTGAGTGAGGACTTGGCTCTTCTCATGAAGAAGATAAGGACCTTCAAGAACAAGTTTGCTTCCAAGTCCAAGGGAAAGTGCTTCAACTGTGGGTCCAAGAACCACTTTGTTCGGGATTGCCCCAAGACCAAGAAAGAAGCTTTCAAGTCCCAAGACTTAAATGATGAAGAAGAAGAAGAAAATGAAGACCCCAAATCCATGCAAAAGAAGGAGAGGTACTTCAACAAGGACAAAAGCAAAGGCAAAGGCAAAACCAAAGACTTCAAGAAGAAGTTCTCATGCAAGGCCCTTGTTGGAGAGTGGACAAGTGACACATCCTCTTCCTCAAGCGATGATGAAGAAGTGGTCGGCCTAGCCATGATCGAGACCACACTTCCACGAGCTCTTCCTCCACCTCCCATGTGCCTCATGGCCACGAGCCAACTTGGGGAGAGTGAGGATGAGAGCAGTGACAACATCGATGATGAGGAGCTCTTCTGTGCCAAGCTTTGGAGTATGCTTGAGTAAGCCTGCGACATCGCCATCAAGAAATCCAAAATGTTGGGTGTGGTAAGAAAAGGGTGTAAGTTGGCTAAGAACCGTGTTGGTGAGCTTGAGAGTGAGCTCAAGGACCTTGTCCCATCTCATGAGGCCCTAAACAAGAGTTATGAAAAACTTAAGGGAGATCATGTAGAGCTACGTGAGAAGTACGAGGCCCTTGAACTTACTTTTGAGGCCATCAATGTGGATGATCTTGCCTCTCCCTCCTCTAGTTCATCAAAGAGTGATGCTTCTACTATGTGTGATGAACTAACCACCTCGATCGAGGTTTCTTCTCTTGAGCCATTTGTTTTGGAGGAATATCATAAGCTAAAGGAAGAGAGGAAGATGGTGATGGACAGCTTCGAGAGGCTCACACGAGGTAGAGCCATCAACAAGGAGATTCTTGGGAGAAACCTTATGAACAATGTCTCCCACCGGGGACTTGGCTCATATCCTGCCGTCATCGACATCATCGGGACGAGTGACTCCATCCCCGCATGGATCAAACCCCTACTCGTCGACGACTACTATTGCGAGAGGTGTTGCAAGGATGGCCACACCATCAAGGATTATACTATGATGAGAAGTTTCATTATTTTGCTTAACGCTAACTTGTTCCATGAGGACACCCGTTTCAAGATTTTTAGGAACAAGGATGGCAAGGTGAAAGCAAAGGCCTTGGGACCACCAAACAAGAAGAGAAAGATCAAGAGCATATGGGTGCCTAAGTGCATTGTTGATCTTGAGAGGTCAACGAAGTATAAGTGGTTGCCCAAGAACAAGACCTAGATGGCGATGGTGGTGGACCGAGCACTATCTTGAAGATCAAGTGAAGTCCATCACAAGTGACATGGACCTCAACGTCATATCTACTCACGAGAGAGGTAACCGTGTTAGTTCTTGGTAGTTGTAGTGTGTTTTTTCTTCTCTTGTATTGCATGGTAATTAGGACTCCTTTGTGACTAGTATACTTTGCATCTATGCATGTGTAAAAAACTAAAAGAAAAACACATAAAAATTAGTCAATGTCTAACTCACTCAAGACAGCTATAAGCAAGGGGCAATGCTTGAGATGGTGGATTGGCTTCTCTCAAGGCAAGGGTATGGCTTATATTGAGTAAGCTTGAGAAGGGTTCAAACTTGACATTGTTAGGTTTCCTTTGTGTCTTGTTTAATATTGCTTGCATTCACATGGCATATTTACTTTCATTGCATATGTAAAATGCTTGTTGCATGTATCATATAAGAAACACCGAGTGCCTCTCCCTTGCCTTGTTCTATGATCTCGGCCATCGATCTGCTATTTGACCTAGGCCAAAAATCAAAATCGAATTTTGGCTTCTTCCTTGGTCTTCCCGACGCAGAGTTCACGCCGAGTGCCTCTCCCACCGACTCCCGATTGTTGTTGTCGCTCCCTTCGCCATCGACCTGCACAGCTGCCTCGCCGCACTGTGCCTTGCTTGCCCCGCGCATGTGCTCGCCCCCCTGCCGCACCTGCGCAGCCGCGCCGCGCACGCGCAACCCTAGCGCTGCCACTGCTCACCTCGCCGCCGATCGTTGCCACTACACGTCGCTGCCATGCACCACTGATCCCTCGCCGCACGGGCGCCTAGGCAACTTCAAGCCCGAGCTTCTCCACTGATTACTAGGGTAAGTCTTTTCCTTGAGTCCTCCTTGTCAGTGACCCCAAGTTTTGAGCTTTTCGGCAATCGATCGCACGTTCTTCGGTGTTCGGCTTTAGTTCCTCTCAGGATATTGATTTCATCTCTCGTTCGTTGTTACATGCCCTGAATTTCGAGCAATTGCTTTAATTGATGCAATTAGACTAATTTCCATCTTTTGGTTGCATTAATTAGTTAATTGGCTCAACCTAGGATGCAATTAATTACATGCATAATTGTTAATTGCATATCTAGGGTTGTCTCTTGTCTAGTCTACAGTTAGATTAATTGCCATTATTTGACTGTACACTAGATGACTCGCACCAGCCACTTATAGTCGATGATCATTGTTGTCACATTGTTTTACTTGTCTAGTGATCATGTCCTTCATTTTAGTGTTAGGATTTCTATTGCGCATTCTTTCCTAGCGGTGCTTTGCTTGTAGATTTATATACGTTCTATGCTTATCCTATCTATGACTACGTGCGTGCAGTGACAGTTTCAGCAACAGAGACGGCAGGATCAGAACAAGATAAGGGAAATGGAAAGGTGATAGAAAAGCCCAGAGGCAAGAAGAGGACCAGGCTGGACCCAGAGCCAGAGAGACCTAGACGGGTAGCCAGACACTTGGATGCTTTGGAGACCTCCTGAAGGACACCAAGGACACAGCTGATCTTAGACCGCACAGATGACACTTAGGGACTCAGAAGGAGTAGCAGATAGAGGACAGCCTTGGCCATAGGAGTCACTCCAGCATCGTGGTTGCAGAGTACTCCGGCTTCTTATTAGGAGAGGTCGTCGAGACCTTGTTGGCGTTTGCTATGCTTTAAAGATAAAATCAATTAATTCTGTAAGCCCACGGAACACCATTGTAGCATTTCACCCGGGAGTATTCCAGGGTATCGTATTTCTCCTCAGGGAAGCAAGGCAGAAGAGTATCGAGAGTTAACAATCTTATGTCTATACGAAAATCACCAACCAAACCACGACGGGGATGAAGATAATGAGTGGGTAATATGGTGGACGCATCAAGAGAAGACCACACTACTGGTATTTAATAGAGAAAAGTACAACTAGTTGGGAGGACAACGAATCAAGTTGGATTTCCAAAGTAACGATGTTCTAAAATTTCCAAGACAAGCGTCAAGCGTTGCTTATGGAGCTGCCACTTTTTACTAGCGATTCTATGACTCATGTTTTGTTTACTTCAGGGCACGAAAATGATCCACTAATATGGGTCGGTAACTAACCTCTGTACTAGTGGGTACGCTATCGCTAGACAACCCTGCTTGAGACTTCCCAAACGTGGTGGATTACTAAAGGGACGGACAGGGCTGTCACCACCTGCCACCTACCACACAGCCCGTGGGGACGAATGCATAACCAACTAGCATTTACATAGGCACCACGCCTATACTCACACTAGATATTCTTCCATAGATCTTTGCGGAAGAATAGCCGGGAAATAACTAAGTCTAAAACCCTTACTCAGGACGGTGACTCAATTAAGTCCTAGCCGGGAAACCCGTGAACATGTAAAGCATGGAAACACTCTCAAAAGGTGAAACTAGGAAACAACTACAAAGCACTATCAGACTTGGATAAATAAAAGAACAATCATCTTTATATTTAAGGCATAAGTCTTATAGAAGAAAATATACAAGAGAACTTATACCAAGGCTTCCAAGACAAATCCGAAATCCCGAGAAGAAGATCTCAACCCAACTCTAACTCCCAAGCTAACTATCTTATTCTACATTGTGGCACAAGTAGTCAGAAAGTGGTCTCCTTGATGTGTTGCCTCCTTGATTGATGTGTTTTCTCCTGAATTCTCCACTATTTATAGGTGGCGATGGGTCGGGGGGTATTTGTAGGTGAAGTGGAGTCGGTAGGCCAAAGTCAGTCCGCCGCGCGGTCACGTGTGCCGGGCGGCCAGGCATGCCGGGCGGCGGGCAAGGCCGGGCGACTCTTGGATCGTGTCAGTTTCCCGACCGACCTTCTCCCGATGGCTTGGATTTGATCCCGATGGCAATTGTTTAGTTGGTTGCCACCGACTATTCTTTTGGGGCCGGTAGGCCTCATGGGCCTCATGGGATGGCAACCCCGGGTGACAAACACAGGCTGGGCGGCAAGCTAGGTCGGGCGGCAGCCTAGGCTGGGCGGCGGCCCATGCCTGGCGGCGGCCTTGGCTGGGTGCTGAGCCTTGCCAGGTTGCCTCTTGTCCTCTCCCGGTTAGGCCACTTGATGGCCTTCTTTCCGTAGCCATATTTCATCATTTTTGGTCGGGGTGGAGAAAACGACATCATGGTGGAGTTTGGAGAATCGGCCGGGTCAGATGATCAGCCGGACAATGATTCCGGTTTGATCGGTCGGGTGGCTGATTTCAGCCTTAAACGACCCTGTCGGTTAGGTCCTGATTTCAGCCGTAAATGACCTTGTCAGCCGAGTCCTGATTTCAGCCGTAAACGACCCTGTCAGCCGGTGAAAATAGCTGTTTCACAGTGGTGATCGGCCGATGGGGTGTTTCTTCGTGTTTTTGCATATTTTGACTCTTTTATACCTGCAAACACATATCTCACCAAAACTCATGGAATCTTATTAGTTTAAATAAATATTTATTGAATTAAGGTCGGTTGGCGATCGATATTGGGTTTTATCGGCCGCCAATAGACTTGCAGAGCAGGGATCCTCCAGGCAGCAGGAGGAGTCCAAGGAGGAGGAGAGCTTAGAGTTAGAGTCTAAGACAGAGTCCTCAGAGGAGGAGGAGACTGAGCAGCCAGTGTAGACAGGACCCCAGAGGTCAGCTCACCGGGCAGGAGACCCACAATGCACCTGTGAGGTGTGCACCAGGAGGCTGCAGAGACTTGTAGCAGGAGTCGGAGAGGGGGACATACTTAAGGTTCCTGCCAAGGACCTTAAGATGAGTTGCCTTGTCTCCTTCGAGCAGTGGGTTCCAATCCCCAAGGACCCTCCTGTAGGAAAGAGGTACTGGACAGGTATCCAAAGGAGGATAGGAGAGGGTTTGAGACGCTATCTTGCCAGGAAGGGCAAGTCTAGACTTTTTGTGCCGCAACAGTACACAACTTACCCAGCCATGGGGACGTCCACTTGCACTAACATGGAGCAATACTTCACGTACTTGCCTGGACTAGCTGAGTTAGTCATTGCTCCATACAAATACAGAGAGGACATCGTCATGGAGTTCTATGCTACACTGTGGGTAGCCAGAGATTGTTCAGAGATCTGGTTCTTATTCAGAGGAGAGCCCGAGCGCTTGTCCAGGGAGGACCTCATAGCAGCACTTGGAATTCTAGCTTCAGATCTTCAACTATACAGGAGCGCCTATGGGACCTTAGCTCCACCTTGCAGACCACAGAGAGGGATGCTGCCTTTAGATGAGATGCTGTCAGTCACTTTTCCAGCACCGCACACCCCAGGTTTTGACAGAGGCCCTACGAGACTCTCCGTAGAGGTGAAGGTGGTTAGAGTGATAGTCACCAGGACCATCATCCCACGGTCAGGGTACAAGAGGAGTTATAGATGCTTTTGTTTACCATAAATATTGCAAATCTCGTAGTTGTACTTTGGCACTAACCTTGCAGCTAGAGCTTTAATAACACATCGAAAATTGGCGGTGGACTAGGAACTACATCGTCAATAGCAGCTGCAATAGGAAGTCCCCGTGGTCAAGCTTCTGACCGTAAACAAAGCACTGCCGGGAGATGGCCTAGATTATCATTTCCTTTTTGCCTAAATAAAAGCAAGAATATGTTTGAAAGTTATGTTTGCCTACGCATATTTTTGGTTGCTAACCATTTCAGGTTGAGATTAAAAAGAACGATGGTCATTCTGTACCTATCAACATAGGAGCTGCATCAACTTTAACACCATGGTATTTTTAGTGAGGGAACCCACTACAAGAAGGCTACAACACTACACACACTTGATTTTTAGCATCTCACGATACAAAAATCCAAGTGTGGGGGGAGTTCTGTAAGTATCTCGTAGCAAGTTCCATTCTTACCAATTTTATCTCGGTTTAGAGGTGTTGCTAGTTCTTGCTTTCATGCCTTGCTATATATATATATATATATATTAAGAGGCACTTTATTTTATTTTTCCTTTTTATTTCCTTTCAATCTTATAGCGTGCCTAGAAAAGAAAATAATAAATAAATAAATAAATGTGACTCTATCGGGCCTATAAAGCCGATAGAGTCCCGTTTTGTTGTTCATCCTTTTTGTTTTTTTTCTTCAAATAAAGAAGCCACGTACAAGATCAAGTGTGGGGGAGGCCTCTAAGATTTTCAATGCACAAACAATACAAGGCCTCCCACCGACACATTGCACAATCGTCGCTTAAGCCAACATGTCAAAGGTCAAGGTGATCGGGCTCCATGTGACATCGATCAACCTACAAGGACAGTCGACACAAGCATGGTGTTCCTAAGCTTCCACATCTTCCATAGTGATGGTTTGCATAGTTTATCCCTTTCCCCCAAGTTTCCAAGTTAAATCAAATTTATCCTGAGTCAATCAATAAATTTAACTTGAAAACTAAAACCAATTCTTGTGAACCCTCATCATCATGCTTCTCTTTGATTGACTTGCATGCTTCTTATTCCTAGTTCATTTACGTGCTGCTTATGAACTATATCTTTAGGGAAGCATGTCACCTAATTAGTTGACTTATGAGATATGGTGTGATGAAAGAAAATTTTCTCTTATGCTTGTAGTGCTTGGGAATTTCTCTTTAAAAATAAAAATGAATGGCCCTCTCCTCAATGATGTGAATGTCCTACCAAAGCCATATGATAGTTATATTAAAAACCTTATGCATATGCTGCTTGTTGTTTCATTGAACTTTGTCAAATTCTTGTGACCCTAGTGAGATGCATGTTTATGTTTTGTTCATCAAGATCACGTGCACATTCCCTTCATATGCTAATCTTCTACATTAGAAGGTAGCATTTCCATCATCAGCCATCCATCCACCAAAAGAAATACTCCATGATTATCCTGTTATGACCCCCTCTCAATTGTTCCGTGGAAGGCATGGCTATAAAATAAAAATAATAAAAAAACATGCTCCCATCTTTGACGTGGTGTCTAGGCTAGAGGTTACCTTTGTTTGCCACGTGCCCCAAGGTTTGTAGAGGTAGTCGGTAGGTAGTGACAGCCCTATCCGGCCCTAGTAATCCTCCATGTTCAGGTACGTCGTAGAGCTGTTGGTCGGAGTTGCCTGTGGATGCAGGGGTAAGCTGGTGCCTGAAGTAAGCAGTAGAGATCGAACCTATCTTATTTTAGGATCCTTAACCATTAGGAATCCTCTCTACCCTTTGCCTACCATATTCTTGTTGTCCTTGGACCGATTAGTTAGAGGATCGATACACACACGTTCACTGTGATTCGATAACCTGGAATACTCCTAGGTGAAGTGCTACATTGGTATCTGTGCGCTTGCGGATTTATCTATGATCATAAGAAATACCAACAGTTGGCTTGTCCTTGTTTCATGTATCCTCTATGCCTGTGTATGTATCCATGATGATGATTGCTTGTTTTTAATTCTTATGCATTGCTTCATGCTATCCTGTTGCATATCATCATCATGTCTTTCATTGCATGTCCTTGTGCCTTCTTTAATCACTACCATCATCATGTCTTTCATTGCATGTCCTTGTGCCTTCTTTAATCACTACCTATCATGACATGCATGCATATCATCTAGAGTGTGCTTTCCCTATTTACTCTTTAGCTCTTGATGATGCTTGATTTGAGTAGGACCTTGTTCGTTCCTTCTTGTTCCTTTGTAGTTCCTCTCGATCATAGCGTAGCTCTTTTAGCCTTGATGTTTATTATAAGTAGTGGTTGTCATCAATCACCAAAAAGGGGGAGATTATAAGTGTCATGACCACTAATGATTTGATCCCCAAGGTATGAATATTTTGGTGATTAATAACAACTATGAAATTATGGGCTAATATCTACATGAGTGTTGTGTACGCGGCAATCATCTTATACTCTATTACAATGACCACAAGCATGACAATGACCACAAGCATGGAGGCTTGATGAGCTTGATGGAGTCCAAGGGTTGATGGAGATGGATCAAGGATAAGGACAAGCTAGGAGAAATTGTTTGGAACACTTGTCTACTTGTTAGGGCTTGTGTCCATAGGAAAAACAAAACTATCAAGGGGGTCTAGGTCATATCTCTTAGGTCATGCTAGTCGGTGATGCGTATAGATGTTGACGGTCGTTAAATACCAATTTCGGCCATCAATATACCTATAAAAGTAGAAATATTTAGCATTTCATACCTGTATGTTAGTTAGAAATAATAAGATTCCACTTGTCCTTAGAGATTTATGTTTATGCAGGGATTTGATACAAAAGAAGTGGAGAAATGGAGCATAATCCGGGGAAACACTGTTCTAGCCAATAAGACGGTGCCAACTGGACTTCCTTTGGATTGCATACGTGGTTGCACAGGATTCCTCAGGAGAACACCACCTTAAAATGGAAGAGGACCCACCTGTCAATCACCTCAAGAAAGCACAGGGCAGGAGGCCTCACTCCCTGGTTGATCGACCAAGGGGGAGGTCAGCCGACATGGTCCTGAGGCGGTTCGGCCTCCCCTTCCTCGTGTTGCCTCCTCAGCCCTTTGGCAACGTCGATGGTCCGAAGTTTCGTGGTGGTTACTCTCCAGAACCGACCTATGGACCCTATAAATAGAGGGGAGAGCTTCACTTCAACACACACACACTCAAGAGTCGTTCATTTCCCTCTTTTACTTAGAGTTTCCTAGTCCTAGTGGAGTTTAGGCTAGGAGCCTTGCTCAAGTCTCCAAACCGTAGGAGTATTGGTATGGCTGTTGTACCTTTTCATTGATTCTACTTTATTATGACTTTGTTCTATTCAATTAATATAGTTTTTCCATATAGTTGTGCTTATGATATGTGTTCCTTGTTTGGTTATATATCATATTCATATCATAGGACTTTATGATTTCATGATGATATAGACTTGCTACCTTATTGTCATGATTGGCATATACCTTGACTATAGTCTAAATGTTATAATGCTAGTTATACTTTAGTCTAGTTATTGTGTCTTAATATGGGTTTGATATCCAATTAGGACTATAATTGTTGAGCTCATGACTTGTTTATCCGTAGGGTCAGAGTTATGTGTGCTTTAGTCTTTGCTAATCCAATAGGTGATTCTAGTGTTTGATCAGTGCTAGAATTCTACTTAAATATGTATGCGTGGTGCTTAGATGGCTAGGAAGTATCAATCACCTCGTAATCCACGGTCTGTAGAGGTAGACAGTAGGTGGTGATAGCCCTATTGTACTCCTCCATGTTCGGTTATGACATGTGTCCAAAATGGAGTTACCTTGTGTATGCCGGGCATGAATCCGTACACAAAGTGTTGAGTGCATTAGACTATGACTAGTATAAACTTGCTTGTAATTATTTGACTATATTACCATATAGGTAGACTAACATCAGAGATACGACTTTGCTCTCCTAACTAAAACTCCCTAGAGGCTTAGGACATTTATTTATCTTTAGGAATGAAGCTCTGTGTGTCACACTACCCCTATCCTATATCATACTTACCCCTATATAAACTCTGAATACTAATACCAATCTTTATGTCTAAGTTACTATTAACAATCATATTTTCATGTTATCGCCTTCCTTTGGTAGAACTATAAATGACAATCTATTGGAGAAATCCAATCAGTTTTGATGCCGCTCTAGAATGAATAGGAGTTGTAGACACCAGACAGTCCGGTCTGTACAGGAAACAACAGGGATAGGAGAGCAATGGATCTGAAGGAGCCATCCAGTGAAGACCGGATGGTCCGGTCTGTATGTCTAGAAAAGTTGTTTCGTGAAGCAACTGCTAGTTTGAGGTTGGAAGCATATATAAAGTCGTTGTTGGGGTCTTGGAGACCACTCTTGGCCATTGTGGTTGCTTGGAGCATTAGTAGGGAGCCAAGAGGAAAAGAGAAGAGCACTAGGAGGAGATATTGCATATCTTGAGAGTGCTAGAGAGAGTAACTTGAGCATTCATACACATAAAAGGCTAGGGTGTCTTTGAGAGTGAGTTCTAGGTTGTTAGTCTTTGATGATAAGACCTAGACCGGTTAGGCATCAGTGATGAGCCTATCGTGATTGGTTGTGAAGGTCGTCGCACGTTTGTACATAGTTTGTGCTCACTATTGAAAGGAGCATCGGTAGTGAGCGTTCGTGTCGGCTCAGAGAGTCTGGCAAGTTCTCGATAGAGGCGATCTTATGCCTTGGTGGCAGCAGTGACGTGACCATTTCTTCACTCCGGGAGTGATTGCGGCCTCTTGGGCGATAACTCCACTTGGTGACGGGAGGGACCAGCACTTTGGCAGAAGTGGTCCAACGAGGACTAAGGGAAGGCGTCATCCTTCTGATAAGTCAGGAAAAAAACATGAGCATTACTTAACCCTTCTCTTTACTATTCCGCAATTGTGTGCTATAGTTGATAGGTTGACTTGAGGCTTGCATAGGCTAGTGTGGCTTAGTTTCCGCATTGCATTCATCATGAACACTAGTATGTGTAGGGTCTGGGTCTCCTACAATTGTAGCTTGCAATGATTGCTAGTATTGAGCCAATAAATTGAAGTGTTTCTCAATTGTGGTTGGCTCACCGATTCAACCCCCCCCCCCTCCTCACGGTACGCCTTCGATCCTTATAGCCAGGCACTGCCACACCGCAGCCACCGAGGTCAGCATGTTTGGTTAGTTGGGATTTGGATGGATCTACAAGGGCTTAGTTTTAACCAGACATACATGCAGAGTGTAAAAATGGGGGGTCCGTGAGGTTGGGGAGCGCAACGGGGAGTGGGCCAGGGAGGAGGGCAGTGGCGCAGTTCGTTTCCTTAAGGAGTACAAGCCACCACAGGGGCAAATTAGTCATTTAAAAAAAGAACTAAAATTTAGCTCTTGAAAATGAACACCACTAGGAATAAACTTTAGGCTAAACTAAACTAAACTTTTAGAGCTAAAGGAAATGAACACCTATTCCAGCTCACAACTCATTAATGTCTCAAATATACGCCCCCAGCTGATTGAGCTTGTTCCACAGCCTGCAACCGGAAAGAATACTAAATTTCTTCTATCATACTAACTAAAAATATTAAAATATATCTTATATGTACGTTGAATGTCTCATATAGCTGATATTACTTGGAAATAGCCTACTAAATGCATGTGCATATATATGCTAAAACTTTATTAACTTTCAATACCATTACATACATTCGACCCTTGGACAGCTAATTAAAAAGGAGTAAGTATTGTATTAAAGAAGAAATGAGAGGAATTTTTTTATTTATTTGACCTTAATTAAATTGATATTTTAATAATAACCTCTCAAAAACTAAATTTTCAAAATAACCCCTTTTGGTCACGCAAACTAATTTGGCATGACATGCGTATAGGATCATGTCAAACTGCTGGCAAGTATGAGTCCATCATTACCTACACCCTTCAAGGTGATCTTAAGACAAAGACCATTCAAGAAGCCATCCAGCCTAGCTCTTCAAGCTGAGAAGCAAGAATGTGTCAAGAGCAAGAAGAAGGTGGTGATCGATGATGATGATGATGATGACGACGACGACTTGAGTCAGAACTTGGCACTTCAAGAACAAGTTCGTCTCCAAGTCCAAGGGAAAGTGCTTCAACTGTGGCTCCAAAAATCACTTTGTTCGAGATATCCCCAAGCCAAAGAAAGAAGCATTCAAAACTTAAGATCCAAGTGATGAAGAACAAAAAGAAGAAGATACTAAAGTCAAGCACAAAAAAAAGAGGTACTTCAACAAGGACAAGGGCAATGGCAAAGGGCACAAGAAGAAGTTCTCACGTAAGGCTCTTGTTGGAGAGTGGACAAGTGACAACTCAAGTGAATCATACTCTTCCTCAAGTGATGATGAAGAGATGGCTAGTCTAGCCATCATAAAGATTACTCTACCTGGAGCTCTTTCTCCACCTCCCACGTGCCTCATGGCCTCAAGCCAACTTGGGGAGAGTGAGGATGAGAGCAGCGATGATAGCGATGATGAAGAGCTCTCCTATTGTATTCTTAATGATTCACATTCTTTTCCATCCACACGCATTGGCCGTAGTTGCCGTGGAGGTGGAGATTGTGAGCGTTAGGGAGGGGAGGCCGGCATGGGGGAGGAGATGTGGTAAGCCCTACATGTTAGTGCTCAAATTTAGATATGGATGGTAGAGGGAAAAAAATCCACATGGCCTGCTCCATGGACATGGCGGCCTGGGAGCGGTGGCGCTCGATGGCGGCTCGATAGAGGCGGTAACCTGCCACAAAAATTGGCAAAAAAAAAAACATGAGCGGAGGACATCAAGATGCACACCGGTTTTGCCATGTTCCACAATGCCTAGGACGAGGTCGACGGCCATGGCGGTCAGGAAGCGGCGGTGATTGGCAGCGGCTCGCTGGAGGCAGAAAACGACAAGTCTGGATCGAAACGCATGCAATGATTCTTTTTAGGGACAGGAGTCAATCGCGTGCACTCGAAAGGATCTCCAGCAGTGCATGAAGTGCAAACGATATCGTGTGATGATCGAACTCTAACAATCAGGAATCAAAACTCAGGTTTCACCAAAATTCAAGAAGCGACGAAACGACACGTGAGAAAGCTCGGGTTATTGACAAGGATCAGAATCGGACTAAATTTGTCACGAGCAACACTAAAATTAGCCAATACCAAAACTTGGGGTAGCCGGACTCGCCTAAATTAATAAGGAGTAGAGATTTGTCAGTGTGTTGGAGGGCAAAGTTGATTTGTTAGGGTTTCTGACAATTTTACCAAACTATTATGGTTCTAGAGGAACTCATAAAATAGAGAAACTGTCTTAATTGATTGGTCGGGTTTATCCAGTTTCTAGCAACAAATTAAAATAGAAACCTAACCAAATGGAACCTATATATATTAGTATGTTTTTACAAGGACGCGCCCTAAGATATTGCTAAATCATGCTTTGCGTCGAAGATACCACCCAACTTGATGATAAAATCCTAGCACTACGACAAAAATGATCATAAGCAATGCTCCATCAGCAGCTGTTTGTAACAAACCGCTGCTAAACGTTTATCAACAGCGGTTCAGAACTTATAGGACCCAATCAATGATTGAGACGGTGGTAAACTGCTGCTGATAACACTTATCAGCAGCGGTTATATATATGAACCGCTATTTATAATATTAAGTGTTATTCATAATATTTAATATTATCAATAGTGGTTCATATACAGAACCACTGTTGATACTACCTTTTCTGTAGCGGTTCACTAAATGAACTGCTGCAGATACTTTTTTTGATAGCTGCGCCCATAGAAAATTGTTCCGAATGCTACTATTACTCTATAGCGGGCCGTTCGATTGCCTCTCTGTGTAATCTAGCCGTCCGTCGCCCCGGAGCGACGAGTCATCGCTCCTCCCTTCCAGAATCATTGCCGTGCGGCGCCACATTCCGCTGCCCCTGCTCCCCCGCCCCCGCAGTGAGCGGTTTTGAACCACTGTTGACGTGGTATTTTGTAGTAGTGTGGATATTATTTAGGTCATTTTTTTCTCATTACTATGACAAATATTTAAGGCTCATGTTTTTCGAACAATAAACGGTAGAAAGGTATAAAGCTCACAGTACATGACGCGATTATACACTGCAAATTTAAAAACAAAAACACCAGGTTGAACGGCTTATTATTCCTCGAACTTCTGGCCATGCTCACGGATGCTCGTGGCCTCTGGAATGTCGTGTGAGACAAGACTAACGGGATTGAACTTGTGAAAAGCAACGCCCTTCTACTCTGATCGTGTAGGGTCAAGGACGTTCCCCATGAAGACTACTGCGCCAGATTCCTCCTCAACCATGAAGAATGCGAAAGGATGATCGGCGACAAAATCCACAAGCCGAACCCTTGGCCTAGCACATTTATATTTTTTTGTGCAAGCAGTGGATGCTGCGGCTTCGGTGCCTTCCTCATTCACCTCTATAACTGCCTTGTGGAATACGTGCTCCACTACCAGGGACGGGCCATCCTCCAACATCTCAGACAGGTCAGCCTTCCTGTTATCAAAAGCGGCTTTGATCCCCATCTTCTTGAGGACGCTCTTCATTTTGCTGAAAAATGAAAGCTTGAACTTGGGCAGCCTGAACTCACCAACCTTGACGCTCTTCTTCGGCAGATGGTCATGCATGAAGCTTGAGCTGGATGCTATCTTCACAAGTAGGCTTGGCAAGACGTCCTGATCGTCCGGAAGGAAGATGCACATGCAGAATGGTGAGCATTCGTACGGCAGCTTGAGTACTTTGAACCCATCGTGCTCCTTGACGAACTGATCCTTTCGGCTCTGCATGAAGGGTGCGCTTACATGGCTGCCGTCGAGGCGGTAGAACGGCTTTTTCTTTGTATCCTTCTCTGCGAAGGGGCTGGACTACTTGCCCTTGAAGTAGATGCAGTTGGCGACCACAAGGGCGGTCCAAGAGTGCACCGAACCTTCAGGAAGGATTGATGTGATAAGCTTGTTCGTGGTCTCTGAGACCCAGTCGTTGATTGGCTTTCTTGATGCCTCTGCCTGAATGCTGTAGTTTCAGATGCAGAAGGGTTACCACGGACTGTGACCAAATTATAACTCTATATATAGCAATTTAAAGGAAGCAGGTATAGTAGATCTTAAAACTAGTGAAATTTGTTTATGTATACATAAGAGAAACTACTACGAGCTAACCATTGTTCGGAAATTATGAGATTTTTGCTATTTGCCAAAAAAACCGGTGGGTTTCGGTATGATGTCCATGTCTCGGTGTACTTCCCTATAATGTCCACGAAACCGATTTTCCACTATGGTATAATGCCCAAACATGTTTTTTTTTCTAAATCATTTCTGATATTTTTCCCACCTGATCTGACCAAAGTGCCCCTAGGTCCTTTTTCAGATCCACTGAATCAGTCTCCTCTATTGGTCCTTGTTTATGCGCCCTCCTCGCCGGCAAAAGAAGATCGCCTTTGGCGGTGCTCTCCCCCCCCCCCCCCCTCCCCTAACCATGGCCCTGGTTAGAGGCGGTTTAGATGGCTTCGACGGATCTTGCAAAGAGGGGCGGTCACCCATGAGCTGCCTGCACAGCCGCATCACAACAATGCTAGGAAGAGGGGCGGCGCCTAGACGCAAGATCCGCATTAACCATCTGAGCCACCTCCAGCCGGGACCATGGTAGGTAGGGGGAGCACCGCCAAGGGTGCTCGTCTTTCGCCGGTGAGCAGGGTGCAAAAACGAAGATGAATAGAGGAGACCGATACGGTGGATCTGAGAAAAGAGAAAAACGTACAAGGGCACTTTGGACAGATCAGGTGGAGAAAAGGTCAAAACTGATTTGAAAAAAAAGAAAAAAAACATCTTGTTTGGGCATTATACCAGAGTGGACATCAGTTTCATGGGTATTATATCAAAGTCCACGGGACGTGGACATTATACCGAAGCCCACCGGTTTCGTGGGCAAAATAGTAAAAATCTCAAAAATTAGTGGCGTGTGTCTCGTACTTTGATTGAGAGGCTAGCATACCATAAAAGTTATAGGAGTTGGTCAACTAAAGTTATGAGATGTTGTTTAATAGATTTTTTGGATGTGGCTGTTTGATGATACGCTAGGTGTTTTGGGAGCTAGGCGAGAGAAAAATTGTTAAAAAGATTTTCTTTACAGTTGTTTTTTAACATATAATTTTTTATATCATCAATAGTTATACTTAGAATATTCAGACGAATTCGATACAGCCGGATTCACGGCCTCCCTCTTAAGACACAAATCCACCTAAGAATATACTATGTAGATATAAATCTGCGTAAAATTTGCTGATGGACACTTTAGAAATGTGACCTTTGTTGGTAAACACTGAAATATGTTTCATTTGATGCTGAACACTATGTCTAGTTGTTTCTTAGTATTAATAACAGATGATTCCTATCTCGGTGACCTATAGCAGAGGTCATAATTAAAAAGTGTCTACCAGCAAATTTTGTCATAAATCTACACATGTTCATACCGCACACGTAAAAAAACAATGTAAAAAAGAGAAACTATTACAAACTAACCTTTGTACAGAAATTAGTGGCACGTGCCTCGGCCTTGTAGGATTCCACGGCCGTGGCACGGTAAGCAGACTTCAAGTTAAACCTTTTCTCGTGCCATACGTGAGGGCGCACTCCGCGGCGTCACGCACAAACTCGGCGAGCTCTTCACGCGATGCCGCGCCGAGTACGGTGAGGAACTCGTCCAGGGTCTCGCCTCTTGCCCCGGCCGCTACCAGAGCCAGCGCGGCGTAGATGGATAGCGGCAAGAAGACAAGATTCTTGCCTTTGGCATCACCCTCGGACAACTTCTTCGCCAGGTAGAACGCGAACTTCGTCAGGCCGGAACCGGCAGCGGGCTGGCGCGCCTTCTTGCAAGGCCTCGCCGTCAGGTCGGAGGCGTCTGTCGGGCGGACCTTCTTACCTCGTCTAGCCGCCTCCTCTTTCATGGTCGGTGAAACTGATTGGATCGATGAAAGAAACAGAACGGCGATCATTACAGATATAGATAGAAACTGCATATGTCGGTGGGCACCTATGCCATATAGAAATTGGTGTCAAGAATAGTATCAAAATGATAAAAAATCGGGACGGAGAGCACTCTATTTTAGAGTTAAATTTGAGGAGCCTGTTAGAGAGGAAATTTGGTTCTATTTATTAAGAACAAAACTTGATAATTAAGTTAATAACCATGTTCATATATGTTAGAGAGGAAACTTAGTAGTTAACTTTCTGCGTGTGTTCATATGTGTTCGAACGACATCCTTGATACCCTTTTGTTATAAATTAATAACTCCACAATAATAATGAGAATATCTATTCATTTATATCCATTCTATCTTCCTTTACTTTTAACACATTATCAGCACCCTTTACACTAGTCACTCGTCAGAACTACTCATCTCGACAAGAACAGACCGAAGAACTCGTCAACTGCCGGTAATAGGCGAGAGTGAAGTACTCGCCGGCGAATTGTCAAGAACTCAGAATTCTCCGAGACTGACGAGGAGACGAAGACCTCTACGGTTCTACACACCGAAGTGAAGTCGATGGCCATAGAGGAAAATCCTTTGTCTTCTTCCTCTACTCCCTCTGGATGGAAGCCCGAAGAAAAATGATTTAGAAAAACGAAAATTATCATTAATTTGCAATTGAGCTTCATTTCTTGGTAATTATAAAGTTTAATCTAAAGAAAATTAAACCACATACTAAAATTTAGTGTGGCTATTAACATTGTATTCTGAGAAACTTGTATTTCTCAAATAACAATGTTTAAGTTGACACACAAGAAATATTTTTTTACATATTACTATAACAATCCCATAATGATTTTTGAATTAAATATCTAGCTTATCCTTGTTGGTCAAAGATGACTAGATGTGAGTTTGATAAACTTACAATAGATGGCTACAGCTATCCAACATGTGAAAAGGACGTTAACCATAGTTTGATATTTCATAGCATAAATGTGATTTGCATCCTCTACAAGAGTTAAGTAACCATTAAAAGATCCAATCAAGACTCATAATGCTATGCGACATAAGGCACCATATCCATGTGATCTCATATTTGAGTGTCTAATGGAGAAAGTTTGAGTGTTTTAAGGGAACTCTCATAAACCGATTCATGAATAGACACATTATCGTCTCTAGAACCTCATGTCTATAAAGAAGATGAACATGTTGTCCATACCATCTGGATTGCATTTTATGAAAGAACCTATAGAGATGAGACAATCTAGAGATATCTCTATATACACCTCTTGTCCATGGATCTTATAGCATAGAGACCATGCAAGTATTTAATAAAATAAGTTTGATGGTTCCTATAGGTAGAACTTTACTGGTAAAGAAACAAAATGCAACAACAAGTACCTCATGCACCAAATGAAGGTAATGCCACATTCTAAATATGGTTCCTATATGCAAACCACGGAATAATACCATGTCCAAGTGCTTGATTGTATTGATCTATATCACAAATTCGTAAGACAAAGCAAATCTGGTAAAGGATATAGATATGAAGTGAACTTCAATCTTCAACCTGACATCAATAGGGAGGTCAGTTGTTCAAAATGAGTTTCAAAAGAAACAAAGAAAAACCCATCTCTTAAACTGAAAGAGAACCTCGTGTTGGAGGAGTACTTGGAGACCATGATGAGGTCGTGCCTGTTCCTGAGAATATATGATTCATGTCCTATAATATGTTGTAACATAAAAAGTTCTCATCACTATACTACAATGTATATCACAAGAATGTATCAATACATTGATATATATCAAAGTAGTATATAATATATATATCTGAGATGAGAATTATGTTACAATTTTTCATCTATATAGATTAGTATGTGATGAATGAAATGGTAGTGAAACAAATGCCTTATGGACCGATGCGCCACAAACTCTATAATTTGGGAAGAAACAATTTTTCCTACTCTTATAAAAAAGAGAGGAAATGTTTCGGGAATCGCTTGATACGATGCATTGCTTGATAGCAGGCCACTGTCATCCTTCCCATTGGTACTCATTTTGATAGTATCATACATTGTTATAGAGATATCTATTGAAACTTGTTTCATATTGAGGAAGTTCCTTTCCACAGAATAACTGATATGAAATCCTCCTACTAACCATCTAGTTTATATTAAATCAGACCCATACTATAAATGGCGTAGAGATAATTTTCTATCTTGATAACATCAAGACTAGGCTTGATTGCCTTGGTCATCGATCATATATGGATGACATGAAAATTATTATCAATTTTATTGATCATGAAAATTTCCAATATCCTTGATCAGATAGTGAGCACTAGAAGTGCCACATGGAAATTAATTTGAAGGTCTTCTTGTGACATAAAAATTCTAACCAACCATTATATGGATTGTTCAGTTGTTTCATGGTTACTCCACATTGAATCAAGACTAAAAATCCTAGGTAGAGTGCTTGAGCACTCAAATTTGTTGAACCATATGTGATAATCAGGGAGAATAGCTTCTGCTCAAAGTGAGAAGTGATATCTTCTTCTCACTTGATCTTCCAGATGAAAGCATGATGAAATATTCATTTCATTAGGTGGTGAACAACGAAGCATGGTAGAATGAGGGTTGATGCAGAGACCGAATATGTGTTGAGATTATGTTTTTATATTCAAAGATCATTAGCGGATTGAATGAATTAGATAGATTTGGATACACAAGTTCTGAATGGACTTCAAAGTCTGAGTCTTAATATAAATTGCAATAGATATTTTGTAGAATGAAAGTCATTCCATGAGTTTAGATAATCAAGTTAATTGTGGTTCAACTAACAAAGTGAGTTTTCTATGTAAGGATTACTCCTTGATGATGATTGCATCGAAGTGTTTATTGTAAAATCTTATTTGAATTTCACATCATCTCGAAACAACATGTCACATACATATTTAAACATCTTAAGATGAAATCTGAAATGAATGATTTAGGTAAAACCAAATACTTGCTTAAGTCAATGATTAGACTTTGAGCACATTCTTTCAAGAATGTTAAATCAGTCGACTAATATCTAAATGATATTAGAGAACCCTAATGATCATTTAATCCTGAAATATGAAGCTTGATGCATTTCTTAGATTGATTGACAAAGATTGAATCTAGAGTTCTATATCTTAGTGCCATCAAAGCGCTTCTGCATCCCACAAAATGCAACAGACCTAATATTGCATTTGTGGATAACATGCTAGCTTAAAATAAGCGCTACTTCTATAATGCTATCAAGCGGGAGTCAGAAAGGATATTTGAAGATATCTTTATGCATGAGATCTTGATTTAATCTATCAAGACATGACCATTGTCGGGGATATGTATATATCAGCTAAATATAATTGATCCCCGTAACGCTAGTACTCACATTGGTTTCATGCTGATATAGCCATTGAATAGGATCATCTAGATTCTAGCAGCAACTTCCATCCATCGTTCTAAAGTATCACTACACAAGTATTGATTTCTAGAATCATGGACTACACATGATGATTATGTAGTATTGATTCCATTGAATCAATGACCATTATCTACACTGATAAAGAAGCTTGTCTTGCATAGATGCAAATAGGTTACCTAGAGAGGATTATATTGCCTCTAAATTGTTTCATTCTCATGAGCTTCAATAAAACAGAGAGATAAACATCTTGCGGGTCAAATCTTGTAACGGTCTCACATATTTGTTTGTGAAGTCTGTACCAGCCTCATCATTTTTAGAAAAATATGTGTATGACATCAATATGCGATGAATTAGAGACTTGCAAAAATCAGTTGGAGAATCTCTCTGAAGAATGAAACTTAAAGAGCATCATATTATGCTCTTTTTCCTATATGAGTTTTGCTCAGAAGAAATTTTTCAACTAGGCAAAGTATACGCAAACCATATATCTATCACCGAAGTTTTCCCCATAGGGGTATTTATATGATGATTATAAGGGACATAGAGTATGATGTAATAAATTTTTGCTCTTTTCTCATTGGGATTTAGGAGTTTTACACACCATACTATATTAGACAATATTATCTCCCTATTTTTTCCCATTGGATTTTTAGAGGAGCTGATATATGATGATTACATTGAAGGAGCCCATCAAAAATCAACTGATCAAGAGACAGTGTTGAGAACAAAAATTGGTCATCAAGTTTATATTCGTGTTCACATATGTTAAAGAGAAAACTTAGTAGTTAAGATTTTGCGTGTGTTCACACTAAAGAGGAAACTTAGTAGTTAAGGTTTCGTGTGTGTTCACACGTGTCCGAACCGACGTGTTCCTTGGTACCCTTTGGATTTAAATTGTAAATTCCATAATGACAATGAGGATATCTATTCATTTGTCTCCATTCTATCTCCCTTTACTTTTAACACTATTTGCCATAAGTAAAGAATAAAAATGGGTTTACCTAGCCTCTTGGAGTTCCTCTAAATATCATCAGAATATCGGATAGACAGTTTCCAGGGCTACTGTGTGTCCTGCAATAAGCCATGTACAATTGTAAATGCTGAGTTTTGAGTTTTCATGAGCTTTGTTTTTTTATATACAGGACTGTCCTTCACAAAAATTAAAAGGGAAGACCTTTATCAAAACTATGAGAGAGAATAGATTGAGAATAATATGGTGGGATTGTATTACAATGAGCCTCTCGGCTAGCATATATGAGAGTACAAGACTTGGAAGGCAAGGCACCTCCGGGAATACATATGACAGTCTACGATACATAATATTTTGCCTACCAAATATATTCTAACATCCCCACGCAGTCACAGCGGGAGCACCACAGACAGTGAGATTGGAGAAGAAGCTGAAGGTACAAGCTGACGGACTAACATCCCTCCAAAGTTAAAGCATCGAGGTGCGGATGCTGCGAGTGGAGAGAAAACCGGTGAGTAGCACATGCGAATGATAGTCCTTTGTGCCGATGTCGAGGAAGCCGAGAGCAAGGGCGAGTAACTGTGGTCGAGGAAGCTATGCTTGAGATAGTCATGATCGATGTAGCTGAGGTTGCCGATGTCGAGGAAGCCGCACATGAAGCCGCGGCGCAAGACAGCGCCAAGTAAAGTGGGTGCGTGAGGATGCGCCTTGGACGGAGACGGCGACGCAATCGAGGCACCATGAGATAGAAGGTGATGCCGATGTCGATATAGTCGAACCGCAATAAACGAGGTGTCCCTTGGGTTTGCTAGGCCCGAGAACACGTCATGGACGAAGACACATACCGGTATTGCCAATACCAAGCATACGAAGGTAAGGACCATCACGAGCATGCGCCATTACTGGAGGAGATCGGCAGAGAAGGCCTCAACGATGGTCGTGATGCAGAGCGGCGAAGAAGGAGAGTGTCAGTGCAGCCCGCAGTTGTCGGAGTAGACGAAGAGGAGTCGAGGTTGAGACTGCAACTCTGGCGGCGTGGTTGTGGTGGACGAAGACGAAGTGGTAGGCGTGGCAGTACCGGCGACCAAGAGTGGCAACGCGGATAGCCTGAAGAAGCATGGCAACGGTGCTTGAGGTAGGTGAAGAAGAACCATCAGCTTCACGAAGACCATGTGTGTGGACGATCTTGAGTCGTCGGTGCATAAAGACGGCGGTGATAATGCAGCAGCGAGCATCATAATAGACAGAGTCGTGTCTCGAAAGACACTTCTCAAGTCCGTGACGACCACAGGCAGCGACGCTGTGGCCCGTGGAGAGCGACGCTGTGGCCCGAGGAGGCTCACAACGGCAGCTCGAAGCTCGAAGGCATGGTACGCGGCCTCAACGTCATTGCACGCAAGGTCGGCTGATCAGACCAACTGTATGCGAAAGCATGACGATGCCGCATAGGTTTAAGGTGGTGGCGGCGATGTCGAGGACGTCTTGAACGGTGACGATGACGAACCCGGCTCGAGGATGTGCGGTCAAGGCGGCCGGACGGCAATGCATGAAGGCGTCCCTTGAGCATCTATTGTCCGGCTGCGCTCCACGTGTCGATGATGAAGCAAGGGCCGAAGTAGTCGATGCCGATATCGGAGAAGAGACATATGATGTCGATTGGTTGGGCGACGCAATCTCAATCCGTGAAAGTAAAAGAAAAGAAAAAAGAAACAGTAACAGGTTGGAAGAGCTTCTTGTGCAATATGCCGAGTGGATCCTCTCTTTGTTCTCTGCCGCATGGATGCGATAGAAAATTAGAGAGAGAGGAAAAGGACAGGCAAGTCACGTGGTGCACCATCAAGTAGAAGCGTCGCTTGCAGAATCACGTCGACTCTATCAGCCGCATCAGCCAAACGGGACAGATCACCGACGCAACGCTCCTGACGCTGGTTGGTGACATCCAGGACAGGTCTCTGCCGTAGATCGATGGAGCGGCAAAAAACATGAAGCCTTCATTCTGTGTTGCATGACACGCTAAACCGACAAGGACGACGGATCAGAAGATCGGTCGTTTAACAGGGCGCTGCCCCTGGCGAGATTACGAAGATCGATCTCACCAGGGGGCGCGGTGTAGAAGCGAGCGACGGCTAGGGTTAGGAAGAGTGGGCAGCGAAAAAATCAATTTGGCTCTATACCATATGAGAGAGGTTAGATTAAGAATAATGTGGTGGGATTGTATTATAACAATAAGTCTCTGGGCCGGTATATATGAGAGTAAGTACACTTAGAGAGCAAGACACCTTCGAAAATACATATGATAGTCTAAGATATATAATATCTAGCCTATCAAATATACTCTAACAAAAATTGTACATGCAAAATAGAAAAACTTTAAAAATTTGAGAACTCTGCTTAATAAAAAGGAATGCAACAGATGGTGCAAGCACCACATAATGGCTGAAGTGGGTCAAATTAAGTCCTACTGCGAGCTCAGCCTACTTGGTCAAAAAGGATTGCGCGTGAAAGCTAAGAACATCTTCAAAAGCTTTCTAAAAATTCTTCTAAAATTAAATTAATAGGATTTAGTTTAAAAAATTATCTCTAACAGCTTTCCTAAACAACTCATAAATTTATTCTCTTTCTAAATTCTCTTTATTTATAGCTAGAAACGAGAAAAAAAATTAGATACCCCAATACTTATATTTAGGGTCTGTTTGATAGAGCTTCTGCTCATATAAAAAACAGCTTTAGCTTTGAATTATCATACAAAAGCGGGTTTCTGACTCATTCTAGCTTATGCAGCTTATACAGTCAAACCGTTTGACAAATTAGCTTATTCTGTATTTTCAGAAACGGATTATACATATGAAATGACTACCATGTTCCTAGGATTTAAGACAAGTGATTTATATAATTTTTAATGGTGTATTAAACTAAATTAAATAAGATAAATTTGATAAATAAAGTTATATTAATAATTTGATTAATAACTAATATTTTATATTTTTTAAGATAAATTCACGCCTCTTGGACCAGCCGCCCGCCATTCCCTCTCCTTACCAACTCGATTGCTGCTGATTCATGGACTTAGAGGAACGAACGAAAGAAAGAGAGTAACCAGAGAGAGAGAGAGAGAGAGACAACGATAGGACATAGGAGCGACCGAATCGTTTTTCTTTAGGGGCAAGGATGGCCACGAGCGCGCGTGAGCGGAAAAAGCTAGTTTTCACGGCTTGGCCTCCGTAGTAGAAAATGGACAACCATTTATTGCTGCTTTTTTGTATAAGTTATTTTCTTATCCCTCTTTGGTACAGCTTTGGCTCAAAACAGCTCATGAAGCTGCTATATTATTCCTACCAAAGAGACTTTTAGAAGGAAATTAATATTATTATAGTCTCAGATGCTGATATAATCCAATTAAAAGTTTTTCTGATCTATTTTTAGGAAGAACTGTTGAAGGAGACAACAAAATTTTTCTCTAATAATTTTTTGGCTACTCTCAAAAACACTCTTTTAAGGTTAATTTTTTAGGGAGCTTTTAAAAATCTCTAACCCATCTATAATAACCAATACTACCAGTTATGTAAGCTACTTGAACGATTTTATGGCTTGACACGATCAGATACACCATTTTGACCGGCAGGCCACCGAAAGACCTCAGCAGTTAACCAGCTTTCAGCTAGCCAAACTAGTACCAGAACGTACAACGGTACAGATGAGCAGACCAAATGGCTGCTACAGGTTTCAGCTTATTTGGAGTCGTAGCAAACTCAGAGTTTCAACAGTTAAACTCTCAGATAATTTTGTACAAGAAATTGATTTAAGACGTGGAAGAACCATCAAAGTGCAACGAAAGGTTGAAGAGAACTGGCATGCACGTAAGCTGGCACGTGATAAGAACAGGATCCATCCCTGGAGTATTGCACCACCAGAAGCAAAATAGCCATTAAGCATAAGAGTATAGGACTGATTGGCTGTAACTCAATTTGTGGCATCAAGGATAAAATGGCATACCAAACATATAGTCTACATGTATTGCCTCTGTCCTCTTCTCTAAGCCATTTTTTCCTCAAACACGCAGGAGAGTTGTGTATAATATTAAGAGAGAAAAGAACGGTCAGTACATCATCAATCCTCCCACCCGGAACCATTGTGAGGGGTTGATAGCTTACATATACAGTAAGAACTAAGCAAACAAGAAACAACCCGACCTGGGTGAGAAGCCTAAACCAGCTCCTCTACCTGCCCTAGCAGAAGTTCACTAAGACCATGTAAGATACAGAAAGCCTACCAGATACAAGTTTTGTGGTTGTATGTTGACAAATATGACCTGAATATATATTTATGGTATGAACTACAGGTTCATTGCACACATTCTAGGCCACAAGTAAATGAGAGCACTACGGGCTAAAACAAAAAAAAATAAAGAGAGCAAGTGCTGGTTTTGCCAAGATAGTACATGATATACTCATAATTCATGCACTGGCAAAATGCAAAAGTCGAGTTTCGAACAAAATAACAGGACAGCTGTAACAAGGCAACTAAAGAAAATACTATACAGCCTTTTATGCCTTGACCTAATAAAGCAAGCTATCCTAAAAAAAAAGTAACCCAGTAATATAATGGATAGAATACCATGCAAGACAATCCTAAAAAAACAAATACCATGCAAGACGTTGATAAGTGACAAACAAGATCACAAGCTTTAGTTATGCTTTTACTTGAAGGCCCACCAGAATTGATATATGATACAATGGGAGTGTCTAATTTTCAGTCGATTGAAAATGGAGGTTCCTTTCAATCAACGCTTTTAGCCCTTGGATCTAGATCTAATGGATACAAAAAGACAATTTTTCCATAGTCTATACACAACACTAGTTAATACAAATAATCCTACAAATAGATAAATAACAAAAGGAATAAAAAGAACAAAAGAATATACACACAACCATTGATTGAAAGGGATGCTACTTTTCAATCGACTGAAAAGTAGCATTACCGTGATACAATTGCATGAATATGAATCTGACAGGTAGACTAAACATCAAGTGAAAAATGCAAAACAACAGCCACAAAAAGGAGCAAGGTCATATGTAAGATGAGATGCCGAGAGTCAGTCTATTCCAAATGTGTAGGCATGTGTATGGCAAGGCCATGCCAATCAGATTTCTGAAACAACAATACATAACGTGTGACTCATGGATTTCTATAGTCCTTACAAAATGTTTATGAATGATTAAATTTTAAAAGGTGTTTAACATGATTGATGAAACTAGCTAACAATTTTAACTATAATCAAGAATGACCTTGCTCTTCTATTGCCTGGCAGAGATCAATGACCAATTCTTCTGCTTGAGCCTATGAAAACCAATGACTAGGGCTATCTCGTGCGGTTTTATCTTTCTAGATAACCCTTTGCGATGCACACAGCCTGGTTTGTTATTACATAAGTGGTTCAATCATGTGACTGAGAAATAGGGAACCAAACTCAAAGAGAAATTATGGAGGACAAAGTCTATTATTGAATTTCCATCCATGGCTTGCAAATAGCTCCATGGAGAAAAATGTGGTTGAAAGGTAGAGACGTCCCTTCCAACAAGTAGGAGGGAGGAGTTGAACCTAGGTGGAACATTTGGAGACCAAAAATCCATTAACAAACAAACCAAATAAAATGAGTGAAGCGGTCCTCGAACTTGTCCCGAGTTCTCATCTAGGTCCTAGTACTTTCATATTTTGATTTTTAGGTCCTTGAACTTGCTAAGCAGTCTCATCTAGGTCCTGATACTTTTTTATCTTGATTTTTGGATCTAGAACTTGCTAAAATAGTTTTATCCAGGTCTCAATACTTCTTAATCTTGATTTTTACATCTAAAAACCTCCTAAGTTGTCTTATCCAAGTCCAAATCACCATCCAAATGTCTAGAACATGTATACTACAGCCGTGATATTGTGGGACCCACAGATCTTCTTTCTATTCTGCTCTCTTTTGCTGATAGGGAAGCCCCACCGTAATGCAACATCATAGAGGTGCACTATAAGAAATAGGCTTTTTGGTGGAATACAACCCATGGGTTTCATGCCTACACACCATGTTAGTGTTATTAGACATTTCAAAGTTAACAAGTTTGGAACCGAAAAAATCAGGATTGGGGAGTACTAGGATCTAAATGAGACTACTTCAAAATTATGATACACAAAAATCAAGATTAAAAAGTACCAGGATTTGGATGAGATTGCTTAGCAAGTTCTAGGACCTAAATATTAAGATTTTAAAGTACCGGGACCTAGACGAGAACTCGAGACAAGTTCGAGGACCGTCGGTGCAATTCACTCAAATAGAATCTAGCACTTCAAAAGAATTTCACTTTAACTACTGCTCATTTAATAAAAGCAAATAGGTTTACTTGAGTCCCAAGACAATTAGTGAAAAGCAGCAGCGAATTTAACTCAAGGGGCTGAGCGTCTTTCTTTTCCAAGTGGATTTTGTGTCTCCACATTTTCTTTCCAAGTTGGTAAAAAGAATGGTCAGTAGTTAGCTAAAGCCATACTGTTGGTTACTTTAGACGTCAAGACACCTCCGCCTAGCAGGGAAAATTGGGCACTAGAACCCATTAACGAAGCACAAATAAAAAAAATAGGGAAATATGCTCAACAGTGAGATAAAGGTCACTTGCACTTTTCAAAATATATTCAGTCACTCATACAGTTCCCTCTATCCTAAATTACACAAGTCAATCTTGCAATGTGAAATGGCTAAAAATAGTAGCATGCCACAGGCACCAAGTGGCAATCCAGAAATGCTTATGAGATAGTTTTCCCTAGTGCCAAATGAAAATAGCTTGTCCATCTCCATCTATAGCACCAACAGTCATGTTCACCTAACCAAAGTTCAAAATAAGTTCGAAAGAGAAAAATGTTGGCACAAGCGTAAGATTAAGGGGCTGGGGGGAGGACACCAAAATATCCCTACATCACATTCTTGAAGTAATAATAAAAATAGTGTTCTTTTCTTAAGCACTTTTACCTCCTAGGTAAAAAGTGATTACGTTTATGAGTAATCAAAAGTTAAAGAATGACAGTTGATAGATTTATCATACTGTAACGAGTAAAGAATGAATATCATGATATCCACAGTTCCACACATATGAACCACAGACCAAAACATCAGCAAAATTACAGCATGTAGAAGAAAAATAATTGAAATAGCCATAATGACACAAAATACAGACTATTTCAAAAAAAAACATGACTAGGTGAAAGGCCAGGTTATCTTACAGCAGGGAGACTTAGCAGTTCTAGCTGGCTTCTCTGAGCCTCTTGATCAGGGTATCTAGAGATTTCTTTTTTGGGTTCTGCCTGGCACCCCTGGTTCCAAATGTTGAGAAATAGCTCTCTGAGGAGTCCCGAAACTTCTCCGAGATGGCTGCCACCTTTTTATAATCAAGCTTGTTATAGCTCTTTTCACGGATCACTGGATTCAGGAAATTCTCTGGGCTACTGCTCATAAGAAGATTCACCAGCTGCCTTGCTTCTACTAGTGCAGTCTTCATTTCATTTTTCACAGACTCTTGATCAGAGTCCACAAAAAGACTAGACATGCTATCTGCAAATGCCTCAAACATTTTCAGGTCAGTGTCGATGCCAGTGACCGCATTAGCATTGAACCTCTTGACTGAATCATTCAGGAAGAGATCAACAATCCTCTCAGAGATGTGGGCAAGCACTGCCACAAGTACACGATGGAGCACAGGAAGAGGAAGAATCTGCTGCGCAGTTGAAGTAAGTGTCTCGAGGTAGATGATGACCTCATTCGCATACTCATTGCCACCAGGAGGAGGATCATCAGCCATCCAGTTCACGCCATCAGATTGCCGCATGAACTCATCAGCCTTGGCACGCAGCAGCCGCAGTAGTAGTGCCTCCGCTGCATCACGGGACCTGCGAAGTGGAAAATCGCGCCGACCACGCTCCACTGCACGCAGCGGCACACCACATAATTGTGCTGCATGGCGTGTGAAAAACTCGCATGCACGCTCCATAACAGACATATTTGCAGCAACCTGCATGGCCTGGGATACACTCAAACCACCACCTGAATCCACAAGCTTTTGGATTGAAGCATCCACCACCTCAGAAAGAATTCGACCAAGGTACTTTTTCACCGCTGCATAGGTATCCCCACCACCTCCATGTGCCATGAAACTCACTGAATCTTCAATGAATGACCGAACTATGCGGCAAATGTCCGGGACAGTGCATGAGAATGGTGCAACATATGGGAATGCTGGGGTGATATCTGAGCTCTGAATCCCAAACGCAAGCACATTCATTGAATACTCATACTCCTTTCTCATGAGCATCTGATCAAACTTATCTGCAGCTAGTGCCTCCACCACCTGCCTACGGCAGTCTGCAAGCAGCAAATCGTGGTACTTATCTCGGTGCTTAGCCAGCACATCAAGGAGCATCCCTACTGGATAACCATATCGCCTCATCGTGGCGGCAAGCAAAGCAGCATAATCTGTAATAAGAAGCAAGTGGTTTGCTGTCTGCATCCGGGAGAAATTGTCTTCCATAACAGACACCATCTTCCCCACAGCGGCATCCCAGAGAGCATCTACATCTGGCCGAGATGTGAGCCCACCACCTGTCCGAAACACACGGTCCTCAACAATGAAGAACCCGGCAATCTGCGAGAAGAACACCTGGTGAGACTCAAGGAATGGCGTTGCAGCAATCACGTCAAAGTCGGATGTCAGCTGCAGCTTCCTGTTCTCCAGGTAATACTTTTTAAACCGCTCCCCTAGTGCCAGAGTCTGGTGTATGTGCATGGCTCTGTAGAGCGGTGTAAGGTCAAAGGAGGCAGCCGCAGCGCCGTCTGCAGCGTCTGCTGTTGCCGCGGCTGCCGCAAAGTCGTCAAGGTCCCCAACTCCATCGTCATCCAGGGTGATGCACTCCTCCAGCGGACGGTGCTTGGAGCGGAGCTCTTCATGGCGCTGCCGGGAGGCAGCCGAGCGGCCAATGGCCACCTGGCCGAGGTGCCGCGACGCAGCACGGATGCTGACCATCCAATCGGAGAACTCCCTGGAGATCTCGCGCTCGGCGTGAGCGCGCACCGCGGGGACGACACTGAGCAGCATCCGGCGGAGCGTGGGCAGCGGCAGTGGCTCAGGCCCAGAGGCGAGATCGCGGTCGATGGCGTCGACGGCCCGTAGGGCGAGGTACAGGCCATGGTTCCCGGCGTGCAGATGCGCGTTGGCCCGCGCGGCGAGCGCGAGCAGGCGGACGCACCGGCGGGAGGAGGCGAGCGCGGAGGAGAGGTTCCCCGCGAGCGCGCGCGCTGCGAGGAAGGACTCGAGCGAGGCGAGCAGCGGCGCGGCGGAGGAGAGGAGCGCGGAGTGGGAGGCGGAGAGCGAGCCCTTGAGCGCGTCGGCATCGGCGAGGAGGGACCGGAGGTCGTCGACGGCTCGGATGAAGTCGTGGAAGTGGGCGCGGCAGAGCTCCTCGATCTCCGCCTCCCGGTCCCGCGCCGCGCCGCGGAGCGCGGCGAGCAGCGGCTCCGGGCGGCCGCAGGCGAACGCGCGCCGCACGAACGGGCCTAGGTCCTCGCCCGCCGCGATGGCAGTTGACAGCTGCGCGAGGTCGGCCTCGGAAGCGGACGACGCGGTCCCGGCCGCCGCCGACGACGGCGGCACGTCGCCGGGAAGCTTGCGCCGCATCGAGATCTGAGGAGAGGTGGGCGAGGGCGAGATGAGTTGGGGGCAGCGCAGCAGTTGCCGAGTTGGTCAGGGAATTGGAAGGAAGAAAAAAAAAATTGTTTGGATACTAGTCAGACGAAACGAAACAAATGGGGGGTGGTCGGAGATGGTGGGGTTCGGTGGCTGAGAGTGGGGCCCGTCTTGACAAAACGTGTGGGACCAGCATGTCGGCGATTGTCAAAGTTTTCGTGGGGGCGTGGGACGAGACGGAACGGCGGAAGCGGAGGCGAGATGAACAGAGGCAGCGTGGAGGCGTTGCTGACTCAGCGGCAACTGGTAAGACCAGCGGTGCGCTGTGTAGCTGCTGGTGGGTGCAGGGAGAGGAATGTTACGGGAAATTGAGGAAGAATTTTTTTTTTTTTTTTTTGCGATGATACTTTATAGAGAACTTTATTTAATGGAGCAATCAACAGACACAGGAATCACAATTTCTGGGTTTCTTTGGTACAAACCACAGCTCTTTCATTAATTTAACATAGAAAATCACAGATTTGAGAAAACGCTGTTTTATTTGCATTTTGTTTACTGGATTTGAAAATTTTGAAACCAGTGATATTGAGTTAATTATAAAGAGCTCAATATCTAGTGTTTGTTGAAAGTTGCTCCACTTTATGTTGTTGATTACTCAGGAGCAAAGTACTTATCCTATCCTGGGCAATAAATGTTGAGTGTGTATAAAATTTAATTGGATATCATCTATTGCTATTACTCAATTCTTATTGGGACTTGATAAGCACTAGTACAAGTATATTGTGGCCTGTACTATGTGGGAGGTCTCTGTGCACTGGAGCAACAATGTACTAGTAGTAATTAACCATGGCTGCCCCTTTAATCAGAGACCTTAGGGATGCTGGCCGCTTCTCCCAGATAAAGTTTGCCATGACAAGACCAATATGCGCTCACAGCCTCACATTCATTCAGGCAACGAGTCAAGCACGCCACATCTCCATGCGCTCGAACACAAAGTGGACAAGAGATCCAGAGCTCCCACCCACGTGCTGTTTCAAGTGTCAAAGATGGCCGGAGTAATGGTTAGCGTCGCCACAGGCGTGATGACCTCCGTCGTCGAGAAGCTGACGATCCTTCTCGGCGGCGAGTTCAATCTTGCTAGCGACGTCAGGCGCGGGATCCGCTTCATGAAAGATGAGCTCTGCAGCATGAACGCTGCGCTGCAGAGGCTGGCGGACGTGGACGACGACCAGATCGACGTGCAGACAATCCAGTGGAGGAGCAAGGTGCGTGAGCTTTCCTATGACATTGAAGACTGCGTCGACCGTTTCATGCTTCTTCACGGCTGCGACAAGGCCAAGAAAAACTTTGTGAAGAGCACCCTGCGTAAGATCTTTCCATTGTGGGGGGACCGCCAAATCGCCAAAGAAATCCAGGACCTCAAGGCCCGAATTATCGAGGAGAAGGAAAGGCGTGATCGGTATAACGTCGATCAATACATCAACGACATGCATCAGCGGGTGTGCCTCGACCCGCGAGCACCAACGCTGTATGAGGAGGCGAGAGATCTTGTAGGCATCCATGGTCCTCGTGAGGAGATCATAGGGTGGCTCAAGGATGAAGAGAGGCAGCTGAAGGTGGTGTCCATTTTCGGAATTGGAGGACAAGGGAAGACTACTCTTGCCATGGAGGCCTACCGCAAAACTCAAGAACCCTTCGATTGCCGTGCTTCAGTAACTGTCTCTCGAGCTCTTGATATCAACAAGCTTCTCAGGGATATACTCTTTCAAATCAACAGGGGCGAGTATGACCGATCAGAAAGGTGGGATATGGAGCAGCTCATACCTACGTTGAGAGAATACTTAATGGATAAGAGGTAACTAACTAACTAACTACTCTCTACAGATTTAAATTGTTGATACACTGATTTTTTTTTAGTTACGTTTCACCATTCGTTTTATTTAAAAATTTTAAAAAATTATCAGATATTTTGTTATGATTTATTTTATTATTAAAAAAAATTAAGACCTATCTTATAATTTTGTATAAGATGAATAATCAAACGTAGCTAAAAAAATCAATGATATTAATAATTTAAATTCGAAAGAAGTATAAAACTAGTCTGTTTATAACACAAATTGTTATAACTTTAAATGGTGCTATTTATCCGGAGGATTTGCTGGTCCTTAAGTAACATAGATTTTGTAAATCTTTTAGTCATATTTATTTTTAAAACAAATAAAATATATATGTGTTAATTTAGATTTTTTTTATTTAAGCTTCAATATTTTGTTCTTTGGTGTAAGGGCTCTTTTGATCGGACTCCTGTAGAAAACAGATTCTCTAGAAAACGAATTCTCTACAAGAAAAAAAAACATTTGTAAAAACGAATTGTCTTGTGTATGTTTAATATAAAGATCGATAGAGAAGCCATATTTTCTATGTTTTTGGATTGTAAGTACAAACTTAAGAAGTACTTCTATGAGCAAGAAGCACAATGTATTTTTTTTCCTTTTACCGCTTGGAAGTTTTGGTTCTTGTCTCTAACACATTATGGCAGGTGAAAAGGTTGTTTTCATTTTTTTTAATCTTATTGCATAAATCCATTACAATTTAAAATTTTATATAAAGATAAAAAAAAACTCGATCTGCTGGGATAAGATCGCCTCAACGGCATTGTATTAAGAAGAAATACTTTCTCACACAGGCCAAAAAAATCTCCGAACCCCTACTCCACCCTCACATAGGGAATCGTGACCCTGTGAATACGGGTCGGCTCTTTAGCATGTGTTTTGGCGTGGCAGCACGTGAGGGGATTTTTTTGTAAGAAGTGGGGGTTGAACCCTCAAACTGTAGGTTGCCAACGAGCAACACTACCAGTGGGCTGAAGCCAGCTTCTCAAAATTTTATGCAAAGATATATTGTTGCATTCTCTATCTATTTTTTTATTGTTGATAAAAGATACGGATTAGACTAGGAGTATGTGAGTCTCAGTTTAAGACTTATTAAAGGTGGGGTTACTGAAATATGCTACATACTTTACCTGAGTTTTATGGTAATAATACTAACGAAGTTCCCCAACATGGATATAGGTACCTCATTGTAATTGATGACATCTGGAGCGCATTGGACTGGGAGTATGTGAAATCTGCATTACCTACCAATAACAACCGAAGTAGGATAATTACTACAACGCGCATCAAAGATGTCGCCCAATCATGTTGTGCCGGTGGTGGGCACATCTATGAAGCAAAGCCCCTAAGTGAAGAACACTCGAGCAGATTGTTCTTTAGAAGAATCTTTTGTTCGCTTGAAGAATGTCCACATGAACTGAGGGAAGTAGCCAATGACATTTTAAGAAAATGTGCTGGTTTACCATTGGCCATAATCAGTATAGCTGGTTTATTAGCTAACAAAAGTCGAACAGTGGATGTGTGGACTAAAGTACGGAACTCGGTATCTTGTGCAGCTGAGAAGGATTCTTTGGTTGATAAAATGAAAAGGATATTATTCTTCAGCTATTTTGACCTCCCTCACTATCTTAAAACATGTTTGTTATATCTGAGTATCTTTCCAGAAGATTATACAATTGACTGCAGAGATTTGGTACGGAGATGGGTGGCTGAAGGATTAATTCCTGGACGAAGCAGAGAAAGTATGGAGCTACTAGGGGAATGCTATCTACATGAGCTAATCAACAGAAGCATGGTCCAACCGACCAAACTTGGGGTAGATGGCACGACAGTGAAAGTCTGCAGAGTACATGATCTAGTACTAGACTTCATTATATCCCAATCCGTGGAAGATAATTTTGTTGCTATATTGAATGCCAATGTTTTTCATGGGAACTTTTCAAACAAGATTCGCCGATTGTGCCTGCAATCAAACTTTCCTGAGGCCTCAGACGTGGCAAAAGCAGTGGTGAATAACATATCTCATCTTCGATCATTTTATTTAATTATATCTGATCAAGAGGAGCTCGGCACGCAGGTATCCCATCTTCTGAACGGACAGGTCTTGCAAGTTCTGAGTATAGAAGGGGCCTCGACCTGGGGCGACCATCCTGAACGCATTGGAAATTTCAGCCGACTGAAGTACCTGAACATAGGAGAAATGGTTATCAGCAAAATACCCGAAGAAATTGGCAACCTGCAGCACCTAGAAATACTAGATGTGAGAGAGAATTGGAGGATCAGAGAACTACCAGCAAGTATTGTTCAACTTCACAAGCTGGTGTGTCTATTTATTCACAAGGAGGTGAAACTGCCCAGTGGGATTGGGAATCTGCAAGCCTTGGAAGAGCTATCATCTGTTGGTCTTCACAGAGCATCTGTGGAGTGTATCCACGAGCTTGGCAGGCTGACCAAACTGAAGGCACTTGAGATTCTGGGAGTAGCACGAGACGTGGAAGGTCGCAGGGAAGCATGCATCTCATCTCTCTCCAAACTTGTAACGCGCAGCCTTCGATCACTGCAATTTACTGGTGGGTTTGGTTCTGGTTTCATGAATTCATGGATAGTTTCGTGCGGCTCGACAACGGCACAGCTCCGGAAACTCGTCCTCAACGTGAAGTTTGATTTCATACCAAGTCGAATCGGCTCACTGGTCAACCTGACCCGTCTCAATTTTGGAGTTCGTGGTGAAGTGGGCGAAGAAGGCATTAAGACTCTTGCAAGTTTGCCCGTGCTGCTCTCCCTTACTGTGAGTTTACACACCGATTTCAGCGGCGTCATCCACCCAAAGCATGTCATTGGTCGCCAAGGATTCCAGCATCTGTTAAAGTTCAACTTCAATTGCCAATACGATGGCGCATTGGAATTTGAGGCAGGAGCCATGCCAAAGCTCCAAAGTCTCAAGTTGAAACTGCAGGCACGGTTCCAGTTCAAGTATGGAAATGGTGGACTTCTTGTTGGGCTACCTTATCTGTTAGGACTCAAACACATCGCTGTTGTTAACAATTGCACTAATGCGGTGACAGAAGAGGTGGACACACTCGAGAATGGCATCAGGGATGCAGCAAAAACCCTTCCCAACTATCCCGTCTGCGAGATCACAAGAGAAGATCAATAGTTCATGATGTTCATTTTCTTTATAAGGCTGGTTGGATGACCAAATAAGAAGGGCAGGAAATTTGGGATCTACAGTAATATACCAGGATTCGTTTCACAGGTTACTAACAACCTCTTTGTTTTCTAGCGGTGGGACAATGTTTGTAGGACATTTTTCTCCTTGCTTATATATGCTGATCAGGGGGTGTACCATACAGGTTGGTTCGTTACCGCTAATCGGTTCATAAATGCACCCATGATTCACTATTAATCCATGGCTTTGTCGTCTTCAGTCAAAGATGTGAACTGTGAGCCACATTAGCCACCTTTCAGTGGGTGGATTTACTTTCTACTCAAACCCTGTTTACTTATATATCATCGCACAGAAGAATATGATTAACTTATAACTATTGGTGTAAATTTAATGGAAGAAATTTCCAAATTGTTGAACATCTTGATTTTTCTTTGAAATTTGTTGCATATTCTTGTAAAATTCTAAAGCTACAAGTGTCTATTGGGTTTAGTAATACCTACTTGTGCAACGTGATAAAAAGCAACATAAGTAGCAAAACCCATAATCGGGTAGTGGAACATCATCTCCTTTTGTTTTCTAATTCCACTATGTAAAACTCTTAAACAAGGATCAAACCCTTATAACTAGGTCCTTGTTCATGCTAAGGTTGTTGTGCACTTAGCATGTGAGCTCTAAACTCCCTTTTAATGTAAATATGGCTAATGAAGAAGACTTGTAATGTAATGTATTACTTTTGCTCTCTCATTAATTCTTGTGATGAAGATGGTTACAAATATGGCTTAACAGTATGCACATTGATCTGGGTGTTGTTATGCATACCGAGGAATACTGAAGTTACACATATTATGATCGAATATTGTTGTGTTGATTATTTAGAATGGGCTGCGACACGTGATGTGTCGAGTGGTTGACGCGTGTCAATGTTTATCCTATAGTCAACCAATATATTTGGTCATAATATGTGTTAATTTGGGAGGCTTGGAATAGAATACAAGGGAGAAAATTGCTGCTGTTATGTAAATCCACGCGTAAGCAACTCAAGGTCTAGCAATTCATGCAGCATATATTCACGAGCAATATGTTGTGAACCTCAGTGGCCGGTGATGACAACAAATCAGATCGAATAGATCTTCCGAAGGTGATTAGTAGAGCACGCAAGATTATACTGTGATAGTCAAGGTTATGGAGCCACTGTGATATACCAGATCATTTGTAACCATCTCATAGCACACTGAACATTTCGATCAAAAAACAATCACATCTAAGCTAACAATTTAGCTAGTTCATCCACTCTTAATGTACCTTGTGGAACTGCATCTGATAGAAACTCTTCTGCGTGGTCATTTGTGTGAATTGCCAATCCTCCACTGCCATTTTCTTTCTTTTCGACATCAGTAGAAATTTTATTTTCTACAAGAAGCTTTTTAATCCTTACGTGCTTGTCTGGCCCATTCCTCTTGGCATTCGACCTCCTCTGTGTATCATGGAAGACTGGTCCTCGTGGAGACGACTTTGCAAGTGCAACAGACTTTTGATAGACCAAATTATAGTCAACAAACTCAGTTTCATTCAGAACAACTGCCGAACCATTGTCAATGGCCTGTTTCAAAAGAAGTACCACTCGCTCCATATAGGAAGGCATTTTAGAACTACTGTTTAGAATATCACTACCTGTTATATCTTTGCTATCTTTCCATGTAGCTTCCAATTCATCATCAAGGGAAGGTTCCAGAGCATCTGAAGAATTTCCAGAACTTGCAGAATGGTTAAATGACTCATCAACCAGGCCTCCTTTTTCGTACATATCTGATAGGATAGTCTGGCTATGTGGTGCCAATGTAAGAGATGGATGCACAAAATCACTTCTGGGATTTGATGGTGAACATTGTAGTGCAGTGTGTGCTTCTGTTGCAGAATTAAAAGATATATTGCTGGCAAGATTAGGCTCCATGCAATCATTCAGCTCTCCTCCACCTTCACCCAAGTTGCAGCTTGTGAGAGACCTTTCATTACCAGCTAACTCAATCTGGGTCAATCCAACATTTCCATGCAATTCTTGGTCACGGAAATGTTTTTGTGTCTTTGTCACTTCAAAATTAGTTTCTTTTACTAGAGGAAGAGATAGTTTCCAATCCTTTCCTCTCCACATCAGTATATGCTCAAACTCAAAAGACAGTAGGATGCTGGGAACTAGATCCTGCAAGAGAGTTTGTCAACTTTTGAACAAAAAGAATCCATAATCAAACATTCTTATGAGAGATTGATCAAACCTTCAATTTAGCCCCAATTTTTCTGCAATCACTTTTGTTAAGATCTGAGCAATCGACACGGACAAGATCACATACTTCAAATGCCTCTCTAACTTGCTTAACAAGGTTAACATAAACACCATTTTTCCCTATACAAAAATGGATGTTTAAATGATTGAAGAGTTGTAGGAAATGTAAAATTAATGAATGATCCATAGCATACAATTTTTTTATGAGGGGAACATAGCATACAATGCTGTCCGTGTATATGATATGCACCACACAACAAATTTTCAGAGAGCCTGGAACAGGACAGCTATGAAATGGTCTGTGCTCTCTCCCAATTCTTAGTGTGGCACAATTTTTGCATAATTAATTGTATTAAATGTTTCATGTTCCACATGGACCTCAACTATGGTTTGGCTGATACCTTCAGTTATAAATTTGATCCCAAATCGTAAGACTTGGAGCCCAGAAAACATTATAGAATTGTGAACTCACGATACACCAATATGCCTTTTGTTTTTATGCAAAACAAATATATTTTTTCGTTGTTGTATGGTTGGCTATATTTAGCTTATTAATATTTCAGAACTAACCATAGGCCACCAGTTTTAACCTATGTGATTGAAAGAGACCGAGAGTTCCTTCTTATTCTCAGCATATGAGAGGTGAAAGTTTAACTGATCACTAACATAAGCTGTACATAATGGGGCGGTATGATATAAAGGAGCAAATGCTCTACCGGAATGAGGGCATGGATATATAACTTACAGCTTCTACGAACTGTTTAAGCTTTTCCAATTGTTAAAACACATCCAACTTACATTTTAGCATACTAATAAGTTACAAATTTATTGGACAAATTACCTTACTTTTCACGATGTCATCTTAGGAGCTTGTTTTATTCACAAGAAGATGTCATAAGGGTTTTGAAGGCAACACTTTAAAAAGGGCCCTATCAAAAAAAATTCTAGAACTGAAATTGGGGATTAAATCAGAGTGGCAGACTAGGAAAAAAAAATAGAGATGTTAGTGCAATTAAAAGGACCAAACAGGTCACCGAAAGAATAAATGTTTTTAACCTTCTTCTAAACACTGATTGTTAAATAGATTCAGAAAACAAACCACGAAGCATGAAATCAACAATTCGAAGAAACCATTGCATGGAAAAAGAATAACCGCTTTACCAAGTTTGCAAATTGGTGGTATATGGCGCCCTCTCTGGCGCATTTCTGTGACCTCTTCTGGAGTTAAGCCATCTGGGACCTTCTTAACAAGGCGAGGGTAGACTGGTGCAACAGGTTTCCAGAGCATAAGTGGGAAACATGGCCTAGTTCTGTAATTGTAGTTTCTTCCACGAAAAAGAAATATGACACCCCCTTGGCGGTGTATTACTTTTCCCCCAACCTTTTCCTGTTGAAGTACAAGATGAATGAAGTAATAAAATATAAGTAATTAAAAGAGGAGTAGAAATGTGCAACTGCAGAAAGGAGTTCAGTAGTTAGTAGTATATCTGTAACTATGATGACTTCAAAAATTATATTATCAGATGATGTGCTAGTCCATTAGTTCAATATCAGATGATGAGCCTGTCAAGAATAACGATTGAAAAAAGTGATGTGCTGAACAAATTTGCTTATTTTAGGTGGAAAAAGTTGCATCAAAGACAACCGAACCAAAAAGAAACAGGAAGGAGCTGACACACCTCTAGCTGTTGGCAGACATTATCCATATCAACCGTACAGACACCTTTGCACTTTATCTTGCAAACTCTCTTCCTCTTCCAGTGTGCATGAATGTTCTCCAACATATTGTGTGTCAAACCGTCCCTACCTGCAGAAGTCAAAATGAGACTAGAATTTGCGGCTGGCAAACTGCAGTCAAGTACAGGGCCATCTTCAACTTTTTGTTTTTCTCATACTACAATATCAACAAATACTGTTTGAAATATAACTCATGTAGTGTTGTAGTGCACACTACAATCTACTATCTTACCGTTATTGTCAACAAGCTTCTTTGTTTAATCAGTTCATCAGCATTTCTTTGCTATTGTGAGCTTTATTCCAATAAGCACTATTGTACTAAGATGAGCCCAATGAAGAAGCTAAAATGCAAAATTGAACCCTGCACTGCTATCACTCACAGCAAAGTGAGGAAGGAAACCCACCGATATTGAGCTGGCGTTTGGTCTTGACACTCCCGTTGACGAGGTCGGCGATTTCCTCCTTGGTGAGGGGCTCGCCAAGCACCTCCTCCCTGGAGGCCGCCTGGTACCTGGGTTCCATCCCGGCGAGGAAAGGCCCCGGTGACTGCACGGGCTTCACCCCCTTCTTTCCCGGCGGCGGCAGCACAAACGAGTCGAACTCCGGCATCTCCTTGCGGCTCTTGGGCAGCGGCTTCCTCCCCGTCCATGGCCGCGGCGTGGCCTCGGGCCCAAACGGTAGGTACGGGGCCTCGCGCAGCGCGACGGGGCGCGCGCGGGGTGCCTCAGTGTAACTGTACTGGAACTCGAACGGCGCGCCGTCGAGGTGGTACGCGAGGCCGCGGTCGGTGACGCGTACGCCGGCGGCGGGCTCGCCGGTTTCCGAGATGGGGATCTTCTTGGCACGGCGGCGCGCGGCCGGGGAGAAGGCCGGGTGCGAAGGGACGGGGTCCCGCCGGCGCTTGGGGTCGGGGGAAGGTTCATTGTAGCGGGAGAGGCAGACGCGGAGGGAGGCGTGCGGCCGTGGACTGGATTGCTGCGGCGGGACGAGGACGGAGCGAGCGGGAAGGAGCGGAGCGGTCGCCATGGATGGCCGCCGTGCGGGAGGATATGGCAGGAGCAGGACACCATTTATCTGCTTCTGCTGCTCTCTTTCGCTCTAATGTGCCTTCGTTTTCGGTTAAACTGCGAAATGGGCCTTTATTGCGTTCTACAAAGCTCGGCCCATTGTGGCCACAAAATAGGCGGCCTTTTCTGAATTTTGAACAGCTAAAATATTACTATTTGCAATATATCTTCCCACAGAATACAGTATTTATACTGTGAGAAATGGATAGTACATTCTTAAGAAGGAAAAATGGACATTCTTGGTATAATACTTTGCCTATTCCATTGAATGACTTTAAGTGAAAACTACAACTGTTGCTCCACCTCTGGAATGAGTGACTTGATCCTCTTATCCGTCATTTTCACATCCCCGTAGCCAAGTAGTGTATGGGATGATACTTTTGTGTGGTTGAATGTATATGTATACTATTTTTTTTTCATGTTTGACACACACGCGCTATTGTTCTACAACGACATCATATACTATACTAACTAAAAACATGTATGAAAGTCAGACTAATGATACATTTACATTTCAACATGTTGAATAAAAAGAGTAATTAATATATAATACCTAATTTTTTATTCTCAATATCAGAAAATCCATCAGCTACGTTGTTACGTCCCTCATATTAGTAAGCATACAGGTGAAGGATTTCCGACACCCACGCTGTTTTCACTATCGTGGATGGCGTGGTCGTCTCCGTGTGTGATTACTGTTGGCTGTTGTTGTTTTATCATGCTCGTTTTTGCTCTTGTCGGTCTGGCCACAACGCCTGCTTTTGTGTTTTTCTGATTGATTTGCCTCTCGTCGTCTTGACCCAATAAGTTGTTTTTGGCCCACAACGCAGACGTAGCCCAACTGCCCAGAACAATCTTGTCCGTTATTGTTTTACTCGTGTTCGTGCTTGGGCATTTTGTCGCTCAGTCGTTGTCATTCCACGCAGATAGGATGAGTGTTGCTGCTCGATGATAAGTATCGATGACCAGGCCTGCCGGCCGCCCACGAGGAGGTCGAGCGGCCGCCGGGCTTGCTTTCCTCATGAGGGCTTTCATCCTGTCTAAAGCAAGCAGAAGGGAGAGGGATCGTTGTGGAACCAGGGCCGAGGGGGGGGGGGGGGGGGGGGGGGGGGAAAGGGGCAGTCGCCCTGGGCCCCCAAAATTGAGGGCCCACCCCATATATGTACATCATAGTCCAGTCCAGTTCATCAATTCCAAAAAAAAATGTCTACAAGGAAAATGAGGCCCATATGTTTTCACTTAAGCAAAACCAGCCTATAAATTCGGCCAGGATCGTATGCTATACGTGTAGTATTTTTTTAGGCAATAAGAAGCATCGTTTTGGCATCGGTTGTTTCTTTTCTTTCCAGCTTTCCTCCAAATCTGGCGTCGATTGTTTCTTTTCTTTTCAGCTTTCCTCCAAATCTGGCGTCGATTGTTTCTTTGCAAGTGCCGACGGCTCTAGCCATCAACGATCAGGCCTGCCATCTGCCAAGTGCGATCTGGGCATTGGCCATCACGCAAGTGCGGCAACGGCACTGCACTAGCACTCCCCTCTGGCGACAGGCCTGTTCGGTGATCACGATCAGGTTTAGAGCAACTCCAACAGATCCTCATTCTTATCTTTAATAATAAAAAAAATATTATATTAAAAATGAAAGAGTAAAAAAACTACTCTAACAGTTTCCTAATCTCAATCCCTAATAATTCTCCATCCATAAAAAATACCCCTCCATCCTCACTATAGTGGGATATCCCTCCCATCCCCATTAGCCGGATCCCACAAATATTTTCTCCCACTACGGTCGTTTTTTTCGGCGCGAGATTTTTCCCCCAACCCTCTCTTCTTCCCGCTCGACGTTGCTCCCGCCGCCACCCACCAGTCAACGCTGCCGCTCGTCGGATCCGCCTGCCACGCACTGCCTAGCCCCCCAAAATCGCTCCCTCGGATCATCCCGCTGCTGCCTGACCCGATTTGGATGGCATGGCGGCTCACCGCCGCCTGAATCAGAAGCTTCTTCCACGGCTCCGACAGAGAAGCGCGGATTTGGGCGGTATGTCGGCTCTCCGCCAGCCAAATCAAGGTGGTCGTCGGTGTTGCAATGGATCCCGACGCCAGTTCTGCTCCGCTCCGTCCAACGCCGCCCAACTCCTATCTCCGCCGTGAGCTCCAGTATTCCGCTCCCGTCGCCGGCCTCCGCCGCGGCACGCCCTCCGCCCCCGTCGTCGGCCTCGGCCCTGGAGCTCCCGCTGCCCACACTCACGACATGCCGCCCCCTCCGCCACGCCTTCCTCTAAAGACAATGCGAAACAGCAAGGCTGCCGTCGCATCGAGAGGCAAGACAACCCCTGCGCCGAGGGCCAAGCCAACCACCGTGCTGCGGAAGGCGGCCACCTCGTCTCGCCGTCAAGGTCTCACCAAGCCTCCTCATTCTGGTGTCGTCCACGCCCATGTCCAAGCCATGCACAGCGAAGTGCAACCTGCAGCACACGTCGAGTTCGAAGCTGTGCTCCAGACCGATGCACCTACAGAGAGTGGCCTCAACATGTTCGATGAAATGATTGAAAGGTAAGAAGATGCCATTTTTTTATTGTGTGCCATAGTGATTTTTTATTGTGTGCCATAGTGATCTTTCTTAGCTATTGAATTTTACCAGAACAAGCTTTGATATGGACATGCCTTTTATATATCCGGAAGGTCATTATTAGAACAAGATGAAATTGACATGCTTTAATATATATTCAGATTCAAGCTTGCAGGATATTGTGTGGAGTTCGGTCATATATTCAAACTCATGTATTGTACTGTCATTTCACTATACCTTAAACTCATGTATTCGGTGCATGTTTGTCAATGTGCAGTGATGATAGTTTCCTTGACATGATGACTGATGCTATTGGAATTGAGGATTTTGCAACGCCTGCTGATCCATTTGAGGAAAACATTGAAGGGGACATTCTTGAGATTCCTACTTCAACCTCTAAGAAGTGGGCTCATGGGGGAAACTACTCGACAGCCGAGGATGAAGCATTAGTCCTTGCGTGGCAAAATGTGAGTACTGATCCAGTGATGGGGAAAGATCAACCATCTTCATAATATTGGCAGCGCATTTCAGACTACTACCACGAGAATGTCAAGGTTGCCTCCAACCGGACGATTGGCTTCCTCAACCATCGATGGACTTCAATTGCCGAGTGTTGCACTCGATGGGCCGGTTGTGTGGTGAACGTGGAGTGACAACAACCAAGTGGGTTAACAATGCAAGATCGGGTAAGAAACATAGCATTGCTTATTGAATTTGTGCGCTTCCATTCATTAATGACAACTAATGGAATGTTCAATCTTGCAGCTCAACTACACTCAGGAGTTGTACAAGCAAAGGGAGCCGAAGCACAGGCCATTTGTGATGTTGCATTGTTGGGCATTGCTCCAACACAATGAGAAGTGGGTCAACAGAAACAATGATCCACATCCACTCAAGAAGCGTGCCTCCTCTGATATGGATTCTGAGGGCTGTGGTGATGATGACGGGAGTGGACGAAGCACTACTCCGAGTTCAGAGAGGCCACCTAGGAGAAAGCAAGAGAAGGAGCGATTGAAGAGAGGAGGAGATGCTCTTGTGTTTCACTCTGCTGTCCATGACATGATCACTTGCAAAAAAGAGATGGAGGCCTCAAGGAAGGTAGACAAGCAAGCAAGATGGGATTACCTCGCATCCCTCCAGGAGCGTGTGGTTTCAATCCAGCAAGAGAAGTTGAGTGTCAAAAAGATGAAGCAACAAAACGAGATCATGTTCAAGGACTTGAGTGGGCTTGATAAAACTCAATTAGCATATGTCCAAGCAATGCGTGCGGAAATCCTAGCATCTAAGATAGGGGCAAACCAAAGTGGGAGTGGCAATGATAGTGTGTGAGGTTATTCTTGTTGTATGTTCATATTTGAATTCGAATTCAAATTTGAATTTGAAAATTGAAATTTGAACTTATGTTTGAAATTTCATGTGTGTGGTCAAATTCTATAGTCTTGATGAATTATTTGCATGTGAATATCTATTATTCAAATCCTTTATGTGCAAGGAGAAAGAGAAAAAAAGAGAAGTCGATATTGGGGATGAGGTTATTAGTGAACTGCGGGAGTAGAGATCCCCAATATCCAGAAAATAGTTTTTGTCCATCCCCAATAGCTCCATATTAGGGATGGATTATTGGAAAACTGTTGGAGTTGCTCTTATGCGCCCAACGCCGCAATGCTCTTACCTTTTTTTTTTTGCCTCTAATCAGCTAATCCCTAGGTGCTAATGAAGTAATTGTTTCATTTGATTGATTGTTTTTACAACCAGACATGTCGAGTAGAAAGTATCTATCTGGGAGTGCGAAAAGAAGAAGAAAATAACAACAGAATGATTTCTTGGAATCACAGAAAGGGGCTATGGACAAATTTCTAAGCTTAATACAAGCACTTCAAGTTCAAGAATCCCAGATCAAAATGAGTTAGCAATGGTTGTTTTTGAGGAACAGGAACACACTGATTTTAATATGAAAGAGGATGATCAGATCCCGACAGAAGATAATATTGACATCGATATGAATGATGACAATGTAAGTGATCATAATGACAACTCCAATCCATCTCCTATAGATTCTGTTGGTATTGATGAGCAAAATATTTTTACTACGGATATTTATGATCCGAGAAATTAGGATAGTCTTGATAACAAAGAAAGAGACATATTGGTGGAAAAGGGGCCTATAAGAGAAGAAAATATTAAATTCCCTCTGGATGGCAATGCAAGACATTTTTCTTATGCATGCTATACTAGAAAGATGAGCAATGGAGAAGAACGTGATAGGAAGTGGTTGGTTTATTCAAAAAACATTGACAAAGTGTTTTGCTTTTGCTATAAGTTGTTTAAATCTAGCAACCAGGACAACTTTAGAAGTTCATTGTCACATGATGGATTAAGAAATTGGAAGCATATTCATAAGAAGCTGAAGGCCCATGAAACTAGTGAACAACATATGACCAACATGAGTACATGGAATGAGCTGAGAGCAAGGATGAGCCGAGATGCAACAATTGACAAAGAAATTCAACAAGAAATCTCAAAGGAGAAAGAAAGGCACGTTTTATTAAGAGTTGTTGCGATTGTCAAATTTCTTGGTAAGCGCAGTTTGGCTTTTAGAGGAACTAGTGAGAAGCTTTATAATAATCAGAATGGTAATTTTTATGCATGTGTTGAGATGGTTGCTGAATTTGATTTAGTAATGCAAGACCACCTTAGGCGTATTCAAAATAAAGAAATTCAGTATCACTACCTCAGTCACAAGATTAAGGAAGAATTGATTTTGCTTTTGGCATCTGATATTACATAGTCTATCATAAAGGTTGTAAAAGAGGTCAAATATTTCTCTGTTATTCTTGATTGTACCCCAGATGTTAGTCATCAAGAACAAATGACAAGCTCACCAAGGGCAGCATGGTAATTGCAAGAGATAACAAAATTTTAGTTTTGTACCATGTTTATGCTAACCTCTCTAGTGTTTCTGTAAATGCATTAGAGAAAGAAGACCCTTGTGTTCTATGGCACAAGAGACTTGGGCACATGAGTGAGAAGGGGATGACCATGCTAGTGAAGAAGAATCTTTTGAAAGGGGTTAAAGGTGTGCATTTGAAGAAGTGCACAGATTGCCTAGCAGGGAAGCAACACATGGTTGCTTTCAAGACTCAACCTCCTCACAAAAAGCCAGAGTTGCTGGATTTGGTGCACTCCGATGTTTGCAAAATGTCGGTGAGATCACTTGGTAGTGCTAAGTACTTTGTCACTTTTATTGATGATTTCTCTAGGAAGGTTTGAGCTTATGCTTTGAAGTCCAAAGATCAAGTGCTAGAGGTATTCAAGCAATTCCAAGCCTCAATTGAGAGAGAAACTGAGAAGAAGATCAAGTGCATTCACACTGATAATGGAGGAGAGTACATTGGTCCTTTTGATGCATATTGCAAAGAGCAAGGTATTAGGCACCAATTCACATCTCCAAAGACACCACAGCTGAATGGACTTGCTGAGAGGATGAACAAGACAATTGTGGAGAGAGTGAGATGCTTGCTGTCACATGCAAAGCTTCCTAAGCATTTTTGAGATCAGGCTTCGATGACTGCAGTTTATGTTATTAATCTCACCAAGCTATCCTTTGCAGGGAGATGTTCTTAACAGGGTTTGGTACAACAAAGACATCTCATATGACCACTTGAAGGTTTTTGGGTGCAAGACGTATGTTGATATATGTAACATCCAAAATTTCAATTTTAAAGTGTTAATAAAATTTTACTAAATTTTAAAACTTTATAATAGCTTAAAAATTAATTTCAATTAATTAGGGTGTTATCATTTTTTGAGCAAAATACATATTTTTCTAAAGGAAATAAATTTATTTAGGTCATTATTATTATTATTATTATTATTATTTGTTTGTTGCATTCATGCTGGAGTAGAATTGCAGTAGGATTTTCCTTGTGTGCAAAATATTTTTAAATTCGAGTAGTTTTCGTTTTAGAGTTAGCAATATAAAATAGGAAAAAGAAATCAGAAATTAGAAAAGAAAACGAGAATAGAAAGAAACACTCACGTGGCTATCTTGGGCCAATTTTACCTAGCCTTGGCTCACTTTCTTTCCCCCATCCCTCCTGCCTTGGCCCAGGGCGCCAGGCTCAGCAGCCCGCAAGTGCGCAGCCCAGCCCAGCCAGCCACACCATCGGCTTCTTCTTCCTCGCACGAGTGCTGCCGTAGAAAAAAAACAGAGGACCACCACCAGCCAGCATCGATCCGCCTTCCCACGTGAGTAACCGATTTCCCGACCCTTACAACGGATGCGCCGCCCTCTCCCTTTCCAATTCCATCCGTTTCCCCCATCAATTGCGCACTATGGAACTCCAATGGTCAGCAATGGTGCCTCCAGCCATTAAAGCTCCGGCAGGGCCGTTCCTCCACCTTCCACCTCCTCCCCTGCCTATAAAAGCTGGACGAGATGCCCCTTGTGATGTGTACCTATGCTCCCAGCCTCCTCCCCTCTCAGTTTCGACCTTTGGAGTCCAAGTTTCCTGCCATCTCCCCCTGTTCCCATCGTGTCCAGCCACGCAGTGCCATGTTGGCATCGGCGTTCCCAGCAATCCACTCAACAAATAGATGCTCAAATTCACCAGGACGTGTTCCATATTTCACTCTCCAACATATCCAAAAGTCATAGCTAGAGGAGCCGCGATGAGCCGAGGATCGTGTTCGCCATGGCCGCTGGTTCGTGTCGATTCGCGAACTGCGCGCGACATGGTAATTTTCAACCTTTCTATAATCAATCCCGAGAATTTTATGCCTCAAACCTTGATTTATGTCGTGTTCCAGGAAGTCCTCTTCGTGATCCCAGAAGCCCTTCCCAAGATATGCCCCCACCACTGCAGGAACGCGTTCGTCCGGCCAACTACCGTGTTGCGACCTTGCCTGCTCTCCACCCTGCGATCTCCAAGTGAGTTGAGCAAAGATCTAATCTAGTTTCACATTATCATGTTCCACAATACTTGCGACGTATATGTCCAAGTTGTAGCTCGATTAGTCTAGCCAATCAACAGGAACGCCCAAGCCATGTAACATGTTGTTCTGTCCACAGCAGCAGAGCTGCCTGCCAGCCTCGCGGCCGTTTCGATGACCCGTGGCGTCTATAAAACCTAATACGAGCACCCCTCGGCTACCGGTTGAATTCTCCAAGACTTTTCACCCTCAATACCCTACAAAAGCGCCGCTCCAGCCGTTTTGTTTTCCAACTCCAGAGAGCAGCGTCGTCGTGCTCCGTTTTTTCTAGTTCCCAAGTCACACCGAGCCCTCACCCCTCCTCTCTTCTGTTTTGGCCTACCTCCACCCTAAGCCGATTCCCTTCCCATGGCCCAGCTTGCAGGACGGTCCACCAACATGCTCGACCCAGCTCTCCAGGCACATCAGCAAAGTGCAAGCCACCCCGCAACCGCTGACATGTGGGCTCCGCCTGTCACCCCCACCTCTGGCATGCCGCCGCCTCCCTCCATCCCCACCTCCCCATCATGAAAACTGACCCACTGAGCTCGCGAATGGTTTGTCCACTTTCCCTCCCCCACTCCTATACCTTAGTTGCCTTAATTGTGCACTCGCGAGCGCTATTGTGCATCAATGGTCATAGCAACCACTGATTTCCGACGAACTCCACTCGTGACCTCTCCGCTTGCCCCTACTCCTATAAAATCTAGTGTGAGACCCTCCTCGACTACATTTTCCTTCCTTGATGCTTTTTGCTCTTAATCCCTTGAAAACACCCCTCGGGCGTCGTTTTCCACGCCTTCGGTGAGTTGTGCCGCAGTTTGCCCTTCCTTCTTCCTGGCCACCCGAGCCCCCCTCTAACCCATGTGCCCCTACGTAAGTTCTTCAGAAGTGACTCCTCGGCATGCTCCAGTGTCATTGCCAATGGCGCGAACGTTTCTACCGCTGCCGCTCGCCTCGCCGAAACCCTTCTCATCTGTCGATTTTGGAATCAACGGTTAGGATTAGAAGAACCCGAAGGGTTATAAGCCCCATCCACGATGGACTCGTAGGCTTAGCTGGTCCACAAAAACCACGGACTTAGTCCACCCAATTTAACATTTATTTTAGTCATGTAATTCTCAGTAAATGCTAGTTTTGCTTTTAGGCCCAGTTGAAGAAAATAATGTTTAGGTCATGTATTTTTGTAGAAACACCCCCATACTTCTTATAACTTATGCTCTGGTCCTAGTATTTTTATACTCAAATCCCTATACTTTACTAAAATTACATTCAACACCCTAGCCTTTAATCATTTTACACCTACATAGTAAGTAAAATATATGTTTTCTAGAATAAACTATGTTTCTTTTATGTTTAGATTGCAAAACAAATTATAGTATCTCTATTTAATGAAAATAATCTTTATTTTATTTTATGATTTATAAAATCCAATTAAGCTAATTATTTTCTAGGTATGTAATTTTGCTAATAAACCATTAGTTTTTAAACCTTCATAACTTTTTATCCGTAATTCCGATTTAGGTTATTTTTGCGCTCATGGAATGGTAGGAATGAGTATGGGTATGTCACGCTTTGCTTGCAGTACTTTGGAGGTTTAAAATTGAATTATGTTAAACTTGACTAATATTCCGTTGAACCTAATCATCACTTGGGTTGCTAATCTTTTTAGCAACATGGATACTAGGTGACCAAAGCAGGAGGATGTTGATGATGATACGGGTATGCACAAGTACGGGTAATGTAACTGTTCGTGAAGCGGCCACCCAGGGAAACAACGTAAAGTACAGAGCTGATATGGGTAGGTGTGGTCCGGTATTAGATGTCTTTCCAGTTTCACGGATATTCGAAGAAGGAGGACGAGAGGGTCACTTTCGGCCTCAGATGATGAAGGGTATGCTTCTAGCCACGGCGTCAGAGGGGGCTTCTGTAGGAATGGTTAATGCCACAGCGGTGAAACCTTAGTGGGGATGTTTGCAAACTAGGGGGCTCTTTGAAAAACTATGTGGTGATCTCTTGGTCTTACACCTACAGTAGTATGTTGGCAACAAGGAGACTTTAGTCACCAACGGGTGATGGAATCACCAACCTGTGGGTGAAGTTGTGCAACCTCTGCAGAGTGTAAAACTGTTATAACAGTCATGCTCACGGCCATGAGTGGCCTAGATCCTCACGATTAGATGGATGGTTGGGTGGATCTGGTGGGTAACCAGATTTGGGTGGTAGTTGCATGTGGGTAACCTGTTAGGCTACTTTTCACCTAATAAATATGATGCTTGTATAATTAGAGTCATAGGCTAAGGATGGTAGTGCAGTAAAACTGTGTTAAGCCTTTTCTTGTTTTTAGCCTGCATGTCATTACTTTCCCCCACTTGCTGAGTACTTTATGTACTCACCCGTTTTAGTTTTTACCTATGTTATTGCTGCTATTATTCTGTTGCTTAGAAGATGATTGCAAGATGGACTACATCGACGAGGACTACTATGACTAGGAGTGCGACCCCCGGTTGACTGCCTGTGGTGTTATGGAGCCTTCCGCTGTCTAGTTTTTTAGACTATGTAATAACGGTATGATGTAATAATAATATTATAATGACATTGGCTGTACTATTACTTAACTTTTGTCCTATGTGCATAAAAACTTGATCCTGTGCACACATACAAATGCATTCGGTTTTAGTCTTAAAACCGTGTGTAAGGACCGAAGGCGTACCGAGAGGGGGGGGGGGTGAATCGGTAGCCGACCACAAATTCGAACACTTTAGTTTCACACAACTAGAACCTAACAGTCGTTGCAACCTAAGCAATTCTAGTAGGCCAAGACCCTACACATGCTAGTATTCATGATGAGTACACAATGCGGAAGCTAAACAGTAGCCTATGCAAGCCACAAGTCACCTTATCAACTATAGCACACAAATGCGGAATAGTAAAGAGGGATCAAGGAATGCTCATGATTTTTTTCCCGAGGTCTCGGAAGGATGGCGCCTTCCCCTACTCCTCGTTGGACCACTCCCGCCGGAGTCCCGGTCCCTCCTGCCACTAAGTGGAGTTCTCGCCCACGAGCCCGCAATCACTCCCGGAGTGAAGACATGGTGTGCGTCACCGCTGTCACCAAGGCACAAGCTCACCTCCCTTGAGAACTTGCCGGACTCCTCGAGCCAACGCAAGCGCTCACTAGTGATGCCCCTTTCACCGGCGGGCTCAAACCGTGTACAAACGTGTGATGGCCTTCGCAACCAATCACGATAGGCTCGATCACCGACACCTAACCGGTCTAGGTCTCACCATAGACCAAGAGTAACAGCCTAGATCACACCCTCAAGGACACCTTAGTCTTAGATGTGCAAGATGCTCAAGTTACTCTCTACTAGCACTCTCAAGATATGTAATATCTCCTCCTAGTGCTCTCTTCTTTTCCTCTTGGACCTTACCAAATGCTCTCAAGTATTCCACTGGCCAAGAGTTGTCTCCAAGTCCCCAGCAACGAAGTTATATAGGCTTCCAACCTGATGAGGACATCACTCCAATGGATACATATAACACTCCTTCAATTCTGGACTTGCGAGATCCAATGACTAGAGCTCGTGCACGATGACTAAATTTAGAGGTGAGCTCGTTTCTACGTTCTTCGCTATATGTTACTTTTGAGAATGGTTTGCTACCTAATGATTATTTTATGATTAGGAACCATGGAGAGGACCAGGAGATGATGGGAGAAGGAATTAGAAACGTAAAGGACCAGCAAGGGTTTGGAAGCTAAAGTGGAGGCCCAATCAAAACCGACTTCAAGTCTGTTTCGGGGCCCAGGACCAGTCTGCACTAAAACGGTCGCCCAGTACGCATACGGACTCGGATTTGAACGTTCTACATATGCACGGAAAGATAAGGTGAAGACCTTTCCAATGCTGCTAGCCTCATGTCAAAATTCATCCAGAGTCATTGGGAATCGTCGAGACAACAGAGGGTCCAGAATCTGTGTCGGTGCTGTGTCGCCTATTTTTGGCCTTTGGGCTTTGTATCTAGTTGAGCCCAATTAGGGGCGTGTTCAGAGGGTCTTGCACGATCCTAGGGTCTTCATATACAGCCGCCACCGCACCATTAGGGTTCGGATTTTGCTTAGATCAATTCTATTTATAAACAGTGTCGCCGTTCATCGGTTTATGAGACCCCAACTTCGTGAGTTTAATCATACATCTGCAATTGTGTTGCATTCTTTGTTGTTCTTGCTTGTGTTCTTGATTCGCAGGCACGGATTAGCCTTCTCGGCGAGGTCAATCGTCCTTGGACGGTTGATAACCAGAGAAGACGTCGTGCTGCGACTGCGGGGTTTAGAACGTGCTGTTCTGAAGCCGGATCGATTTGTGTGTCGCCTCCGACGAAATCAACTTATCAAGAACCTTTCGGAAGATCGGGAACCCTTGTTCACATCAAGTGATAATCATAGATTTAGGTGCACCATCAGGTTCGCGCTACCCTTTAATTTTGTTTTCGTGTTCTTTCTATCGTCCATAGAAAAGCCAAAAAAAAAAAAATCCCCCGCCCATAACCACGTGTTTAGCCTTTGCATATTTCAATTTCAGAGTCCGTAGTGTTGTGTTTGTGCCCTAGTTCTTGTTTAGTCGCTGGTTTAGTTTATGTTTTTGTTGTGAGTAGTGTTTCCCTTGCAACCCTAGCCGCCATCCCTTCCACCACCCTGGGTTTTGTCGCCTTTGTGTGCTAGGGTTGATTGATCAACATGCCCACCCTAATCCCACCCTAAATCCACCCTCAACACCTCGGACCAATTCTCATAAATTCCACTTTCCGCTGCATCCACCCCGCCAAAAAAATCCCTACCCGACCCCAAACCCGACTCGAGTTTCACTCAAACCCCGGGTTTCTTCATAACCGATTCCGACACCCCTTCGGTAAAACAGCCATAACTTTTCGCTCGGTTGTCCGTTTTGGCTGAAAGTTTTTCAGGAGATTCTTGACAAAAAGTTGAGGTGACCCACACTAGGGGACACTCTGTGTGCCCTCGTCAAAAAATGTAAAAAAATCGGGAAGATAAAGAAAACATTCATTCAAATTGAAACCCGACGTTTTCTAAAACTTCAAGATTTTCTATAGGCCATGTCGTAGCTCTGTTTGAGCTGAAATTTTTTGTGATTTCTCCCTCTTTGCTAGTGAGTTGGAGAAAAATATCAAAAAAATAAAATAAAAAAAAAGAAATTCGGGATTCCTAGTAGTGCTCCATCTAGCCCTCTGAAATTTCTGAGTTTGGCTGTTTTACACTTAGCCCCTATTATCGACTGTGTGCCTTTGTCTCTTTGTTTCTTCTTTGCTACCACTACTGTTCTAGGACATAGTTAGACCAGCAACTAGGGACAAGTTACTTGGGCACTTATTCAGCTTTACTATCTGTTTTTGATTTGTGTGCCACTCACATATATATATATATATTTGGACTTTCTAGCTCTACATATTTCTTCTGGACAGCATATAGGTTATTTTGTAACCCTTGCAATCGTGGGACACACCTCCCTGGTATCCTTTGCTTTGTTTTTTTCAGAACTTTATAAGAGATTTGTAAGAAGCTTCCTTTTGCTGTGTTGAGAGGCACCACTGCTTAGTGGTTTTGTAGGGATAACCTTCACTTTTTGTTTCCTGTTTTGGTGTTTCTGATGTCAGGAAGCGATAGAGAGGGTGCTTCGCCCTCAAAATTTGATGAGTGCATGAGCCAAAGTTAGCTACAGAAGGCTTTGCAGGCGGTTCAGAGTGATTTGGCAGAGACGATCACTAGGGCCGTCACCGACGCCGTCACCAAGCTTCACCTGGGAGAAAGCATTGAGCGGTTGGATAAGAGAGTCTCTAAGTTAACCGATCAGGTTGTCGAATTGGAGACCGCTCACAAGATCACCAACACCAACACCAACACCAACAACGACATTGAAGACGATCATGATGAAGAAACAGTGTTTAAGGCTGATGGCACCGTCGATAGGTCAGCTACAAGGACCGCAAGGTTACGACGTCGTTTGGAACGTAACCCTCAAGGTATGGGTGGTTTCTATAATCACAACCGTCGCACATAAGGTAACCATGCTCCAGATGACCCGTATGCTAAAATTAAGTTTTCAATTCCTTCATTTTCAGGTCAGTACGATGGTGATGCTTACCTTGATTGGGAAATGACGGTAGAACAAAAATTTAATGCTCACCTTGTTCCTGAACAACATAGAGTTAGACAAGCCACTAGTGAGTTTAAGGACTTTGCTATTGTTTGGTGGAGTGGTCTAGCTGCTGAAACTGATTTGCCTACTACTTGGGAAGAACTTAAGGTAACAATGCGTGATCGTTTTGTTCCTTCTTCTTTTTATAGAGAGATTTGTAATAAACTATAGCATTTAGATCAAGGAGATAAAACTGTTCAGGAGTATTTTAGTGAGCTTCAGAAGGGTTTGATTCGTTGTGCTGTGGTTGAAAAAGTAGAGGATCAGATTTGCCATTTTTATTCTGGTTTAAGAAAAGAAATTCAGAACATCCTTGATTATAAAGAATTTTATACCCTCAACCAGTGTTTCCAGTATGCTATGCTTGTAGAGAAAGAATCACAGGGACTTTTCCAGGCTTTTGAGGAGTACAGCAAGTCCAGGACTTTCTACCCACCACGGCCGATGGGGACTTCGGGGCTGCCCAAGCCATCTTTCCGGCCGCCCCCACCGGCTAGTGTTGTTTCTGCAGCACCAAGATCAGCCCCTGCCCCATCTACGCGCTCAGGTAAAAATTCTGTGCAGGTACCGGTAGTAGTGCCTCCTCTGTTGCTTCGACAGGACACACTATAGGGATTCAATGCCACCGCTGCCATGGTCTTGGTCATGTGTAGAAAGATTGCCCAAGTAGGCGGGCATATGTGGCGACAGATGATGGCGGTTATATGAGCACCTCCGATGTGGAGGATGAGGAGGAGGATGTCGCTGCCACCAGCGGTGACCTTGTCTTTGGAGGCGGAGATACCACGGGCTACATGAATATTATTGTGCAGCGTGTGCTTAGCACACAAATCCAGCAGCCCGACATAACTTGTTCTAGATTTTCATCGTCATCAAGAACCACCGAGCACGTGTCATCAATGATGGAGAAAGCTGCAATAATTTGGTGAGTTCTGATGTGGTTAAGAAACTTGATTTGACCACACGCCCATATCCACATCCATACTACATTCAGTGGTTAAATGACTCTGGAAAAGCTAAGGTAATACAAACTTGCAGAGTTCCTTTTTCCATTGGTTCCTATGTGGATTCTGTTGATTGTGATGTTGTACCCATGCAAGCTTGTTCACTTTTATTGGGTAGACCTTGGGAATTTGATAATGATGCTGTACACCATGGTAAAAGTAATAAGTATACTTTTATGCATAAAGGAACTAAAATTACTTTGTTACCAATGACCCCTGCTGAAATTGTACAAGCTGATTTAGAACGAGCTGCTAGTTTGAAAAATAAAGGCCCTAAAATTCAGCAACCTGTTAATTCTGATTCTACACCAAGTAATGTTAATGATTCTTTAAGTTCTAAGGGTGTTGGAATTAAATTACAAGGTTGTTCATGTCTTGCCACAAAATCTGAGCTTGCTGAAATTTCTGCTGATGATATTCGCTATGCTTTGATATGCGAACAAGCCTTGTTTTTGCTTGGTGATATTGCTTCTAGTGCTTTGCCTCCTGCTGTCACTAACCTTTTGCAACAGTATGAGGATGTTTTCCTAGCTGAGATACCCCCGAGATTGCCACCTTTGAGAGGGATTGAGCATCAAATTGATTTAGTGTGGTTACACTCGAGGAAGGATAGATTTCCAAAATTGAGAAAGTCTAAACTAATGCCTAGAGCTGATGGTCCATTCAAAATTATGGAGAAGATTAATGATAATGCATACAAACTTGAGTTGCCTCCCAAGTTTGGGGTTAGTCCTACTTTTAACATTTCAGATTTGAAACCATAATTGGGAGAAGAGGATAAGCTTGAGTCGAGGACGACTCCACTTCAAGAGGAGGAGGATGATGAGGACATCACTCCTATGGATACACACAACACTCCTCCAATTCTGGACTTGCAAGATCCAATGATTAGAGCTCGTGCACGACGACTAAATTTAGATGTGAGCTCGTTCCTATGTTCTTCGCTATATGTTACTTTTGAGAATGGTTTGCTACCTAATGATTATTTTATGATTAGAAACCATGGAGAGGACCAGGAGATGATGGGAGAAGGAGTTGGGAACGTGGATGACCAGCAAGGGCTTGGAAGCCAAAGTGGAGGCCCAATCAAAACCGACTTCGAGTCTGTTTCGGGGCCCAGGACCAGTCTGCACTAAAACGGTCGCCCAGGATGCATACGGACTCGGATTTGGACGTTCTACATATGCACGGAAATATAAGGAGAATACCTTTCTAATGCTGCCGGCCTCATGTCGACATTCATTCGGAGTCATCAGGAATCATCGAAACAAGAGAGGGTACAGAATCTGTGTCGGTGCTGTGTCGCCTATTTTTGGCCTTTGGGCTTTGTATCTAGTTGAGCCCAATTAGGGGCGCATCCAGAGGGTCTTGCACAACCCTAGGGTCTTCATATACAGCCGCCACCACACCATTATGGTTCTGGTTTCGCTTAGATCAATTCTCTTCATAAACAGTGTCGCCGTTCATCGGTTTGTGAGACCCCAACTTTGTGAGTTTAATCATACATCTGCAATTGTGTTGCATTCTTCGTTGTTCTTGCTTGTGTTCTTGATTCGCAGGCAGGGATTAGCCTTCTCGGCGAGGTCAATCGTCCTTGGATGGTTGATAACCAGAGGAGATATCGTGCTGCGATTGCGGGGTTTAGAACGTGCTGTTCTGAAGCCGGATCGATTTGTGTGTCGCCTCCGATCAAATCAACTTACTAAGAACCTTTCGGAAGATCGGGAACCCTTTTTCACATCACAACCTCCGACTAGCCGTTGCTCTACGAAATTAGCTTTCTGGGCCTACTGACCGAACTGTCCAGTCATTGCGTGACCGGACCGTCCGGTCAGTTCAATCCTTAGCACCTACGGCTCTGCCTTGCTAAAATCTTGTACTGATCGAACCGTACGGTTAGTTGACCGGACCGTCTGGTCCGTTTCTCTCTTTAGTCCAGAAAAATTTTGGCTCTTGCTTCCTCGCTACCCAGAATCATCTTGTATAGACCGGACCGTCCGGTCTATAGACCGGACCGTCCGGTCTCTATAGGCTCGACTCTGACAGTTTCCTCGCTGATTCTTCTCTCTGGATTGTTCCCTCCTCTGATGACCATACAGTCCGGTCACTGCTTGACTGATTGTCCGGTCTCTCCGTCCAGAAGCTAAAACTTCTCATCCTCGCTTGACTTCGTTTCCCGGCTTCTCCGAATAACTCCTTGGCTTCTCCACTGTCACCTAGTGCTTGTGATTTCATCGAGCAACCTTGCATATCACCGACTAGACATGACCTAAGAGAAATGACATAGACCCTCTTGATAGTCCGGTTTTTGCTATGGACCTAAAGCTCTAACAACTAGACAAGTGTTCCCAACGCTTGCTCCATAGCTTGTCCTTTGCTTGGATCCATCTCCATCAACCCTTCGACTCCATCAAGCTCACATGCCTCCATGCTTGCGGTCATTATCATCAATCGCCATGGCAACCATCATCCGTATGATTTGTAATAGAGTTTAGAGATGATTCTTGCATAGACAACACTCGTGTAGATATTAGCCCACAATTTCATAGTTGTCATCTATCACCATAACATTCATACCATGGGGATCCAAACATCAATGATCATGAAGCTTACAATCTCCCCCTTTTTGGTGATTGATGACAACCGCTACTTATCATAATCTTATCAAGAATCAACAGGGCTAAAAGAGCTACACTACAATCGAGAGGAACCACAAAAGCATAAGAGAGAAACGCACAAGGTCCTACTCAATCAATCATCAAGAGCTAAAAGGAAAAGAGAGAAAATCACACTCTAGATGGTAATGCATGCTTGCCATGATAGGAAATTTAAAGAAAGCATAAAGACATGCAATGCAAGACATGAATGATGATATGCAACAGGTTAGCATGACAATGCATAAGAATTAAAGGCAAGCGATCATCATCATGGAAGCATACACAGGCACACAGGATAAATAACAAAAGGACAAAGCACTGCGTATGAAAATAAACCAAGTGAGATCAAGATGAGTCAAACACACGCGAATGAAAAAACATGACTCATCAAAACCCACGAACATCTTAATAAGACCATCAAAATAAGATCCAAAAGTATCTAACTCCCAAAACCAATGTAGACGCATGCTCGCCCAGATACATGCTACTCTCGATCGTACAGGATCACACTCTGAAGGCTCTGCTCCTGTGCTGGATCCTGCTCTGCTCTATGAGCCTACGCCGCATGAGCATCCATCTCCTCAAAGAAGTCAAGGTCTACAGGCGACTCAGAACCTTTGTCCTGCCCTGCTAGTGGGACTGTGGATGTCTCCTCGGCAGCAGCCACCTGAAGAAGAGCAAGGTCATCCACATCCTCCTGAGTGAAACCTCGGCAGACCAGATCCTCTACTACCTGAGGTGTGAGAGTGCTGACTGTAGCAGTGGAAAGTGGAGCTGTAGCTAACTGAGAGTCCGCACGAGTGGTGTGTACAACCTCTGAGAAGATCAAACTCTTGACTGACAACTGCTGGTGAGCAGAGGGTCCTGCCATCTGCGAAGTGGAAGAGTGTGTCGGTGAAGAGAACAACGCAGATAGCGAGAGGGCTAACACGAGGGAGAACTGAGTCACTGGTGAGAAGGTCTGTGCTACTCCCCATGTCGGTAACACCCTTGAGTGTGACAACCCGCTGGACTGGGCTGTCATCTTGGCAGTGAAAGGTCCTGGCTGAGTCGGCAGCTGCTGAGACTATGGAAGTGTTGACGGTCCTGGCTGCTGACAAGCCTGCCTCTAAGTCACCTCTACCATCTCGACTATCAAGGTGGTCAACATCATCATCTGCTGTCGCTGAAGCTCTGCTAACCCCTGGTAACCTCTATTATCTGACGTCTATCCTCAGCTGTGCACTGAATGAACTCACTCAGACGTCCTGCAAGTGTTGTAACGGTGATAGTGTCTCCTGACTGTGATCCTATAGGCTGGGGAGGTGCTCCTGTGCTAGCTGACTCTAGAACCACCGTCTGGATGAGCTGCCTGCTCGTGAGTGACTGGCGGTGACTCCTGCTTCTCCTCTCCCGTCTACTGACTAGAGGGTGACTACGAACCCCTGGGGACTCTAGGTGCATAGCTGGTGGTCACCTCAGGGAACGCCTGGTACTGCTCCTCCGTCACTAGTCCCATCCTCCTCAGAAGGTAGCAGATGTATGGATCGAAGACTAAGTGACGTCCTCCAATTCTCTCAGAGATGACCTCCTCCATCTCAGCAATCAGCAGATCTGCCAGGTCGAACGGCTGTCTCCTCAAGATAGCTGCTACTGCCCACTGGTGTAGAAGTGTGAACTCCTTTCCGTATCTAGATTTGGGTATGATAGTCCTGGTGACTATCGCCCTAACCACCTTAGCCTCTGTGGTGAGTCTCGCAGGGCCTCTCTCAAATCCTAGGGTGTGTGGGGGGTGGAAAAGCAACAGACACCATCTCGTCTGTGGGCAAGATCCCTCCCTGTGGTCTGCGAGGTGGTGGCAAGTCTCTGTTAACACTAGTGTAGAGGCGCAGGTCTGAAGCAAACAGTCCTAGGTTAGCTATGAGGTCCTCCCTGGTCACTCTCTGTGGCTGTCCTCTAAAAAGAAACCAGATCTCTGAACGATCTCTGGCTACCTACAGTGTAGCGTAGAACTCTAGGACCATATCCTCTTTGTATCTGTATGTCTCGGTGATGAACTCTGCCAACCCTAGGAGGTAGGTGAAGTACTCCTCCATGTCTGTGCTGGTGGCCCCCCTCATGGCCTGGTAAGACATGTACTGGTGCGGCACAAACAATCCACATTTGCCTTTCAGGGCAAGGTAGTGTTTCAGGCCCTCTCCAATCCTCCTCTAGAGGCCTGTCCAGTATCTCTCTCCTACAGCAGGATCCCTGGGGACTGGAACCCACTGCTCGAAGGAGACAAGACATAGTGCCTTAAGGTGCTTTGCAGGAACCTTAAGAATATCTGGCTCTCCGGCTGTCTCTACAAGTCTCTGTAGCCTCCTCGTGCACACTGCACAGGTGCACCTCGGGTCTCCTACCCGGTGAGCTATCCTCTGGGGACCAGCTGGCTGTGTCTGCTCAGTCTCCTCCTCCTCCAGCTCCTCTGACTCATACTCAAAACTCTCCTCCTTGGACTCCTCCTCCTCAGACTCCTCCTGCTGCCTAGAGGATCCCTGCTCTGCAGGTCTCGACGACCTCCCCTGACGGGATTCTGGAGTATGCTGCGACCATAGTGGCAGTAGCACTCCTGTGGCTAAGGGTGGTGGTGCAGTCCTCTGCCTGGTACTCCTTAGCAGACCCTATGTCTCTGTCTCTGTCTACCCGATGATCAAGCGTGATCCAGGTATCCTGCGTGAGGTCTCCATAGCCTCCAAGTGCTGAGCAACTCTCGTAGCCCTCTCTGCCTCTGAGTCTAGTCTGGTCCTCTTCCTGCTCTTCGGCTTCTCTGGCATCTTACCCTTGCCCTTGTCCTGACCAGATCCTGCCATCTCTGCTGCTGACTGCTGTCACTGCACGCACGTAGGTATAGACAGGATGAGCATAGAATCCTACATAAATCTACAAGCAAAGCACCGCTAGGAAAGAATGCCCAATAAAAATCCTAGCATTGAATGAAGGACATGATCACTGAACAAATAAAGGAATGTAATCAACAGTGATCTTCGACTATATGTGGCTGGTGCGAGTCATCTAATGTACAGTCAAATAATTTGCAATAAATCTAACTATAGACTAGATGCGAGACAAACCCTAGAATTGCAATTAATAGATATGCATGGAATTAATTGCAACCTAGGTTGAGCTAATTAGCAATTAATGCAACTAAACACGAATAGTCGATTCTAATTGCATCAATTAAACTAATTACTCAAAATTTAGGGCATAATCGATGAAATAGGAGATAATCACAATACCCTAGAGGAATAGATGTCCAACACCGAGAAGAAGTCGCAACCAATCGCCCGAAAATATTGGAACTTGGAGCATTTCATCGCCGGCAATGGAGGAAGGGGAAAAGGATCAACCTTTGCCCTAGCTTGCGGTGGAGGGAAGCTCCGGCTCTGGTGGCTGTTTGCGCGCGCAGAGGGAGCAGGCGGTGACGGCTTGCGCGTGGCCGCGATGTGAGCGGGTGAAGGCGGCGGCGCTGGTGACGTGCAGGGGAAGGCGAGCGGCGGCGTGAGTGGGGGCACAGTGACGGCGAGCGGCAGCGATGTGATAAGCGGCGGTGTCGGCAAGGCGAGAACAAGCTCTCACCGTCGGAGCTGGAACAAGGACGAAGAGAAAAGTCTTCCTCGACTTTGACCTAGGTCAAGTTTTAAAGAACGACTGAGATTCAATGAAGGATGAATAAACGGTCACGGATTGAAGGCATGGTTGCGATTCAATCATATTGACCGGACGGTCCGGTCTAAAGACCGGACCGTCCGGTCAGTTTAGGGTCTGCTAGCCATCGTGCAAACCGGACAGTACGATCTCTAGAACTGTTTTGTCCGGTCTCTACAACCAGACTCCCCCTAGGCACTATGCACAGAGCCATTGACCGGACTGTACGGTCCAGTGATCAGACTGTACGGTCATTACTGGAAATTTCGCTGAGTCAAGGAATTTCTCCATTTTCCAAGTGCCCTTGCTAAACACACAAATAAACACTACACTTGGAATATGAAGGGAACTCTCAAACACTCATTTTCATATAGTGGCACTCTTTGGCCTTATTTTCGCAAATGCCAAATGAAAGATCAAGCAAATAAGAACCAAGGCAATAAAGAACTAAATGCGTATGTATGAGCCTTAGTCCATGAACCGCGCAAGTAGATTTAACCTCAGAGTTCATAAGATCTTGGTCAATGGTCAGGAAGCACAATCCTTTTCTTTGGTCATACTTATGGAGATATAATCTCATATAGAGCATGAGGCACAAATATCTCGAAATGTGACAAGCCTCCTTTGTGTTTCCTATATGATGCATGCAACAAGCATTTTGCATATGCAATGAAGGTAAACATGTCATGTGAATGCAAGCAATATTAAAACAGGACACAAAGGAAACCTAGCAATGTCAAGTTTGAACCCCTCTCAAGCTTACTCACTATAAGCCATACACTTGCCTTGAGAGAAGCCAAACCACCATCTCAAGCAATCCTCCTTGCTTATAGCTATCTTGAGTGGGTTAGACATTGACTACTTTTTATGTGTTTTTCTTTTAGTTATTTACACATACATGGATGCAAAGCAAACTAATCACAAAGGAGTCCTAATTACCATGCAATGCAAGAGGAAGAAAAACACACTTCAACTACTAAAAACTAACACGGTTACCTCCCTCATGAGTAGATATGACGTTGGGGTCCATGTCACTTGTGGTGGATTTCACATGATCTTCATGAAGACGCTCGGTCCACCACCACCACCATCTAGGTCTTGTTCTTGGGCACCCACTTGTACGCGGTCGACCTCTCAAGATCAACTATGCACTTAGGCATCCATATGGTCTTGACCTTTCTCTTCTTGTTTGGTGGTCCCAAAGCCTTTGCTTTCACCTTGCCATCCTTGTTCCTAAAAAGTTTGAAATGGGTGTTCTCATGGAACAAGTTATCGTTAGGTAAAACAATAGAACTCCTCATCATAGGACAATCCTTGATGGTGTGTCCAACCTTGCAACACCTCTCGCAATAGTAGTCGTCGGCGAGTAGGGGTTTGACCTATTCGAGAATGGAGTCACTCGTCCCGATGATGTCGATGGCGGCGGGATATGAGCTAAGTCCTTGGTGGGAGACATTGTTCACAAGATTCTTCCCAAGAATCTCCTTGTGGATGGCTCTACCGCGTGCAAGTCTCTCGAAGTCATCCATCACCATTTTCCTCTATTTCTTGAGCTTGTGATATTCCTTCCAAACAAATGGCTCAAGAGAAGAAACCTCATTCGAGGTGGTTAGTTCATCACACATAGTAGAAGCATCGCTCATTGATGAACTAATGGAGGGTAAGGCAAGATTCTCAACATTGATGGCCTCATAAGTAATCTCAAGGGCCTTGTACTTCTCATGAAGCTCTACATGATCACCCTTAAGTTTGTCATAACTCTTATTTAGGGCCTCATGAGATGTGACAAGGTCCTTGAGCTCACTTTCAAGGTCAACAACACAGTCCTTAGCCAGCTTATATTTTTTTCTTACCACATCCAACATTTTGGATTTCTTGACGGCGATGTCGCGGGCTTGCTCAAGCATAATCTGTAGCTCGACATAGGAGAGCTCATCATCGCTGTCATCATTGCTCTCATCCTCACTCTCCCTAAGGTGGCTCGCAGCCATGAGGCACGTGGGAGGTGGAGGAAGAGCTCGTGGACGTGTGGTCTTGATCATGGCTAGGCCGACCACTTCTTCATCATCGCTTGAGGAAGAGGATGTGTCACTGGAGTTGTCACTTGTCCACTCTCCAACAAGGGCCTTGTGAGAGAACTTCTTCTTGTAGTCTTAAGCTTTGCCCTTGTCTTTGCTCTTGTCCTTGTTGAAGTATCTCTTCTTCTTTTTCTTGGCTTTGGGATCTTCTTCTTCTTCATCATCACTTGACTCTTGGGACTTGAAAGCTTCCCTCTTGGGCTTCGGGCACTCTCTAACAAAGTGATTCTTTGAGCCACAATTGAAGCACTTGCCCCTGGACTTGGAGACAAACTTGTTCTTGAAGGTCTTCATCTTCTTCATGAGAAGAGCCAAGTCCTCAATCAAGTCACCTTCATCATCATCATCTTCATCCTCTTCAATGGCTGCCTTCTTCTTGTTTTTCTTGCTCTTGCTTGATTCTTGCTTGTCAGCCTGAAGAGCAAGGGTGGATGGTTGTGGATCATCCATCCCCAACTAGTAGCTCTCAAAGGCAGTGATCTTGGCAAGTACATCCTTTATGGTCTTGGTCTTGAGGTCACCTTGCCAGGTGAAGGTGATGATGGACTCATACTTGGGGTCTTTGAAAAGTCTCAAGAATCTTCTGATGACCTCCATAGGCTTGAGCTTGAAATCATCCCCAAGTGCATTGATCTCCTCCACTAGCACATGAAAACAAAGAATACATAGTGTTAGCTCTCTCATGTGGCAATCTAGTGAAGTTATCATATTTGTTCTTCAGCACATAGTATCTTTCCTCTTTGACATCACTGGTGTCCTCATGGAGGCCCTGAATCTCAGTCTAGATACCATGTGCTGTGGAACTAGCATCCAACCTAGCAAAGATATCCTTAGATATGCATGCAAATAGAGCATTCTTGGCCTTAGCGTTGTTCTTAATGAAATCAGGTTCAAGAAGGTTCACATCCGCAACCGATTCATGGGTCACCATCCATATCTCCGGATCAAGGGACTCTAGGTAGGCTTGCATACGTGCCTTCTAATACCCATAGTCCACCCCATTGATTATGGGAACACTCTCCACCTGTCCCGGCATCCTTACTCAAGGCGGTGAAGCCTCAAAGATGAGCACTTGGCTTTGATACCAATTGTAAGGACCGAAGACGTACCGAGAGGGAGGGGGGGGGAGTGAATTGGTAGCCGACAACAAATTCAAACACTTCAGTTTCACACCACTAGAAAAAAACAGTTGTTGAAACCTAAGAAATTCTAGTAGGCCAAGACCCTACACATGCTAGTGTTCATGATGAGTACACAATGCGGAAGCTAAACACACTAGCCTATGCAAGCCACAAGTCACCCTATCAACTATAGCACATAAATGTGGAATAGTAAAGAGGGGTCAAGGAATGCTCATGATTTTTTTCCCAAGGTCTTCGAAGGATGGCGCCTTTCCCTACTCCTTGTTGGACCACTCCCGCCGGAGTCCCGGTCCCTCCTGCCACTAAGTGGAGTTCTCGCCCACGAGCTCGCAATCACTCCCGGAGTGAAGACACGGTGTGCATCACCGCTGCCACTAAGGCACAAGCTCGCCTCCCTCGATAACTTGCTGGACTCCTCGAGCTGACACAGGCACTCACTAGTGATGCCCCTTTCACCGGCAGGCTCAAACCGTGTACAAACGTGTGACGGCCTTCACAACCAATTACGATAGGCTCGATCACCGACACCTAGCCGGTCTAGATCTCACCATAGACCAAGAGTAATAGCCTAGATCACATCCTTAAGGACACCCTAGCCTTAGATGTGCAAGATGCTCAAGTTACTCTCTACTAGCACTCTCAAGATATGCAATATCCCCTTCTAGTGCTCTCTTCTTTTCCTCTTGGACCTTACCAAATGCTCCCAGCAACAAAGTTATATAGGCTTCCAACCTCCAACTAGCCGTTGCTCTACGAAATCAGCTTTCTGAGCCTACTAACTAGACTGTCCGGTCACTACCTAACCAGAGAGTTTGATGCTGATATTAATGATTCGGATCAGCAGCCACCTACACAAGAAGAGCCACCAATAGTTTCACTCAGAAGATCTAGCAGAGATCGAGTTCCTTCCACCAGGTATCCTTCAAATGGGTATGTGGTGTTACTTTCTGACGGTTCAGAACCTGAGTGCTTTGGAGATGCAATGGAAGATGAGCACAAGAAAGAGTGGATGAAGGCTATGCAAGAAGAGTTGAATTTCTTGCATAAGAATCATACATATCAGCTAGTGAAGTTGCCTAAAGGCCAGAAAGCATTGAAAAACAAGTGGGTCTACAGAATCAAGAATGAGGAGCACATGCCAAATCCAAAGTTTAAGGCCAGGCTAGTTGTAAAAGGATTTGGCCAGAGAAAAGGAGTTGATTATGATGAGATCTTTTCTCCGGTTGTGAGAATGACATCAATTAGATTAGTCCTTGGCTTGACAGCTAGTATCAACTTGGAGATTGAGAAAATGGATGTGAAGACAACATTCCTTCATGGTGACTTGGAGGAAGAAATTTACATGGAGCAGCCTGAGGGGTTTCTTGTTAAAGGCAAAGAAGACTGTGTGTAAACTGAAAAAGAGTCTATATGACCTAAAACAAGCACCAAGACAATGGTATTTGAAATTTGATTTAGTTATGGGGAAGCAAGGCTACAAGAGGTGTAGCACAGACCATTGGTATATATTCAAAGATTCTCAGGTGATGATTTTATCATCTTGTTGCACTATGTAGATGATATCTTGATTGTTGGCAAGAATGTCTCTAGGATTGAAAAGCTGAAGAAAGAGTTGAGCATGTCTTTTGCAATGAAAGACCTAAGTCTAGCAAAGCAAATTCTTGGCATGAGAATTGAGAGAGACAGAAGCTCCAACAAGTTATACTTATCTCAAGAGAGGTATATTGAGAAAGTACTTCAGAAATTCAAAATGGACAATGCAAAAGCAACGAGTTGTACTCTTGCAGCTCGTTTCAAGTTAACCACCAAGTAATGCCCATCCACTGATGAGATGAAGAGGAAAATGCAGCATGTTCCTTATGCTTCAGCAGTTAGAAGTTTGATGTATGCTATAGTGTGTACGAGGCCTGACATTGCTCAAGCGATTAGTACTACGAGCAGATTTCTGTCTAATCCAGGAAGACCACATTGGGAAGCCATGAAGTGGATTTTGAGGTACCTCCAACATAGCATAAAGCTGAAACTATGCTTTGGTGGAAGAAAACCACAAAGCTGAAACTATGCTTTGGTGGAAGAAAACCTGTGTTGGTTGCATACACAGATGCAGATGTGGCCAGAGAAGTTGAAAGAAGAAAGTCTATGTTGACGGCTGTTAAGTACCATTTTCATTCGTCAACTATGCACAAATAAAGGAGAACTTGGCATTTCATACACGCATATTTGTTTACAATAATGTAGTTCCACTTGTACTTGGGAATTATTTGCATACAGGAGGAAATATAAAGGAAACACACCCGAAAAGCAAAGAAACACACTTTCGACCAATGAGAGAGCGCCAACTGGACATCCCATGGATTGAAGGGCCCATTTTCAGTACCACACTGAAGAAACACACAAAACTACCCTGACATCTGGGATGAGGACCCACCTGGCAGCCACTCTGAGGAAGCACAACCCAGGAGGGCCCAGCCACAGGTTAGCCGACCCCCCTAGGTCGACCGACCCAGGCATGCGGCCTTTCCTCCTGGGCTTGCACATGGAGGCTCCTGGTTGATCCCTGAAGGCGGTGGGCAGGGATATTCTTGGCGGTTGCTCCCCTTTGCCGACCTATAGAGGCTATAAATAGGAGGGTGTGGCTTTACACTCACACACACACCACAAGAAGAATTCCTTCTCTTGCTACTTAGTTGTTCTCAAGTCTTAGTAGAGTTAGACTGAGTCTAGAGCTCTCTAGTTCTTCAAGTCTTCTCTTGGAGAAATTGGTATGGCTCTTGTATCATTTCCCTTCTGTAAGACTTTGCTCTATTTAATAAATGTCATCTTTTTATATAGTTGTGTTTGGGTCATGAGTTTCTTGTTTGATATTGTGATCCATATATGTGATAGTATAGCCCACTTGTGTGATAGTAGTTTAGATTTATTATACTACTATTGTCATGCTTGTTATATACCGTCACTATAGTCTAATTTATATGACATAGTCTTCATGCTTAGGATTCATTATTATGACATGACATGGATTTAGTGATCATATTTATATGATAGCTCTGCTTTATTAATATAACCATGGAGGAGTAGAGTGCTCTTTGATTATGCAAGTATGGTACTTGGATAATTGATTTGCATCAATTATTCGTTAGTCTACCGGTTAGCTGAGGTAGGCGGCAGGTGGTGACAGCCATGTCCGTCCTTTGAACTCCTCTACGCTAGGCTAGTGCGTAGGCTCTTGGCGGAAGTCGCCTGTGGATACAAGGGTAGGTCCGTGCCTGAAGTGTTATGTTAATTACTGTTGAACCTGAGTAGAAGCGTGTATGTGTATAGAACTTAGGCTATACAACTGTATATGAAAGTACTGTAGGAGTAGCTCAGCTTAGTTCTTTCTCCACTTGGCTTTATTTATTTATTTATATTTAAGATAGAATCTTCTATGTGTCACACTACCTCATCATTATCCATTGCTTGCCTGCCTTGGTTAGATGATCTTTATCAATTCACAATGTAAATATGTGCATAAGTAAGCCTTCTTATTCATTGCCTTCCTTTGGGATAAACATTATACGATACCCTGAATACTTCCGGGTGAAATGCTACAACGGTATTTTCCGTGCGCTTGTGGATTTTACCTAATTGGCTCTAGGACATATTAATGAAGCATTTATGGCACCTTGCCAGTGATGATTTATTAGTATGGCTTAGCAAAAGTCAACAAGCATTTCTGGCGCCATTACTGGGAAAGGCGTATGATTAAGAAATTACTAATGTACATATTTATGTTACAATTATAAGGCCATCTCCTAAGCAGGCTAACCTTGCTTTGTTTTCTACATTTTGTATGAAAACAGGGTAGTGCATTTCTTCTGCTTTCAAGAACCAACTAAGCTTTAATAAAATGCTTGAAACCCAATTAGCTTAGTTGGCTGCTTCTGTTCCTCCTGTAGAGTCGGGGAAAATCCTGGGGCAACCTGAGACTCCCTTAGAAAATGTTAATGCAGTTACCACGAGGGGAGGTAAATCCACTCGAAACCCGCCATATCCTAACACTGCAGGAAAGGAAAAGGAGAGCACACAAGTTGAGAAGCCGATGGAAGAAAAGGAACAAGAGGCGATGCCGCTAAGGAAAATGGCTCCACATGAGTTCTATGACACGAACTTCATGCCGTTTCCTGAAAGAAAGTGGAAGCCGACCGTGGACGAGCAGTTCACATGCTTTGTTGAAGTAATCCAGAAGCTGCACATCAACGTGCCCTTGCTGGATGCGAAGCAAGTACCTACGTACGCTCGCTACCTCCAGGACCTCATCAGCAACAAGCGTCCGATGCCTACCACGGAGATTGTCAAGCTTACGGAAGAGTGTAGCGCTGCTATACTCAACCGGCTTCCCGAGAAGAAGAAAGATCCGGGCTGTCTCACGATCACCTGCTCGATCGGGACACAGAACTTCAACCACGCCCTGTGTGATCTCGGGGCAAGCATGAGCGTCATGTCGAAGGACGTCTTCGATAGGCTGAACTGTACAGCCTTATCCCCCACGCCAATGGAGCTCTAGCTGACTGATTCCTCGTTCTGCTACCCGGCGGGAATTGCTGAAGATATTCCGATGAAAATTTGGGATTGCTTCATTCCTGTTGATTTCGTGGTACTCGACATGGATGTCGGTAAGGAAATGTCGCTCATCTTTGGGCGGCCATTCCTCAGCACCGCGGATGCTCGCATTGATGTTGGAGCCAGAGAAATCTGTTTCCATATCAATGGCAAGGAGGAGAAGTTTGATTTTCGGCCACGGAAGGAGCAATGCAATATGATCCGCATCAAGTATGGCCAAACCCGAGCAACATCAAGGAAGTCAAAGTCACGCCCCTAAAGAAGGACAGCCTCATAATGTTCATGAAGAACTTCCTCGAGAAGGAAAAAGTGTCACCACGTCGGGTGATGGTGAAGATGTTCGAGCCGCATGCCAAGCCACAGGCTCCGAAGTATGCAAAGCCGCTGACCACACCGACAAAGAAGACCAAGAAGGTGTGGCGAGTGAAGCAAGAAGCATCATCCGTGTCCTCATCTCCGGGACAGGACGACATCACATCGAGCTAAATGCCAAAGAAAAGTCCCGCTTGTCGGACTTAAATGGGTGAGCCCTCGCCGAGAGGTTAAATCGGTATTTATCCATATTTATTTTCTTCAATTCCATATTTGATTTCCATCATGTTTAGATTCATTTCCAACTTTTGCATTTTGCATATTTGAATTTTTCAACCATCTTGCACATTGGAATTTTTCCAATCATATGCATATTTAAAAAATATATAAAAATAGGTTTTTTGGGTTTGTCTTTTTGAAAAGAATTTTTGTCAAGCAATTTGAGCAAAATGGCTGCACTGGCTAGATTCACTAGCCGTTAGGGAACATCCTGAAAAAAGGAGGGAGCCAGGAGGGCCCACTAGCAGGTCGGCCGGCCTGACCAGGTTGCCCGACCCCCTGGTCCCACCTTTTTCTCCCCAGCTTTTTGCCAACGGCTCTATAGCCGTTGCTCTGTCCATTTATTGCTGCCATTCTGGTGTTTGGGCTATAAAAACCGACCAGGAGGAAGAACTTCACCATTCCAAGCTCAGTCTTCACTCTCCTCCTTTACTCACTTTGTTGTTCTTCAAGATTTTGTGTTCTTCACATAGCTACTGCCCCAAAAACGCAAAAAATAGTTCCCCTCTATTTTGTGCATTTTCAAGTTGACTGTGAGAATCAAAATCAAGTTCAGGAGGGTTCGGTTCGTTTTCATTAACGTTAACCCGAACGCAAGGTCGTTCTTGTTTTTTTTTGTTCTTGTGTGCAGCCATGCTCAATCGAATCAAGCAAGCTGTCAGGGGAAAGAAGAGGAAGAGTTCTCGGGCAAGCATGAGCCGGACGCCCTCCGTCGAGCTTACCCCGAGTTCAGGACATGGCAACTCCGAAGCTGAAATTGCGGAGGAAGAAACGCCGGCCATGCTCACCTTCGAGGAGCACCTCAACATCGTCGACGACCGTGAAGGACAAGCCATCAAGCTCATGAGAGACCAGCCGTTCGCCCACACCCGACATTTCGACCCGGACTTCCTCGAGAAAATAGGTATGCAAGAAGAATCTGCCACTGTTTTTGGCACTATGGGTTTCACTGATTTCATAGACGTAAATGAGGAAGGTTCTCGTTTGCTTACTATGCAGTTTTTGTGCACCCTTAGAAAACATGATGAAGGCTTTTTTATTTCGCTTGTTTAGGCAAGAACGTTTTGTTCCTTGGACCCACTTTAATTCTATGCTTGGTCTAAATGTCAAATGTAGAGTAGACTTGGACAAAGCATTGAAAAGTTTTCATAAGGAAAGTTTTTGGAAACAAATTACTAGAAATGATTGGGGTCCAAAGCCTAGAACAAGTGCCATCCATAATCCCACTTTGAGATTCATGCATGTTTGGTTGGTCATGACCTTGTTTCCTCGACATGATATTAGGATTGTCCGTAAAGATGAACTAAAACTGTTGTATGCCATGGTCAAAAGAATTAGAGTTTCTCCCATGGAATGCATGATTGACCAATGGTTAGAAAATATAAAACTGAAAGGACCAATTGAGTGCACTTCCTTAATTACTCGCATTGCTCAAAAATGTTCAAATTGAATATTTGAGTGCGGACAGAGAATACATAGGCGAGGATTATTTTGTGCATGGACATACTTCGAAGCGTGGTCCGGATGATGCCTTGGTCTATTATTTTCCCGAGTATATGAACGAATACCCGTTACCTAACCCGGGTCTTCGTTTGTATCACCGTCGGGCACTAACCTTCCCTCTCGAGGTAAGGGGAGATTCTCGCAGGGACAATGTCTCCGAATGACCAACCCGACCACGGAGAAGCATGACGGCCACACCGGGGTTCCAAACCCCAATCGGAGGTATGGGTTGGGATCAGGCCCCCATCACCGGACGAGGCCGGAGGATTATCATGGCAGGTCGGTGCATGGGGATCTCAGCATGACTACCCCATGCACATATCATCAAGCTCGAGCGGAGTGCCATCCTTTGCTAACCGGTCATTCTCATCCCGTGGGTTCCGTGAACTCAATTTCGGGATGGCCGAGTTAACAAGGTGGGTGGACGACATCGACTTGCGCACTAAGAGTACACAACAAACTCTCGCGCAGCACGTCACCGACACCCAACAATGGCAGAATTTCAGCGACAACCAATTCCACCAACTCAATACGATGATGGCCCAGAACCAAAGCAATTGGGACGCCTTCTTTCGCTCCCAAGGGTACGACTCGAACCAGCAAATGTGAGCAAGAACAAGCTTGGGGGAGGTCCCCCATCTCACGGTAACTTGTATCTTTCCCTTGTTTTCATTTTTGTATTAGAAAATCCAAAAATCCAAAAAAAATATATAAAATCTGAAAATAAAAAAAAGAGAAGATGATAAAAAGACCAAAAATATTTTCTTTAGCTTTTTCATGCGCGGTATGAATGTGTATAGTTTTCCTATGTTGAAATGATGAATAGTTGCTCTATTTTATTCCTCTTTAACATTGGTTTACAACTTAGTACTCTCCCAAGAATTAAGTTTGTTGGCTAAAATTTTACCTAGAACTTGAAACTTGTGGGTAGCACATACATTCTCTAGTTCTAAGATGTTGGGAGATACGACATAGTGAATAGGGCTGCTATGATCTTGCTCAAAGTAAAGCTTGAATTCTGGAGTTTTATTTTTCAAAATGATAAATTGATAAGTTCCTCAATGATGAAAATTCCTACCAAAGCCATATGTAGTGCTTATTTGAAAAACCTTATACATATGCTGCTTGTTTCACATTGAGCTTAGTCAAAATTGTTGTGACCCTAGTAAGACTCTTTTCATGCTTTCTTGATCAAGATCACATACACACATCCACCGCCAAGGGCTATTCTTCTAAACTGGAAGATAGCAGCCACCATATCCATCGCCATGAGCTATTCTTTTACATCGGAAGAAAGCCACCACCACTTCCATCCACCTGAAAGAAATACCCCATATGTTCATTGCAAAAATTCCTCTCTCAATTATCATTGCAAACTAGGAATATGGCTATGCAAAAAGAAAATAAATGGATGCTCCAAAGAAGAGCAATCAAAAGTTAGCCATGTCCTAGAAAATTCCAAAAGAGAGGAAAGAAATTCAAAAAGGAGTTATTCATCCCATCCATCATTCCACCATGTTTCCCACACACTTGCACATCTTGATCAAAATTGTGTGAATTGATTTTTCTAGGATCCGGTCTTTTGACATAGCAAAAGTATGTGAACAAGTATGCCTCAATTATCCCTACCTTGAGCTCCACATAAGCCTTATTAGAAGTAGGTGATTTTAGGCAACACTTTACCTTGATGAGGAATCATACACTTTTGAGCGATCCGAGAGAATCATTTGAGGAACTTGGTTTTATTTGCAAAATCTATTGAAAACATCCGGAGTAAGATAGTGGAATAGAGAGCAAGTAATTAGTGCCCTACAATTATTCTATCTCTCAACCGCCCAAGACAATGAGGTGTTAAAAGCGCCATGATGATCAAGGTAAATGGGTGAATACTGTGCCAACATATTTAATTCAAGGAAAAGTATCTTTGTTGTGCACTTAGTATTATTGAGGGGTAGGACATGTAGCAACTCCTGATCAACAACTTAAGTTTTATCTTTGCTTCGGGACGAGCAAAGATTCAGCTTGGGGGAGTTTGTTGACGGCTATTAAGTACCATTTTCATCCATCAACTATGCTCAAATAATGGAGAACTTGGCATTTCATACACGCATATTTGTTTACAATAATGTAGTTCCACTTATACTTGGGAATTATTTGCATACAGGAGGAAATATGAAGGAAACACACCCAAAAGGCAAAGAAACACACTTTTGACCAATGAGAGAGCGCCAATTGGACATCCCATGGATTGAAGGGCTCATTTTCAATACCACACTGAAGAAACACACAAAACTACCCTGACATCTGGGATGAGGACCCACCTGGCAGCCACCCTGAGGAAGCACAACCCAGGACGGCCCAGCCACAGGTCGGCCGACCCAGGCATGCGGCCTTTCCTCCTGGGCTTGCACGTGGAGGCTCCTGGTTGATCCCTGAAGGCGGTGGGTAGGGATATTCTTAGCGGTTACTCCCCTTTGCCGACCTATAGAGGCTATAAATAGGAGAGTGTGGCTTTACACTCACACACACACCACAAGAAGAATTCCTTCTCTTGCTACTTAGTTGTTCTCAAGTCTTAGTGAAGTTAGGCTGAGTCTAGAGCTCTCTAGTTCTTCAAGTCTTCTCTTGGAGAAATTGGTATGGCTCATGTATCATTTCCCTTTTGTAAGACTTTGCTCTATTTAATAAATGTCATAATTTCATATAGTTGTGTTTGGGTCATGAGTTTCTTGTTTGATATTGTGATCCATATGTGTGATAGTATAGCCCACTTGTGTGATAGTAGTTTAGATTTATTATACTACTATTGTCATGCTTGTTATATACCGTCACTATAGTCTAATTTATATGACATAGTCTTCATGCTTAGGATTCATTATTATGACATGACATGGATTTAGTGATCATATTTATATGATAGCTCTGCTTTATTAATATAACCATGGAGGAGTAGAGTGCTCTTTGATTATGCAAGTATGGTACTTGGATAATTGATTTGCATCAATTATTCGTTAGTCTACCAGTTAGCTGAGGTAGGCGGCAGGTGGTGACAGCCCTGTCCATCCTTTGAACTCCTCCACGCTAGTCTAGTGCGTAGGCTCTTGGCGGAAGTCGCTTGTGGATGCAGGGGTAGGTCCATGCCTGAAGTGTTATGTTAATAACTGTTGAACCTGAGTATAAGCGTGTATGTGTATAGAACTTAGGCTATACAATTGTATATGAAAGTACTGTAGGAGTAGCTCAGCTTAGTTCTTTCTCCACTTGGCTTTATTTATTTATTTATTTATATTTGAGATAGAATCTTCTGTGTGTCACACTACCTCGTCATTATCCATTGCTTGCCTGCCTTGGTTAGATGATCCTTATCAATTCGCAATGTAAATATGTTCATAAGTAAGCCTTCTTTTTCATTGTCTTCCTTTGGGATAAACAAATACGATATCCTGAATACTTCTGGGTGAAATGCTACAACAGTATTTTCCGTGCGCTTGTTGATTTTACCTAATTGGCTCTAGGACATATTAATGAAGCATTTATGGCACCTTGCCAGCGATAATTTATTAGTATGGCTTAGCAAAAGTCAACAGTCTACTCCCGGTTACTTGATTACCTATGCAGGGGAATCGGCCTAGCGGGTGTCATGGCAAAGCAAGATGCAAAAATGTGTTGCATTGTCATCAACTGAAGCTGAGTTCATTGCAGAGACAGAGGCAACTAAAGAGCTATTGTGGCTAAAAAGGTTTGTGATAGAACTTGAGTTTGATCAAGACAAGTATGTGTTGTTATGGGATAACCAAAGTGCTATTCATTTGTGTAAAAATGCAAGCCTCCACTATAAGTCATAAGATGTTGATGTTCGATATCATTGGATTCGGGATGTGTTGTACTCAAAGGAGATATATGTTGAGAAGGTTCACACGAAAGACAATGGTGCAGACATGTTGACTAAGGTGATTGTTGGTGATCCTTAAGCCTAACAGAGAAATCTGCAAGCGTACGGATGCCGATGTAGCCTTCATCCGCGAGTATTCCAAGGTATCGAATCCACGGGGAACGAGAAATGAAAATTTATCCTAAACCAATTCTAATGAACAAAAGAGAAGTATAACAACGGGTTGAGAGGGTCCTCCAGCCTTGGCTTCAGGTGACAACTTATATCCAAATAATCATCTGACTCCAATATTTACTCTTGTTTACTTCGGGGTATAGTCGTCCAAGGTACGGAAAGGGATGAGAAGGGACCCCGGGTAAAACTACCATCAACGCCTACAAGCCCTACCCGAACATGGTGGAATACAAAGGATAGCTCAGTGCCGTCACCACCTAACTACCGACCACACAGCCCGTGGGGTTGGGAGCAAACTTAGGTAATTCTAAGTCTATACACCACGTATACACTTACAATTACTACTCTTACCTCGATAACTAAAGGCAGAGTAACCATAGTCAAATAAAGTAAATAACTTTATCTAACATGGACTAAGAACCCATAAACAAGATATAAATAAAGAAACCTTCAATGATTAAATAAACGAAAGAATGTCTACATGTTACCCGGCCAAAGGACGGGGACTCTACTCTTGGTGGAGAATCATCCCCGAGGCACAAGATGGAGAAGGAGTCGACATCCCTGGCTCCCTTCCGAACTTCTACCACTCACTCTCACTCCCTATTCTTATACATTTCTGCAACCTGGCGCTTGTTGTTCTCCTCTTCAACTGTTGATCTTCTTCTGTCGAATTTACCCTCTATTTATAGGTGGCGATAGGCCGGGAGGCATTTATAGGTGGAGTGGAGTCAGTAGGCCGAAGTTGGTCCGCCGGGCAGTGGGCAAGGCCGTGCGGCCACGTGTGCCGGGTGGCCGGGCATGCCGGGCGGCATGCACCGCATGGCGGCCCTTGGATCGTGTCAGTTTCTCGACCGACCTTCTCCCGATGGCTAGGATTGCGTCCCGAAGACGGTTGTTGGGTCGGTTGGCCTTTTTCTTTTGGTTTTCTGTCGGTATGCATGGCAGGCTGGGCAGTAAGCTTGATGGGCCAAATGGCCCGGTAGGCCAGGTGGCAAGCCCGCCGGGCGATAAGGCCCACCGAGCGGCACAACTCGTCGGGCGGCAAGGCCTGCCGGGCGGTGGCCCATTTTTGGGCGGCAAGCTTTTGGCCTTGTGGCCTAGTTGTCCTTTCCTTCTCACGGTTAGGCCATGTGTCAACCTCCTTCCTTTGTATATTTGAAAATCTTTTGGACCAGAATTAGGAAACGGCTTCATGGCGATGGTGTTTGCATGTCGGCCGGGTGAGGTGGTGAAGTTCTAAATCGGCCGATGGTCCTAGGTCGTGTTATCGTACGATCGGGAATTGATTAAACACTTGATTCACCCTCCCGGTGATGATATCTTATGATCCGGCCGATTGACAATTTTACTTGGTGATGACCTGAGCGGGTGCTGATTCTGGTTGTTAACGACCCAGTCGGCTGTCAGGAAACGGCTGTTTCACAACCGTGATCGGCCGACGGGTTGTTTTCACATGTTTTTGCATATTTTGACCCTATAGCACCTGCAACCACATATTTCACCAAAACTTGTGAAACTCATGAGTACAAAGATTATTTTCATTACATTATTAATTAAGATCCACCTTTTTATTGTAAATTGGTAGTCAAAAAAGGGAATTTACGACTACAAACACCCCCCACACTTAGGACTTTGCTCGTCCCAAGCAAAGTAAGAATTGAAGACTATGAATGAGCAAGATCTAAGGTAATTCTTATCATGCTTTGCATATATAAAGACTACTCCATGACTCCTCATGCCCATACGGTATTGGGTGGCTAAATACCTTGTCTTGAAAAGTTAAGAGATGGAACAACATAGAGAAGTCTTACCTTTCTTTTTCCCAAGGAACTTGAATTTTGTTTTCTTTTTTCAATAAAAACAGAGCTCTAGATCACAAGTTATTCTCAATTGATGCTCTCAAATCGCTGAATGTGGTTTTGATTGATCACTTTGGCCAAAATTTCCCTATATACTAAGGCTTATGTGGAGCTCAAGGTAGGGACTATTAAGGCTGCATACTTGTATTTCATATATCACTAAGTCAAAAACCGGACCCAAGGAGGAAACAAGTCATGAATTATGATCAAGCCATGTGCACAGTTATGATATGTATGGAAGGATGATGGATGGCGGGTGCTCCTTTTGAAGTGATCTCTCTCTCTCTACCATCTGATTTATATTTGTTTACTTGGGCTATTTTAGCATTCATGATTCATTTTTTTCTTCTTTCTTATTATTATTTTTCTTTTCAAATAGCTATATAGCCCATATTTATTCAATGAGATCAATAAATATAGTGGTGCACTTTATTCAATGAGTGGATTGTGGGGATGATGGATGGGAACTTCTAGTGTAGAAGCTTCAACATATGGAGTGGTTGGGGTGTGCACATGAACTTGATCAATAACACATAGCAAGCATCTCACAAGGGTCACAACAATTTGACAAAGTTCAATGAAAATACAAGTAGCAAATGCAATAGGTTTTCATTAAGATCATCATCTTGCTTTGGTAGGAATAAAATCATCATTGAGAAGATTGTAAATATGGAGTTCTTATTTATAAGCTTTTGAAAATTAGTAATCAAGGAAGTTCACTTGGTTCCAAGAAAGGTTATGCGCTCTATGGTCACATCACATCTACCAACGATTTAGACAAGGTTTTCCTATGCAATGAGGATTTCCCAAGGGCGATGAAAGAAATCAAGGAACGATCTTTATATATCAAGAATGAATAAGAAGGAAGTTATACTTTAGTTGCCATTTATCATACTTGCTAAAAAAAATTCAGTTCATAGAAAGACATAAAAACAACAAGGGGTAGGTGATACGAAGAATAATGAAATAGTTGTTGTTCTTTCGTACCTTGTCATCTTGTTCCTTTTGATCTTTAACCTGCAAAGGTTAGCTAACAAAATACCTGAAGGAACAAGCCGAAAGTTGTGCCACTGTTATTGCCAAGTAAATTTTATTGCTGAGAAGGGACAAAGCATTTCTTTTATTCAAATGAGAAACTAACAAATCCTAGTAAACAAAAACAGAATGGGTTACCTCTCGTTAGTACTTATTTAAGGTCGTAAGTTTGACCATGGGAGCACTAGTTCATATTCTAGCTTGGGTTGGCAATGTGGCTCCCACCATCACCAAACATTAATTAATCATTGCACAATTGAGGCATATGACATGGATACAAGAATTTGCAATGTTTGTGATAAACAAATGTATCTACAACCGCCCCTTTGAAATTACTATGTCCACAAGGGGTAGAGCAGTTATAGGCCTCTTGTGTACCACCATCATAAATCTTTGTTGTGGTGGGAAAACTTTTGTGTGAGTGAGGAGTATGTAAATTTTCTAAAGTACGACTCTTAGTCATGGTGGGAGAATTCCCTTTTAATTCTAAATTTTAAGCCTCATGAATTTCTATGGACCAAACTTTGTATTGCCCGTCATGCTTCATGGATTGATCCTGTTCAAAGTTTTCCATCTGTAGATCATCCTTTGGTATCTTCGGTACCTCTTTTCCATTGGTAGATGATAGCCTTGCGGAGCCTCCATTAGGTAGAACATGGATCCTTGGGGGATTTGCGAGGATTGGTGCGGGATGGCAAGGCCTATGTGGTTCAAGGATTCGTGTAGTATTGGCCGATGAAGCAAAGTATGGCTCATGGTCTTTTCTCTCAACTTTTGCCACATGGTTCAAAACTGGCTTTTTAGTAGCAATTGAAGGTGTTTTGTGATGGGTGAGTCGGGTAATATGGTTGATAACAGCCCACACGTCTTCTATGCTTTTTCTATGGAATGGACCTTGAGAGCATTCGTTCAATAGCTTGGCACTCCTTTTGTGTAGACCATGAACAAAATACGACAAGAGCCTTTCTATTGGAGTGTCAAGGCTAGGACCACTAAAGACAAGGGAAATAAACCAACCCCAACAAGCTTCTATGGGTTCTTCATCCTCTTTCTTAATGTTTTTGATATTTGTCATTATACGACAAAGCTTTTCATGAGGAAAAAGACTCTCACAGAAATGGTACTTTAGTAGTTCCCATAGAACTTTCAAGGGACGTGGTGTTTCAATAATATACCACTCCCTATCATTGATGAACCTTAGGTACCAGTCCTTGGCACGACCATCTAATGAGTAGAAAACGAGTCTCCACATGAGCTCTTCATGTAACAACCCAGTATTTAGGAAGGTGGAGCAAGTCTCCTCAAAATTACAAATATGGGCATAGGGGTCTTCATGACTTTTCCCAGTGAAGAGGACCGCTCAAACCTTAGCCATGAGATTTGGGTATAAATCTAAAAATGGAGCACCATTTTTTTTTAAAAGACGCCTTTCTATGATTTTAGTCCATGGTGCATTAGGGAGATTAAGGATAATTGGACCATTAATAGAAGGGGAGTTCTGGGAAAGTTCCTTGGCAGCCATTATGGGGAATTGTAATGACTCCTTGAACTGTTCTTGCCTCTTTACAACAGAAGGATTTAGCAACGGATCACCTTGTTTCTTGTTGTAGTTCTATCCACTACACTCTTCTTGATTAACATTGGTTGTCTTCACCCATTCTATGTTACTAATGTTTCCGAAATCCGGAAAAAGTTCATCATCGAGTTCAAAGGATTGAGGTGGGAGAAAGTGTGTGTCTTCTTCTACAACATCAGGGTGTGGTGAGTGGAGTGAGGCTATCATAGGAGCTTCGACCTTTTGTGGGAGACACTTGTCTTCTATTTCTTTGGATTGGCTAGAAGTTTGGGTGCTTTTGTTGGTAGGTTCTGGGGAGATGGATGATTCATTTGCAAGATTTTGGATGATTTTGCTTAGGATCTCCATTCCCTCTGATGGCGTTGCGCAAAAGAAAGCACCTGCGGCCGCAGCATTTAAATAATTTGCACTGTCGGTCCTTAGACCAAAGAAAAAGTGTTGCAGCCTTATAGGCTCCTCTATACCTAAACATACCCCTATTTTGGTGTAGGATAGGAACCTTTCCCATGATGCTCCTAGTGATTCGTGGTCTTGTTGCTAAAAATTGATAACCTTTTTCCTTAGAGCAACTATCTTATAGAGAGGAAAATATTTGCGTAAAAAATACTCTCTTAAGGTGGACCAAACTCCATCTACTTCACCTACATGGTTAAAATACCATGTTTTTGCTGCCCCACCTAATGAAAAAAGGAACAACTTCCATTTTATGGTTTCTTGAGGAAACCCCTCAATAGCAAGAGTGGAGCAACAAAGCTCATACTGTTGTTGGTGAGTATATGGATTTTTGTTTTCTGCCCCTATAAATGGTGTCTTCTGAATCAAAAGTATGAGATCTGGATGAATCTCATAGCTCGGGGCTGTGATTGAGAGCGATGAGGGTATGGGTTCTAGGAATTCGCTGCTAGGGGCTGAGAAGTCACGAATGAATGGGAGATTCATCGAAGGAAAGAAAATAAGAGAAGAAAATAAAAAGGAAAGGTAAAAAGAATCGGGTTTGGATAAATGTCAGCTACCGTTCCCCGACAACGGTGCTAGAAAGCTTATTGGCGATCCTTAAGCCTAACAGAGAAATCCGCAAGCATACGGATGCCGATGTAGCCTTCACCTAGGAGTATTCCAAGATATCGAATCCACGGGGAACGAGAAGTGAAATTCTATCCTGGTCCAATTCTAGTGAACAAAAGAGAAGGATAACAACGGGTTGAGAGGGTCCTCCAGCCTTGGCTTCATGTGACCACTTATATCCAAATAATCATCAGACTCTAATATTTACTCTTGTTTACTTCGGGGCATAGTCGTCCAAGGTACGAAAAGGGATGAGAAGGGACCTCGGGTAAAACTACCATCAACGCCTACGAGCCCAACCCGAACATGGTGGAATACAAAGGATAACTTAGTGCTGTCACCACGTAACTACCGACCACACAGCCCGTGGGGTTGGGAGCAAACTTAGGTAATTCTAAGTCTATACACCACGTATACACTTACAATTACTACTCTAACCTTGATAACTAAAGGCAGAGTAACCATAGTTAAATAAAGTAAATAACTTTATCTAACATGGACTAAGAACCCATAAACAAGATATAAATAAAGAAAGCTTCAATGATTAAATGAACAAAAGAATGTCTACATGTTACCCGGCCGAAAGACGGGGACTTTACTCTTGGTGTAGAATCATCCCCGAGGCACAAGGTGGAGAAGGAGCAGACATCCCCGGCTCCCTCCCGAACTTCTACCACTCACTCTCACTCCCTCTTCTACTACATTTCTGCAGCGTGGCGCTTGTTGTTCTCCTCTTCAATTGTTGATCTTCTTCTGCCGAAATTCCCCTCTATTTATAGGTGGTGATGGGCCGGGAGGCATTTCTAGGTGGAGTGGAGTCGGTAGGCCGAGGTCCAACAAAGTCACACTTTCAGCCCACAAGTCCAAAAATTGTTGTCCATTGATGTCAATCAAGATCAATGGTGGAGATGGCCTCACATTTGATATATATGTGAGAAGAAACCCTAGACATTCTGGTCGTCCATAGCACACACACACCAGCACACAACAAAGAGAGAAGAGAGGAAGAAGAAGGAGAGGTGAATCTGTCCAGATTTGGTGGCTTCGTACCTACCAGCGTCAAGCTGTTGATTGGGGGCTCAAACTTGCTTGGATTGGCTCCAAACTTCGTGAGCTTGTTCTTCACTTAGAGCACTTCGAGTTGCTGCAGTTCAGAACAGAGCAGTTATGGTTGAAGAATTATATGGGTAGTCAAATGATGTCGGATTGAGCTGAATTTTGGTCAGTATACAGAGGACTTGTGGAAATACTTGCCTACCAAAATTCGTGCACTTTGGAGCTGTAGTTTCAGAGTTATGAATTGATTACCGAAGGAGACAAAATATGCGTCATCTTTGTTAGCTACTGTCATAGCTCTTCTAGTTGTTGTGAGTAATGCTATTGTGGTCAAGTTAGTAACTTGATGAGTGTGTTGCTGCTGTTGTAATCCTCTAGAGATTCTAGAGAAGACTCCATTATACCCATTGTTGATTATAGTGGAAGTTGGAGTGGACCGTTGGTCCCGTGGGGTTTTACTCCTCACACTGAGGAGGTTTTCCACGTATATCGTTGTGTCATTGTGCATTGTGTTTGCTTATTCCGCTGCAGGGCTGTTGGTTGGTATTTACCTCATTGTTCAGCACAAGATGAGGGATAATTGGTGTTGATTATGGCCGGTTTTCCTAACATGAACACTAATTCAGGCTGCGTGCAAGAGAGAAGGATGGATGGTGAGAGGCAATCAAGAAAATTAACAATGCACACCACAGTAAGGAAAACACCAACACTAATTGAGCCATGCATGCAACGGGGGTATGGGTGGGTGAGTAGAAAATAATTGAGTAAGTTTAGACAGTGAATTAGGAACTCCTAACACTAAAAGGTGTTACAAATTTGTGACATTGTATTACACTTTGGTCAGATAATGGACCTTTCTATTTTTTTTCCACCTAGGGCAAAGCCCTAGTGTCCCCTTTTATTAAGAACAAAAGGTTACACATTGTTTGGCGGTTACAATTTAAGCGCAGACCTGGAATGGAACTACCTTCAGATTCATTACAGATGATTGCCAGTCTAAAACTCATTCAGACCATTCAAGTAACATAACTGCAAAATATCCCAAAATAAAATGTCACTATTACACATTTAGACGCCATGTTGTTTTTTCCTCACTTCACTCTTTTCATCCCTTCCGAGCTATTTCTTTCCTTTGGCTCCCCGAACTTGTCAGGATCTCCCTTGCTCTTTTTTGTAGTAGGCTGATAACATTACGCAATTTGATCTTCTCCTCATCCGTTGGCTGAAACATGCCCAATACAATAGGAATGAACACATTTTGTAAAAAATTATCATGGGTCCTTTTAGTTCGAACTGATCGAACACTGTGTTGTTTCTAGTGATCCAAATGGACCAGCAAGTGCAGCTAGGCAAATGCAGTGCATTTGTTCATTTCTAGGTAAGTTAGTTGGAGCCCATGTGATGAATTTTGTTAGAGATCTAGGTTTAGTTGTGCATCCCACGCCATAGCAAATAAGGCTCCAAAAACTAGCTACAACTGGGCATTGGAAGAATAAGTTGATTGATTCCTTTGCCTTGCACATAGTACAAACGTTCTCTCCTTGCCATCCTCTCTTCAATAAATTGTCCCTTGTTAGGGTCGCGTTCCAGGCCAATTGCCACATTGTTAGGTAATTTACTCTTCACATCTTCTTCAGTCTTAGTATTTTAATGCCGGAATGCATCTTTCTATACATAGATCTGACTGAGTATTGTTTACTATTCTCCCACTGCCAGCATAAAAGATCGTCTTCATTTGGAAGTTGGGCTGTTGATAGTTTCTGAGTTAGAAAATAAAGTTGTTTCAATTGATTCCCATCAAGTGACCTGGTGAAGGTTAAGGGTTCAGTCCCATCCAAAACTTCTTTAGCTCTTGTTTGCTTTCTCTCTGCAATGAGATAGAGACTGGGGTATTCCTGCGCTAAAGGTTTTTGACTTATCTATTTATCTAACCAGAAACTAATTCTGGTTAATGGACCTTTCTATTGATCCAAGGATAGATGGGTGGGGGATGGTTGACCAAGATGTGTAAGGATGGTGGGTAGATGAATTGCTGGTGTTAAAAAATGGAATGAAGTTTAATTTTTATAGTATAGATAGATACAGACTAATAGCCAGGTTAGATCATCTCCAAAAGTTACCCAAAAAATTGATCCCAAAAGAGTATTTTTAATAGCAGTCCAAAAATTATTAGGGAGAAGTTTTCTTATCTCCTTCAATACTTCTCCTAAAAATAGATCATGAAAACTTTTGATTGGGCCATATCAGCATCTGGGACCACAACAACATTAATTCCCTTGTAAATATAAGGATTAGAGCTTCCAATTTTTCTCTCGTTTCTAACTACAAATGAGAAGAATTTATGGAGAGAATAAATCTGTGACTTATTTTAGGAAGCTATTAAAGATGATTTTTAGATTAAATCTCAGTAATTTGATATACAAAGAGTTTATGGGGCTCTCTTGGAGATGCTCTTAGACTTGAAAGTTTGAAGGAAGGCAAATCAATAAATCAGAACATAGGGTCTGTTCGTTTGCATTAGAGGGCATCAAATAGTGGGGTATAAAAATTCTGGGGTCTTAAAAAATCAGACATCTAAAATTTATAAGGGTGTTTGTTTCAGCCCTCTAAAAACACAATAATGTGCACAAAATGACAGATCGCTCCTATGTACATGCAACATACATGTAAATAAAAATATCAATCCATGCAAACCGAGATTATTCAACATTTTACAAGAGAAGCACAAATAAACATTTGTTCACAACATAACTACAAATAAGGAGTGTTCACAACACAACACTAGCACAATACATGGTCGAAATTAGTGGTTATTGTACAAAGCATGTGCAATATGATCATTCATGTCCTCATCACCTGTTTTCTCTCCATCATTAGCATTACTGAAATGATTAGAGTGAACTCCCCATCTTCTTCTAGCATGTTGAACTCATCATCGTCATCATCGTTTTCTCTAAGGAAATTGTGAAGTGCCATGCATGCAAAAATAATTTTGCTTTGTTTTACAAGTCAAAAACTTGGAATGCCATACATGATCCTAAACCTCTGCTTGAGGATTCCAACTGACCTCTCTACTGCATTCCTAAGTGAAGAATGTGCATAGTCGAATGTCTCTTTCATACCTTTAGGCATTGTTTGAAGGCGAAACTCTTGAAGATGGCACTTCGTTCTCTTGTATGGTGCAAGATAACCCCATATAAATCATACTTACCTGCATGTGCCAAATACATTGAAAGGTTTAGGCTTGTATGTATAACTATTTGAAATTGAACCTATGGTAAAATTAAGGACGACAATTGCATACCCTCAGGTGGATGTGGAAACTTGTGACCATAATTGACCATGGCATCATTGAAAACTCTTGTTGCGGCTCCGAATCAACCTCCCATGTTGAACTCGTCGCTATCTTCGAGCCAATCATGGTACGTAGTAAGATGGGGGAAGCCTTCAGAGTGCGAGTTGAGGTCGAGGTTGTCGAAGTTGAGGCGCAATGCACTGTTGATGGAGGACTACGCCGGCTCACATCGTCAGGGACCAAGGAATAGGGAGGGGATTAGGGATCTCGGTTGGAGAAGAAGTCTCAGGTCCCGACGTCCCGTCTCCCCCGAAGCCATGTAAGCTTCAAGACCATTGATGATTGGATCCCCAAGGTATGAATGTTTTGGTGATAGATGACAACTATGAAATTGTGGGCTAATATCTACACGAGTGTTGTTTATGCAAAAATCATCTCTAAACTCTACTACAAATCATATGGATGATGGTTGCCTTGGCGATGGATGACAATGACCACAAGCATATAGGCTTGCAAGCTTGATGGAGTCTAAGGGTTGATGAAGAAGGATCAAAGCTAAGGACAAGCTATGGAGCAAGTGTTGGGAACACTTGTCTAGTTGTTAGGGCTTTGAGTCCATAGGAAAAATCGGACTATCAAGAGGGCCTACGCCATTTCTCTTAGGTCACGACTAGTCAGTGATGTGCATGGATGCTCAATGAATTCATAGGCACTAGGGGACAGCAGAGAAGCCAAGGAGCTGTTCGGAGAAGCCGAGAAACAAAGTCAAGTAAGGACGAGGAGTTTTAGCTTTTGGACAGAGTGACCTGACAGAGGGGTCAGTGGAGGCCGGACTGTACAGTCACTAGGAGATCAGGCAATCCAGAGAGAAGACTCAGCAAGGAAACTGCCTGAGTTGGATTTTGTAGAGACTGGACAGTCCGGTCTGTACAGCTCGACTCAGGGCAACAAGGAAGCAACTCTGGAGTGTTTCTGTAGTGGAGAGAGAAATGGATCGGACGGTCCGGTCAGCTGACCGTACGGCCCGGTCAGTATGAAGATCAGCATTGAGCAAAGCCGTTGGAGCTAGATCTGCAGTGACCAGACAATCCGGTCAGGCAGTGACCGGATAGTCTGGTCACTATTCCCAGAAAACTGATTTCATGGAGCAACGACTAGTTGGAGGTTAGAAGCCTATATAACTTTGTTGCTGGGGTCTTAGAGAGCTCTCTTGGCTAGTGGAATTGCTAGGAGCATTTGGTGAGAGCTAAAGGGAAAAGAGGAGAGCACTAGGAGGAGATATTGCATATCTTGAGAGTGCTAGTGAGAGTAAATTGAGCATTGATGCACATCTAAGGCTAGATTTTCCTTGAGGGTGTAATCTAGGTTGTTCCTCTTATTCTATGCTGAGACCTAGACCGGTTAGGTGTCGGTGATCGAGGCTATCGTGATCGGTTGTGAAGGCTGTCACACGTTTGTATCCGGTTTGAGCCCGCCGGTGAAAGGGGCATCGCTAGTGAGCGCCCGTGTCGGCTCAGGGAGTCTGGCAAGTTCTCGAGGGAGGCGAGCTTGTGCCTTGGTGGCAGCGGTGGCATAACTGTGTCTTCACTCAGGGAGTGATTGCGGGCTCGTGTGCGAGAACTCCACTTTGGTGGTGGAAGGGACCGGCACTCCGGTAGAAGTGGTCCAATGAGGAGTAGGGGAAGGCGCCATCCTTCCGAGACCTCGGGAAAAAATCATGAGCATTCCTTGACCCCCTCTTTACTATTCTGTATTTGTGTGCTCTAGTAACTAGGGTAAATTATGGCTTGCATAGGCTAGTGTGCTTAGCTTCCGCGCTTGCTCTCATCATGAACACTAGCATGTGTAGGGTCTTGGCCTCCTAGAATTGTTAGGTTGTAACGAATGCTAGGTTCTAGTGGTGTGAACTTGTAGTATTCGGATTTGTAGTCAGCTTACCGTTTCAACCCCCCCCCCCTTTTGGCACGCCTTCGGTCCTTACAATTAGTATCAGAGCCAAGTGCTCATCTTTGAGGCTTCACCGCCTTGAGTAAGGATGCCGGGAGAGGTGGGGAGCGTTCCCATATTCGATTAGGATGAATATGGGTATTGGAAGGCACGCATGCAAGCCTACCTGGACTCCATGATCCAGAGATATGTATGGTGACCCATGAGTCAGATGCGAATGTGAACCTACTTGTACCTAATTTCATTAAGAACAACGCTAAGGCCAAGAATGCTCTGTTTGCTTGCATTTCTAAGGACGTCTTTACTCGATTGGATGTGAGTGCGACAGCACATGGTATCTGGACTGAGATTCAGAATATCCATGAGGATACTAGAGATGTTAAACATGAAAGATATTATGTGCTGAAGAACAAGTATGACAACTTCACTAGATTGCCACATGAGAGAGCTAATACTGTTTATTCTCGCTTTTATGTACTAGTGGAGGAGATCAATGCTCTTGGGGATGACTTCAAGCTCAAGCCTGTTGAGGTGATAAGAAGATTCTTGAGGCTACTCAAAGACCCCAAATATGAGTCCATCATCACCTTCACCTTGCAAGGTGACCTCAAGACGAAGACCATGAACGATATACTTGGCAAGATCACTGCTTTTAAGAGCTATCAGTTAGGTATGGATGATCCTCAACCATCTAATCTAGCTCTTCAAGCCGAGAAGCAAGAGCTTATCAAGAGCAAGAAGAGCATGAAGAAGGCAGTGATTGAAGATGATGATGATGATTTGAGTGAGGACTTGGCTCTTCACATGAAGAAGATTAGGAACTTCAAGAACAAGTTTGCTTCCAAGTCCAAAGGCAAGTGTTTCAACTGTGGATCCAAGAACCACTTTGTTCGAGATTTCCCTAAGCCAAAGAAAGAAGCTTTCAACTCCAAAGACTCAAGTGATGAAGGCGAAGAAGAAGACCTCAAAGCCAAGCAAAAGAAGAAGAGGTACTTCAACAAGGACAAGAGCAAAGGCAAAGGCAAAGCTCAAGACCACAAAAAGAAGTTCACACGCAAGTCACTTGTTGGAGAGTGGACAAGTGACAACTCAAGTGACACATCCTCTTCCTCAAACGATGATGAAGAAGTGGTCGGTCTAGCCATGATCAAGACCACACTTTCACGAGATCTTCCTCCACCTCCCACGTGCCTCATGGCCACAAGCCAACTTGGGCAGAGTGAGAATGAGAGCAGCGACGACAGTGATGATGAGGAGCTCTCATGCGCTGAGCTTTGGAGTATGCTTGAGCAAGCCCGCGACATCGCCGTCAAGAAATACAAAATGCTGAAAGTGGTAAGAAAAGAGTGTAAGTTGCCTAAGGACCGTGTTCGTGAGCTTGAGAGTGAGCTCAAGGACCTTGTCACATCTCATGAGACCCTAAACAAGAGTTACGACAAACTCAAGGGTGATCATGTAGAGCTACGTGAGAAGTACGAGGCCCTTGAACTTACTTTTGAGGTCATCGATGTTGAGAACCTTGCCTCTCCCTCCTCTAGTTTATCTTAGAGTAATGCTTCCACTATGTGTGATGAACTAACCACCTCGGTCGAGGTTTCTTCTCTTGAGCTATTTGTTTTGGAGGAATATCACAAGCTCAAGGAAGAGAGGAAGATGGTGATGGACGGCTTTGAGAGGCTCACACGTGGTAGAGCCATCCACAAGGAGATTCTTGGGAGAAACCTTGTAAATAATGTCTCCCACCGGGAACTTGGATCATATCCCGCCGCCATCGACATCATCGGTCTATGTGGAGATATTTGTGTCTCATGATCTATACGAGATTACATCTCCAGAAGTGTGACCAAAGGAAAGGATTGTTCTTCATGCCTATTGAGCAAGCTTTTATGAACTCCGAGGTTAAACCTAGTCGCGTGATTCATGGACTAAGGCTCATACATACCTATTTGATTTTTAATTGCCTTGGTTCTTATTTGCACGATTCTTCATTTGGCATTTGCGAAAATATAAGGCCATACAGATCCACTATTCGAAAAGGAATGTTTGAGAGTTCCCTCCATGTTCCAAGTATAGTGTTTATTTCGGTGTTGAGTGAGAGCACTTGGAAAATGGAGAAGTTCCTTGTTCTGCGAAAATTCCTATAGTGTCGTATAGTCCGATCACTGAACCATACAATCCGGTCAGTGTCAAGTGCACAGTGTCACGAGTCAGTCTGGTCATAGAGACCGGACAAAATGGTCCTAGAGACCGGACCATCCGGTCTGTGTGGGTTGCCAGCAGACTCGAGACCTGAGCAGACACTCCGGTCTAGAGACCGTACCGTCTAGTCACTATACTGAAAATGCGACCTCAGATTTTCTCAGTGACTGTTGATTGTTCTGTGATGAATCTCGGTCATTCGTTGATTTCTTGACCTATGTCAAAGTCGTGAAGACCTTTCTCTTCCTCGTTCGACTCCCGACGCCAAGAACTCACCCCGAACACCGCTGCTGTCGACCCCACCATCACCGCGCCGTCCCCCACCGAGCCTAGCTCACCCGCGTGCCCACATCGTCGCTGCCTCACCTCCTTGCCTCCATCGCACGCTCCTGCGCCCACAGCTTACACACGCACAAACGTCACCTCTTGTAGAGTCGTCGCGGCCGCTTTTGTTCGTCGTCGCGTAGCTCGCTGCCGCATGCCGTCGCTGCTTGGCCAAGCGCCGTCGCCCTGCACTCCCTTGCTATTGCGCGTGCTCCCAGGCATCACCTCACCGAGCTCCACTTACATAGGGCAAAGTCTTCCCCCATCCTCCACCTCCATTGTCGACGACCCAAAATCTTCACCTTTTCGGCAATCAGCTGTGAGCTCTTGTTGGTGTTCGACGTTTCCATCTCCAAGGTATTGTGCTACTTTCTTCCTTTCATCAATTATGCCCTGATTGATCGAGCAATTAGTTTAATTGATTCAATTAGGAGTAAATGCCTAGCTTTTAGTTGCATTAATTAGTTGATTGGCTCAACCTCTACTAATTCCATGCCTAATTGTTAATTGCATATCTCGGGTTGTCTCCTGTCTAGTCTACAGTTAGATTAATTGACATTATTTGACTGTACACTAGATGACTCACACCAACCACTATTAGTCGATGATCACTATTGTCACATTGCTTTATTTGTCTAGTGATCATGTCCTTCATCTTAGTGCTAGGATTTCTATTGTGCATTCTTACCTAGCGGTGCTTTGCTTGTAGATTTATATAGGTTCTATGCTTATCCTGTGTATACCTACGTGCGTGCAGTGACAGTTTCAGCAGCAGAGACGGCAGGATCAGGTCAGGACAAGGGCAAGGGCAAGATGCCTGAGAAGCCTAAGAGCAAGAAGAGGACCAGGTTGGAGTCGGAGTCAGAGAGAGCCTTGAGGGTTGCACAGCACCTAGAGGCTATGGAGACAGCACGTAGGACACTCGGAGCACTATTATTCATTACTACATAGACAGATGACCAGGGCCATAGGAGGAGCACCAGACAGAGGACAACAGTCCCAGAGCTGTGTACAGGAGTGAGGCTACCATTGTGGTCGCAGGGTACTCCGACTTCTCGTCGGGAGAGGTCATTGAGACCTGCAGAGTAGGGATCCTCCAGGCAACAAGAGGAGTCTGAGAAGGAGGTGAGCTCAGAGTCTGAGACAGAATCCTCAGAGTAGGAGGAGACTGAGCAGCTAGCGCAGACTGTACCACAGAAGTCAGCTCACCGGGCAGGAGACCCGCAGTGCACCTATGAGGTGTGCACCAGGAGGCTGCAAAGACTTGTAGCAGCAGCCGGAGAGGGCGACATGCTTAAGGTTCCTGCCAAGGACTTTAAGGTGAGTCATCTCGTCCCCTTCGAGCAGTAGGTTCCAGTCCCCAGGGACCCTGCTGTAGGAGAGAGGTACTGAACAGGGCTCCAGAGGAGGATAGCAGAGGGCTTGAGATGCTACCTTGCCAGGAAGGGCAAGGCTGGACTTTTTGTGCCACAGTAGTACACGACTTACCAGGCCATGAGCAGGGCCACACGCACTGACATGGAGCAGTACTTCACGTACTTACATGGACTAGCAGACTTAGTCACTGCTCCATACAGATACAGAGAAGACATCGTGCTGGAGTTCTACACTACACTTTGGGTAGCCAGAGATCGTTCAGAGATCTGGTTTCTGTTTAGAGGAGAGCCTCAGAGGTTGACCAAGGAGGACCTCATAGCTACACCGAGACTTCTTGCTTCAAACTTGTAGTTGTAAAGGAGTACCTACGGGACTTTTGCTCCACCCTGCAGACCACAGGGAGGGATGCTTCCTCCAGACGACATGGTGTCGATCGCCTTTCCACTACCACACACACCTGGCTTTGATAGAGACCCTGCGAGACTCACCGTAGAGGCGAAGGTGGTCAAAGCGATAGTCACCAGAACTATCATTCCGAGGTCTGGGTACAAAGAGGAGTTCACGCTCTTACACCAGTGGGCAGTGGTAGCTATTCTGAGGAGACAGCACTTTGACTTGACAGATCTGCTCATTGCTGATATGGAGGAGGTTATCTCCGAGAGGGTTGGAGGATGGCACCTAGTCTACAGGCCGTACATTTGCTATCTTCTGAGGAGACTAGGGATTGTGACTGAGCAGCAGTACGAGGCATTTTCTGAGGTGACCACCAGCTATGCACCTCGAGTCCCCAGGCTATCACAGTTAGCCTCGAGCTAGCAGACGAGAGAGGAGGAGCAGGAGTCACCGCTAGTTACTCACGAGGAGGCAGCTCATCCGAAGACGGTGGTTCCTGAGTCAGCCAACACTAGAGCATCACCCCAGTCAGTAGTTTCAAAGACAGATCACGCAACCTCCAAAGCAGCACTTGCAGGACGCCTAGCTGACTTCATCCAGAACTCAGCTGAGGAGAGACGTCAGATTATGGAGGTGATCAGGGGTCAGGCAGAGCTCCGAAGATAGCAGATGGCACTCTGGTGACCACACTGATGACACAGATGGTAGAGTTCACTTAGAGACAGGCCAGCCAGCAGCCAGGACCTTCTACTTTCCCACAGTTTCAGTTGCTGCCGACACAACCATGATCCTTCACTACCATGATGACAGCCCAGTCCAGTGGTTTGTCATCACACTCAAGGGTGCTACCGACAGGGGGATCTGGACAGACCTTCTCTCCAGCTCAGTTCTCCCCCGTGTCCGCCTTCTTGGTATCTGTGTTGTTTACTTCACCGACACACTCTTCTACTTCACAGATGGCAGGACCCTCACTCCACCAGCAGCTTCCAGCCAGGAGTCTGACCTTCTCAGAGGTAGTGCATACCACACAGGCAGCTCCACAGACAGAGACTCTCCTAGCGTCAGCTACAGCTCTACCTTCTTCTGCTACAAACACCTCTCTTGTCACATCTCAGGTAGTAGAGGATCTTGTCCACGGAGGCTTCACTCAGGAGGACATGGCCGATCTCACTCTTCTCTAGGCTTCAGTTGCACAGGAGATAGCCACGGTCACACTAGCAGGACATGACAGAGGGTCTGAGTCACCAGTCAACCTTGAGTACTTTGAGCAGCTTGACGCTCAGGTGACACAGGCTCAGGCAGAGCAGCAGGATCTAACACAGGAGAAGCCCAGAGGAAAGCCCGTAGAGGACATTGCTGCAACACCACCTTCTTCGACCACAAGCGCTTAGTTGTTCTCTTCATCTCTCTTTTGTGCTTGTTGCCAAAGGGGGAGAAGACATAGAGATAGGGGGAGTGGGAGTGTGATCCTGTCGATCGAGAGATAGTAGCATGGGAGCATACGTGTACATTGGTTTTGGGAGTTAGGTACATTTGGATCTTATTTTGATGGATTTATCGAGATGTTCGTGCATTTTGATGAGTCATGGCTTTCATTTGCTTGTGTTTGACTCATCTTGATTTCACTTGATTTATTTTCATACGCAGTGCTTTGTTTTTCCTTATTTATCCTGTTTGCCTGTGTATAATGCCATGATGATGATTGCTTGCTTTTAATTCCTATGCAATGTCATGCTAATCTGTTGTATATCATCATTCATGTCTTGTACTGCATGTCTTTATGCTTTAATTAATATCTTCACATGACATGCATGCATATAATCTAGAGCGTGCTTTTCTCTTTTTATTCTCTTAGCTCTTTATGATGTTTGATTGAGTAGGACCTTGTTTGTTCATTGCTTATGCTTTTGAGGTTCCTCTCAATCGTAGTGTAGCTCTATTAGCCTTGTTGTTTTATGATAAGATTATGTTAAGTAGTGGTTGTCATCAATCACCAAAAAGGGGGAAGATTGTAAGCTTCATGATCATTGATGATTGGATCTACAAGGTATGAATGTTTTGGTGATAGATGATAACTATGTAATTGTGGGCTAATATCTATACGAGTGTTGTCTATGCAGAAATCATCTCTAAACTCTATTACAAATCATATGGATGATAGTTGCCTTGGCGATGGATGACAATGACCACAAGCATGGAGGCTTGCAAGCTTGATGGAGTCCAAGGGTTGATGAAGATGGATCGAAGCTAAGGATAAGCTATGGAGCAAGTGTTGGAAACACGTGTTTAGTTGTTAGGGCTTTGAGTCCATAGGAAAAACCAGACTTTCAAGGGGGTCTAGGTCATTTCTCTTAGATCACGACTAGTCAGTGATGTGCATGGATGCTCAGTAAAATCACAGACGCTAGATGACAGTGGAGAAGCCAAGGAGCTGTTCGGAGAATCCGAGAAACGAAGTCAAGTGAGGACAAAGAATTTCAGCTTCTGAACAAAGTGACCGGACAGAGGGGTCAGTGGAGACCGGACTGTACAGTCACTAGGAGATCAGGCAATCTAGAGAGAAGATTCAGTGAGAAAACTGCCTGAGTTGGATTCTGTAGAGACCGGACGGTCCGGTCTGTACAGCTTGACTCAAGGCAGCAAGGAAGCAACTCTGGATTGTTTCTGTAGTGGAGAGAGAAATGGACCGAACAGTATGGTCAGCTGACTATACGGTCTGGTCAGTACGAAGATCAGTAGTGGGCAGAGCCGTTGGAGCTGGATCTACACTGACAGGACGGTCCGGTCAGGCAGTGACCAGATAGTGCGGTTAGTATGCCCAGAAAGCTGATTTCGTGGAGCAACGGCTAGTTGGAGGTTGGAAGCCTATATAACTTCGTTGCTGGGATCTTGCAGACCTCTCATGGCTAGTGGAATTGCTTGGAGCATTTGGTGTGAGCTAAGAGGAAAAGAGGAGAGCATTAGGAGGAGATATTGCATATCAAGAGAGTGCTAGTGAGAGTAACAAGAGCATCTTACACATCTAAGGCTAGGGTGTCCTTGAGAGTGTGATCTAGATTGTTACTCTTGATCTATGGAGAGACCTAGATCGGTTAGGTGTCGGTGATCCAGCCTATCGTGATCGGTTATGAAGGCCATCACACGTTTGTAGTCGGTCTAAGCCTGCCGGTGAAAGGGGTATCGCTAGTGAGCACCCGTGTCGGCTCGGGGAGTCCGAAAAGTTCTCGAGGGAGGCGAGCTTATGCCTTGGTGGCAACGGTGATGCAACCATGTCTTCACTCTGGGAGTGATTACAGCCTCGTGTGCGAGAACTCCACTTTGATGATGGGAGGGACCGACACTCCAGCTGAAGTGGTCCAACGAGGAGTAGGGGAACGCGCCATCCTTCTGAGACCTCGGGAAAAAATCATAAGGATTCCTTGATCCCCTCTTTACTATTCCGCATTTGTGTGCTCTAGTAACTAGAGTGAATTGTGGCTTGCATAGGCTAGTGTGTTTAGCTTCCGCGCTTGCTCTCATCATGAATACTAGCATGTGTAGGATCTTGGCCTCCTACAATTATTAGGTTGTAACGATTGCTAGGTTCCAGTGATGTGAACTTGTACTATTCGGATTTGTGGTCGGTTTACCGATACACCCTCCCCCCTCTCGGTACGCATTCGGTCCTTACAAGTCACCTCCCTCGAAGCCTTCCATGGTGGAGGAGGAGATGCTTTCTACCTCTTCTCGCGACGGGGACACTAGCATTGGTGGCCCACAGATCCGTCAGTAGCGGTGAGCTTTGGTCGACAGTTTCGAACGGCGGGGCAGAGGCCGACCCAAGCGGAACTGAAGCAGCACTCGAGGGACAAATTTTGGGGCTTGCGGAAGGCGACGATGGCTCCTAGACGCCAGAGCTGCGTCAGCAACGACGGCTTAACCTAGCGACACGCGAGTGGCGAGAGGAATACGAGGGCATGGGTGTCCATCGCCAGAAATTAGAGGCTTTTAGAGCCTCTCCCCCCTCTACCGGTTAGAGACCTCTAAAGGCCCTTCCTGCTAATTTTTAGGGGCCGTTCGCCTCCTGGGCCTCTTATTTTTAGCACAATAGGTCTTTAGAGGCCCAAAACTGTAACAGAACCGCCTTACTACAGAGACGATTCCGTTTCAAGATCTTTCTCGGGTGGCGACGCGCGCTGTGGCGCCCAATAGTACAGCATATGACAGAATAATATAGTTACAACAAGATCATAGATAGAGTACAGAGTTTTAGATAAATTTGAATTTAAATTACAAATCAGAGTTTTAAAAGTGTGGAAGCGAAAAAAAAGTTCAATAGTAATAAAATGGTTCGACGAGATACTTAAGATATAAATGTTCTCTCGCGACGATACATAGAAGCAGATCCGGTCTTGATAAGTGTCATGCCCACGACACTGTACCGGCAAGCAATAAAGTACTCCTTCTATGGACTGTAGGGTTCTCATTCGATGTTTCAAAATTCAGAAAACTGGTCACCCTGATCATCTGAAAAACTACAAAGAGCTACGTCCTAAGGAACTAATACTCAGTAACACTGACCCGTCAAAATGGCCATCTACAGCCGTCTCCTAGATATGCACAGGCTAAAGGTAGAGTTTATGTTACCAAAAAGCCAGCCTAAGAGTGGATCCTTATTTTTCAAATTTTAGCAGCAAGTTAAGTTGACATGCAAAATAATAAATTAAGTTTGCACTATAACTACAATAATCATGATTGTAATACAATTAATAATAATGTCATACAATAATATTGGACCTATTCATCATATTAATGGCTTCCAATAACGTTCTGGAGCAGCGATCAAGTGATACTCATTACTGTGAGGGGCAGCGACTCGAATCGATTTACATCCTGTAGGAGAAACCTATTTGCACGATCCATACGCGCTTCATGGAAGCCGCATGGAGCAACCTTTCGCTGTGGTACCGTAAGGTCTTTTGGGTCCAGACTCCCTCGAGAAGGGTTCCCTAACGCGATGCGCCCCGTGCCGCCATCCGTGGGTAGATTGCTCCCTCCTCTCAGCCCCAGTTCCACCAAAGAAGGGAGAAGGCTATGTTCCAACCAAGCAGTAGTCGTAGCTATATCAGTTTACTGGGCTCATAACTCCAGGATGCAAACAGTATGTTCAAACTTGACCTCATAGGACCGGACACGACGCAAGCCTTAAGTGACTCGGACGGGGCTACCTCCTTGAAGACAAGTTGTCCTTCCCTTTCCACCTAGTTGCCCCTCCGGTCTTCATTGTTATCCCATCCAAACTTTCCTTCAGCCGATATCATTCCTCAGTGATAATATTTCCTGGTCCATGAGTGGTCTCCGTACCACTCAATGAATAGTCATCCTAGATTAAGCAGAGTGACTACCGTCCTGAGGCTATTATCGGATAAAGGGAACCTACTGCAATACTAGATTTTCAAACAACTCCTATGAACTTAATGCATAGACAAGCCTACATCCCTAACTAGTGATAAAATAAAAATGTAAAAACTGGTGGGATGCACCAAGGCTTGCCTTGAGCTGAGTCTTGGTTAGCGGGATCACCACCCGATCCTTCTGGCTCCTGCTCCTATCCTGCCTCCATGTGATTCAACTCGTTATTTATATGATGCGAATGCGATGTTATGCATGAGAGATGATTCATGGCAGTCGATTCATAAATAATTTAATGCTATAAGATGTACAGGAGAGTTAGCATATTAGATAGGCGCTTTAGTGACATAGGGTCGATATAGCGGTAAATTTCCTTCATTGACTCTTGTAATTTAAGATGATAGCTATGTATAAAAAGCACGGTTATGTGATTGTCGATCGTGATCGATATAAGTGTGCAATACACAAGGCAGTGAGTGCTGACCAAAACGGTGTTTTCAATGTGTGGAGAATGTTATACTTCATGAACTAATTTCATATGATATCATGCTCCAAAGCACACTATAGGGTTAATTGGAAATATTAAAGCCACAAGACCAATGATTAATTTAGTATGGTCCAAGGTGATTTACATAATAGTAGTCAATATGTTATCATGCATAGTTATTTTATTATTAGAACCAGGCTAAACCTACATAAATCCAAATCTTCAGTTTATCAAACAGATGACAGGGTGGAAAAAGTTATAAAACAGTCACATGCACTGCAGAGGGTAAGTCACCAAGTTTCATGGTTTATGAACATGCAGAAAAGCCAATGTTGATTTAGCATCCTAAATACATTTTAATTCATATAGCAAGAAAAAGAAAAAAATGATTTTGAGTTTTTTTATGACATGCAATCATTGTACGTGTATATCTCAACTTCATTTTTCTAGCAAAGTTGATGCTACCTTCTGTTTTTCAGAGTTGTATTTATTTTGCTTTTGCATTTGCAGGAATTTGGAATGTGTTAGTTCATCATTGTTTTGTTTGGTAGCACACGGTCAAGCATCGGAGGACACATCTCACCAGAGGAGATACTTGGTGCAAGTCTGACAAGTGCAAGTCTGACAAAGGTTCAGGCAGGGGTGTTGCTCTACAGCCCCAGCAATCCCCTGCATGCTCCTCATTGTAAAGGCTGACATGGATCTGCAGATGGGCAAGGGAATCAGACCAAGCCAATGCCTAAAATAGCAAGGAACTCATCAAAACAGAGCTCACCGATGGTTAAAATAAAACTGCCGTTGAGTTCGTACAGCGGCCGGTGGCTCAGTTGGAAATCTGCACGAGAATGGTGTCATACGAGTGCCAATGGGAGTGAGCTAGCTTCAGATGTGGGGGACAGAACCATGTCTCACCGGAAAACAAATTCGCCGGCGTGGTTCCAGCAGTGTGGCTGGTCGAGTTCGGGAAGAAGGCCGTCGATCTACATGCCTGCTGCGGGACAGGGGAAAAGAGGGGCACCAGCAGCTGTGCAATGAGCCTGCGCACGCTACCATGGCATCGCTTGGCTGGGGAAGTAGCAAGGCAGCAGCAGGACCATGAACTTGTTCTGGTCGCCGGCAATGGCGGCGGGGAAAGTCGAAATCCGACGGATTGGTTTGACGAACTGCACATGAAGCGATTCAAATAGTTACGCAATGAAGACACGGAGATGTCTCTGCAAGGAAATTGGAAACGACTCACTGGATGCTGAGTATTTCACGACGAAGCGACGACTGTCCGTTGCATATGCTCAGAGAAGAAACTTTCGATTTGTTGGAAATGACCACAGGAGTGAGTTGGAGGGGATCTAGGAGCTGCTGTAGCTAGAGTTTGGGAGACGGGGAGGGACCGTGGCAACGGGGCGAGCTCGAGCTCTGAGCTCGGTAATGGCGGCGCATGGCGTGGTGACATGCACGAGAGGACACGTAACAGGAGGACATGTTTTGGCACCCTGGGTGTCATAGAACACATACTTCTGTTTATCTGAGGACACGTAACAGGAGGACATTAGCCCTGTCTTCTGCTGGTCACCAATCCCTGTCTACCGTCTCTTCGGCTTAAAGGAGACGTGGAGGACGCATCTTTATCTGATCCACATTGTACACTATATACTCGTTGTAAAGCAAGCTACCCTGCAACCACATAGCAATTTTTCACAGTTAGCACAGTGCTGGGTGTTCCGTGTGTTGGATTTGCATTAATAAAAAAAAACAGTGCTGAGACGGGAGGGAAATACGCATACCCTTTTGGAAGGATCCTCTTTCCAGTTTCCCAAAGGAACAACCACACCATCTTCGGTAATTTTTTATTCCGCTAAGTCAGGTCCCATTTGACCAATTCCTTTTGTACTGTACCAATAGAGTTGCAACCAGATGTTGGTGTTATGTTGAGTAGCAACAATAATAATTTCAGTTAAGCGTCTGCTATTAATCAATTCATACAGTGTGATTTCAGTAAACATTTGTGTACTTGATTCCATTATCAAAAGTGATTTCCAATCTTACATCCTTCTATTGGAAGTTAACGTCCAGAATTGATCAAAACAAATAGGAAAAAAAAACGTCCTATTACCAAAAGATTGTAATACAGTAACTGACCTCAGTTTCCCCTTGGGCAGGTTATCAGCATTGTGATCTCCACTGAGTAGCTCATTCATATCACCCAATGCGACCTGGTAAATTGAATTTATACCAACATTTGTAACACAAGATTAAATTCAACAAATAGCTTCAACAAAATTATTGGGCAGAACAAGGAATGATAATGATGCATACGTATGACAAACTGACCAAGTATAACAAACAAATAGCACTGAACTTGACATGAACAACGTACTACAAACATGCTTGAATGGATGTTATACAGCTCACTCAGACGTCACATAGAAGCAGCACACCGGGTCCAGATAAGCCTGAAGCGTGACAATAGTTTGCGCTCTTGGAAAACATATCAGCAAAGTAAACGCCCTTGCCAAACATGTAACCAGTAGTAGGTGCTTCAGAAAGCTCTCTCTCTCTCTCGAACTCTCTCCCAACAGCTACAGTAGAGAGGCAAAATCGAGGGCGATTTCTTTTCTGGCGGCGAGTCCGATGGCTCCTTCTCGTCTCCGGTGGCCGGTCCGGCGCCGGAGGTAGGCGGGGTCATGGACTCGTCGTCCGGATGTACATATCCCTCCATCGTCCCAGTCTCTTTAGGTCTAGGTAGTAGGGTTAGGGTTAGTTTTCTCGTTTCAACGTCAATGGAGATGGCGAGAGCTTTTGGAGCAGATACCATCCAGCTTCGGTCACCATGGGTGGGATGAGCAAGGGCGGCGTCTCTAGCACGGGGATGCGTGCAGGGCATCGGAGCCATATTGTTCTTCGTCTCCTCCGGACTGGGCGTCGTGGCGGTGTTCCGCGCCTCTGAGTCCGAGACCGCCACGAGCGTGTGGGCTTTTGCGGCACGGTGGGCTTGGCTGGCCCTGGCCATCTTGGTGGGGGCCCGCTACCTATTCGATGTTATCTCGCTCCTGTTCTTCATCGCGGCCGTGTGTCCTGGGTGCGTTGCTGAAGTGGCAGCAGCAGCGGCGCGACCATAGGAATAAATCTCCCAGCTCCCTCTGTATCGACGACGCTCCTTCTCCGGTGACGACGATGAGCTCGTGGAGCGGAGGCCTCTCTGGGGCCCTAATCAGGAGAAGTTGACCCAAGTAGGCAGTGGTGAGGATTCATCTCTGTTCTTTTTAGGTCTTTGTTTCGTTGGTACCTCTCAACGCGTGGAGACACAAAAGGATTACGACGCTCCTCGTCGTGCTTCGGATCTCTCGAAGGACGCGGTTCTTTTAGCTGCGTTAGGTGTAGATTTGGTCGTGTGTCATATGTGGTGTGTGTTTGATCTTTTTTACACGAACAGATACTACATTTGTACTCAGTTTTGAGAGGTTCAAAAAAAAAGTAGTAGGTGCTTCAGGGGGTGCAATTCTCAAACCTGGGAGAGTAGCATCATCAAATCAAGCGTTCACTAAGTTGTTCAATATTTAAAGAGTAAGGCAGCATAAGCTGAGTACGGCTTAGTAAAGAAGTAACATTCATTTTTAGTGCAATGAAATAATAAAAAAAATGAATATAAACAAGAGTAACAAATGTGCAGAAAGCTCAAACTTAACTGATTTGAAATGAAGCATCAATTGCTTTTCACAATACACCCAAAGATGTTTTTTTTTTGGGAAATACAGTAGGGGAAGCCCCCTACTGTGGTAATAACACCCAAGATGTATTATGAATAGGATATAGCAATGCGTGAATTATGAACTGTGAAGAAACAACAGAGTGAATCTAGTGGCAATATTGATGGTTTCAGATAGCATGACTCACCCTGAGAGAGGATCCCAGCCCAGTTACTCAAACGAGAACCATGCCACAAAAGCATCTTATTTCCTGCATTAGCAAACTGCTTGAACATTCTGAGAATTAGTCCCTTTTTAAATATAGAATTTAGTTTGTGTAAACTGTAAATGTAAGATATTAGAAAGATAAGGAAGATCTTATCACCTTCTCAAATCTCTCTGTTTCACCATGTCTCAACACCTTAAATACTTGCATTATGTCCACGGTATAACCAGAGTGTGTTTTGCCATGGGTATTCATCAAATAGGTTTTTTTATCTGGATAACATATATTATTGTAGATTGGTTAAAACCTTTTGGATGGACATTTGAAAAAAGCATAAGATACAAAAAGTAAATTCATTCTACCACTCTGTGTCAATTGATGATTATCAAAACTCAAACTCAGACACTTCATTTGGGAAAAGGTTACAAATGGACAGTACTAAGTAACATCTTGAAACATCAGCTATAGACTGATTTACATGTAGATAATCAGAAAAATTACCATAGAATATTCTTCTGAATCAACTTCAACAGGTGCAAAGTCACAATGAAGTTGCTTGTATCGAGCATATAGTGGATCATCCTACATTTCAAGGCTTGGCATGGTTACATTTCAACATGTATAACTGTATACAATTCACAAGGATAATTTGGTTCCTTTAATCATTCAGTGTCTATAAAAGGGTAATATGAAATCATTTGATTCACTGTAGCAATAAGTTGGAATTCCATGTTTTTAAGTAGAGCAAATTTTAGAATCCTAGATAACTTTGTGAGAGTACACACGTTTTGACAACACGAATGAAAGATTAGATATTCCGGAGGTGGGAAGTGCAAAAAGAATACCCACGTAAAGCGAGAAAAATCATCAACCATTACAAGACCATATTTGTTACCACCAATGCTTATATAGGAGATGGGGCCGAAAAGGTCCATGTGCAACATCTCCAATGGTCTTGTGGTTGTCATCATGTTCTTGGAGGGATGTGAAGCTCCAACTTGCTTTCCCGCTTGACATGCACTATAAATTCTATATTTCTCAAAACACACATTGGTTAGTCCTATGATGTGGTCGCCCTTTTGGAGTTTGTGAATATTTCTCATACCAACATGAGCTAGCCTTCTATGCCACAACCATCCCATGTTGGACTTTGCTAATAAGCATGTACCAAGTCTAGCTTCATTCGTGGAGAAATCCACAACATAAAGATTTCCTTTAAGCACACCCTTAAAAGCAACCGAGCCATCACTTCTCTTATAGACGGTCACACCATATTTGTTGAATAAGAAATCATAGCCCATTTTACAAAATTGCGAAATGGACAATAGATTGAAGTCAAAGTGATCAACAAGCATAACCTTATAAAGTGAATACGAAGGAGTAAGAATAACTTTACCATAACCTAGTACTTGTCCCATTTCATTGTCACCAAAAGTAATGTACTCATTTTTGTTTTGACTTGGCTCAAATGACTTGAACATCTTTTTGTCTCTGGTACATATGATTGGTGCATCCACTATCAATCATCCAACTTGACCCTCCGGAGACATAGTCCTACAAAACAAGTTAAGCTTTGTTTTTAGGTACTCAAATTTGCTTGGGTCCTTTCACATTAGTCACAAGTGCTTTGGGCACCCACACACAAGCCTCTGGCCTCTTGTTGTGTGGTTCAACATATTTGGCAAACACACGACCATGCATGTTTCTCATGAGCACATATGAAGCATCAAAGTCATGAAAGAGTGCACAAGTAGCATTAGGCATATTAGCATGAGAATCATTAACAAAACAAGAACGGTTAGTGTTCATGTTCTTGACTTGCTTCTTTTGGTAAGATCCTTCCTTGATGAACTTAAGGAATTCCTTTCCATTCTTGTTCTCCCTAGCATTGTGCTTGTCACCTTCAACATATCCAATGCCATCCATGACATTTGGGTGCCTAGAATATGAGTATGCACCTCTTGCATACTTTGCCTTTTCATCATCAACAATATTTTTCTCATGTTGTATTTTGCTTTCAAGTGACTTCACTTGCTTGTTCAAATCATCAATCAATTTGACATTAGTAACACAAGTATTAACATCAATATTATAGCACCTCTCACATCCATTGCTAGTGTAGGCATGAGAGGAATTATTGGTGGAGGATGTGAAGATTGAAAGTATCTTATATTGTTCTTCAAGAGACTTATGAGTCTTTTCCAAATCCTCATATTTCTCTTGAAGTTCATCTTTTGTGCTTTTAATACTTTCATATGAGGTTTTAGTTTCATTGAGAGACTTGATTAAATTTTCATTTTTCTTCCTCTCATCTTTTAGGAGCTTCTCTAATTCAAGGTTTCTTTTCTTTTTAAGAATAAGAAATTCTTCTTGTTTTTCAAGAAGCTCCTCTTGCCTATCATTTTTTTCCTTTTGTCTTTCAAGCAATTCCATAAATTCAAGTATTTTAGGAAGTGAAGCATTAACATCATCATCATCATCACTACTACTAGCATAAGAGGAACACTTATTTTTAGATTTTGATACCTTGGATCCTCTTGCCATGAAGCACTTGTGAGTGTTGTCATCATCATCATCACTCAAGCTTCCAAATAGAGAGGTGTTGGTGGGAGTGACACCAATGGCAAGTGTAGCAATGCCTCCCTCATCCGAGTTGGATTCAGAGGAGGAAGATGATGAAGAAGATGAGTCATTGGAATTTCATTCTTGGCTAATGTGAGCTTCACCTCTTCTATGTTTTTTGTACTTCTTGTCTTTCTTGCTATGTTTGTCTTTCCTTCTTTCTTCCTTGTTCTTCTTCTTAGGACATTCCACAATGAAATGTCCTTCTTCACCACATTCATAGCAAGTTCTATTTGACTTTCTTGCTTTGCCTTTGTCATAGCTTTTCTTCTTGTAGACATCTTTTTTAAGGAATGACTTAAATCTTCTCACAAGCAAAGCCATCTCATCATCACTATCTTCATCACTAGAATCAACCATTTTCTTTTTCTTCTTCTTGTCCTTCTTTTCATTAGTCTCATGAAAGGCTTTGAGAGCTATTTCTTTATTCTCTTCTTCACCTTGTCCCAACAAGGTGTTCACTCTTTTTGCTTCTTCATCTCTTTCCTTGTAAGTGAGCAATCTCCCAAGTACTTCATTTTTACTAAAGTTCTTGAAGTTTTCTTTCTCTCTAACAAAGTCATAAGCATTTTGATTCCATGGTTGCAAAGCAAGAAGCAACCTCTTGTTGACCTCAATGGTGTCAAGTTTGATTCCTAGAGCTCTTCTCTTGTTCACAATTTTCATAAGCCTATCATGAACTTCTTGTGGCCCTTCACCGGCCTTCTTAATGAACAAGTGTACTTCCCTCTTAGGATGTCTTATCTTGCCTCTCTAACACCCTCGATCCCTTCATAGATGACTTCAAGTTTCTTCCAAATGTCATGAGCTTTCTTGATTCCTATCACCTTTTCATACTCTTTTGGTGATAGGGCGGAAACAATGGCGGATGCGGCATGATCATTGTGATTGAGCTTGATCTCATCATTAGTGGTTGGGTTTTCTTCATCTTCCAACTCAAAACCTTGCTTCACAATTTTCAAGATCGGTCTTCCCATGGACTTCAAGTATAGTTCCATTCTATACTTCCAATGATCATAGAATGTGCCATCAAAGTGTGGTAGTTTTCCGGATCCACTACCAATATACTCATTTTTTAGTTTGCCATAGTTGAATTGCATGTTGTTGTATCTAACTTCCGACTCATCCTTGTTACCCTCGGTCCTGGCACCGGATGTTTTCGGTGTAGTTTCTTTTGGTTTTTCCATATGCTTCGGCATTTATCTTCAAGCGGTTAAGCCTTCAAGAAGATCCTGCTCTGATACCAATTGAAAGTTGCCTAGAGGTGGGGGGGTGAATAGGCAAATATCCTATGAAATTAAACTTAAACAAATTTATCAGTTGGACCGGTAGTGCCGCTGGTTGGGATCGGCAGTGCCGATGACCACTGTCGGTGCTGGATCGGCAGTGCCGATGAGATAACAATAAGTTGCCAAAATTAAAACTAAGCTGATTTTGCAGTTACTAAGTGGATAAGTGACTACAACAATAGTTGAAAGGAAGCTCTATAACAATAAGAGACAACTAAACAAAGGCTATACAAGTAGATCTAGTAATTTAAGCAAATACAAGAACAAACCCTAGAGCATGAATAAATAGACAACAAGTAAAAGAAGAAGCGCACGGAGACACAAGATTTGTCTGAAGTTCGGGCTCAGAAAGAACCATACGTCTCCGTTGAGAAGTCCACAAAGGACCGGGTCTCTTTCAACCCTATTCTCACTCAAGCGACCACAAAGATCGAGCTCAAGTTCTCCACTATCAATTCCCTTGTGGGAGGGTAATACAAACTTCCCGAGGCGTCACCACATAAGTTGGGAGCTCTATGGGCACCGCTAACCGTCTAGGAGCAAAGCTCCAAGAGTAACAAGCACAAGTCACAAAGATGATTAAATCAAATGCTCAAGAGTGGAATGATGCTCTTTTCACTAGAAAACAATGGCTCACTCAAACCCTAGCTCAAAGAATGAAGTTTTAACTTGGAGAGGGAGAGTGAAGCTCAAAAAGTGCCAAATGATTTTTGGGTTGGAGAGATTGGACACGAAGTGGGGTGAGAACCTTTTATACAAAGAGCTCAAAAAGAGTCATTGGCCTGACTGGACGCCCCGCACCGGCACTGCCGATCGAGTCATCGGCTTTCTAACACACTGACATAGAACTGTAGGCAAGAAATTGGCCCGCACCAGCACTGCCGTTCAGAGCATCGGCACTGCCGGTGAGGCAGCCACAGAGAAGACAAGTGGTCTCTGGAGACCTTGACCGGCACTGCCGATCAAGCAGATCGGCACTGCCGATTGCAGTCAGCCAGAGAGCAAGGAAAAACAGTCTCTGTGGAGAGGGGACCGGCACTGTCGATCAGGGGAACCGACACTGCCGATGAGCTACAGCCAAAGCCAGAGAAGGAGTGGCTCTCTGGAAGCCATGACCGGCACTGCCGATCAGTGAGACCAGCACTGCCGATGAGCTACAGCTAGAGAGCCAGAGATATCTGGACTCCACAGCACCTCTGGGAGGGAGGATCGGCACTGCCGGTAAGGGACACCGGCACTATCGATGAAGGCAAAAACAGAGGACGACATCAGTGATTTTTATAGGAAATTTGAGCATTTAACTTTACCACACTTTGTAAATTATACCCCTCTTAATAGTACGGTTTACCTATACTCAAGAGATAAAAATAAAAACTCCATGATCTTCATTCTTGGGTAGATTTTAGACTTTCAATTTGAGATAAATGACCATCTCCTTTTCCCTTTTGTGTCAATACCTTTCATTCATCAATTTGAGATAGTCATCTACACACATGCTCAATAAAAACATTAGTCCATTCTTAATTATATTAACGCCAATTACCAAAATAAAATTAGAGGCCTAGATGCACTTTCAAGATGGCATGCAAATTTCCCTCAGTTTCAAGATTAAACACATTATACAAGAGATCAGAACATAAAGCTTAACACATACTAGAATGTCAATTAACAGTTAAACAGACCTATCAAGGCCCAGATCTGTAAAGATTCTTAAAATGATCACTAATTCAGTAATTCGTACCCCTAACAGAATATTTTTAAATAGTTTAATAGAAATAAGCAAAATACAGTAGTTTATTGCTATAATGTAGTTGACTGCAATTTTGACTTGGCACATTACTTTTTCCAACTACTGCAACATCTACAAATTACTATTGACAAATAAAAATTACTTAACATATAAACATATCTGTTGCAACATGCAAGGGTCAAAAAATATGCAGGATGCGTATATTATTATTGCAACATACAAAAATGAATATTTAAATATATTTTTAAACTGTGAATATTGTAATATTACAATTATATTAAGTGAAGCATATGCAAAAGTAAGAATTATTGACTCATACAAACTACAAAGTACAAAAGTATCTATTACAGCATATTAAAAGGATTACTGCAACATATAGTGGTACCTATTACAAGATATAGCGTAACATATAAAAAATGAGACAAATAGTTACTAATGCAATATCCAAAATTACTAATGCAACAAATGAAGACTGAGATATGCAGAATGTGAGTCGACTGAGAACTAGCAAATTTCTAGTATATTACCATTTCCAACTTAGCTTTAAGTTTCTGAGAAGTGTCAATAATGAATTCACCTGTCAAATGTAATACATTTGTTAGAAGGGCCAGTGCCTAAAAGGATACCCAACATGGTGCTGGATATAATATATCATACTAAAAGGCCAATAATCTTGAAATTCAATACTCACACATCTTTCTAGAACCAGAGTCATGAGGAATCACAGTGTAGAATTCTCTGCAAGCACATGCAGCATAAACATTTCAGCAAATATGAAGTTTTCAATTCTAAAAGGACAAAGCTCTATTGAATCATCTAAGCTCTCTGTGGAAGATGTCAGCCATAGCACAGCTGTCATCAAATCTGATAAAGAAATGGTGATGTTGCCAATAACATGTGCACTGGCAAACAACCATATATAAGTCCATAATCAATCATATTATGATCTAGAAATCTTTGCGACCAGGCCAAGGGGACTCCCATCCCCTGGTTGGCTTCGTATTCTCAAGGCAAATCTGATTCGAAGTCCTACATGAGGTTCATCTACAGCAGGCTACCTAAGGAGCATGGACTGACATCAAATTCCGAGACAAGTGCTATGAAGGCAATCGACAGGCAATGAAGGAAAGGTTTTAGCTACCGGTCATTTCGTGCGACCTGGCTTATCTAATAGCATCAGAAAGGGTACATGTTCAATAGGGATTATCCTTGCACGAGATTTGTCAGGATGTTTTTCTGTAGTGAATGGGCGCGCAATCCACATTATTCCCTGTTGTCTTAAGCTGGTTTCTGATGTAAGCCGTTCTAAACTAGTCTACGGTGCATAATTTTGCCTTTTAATATGGGTGAGTGGGATAGAGTGTTTAAACCTTCATGTATGTTGTTTTTTCACTGTTTTTCAATGTATAGCACGCAGCACCCCTGCATGTTCAAGAACTATCATAATGACCAGACAATTTCATTGCAAAGTAACAAGTTGTACAACTGATTTTTCGAATGTTGTCTGCTATTAAACTGTTCCCGTGACATTTTCTAATAATAATAATAATTCCCATGACATGTTAATAAATAGAAGGCACTCTATTAAATTTGAAATGATAGTTACTTAAAGTTCAACGGTGTAATGAATGGAAAACAATACGTATATAAAGACTGTAAAAATAGTCAACAGAATGTCAACCAGCCATCAAATGTTAGTCATATTCAATATTTGCAACTAATAAAAAAGCCTGCACTCACCCTGTCAATTCCTCAAGCTGTGTCCTGTCTGCCGTCGAAATTACATTGGAGATCCTCTTCAAAACATCATAACCCTGTGGGAAGCTCAGAAACGTCATTATGAAAACAAAGTGAAAAGGTAGCCGAAGATTGGTAAGACAGGTTCACTTTTAATGCATACAATACTGACGTTTACATTTCACTGAGTTTTTTTAGTACAGTGTATTTTAAACTATTTACATTCCATTGTCAAGATGCAACCTAATGTTAATTTTTACTATCTAATTAGACACGTATTAAGTGCATGCTGATATTCTGAATAAAGAAAAATCAATGCAGCTTACCTTAAATATTGTGGCTTTGCTTAGCTTTCCAAGGGGAAGTTTATCAGCGTTATAACCTGAGTCGTTAGGCAAGATGATTCAGTAAAGGAATGAACAGCATTAGTATACTTTTAGAAACAAAAATACAAATTGAGGGACAAGATAGGACACAAAATTGTCTGCTCAGTTTTCTTACCGTGTTAATTCAGCTTCACTATTTTAGCAGATGATCATTTTTCGTTTTTTGAAGAATCCTAACAGATGTTTATTAACCATGAAGAAGTCAGCCACAATTCCTCATTGTAGAATCTAACATGCATTAAATGGACAACATCATAAAACTTCTGAAGGCCATCATACATCATTGAAGATTTTTTGAGGTAATAATGTCTGAATAAGTAAACAATAACATCCAAGTAGCTACCTATAAACAGGCTAGTATATATGTATGTAACCACCTATAAACAGGGGCTAGTGTTTTCCCAACCACTATAAAGGACGACAGCAAAAGGTAATTTTACCTATTTCCACCATTTGCTGCTTCATCATGCTAATATTGCAGATCAGGGATATGAATTGTGCAGTTCGAGTTTCAAGTTTTATCTCTTTTATTAGATCAGCAATGGATCTTTCCTTTTTAGTCTTATGCTGCACAGAAAAGAGAAAAACAAAGGATTAATAGTGTCGCGCTCAATTATTTCAAACCAGTTTCTAAGTAAAACTTACAGCTTCCTTGTCAGTTTCACCATAATCCATTTCAAGCCAGGCGTATTTGTTTGTGTAATATTCGAATCTCTTGCGATCAGGCCATTTGTTATGAGTCTTCTCGTAAAACTTGAGCATAAAATCATGTATTGCCTGGTATCTTGTCGTAAATGGGCCTTGTAGCTTACCATGACCTCGTGTCCCAATTCTCCCCCATCTACTGTAAACCATGAAGCTTCCACCAGCATCAGGTTCTGCAACAATACGAAACAGTCAATGCGCCATCTAGTATCACCATGCCCCATCATTATATTCATGGATTTGAACCCATGTACCAGAGCCCGAACAGGTACCATATATTTGTGCGTTCACACTTGAAAAAGGATGTAGTAAAGAATATGAGAGCAGATTGGGAAGCATCTAACATGTCCAGAAAGCATGATATGGATCAAATTCATATCACCTAGTTGTTGAATATTTCAAATAAATTGAAGAAACGCATTTGCAAAGAAATACAAAAATAGAGTGAGCAAGTAATTTGCAGGACAAACCTAAAACTTGAATGATGTAAAATTTATTATTGTTGCCTCCAACATTTGTCTGGTTCAAGGTGGCATCATAGATCTCATCATCCTGTAGACAGACAAGCCCACGTAAAAATCTGGTCCATAATTTGACAAAAAAAAATCTGACCCGTGGAAAAATCAATTTTAAAATTGAAAATACGCGGCATTCCATGAAAAATACTTCTCCATGAAAAGATATATAGTTGGTTACATGGACAACGCATAATTGACATTGCTTCCCGACTATACTTGACCGTTGCCAAGAGGAATACCAAGAAGAGGACTGTGGCAGAAGCATTCAATGAGCATTTGTGGCTTCAAGATGCAAGAGGAGCTTCTTCAGTCGGTGCTTTGGGTGAGTTTCTAGCTCTTTGGGACATTATATGGGATTTTTCTCTGCAGCCCGACACAACAACAAAAATGGCCTGTAGCAGCGGTTGAAAAGGCACTGTAGCGGTAGGCAGGTCACCCCGCCGCTACGCAAACGCAGCTACAAATATGCGTTTATAGCGGCGGGTGGTCTATCGCCTAAATAAACCGCCGCTACAGACACATTATTAGCGGCGTTTGAAGATGTCAACCGCCGCTATTGTTAGTCATTAGTAGAGGCGGTTGACATCATCAACCGCCACTACTGTTGGCTATTAGTAGCGGCGGTTGACAACATCAACCGTCGCTACTTGTTATTTTCCAAAATAAAATAAAATAAAATTTAGCAAATATACAGAAATCACAGATTCTACATACACAGAAATTTACAAATCTCATCATAGATATTTACAACATCTCATCATAGGTATTTACAATCTCATCACAGATATTTACATCTCATCATAGAATATATACAACATTGTCATCAAAATATTCAATCGAGCTTACAAAATGTTTTATATGAACCCTAATGCATAGTCATCATCTTTTTTCGACACATTAGGCTCATATGGTGCTCTTGAACCAGCCCACTCCTAAAGGGACCTATGTTTTGTTGCTAGTTCACTGTTTGAGTCAAAGCACTTCCCTTCTGGACTAATTACCTCTCTCAACATAAAACGACAAAGAGAAGCTACAACTAGATACATGACATTTGTACTCAAGTGAACGCATGATTCAGGAATTATACCCTTTTTGATCGCGTCATTCCTTTTTACCTTTGCAGCCCATTCTCTTTTTGACCTTGTGGCTTTCTGTGTCACATGAGCAGAGTCCTCAATGATATGGTCCAGGTAAAATAAAATAGACATAAACAAAATTAACTTACCTCTTGTTGAGACTCCTTAATGATATGGTCCAGATAAGTAGAAGTGTCAGCCGAGAACACACAAGTGTAGTAACCATAATGCACAATTCCTCGTATTTATTTATTGCACTATAAAGTAGAGAACATAAGTTCATTACACCTACGATAATTATATGAATGGATAGTACGATAAAAACGTATATAAGATGCATATAAGTCTTACCCAAAACTTATGATGGAAGTACATCTTCTTTTTCCTTATAGGATGACATGCCCCGCCGGCTACGACATATTTTTCGTAAGCACTGCGCGATCGACAAAAGCTTATCAGTAGATAATATTAACATCATCAAATCATACACACGTAGACCAATTTCTTACCGATCTATGACTTCCAGAATGTCATCATAAAAGTTCTTGTCGTAGTCCAGGCTGTCAAGCGATAGAAGGTACCCTTCTTTTAGAAATATCATCAGACAGATCCAATGATTGCTACAACAATGTTTATTATCAATAAGTTAATTATGATTGGATTTAATTTTAACATAGGATACATAACGAAGGCAGTAGTTATCCAACTTACTTGAAGTTGTAAGGGGCCATAATACACTCTCTATCTTGCCACTTCATGAAGCAGTCGTACAAGTAATTTGCAACATAAGTCCTTGCTTCTGTTGTCAAGACCGTCTTCATTTCCGTAAGCTCTATCGGTGTCTTATTCGGATAATTTTTCGGATTTACCGTTGGGTTGATCGAACTTTGGTTGATCCGGCTTGGGTTGATATAGGTCACCCTCCAATCTTTTCTATTGGTCTCCTTTCTTTAGAAAAAGGAGTTCATGCTACAAAAAAAAACATAAGATAATATATGGAATTATGCTTGAAATACAAAGTAGATCGAACACGACACTTACATCCACCACAAGGTGATGAAGGTGACGTCCATCATGTCTAGACGAAACATCGAGTGGACATCCTCCCAAAATAGGTATAAGATTTGTTCATCATCTTCGTTGAACACCTCTTTTGAAATCCTACAAGTGATTTCGGTGACCCCTTCCTTCGACGCCATCATGTACTAGTTGTGCAACTTTCATATCTCCCATGGCAGGTTCTTGTACATGTTATTTGATATAAGAGGTTTACCGAGTATAAATTTCGGGTAGTCCACATCGTTCATAGGATTCTCCAAAATTTGATCATTGTACGATAATACATCTCGAGGATCTTCTTCTTACAAGACGAGCTTGCCGGTGCTTGCTAGACGTTTTTTTAATCCAGCCAAGTACTTATCAACATCACTTTTTGCTTTTGGGTCCTTTGGCTCTTTGTCAAATCTGGTAATCGTCTGTGGGATTACTAAAGCCTTGACGACAACTGGTGCAGGCTAGACTTGGATTACCGGAGCCTAAACTTGAACCGTCGTAGCAGCTGTTGATGGAGGCTCGACTTGAATTGCCGTAGACTGGACTTGAATTGGCGGAGCCTTGACGACAACAGGAGAAGGCTCAACTTGAACACTCTGTAGAAGAGGCTCGTTGTCACTATAGATTATAGGACTATGAGTCGAGTCGGCTTCCGTATAAGGAGATTGGAGCTTGTTTCCCGAGGTTGCCACAGACATAGGAGACGGTTGTCCACCTGTATTGATTGGCTGGCTCACATGAAAGGACCGGTGCCCAGACAACGGGGGTGGAGAAACTCGTGGTGAGAGGACAACATCACGGCGTTTCCAAATAATGAAAGAGCCGAGGGCATCTTGAGGAGTTTCTACACCCACCTCTGGTATTAGGCATTCGATCTCGTTGTCCTCATAGTCAGGTACTATTTCTGACACGGTGACATGCACGTAACCTGGGGGGGTATCCCTGTTATGGAGCATCTCTCCTGGAAATGCCGTGTCGGATGCAACCTTCATTGTCTTCCCCTTGTAACCAAATGGCACATGCAACTCGCAAGGAGTATCCTCAGTGATGTTCCCTATTTCTTATTGCATAGGGACTGATGGTTGACCGGAGACGGATGGTTGCGTGGAGACGGATGGCTACGTGGATGTGAACGAACCACGTAAGAAGGCATCCATCGCAGCCTGTAGGTTGGGGGTCCAAACGACCGCTTTCTTTGTCGATAGCAAACATAAGAAGTTGTCGCCCCCAATCCTCCTTGGCTTTATCTTCTCGCTCTTTCTTGTGCAATGTATGCTTCTTGTAGAGGTGTGAGGATGTTTCAGAGAAACCTTCTTTCCATGTTGCCGATGATGACATTCCTCGTACCCGACCACCATGTTCTTTGGTCCCAATAGCCTTCGCTAACTCATCCTTGTGATACTCCGGTGTAAACAGACCAACCTCCGTCTGCATCGTGATGGGACCTTTCAAGGCTTGCACGACCTCAACTGTCGCGGCATCCTTCACAATAATCTTTCCTTCATCGGTTAACTCAGAGCAACACAGTGAACTCTTTACCACATCCCTTAGATTCATCATATAATGGATCCTTTGATGCTTTCTCTATTCTATGAAAATTATCAAGCCCTTTAGTTATACCGGCATTGATCAACACCTACGGCTCAATGTGACACAACAACTATTCAACATCAAAATCAGCTTCACCAGGTGAATCCATCGCATCCGCACCAGACGAATTGACAACCTCGACTTCAACTTCAATATGCTCATCAAATTCCATATCGAGCATACTGTTCTCATCATGTTTTGTCCATCTCGTGTACCCCTCAACAAAACCCCTCCGCACCAAGTGTGACTTTATTACTTCTATATCATTCCACAGCTTCTGATTCTTGCAATCAAAACACGGACAATATATATCAGTCGTCCGTTCACGTCGAGCATGTTGCGCGACCGCTTCGATGAATTTAGAAACTTCTCGCAAAAATATTGGACCCGGTCTTGGTGCCTCGTACATCCAAGATCTATCCATCGCGAACGACCTTGAACGGAAACCCAAAAATTATTAAAATTCATTAATTAATTATGTGTGACAAAAAATTTAAACAGTCACTATATATATATATATATATATATTGAATATTACATGAAGTGAAAATATTATGCAAGGTAAAATCAAACAAACATCAAATTATTTTATATATTATTTAAATTTTATCACCATCTATCCAAAAAATATTTGAAATTAATTAATAATAAAAAATTTAAATATTCACTAAATATAGAAACATTGAAATATAATATATATGAAGTGAGAAATATTATGCAAGGTAAAATGAAACAAACATCAAATTATTTTATATATTATTTAACTTTTATCACCATCTATCCAAAAAATATTAGGAATTAATTAATAACAAAAAATTTAAATATTCACTAAATATACAAACATTGAAATATAATATACATGAATTGCGAAATATTATGCAAGGTAAAATAAAACAAACATCAAATTATTTTATATATTATTTAATTTTTATCAAGAAATATAAAATAATTAACATCCCTCTTGCCCTAATACTACCTTCTCTCTCTTCTAAAAACCAAACTAGATCTAGATTCCCATTGATATAAAATAAGCTATATATAATAATTTTTTTATGTAGTAATGAATAGAGATGATGTATGCCTTCATAAACTTCAACTATAACCCAACAGAACCATCCAAATCAAACGAATTTAGCTAAAATTTGATGAAAACTTAACAAACTTAAAACCCAAAATTCTACTTGATTCCAAAATGAGAGCACAAAAAACTTATGGGATGAGTTCCCCTTACCTCAAAGATCAAATTTCTGCCCAAAAAACGAACTCAAAACCTTCCGCCCTTGATTTTCGTGATTTGCCCAAATTTTTGGGCCGCCACCGTTCGAGTGAAACGGAGAGCTGTCGGAACGAGATATTTATAGCCTGGGCACTTTGTAGCGGCGGTTGGAATTATCAACCACCGCTACTATGCACTAAATAGCAGCGGTTGACATTGTCAACCGCCGCTATAAACCTGGACCATTTATAGGTGGCTCTGTAGCGGCGGCTTAAACGGTGGCAGGCCCCCCAGGCTCTGTAGCGGCGTCCCATTTTGGGCCGCGCCGCTGTGGCCTTTGGGCTGCCACCGCTACAGAGCCTATTTGTGGTAGTGCGAGGCTGAGGACAAACACTATTGACGGCTCTGTTCTTCGGGCAATATTCAGCGAAGTTAGCATATACATATCTTTTCCTAGAAACAACCCAATCTAGACCATGAGAGCGAACTTGGCAATCTTGGGCTCTCAGTAAATGCAAGTTCTTCCTATGGCTTGCGGCGCATGATAGGTGTTGGACGGCGGATCGGCTAGCTCGTCGAGGTTTGGATTACCTAGAGAAGTGCATTCTGTGTGATCAAGAACATGAAACAATCAATCATCTCTTAATGGCCTGCCCCTTTGCACGACAATATTGGTACACGGTTTATCTCAGGTCGGCCTACAAGTTGTAGCTCCCCAATCGATGGACACAGTATTTGATGAATGGTGGGAGAAGGTGTGGCGCGCCGTTCCGGGGCAACAAAAGAAGGGTTTCAACTCGTTAGTCGTGCTGGGAGCATGGATCATCTGGACACATCGCAATGGGTGTATGTTCGAAGGACTGACTCCAAGCTTGCCTCGGGCAATCATGGCTGCAAACGATGAAAGACGTCTTTAGGAGATGGCAGGAGCACGCGGCCTGTCTTCTTAGAGTGTTGTGTTGGTCGTTTGTTAACCAGTAACAGGGGCGTGTGTGTGTTGTATGGTTTCGTGTCCTATTTTTCTTCTTAATATAATGAGACATTATGCACCATTGACCAATACCAATCTAGCTGTTGCAAGTACCAATACTAAGAGGAGACATTATGCACATATCTTTGGAATAGCCTTTCAGTCTATGACAGAATCAGTTCCTCTACATCGAATACCACAGATCATATTTAAAAACAAAACTGAACACAACAGAATTCATCAGACAGTGAGCGTGTATATTTATAAACAAAAAACAACATAATTCATCAGGAATTCAACAACTTATGAGAATTCAGTGCTTGGCATGAACAACAGGAAATGGTCTAAACTGATTTTCATCATGCAAAAAAACAAGTTTTGTTCTAAGTTCAACTAATGTGCACAACGAGTCAGAACTACATGAAGAGTGATTCAAACTAGAGTGCAGAAACCCAAAGTAAACAACAAGTAGAATAAGAATAAGAGGTAAAAAAATTGGCACACCACTTGCAAGACATGATAAGCCTTTTTTATATGGTCAGGTATGTACTGATCCAGCACTGCAGCGCCCTTCTTGGTGGCCTTAACAATCTTCTCCTTTTTCGCCTTCTCATCAGCTTCCCCATCACAATCTGCACCAGACAGACGAACAAACACGTTCAATCCATTTCTTTAATGGATAAGAAAAAGGCACGGGTCATTTTTTTTGTGTGTGTTTTTAATGGCTACATAAAAAAAAAAAGAAACAGATCAACAGACCTTTCGCAACGGCAGTTGCACAGGCCGAGAGCAACCTCTGGAGGAGCTCCTTCTTGCTCCCCGTAGCCGCGAGTCCCTGTGCCTTGGCTAATCCCTGCAGATGACGGTACCCCATGCCACGTAACTTTGCTGCATCCAATGGCGCACCACCGCTGCCCGCGTCACCAGCCCCTTTCCTCTTCCTTTTGTCCGCGCCGTCCCCTTTGCTATCAAAGATAAAGTGACCACGGTCGCGGCTGCTGCAGCCACCGCGTCCATTTGCTCCTTGCGGATTGAAGCGTCATCGAGCCCCTGTACCTGGTGAGGAAACGGCCTGCAGTTACGATCACAAAAACGAACTCGTATGCATAGAGAGGATTACGCAGAAGATTGGAGGGATTGCATGCGTAGCGAGTAGTAGCTAGGGCGAGTTGGATCATTTATTACCGGGAACCAAGTAAGTAATTAACAACTCTTCCGCACTGAGGATGCGGTGGCATTGGAACTCACCGTGGATGAGCCTGAGAGAGGCAATGCACTGATGAGTCGGCGGCCGAAGGGCTGAGGGGCGGGCACTGCACGTCGCACCAAGCTCCGGAGAGACGCGGAGAGCAGCATCTGCACGGCCGCGGTCGTCCTGCTCCGATCCTTGAATATGATATCAGGGCCGTGAGTATGAAGAAACGTCTCTTGCTTCGATCGTTCTCGAGCAGGGAACGTTCAGGAAAACAATATATGATGGGTAATAGTAGAATGAAGCGATCTAGCATGGGAAAACAGTCATTTGCATCCACGAGAAAGGAATTATCCAAATACTGTCGTAAAGAAGAGACCCACTCGATTAGTAATGGGTCCCCAGAAGGAAAGAAAGGAGGCGTAAGAATAAAGGATTTCAATTTGGACTCCTGAATCAAATCCAAGTGGCTTTTATATGATTTTTTGTTCCCTTGCTAATTTGACGATACTCCTGCAGCTCCAGTAACTTTGGCCAGGTTGTTGTATATGCTTATATTATAATACTGGAAAAAATATTCTCAATTTCATCAATGCGATGTTGATCATCAACTCATAGAGAAGCTACGGGACTGGTGGAGAGAACGTCAGGGCATGGCGAGCTTTTCCCCTCTCCTGACTCTTGGCACATCAGATAGCATCAGTATCCTACTCTAGCAGCAGCAACTGTAATCGTAGATACATCCTGTGCACACCAAAATTGAGACGTGGGCAAGAGCGAAGAGACATCCTTTCATACATCATGTCTCAAAAAGAAACGGCCCAACAAGGCAACAGACTCCTCGTACCTGTAGTGTGAGCTCGTCCGCTTGCCATGCATACAACGAAAACAATATAATAATAATAATACAGAACAGAGAGCTACAACCCTGGAGTATAAACTCAGCTGCCGATCGCATAGATTACATAGAGAAAGGTTAGATATAACCGCATCGACATAGATGGATTGTGTCGGTTCATATCTACATCCTGCGTAGCCATCAAAAGACTGGAAGCTTGAAGCCACACCAAAATGCAAGGCTCACAAATCAGCAGTCAAGAGGATCTGTATAGAGAATCGCTGGTGCTAATGTGATGATGCGCTAAGGATCATAGCCCTGCCTTTTGCTGGTCGCCGATCCCATCTATCATCTCTTGAAGTTGAAGTTGACATGGAGAACATACCGCATCCTTATCTGATCAACATTGTACACTATGTACTCGTTGTAAAGCAAGCTACCCTGCAAACCCAGACGGCAATATTTTCACAGTTAACACTGTGCGCTTTAGTGCTCTGCATGGGATTTATGCAGTTCAAAAACAAAAAGAGTTGTGCAGATGAAGCAGGGAAATGTACATACCCTTTTGGAAGGTTCCTCTTTAGGTTTCCCATAGGGAACAACCACGCCATCTTCAGTGATTTTAGACTCCACTAAGTCAGGTGCCGTTTGACCAACACCTTTTGTACTGCACCAAGAGAGTTGCAACCATATGTTAGTGTCTCCGTAAATCATGCAGTTTGATTTCAGCTGACATTAAGGTCATGTCCTTTTAAATCAAATATCAAAATTCTTCCAACCTTGTGCCATGATATTTACATGTTAACATCCAGATTTAATCAAAACTAACACATACAAACATTGATTTATGAAGAAGAATGTCATAATCAAAAGATATTGCACCAGTCATTGACCTTAGTTTTCCCTTGGGCAGGTTATTAGCATTGTAATCTGCATTTAGTAGCTCATTCATATCGCCCAATGCAACCTGGAAAATTGAATAAACAGGCATTATCTACAAGATTAGACTCAATGAATAACTACTACAACAAAAAATAGGCAGAACACAATGAAGTGATAATAATGTGTGTATGATAAAGTGACCAGTGTAGCAAGCAAACAAATGGCACACTCAATCTGAGGTGAATAACCAAATAAAGAGATGCATGGATATATGAACTTTGGCTCAGAGGTAAATATGAAAATAAACATACCTCGCATAGAAGCAGCACTCCAGATCTAGATGCGCCTGAAGCATAACAGTAGTTTGCACTCTTAGAAAACATATCAGCAAAGTAGACACCTTTGCCAAACATGTAACCAGTAACAGGTGCTTCAGGAGGAGCAATTCGCAAACCTGGGGAAGAGTAAATATTATCAGAAGTAGCATTCACTGATTGATCCAACATTTTACAAGTAAGTTAGCACAAGCTGAAGTTGGTTTTTTATGTGTTTTTTATCAGCTCGGCACCTCTCAAAAACATTTTCATATAAACATGGGTTACAAATGTGCATATAGCCCCAAATTAACCTCCACTGACATGAAATGGGTCATCGATTTGGTACTGATGAAAATAACATAGATACTTCCATGGATACAGTTAGAATAACCAAACGGTTAATTTTAAAAACTCAACAACACGCATAAATAGAAAGTTACCTTCTACAACTATAAGCCACAGTCTCCTAGTACATGTATAGGCAATAATAATTTTCAAAGGCACAAATTACCCTGAGAAAGGATTCCAGCCCAGTTGCTCAACCGAGAACCATGCCACAAAAGCATTCTATTTCCTGCATTAGCAAACTGCTTGAAAATTCTGAATCAGTCATTTAGAAATACTCTATACTCACCAGCATTTTTCTGGTTGCGTAAACATGAAACATTGGAAAGATCCTCTCACCTTCTGAAATCTCTCTGTTTCACCTTGTCTTGACACCTTAAATACTTGCACAATGTCCACAGCATAACCAGAGTGTGTTTTGCCATGGGTATTCATCAAATAGGTTTTTATCTAGACAAAAGTATTTAAAATTTGTTAACCCTTTCAGGTGAACATTTGCTAAAGCAAGTAAATACATAAATAAAGTTCATCTATGCCAATTGGTTACTATTGAAAAACTGATGTATTAACTCGGGCACTTTGGCCAGGTTAAGAAGTCAGTTACCAAGTACCATCTTGAAACATCTAGCTAACAACATTGAATGTCCACACTTTTATGTAGATTACTGATCAAAACACTTACCATAGAATATTCTTCTGAATCAACTTCAAGGGGTACAAAGTCACATCGAAGTTGCTTGTATTGAGCATATAGCGGATCATCCTACATTTCAAAGCAGGATACAGTTATGGTCCAGCATGTGCGAGATATACAATTGTCAAGAATAATTTAGTTACTTTGAATGTCGCTTTAAAGGATAATGTTTTATACCATCCATAATCCATTATAGCAGCAGGATGGAACTTCATGTTCAAAATTAGAACAAACCTTGGCAATGATATCAAAATACATATCACGAGATGGAAGGTGAAAAGGTGGAGTTTCAGTGCTAGATGTGGCAGAAGATGAATGGTGATGGATATTTTCAAGTGTTCATAAACTAAAAATCCCACTGGTTTCTGCACCAAAATAATATAGAAAACAGCTAAATATGCAAAAAAAAATAGTTCTTATAGATCCATTTATCCATTTAATATATTAAACCTAATTCATATTAGGAGAAATAAAGGCACATTGGTTATCAGTATTCAGAAAAGCAGATATCTATTAAAATACGGATACATTACACCGAAACCCTCAGATTCAGCTACATTTAACAGGGATCAATATCTGGAGGTTATCATTGACAACTGACAAGCTGAGAGCATGTTACAGTGTCACATAAACCACATCTAAATTCCAATACAAACAAATCTTTTGCAACTGGAACTTATAAATCCATACTTCCTGATCTGTACACATATTAGCAAGAAGATATACCTGGTCACCTGAATCAACCTCAAGAAGCTTTGTTGCAATCTCTATCTCACCAAGGGCTTCAACCTTCAATGTGCAAGAGGTGAAATGTTAGCAGATTATAAGAGATATACAGTTGTGCAGTAAATATATATAAAAAAGAGTCATTATGCAAATTTCCCTAAAAAACTATATGAATGGAAGACAAGGAGACTATAACTCAATCATCCATGACAATTTTGTCATCACATTTCACACATATTATACAATAAAGTAGAAGATAAGGCTTAACTTAATATTAGAATTTCAATACTAAAATGGACCAAAGGAGCCTTAGATATGTTTAAATTATTTTTCATAAGAATTACAGTTAAAAACTTTTGAAAACAGTTAAAAAGCAAAATACAGTAGTTCAATTACCATTTCCAGCTTAGCTTTTAATTTCTGAGGAGTGTCAATAATAAATTCACCTGTCAGATGCCTTTTGTTAGTAGGTTACTCAATAGAATATATCACACTAAAGACCAGTAAGCAAGAAAGTTTGAAACTCACGCATCTTTCTGAAACCAAAGTCATGAGGAATCACAGTGTAGAATTCTCTGCAACCAGCAGCAACATAAGAAACCTCAGCAAATATAAAAATAATAGTGAGTTTCAATTCAAAAGACAGGTTCTGCTGTAATCCACTGGCCATGGATCAGGTCAGCCATAACATAGCCATCATAAATTCTGGTAAACTAATGTTCATCTTGCCGAGAAGGCTGCTATTTTGTGTATGACAAAATAACTATAAAGAATAATTTTACCTGCTTTTAAACAGTGCCCATGATGCCACAAGTTATTAAGTGAAAAGCACTCTACAACAATTGAATCACTAAATTTCAAGGACGTAATGAAAGAAAAAAAAATGCTACAGAGATAATGGATAAATTTCAATACATTGTCAACCAGGCCCAGGTTTATGTCATATTCCATATTTGCAGTCAAATAATAAGAACCTCACAGGCTTACCCTGTCAATTGCTCAAGCTGTCTCCTGTCTGCCCTTGAAATAACATTGGAGATCCTCTTCAAAACATCATAGCCCTGGGGAAAACTATGAAATGTCATTATTGAAACAGAGTGAAAAATAAGAAAGTGTAGATAAAGTTTTAATGCACACAATGCTGACGTTTACATTTCACAGAACTTCGGCACGCACGTGCTAAATAAAACTTGAAAACTGTTTTTTTACGTTACTACTATTAAGGTAACTCTGTGTTGACATTTACATTTCACAGAACTTTTGTAGTTTATGGTGTATTTCACTCTTAAAGTTATTTATAAGTAAATTTGTAAAGAAGAAACCTCATGTTATATTTCCCCATAAACTCATCTCATATCTAATTGCAACTTGTATATGTCAATAATTCAACCAGTAATAAATTTCCACAAGACCTGTTACCTCCAAACAAAGAAATATCAGTGCAACTTACCTTAAGTATCGTAGATTTACTTAGCTTTCCAAGGGGAAGTTTATCAGCGTTATAACCTAATTAATTAGACAAGACAATTTAGTAGATGCAAATAATAGAATAATACACTTTAGCAAAAAAAATTAACAGTGGGACAAGAAAAAAATTAATTATCATTTTTATTGAGCTAATTCAACTACGCTATTAAGCAGATGATTTTTAAGTGTCAATACAGTTGCAGTTCCTCATTAAAAGATCTCACATGTAATTAATTCCACAACACTTATGAAGGTAGTCATACATCATAGAATGTCTTTTTGGTGGTCACAAATGCCTTCCATACTCCATAGCATACAAGTACAGCTAAGTAGATATCTATACATAGGCAAGTACTGCTCCAGTAAGTTCAAAGGATGGCAACAAAATAATTTACCTATTTCCACCATTTGCTGCTTCATCATGCTAATATTGCAGATCAGAGATATAAATTGTGCAATTCGAGTTTCAAGTTTTGTCTCTTTTATCTGATCAGTAATGTAACCTTTGTTCTTAGCCTTATTCTGGTAAAAATACGAATAAAGGATTAAAACCAGGGCAGGTACTAAATCGCAAACAAGATGTTAAGTAAAACTTACTGTTTCATTGTCCTCAGTTTCACCATAGTCCATTTCAAGCCAAGTGTATTTCTTTGCATAACATTCGAATTTCTTGCGATCCGACCACAGGTTATTAGTTTTATCTTGAAACTTTCCCTCAAATTCATATATGGCTTGGTCTCGTGTTGTAAAGGGGCCATGAAGCTTATCTTGCCCTCGTGCCCCTACTCTCCCCCATCTATTGTAAACCATAAAGCTTCCACCAGAATCAGATTCTACAATTAATAGGCACCAGTTAAAGCCCTATTTAATACCACCGACTGTACCAGTATGGGAACAAGTTCATTCTATTTGGAGAAATGCTGTAGGTACAACTCAATCATCCAACCAGTGTCCAACCAAGACACATGTAATATTTTTGGCCCCACGTGCTAACATGATTTTGTATTGGTTGGACAAATTAGGTTGGACCTATAGCATTGCTCTTCTGTTTGTTCATTTACACTTCACTGAAAAGTGAAAACATGAGAGCAAAAGGCTCTGTCTACTATTTCAAAAGACTGAATAAACATATTTGCATCAATAAGAAAACAGATTGAGCTAGTAAAGAAACTGGTTTGCACAACAAACCTAAAACTTGGATGATATAGAACTTATTGTTGTTATTCCCAATATTAGTCTGGTTCAAAGTGGCATCATAAATGTCATCACCCTGTAGACAAACGTGCCCACCATAATATAAGAATAAAATAAGCAGCAAAGCATATAAAAAGATCTGGTTCCTTGACAGCCATAAAAAACATATATGGCTGCTTCAAGTTCAATATACAATGAAGAAAGTATCATTTGACTAGTCTTTAACTTGTGACAGAATTAGTTCTGCTACATCAGGATAACACAGTGTTAATTTACAAATAAACTGCACGTCCAAGAATTATCCAGGCGTATATATTTTAATTTCTGATATAATTAGTTCTGCCATTCCAGGGTAACTCAGCCTATATTTACAAATTAACTGAACAACATGCAGTTCAACAGGCACATAATGAGCATACATTTACAAACAAACTGAACTAGTTCATCAGACTCTTAACTATTTATGAGAAGCATGAACAGCATTACAGCAGCAGCACTTGCAACATATGATAAGAAAAGGTAAATGAATACGCGTACCACTTGCAACACATGATAGGTCATTTTTATGTGGTCAGGGATGTGTTGGTCCAGCACAGCAGCACCCTTCTTTGTGGCTGTAACCATCTTCTCCTTTTTCACCTCCTCCTCAACCCTCTCATCAACATCTGAACCAATCAAATAAGCAAGTTCTCTAAAGGATGGAGCGGACCTCATGCTGTTCATTTCAAGAAGAAAAGAAAAATTGATCACCAGACCTGTTGAGGCTTCTTTCTTGTCCTGAACACCACCATCCACAACTGCCACGGCATTAACAGGAGCCAAGAGCAATCTCTTCAGAAGCTCCTTCTTCCCCCCATTTGCAGCAAGCCCCCGTGCCTTGGCTAACCCCTGTAGCTCACGATATCCCATGCCCTCAAGCTTTGTTGCTTCCGATGATGCATCACCGTTCCCCTCTTCCTCCCCACCACCAGTTCTCCTCCTCTTCCATTTGTTTCCCCCATTCCCCTTGCCATCCATGACCGCACCGTCGCCATCCACCTCCGCCGTGGCTGCTGCAGTTGCCGCGACCTTCTCCTCACTAATTGCTGCGTCAAGCCTCCGCACCTGGTGGAAAAGACATTGCAGCATAACACCAATTAAGCAGAGGACGAATGGAACACAACACAATTTTTCATGCGGGAGCATATGCACGAACACATGGGGTGCCCATTCACAGTACCAGACTGCACGCAAAAGCAAAGATTCAGACACAGATTGCAGCGGGGAGGCCAGCAGGCCACCCCGGCGGGAAGGCCGTTGCATTCATGGGCGGACCTAGCATGATGGCTGGGTATTCCAAGGAACACCCAGCTATTTTTCCAAAAAAAAAAATTATAAAACCTATAGACATATGTACATCCAACATTTTAGCCAAATTCATCGGCTGGACCTCAGATTTTTTTTTGAGACCGCTGGACCTCAGATATGCAACATATACAGCTATATTGAACCCCCGATGCAATATATCAGTATGCATTGGCCCTAGGCAGTCTAATCCCTTATGTGCTCTCTGTCCCTTGACTTCCACTAGTTGCTCAGCTAAATCTTTCCTAGCTCTTGCCTAATTCCTCTTATTCTCAGCTGCCGCGTACAACAAGGCGTGGTTGACTGGTTGTGAAGTGTCACACACTAGGTAAGGACTTAAGGAGGATCCCAGATTATTCCTTAGTGGAGTTTGTAGTCTAATTTGGGTTCAAAGCGTAAGATTTCCACTTTCCATTGTGTGTGTCTAATATGGATCGGAGTGTACAAATTCATTCCAAATATTTGTGAGACAGATCTTAGCTAGCTTAGGCCTCTATATTTAAACAATTTCTTTTTCTTCTATTACCATGAACCATCTGCAATTTTTATGGGTATTGTTTTTTTTTTCTTTTACCACTGAGGAATGCCCAAGTATCAGGTCCTACGTCCGCCACAATGCAATCAGGGCAGAATGGGGTGGAGATGGAGACGGAGGCGGTGAGGCTCACCAGCGCCGGCTTGTTGCCGGAAGCGTCGAGACCGCGGCGCTGCAGCTCGGCGCGGAGTTCCTCCACCCGCAGCTTCGCCGACATCTCCACGGCTCGGGTCACCCCCCACCTGCTTAGGGCACCCGGGATCTCGGGAAGGTCACAGAAGGTTCGGGGTCCGTCGGGGACGAGGCGGTCGGGGTCCGGCGGGTGGGGGCAATGGCGGGCGGCACGAGGTTTAAGGAGGGCGGAGGGGTTGGGTCGATGGGTTTTTGCCTTTTTGGTGGCGAGTTCCTTCCGGGAGAAGCGGCGGAGTCGTGCGGGGGAAGGAGGAGGTGGATGGAATTGGAGAGGGGGGACAGCGAAAGCGGAAGTGGGGGGAAGGGAGCGTAGGCGGGAAAATGAAAATAAATTCGGAGATTCTTTTATTTTTCTCTTTCACCGATAACGTTTGATAATTCGTTTTATTAAAAATATTAATCTTTACATACATACACCTTACTTCCTCCGTTCTTAAACTATTATTGTTGTTAACTTTTTTAGTTAACTTTGATCATTTATCTTATTTAAAAAATTATTTTACCTTGTGCCTATTATTTTTGCTGCCTCCGCTGCCGGAGTCGACGAGGAGCCGCGCGCCCTGTTCTCCCCTTCTCCTTCATCGTGCCCATCACGGCGGGCCAAGCGACGCGGCGCTCCGGTCCTTCGCCTCGGACGCGGCCCCACCCTTCTCATGGTGGAAGTTGTGACTCTTCACGAGCCTGGGCTCTTGATGAGCATCACGTTCCTGGAGCGAGACAACCTGGAGGTGGACGTGCAGACAGGCGCTTGGCTGTTGACCTGCTGTTGTAGGCCACAAACATGAGCCTGCTCGTGCAGCTTCTCATCGTGCGCCTCGACATCTCCAAGGGCTGGCACCTCGCCAACCTCTGCCGCCACGAGTACCACGCGACACGTGCTCTTGCTCATAACAGAGGTCGCCATACAGGAGGTCATCGGACATCGGGAGCACCATCACCATCAAGATCCTCGGCAGGAGGTATCCCAAATTCATCATTGTATTCACCGTGATGGATTGGTGAGTACGGATTTTTTTTATTACTACTATCTGTTTGTTTGTGGAGACCAATTTCACAATTGCTGCTTGTTTGTTTATCATTCAACTTAGGAGCACAGTATAACTACCTACTTTGATGACGTTAATCCTCTGAAACTTCATGTCACTATGGGAAAGAGAGGGTATGCCATGTGCCGAGTTGTTTGTCATGTCCCAAGCAAAAAACACACGATAAATATAGGGCACACAACATAAACATGCTTTGCCGTGTGCCACAAGGTATGCGCGCGGTAAAGTTGATCTTTACTATGTGCCTTGTTATCCGGCACACGGCAAATATGTTTGTAGTTGTTTGCAAATATTATCACTATAGGGGATAGGCTAACGACCGTTACATGTTTACCGTATACCCCAACAACTTGACATAAGGCAAACCTCAACTTTGTCATGTGCCCGTCAAGAAAGGACACACGGCAAACCTCAACTTTGCCATGTGTTGTGCAAGGAGGCACACATAAAAGGTGGTCATATGACCCTCACATGTCGTGTTTATCGTGTGTCAAAACTAGGGCACATGGCAAAACGCGCCGTCATCGTTCTGACGTCTTTTTTTTTTGTCGTGTGTCAGGTGGGGCACACGACAACGTTTTCGCCGTGTGCCCGATAGAAAGCACACGACAAAGTCGTCTTTGCCAACAGGTTTTTTACCGTGCGGGCTATGCCGCGTGCAACGATAAAGATTTTGCCGTGGGTATTTCCGGCTTTGCCGTGTGTCCCGGACACACGGCAACACACGACAAACTCTCTATTTCCGGTAGTGTGTACTTAATTTTAATGTTACTACTACTGTTAGCAGAAGAGAGAGTTCCTATATAAACGCAGTGGATCTGAATAAATTTCATTGAATGCAAATTTTCAGTCTCAAAACTAATTACTCCTTCCGTTTCTTTTTACTTGTTGTTCTGGAGATATTTTTTTAGTATTTAGATTTATTGAATATTCTTTGAATCTAGACACATATGTTGTTCAGATTTAGAGAATGTTTAATGAATCTGGTAAAGAGTCAGAACGATAAGTAAAAAAGAAAGGAAGGGAGTATTTATTAAGAGTAATTATAAAACGAAGAATTGGTCGTGAAGATGCTAGCCTGCCACGAAGAAGTTATTCGTCTGTTGGTAACTGTTTAGATCCTTCTGCTAGCTAAATTCTTGTGCCGTTTGTAGTAGCTGTAGTCATGTAGTTAGACATGTATATATAGGACATGAGACGGGTGGCATGAATAGGATAGGAGGCAGGTAGAATCAAGTTTCCTTCGAGATGGCAAGTATAACACATGGTCACGGTGTTTACTTGGGATAAATCATTGACCTTGGTATATTTTTGTTTGGGTCCCTTTTTATCAATCAACGAAGTACTCTTGATTGTTTCCTTAAATACTTTTCTATTTGTATTTGTCCATGTAAGTAGCTTTCTGGCTAAAAATGAATCTTTGTTTTATATATGATCTGGAGTGAGTTGCAATTTTGTTATCATGCATCTGGAGTGAGTTGCAAATTGCGAGGAGGAAAAGCTGCTAGGCTGCTACCATTAGAAGATTGCTGAAATGACCGGTCTGTTGATGAAAAAGGAATTAAATAGTGAAAAAAATTATGCATTGTAGTTTGCCTCTGAGATTATATCTATCCCATACAGTGGATTTATACCAATGTGTAAGAATCTGGAAGGCATGATGACATCAATGACCCTATAATGTTTTTATGTTTTGTTTGAATATTCAATGGATGACATGTATATATACTGGTTTTTTTCTTTTGAATTAATAATGAACGATATGCATCTGAGTAAATTTCTATCTTGCTGGTATGGTGATCTGAGTATACATTGTAATATCACATAATTAGAAAGAATATACATGCTGGTCTTTTGCCACATAATAAAAATTTCTGTTATATTTTATTTATCAAATATATAAATACATATATTTTGTTGTATTTTTTTAAATCCGTAGCAACGCACGGACATGTTGCTAGTTTCGAATATATAAAATTATAAGACAGCTTTAATTTTATTTAATAATTAGAAAAATAATAACAAAATATCTGATAATTTTTTAAATAAAATAAATGATAAAATATAATCAAAAAATTCAATTGCATCAATAATTTAAATCTGAAAAGTGTAGTTATTTGGTACGTGTCATTCCGCCACAACAACTATTAATACACAAGAGAAAAGAGAAATCATCAATCACCCATTGGTACGGGGAGCTCCGCCTAGTAATAGCTTGCAAACATCTACATAGTTCTTGCTGGCGAAGGTCGCCAATCAGTGGTGGCGCCATGGACGACAAGTGCTCCTGGTGAAGCACTGGAGAGGGGCTTGTGCCTGGGAGATGAGGGCGAGGCAGATCCATCAACGGAGAAAATGGTACCCAGGGCCCGATCAGGAGCTGAGGCGGAGTAGGGATCATGAATTCACCGCCAAGAGCTACGTCCAGGTATGAGGTTGATGGGGAGCAGGAGGATTGTAGGTGTGTGAGAGCAATGCGTGAGGTGGAAAGGGTGACGATGGCGCTGGAGGAAGAGTGCCCGAACGATTTTCAAACAAAAGCTGAAAAAAACGGAGGCAAACTGACTCGGACACAACAAGACAGATTCTCTAGCTTGAGACATAAATCATAAATGACTAGCATAGTACCCGCGTTGCAACGGGATAAGAAATAATAGAAAAAAATACATCTATATAATAATGAAACAAGGATGAGATGAGCTAATTCCCTTCTTGACCTTGCAATTAGGACGCACCTTTGGCAACAAAAGTACACGGAGACAACCACAAATTCAGACCTTTGACATGCCCCTACCTTCGATCTTCACCATCACAAATTTCAGTTTGTATTTAAAAATATTTCCTCACTCTGAAATAGAATCACTTTGAAATTGTCTGGCTAGCTACATTTTAAATGTATGGCTTTACTCTAGTATTTTAGAGAGCATATATAATTTAAACAAGTCGTCACAAAATGTATTTTTACTGTAGTGCTTAGTGCCCAAAATTATCTGCTATTCAAATATGTATAACTATATCATATATAGCCTATCGATCGTGTGCACCTATAGCAATTTAATGAAAGAACTTGTAAGTGCCAGATGTAAGAAATACATGAACTTCTTCTTTCCTGTTCAGCGATTCACGTCCAAAGGCTAAAAAAAGGAAAAGTAACACGCCTGGCAAATGTCCAAATGGATTCAGGAGTAAGGGTGCTGCGAGCCATGGAAACGAATGGGCTGGGAAGCGAGGGGAAGGATGTGGAGAAGCGGGCACTGACGGCCACGACCGCCGACAACGATTGTGACTGGAATTGCCTTCCCGTGAGTCTTGTGAGCACAACTATTGGCTTATATTGAGAATCAAACTGAATTGGAATTGTACTCACCTAACGGAACAAACTCTACATGTTGTATACGGAAAACGGAGAAAAACACGTGAATAAGTAACGTGTGGTGCGGACACAAAAAAAATTTGGCCGTAGACGACCGCACCTAACTTATTAGAAAGAACTTATTATTAGAAAGAGAATATATGTTTTACAACATCGTCAATTGCCACAAAAGCTACACTTTCTACTCTTAAGTCTTAAGCCTACCGGCTTAGTAAATATTCAAACATACCTGACATCAATATATTCGGGACACTTGCAGCCATCAAAGTTTTGGCCTGGTCCTTTATATTTCCCGTCTGTATTCACATAACTTTACAAGCTACAGTCATTCTTATTAATAATTTATATTAATAATCCTACAACCATAAATGTAATCTCACTTCAACGAGGCCTTTAGTACTGTACTCTTCATTACCCCATGACATGTCTAAATTGTTTTTGTAATTTGAATAAATTGACCTTTGCTATTATGAGCAAGATCAATTTAGAAGTGCTTGACATAGAGGAAAAGTAGCCTAACTGAAGTTGTTTTTCAGTTTCTTCGACCTGCCATTTTGGACATGTTTGTAATGTATTACTAATATCAAAATAGTAGGTACAACTCGAAAGTAAATTTAAAAGACAATTCTGGCCATTCACGGCAATCTGAGTGCAAAATATAGTTAGCATACACTACATTTAGAAATTTGGGATAAGAAAAAGCATAAACATACTTTCTTGCCAATCAGTACGCCCTTGCCTTAGTTGCTTTCTTCTTCCTTGGAGCTTTATTAATTTTAAAATAGTAAAATAGGTGCTTAAAAAACAAATATATATATATATATATATATTATAATCTTGTAAATCAATGGACTAAAATTTTCTATTATATGTTGTACTCAAGAACAATAACATCTTGCTCATCTCGGAGACTATAAAACTTCATGTGACATGAATTTTATTGTCACCTTTTTTATTCATGATAGCATTTTAGATATCGAGCACATGAAGTTTCTCTCATTCGTAAAGTCATCGCATCTGATTCAACAATCGCACTTATTTCGACCATATCAAATTCCATCATATTACTTACTCTTCCAGCATATCTTATATTCACTAATATCATTTACTTCTACCATACTTCCGGTATCAAATTTTTCTCAGAATTTTGAATGACGCTGTACAACAGCAGGAGACATTGTTGTATCATCATAGATAGGCTTTGAAACTCCAAATTCACCTGTTTTGTCCTGATATACACGGGTGCAGCCACTGAATCACTTCCTTCTCATCACCGTCCCTCTGGTACCTATCAAATCACCTATGGACATGGAACAAACACGCCACCATCTCTTGTCAGAGCCATATGCATCATGCAGAACAATGCATGCATCATCTTCGAGCTAGACAACACGAACACTGGCCTCTAAGTACTGTTAAATCGACAAGCTATACAGAAGCAAAACTGAAACATTACAGGTGCAGGAAAAAAAAGAACTGAACTGAACCGACAACACATTCAGATACTCATAACTCTTTATTTACTCCATCAAATTCTATGTGTAACTACTCTACCGGAAGATCAAACAACTTACCACAAAACCTTCCATAGCTTCATGGACCAGTTCAGCCTCTACGATATTCTAAAATGCCACTCAAAACTAAAACTTAATGAATTTAACAACTAACTGACAAAAACGATAGAAATATTCAGAATGTGATATGTCCTCTTTTACTAAACGAAAATTTGTCTATCAGTACTCCTTGGATTTTTTTTGAAATTATGTATAACTTTTGTTACTACGAGATGCTCAGATTCAGCAGCTAATTACCCTGAAAACAGATTGAAACCGTGACTGTGCGGACTGCCAGAGCAAGACACCTGCAACTTCGGCACACGAGATTGGCCTTTGAACCTAAATCAAGGTAAAACAGCAGGAGAAAGAAGTTAATAGATTAATTTAACCCTTACCTCAAGCAAAACGAACTCTCTCTCTCTCTCTCCTATTGCTCTTCTCATCTTTGCCCAAACTGCAGCTTTCAATTGAGGAGAACAACATATTCTACATGTTAAATTAGCTCACGATAGAGCCATGAGTCATCCATAACAGTGCATGCATCGTCTTCTAGTCAAACAACACGAATACATATATGAACCTGTAGACCAAGCTTCAAGCGCGGAACATCATCGTTGAGAACGAAGCCACCGAACTATGGCTCGGTGAGGTCGGGTTGAGTTGGTGTTCATGCGCTGGGTAGATAGGAGGGAGCAGCAAACGGTGTGGCTTTGCTATCAATGAAGTGCACCCGACGATGACACCTGATCGGCGGTAGCCGGAAAGCTCTGCAGAGGTTTTGGGCATACGTCAGAACTCTACGGGGCAGGGGACATAAGAAGACTTTTGGGACGTAGGTGAACTGGAGTATTGAACTCTACGAGGGTACTTAGAGACGTACTCTAATTGAACTCTACGTGGCAGGGGCAGATTACGAGGCAGAGGGCAGGATTTTTTAGGTAGAAGAGATGATCGTACCGAAATTAATATATAGTAGAGATTGACCGTGTAAAACCCACAAAAAGTGCATTACTTGACCGTGTAAGCACGCACGCGTAGGCTCGGCGTTGAGTGGGATCCCAGTTACTAATCCAATAATCCACGGGGAGTTGACTTACAGATTTCTTCATGCCATTAGCATCTCCGATGCTTCGATTCTGCCACTGTCAAACAAGGGAATGCAGCACTGTAGCAGAGGGCCAGCCCCAACCGATGGTGGACTAAGAATTTTCAGATTGTTTTCTTTTCCACAAATCGGTATTTTAATTTTTTGACTATCCAATCTTAGAAACAACTTCAAAAAATAAATCGCACCATGTGTCATTTCCAGCCAAGGATGTTCAGTGTTCAACAGTCAAAAGTTGGAGAGGATGTTTGTTTGGAGTATAGTCGTATTTAGACAATCGATACTTTTTTTTTAGCTTCATACAAGTGATTTCGAACTGTTAAGTTATATATTTAAATGATTGATTGTGTAGCAGTGCCCTTTTTGCCGGATAAAATCCTAACATGTCATAGCCATGAAACAAGTAAATCAAAGTTGTAGATGTTTAAAAACATTAGTGTCACAATGGACAACTGAAAGCTTCATTCTAAATAGCGGTACTTCAGTAACACGCAGAGAACCAAAATCATTCTTTTGAGCATCCAGATATGTCATCTGGTTAATTCAATAAAAGAAAACAGATGCTTTGAATACAGTAACATCTTTCAATACTACACTTTAAGTTTCTAGGACAGATTGATGTCGAAAGCAAAAAGGGATGGTTCGTTCCAGTGCCCCTGATATATGTATACGACTGGGAGCTGGTGCAATCTGCGCAATCTGATTTGATCAAGAGCTGGACGTAACAGCATTCTATCCAATTCTAGGGACGATACAGACACAAGTAATGCACACTCTAAAATTGACTTAATTCACACCCACAAAGTCACAACGCAGAAAATCAAACACTTCAAATGCACATTGATCAGAATAACGCTGTAGACATCAGATATTTCCCAGTACAGATTCAAAGACAGCGATCTAACACATTCATAGATGACCAACCAGATTATTGGTCAGTCAAGGAACAAGGATGACAAACAGACAAGCACTGTAGATAAATACATACAAAAATAAGGGTGTATGGGCCTCAAGATGGACGAGATTTGACGAGGTTGGCCTAAAATGCAAGTAAAGAGCCACTATGAATCAAGAAGAGAGGATACCAATTACCAAACACAAGAATGAGGACGATCAGTGCCACACCATGACTCATAACTTATGCCAGTCACACGAGGCAGCTGGCTACAGGCCCAACCGACGGGCATGATCAGTTAGACTGGTATTCAGAATGACTCAGGCAAAGACAAGCAATTAGTTCAATTATCAAATAGCATCTGGTTCTAGTTTTAAAAACAGCAGAATAATGGGCTCTGCAACTTGTGTATGAGTTTTTTTTTAAGAGGGTGCATAGTTTCCCGTAAATGATGGCGCAAATGTCAGATATCTCAAGCACGATAATGAAATGCTAGCCAAATTTGTGCTAGATAATGATTCGACTTCAACAGAATTTGGTAGGGTTCAGTCTCTTGTCCATATGCCAAAAAAAAAAAAAAAAATTACCATTCTAATCAAGTAACCATACTCGAGATTCTCTGTTCCTACAGATCACAGCTTAATCGTACCAAATTCTCTGGCAAGAACAGATCGAAGCAGCTTCTCGGTCATGACGCCTATCCCTCCGGCGTCGTCGTCGTCGAGGAAGAGGTCTCCCCGATGGTCGGAGGCGGGGCGCGGGAAAGATGGAGAGGAGGCGCGACGAGGGACTCGATGCTTGCTCTGGACCTCCACGGGATGGTTGGGCTCGGGGTCGGGGTGGTGGCCAGGCCGACGCGATGCGCCTTGGAGGGCGCGTGCGGCGGGTGGAACAGCTGGAGGAGGGTGTTGCCGGCTTCCGGGGACGGGGTGACCGGGGTGGTGGAGGCAGAGGTCGCCGGGGTGGTTTCGCCGGCGGCAACCTTGGCGATGAAGGCTGTGCGGTGGCGCTCTTCCAGCTCGTCGCGGTCGGACGCGCATACCTCGATGCGGGTGGGGTTGCGGCGCAACATCTTCCGCTGCTCTTCGTTCCTGCTTCGCTAGCTCGCCGCCGGGCGCAGTTATGGGGAATTTCCTGTGCCTGTGGAGTCTCCGGATCGGCCCAAAATCTGTACCCAAGGTGCGAAACATTTCAAATTCTTTTCAAATTCTCTTTCGAACGTTTCTATAATAATCACTCTAATTTTTTAAAAAAGTTTGATAAAAATTCTGTATTCGGATTCTTGAAGCAATATGAACTAAGTGATTCTTAAATTAGGTGAAATATTATTTTGGGCGATTTAGATTGGTAGTGTAAAAAACTTAAAACGTTTTAAGTGATTCACCCCTGAAATGTATCATCTTTTTGCTGTTTGGAACCGATTCTACTGATTCAGCCTTGAATCTGAAACCATTCTGACTGCCTAACGCACCCTAAAAACACGACTCAAAATTTACCTATGTTCACACAGTTAATACCCCCAACAGTCACAAACTCAACTAAGTGCACACATAAAATTACACATAAAACTAGCCCTTTTAGACCAACATTTGTCTATAGTTAGCTATCTCCCGCTCCCGATCACCTTCTCCCTATTCTCATCCAAATTCTAGCCAATAATTCGCGGTATTCCTCCACGACTTTAGTTCGAGTATTGATCACACGCAGTCTCTCCTACTTTTGAAGCAACATCGATTGATCGTTGGCAGTTTCGAAGAGGGTGAATTGGCGAAAACAAGGAGGAGAACGTTCGAGTAGGGATGAAATTCAGAGGAAGCATGGGGAGGGCAGAGATGTGAGAATCAATTGAGGAGACGCAAAGACGTATGGGAGGAGTGGCTTTTCGAGACGCAATTTGGGAAGAGCGAAATCAATTGAATGAAATTTCAGTGTTGAATGAGCAGAGGGTGGCCGCCTTTGGGGAAGAGTGGGTGAATTTTCGAAAGGAACTGGTGCGATCTTATCCAGCAACACCAGTCATGAGAAAGAGAAGATTGACATTAGCACCAATATCTGAAGAAGGTGTGGACAATACAAAGGCATCAGGTTTCGAGAAGAAGAAAGAGAGGTGCAGTAAAGCAGAAGCAATGCACAAAACAAAGGAGATAGAGGGGATTTTACAAGATACAACTATTAGAGAGGGATTTAGGAATTGGATTTGAAGCTGCATATACAAGTACTAATTCTGGTGATCAACAGAGAAAACATGTGATAGATGTTTTGATAAACCAAATGAAGGAGAGGAATCTCAGCAATAGGAGAGCGGAGGAAGACAGTAAGCTGAGGGTGGACAAGGCCTAGAAGGAGATTCGGCCCATCAAGCCCAAAACACAAGATAAGAGCCTCCAACAGTGGCGATGGGTGAGGAAAGGGCAGATATTGCAGCCGCAACTAGGTTTCCCTGCTTCAGCGGAGGAAATCCGACGATACGGCGGGAGAGCCAGGGAAATCCGGCGATACAACCCAAATAGATCGATTCATGTTCGTTTGCGAGAGTAGTGGAAGAGGGCAGGATGAATTGAGGAGCAAGAAGAGAGATATCAGGAGAGTTTTAGAGGGAGACGTGAAGATTGGGAAGAGGGTAATCGCTTCAGATTGAAGAGCACGGAGAATTCAACTGAAGAGTAGGGATGTTTAGAGAGAGTGACCAACGAGGATTTCATGGGAACAACAATTTTCAGAGCAACTTCAAAGATGGGAACATTGGGAGATTTGGAAATACAGGGAGGCAAGAGACTCTGGGATTCAGAGGGCATAGTTGAAGTGAAGCAGGAAGGAGTAAATCAGCTAATCTTGGTGGGCATGATGCGCCTAGTGTGAACAGAAATCAGGAGATAGATATAACAGGTTACAAAAGAAGAAGTGGGGGAACAAAATGATAACTTGGATCAAAGTGAGTTTGATTTGAGGTCTAAGCTGAGACGTGAACAGGAGAGCAACAGATTGAAGCAGACAGACTTCCAGAAGCGACAAATCAGTGGTATGGGAGGGAGAGATTTGCAGTGCTATAATTACAACAAGGATGGACATTTTCGAGCATCTTGTCTGAATCCACCATACTGCTACAATTGTAAAAAGGATGGTCATATAGCTATGGCATGTCCAATGAAGAAAGGCTACAATCTTAGAGTGTGTGGTTTTGGAATGCCAGGACAAGCTTTTTATAGTATCCAGGTGTCAAAGAGTGAAGAACCGAAGGGTCAGCAGAAATACATAGGAATTATGGCAATTATAGAGGGGGGAAGCCACTGTGGAAATAATTGAGAAGGAACTGATGTACCTGTTCAGTGGAAAGAGAGGGTGGTCTATGCAAAAATTAGAGGACAGAGATTTCAAGCTGATTTTTCCTTCAGAAGAATTGAGGCATGAATTAACGAAATTCAAAGGCTTTGAGTTTGCAACGACAAATGTGAAAGCAAAAGTGGTGAAATCCAGTATATCAGAAGAAGCTACAAGTATGCTGGAGATAGCATGGATCAAAGATCGAGGGTTCCCAGCAAAAGCGAAGAAGGAAGAAATTGTTAAGGAGGTAGCTTACCTAGTGTGTGACCCAATAGAGGTGGATGAAGCAAGCTTTGATGGCACATGCCCGATAAGAGTGAAAGTCTATTGTAGAGCGGCAGCCATGGTCAGAGGAACAACCTTGGTACACTTTAGTGGAGAGGGACATCAAATTACATGGTGGAGTGAGGAATCTGAAAGAAATGAAAGCACAAAAGATACATAAGAGCATATTAGAAGGAAATCAAAATTTGATAGATTTGATAAAGATGGAGAGGGAAATCAAAATTACATGTTAGATTTGATATCAGAAGGATTCTGAAGCTACTCATGCAACAGGTTTTGAGGAATTGGGGAGAGAGAAAGATAAAGAAGTTCAGAAGAGGAATGAAAAGAATGAGTGGTACAAACAAGTGGAGGAAGGTGAGGCTGAAATGGAGGAAGTGGTTATGATGTCACAAACCAAGACGCAGAATAAGAATCTTGATTTGAAAATGGATAGCCTAAAAGATAGTGGGGAGACACACGAAGAGGAGATGGTAGATTATGAGAACTCAACAGAGAGAGACAAGAAAGAAATGAGTAGAATTGATGCAGCCTTTGAGGCAAAAACATAATTGATGGCACCCTATTTAAACATTAAGCAGCATGACACATATGTTGGACGGGGGATTTTGGATAATGGAAGTAACCAGGAAAATTTGGGGAGAGTGGGTGATATAAATATGGAAGAGTGTTGGTGATCCTTAAGCCTAACACAGAAATCCACAAGCATACGGATGCCAATGTAGACTTCACCCGGGAGTATTCCAAGGTATCGAATCCACAAGGAACGAGAAGTGAAACTCTATCCTAACCCAACTCTAGTGAACAAAGGAGAGGAAGAACAATGGTTGAGAGGAGAATAGGTTCTATAGAGAGAAGAGGTCCTCGGGCCAGGTAATCTAATGTAGTAAACTCCCACTAAGTAATTTAATGAGATCCTATTTTAATTTATCTGCTTCGGGGCACAAAAATGATCCACTAATAAGGGTTGGTAACTAACCTCATATACTAGCGGGTACGCTATCGCTAGAAAATCCTGCTTGAGACTTCTCGAACATGCTAGATTAAAATATTGGATGGACAGGGCTGTCACCACCTGCCGCCTACCACAGACCACGTGGGGACAAATGCAATCCCAGGAAAACTAAGTCTAAACACCGCGTTTACACTTAGACTTTCATACCAGCTCTAGAATTGGTAAGCATAACAAATTAATGCTATAAAGCAATAAAAGGTTATGCATGAGGATTCCGTAGATAAAAAGGATAGAAATACTCACTTTATTACTTGGACAAGGGTTTAATTACATGTTACCCGACGGAAGGATGAGGAATCTACTCTCGGTGGAGCTTCATCCTCGAGGCACAAGATGGAGAAGGACCCGACATTCTCGGCTCCCTCCCGGACTTCTACCTCTCACTCTCACTCCCTATTCTCATACATTTCTACAACGTGGTGCTTGTTTTTCTCGTCTTCAATTGTTGTCCAAACCGGTGGCCAAACTGCCGTATTTATACCCAAATGATGGAGGGGAAGTACTTGTAGGCCGGTGGGAAGTCGGTGGTCAAAAATGGTGAAAAATCATTGGCCGGGCGGCCGGGTACGCCGGGCAGTAGGGTCGGTCGGGCTGCCAAGAAGGCTGGGCAGCCACCTGGTTTGGTTGGTTTTCCAACCAACTCATTCTGACGGCCGAAATGATGTTCTGAAGTCAGTTTTGAGGGTCGGTTGGCCGTTTTCCTTTGATTTTATGTCGGTAGGCATGGCAGGCCGACGGTAGGCTTTATTGGCCGAATGGCCTGGTAGGCCGGGTGGCAAGCCTGACGGGCAGCAAGGTCCATCAGGCGACGACCCATTTTTGTGCAGCAGCCCTTTGGCCAAGTGGCCTAGTTGTCCTTCCTGGTTGGGCCATGTGTCGACCTCCTTCGTGTCTTTGAAAATCTTTTGGACCGGAATTGGGAAACGGCTTCATGGCGATGGCATTTACTTGACGGCCAGGTGAGGGGGTGAAGTTCCAAATTGGCTGGTGGTCCTAGGTCGTGTTGTTGTACGGTGGGAAATTGATTGAACACTTGATTTACCCTGCCGGGTGATTGTTGGTCGTATCTACGCACCCACTTATATACCGCAAGAGGACGGTGTATGATTGTAGCACTTTTTCCCTTGAATTGAGTATTCCAAGGTTTATTGAATCCACTGGGACCTTAGGGATTTATTAAACAAAGTTAACAGTAAAAGATCTAGTCAAGGCTACTGTCAAGGTCAGGTTGCATGAGGGGGAGACTGGCCAGCGCAAAGGTGCACGAGACAGTAAATCTGTCGTTGCGTTGATCGGCGCGGGAGTCGAGCCGATCGACACACTGGTGAAACTGAGTCAAAGTGTGCGAGATCTATTAAATCTGGGGTTGTGCCGATCAGCGCTGGAATTGAGCCGATCGGCACACTGGTGGATCTAAGCTGAAGTTGTTGCACCGATCGGCGCAGGGGTTGAGCCGATCGGCACACAGTGAGTCTAAGCCAAAGTACACCAGATCTTGTAAACCTATGCTGATAAGTGAGTAGCCAGATATCTACTAGTGAGATCGTAACCAGATAGTCTAATTGAATAGCATCATAATGGGTAATTACATAGATCAATGAAAACCTATAATGGTAAGACCACCCCGCTTTCTGAGCGGCTCCCGATTTATCGTTGTCGGGAGGAAACCCTTAATCGCGCGAGTAGCTTACCCTACTCAACTATCCAATAGTGCTGCGCAGGTTTAGTGCTGTCACCGCTAAACCACACTACTGGCATCATCAAGCAACCATAATCAATACAATGTCTGAATACTATCCTAATCACCACGATTAAGATAATATCTACTTACCTAGCCTAGAACTAAGCAATTGGAATAAGCACATGCATGATTATAGAATCAAGATAGACAAATCATCAAAACCATCATCAACATATTCAATCATCCTTGAGATACATAGAGTAAGATTCATCCCCGTCGAGATGAACTACCTTGACGGATCAACTCTTGACTCCAATGGTTCTTGAAACTCAACTAGAGATCTATTCTAACAGGGCAAGCCCCGGTGGCTCTAACTCACGGATCTGGTGTCCCTCTGTCGCCTCCTCTTCTACGGCGAGGGTTTACAAGTATTTATAGGGGTTCTACTCGTAAAGGACTCGGTTTCTAGCAAATAAGGCTGTTGCGCCGATCGGCGCAAGCCGTGTCTTCTCTGATTTCTTCCCTGAGTCGGTTCTTCTGTCTTCCACAGCTGCCATGTGGGCCTTTTCCTTCGAGATAAAGTCTTGTACTGCACGTTAAGATTTTGGAGTTCCATAAATCTTCTTGAAGTTCCATAATTCTTCTTAGACAAATATCTTCAAGTGTCTTGCACACATAAACTTCCATAAACATGTGGAATGGGCCTCAGTCACTTCTGTGGGTCAAAACACCCTTGCGTCGATCGGCTCATGGGCTGCGCCGATCGGCGCACTAGGCTTCTTCAGTGCTTTTCGTCAGTTCTGGACTCCTGTCCTCTCCATCATCGCATTAATCACTAATTTTACCTGTTTCTGCAATAAAGCTCCAAAACAACGCATATACAAATATATAGGCAATATCACAGGTAAATGGCCTAAATTAGTATCAATTATGCTCTAATTGGGGGCAATATTCACATATAAAAGGGTCGCTTGGGAAGTGCCAATAGTTTCCCCACACTTAAACCTTTGCTCGTCCCGAGTAAAGGAAAAGAAAGAAAAATAAAAAACATACTCTTTCTATCATAAAAGATATCTCAAATCAGCAAATGTTGAACATTATTCTATTGTGGTGTATTTCATATTGGTATTCAGCAAAATAGATCAAATATGGGCATAAGCTTAAAGTTCTCGCCAAAGCAAAAGATCATGTCCAATTCATAAATTATAACTCTTCCACACATGAGAATCACTTAAAAGATTGTTGTAAACATAGAGAATCTATCTTCCAAATAATCCAAGGCAACAACGCATCTTTCAAATCACTCAACCTATATTCTACATCATAATGATCAAATAATATTAGTGTAAGGCTTATATGAGTAGCTAGATGAGGTAATTCAAGGATTGCAAACATAAATCAATAATATATTGTAAAGCTAGGAGATTATTCTTTGTTGGAATTATAGAAACTTATCAAGATGGCAATTAAGAAATAAAAATTTAAGAAAGATCTCAGAAATTGGATATGTGGACATGTGCATAGCAAAAAAATTTGATCTTGAAAGATTGCACATGGTTGGAATGATTCATGGCTATATTGAATTTCGAGAATAAGCATGTCATATACCATCCCCCCACACTTAAATTTTTGCTAGTCCCTTAGCAAACAGTAGAGTTTTTTTTTCTTTTCTTTTTTTATTTTGCTCTCTGCTGCGCCGATCCAAATTCACCAACATTTGTTGGTATTTGATTTGTCTGGCTTCAACTTTTATTCAAGAATTAAATATAGCCAGAAATATAGGATGTGGTCAAGGAATGATACTCAACAAGATATTTTAGGTTTAAAGTGGTGTACTTAGCGGAATTAAATTTTTGCATGAGTAATTCAAGGCTAGAAAAAGATACACAAAGAATTGTCATCTTAATAAAGTTCATACCAAAAAGAATTAAATCCTAACCGAACTCAACCATTAATTTAATGTTTATCTACATATCAAAGGTTCATGAGTATTGTTCAAAATATAGCATTGGTAGGTAGGGATCTTGAAAAATAATAAATTCTAAAGTTCACAACATGAAAATTTATGTTTGAAAAGATTGGTACTAAGTTATCATTACAAACTGGACAACACAAATGAAGCACATGGGTACTCAAAATTGCTCCACATAAGACATATTTGCCGAATAATCATTAAGTGTAAGTTCAAAATTTTATTCAATGCTCAACACTATTTGATCTTCATCAACACTTTTCAAGAAAGAATAAATAATTCAATTCTCCTAATAGAGCATAACCACCACCATTATATTAAGATCAAAACTTGAATACATGATGATGATGATTTTTGCACACACTTGCATGAGAATAAAACTACTACTAACACACTTGCATGAAAGTAAAACTACTACTAACACACTTGCATGAAAATAAACACACCCGATACATGGTTTCCCAACCCGGTCACACACATATAAGAAAATAAAGAAAAAGATTGCAAAAGATAAAAGAAAACGCAAACCGGAAAACCGATACATGTGCCAACTCCTAGGCACTCTAGTCATCCGAAAGTGGAGTCGGTGGCTGATCGAAGCCATAGCACCACGCCTTGAGTCGCTCGAACTCCTCCACCATCGCATCGTGGTTGTACCTCTATTGGGACGTGGCTTCCTCCACGCGCTCAATGTAGTGCATGTTGTTGTCGAGGTACCCCTGCATGGGCACGAAAAAGTCTGCACCGGGCATAGGAGGCACCACTGGTACACGCCCTTGGTACCTGTAGTCAATGCCCGCGTTGCAGTAGGGTGCGCCGATCGGCGCGTTGCCTGCGTCGATCAGCGCATTGCCTGCGTCGATCGGCGCAGAGGGCTGTGAACCACCCGTTACGTCGCTCCATCCTGACTGGTACTGCTGGTACTCCTGGCGTGACCCCCAGGAGTCTCACTCGCCGCCGTCTGCTATAGATGTGTCCGGCTGTCGAACCCGCCCACGGCGGTCCTTGAGAACTCGCCCCCCCTTCAAGAGACCTTCCTCAAGCCAATTTCCTCCCTCCACCTTACGAGGGAGAAAAACTTCTAGCTCCGCACACGGAAGCTTTACGTTGGTGCCGCTGACATGGAAGCCGGCGCGAACACTTCCCGTGACAATATTGCCATGAGTCATATTCTCGCCGATCTCCGTCGCGCACTCCCGCTTGTCGTCGCGCCCTCCCGGTCCGTCGCTATCGCAGACAAGGGCTGCTAGGCGTTGAAGATAGGCCCCGAAGGCCAACTTCTTGCTTGCCTTGCCCCTCTTGTCGAGCCAACCCCGCACCATCACCGACATGGGATTGCAATGTGACGGACTCACAATGGCGTTGAAGAGCCACCGCAAGTCCGCATTGGTGACATTGCTGGAGTCGACCTTGTCGCCTATGCGCGCCGTCAACCACCAATGGAAGACTTGAATGGTCGGGTTGTAGATGTTTCCGCGCTTCATCTCTTCTATGAACGAGAGCCACCTTCCAAAGGAGTCCAACTCCCTACGTCCCAAGATGCCGGCGACGTCGGCGTCGAAGCCGAAGGCTTGAGCTGCCGCCTCCATGGTCACCGTGTGGCTGATGTCCCGGACGCGGAAGTTGACGGCCTCGCTACCGTCTTTGACAGTGCCAAGCCTCATTGTAGAGGCAACCTCGGTGACGACGTCGAGGTTGTAGTCCATGGGGAGGAGGTGGAAATCCACCCAGCCGAGGTTGTCTAGCATCCTCCTTAAATCCTCCCACATGCCGATCGAGGTGAGGAAGGTCTTGTCCAGGTCGAAGTTGGGGACGAACCTTCCCCTCACCGCGAGGTAGTGCCGCTGTTCCTCCTCGCTCAGGAGGGTGAAGCCCTCCTCCACCGTGCGCGGCATGAATTCCTGCGGCAGTGGTGATGTGGGAACCCCACGGCTTGCCGCCGTTTGGCTCCTCGTAGCACGCCCTGTTGGAAGGGACGCACCGGAGACGGAGTGGCGGGCACGAACCTCGTATGTCACCGCCACCGAGCCGGTGGATGCACCACCCATTGACATGTCATCGCGAGCGTCGGAGCCACCCCTCGCCGAGGAGTTACCGCTCGACTCGCTGCTGCCACCGGAACTGCTCCCCCGGCGCAACCTCTTGCCCAACTTGCCAACGGAGGAGCGGAGACGATCCATCTGCGAGGAATGGGGAACGTGTGCGATATCGTGGGTAGTGGGGAAGGTGGAGAGATTACCGGGATGGTGTGCCGAATGGGGGTGCCTGGCCTCCCTTTTATAGTGTGGGAAACTTCTAGGAGAAGGAACCGCCATAAAATTTCAAAATTTGAGAGCGCGCCGATCGGCACGGGAACTGCGCCGATCGGCACAATTCAAATTTTGAATGCTCTGACCACTCCAATGCTTGATTCCCCTCCTTCATGTCGCTTCCTGGCACATCATGTTGGTTGGCAGGGGAACAACATGGAATCCTGATGTCTTGTTGGCGGCGCCGATCCGCTCAGGCTCGCGCCGATCGGCGCGCCGTCTCCTTTTTAGCTTTGGGTCAATTCCGTGTCCCCTCTGCACTGCACACCTGCATAATAATCATACCTGCTCCTCAAAATCAATGCCTGCCATCTTTGTTGCCCATTTGGGAACATCATGGGTACCTACGCCGATCGGCGCAGAAGTGCGCCGAACGGCGCAAGTCCCTTGCACCTTGTGTTTAGGTCCGGCGCTGATTCTAATGCCTCGTGTTCATCTCTTTCACCTAATTTCCACTTCTCCAATGTATCTGTAGTATTGGCATACGTGTCGGGGCTCATCTGGTGACCGCGCCGATCGGCGCTGACTCACGCCGATCGGTGCGATGTCCGTTTTTGCTTCTGGCCCCTCGCTTCTTCGCTAGATGTTGTCTTCATTCTTGAAAATAGCTCTGTCTCCGAAAATTATTGTGCTGGTTTAGCACTCCTTCAATTCTGGACGTCGTCGGCCTTCTGTCCTGACTTGGGAAATGCTGAGCCGATGTGCGCCGATCGGCGCAAGCTTTGTTCCTTCCTGTTTTTGGTTTTTTTATATTCCTGCATTGTTAGTCTATAGTATGTATATACACAGTTTTGGATGAATAAAGAGACAATGCAAGAGTACACAAGAATTAAGCACACACTTTTCTAATTTATTTTATTTTATTCGAGAGATTATTTTTATCACAAGCAAGGAAATTTAAAAACACCGGGTTGCCCTCCCGGCCAGCACTAATTAACTAAATGAAATGGGTTGCCCTCCCATAAGCACTAAATAACTTTTAAATCCCCCGATCATTGGGTTGCCTCCTAAGAGCGCTCTAGTTATTTAGAGGTCAAAGAGCTCGACCTCCCCGCAAACAATCAATCCTTAGTGTCGCGGTGCGGGATGTGAAGCCGCGACACTACAAGGTTATCTTATCTCCATGGTTCATATAGCTTGGACGACCTATCCATACATCCCCTCCAATTACTTTCGACGCCTCGATGCCACGGTGTGTTGTATCTCTTTACTTAATCAATAGCACGGCACTCTTCTCTCTTTGGGCGAAACTTGAAAGAGTAGGGAGTCCCACTTATATCGAAGCTTATCTCACCACTCCCAACATCAATACTTGCCTTTGCTGTCCTCAAGAAGGGTCTGCCTAAGATCAATGGGGTCCTCGTCCTCTTATCCATATCAAGCATAATAAAATCAACAGGGACGATATGATCTCCAATTTGAACAGGCACATCCTCAGCAATTCCATCAGGGAAGCGTATCGATTGATCGGCTAACTCCAAACACATACCCGTAGGCTCTAATTCAGACAAATTGAGATTTGTGAATATATGACGGGGCATAACACTTACGCTTGCTCCAAGATCGCACAAGCACCTATCAAATATCCTGGTTCCAATCATGCATTTGATGCTTGGTGATCCAGGGTCGGGTTTCTTCTCCAGTGTAACATCATTGATTGCCGCCGTTTGTTCCTTAGTGACCTTCACAACCTCCTCAGAAACTAGAGACTTCTTGTTTTGCATCATGTCCTTAATGTACTTGGCATAGGTGGGAACTTGGATAGCATCAACAAAAGGGACATTGATGTAAAGCTTCTTCATAATATCGATGAATCTTGCAAACTGCTTGTCGTGTTATCGCGCTCAGTCTGTCTTCGTCAGTAGTTGAGTATCTAGAAACATGGCAGGGCCATGCTCTTCTGTCTCCACGCCCATCTTCAGTCCAGAGAGGTCATCATCCTCCTTGCGCTGATCGGCGCTTTTAGGGAGCCGATCGGCTCCGACAGGGTCGTCGCGCCGATCGGCGCTGGGTGTGCGCCGATCGGCGCGGGGCTTCTTTGCTCCCACAGAGTGTTTTGGATCTTCTATTTGTTTTTCTGATCACATAGCTATTGCCTTCAACTGTTCTGCAGACATCGTCAGGAATAGCCTCCTTATTGCCTTGAATGGCTTGCGATAGCTGTCCCATCTGTTGCTCCATAATCTTGGTATGCTTCAAAATCTTCTCGTTGGAGCCCCCAATTTCTTTCACCTTGTCATTAACTCTCTCAAGGACACGATCAATCTCCTTGAATCTAGCTTGATTGTCCTTGTTGATCTTCTCTTGAGCTTGGAAGAACTCATGACATTGGAGACGAAGTGGGATAGAGTTTTGCATGGATGAACTAGGGGAGAAAGAACTCCTTTGTTGTTGATATTGGGGCTTCCATCCACTATTCTTCATATATTCTAACATTTTCATCTCTTCAGGGCAATCTTTCTGCACATGACCAAATTCTCCACACTCACTACATGTTGAGTGTGATTCCGCCAGCTTGAGTGTCTCTTCCTTAGGGATATGAAGATTATTGTCCAACCTTCTTTGAATTGCATCGAGGCAATCTATAATCAATTCTTCCTGAGTCTTCTTAATCACACTCTTCGCTACTCCTTTTGAAGGTTGCAAATTCCTTGAGCTTCTCTCACCATCCCACGATTGATTTTCAACTAACAACTTGATCAAATTCTTAGCTTTGATGGGGGTTTTTGACATGAATGATCCTGCAGCTGAGGCGTCCAAATGTTGACGTGACAAAAGATTCAATCCTGTGTAGAACTTCTCAACAACTTCTCCAACCATCAGACCATGATGAGGGCATGCATCCATATGCTCATTGTATCTTTCCCATGCTTCTCTAATGCTCTCATCAATATTCTGTATAAATCCAAGAATCTTATTTTTCAAAGCTTGAGTCTTACCGGGGGGGGGGGGGGGGGGGGGGGGAGTATTTGGCCAAGAATTCAGCTGCTAATGTGTTCCACACTGTTTTCACTGTGTTTTCCAATCCATTGTACCATTGCTTGGGGCGTCCAATTAGAGAGAAGGGGAACAGCCGCACACGCGCTTGATCTCCTATCAATCCCGCTATCTTGAATGTGCTGCAAAATTCAAGGAAGTGTTGCAAGTGATGATTGGGATCTTCTGAACCTGTGAACGGTTGTTGCGCCACTATTCCAACATATCTCTCCAATTCATATGGAAGTTGATCTTGAGCTTCTTGGAAATCTATCTTGACAATACTAGTCAATTGTGGCTTGAGACGATTAACCATACGTACCTCTGCCATCTCCTCGTCTTCTTGCTCTTGAACTGAGTCTTCTATTGTGAATAATACTCGAGGTGTTGCGCGGACTGCTTCCAAATCTCCAAGTGACTTGCTTCTCTTCTCCGCTGTTCTCTTCTTGTGTAAGAGTCTTTCTGGATCATCGGCGTAATTGAGGGTTTGTTTGACTTAGGACCGTCCATACCTGTTAGTTTCACTTAACAGAATATATGTACTAAAGAGACAAATAAAGCACAATGACTAAACACTAATACATCAAAAAATGTTTAAAAACCTGCTATGGTCCCCGGCAACGGCGCTAGAAAAAGGAAGCTTGTTGGTCGTGTCTACGCACCCGCTTATATACCGCAAGAGGACGGTGTACGATTGTAGCACTTTTTCCCTTGAATTGAGTATTCCAAGGTTTATCGTATCCACTGGGACCTTAGGGATTTATTAAACAAAGTTAACAGTAAAAGATCTAGTCAAGGCTACTGTCAAGGTCAGGTTGCATGAGGGGGAGACTGGCCAGCGCAAAGGTGCGCCAGACAGTAAATCTGTCGTTGCGCCGATCGGCGCGGGAGTCAAGCCGATCGGCACACTGGTGAAACTGAGTCAAAGTGTGCGAGATCTATTAAATCTGGGGTTGTGCCAATCGGCACTGGAATTGAGCCGATCGGCACACTGGTGGATCTAAGCTGAAGTTGTTGCACCAATCGGCGCAGGGGTTGAGCCGATCGGCACACAATGAGTCTAAGCCAAAGTACACCAGATCTTGTAAACCTATGCTGATAAGTGAGTAGCCAGATATCTACTAGTGAGATCGTAACCAGATAGTCTAATTGAATAGCATCATCATGGGTAATTATATAGATCAATGAAAACCTATAATAAGTAAGACCACCCTGCTTTCCGAGCGGCTCCCGATTTATCGCTGCCGGGAGGAAACCCTTAATCGCGCGAGTATCTTACCCTACTCAACTATCCAATAGTACTGCGCAGGCTTAGTGCTGTCACCGCTAAACCACACTACTGGCATCATCAAGCAACCATAATCAATACAATGTCTGAATACTATCCTAATCACCACGATTAAGATAATATCTATTTACTTAGCCTAGAACTAAGCAATTGGAATAAGCACATGCATGATTATAGAATCAAGATAGAGAAATCACCAAAACCATCATCAACATATTCAATCATCCTTGAGATACATAGAGTAAGATTCATCCCTGTCGAGATGGCCTACCTTGACGGATCAACTCTTGACTCCAATGGTTCTTGAAACTCAACTAGAGATCTATTCTAACGGGGCAAGCCTCGATGGCTCTAACTCATGGATCTGCTATCCCTCTGTCGCCTCCTCTTCTACGGCGAGGGTTTACAAGTATTTATAGGGGTTCTACTCGTAAAGGACTCGGTTTCTAGCAAATAAGTCGGTTACGCCGATCGGCGCAGGATTGCGCCGATCGGCGCAAGCCGTGTCTTCTCTGATTTCTTCCCCGAGTCGGTTCCTCTGTCTTCCAGAGCTACCATGTGGGCCTTTTCCTTCGAGATAAAGTCTTGTACTGCACGTTAAGATCTTGAAGTTCCATAATTCTTCTTAGACAAATATCTTCAAGTGTCTTGCGCAGATAAACTTCTATAAACATGTGGAATGGGCCTCGGTCACTTCTGTGGGTCAAAACACCCTTGCGCCGATCGGCTCATGGGCTGCGCCGATCGGCGCACTAGGCTTCTTCAGTGCTTTTCGTCAGTTCTGGACTCCTGTCCTCTCCATCATCGCATTAATTACCAATTTTACCTGTTTCTGCAATAAAGCTCCAAAATAACGCATATACGGATATATAGGCAATATCACAGGTAAATGGCCTAAATTAGTATCAATTATTCTCTAATTGGGGCAATATTCACATATAAAAGGGGCACTTGGGAAGTGCCAACAGTGATGATAGCTTATCATCCGGCCGGTTGACAGTTTTACTTGGTGATGACCTGACCGGGTGCTGATTCAGGTTGTTAACGACCCTATCGGCTGTTAGGAAATGGCTGTTTCACAGCCATGATCGGCCGACGGTGTATTTTGATATGTTTTTGCATATTTTGAGCCTGTAGCACCTACAACCACATATTTCACCAAAACTTGTGGAACTCATGAGTACAAAGATTATTTTTATTACATTATTAGTTAAGATCCACCTTTTTATGGTAAGTTGGTAGTCGAGAAAGGGAATTTACGGCTACCAACAAAGAGGGAGAATTTACTGAAGTAAAAAGTAAAAGCAGGAACTATGTGATGGCAGAAAGACAAAGTAGCACGCTAGACGATAAAGCAGGAAAGGTTGCTCAAAAAGCAGAGGATTACAAAAGGAAGACAAATGAAGGCTCAGGTATGAATAATGCTTTTACTATCTTTAATTCTTTTGAGCCTCTTTATTTGCTTAATATTGCAAAGAATAGTGGCATTAATATAGGAGATGATAGGAAGAGTGATTTAGATATGATAAGTACTATTCAAGCACAGGAACTAGCGCAGGCTATGTTAATCGAAGCCAGAAGTAGAAGAGAAGAAGAGATACAGAAAGGAAAAGACAATGAAATAGAGAGTGTGATGATAGTGGATGGAGAACAAATCTTTGGAAGGCAACATAATTTAGAGTGTGATGAAGATGGAGATGAAGAGGAAGAAAATGTAAATGTAGGAAAAGTATCTCCAAAAGTTTGCAGAAAACAACGAAGAGTGGTGCGCAAAATGAGAGGAGTATAACAACCAAATATTATTAAATGATAATTTTTTTCTGGAATATAAGAGGCCTGGAGGAAAAGGACAAAGTTACAATTTATGTAAATGGAAAGTTACTCGTGGAATTGGACAATAGCTGAGGGGCATTCGGGTGGCACACTGATTGGTGTTAAGCAAGGTGATTTAGATGCGGTGGAAATGGATAATGGGAAATATTATTCAAGTATAACGATTGAGAACAGGAAAGATCAATTTAGATGGGAAATCATGAATGTATACGGACCGGTCAAGTATGAACAAAAACCTGATTTTCTACAGGAGCTGTATGGAAAGATTATAGAGAGTGAAACACCACTGATTCTAGGAGGAGACTTTAACATGATCTGGTTTGCACATGAGAAATCCTCTGAAAATATACATAATACCTGGATGGACATGTTTAACAGTTTTCTCAATGATACAAAGCTTAGGGAAATAACTAGAGTGGGTAGCAGGTTTACTTGGACGAATAAACAATCTATCCCTATAATGAGTAATCTGGATAAGTTTTTGTGACTTAAGATTAGGAAATGCATTATCCGAGAGCAACATTGAGAAGTTTAACTAGAGTGGGGTCGGATCATTGTCCTATCTTGCTGGACTTGGGAGAGGTCAGATTACACAAGCGTAGAAACATTAAGTTTGAAACTACATGGCTAAATCATGAAGGGTTTAGAGAATGGATAATTGAGAAATGGCCGAAAAGAGATGGGGAAGAAGTACAACAATATTGGAAGAGAATTAAAGTAGAAATTAGGAAATACTGTAGAGGTATGGGGGCAAATATAGATGGTCAGATGATGAAAATGAAAAAGGATCTGTTATTCGAGATCAAAGAAATAGACTTGAAAGCAGATAAGCAACAATTAAATGAGGAGGATTGGAATAACAGGTATAAACTTGAGGAAGAATTAGAGAGAGTTTATGCATATGAAGAGCTAGTATGGCAAAAAAGATGTGGGAAAAATGGATCCTCAAAGGGGATGCAAATACTAACTTTTTCCATGGCATTGCGAATGGAAGAAAGAGGAAAAGTACCATTTTCCGTATAGAGAGTGATGAAGGGGAAATTTCGGACCCACAACTTCTTAGAGAGCATATCAAAAGTTACTACAAGAAACTGTTCAGAAGAGAGGAAAGAGGAGCAATCTATATACAAGAGGATATGTGGAGAGAGAAGGGGAGACTAACGGAGGAAGAAGCAGCATAATAAAACAATTCAGTGAAGAAGAGGTTAAAAAAGCTTTGGAGGACATGATAACCAATACTGCTACGGGCCTTGATGGATTTTTATTTAGTTTTACAAAGAGTTTTGGGAACAAGTTAAGGAGCCAATTATGGAGATGTTTAACAAGTTTTTCAGAGGGGAATTGAACCTTAGTAGGATAAACTATGGGATGATTTCTATGATTCCAAAGATGAAGGAAGCAAATAATATAAAACAATATATATCAATCCGTTTGCTCGGAGTAGACTACAAATGGTTCACGAAAGTTATGGCAATGAGATTAGCAAGAGTGGCAGAAGCAATGATTAGTAATACACAAACAACTTTTATACCTGGAAGAAATATTTTAGAGGGGGTTGTGATATTACATGAAATCTTACATGAATTGAAGAGGAAAAAACAGAAAGGTGTTATTACGAAGCAGGACTTTGAGAAAGCATATGACAAGGTGCAATAGTCCTTCTTGTTAGAAGTATTGGAGAGAAAGATTTTTCCAAAGAAATGGATAGAGTGGGTGGAGGAATTAATAGTAGGGGGGAGAGTGGGAACTAATATCAATGGTGAGTATAGGAAATACTTCAGAACATTCAAAGGGCTCCGACAAGGGGATCCCCTATCCCTGCTACTATTGAACTTAGTGGAGGATACGTTGGCAACCATGATTGCTAGAGCTAGAGATTATGGTCTCATCAAAGGTTTGGTGCCTGAATTAATGGAGGGAGGTCTTACACATCTTCAATATGCAGACGATACAATCATCTTTCTAAACTTGGACAAACAATCAATTGCTCATATGAAATTTCTGCTCTATTGCTTTGAAAACATGTCTGGCTTGAAGATAAATTACCATAAGAGCGAGGTGATGGTTCTGGGGGCCTCAGAAACTTAAAAAAGAGAGATAATACAGATGCTAAATTGTAACGAAGGTGCTTTTTCATTAAAGTACCTAGATATTCCAGTGAGTGATAAGAAACTATTTGCGGCAGATCTTATGTATGTGGCAATGAAGGTGGAAAAAAAATTACCTACATGGCAAGGAAATTTCCTATCATCTGGAGGGAAATCTATCCTTATTGGAAGTAGCTTAAGCTCTTTGCCTAATTATATTATGGGAGTCTACCTCCTATCGAAGAGTGTGCATCACATAATGGATATGGCAAGAGCGAACTTCTTTTGGGATGCAGGTCAGAAGAAAAAGTACCACATGGTCAGTTGGGAAACGATGGCTAGATCGAAGAGCTTTGGAGGACTAGGGTTTTACAAATACTAGTGATGAATGAGTGCTTTCTTTCAAAGTGGATCATAAAGTTAGAGCGGGGAGACAGTGATATCTGCTGCAACATGCTACGCAAGACATACCTAAATGGGAAAGGCTTCTTTAGAAGTTCGACAAAAGGAGGGTCGCAGTTTTGGAAAGGTTTGCACGAGATAAAAGAAACCTGCCAGAGAGGGATCAGATATGTACTAGGTAATGGAAGGAAAACGAGATTCTTGCATGATGTCTGGTTGGGTGCCTGTCCATTAAAAGTGAAGTATGACAACTTGTTTAGAATTTGTAATGAACAAGAGTGGGAGGTCGCTCGAGTTTTAGAGGATGGTGAATTGTCTCTAACATTTTGAAGAAGCTTCATAGAGAGAGATGACCGAAATGACGGAGTTGGAAAGAGAATTAGAGGAGGTAAGGCTAACAGATCAAGATGACTCAGTAAGTTGGGAACTCACGAGAGATGGTAAATTTACAACAGCATCATTATACAATCTGTGTACCTTTGATAGGGTAATTGACCGACGAATGGAGGAGTTGTGGCAGAGCAAACTTCCTCTAAAAGTGCGCAACTTCATGTGGTTAATATTCCAAAACAGAATTCAGACAATAGATAACCTGTGAATGAAAAAGTGGAAGGGCAAAAAACAATGTAAGTTCTGTGTGGAGGAAAATGTTGATCACCTCATGTTCAAATGTCCAGTAGCAGTCTACATATGGAAGGTGATCAAGGACAGTTTGGGATGGTTGAACATACCGAAGAGTGTGAGCAATTTTAGTCAAAATATTCTGAGAGAGTGTGGGAATACTAGTAACAAAACATTATTGTTTCTATTGGGAACTGTATGTTGGACCCTGTGGTTAAATAGGAATGATTGGGTCTTTCATGATAAAATTGTATTTCTGGCAAATTATAAAGAGATGTCTGCTTAACTATTTATAAGGAAAAACCCTACCTCGTGTTGGGTCTATATTTAATAATGAGCCTATATAGGTCAGGAAGTCTTCTTCTAGAAGATGGGCCTAGCCTAATGAGCGTTTTACAATAGTCTCACCTGTAAACAACGCCCTTCACCGATGCCTTCCATTCCAATCTAATAAAAGATCCCCACGATGCCACTTAGATGGCACAAGGGAGCCAGTCGCCCGCTTCTGGCTGCTTGACAGTTGGGACGAGGAGGTGGTGGCATGGTGTGCGGGGGCCGGTCTTCCGTGTCTGTTGAGATGTGCATGGGGACCGGTCTTCCATGCTGCCTCTCTGTGACATGGTGTTGTAGGCCAGCAGCATCCAGAATACCATTTGCCTCCTCTCTTAGTTTGTAATTGGAGTTTGTAATTGGAAAGTTCAATCAGGTTCATCGCAGATCCATCATTTGGTTGGCGACGTCGAGTGCTGCTAGAGCTGCTCGTGGTGGTGTGTCGGATGCTCTGGATGATGCGACGACGATGACGCTGCGGGAGGACTTCGCCATCCTGCTTGTCGACCAAGAAGCACACAAGGTTGTCCGCTTGTCCTCTGTGGCCACCATCCCTTCCTCCTCGCGCCTCAATCCTAATGCGTTTCAAGGAGCCGACCAAACCCTGATCAGGTACAGATTCCTTCAGAAATTTTAGTTATCGTGGCTGTTGTTGTTCTTCTCTTCCCTCTGCGGGTGTTGGAATCGATGGAGACTTTGTCTTGCACCAGCACAAGGGAGGGGGGGTTCATCCCTATTCGAATTGAGGTTTGTAGCATTATTCATTTACGGTAGGTTCAGTACAAATCAAATGCATCCATCCACGACTCATATCTTGCATTCATGAGAAATTGATCTGATCTCTGACATTTGTGCATCTGCATTTATTCAATTTTGTTTTGCAGGGTAATACCAATTTGTGGTAATGCCCCCTTGATCTGTTTTCATTTTTCCTCCTTGTCAATCTTTTGAACATCTTATAGATGTCTCTTATATTTGATATGCATCAGCACCTGCTGTTAATCTTTAATAGGCAAGCATATTGTAAACAGTATCCGTTGATCCATGGCAAAAAAAATTTGAATGTTATTCTTTATTTACAGTGACACCCTCATGTAGTTTCTTTTTCCTCCATTCAAAATTCGTAGGTTGCAGTTCTGATTGCGTGAATGGCACTATATTGTGTGGGATGAACAAAATTCGTAGGCGTGCCTGCTGTGAGGGTGCTTGCTAGCAACTCATTCAACGACCATTTTTTTTATTCAGTAGTGTTTTCTGTTTGATGTTGCTTTGGCCTTTTATCTCTCTTTTTTAAAACAATGCAGTCCTATGTGTCCCTGTAATACCTGTGCCAAAATTGTCTCTTGCATTATTATTATCATTTTGACAAGTGTCTCTTGCATTATTTCAGTTTCTTCCTTAATAGCTTTATAACATTGATTCAGCCATCAGTATTTTTCAGGAGAATCAAAATCTGGTGTTAAGGTTGAGATATGATTGGGATGAGGCAAAGACTTTGTGTGTCGAACCAAGGTTAAAACAAATAGAATGTTGTCAATGACAACTTTTCACTCGGAGGGTATGATCAAGAAACATCACTTGTTGTTAAGGTTAAGTGTGGCCAAAGCTGTTGTTGATTATTGGAACTGTCATCTGCTTGTGCTTTTATTTGAAACATGATCTTATAGGTTATAGTCAGAGATTCATGTTATGAATAGCACTTGTATTCATAATGAGAGCACTAGTCCTGAATATATATATGTACAGGTATGGGTAAACATGCATAAAACCCCTTATACAATGAGAAAACTACAAAAATATATATACATCTAACACCCCGCTCAAACTCAGGGTGAATCAACAACACTGAGTTTAGAGAGATAAAACCTGTGTCTAGGTCCAGTCTGTGCCTTGGTGAACAAATCAGCCAACTGAATCTCTGAAGGCACATACTGAGGAGAAACAATATCATCCTGCACTTGTGCTCATATATAAAAAGCATCAACACCAACATGCTTACTGAGTTCATACTTCACAGGATCAAGAGCCATACTGATAGCACCTGTATTGTCAGAAAAAAGAAGTCGACATAGAAACAAAAACACCAAAAATCCTCAAGCAACCACCGTAACCAAGTAACATCTGCTACATAAGAGCCATAGCACGCAACTTAGCCTCAGCACTCGAACGAGAAACTACTATCTGCTTCTTAGTTTTCCAAGCAATAAGAGAACCACCAAGAAACACATAAAAGGTAGAAAGAGAGCGACAATCAGAGTAATCACTAGCACAGGTAGCATCACAATATGCCTGGAGTTGTAAAGAGCTGGAGGTTGGAAAGAACAAGCGATGAGATATAGTCCCATGAAGATAACGTAGGACTCGAAGCAAGTTGGTATAGTGGAGCTGGGTGGGAGCGGAAACAAATTGACTCAGGATATGCACAACATGCAAGATATCAGGACGAGTAACACCAAGATAAACAAGGCTTTCCATAATATGACGATAGCAAGTAGGATTAGTGAGAAGCTCACCATCAGTAGCACGAAGGTGAACATTAAGCTCCATAAGAGTCTCAATAGTATGATGATCAGTGAGAGAAGCACAATCAAGAAGGTCACTAATGTACTTTTCTTGAGACAAATAGAACCCCTCAGATGTAGTGAAATCTCAATACCAAGAAAGTAACGAAGAGGACCAAGATCAGACATAAAAAATTGCTTACTGAGACGTGCCTTCACAAAAGCTATATATTAAGAATCATCTCGAGTAATGATCATATCATCAACATAAAGATGGAGAAGAGTCCGACCACGAGCAGATGTGTGAACAAAAAATGTTGGATCATGATTACTGGCAGAAAAACCAGCAGCAGTGACCACAGAGGCAAAGCGTTGAAACTAAGCACAACAAGAAGAGTGCAAACAGTAGTCATGTGAGCTACAAGCGCAAAAGTCTCATCATAGTCACGACCATACTCCTACTGAAAGCCGCGAGCCACAAGACGAGCATTATAGCACTCAAGAGAACCATCAAAGCAGGTCTTCACCTTATAGACCCACTTACAAGTAATACGACGAACATGTGCTGGAAGGGGAACAAGATCCCACGTACTAGTACACTCAAGGGCAGCAATCTCCTCAGCCATAGCGTGCTGCCATTCCTGATGAAGAACAACATCACGATAAGTGATGGGTTCAGAAAGAACCGTTGTAGAATAGGCAGAAGGAGAATAAAAATCACAGGACGTTGACGAGTACGATCACCACGTCTGATAAACTGCTCGGACAAAGAATCCCTCGAAGAAGAAACGTCCAACATAAAAGATGACTCATCAGGGGAGAGTGACACATTAGGAGAAGAGGGCTTAGCAGAGGATGAATGAACCCGCTGTGTATATACCTGTGTCACTGGTGGCTTCGCAAAATAGTTCGGATCCATAAAAGGACTAGAAGAAGACACAAGTTTAGAAGGCATCTCACGAGAAGATGTCGGCACCAATGAGGAAGGTACATTGGAGAAGGTACCAGCACCAGTGAAGAAGGAACCAGACATCTACTGACAATAGAGGCATCAGGAAAAGTCAAGAATGAAAGTGGGTCAACTAAAGATGTAGGGGAGGTGTTCAAAGATGGAGGAGGAAAGTAAGGACATGACTCGTCAAAAACAACATCCCGAGAAACACGCATCCGATGACCAACAGGATCCCAACAACGATATCCCTTATGCTCAGCACTATAGCCTAGAAAAACACACTCAACAGACTGGGCAGCCAACTTAGTGCGCTCACGAGGGGCAAGAAGCACATAACACACACAACCAAAAAGACAAAGACCAGAGGAGTCTGGTAACTGGTGACAAAGACGCTCATAAGGAATGCCTCCACGAAGGGCTGATGAAGGCTGAGTATTAACCAAATAGTTGACAGTAGAGATAGCCTCAACCCAAAAATGAAGGGGGGGGGGGGGGGTGGGGGGACACAAGAAGCAAGCATAAGGGCACGAGCAGTCTCAAGAAGATGACGATGCTTACGCTCAGTGACTCCATTCTGGACATGAGCACTAGGACATAAAAACTAAGCAAGAGTGCCATGCTCAGAAAGAACCTGGCGAAGTGCTCCAAAAAGATACTCTCCTGCAGAGTCAGAACAAAAAATACGAATGGATGTGTCAAAATGAGTGTGAATCATAGCAGTAAAAGTCTTATAGATGGATAAAGCCTCACTACGATGTTTTATAAAATAAATCCATATGTGGCGAGAAAAATCATTTATAAAAAGTATATAATATCGATGCCCCCTCTGTAGAAACAAGGAGGATGGACCCCATACATCTAAATGAACAAGATCAAATGGACGCTGAGACATAGACTCACTCGAATGACAGGGAAGCTATATCTGCTTGCCTAACCAACATCCCTGACACTGAGATAAAGACTCATGATGTGAAACAGACCCTAAAAGACCATGAAAAATCATAGTGGACAAACGAGAGCCACAAATATGACCCAAATGATGATGCCATTGAGCAAAAAACGAGGTTGATGACACAACAAAACTGGAGCCAACCAGACTGACAGACACAGCGGAAGGAAGATGAAGCCAGTCCAGCTCCCAAAGACGCTGTGAATCACTGTGCCGGGGGCCAGAACCAACTACCTGACCCGTGCAACGATCCTGAACATAGCAAAAATCAGGGTCAAGAATCACACGACAGTCATGATCAGTAAGTTGACCAGCTGACATAAGCTACATGATTAGATCAGGTACGCAAGAAACATTAGGAATAGAAAAAGAATTGCATAAAAGAGTGCCCTGTCCTACAACAGGAAGAGGAGATCCATTGGTTGTATGAACGAAACCAGAACAAGATGGAGAAACCATAGAAGAGAGACAAGTGCGATATGGAGTTATATGAAAAGAAGCACTAGAGTCAGGAATCCATGGATGAGTACCTGGAGTAGAAGAGGAATGAGGTCCCTTAGTGGAAGACTGAGAAGCAACAGTAGAACTCGTGAGTGCAGAAGACTGAGTCACAAAACTAGCAGCTCCTGATGGTGTAGAGGGCGCAAGGCGACGTAGTAACATGAGGATCTCCTGTGTGTCTGAACCAGCAGAACCCCTCTGAGAGCCTCCAACACTAATACTACCAATACTATGTGAAGTACCCTATGAAGAATGATGAGTCTGATCCTTCTTCTCCCTCTTCTTTCTGTAACAATAAGACTCCACATGTCCCTCCTTACCATAATAGTCACACTAAAAAGTACTAGGGCCACCTCAACTCCAAGAAGAAGGCGTTGTAGAAGAAGGCACCACAGGAGGAGCAACTGAAGAACGAGCAACCAACACTGAAGGAGCCGGTAGCAGACTAGCCTCACAAAGATGAATCTCCTCATTATGAACATCAGCAAGAGCCTCCATCAAAGAGACACAAGGATGGCGTGCAAGCAGCTGAGCACGACATGGCTCATGCTCACCACGAAGCTGAGTCAAGAAGTCATAAGTGCAACAAGACTCTAGGGCCTTCTTCTGACTCAAGCAAGACCCACACGTGCTAGGAGACAACTGAGGACCAAGAGTATCAAGCTGACGCCAAATAGCAGATATCTGACCATAGAACTCATCAACTATGGAACCACCCTGTCGAACAAGCTGCTCCTGACAAATGGCTGGAAGAAAAGTGGACTGTCCAGAAGGGTCATAGCGCTCACGAAGGAAAGCCCACATCTGATGTGTATACTCAAACTCAACAATATCTGTAGAGAGCTGATCCTCCATGCTAGCAACAAGCATAGCATCGACCTGAGCATCCTCATCAATCCATGTCCTGTAGGCATCATACTGAGACTCATAAGACACCACATGATCAGCATAGTCACCACGTAACCTCTCCACAACAACAACAAAATCAGCAAGCGCCTTGTCATACGCCACCTTCTCAGCAGCAGTGACCGTCTCTGAAAGAACGGGCTCAACTGGAAACACAGGCGATATAGGAACCATGGGACGAGGCGGAGAGGTAAGCTTGCCAGTAAGAAAATCTCAAAGACGTAGACCATGCATATGAATCCGAAGACGAGGAACCCAGTCCCAATAGTTGGTGCCATTGAAAAGCATCGGACAACGGAGAATAGCAACTCCACTGGATGAAGACGATGAAGAAGCCATGTCGACGACAAGAGCGCAAAAGGAGCAGCAGCGGACGACGACGAGAGCGCAGAGGAAAGCGACATAAGCTACAGTTTTTTTTGGTGGTATCTACTTTCTGGAGAAGGCAAAGGTTGACAAAAGCGACAAAACCAGAGCCGCAAGAACCAGTCAAAACAGAGAAGCAGACCCAATACTTTTGTTGCGAACCAAGGCTTTAGCCGCAATAGAAGGCAAACTTGATCGAGCCGCCGATCATGAGCTACCAAACGGAGCTGCCGATCAGAGCCGAAGTAAGGAGTGGGCTCAAAACACAATTGAGCCGACGCCTACGAAATCAAAATTGGCAGGTGGCAAAAAGCGAATCAAAATTAGTGTTTGGCGGCGGGATCTGGTCGTTATGGCCCGATGTGGCGGAGATCAAATCGGCAGCGGCGGAGGTGATTTCAAAGGAGGAGAGCATCAGTGCAACCTCAGATTAGCGGCGACGGCGGCGGAGGCGCGTCCAAGGCAGAGGAGCGGCAACGGCCCAATGAGCTATGGAGCAAGAAGGGCGACGGCGCGTTCCACAAGGACGACGAAAAAAAACCGATTGGTAGGCAATTGGCGCAAGTGCAACACCAGAATCGCTAGGGGAGGAGAGAAAAACCTGACCCTAGATTAGCTGTAATACCATGTTATGAATATCACTTGTATTCATAATGAGGGCACTAGACCCGAATATATATATATATACAGGTGTGGGTAAATATGCACAAAACCCCTTAGAGAAAAATACATAAATACATATACATCTAACAATTCAAAAGTCAAAACAGTCTTAGATAGTTGGTGCTGTAGTGTTTCATTGAAATGTTTCTTCATGCTTTCTCTTTCTCTGATTGATTCTTTGGTGCATGATCACTTACTACGTTTCTATTTGGAAGAGTGAGGGTTACTTCTAATATTTGTGCTTTTGTGGGCATCGCACGGCAACGTGTTTCCAATATGATGCTAAAGATCTTAATTTAAATATCATCCACTGTTCCAACAGATCAACACCCAAGAAATAGACTACCCACTGCCTGGAGTGGAAGGGAAAGGAGGAAAGCAGTGCATGCGACACTTAAGTATAGAATGCAATTCATTTGCATTCGATTTTACAAGCTTTTATCCTACTAGATGCATGTACGGAGCCAAAATGAAACATACAAATATTATGGATGTGAGGTTGTTAATGGAAACAATATAGCTAAGCGTCTGTGTGGCCTGCATAAACAAAGATCTTGTCCACAACTTCAACTTCACACAACTCCACCAGCGCCGGACCACAGATGAAATTTTAGCTGGGGCAGAGATATACAACAATAATAAAGAGCAAAAATAGGCCACATATGTGTCAAGTTTATTATCGTGGAATGCTTCTTGTCACTACTTTTTTTTTACTTGTGGTAGGGCGACACATTTTGATCTTAACCTGCCTCCAATTCCGTCCAGTGGCTGCTTCATTTCCTGGAGACTGGATCGTCTCCCTGGTTCCTAGTTTCAACTTTCAATTGAGATCACACATGATCAAAGGGTACAACAGCCTAATCTGTTGAATAATTTTTTTTTAGTAAGATCCGTTGAATACTTGGCTAGGTCATAGACGCTGGCAGACAAAACAAACAAGTTTTTGATTTTCATTGGGCCTGAACCTCGCTTATGTGGCCCATCAACAAATAAACTCGGCCCCCTTCTCTCTATCAGGTTTGAGCCTCTTATTCTTTGTTCCTCTCCCGATGGAGAGAGCCATGATGTTTAACAGAGTAGATCGGACAACAGGCAACTTGATCAGATGAGAAAAAGAAGAAGAGGGAGTATCTACGCTGGCTGGTAGCTGGGGCAGCCACCCCACCCTGCCGTAGAGGACGTTCTGCCCATGCGCTCCACTTTATTTTATTTTTATCAGCATGAATCACTAAGAGCATCTCCAAAAGACTATGTAAATTAGAAGTGCTAGTTAAATATAGCACAAAAATTGAAAAAATCTTGATCCAACAGACTCTGTAGTCTGCTCTGTAATTTTTGCTCCCGGCTTCCCTGCTGGTAATATTTGCCGAGGCCACAACGCTCGCCATCCCTCCCTCCCCCGTCTCTCGCGCCCGCGCCCATTCCCTCTCTCAAATTTCTTCTCTCGCGCATCTCCCTTCTTCCTCGCATGCTCCTCTCTGCCATTTCCGTAGCATAGACCGTGCTGCACTGAAGAACGAAGTCACCGCCACCAGGTCCATTTTGGCAGGTCGCGTGTGCTTGACCAAGACATCCCTGTGCACCCTGAATCGCATCCTGACCCTCCCGTGGCGGGCTGGCCTTCTTCTGCAGTGACTAAGCCGTGTTTGCCCTACGGTGCTGACTCACCGTCCCTGCTCCCCGCGGACGTGATCTAGACAATCGAATGGAGGAACAACCTCTTTGTTTCAGCAGGCAATCGAATGTTGCGTCATCGATGGAGTGTTCAAGCGGTGGCGGGATGATCGATTGGATCGTAGGGCAAATAAAAAACGATCATGTTCGATAAACTCTGTATTCATCTCAAGCAAATGCTTTTGATACAGCAGATATTAGGGAGATCCTGATAAGGATCAGGGCTGCACGCACCTGTACGTGACGAGAGAATAGGGACGGGCTGCAACTAGCCACCAGCAGAACGTGGTGAACTGGTGATGTTCTACACCCATGGTGTCGGCGTCCTCGCGAGTGCTCTTCAATCCGGTGGTACGACGCACACGATGTGCATCGACATTGAATACCCTAGTGATCACTCACCCAGGTCGGAAAAAGGCCCAAAATCCAAAATTTGCAGCTTTTACAACCATTTGAATATAGAGAGGATTACAATTTAGAGAAGCTGTTGGGCTTGATCATTTTTTTACATTATTTTTATTTTACATAATAGCTAAATCAGGATTTTAGCTATTCATTTTTACCTAGTCTCTTGGAGATGCTCTAACCCTTGTGATTCCACCAAACAAATACATGATACATATCTAATTTAATTTCCAAAAAAGGGAAAGAACATGAATGACCAGATATTGTTTTTTTATGGTATCTCATGTATCATATCTCATTCTATATTTATTACAAAAACCAATATTGTGGTAGAGTTAACGCAGCAGGAGGGTTTTATGTATATATGTACACGTCATGGCATGCATTTAACAATGTAATTACTGTTTTTTCACTGAATCTTAGATATATTTTTCTATGATGCTGGTCTGCTATTTTTCTTTTTTAACACTATGACATTAGGACGGGCAATATACTAGTCCCATTAAAAGTGTGAAATCTCCACTGATCTCTACCGTTTAATAATTTAGGTGAGTCTACTTGCTCTCCTATCCTAATTAAAAATGTTTTTACGTTGCCTTGCATGTAGATAGAGAAAACCACGCAACCGTTTCTTGAACATACATGCATGTTAATAAACATGTGTTGCTGTTGCTGCTACGTAAGAGCAGCCACTTGTTACTGAGCAGCGAACCATGGACATGAAAAATCGAACTAAGCACATTGTGACAACCGGACCGTCGAACCGAGTGTGTCAGAGATGAAAATCACACCATAAACTTGGTTCAATGGAAGCCAAACCATGATGAATCTATCTAAACTATACAAAATAGGTGTGATGTCCGAGTTCCACTACGCAAAAAAAAAAAAAAAAAAGAACTTGCAGCCGCTTCTTTTCTCTTGCTACATAGGACTCAAGAACGTGCAAGCCGGTCATTTTCTTCGTACGTTAAACTGTTCTTTCGTTCCGGGCTTCATTACGTCCCAACACCGTTCTGGCTTCCAAGTCGGTCTTTTTCTTCTTACATCAAATTGTTCTTCCGTTCCACACTCTATTACGTCCTAACACTGTTCCAAACTCTATTTCATTTCACGTATATATATTGGCTATCGCCCTGCTTCTATGCATCGATGTCCGTTGCGCACTAAATTGTAATGCTTCGACTGGGAGCCGTGCAATCTCTTTGCAGTGTGCGGGGAGCTGTATACACCGGCACGAGACCATGTCCCAGAGGTTTGCACTTCTCGGATGAGAAAGCCAATGCTAGGAGCCCAGGACGCACAACACCACGTCAAGATCGAGAATTTAGGAGTGAGCTTAGGAGTTACATCGCATGTGGAGCGAGCACATCTTCGTTGAGGTTGGCCTGCACCGTGTGTGTCGAGTCTGCCAACCCCGGGCCAGGAGGAACTTCAGGAATTTCATCGTCGTCCTCCAGCTCCAACTGTGGGTCGCACTCATAGGATGCCAACCAAACATGACTTGTGGAGTCTTCTTCCATATGCGAAGCATGATTCTCGCACAAATATCCGGAACCTCTCATGGATTTGAGCGAGGCATCTGTTGTAAATCGTAGATTATCCGGCTTCTACTAAGTTTGGACTAGTTTTTTGCAATATTGTTCTACAACGATGTCATGTAATAATTAAAAATATGTATTAAAGACACACTAGTGACACATCTCACCATGATACATAAAGAGGATGATTAATATACAATTCACGCTAATCTTTTTATTTTCAATAGTGTTGAGAGGTCCCTGAGATAAGGAAAGATCACTACCACAAAACAGCTCTGTAGCGGCGGCTGAAAACCCACTATAGCGGCGGGCAGGCCACCCCGCCGCTACGCAATCATAATTACAAATAAGCGTTTGTAGCAGCGGATGGTCTGTTGCCGAAATAAACCGCCGCTACAGATTCTTTTGTAGCGGTGGTTGAAGATGTCAACCGTCGCTATTTTGCTAGAGCAGTAGCGACGATTGACATCATCAACCGTTGCTACTTTGCTCGAGTAGTAGCAGCGGTTGACATCTTCTAACCGCTGCTACTTGTTATTTTCAAAAAAATAAAATTCAGTATATATATAAAAATCACAGCACCTGTATACAAAATTCATAGAATATATAGAACATTTCATCATAGTCACAAACTTCACATAAACTTCTCAGAATATACTCCGATACTTCATCACAATCAGAAATATGTACAATAGCATCAAAGTCACAAATGCATATGCAATTATAATGTCTTATATGAAATCTAATGCATAGTCATCACTTTCCTCTGACTCCTTGGGCTTATATGGTTGTTTCGAACCATCCCACTCACAAAGCGACCTATGCTTTATTGCTAGTAAACCCTTCGAATCAAAGCGCTTCCCTTCCGGCCAAATTACCTCTCTCAAAAGAAAACGACAAAGACAAGCTAAACTAAATACATAGAATTTGTACTCAAGTGAACTTTATCTCTAGGAATCATACCCTTTCTGATATCGGCATGCCTTTTCATCTTTGCCTTATGACTTTCTGTGTCACATGAGTAGAGTATGTTAATATAAGATCTTAAAAATCAAGAATAAAGTAAAATGGACATAAACAAAATCAACTTACCTCTTTATTGGACTCCTCAACGATATGTTTCAGGTAAGTTGACGTGCTAGACGAGAACACACATGTGTAGTAGCCATAATGCACACTTCCTCGTACTTGCTTATAGCACTATATAATAGAGAACATAAGTTAGTTACACTTTATATGGATGGATACTACGATAAATACATGTATGAGATTCATATAAATCTTACCCAAAATCTATGATGGAGTACATCTTTTTATTTCCGTTTAGGATGGCATGGCCCTCCCGCTTCATCATATTTCTCGACCGTAAGCACTGAACGATCGACAAAAGCGTATCATTAGATGATATTAACATTATCAAATCATACATACATAGACTAATTTGTTACCTTTCTATAAGTTCCATAATGTCATTGTACAACTTCTTGTCGTAGTCTAGACTATCCAGCACCAGAATATACCCATTTTTGGGAATTATCATGAGACAGATCTAATGATCGCTATAACAATGTTGACAATAAGTTAATTATGATTAGATTTAACTTAACATATAATAGATGATGAAGGCAGTAGTGGTCCAACTTACTTGAAGTTGTAGGGGCCAAAATACATTGTCTATCTTGTCACTTCGTGTAGCAGTCGTATAAATAGTTTATAACCCGAGTACTTGCTTCTATTGTTAGGACCGCCTTCATTTCAGCTAGCTCTACCAGTATCTTATCTGGATGCTTTTCCGGATTTACCGTTGGATTGATCGTGCTTTGGTTGATGCAGTTCGGGTTGACATAGGCCACCCTCCAATCTTTTCTATTGGTTATCTTTTTTTGGAAAAAGGAATTCATGCTACAAAAAAAACATAAGATAATATATTGAATCATGCTTGAAATACGAAGTAGATCAAACGCGACACTGCACCATAAGGTGATGAAGGTGATGTCCATCTTGCCTAGGTGAAACTTTAAGTGGACATCCTCCCAAAATTGGGGTAAGATTTGTTCATCGTCTCCTTCGTTGAACACCGCATTTGGATCTTACAAGTGATTGCGGTGACCCCTTCCTTCAACGCCATCATGTACCAGTCGTGCAATTTCCGCATCTCCCATGGTAGGTTCTTGTACATGTATTCTGATAGAAGGGGCTTACCGAATTTGAATTCGGGGTAGTCCAAATCGTCTTCCGGGTTGTCTAAAATCAGATCATCGTACGACAATATGCCCAAGGATCTGGATCTTGCAGGACGAGCTTACTGGTGGTTGCTAGATGCTTTTTCAATCCAGCCAAGTACTTATAAACATCTTTTTTTTTTTACTTTTGGGTCTTTGTAAAAATCGGTAATTGTCTTTGGGATTACTGGAGCCTTGACGATAACTAGCGCAACCTCGACTTGAATTATCAGAGCCTCAACTTCAACCGTCGCAACCGTTGTTGACAGAGGCTCGACAACAACAGCAAAGGCTCGACTTGAACAGTCGCATCCTGTATGGAACCTTCAGCAATGACCAGAAGAGGCTCATTGTCACTATAGATTATGCGTTTGTGAGTCGAGTCGGCTTTCACATGAGAAGATTGGGGCTTTTTGCCTGAAGCTGCCGCAGACATGGGAGACGGCTGTCCACCTGCCGTGAGTGGCTGGCTTGCATGAAAGGATCTGTGCCTAGACAACGGGGGTGGAGAAACTCGTTTCGAGAGGATAACATCACGTCGTTTCCAAATGATGAAGGAGCCGAAAGCATCTTGGAGAGTTTCTATACCCACCTCAGGTATCGGCCATTCGATCTCGTTGTCCTCATAGCGAGGCACTATTTCCAACATGGTGACCCGCACATAACCCGGGGGGGGGGGGGGGGGGGAGGGGGGATATCCCTGTTATGGAGCGTCTGTCTTGAAAATGCCATGTCGGATGCAACCTTCATCGTCTTCCCCTTGTAACCAAATGACATATGCAACACACAAGGAGTATCCTCAGTGATGTCCTCCATTTCTGATTGCATGGAGACTGATGGTTGCGTGAATAAGGACGAACCACGTAAGAAGGCATCCATAGCAGCCTGCAGGTTGGGGTCCAAATGACCGCTTTGTTTGTCAATAGTAAACATAAGAAGTTGTCGCCTCCAATCTTCCTTGGCTTTCTCTTCTTGATCTTTCTTGTGCAAGGTATGCTTGTACAGGTGTGAGGATGTTTCAGAGAACCTTCTTTTCATGTGGTCGATGATGACACTCCTCGTACCCGACCATCATGTTCCTTGGTTCTAATAGCCTTCGTTAGCTGGTCCTTGTGATACTCAGGTGTAAACAGACCAGCCTCCGTCTATGTCATGATGGGACCTTTCAAGGCTTGCACAACTTCAATTATCGTGGGATCCTTTACAATAATCTCTCCTTCTTTGGTTAAGTCAGAGCGACCATATACCTAATTCCTGGTACGCTCATTGGTGTTTGGCAAAGGATCAGGTTTCCCTTCCGTGTAGAGCTTGGCTTCCTTCTCTCTCCAAGTCGGAATTTTCTTTTTGTATCCGCTAGAGCCTAAACGTAGCTTGTACTTGTTCCTCTTGTGGAGCTCAACCATCTTTTCACTAAGGTCTTTCGAAGTAGTGCTCGTCTTCTGCTCAACAAACTCATCCCACTCTTGCTGACTTATTTGTCCATACATGTGGAATGTGGTTTGATTTTTCTTGACAAATTGGTAGTTGAGCATGGACTTGTAATCTCGAAAGATGTGATTGAGAGTGGCCATCGTTGTCTTCTTGGCTCTCTCGAGATCTGCTGGCTGGAACCGGATGGTTGCACTGACGTCATACCATATTTCGCCTTTTCGGCCTTCCGGGACTTTGCGCCAATCTTGCCATGTTATTTTGCAATGGCCCCTCACCACTTTGTCGCAACGGTTCTGCTATTTGGCATTGATACCAGCAAGTTCAATCGGTGCATCATCGTTGGGGTCTGGTGCAGTAACCTCATAGATGCCCTCTGCCTTGTTTGCGGAGCACTGACGGCGCTTGCATTTGTGTGTGGACACTTGGGCAGGCACCTCTTACACTTGCTGCTCGAGGGCCTTATCTGCCGCTACCTCTGCTGCAAATAGCCAACGGGCACTTCGTCGAGGACCCTATGATATAAGTAGTAGATTTTAGTTGGTATAATCTATGTACCAAATTAGTTGAACAAATGAGGAAATTATCTTTAACAAGATACCTTCTCTTTAGTCACGTAATCAACGTCCTGGTTCCCCAATCGACGTTTTTTAGGTGATGGAGGATGTGGATACTCTGGTTCTTCGCAGTGTTCGCTTGATTCTTCATTATCTGAAGACGACCCCCTTCCAAGGGCACCTTGAGGGCGTCTTCCCGATTCGTTGCTTCTAACAAATTTTCCTCTTGAGAGGGCAACTTGTCTACCATGACGAGAAGACTTTGACATCTTATATTAGATATGACGACTAGTTTAGAAAACAAGAAGTATTATACATAAGTGGTACAGAGAAGAATAAAAAGTTTTAATATTTGCTCTCAGTGCGGGTTGCCAAATGAACAGCCTTCCATACTAGCCTCACTTAGCCAGCTTTCATCATTGAGCATGTGTCGATCGTCTATGTAGAATAGATAAGTAGTACAGAGAGACAAGGAGAAGAATAGAAAAATCAAAATTTGCTCTAAGTGCAGGTTGCCGAATCAACGGCCTTTCAACGCTCTAAGATCCTTGACCTGTACAGCAGTATGTATCCAATATCGTACGATATGGTCCATCTCGCCGGACTAGTCTCACTTAGCCTGCTTTCATCATTGAGCATGGGTTGATCACCTACGTTGAATAGATAAGTAGTACAGAGAGACAAGGAGAAGAAAAAAAAAGTCAAAATTTGCTCTCTGTACTAATCTCACTTAGCTCGCTTTCAGTATTGAGTATATAAGGCAATGAGCATCTAGATAAATTATCTCACAGATAACAAGGAAATTTTACATATACGTTAGGTGCTTATTGTTAACATAAAGTATATAGGCACAGTGATGAAGCCATAAGAGCAACAAGAAGTCCCTAACATTTGCTTAAGTCATTTGAAAAGCCTAATAGTTTTTTTAAGCAAACATGACAGTGATCTAGTTCCATAGTAGTAATTCACTAACAAGGCACTTGTACAAATGCTGAATGACAGTCTACAACATGACCAGACCAAATATGCCTCATCTCTATCCTTCAGCAGAGGTCTAATTTAATTTGGTAACTCTATTCTGCTACAGATTATAACCTGTGTAATAAAAAAGTTATAATATTGCTTCCTGCGTACTTCGAGGCACATCCTATACTATTGAAGGCCTACATGAGGCAAATCCTAGTCACGCAGGAAAATCCTATACTGAATGCCTACAGATTATAGCCTTGTAGCTCTATCTCTATCCTTCACCGAGCCTATGACAGAGATACAACCATGAACAATTCTGTTTTTGAGCAAACCAGGAGCAGAACCTAAATATAATTCAGTTTTTGAGCGTGCAAAGAACAGAACATGAATATAATTTTGTTTTTGAGAATGCCAGGAGAAGAACCTGAATAAATTTCAGTTTTTGAGCGTGCCAAGAACAAAACCAGAACCTACAGGCACAATGATGATGGGAGTAACCAGTATCGTAATGACAGTAACTAGGAGAAACCACGCATCTGCTTGGGAACAAAACAAGTAATGAAAAATCAGGCTACCAGAGAGCAAGACTCATGCGCTCATGCGCCGCAGGCACGAAGAAACAGAAGCTACACAAAAGACGGCCAAAGAAACAGCACGAAAGGAGGCTCGTCCGTCACTGCAGGGAGGGGAGGAGGCGCACCTGAATGCAGTAGAACAAAGGGGCGGGATTGCCGATACAGACAACTCGGGGAAGGGGACCGTGCGACGGTCGTCGAGGGAGAGGAGAGGGCCCACGCGACTGGCACTCAGGGAGGCGGAGGGGAGCCCACGACGGTGCTCGTGGAGGCAGAGGAGGGCTCGACATGACGGCGCTTGGGGAGGTAGAGGAGGGCCCGACATGGCGACACTCGGGGACGAGGGGAGCCCGTGGCAGCGGTGGTCAGGGAGGACTGGAGTTCGACGCGGCGGCTCGAGGACGAGGAGAAGAGCCCGCAACGGCGGTGCTCGGGGATGGAGGAGGGGCCTATGGCGGCGGTGCTCAGGGATGGAGGAGGAGGCCCACACGCTCGTCGTCGATGAGGGGAAGGAGGCGGTGGCCCTCGGGGAGGGAGAGGGAGACGGAGGTCGGTGGCCCGACACGGTGGCACTTGGGGTGGCGGAGGGCAGCGGCACTCGGGGAGGGAGAGGGAGACGGAGGACGGTGGCCCGATGCGGCAACGCTTGGGGAGGCGGAGGCGGCGGAGTTGGGCCGCCTGACGACGTCCTGAATAGCGCCAGGGGTTAGGGTTAAGGCCCTGCCGCGCCCCTAGCTTATATGGGGGTGGGATCTTTAGCAGCGGCTCAAGACACCAATCACCGCTAAAAAGGAGTAGCGACGGTTGGCTTTGTGAGCCGCCGCTAAAAATCTGCTGCTTTTTTTTTTGAAAGTTGTATTATTCATTTTTCAAAGAAATTATCAGAGCCTTGTTCTTTTGTAGAAAAAAACCCTAGCAGTAATCTAATTTTTTTTTGTCCTGAATTTTTGCAGAAACACCCCTACACTTTCTCAAAATTATATTTTCAGTCCTCATATTTTTGCTTTTTGGCCCCTGCATACTATTCCATAATTACAAAAAGGTCCCTAGAAACTTTGCACAATTACATCTAAGCCCCTACATCTTACAAAAATCATATTTTCTCAACCGTAAGTTTGTTTTAAGCCATTCTTGCACTCATGCGTTTGTTAGGGCATGTGCTATTGTTTGATCACATCTCTAACTCTTTTCTCCTCTTACCGTTTCAATAACATCTTTCTATTTAAATAACTTACACAATTTTTATATTCAAATAAACATAAATTACATAGAACTTAATACAAGGTTCGCATAATAAAAGATATTTACAAAACAAAATTACATGATGCTTGAGTTAGCCTTGAACGACTTTTCCTTGGCAATGATCTATGCGCATGTAGGGTATTCTGCTGGCATAGGAGAGTCTTGCTTCTAAGAGTTTAAATTTTTTTGGATCTATGAAAAATGGCATCTCGTCATATTGATTGTATTCATCTCGATCATCCACATTCTCCACTCCAACGATTCTTTGTGTACCTAGAACAATAATGTAGTTCTTTTGGTCCTTTGGATCAAGTACATAAAACACCTATTTTATGGTCTTGGCCAGTATCCAAGGCTCATCTTTGTGACCAACATTGTTAAGATCAATGATTGTGAAACCCTTTTCATCCACCTCTATGCCATTAGGGTGCTTTTCCTATTTGCATTTAAATATGGAAACCTGCAAATTTGCACCGTAGTCTAGTTCACATATTTCCTCAATGTACCCATAATACGAGGTCTACTAGCCCTCTTCGTCAATGGCTTCTACTCGAACACCGCTGTTTTAACACTTACTCTTCTTATCCTTCTGTTGGGTGTAGAAGGTAAAACTATTGATGTCGTATGCCTCAAAGGTAACCACGGTTTTTCTCGGATTGTTAGCTAACTTTCTCAACATTTTCTCTTCCACGGACTCGCCACTTGGAAGATCTAGGGAGCTAAATCATGATGTGAAAGAGCGCTTGTGCTTATCTATGATCCATTCATCCATCGCATCCTTGTTGTTCAGGTGGAGCTTTAATAGATGTTTCTCAAAGTACGGTTCCACAATCTACGTCTGTTGCAATACGCTGAAATGTGCTTGGTCCACTTGTTTGAAGTCTCGATCGGCAAATGATCTGCGTCCTTTCGTACCGTTTCCAGATAATCTGCCCTCATGACAAGACACAGGGAGACCAATTGATTTCCTACCATCTTTAATATAATATATGCAACATTCGATGATCTCCTCAGCTGTGTAGCCCTTGATCATAGAACCATCTGGATGTGAATGAGTACGAACATAGCCTTTCAATACATACATGAACCTCTCAAATGAAAACATTTGATGCAGGTAGACGGGGCCTAATGCAAACATCTGGTCAACAATATGAATCATGAAGTGTTACATTCTATCGAAAAAGGATGGAGGGAAGACCATCTCAACTATGCACATTGTTTCTTTTATGTGGGTCCGTAGGTCATTTAACTCATCTTCAGTTATCTCCTTCTTTGATACCGCGTTAAAGAAGTTGCAAATGCGAGTTACAACCAACTTCAGCCATGGCGTTTTGATAACTTGCATAGGAATGGGGAGAAACACCGAAATCATTATTTGGCAATCGTGGTATTGTACCCACTTATCTTTAACTATTCCATGTTTACAAGATTCTTGATATTCGATGAGAAACCTATTGGTACTTTAATCCCGCTGAGGCACTTACAGAATGTTATTTTCTCCTCAATCATAAGGGTGTAGGCTGCCGAGGGGAGAAAGTACTTTCCATTTGCTCTTTCTTGTAGATGGAGCTCTGGTCTTATTCCTATCTCTACAAGATCTCTACATGCGCTGAGTCCATCCTTTGTCTTACCAGGTTGGTCTAGTATAAGTCCGCTACTACTATCAAATACACCCTTTCATATGTATCCAGTCGAGGCATGGTTCACTTCTAATTCTTCCCAATAATTGAAATATACGAAGAAATTGGATTTCTTCTTAAATGGTGAGGCCCTTTGCCTTTTGTAACGACTGTGTTCTCACGTTAGGCATCTCACATCGTCCTGATGCTCCTTTCGATACAATATGCAATGATTTGGACACACGTGGATTTTTTGCACGCCCAACAAAAGTGGGGAAATCATCTTCTTAGCAAGGTATGTGGTCCTTGGCATCAAGTTAGGCTTCGGCAGTGCATCGAAAATAAGTTCCAACAAATCCATGAAACTAGCATCCGACCAGCCATGCATGGCCTTAGGCTTCATTAGCTCAAGTAAAGTATGCAACAAAGTGATCTCTTTCCCACATCCCTTAGATTTCCCATATAGTGGGTCCTCTTATGCCTTCTCTATTGTATGAAAATTATCAAGCCCTTTAGTTGTAACGGCATTGATCAACACCTGCGGCTCAATGTGGCATAACAACTCCTCGACATGAAAATCAGCTTCACCAGGTGAATTGACATCCTCGACTTCAACTTCAATAGGCTCATCAAATTCCATATCAACCACACTGTTTTCACCATGTTTTGTCCATCTCGTGTACCCAGCAATAAAACCCCTCCGCACCAATTGTGATTTGATTACTTCTATATCTTTCCACAACTTCTCATTCTTGCAATCATAGCACGAACAATGTATATTAGTCGTCCCTTCACGTGGAGCATGTTGTGCGGCCCCTTTGACGAATTTAGAGACTTTTCGTAAAAATATTGGACCTGGCTTAGTGCCCCGTACATCTAAGATCTATCCATCACAAACGACCTTGAACGAGAACCAAAGAAATAATTTAAATTAATTAGTTATTATGTGTAATAAAAAAATAAACATTCACTAAATATATGTATATTAAAAAATAAATTACATGAATTGAGAAATATTATGCAAGGTAAAATAAAACAAAGAAACAAATTATTCTATATATTATTTCACTTTTATCAAGAATTAATAAAAATTCATATCCCTCTTGTCCTAACACTTTCTCTCTCTTCTAGTAACCAAACTAGATCTAGATTCCCATTGACATAAAAGAGGCTAGATATAGTAATTTTTTTGTATAGTGATAAAAATAGATGATGTATGCCTTCATAAACTTCAACTACAACCTAATAGAACCATACAAATCAAACAAATTTAGCTAAAATTTGATAAAAACCTAACAAACTTAAAATGCAAAATTCATCTTGATTTCTAAATATTAGCACAAAAAATATATGGGATGAGTTCCCCTTACTTCGGAGAGCAAATTCCTGCCAAAAAAAACTCAAAACCTCCCCCCCCCCTTGATTTTCGTGATCTCCCCAAATTTTTGGACCGTGTTGACGGTCAGTAAATACTAAATCCGACCATCAAATACCGGCATAAAACAATAAAAGTAAAGAACCAATATAGTGGTAGGAGTTTATTACTGACGAATTCCACAAGTGTTGGTGAATATTTGCTTGCAGGTGATTTACCCAAGTAATTAAAGAAAAATCCATGTCATCAAGAGAGAAAGCATACTTCCGGCCAATCAGAGCCAAGCACAAGCATCCACCGGCCCACTTTCGGGAGAAAACCGACATAACCCACTGGCTTATGGTGCCAGGAAAGACAAGGGGCCACCCATCTGGGACCCAGAGTAGGGGGGACATCTGGGCCCACAACCCCTGTTCGACCGAACACCCCTGTTCGACCGAATATGTGGGTCCCCCCCTGGTGCACCGCCTCCATGTATCGTCTCCTGGTGCCTTCCCAAGGTCGGTTGTGCATGTTTGGTGGAAGTTACCGACTCCAGGAATCACCTTTGGGTGCTATAAAAGGAAGGGAAGGGCCTCACTCTCAAAATACTTCAAGATTAGTTTAGTGCTTCATTTCCTAAAGGCTTTAGCACTGCCAAAGTGCTTAGAAAATAGGTAGAGAGTGAGGGGAAGTCCGGAGGAGGAGTGGCCCTGTCCACCTCTTCTACACGCTTGTACCTTGACGGATGCTCTCCATATTTAGTAAGTCTTCATAATTCCTTTCTTGGTATTTAATTTTCCTTTTTAAGTAACTAGAACTGAAGATTAGGCACACACGTTCCCTGTGGATTCGATACCTTGGAATACTCTGGGTGAAAGCTACTCCGGTATCCATATGCTTGCGGAATAATTTCTATTATCGTTAAAATACCCAACAAGCTTTCTGGTGCCGTTGCTAAGGAACGGTTGCTGTTTGATCATTGAACCTAGTTCACCCTCGTATTTTTTTATCTTCGAACCATGGAGTGATTATCAATTCAAAACCTTTCTGCTCCAAAGGGTGAGTTCTTTGAGTCGCCGCTTTCAATGGACCCAATTCATTCATCTGGCTTTGAACTCCGCCCTGGCTTTATAGCCTTGGTTTGGGAACAATCCTTCTCGGGTTTAGATAGCGAAAACCCGTTCCATCATTTGCGAGAGTTTGAGAATTTGTGTTCATGCCTATCGATCAAAGGCATGACTCAAGACACTCTCAAGTGGAAATTGTTTCCCTTTTCCCTTATGGAGAATGCGAAACAATGGTACACTCATTTCGTTGGGAGTACGAATGGTGATTGGAAAGTACTCCGAGATAAATTTTGTCTTGTGTTCTATCCTATATCACATACCGTCTCTCTACGAAGGGAGATTCTCGACTTTCGTCAAAGCGAGAAGGAATCCATAGGTTCAGCCTAGCCCAGGTTTTCCTTGTTAACCACTTCCAGCCCTGACTTGTCTTTGCACGACCACGTGTTGTTGCAACACTTTTGTCTGGGTTTAAGCAAGGAGTCTGCCCTATATGTTGAATCTCTCCTTAATTTCCAAGTGTTCGAAGTCCATGACTTTGTCATTTTAATTGTGCATCCCATGGAGAGACTTTTCTCTAATGCACCGACCAATGAGATGTTACACATTGAACTTAGGGGAAGACATTTTTCTGTCCAAATGTATCAATCAAAAAATTCCCCTGAGTTCTCTTTCAAGTTCAAGGAAGGTCTTTTGCAATACCACATGGACACCTCGAATTAATTTTGCAAGAAAGACCCGCTAGTTCTTGTCTCTCCTCCTGATCCTCCAGAGGACAATTTCCTCCAAGAGAATGAGAGGGAGTGCTCTGCCATGCCAAGCGGTGAATGGTTGGATGCGGGCGCACACTCTCCTAATATAATTTGGGTAAGATCGTCTTGCTCAATCATTCAGTGCCACATAAGAGGGATAAAGGTGAAGGTTCTTTTCAGAACCATAATCGGTGCAAATTTAATATGCAAATCCATTGCAACTACCTTCATAAGCGGTTAGCCCCTTGCACTAATTACCAAATCCTTCTTGAGCCCCTTAGGCAAGCATTTAGAAGGATTTGGGACCTTGCAAAACATGCCTGTAAAGCACGAAAGTGTTGAGACTATGCTAGACTTCCATATAATGGAGGTCTATGACTTCCAAATCTTGATTGGGCATCCGTTGGATGAGCTATACCCAGATGAACCGAAGCTAGGAAGTCTTGACATAAGACTTGGGAGAGGCGTATCTTCTATCTCAATCTATCAATCAGAAAATCTTTTGATAGAATCTCTCCCAAGGGGTGAGCCATTCAATGAAGTGATTGCAACATTCACGTTTGAGCCCCCTGGATCTATCCTCAAGGAACAAAGCCATCAATTTTTCCAGGGGGAAGGCAAGCCAACCCATGAGGGTGTCTCAACAACTGAATTTGAGCCCATTGCTATCTCACCCTTCAATTCTACTATTGAGACAGCTCAGAAGGCAGGACAAATTCTACCTTCAGGGTTGCCAGTCGAGTTCGAGGAAGGGCTATCTGATAAACATGAAAACACCTCGAATCACCTCTGGCAAAAGAAGCCTATGACATCCCTTTCACCTCCTAAGTCTTTCCAAGAAGAAATCCTATAGGAAGCCATTAACAAGGGTCGTTTAAGGAAGAAAGATGTTTTTCAAGAGAAATCCAAATCTCTCCTTCTTCTACGATTCCTTGTTATATAAAGGGAATGCTGTAGAAGCCCTTCTTGATCCCACCATAGGAGCCAATATCATCACTGACTATATAGCTTGGCAACTTTTGAATGATATACCTCTTGAGCCGAATGACACACTCCTCAAGGATGACTTGGGAGTAACCTTTCCATGTTGGGGGATCGCAAGGGCTATAACAGTTGAGATGGACAAAGTCGAAGTTCATCGAGACCTCCACGTCTTTCCAATCATCGACATTGAACTTCTCTTAGGCTTCCCACTAGAAAGCCTTCACCATAAGGGTGCATCTCTAGGGAGCATAAATGAAAAGCTTAGGAAAACCGCTTTCACCACCAAAGCCTATTGCTTAGAAAATCCTCATCTCAAGCGCTCCCCGCTTGAGGAGGTGATGTATGTTTTCCAACGCGCATCACCGAGATTTGTTCTTTATGAGGACACGAAGCTTTGCATCCAAGAAGGAGATGATTTAGAGGAAACTCTTAATCCTTTTGAAAACAAACAGTCATGTTTCTTGCCTAAGACTTTTTCCTTTGGTCCTCAATACTCCATTCTCTATGGTGATCAAGAATCAACCACGAGCCTTATCGATGAAATTCTTGAGAAGGAGAACCTTTGCACCATTGGATTGCTTGAGTAGTTGACTCTAGAAGAAAATAATTCCATTGATGAGCATGAGAGCTTCTTCCTTGAACAACCACAAGATACATGCTCATCCAACAAAACTCTAGAGTTGATCGCTCCTTTTGCTAAAAGCACCTACGGGGACTACAACCAGCTTAAGGCCCTCATTAGTAAAACGTTTAAGAGGATGGTTATAGATGCTTTTTTTTATCATAAATTTTTCAAATCTCGTATTTGCATTTTTGCACTAACATTGCAGCTAAGACTTTATTGATACATCAACAATTGACGGTGAGATGGCAACTACATCGCTAATGAGAGCTGCAACATAAAGTCCCTGTCGTCAAGCTTCTGACTATAAACAAAGCACTGCCAGGAGATGGCCTGGATTATCATTTCCCTTTTTCCTTTATTAATTAATTGCAAGCATAGGTTTTTATGATATATTTGGCTTCGGGTATGTTTGGTCACTAACCCTTTCAGGTGAGGATTGAAAAGAAAGATGGATACACTATGCCTGAGAACATGGGAGCTGCATCAACTTGACACCTTGGTACTTTGGGTGATGGAACATGCTACGAGAAGGCTGCAACACTACACACTTGGTTTATTGTGTCTGTGTGATACAAAAATTAAAGTGTGGGGGAGTTCTGTAAGTATCACGCATTAAGTTCCATTTGTGCCAACTTTCCTCTTGGTTTATAGTTGTTAGTTCCTACATTCATGCCTTGCTAAAAAAAAGAAGAAAAAAAAGAATGGCGCTTTAGTTCATTTCCTTTTATTTCCTTTCAATTCAATTATGTTGCGTGCCTTAAAAAAGATAAATAAAAAAAATAACTTAATAATTTAGTTGACTCTACGGGGCCCATAAAGCCAGTAGAGTCTGTTTTTTTTAACCCTTTTGTTTGTTTTTCTTGTGTCAAATAAAAGTGCAGGCAAGTGAACAAGTGTGGGGGAGATCCTCAGGATTCTCGACGCGCAACAAAGGACTTCATCGGTTGACATATAATGAACAACGCCACACAGAGCACCACGCCATACAGTGACCAAGTTAGACGTCAGGATGATTCAGCCGAACCCTCTGGGTCGACCGAACCCACTTGGCCCTACTCGGCATCATCTACTAGTGCGACAGTTTTGCGTGTCTTATCCCTATATCTCCCTGTTTTGTGCATTAATTTAATTTTCCTAGAACATATTGATAAAATGTAAACTAGAAAATTAAAATCAACCTTGATGACCTCCCAATTATTCAAAGCTTTCCATGGTTGGCTTGCATGCTCTTTATTCCTTACTCCTATGACAATACTAGTGGACTATATTCATAGGAACCTCATGCTACCTAAGTTGTTGACTAGTGAGATATGGTTTGATGAAGTGATTCTTGCTCTCTATTGCATATAGTACTTGGTAATTCTTTTTGAAAATTAAAACATATAAGCTTACTCCTCAATGATTAGGAATTTCCCACCAGAGCCATATGATAGATTTATTTGAAAAAATCTTATGCATATGCTGCTTGTGTCTTCATTGAACCTTGTCAAATTGTTGTGACCCTTGTGAGATGCTTGTTATGTATTGTTGATCAAATTCATGTGCACATTCCCCTGATATGTTAATCTTCTACATTGGAAGTTAGCATAACCATCATTATCATCATCCATTCATGCACCGAAAGAATTACTCCATGATTATCTTGTCATGACTCTCTCTCAATTGTTCCCATAGAAGGCATGGCTATCAAAAAAAAAATGCTCTCAATCCTTGAGCATAAAAAAAGAGAGAAAAGAAATAGCCATGCCCAATATCATTTCAAGGAAAGAGAGAGTCTACACATAAAGGAGTATTCATCCACCTCCATCATCCGTTTCCTTCCATATGCTGCTCTTCCACTCCAGAAGATAGCATCACACATATCCATCAACCACCCACAAAATACAGTGCTCCACTACTTTGATAAACTCCTTCTCCAATTATCCTTGGAAAAAGAGATATGGGTTGTCAAGTATTCAAAAAAAAAGAAAAAAGAAGAAGAAGATAGATAGCCCATGTTCTCAAATAGAAGAGAGGGAGGATTTCAAAAGGAGTAGCCATATTTCACCACTACATCCATTCCATCAATACATGTGCACATACTTGATTGATGATTCATGATTTGTTTTCTCCTTGGATCCAGTTTTTGACTTTGTAACACATGAAGCACAGGTATGCCTTCTTTTTATTCCCTACTCTAAGCTCCACATAAGCCTATCTTTAGAAGTAGGAACAAAAAGAGGCAACAACAAAAGCCTTGGTGAAGATCCACACACAAATATGAGTGACTTGAGAGAATCATTAGAGGAGTACAACTTTGTTTTACTTTTGAAAATTCTTCAAAAACCCAAGTTACTTAGCACAAGGAGCAGAGATGATCATAATCTATATCATTCCACTCTTCAACCACCCAAGGGGACATGGTAGACACTTCAGAGTCCATTGGTACAGGTATAGTTTGGAATAATTTGCATGCTAGCATCATACCATTTGAAGTATTTGATCCACCTTAGTCCTTTTCCTTTTCTCGAGGACGAGCAAAGGCTAAGTGTGGGGGAGTTTGTTGATGGTCACTAAATACCAAATCCGACCGTCAAATACTTGCATAAAACAATAAAAGTAAAGAACCAACATAGTGGTAGGAGTTTATTACTGACGAATTTCACGAGTGTTGGTGAATATTTGCTTGCAGAAGATTTACCCAAGTAATTAAAGGAAAATCCATGTCATCAATAGAGAAAGCACACTTCCAGCCAATCAGAGCCAAGCACAAGGATCCAGTGGCCCACTTTTGAGATAAAACCGACATAACCCACCGCCTTACGGTGCCAGGAGGGACAAGGGGCCACCCATCAGGGACCTAGAGTAGGGGGGACACCTAGGCCCACAACCCCTGTTCGGCCGAATAGGTGGGTCCCTCCATGGTACACTGCCTCCACGTGTCATCTCCTGGTGCCTCCTCAAGGTCGGTTGTGCGCGTTTGGTGGAAGTTACCGACTCCAGAACCGCCTTTGGGTGCTATATAAGGAAGGGAAGGGCCTCACTCTCAAAACACTTCAAGATTAGTTTAGTGCTTCATTTCCTAAAGGCTTTAGCACTGCCAAAGTGCTTAGAAAATAGGGAGAGAGTGAGGGAAAGTCCAGAGGAGGAGTGGGCCTGTCCACCTCTTCTCCACGCTTGTACCTCGATGGATGCTTACCATATTTAGTAAGTCTTCTTGATTCCTTTCTTGGTATTTAAGTTTCCTTTTAAAGTAAGTTATATACTTAATTGCTTTGCTAGCTCAATGCTCTATTTAATTAGAGACCTTAGTCTTATATCATCGTAGCTAAAGATTAAGGGAGTAATTGAAAGCATAGATGTGGTCTCTAGGATGTAGGTTACCTTTTTTTATCATGTAGTCCACGGATTGCTAGAGGTAGGCAGTAGGTGGTGACACCCCTATCTGTCCTTTAAAATCCTCCATGTTCGGCTACGCAGTAGTCTATTGGCCGGAATCGCACTGTGGATGCAGGGGAAAACCGGATGCCCAATGTAAGCAACCTAGTAATACTCTTACCTTCATTGGGACCTTATAACCATTAGAGATCCTCTCTACCCAGAGCCGCATTTATCTTGGTATCCTTGGTTGAACTAGAACTGAAGATTAGGCACACATGTTCCCTACGGATTCGATACCTTGGAATACTCCTAGGTGAAAGCTACTTCGGTATTCATATGCTTGCGGATTTATTCTGTTGTCATTAAAATATCCAACAGACCGCCACGATTCGAGTGAGGAAGGGAGCTGTTCGAACGCGGCTTTAAATAATAGCTTGGGCACTTTATAGCGGCGGTTGGCATTGCAAACCGCCGCTATAGTGTCATTTATAGCAGCGGTTGGAATTGTCAACCGCCGCTATAAACATTGGCCATTTATAGCGGCGGTTTCTTTCAGGGCAGGCCCCCACGGATCTTTAGCAGCGGCTCAAGTTGTGTTGCATCGCTACTGGTTTTTTGGAGGCGCCGCTATAGAGCTGTTTTGTTGTAGTGGATATAGAGACAAATATCTGAATAGGGCAAGACAGAGTGAGATTAGCATGCATGTGTTGATTTATTAAGGTGACCAGGCAATCAAAACAAATAACCCCATTATCTAAATATAGTATGGTTGGTTATATATCATGAACATTATCGAGGAAAACTAGGATCAAGGAGATTTGAATTTCACATATAAAATATGCGGATGGTTGTCCATATGGCAAATAAGGAAGAAAATGAGAAAGACTTACCTTCACCATGGAACCATTTCGCTCCATAATAGAAGCAGGGTGCGCCTTCTTCGGAACATGATGCGTCTTTGGCAGGTTGTGTAAACCTTGTGAAACAGGTCATCTGTATCACGTCCCGATCTCTCCTCTTTATATGATCTATACTTTCTTGCTAGTATTTTAGAAAGTAAAAAAAGGCAAGTAGTATATCAGTACAATGGAAATAGAAGTTCTAATCAGCAAAAGAAAGAAGTATTACGTTTCCCATTAAAAACTATCTCATCCTCACCATCCTATGTTTCGTAGCCTACATACACATCCCGGTTCCGTTTATTGAAATCTTTCTCTGTAAGAATGAAGTTGTACATATATGCACTAACCATCATTATTTGTGTCTAGATCTTTTAGGGTTCATATACCAAAATATAATTTTAGGTCCTCAATGACAGACCTCGCAGTTCCAATAGCCGTTGAATGCAAATCTGATATAGAAACATTATGTAAATGCATTGATAAAACACAAATAATCATCTAAAATAAAGTACTATAGCGGGAATGGATTCCCCTATTAAATGCATCCTTTCTGATGAGATACTCGATTGTCCAAGTTATTTGCTAAATCATTACCTGAAAAGTAACAAATTGCAAAAGTAGTTGTTGTTATCAAATGAAAATATGGTGGATGTGCTTGTGCTTATGTATACCATTGCCTTTTCTTCTCTTTTACGCTTCCTCCACTCTTGCTGGTATGCCCGTTGATAGGCATGCTTCTTCGCAAGTAGATTAGCTTCTAGGGTAATACAACTATCCTCTGTCTGGACAACTGTGTTAGCAATTCCTCCATGGAGAGAAGAGGGACAAGGGAATCATGGGAGGAAGAAGCTTGGGGACGAAGAAGGTTGCTTAGCACCAGAGAATTGGAAAAGTAGTTGGTTACAGTTCTGTTGATTTCGTTCCCGCTTCCTCACGCACTCGTTGGTTACATAGCCACGGCGTAGCGCATAGAACTCACGCACGCACCCACTGTGGGCTGGACATGAAAAGGTTAGGCTTTGAGGGCCGGTTACTACGTCTTGGGCCAAACAAAGTAGCTTCTTTGTTCCTCTGTTGGGCTCCCGCCGAAGGCATGGGGGCAGTGCTAACACCCCCCTTCCTTTAGAGCCTTCTTGACCCCAAGCAGGTGCATCAGGAAACACTTGCTTGATTGCTTCAAGGTCTTCCCACGTCGCCATAGACACGGGCCAAGACGACCATTTGATGAGGACTTGGGGCCCGACTGGAGACCCTTGGACGATAGATGGCGAGCCAGCACTCGTTTGGGTACCTGTAGATCATTTTCCTGCAATGGTAAGTCATGAATTATTAATCTCCCACTACCTGCAGCCTTCTTCAGCTGGGACACATGGAAGACAGGATGAATCAACGAATGGTGTGGCAACTGAAGCTTGTAAGCAACGTGACCAATGCGAGCAATGATCTTGTAAGGACCAAAGAACTTGAATGCCAACTTATGATTAGCGTAAGGTGCTAGCAACGACTGAACATAGGGTTGAAGCTTCAAGAAAACCATATCAACCATCAAAATTGACGTTCAGAACGATGCTTATCTACTTGCTTTTTCATTCTTTCCTTAGCTCAGAATAGATGTTGTTTGAGCAGGCCCTGGATGACTTGCTTCTTCTAGCCGAAACTAGCTGGATCATGGACATCGCAATCATCACCAGAGATACCCAAATGCCTGGGCTTGTAGCCATACAGTGCCTTAAAAGGGGACATGTTGATAGAGGAGTGATCTCTTGTGTTGTACCAAAACTCTGCCATTGGAAGCCATTGACTCCACTTTCTTGGGCAAGCATGAGCAAAACAGCGTAAATTAGTCTCCAAACATTGGTTTATGCGATGTGTGTGGCCATCCGTCTGGGGATGATAGGCCGAGCTCATCTTGACTTGAACTTCTTCCAACCTAAACAACTCTTGCCAAAGCAAACTTGTGAATAGTTTGTCACGATCAGTGATGATGGATGAAGGGAGACCATGTAACCTGCACACCTAGTCGATGAACAACTTAGCCACTGAGGCAGCCGTGTAAGGATGATGCAGAGAAATGAAATGGGCATATTTGGTGAACAGATCCACCACCACCAAGACACAATCAGCCCCACGAGACCGAGGTAGTCCTTCCACAAAATCCATCAAAATCATCTTTCAGGCTGACTCAGGAACAGGTAATGGCTGAAGCAAGCCAAGAAGTTTGCTCCTATCTGGCTTTGCTTGTTGGCAAGTGAGACAAGATTGAACAAACAAATGAACAGCCTTCCGCATACCTGGCCAGGAGAAAAGATTCTTGATTTTGCGCAATGTGACCGGCACTCCCGAGTGACCGCTGACTGCGCTCGAATGGAGGGCTTGAATAATCATGTTCTGTAACTTCGGATCATTGCCAATCCAAATATGGTCCTTGTAATGGAGCAACCCATCGCATCAAGAAATGTGAGCCACAACCGAGGGGCTGACAGAAAGCTTGGTAATCAATTCTTGAGCTTTGGGGTCATTCTGATAAGAGCTTTCAATGTCCTCAAACCAAGCCGGGCTAGTCACTGACAAGGTGCACACTGCCCTTCGTGTACCGATTTGCGGGATAAGGCATCAGCCACTCTGTTGTCTGCTTCTTTCTTGTATACAATGACATAATGTAGACCGAGCAGCTTGGTGAACACTTTCTGCTGCCAATGGGTGTGAAGCCTCTGTTCATTCAGATGGGATGAGCTGCGCTGGTCTGAAAATATAGTGAACTCATCGTGTTGCAGGTATTGCCTCCACTGCTCAACAGAAATTAAAATGGCCAAATATTCCTTTTCATAGGTAGACAACCACCTGGTTTTTGGACCCAATGCCTTGCTAATATAGACCAACAGGTGACCAGCATGCATAAGAACTGCACCGACCCCATTATCACAAATGTCGGTCTCAATGGCAAATGGTTTGGAAAAATCTGGCAAAGCAAGTACATGGGCATCAGTGAGAGCAGACTTCAGGGCTAAGAATGCCTGATCATGGTCCTGTAACCATAAGAACATTGTGTTCTTTTTCAGCAGATTAGTCAGGGGCTTAGAAATCACTCTGAAGTTCCTGACGAATTTTTGATAATAGCCAGCTAATCCTAGGAAGCTTCGTAGCTTTTTGGCAGTTTTAGGAGTGGACCAATTGGATATAGCATAAAGTTTTGAGGGGTCAGTAGCTACCCCTAAGGCAGTGATCACATGTCCCAAATAAGCAATTGAACGCTAGGTAAACTTTCACTTGGTTAGCTTGACCTGCCACTGATCCTTTCTCAGCAAGTCCGAAATCATACGAAGATGGGTCAGATGCTCGTCCAAGGTAGTACTGAAGACCAGAATATCATCAAAGAAGACTAGCACACATCTCCTGAGGAGTGGCTGCAAGGTGGTGTTCATAGCTCCTTGGAAGGTACCAGGTCCGTCGGTAAGACTGAATGCCATAACCACAAATTCATAATGTCCAATATGAGTTTGGAATGCCATCTTAAACTCTTCACCCAACTTGAGCCTGATCTGATGGAACCCATCACATGAATCTAGGAAAGAGAACCAGCTAGCACCATGGAGTTCATGAAGAAACTCATCCATTATGGGTACAGATACTTGCCCTTTACTGTCATGGCGTTCAAATGTCTGAAGTCGATGCAGAAACGCCATGACCCATTTTTCTTTTTGACAAGCAACATTGGAGAGGAAAAAGCACTAGAGCTTTTCTGAATGATACCAGACTACAGCATGCCTTGAATTTGCCGTTCAATTTCATCCTTAACAGCAGGGGGCCAAATAAAGACAGGCCTTGCACCAGGGACCAGTGGTATGACATGATCACAGGATCTAGAAGGAGGTAGGCCAGATGGTGGAGCAAAAACATCGACATATTCATCAAGAATTAGTTGAATTTCAGGAGGAACAATTCCTTCAACTCTGACTTCAGTCTCTGCTGACAGAATATATATCACTTGCACTTCATCCACAATGACATCCTCAGAAACCTGCCCCTGAAGCAGAGCAGTACCATTACCAAAAGGGATAGGCAACCACTTTTCTTTCTAGTGCACATTCATTGAGATGCGCATTTCCAGCCAATCCATTCCCAAGATCATGTCATAAATTGACAGTGGTAGCACTCTGAGATCAGACTGGAACTCACACTCTGCCACTGGCCAACGAGCACCAGGAAAATAATTGTAACAGACAAGCTTGCTTCCATTTGCTACCTCAACAGAAATGCTCTTGGCCAGACTAAGACAGATAGTAGCAGATAAACGAGTGAGAGCTACCTGAATCCACCAGGATAGTCACAGGATTTCCTTGAATACAACCCAACAACTTCATGGTACGAGGGGCTTCTGTACCAGCAACTGCAGCCAAGGAAATCGCCATATTAACTTGGGCTTCAGTATCAGATTCAACAGCAGCTGGCTCAGAATCGGTTGAGTCCGCCTGACACAATTCCCATAATTCCTCCAAAACATGAAGTTGCACTTGAGTGTTGCAACGATGGCCATGGGACCATTTCTCGACACACTTCTCACATAGACCATGAGCACGCCGATAGGCTCATAGTGTGGACAGCTTATCAGTAGGATTGCGACTGCGGTCGTGCTCAGGGGGTCGCCTCCCCTCCACCATACGCACTTGAGGAGGCTTCTCTCCACGAGGCGGTGGCGGCAACGACAATGCAGCATGGAAAGAGCTCCGACCAGCCCCAGAGAAATCCGAGCCACGGTTATCTCATCTAGCACCGGTTGGGGACACCTCTTCCTGCAATTGGGCAAGAACATAAGCAGTATCCAAATTGCCAGGACGTTTAACTAGAATTGAAGAGTTAATGTCATCACACAGCCCATCAATAAAGCGCATTGTGTAGTACAAGCGATCAGTTCTACTCTCATAGGCATGGAGCTGATCAACCAAAGCAGAAAACCGATCTATGTAATCCACTACGGTAGATGTTTGTTTGATGTGTAACAGCTTGCAGATCAACAACTCATGTTGATCCCTACCAAAGCATTCGAGCAGGAGTTTGTAGAACTCAGGCCAGTGGCGAAGCCAGGATCAAAATCTACCTATGGCGAACGTGCTACTACTAATTTGACGAGAGTCGAGATATAATCACATAAGCGGTAATAGTGTTGTAAAAACATGCATATAGCCACAAAATATGTAAGGGGATGATCGGACGAACATACCGCAAAAGCACTAAGCATGACGAGGTGGCCGTGGAAGATTCATCCTCCGATGTTTTATGGCCTGAAAGCGCTTCATGATTGTATTATCATCAAGTCCTTTAAATATCTCCTTCTCAGTGTAGCATATCATTAAATAATTGAGCCATTTATCATCCATCTTATTGCGTAAATCGGTCTTGATAATTTTCATAGCTGAAAAGGCTCTTTCCACAGATGCCGTTGCCACCGGAAGGAGCAATGATAGCTCAATTAGACGATAAACCAATGGAAACATCTCGTGCCTTTTAGTTTCAACCATCTTCACAGCCAAACTCCCAATGTCACGGCAATCAACAAAATCATCAACTCTTCTAACATGATGAATAAAGGTTTGAAGTTGGTCCCTTATATATGAACGATCATCAGTCGAGAAGTCTGCAGCATAGATCTCCGAAAGTTTAACAAGCTTGTCCACATTAAACTTAGAAAAAGAGTCCCTTGGATCTAGGCAAGAAAAGCATAAAAGTAACTCTGAAGAAACCTCGTTGAAGCGATGATTTAATTCAGTGTTTATAGCATCTACAGCAGCATAAAAGGTGTCAACACGATAGTGGTGCTCTTCAGTGATCATTATCCCTTTTTCTTGCCTTGAGCGGCCAAATCTTGGTCTTGGTGCATCCATACACGGTATCTGAATTTTCTTTGCATCACAGAATGATTGAACTTCAGCAAATAGTTCCTCCCAACCATTGTTCCTCAAGTCAACCAATCGTTGTTTCACATCAACAAGCAATGACATGGCTTGAACAATATTTTGATCTCTCCTTTGCAAGAGAACTGACAACTCATTCGTAATGCGGAACAATTTCAGCATCATTTTCAGAATAAACACAAAGTTAAATGTCTCCATTTTGTGTACCAAACCTCCAGCATTGTTTGCACGTCGTTTATCTTGACTAACAAAAACCAACACAGGTAGAATAGCATCCCACATCGACTCAATACGAAGTAATGTGGTACAGTGTGAGCCCCATCTAGTGTCTCCTGGTCTAACCAAGCTGGTCATTTGATGTTGTCCTCTCCCTGAGAGTATTTGTCCACTGTCCAATTTATCCAAAATATCATCATGATGCTTCTTAGTCAATAAGTCCTTTCTCTTGCAAGACGCACTAGTGTTTGTTACAATCAAATTGACATCGTCGAAGAAATCCTTAATACCTGCACAACATTCGCTGATAGCAACCACTACCAACTGTAATTGGTGTGCAAAACAATGAACATAAAATGCATATGGGTTGTCATCACGAATTTGTTTCTGCAAACCATTAAATTCACCTCTCATATTGGAGGCGCCATCATATCCTTGCCCTCGGATCCTAGCAATTGGTAACTTATGACCACCAAGCATCTCAACAAAAGCCTTCTTTAATGCATCTGATGATGTTTCCTCAACATGCTTTAGGCCCAAAAACCTCTCTAAAACCTTTCCTTCTCTGTTTACAAACCTACATGACACATAGAAAATAATACTAATTATTTATGCAACACAAACAATGGATTAAACAATCTAAAAAGGACACAGATGAACTACTTACCTCACAACCACAGCCATTTGCTCTTTGATTGATATGTCACGTGATTCATCAATAAGGACAGAGAAACGACCATCTCCTATCTCTCCCATAATAACTTTGGTAACCTCTTGTGCACAAGCTTTCACAAGATCCTTTTGGATATCCGAAGAAATCATTTGAGCATTTTCTGGACACAGCTCATTAAAAGCAATCCTCACATCCTCGTTCTTCTCTTTACACCAATCAATCATCTCTCGATAATTTCCCTTATTTAAAGATGAGGAAGATTCATCGTGTCCACGAAAAGAAAGGCCTTGCTTAATGAGATATTTTGCACAACCTAAAGCTGTGGTCAAGCGAATTTTATATCTTATTTCAGATTCTTTGTCATAAGTCTGAAACTTACGATCTACACCTGCTCTTTGATTCTTAAAATCAGTACATGTGTTTCTTGCATTATTGTGCTGACTATCTACACTCCCAACATGCAAACGGAGGGCTTTATATGCATTCTTCCAAGTATTAAATCCTAACTTTGTGAAAGCATCATGTCCAAACTGACCATCTGAGGGTTGTTCCTTAAATAGAAAGCAGTAAAATCAATAAGCAGCATCTTTCGCCACACTATATTCTAACCAATCATATTTTGCAAACCATGATTCCTGAAAAGACCTATAGTCATTTTTCCCAAAAATGCTGCGAGGAAAAGTATGACCCTTAAGCTGCGTTGGACCCTTCAACAAATAAGCTCTTCTCACTTGATCTCTAATGTTGGGATGGAATTTTTCAATTGGAATACGAAGCCCCGGATCAGAAATAATATGATCTTGGTTGAACTCTTTGATAACATCACCCCGTGCTTGTTCAGTTTGCGGCACTTGTTCAGTTTGCGGCGCTTGTTCAGTTTGGACTTCAAGAGCTTCAATTTCATTGCCATCTTCTCCTTCTGCAGCATCATTAGGTTCTTCTCTGGATGGTTCAACAATCTCTCCAATACCTTGCTCCGAAATAGGGCTAAAGAATGTCTTTATGCTTACAACTGACAAGCAAACGTAATAGTAGATTAGCAGCAAGTAGCAACACACGCAAGATGATGATGATCTGATCGATTTCATAATCAAATGTCTCAGTTCTCACCTTTCAATTTTTTCACTATCCTGCTGCCATTTGAAACTTGGGGTCGCCTTCGATTTGCCGCACCGCCGTGGTCTGCAGGGGGATCGCTTTCGTGCGGCTCCGTTTGGAAGTCATCCAGGCCGGCGGCTTGCTGATTAGAGTCCCCGTTTGACGCCATGGAGAGAGCAAGCAGGCAGCGGAGAAGGAGACGCCACGACTGCGCCCTGATCAATTGATCGATTTCGGTCTCCGTTCCGCCGCCAGGAGAACAACTCGATGGCGTCTGTTTGCCTTCCGTCCCGGTTGGGCCCAGGCCGGCCAGGCACCAACAGCCCACGCAGCAACGCTGAAGCGCCAACAGCCCAAAATACGGACGCTACGAAGTACGAACAGGAAGTATATCCTACAAATAACATGAGGTATCACGGACCGGCAGGTATGGCGCAAGCCATGGCTTGCCATACTGCTGCCTTCGCCCCTGACTCAAGCCAACCTAGACTATGGACACGGTTCTCAACAGATTGCAGCCATCTAGCAGCGGCATCAGTGAGGTGCATAGACACCACCCTAATCCAAATGGACGGATCAACCACATACATGTCAAAATAGTCTTCATAATGGCTAATCCATAGTTTGGGATTATCGTCATTGAACTTAGGAAAATGCATCTTAGGCAAGTGACCAAGAGTCCCCTGGAAATTACATCCATCCGCTGCGACATCATGAGGAGATCCAAACAATCTAGAGGACTTAGGATTAGCAGGCTCAAACGTACCATTGGTTGGGAGTTGGGTCTGGACATAAACATGTCCAAATCCAGGCTTCCGAGATGAAGTTTCGACGCGGTGCCCAAATGGGCCGCCGGCCATCGATCTGGCGGGCAGACACACGAATGCTGACCCCAACTCGCGAAGAATGCTTGGCTTGGAGACGTTGAGATCCCACACGAGATGCGAGATCTCGCCTCGGACGAGCTCGATTGAAGACTGAACCCCGGTCACGACGGACTTGACGTCAGTGACCGCAGACTCGATGTGAGGGTGCCAGGAGTCGAAGGCGGCGGTCGCAGACTCGAGGGCCACGATTCGTGTTGACGATGTCACCTCGATCTGGTCGATGCATTCGGTGGTCGTCGCCTCATAGTTCTCCAGGTACGTGGCCGTTGACTTCTCGAACGTGACGAGGAGCATAACAACTGCAGAATCAACTTCTGCCTTGGCGTTGAAGGGTCCTAGAGCACCGGTCAGTGTGAGTGCCATGAGCGCGCTCACGCGACCCTCCCACTTGGCATACTGGACCTTGATGTTGGCGTGGAGCTTAGCGATCTCGTAGAGGATCAACTTGGTGTTCGGCTCGACGACGCCCATCTTCTTCTACCGGCGGGTGTATTGGTCGTGATCTTTCAGCTTGGTCATAGAATCGTTGTCTCTGATACCAGATGTTAGCGATTCCTCCGTGGAGAGAAGAGGACCAAGGGAATCGTAGAAGGAAGAAGCTTGGGGAGAAAGAAGGTTGCTTAGCACTGGAGAATTGGGAAAGTAGTTGGTTATTGTTCTGTTGATTTCATGCCCTCTTCCTCACGCGCTCCTTGCTTACATAACCGCGGTGCGGCGCACAAAACTCATGCACGTACCTACTGTGGTCCGGAGACGAGATGGCTGGGCTTCGAGGGCCGGTTACTGCATCTTAGGCTGGACGAAGTAGCTTCATTGTTCCACTCCTCGGCTCCCACCAAAGGCATGGAGGCATTGGTAACACGTCGGTTCGGGGCAGTCCCGGTTAAATTCGGGGCCCTGTGCAAAATTCTAGCTAGAGCCATATATGTTGATTGCATAGGGAGCGGGGTCGCTGTGGGTGCCGCCAGTGGTCTGCTGAAGGGCATGAAACTGACGCTCAAGCCGCCTACCAAGTACTTGGCAGTGGAGCACAAAGAGACCCGATTGCTGAAAGGATCGAGAAGCAAAAATGCAAACCGTGTCGGTCAATCGTCGATCTGTCCTGGCCAAGACTATGGCAAAGCTTTGCAGCTCGCGCTCGCAAGTATAAGAGAAATAAGCAAATGGGGTTGATAGGTTGCCTCCGAAGCAGTTAGTCGTATTGAGGGTTGAAGCACGCCTGCCGCCTCGTATATAGATACACTAGAAACTTGGTTCAGTTTGGGGCCTCTAAAATTTGGAGGCCCTATGCCGTCGCACTGCTCACACATGGGTTGGGATGGGCCTGGTCCGTTTGCCGTTGATCGCCACGACAGGCGAGCAGCTGCCGTGTATGTCAGCCTCGGATGTCGAGGACTACGGTGAGCCACCGCCCCGTGCCTAGGCCTCGAACGTCGAGGGATCTGATGAGTTGCCACTGCGTGCCTAGGCCTCAGACGTCGAGGGATCTGACGAGCCGCCACTGCATGACACAGAGTTTTTGGGCGAGCTGTTGCAGCCTCCAATCTGTAGGGAGCTTGCTACCCAGCGCGTCGCGTGACACCGAGGTTGTGTGACTACAGAAGCTTGCTGCCCGGTGAAGCGGTTTGTTTGCCATCAATTATTGCGACAGGCGAGCAGGCAGAGGTTTCGGCAAGCTGCTACAGCTTTCGACCTCCAGAGAGCTTGGTGCTCAGCGAGCCACGTGACACTGAGGTTGCGTGTGATTGTAGAGTCGAGTTTGTTCATCATCGGTTTCTAAATTTTCATTGTCCATTCTACTATACATTGTCAACAATACTGTTGCACACTCTAATGATGTGTTCTGACATAAAAAAAATAAGAGTGAAATACATGGGCGGTCCCTTAACCATTCCTGTGTTCTCATCTAGGTCCCAGAACTGTTATTTTACAGTTTTGACTCTCTAAACTATTTTAGTGAGTCATCAGTAGTCCCAAATAAGCATCAAGGGCTCGAGCTACCGACGTGGACTTGACACGTGGCTGCAGTTGCACGTGAGATGCACATGAAGCCTATGTGTACTCAACAAAATGCAACAAAGCCCTCAGTTTCCATCCTACTTCATTCATTCACCCTTGTCTCTTCACCTGCACCACAGCGGCGGGGGAGGAAGAAAGGCAGGACAAGACATTTGTGTTCCTGGTGATCGATGATGATCACGCCATGGTTGGGCACGTGGGGGAGGGATCGAGGTCCTTTGCGAGTGCAAATGGGTGCTTTAGGACCTGCACACACACGATGGTTCCTCCATTGCAAGCTAAAGGAGAACCTCCGCCTTCATATGGTGACAAAATCAGATCCTGTTCGTATTGTAGCCTTTGTAATCCATATTAATAGGGTTTATGTAGAATCAGTTGGTTGTCTAGGTTGGAAGAATTAGTTTTTCGTCTAGGGTTAGGGTTCTGATTTAATTTGGGTTCAGATTTAGCCCCTGGAAGTTCTTGATTAATTCAAAAATTGATCCTTTTTTCATCCAAATGTAGGCACAAGTGCTGATGAATTTACTATCGAGGTGCATCATGGTGGGTTTTTGTTTAGGCATGGTGACTTGCGAGCTTATATTAATGAAAAAGTGAACTGATTTGATCATTGTGAATAAGATACTTGGTCTCCCTTGTGGATTGATGACTTTATTGTGAAGCTTGGATATGAGAAATATCTCTTCGATGAAGACATATTGGTTGCTCCCTGGGAAGACAATGGCATATGGGCTTCTTATCATTGTGTCAGATATTTACATGATGACCATGGTGTCTGTGGTAGATAGAGTGAAGAACCTCATCATCTACTTCGATCATGATGACAACATTGAAGCATTAAACTGGGATGATATTGTTGCTAATCCTATTGCAAGTTTACCTAAGGTTTTCAGTCCAAAGAAGGTGCACTATGTGGAAAGCAGCGGTTATGAGAAGCTTCCACACTTTAATACTAACTTCCAAACAAGCGTCAGTTTATATAGGGGTACAAGCGTCAGTTCTGGGAACCGGCGTCCCCGTTCATGGGCATGTTCTACCGTTGGCAGAGACGTGAGTGGAGTTATGCAATGACACTGGCGGTTGCTCAACTGAGCACTTTGTAACACTCCCCTTGATCAGTTGATCATCGATGACACCGTGAGGATGTACTCCCCCTAAAACCCTATGGGAAAAATATGAGGAGATAGAGATAGATATGCTGTGAAAAACTCCTAAAAACCTAGTGGGAAAAAAGAGAAATTGATACAACATATATTATGTCTTTGATAATCCTTATAAAAACCCTTACGGGAAAAATCAGGGAATAGACATAGATCTTGTGAAATTATGCCTCATTAAAAACCTAATATGAGAAATCTTATAAAGTAAAACTCACATAGGAAAAGAATGCAATAGATGTTAGTAACAAGTTAAATATTCAAGGAGAGACTCCCCTTGAACCTAACAAGTCTTTAAGTCTTCGCATACCAATTCCATGAACATATTTGTGAAAAATAGGATATGGTAGGGACTTTGTAAATAAATCTGCGAGATTATCCCAAGATTTGGTTTGGAAGACAATTATCTATCCGCTTTGTTGAAGCAAATGAGGATAAAATAGTTTTGGAGTAATATGCTTTGTCACATTACTCTTTATATAACTTGTTTGCGTCTGTGTAACACAAGCAGGATTATCTTCATAGATAATGTTCGATGATCCAATGGGACCAATACCACATGATTATTGTATGTGGTTTATCATTCTGTAAAGCCAAACACATTCACATGATGCTTCATATAATGCTGTGATTTCAGAATAATTTGTGGACATAGCTACTAGAGTCTGTTTAGAAGACTTCCATGATATAATTGTGTCGTAGTGTAAGAACACGAATCCTGTCTGTGATCTGGCATTATAGAGATCAGAAAGATAACCATCATCAGTGTATCCAATTAAAGTAGGATCCTGTTTTTTTCTATAGAAAAGTCCAAGATCCTTAGTGCCTTGGAGATATCGAAATATATTTTTAACTCCATTCCAATGACATTTGGTAGGAGCAGCTCTATATCTAGCTAGTAGATTCACTGCAAATGCAATATCAGATCTGATGCAATTTGCAAGATACATAAGTGCTCCAATGGCACTGAGATATGGTACCTTTGGGCCCAATATCTCTTCTCCATCCTCCCTAGGTCTGAATGGATCAGTATTTGTTTCCAGAGATCGTACAACCATAGGGGTTTTAGATGGATATGCTTTGTCCATATTGAATTTCTCCAATATTTTTTTGGATATATGCATACTAGTGAACAAAAATTCCAGTGGGAAGATGTTTGAGTTGTAAACCCAAACAAAATTTAGTTTGACCTAAATCCTTCATTTCAAACTCCATCTTTAAATGATTGTGCGCCTCATTTATATCTTCTATGTTGCCGATGATATTAACATCATCAGCATATACTGAGATAATGCAGAATCCTATAGAGGGCTGCTTTATGAAGACGCATGGGCGATCATCATTCTTAGAGTATCCCTTGTTAACAAGGAACTCTTTAAGTCGGTTGTACCATATTCTTTAAGTCGGTTGTACCATATTTTACACAGTACATATTGCGGTTTGCGTTTAGATCCGGTACAAAAATTCTATCAGGAACTTTCATCTATATATCCGAATCAAGTGACCCATTAAGATATGCGGTCACTACATCCATCAACTGCAAAGATAGATGATTTTGCGTTGCCATTGATATAAGATATCGGAATGTTATTCCACTCATTACTGGAGAGTATGTTTCGTTAAAATCAATGCTAGGTCTCTGCGTAAACCCTAGCGCTACTAGCCTTGCTTTATATCTCACAATATCATTATTTTCGTTCCATTTACGAACGAAAACCCATTTCAATCCCACAAGGAAGATTCTTGGAGGCGTAGGTATTACTGATGAGAATACCTCCCTTTTCTTTAGTGAGGCTAGTTCTGTCTGGATTGCTTCCTTCCACTGATTCCAGTCCGAGCGTCGTTGACACTCTGCCATGGTCTCGGGTTCTGGATCATTGAGAAGGTTGTCTGCAACCGTAGCTAAAAAATTTGAATCAACAATCATAGTTCTACGAATATGAGATTCTCTAGAATTTGCATAGTGGATGAATATTTCATGTTCCCCTTGTGAGTCCTCATGATTTCCTAATACGAGAGAATTTGGGTTTTCCGATGTTGCAGTCTCTAAGTTAGTCTGCACATGGGAGCTGGATTGTGGATTTTGGGTATCCACGGGATGTATACTACCCTTTAGGTGTCCGTCAACCTCGAGTTGACTTGCATTTATTGGTTCAGAAGTTTTCTTCTTCCTTTGGCCCTTGTTGGATGGTTTATCCTGCTTGGTGGACACTTTCCTTTGACACTTGTTAGGCGTTGTTTCCTATTTGGTGGTTGTACTTCTCCCCCTCTTATCTTGAGATGGGAGTTGAATGGTTTTTGTTGGTACCTCCACTCTTTCAGGCACATTCCTAGTAGAATCAAGGATTTTGTGACACCTCTATAGTCAGTAAATGCATGGGGCAGATTGTTTAAAATGTCTTGCAATTCAATAATTTTCTGAACTTGAAGTTCAGTTTCTCGTGCTAGTGGATCCGAGGATAGGATGGTTTTGTCATCCCAATTGATTTCCTGGCTTTCTGATTGGTACTTATATTCTCCCCCTAAAGTCAGGAAATGATCCTCATTAAATATGCAGTCAGCATACCGGGCTGTAAATAGATCCCCTGTAAGAGGTTCTAAATACTTTATGATCGATGAAGATTGATATCCCACATAGATCCCCATTTTTCTATGAGGGCCCATAGCTGTACACTGCAGTTGTGAGATTGGTACATATATAGCGCACCCAAACTTACGCAGATGGGAAATACTTGGTGGATTTCCACGTACAAGTTGCAACGGTGAGTTGCTGTGATAAACAATTGGACGCAATTGTGTTAAGTCAGCAGCGTGTAAAACTGCATGACCCCAACATGAAGTTCGTAGATTGCAATTATGTAGCATTGGTCTTGCTATTAATTTTATTCTCTTTATCAGAGATTCTGCCAAACCATTTTGTGTGTGGACATATGGGATAGAGTGTTGAACTTGTATTCCTTGATGTGAATAAGGGTTCTCGATCTTCCGAAAGGTTCTTGGTAAGTTGATTTGGTCGGAGGAAACACAAAAATTGATTTGACTTCAGAACAGCACGTTCTAAACCCCACAATCACAGCACGACGTCTCCTCTGGTTATCAACCGTCTAAGGACGATTGACCTCACCAGGAAGGCGAATCCCTGCCTGCAAATCAAGAACACAAGCAAGAACAACAAAGGATGCAACACAATTGGAGATGAATGATTAAGCTCACGAAGTCGAGGTCTTACAAACCGATGAACGGCGATACTATTTATGAACATAATTAATCTAAGCAAAACCTGAATCCTAATGGTGCATCGGTAGCTGTATATGAAGACCCTAGGGTCATGCAAGACCCTCTGGATGCACCCCTAATTGGGCTCAACTGGATACAAAGCCCAAAGGCCAAAAATAGGTGACGTAGCACCGAACAGATTCTGGACCCTATCTTGTTTCGACGATTCCCGACGACTCCGGATGAATTTTGACATGAGGCCGGCGGCATTGAAAGGTCTTCTTCTTATCTTTCCGTGCATATGTAGAACGTCCAAATGGGTCCTGGGTGACCATTTTAGTACAGACTGGTCCTGGGCCTCGAAACAGACTCAAAGTCGGTTTTGATTGGACCTCCACCTTGGCTTCTAAGGCCTTGCTGGTCCTCCACGTTCCCAACTCCTTCTCCCATTATCTCCTGGTCCTCTTCATGGTTCTTAATCATAAAATAATCATTAGGTAGCAAACCATTCTCAAAAGTAACATATAGCGAAGAACGTAGGAACGAGCTCACCTCTAAATTTAGTCGACGTGCACGAGCTCTAGTCATTGGACCTTGCAAGTCCAGAATTGGAGGAGTATTATGTGTATTCATAGGAGTGATGTCCTCATCATCCTCCCCATCTGGAAGTGGAGTTGTCCTTGACTCAAGCTCATCCTCCTCTCCCAAGTATGGTTTCAAATCTGAAATGTTAAAAGTAGGACTAACCCCAAACTCGGGAGGTAACTCAAGTTTGTATGCATTATCATTAATCTTCTCCATTATTTTGAATGGACCATCAGCTCTAGGCATTAGTTTAGACTTTCTCAATTCTAAAAATCTATCCTTCCTCAAGTGTAACCACACTAAATCTCCTACATCAAGCTTTACTTCCTTTCTACCTTTATTACCAGCAATTTTATACTTTTCATTCATCTTTTCAATGCTAAGTCTTGTGGTCTCATGCATTTGCAAAATAAATTCAGCACACTCCTTAGCATCAACATGAACTCTCTCATTAATAGGTAGAGGAAGTATATCAAGTGGAGTACGGGGATCAAAACCATACACTACCTTGAAGGGACTTACCTTGGTAGTAGAATGTGTTGCCCGATTATAAACAAACTCAACATGAGGCAAACATTCTTCTCATTGCTTCAAATTTTTCTTCAAAATAGGTCTCAACGTAGTGCCCAAAGTGCGGTTCACAACCTCAGTTTGTCCATCAGTTTGTGGATGACAAGATATAAAAAATAGCAACTTTGTACCCAACTTATTCCAAAGTGTGCGCCAAAAGTGACTCAAGAATTTTGCATCATGTCTGAAACAATAGTAGAAGGCATACCATGTAAACGTACAATTTCTTTGAAAAAGAGGTCAGCAATATAACTAGCATCTTCAGTTTTATGACATGGAATAAAGTCTGCCATCTTGGAAAAACGATCCACAACAACAAAAATGCTATCACTCCCCCTCTTAGTCCTAGGCAGTCCTAAAACAAGGTGCATAGAAATATCCGCCCAAGGAATAGAAGAAACAGAAAGTGACATGTATAAACCATATGGATTCAAGCAAGACTTAGATTTTTGACATATAGTGTAGTGAGCAACAAAACGCTCAACATCTTTCCTCATCCTTGGCCAAAAGAAGTGTGTGGCTGAAATATCCTCCGTATCCTTAGCACCAAAATGACCCATTAATCCACCTTCATGCGCCTCCTACAACAACAAAAGATGAACGGAACCAACTGGAATGCATAGGCGGTTAGCTCTAAACAAGAAACCATCATTCAACACAAATTTGTTCCAAGCACGACCTTCTTTACATTGCAGCATTACATCCTTAAAATCAGCATCATCAGCATATTGTTCTTTAATTGGCTCAAGCCTAAAAATTCTACAATCAAGTTGAGACAAAAAAGTATAGCGCCTAGACAAAGCATCAGCAATCACATTATCCTTCCCTTTCTTATTTTTAATAATATAAGGAAAAGACTCAATAAACTCAACCCATTTAGCATGTCTACGATTCAAATTGCATTGTGAGCGAATATACTTAAGCGATTCATGATCAGAATGAATAATAAATTCTTTGGGCAACAAATAATGACGCCACATCTCTAAGGAACGTACAGGAGCATATAATTCCTTATCATAAGTGGAGTAATTGAAAACAGGCCCAGTAATTTTTTGGCTAAAGTATGCAACAGGTTTACCATCTTGCATCAAAACACCACCAATGCCTATACCACTAGCATCACATTCACGCTCAAAAGTCTTATCAAAATTGGGTAATTGCAACAATGGTGCATGTGTAAGTTTGCCCTTCAAAGCATCAAAAGACTCATGATGTACCTTACCCCAATGGAAGTCAACGCCCTTCTTTATCAACTCATGCAATGGTGCAGCAATGGTGCTGAAATCTTTGACAAAGCAACGGTAGAAACCTGCAAGACCAAGAAAACTACTTACCTGTGTGATAGTTTTTGGTATAGGCCAGCTCTTTCTGTCTTCAATCTTCGCCTTATCCACCTCAATTCCCTGTGGAGTCGCAACATAGCCAAATAAATGTGCAGCTCGCAAAGCATCAAAAACAGCACGCAAATGAATCGTATGATCATCCATGGATTTGCTATAAATCAAGATATCATCGAAGTAAACAACCACAAATTTTCCAATGAAAGGTCTTAAAACCTCATTCATCAAACGGATGAAAGTACTAGGTGCATTAGTAAAAACCAAAAAGCATTACTAACCACTCATACAACCCGAATTTGGTTTTGAAAGCTGTTTTCCATTCATCTCCAAGATTTATTCTAATTTGATGGTAGCCACTACGCAAATTAATTTTAGTGAAAATTATAGCACCACATAACTCATCAAGCATGTCGTCTAGCATAGGAATAGGATGACGATACCTAATAGTAATGTTATTAATGGCTCTACAATATACACACATGCGCCAAGTACCATCTTTCTTAGGAACCAAAAGTACAGGAACAACACAAGGACTAAGTGATTGACGAACATACCCATGATCCAAAAGGTCTTGGACTTGTCATTGTATCTCCTTAGTCTCCTCAGGGTTGGTCCTATAAGCAGCACGGTTTGGCAATGTAGCACCCAGAATCAAATCAATTTGATGCTCAATCCCTCTCAAAGGTTGCAATCCCGAGGGTATCTCAGCTGGAAAAACATCCTCATACTCTTGTAAAAGATTAGTGACAGCAGGAGGCAAAGCACTAGAAGCAATATCATCAAGCAAAAACAAAGCTTATTTTCATATCAAAGCATAGCAAATATCATCAGCAGAAATTTCAGCAAGCTCAGATTTTGTGACAAGACATGAACGATCTTGTAATTTAATTCCAGCACCCTTAGAACTTGAAAAAACATTAACATTACTAGGTGTAGAATCAGAATTAACAGGTTGCTGAATTTCAGGGCCTTTATTTTTCAAACTAGCAGCTCTTTCTAAATCGGCTTGTTGGTAACAAAGTTATTTTAGTCATTGGTAATAAAGTAATTTTAGTTCCTTTATGCATAAAAGTGTACTTATTACTTTTACCATGGTGTACAACATCATTATCAAATTCCCAAGGTCTACCCAATAAAAGTGAACATGCTTGCATGGGTACGACATCACAATCAACAGAATCCACATAAGAACCAATGGAAAAAGGAACTCTGCAAGTTTGTGTTACCTTAGCTTTTCCAGAGTCATTTAACTACTGAATGTAGTATGGATGTGGATGTGGATGTGGATGTGGGCGTGTGGTCAAATCAAGCTTCTTGACCACATCAGAACTCACCAAATTGTTGCAGCTTCCTCCATCAATGATGACACGTGCTCGGCGGTTCTTGATGACAAAGAAAATCTAGAACAAGTTATATCGCTGCATCGTCTCAGGCTGCTGGATTTGTGTGCTAAACACACACTGTACAATAATATTCATGTAGCCCGTGGTGTCTCCGCCTCCAAGGATGAGGTCACTGCTAGTGGCAACGACATCCTCCTCCTCATCATCCACATCGGAGGTGCTCATGTAACCGCCATCGTCTGTCGCCACATATGCCCGCCTACTTGGGCAATCTTTCTGCACATGACCAAGTCCATGGCAGCGGTGGTACTGTATCCCTGTAGTGTGTCCTGCCGAAGCAATAGAGGAGGCACTAGTAGCTGGTACCTATACAGAATTTTTACCTAAGTGCGTAAAAGGTGCAGGGGCTGATCTTGGTGCTGCAGAAACAACACTGGTTCCCTTGGCAGCTGCTGGTGGGGGCGGCCGGAAAGATGGCTTGGGCAGCCCCGAAGTCCCCATCGACAGTGGTGGGTAGAAGGTCCTGGACTTGCTGTACTCCTCAAAAGCCTGGAAAAGTCCCTGCGATTCTTTCTCTGCAAGCATAGCATACTGGAAACACTAGTTGAGGGTATAAAATTCTTTATAATCAAGGATGTCCTGAATTTCTTTTCTCAAACCAGAATAAAAGCGGCAAATCTGATCCCCTACTTTTTCAACTACAGCACAAAGAATCAAACCCTTCTGAAACTCACTAAAGTACTCCTGAACAGTTTTATCTTCTTGATCTAAACGTTGCAGTTTATTACGAATCTCTCTATAAAAAGAAGGAGGAACAAAACAATCACGCATTGCTACCTTAAGTTCTTCCCAAGTAGTAGGCAAATTAGTTTCAGCAGCTAGACCACTCCACCAAATAATAACAAAGTCCTTAAACTCACTAGTGGCTTGTTTAACTCTATGTTGTTCAGGAACAAGGTGGGCATTAAATTTTTGTTCTACATTCATCTCCCAATCAAGATAAGCATCACCATCGTACTGACCCGAAAACGAAGGAATTGAAAACTTAATTCTGAAAAACAAAGCAAAGGATACCAGGGAGGTGTGTTCCATGATTGCAAGGGTTACAAAATAACTTGTGTGCTGTCCAGAAGAAATATGTAGAGCTAGGAAGGTCAAATATATATATGTGAGTCGCACATAAATCAAAAACAGATAGTAAAGCTGAATAAGTGCCCAAGTAACTTGTTCCTAGTTTCTTGTCTAACTATGTCCTAGAACAGTAGTGATAGCAAAGAAGAAACAAGGAGACAAAGGCACATAGCCGATAACAGGGGGCTAAGTGTAGAACAGCCAAACTCAGAAATTCCAGAGGGCTAGATGGAGCACTAGTATGAATTCCAAATTTCTTTTTTTTTAATTTTATTTTTTTTGATATTTTTCTCCAACTCACTAACAATGGGGAAGAATTCACAAAAAATTTCAGGTCAAATAGAGCTAGGACGTGGCCTACATAAATTCTTGAAATTTTAGAAAACGTCAGGTTTCAACTTGAATGAATTTTTTTTATCTTCCCGATTTTTTTGAATTTTTTGACGAGGGCACACAGGGCCGAGCTGAGTGTGGGTCTCCTCAACTTTTTGTCAAGAATCTGCTGTAAAAATTTCAGCCAAAACGAACAACCGAGCGAAAAGTTGCTCTTTTGATTGGGCCTCCACCTTGGCTTCCAAGCCCTTGTTGGTCCGCCACATTCCCAACTCCTTCTCCTATCATCTCCTGGTCCTCTTCATGGTTCCTAATCATAAAATAATTATTAGGTAGCAAACCATTCTCAAAAGTAACATATAGCGAAGAACGTAGGAACGAGCTCACCTCTAAATTTAGTTGTCATGCACGAGCTCTAGTCATTGGACCTTGCAAGTCCAGAATTGGAGGAGTGTTGTGTGTATTCACAGGAGTGATGTCCTCATCATTCCTTGCATCATACAATAATCATTGAAGGCTCTAGAGGAAAATTCAATGGCGTTGTCCATTCGGATAGATTGAATTCGATGTTCAGGAAAACTTGCTCTCAATTTAATAATTTGAACAATAAGTTTTGCGAAAGCATGGCTATGTGTAGACAAAAGGCACACGTGAGACCATCATGTAGATTCATCTATTAGAACCATGAAATACCTGAATGGTCCAAATAATGGTTGTATGGGGCTATATATGTCTCCTTGAATGCGTTCAAGAAACTTGAGTGACTCCGCTTTGATCTTAAGATATGATGGTCTTATGATCAATTTTCCCATTGCACATGTGGTGCATAAAAAATCTGAGGATTGCGAGAATTTGGCATAATTTAAGCTATGACCAAAGGAATGGCTAATAATTTTCCTCATCATGCCGATACCAGGATGACCAAGGCGATCATGCCAAGTTTGGAATGTATTCACATTCTGGTAAATTACCTTGTATGTAACATGTGGTACGGGTTTAATGTATGTATAGGATAATCCAGACAGTAAATAAGGAATTCTCTCTAGAATTTATGTGTCATACCCATTATCCTTTGTGATGAAGAGTAACTCCTCATTATTATCTTCATGGGTTTTGACATGAAACCCATTCTGGTGGATACCTCTGTAACTTAATAGGATACGAGTTGAATCGGGATACAATATTGCATTATCGATTGTTACTTGTGTACCCATAGGAATCGTGATAGTAGCTTGGCCCAAACCAACTATCGCCACATCGCGTCCAGTGATTGTCAAAACATTTCCTGGCCTCTTATTAAGAGTTTGGAAATATTTAGTTTCCCCAAGTATAGAGTTTGCGGTACAACTGTCCACAAGGTGTAATTCTCTCCATCAGAATTGACCCCCATAAGATCTATAAAAGTAAGAATTGTGGAAACTCTTATCACACATATAGAAATACATACAAACTTTATTTATTACGTATCAAAGTGATGTTATATATGTTACAATATCTTACAATACATAATATGAGTACTAATTATTATTACAACACATAGCTACAAGGACATAGTCATAGATAAGTAATATCTATATGTGGAGACTAATGATCCTAGTAAAGGTCTCCAAATAGATCGTTCGAAGCAAATTCGACGATTGTGTTCTTCATGTCCATGTAGTCTTCAATCGTCAAGGGAGACTCGTTGCTACTTGGTTCAACTGGAACTTGGCGCGAACAACCAGCTTAATCTAGTCCCTAAACTTTACTACTTTTAGTGTGTCTAGTTATTTAGTGTTGTAACTTAAATTACCAATCATTGTGTTAGGATTGGGAAATATTATGTCCATTATGTATGTCTCTTGTACATTTCCTATGACATAATATTGTGTTTACCATTGTCTTACAATTGAAATATTAACATTTCTTGTATGACCCAAAATTTAATTCACCTTCATTAAGTTTAATGAACTTAATTCAAGCAGAATTGAATTATAAACACAACAACACTATAAAAACACATTTAATTCACCTTTAGACCCTATGTGTCTAATTCAAGCAGAATTAAATGATACACACTTACCTTTTTACTACAACACTAAATTTATTGCATTTATTTTTTGTAGTTACCTTATGTTCAAGTCACCTTCATTAGACCCTATGTGTCTAATTCAAGCTAATTTGAACATTTTTATCTCCTATAATAGAGATAATAATTCTTACAACGATTCACCTTCATTAGACCCTATGTGTCTAATTCAAGCAGAATCAAAATTGTGAGAAATTCCTTAGAATTTTTCCATTGTCACAACACAACCATGACAATTTTCAAATCTCTGGTTATTCCTATGTAGGCTCAATGGCCCGCGAGTTCGATGTGTGAAACCATATTTGCCCACAACTACACCACGTGGGCTTTGGACGTCAAGATAAGCTTGGCCTCTAGAGGGATTGTGCCTGCTTTGTCTCCTCTTGCCTCGAGAGACGCCACATTCATAGATCAATCCATGTACCAGACCTTATATGTCATATAACACCACATCCATGCAGACCACAAAGTCGAGTATGCATTGGAGGAAGAGCTCAACACTCCATGGCTGGCCCTTAAAACCAGGTATGAGCAGCAAAAGGCAATTATATTGCCTGAAGCTATCCATGTGTGGAACCATATTCGCCTTCGGGACCTCAAATCCATAGGTGAATATAATCATGATGTTCATAAGGTTTGCGCTAAGTTGCGGTTTTGTGAGAAAGAGCCTAATGATGCTGAGAAGATAGAAAAAACTATCAACTCTAAGTTCCCATCTGACAGGATCTTACAAAAGTAATACTGTAAAAATGAGTACACCACCTATCCTAAGCTTATACATGACTTACTTCAGTCTGAGAAGCATGATGAACTCACTATAAAGATTCATCACCAACGTCCTATTGGATCAGCACCTCTTCTTGAAGTTCATCACAATGCTAAAGGGAACAAGAAGTTTGATGGTCCTAAAAACCATATCAACTTCAAAGGTGGTAAATGTTGACGGTCCTTAAATGCTAAATCCGACCATCAAATACATGCATAATACATATAAAATAAATAACCAACATAGTTGTAGGAGTTTATTACTAACAATTTCCACAAGTGTTGGAGAATGTTTGTATTCAGGTGATTTATAATCAAATTCAATAACATATTAGAGTTATAAGAGGAGAAATAACAAAAGCCCATAAACATAAAGTGAGAAGTGGTCAAATGACATATTAGACCTCACATGTTGAAGCTCTCATCGAGCCGATCGAAACACATATATAACTTGCCTAAATCGAACTTCGGATCTGAGAGTTATAAAGCATAGAAGATTAGGTGTTCGGGCTGAACCGACGCTGACGTCAACACGTGCGGGAGGGGAAGAGAATGACGGTTCGGGTTGCTTGGCTGAGTGGGAAAGCCCATTACTTGGCCCTAAGGATGAGGAATAGTTCAAGGAGTATTCCCTTATTCCTAGCATGGCTTCTCCACTCACCCAAGTCACCTCCCACTATAAATAGATCCCTCTCCCTCTCATTTTGAACAACACAACAAGAGAGTTTAGAGCTCCACTCCAAAGGCTTTAGCACTGCCAAAGTGCTTAGAAAATAGGGAGAGAGTGAGGGAGAGTTCGGGGAAGCGTCGGGCCTGTCGGCGATCTTCCCCCTGCTTGTACCTTGATGGATGCTTTCCTTTTCAAGTAAGTATTCATGTTTCCTCTTTGGTATTTAAGTTTCCTATTTAAGTAAGTTCTTTCTCTATTGCTTACGGGATCATCGATCTATTTAGTTAGAGTATCTTAGTCTTTTATAAGCATGGATCCGAGACTAGGATAGTAATTGATAGTGTAGACGTGGTGTCTAGACTAGAGGTTACCTTTGTTTGCCGCGTGCCCCACGGTTTGTAGAGGTAGTCGGTAGGTGGTGACAGCCCTATCCGGCCTTAGTAATCCTCCACGTTCGGGTACGTCGTAGAGCTGTTGGTCAGAGTCGCCAGTGGATGCAAGGTTAAGCCAGTGCCTGAAGTGAGCAGTAGAGACCGAACCAATCTTATTATAGGATTCTTAACCATTAGGAATCCTCTCTACCTTTTGCCTACCATGTTCTTGTTGTCCTTGGACGGATTAGTTAGAGGATCGATACACACACGTTCCCTGTGATTTGATAACCTGAAATACTCCTAGGCGAAGTGCTACATCGGTATCTGTGTGCTTGTGGATTTATCTTTGATCATAAGAAATACCAACAAGCATTTCTGACGCCCTTACCAAGAACGGTTGTTGTATCGTCTTCAAACCTTGTTCATCCTCGTATCTTTTTCTTTTTCTTTTTCTTTTCCTTTTATTTCTTTCCTTTTTCCACCATGGAGCAAACCTCTATCCTATCTTTTTTTGCTCTGAAGGGCAAGTTCTTTGAGCCACCACCGTCTACGGACCCAATTTGCACATCCAACTATGAACTCCACCCTAGCTTTATAGCCATGGTTCGGGAGCAATCCTTCTCTGGTCTGGATTTTGAAAATCCTTACCATCATTTGTGAGAATTTGAGTATTTGTGTTCATGTTTGTTCATCAACAGCATGACACATGAAACTCTAAAGTGGAAATTGTTTCCCTTCTCCCTCACGGAGAGGGCGAAGCAATGGTACACTCATATTGTTGGGAGTGTACACGGTGATTGGGAGCAGTTACAGGTTAAATTTTGTCTTGCATTCTTCTCTCAATCCCATATTGTCTCCCTTCATATGGAAATTCTCAACTTTTGACAGAGTGAGAAGGAATCTATTGGAGCAGCTTGGACCAGGATTTCTTTGCTACTGCAATCCGACCCAGACTTGTCTATACCTGATGAAATGTTGCTTCAACACTTTTATTCGGGTCTAAACAAGGAGTCTGCCCAATTCCTCGACACTGCCACTGGAGGATCGTTCATCCACAAGACTGCAACAGAAGGAAGAGCAATCCTAGACCGTATCTTTGAAAACTCATCCTTCTTAGCCAACCTTAGTGAGCCCCTCCAGGAGGAAGCTACGTCGAGCCGCATGGACCCCTCAATAGCCAAATCCGAGCCCATATCTTGCCTATCCCCAGATTTGACTTTTGAGCCGTCCCCCGAACCTCGAACACTAGAGGAAGAAGAAATTCGACATCCAGAGTTCTCTTTTGAATTCGAGGAAGGTCTTTTTAAAGACTTTGGGAATGCCTCAAATTACTGTTCCAAAAAGAACCCACTAGTTCCCATCTGTCGTCCTCATTCTCGAGAGGATGGAAAACCATCCCACGAGGATCCCTCAATAGCTAAATTCAAACCCATAGCTCTCTCATCTCTTGATTTTGCTGTTGATACCACTCAGAAGGAAGAAGAAATTCTACCTTCAGGGTTGTCAGTCAACTTCGAGGAAAGCTTACTTGATGATCGTAGAAAAACCTCGAATTATATCTGACAAAACAAGCCTATGATATATACTTTGCCTCCTAGTCCGTTCCAAGAAGCAATTCCAAAGGAGGCCATGAAGAAGCAGCGGTTGAAGGAAGAAAAGCGCTATTTCAAAGCTATCCAAATCCATTCACCTTCCACAACCATTCCTTGTCTTATACAAGGAAATACCATAGACGCCCTTCACGATCCCACCATAGGAGTTAATATCATCCCCGAATACATAGCTTTGTAGCTTGTGGATGATATACCTCTAGAGCAGACCGATTCTCCCTTCAAAGATTCCTATGGAGTATCCTACACATGTCAGGGGATCGCAAAGGATATACCAATCGAGATAGGAAAAGTTGAGCTTCACCTAGACTTCCATATCTTTCCTATCATCGATTTTGATCTCCTCTTTGGCTACCCACTAGAAAAAGTCCACCTACTAAGGGAGCCACACTAAAAAGCTTAGGGAGACTGCTTTCATCACTAGAAATCTTTTCTCAGAATATCCTTTGGTGATGTCCCATCTCGAAGCACCCTCCGCTTGAGAAAGTGATGTTTGTTTCCCAACTTACATCACCGAAGCCTGTTCCTTGTAAGGACGCGAAGCTTTTCACCCAGCATGAAGACGATTCGGGAGAAACTCTAAATCCTACTGAAACCGAACCATCACCGTCCTTGCCTAAGCCTTTTTTCTCTTGCCCTCATTACTCTGCTCTCGATGGTGATCAAGAATCGATAGTGACCCTTATCGATGGATTCCATGAGGAGAAAACTTTGGGCAATTGGATTTATTGAGCCATTGACTCTAGAAACAGGAGAATATTCAATAGATGAGTGTGAGAGCTTCTTTCTTGAAAACACACATGATACATGCTCATTTAATGAATCTCTAGAGTCAATTAACTTTTGTGCCAAGCGTACCTATGAGAACTACAATTGCCTCAAGAGCCTCATTAGCAAAATATTTGTTAGGATGATTGTAGATGCTTTTGTTTACTATAAATGTTGCAAATCTCATAGATTGCACTTTGGCACTAACCTTGCAGCTAGAGCTTTAATGACACATCAAGAATTGGTGGTGGACTGAGAACTACATCGCCAATGATAGCTGCAATATGAAGTCCCCGTGGTCAAGCTTCTGACCATAAACAAAGCACTGCTGGAAGATGGCCCGGATTATCATTTCCCTTTTGCCTAAATAAAAGCAAGAATATGTTTTAAGCTTATGTTTGTTTTCGCATATTTTTGGTCGCAAACCATTTCAGGTTGAGATTAAAAAGAATGGTGATCATTCTGTACCTATCAACATAGGAGCTGCATCAACTTTAACACCATGGTATTTTTGGCGAGGGAACCCACTACTAGAAGGCTATAACACTACACACATGATTTTCAGCATCTCGTGATACAAAAATCCAAGTGTGGGGTAAGTTCTATAAGTATCTCGTAGCAAGTTCCATTCTCGATTTAGAGGTGTTCCTAGTTCTTGCTTTCATGCCTTGCTTAAAAAAAAGAAAATAAATATTAAGAGGCACTTTAGTTTATTTTTCCTTTTTATTTCCTTTCAATCTTATAGTGCGCCTAGAAAATAAAATAATAATAATAAATAAAGTTGTGACTCTATCGGGCCCATAAAGCTGGTAGAGTCCCTTTTTGCTTTTCACCCTTTTTGTTTTTGATTTTCTTCAAATAAAGAAGCCAGGTACAAGATCAAGTGTGGGGGAGGCCCCCAAGATTTTCAACGCACAAACAACCTAAGGCCTCCCACCGACACATTGCACATTGTCGCTTAAGCCAACACGTCAAAGGTCGAGGTGACCGGACTCCAAGTGACATCGACCAACCTACAAGGACAGTCGACACAAGCATGGTGCTCCTAAGCTTCCACATCTTCCATAGTGACGGTTTGCATATTCTATCCCTTTCCTCCTAGTTTCCAACTTAAATCAAATTTATCCTAAGTCAATCAATAAATTTAACTTGAAAACTAAAACCAATTCTTGTGAACCCTCATTATCGTGCTTCTCTTTGATTGACTTGCATGCTCCTTATTCCTTGTTCATCAGTTGCTGCTTATGAACTATATCTTTAGGGAAGCATGTCACCTAAGTAGTTGACTTATGAGATATGGTGTGATGAAAGAAATCTTGCTCTTATGCTTGTAGTGCTTGGGAATTTCTCTTTAAAAGTAAAAATAAATGGCCCTCTCCTCAATGATGTGAATGTCCTACCAAAGCCATATGATAGTTATATTGAAAACCTTATGCATATGCTGCTTGTTGTTTCATTGAACTTTGTCAGATTCTAGTGACCCTAGTGGGATGCTTGTTTATGTTTTGTTGATCAAGATCATGTGCGCATTTCCCTTCATATGCTAATCTTCGACATTGGAAGGTAGCATTTTTTGTATCCATCCACCAAAAGAAATACTCCTTAATTATCCTGTCATGACTTTCTCTCGATTGTTTCCATAGAAGGCATGGCTATAAAGAAAAAAACATGCTCTCATCTTTGAGCAAGATGAAAAAAAAAGAGAAAAGAAATAGCCATGCCCAATATGATTTTAAAGAAAGAGAGAGTCTAGACATAAAGGAGTATTGATCCACTTCCGCCATCCATATCTTGCATATGTTACTCTTCTACACCGGAAGATAGCATATCCATATATATCCATCCACAAAATAAAGTCTTCCACCATGCTTTGAAAAACTCCCTTTCCAATTATGCTTGCAGAAAGAGACATGGGTTGTCAAGTATTTAAAAAAAAAAGAGAGGGAAAGAAAGATAGCCCATGTTCTCAAATACAAGAGAGGGAGGATTTCAAAAGGAGCATCCATCATTCGCATTTCCATCCATCCCATCCATTTATGTGCACATGCTTGATCACAATTCATGACTTGTTTTCTCCATGGATCCAGATTTTGACTTAGTAATATATGAGACACAAGTATGCCTTCTTTATTCCCCTACCCTGAGCTCCACATAAGTCATATTTAGAGGTAGGATGAAAAGAGGCAAAGTCAAATACCTTGGTGAGGAACCACACACATAGTGAGTGATCTGAGAGAATCATTAGAGGAGAATGGCCATGATTTGTTTTTGAAAATCTTGTAAAAACCCAAGTTACTCAGCAGAAGGAGTAAAGATGACTAGAGTCAACACCATTCCATTCTTCAACCACCCAAGGGGATGTGATAGACACTTCAAAGTTCATGGGTGCACGTATGATTTGGAATAATTTGAATGGTAGTCTTGTATCAAAATAAGTTATGATTCACCGTAGTCTCTATTCCTTTACTCCAAGACGAGCAAATTCTAAGTGTGGGGGTGTTGTTGATGGTCCTTAAATGATAAATCCGATCATCAAATACCTACATAATACATATAAAATAAATAACCAATATAGTTGTAGGAGTTTATAACTAACAATTTCCACAAGTGTTGGAGAATGTTTGTATGCAGGTGATTTATAATCAAATTCAATAACGTATCACAGTTATAAGAGGAGAAATAAGCTACAACGGTATTATCCGTGTGCTTGTGGATTTTACTGTTATGACACTGAAGTTCATCTTTATAATTATGTCTGACACCATTGTCGGGGATGATTATATTCATGTAACTTAGTAGTTGTTAGCAAGTGTCAAGAGACATTTTTGGCATCGTGCCAGGAATATCAATATTTCTGGTGCGACATTAAGAAATGTTAACAAGCACTTCTGGCATAGTTGCCGGAGAAGGCATAGATAAATATATTGTTAATAATGACATAATGTAAGTTTCATGACCATTGATGATTGGATCCCCAAGGTATGAATATTTTGATGATAGATGACAACTATGAAATTATGGGCTAATATCTACATGAGTGTTGTCTATGCAGGAATCATCTCTAAACTCTACTACAAATCATATGGATAATGGTCGCCTTGGCAATGGATGACAATGAACACAAGCGTGGAAGCTTTTTAGCTTGATGGAGTCCAAGGGTTGATGGAGATGGATCAAAGCTAAGGACAAGCTATGGAGCAAGTGTTGGGAACACTTATCTAGTTATTAGGGCATTGAGTCCATAGAAAAAACTGGACTATCAAGGGGCTCTAGGTCATGTCTCTTAGGTTACACTAGTTGGTGATGTGCATGGATGCTCAGTGAAATCACAAGCACTAGGTGACAGTGGAGATGCCAAGGAGCTGTTCGAAGAAGCCGGGAAATGATGTCAAATGAGGACAGGGAGTTTCAGCTTCTGGACATAGTGACCGGACAGAGGGGTAAGTGGAGACTGGACTGTACGATAACAAGGAGATCAGAGAGGAGTTTGCGAGGAATCTGTCAAGTCTAGAAACCCTAGAGACTAGACGATATGGTCTGGTGACCGGACGGTCCGGTCAGTAGGGCTGAGACTCGGGACAGAGAAGAAGCAAACTGGAGCTCTCTGGAATGCACAGGACACAAAGTGACCGGACGGTCCGGTCAGTACAGGAGATCAGCCAGGACAGAAGTGCCAATGGCTCTGGGTGCCGTTACAGAAGTGACCAGACGGTCCGGTCAGGCAAAGACCGGACAGTCCGGTCAGTGCATCTAGAAAGGTGATCTTGTGGAGTAACGACTAGTTGAAGGTTGGAAGCCTATATAACTTTGTTGCTAAGGTCTTGGAGACTACTCTTGGCCAGTGGAATAGCTTGGAGCATTTGGTGAGAGCCAAGAGGAAAAGAAGAGAGCACTAGAAGGAGATATTGCATATCTTGAGAGTGCTAGTGAGAGTAACTTGAGCATTGATGCACATCTAAGGCTAGGGTGTCCTTGAGGATGTGATCTGGGTTGTTACTCTTGGTCTATGGTGAGACCTAGTCCAGTTAGGTGTCGGTGATCGAGCCTATCATGATCGGTTGTGAAGGCCATCACACGTTTATACCCGGTGATGAGGACATCACTCCTATGGATACACACAACACTCCTCCAAATCTGGACTTGCAAGGTCCAATGACTAGAGCTCGTGCACGACAACTAAATTTAGAGGTGAGCTCGTTCCTACGTTCTTCGCTATATGTTACTTTTGAGAATGGTTTGCTACCTAATGATTATTTTATGATTAGAAACCATGGAGAGGACCAGGAGATGATGGGAGAAGGAGTTGGGAACGTGGAGGACCAGCAAGGGCTTGGAAGCCAAAGTGGAGGCCCAATCAAAACCGACTTCGAGTCTGTTTTGGGGCCCAGGACCAGTCTGTACTAAAACGGTCGCCCAGGACGCATACGGACTCGGATTTGAACGTTCTACATATGCACGGAAATATAAGGAGAAGACCTTTCCAATGCCGCCGGCCTCATGTCAAAATTCATCCGGAGTCATCGGAAATCGTCAAAACAAGAAAGAGTCCAGAATCTGTGTCGGTGCTGCGTCGTCTATTTTTGGCCTTTGGGCTTTGTATCTAGTTGAGCCCAATTAGGGGCGCGTCCAGAGGGTCTTGCACGACCCTAGGGTCTTTATATACATCCGCCGCCGCACCATTAGGGTTCGGGTTTTGCTTAGATCAATTCTGTTCATAAACAGTTTCGCCGTTCATCGGTTTGTGAGACCCCAACTTCGAGAGTTTAATCATACATCTGCAATTGTGTTGCATTCTTCGTTGTTCTTGCTTGTGTTCTTGATTCGCAGGCAGGGATTAGCCTTCTCAGCGAGGTCAATCGTCTTTTGGACGGTTGATAACCAGAGGAGACGTCGTGCTGCGATTACGGGGTTTAGAACGTGCTGTTCTGAAGCCGGATCGATTTGTGTGTCGCCTCTGACCAAATCAACTTACCAAGAACCTTTCGGAAGATCGGGAACCCTTGTTCACATCAAGTAGGGAGTCCCACTTATATCGAAGCTTATCTCACCACTACCAACATCAATACTTGCCTTTGCTATCCTCAAGAAGGGTCTGCCTAAGATCAATGGAGTCCTCGTCCTCTTATCCATATCAAGCACAATAAAATCAATAGGGACGATATGATCTCCAATTTGAACAGGCACATCCTCAGCAATTCCATCAGGGAAGTGTATCGATTGATCGGCTAACTCCAAACACATACACGTAGGCTCTAATTCAAGAAAATTGAGATTTATGAATATATGATAGGGCATAACACTTACGCTTGCCAAGATCGCACAAGCACCTATCAAATATTCTTGTTCCAATCATGCATTTTATGCTTGGTGATCCAGGGTCGTGTTTCTTCTCTAGTGTAACATCATTGATTGTCGCTGTTAGTTCCTTAGTGACCTTCACAACCTCCTCAGACACTAGAGACTTCTTGTTTTGCATCATGCCCTTAATGTACTTGGCATAGGTGAGAACTTGGATAGCATCAACAAAAGGGACATTGATGTAAAGCTTCTTCCTAATATCAACGAATCTTGCAAACTGCTCATCGTGTTGTCGCGCTCTTTCTATCTTCGAGAGTAGTTGAGTATCTAGAAATGTGGCAGGGCCATGCTCTTTTGTCTCCATGCCCATCTTCAGACCAGAGAGGTCATCATCCTCCTTGCGACGATCGGCACTTTTAGGGAGCCGATCGGCTCTGACAGGGTCGTCGCACCGATCAGCGCTGGGTGTGCGCCGATCGGCGTGGGGCTTCTTTGCTCCCACAGAGTGTTCTGGATCTTCTGTTTATTTTCTTGATCGCGTGGCTATTGCCTTCAACTGTTCTACAGACATCATGTTGCCAGGAATAGCCCCATTATTGCCTTGAATGGCTTGCGATAGCTGTCCCATCTGTTGCTCCATAATCTTGGTATGCTTAAAAATCTGCTTGTTGAAGCTCCCAATTTCTATCACCTTGTCATTAACTCTCTCAAGGACATGATCAATCTCCTTGAATCTAGCTGGATTGTCCTTGTTGATCTTCTCTTGCGCTTGGAAGAACTCATGACATTAGAGACGAAGTGGGATAGAGTTTTGCATGGACGAACTAGGGGAGAAAAGACCCCTTTGTTGTTGATATTAGGGCTTCCATCCACTATTCTTCATATATTCTAACATCTTCATCTCTTTAGGGCAATCTTTCTGCACATGACCAAATTCTCCACACTCACTACATGTTGAGCGTGATTCCGCTAGCTTGAGTGTCTCCATTAGGGATATGAAGATTATTGTCCAACCTTCTTTGAATAGCATCGAGGTGATCTATAATCAATTCTTCCTGAGTCTTCTCAATCACACTCTTCGCTACTCCTTTTGAAGGTTGCAAATTCCTTGAGCTTCTCTCACCATCTCATGATTGATTTTCAACTAACAACTTGATCAAATTCTTAGCTTTGGTGGGGGTTTTTGACATGAATGATCTTGCAGTTGAGGCGTCCAAATGTTGACGTGACAAAAGATTCAATCTTGTGTAGAACTTCTCAACAACTTCTCCAACTGTCAGACCATGATGAGGGCATGCATTCATATGCTCATTGTATCTTTCCCATGCTTCTCCAATGCTCTCATCAATATTCTATATAAATCCAAGAATCTTATTTTTCAAAGCTTGAGTCTTACCGGGGGGGAAGTATTTGGCCAAGAATTCAGCTGCTAATGTGTTCCACACCCTTTTTACTGTGTTTTCCAATCCATTGTACCATTGCTTGGGGCGTCCAATTAGAGAGAAGGGGAACAGCCACACACGCGCTTGATCTCCTGTCAATCCCGCTATCTTGAATGCGCTGCAAACTTCAAGGAAGTGTTGCAAGTGATGATTGGGATCTTCTGAACCTGTGAACAGTTGTTGCGCCACTATTCCAACATATCTCTCCAATTGATACGGATGTTGATCTTGAGCTTCTTGGAAATCTGTCTTGACAATACTAGTCAATTGTGGCTTGAGACGATTAACCATAGGTACCTCTGCCATCTCCTCTTCTTCTTGCTCTTGAACTGAGTCTTCTATTGTGAATAATACTCAAGGTGTTGCGCGGACTGCTTCCAAATCTCCAAGTGACTTGCTTCTCTTCTCTGTTGTTCTCTTCTTGTGCAAGAGTCTTTCTGGATCATCGGCGTAATTAGAGGGTTTGTTTGACTTAGGACCGTCCATACCTGTTAGTTTCACTTAACAGAATATATGTACTAAAGAGACAAGTAAAGCACAATGACTAAACACTAATACATCAAACAATGTTTGAAAACCTGCTATGGTCCCCAAAAACGGCACCAGAAAAAGGAAGCTTCTTGGTCGTATCTACGCACCCACTTATATACCGCAAGAGGACGGTGTACTATTGTAGCACTTTTTCCCTTGCATTGAGTATTCCAAGGTTTATCAAATCCAGTGGGACCTTAGGAATTTATTAAACAAAGTTAACAGTAAAAGATCTAGTCAAGGCTACTGTCAAGGTCAGGTTGCATGAGGGGGAGACTGGCCAGTGCAAAGGTGCGCCAGACAGTAAATCTGTCGTTGCGCCGATCGGCGTGGGGATTGAGCCGATTGGCACATTAGTGAAACTACGTCAAAGTGTGCGAGATCTTGTGAATCTGGGGTTGCGGCGATCGGCGCTGGAATTGAGCCGATCGGCACACTGGTGGATCTAAGCTGAAGTTGTTGCGCCGATCGGCGCAGGGGTTGAGCCGATCGGCACACAGTGAGTCTAAGCCAAAGTACACCAGATCTTGTAAACCTATGCTGATAAGTGAGTAGTCACATATCTACTAGGGGCAACCACGCCCCTATCAAGGAGGTAACTATGGTAATAATTCCTTGAATCCTAACCAACCTTTCTTGAAAGATCTTGTCTTGGGCCAAACTAAAATAAATGAAAACTATAGTAAATGCCTCCACTAACAAGAACTTAGAAAATATTAATGCTAAGTTAGAAGGCCTTTCTTCTTCCATTAAGAAACAACTTAGCTTTAATAAAATGTTTGAAACTCAGCTAGCTCAAATAGCCGCTGCTTTGCCTGTTTTGGACTGTGGGAAAATTCCGTGGCAACCCAAATGTATCATAGAAAATGTTAATGCGGTAACGACGCGTGGAGGTAAGTCCACCCTTGACCTGCCATATCCTAACAATGCAGGAACAACCAGTGAGAAGAAGGATGGACCCTTTGACGACATTGAAGATGAAGTGGTTCATAATGGGAAGACGACTCTGCACAAGTTCTATGACCAAGGCACTCTGTCATTTCCCCGCAGAAACAGGAAGGCAACTGTGGATGAACAATTTGCCCGCTTTGTTGAAGTTATCAAGAAGATCCACATCAATGTGCCCTTGGTGGACGCAATGCAAGTACCAACCTGTGCTCGCTACCTCAAGAACATGTTGAGCAACAAGCGTCCAATGCCCACCACAGAGATTATCAAGCTTACACAAGAGTGTAGCGCCGCTATACTCAACTTGCATCCTGAGAAGAAGAACGATCCTGGCTGTCCCACAATCTCATGCTCAATTGGGACAGAATTCTTTAATAAAGCACTTTGTGACCTTGGAACTAGTGTCAGTGTTATGCCAAGGGCCATCTTCAAGAAGCTAAACTTCACAGACTTAGCCCGCACTCATATACAGCTACATCTAGCAGACTCGTCAGTGCGGTACCCCGTAGGGATTGCAGAAGATATTCCGGTGAAGATCCGTGGATGTTTTGTCCCTGTGGATTTTGTGGTGCTATTTATGGACGTTGATAAGAGAACACCGCTCATCCTTGGATGGCCATTCTTAAGGACCGCAAACGCAAAAATTGATGTCGGGGTCGGAGTAATCCACCTCAATATTAATGGCATGGAGGAGAAATTTGACTTTTGACCAAGAGTGGAAAAATGCTCTATGGTCAAAGTTAAGTTTGGACCGAACCCGCAGAACATCAAGGAAGTAGAAGTGAGGCCAAGAAAGTACTGCCTAGTGGACTTCATGTAGAGAACCCCACCCTTGTTTTCAGAAAAAGAAGGCAACAGGCACGCCCGAGCTCTGGACAAAGAAGCAGCCGGTGAAGAAGAATCCTTCATCCACACCGCCCAAGAAGGTGAAAAAGGTGTGGTGGCTAAAGAAGACATCCACGCCCTGATCTCTGGACAAGGATGCGCTGACAGCAAGCTTAACGACGAAGGAGAGAAAGTCCTATTCACCGGACTCAAAATTGGTGAACCCTCGCCAACAGGTTGAAAGGTATTTATCTATATTTCCCTTTTCAAAATTTTTCATATCAATTTACATATTTGAATTTTTTCACTACATGTCGGAATTTATTCCAACCCAATTTCAAAAAAAATGGAATTTTTTCAGAGTTATCTTTTTGAGATTTTAGATTTGCAAAAAGATTGAAAATGTTTTTCTTCGAGACATATCTTTCTTGTGGGCCACCACTAGTGAGGCCCACTGGCCAAAGCTATGGACCAGAGGGGCCAGCCTCTAGTCGGGCGACCAAACCCCTTGGTCGGCCGACCAGAGAGCAACAGCTCTCTGGCCCCACTTGCCCCAGCGACTAGCAGGCAATGACCATGTTTTAAATTGAACATTGCTTTACTCTGATATTAAAGGCATTGGCCGAGAGAGGGAGTTCTTCATTCCATCCAAATTTTTCACCTCTCCACTTTGCTCTAGCCATTTGCTTCCATTTTCTCCAAGCCTTTGCATTGATCAACACTACAAAAATTTCACCAAAAATATTTGCTTTGATTTGCATTTGCATTTACAAGTCGTTTTCGCATTTGCAATAGTTTCCAACAGAGTTTTCGTTTGGTGTTTCACTAACCTTAACCCCAGTTCGAGTTGATCTTGTGTTGGTTTGTTTAAGTGTGCAGCAATGAACAAGATGAAGCAAGCCTTAAGCGAAATGAAGAAAAAGATGACGGGGAGCCCAAGCAATGCAACTCCCACACCTTTAAGGGTGTATAGTACTCGCTGCGATCGTCAACTCTTGAGGAAGATCCTGAAGAAGATGCACCGATTGAGGAACCGATGGAAGTAGAGCCAGAAACATTGCCGAATTTCAGCAATGTTCAACTTTGACTCAACTCCGACCGTGACCTCAACTTGGTTGGAAAGAGAGAATGTGACATCCATCGGATGATCACCGGCCAGTCTTACGTTCCTACACGAACGTATGATAAGGACTTTCTTTCCAAGATAGGTATGGAAACTAAATTCGCTTCTATCTTTCATGCTATAGGATGGGATGGTTTTGTTCTGGTAGATGAGCCTTACCCTCATTTGCTTACCATTCAGTTCCTTTGCACCCTTCAGTGGGATAGTGAGAGGATTTTATTCCGATTCAATGGAATGAAAATCTCTCTCACTTGGAGGAAATTCAGTGATTTGCTAGGTTTTTCTCCTATTGTTGTTTTGGATTTTTATTCTAAAAATGTCGAATTTGACAAAGGCAGCTTTTGGGAGGAAATAACAGGGCATACCCTTGCCCTGTCACCTAGGAATATGGATATCCATAGCCCTACCTTGTGTTTTATGCGTAAATGTCTAGCAATGACTTTGTTCCCTAGGAAGGATGTTAGAACTATGTGTTGTGATGAAATGTTTCTTCTTTACTGCATGGTTAATAAAATCAAAGTCTCACCTATTATAACCATGGTTAAGCAATGGGTCGAAGTAATCAAAGAAGTAGGAGATTTTGAATTCATGTCCCTGATCTATCGCCTTGTGCACAATCTTGGTTTACTTGGAAATGCCCATATCAATGATTTCATTTTTAAACAGGCTGTCCTAGGCAAATAATTCTTTAGATCGGGACATTCTCTGAAACGAGGACCCAATGGCTCTTTGGTTTATTTTTTTCCCGGTTATGGAAATGAAATCTAGTTACATAACCTGGATTTTTATTTGTATAACTGTGATAAACTAACCATTCATCTAGAGACATGCTTTGCAGCTCGCAGGAACAGTGTTTCTGGTCCTATGACCAGAAACAAATCACGGAGGAACACCGAGGCATCCTTCCCGAGAGAGAAGCCAAGCACGGGTTCTTGGGATCATTTCATTCCTCACGGAAGCGGTAGTGCATCCTGGGACACTAGTGAATGGCCCGAGGGAGCCCACGGTAGCTCAAGTTCAAGTGGCTTACCACCACCGTTCAGCACACATTACTCTCATACGGGTTCAAGTAGGGGCACAGACGACCTCACCAGGCAAATCGACAACATGTCCCTCTAAATCGACTAATTGGACCACACCATCCACACTCATAACCAGCACGAGAATGAGTGGTGGGATGATGTCCAACGACAGCTCTCGAGACTTGAGGATAAGGTCTCTTAGGGTAACACCCAAATGAGTTCTTATTTTCACTCTCAAGGCTACTTTGGTTAGGAATCGCCATTGTTCGAGTTAGCTCAAGCCAGCTTGGGGGGAGTTCCTCTCCCTAATGTGAAGGTAACTTGTATCATTTTTCTTTCTAATCACTACATGCGTGATAAATTAAAAACATGAAAAAAATTTGTTTTTCCCTTTCACATGTATCATAAATAGAAAAACTAATAATAATAAATAAATAAATAAATAAATTCATGCGTGGTATATGAATGTATAAGGTTTTCTATGTTGAGATGATGAATAGTTGCTCTGTCTTTTATTTCTTTCATATGCCCAGTTCACAACTTAGCACTCTATCCAGTTTTGGTTTGTTGGCATGACTAAATTTCACCTCAAACACACTAGTGGGTAGCATAAGCATTATCCTCAATGATATGGTTAGTTAGGGCTGCTATGATCTTGCTCAATTTGTGAAACTTGACACCCGGAGAATTAATTTGATAAAAATGATAAGTTCCTCAATGATATAAATTCCTACCACTGTCATATGTTGTGCTACATTGCAAAACCTTCTACATATGCTACTTGTAATTTCATTAAGCCTTGTAAAAACTGTGTGACCCTAGTGAGAAATATTTTCAGCATTCATGATCAAGTCCGCGCACATCTCGCTAAATCCACCACACATGCACGTCTTGATCATGCTTGTAGGAAATGTTTTCTCCATGGATCCATCCTTTTGACTCGACGACATCTGAAATACAGGTATGCCACATTTATCCTTACCCAGAGCTCCACATATCAGCCTTTAGAGATAGGATTTTTTAGGCATCATTAGTCTTGATGAGGAATTTATATACTTTGAGTGATCTGAGTGAATCATTTGAGAAACTTAGATTTATCATAAAAATTAACCTCCAGGCTAAAGTCAATCAAAGAGAGTAGATGTAATGGTAGTCTTACAAACTGTTTTGTCTTCCAACTACCAAAGATTCGAAGAAGCTACAACACCCCACAGGTAATAAAAGGTGAAGTACTCGTGCCAACTTATTCAATTCTTTGTAGAGTGTCTTAGTTGTGCATTTGGGTATATGTAAAGAATAAGATATTGTAGCTAAGATATTGTAGCAACTCCTGATTAACACAAACCTGAGTTTTGCCTTCACTCGGGACGAGCAAAGGTTCAGCTTGGGGGGTTTATTAATGGTCGTTAAGTATCAATTTTGACCGTCAATATACCTATAAAAGTAGGAAGACTTAGCATTTCATACTTGCATGTTAGTTAGGAATAATAAGATTCCACTTGTCTTTGGAGATTCATGTGCGTGCAAAGATTTGATATAATAAGTGGAGAAATGGAGCATAATTTGGGGAAACACCGTTCCAGCCAATGAGACAGTGCCAACTAGACTTCCCTCGGATTGCATACGTGGCTGCACAGGATTCCTTCAGAGAACACCGACTTAATTCAGAAGAGGACCCACCTACCAGTCACCCCGAGAAAGCACATGGTAGGAGGCCCCACTCCCTGATCGGTCGACCAAGGGGGAGGTCGGTCGACCTGGTCCTAGGGCGGTTCGGGAGTTATTCATTTCCCTCTTTTACTTAGTAGTTTCTGAGTTCTGAGGCGCGGCGGCGAGGACCAGGCGCCGCCTAGCGTCGTGCAACCACGTGCCGCCAAGCGCCGTTGCGCCAAGCTGGGACGCCACCGATCCAACGCTCCCCCTCAGTGGTGGCTGGTTCGTTCAACGACGGCGACGCTCCTCCTTGTTGGAGGAGCGCACCTCGTTGTTGGTGATGGGGTCGTCGGTGTAGAGTGACCACCTTGCCATCAATGACCATGCACCAGGCCCACGGCCCGGTCGTCGTGACGGCGTATCAGCGAGGTGTGCGTGCTGGCGAAGAAGAAGGCCCCCGTTGGGGGTGTGAGGCGTTGGTGCATCCGTGTAACATCCAAAATTTTAATTTTGGAGTGTTAATAAAATTTCACTAAATTTTAAAACTTTTGGTAATGTTTAAAAATTAACTTCAATTAATTAGGTTGTTATCATTTTCTTTAGGCAAAATACATATTTTCTAAATTAACAAAATTAATTTAATTTTTGTTTGTTGCATTCATGCTGGAGTAGTATATATTTGGGTTTTTATTATCTACAAAATGTATTCAAAATTCGAATTGTTTTCGTTTTAGAATTAGCAATAGAAAATAGGAAAAAGAAATCAGAAATTAGAAAAGAAAAAGAGAATAAAAAAAACACTCACGTGGCTTCCTTGGGCCAATTTTTCCTAGCTTTGGCCCACTTTCTTTTCCCCATCCCTCCTGCCAGCCCGCAAGTGCGCAGCCCAGCCCAACCAGCCGACTCCACCTTCTTCCTCGTTCGCACACAGTGCTGCCGTAAGAAAACCGACCAGCACCACCACCGACCCGTCGATCTGCCTCCCCACGCAATTAACCAGCCCTCCAACACTTCAAACGGATGCGCTGCCCTTTTCTCTTCCTATTCCAACCGTTTCCAGCTTTAATCCTGCACCATAGAGCTTCATTGGCCATCAATGGCACCACCAGCCATTAAAGCAATGATCAAGCTTTTCCTCTGCCTTCCACCGTCTCTCCAGCCTATAAAAGCAATCCTGCGTGCCTCTTTCAATCTACACCGACGCCCCCTGCCTTCCCTCTCTCAGTTTAGACATTTGGAGTCCAATTTCCTTGCCATCTCCCCTGCTCCCGTCGCGTCCAGACTGGTAGTGTCATGTTGGCTTCGGCGTTCTCAGCGATCCACTCAACCAATCGACGCAAAACTTCACCAGGTTGTGTGACGTGCTTCCCTCTAGAATATATCCAAAAATTAGAGCCAGAGAAGACTAGAGGCAAAGGCAATCTGAATCATCATGGCCGCAGCTTCCTCTCAGATCACGGCCTGCGCACGACATGGTAAACTCGAACCTCGCTGTGATCAATTCCTAGCATTATTGGCTGCAAACCTTGATCCATATCGTATTCCAGGAAGTCCTTTACGTTCTCGCAGGAGCCCTTCCCAAGATCGTACCCGATGACTCCAGGAACGCAATTGGCCCGTCAACTGTTGCTTCGCGAGCTTGCTCTTTTTCTACCCTGCGATCTCCAAGGGAGTTTAGAAAAAATCTAAACTAGTTTCTCATTGTTGTGTTCCACAACGTTTATAATGTATAGGTTCAAGTTGTAGATCATTTAGTATAACCAATCAACGGGAACACACAAGCCAAGCTACATGCTATTTTTTTCACTGCAGCAGCCGAGCTGCCTACCAGCCTCGCGTCCGTTCTGATGACCCGTGGCCCCAGTAAAACCCAGAGCGAACACCCCTCAGCCACGGCTAAAATTTTTTGAGACTTTTTTCCATCAATCCCCTACAGAAGCGCCACCCCGCTCGTCATCCCCCACCTCCAGCCGTTGCTGCGCCCCAGTCAGAAGTCGACGTCGACCGCCCGCCTCCCGCTGCCTTACCTTTTGAAATGACCCATCAAGCTCACAGCGTGTCGCCCCGCCTCCCCTTCCCACTCCCATACTATTATTGACTTTCATAGCGCGTTGGTTCGCGCTAGTGCGCATAAATGGCACACCTGCCATTGAAGGCCGGCGACCTCGCGCCCGCTCGCCTCTTCCCCTCTCCCCTGCCCTGTAATTGGCCCCAGACGTCGCCCTCCACCATTGCTGCCTTCCTGTGCTCACGCTTCATCCCCAGGACCCTAAGAGCCGCTGCCGTCAAGCTTTAACCAACCACCGCCATCACCTCCCATCATCGCCGACTGCCTCCAAGCCTCCCCGACCCCACGCGAGCCACGCGTAAGGACCTCCGCCTTCCACGCGTCCTTTTGCCCCTTCCGCTGTAGATAATGGACCACAGGAGCGCCTCTCCGGCGAGCTCCACTGTTGTCGGCCATGACGTCGCCGCTTGGTCAACACAGACCACCGCCCATCTCGCTGACGCCCTTCTTAGTCGTCAATTTCTTGACTTTTGGCCAAGATGAGAACCCAATGAAAAGGTTATGAACCCAGTCCACCGTAGACCATAGAACCCAACCCAGCCTCGATCCATAGACCCCGTCAACCCAGTATTTAGGTTTTATTCTAATTCGTGTCAATTCTGATAAATGCCTATTTGGGCTTAGGACCCGGATTTTAAAAGAAATACAATTTAGGTCCTATATTTTGCATAAAAGCACCTGTAATTTTTTATAAATTATAAATTAGCCCCTATGTTGTACACTTTGTTTCCGATATTTTACTAAAGTTATATTTAACTCACTAGCCTTTTATTGCTTAAGTAAGATATGTTTTCTAGAATAAAATTGATTTCTTTTATGTTTAGATTGCAAAACAAATTGTAGCATATTTGTTTAATAAAACTAAATTTTTATTTTATTTTATGATTTATAAAATCCAATTAAGTTAATTATTTTCTTGGTACGTAATTTTGTTAATAAACCTTAGTCTTTAAACCTTCATAACTTTTTATCTGTAACTCCGATTGAGCTTATTTTTGCGCTCACGAAATCGTAGGAACAAGTACTATCTTTTAGTATTGTTTTTATAGTCATAAGATATTGCTTGGTGTAATTTTTATTATTTGTTTATGTGCGTTTTTTTGTGTTTATCGATATTAGACGATAGGCAAGAAGAGAATTTCTAAGACCATGAGTTTGAGCGGCAGGTAGCAGGAGAACCAGGTAAGTGTCCTTGATCATATTGCACCTATTAAGGATACTAATTTACTTCCATACATGCTTGTCTAAATTTTAATTCCATATTAGGGTTGACTAGTTATTGAAAAATCTTGTCCTTGTCGCCTGGGTTTGGTTTAGTAGATGAGTATGGGTACGTCACGCTTAGTTTGCAGTACTGTAGGGGTATAAAATTGACTAATGATAAAACTGAATAATACTCACTTGAACATAATTATCATTTGGGATGGTAACCTTTTTAGCAACATGGAGTCTAGGTGACCAAAGCAGGAGGATGTTGATGACGGGTATACACAGGTACGAGTAATGTACTGTTTGGTTGGTGGTAGTACCTGCTTGTGGTCATATGACTGGTTTGTGGAGCAGCCACCCACAAAAACAGCGCAAAGCACAGGGCTGATATGGGTAGGCGTGGTTCGGTAGTAGATGTATTTCAACTTTGCGGGCGTTCAAGGAAGGAGGACGAGAGGATCACTTTCGGCCTCAGGTGATAAAGGGTATGCTTCTAGCCACGGCGCCAGAGGGGGCTTCTGTAGGGATGGTTAATCCCGTAGCGGTGAAATCTTAGCGGGGATGTTTTGTAAGCTGGGTAGCTCCTTGAAAGACCATGTGGTGATCTCTTGGCCTCACACCTACGGTAGTGTGTTGGCAACAGGGAGACTTTAGTCACTGATGGGTGATGGAATCACCAACCTGTGAGTAAAGTTGTGCAACCTCTGCAGAGTACAAAACTGTTATAACAGCCGTGCTCATGGTCAAGAGTGGCCTGGATCCTCACACGATTATATGGGTCGTTGGGTGGATCTGGTGGGTAACTAGATTTGGGTGGTACCTGTAGGTGGGTAACCTGTAGTGTTCTGGTACGGGTGGGTAACTCATAGATTTACTATCGGTGGACAACCGATAGTGTTGGACAGGTGGTTAACCTGTTGGGCTACATATCACCTAGTAAATAGGATACTTGTATAGTTAGAGTCATAGGCTAAGGATGCGTAGTGCAGTAAACCTGTGTTAAGCCTATTCTTGCTTTAGCCTGCATGTCATTACTTTCTCCTACTTGCTGAGTACTTTATGTACTCACGCATTTTAGTTTTCCCTATGTTGTTGCTGCTATTATTCTGCTTCTCAGAGGACGATGGCGAGATAGACTATGCCGACGGGGACTACTTCAACTAGGAGTGCGACCCCCGGTTGACTGCCTGTGGCGTTATGGAGTCTTTTGCTATTTCTTTTATTTTCTTGATACAATCCATACCATGTAATAATGATATGAGGTAATAATAATAATGATATTGGTTTTACTGTTTACTTCACTTTTGTTCTGCATATGTGAAAACTTGATCCTGGACACGTATACAGCTGCATTTAGTTTTGGCCTTAAAACAGGATGTGACAATCCGGTGTCGAGGAGGGTCCTGCCGTCTTCGCTCCTATGATGACGGCGAAGGACGGAGAGGAGGACGACGATGAAGTCGCCTGTTTTGCGGCAGATCCGGACTCCTTGGCATTTTCAAAGATGTCGAGGAGGTCGTCTGGTGGTGGTGACTCTGGCTCCATGCCGGGAACCTCCATTGGTTCTTCCTCCTCCTCACTCTGCGCTGATGCGGGAACGATAAGGGTGAGGAAGACCGGATCTGCACTGATGCGTGCCTCTATGGCCGCTAAGGACGTAGATCCGGGGGCCATGGTTGAACTGGAGGCGGCGACAGTGAAGGTGTAGAAGGGCACGATCTGAGATCCACGGCCGGGTGCCCGAAATAGAGGACGGGCTTCACCGGCGGGTGGGTGTCGGGAGGTGTGGAGGAGCAGTTGGGCAAGGCCCAAAACCGTGGATGGCGCACCATCTCCGTGGTGAAGTTGCCGCTGGTTCGGCAACCATGACGGTTGCCGCCACACTAGGCCCTACCCCAGGGTCGCCGTGAGGATGATGGGGAAGTCCTTGGTCTTGCAGATGGGAAGGGCCGCGCTGGCGGCGGCCGCCGTAGCCTTGTCGGCCTTGGTAGCGGTTGTCACTGTGTGCACCATAGGGCGACGTCAGCGACGGTCGTTGAGGCCATTGCGTGGGTGACGGCCATGGCACCGTGGGTGGAAGAAGGGGTGCCGGAAAGCGCCGCGAAAGAAGGTGCCACGCCAGTTCCTGAAGTTCCGGTGATGATGGTGGGTCTGGCGACCTTCTTGGAGGCTGCATAGGAGGGTGGCGAGAAGGACAATAGTAAGAGTCGAGATTTGCAATTTCTTACCCTTTTGGCTCTCCGGCGAGATTGCCGGCGAGATGTGTTTCTCGCCGAGTTCCTTCCTTCCTCTCTGTTTTCACTTAGTGGAATTGCATGCTGATAACGTGTTTAGAGTAAATGGTGAATGTAATGAGACAACGAAAAGTCAATCTTTATTCCTCTCTAGTGTCTGTTTTTATAGGGGCATTGGTTCTGGGAACCGACGTGCCTGTTCATGGGCATATTCTACCCGTTGGCACAGACGTGGGTGGAGTCGTGCAACCACACTGGCGGTTGCTCAACTGAGCACTTCGTAACAGTTGACAATGTTGATGCTGATGTGGTTGACGAGGGTGTGAAAAAAAAAAAGAGGAGCAAGAAGGTAGCAGGAAGTCGAGGGAAGTTACAACAAGTAGTTGTTGACACTGTTGATGATTGAGAAGAGTCGTCCACAGACGAGGACGGATTGCAGCTACCTGATTCAGATGATGAATGTCAGGATAGAATGAAGCTCAAGTTATTTAGGCCAGAGGGCTTGGAGAACAGAATATGCTTTGAAGAATAGAGTTGATACCAAGATGCCAAGAAATGATAAAAGAAGGGTTAGAGCTTACTGTGCAGAAGGATGACCGTGGAACATGTATGTGGTTGAAGATAGCAGGGTCAAGTGTTTCATGGTAAAAACATATTGTGGTCGACATAATTGCCAAAAGGGTTGGGTACTGAAGAAATGCACGTCCAACACTTGTAGAGAAGTATTTTGAATCATTCAGAGCACATGAGAAGATGACTCTTAAATTCAGATTTTCATTGTATCATGAAAACATTTTTTTCTACTATAGCAACATTTTCATATTCTATATCAATATTTTCATAAAAATTGACTTTGTTTTTCAAAATATTGACATGAATTTATATAAACTGTGAAATATTATTTTAATATCAACTTGCTATATAAAAATTAATGTACTAATTTTTAAATTAATTACTGTGAATAAAACTAAAATAACAAATAAAAATAACCTTGCATCTTTATGGACTGTGGTGGCCTCCACCTTCATGAGCATGACGTGCTGAGCTATGTATTGCTAACAGTAGATCAATCTATGTATAGGAGGTCCCTAGTTATACACATTTTTTTTAGGCCCAGCATCTCTGGGACGATGAAGATAACGGCCCAAAATTCAATTCTAGGAAAACAAAAGAGTAAAATATATAAGTAGTCATTATACTTGTCGTGTCATTTCAATTTGGTCATTATAGTCATGAAATTGCAAATTATGGTCGGTAAGCTAGCTTCTATATATCAATACGGTCACCATCTTCTCAATTCTACGTATTTTGATGATGTGGCTCACCTGTAACGCTGACCCACTCTCCAACATAGATTTAACATGTCCTCACTCTCCAACATAGATTTAACATGTCAAGGGGATCGCAAGTTGCAACCAAGGTGCTTACAATTTCCTTTTTCTTTAATTGATGCTACTTATTCATTCCATATTTTTCAATTAGACTTTCCATCTACTATTTGTCTTGCTTTGGGTGAGGGTCTTGATCTCTGGTACTATGGTGCCGATCAGTGTATGGCGACTGAGCGAGTAACTTGATCGCAGTTTAGCGGCAACGACGACGGAGCAGCAGCTAGGTAAGAGGGGCTGGTGGATAGGTTCACCATGGTTCCAGCCCGCGAAGGCCTTCCTCCAATTTACAATGAGTTCAACCCTTTAATCTTGTCGATAATACGTACACGGGATACCTCATATAAATGGAAAGTAGAGATAGACTTTTACTTGGATATGTATAGTGGACCGACTAAACTCCGTCATATAACCTTGTCCCCCGGATATATAAGGAGGGGCAGGGACTCTCCTCAAGGGGCAAGCAATAGCATCACACAATTAGACATAGAACTAGACATCATCGTCTAGGACAACCCTGCTCATCTAGATATATAATCTAGACATATCAATACAAATACTAAAAATACAGTATATAGGGTTATTATCCTCCGGGAGGCCCGAACCTGTATAAATCGGTGTCTTGTGTTACCATCGTCTCTTGATCTCGCGCATATCCTTTTTTACATATAAATCATTATAGGTGAATTATCCTATATCTAGTGCCAAGATTAAGTCTCAATATTTAGCGTCGTACGTGGGGATCAAGCGCGACAGTCAGCACGTCGAGTTCGATGGCTCTCTTCATCAAGCGTCAATCTCTGCTTCATATAGCGGCCGGCGAAAAAACCTCATCGCGAGTAGTCGGCGAGTTTCCTGATCGGCGACTTCATCTTTGAAGATTAAAGGAGTCGGCTATCGGCGTATTCGGTTTGGTCGAGTCCGGAGTCGACTAACTCAAGTGTTCACGGAATCAGGGCGTCACGTGCCTTCCAACACAATGCTCATCGCGTGATTTGTTTCTGCAAGGATATGATCGGCATGGAGACCAACGGCCAAGTTGTTATTAGCGGCTCGAAGGTCGGTTTTTGTCTTCGTCCCGGTACTCAACTTCGCATGCAGCGAGTTGTGCGGCAACATCAGACAACCAGCTTGCGGCAAAATCGACGGCGAATTAATGGACGAAAAGCTCAGAAGATCGAGCAGAACTATTCCAACACGATCCCGTTGAAGCTTGGTTCCCTAAAGCGACAAGGATTCCGGGGTCACACAAATCAAGTCCGAGTCGATTGAGGCACAGCCACCGCAACAAGGAATTTTCTTTCCTTTCTTTAATCGTTCTATATTATTTTATTTCTTCGATTAAGCTAATCGATTTGCTTAGCCAACTAACATACGTACATGTGCTGGTTTTGTCTTTTTTGCATGTATATGCAGACAAAAGGCCTGAAGGAGCAGGCTCTGATCTCCAAAAGAGCCTATTCGTTGGCTCCATACTTACCTCTATTGTGCGTCTAATCAACAACCGTGTGCAAGGTGGCTACATACTTGATTTCGCTGGCACGGAAGGAGGAAAGGCAACAGAGCCAAAGACATTGAGTACTTCATGTATTGGAGTCAGGCCATACTCCGACTGACGCTACTCGAGGCTGATCACTCGGCAACATGGGAACTCGTCCCTGCTATATGTACAACGCCGACCCTGAGCACGCCGGATATAGCTCCGTCACATCTCAAGCTTCGATGACTCGGTGATTAAATCACTCGGTCACTGTCCACTACGACGACGTCTCTGATAACATCGACGCGTTATAACGACTTCGGATACCCGGCAACGTCGTCATGATGCCGCCTTCATGAGTCGGCGACATCGTCGCGACCCAACGACTCGACCACTCGACGACCACATGGATTTGCCCGGGGGCTCGTCATCAATCTAATGACTCCGATCACTCGGCAACACCGATGACTACGACGACGCCTCCAGCAACATCGTCGAACTACGATGACGCTTCTGGTAACTCGATGTTTCGACAGATTTAGTCACTCAGGCAACATCATCGTGACATGATGCCTACCGATGACTTGGCAATATTGTCGCGACTCGACGGTTCGACCGCTCACAACCACATGGCATGGTCGGAGGCTACTCAACAACAACCCGATGACTACGCCACTTGGCAACATCGCCGCGACCCGGCCACTCGACGACATCATCTCAATTCGGCCACTCAGTGACATCACTACACCACAACGATTCGACGGCCACTCAGCTATTCTACAATGCCGTCAATGATTTGGCGCTTTGGGTTTTTACCCACTCAGTTAATCAGTGACGCCTTCGATGACTTGACAGTTCGGCGTATCGGTCAGCCACTTGGTGACTCGATACCCGACTACTTGGCGACACAAGCCAACCACTCTGAGTTTTGATGTTCCAGCGATATGATGGCTCAACGTCGACGCTCGACCACTCGCCAACCACATCGGCACACTCGGGGGCTCCTCCACAACTCGCCGAATATCAAAGCTAAGTATCTTTATACTTTCTCGATTTATTTTCGAGGTTTTGGACTCCGGTCCTCCATCCTTTTTCCTACGACCATTTATTTCTGTTTTCTAAGCAGAAGGTCGTAGATTTTTTTATGAGTAAAGTTAGGCTTTTTAATCAGTGCTCTTTTTATGGCTTTATTCATTTATATATTACCTCAGTTTTTTAATTATTCGTATTAAACAATTGAGCCAGGGGGCTATTTATGTATCTATACATGTGTTCCTTCACTTTTTTTTTTGTAAATCTAGCAGTACACATGTCGGTCGGTGACCTTTCAGTAGTGTCTTGACCCTGACACCATATGACCTATGTCGGTCAATGATCTTTCAGTAGTGCTTCAGCCCTGACATCGTATGACCCATGTCGTTTGTTCTAGTTTCACCTTGTTTGGCTTCAGCCTCGACCGATACATTGCATCTTATTTTGCGATTTAGTCTTATTTTTGGTCTTACGCCGATAAGAAACTAAGGCATAAAACTTTTTTACTACGCGATAGATTGTCACTACACTAAACCCAAAGCCAAAAGAGGTCATATGTCGACTGGTTCTGATTGCTACGTAAGAGTAAATTATGACTGATATTGTTACGACAGACCGAGCTCTAAGCTCTTTATATTTTGTCCTAAGTATCCTACGGTGGATCAGTCTGGTTGCTAACGTATGAATACACTGCTCTATGCCAGTCGGTCTATTTAAAGGAGAAAAATGGGTAGATTTGACTTTTCAGTCAACTGATTTGTTTGGCATATAATAATAAGTTACCAAATAAACAATGTTAATTATAACTAATTATTCTAATTTTCTTTATTTTCAGGAATATTTATCATGGATAGGCGGATACACCACTTCGACACAGAGTGATTTTCTTGCCTTCACCAGTCGGCTTACAGCTCCAACCACCTTCATCGGTTGACCATACCAGTTCTGACTACCTTCATCGATCGACTACACCAGCTCCGACTGCCACCATCGGTCGGCCACATATCAGACCATCAGTGTCATTCGGTCATCACGACTTCGAATGATTTCTACTACATCATCGGTTGGCGGCTACAACAACCTCGGCTGCTTTCTTCACTCGACCTTATCGGCTTGAGTTGATCTTCGCTGCCGCTTGGACATGATATTCTGAGTTGAGTGTGGTTGTTACTCGGTCATTGGTTTGAGTCATCTACCAGTCAGCGGTGATTGAAATCACTCGTCTGAATCATTTATCACTCGGTAGTGATTGATGTCACTCTACTGAGTTATTTATCACTCGAATTTGATGATTCGAGTGATTTTTCCTTAAAGAGAGCCAACACGACTATTCTTGTTTTGGACTACAAGAGTCGGGGGGCTACACTTAATTAGCCCCACCTATTTGGCGCACCAGTTGATTTCTTGAAGATATTTTTAGATCTTTAAGACCCTTACAAGCTCGCTGATATAAAGCTGAAACATTTTATATGGCATAAACTAGTCGGGAAACTACTAAAGAATATCATCAAGCTTGCAAGACTCTTGGGGGCTTCTGTCGATGATACGTATCCGGGATACCTCACATAGATGAAAAATAGAGATAGACTCCTACTTAGATATGTATAGTAGACCGGCTAGAACTTCACCATGTAATCCTATCCCCCGGATATATAAGGAGGAGCAGGGACTCCCCTCAAGGGGCAAGCAATAGCATCACACAATTAGACATAGAACTAGACATCATCGTCTAGGACAACCCTTCTCGTCTAGATCTATAATCTAGACATATCAATACAAATACCAAGAACAGAGGACGTATGGACATTATCCTCTGGGAGGCCTGAACCTGTATAAATCGATGTCTTGTGTTACCATCGTCTCTCGATCTCGCGCATATCCCTTTCTACATATAAATCGTCATAGGTGAACTACCCTATGTCTAGTGCCGGGATTAAGTCTCGACAAATCCAATCTACAATGTTGACATCCTGCATGCTCTCCTCTTATTTATGGTGTTTGAGTTCTAAGATTGATCAAGCATCTGTGTATACGTATGAAATTTGCGGCTGTTTGAACTGCATGCATGCTAGTCACGTAACCGCATCTCCTGAACTCATCCGTGTATATCATTTATGCATGACTTTAGTCAACTTCGAATTTGAATTATTATACAAAACTAAAGACGATAGTTTTAATGTTCAAGAAATTTATTTGTGAAACCTAAGTTACATAAAACATCATCATGTGCAATCTTATTTATTTTCTGAAGGTTCATTTCTCCATCTTGAATTTTACACCATCATAACGCGTTTGAGCAATACATGCAATGAAAAATAGTAGGGGCCAACGATGGAATCCATGCTGAAGGGTAAGTTAGTGTTATATGTGTCACGTCATCAAAATACGTAGGATTGCCAAGACGGTGGCCGTACTGATGTATAGAAGCTAACAACATAGTGATCATAATCTGCAATTTCATGAGTATAATGGTCAAATTGAAACAATGTTGAAAGAATGGGAGAATGCCACGATGGGCTTTCCATTGAGCCTTTAGGCTTATATAGAATACAATGTAAAACAAACCCTAAAAAGGGAACTTACGGTGCAAGTTTACATCAGGAGATATTTACATCTTGTAATTACATATTCTAACCCCCCCCCCCTGAGTGTCAACTGGGAGAGGAGCGGACGTTGAGACTGGCCCAAAAGTCATTGAATACAGCTGTAGGCAGACCCTTCGTGAAGATGTCTGCATACTGAAGAGTCATGAGAACATGGAGAACTCGGACAGCGCCAAGTGCAACACTTTCGCGAACGAAGTGCAGGTCAATTTCCACATGCTTAGTTCATTGATGATGGACAGGGTTCATGGAGAGATACACCACATTGATGTTATCATAGTAGACGATAGTAGCTTTGGTGGGTGGGCGACAAAGTTCCCCCAACAGCTGTCGAATCCAGCAAGCCTCAGCCACGACATTGGCTACTCCTCGGTATTCCTCTTCAGCACTGGAGCGAGAGACAGTATGTTGGCGTTTAGATGACCAAGCAATGAGGTTATCTCCAAGAAAGACACAATAACCAGAGGTGGAGCAGCGGGTATCAGGACAACCCACCCAATCTACATCGGAGTAAACCACCAAGTCATGATAAGTGCTGCAGGACAGGTGGAGACCATGGTCGATGGTGCCTTTGACATATCGCAGAACCCGTTTGACAAGAGAAAGGTGGGACTCCTGGGGATCATGCATGTGTAAGCAAACTTGCTGAACTGCGTGTGCTATGTCTGGACGTGTGAGGGTGAGGTATTGAAGGCCTCCTATGAGACTATGATATAGGGTTGGATCCGAGTTTGGGGGGGCCAGCAGCGGCAGGCAACTTTGATCGAGCTTCAATCGGCGTGGCAAGAGGGGTTGCAAGAAGACATGTTGGCATGCTACAGAATTTCTTTAGCATACTTGGCCTGAGAGAGGAAGAGTCCAGTAGAAGACCGCTTTGCAGAAATGCCCAACAAATAGTGTAGGGGACCCATGTCAGTCATAGCAAATTCTTGGCGCAAAAGATCAATGATGCGATTGAGAAGAGCCTCTGTGGAAGCCATGAGTATGATGTCGTCGACATACAATAGAAGGTATGCGAGCTCATTGCCATGTTGATAAATGAAGAGGGAGGTGTCACATTGAGAAGCCTGAAAACCTGTCGAGGTGATGAAAGACTAGAAGCGGCTGTACCAAGCCCTCGGTGCTTGTTTAAGGCCATAGAGAGCTTTGTTGAGGCGTCACACATGGTCGGGATAGGTAGGATCAACAAAGCCTGGTGGTTGCTGGCAGTAGACATTCTCTTTGAGAGTTCCATGCAGGAATGCATTTTTTACATCAAGCTGATGAATTGGCCAAGCACTAGAGACAGCCAAGGAGAGTACCGTGCGGATGGAGGCAGGCTTGACAACGGGGTTGAATGTTTCATCATAATCGAGGCCCAGTTGTTGAGAGAAGCCGCGGACCACCCATCGAGCCTTGTAGTGAGCTAGTGTGCCATCTGCATTCAGTTTGTGCTAGAATAACCATTTACCGGGGACAATATTGGAGTGCGGAGGAGGCTGCACGAGATCCCATGTCTCATTTGCCGTGAGGGCATCAAACTCCTCAATCATGGCCGTCTTCCAATTGGGGTCAGAGAGAGCTCCTCGATACATCTAAGGGAGAGGACTAATGTCTGGAGGAGTGACAACCAAGAGATCAAAAATTTGCTTGGGTTGGCTCAGACCGCATTTACCTCGGGTATGCATGGAGTGTTGATTTTCCACCGGTGGGATGGGCACAACCAGTGCACGAGAGGAGTGTTGTGTAGCAGGGACAACCGTCGACGAGGTTCTCATAGGCGTCAAGGTGGTGCTCATGAAGGCCGTAGATGCAGTAGCATGGATAGATCGGCGCGCATACACCTGTGTCACAGGGGGCTTGTGAAAGCACCGAGACACAAGGTGTGCATAGATGACGATGCAGACCGACCGCGTGTGGCATCAGACGAAGCAGTAGCAGGGGGAGACGTTGCAGGAGATCAGGGCGTCACACCGATGGCACTGGAGGATGCGGCAGCTGGTGTTCCTGAATCGGGCACAGGGCGAGATCCAACATCACGGGGTGCAGCATCAGGTGTCAAGCTGGTTGTAGTGCCGAAGAGAATGGCCGCCGTAGAGTCATCTGTGTCATTAAAAAAATTATAGGCACCTGGAGATGCCGGTAAGCGTAGGGCAACGGGGAAGGTTGCTTCATCAAACACGACATGGCGTGAGATAATGATCCGGTTAGAGGAAAGATCCAAGCAACGATATCCTTTATGATGAGGTGGGTAGCCAAGGAACACACACTCAGATGAGCGTGGGGCGAGTTTGTGAGGCGTGGTGGCGGAGAGGTTGGGGTAGCACCGGCAACCAAAGATCCGAAGGTGATCATATGTGGGTGGTGAGCCAAATAGGAGTTGGTGCGGGGTTTTATGGCACGGTGTTTTTGTGGGATGAAGGTTGAAGAGATAGGTGGCTGCATGGAGAGCTTCGGCCCAGTAGGATGGTGGCATGGAAGCTTCGAAGAGGAGTGTGCGCATGATGTTATTGGTGGAGCGAATGACCCGTTGGGCCTTTCCATTTTGTTGGGAGGTGTGTGGGTATGAGAGTCAAAGGTGAATGCCTTGCTCTAAGAATAAGGAACGTGCTGTGTGGTTATCAAATTCACGGCAATTGTCACATTGAATGAATTGAATGCGACTTTGGAAGTGAGTGAGAGCATAGCTGTGAAAATTGTGGAGAGTACTAAAGGTTTCAGATTGGAGTTTAAGAGGGAATGTCCACAGATGGTGAGTGAAGTCATCCAAGCACAAGGTAATACTTAGTGCTTGGTAATACTTAGCACCGGAAATGCTCAAAAGTGGTGACGTCCACAAATCACAATGGATTAATTCAAAAGGATTGGTAGCTCGCGACATAGACTCGGAGAAGGGTAGGCGAATGTGGCGACCCAATTGACAGGCATGACACACAGATGTGTCAGATTTATTCTTAACTAAGGATACAACTTTATTGGAATGTAAACGGAAGAGAGCTTGGGCGCCGGGGTGTCCAAGACGTCGGTGCCAAGTTGTCTCCGAGATGGCAGGTGCAGCAAGGGCATGGTGAGTGGAGGCCGGGAAGAGCGGGTAGAGGTCACCGGAGCTCTCACATCGGTGAAGAATTGCCTTGGTGGTCAAGTCCTTCACAGACAAACGGAATGGATCAAATTCAACAGAACAAGAGTTTGGCTAGTGAATTTGCGCACAGAAATGAGGTTAGTAATAAGGTTAGGTGAAACAAGAATGTTGGAGAGGGAGAAGGGACGTGGGTGGGTGGGTAAAGTGGTGGAGCCGGAGCAAGTAATGGGCAGAGAGGCACCATTACCAACTACGATGTGGGAGTTTGTAGGGGGGAAGGGTGTCAAGCAAGGAGAGGTTACCGGCATTGGAGGATAGGTGGGAAGACGCGCCAGAGTCCATGTACCAGTTCTGATCCGGCTGCTGTAGGGTCATCGCATTGAGGGCATTGGCGAGCCTTGATGCATTCCAGGATGGAGGTGATGGGTCTGCCTGGGCCCCGCCGAGAAGGAAACCGTAGTATGGTCCAGGAGCACCGTGCGGCATTTGAGGTGGAGTGCCAGCAAAGTGAGCCTAGGATGCGCTATGGAAGGGTGCAGTGCCAGCAAAGTGAGCCTAGGATGCGCTATGGAAGGGTGCAGTGCCAGGTCGTGGTCCAAGGATGCCTTGGCCAGCCGGAACAGGCCACATCTGAAAGGAGCCAGCCATCGGGTTGAACCAGGGACGAAGGCTGGAGTTCGGTGGCCAGCGGCGGTTGTTGCCGTGGCCCCGGCCCCTCGGGCGCGACTGGTGAGGAACCTGTGGCGGAGGTGGTGTTGGCGGGGTAGGGGTCTTGGCCGATGGAGCAGCAAGGGCAGTGGCCGCCGGCTTGTTGATCGGCAGTTCTGATTCCTCGAGGGCAAGCAGAGACTGGGCAACAATGAACGTAGGAAGGGGATCATTCGTCTTAATGATGGAAGACATGTGCCGGAGCCTTTCATTGATGCCGCAAAGGAGGGTGAGGACCAGTGTGCCATCCGACACCCAGGCCATCCGACATGTCTTTAAGGCGTTGGGCGTACTCGACCAGAGGGAGATCGCCTTGGACGAAGTTGCGAAACCGAGCTTCGAGGGTGAGGGCATGCGTCGGCTTGTTGTCGAGGAAGAGGTTGGCCGCCTTGGTCCAGATCGTGTAGGCCAAAGCCCTAGGGGTCATGATCATCCGCATCACCTAGAAGGAACTTGAGGAGTAGATGAGGGACCGGACAGAGCAGTCTGTGGCCTCCCATGCAGCATCGATCGGAGCGCTCTGGCGTCTTGTCGATGTGAGAGGTGGCGCCGAACTTGCCGACGAGGGTGAGGAACAGCTGGCGCCAGGCGAAGTAGTTGGGTGGGTTGAGTTCGAGAACAAAGGGGATATGGGTCCGGACGTTGATCATGGTAAGAATAGACGCCGGATTTGGAGGTGGAGGGTGTGGGGGAAGGGCGGCGACGATAGCAACAGCAAAGGCGGCGGCAAGATCTTGCTGTGCGTCGGCCATGGAGGAGATGAGTGGCGGTGCAAGAGAGGGGGTGGGTAGGGTTGTGGGAGCTAGAAATCAGAAAGGTGAACTCTGTATACCATGAAAGAATGGAAGAATGCCATGATGGGCTTTCCATTGAGCCTTTAGGCTTATATAGAATACAATGTACAACAAACCCTAAAAAGGGAACTTGCGGTGCAAGTTTACATCAGGAGATATTTACATCTCGTAATTACATATTCTAACAGATGCGACAAGTATAATGGATACTCATGCACTTTACTAAAAAAAATCCTCAGATTCACCCTGTCAGAACAAGCAACAATCTAAAACCAACTTTTTTTTTAAAAAAAAGAAAATTCTAAATCCAACTCCCATTCACATCCACAGATCCACCCCCATAAATTTAAAAATGCAGCAATCATCATTTCAAAAAAAAAGTTTGCAGCAATCATAGGATGTGCCATCATTTTCTTTGGCATCCTGCATATATTAATCACAAGGTTTACCATGCCACTCGGCTTTTATCTTACAACCAACAGGGGTTCCCATCTACTTACAACCAAAACAGGTGTGCCAAAAAGCTGTACGCACTCATTGGGCACCCGATGCGGGGCTACATATGGGGGAGTCGCGTCTGGTGGAACGAGGGATCGTTCAGCGACCTGTTCTCTGTTGGTGGTGGCCTAGCGGAGCCAGCCCAGTATCTAAACAGCCTCCTTGGGGCAGCAGCAGGTTCTGGTGCGGCGTAAGGTGGCTGTTGTTGTGAAGAGCTTGGCCAAGGCCCTTCGTTGTTGACAGGCGAGTGAGGACCAAAGTGTCCACGCTCCCAGGAGTAGAAGTGGTTGCCTCCAACATCCTCAGTGGTCTCCATAGAGTTTGAGCTGGAAGAAGCTGGCGGGAACTGGTAAAAGGTGCGGTCCGGAAGCAGCATAGCAGGCCCACCAGCACCCAATGGCCTCATGCCTCCAGAACGCTGGGACCCAGCGAATAAGCTCGAAGAGCCATGCTGGAATTGTTCGTTCATGTTGCCAGGCGCTCTTACAAGTTGTGGTGTCATAGGAGGAACATTTGGAATTCTAGGCCATTCAGATCTGCAAAGTCATAAATGTTGCATAAGAAGGCACAAGTATGTTGTACAAAGTATTTGAATTGAACAAAGAACTTTGACACAAACAATGAAAAACCCGATCTCTAAATTCCAGTTTTATGTGTCAATTAGTACTATTATCTTATTGTCATTACACATACTGGAATGCCAGCATCTGATATACCAAAAATAAAAGAAATTAATGGGACCAAACAGATAGATGTCTACAGGTACCCAGTAAATTATACTCAGACTGATAGTAACAGACACAATTGAAATTGGCACCGGATCAGATTTCAATCTAGTTACACTACTGCTGCTTCTATGATTATGTATTTTCATGCATCCAGCGCCATACATACATTTCCTATGTGATCAAACATGAACCCAGATGGATTGGAGATAACAATAAAAGTTTGGCTACTAGACTAAGTTATGTTAACCCCAAGGAGAAACTTTCATTGTGCCTTATTTGACAAAAAAAAAACTGTCTAAATATGCGGAAACAATTGCAGTTCACAAAGAGGCATGTTAACCCACATGGTGTTGCTCAATCGATGAAACTACTTTTTTCCAGAACAAGGTAACACTAATCGGCTATAACATCATAAAGGTCTCCCAGTGTGCAATCCTAAAGATTTTTAATAAACACAGCGGCATGCTATAGTACATGGAAGAGAACACATTTAACTCATCACTACCTGTTTCCATAAAACGACGGGAGAGACCCTCTCTGTTGGGTACCACTGTCCACTCCCCCAATCCTCGTTGCTCCCACAGAGATTCCAGGCTGCCCAGCTACACCGTTATTGTTGTTGGGTGGAGAATAGGAGTGGGGCATGGGCGCCCAAAGGTGATGATGGAAATCAGTGGGATGTCCTCTATGCAGTGGCTGATGGCCATCTGATGGTCCTGCCAGGGGATTCCAGTGATCATGATATGCAAAACCATCAACTCTTCTCTCGGCATTATGGGTGCTTGATGATGATACTGGTGGCGAGAGAGGTGGCAAGTAAGCAACATATGCACCTTGATGACTAGTGCCAGGTTCTGGTAGAGCCATGGGCTCAGCATTGAAGTTTTGCCCCATGACATCATGAACTGCATTGGCAATATTAGAACTATCTCAGTCATTTATAGATGTGATACATATGTGCAAGGTAAGTTACTGTTTATAATTCAAATAAAAACTTACAAGGAGCTGTCTGGGAGGCCTCTATTTCACTGTTACAAAAGAAAAGCAACATGAGTAAATAGCACAATTAACAATAAAAGGTAAAGTAGAAAATATTAAAGCAAGAGGTATCCGGCATTGAAGACACAAACGAGCACAGATAACAAAGCACTGGCACACTGACTAATACATCACATTAGGTACATGAGAGTATTCCAATATGATGGATGAATGTATACATGACAAGATACACAATATTCCATTTTCGCACTGGTTACCGAATTTGAGGTTCTCTCCATCAAGCCCAATCACGGTACCAAAGCAGTGGCACCAAGGATTCTGGAACTGATGACACATGAAAATGACTGTATATAGGATTAAGGGATTAACTGCTCTAGTTATGTAGTGATAGAACTATTAAGGCCCATAACCATGCACATATATAATGGGAAAACTGAATACAGCAATAAGTAGAAAATTTGGAGACAGAACACATACTTAAACAAGGATGGAAGTTCTGACAAGCGACCAATAGGACACCACCGGAAGTGAAGTGGCTGCATAAACAGTTCAAATGTATTGTAATCAGCGGGAACATGTCATCATTTAGCAAAGTACATACATTGGTAAGTATAATGATATCATAAGGATAATTTATCACTTAATGTAAAGTGCAAAACATCTGCAATTGTAGCCATAACACCTGCTACATTTTTGTTTGTTCAGCCTCACAGATATTGTGCATGATGATGAAATGGAATGTCTCAAAGGAAACAAATGGACTGGTGGCACAGAACGCAGTGAACTACATGTGTCACCGTAGCTACAAAGTTTTGAATCCCTTACCCCAAAAAATTCTGGGTGAGCAAAATCATAAAGGTCTTCATCAAAGACCCAGTCATCATTGTTTATATGTTGCGATGAAGCAGGACCCCTTGCATAGAGCCAATGCCCTCTTTCGATATGCCGACAATTGGGGCATTGCATAATTCCTTTGGAGTTAAATGCCGAGCCAATGCAATCTGATGAAACAAAAAAGAACAGGAAGCATTAGAACAAATCAAGTGCCACGAAAAATGCAAAAATCTATTATGTAGAATAAGTACTGTCAAGTCCATTGCGGGATTCAAAAGGATACTAAGGATAAAACAGCATGATAACAATATGGCACATCCACATAAGCATAACTCGAGAATCTAGACTGCCAAAAAATAACAGTTTTGGTACTAAACACAAAAATTGTTCCACCATAACTCTATGGATTACAGAAATGACCAAGGATGCAATGTTACTCATGTGAACACATCAAATTTTTTTAAGGAAGCAAAGAAACACTTACACTAAACGGATTGATGAATCCTATACCAAATAACAGCTATCGATCCACGATCGAACCCCCCCCCCCCCCCCCCTCCAAATTGTGTACCATAATCATCACGCACAATAACTTCCACAAACTAGAATTATGAATTACTTAGCAAAATCAGCCATGTAAAATGTACTTATGGAAGCAAAGTTAGCGATTTTCGACTCAAGCTAAAACCCGTCCCAAATTCTCTCAATTCTAGTCCCACTAACAGCAGAACTGTTAAATTGCCACCCCACGAGGATTCAAGACTACGCTTGCACAGCCTGAGATCTCGAAGCAGTGAAGCCGCTCACCAAGGTGGAACTCGTGGCCGCACTGCAGCCTGGCGATGGACCGATCCCCGCCGCCGATGACCACCGTGTCGAGACAGATCGAGCACTGCAGCACCGTCTCGGCCTGATCCTTCCTCTCCACATCCCCTTCCGCCTCGGCACCCCCGCCCTCTGGCTCCTCCTGCTCCTCACCGCCGCTTCCTTCTTCCTTGGACACCATCTCCGTCACCACCTCCTCCTCCTGGGCGCCCAGGCCCATCGCGATGCTCGTTAAGTTCCCCACGGTTGCGATGCCGGAGCAGCTCTAATCTCCCTTGCGCGCGCTCGTGGCCCTCACACCTCGCTGGCTCACTCAACGAGCTCGCCGTGCAGTGGCTCCCTCTGCCTCAATCGGTTTTGCGTCCACCAGAAATTAGAAAGAAAAAGTGGGGAGGAGGATTAATAGGGAAGGGAATTGAGGATTTTCTGCTGGGCGCCTCGGAAGCCGGCTAATCTAATAAAAGTCCCCCTTCCCAGTTTTGCTTGTGTTTTAGGATTTCTCTACCCAGGCCCGTCTCTTAGCATGTGCACGAGGGGCGACGGAACAGGGCCCCCAAATGTTTGGGGCCCCAATTTAGTTACACGTAGAGGCAGGTTTAGGCCTAGCACAGCAAAAAAACAATCAAGGAAATAGGCTGCCTGCTAGGTAAACATTTGGTTAAGGAGGAAGTGATGAAATTTATTATTTTTTTGGCTTATGTTCTTTTTCAACCTGGCGTCCCATCCCCCAAATCGCAGAGCAGCAATGCTCGTTGTCTTTCCGGTGGCAGTAAGCTAATTCTAGTTTCTACGAGGCGGCTGACGCTCGATGCTCATTTCGAGTAGGAGAGGTGCACCACTCGATGCTCATTCCGAGCAGGAGAGCAGCGCCAGGTCTCAATATCATCGATTACTATGTATTCTAGGAATAGGAAATAAACAAAGACTTAAGCGGATGCCCAATTTGACTATGTGAATATAGTTTGTTACACATATTTTCTAACCTTCAATCAATTGAAAGTTTTTAATTAATGATTTGTTACTTTGTGTTTTGATTTTTTATTTTATAAGATTATCTGTATAATAATTATAAACCATTAGATCTAGATTTGATGGCTTAAAACGATCATTAAAAATTGTTCAAATGAAAATTAACAAGTCCCTTAGTTACTTGTGTATTTTTTACTACATAAACTTTCAAATTTTGGAGCCCCATTTCATGTTTCGCACCAGGACCTTAGAAACTTAGAGACGGCCCTGCTCTACCGTGAGCCCCTAGTTGGGGTAAAGTAAAATATTTGGAATGTATGATAGTTCGAGGTTAGCTATGTCTAGCCAAATAACTTTTGAATATCAATGACTTATTAAATTTCAATTTTTTGTGGTAAAAAATATGTTCTAGATGACTTACATATGAAGGAGATGTTGATTAAGCCATCATGGGTTGTAAATCCGTAGAACCGATATGGTGATGAAGATGCTTCCCATTAAAGATAAGTCATTGTGCGATACTAGAAAAGAACGATCTTTTGAAATAGGGTATAATCAGGGATATGATGAATGTGTAGGAGCACCATGACATCATATATAGTCTTGTATGCTAGGTGGTAGTGGCGGATGTTCCGAACCATGTAGTATATAGTCTGATAGTCTAGAGTGATGTGACAGATCGAAGAACATCATAGACATTAGAAAAGAGGGATCTTCTAAGATAGAGTCTAATGAGGGATACGATGAACAGGAAGAAGCATCAAGACAATGTATATAGTCTTGTAGGCCATGGGTGGAGCCAGAGGGTAGTCCATATAAACCCAGGACTACCCTACAATTTCCCAAACACTTCACGCTCAATCCAACGATAGTGCATAATCAACATAGGAGTTTGAAAATTTCCCAATAATTATGGGTCAGGCCTACCCTAGCAGCAATCCCTGGTTCCGCCATTGGATGTAGGTTTCTGGGATGCTCTGAATGGCACAATGTCTGAGATACTATAAAAGAGCATGAAATATGATCTATTAGGGGATAATATGAGTCGGTAGGATGCTCCGAGTGGGGTAGTATATTTGGTATCAAAACGGATAGCGGTGGATGCTTCGAGCAGCACAATATATAGTCTAATATGCTAGATTAAAATGACAGATGCTCGAATCAGCGCAATATACAATCGTGTATACTAGATGGTAATGGCGGACGCTTGTGGCGATGCATGGCAGAAAGCGGTGGCGACCGCTTTGAATGGCACTGAAAGCTAGAAGAAAGCGAAAGCCATAGCTGTGCACTATGTAAAAACAGGTTTTTAGTGACACTTCATAACAGTCACTAGTGACATGACGTCACTAATGTAAAGTTAATGGTGACGCGGATTTTACGCGTCACTAATGACTCTCTAATTAGAGACGCATTTCTGTCCAGACTCGTCACTAATGTGGAAGTCGTTGGTGACGCATTTTACTCAAGACGCGTCACTAATGTGGGAGTCTTGGCAAAATGCATCACTATTGATAAATAAAAAAATAAAAAAATAAAACACATGTTTCTTTTAAATTTCTTCTGCATTTTCAAGTGTTGAAGAAATGAACAGAAGCAAAACAGATTATAGCATTGGAGTTTATATAGTTGGTTGTCCTAAAACTATACCAGCATATATACTTGGTGAATGATAACATATCACAGTTTACAACTCTAACAACACTGGCAACAAGGCATAGAAAGCATGGACAGGTATACAAAAGTCAACAAAATAACACTACTGCTGAGACTATATTGAAGTGCGTAGGATGCTATATACTATTGAAGGACCCATATCATATAACGGAACATGTTCACAAAGGATCTTAGCATAGGCATACAGCTAGATGGTGAGATTGGCGAGTAAATCAAAATACGAAACAACCTCGCACTTGATTGCAGATCTGTTAAGTGCCTGAGGAATCAACAGAGTTCAGCTTGTTCTCGAACTTGGCATCATTGTCCAGCTGCAGTTGAGCTCCTACAGATAAAAATGTTTAGTAAAATCACTAGTAAAAATGTCATGAAAATTCACAGGCAGAGCAATTGAATGCTGCTAAATGATACATTGTCATTTCCTTAACAAAAGAAAATACTAGCAAGCAGATCATGCTCTAACCATGTCTTAGATACATACATCACATTATTTACATGGAATTGCAAAAGCCAACACGAACCATATAGCTAACCAATAACCAATAAAGGAAGCAGTAGCAATATGGAATGGAATGAGTAAGAAAACATGCACAGATGTAAATGAAGCAATACTATAATCAGATGTAGCAACAGCTTGTGGCACAGGGCAGGAACAGTAGAAGCATATTTCTGAAGAAAAAAAAACAGAACAACTTTCTTACACAGCACCAATCACATAGAGACCTCCAGACAGTAATACAGGAGAAGCCAACCCTTTGACCTGGAAGGAGAGGAATAGATCACGTATACAAATAAACTCATATGTGACAGGTATCAGGGCAGCATTAGGATAAGAAAAAGATTTGGTGCTACAGCTTGCATTTTGATTCCAAACTTCCTGCTCACTGATCCATGTTACAAAGTTGTTTATAACATATTTATGCTTCTAAGTCTAATCAGCTTTCTGAAAAGCATGTCAAAAAAAATTCTAAACTTGTCTTTGAAGTTTAAGATATGGCAATTCAGATTTTGCTTGATTCAAAACACCCTGTTCAATGCTCCATGCTACATGGATCTAGAGCACAGCAGAATCCAATGAAGAATTTGTTAACTAGTCTCCAGGTTAGCAAATTACAGTATAGGAATTAAAAATTAGCTAATCACTTAGTTGTCAAGAAACTGAGGATAGAATATTACACTTTTTGTGCTGGTACTTGGTTCGTTTGGCGCCTTCCATTTACTTAGGATGACGTATATGCAAAATTGTACAAATACTTTATTCACTTGGTTCCTTTACTAATAAAAATTTGACAGACTTTTACAGCCAGTGGCCCACCTGAGATGCCGAAACATACCCACTAATATAATCTACAGCTGACTGTTTTAAGACCTGAAAAACACATAACACTAACTGACATTAGCAAGGATGTGAGCTACATCAATGGCAACAAATGAAAAACAATTTCCAAAGTGTAGATTGCAGCTTTTTAAATTTGATAGCAAGCATACCCAGTGACTGTGCAATGGCTATGAAATTTTATAGCACATAAGAAAGGAGAATTCAATGGCTATGAAATCAGCATCATACACCTTGCAGAACTGTGCTTAAGTTAATAGACAAGTTGCAGATAGAGATACGACCTCATTATCGTTTCCACTGGCTGAAGTCAACAAAAGTTGGATGAATGCACGTTCTGATTTCTCTGATGTTTCATCACAAGCTGCCTGTAGATAATCACAACAACAACAAAAATTGAGAGTTTGGGAATGAAACGAACTATCACCCACATGCTGCAGGAATAAATGTGTATAAGTATTCAATCATGTTGTTTGTCTTCGTTTCAGCTAGTAGAGGCAAAGACTGCCAAAAAACCTAGCCGTTGCAGTGAAACACATTCTATCATTGTGGCAGCTGATAAAAGAAAGGACTGAATTTCGTTTATTATGCCACAGGTGCGAAAATAATATCCCTCAGATATAGAGGCATATAGGCAAGGGCACAAGTGCTACCAACAAGGACAAGGTGCCTACTGATGAAAGAAAGAACTCGTTTGTGTTTCAGGCACTACAATGAAGAAAAATAATTCAATCAGCTAAAGAAAGTATACAATCAAGCTGTGAAGGAGAGTTGTTCAAAACTGTGGCAACGGATGAACAGTACTTGAGGAATGTTTTATTAGAACTGAACCTATTCAACTTAATACATCAGTGAATACTCATTTGTTAGGCTTTACACAAAATTAAATGGTGAACCTAGACGTAGTCCATCCAACCCCTATCTAGGCAAAACCAGAACGGTGAACCTAGACGTAGTCCATCCAACCCAGATCAATGAAGTTCCAGCAAGGCAACCCCAACGAAACCTAAAGATGGCGAGGAATGGCCTCCAGAATTCCACGAATCTGAGCTTGATGAGACCACTCGCCAGTCCATCCAAAGCCTAAACCCGAAGCAGCAAGTGAAATCGCAAGAATGCAGTAGCGCAAGTCATGACGATCCACTGCAGCAACCCCACACTAAAACGGGCTACCAGCCGCCCTGGACAAACCAAAACATAGCGAATCTGAGTTCCAAGAGCAACCCCTAAACCCACCAACTCAAACCAATCTCCGATTCGTTTCCCGCCACTGGCGGGTCCCCGCCCAATCTGACGAACCAAAGCAAGCAACCCACTCGAGGGATGGAGAGAGGAAGGGGCTAGAGGATCCCCGGTGGGGCGGGAGGCAGGGAAGGAGGAGGGGGCTGCGGCGAATGGCTTGCCTCGAGTAGGAAGCCAAGCGTGGTGCAGACGCGGAGGCAGCGCTCCCCTCGCCCATCTTCGATCTGCACTGCTCGTCCTCCTACTCGTCCTTCCCCTACTCCTTCCCGCTCTGCCGCCGCCGGAGAAGAGGTTGACGTGGTCGTCATTGGAGGTGGCCGCGGACAGGAAGACGTCCTCTGAATCTACGGCGCTGGTGGGGGCAAGAGGGGGAGCAGAAGGTGACGTTGATTCCCCCTAGATGAGGCCGCGGTTTCACTGAAGCACGGCGAGGCGAGGGTATCGCGCTGGAGATGCTCCTCTCGAGCCGCCGCTACCTCGTCGTTGTGGATCGACAACAGGGAGAGGAGCGCCAGGTGGGGGAGAGGAGGGGAGTCAAATCCGCGCCCGCCGCCGTGAGGGGAGATGGAGGTGATGGCGGGCCGGCGGCACAAGGAGAAGGGAGGGGAGGTGGTGTCAGGCCCGTAGTGGGAGGGGTAGGGATATGGCGGCAGTGAGAGGAGCGCCGGGGTGAGAGCAGAGAGAGAGAGAGAGAGAGAGAGAGAAGAGCGGAGAGAAGGGGATAGCGGATGCGAACGAGTCGTCTCCGAACTGAGTTTAAAGAATTTTCGTATCCGGACCCAAATACATTGGTGACGCATTATATTGAGCAGCGTCACCTATTAAAGAATGCATGATATTGGTGACGTGTTTTATTAAGACGCGTCACTAATATGCTGTCATTGGTGACGCATCTTGACGGGGGACTTAATTTAGTGATGCGTCCAGTTATCACACGTCACTATTATGTGTTGTGACGCGTTTCATCAGAAGCGTCACTAATTAAGGTGTCATTTTTATGCCTTTTTTACATAGTGGTGGAGAACCGCTTGGTTTAGATAGACCGGGAGAGGAAGATTGGAGGAGGAAGATGGCACCCGGACGCTTTGTTTTATAACCTACGTTGCTTGCAGTTAAGAACTTCATATTGGCAACATATCCAAATGTTAGTGTATATTGTAATTCATGAACATTCCAAAGTTTACACGATAATATTATACTATCAAATAATACAGAAGATAACATATCATAATATTGGTGAGTTAGTCACAGAGACAAAGTTCCACGTTGCTCGATAGAATTTAGTCAACTCAAGAACTCAAGACCTTGTAATTTAATTGCAGCACCCTTAGAACTTGAAAAATCATTAACATTACTTGGTGTAGAAGCAGAATTAACAGGTTGCTGAATTTCAGGGCTTTTATTTTTCAAACTAGCAGCTCGTTCTAAATCAGCTTGTACAATTTCAGCAGGGGTCATTGGTAACAAAGTAATTTTAGTTCCTTTATGCATAAAAGTGTACTTATTACTTTTACCATGGTGTATAGCATCATTATCAAATTCCCAAGGTCTACCCAATAAAAGTGAACAAGCTTGCATGGGTACAACATCACAATCAATAGAATCCACACAGGAACCAATGGAAAAAGGAACTCTGCAAGTTTGTGTTACCTTAGCTTTTCCAGAGTCATTTAACTACTGAATGTAGTATGGATGTGGATGTGGGCGTGTGGTCAAATCAAGCTTCTTAACCACATCAGAACTCACCAAATTGTTGCAGCTTCCTCCATCAATGATGACACGTGCCCGACGGTTCTTGATGACGAAGAAAATCTGGAACAAGTTATGTCGCTGCATCATCTCGGGCTGCCGGACTTGTGTGCTAAGCACACGTTGCACAATAATATTCATGTAGCCCGTGGTATCTCCGCCTCCAAGGACGAGGTCACCGCTGGTGGCAGCGACATCCTCCTCCTCATCCTCCACATCGGAGGTGCTCATGTAACCGTCATCATCTGTCGCCACATATGCCCGCCTACTTGGGCAATCTTTCTGCACATGGCCAAGACCATGGCAGCGGTGGCACTGAATCCCTGTAGTGCGTCCCGTCGAAGCAACAGAGGAAGCACTACTAGCCGGTACCTCCACAGAATTTTTACCGGAGCGCGTAGAAGGGGCAGGGGCTGATTTTGGTGCTGCAGAAACAACACTAGCTGGTGGGGGCGGCCGGAAAGATGGCTTGGGCAGCCCCGAAGTCCCCGTTGGCCGTGGTGGGTAGAAATTTCTGGACTTGCTGTACTCCTCAAAAGCCTGAAAAAGTCCCTGTGATTCTTTCTCTGCAAGCATAGCATACTGGAAACACTGGTTGAGGGTATTAAATTCTTTGTAATCAAGGATGTCCTGAATTTCTTTTCTCAAACCAGAATAAAAGCGGCAAATCTGATCCTCTACTTTTTCAACCACAGCACAACGAATCAAACCCTTCTGAAGCTCACTAAAATACTCCTGAACAGTTTTATCTCCTTGATCTAAACGCTGCAGTTTATTACGAATTTCTCTATAAAAAGAAGGAGGAACAAAACGATCACGCATTTCTACCTTAAGTTCTTCCCAAGTAGTAGGCAAATCGGTTTCAGCAGCTAGACCACTCCACCAAACAATAGCAAAGTCCTTAAACTCACTAGTGGCTTGTCTAACTCTATGTTGTTCAGGAACAAGGTGGGCATTAAATTTTTGTTCTACCGTCATTTCCTAATCAAGGTAAGCATCACCATCGTACTGACCCGAAAACGAAGGAATTGAAAACTTAATTTTAGCATACGGATCATCTGGAGCATGGTTACCTTGTGGGCGACGGTTGTGGTTGTGGAAACCACCCATACCTTGAGGGTTACGTTGCAAACGGCGTCGTAACCTTGCGGTCCTTGTAGCTGACCTATCGACGGTGCCATCAGCCTTATACACCGTTGCTTCATCATGCTCGTCTTCAACGTCATTGTTGGTGTCGTTGTTGGTGTTGTTGTTGTTGTTGTTGTTGTTGGTCTTGTGAGCGGTCTCCAATTCGACAACCTGATCGGTTAGCTTAGAGACTCTCTTATCCAACCGCTTAATGCTTTCTCCCAGATGAAGCTTGGTGACGGCGTCGGTGACGGCCCTGGTGATCGTCTCTGCCAAATCACTCTGAACCGCCTGCAAAGCCTTCTGTAACTGATTTTGGCTCACGCACTCATCCAATTTTGAGGTTGAAGCACCCTCCCCATCGCTTCCTGACATCAGAAACACCAAAACAGGAAACAAAAAGTGAAGGTTATCCCTACAAAACTACTAAGCAGTGGTGCCTCTCAACACAGCAAAAGTAAGCTTCTTGCAAAGCTCTTACAAAGTTCTGAAAACAACAAAGCAAAGGATACCAGGGCGAAGTGTTCCACGATTGCAAGGGTTACCAAATAACCTATGTGCTGTCCAGAAGAAGTATGTAGAGCTAGGAAGGCCAAATATATATATATATATAAAGTGACACACAAATCAAAAACAGATAGTAAAGCTGAATAAGTGCCCAAATAACTTGTCCCTAGTTGCTGGTCTAACTATGTCCTAAAATAGTAGTGATAGCAAAGAAGAAACAAAGAGACAAAGGGACACAGTCGATAACAGGGGGCTTAGTGTAAAATAGCCAAACTCAGAAATTCCAGGGCGCTAGATGGAGCACTAGTAGGAATCCCAAATTTCTTTTTTTTATTTTATTTTTTTGATATTTTTTTCCAACTCACTAGCAAACAGGAAGAAACCACAAAAAATTTCAGCTCAAACCGAGATAGGACGTGGCCTACAAAAAATCTTCAAGTTTCAGAAAACGTCGGGTTTCAACTTGAATGAATTTTTTCTTTATCTTCCCGATTTTTTTTGATTTTTTTGACGAGGGCACACAGGACGTAGCCTAGTGTGGGTATGCTCAACTTTTCGTCAAGAATCTCCTGTAAAAATTTCAGCCAAAACGGACAACCGAGCGAAAAGTTATGGCTGTTTTACCGAAGGGGTGTCGGAATCGTTATGAAGAACCCGGGGGTTTGAGTGAAATCCGAGTCGGGCTTGGGGTCGGGTAGGGATTTTTTTGGCGAGGTGGATGCAGCGGAAAGTGAAATTTATGAAAATTGGTCCGAGGTGGTGAGGGTAGGTTTAGGGTGGGATTAGGGTGGGCGTGTTGATCAATCAACCTTAGCACACAAAGCCGATAAAACCGAGGATGGTGAAGGGGATGGCGGCTAGGGTTGCAAGGGAAACACTACTGACGATAAAAACACAAACTAAACCAGCGACTAAACAAGAACTAGGGCACAAACTCAACACTACGGACTCTGAAATTGAAATATGCAAAGGCTAAACACGTGGTTATGGGCGGGGGAAATTTTTTTTTGGTATTTTCAGTGGACGATAGGAAGAACACGAAAACAAAACTAAAGGGTAGTGTGAACCTGACGGTGCACCTGAAGCTCTGATACCACTTGATGTGAACAAGGGTTCCCGATCTTCCGAAAGGTTCTTGGTAAGTTGATTTGGTCGGAGGCGACACACAAATCGATCCGGCTTCAGAACAGCACGTTCTAAACCCCGCAATCGCAGCACGACGTCTCCTCTGGTTATCAACCGTCCAAAGACGATTGACCTCGCCGAGCAAGCTAATCCTTACCTGCGAATCAAGAACACAAGCAAGAACAACGAAGAATGCAACACAATTGCAGATGTATGATTAAACTCTCGAAGTTGGGGTCTCACAAACCGATGAACGGCGAAACTGTTTATGAACAGAATTGATCTAAGCAAAACCCGAACCCTAATGGTGCGGCGGTGGCTGTATATAAAGACCCTAGGGTCGTGCAAAACCCTCTGAACGCGCCCCTAATTGGGCTCAACTAGATACAAAGCCCAAAGGCCAAAAATAGGCGACGCAGCACCGACACAGATTCTGGACTCTCTCTTGTTTTGACGATTCCCGATGACTCCAGATGAATTTTGACATGAGGCCAGCGGCATTGGAAAGTTCTTCTCCTTATCTTTCCGTGCATATGTAGAACGTCTAAATCCGAGTCCGTATGCGTCCTGGGCGACTGTTTTAGTACAGACTGGTCCTGGGCCCCGAAACAGACTCGAAGTCGGTTTTGATTGGGCCTCCACTTTGGCTTCCAAGCCCTTGTTGGTCCTCCACGTTCCCAACTCCTTCTCCCATCATCTCCTGGTCCTCTCCATGGTTTCTAATCATAAAATAATCATTAGGTAGCAAACCATTCTCAAAAGTAACATATAGCGAAGAACGTAGGAACGAGCTCACCTCTAAATTTAGTCGTCGTGCACGAGCTCTAGTCATTGGACCTTGCAAGTCCAGATTTGGAGGAGTGTTGTGTGTATCCATAGGAGTGATGTCCTCATCATTTTGCTCTCTTTTGCCATGAAGCACTTGTGGTTTAATCCTTTCTCTTCGTTGAGGTTGGAGAAGAGAGTCTTGCTTGATGAATTCTTGTGGATGGCCATGGTTGCTACATGACCACTATCATCATTAGAGTCCTCATCATTGGAGTCCCATGTTTTTCCAATGTGTGCTTCACCAGAAAATTTCTTTTTGTTGTTCCTTCTATCTTTATCATCCCTTTCTCCTTTTCTCTCATTTGGACAATTTGCAATGAAATGTCCGGGCTTGCCACACTTGTAGCAATTTCTCTTGGTTCTTGATCTTGACTTTCCATTCTTATCACCATGACGTTCTTTTCTCATGAACTTCTTGAATCTTTTCATGAAGAGAGCTATGTCTTCATCATCGCTTTCGGAATTTGAGCTTTTGTTCTCTTGTTCACTTGAGCTTTCTTCATGTTTCTTTTCTTTGCTTGATTTGAATGCTATCTCATTGTTTTTCACCATGGCTGCACTTTTAGCAAGATTCTTCACATATTCAGCTTCTCTCTCCATCATTTCTTGATTGATGAACCTTCCAAGAACTTCATCGGGAGTCATCTTCTCAAACAAGAGATGCTCACGTATCAATGTGCAAATTGTGGGATTCCTCACAGTTAAAGCTCTAAGCATCCTTTTGCAAACTTCATGATCGATCCAAGATTTGCTTCCATAGTACCTAACCTTGTTCACCATTACCTTGAGGCGGTTGTACATTGCTTGAGGGCTTTCATTGTCCTCAATCACAAACTGTCCCAACTCCCCCTCAATGAACTCAATCTTGGCCGCCTTTATTGTCTTGTTACCTTCATGGGCCATCTTGAGTGTATCCCAAATTTCCTTAGCAACTTCTAAACCATCAACCTTGTTAAATTGCTCTTGGTTGAAAGATGAATGAATGATGGCAGTTGCTTGAGCATTCCGATGAATGTTATGTTGTTCCTCCATTGAGAGTTCTTCATCATCATCGCTATCCGGCAGCTCAATACCTGTGGTCACAATTTTCCAAAGACTCAGATGCACCGATATTAGATGCAAATTCATGTTTTGCCTCCACTTGGTATAGTGCATCCCATCAAAATGGGGCGGCTTACCCGTGTGGATGGTCATGAAGTTGGAGTTAGGATTTAAACGATTGTAATTGAAATGAATTGCATGAAATTTCTTATCTTCCTTTTTCTTCTTCTTGGTGTTGGTAGAGGAAGCACATCCATCCCTTGAGCCGTTATCAACATTCGTCATGCTTTCTCTTGGTTTTGAGCTCTTGCCACTCTTGTTGCTCTTGCTCTTGCCGCCGTTCTTTTTAATCTTCGAGTTCTTGCCATTGTTGTCATCTGCACCGATTTTTAGAAGTGTTTCCGGATTTTCCCTCAAGTTTGTCATGTTTGATCTCCAAGCAGTGAGACCTTATAGGAGATACATGCTCTGATACCAATTGAAAGTGGCCTAGAGGGGGGTGAATAGGCAAATACTCTTGCGAAACACTAATTAAAACAATTAGTTCAGACAGAGACCGGACTAAGCTGCAAGTGTTGGCGTCCTAGTCCGGGCTGGTGTCTTAGTCCGCTAGTGTTAGCGTGTAAGTCCGGGTCCTGCACACTACAGAGTATAGAACAAGCTCTAGATCGATATCTATGGAATAACAAATATACCAGAAGCTAGAGACAAGTAAGGACAAGCACTAGGAAGCTTAAAAACAGAACAAGATAGCTAGGGAACAAGCTAAACAAGTAATATTAGAGAGTTACAAAAATATGGCATAAAGAGTGAAGTAGAGCAATAAGAACAAGAACAAGCACACAAGAATTTGTTCACCAAAGTGCAGTCCCATAAAGGAACCTACGTCTTCGTTGAGGAGTCCACAAAGGACCGGGTTGCTCTCAACCCTAGAACCTCTTCCAAGCAACCACAAAGGTCAAGCTCAGTTTTTCACTATTAATCCTTTGCAAGGAGGGCAATACAAACTTTCCGAGTCTTCAACCATAAGCTTGCGAGCCCCGGGCGACGCCTAACCGTCTAGGGAATGAATCCTCAAGAGTAACAAACACAAGCAATACCAATGATGAAGAGAAACCGAAGTGCTCCAATGCAATATGTGGTGGCTCACTCAAATCTTCACAAATCTCCTCTCAATCCCTCAAGAAATGGAGTAGCAAGCTTAGGGGAGAGTTGGAGAAGCTTAAGAGTGCTTAGATTTACTTTTTCAGCTTAATGGAGTGGCCAACGACACTTTGACGAAGGGGTATATTTATAGGAGAGGAGAAGAAAAGAGCCGTTGAGGGGTTAGACCCGGCTTAGTCCGGTATCAGGGTCCGGACTAGTCCGACCCTGCATTTCAAAATTAACACGGAAGCTCTACCCATCCCCAAAAATGGCTAAGTGTTAGTGACCCGGACTAGTCCTGAAAAACCCGGTCTAGTCCGGATCAAACATCTCCCCGAAGGTTAGACTTTCTAGAATGGTTATTTGCCGTCTTAGTCTGTCACCAGTCGTCTTAGTCCGGATGGGTCATCTATCCGGCCTAGTCCGGAAAAAAGCCGGCCTAGTCCGGAAGAGCCCAAGACTAGAGATATCATTCCCGGGTTTGACCCTAAACCAGCTTAGTCTGCCTGAAGCCGTACTAGTCCGGATTCACCTGGTTCCTGGCTTAGTCCAGAACTTGGCGTCTTAGTCCGGCTAAGTCGACTCTAGAACCAAATTGGTTCTGTTTTGACTCATGCTGGCCTAGTCCACCCATTTCCGGACTAGTCTGCATCCTAGAGAAATTCAGAGGAAGTTAAGGGTTTGGGAATGCAATATGGTGTTAGAAATTTGAGCACTTGGTCAATTTCACCATTTTCTTTGTTGTGTACGTCTTGATAGTACGTACCTATGACTCAAAAAGTAAGAGTAAAAACTAGAAGTCATCGGTTGCCTTCACACTTTTTTCTTTTCATTTTGAAGGGTCCTCTTTGATTCATTAAATAATCGCCCTACTCATATACTTAGCAAATATTATTAGTTCTTTAATTATTCATTATTAATCAACCAAAATCCATACGGGGGTCTAGATGCACTTTCAGAACCCACCCCGGCCAAGAAGAGACGCCGCCTGACTCATGACCGCTGTCGTCGTGTGGCTTCCGTTTGACCTTACCCAGTCATGGTCGCATGGAGCCAAAATGACAAAGCCAGAGGACAGGGGTGACACGGGAAGAAGCTAGCCAAAACCAAAGACTGTGGGTGGTTGCGCTTCTTCGGTGTTTTCCTTTGGAAACTAGACGCCGCTTCGGGGTTTTCTTTTGGAAACTAGGAGTCAAATTGTTCAGGTTTTGTATTGCTGCTGACGCTGTGATGTGGTGCCACACGTACTGTCACCTATTCAACATCAGCTTTCAGAGGGACTGCACCTGATTCCTACAGAAAATTAAAGACGCGTGCGTTCGGCCATTCCTGGAGACCTTTTTTGAAATCTTGCTTGGTTTTACGGCATGACGGGTCTGTGTGCAGTTTGTAGCTTTGTTGCAGGAAAACCCGGTACGTTTTTCCTTTTCAATAGTAACCAAAGAACAGAAGCGCAGACATGGTGGTCGCGTCCGGTGTGCATGACCAGCAACGCTTACGTCGGAGGGACTGCTGGTGCGGTGCCTTTTTCTTTTTCTTTTTGAACTTGGGACGGCTGCTGCTGGTGCTAGGCAGGGAAGCGGCGCGTGACGAGGGCGTCCCCCGGCTGAGCGGCGTGCCGTCCACGCGGCTCACGCGACTATTTTTTGGACGTTGCCCCGCCGCAAAAGGTGAGACTGTGGGAAGATGACGTGACGATGGGCACTCTATTCACGTGGCCGGAGGTCGGTGCCGTAGTAGAGCACTGGCTTTCTTTGGGACCCCTTGTTATACAAAAGAGATCCAATTTAGAGGTTTAGGAGTCTTCTTCTAAGATTTGAGAACTTATTCGTAATATTTAATTTATTAATAGAATAAACACAAATAACCATCTCCACCCTATATTCCTCTAAAAATAGAGGGATAGGGTTTGTGAGAGAGACCATCGGCCCCATTTGCTCATTCTCTCTCTCTCTCTCTCTCTCTCTCTCTCTCATATTTGGAGATGGAAACCCCGACATACTCTAGATGTAGGTACATCCCTAAATTACGCCATGGGCTTTTTTACGCCTTCGGTAATTTTGTTGGGTCCAAATGGTAGACCCATACATGCAATTCTATTAGCAAGAAAATAAAGATACCTAAACAAAAATCTCACGCAATGTTAGCGGCCAGACTATGAATCCTCATTGTCAGAACTGATCGACTGAACGAAGAAGATGATTTCAACATTTAATTAGAGTGGGAAGTCATATCTAAAAAATTGACAACAATGGCTTCAACAAGTGGATTTAAAAACCACTCCAACTATAGTCGAAAGTGCTCAACATCAAACGCTCTAATCGTAGACCCACACTCTAGTTGCGATATGTAAGCCACCTCAACCCTGGCCTGGAACGAAGCACCGACCGGGTGGTCGTCAGTATATGAAACCTCGACGACCCGGGCCCTTGACCTCGATTGCGAGCGCAGTGTGCACAGTTAGGAACAAAAGCACCTACAGGCTGGTCGTCGGTATATGAAACCCTGACCACCCGGTTCCTTGACCTCGATTGCGAGCGTAGTGTGCGCACTCATGGCTCCTCTCCGGCAGGCCTACGCTGTTGCGTAAGATGACCATCTCCACTGGACGGTGGCACTTGATTCCCTTCATTCTTTGCATCATCTGAGCGAAACCTTGCTCCCATGACTCAGTTGCCATTTTTGAACAAGAAGCCCCAGACTAGCGGAGTGCCAGTGCCGGAGTGCATGCATGAACACACATGGCAGTACTGTGTGAACATGATGCAGTGAAAGCCTATACGGTTCCCAAATGGAAGGCAGAAAGGATGTGTTTGGTTTGGAGTCAAGAGGGATGGGACGGGGTCATCCCTGTTTTTTAGGATGGGGCGCCGCCTGTCGTTATTTGTTTGAAGGTTTGGGGCGAGCCATTTTATTATGCTTGGTATGAGGAATGAACGATGGATGAGTCCGCCCCTAATTTTGTTTGGATGGATGTACGTGGATGAGAAAGCTGAATAGATGATGAGATTACCTCTTTATTTATATAAAATTTAATATAATTGTAATTCAATTAATTTATCACTCAAATTTTTCAAAAAAAAATCAATATTTTTTGTTTTTGTTTCTCTTTTAGCAAAAACAACGGTACTTCAAAAAATTACTTTAAAAGTCATGGCACTTTATATCTCATCGGTACTTTTAAAAAAGGAAAGAACAGGAGCAGCCGTATAGTGTTCGTGCGGGAGTGACGTGTGGAGCGCAAGCTAGAACGACGTGCTCGTACGACGTACGGGAACGCGGGAGCACGTGCGGAGCGCGCGAGCGATGGGCGGGAGCAACAGGGGCCGCGCGGTCCGCTCGTTTCGGAGGGACGGAGTCATCCCCAAAACTTGCCGAATATTCTTCCGGTGGCGGACTCGCCTCTGCACGACTCTAGACCAAACACCACTAAAAAAGTGGCCGTCCTCTCCCATCCCTCCTGGTACATGCAACCAAACACACCCTAAAGCACCTAACTACTGCAAGCGAGTGTGTTGAGCAAAATCACCAGGACTTCACACAAAACACATGACACATGGTATCATCAAGATTCCATCATGGTCTCTGTTCCTCCTCAGTTCTGAAAGATGATGAATAATGCAACACTCGTGAATGAGTGGCATCAGGAAGACTGATGACAGAGGATATATAGCAAATGCCTAGCTAGCTGGTTGTCCTGCCCATGTTCACTCATGAGACTTTCATCAGGTTCCTTTAAATGTTGAAGGGGATGTGGTGTGGCAAGCTCGTTTTCTTTTTCATCCTGTTTTTCTCGAGACATGTCATGCACTTTGCTTCTTGACAAATTATTTTGTATTTATGAGTCCTGGAGGTAACCAGATAAATTCAAGATTTTCCATGTCACATGCACCTTATATTAGTTTTTCTCACAAAGAATAACTCATGAACGACGTTCATGTCAGCCTTGTTTCTGATATCAAGGCCGGCACGAACGTTCTTGCCGAGGGATGATCTGGCCAATAAAGCACCACGGTAAACCAAGACAAAAGCAAAAGAGTTGTTGAGACAAGATGGTAAAGTGAATAAGGAGATTGGGTGCTGGAAGAGATAATGGCATCGGCCGCATGAAATGAACGAACGCATATGTAGCACAATGGATGAGTTTCCATTCTCGTGTCTGATATCAACCTCAGAGGTAGCATGTACCACACAGCAGAGCCTATCAAAGTCTGATATCAACCTCAGAGGCAGCATGTACCATGCAGCAGAGCCTATCGAGGTCGTGATTGGGGGCTGAAAGAGATAATGGCATCGACCGCATGAAATGAATGAACGCATACGTAGCACAATGGATGAGTTTCCATTCTTGTGTATGATATCAACCTCAAAGGCAGCATGTACCACGCAGCAGAGCCTATCGGGCCTGGTTATTCTTGAAGGATAAGTTATTGTTCATGATGGAAGTAATGGTAACTTAGTACTTGGTTATGATTGATGTCATCAGGCCTGATTTATTTGGCTGTGATTGAAGTCATCCGTTTAGAACATAGATCATTTGGTTGTGATTAAAGTCACCCGTTTGATTCATAAATCACTCGACAAATGACATAAGTCACTTAGGCAAAGCTTATGTCATTCGGCAATGATTGAGGCCATGCTAGTAAATAATTAAACCCCTCTAATTTGATCATTAAAGGTGTTTATTACTCAGAAGTGATTGAAATCATTATGATTGATTGAATATTGCTTCGGTTTGATGATATGAGTGATTTTTCTTTAAAAGGATCAAATACTGAAAGAGCCAACAATCTTTACTTTGTTTGGACTTCAAATTATACAAGATTTAGGGGCTACACCTGATCAGGTGCATCTAACCGATGCACCCGATCTTCTTTAAAGAGCTGATTGAGAGGTCTTCTTAATTTACGACCCGCTCATCTTACATGAAGAAGATCCGGTCTGCATGGTGTAGTTCAAAATCAAGAAGCACTCGGGGGCTACTATGGAATACTTATCTTACCGGTATCTATAACTCGACGTAATTGTCACCGACCTATGTGAAGATGCATCTAGGATCCCCTAGTGGGTTTTGGTGTATGATGACTAAAGATTAAAATTGTGCTAACATGTTCATGAGGTAAATGTGCAGATAATTAGATTGAAGGACCGAGAAGGCGACCAGAGGGGAGGGGTGAATGGGAGCCAATAAAAATTCTTCATAAGAACTTGGCCTATGTCCCAATTACAACCCAAGCCAACCTCTAACTCGATCACCAAGGCTACACACACCAACTTGTGATGTGCTAACCCTAGGAGTGATCAACTACAGTAGCGGAACACAAGGGAAACAAAAGAGAACAACAAAGACTTGAATCAGTCAAAGAGGCGCACACAAGTCACCTTACTGGACTACCATCGGCAGTGCCGGTAAAGCCCATCGGTAGTGCTAGTGAGGAATTCTCAAACGCAGTAAACAGAGCGCATCGGCAGTGCCAGTGAGGGATTCTCAAACGCAGTAAATAGAGCGCATCCAAAGTGCCGGTCTGGCCATCGGCAGTGCCGGTGCAGGGTTCGGACTCAAGCCACCGGCAGTGCTGGTCGTGGCATCAGCAGTGCCGATCCGAGTTTTGACCCACCGGTAGTGTCGGTCCTGGTCGTCGGTAGTGCCGGTCGACCCCGACAGAATAGAAAAAGGTTTTGGAATTGGGCAAAAACTTGACCAAAACCTAATCAAATGAACTCCAAATGATGTGATTTTTGGAGCAGTAAATCCTCAACACATCACGACCCTAATCCTAGAAGATCCACTCAATCGGCTCAAGGAATCATCATGAATTTCAGATCTTGTGCCAAGAACATCAAAAAGAGAAACTTGAGAAATCCTTCAAATCGAAGATGCTACAGCTATGGATTCAGTCAAGGACCTATGGGGATTTGTTTTAGCTCATCATAGCACCAAGTTTCCCATGAAATCTGTCCCAAAAACTTTCCCAAAAAGGAGATAAAAAAATTCCACGAAAATAGCTCCGAAAATAGAGAAAAAGAGAAATTCGAGATTTAGGGAAGAAGGAAGATCTTGAGCACGAAAATACTTCTCATATCATAGAAACATGCTTAAAAGATCTATGGATACCAGCCTTGGAAGCCACCCTCTTCCTCCCACTATTTGGAAGAGAAAGAGATGTCTGTCACACACCCTCTCCTCTCCTATATTACATAAAGACCTCTCCTAGCGCTTAGAATGAAAACCTAACACAAGGCTAATAGGAAAGAGAGGCAGCTCTTCCACCAGCCCTACCTCTCCTTATATAGGCCTAGGGGTTGTCCTAAAGACCATCCTACCCCTCACCTACAATACATTGCCACCTACCACCAGGGGCATAACCGTCCAACTTTTTCCTCGTCGCCCGAACGCCATCGAGCTCTTCACAACTTTGCTTCGCCTCGATGCAAGCTCCGCAATGGTGCCACGTGCACCTCCAATCGCCGCCACCGGTTTTGAGGCCCAAACCGGGAAACCGCCTTGCACGTTTCGCAAAGCACGACTTCTTCATCTTGACGCGTGTCACCTCGTCTCGTGATCCTCCTTGTCGGCAAGTCTCTCCCACCTCCGGTCCATTGGAAGCCTCTAATTGCACCGACGCCCGATCACCTTTGACTTGGTTAACCCCACCGTCTTGATCACCACCCACGGTTTTGAGGCTCAACCGCGAAACCGTTCGTGCTTCTTGCCTCTCCACGTGTACGATGTGGATCACCCTTGACTTCACCCTACCTCCTGATCGTCCGTCCCCAAGTCTCCTACTTATGCCTGATCCTATCGCCGTTGACCGCCAAGTTGACTCCAGTGACCTACACATCATGAGACAAGCAAACACATCCTATCTCCTGCAAACTCTCCAACATCCTCACCAACTCCGGTTAGTCAAAACCATGACATGCATAATCTACTGCAATCCCCAGATTCCCAACATCCTCACCAACTCTGGTTAGTCAAAACCATGACATGCACAATCTACTGCAATCCCCAGATTCCCGCATTTCAACTCAAACACCAACTCAACCAATGTCAATTACTCATCACATATTGCAAACATGACACATATCCACATGGTTTCTCAATCTCCTCCTTGATGAGTACATTAACAACAGCAAATGCACAAAGATTAGAGATTGAAATGCAAAGCCGAATAAGCACATCCAAATGGCTCAAACCCAAAGAAAAGGTGAAAGAAAGCCATTTAGCATAAGAAGGATCACAAAAGCCAAGAGTTGGCAAAGAAAGCGATTTGAGACGCAAAGATGCTCATGGTATGCTCCCCCTCAACTTGTGGTAGTTGACATGTATGCAAAATTGGCCATTTTAAGTTTCTTAGCATTATTTGTGCACGACCCACAAATATCTCCCTATTAGGCACTATTTCTCCCGCTTTGGCAATGAACTCATCAAGGAGGCAAAAGAACAAACATGCAATGCATGAAGATGCAAACATAAGAAGCTTCAATAATTATGCAGACAGGCATTTAACTATGCTAATAAAAAAATATAGAGCCATGAAGTGTAAAAGCAATAGCTCACCATCATAAAAAGACCAAAAATAGATAGCAAGGCATAAACACCAAGAGCTATAGAAGCTAAGCAAAAAGATTGACTAGCTTAGATAGAATCAAATTTGCTCATCATTAGAAAAACTGCCACCACTTGTGTAAGTACTCCCATCCAAGGCAAAACAAGTATCAACTGAATCAAAAGAACCTAGCCAGTCTCCATCTCAACCAAGGCAACAAGCATTCGCAGAAAATGAGCTTTACAAATGCTCACATATGCAATAGAGACTCAATTGATCAAGTGTTTATTGTTTATCCTCATGTGTCCTCTTATCCATGCGGAGGGTCGCACGACTGGGTACTTCAAACACCCCAAGGCCTCAAGTCACAGTGTTTGGATTTAGCATTTTAGAATTATTTTGATCAAAGCACTTAGCAGATTTTTCATGATTTATTCACACGATAAAAGAGCATGCCTTTGCGGAAAAAGGAACACACGTTCCCACAATGTTCCATCATGAGCTAAGCATTTGCAAAGCCTTCCATTTCGCAAACACAAGTTGCCAAAGCCAAGACATCCTCTAGACTAGCCTCAACACAAGTTTTGACAGGGATAAAAGCAATTATACATATGGTGAGCAAGTCTTAACAAGATTAGTTCATAAGGTTCACAAGAAGCTCAGTTTACCTTTAAGATTAGCAAGTTGCTCAAAAGAGTCTATAACAAGCCATCTAGAAAATCTAAGCATGAGAGATTACTATCATATCCACACAACTTAGCTCAAGCTCAATCATAGCAGAGAGAAATGCAAGAAAGCATAAGAATCAAAGCTCATCTTCCAATGCGTATATTATATATGAGATGCAATGCATAAAAGGTAAGATACATATATACAAGAGAACACCAACTCCCCCTTAAATGATGCCATAAGGATGACAAACACCAAGCTCCGCCCGAAGAAAAGCAAATCTCGAAGCATCTAGGGGCTTGGTAAGGATATCAGCCAATTGGTTTTTGGTATCGATGTATTTGACCTTAACATCTCCCTTCTCAACATTATCTCTCAGGAAGTAGAATCTCACATTTATGTGTGTGACCTTACCATGTAGAACTGGGTTCTTGGCTAAGCATATGGCACTAGAGTTATCACACATGAGTGGAACACCCTTAAAGTTTAACCCACAGTCTCTCATGATGGACACAATCCATAGGATTTGTGAGCAGCAGCTAGGAGCTGCAACATACTCAGCCTCTATGGTGGATTGGGCTACACTCGACTGCTTACGAGAAGACCAACAGATCAAAGAAGTACCCAAGACACACTGCAAACCTTGAAAGCGACCACAAAGACACACTGCAAAGTGTATGTCAGGTCTTGTCACCGTTAGGTACAAGAGGGAGCCAATCATGCTCCTGTACTCCCTTTGGTCCACCGCTTCATAGTCTTCGTTAGGGTCAAGTGCCGTTGTTGTGGACATTGGTGTTGATAACGGCTTCACATTGACCATGTCAAACTTTTTCAGGAGATCCTTCGTGTACTTGGTTTGATGTATGAAGGTGCCTTGCTTGCACTGCTTGATTTGAAGTCCAAGAAAGAAAGTGAACTCACCCATCATCGATATCTAAAATTCACTTTCTATAGCTTCCTGAAATCTGGACACAAGAGTATGAGAGGAACCTTCAAAGATGATATCATCCACATAAATCTAAACCATTAGAAAGTCATTGCCATGCTTTAGAGTGAACAAGGTTTTGTCAACACACCCCAGACATACCCGCACTCTAGCAAGAAGGTCTTAAGCCTAGCATACCAATGCTCTAGGTGCTTGCTTTAGCCCGTACAAAGCCTTTTGAAGCTTGTACACACGGTTTGGGTATTTGTGGTGCTTAAAGCCGGGTAGTTGTCTCACATAAACCTCTTCTCTGTGAGACCATTTAGGAAAGCACTCTTGACATCCATTTGGTAGAGTCTAATGCCCTTAGAGGCAGAAAATACAAGTAAGATCCTAATGGTTTCTATGGGTGCAATAGGAGCAAAGGTTTCCCCATAGTCTAAGCCCTCCACTTGACTGAAACCCTGGGAAACAAGCCTAGCCTTGTTTCTAAACAAGCCTAGCCTTGTTTCTAACAACCTCACCATCTTCCCCATGCTTTTTTTCAAAAACCCACTTGGTTCCTATGACATTGACACCAACAGGAGGCTCTACTAGGGTCCACACTTTGTTTCTCTCAAAGTTTTCCAAGTCCTCATGCATGGCATTAACCCAATGTTCATCAGATAATACGTGTCCAACATCCCGAGGTTCAAATGTGGCAACAAAGAGAGAATTAGTAAAGCAGGCGAGATGTGCAGACCTTGACCTTGGTGTCCTCTGATAGAGATTACCGATCATCCGTTGAGGTGGATGTTGACACTGAATGTGGTGAGGAGCCTCTCTCTCAGAGCGTACCACCCCCTCAACCATAGCTGGACCCTCTGACAAGTAGCTGAAGTGGTGGAAGTAGCATGGTCATCCATCTGCTGAAGTGGTGTTAGTTTCTAAATTCAAAACTCTATAAGAATGACCATGAAGGGTGTAGCCAAGAAAGATGCCATCGGAAGATCTCGACTCAAACTTATCTAGATTGCCACGCTTGAGAATGAAGCACTTGCAATCAAAAGTGCGCAAATGAGAAACAGATGGCTTCCTCCCAAAGCGTAGCTCATAGGAAGTCACATTAAGAATTGAGCGCAAGAAAACCCGATTGAAAACATAGCAAGCAGTGCTAATGGCCTCAGCTCAGAACCGCCTCGGAGTTCTATGCTCATCGAGCATTGTCCGGGCCATTTTCACCAAGGTTTTGTTTTTTCTTTCAACCACACCATTCTGCTGAGGGACACAAGGTGCTGAAAACTGATGCTCAATACCATGCTCAAGGCAGAAAGCATCAAATGAGGAGTTTTTGAACTCGGTGCCATTATCACTGCAAATTGCTCGTAATGCACCAGGAAGTTCCTTGAACAACCTCAAAGCTAAACTCTGAAAGTGATGAAACACTTCATCCTTGCTCTCAAAAAAGTAAACCCAAGAGTAGCGAGAGTAGTCGTCAACAATCACAAGAACAAACCACTTCCCACCTGCCGAATGAACCCGAGAAGGACCAACAGTGTCCATATGAAGCAGCTCTCCAGGGCATTTAGTCATCACCAAATTGATTGGTGGATGAGAAGCGACAATCATTTTTCCATGACGACAAGGAGCACAAACCAAATCCTTATCAAATTTGAGCTTAGGCAATCCTCGGATCAATCCTAGGCCACTCAAGCGACAAAGCAAGTCAAAGGTCGTGTGACCTAGTTTCCTATGCCATTTCCAGAGCTCAGAAGAAGATTGAGAAAACAAGCACTTGTGAGAACTAGAAGAACCAACAAAATCAGCCTAAAAAACTTTCCCAATGCTAGAAATCCCACAAACCAAAGAGCCATTTGAATCAAGAACACAAGAAGCATTTTTCTTAAAACGCACTTCCAAACCAACATCAAGCAACTGAGAGACAGAGAGAAGATTTTACTTGAGAGTGAATTTTTCATTTACCTTTACCGTGCCTCTTGCCTTCACTCTCCCTCTCCTATCGTCCCCAAAGGTCACATACTCCCGGCGCTTCAAGGGAGTGAGGCTGGAGAACCACTTTGCATCTCCGGTCATGTGGCACGAACACCCGGAGTCCATCAACCATTTGTTCTCCAAGCCTCCACCTGTTGTCTACAAAGAACGAGAAGGAAAGATCAATGACTCAGTGCTGGGGTTAGAAAGAAAACTCTTGGGAAGCCAGCATCGAATCACATGACCTGCAGGGGTTATCATAGTTCTTTGCACATTACCAGTGGAACGTGTTGAACGAGTACCACGATGAGGAAAGCGTGGCCTGTCAAAGCGTCTCGACTCAAACCTGGGGTTGTGAGGATAGAAATCATCTATGTGAAAGCCAAATCCACGCGAGCGATGCTCACCATGATGGGGAAAACATGGGGCGCCAAAGCGCTGCAGAGCAAAGCCTCTGTTTCGTGAATCAAAGCCACATGAAGAATGACCCTGTCCATGATAGGCACGAGAAAAGAGCGAGGCTGAAAACCAACAAAATCATCATGATGCACATTCCTAGTTAACTCAGCTTGCATCCTCTCAATTCTCTTACGCCTATAACAATACTCATCCAAGTGATCCTTACGACCACAGAACATGCAAATGTAGACACTCTCATGTTTAGGCTTAGCTTGCATAGTGGGTTTGGGTTTTGGCTTCTCGGCTTGCTTTGGGTTGAAGGAAGGATTGGGGTTAGGTGGGTAGTATGTGTCAGTGGGTTTGATGGACTGTTCCTCATCCTTGTAGCTAGAGCTAGGCACAAACTTACCCACATTCTCACTCTCCTTGTCACACCTCTCAAATCCCAAGCCCAAATTGTAGGTTGACCTACTGGCACTTTCTTTGACTCTTACCAAGTCACTCTCAATCTTCTCCTCACTCACTAGGGTTCTTTAGAGATGAGAAATGAGATAGTCATTTTCTTGGGTTAGGATTTTGTTTTTCTCTCTAGTGATTGCAATCTTATCCTTAAGAGAGCCACACACTACACATGATGGTGGAAGAACTTTCGAGCGAGTCTCATATAGCAACTTGGACTCGAGCTCTTTGACTTTGAGGGTTTGAGCTTCCAACTCATTAGTGAGCTTGGGGCACTTCTGACATGCACCCAAAAGAGTTGGTCTAGCTTTCAATTCATCAAGCTCTTTAAGGGCACTCTCAAGTTGACTAGCAACTTGAGCATGCACACTTTCCTTCTATGCAAGATCATTCATCACAACTTGACAAGACTCACACTCAACAGCAATGTCATCTTTTGCCAGCTTAGACCTAATCGAAGTGATTCATACTCAGCACTCTCCAACTTAGACTTAAGCTCTCTTTCTCAAGTACAGTGCTATGAAGCTTATCATCTTGCATGAGCAAAATATCGCGCAAATGATCAAGTTCAGAGGAGAGCTCATCAAGAGTGGGAGGTACCTTGCTTGTGTCGGAGTCGAAGCTAGAGTCAGTGTCATGGTCGTTCTTTGCCATGAAGCAAAGCCCGGTGAAGTCATCCTTCCTCTTGACTCGTGGCTTCTCAACCTCCTCCTCCGAGCTTGTAAGGCCTTCGCTTGATGTGAGGTCGACATCGCTCAAGGCGGCAACGCAGGCGCGTGCAATAGCCTTGGCGAACTTCTTGGATTTCTTGCCTTTCTTGTAGAAGCGGTTCTTCATCTGCCTTAAATCTTCAGTGTTGTTGTCGGGGTACCCAGCCCTCTTCTTCTTCTTGGGGCAGTCAACGATGAAGTGTCCAGGGTCACCACACTCGAAGCAGGTTCTTGAACCACTTCTTCTTCTCTCCTTTCGGTTGTTGTAGAACTTCCTGAACTTCCTTGTGAGCAAGGACAGCTCCTCATCAGGAATGCACTCCATCTGTTCATCAGAAGCTGCAACAAGAGAAGACAAAGCAAACTCCAAATAAGACTTGTCAAGTGAGGGGTTAGTTCCATAAGAAGCACCACTGTGACTACCCTTCTGAGAGCTAGAAAGCAAAGCTATGCTGAAAGCAAGATTAGCAAGATTAGGATGAGACTTCCTATACAGTTCATGAGATTTTAGCTTGCTATAAAGCTACTCACAGTCCAGGGTATTGAAATCAGAAGTTTCTTCTAGTGCAGCAATCTTAACCCCAAAAGCATTTTCATCAAGTGAATACAACAATTGCTTAGCTCTATCATTATCACTGTACACAAGGTTACCACAAGCCCGCAAGTTGCACACAATGGCCTCAAACCTATGAAAAGTGTTATCTAGTGACTCGCCAGGTTTTTGTGCAAAGGTTTGGTACTGTCTATTGTAAGAATACTTACGCACAGACTTGACTTGATCGGTACCCTCATGGTACGTGCAAAGCTTTGCCCAAATGGCATGTGCAGTATCAATATGAGCAACACGGTCATGTTCATTCCTACCTAGAGCAGAAAGCATGATATTGACATCTTTGGAGTTGTTTTCATACCTGGTTAACTCACCTACTGGCGCGGTGTTGAGGTCGTTCGATATGGCATAGTCCACCTCCACGATCTCCCAAATTGCACGTCCTTGGCTTAACAGATTAGCCTTGGTCCGTGACTTCCAGTAGGGAAAGTCCTCTCCATCGAACATCCAAAGCTTGACCACACGCTTCTCTATGTCGCCTTCGGATCACAAAGCCAATGAAGGTCAACTAGTGATCAAACCGACTCTGATACCAATTGAAGGACCGAGAAGGCGACCAGAGAGGGGGGGGGGGGGGGGGGTGAATGGGAGCCAATAAAAATTCTTCACAAGAACTTGGCCTATGTCCCAATTACAACCCAAGCCAACCTCTAACCCGATCACCAAGGCTACACACACCAACTTGTGATGTGCTAACCCTAGGAGTAATCAACTACAGCAGAGAAACACAGCGAAAACAAAAGGGAATAGCAAAGACTTGAATTAGTCAAAGAGGCGCACACAAGTCACCATACTGAACTACCATCAACAGTGCCGATCACAGCCATCGGTAGTACCGGTAAAGCCTATTGGCAGTGCCGGTGAGGGATTCTCAAACGCAGTAAACAGAGAGCATCGACAGTGCCGGTCTGGCCATCAGCAGTGCTGGTGCCGGTCGACCCCGACAGAACAGAAAAAGGTTTCGGGATTAGGCAAAAACTTGACCAAAACCTAATCAAACGAACTCCAAATGATGCGATTTTTGGATCATTGAATCCTCAACACATCATGACCCTAATCTTAGAAGATCCACTCAATTGGCTCAAGTAATGATCATGAATTTCAGATCTTGTGCGAAGAACATCAAAAAGAGAAAACTTGAGAAATCCTTCAAATCGAAGATGCAAGAGCTATTAATTCAGTCAAGGACCTATGAGGATTTGTTCTAGCTCATCATAGCACCAAGTTTCCCATGAAATCTGTCAAAAAAACTTGCCCAAAAAGGAGATCGAAAATTTCCACAAAAATAGCTCCAAAAATAGAGAAAAAGACAAATTCGGAATTTAGGGAAAAAGGAAGATCTTGAGCACGAAAATACTTCTCATATCATAGAAACATGTTTACAAGATCCATGAATACAAGGCTAGGAAGCCACCCTCTTCCTCCCACTATTTGGAAGAGAAAGAGATGCCTCTCACACACCCTCTGCTCTCCTCTATTACATGAAGACCTCTTCTTGCACTTAGAATGAAAACCTAATACAAGGCTAATAGGAAAGAGAGGCAGCTCTTCCACCAGCCCTACCTCTCCTTATATAGGCCTAGGGGTTGTCCTAAAGACCATCCTACCCCTCACCGACAATACACTGCCACCTACCACCAGGGGCATAACCGTCCAACTTTTTTCTCGTCGCCCGAACGCCATCGAGCCCTTTACAACTTTACTTCGCCTTGACGCAAGCTCTGTGATGGTGCCACGTGCACCTCCAGTCTGCAACCGGTTTCGAGGCCTAAACCGGGAAACTGCCTTGCACGCTTCTCAAAGTGTGACTTCTTCATCTTGACGCGTGTCACCTCGTCCCGTGATCCTCCTTGTCGGCAAGTCTCTCCCACCTCCGGTCCATTGGAAGCCTCTAATTGCACCGACGCCCGATCACCTTTGACTTGGTTAACCCCACCGTCTTGATCACCACCCACGGTTTTGAGGCTCAACCGCGAAACCGTCCGTACTTCTTACCTCTCCACGTGTACGGTGTGGATCACCCTTGACTTCACCCGGCCTCCTGATCGTCCGGCCGCAAGTCTCCTACTTGTGCCTAATCCTCTCGTCGTTGACCGCCAAGTTGATTCCAGTGACCTACACATCATGAGACAAGAAAACACATTTCCTATCTTCTGCAAAGTCTCCAACATCCTCACCAACTCTGGTTAGTCAAAACCATGACATGCAAAACCTCATGCAATCCCCAAATTCCCGCATTTCAACTCAAACACCAACTCAACTTATGTCAATTACTCATCACATATTCCAAACCATGGCACATATCCAAATGGTTTCTCACAGATAATTATTCAATCCCACACTTGCAAGATGGTTGTTTTACTCCCAAAAAGAAGAAAAGAGAAATGGACTCAAGTGCTTCAAGTGTACATTTTTTCTAATTGGGTCATAGGTTCGCCGCACTATCAAGGGGGCTAAACCAATCTTGCTATGAAGGAAAATTATGTGCTTAAGCTAACCACAAATCTTTGAGAGAAGTTTAGCCAACCAAAAGCCAAAAAGAACCAATCAGTTATGAGCCTAACAGAGAGCAATGGAAGTTCTGTGAGTCCCCTCACGGAAGTTCCGTCAGTGCCCAGCTTCAAAATCCAGCAAACCCGAGAGCTACGGAAGTTTCGTGGCCTCTGCCACGGAAGTTCCATCTTTCCCTGCTTTCTCTTTGTCGCAAACCCGAGAGCGATGGAAGTTCCATGGTGACCAGCACGGAAGTTCTATCGTCTCTAGCTCAGCTGATATCCTCCCGCTCAACGGTTCTTTTTGAACTGACGCAAGTTCCGTGGAGAACCACAAAAGTTTCATCAGACCCAGAAAAGCTGAGTAACGGCTAGTTTCTGAGAGATCTCTATAAATAGCCTCCCCTTTCCCCCATGGGAAGAGTTGGACTCATTGACATTTCATTCCCATTTCAAATAGAGCTCTCATTTCTCACACTCCCACTTAATCTTGCCATCCCAAGCAAAGTGAGAGGAATACCAACCATAAAAAGATTGAATCCATCCAGTCAAAAGCTTGAGCACCTCTTTCCCTCCCCATCAAGATTCGTTTTGCTTGTTACTCTTGGAGACTTGGTCTCATAGATGGCTAGGCGTCGCCGTTGATCTCCCAACGTGTTGTGGTGAGACGGGGACGTTTGTGAAGGTGTGATTCACCTCCGGAGAAAAAGAATCAAGTGGAGAAAGAAATCCAAGCATGATCTTTGTGACTGCTTGGCGGGGAAACGGGTTGAGAGAGACCCGAGCACTTTGTGTGGCTCCTCGACGAGGACGTAGGGACTACTTAGTGTGGTTGCCAAACCTTGGGTTAAATCCTTGTGTCTCTCTTTACTTTCCTGCTTTTATTATTATGCTTGTGCATTTCTTTTATATTATTGTGCTCGATTTATGTTGTGTTGTGCCATAAGCCATCTAGCGAAGAGCTCTAGTCACTCATTGCCTTAGCTTCACTTCTATCAAGTATTGTATCTCTAACTCTTTAGTTATCTGTATTTCTATAAGTTGTAGAGAAGGAATTGGTGAGGTTCTGTCATTTGACAGAACTTCCGTGGTGACGGAAGTTCCATCATTCCTGACGGAAGTTCCGTTGTTGATTGATCATAGCTTTGTGCTTTTTTAGGTTTAATTTTTCAGATTGACTATTCACCCCCCCCTCTAGGCAACTTTCAATTGGTATCAGAGCCATAATCTTCTACAAGGCTTAAAAGCTTGAAGGTTAAAGAATGTCGAAGTCAGGGGAAGGCGACAAGCCTGAAGATTTTGCATCAGCAAGCAAAGGAGGTGATTTGCACATGGCCATGCCATTCAACTATGCTAATGTGGCGAACATTCATGGTAGTGGAAGTGGAAGATTGCCTTATTTCGATGGCAAATATTTTAGTTGGTACAAGCATCGGATGAAGATGTACTTGATGCCATTCAACTATGCTTGAAGGATATACTTTGGAGAATGAAGAAAATCCCACAACGGTGGATCAGCTTAATATACATCATAATGCTCAAGCGGTATCGGCCATTCTCTTATCCTTGAACCCCAAGGAATACTCAAGAGTCTACAAAATTGAGAATGCCCACAAAATTTGGAAGAAACTCATATGTGCTCATGAAGGAGTAGATGTGGTGAAGAAGTCAAGACTTTAAGTGCTCAAGAATCAATTCAACTTCTTCGTCATGAACAAGGGAGAAGAGCCTCAACAAACACATTATAGGCTCATGGATATTGTCAATAAAAGAAGATCCTATGGAGACAATATCAAAGATGAAGAAGTCAACTAAAAGCTTCTCATGGCTCTTAGAATGTGGAACTCAACCCTATGCACCATCATTGAAGAAAAGGATGGGTTTGAGAGTTTCACAATCGATGAAGTGATTGGAAGAATCAATGCCCACAAGAGTCATGATGATGAGGGCAAAAGAGTGAATGTGCTCATTGGTGATGAGAGCTCAAGCAAGAAGGATATAGCTCTCAAAGCAAATGATGATGAAGATGATGACAATGATGACGAAGAAGAAGACAATGAAGAGTTTGCCTTATTTTTCAAAACGTTTGGCAAATACAAGATCAAGAATGGCTTCACCAAGAGAAGTTTTGATAAGGAAAAAGCTAGAAGAACAAATAAAAGATGCTATGAATGTCATGAACAAGGACACATGATTGTCGATTGTCCAAGGCTAAATGGCAAGGGCAAGAAGAATGAAAAGTACAACAACAAGAACAAGCTCAACAAGAAGCCATACAATAAGGGGCAAGCTCACATTGGCCAAGAGTATATCTCCGATGATGATGATGAGGGTGGCATTGCCAACATTGCCATTGTTCTACCTCCGGCCAAGAAGTCACTCTTCAACAACCTCACCGATGATGAGGATGATGCTCCCCGGTGCTTCATGGCCAAGGAAAGCAAGGTATCTCCTTGTTCCGATTTCAATCCCTCTTATTGTAGTGATGAAGAGGAGGACTTGGTCCCCTCTATGCAAGAAATGATAAAAATGCTAGGTAAGCTTAATGAGGAGATTGAGGATCAAGAAAGAATCCTCCAAAGGCAAGAGAAGCTACTCATTGAAGAAAAAAGAAAAGAACCTTGAGCTCACAAAGCAACTTGAGCAAGAAAGGGAAAAGAACAAGAGCTTGACTAATGATCTTGGCAAGGTCAAAGAGTCAAGTGATTTACGCACCTCAACCAACAAGAAGCTTCAAGAGAGGTGTAGCTCATTGATAGAGGAGAACAAGGCTCTTGTGAAATCAAACGAGGATCTCAAGTTGAGCTCACGGTCTTTGTTGAAGAAATTGGAATCTTAGCAAGCTTCAACAAGCAAAGGTTGTTGAAGGTGCCACAATATTAATGTTGAGATGATTGCTAAGCAAGATGCAATCATCGAAAAGTTATCCAACCAAGTCAAGGAACTTGAGAAGAAGGCTCAAATAGAAATCACAAGAAAGATTGTTGGTGAGCCAAGAGCCTCTCATGACAAGAGAGGATTAGGGTACACAAGAATGCACATAAGAAGGGCTACAACAAGAGACCCAACTTTGTACCTGAAGGCAAGGGAAAGCAAGTAGCACAAGAGAAGACAATCAAGCCAAAGAATGCTTCCCAAGTCAACAAGAACAATAAGACCTCTACCATATCCTTTTATGATTTGATGCCTCTTATGTACTAACCCGTAATGCTTATGGTAGAGTGGTTGCAAAGTCTGTTGGGCCACTTGACGCAAGGTGGAAGCCTTATGTGTGGGTGCCCAAAGTACTTGTATCTAGTGTTAAGGGACCCAAACCAACTTGGGTGCCTAAAACACATGCTTGATGTTCTTTGTAGGAATACTCCTCCGGAGGTGCAACATGGGTGCTTGATTGTGGGTGCTCAAATCATACGATCGGAGAGAGATCAATGTTCTCCACACTTGATCATGACAATCTACCAAGTGGAGGCATATCATTTAGAAATGACAACAACAGAAAGGTAATTGGTCGTGGTCGGATTGCCATCACCCATGACCTTCCAATTGGTAGTGCTTATCTTGTAAATGGTCTAGGATAGAACTTGATGTCCGTTTCACAACTTTGTGAGATAGGCTATAGTTGTCTCTTTGACAATGATGGTGTGACCGTTTTTAGGAAGAAGGATTCCTCAATAGCTTTCAAAGGGTATTTAGAGGACAAGATCTATCTTGTTGATTTTACCAACAAAGAGGGATCTAACCTAAATGCTTGCTTGGTTGCTAAAACCACGTTGGGTTGGCTATGGCATCACCAGCTAACTCATGTTGGGATGAGGAACCTTTCCAAACTCCTAAAAGGTGGTCACGTTGTCGGACTAAAGGATGTTGCTTTTGAGAAGGACAAAATATGTAGCGCATGTCAAGCCGGAAAGCAAGTTAGAGCGGCACATCCATCCAAGACAATGATGACAACGACTAGACCGTTGGAGATGCTACACATGGACCTATTTGGACCGGTCACCTAATGATGAGGACATCACCCTTATGGATACACCCAGCACTCCGCCAACCAAAATGCAAGTTCATGCGCGACAACTGAATTTACGGGTGAGCTTGTTCCTAATGATTCCTATGTGATTTTGAGAATAGATTGCTATCTAATGAATTAATTATTGTTAGAAACCATGGAGATGATGATGAGATATCTGGGAAGGTGATTGAAGACATGATGGGCCAGCAAGGACATCCAAGCCAAGGTGGAGGCCCAATCAAAACCGACTTCGAGTCTGTTTCGGAGCCCAGGACCAGTCTGCACTAAAACGGACGCCCAGGACGCATACGGACTCGGATTTGGACGTTCTATATATGCCTGTAAAGATAACAAAAAGACCATTCCAACCCAACTGGTCCCATATCAAAATTCGTCTCGAGCCGTCGGCAATAGCCGAAACAATTCGACTTGCAGAATCTGTCCTGGTGCTGTGACACCGTAATCGGTCTTTGAGCCATGTATCGAGTTGAGCCCACTTAGGGCTGCGTTCAGGGGGTCTTGCACGACCCTAGGGTCCTCATATACAGCCGCCGCCTCTTCATTAGGGTTTGGGTTTTGCTTAGATCAATCCTGTTCATAAACAGTTTTGCCGTTCATCGGTTTGTGAGACCCCAACTTCGAGAGTTTAATCATACATCTGCAATTGTGTTGCATTCTTCGTTGTTCTTGCTTGTGTTCTTGATTCGCATATCCTTCTCGGCAAGGTCAATCATCTTTGGACGGTTGATAACCAGAGGAGACGTCGTGCTGCGATTGCAGGATTTAGAACGTGCTGTTCTGAAGCCGGATCGATTTGTGTGTCGCCTCCGACCAAATCAACTTACCAAGAACCTTTCGGAAGATCGGGAACCCTTGTCCACATCAAGTCGTATCAGAGGTTCAGGTACACTGTTAGGTTCGTCCTTATCCTCGTTATTTTGTTCAATCATAGAGTCCAGAAAATTGCCCTACAAAAATATTTGTTTGTCGTGTTTCCGCTGTCCTACACCCCCTTGTGCCTTGCAAGTTTCAGTTTAGTTTGTTTCTCTGAATTTTAGTCCCTATAAAGTCATTGTGTTGCTGGTCTAGTGCTTGTTCTTTGGTCTTGTTTGAGTCGTGCATATCCTTGTCATAGACAAACAAGAGAAAAAATCAGTGTTGCACATGTTGAGATAATAGTATTGCTGGAATTGTGTGCACTAAATATTTCTTTAACATCTAGCTTTCTACTTTCGTGTGCAAAAGAAAATTAGAGTGCTCTGCTGCTGTCTCATTGTGATCAAAAGCCAACCAATTAGTGCTTGATCTTGTTATAGAAGTTTGTTTTAGTTGTGCTATTATAAGAATCCTTTTGCTGCACTTGTAGTAAGAAAAAAAATATATTCTGGGGTTCCATTGGTTGTAAAACTTGTAATACCTTGCTGCAGTTCTGATTCTCAAGAAAAGAAAAGAAAAAGGCAAAAGTGCACAAGAGAAAAAGCCGCAAAAAAAAAAGAAGTAGAAAAAAGAAAAGATACAAATTCAGAATTGCTTGAATCCTTTGTGTCCTTTGTTGAGTCATTTGCTTGCTTGCTTGAACTAGGTCCGAGACAAGTTTAGGCCGGTGACATAGACTAGCTTGGGACTATTATTCAGTTTTGCAACTTCTGAATTGAACTTTTGCTAATCCTTGCTACCTAATATTGTCTATCCAAGCTCTATATATTTCCTTCTGAACAGGCACAAATTTTTTTGACTCTCGCAATCATCAGTTCACACTCTCCAAGGTATCCTTTGCTTGTTATAATTAAGAACTTTGTAAGAGCTTGATAAGATGCTTCCCTCTGCTTGTTGAGAGTTTACACTGTGATCACATAGTAGTGATAGGAAAATATACTTCCGTGTGTTTCCTTGTTTGCTACTAACAATGACAGGTTACGCTACTCATGGTGATGGTTCAACGTCGTCTAATGAGAACAATATGAGTGATGTAGTACAAAGAGTGCTCAGTCCTCAAATGGAGAAGGTAGAGCAAAATCAATTGAACAATTTATTTCAGACTCATTTTGTTGTCAAGGATCGACGTTGTCGTGTTATCATTGATGGAGAGAGTAGCCGCAACATCGTAAGTTTAGAATTAGTAGAGAAGCTTGGATTGACAACACAGCCACACCCATGTCCGTACTACATCCAATGGGTAAATTCTTTTGGTAAGATAAAGGTAGATAAAATTGCACGCATTGAATTTTTTATTGGTTCTTATAAGGATAGTGCAGAATTTGATATAGTACCTATGCAAGCATGTCATTTGTTATTGAGTAAACCTTGGATTATTACAAATAATGCTTCGCACAATGCTATTATAAATAGCTACTCGTTTAAATACAATGATAGAAGAGTTACTCTTAAACCTATGACCACTGCTGAAATTTTAGAAGAGGATCAACAAAGGCTTGAAAGGAGAAAGAATGGACCGTTTAGGAAAGAATGGACTGTTTCAAATGTTGCAACACTTACATCAAAATCTGAATTAGATGATGAACATATTTCCTTGCCTCTTGTTGCAACTAATACATTTTAGGTTCTACACAAAGAAGAGGATAATGAGAAAGATGAAGAACATGTTGTTGCTTCAGGTAAGAGCTTTCTTGATGTGATGAATTGTTCCAACAATCTTGTTGTATTGGAACCTTGTCTTGATTTGCCTTTGCCACAAGTTGATTTATCTACTGATCCTTATGATAAAGAGGAGTTGTGTGCCACTGCTTCACTTATACCTTTGCCACAACAAATGAATAAGCTTGATGTTTTTGCTTATGATTCACCTACTAGTGCTGAAATAAAATATTTGATTTTAATAACATGTAAAAAGGATGAGCAGAAATTATTGTCCTCTCTAAATACTTTGGGTTATATTGAATTTGATGTTCTTTGTGATCTAAATACCGTGGAGAAGCAAATCTTTTCTCAAACTGAATTGCCTTTACTAACAAGAAACGAATTTTATGCTATAGAAAACTATGATCATAGAGGTGTATTTATGGTGCATAAAGTTTATATTTGCTCAAACATGAATACTCCTTGTGTTGTACAACCAAATGATGAACTAGAAAACTGCAATAACAATTACCATGTCATGTCATGTTTTTCTAGTGTTTTTAAGATCACACATTTTCTATCTTGTCATAAGAGGGAGAATGATGTTTATATTGCTGAGCACGTTTTCATAGAGGTCATTAATTTGCATGGCATGCATTCTATTATAGTTTTACATTGTGATGATAAATTTTATAATGCATATAAATATGAGTTGTATCCCAAGTTTGGGAATAGTTCCACAATTAATATTTCAGATTTGAGACCATACATGGGAGAAAGAGATGAGCTCGAGTCGAGGAGGACTCTAATTCAAAAGGGGGAGAATGATGAGGACATCACCCTTATGGATACACCCAGCACTCCGCCAACCAAAATGCAAGTTCATGCGCGACAACTGAATTTATGGGTGAGCTTGTTCCTAATGATTCCTTTATGTGATTTGAGAATAGATTGCTACCTAATGAATTAATTATTGTTAGAAACCATGGAGATGATGATGAGATAGCTGGGGAGGTGATTGGAGACGTGATGGGCCAGCAAGGACGTCCAAGCCAAGGTGGAGGCCCAATCAAAATCGACTTCGAGTCTGTTTTGGAGCCCAGGACCAGTCTGCACTAAAACGGACGCCCAGGACGCATACGGACTCGGATTTGGACGTTCTATATATGCCTGGAAAGATAACGAAAAGACCTTTCCAACCCAATGGATCCCATATCAAAATTCGTCTCGAGCCGCCAGCAATAGCCGAAACAATTCGACTTGCAGAATCTGTCCTGGTGCTGCGACACCGTAATCGGTCTTTGGGCCATGTATCGAGTTGAGCCCACTTAGGGTTGTGTCCAGGGGGTCTTGCACGACCCTAGGGTCCTCATATACAGCCGCTGCCTCTTCATTAAGGTTTGGGTTTTGCTTAGATCAATTCTGTTCATAAATAGTTTTACCGTTCATCGGTTTGTGAGACCCCAACTTTGAGAGTTTAATCATACATCTACAATTGTGTTGCATTCTTCGTTGTTCTTGCTTGTGTTCTTGATTCGCAGGCAAGGATTAGCCTTCTCGGTGAGGTCAATCGTCTTTGGACGGTTAATAACCAGAGGAGACGTCGTGCTGCGATTGCGGGGTTTAGAACGTGCTGTTCTGAAGCCGGATCGATTTGTGTGTCGCCTCCGACCAAATCAACTTACCAAGAACCTTTTGGAAGATCGGGAACCCTTGTTCACATCACCTACATAAGCATTGGTGGTAACAAGTATGGCCTTGTAATTGTTGATGATTATTCCCGTTTCACTTGGGTATTCTTTTTGAAGGACAAAAGTGAAACGCAAGGAATCCTAAAGAGGTTTTTAAGGAGAGCCCATAATGAGTATGAAGTGAAGATCAAGAAGATAAGGAGTGACAATGGAACCGAGTTCAAAAACACACAAGTTGAAGAATACCTTGATGAAGAAGGAATCAAACATGAATTCTCGGCTCCATACACTCCACAACAAAATAGAGTAGCTAAAAGGAAGAACCGTACACTCATAGAAATGGAAAGAACAATGCTTGATGAGTACAAGACACCGGACACCTTTTGGGCCGAAGCCATCAACACCGCGTGCCATGCAACAAATAGATTATATCTTCACAAGATTTTGAAGAAAACACCTTATGAGCTTCTCACCGGTAACCTTCCCAATGTCTCATATTTTTGGGTTTTTGGCAGAAAATGCTTTATTCTTAACAAAAAACCAAAATCCTCTAAGTTTGCTCCCAAGACTCATGAAGGTTTCCTCTTTGGTTATGGAACAAATGTCTATGCATATCATGTCTTTAACAAAGACACCGGAGTTGTTGAAATAACCCGGGATGTGCAATTTGATGAATCTAATGGCTCTCAAGAAGAGCAAGTTAATCCAAGTGATGTAGATGATAAGGCTACTTGTGATGCAATAAGGAACATGGCAATAGGTGAGATAAGACCACAAGACCCAAACACAAGTCGAGATGAACCATATTCTTCAAGACAAGATGACTCGTCTCCATAAGAGCCACAAGATGAACAAGATCAAGGTGGTAGCCAATATCATGGTGATGATCATGGTCAAGGCGACTACCAAGATCAAACTCAAGATGGTGGGGATAGAGACACTCAAGATGTCAACAATCAAGAAGAAGAAGAAGAAGATGCATCTAGGCAAATTCACCCACGAGTCCGACAAAGCATTCAAAAGGATCACCCTGTTGACAACATTCTTGGTGATATCCAAAAAGGAATAACTACTAGATCCCGAATGGCTATGTTTTGTCGTCATTACTCGTTTGTTTCCTCTATGGAACCACTTAGGGTGGAACAAGCACTCCAAGACTCGGATTGAGTCATGGCCATGTAAGAAGAATTGAACAACTTCAAAAAAAACAAGGTGTGGTCATTGGTGGAAAGACCCATGCAAAACGTTGTAGGTACAAAATGGGTGTTCCGCAACAAGCAAGATGAATATGGTGTGGTGGTGAGAAACAAAGCAAGACTTGTTGCTAAAGGCTACTCACAAGTTGAAGGTTTGGACTTTGGTGAAACTTATGCACCAGTAGCTAGGCATGAGTCAATTCGTATTTTACTTGCCTATGCTACTCACCATGGTTTTAATCTTTTTCAAATGGACGTGAAAAGTGCATTTCAAAATGGCCCTATTCAAGAGGAGGTGTATGTACAACAACCTCCGAGATTTGAAGACCCAAAGAAGCCAAACCATGTCTACAAGCTTCACAAAGCTCTCTACGGCCTCAAGCAAGCTCCACGAGCTTGGTATGAACGCCTCAAGGGATACTTGATCAACAAAGGCTTCACAATTGGCAAGGCCGATCCTACTCTCTTCACAAGAAAAGTTGATAATGATTTATTTGTGTGCCAAATATATGTTGATGACATTATATTTGGTTCTACTAATCAATCTTTTTGTGATGATTTCGCCAAGATTATGACTAGGAAATTTAAGATGTCCATGATGGGGGAGTTGAAGTTCTTTCTAGGTTTTCAAGTCAAGCAACTTGAAGAAGGAACATTTATAAGTCAAACCAAGTACACTCAAGACATACTCTAGAAGTTCGACATGGTGCACGCAAAGCCTAACAAGATTCCCATGAAGACAAATGGACACCTTGGACTAGATGTAAACGACAAGTCCGTGGATCAAAAGGTATATCGATCCATGATTGGCTCCTTGCTTTATCTTTATGCATCTAGGCCCGATATCATGCTTAGTGTGTGCATGTGTGCAAGGTTCCAAGTGGCTCTAAAGGAAAGTCACTTAGTGGTTGTCAAAAGAATCTTGAGGTATTTAGTTCACACACCAAACCTAGGATTGTGGTATCCAAAGGGCTCCAAGTTCAAGTTAGTCGGTTATTCCGATGCTGACTATGCCGGATGTAAGGTTGATTGGAAAAGCACCTCTGGAACTTGCCAATTCTTGGGTAGGTCCCTTGTGTCATAGTCATCCAAGAAACAAAATTCCGTTGCCCTATCTACGGTCGAAGTAGAGTATGTTGCAGCCGGGAGTTGTTGTGCTCAACTACTTTGGATGCGACAAAGTCTAAAGGACTTTGGATACAATATGACCAAAGTTCCCCTCCTATGTGATAATGAGAGGGCCATCATGATTACATATAGATATCCGACACCACTTCTTGAGAGATCATTCCATCAAGGGGGATATTGAGATTAGCTATATGAGAACAGATAAACAATTAGCCGATATATTTACCAAATCCCTAGATAAGAAGCGGTTTTGTGAACTGAATGTCTTAGATTCATCCAATGTGGAGTAGAACCTTGTGCATTGCTTGATGTGTTATTGCTTGTGCAAAAGAACTTGAAACCAAAATTCTTCAAAATTAATTTATGTCTTTGATTTCAAAAACAAATGATGATTTTGATCAATAGATCATATTGTTGGAACTTGTGGATATAGCTTGGAATGTTTGATTGTAACTATTCATAAGTTTGGAACAAGTATATCTCTTTATATATATTTAACTTGTCCAAAATTTCATTAGTTAATACGGGCAGTTTTTGTTCTAGACAGAGAACGATGGAACTTCCATCACTCAATGATGGAACTTCCACCATCCTTCGTCAAAGGAGCCTGAGGGTCACAGAAGTTCTGTGATAACTTCCGTGAAATTCAAACCGTTTTTGCTCTAGACCCGAGAGCGGCGGAACTTCCATCACCCAATGACGGAACTTCCATCACTCTCAGGTTAAGTGGCCCAAAGCCCTCGTCTTCTCTATTCAAGCGGCCATTTCCTCTTTTCTTCTTCTCCTCCCTCTCCTCAAACCCTAAGCGGCGATTTTCAGCGATTTGGAGATTCAACCGGCGAAGTCGATCAAAAAGGTGGAGATTTGGCTCCTTCCCCACGGAAGTTCCATGATCTCCATCAACTTTTCCTCTTCTTTGCCCTAGGTATGAGATTTGACCCTAAATCTTGCTCTTTAGGTCAAATGTTCAAATATCTTCAATTCCTTTGCATAGAGTGGTTACCCTATGACTAGTCTATCATTCGTTTGAGGCATTTTGATTTCAACGGTAGGATCTAGGAGTTAGGTCAATTTTGGTGCAAACTGCAACTAACGGAAGTTTTGTTAGAACTTTTGTCATGACAGAACTTCTATGGTCTGTCACGGAACTTCCGTCACCTGCAGTTCAGTGCACTAAAATTTTCCTACTTCTTGACTCTTGCTTGTGACTCATACCTAATCCATTGAATCTTCTCCCTATTCCCTGGCAGTTAAAAATGGTGAGGATGAGTTTGCCTCTAATACTCAAGAGGAGTCCAGTGGGGAGGAAAATGAGGATCAAAGTCATTCCTCCTCTCCAAGTGAGGAGATTGTGCCCCCATAGAAGAAGCGGAAAGCCATTGCTAAGATATGCCAAGGGTCAAGTGGGGCTGCTCAAACCGTGCATGTTGATCAGGGAGGATCTCTTCCTCCTAGGCGAGCCCAAGATAAAGGAAAGAAACCAACTAAGGAAAGGGGCTCTCGCTCACGCAAGAGCACAAGAGATGAGTCACTAAACATTGTGAGGGACCTTCGAGTTAGTGCTCTGGAGTACCCCCCCCCCCCAGATTATGTTGTCAAAGACTACAAGAAGGATGCCGAGGCACTCAGTGAGGGACGGAAGCAAAATCACTACATCTTGTCTGACAAGGAGGCTAGTGACCACCGGTTTCTCACTTGGTTTCAGCAGGACTACTACATGTCCATGCTTATTGAGAAGAACAAGAAAAACAGGCTAGCAACTCATTAGTGGATTGATTGGAAGTACATGGAGGACAAGGACAAGGACAATGCCACCTTCAATGAAATCATTGCGGCATGCAAGTACAGGAAGGTGTATAATCTCATGGCTTCAACTATGACTGGAATGAAGAGGTCATCTATCAGTTCTATTCCACTCTCTACATTGATGACAAGGGATACTTCTATTGGATGACTCAAGGAGTGCAGTATGTGGTGTCCCCCTCATAGCTAGCCACTTATTTTCTTCTAGATGATGAAGATGTGAACAGAGAAAAGATCACTAATGAGCCAGTCTTGAGGGACACTGATTTGGCTTTCATGTATGAGGATCCATCCCTAGTATATCGTGGCACAACCAATGGGATGCACAACTTCTATTTCACTCTCAACAGGATGCTCAGGGTGACCATTGCTCCTAAGGCAGGGTATGCTACTTCCATTGTTGAGCACTCAAGGAACATTCTTGCTAGGTTTAGAGATGGAGCTGCCCCTTTTAGTGTAATGGACTTCATTGTTCAGGAGATCTATACTTCATCTCTAGATACTAGGAGAGTTCTTCCTTTTCCTCCCTACCTCATGAGGATGATTGAGTCAGAGACCGGGTTAGTGTTTGAGAAAGAATGCAAACACCAGCCCCTAAAGCACCGAGTGTAAAGTGCCCACCGTCCTCTTTGTGGCTCTCTTGCAGCTCCAACCACCAGCCGATCAGCTGCTGCTAGAGCCTCTGCTCTAGGCACTTCTTCCAGGCCAGCTTCTCCTCCTCCTCCAGAGCAACCTCGTCATCCGTCCTCTCCTATTGTATCCCTCCTTAACAGCATTTTCACTGCTTGTTGTTTCAATGCTAAGGAGAATTGGGAGAACAAGAGGAGAATCAAGAAGCAAGTGAGACGCTACAAGAGGGACCAAAGGGCCCAAGGCCATGAGGTGTCTCCTGATGGTTCTGAGTGTGAGCCCGATGGTGAGCCGCCAGTTTTTGAGGACCCTCTTGCCGGCTATGACTCGTGTGATCTCTCCGCTGGACTGTCTACCACTCCTCCATCGCCGGCACGTGAAGATGAAGATCAAGATCAAGATGACGAGTTCAAGGATGATGACAAGTGATTTCTTTGCTTTACTCTCTCTCTTTCCTTCTATGTGGTGTGTTGATGCCAAAGGGGGAGAGAACGGCAATGAAAAAGGCTCTTCTCATGTAATAGGATAGATGAACCTATGGACAAGTATCCCCCCTTAGTTGCTTTGTGTGTGAAAACTGTCAATGCCCTGCTTCAAACTCCAGCAAACCCGAGAGCTACAGAAGTTTCATGGCCTCTGCCACGGAAGTTCCGTCTTTCCCTGCTTTCTCTTTGTCGCAAACCCGAGCGCGACGGAAGTTCTGTGGTGACCAGCATGGAAGTTCCATCGTCTCTAGCTCAGTTGATATCCACCTGCTCAACGGCTCTTTTTGAACTGACGGAAGTTCCATGGAGAACCACGGAAGTTCCGTCAGACCCAAAAAAGCTAAGTAACAACTAGTTTTTGAGAGACCTCTATAAATAGCCTCCCCTTTCCCCTGTGGGAAGAGTTGGACTCATTGACATTTCACTCCCATTTCAAAGAGAGCTCTCATCTCTCACACTCCCACTTAATCTTGCCATCCCAAGCAAAGTGAAAGGAACCCAACCATAAAAAGATTGAATCCATCCACTCAAAAGCTTGAGCACCTCTTTTCCTCCCCATCAAGATTTGTTTTGCTTGTTACTCTTGGAGACTTGGTCTCCTAGACGGCTAGGCATCGCCCTTGAGCTTCCAACATGTTGTGGTGAGACGGGGACGTTTGTGAAGGTGTGATTCACCTCCTGAGGAAAAGAATCAAGTGGAGAAAGAAATCCAAGCACGATATTTGTGATTGCTTGACGGGGAAACGGGTTGAGAGAGACCCGACCACTATGTGTGGCTCCTCAATGAGGACGTAGGGACTACTTAGTGTGGTTGCTGAACCTCGGGTTAAATCCTTGTGTCTCTCTTTACTTTCCCGCTTTTATTACTGTGCTTGTGCATTTCTTTCATATTATTGTGCTCGATTTACTTTGTGTTGTGACATAAGCCATCTTGCGAAGATCACTAGTCACTCATTGCCTTAGCTTCACTTCTATCAAGTATTGTATCTCTAACTCTTTAGTTATCCACATTTCTATAAGTGGTAGAGAAGGAATTGGTGAAGTTCTGTCGTTCTATGGTGACAGAAGTTCCATCGTTGTTGATTTGATCATAGCTTTGTGCTTTTTCAGGTTTAATTTTTTAGATTGCCTATTCACCCCCCCCCTCTAGGCAACTTTCGCTATGGGTGGTCCACAAAGGGAAACTGATCGAGTCAGGGTAACATACAAGGAAGTTCAGAGGTATACCTGCTATAATTAGTCCTATAGTATACAACAAGGACTCTTCATGTAATCGCTGCCACCCAAATATATAAGGTGGGCAGGGACCCGCCTGCTCATCGACAATTAGAGGATCGTCAATACAATACCACATACAGGACGTAGGGTTTTAACTCTCGTTGAGAGGACGCGAACCTGTCTAATCGTGCTGTGTGCTAATCATCGAGTTCTTGGTCTCATGCGTAGCCTGATATATTTATTGCTGAGAATAAGTCTTGATAGATTATCTCTTCTGGCACATGCTCACATGTCCCTGAAAATTTGGGATCCTTTCTTGCTACAACATATCTTATAAATAGGCTTCCAAGCATAGTGATAAAAAGATTCCACTCCTTTGGAATTGTTGTTTCATGAAGCTCCAAATTTTTCTGGTCTTAGAACTTTTGGGTGTGTGTGTGAACCTATACACACCCTTTTAACTCTCACTAACTTCAATTTCGTTTGAAGCAATGTGTATTACTTGGTTGTAGTAACATGCATAAGGGTTTTAAATGCTTTGATGTTGCAACAGGACAAGTATACATCTCCAATGATGTTGCTTTTGATGACGACATTTTTTCCCTTCATAAGTCTAATTCCTAATGCTGGTGTTAAACTCCGACAAGAGATCTTCCTTGTTCATAATCACCTTGGTCTTTTTCCTTCTCTTGATCGAGGGGGTGAACATATGTAAGCTTCATGACTATTGATGATTGGATCCCCGAGATATGGATATTTTGATGATTAATGACAACTATGAAATTGTGGCCTAATATCTACATGAGTATTGTCTATGCAGGAATCATCTCTAAACTCTACTACAAATCGTATTGATGATGGTTGGCTTGGCGATTGATTACAATGACCACAAGCATGGAGGCTTGATGAGCTTGATGGAGTCCAAGGATTGATGGAGATGGATTAAGGCTAAGAACAAGCTATGGAGCAAGTGTTTGGAACACTTGTCTAGTTGTTAGGGCTTTGAGTCCATATGAATAATCGGACAATCAAGGGGGTCTAGGTCATGCTAGTCGGTGGTATGCATGGATGCTCGGCGAAATCACAAGCACTAAGTGACACCGGAGAAGCCAAGGAGATGTCGGAAGAAGCCGGGAAACGAAGTTAAGCGAGGATGAGAAGTTTCAACTTCTGGACGGAGTGACCGAACAGAAGGGTCAGTGGAGACCATACTGTACAGTCAGTTGGAGATCAGAGAGCAGTCTACCAGGAGTGTGTTAGCATGAAGGCTTATACTGACCAAACAGTATGGTCAGCAGACCGGACGGTATGGTCTGTATGGAGGTAGCTGGGACAGAAGGGCGCAGTTTTGGGTGCTCTCTTGAATGGACGGAGATGAAGTGACCGGATGGTCCGGTTAGTATGGAGATCACCTAGGGACAGAGAAGCCAACGGCTCTGGGAGCCGTCTCAGAAGAGACCGGATGGTCCGGTCTGGCAGTGACTGGACAGTCCGGTCATCAGGTCCAGAAAGGTGATTTCATGCAACAACGGCTAGTTGGAGGTTGGAAGCCTATATAATTTCATTGGTGGGGTCTTGGAGACCTTCTTGGCCAGTGGAATACCTAGAAGCATTTGGTAAGAGCCAAGAGGAAAATGGAGGAGCACTAGGAGAGGATATTGGATATCTTGAGAGTGCTAGTGAGAGTAACTTGAGTATCTATTGCACATCTAGGGCCATGGTGTCCTTAAGGGTGTGTTCTAGGTTGTTACTCTTTGTCTATGGTGAGACCTAGATCGGTTAGGTGTCGGTGATCGAGCCTATTATGATTGGTTGTGAAGGCCATCACACGTTTGTACGCGGTTTGAGCCCGTCGGTGAAAGGGGCATCGATAGTGAGCGCCCGTGTCGGCTCGGGTAGTCCGGCAAGTCCTCGAGGGAGGTGACCTTGTGGGTTGGTGGCAGCGGTGACGCAACAGTGTCTTCACTCCGGGAGTGATTGCGGGCTCGTGTGCGAGAACTCCACTTGGTGGCGGGAGGGACCAGCACTCCGGCGGGAGTGGTCCAACGAGGATAAGGGGAAGGCGCCATCCATCTGAGACCTCAGAAAATAATCATAAGCATTCCTTGACTCTGTCTTTACTATTCTGCAATTGTGTGCTCTAGTGAGTAGGTTGAATTGTGGCTTGCATAGGCTAGTGTGTTTAGCTTATGTGTTTGCACTCATCATGAACACTAGCATGTGTAGGGTCTTGGCCTACTAGATTTGTTAGGTTGCAACGATTGCCGATAACTAGTGGTGTGAAATTGAAGCATTCGGATTCGTGGTTGGCTTACCGATTCTCTCCCCCCCCCCCTCTTGGTACGCCTTTGGTCCTTACAATTGGTATCAGAGCCAAGTGTTCAACTTTTAGGCTTCACCGCCTTGACTATGGATGTCGGGAGAGATGGGGAGTGTTCCCATATTCAATAGGGAGGACTACGGGTATTGGAAGGCACGGATGCAAGCCTACCTCGAGTCCCTTGATCCAGAGATATAGAAGGTGACCCATGATTCGGATGCGAATGTGAATCCACTTGATCCTGATTTCATTAAGCACAATGCCAAGGCCAAGGATGCTCTGTTTGCATGTATCTCTAAGGATGTGTTTGCTAGATTGGATGCAAGTTCGACAGCATATGGTATCTGTACTGAGATTCAGGGTATTCATGAGGGTACCAGTGATGTGAAAGTGGAAATATACTATGTGTTGAACAACAAGTATGATAACTTCACTAGATTGCTACATGAGAGAGCTAACACTTTTTATTCTTGTTTTCATGAGCTAGTGGAGGAGATCAATGCACTTGGGGATGGTTTCAAGCTCAAGCCTGTGGAGGTTATTAGAAGGTTTGTGAGGCTATTCAAGGATTCCAAGTATGAGTCCATCATCAACCTACACCTTGTAAGGTGACCTCAAGACCAAGACCATCAAGAAAGTACTTGGGTAGATCACTACTCTCGAGAGCTACCGATGATCCTCAACCATCCAATCTAACTCTTCAAGCTGAGAAGCAAGAGCCTATCAAGAGCAAGAAGAAGGCAATGGTTGAAGATGATGAGGATGATGATGAAGATGACTTGAGTGAGGACTTGGCTCTTCTCATGAAGAAGATGAGGACCTTCAAGAACAAATTTGCCTCCAAGTCCAAGTGTTGACGTGAAAATCACACGCATGAGCTGGGAGATCTGCTTAGCTCCAGTGCAAGCTCCAGTGCAAGCTGGGAGATCGGCTTTCACTGCAAATTGACAAAGAGACAAACGGTCAAATTTCACGGGTCACCGGCCCAGGACAAGCTGATGAAGGAAACCGATAGTCACTATTCATGAGACCAGCCGATGCTATTATAGGAATAAAACATAGGAGAATATAAATTGATTGACTGATTATATTGGCTTATCGGTAAATTTAATTAAATAAGCAATTATAATTCATTAATGCCAATAAGAAATTAGAACAACAGGCCAGAGTCGATAAATCCACGGTATTCGTACAATAACTAGCCAAGTCGATGCAAAAGACTAAAGTCGATAGAGCTGAGTCGATAGATCTACAGTAAAGGTGCATAAACTCGCTCGGTCGATGGTGCTAAAGTCGATAGGCCAGAGTCGATAGAAGTACCGTAATCACGCACGGAACTCTGGCCGTTGATAGATGCTAAGTCGATAGATCTGATAGCTAGTATTGCAAATATGCCTCAAATTCATAGATCTAGTCCTATTAAAAAAAGGGGGCAATCGACTTCTAATATATAGCAGAAATTAGGAAAAACGTTGAGAAGCCGATCAAACCGAGATAACCTGTCGACTAAACGTCCCGACAGAACTCTATCGACTCTGCCTATAAACAGATCGAGTCTAACCCTATTAGCCCAGCCAGAGATCAAAGTCGATGCAGCCTTGCTGATTCGAACAGATCAAACTTAATCGAGATAGTGTTCAAACACGGCAAATAGAGCTAGATTTAATCTTATTATTGATAGAATCGATCGAGTGACTTGAATAAAAGATCTAAAACCCGGTCTATAGAACCCACAGAAATCACAGAAGATCGGACCTAACCGAGACAGTAATGCAATCTAAGTCGATAATACAAACACAATAAAGATCTAATTATAGGATAACTAGCAATTCTAAAGATAACAACTAGAATATCAACTTAATGAGAAAGTACTCACTGAAGTCAATGAAATTACTGAGGGTGACTAATCCAAATCGATCGCCAAGATCAGAGCCAATGCAGCTCGCGCGAGACAAGGATGTCATCGAGAAAAAGTTTGGCGATGCGCCGAGTTGTATTGAATGAAATTGTTGTCTTTCTTGTACAGATCCTATTACATATTTATAGCTTCATGCAAGAGATTCTGACCCGATTCGGTTAGGACTCTTAAACAAACCGATTTGATTTATTTCTAAACTAAATCTAAACTAAAAATAAACGAAGACAAAACAACCCTAACGAGCCCACTTTATTCTCTTCGGCCGTTGAACTCCATTGACTTTGACCGATTTTGACTCCATGCGGCTGTCCACTGGGACCGGCCAAATTTTGGTGCCAACACCAAGGGCAAGTGTTTCAACCGCGGCTCCAAGAATCATTTTGTTCGAGATTACCCCAAGCCAAAGAAAGAGGCATTCAAGTCCCAAGACTCAAGTGATGAAGAAGAAGATGAAGAAGAAGACCCCAAAGCCAAGTAAAAGAAGAAGAGGTACTTCAACAAGGACAAGAGCAAAGGCAAAGGAAAAGCCAAAGATTTCAAGAAGAAGTCCTCATGCAAGGCCCTTGTGGGAGAGTGGACAAGTCACAACTCAAGTGACATGTCCTCTTCCTCAAGCGATGATGAAGAAGTGGCCGGCCTAGCCATGATCGAGACCACTCTTCCTCAAGCTCTTCCTCCACCTCCCACGTGCTCATGGCCACGAGCCAACTTGGGGAGAGTGAGGATGAGAGAAGTGATGAGAGCGATGACGAGAAGCTCTCCTGCGCCAAGCTTTGGAGTATGCTTGAGCAAGCCCAGGCAAAAAATCCAAAATGTTGGATGTGGTAAGAAAAGAGTGTAAGTTGGCTTAGAACCATGTTGGTGAGCTTGAGAGTCAGCTCGAGGACCTTGTCACATCTCATGAGGCCCTAAACAAGAGTTATGACAAACTCAAGGGGGGTCATGTAGAGCTACGTGAGAAGTACGAGGCCCTTGAACTTACTTTCGAGGCCATCAATGTTGATAACCTTGCCTCTCCCTCCTCTAGTTCATCAAAGAGTGATGCTTCTACTATGTGTGATGAACTAACCACCTCAGTCGAGGTTTCCTCTTTTGAGCCATATGTTTTGAAGGAATATCACAAGCTGAAGGAAGAGAGGAAAATGGTGATGGACAGCTTCGAGAGGCTCACACGTGGTAGAGCCATCCACAAGGAGATTGTTGGGAGGAACCTTGTGAACAACATCTCCCACTGAGGACTTGGCTCATATCCTGCCGCCATCGACATCATTGGGACGAGTGACTCCATTCCCGCTTAGGTGAAGCCCCTACTCACTGACAACTACTATTGCGTGAGGTGTTGCAAGGATGACCACGCCATCAAGGATTATCCTATGGTGAGAACTTTCATTGTTTTACCTAATGCTAACTTGTTCCATGAGAACACCCACTTCAAGCTTTTAGGGACAAGGGTGGCAAGGTGAAAGCAAAGGCTTTAGGACCACCGAACAAGAAGAGAAAGGTCAAGAGCATATGGGTGCCTAAGTGCATCGTTGATCTTGAAAGGTCAATGAAGTACAAGTGGGTGCCCAAGAACAAGACCTAGATGATGGTGGTGGTTGTGGACTGGGAGCTTACTTGAAGATCAAGTGAAGTCCACCACAAATGACATGGACCTCAACGACATATCTACTCATGAAGGAGGTATCCATGTTTGTTCTTGGTAATTGTAGTGTGTTCTTTCTTTTCTTGCATTGTATTGTAATTAGGACTCCTTTGTGACTAGTATGTTTTGCATCCATGCATGTGTAAATAATTAAAATAAAAACACATAAAAATTAGTCAATATCTAATCCACTCAAGATAGCTATAAGCAAGGGGGAGTGCTTGAGATGGTGGTTTGGCTTCTCTCAAGGCAAGGATATGGCTTATAGTGAGTAAGCTTGGGAGGGGTTCAAACTTGACATTCTTTGGTTTCCTTTGTGTATTGTTTAATATTGCTTGCATTCACATGGCATGTTTACTTTTATTGCATATGTAAAATGTTTGTTGCATGCATCATATAGGAAACACAAAGGAGGCTTGTCACATTTGGAGATATTTTTGCCTCATGATCTATATGAGATTACATCTCCATAAGTGTGACCAAAGGAAAGGATTGTGCTTCATGCCTATTGGGCAAGCTCTTATGAACTCCGAAGTTAAACCCACTCGCACAGTTCATGGACTAAGGCTCATACATACCCATTTGGTTCTTAATTGCCTTGGTTCTTATTTGCTCGATTCTTTATTTGGCATTTGTGAAAAATTATAAGGCTATATAGAGCCACTATTTGAAAAAGAGTGTTTGAGAGTTCCCTTCATGGTCCATGTGCAGTGTTTATTTGGGTGTAAAGTGAGGGCACTTGGAAAATAGAGAAATTCCTTGATTCAGCGAAATTCAGGTAGTGACCATACGATCCGGTCATTAGACCGTACAGTCCGGTCTGTACACATGTTTACAGTGCTTCGAGTTGCCTCGAAATGGGGATCGGATGAAACAGTCCTACAAACTATATGGTCCAGACTATACAATGTTCTTTTCACCCAGAACCTCAATTTCCTGTGGTCTCAAACTGACCAGACAGTATGGTGTAAGGAGCAGATAGTCCAGCCACTTTAACGAAAACACGTAATGCTTTCCTTTTCTGGACCGTTGACCGCTCCATGCTTTGATCTCGGTTGTCGATCCATCCTTTGACCTAGGTCAAAATCAAGAAAGTCTCTTGTTCTCTTCTCCGATCAAGCCCGACATCAAGAACACGAACCCACCGCCGCTCCCGCTGTCGCCAATGCCACCGTGCGCCTCCACGAGCCTCGCTGAGCTCGCAAGCGCCACCGCTCGCCATAGTCTGCCTGTACTCGCCCCCGGCTGCACTCACAAGTAGTCGTGCCCGCTTGAACCCTAGGCAAAGCCGCCATTGCCGCTTAAGTACCTAGCGCCGCCGCGCCGCGCGCCTCTGCCGTCACCGTGCGTTCAGCCGTCGCCGCTGCGTGCCGCCTTGCGCCTCATCGTCATATGCCACCACAGCCCTTTCCCCCTCGCATGCGCACGACCAGCCACCGAGCCAGAGCTCCACCTCCTCTTTTAGGGCAAGCTTGCACCTTTTCCTCCTTCTTCCATAGCCGGCAACTCCAAAAGCTCAAGTCTTCAGCAATCGGTCGCGTGTTCGCTACGATTCTCGGTCTCGCCAATTCCAGGGTATTGTGCCTATCTTCCGTTGATCGATTTATGCCCTGATTTTCAAGCGATTGTCTTGATTAGATACAATTAGATTAATTTCAAAAATTATTTGATTGCTTTAATTAGGATTATTTGGCTCAACCTAGTTTGCAATTAATTCCATGCCTATCTGTTAATTGCAATTCTAGGGTTCTCTCTCATTTAGTCTATAGTTAGATTAATTGCCATTATTTGACTGTACACTAGATGATTTGCACCAGCCACATATGGACGATGATCACTATTGTTACTTTGCATATTTGTTCGGTGATCATTTCCTTCATTCAGTGCTAGGACTTCTATTGCGCATTCTTACCAAGCGGTGCTTTGCTTGTAGATTTATATAGGTTCTCTACTAATCGTGATGAGGACATCACTCCTATGGATACACACAAAACTCCTCCAATTCTGAACTTGCAAGGTCCAATGACTAGAGCTCGTGCACGACGACTAAATTTAGAGGTGAGCTCGTTCCTACGTTCTTCGCTATATGTTACTTTTGAGAATGGTTTGCTACCTAATGATTATTTTATGATTAGAAACCATGGAGAGGACCAGGAGATGATAGGAGAAGGAGTTGGGAACGTGGAGGACCAGCAAGGGCTTGGAAGCCAAAGTGGAGGCCCAATCAAAACCGACTTCGAGTCTGTTTCGGGGCCCAGGACCAGTCTGCACTAAAATAGTCGCCCAGGACGCATACGGACTCGGATTTAGACGTTCTACATATGAACAGAAAGATAAGGAGAAGACCTTTCCAATGCCGCTGGCCTCATGTCAAAATTCATCAGGAGTCATCGGAAATCGTTGAAACAAGAGAGAGTCCAGAATCTGTGTCGGTGCTGCGTCGCCTATTTTTGGCCTTTGGGCTTTGTATCTAGTTGAGCCCAATTAGGGGCGCATCCAGAGGGTCTTGCACGACCCTAGGGTCTTTATATACAGCCGTCACCGTACCATTAGGGTTTGGGTTTTGCTTAGATCAATTCTATTCATAAACAGTGTCGTCGTTCATCGGTTTGTGAGACCCCAACTTCGAGAGTTTAATCATACATCTGCAATTGTGTTGCATTCTTCGTTGTTCTTGCTTGTGTTCTTGATTTGCAGGCAGGGATTAGTCTTCTCAGCGAGGTCAATCGTCTTCGGACGGTTGATAACCAGAGGAGACGTCGTGCTGTGATTGCGGGGTTTAGAACGTGCTGTTCTGAAGCCGGATCGATTTGTGTGTCGCCTCCGACCAAATCAACTTACCAAGAACCTTTCGGAAGATCGGGAACCCTTGTTTACATTATATCCTATCCCAACCTATGTGCGTGCAGTGATAGCAGTCGGTTGTAGTGATGGTAGGAGGATAGGATAAGGCAAGAGCAAGATGACAGAGAAGCCCAGAAGCAAGAAGAGGACTAGACTAGACCCAGAGACAGAGCGGGCCACACATGTTGCACAACACTTCGAGACCATGGAGCAGTCACGCAGGACACCCGGATCACAGTTGATCACGGAGACACAGACGGATGACCAGGGACGCAGGAGGAGCACTAGGCAGAGGACTGCAGCCTCAGAGCTATACACAGGGTTCAGGTTGCCGCCATGGTCGTAGCGTACTCTGACTTCTCATTAGGAGAAGTCGTCGAGAACTACAAAGCAGGGATCCTCCAGGCTGTAGGAGGAGTCCAAGGAGTCAAAGAAGGACAGTGAGTCAGAGTCAGAGGACTCAGAGGAGTTTGAGGAGGAGGAGCCAGAGTAGCCTGAGCAGCCGCAGCAGCAGCAGTCAGCTCACCGGGTAGAAGACCCACATAGCACGTGTGCCATGTGCACCAGGAGACTGTAGAGACTTGTAGCTGCAGCTAGAGAGGGAGACATCCTCAAGGTTCCATCTCGGGATCTTAAGACGAGTCGCCTTGTCTCTTTCGAGTAGTGGGTTCTAGTCCTTAGGGACCCTGCTGGAGGAGAGAGGTACTGGACTAGTATCCAGAGGAGGATTGGTGAGAGATTGAGATGGTATCTTGCCAGGAAGGGCAAGACTGGACTATTCATGTAAAAGCAGTACACTACTTACCAGGCTATGAGAAGAGCCACTAGCACGAACATGGAGCAGTACTCTGACTTCTTGCCTGGACTTGCAGAGTTAGTCACCAGTCCGTACAGATACTGCGAGGATATAGTGATGGAGTTCTACGCCTCACTTTGGATAGCCAGAGATCGTTCAGAGATCTGGTTCATGTTCAGAGAAGAGCCCCAGTGCTTGACCAGGGATGATCTGCAGCTGTACAGGAGTGCCTATAGGACCTTCGCTCCACCCCGCAAACCACAGGGAGGGATACTACCTCCAGACGACATGGTGTCAGCTGCCTTTCCACCACCACACACTCCAGGATTTGATAGATGCCCTGCTAGGCTTACTGCAGAGGCGAAGGTGGTTAGGGCAATAGTCACCAGGACTATCATTCTGAGGTCTGGGTACAGAGAGGAGTTCACACTCTTGCACTAGGGGGCAGTGGCAGCTATGATGAGGAGAAAACAGTTTGACTTGGCAGACCAGTTCATAGCTGAGATAGAGGAGGTTATATCCGAGAGGGTTGGAGGACGTCACGTAGTCTATAGTTTGTATATTTGCTATCTTCTAAGGAGACTGGGACTAGTGACAGAGGAGCAGTATGAGTCTTTCCCTGAGGTAACCACTAGCTATGCACCTCGAGCACCCAAGGGATCACAATTTGGCTCTAGCTAGCAGAAAGACGAGCAGAAGTCACCGCTAGTCACTCACGAGCAGGAGGCTCATCCAGAGATGGCAGTTCCTGAGTCAGTGAGTACAGGAGCACCACCTCAGGTGGCAGTTTCAGAGACTGATCACGCCTCCACCATAGCAGCGTTTGCAGGACGCCTGGGTGACTAAGCTTTAGATCATGGATGTGCTGAGAGGATAGACAAAGCTTCAGAGACAGCAGATGATGCTGATGACTAAGCTGATGACACAGATGGCGGAGCTTACCAAAGGGCAGTCTAGCCAGCAAGCAGGAGTCCCTACACTTTCACAGGTTCAACAGCTCCAGACACAGCCAGACCCTTTCACTGCTATGATGACAGCTCAGTCCAGCGACTTGTCACCACACTCAAGGGCATTTCAAACTGGGGGAGCAGGACAACCCTTCTCGCCAGTTACACAATTCTCCCCTGTGTCAACCTTCTGAGTCTCTACTTTGTTCACTTTACCCACTCAGTCTACAGCTTCGCAGATCACAGTACCCTCCACCTCCCAGCAACAACCACCAGTCAAGAGTCTGTTCTCAGATATAGTGCACACTACTCGAGCAGACCCTTAGGCAGCCCAAGAGTCGGCTAGAGCTCTACCTCCTTCTGCTATAGGCACTACACTCGTTACACCTCAGGTAGCAGAGGATCTTGTCCAGCACTCAGAAGGACGTGGATGACCTTGCTCTTCTTCAGGCGACAGTTGCTGAGGAGACATCCACAGTCCCACCAATAGGACAGGAGAGAGGGTCTGAGTCACCAGTGGATCTCGCATACTTTGACCAGCTCGATGCTTAGGTTACACAGGTTCAGGCAGAGTAGCAAGATCCACCACAAGAGCAGCTCGGAGCAGAGCCCTCAAAGGACGTCGCTGCACCACCTCCTTCGACCATGGGCGCTTAGTTGTTTTTCCTTCTCTTTTTTAGTGCTTTTTGCCAAAGGGGGAGAAGACATAGAGATAGGGGAGTGTGATCCTGTTATGATCAAGAGATAGTAGTCTTGTATCTAGGGGGAGCATACGTGTAAATTGATTTTGGGAGTTAGATACATTTGGATCTTATTTTGATAGATTTATCGAGGTGTTCATGGATTTTGATGAGTCATGGTTTTTATTCGCTTGTGTTTGACTCGTCCTGATCTCATTTGGTTTATATTCATACGCAATGCTTTGTCTTTCATTAATTATCCTGTATGCCTGTGAATGATTCCATGATGATGATTGCTTGCTTTTCCTTCCTTGCATGTTCATGCTATCCTGTTGCATATCATCATTCATGTCTTGCATTGCATGTCCTTATGCTTTCTTTAATATCCTAACATGACATGCATGCACTATCATGTAGAACGTACTTTTCTCTCTTTATTCTTTTAGCTCTTATGTAGGCACCGGAATTTGGACCGGTCCTATTGGTCAGAGACGAAGAGTTGAAATCGGCCAAGGTCAGCGAAGCTTAATGACCGAAAGGAATAAAGTGGGCCCAATAGGGTTATTTTATCTCTTTTTGCTTAGTTTAGATTTTGTTTAGGAATAAATAGGATCGGTTTGTTTGTTTGGAAACCGAAGAGTCCTAACCGAATCGGGTCAGAACCCCTTCCAAGGGGTTATAAATATGTAATTGGGTCCGTATGGAAAAAACAACACTTGTGTTCAATACAATTCGGCGCATTGTCAAACCTTTTCACGACGACATCCTCGTCTCGCGTGGGCTGCATCGGCTCTGATCTCGACGAGAGACTTGGATTAGTCAACCTCGGTAATTCTATTGGCTCCAACTAGTACTTTCTCATTAATTTGATATTCTAGTTGTTATCTTTAGAATTGCTGGTTATCCGATAATTAGATCTTAATTATGTTTATACTATCGACTTTTGGTTGCAATACTGTCTCGGTTAGGTCCGATCTATTGTAGTCTCTAGTAGGTTTTATGAGTTTGATTTAGATCTATTATTCGAGTCACTTTATCTATTTTACCTATAATTGGAGCGTATTTAGTTCTATTTGCTTTGTTTGGGCACTGTCTCGATTAAGTTCGATCTGCTTGAGCCAGCTAGGTTGCATCGATTCTGATCTCTCACTGAGTCGATAGGATTAGGTACGATCCGATCGTGGGTACAGTCGATAGGGTTCTGTCGGGATGTTTTGCCGATAGATTATCATGGTTTGATCGGCTTCTCAGTGTTTCACTTGTTTATTGTTGTATATTAGAAGTCAATTGCCCCCTTTGATTAATAAGATTAGATATGTGATTTCGAGGCATATTTGTAATACTAGCTACCAGATCTATCGACTTAGTACTATCGAAGGGTAGAGTTCTGTGCATGATTACTGTACTTCTATCGACTCTGGCCCATCGACTTTTCTTCATCGTAGATCTATAGACTTTGCTCTTTTGATTAAATTCTTGTTGGCATTATTTATGCAATATTTCATACTCGTTTATTGAATTGCCGATAAGCCAATACAAATCAGCCGATTAGTTTATTTTAATAATATTATTTGCTATTTATAGCCATCGGTTGGTTTTCACTAATAGTGATTATTGGCTTTTTTCATCGGCCTGTCCTGGGCCGGTGACCCATGGAATTTGACTGTTTGTTTCTTTGTTAATTTATAGGGAAAATCGAATGGCACGCCCTGGTTTCTTTGTGTTGAGCCTGCACTAGAGTTAAGCAGATCTCTCATGTCGTGCATGTGATTTTCGCGTCAACATCTTGATGATGCTTGATTGAGTAGGACCTTGTTTGTTCTTCGCTTATGCTTTTGAGGTTCCTTTCGATCATAGTGTAGCTCTTTTAGCCTTGATGTTTTATGCCAAGTAGTGGTTGTCATCAATCACCAAAATGAGGGAGATTGTAAGCTTCATGACCATTAATGACTGGATCTCCAAGGTATGGATGCTTTGGTGATTAATGACAACTATGAAGTTGTGGGCTAATATCTACACGAGTGTTGTTTATGCAGGAATCATCTCTAAACTCTACTATAAATCTTATTGATGATGGTTGACTTGGCGATTGATAACAATGACCACAAGCATGGAGGCTTGATGAGCTTGATGGAGTCCAAGGGTTGATGGATATGGATCAAGGCTAAGAAAAAGCTATGGAGCATGTGTTTGGAACACTTGTCTAGTTGTTAGGGCTTTGAGTCCATAGAAAAAACCGGACTATCAAGAGGATCTAGGTCATGTCTCTTTAGGTCATGCTAGTCGGTGGTGTGCATAGATACTCGGTGAAATCACAACCACTAGGTGACAGTGGAGAAGCCAAGGAGCTACTGGAGGAAGCCGCAAAACGAAGTCAAGCGAGGACGATAAGTTTCAGGTTCTGGACAGAGTGACTGTACAGAGGGGTCCGTGGAGACCGGACTGTACGGTCAGTTGGAGATCAGGGAGCAGTCTACCAGGAGTCTGTCAGCATGAAGGCCTATACTGATCGGACGGTATGGTCAGCAGACCAGACGGTCCGGTCTGTATAGAGGTAGCTAGGACAGAAGCGCGTAGTTTTGGGTGTTGTCTGGAATGGATGGAGATGAAGTGACCGGACGGTCCGGTCAGTATGGAGATCACCTAGGGACAGAGAAGCCAACCGCTCTGAGAGCCGTCTCAGGAGAGACTGGACGGTCCGGTCTGGCAGTGATCGGACAGTCTGGTCATCAGGTCCAGAAATGTGATTTCTTGGAGCAACGGCTAGTTGGAGGTTGGAAGACTATATAACTTCATTTCTAGGGTCTTGGAGACCTCTCTTGGCCAGTGGTATACCTAGGAGAATTTGGTAAGAGCCAAGAGGAAAAGGAAGGAGCATTAGGAGAGGATATTGGATATCTTGAGAGTGCTAGTGAGAGTAACTTGAGTATCTATGCACATCTAGGGCTAGGGTGTACTTAAGGGTGTGATCTAGGTTATTACTCTTGGTCTTTGGTGAGATCTAGATCGGTTAGGTGTTGGTGATCGAGCCTATCGTGATTGATTGTGAAGGCCGTCACGCGTTTGTACCCGGTCTGAGCATGCCAGTGAAAGAGGCATCGCTAGTGAGTGCTCGTGTCGCCTCTTGGAGTCTGGCAAGTTCTCGAGGGAGGTGAGCTTGTGCCTTGGTGTCAGCGGTGACACAACGGTGTCTTCACTTTGGAAGTGATCGCGGGCTCGTGTGCGAGAACTCCACTTGGCGGCGGGAGGGACCGACACTCTAGCGAGATTGGTCCAACGGGGATTAGGGGAAGGCTCCACCCTTCTAAGACCTCGGGAAAAAATCATGAGCATTCCTTGACCCTCGCTTTACTATTCCGCAATTGTGTGCTCTAGTGAGTAGGTTGAATTGTGGCTTGCATAGGCTAATTTGTTTAGCTTCCGTGTTTTCACTCATCATGAACACTAGCATGTGTAGGGTCTTGGCCTACTAGATTTGTTAGGTTGCAACGATTGCCAGAAACTAGTGGTGACCAATTGAAGCATTCAGATTCGTTGTCGGCTTACCGATTCACACCCCCCCCTCTCGGTATGCGTTCGGTCCATACAACATATAGTCAATCAGGATGTTGATGTTCCTGCTAATACTATTGCACTAACCCCTATGAATGAAACAAGATTTGTTGTGGTTTCATAGGTTGACGAAGCTGAAATAGATGTCCCCGAGAGTCCCCTGGTCGACGCTGGTTCTCCTACAGCGAGTCCCGCTCTGTAAGCACGCGTTGATTCTGTACTAGATCCTGCTATGTCTTTCTCAAGCGGTGCGGTAGAGCATACTGATGTCTTCAACCTTGATGCCATCTTGACAGGGTCTTCTTTTTTCATGCAACCTACGAGTGATCCTACTGCATCCAGACCTACAACACTTCTTCAACATGGTAGAAGCCAACTGAAGATTTCTACATATGGCACAGTTCAATATGGTAATTCCACTGAAACTGGAGAACCTCAAAATCATACTGAAGCATTGCTTGATAGTAGGTGGAAGAATGCTATGGATCATGAATTTGGGGCCTTACAGAAGAATAAATCATGGAGGTTGGTTCCATATAAAAGAGGATCGAACTTGATTGATTGCAAGTGGGTTTATAAGATTAAGAGAAAGGCAAATGGTACCATTGATAGATACAAAGCTCGACTAGTTGCTAAAGGTTTTAAGCAGAGGTATGGCATTGACTATGAGGATACATTTAGCCCTGTTGTCAAAGCTGCTACTGTTCGCCTTGTGTTATCTCTTGCAGTATCTAGAGGATGGAATCTTCGGCAGCTAGATGTGCAGAATGTGTTTCTTCATGGTGTTCTTGAGGAAGAGGTTTACATGAAGCAACCTCCTGGGTATGAAGATAAAAGCAGTCCTTATTATGTATGTAAGATTAATAAGGCTATCTATGGTCTTAAGCAAGCGCCCATGACTTGGTATTCTAAGTTATGTTCATGACTTCTGTCACTTGTCTTTATTAGTTATAAGTATAGTACCTCCTTGTTCTTTTATAGAGTATTATAGTGTTTGTTCTTGTTTATGTTGATGAGACCATAGTAGCAAGTTCATGTCAAGACACCAATGAGGCATTGTTAAAAAAACTGGAGAAGGGTTTTGCGTTGAAGGATCTCGGAGACTTGCACTTGTTCTTGGGGATACAAGTTGCTAGGACACATGATGGTCTAGTTTTTTCACAAGAAAAGTATGCAATGGAATTACTGAGGAGTGTTGCTATCAAAAATTGCAAGCCGGTGAGTACTCCTCTCTCGGATAGTGAGAAGTTAACAACTAGAGATGGAGATCTGCTAGGGACACATGATTCAACAAAATATCAAAGTATTGTAGGTGGGCTACAATATTTGACATTGACTCGATTAGATATATCTTACCCGGTGAACAAAGTATGCCAATATCTACATTCACCTACAACTATTCATCTAACTGCCGTAAAGAGGATTTTGCGTTATGTGCGAGGGACATTTTATATAGGACTTTGTTTTTACAAGTCTTATTCAATGATGATCAGTGCTTTTGCAGATGCTGATTGGGCAGGATGTGCAGATCATAGGAGTTCGACAGGAGGTTTTGCAGTGTTCCTCTCATATCATGGAGTGCTCGGAAACAATCTATAATGTCTAGATCAAGTAAAGAGGCAGAGTATAAGGCATTGGCAAATGCAACAGTTGAATTAATGGGGGTATAAACTCTACTCAAGGAGCTTGGTATTTGTCATTCTCCTGCAGCAAGGTTATGGTGTGACAATCTTGGTGCTACTTATTTATCTGCAAATCCTGTGTTACATGGGCGCATGAGACATATTGAGGAGGATATTCACTTTGTGAGAGAAAGAGTTGCTAGAAAACTCTTGGAGATTCGATTTATTCCCTCTAGGGATCAAGTTGCAGATGGTTTCACCAAGTCATTATCGCTTTGATGTGTTCTGGAGTTTAGACGCAATCTAAACTTAGAACATGTTAGATTGAGGGGGAATGTTAAAGATAAAGATAGTTCTATTAGTTAGCGATAAGTTTATGACTTGGCTTGCACTCCATGATAACTCTATCTTGTATTTGGTTTGGATCACCGTGATCGATCATTGTGTTGTACTATATATTAACACGAAGGCTGCATGGACGAGATGCATGCTTAAACCATTCCTTATAGACATGGGTCTCCAGAAAGATTATTTCGGATGACTTTCAACTTATTAGCTACTCCCTCCGTCCTAATTTACTTGTTATTCTGGGAGGGTTTTGGTGTGTCTAGATTCATAGAATATTTAGTGAATTTGGACATACAGTTTGTCCAAGTTTAGAAAATATTCAATAAATCTGATGAAAAGCCAGAATGACAAGTAATTTGAGATAGAGAGAGTAGCAAATTATAGTGCACCAAGTTAGTTTGACTATTTTAATACGATTTCTTTCAACATCAACATATTGACTCAAGAAATTTGATACAATGGCCACCTGTTTTTCCATCATGAATCATCACTTGTTTCCTCTTTTGGTTCATTAAAAATGTCGACTCCCCCAATCCTCGTTGCTCCCAGAGGAATTCCTGACTCCTCAGCTACATCGTTACTGTTGTTGGATGGAGAATTTGAGATGGGCATGGCCACCAAGAGGTGATGAAGGATATCAATGGGATGTACTTGATGATGTGGCTAGCCATCTTATTGTCCAGCCAGGGGGGTCCAGCGACCATGATATACAGAACTATCCACTGTTCTATCAACAATATGAGTGCTTGATGATGATATCAGCAAGAAAGGCTGCAAGTAACCAGCGTATGCACCTTGATGGCCAGTGGCAGGTTCTGGTAGATCACTGGGCTCAGTATTTATGTTTTGCCTAACGACATCATGAACTGCATTGGCAATATTAGAACACTTCAGGCATTTACATATGTGATATATGCAAGGTAAGCTATTCTTTTCTAATTTTAATAAAAACTTACAAGCAGCTTCTTGTGTGGGCTCTATTTCACTGTTACAAAAGAAAACCAACATGAGTAAATAGAAAAAATACCAATAATAGATAAGGTAGCAAATATTGAAGCAAGAGGCATCGGGCATCAAAGTCGCAGAAGAGAACATATAACAAAAAAGTAGAACTGACTAATATATCATATTACTGGGTATATTTCAATATGATGGGTGAATCTATAAATTAGGAGATACATGATATTCCACTTCGACACTGGCTACAGGATTTGAGATTTTCTCCATCTAGTCCAATCATGGTTCTAAAATAGTGGCAGCACGGGTTATGGAACGGTTGAGACATGGAAATAACCATAATAACTTCCGTAAGCAAGACCTTAAGGGATAACTGCTCTAGTTATGTAGCTATATATAAACATACACTTAAGTTTAGAAAAATACTAATATCAACCAATAACCATGCACATAATGAGAAAACTAAATGCAACAATAACTAGAAAATATGGAGATAGAACAAATGCCTAAATAAGGATGAAAGTTCTCACAATCGACTAATAGGAAATGACCGGATGCGAAGTGGCTGCATAAACAATTCAAATGTATCATAATCAGAGAGAACATGCCACCATTTAACAAGTACGACCTCAGATAGTATAATGGTGCCATAAGGATGATATATCATCTAGAGTAAAAATGCAAGACCTCTGGAACTATAGCCCTATAACACTTACTATTTTTTGTTCAGCCTCGTCAAGATTGTACAAATGATGATGAAATGAAATGTCTCAATGGAAACAAATGGATTAGTGGAACAAAGGATAGAGAACATCATGTATCACTGTAACGACAATGTTATGAATCTTGTACCGCAAAAACGGCTCGATGAGAAAAATGATCAAGATCTTCATCAAATACCCCATCAGCATTATCTACATGCTGTGATGGAACTGGACGCCTTGCATAGAGCCAATGCCCTGTTTCGATATGACGACAACTGGGGCATTGCATTATTCCTGTTGAGTTAAATGCTGAGCCAATGCAATCTAATAAGACAAAAAGGATACGAAGCATTAGAACAAATCAAGTGACACATAGAGACATAAATCTATTGTATAGAATAAGTATTATCAAGATAATTGCAGATTCAGTTACTCATCCGAACTGAGATTTATTAAACATTAATATCTGCTTTATTGTGCATTGCCTAATAATCAACATATCTGATGGACAAATAAAACAATACATATCTAACGAACTGTACAATCCTAAAGTTACTTGCTAATATCTTAATGGTTCCATCCTAGAGTAATTTACCAGTTTGAGTATATTTATAAATTATTCCAAGTTCACATCACATGAAAACAATATAGTAGAGACACATAAGCATAACTCTGGAATCCGTATCAGATAAAAATATCACCTTTGGCACTAAACACCAAACTGGACCACCATGACTTTATGGCTCACAGAAATGACCAAAGATGGAAAATTACTCAAGAGGACACAACCAAAAGTTTAAAAGAAGACGAGAAACACTGGTAAGTACACATTAATGAAGCCTAGATCAAATAATACAGTACTTCAATCCAAGATTGTGCCCTGCACCTGATCCAAATTGTATACCGTAATCAACAGGCATATAATAACTTCCACAACTCAACCCTGACACAACTATCCATAAAAACAGAACTGTGATTTTTTAGCAAAATTAGCCATGTCAAACATAACTCTGAATACTAGTCGCACTAACAGCAAAAACCTCCCTAGTAGAATTCAAGACTACTACATGCCACCTCCTACCTCCCCGATACGCGTGCATAACACAATCAAGAACGAACATGAGATCTTGAGACCGTGTATGAAGGCGCTAACCGAGGTGGAATTCATGGCCACGCTGCAGCTTGGTAGTGGACCTCTCTCGGCCATTAGGCACCACTGCATCAAGGCAGGTCAAGCAATGCAGCAGCGGTTCGGCCTCCTCCTTCATCATTACACTTTCTTCCACCTCCATGTTCCCACCATATATACTATTGCTGCTCTTCACTCTCTATATCTTCTTCCACATCGGTGTCCCCACCCCCCTCCTGCTCCTCCAGCTGCTCCTCCTCACTCTCTACTCCTTCCAATTCGGAGTCCCCGCCCTCCTCCTGCTCCTCCTCACTGCCACCTCCTTCTTCCTCATCCACTATCTCTGTCACCTCCTCCTGTTCCTGGGCACCAAGGCCCATTGCAATGCTCGTTAGGTTCCCCATTGTTACAATGCTAGAACAGCTCTAGTATCCTTGTGCGTGCTCGTGGACCTCACACCTTGCTCAACAAGCTTGCTGTGCACTACCTCGCTTGCTCTCTGCCTATCTATTGGTTTTGAGTCCACACCAGAAACTAAAAAGAGGGGGAGGGGAATAAAAGGAGGGGAATTGAGGGTTTTTTATGAGGCACCTTGGAAGCTGACTAATTCCAAGAAAAGACCCAACCCAGTTTTCCTAATATTTTAGGATTTTATACGTGAGTCCCTAATTAGGGTAAAGCAAAAACTATTTAGAACGTACCTTACCACAGAATGGATTTTCCGTGCGAGCCAAATAAAATAAGAATATCATTGGCTTCTTAAATTTCAATTTTTTGTAAGAAGAAATATTTTCTAGATGACTTACACATGAAGGAGAGGTCGGCTAAGCGACCATGGTTGCAAATTCTTCATAACGATGCCACAACAAAGATGCTTCTCATTGAACATAAGCCATGGCGCGACGGAGATGGATCAACGGGGGACATCCGAGGTACTAAAAAAGAGCAATCTTCTAGGATAGAATCTAATCGGGCATATGATGAGTGGGTACGAGCATCAAGATGATGTATATAGTCTTTTATGATAGACGGTAGTTGCAGATGCTTTGAGCGTATAGTCTGATAGCCTTGTTCACAGTGGCGGATGTCCGAGTAGTGCAATATATAATTTTATATGGGAGATGGTGATGGTGGACTCTCGGAGTGGTCTAGTATATTTTACCTCTATAAACGGCTGCCCGCCCCATCGTGGACACGGTAGCCACGTCTGCATAAAAATTTTCCTCCGTCTGATTTTCATCGCCGGCGTGTTCGTGCTTTCGGGTGAAAAACGAAACGGTGAAAAATGTCTATGTGTACGCCTTCACCACGTGATGCGCCTTCATTGGGAATGGGTTTGCGAGTGCATTCATGGCGGTAGGCCAGTGACCTTGTCGCTATTTTCTTACCCACCCTGTCCGCATTCATCTCTTCCCGTCCCTTTTGCTTTTTGCCTTTCTTGACCTCCTTCGTCATCATCAGTGCTCTTTCTACATCGCGCGCTGTTCCCTCCTCGGTTCTCTGTGCTTTTTTAGGAGGTTCTTCAGCTTTTTTTTCTACGGCTTCGTCATCTCTTTTTTCCTTACGTCTTGCCTTGCTCCGTACTTCTGGCCTCATTGACCTACACGCGGTTTCCTGTTCCTTCCGGTCGTAACCTCCATGGATTTTTGCCCCGCGCTTGCAGATGATATGGATTTCTCTACATGGTTTTGTTTTGGGATTTTTCATCATCACGTATTTTCGTGGCCTCGTTTTTACCTCGCTTCCTTGTTGCCGTGTTTTTCTTTGTCCTTTCCTTCTCCAGAATTTATTTTCGTCCGCTCCAAATCTGCTCTTTTTTATGCGTTTCCTGACCCGTCCTCCGCTAGATCTGCCCTTGTCCATGTCCGGAAGGGCCAACTTTCATCATCCGTGGCATTCGGTTGGGGTGCGTTTTGGTCTCCTTGGAGTCTTTTCCATGTCTCGGTCCAGGCCCCGCCGCGTCCACGACACTGGAGACGGACCACAACGGGGGGTGGTGGATAAGAGGCGGGGCTCACAAAAACCTACCATCGGGATGACTTTTGCGCTCCAGATCTTCTCTTCCGCCTCAGTTGTGCTTCTTCGATTTCATCTCTTTATTCCTGCTGCAATGCAACGCTTTTTTCCCCTCGTTTTTTCCCTCTTCTGTAACCGATGTTTTCTGCTTAGGCTACGGCTGCTCTACTAATAGATCCATCAATCTTTTTTTGCTGGTTACTCTTCGATCCGCCGGTTGTTGCATCCCAGCTTCAGTGTCGCTGACATGGCCGGCGTGGGTTGAGGTTACAGTAAATCTTGTTCCTTTATTTCTCATTTTGTGTCTTCTGTAAATCGGCTGTCTGATTGTCCTTTCGTTATTAGGTTTCTGGTTCTCGCGGATCTGGACACGCTCTGCTCAAGCTCCTTCTGCTGCCCAGGTGATCTCTCATTCTTCCTTAGTAGCCGCTTTGTTCACCTTAGGTCTGCCAGTGCTGCTTGATGTCAGTATGTGTCGTCAGTTTTTTTACTGTGCATAGAACACAGCTTGATGTGCTCCATGGTTGTTCCTTCCTGATGGTTAGCCTGGCCGCGTCATTAGGGGTAATTACCTTGGTTATTCTACCGCTCCCAAATATGTGCAGCTGGGATCAACATGCGGCGAGAATTTTAGAGTATGTCCAGCTTGTTCAATGCTTGTGCTTTGTCTTGTTCATTAGCTTCAACGAAAATTCTCAATCATGTTTTCCCATACGCTTAAGATTAAACTATTGCCTCCATACCTATTCTTCCTGTGTGGTGGCAATAATTTTCCGTTCTTTAGTTACACATTACATGCTTCCAGCTTGTTGTGCCCTGTTGTACATACCTGGGATCCTCCTTCGTTCTGAATTCAGTGCAGTTATCAGCAGACCATGCCTTTCTCCTTCTTCCTCTATGTTATTTGGGATACTGTATGATTTTAGACCGTTCAAGCCTATCACGGCTGCTGTAAGTTGCCCATGTCTTGCATAGGTGCTTACTGTTGCGCATCCTCTGTTCCTAATGCTGCAGTTCAACGTATTTGGTTCACCTTGGGTGCTTCGTACGTGCCGCTATGTATGGTCTGAGGGCTGGTTCTCCTTCTTTTTAGCAAGGTGTGTGTTTCCTATCCGGACTCTGTAATATATGGTTTCCTCCCAGAATTGGACCCTACTTCATATACTGTGTTTGTGATTAAGTGTGCTTCGTTATTTAACATATGTCTAACATATGTGCTATCTTTCCTTTCCTCTTTATCTTCGTTGTTTTCTTTCGCATCCTGCTTCTTTGGGGTCTCATGACAGTGTTGTTTTCTTTGTTCTATACTGGACATTTCCTTCGGGTTGAGTGAGTTGAGAGCCTTGTGCTTTGGGTAAGGATGTTCCTGGTGGGTGTGTCCTATATTTATTTGTTACAGGTCGTGGTTTGTAAGTTCCGAGGTGTCTCCGTCGATTATGTATGTGAGGTGGCCGATGATGTAACGGTTCTAGCTGGTGTTGAGATAGAGTTGCCAATGATGGAACCACGGGCCAGTACCCGCCAGTTTATTTTCTGAAGTTGTCCTCACGTTACATCTATGCCTCCATATGAGCAGGCAGCATTTCAGGCCATTAGCTTCTTGCAGTCTTTGTATGGATTTGCTGTTCTTGATTACAGTTATCAGGCTATGATGTATTATAGGAATTTAGCTGAGTCGGCTCTTGCTTTTGCATCCGCCTCCGTACAATTTATGGGTTGTGTCGATCCATCAAACTCCTTGGTGCGTGCATTTGCCTTCGCCTTAGATCATGCCTCCTGTGATTTCATTTAATTTCTCCTTCCTTTTATTACAGCGCCTTGCTTATTCCATTTGTACTGTATTTTTAATGTCCATTTGAGAATTGTACCCTTTTACCATTGTGTTCTGTTGCAATCTTTGTGATCAAACTTAGATTATTTGTTTTTTTTTTGTGTCCATAGTTCTTCCTCTATGTTCTTCTCTTGTGTGCACTGTTTATGCCACGTGCTTCCCTATTAATGGTGATAAAAAATTGTTGCTACATAATGCCCTATATTTTTCACCCTATTGTCCGTTACCTGTTGCGCTCTGATTTTTCCTTTTGTGATGCATGTGGCCCTGTATTTTTCCATACCTGGTTCATTGTAGAGAACACAAAAGAATCTGTGCCGATACCGCGTAAAAGAAAAAGTATGTCCAGGACTAAGATTTTTTCCCTTCCCTTTTTCTTCCCATTTTTCTTTGTGTGCCATCAATCCGTGTCCTACTGTTTATCTCTGTCCATGACATAGGAGACATATTGTCCCCCTCTTTATGTGTTGCCGATGCTGCCTGTAATCGACATGCCCGAAAAAGACGCCTAGATAAAAAACATGGCAAATCATCAGGTAGCTCACCACGTCTGTGATTTGTTCATCCTATCTGTTTAGGCTACCAGCATGTTTACCTTCTGGACTCATCTGCTTATGTTTCAATAGGTTCTACTGAGGGGTGTGTTGTCACTAACCTGTACGCGCATTTTACTCAGGAATACATTGATTTTTTAAAAAGGTGGGTTCTGCCACTTCTTTACTTCCATAGGATTTCAATCTCCCCTTGTTTTCCCCTTCCTATGCTGACATGCTTTGTCAGTTGTCTATGTTGGCTGTCGCGATTACGTGTCTCCCATATCAAGGGAGGTCGTACCACGGTTCGCCTGATCACGAATGTGAATATTGTGGTGCCATTTTCTGGTATGCGGAGAGAACAAGCGGTAGCTTACATTCTAGAGGATCACGACCTCAGTATTACCTTAGTATTACGGCTGTTGCAAGGGCGGCTAGATTTACATTCCACCTTTTAAACAGCCACCTTCTTTCCTTCGAGCCCTGCTTAATTTCGATGGTGATGCCCGTTCTAAAAATTTCTTAAGACATATCTGACAGTATAAATGTTTGTTCAACTTCATCTCGATGGGTGCTCGAATTGATCATGATATAAATCGAGGAGGTGGTGTATATGTTTTCCGTATTAATGGACAAATGTATCATCGTATTGGATCTTTGCTTCCGTCCGATGGTGCACTACCCCGTTTTGCTGAATTATATATCTATGACACAGAAAATGAGGTTACCAATAGACTTCGAGCCCTTGATCCAACTGAACACATAGAGGATGATCTTGACAGGGAAGTTATTAATGGCCTCTTGCGTATGTTAGATGACCATAATCCATTGGTGTAGAAATTTAGGATGGCCAGGGATTGGTTGAAAGAAGGGGAGGGGGAGAACGTAGGTGTTCGAATTGTTGGTGCACGTGAAGGTGACCCAGTCCAATATAATTTACCTACTTCTGGTGAACTGGCTATGCTAGTTGTTGGTGATTTCTCTCTTGATACTTTCAAACGTGATATAATAGTACACTGTGCCGATGATAGATTGCAGCGTATATCTTCTTTGCACCCTGCACTTATGGCCTTGCAGTATCTGTTGCTTTTCCCATACGGTGAACGTGGTTTCCAGGTAGGAATTCCTTATATTGATGTTGGCCGCACTAAATCTAAGACTAAAAAAAAAGATGTCGATGACTGAATTTTATCGGTACCAATTCCACTATAGAAAGAATCAGCCAAATCCGTATTTATGTTGTGGTCGGCTTTCTATGCAAAGTAGAGTCGATGCTCGAGCTCTGATTGACGAACATAACTTGTAGTGGATAACTTGTAGTGGATTCTTGACAACCAGAAAAAACTTCGGGTGCACCATTACTAGGGGATTATTGATGTCGTTGCTGCTGGTTGTTTGAATGGTGATGCTATAGGGAAAAGAACTTATCTTCCTGCTAGCCACACTGGTGGTCGCTACTATATGCTTCAGATTTTTCATGATGCTGTCCTATAACTAGAGTTTATGGCCCCACGGACATTTTCTTGACTTTTACTTCGAATCCAAAGTGGCCTGAAATTAATGAGGCACTTAAGTTGGAACTTGGTCATAGGTACACTGATCGGTCTGAAATTCTTGATAGAGTATACCATCTGAAATCAGAAGAGATGTTGGCTGACATTAAGGAAGGCACTGTCTTTGGTGCCATTAATGCAGGTAACAACTTCTTTTCATCATTCTTGTCATAGGGAGGCCTGCCGCATTTCTTACAGCAGTAGGTTCGTTTCTCATTACTATCTCACTTCTGAACTATTTGTTCTGCCTCATTCCTCAGTGTTGCATACAATTGAGTTTCAAACGCGTGGCCTGCCACATGTCCATATGCTTATCTGGTTATCCACGGGCATTCAATCAACATCTGCTGCTATAGACTCCTTCATCAGTGTTGAGATTCCAGATCCAGAGGTTGATCCTCTTGGTTACGCTTTAGTTGCTGAGCATATGATGCACGGTCCTTGTGGATCAGACAACAAAAATTGCTCTTGCATGAGAGATGGGGTCTGTACAAAAGGGTTCTCCAAACCATATAACGATGAAACTAAACTTGATGACCAGGGATTTCCGTTGTACAGGCGTCCTAATAATGGCCGGTATGTGAAGAAAGGAAATGTAAATCTCGATAATCGCTACGTCGTTCCATACAACATGGCTATTCTTAAAAAATTCCAGGCTCATATAAATGTTGAGTTCTGTAACAAAGGCCACCTCCTAAAATATATATTCAAATATGTAACAAAGGGACCTGATTCTGCAAAAGTTTTCCTTGAACGTGTAAAGAAAGGTGAAGCTGCGCCACATGATCCTCAAACTTCTACTACGAACGAGGTTAAGGAATACCTAGATGCCCAGTATATATGCGATCAAGATGCGGGTTGGAGAGTGTTGGGTTTTAAAATTCATGCTCATTATCCTTCTGTCGAGAGAATGCCTGTCCATCTACCAGGTGAGAACTTTGTCACATGGGACGAAAATGAAAAATTGACTAAAATTGCCACAGACGAACGTTTAAAGAAATCCATGCTTACGGAATGGTTTGCCACTAATGAAATGACTATAGAAGGCCACCATTTGACATATTGTGACTTTCCTAATAGATTTACGTGGGTTGAAATGCATAGGTATTGGAAGAAAAGAAACACTGGTTTCAAAATAGGTCACCTTTATTTTGTTCATTCGAGTGCTGGAGAGCGATACTTCCTTAGAATGCTTCTTATGATTGTTAAGGGTGCAAAGAGTTATGCTGAATTACATACTTACAACGGTACAGTATATGCCACTTTCAAAGAGGCGTGTGCTGCACGAGGTCTTTTAGGAGACGACAATAAATGACTTTCTGCATTCAATGAGGCAGTTGCTTGGGGGTCCTCTCCAAAACTAAGGCAATTGTTTGTTACTATTATGATATTTTGTGATGTTAAGGATGAATTCGCTTTCTTGGAAAAGATTTGGCCCTTGTTAGGAGATGACATACAACGCAACTTCCAGGCCTGTTTGAATAATCGAGCTTTCGTCCTTCCTCCACTTGAATTAAAGGACATGATCCTCGATGAAATTGCTCTTTTATTAAACAAAAATGGTAAAAGCATCAAGGATTATAATTTGCCAAAAAAATGCTTATTGTTCCACTCCATTTTTTAATAGACTTATTGATGATGAGCTGGCATATAATATAGATGATCTAGAGGCTGAAGCAACTTCATTGTGTGCCTCCTTAAATCTAGAACAGTTGAAAGCGTTTCATGACATCATTAATTCTGTTTGTCATAGTAAATCAGGTTTCTACTTTGTTTCCGGATACGGTGGGACAGGAAAAACATTTCTTTGGAATGCCATTGTTTCGTTCTTAAGAGCTAAAAGGCAAATTGTTTTGACTGTTGCGTCGTTTGGTGTAGCTACTTTGTTATTGCCTGGCGGTAGAACTGCCCATTCTCGCTTTAAGATACCTTTAAATATTGATGGCACCGTTGTTTGTGACATCAAGCGTGGGACAATGCTTGCTGAATTGATGATTGAAACATCGCTTATCATTTGGGATGAAGCTCTTATGACGCATAAAAAATGTCTTGAGGCATTAGATAGATCGTTGTGTGACATTCTTTCTGTTAGGAACCCAGCCGCAAAGGACCATGTGTTCGGGGGGACCTAAGGCAAATACTTCCAATTATTGAAGGGGGCACCAGATCTGACATAATCAACTCTTCTGTTACAAACTCTCCTCTTTGGTATTATGTTAAGGTTATAACTCTTACCACCAACATGAGGCTCGCATCACCCAATATGGACCCGAACGTGCAGGCTGAAATTGCTAGATTCAATCGTTGGGTGCTTGATCTTGGAGAGGGAAAACTTCCTATTGAAAAGCTTAGAGATAATGACCCGGAACCAACATGGATAGAAATACCTACTGAATACTTAGTCCAAACTGAGGGTGACAAAATCTCATGCATTGTTTCTGTTGTTTATTCAGAGTTTGTGGATAATTTTAATGACCCTGGTTATCTGTGCAAGCGAGCAATTCTGACACCTACAAATGACATTGCAGATGAGGTTAATTCACATGTGCTTACTCTTGTTCCGGGGGTTGAAAAGGAATATTTTAGCTATGATACAATATCAAAATCCAGCGACACCGTGGGAGATGCAGATCTTTTATACCCTGTTGATTTCTTAAATGCTATCAAGTTAAATAACTTCCCACAACATTGATTAGTGCTCAAGATAGGTGTCCCGATAATGTTGCTCCGTAACTTAAGTCAATCTCAAGGTCTTTGTAATGGAACACCATTGATTGTGACTCACCTTGCTAAAATGGTGATTGAGGCAATGATCATGACCGACAAGAATATTGGTGACACTGTCTATATTCCTCGCATTGTTTTATCATCTCAAAAGAGTAAAATGCCATTTATCTTACAACGTCGTCAGATTCCTGTTAAAGTGTGCTATGCAATGACTGTCAACAAAAGCCAAGGTCAAACATTAGATAGGGTTGGTGTATACTTGAAGCAACCCATATTTACTCATGGTCAATTATATGTCGCTGTTTCTAGGGTTACATCTAGCCAGGGTCTTGAGATTCTTATTGAAAATGAAGATGATACATGTGGCTGTAAAACTAGAAACATTGTATAAAGAAGTGTTACTTTCTGCTCAGTAAATCTCCTGCTACTGTAACTAGATCTGCCTGTTACTAATTATAGGTGGTACCTATGTTGTATGTAACTTAATGCTTGCTTCTTTCCTCAGTGTGTAAATGTTGCTTTGTTCTTCCCTGTTCATATTTAAGTTCAAATGCTCCTCAGTCTCTATAGCTCCTGTTCTCTGTTATGGCTGATCCTGCTATGGAACCAAGTCCCTTCCTATACAATATAGGTTATTATATTATATTCTGTCCTGTTTATTGCTCGTGTACCTTACATATTTCTGCCCCTCATTTTGCTCCTATTTCTTTTAGGTAACGTATTCTTATACGGTTGTGGTCCTGTGCCTTTACTCTAACCTATGCAGTCATTCTTACTTCATGTTTCCCTTTTTGCAGATGTCGTACCTCACTTATAAACAACTGACGCCAACATTCAGACAAGGTGCTCTGTTAGCATGAGTCTCACGTATGTGGGATTATCGTGGAGGAAAGGATGGAGACATACTGATGAGCCCATGGCTCATCGAGTCATTAAAACTACGTATTCTGAAAACAAGCATGATTTTACACATATTGCAGAACATGATGTGTCAAAATACTCCAACATTCAGTTTGGATCTTTGACAAATATTATGAATAATGAAGAGCAAAGTGAGGATTTGCTAGCCAATTATTCTATGCCATGCAATGTTTTCATTGGGACCAATCTGAAGGTTGAGGAAAAGAAAGGAGAAACGAAGGAATATGTTATGATTGGATCAATGGTTGTGCCACTTGTGAAAAGTAAGGAACATATATTGGTGTTACAGGCCTTGCCAAAGGTATACAATACTTTACTTTCAAAGTCTACACAGTCTCAAGTCTACCCAGTCACGAAATCAGAAGATATGGAAACTCAAAATCAGTTCGGACTCGGTTTAGGATCAGCCAGACAGGTGCGGAGTAAAAGTAGCATAACTGGGCCATACGGAGTCGGATTGGGCTGAGTAAATACTCGTTGGAAAGATAATTTGATAACCTTTCCAACAGATCTGGCCCGATAGTCAAATAAATTCCCTAGCGGTCGCAATAATCAAAACAATTCTGAGTTGTGTTGAGTCCGAGTCTGTTTTTAAATGTGTTCGAGTCGAACCGGGTTTTTGGCTGGCTTGCATGCCATATAACCTAGGTCCAGCGCCCCTGTAAGGGAGGAGGTGATTTTATTGTGTTTTTGGTCGTGGTGTCCTCCAAGAAACCCTAGAGGTGTTGCCCTCCTCTACCGGTTGCTGCCGCCGATCTCTGCCGGTCGCTGAAGTGCGTGATCAAGTGGTTCTTCCCTTGGGTGCGTGCTGGAACTTGTGGTTCCCCATCTCTAGATCATGCTTGTCTAAGTAATGAGTTGGAGAGTTTATCTCTACTAGTTTGCATCTACATCAAGTTCTTGTAAGCCGGTATTTTCCTATCGTATTCTAGCTGGTTTATGATTGCTATTGGATAACAAATCTGTGGTGTCTATTTTATGGTGGTTGCTGGATCATTGAGCTTGAGATTGTTGTTCTATCTATTCATAGCTGAGATAACAAGTTTCAATACCTATATATACTTGCTAGTACTTGCTGTACCGTGAAAGATTGGGATAAAATCCGGACACCGTCGTGGTGTTCGTATCATTTGGTATCAGTTTTGCCGGGTTGCTCACGGTACTTGCTGCTGATTTGTGGTGATGGATTCCTACGATTTTGACCTATACTTGAAGTTTGTGCCAACACTATATACAACAAGTTCGCGATCTGAGTATTATGAGTGGGAGGATGATATAGAAGCTTTCTATAGGATTGGTGAATTGCCACTAAACCAACTAGTAAATTTGGCAAAGCAAACATTCTCCTTTGCTGTTTTGCTATGGTGGAGGCAATTACAACAAGATCTTACATACCAAGGTGATAACTATTGCACATCTTGGGTAGCGATGAAGTCGGAATTACGACACCGATTTGATCCCCCGCTTGAGTCGAAGAAGAAGATTGTTGAACTTGAGTCCTTCGATGTTCTAAAGCTAGATTATGATACAATTCATCATTGTGTCAAGGAGGTTGTTAGTGCTGTTTTGTCCAAACTCAAGCAAGCTGAGGTGTGTTCGAATGTGCACAAATCAAATGTAGAGTTGGAAGTTCTTGAGTCTTCTTGTGCTGATGAGGTCGAACCATTAATTGAAGCTGCAGATCATATGGGTTTATCTTTGATGTCTCAGGAAGTAAATTCAGATGGCGTCATTGCAGATGTCAAGGGGCAGCGCTGTAATATTTTTTATTCAGAGTGCAAGATTAAAAAGAAGGTATGCAAATTAATTGTTGATGGTGGAAGTTTCAATAATGTGATTAGTTCAGATTTGGTACATGCATTATCTTTATCTACATGGCGGCTTCCTACACCTCGTTACATGCAATGGATGAATAAAAGTGGCACGCTGAAAATTACCCATAGGGCCAGAGTAAAATTTTCAGTAGGAGATTATGTTGACACTATGAATTGTGATGTGGCACCGATGAGTGCGTGCAATTTGTAGTTAGGAAGACCATGGCAGTTTGATCTTGATGCAACACATGGTGGTCGTTCAAACAATTATTCTTTCATGCATAAAGGTGTTCGTCACATTCTAAAGCCAATGAAGGAATGTGATATTAAGGCTGAGGTTTTTGTTGCTGCAACAAAGAAGAAACATGGTGTCGATATTACCTCAAAGCCGAGGACGGCTTTGTTTCAAGGGGGAGAGAATGATGTGGTAGTTCCTGCTGTAACAAGTGCACCTAGTATTTCTGAATTTCTTTCAGTTGTTGCTCCTGAACATTATACCATTCATTGAGATTTGGTCAAAGATGAATTACATGAAGAGAAAAATAATAGTGATGCAAAGAATTATCTAAATAGTGCTATTGGTGTTGATCTGAATAGGAGAGGAGCTCATCAAATTATGTCAAAGCCGAGGACGGCTTTGATTCAAGGAAGGGAGGATGATGAGCCCATGGCTCATCGAGTCATTAAAACTACGTATTCTGAAAACAAGCATGATTTTACACATATTGCAGAACATGATGTGTCAAAATACTCCAACATTCAGTTTGGATCTTTGACAAATATTATGAATAATGAAGAGCAAAGTGAGGATTTGCTAGCCAATTATTCTATGCCATGCAATGTTTTCATTGGGACCAATCTGAAGGTTGAGGAAAAGAAAGGAGAAACGAAGGAATATGTTATGATTTGATCAATGGTTGTGCCACTCGTGAAAAGTAAGGAACATATATTGGTGTTACAGGTCTTGTCAAAGGTATACAATACTTTACTTTCAAAGTCTACACGGTCTCAAGTCTACCCAGTCACGAAATTAGAAGATATGGAAACTCAAAATCAGTTCGGACTCGGTTTAGGATCAGCCAGATAGGTGCGGAGTAAAAGTAGCATAACTGGGCCATACGGAGTCGGATTGGGCTGAGTAAATACTCGTTGGAAAGATAATTTGATAACCTTTCCAACAGATCTGGCCCGATAGTCAAATAAATTCCCTAGCGGTCGCAATAATCAAAACAATTCTGAGTTGTGTTGAGTCCGAGTCTGTTTTTAAATGTGTTCGAGTCGAACCGGGTTTTTGGCTGGCTTGCATGCCATATAACCTAGGGCCAGCGCCCCTGTAAGGGAGGAGGTGATTTTATTGTGTTTTTGGTCGTGGTGTCCTCCAAGAAACCCTAGAGGTGTTGCCCTCCTCTACCGGTTGCTGCCGCCGATCTCTGCCGGTCGCTGAAGTGCGTGATCAAGTGGTTCTTCCCTTGGGTGCGTGCTGGAACTTGTGGTTCCCCATCTCTAGATCATGCTTGTCTAAGTAATGAGTTGGAGAGTTTATCTCTACTAGTTTGCATCTACAGCAAGTTCTTGTAAGCCGGTATTTTCCTATCGTATTCTAGCTGGTTTATGATTGCTATTGGATAACAAATCTGTGGTGTCTATTTTATGGTGGTTGCTGGATCATTGAGCTTGAGATTGTTGTTCTATCTATTCATAGCTGAGATAACAAGTTTTAATACCTATATATACTTGCTAGTACTTGTTGTACCGTGAAAGATTGGGATAAAATCCGGACACCGTCGTGGTGTTCGTATCACATACAACATGTCGACCTTGTGTTGATTGATGAAGAGGTTGTCTCCTTCTTCTTCACCCTAAATACTCTTACTTACCCTTATCTACCATAGGTTTTTACATAATTGATTTTCATACTCATGTTTCCCAATCTAAATTCCCTTCTCACAGTGATAGGGGAGTGCTATATATCCCAAGATTGGAGTTGACAATGTAGAGGCTAAGAAGCCATTACTTGCTGAAGGAGGAATCTATGTATTCAAGAGGTCAGGGTGGTGAACTCAAAGCCTAGCTACAAAACCATTGACTGGAAATTCATGATCAACGACACTTATCATACTATAATTGAAAAGTGTCCTGGTACTCCACCAGATATACCACTTTACTACCTCAGGCTCGCTAGATTCCAAGATGTTCCTTCCCTTGTTGGTGAAACCAAGTTCTTTGTTGGTAAGTGCACTTTTCATGAATTCTATGTGACCATCCTGAGATCAACATCTGATGGTTGCTTCCTGTTGTATAGATGTAATTGGACAATTCACAGCTATTAATGAGCTAGAATTTGTTACACTTCAGTACCAAACGGAACCGACTGAACATCGTATTGTCACTTTGAGAGACTTGAAGTCAGTATTCTTCCGTTATATTCCTTGCTATATGTTCCCATCTGATTATGGCATGATGTTTTTCATCGCATGGTAATTTGGATTCTGCTTGTCTTATCAAATTAATCTAGGGTTAATGAGGTCCAAATTCACATTTGGGGTGAAAGGGCTGTTGAATTTGATGCTGATGAGGTATGTTCTATGAGTGATGCTACTCCTGTTGTGGCTGTATTAGTGGGACTCCTTGCCAAACCATACAAAGGTCATTTCCCTTTTCTTACTGTTGCGTTTGTTATTTTCCCACACAAGGTCTTACCACTACCCTGCATTATTCACGAGGGAACTGTTTGAGTGGAAATACAGCCTGTCGATGGTATTTAAACCCTGATATTCTTGAGAGCCATATGCTGCTAAACTGGTATTTGATCTAATTGCTATCTCTTGTCTTATTTAGTTCTTACGTCTAAAAAATGTGGTGTGTTATTTTATGACATTTTGTACTTCTTTGGTTGCAGCCTGAAAAAATATCAGAAACTTGTGCCTCCGATTTTAGTTACTCCTGCAGAAGTTGTCATAAGAGAGGCTCGGGTAGAGCCTCAAACGATATCACTGGTTGAGATTATAAACACCAATCCATATGATTTCCCGGTCCATCTTACTTACCCGCTTTATTATCCTTTCATTCAGTGTTGCCCGTCTTGTTTTACTAATAAGCTGCTCTGATAAATCTGCAGCGTGAAGGCTTTCGGTGCACCATCACACTCGCGAGATACAACGCCAATCAGTCTTGGTGGTTCCCGTCATGCAACAGATGTAGCAAATCATGCGTTCGGGATGGCAGCGTCTACAAGTGTCAGCATGATCAATGCACAGGCTACAAAATCAAGTAATACTACTCATCCTTCCTTTTGTTACTACAGCGTCTTCTCGTTTGACTCATCATTCTCCCCAAACTAAGCACATTTCACGCTACTAAGGATAGGTACAAGCTGTGTTATTTCACAACTGATGGTAGAGCTGAAATTGAGGTTGCTTTCTTTGATGAAATGGGGCGCCGTCTCCTAGGAAAAGATGTCAGAGAGCTGATGAGAGTTTCTCGCAATTCCGGGCCTATTCCTAGCGAGATAGCTGTCCAGGTTGGCCAGAGATACCAGCTAACTATCAACGTTACCAGTAGAGCATTTCAAAGCTCTAACTACTCCTATGAGGTCAAAAGGATTGATTGTGCTTATGGTACCGAAACAGATATATGAAGTACAAAAAAAAAAGAACTGCTTCTTTAATGTGCATACATAACCATTACAACCATTCACAACGTGTTCTGTTTCCAAATTTTTACAGATGGAAGATCCATTGCTTTCACGATGCACAATACTTGATGTCGTTCTGCATCACCTTGACTACGGATTGGCATCATACAGTTATGACCACAATGGAGGCTCTGTCTTCAAATCTCGGGTTTCCTTTCCTCTACACTATGATCCTGATCAGGATGACACTGATGATGTGCATAGTGTCTGTATCTACGGAGACTGGTTCAGCACTACTAAAGAAGCACGGGAGAGTGCTGCCGCCCGTGCTGTTGCCTACCTACAGAAAGACTTGAAGTTTCTAGTTGTTGACTTCAGCTATACTAAAATGAGCAATCTAATCTAACAAAACCATCGTCTTTCGCTTAATTGCTACCTTATATCCAAAACTATAGAGGATCCTACTCTAGCCTGGATTAGCATGAGTTCGGAAATCAATTATGCCGCGGAGGCTTGCAAGTCACAATTTATAGTGCAGAGCTATCCTACTATTCCTGTCGATAACATTGATAGTACCAGGACTCTACTGAACAGAATTAATATGGTGGTTGATCAGTTATACCAAGCTTATGACGATAATCTGAAGACCATCCGTGATATCCGGTGTCCTATAGACGGAATACTCAAAGAATTCTTAACAGCCAGCAACAATGATGAACGATTGGAAGCAGGTCAGGAACAACGTCAATTCTTTTCCTATTATTCCTCTTCTTCTAACTTTGCTTTTACATGCATAACCTTAGATGATTTAAAATTTGTCCATACATTATAGATGAACCTGTCCCACTCACTGTTACAATTTCTCCTTCAACAATGTTGGACAAGATGCTATCAACGCTTGACCTACCTCGTCCAAAATATGAACGTCAAGTGCGATCTGATGAGCGCGTGGTGGAGTCTTGCATGTTCTACACATCAGGTGATGCTCTCCTCGCTGCAACCTGTGAAACTATCTATGGTTTCCCATGCCAACACGACCGTGATGCCCACGAAAGTGCAGCTTTTAGATCTCTTGAATACATGGCCACATAGTACCATATCCAACTTATTGACTACAACTATGAATAGAAGAAATATGAGCTGGATAAGAACAGAGCGCTTGTAAACAAATCTAAGCAGCTAACAATAGCCATGATAGATATCTACAACACTTGGCGATGTACATCAGTCTTCAAGTTAGGTAAAGATCTTACCGCGGTGAATGAAATTATCAGTACTGCTGCCATGTCAGATGGATCACAGGAACCGATCTCTATAATAGATGCCATCATGGAGCCAATCGTTAGTGTCTACCATCACTTACACAACGCTCATCAACAAGCCATAGAGATAGTCGAGAAGTATGAACCCCATACAGGACATTACCACCAAGATGTACTCTCGTGTTGTTACTTAACAGCCTGCTTTCTGATCAGGATGTAATAGTATCGTATATGTATATGTATGTAGCTATGCAGTCCACATTGCCTTCTCCAGACACACGGTATTGTATTCTGTATAAACAGTTGTATAATAACTACCTAGAACCTGGTTATTGTAAGAACCCTTATAAATATTTATGTTTATGCATATGCTACGTGTAAAAATTACGCTTATGTTTAGCAGCCATGACTTTCATTATGCTAATGACTCCCATGTTAGTCTCTCCACGTTCTTTTTATTTAGTGGGCGCGCAAGGATGCGTCCTATCTACTAGTAGTCTAGTATGCTAGACCGTATGGGCGGCAGCTTCGAGAGGTGCAGAAAGGTGAAAGCCATCACTGCGGGGAATAGCTGGGTTTAGATAGACCGGTAAAAAATGGCATGTTTGCGAGGAGGATGATGGGTCCTGAGCGCGCTTTGTTTTATAGGCGTCGCCGCTGATAGATCAGAGCAGTGGCGGAGCTAGAGGAAAATAGAGGGGGGTGCAGCATATAAAGGAATTTGTATGATACTCAAATTAACATGGTGAAAAGTGAGAACTCATAGTTGAGTTTTGAATTTTCGTGGGTGCAGCTGCACCCACAGCTCAGAACGTAGCTCCGCCACTGGATCAGAGCTAATATCTGCGACACACCCAAAGATATACATACATTGCAGAAGAAAGGTATATAGCTCGTTAAACAGGTCGAATATTGTGATCGTGTTTAGTAAAAACTCAATTTTCAAAAATTGAATAATCAAGTAAGATCTTTTCATTCTAGTTAACTGAGCATGATTCTGTCTATTTATCTTGTGTTGTTAGAAAAAAAAATGGTTCATTTACTTGTAAGCTGATTTACGATTGAGAAAAAAATGATAATTATGGATGGCTAATCTCAACTATATATAGAGACTTCCAGTTATGTTGTAGTATAGTACATAGGAGTAGTAATTATAGATACAGTATCCAAACTCTTGACATGTACACAAGCTAGCAGTGATTTATTCTTGTAACAATAAATGTAAAATCCGAATAATTATTAATTTAATATAATAGAAGCAAGAGAAAATACAATGAATTACTGTGTACTCGTCCCCCTCAGCCAAAAATTTGACTATTCATGATGAGATTGTTTTAAAATGTAAGGACCGAGATGCAAAAGCAACATTCTTTCGATACTAACAAAACTTGGAGCCATTAGTGGTTAGTGCCGTCACAGAAAACGTGAACCCTACTAAAGCTCGACCCACCGGTCCTTGATCCGTCCGTCCATCCCGCATTTGACGCCATGCAGTTCCGCCTGCAGCCCCTCGCGCCAAAAGACGAAAAAACGGCAGCGGAACCGTGGCGGACACCGCGGGCCAGCTCAGCGTGGTCATCTGAACCTGCCCCGCCCGCGCCAAGAGGCGCCATGGCTGAATGACATTCAGGGCCCGGAAGAGACGCTCCCTGACTCACCGGCTATCCGTCCTCTTGTGACTTCCGTTTCACCTTACCCACCGCATCAGGCCAAACTGCCAAAGCCAAAGGGCAGGGGTGACGCGGAAAGAAGCCTACACTACAACAAAAAGGTCCAATAACGACATAACCTAAATTCCAGTAGCAGCGGCCCATAAAAAAACCGCCGCTATAAACAAAAAATCAATTTTTGTGACGGCCTACTTAATCACCCGCCGCTATTGTTTATTTTAGCGGCGGCTCACTTTTTCACTCACCGCTATTATTCATTTTAGCAGCGGATCACTTTTTCACCCGCCGCTACAATAACAACCCAAGACTCATTTATCCCTTCCTTATATAAATGAAACCCTAACATTTTCCTCTCCCACACACACACACCCTCTCTACCCGTGCGTCACCCTCCCCGCCGCCTCTGTCTTCTTCTCTCCTCCCTCTCCCTCCCTCTCTCCTCCCCTGCCTCTGCCTTTCTCTCCGGCCATCATGCGCCTGGAGCCTCGATCCGGCGACGATCACGTGCAGGGGCTCGCGCCCGGCGGCCCTCCTTCCCCGGCAGCCATGCATAGGGCAGATCTGGAGGTGGCCCTCCTCCTCCGGCGACCTCTCTCCTCCGACTGCCACGCGTGGGGCTGCTCTCGTCCGACGGCGTGACTCTCCTCTCTTCCGACGACGCGACGCTCCTCTCCTCCGACGGTGCGGTGCCCCTCTCCTCCGACGACACGGCGCTCCTCTCCTCCGACGGCGCGGTGCCACTTCTCCGACGGCCGTGACGCTCCTCTCCTCCGAAGGCATGGCACCACTCTCCTCCGACGGTCGCGGCGCCCCTCTCCCCCAGTGGCCCATGCCCGACGCCCCTCTCCTCCGACGGCCGCGCGCCTTGACTCGGTGGTGTGGTGGCTCAATCCGGTGGTGCGGCGCCTCGATCCGGTGGTGCAGCGCCTCGATCTGGCCAAACACTCCCTCCTCGACAACCAACGCCGCACCTCCTCCTCCCTCCCTCCTTCATGGTCGTTGGCGAAGGCGGCTGTGACCTCTGCCGGATCCGGGCTCCTACGGGCCTGTGGGATTTTTTTTTTATTTTTAGGTTGAAAGAGTAGCGGTGGGTGAAGATGTTACCCGCCGCTACTAATCTTTATGTAGCTGCAGTTAATTTCTATCTGAGGATATCCACCGCTATATGCTTTGATGTTTAGCTGCGGTTTGGTAGCGGCGGGATGGCTAATCCGCCGCTACAGTACTTTTTTAACCGTCGTTAAAGGCTGCTTTTCTGGTAGTGCTAGCCAAAGCTGGGTTGCATGGCGTGCGCTCCAGAGTTTTCTTTTGGAAACTAGGTGCCGAGGCGTCTGGGTTTTGCTTTGCTGATCGACACAGTGATGCGGTACCAGACATTGCATGCAAAATGGACTGATGAGGCGCGTGTATCATCGTTATGATCTACAGGAATTGCGTCGACTCGAGAAAAAGACGCATACGTTCTACAGTTTCTAGTTATTTGAAAAAATGTAGCTTTGTTGCAAGGAAACCGGGTATGTTTTTGTTTTCCTTTTTAATAATACTAATAACGGAAAAACGGAAGCGTAGACCTGGATGGCACGTGCAGTGCAAAGACATGCTTACGTTGGCGTGAGAACGGGGACCCGTGCCCAGGCCCAGCCGGGTCACACGCTCCGCTCGGCGAGGGACTGCTGGTGATGATGCTGGTGCAGTGGTGCCTTTTTGTTTTTTTTCTTTTAATCATGAGACTGCTGGTGCTGGGCACGACGTACGCCGCGCGCGAGCAGTGCGCGTGACTGAACAAAAAGAACAGATTTTTTTCATTCTAGCTAATTGTGCAGAGGATTACTGAATGTAAGGTTACTTATCTTTTTATAACCTTATTTGGGATGTCAAAATGATATTGACTGATGGGTAATGTCTACTATAAATGCTGTCTGAGCTATTATGGCAAGAAGAAAAGACCGGATCTACCCTAACCCTAGTGGTGAAGGTGACCGGATCCAACATCACAGAAAGATCAAAAAAAGATCCGTTCCAAGACAGCTCAGATCTAGATCCTGTTACCCCAGATCCGGCCCACCAGAACTTGGATCCGGCTCCATACATCACAGAAAGTTGAAAAAAAAGAAGAACGAAAAAAAGAAGGGGAGGGCAACCGGATTTGGCAAGATCCAGTCCCCATGGAGCCCGCGCCGAAGAGATCCTGCCTGAGCCCATGCACGTGCCCGTCGCTAGACTCCATGCGCGCGCCCCGCCGTGCACGGTGCCCCACGCTAGCACGCGCTGCTGCACCGGGCCCTACGCTGCGCGCGACACCGACGATCGAGGCTGGGAGCGAGACGACATGATTCTTTCCCGCTCCCACCCCTCCCCCCCCCCCTCCCCCCCCGCGGACACCTGCAGCACCTGCCGCACACGGCCGCCCGCACTTGAGCTATCCCCCCCCCCCCCGCGGCGCACCGCGTCAAGCACCGCGCAGTCCACGCGCGGGCCCTTGCCAGCACGGCTCACCAACGACGGCGCGCTCCCCCCCCCCCCCCCCCGGCTAGCGCGCGGCCTGACCGAGGCTCGCCCAAGCGCAGCGTCTGGATCTATCGGTGGAGGGGCACACAAAGGAAAGAGGAAGAAGAAGAGAGAAAGAGGAAGTGGCGGCTGAGAGGAAAGAAAGAGTGAGGTGAAACCTTAGGGTTTCGTCCCTTTTATACCATTTATAAGAAAAGCGGGCCGGGCTTAATTTTTGGGCTGGATTTTGGCCCATTAGAAGCCCGATCAGCGAAAATATCTGAAAATTTGCAAAATAGCCCCTCGAGTTATTGGAATTTCTGATGAAGTTCAGATTTTCGCAGAAGCGCCCCTAATATTTTCAGAAATAAATCTGGAGTCCATATTTTACAGCAAGACCCCTGGAAATTATGAATATTACCAGAAAATCATAGAATAAATAGAAATTTCACGGGAGTGTGTTATTTTGCATATAACACCCCGGATTTTTCTAGATTTATATCAAGATGCACTATAGTCCTTATATTATTCCGTTTTCATGGTTGATTGATTATTTTTATGCAGAAATACTAATAAAAATAACTTAAACATGCAGTTTTTGTTATACCACTTTACTTATGCCCCTATTACTTGGATATATTTTTTGCATATACATGAAGTAATTTTTACACCATGATATCATACAGATGTGACCTTGTGAAGAGACAATTTGATGTGCTTACCCCCCATGGAAGTAACTACCTGTCTTGGGCCCTTGATGCTGAAATTCTCCTTAGTGGCAAAAATCTCTTAAAAATAAATTATGTCCAAAAATGGAGAACCTGCTGCAATAGCAGTGGAGCAAGCTCAGTCCCTGCATTTCCTGAGGCATCATTTATGTACTACATTGAAGAATGAGTACATGACCGAAAGGAATCCGAAGGTCTTATGGGACTCACTGCGTAATCGCTTTGAGCAAATTGAAACAGTCTTACTTCCTAAAGTGGAGCATGAATGGCAAAACCTATGCTTCCAAGACTATAAGACTGTTGAGGAATATAATCCCAAGCTTTATGGTATTGTGTCATGCATGAAGCTATGTGGCAAAGATCTTAAAGATCCCGACCTCATCCACAAGACTCTCTTCACCTTTCACCCTAAGCTCACTCATGTGAGCCGCTAGTACAAGAAGGACAAATATGACTCTTATGTCGCCCTGAGCAATGCTTGCAGCAAGATCAGGGGGAGGACGAATTGATCAAGCAGAATCATTTGTCTCGTCCTACTGGCTCCATGGCACCGCAAGAAGCAAATGTCACGTCATTCAAGAAGAATAACAACAAGGGTAAAGGAGCTTCGAAGGCACCACCGAAGGCGCAAAACAACCCTAACAAGTTCAAGAAGAACTATAAAGGGAAGTCAAAAAAGACGCCTTTAGGGGAAGAATATGGGAAACAGGACCAGAAATGTTACAGATGTGGCATAAATAGACATTGATCCAAAATTTGTCTAATAGCACGTTGTTGACATGTACCAAGAACTTAGGAAGAAGCTTACGAAGCATAAAGCCAACTATGTTGAAGCTCCACAAGCAAAAGAAGACATCACGAAGATGGATTCTGGTACATTAGATAAATCTTAAGGTCATGAAGAACCAAGCAAGGCCTCTGATATTGAATTTGATGAAGACCTCATGGCAGAGGATAAGGAGGACCTGCATGAAGATTTCCACTAGTCTCGTAGACTACTTAGAATCAAAAGTTCTCCATTAGAATTAAGCATTAGTAATAGGGATGCATTAAGTTTTTAGTAGTAGTTTATTTATGTAATCTCATGAAGAGACAACATTTTATCATTAATATATCATATTAGTGCAGAAATTGTTTGCATTATTATTTTTGTTGATTATACATTATTGTATTAATTACAAAATCATGAGAAAATGGCTATTTAAGAGGAGCTCGGTCTCGTAGACAGTGGCACTACCACTACCGTTTTAAGGGACACTAGTTATTTTCAAACACTTCGAAAGTATGATGAAGATATAACTACTATCATTGGCAATGACACTAGGGTTGTTGGCATAGGCAGGGCCACAATCATCCTACCGAATGGTACGCGGCTAGTAATCCATAAAGCATTGCTTAATCCCGAGTCTACTTGGACATTATTAAGCTTCAAGGATTTCCGTGCAAATGGATTTCATATAGAAACCAATGATGATAAAAGCGAGGAATGTCTCATTATGACCAAGAAAGATGGAGAGCACAAGACTATCGTCGAAAGTTTTCCAACCATTAAAGAAAGTATGTACTACACTTATGTTAAACCACACAAAGAGTTTGTTGCATTCAAGACCGTATTTAGCAACCAAGAAGTCTATCGAACATGGCACGATAGACTTGGTTATCCAGGCCTCAACATGATGCAAAGAATTACGAAGAATTCAAATGGTCACAACTTGAAGACAAAAATTTTCCCAAATCAAGAAGATGTTTTGTGCGTTGTATGTGCAAAAGGGAAGCTCATCAGTCGACCCTCAAATCTAAAGATTCAAGCAGAATCGATGACATTCCTTGAACGAATTCAAGGAGACATATGTGGAACAATTAATCCTATGTTAGGACCCTTTCGGTCCTTCATGGTGTTGATTGATGCTTCCTTGAAGTGGAGTCATGTATGTTTCTTGTCTACTAAAAACCATGCGTTTGCACGATTGACAACTCAAATCATACAATTGAAAACCAATTTTCCGGATCACAGAATTCAATCCATCAGGATGAATAATACCGGAGAATTTACCTCGAAGGTGTTTAATGACTATTTTATGAGTCTGGATATCAAAGTGGAACACTCTGTACCACACGTGCATACACAAAATAGCCTTGCAGAATCATTAATTAAGAGGATCAAGTTGATAACACGACCATTATTGCATAATTGCGTATTGCATACCTCTTGTTGGGGGCATGCAGTGTTGCACGTAACAGCATTAATTCAATTGAGGCCATCTGCTACACATGAAGAATCACTAGTAGCAATGGTGCGTGGTATAATACCAAATGTTTCTCACTTACGGAGATTTAGATGTGCTGTATATCTCCCTATCCCTCTGCCTCAGCGAACTGCAATGGGTACACAACGGAAACTCGGAGTTTACGTTGGATATGAAAGTGCATCCATAATCAAGTATTTAGAGCCATCTATTGGAGATCTACACATGGCTTGCTTTGCTGATTGTATCTTTAATGAAGATCATTTCCCGGCATTAGAGGGAGGAAAGTATCTCTCTCGGGATGAATGCCATGAAATAGAATGGAAAACTAAAGGAATTCAAGGGATGGATCCTTGCACTACAGAAACTGAGCTCAAAGTTCAGAACATCCTCCATCTACAGAGGGTTGCTAATGAGCTGCCAGAAGCTTTCACCAATACAAGAGACATTGTGAAGTCTCATATACCGGCTGCAAATGCACCTGAAAGAATAGACATCCCATTTGAAGAAGATGACTATATGGAATTCCACCCTTCTTCCTCAAAAGCAACGAATGCTAGGAAGAGGGGGAGTGATCCAGTTACATGGGCACCAAAGAAGCCTAGAGTACAAGCTCAAGCTAAAACTCCTAGGAGATGTCTTGCAAAGAAGAAGCCTAAGCAAACTACTCAAAAGAAGAATATAGAAGGTGAAAGCAAACCACACAAAGTGGTGAGCCTTGAAGAAGAAATCCCAAGTAAGAATGTGCGCACACTTGAAACTCACGACGGGTTACCGGAAATTCCTGATCTAAACACACCTTTGAGTGATGTGGATCAAGAAAATGAAATAATAGAAGAAGTTTCAACGAATTATGTTGAGACGGGAGTAGTACACAATAGAAAGACAATGAAAGTCGACTCATATTTTGCTGACATAATTGCAACATAGATTGACTTGGAATCTGAACCAAATTCAATGAAGGAATGCAAGAAGCGTCCTGACTAGCCAAAGTGGAAAGAAGCAATTTGTGCAGAGTTGAACTCGCTAAAGAAAAGAGAAGTGTTCGGCAATGTAAGCCTTACACCAAAAGGTATCTTCCCAGTGGGTTACAAATGGGTGTTTGTCAGGAAGAGAAATGCTCAAAATGAAGTGACCAGATACAAGGCAAGACTCGTAGCTCAAGGTTTCACGCAGAGACCAGGAATTGACTACGAAGAAACCTACTCTCCCGTAATGGATGGAATTACTTTCTAGTATTTAATATCATTGGCAGTGAATATGAATTTGCAAATGCAACTTATGGATGTCATCACTGCATATTTGTATGGAACATTAGATACAGAAATCTATATGAAAGTTCTAGAAGGAATCAAAGTCCCAAATGAAAAAGAACACAAATTGTATAGTGTCAAACTTCAGAAGTCACTATATGGTTTAAAGCAATCTGGAAGAATGTGATATAACAAACTCAGTAAATTTTACTGGGGAAAGGATTCTTGAAGAACGATGATTGTCCTTATGTATTCATTAAGAAATCAGAGAAAGGTTATTGCATATTCTCTGTTTATGTTGATGATTTGAATATCATTGGCACTACACAGGACGTCAAAGATGCATGTTCTTATTTAAAGTCTGAATTTGAAATGAAAGATTTAGGTAAGACTGCATATTGTTTAGGCTTGTAGCTTGAGCATACCCACGAAGGGATATTATTGCATCAATCAAACTATACCAAGAAGGTATTAGAGAGATTTAATATGAAAGATGCATATTCACTCAGATCCCCTATGGTTGTGAGATCACTCAATGCAGAGGAAGACCCATTTAGACCATGGGAGGAATGTGAAGAATTATTGGGACCTCAATATCCCTATCTCAGTGCTATTGGAGCATTGTTGTACCTTGCAAATAGTATGAGGCCCGATATAGCCTTTGCTATTAATCTACTTGCTAGATACAGCTCGGCACCAACTATGTGATATTGGAAAGGCATTAAACAAGTACTAAGATATCTGAGAGGAACTGAAGATTTCGGATTATTTTTCAAGAAGAATGCAGAAGTAACCTTGGTTGGGTATACTGATGCTAGCTATTTATCTGATCCACATAAGTCAATCTTACAGACTCGATATGTGTTCTTATTTGGTGGAACGGCAATTTCATAGAAGTCAACGAAGCAGACGATTATTGCTACATTAACAAATTACTCAGAGATCATCGTATTATTTGAAGTCACCAAGGAATGCACTTGTCTCAGAAGGATGTCAAGACATATAATGGATAGTTGTGGAGTATCGTCTAGTCCATCCCCTATAGTTATCTATCAAGATAACAACGCTTGTATTGCACAAATACAATCGGGATACATAAAGTCGAACAGGACAAAGTATATGTTACCCAAATTCTTTCATACGCATGAATTGCAAGAGAAGGGAGAATGTTTGGTAACTCATGTTCGATCTTGTGATAATCTTACAGATATGTTCACAAAGGCACTACCAGCTTGCACTCTTAAAAAGTGTCGGCATGGTATTGGCATGAGAAGACTTAGAGAAGTGCTTGGAACAGGGAGAGAACTTCCCTAAGTACATCACGTTTCCGAATTAAAAATTATCTCGAAGATAATTCATGTCATTCATGAAGATCAATGAACATTAATCATGAAGATTAAAGCATTGTACTCTTTTTTCCTTATGAGTTTTTCATATGAAGTTTTCTCATTAAGGTTTTTGATGAGGCAATGCGTACAATACAAGTGACGGTAATATGTGCTCTTTTCTCTATTTTTCTCACTGGGTTTTTAAGGAGTTTTTATGAGGCATGTTTATCGTGATAAAGAGCCCAACGGGGAGTGTTGTAAAATGCTTATGAACCAGACCCACCTTCTAGAAGAAGGACTCCTGGCCCATGTGGGCTCCTTATCTAATTCCAACCCAACACGAAGTAGGGTTTTTCCCTTATAAATAGTTGAGGAGACATCCCTTTATAATTTCGTCAAAATTATTCAATAAAGAATTTCGTCTCCTCTATTCTTATTACTTTTAGTTTTTGTTTTCTACTTCGATCTACGTGTCTGTGATCGTTGATAACTCAACACATGGGATTGAGAGGACTCGCGCGAGCGGGGCGTGACGACTGAAGAGTGGGTCCACAGACTGAGTACCGCAACCAACGCGTCGGTTGGTGCTGTCCACGCGCCTCTCGCAGCTGGCTTTTGGACACTGATCTTGGGCAGCGGCCGGGGACCCTGACGACGAGCGTGCCGTTTTACGTAGCCGGTGCAGTCAGGAGTTGCCAAACTGGGCTCCTGGTCTTTGTTTCATTTTTCCAGAACTCGGCGCCGGGTATTGTATTGTTTGGCCGACACGATCGATGGCTAGAGGTGAACGTCGATCACAGTAGATTCGGTGACCACTAAAATGAATTCTTAAAAAGGTTAAGAAGATATAGATCGATCGATTCAGCCTGATTCATGGTATGTGTCATGAATTTTGCGAATTTACTGGAATAAAATCATGAATTTCATGGAGTCAGGACATGGGGATACGTCATGCTTCTCCCTCCTAGTTGTGATTCTAGCTTCATATTGTCCCAATATGACTTTTGCTACAGCTCACATCTTGGTCAATGCAGCTGATAAAGCCACGATTCGCGCCGACGAGAGATCTCCTTTATATATAGGGAAAGTGGTTAGCTGATCTTCAATGAATAAGATGAGAGATTATGGAGAGACGAGCCAAGCCATCGCTCACCTTCATCAGTTCTCATATGTCCGTAAATGGATGCCTGAGCCTGAGCGCCTGTGTCTGAGCCACACGACATATTAGGATAGTGAACGAACGCCACATCTTGCGAGGTCACGGACGCTCATTCCCAGACAATCAAGGCAACAACTAAACATTACTGAGGCGAGAAACACTTACATTATTGGCATTGGCAGGGAGCAGCGCCCAGCCAGGTTGGGGGCTAACACGAGGTGTTGTGTGCAGGAGGTTGCTTGCTTGTGGTGCTAGGCTTGGGCAGACGCGCTGAGTTCTACCCGTCATGAGTAGTATCTAATTTGTCAGTTTGTCTGTCACTCTAAGGCAAGTGCGATATGCGATATACGATGACGTAAGTTTTCATGATTGTGTGTCATGTATGCATCTGTCTCCTTTAAATGAGAATTATGTTATCTACTTTGTATCCGCCGTGAATACTACGGTTCTCTCACCGACCTCTATTTGTAGCTTGAAACTTATTCAAGATTTGAATGACCATTTAATTGTTGTCAACATGGGTCTCCTAAAAAGATACTTTGGGACGACTTTCAACTTATTAGCTAATATAAAATTATGATGCGCCGAATTAGTTTGACTATTTTTATATGATTTGTTTCAGGCGTCAACATATTGATTCAAGAACTTTGATACAACGGCCACCTGCTTTCCCATCATGAATCATTGCTTGTTTCCTCTGTTGGTTCGTCAAATATGTCAACTCCCCCAATCCTCGTTGCTCCCATAGGAATTTCTGACTCCTCAGCTACACCGTTATTGTTGTTGGGTGGAGAATTTGATATGGGCATGGCCGCCAAGAGGTGATGAAGTATATCAATGGGATGTACTCGATACTGTGGCTGACCATCCACTGTTCTATCGACGATATGGGTGCTTGATGATGATACCGGCGAAAGAGGCTGCATGTAAGAAACATATGCACCTTGATGGCCAGTACCAGGTTCTTGTGGATCTGTGGGCTCAGCATTGATGTTTTGCCCAATGACATCATGATCTGCATTAGCAATATTACAACACTTTCAGTCATTTAGAGATGTGATATTTGCAATATAAGTTATTTTTCTAATTTTAACAAAAACTTACAAGCTTCCTGCATGGGCTCTATTTCACTGTTACAAAAGAACATTAACATGAGTAAATAGCAATAATAGATAAGGTAGCAAATATTGAAGTAAGAGGCATCCAGCAACAAAGACACAGAATAGAGCAGATAACAAAACACTGGCGCACAGACTAATATATCAGATTACTGGAAGTACTCCAATATGACGGGTGAATCTATAAATGGGGAGATAGATGATATTCGACTTGGACGCTGGCTATGGGATTTGAGGTCTCTCCATTTAGTCCAATCATGGTTCTAAAACAGTGGTACACCATGGATTGGAGCTGTTGAGACCTGGAAATGATTGTGATAACTTTCCAGAAGCAAGACCCTAAGGGATAACAGGTCTAGTTATGTAGACACATATAAACATCCACTAAAGTTTAGAAAATACTAATACCGACCATTAACCATGGACATAATGAGAAAACTTAATACAACAATAAGTAGAAAATTTGGAGACAGAACAAAAACCTAAATAAGGATGAAAGTTCTGACAGGCGACTTATCGGAATTGACCAGATGCGAAGTGGCTGCATAAAAAATCCAAATGAATCATAATCAGAGAGAACAAGCGACTATTTTACAAGTACGTATCTCAGTTGCTATAATGATGCCATAAGGATGATATATAATTTAAAGTTAAATGCAAGACCTACAATTATAGCCCAAACACTTGCTATTTTTTTTGTTCAGCCTCATTGATATAGTACGGAGTGATGACGAAAAGAAATGTCTCCATGGAAAAAATGGATTGGTGCAACAAAGGATCTAGAACTTGGATCATGTGTCACCGTAATGGCAAAGTTTTGAAATCCCTTACCACAAAAACGCCTTGTTGGTGAGCAAAATGATCAAGGTCTTCATCAAATACCCCATCATCATTGTTTACACTCTGTGATGGAATAGGATGCCTTGCATAGAGCCAATGCCCGTTTTCAATATGACGACAATTGGGGCATTGCATCGTTCCTGTTGAGTTAAATGCTGAGCCAATGCAATCTGATAAGACAAAAAGGATAGGGAGCATTAGAACAAATCAAGTGGCACATACAGGCACAAATTTATTATATGGAATAAGTACTATCAATTTCATTAATTGAGATTCAGTTACTCATCCAAACTGAGATTTATTTATCATAAGTATCATCTTTATTGTGCATTGCCTAATAATGAACACATCTGAATATCTGATGAATAAATCAAGCAATACATCTAACGAACTGTACAACCCCAAAGTTACTGGCTAATATCAAATGATTCCAAGCTAGAGATTTACTAATTTCAATACCTTTATAAATTATTCTATATTATCATTCTACTAAAACAACGTGATAGAGACACTCAAACGAAACTCTGAAATCTACATTGGATAAAAATATCACCTTTGGCACTAAACACAAAAATTGCACCACAATAACTTTATGGCTCACAGAAATGACCACCGATGCACATCAATTACTCAAGACGACACACCCAAAATTTTGAGAGAAGACAAGAAACACTGACAAGTATACATATTGATGATGCCAGGATCAAATAACACTATACTTAGGGATGACAGTGGATCGGGTTCGGGTTGGGTGGAGCAAAAACCCACCCACCATGAAAAAGGCTTCGGGTGAAAATTGACACCCACGTCCGCATCCATGGATGGGAATTGAGACCCACACCCGCACCCACGGGTTTCGGATGGGTGTCGGGTGCCCGTCGGGTTCATATGTCATATGAAAAACATTTCAAAAAATATTTTAACAAGATCAACATAAATGCACAATGTCTATATATGACATGCCAATTAATAAATGTGAGTCATGGGTATGTATATAGATAATTCTACATAAATTCTTAATAATTTAGTCAACACTCTTATCACATGTATATTTATTTATAGTTAACTTATTATGAAATGGGATTAAATCTTATATGAAAGTATGTTTTGGGGCCCAACAGGTCACCCATGGGTGAGAAGTAAAACCCACATCCACACCCATATTTATCGGGTCGGGTGCGGGTGACACCCATGGGTGAAAAACTAGACCCACACCCGCACCCGTCGGGTACAAAACCCGTCGGGCCCCACACCCATGGGTGAAATTGCCATCCCTAACTGTACTTCATCCAATATTATGCCCTGCACCTCATCCAAACTTTTTTATACTGTAATCATCTGGCACAATAATAAATTCCACAACTCAAACCAGACAGAACCATCGATTTAAACTCGATCTATGAGTTTTTAGCAAAATTAGCCATGTCAAGCGTAACTCTGAATGCTAGTCGCATTAACAACGAAACCTCACCACAAGAATTCAAGACTAAGCCTGCACCCGCTAGCTCCCACCTCCCCAATATGCATAACACAATCAAGAACAAGTGTGATATCTGAGGCAGTGTAGTGAAACCGCTCACCAAGGTGGAATTCATGGCCGCACTGCAATGTAGCGGTGGACCTCTCCCGGCTTTTAGCCACCACTGCATCGAGGCAGATCGAGCACTGAAGCAGCAGCTCGACTTCCTCCTCCCCCTCTACACCTTCTTTCACCTTGGTGTCCCTACCCTCCTGGTGCTCGTCCTCACTCTCTACACCTTCTGCGACATCAGAGTCCCCACCCTCCTCCTGCTCCTCCTCACTCTCTACACCTTCTTCTACCTCGGAGTCCCCACCCTCCTCCTGCTCCTCCTCACTTCCACCTCGTTCTTCCTCGTCCACCACCACCGTCAACTCCTCCTCCTCCTGGGCACCCAGGCCCATCGCAATGTTTATTATGTTCCCCATCGTTGCGATGCTGGAACAGCTCCGATATCCTTTGTGCGTGCTCGTGGACCTCACACCTCACTCAAGGAGCTTGTTGTGCAGTTCTTCACTCACTCTATGCCTTTCTATTGGTTTTGCATCTACACCAGAAATTAAAAAGATGGGGGAGGGGAAATAAAGAGGAGAACTGAGGGTTTTCTATGGGGCACCTTGGAAGCTGGCTAATTCCAAGAGAAGACCCAGCCTAGTTTTGCTAGTGTTTTAGGATTTCTATACCAGAGTCCCTGGTTGGGGTAGAGCAAAACTAGCTATTTGGTATGTGCGCTTCCACATAATGGAATTTTTTTCTATGAGCCAAATAAAGTATGAATATTACTGGCATCTTAAATTTCATTATTTTGTAATAAAAAATATTTTCTAGGTGACTTACACATGAAGGAGAGGTCGGCAATCTTTCGTATTGATGCAACAATAAAGATGCTTCTCATGGAACATAAGCCATGGTGTGATGGATATGGAGCAAAGGACGATGTCGGAGATACTAGAAAAGAGTGATCTTCTGGGAAAGGGCCTGATCGGAAATATGATGAATGGATATGAGCATCATTGTGGTCTAGTATATAGTCTAGTATGCTAGACCGCAGTGATGACCGCTTCGAGTGGTGCTGAAAGGCGAAAGCCATCACTGTGGGGAGTAGCTTGATTTGGCATACCGGAAGAAAAAATGGTATATTTGGGGAGGACGACGGGGCGTGAGCGCGCTTCGTTTTATAGGCGGTGTCACCCACGGATAAGAGCTAATATCCGCGACAGACCCAAAGATATATGTATATTGCAAAATGAAGTTATATAGCTCGTTAAACATGTCAAATATTTTCTGAAGCTCACATGTTGATATTAACATTATATCTACAATTTTATAGAGATAGTTTTCACCCCTCGGACAGTGTTTAGTAAACTCAAGTTTGTAAAATCGAATGATCAAGTAAGATCTTTTCATTCTAGTTAATTGAGCATGATTCCAAATTAAGTTCATTTATCTTGTATTATCCAAAAAGGGTTTGTGATGACATTGCTTTCAAATGTGAGGACCAAACTGCAAAAATAACATCCTTTCCAAACTAACAAAACTTTTTTTTGGATGGCCAAACTGACAAAACTTGAAAGAATTAGTGCCGTCACCAAAAACGTGAACCCTCCCAAAGCCCCACCCACCGGTCCTCGATTCGCCCGTCCATGCATCCCGCGTCCGACGCCATGCAGCTTGCACCACCTGGAGCCCCCCGCGCGTCTCCCCCTCGCGCCAAAAGACGAAAAAACGGCACCGGAACCATGGCAGGCACCGCGGGCCAGCTCAGCGTGGTCATCCGAACCTGCCCCGCGCCATGGCTGCATGACATGCAGGGCCCCCGGAAGAGATGTTGCCCGCTGTCCTCTTGTGACTTCTGTTTGACCTGACCCACCGCATGCGGCTAAACTGCCAAAGCCAAACGGGAAGAAACCGAACTAAACAAGCAACGCTTACGTTGGCATGGCAACGGGGACCGGTGATCAGCCAAGCCAGGTGACGCTCGGCGAGGGACTGCTGTTGCTGGTGCCTTTTTGTTTGTTTCTTCTTTTGATCTGGGACTGCTGGTGCTGGGCACGCAGACGCCGCGCGTGAGCACTGTGTGACCGAACAACCCGAAGTCCCGAACAGATCAAGCAAGAATTTTTCATTCTCTACTAGTTAATTGTGCAGGATTGCTAAATCAAGTTTATTTATACCTACAACCGAATTTCCAATCGAAAATGTGATAATGGTTGATGGCTAATCTCAACAGTAGAAAACGGAGCGAGTTACTACACTCACCCCCCTCTCAAAAAAAGAATTGTTCACGGTGACATTGTTTTAAAACCACAAAACCGGCATCCCAGGGACTGCGGGCCTTAAAAAAGGCACAAACGTACGTTTTGCAGTTCCTCGTTTCCTTCTTAATAAAACACTACTTCCGTGGAGTCTGCGTGAACTGTTGCTTTGTTGCAAGAAGCCCGGTGCTTTTTTTTTTCTTTTTAATCAAAACTGAAAAACGGAAGCGCAGACCAGGGTCGTCCGGCGAAGCCGGGGAGAACGTTTACGTTTCGGTGGGCACTAGTACCGCGGCCAGCCGGATCACGCGCTCCGCTCGGCGATGGACTGCTGCTGCCTTTCTTTTTGGTTTTTTATCAGGCTGCTGGTGCTGAGCAGTGGCAAGACGGACTGCTGCGGCCCTCCTTTTTCGTTTTCGATCATGGGACTGCATGTGCTAGGTAGAAGAACTCGCCCACACAGCGGCGGAACCCACATGTCGGTGGGCGCTGTCCACGCGCCTCCCGGCACAGGCTTTTTTGTGGAACCCTGTGAGCGGGTTCGTTGGACAGAGGGAGTAAAACCAAACACCATATCTTGTGAGTATACCTTTGTGGGCTGTCCGAAAGCCCACACAAAAAACCGACATGAATCTGGCATGGTCCAAAATAATTTTATGCCAGGCAGTGCTTGGGCTTCTGCCTTGGCCCATGGACTAGCATGACACGGCCTGATTATCATCGGAGTTATATATTTCCAACATATCAATAGTATTCATATATGGAATTACAACTACCTGGTGAGGCAATATCATTTAAAAGCGCAGGTTGTGGGCTCAACTCCCAACTTAAGTAATTTTTATACTATTATTCATTTATATGTGTTTCTTATATATTTTTAGGCTGCAATATTAACTAGCCTAACGGACTGGTCTGGCACGGTTATCCTATTTTATGTTGGGCCGTGGGCTGTTGCCCAAACACATGGGCCGACATGACATGACCCGTTAAAAAGTGTCGCGCCGATCTGAAATTAAGTGGGCCGAACTTTTTTGTGCATAGGCTGGGCCATGCCGGGCAGTCCATTTGGCCACCTTTACTAGTGAGATAAGGCATGCTGAGACTCACGTAAATATCACTCAGGCTCAGGGTAGCATACCAGAGAGATCTGACGCAGGAAGGGCTTGTTTCATTCTTGCCTGGCGCAGACAATCGATAAGGACCTAGGCGCTCAAAATCGAACTCCTGAGGTTGGTGCCTGCCTCAGGCACATATTTTAGAACGTGAACTAGAGACCTGAAATGATTATGGGTGCTTTTTCTATTATTTTCAATCCATGTGGATCATAGATGGTGCTTGAAGGGGATTGAATCTCTTCTAGGCCTTGTTTGTTTACATCGGAATGGTCTGTTCCAAGCCTGTTCAAGCCCGTTTCGAAGTCGGACCTATAACAGAATCGTCATTCGGTTTGAGCTGCCCCAGAAACTAAATGGGTCCACAATGGACTTTTCCATCTCTGAGCGACCCGGAAGTTATCCCCACATCGCACCCTATGGATCCATCCTAGCTTGCGAGGCACACGGTCGATGAGACGAGGATGAGGTGAGGAGGCGACGTAGGAGGTGACGGCACGGCACGGACACCACCGCGACGGTGATGGCCTCCACGCATAGGGTTCTTGGCACTTGTCTGGCACTTGATTTGCTCTAAGCTGGTGTCACGTTTGTCAAGATCCACTGGAAACACTTGCACTGCACTTGCTGAACCTCGTGTTTTTGAGCCTTGCCTGCATGCGTTTTTTTTTCCTCCGCTCGCGTCGCCAGGAAAGACGACTCGGGCGGACGCCCTCGTGCGCAGCCAGGTTACCGTCGCCGCCACCATCACTGCCCTCATTTCTTCTCGTCTCCGGTCTCCACGCCGGTGGTAAGGAAGAGCGGGGTCTGTCCTCTGCAAGTAGATCTTCTACTTTGCTTTAGTTTTTTTCAGCAATTTTTCTTCCCTTAAATAATTAGACTAGGATTTAGATTGTCGATTCGATGTCTTCGATCTGGCTTTCTATCTTGTAATGGATTTTCTTACGAGGATGTGCCACTTTCTTGAAAGGGAGCATGTTCTTTATAGAGAAATCTAGGTATGTTGACCTAGTTCTCTTTGATGACGGATTGGATCTGTTTTCCCCTTTGCTAGAATCGTTCTTCCGGCCGCTAGTTCTAATAGCGGTGGCGGATCTGCCCTTCCGGTCGTTGATGGTGACAACTAATAGCGGCGGTGGATCTTATGGTCGGTTCAACCTTCAGAAGATATGGCCGATATGCTTTCGGCGCCTGTTACTCCCTATAATGGTTGAGCATATTGCGTCTCTTGTGTGGTTTTCACGCATGTGGAGTCTTCTGTTGGTGGGATGTGTGACCCTCGAGCCCATATCTGGTGAAGTTTCATGGCGATGGAGTTTCCTGAAGCAATTGATGTCGTCGGATGCGGAGAAGATGAAGATTAGAGACCTAGTGGCTTGCTTCAATATAATTTTATTTTATATTGAGGTCTCAGTTATAAAAGGGATTGTAATTTAATGAAATTTGATCCCTTCCTAAAAAAAACATGCGTACTGCATACACTTTCGTTCTTCCTGCAAGGTCATTTCCCCACCTGAAGACACGCTTGTCTTGAAGCACATGTGTAGCGCCGACTGGCTGTTGATTAGATAATACATATTATGTTGTTCACTATCACAAAAAGGCTCTTTAGCAGCGGTATAAAAAATACCGTAACGGCGGGTAGAAAAAAATCCGCCGCTACAACATCAACCGCCCCTAAAAATCAAATTTTAGGGGCGGTTCACATTGTGGGCCGCCGCTAATTGGTCCAGTCCGTCTAACATAGACCCATGAAGCCCATCAATGAGTTGGCGGTATAAAAATGAAGGTGGGAGGCTTCAAACCCTAATCCCTCACTCCCTCCCTCAGTCTTTCTCTTCTGGTGGCGCCTCCCTCCCTTCCTCCCCTTTCCCACATCGCGCCTACCCATGACCACCCGAGCACTGCCTCCTCCCCATCCCGTCCCAGCCAGCACCACAGCCTCCCCCCCTCTCTCCTCCAAGCGCAGTGGTCCAGGCGGGGCGGCGGGCGGCACTCCACGCGCGGCGGCCCAGATCCCGGCGGGGTCTAGGTGCGGCGGCAGCCGACACTCCAGGCGTGGCGGCTGGCCGGATCCGGGCAGGGTCCAGGCGTGGCGGCGGCTGGCCGGATCCGAGCGGGGTCCAGGCATGGCGGCGGGCGGCATTCCAGGCACGACGGCTGGCCGAATCTGGGCGGGGTCCAGGCGCGGCAGCGGGCGGCACTCCAGGCGCGACGGCCAGATCTGGGCGGGGTCCAGGCGCGGCGGCTGGCCGGATCCTGGCAGGGTCCAGGCACGACGGCGGGCGGCACTCCAGGCGTGGCGGCCAGATCCAGGCAGGGTCCAGGCACGGCGGGAGCTGCACTCCAGGTGTGGCGGCTGGCCGGATCCGGGCAGGATCCAAGCGCGGCGGCGGGCGGCACTCCAGGTGCGGCGGCCAGACGATGGTCGGATCCGGGTGGGGTCCAGGCGCAGCGGCAGGCGACACTCCAGGTGCGGCTGCCAGACGACGGCGGGCACTGCAGCGGCCCAAATCCGGGTGTGGTCTCTAGGCCCGGTTTGAGGCGGACGGACCTAGGGCTCGGACATGAGCTTTTTTTTTATTTCTTGGATCGGTGGTAGCGGCGGGTGAATAGCGTTTCTAGCGGCGGTGGATTTGACCCATAGAAGATCCGCCGTAACAAATTTTTATTTTTAGCTGCGTTAGCGCAACGACGGGTTGGTTGGCCCGCCGCTATAGTGTATTTTGGCCCGCCGCTACAGTACCTTTGTGTGGTAGTGGTTATTGGAATTCTTGTCACAGCACTGGTTCTAGGAGTTCTTGTACCACTGAATAAAATGTATAAATCAGTAAGTAGTTAGTTAACTTGAAATCTTTCTTGCCTGGTAGCATGACTATAGAAATCTTTGTTGCCTGGTAGCATCTGATAACCATGCATATTTGTGCTATTTATCAGTTTTTTTTAATATTTCCTGATTTCTGTTATGAATGAATGATGTTGAAAATTATTTACATCTGTGTTCATATTCTTGTGCATTGAAACATGGTTAGTTATGATTTTCCAAATATGATGGACTGCAGATGCCTAATTTTTTGGCTGAATTTGTGGTGCCTATCGTGTATTGATAGCCAGAGCTTGCCTATAATTATATTCGCATGTTAAATTGATAGTTTCAGTTGTTTGCCTTGTTAGTTCACTTTATGTATTCCAAAAAGAAAAACTAGTTCAGTTTATTTGTACCATTGTCAATTTCCATTGCTGTGGTGTTTTGGACAGCTATCATCTACCTAAGCTTAACCATTACAGGCTTGCTTCCTGTCAGGCTGACCATTACTCACCTGTGCTATACCTGATTGATATTACTAACCTGTGTTATTAGTAACCAGTGCTACCTGATTGATATTACTAACCTATATTAGTAACTTGCCCAACCTTATAATGTCTGTTGCCTTGCACAAGATACATTAGGATCAGGTTTCATGTACTGTCTGTAATCGGTATATCCTAGTATATTATATTCACTCTGATGATAATTAATTGCACAAGATCGAGCTTTTCTGATTTCTCGCTTATGTGCTGAGTCACAGTTATAACTGGGCATCCAAGCCGGGAAAATGGGCCCGACATGAAGCCCATTTCAAAAAGCCCAACCCAAGCACAGCCCATCACGGAACAAACCGGGCCTGGCCTGACCCACGACATGGTGCAGACCGTGCTACGGGCTGACGCCAGGCCCACAGCATGACCCGAATAAGGGGACGGCCGGGTAGGTCCGCTAAACCATTCTAGCAGGCCAGCGCCCTAGAGTAACCAGGCCACATGCCAGCACTCCCAGCGCCAGCGGCCCAGAGCGAGCAGGCCAGCACCAGCGGCCCAGAGGCTAGTCGTAGCCTAAACCCTAACATCAAGGCTCAAGCCGCAGCCACACGCCCGGTCGCTCGTAGTCCCGCACACCGCTGCCTCTGGCCTCATCCCTGCGACCTCCCTGACTCCCCGTGACCCCGCCCGAAGCTGCCCGGCTCCACCCTGTCCTCTCGGTCGCCGGCCGCCGCTCCTCCTCCCTCTCCTCTCGGCTCGGCCGCCGCACGCCGCCGTGACCTCCCAAAGCCGCCCCTTCCGGCTCCTTCCTCTCCTCTCGGCTCGGTCGCCGCCCTCGTCGCCCTCCTCCCTCTCCTCTCCCCTCGAAGCGCTCTCCCTCTCCTCTCGCCGGGCTCCAGCCTCTAGATCTCCTCCAGTCGGCGCCAAGCTGCCTCCTTGGCCGGCCACCATGCCGCCGGGCTTGCAGCACAAATAGGCCCGCACAGTACGGTTTACGCCAGTCTGGGCTATGCCTTGGGCTCAACCCCAAGCCCGAAGTATGCCACGACACGACCCGCATGGTCCGGCGTGCCTTACCAAGCCATGCTTTATCAAGCCCTGCTCAGAAGCGGCCATGCCGGGGTGGTCCGAGCAGCCCGGATGCCCAGCTATAGTCACAGTAGAGCTTTTCTGATTTGTTTCTTATGTGATGAGTCACAACTCTTTTGTTGCTTTCTTTACTATTTATGATGGTGCAAGGAAACCTGTAGCTATTTGGTTCATGTTCATGGAGATTTTTGCTATTCTACCATTACATACAATAAACTTCTCTCTTTTACAATTACAACAATGTGCTTCCCTCATTTACCATTAAATTGTAATCCCCTCCTTTTCTATACCATTGCTTAGTGTTTGAGCACTTTCATCTCTAACACGAGACATAAAAATACAGAAGTAATCCTCACATCCATCCTACCCATGGGTCCCCATACGCCTTCCTCTTTCTCCTCTCCTCTCCCTTCTCTCACAAGCGCGTCCTTCCCTTCCCCATGCCTTCCTCTTCTGTCGTCATCTCCGCGCCCGATAGCCGGGCCTCGTAGCTGATGTCCATTGCCAAAAGGACTTGCTCCTGCCCTAGATCTACTGGTTTGGGGCTCGCACAGGCCTCTATGGCGCCCCATTGCGGCCAGGCGAGCTTGCCCAGGCGCCGCCGCCCGCTAGTACCCGACCTCTATTAGTGTCGCCGCCTCGCGGCTTCTCCAGCGGGCAAGCACGGAGGCGGGGTAAGCTTATCATGGATGTCACCTGCCCATCCTAGTTCTAGCGTCGTCTTTGGCCAAATTCCAAGGGGCAGCGGCGCCGTCTCCGCCCATCCCGGCTCCGTTCGGTACGACACATCGTCGTTGCCGGCATCCACCTCCTTCCTCACCATGGTCCAAAAGGAGGACAGCGCCGAGGTGGGCGGGGGGGGGGGGGGGGGGGTCAGCTTGTTAGGTGGGGACTCCTCACCCAGCACTGTCATCCGCCGCCGCGAGCTCCAACAGTGCCGCCAGTCCCTGTTCTCAAGAAAAATCATTCGATTTGATCCGGTCGGGTTCGATGGGGACATGGAAAAAACGAAGAGTAATTTTGTCTTTTCACATGCTCTTTAACTGTTACCATAGCTATAAATTGTAATTATCTATTAACCAATGATAAGGAAAATAAAAGGATAATAGTTTAATAGTAAAAGAGAGAATTCCATTGTTATAATTGTAAAAGAGAGAAGCCCACTCTATATAATGGTAGAATAGCAAAAATCTTGTCCATATGTTATATTTCCAACTCGGCTAAATTTTTATCTTTGATCTAGACAGCAAAAGTACATGTAGCTAGTTCTTAACTAAACATGAAAGTAAATCCATAGTGTTACATAGTTCTTGGCTAAACATGAAAGACCAAAATTCTTTTAAACAAAAGCATAAACTAATGAGGTAACTAAAACTTATTATACTTGTGATCCTGACGAGGTAACTAAAAGCATAAACTAACTGGATATGGCTGTTCAATGGACATAGCAATGAATCTGCAGTAGCAATTTGCTGAACTTGTTAGGTTTCTGCTGAATAACAGTTATGTTGCAGTAGCATTTAATAGATAGCTCTTTTTTTTGTATTTTGAACAAAAAGCTAATTGAAATCTTCAGGACATACTGGAATCTGTTACTCCATCTGTTTTAAAATAAATGTCATTCTAACATTTAAATTTGTTAAACAATAGATGGCATTCCTACTTTCAAATACGCATTTCTCTCTTTCCAATATATCTATATCTCTCTCCTCATTTTCAATTCTATACATTCCACCTTTTTTACTTCTCCTTATTTCCTGTGCTGAAGGCTAGAATAACATTTATTTTTGAATGGAGGGAGTAATTTTTTGTTCCATTTTACCTTAGGGTCAATTTTAGAAAATGCACTAATAAACTTATGTTATTTTGCCTTGATGTTCCATTCAAGCGCTGCTTTGTGCTCCAGCACCTAATGATTCTCACGATGTTGTTGTTGCACAATATATGTGAACTGAGTCTTCTCTATTGGATTTCATGTTTTAGTACCCAACTTTCTTTCACTAACAGGATCGAAGTGTCAATTGTGGATCCTGATGGACTTTGAGCCCTCTTAGTAGGATAACATAAGATTCGTATTGAGATTGTAACATTCAACACATGATCCAGTAATTGTAGCTCCTTAGTGTTAGGGATAATGGATGATGTATTATCCAAGGAGCAAAGGCCCAAATATATACATGTACAGGTTAGAGTACAGGTTAGGGAAATATGCACAAAAGCCCCTTATAGACTGGGAACTCACACACCTATACATATATCTAACACCCCCCTCAAACTCAGGGTGGATCACCAAACACTGAGTTTGGAAAAAGAAGAGAAAACACCAAAACACTCCCCCCCCCCCCCCCCCCCCCGCAAACTCAGGGTGGGTCAACAACACTGAGTTTGGAGAGATAGAACCTGTGACTAGCTCCGGTCTGTGCCTTCGTGAGTAAGTCAGCAAGCTAGATCTCGAAAGGAACATACCGAGGAGCAACCACACCATCCTGTACCTGTGCCCGGGTGTATAAGAGATCAACACAACCATGCTTGCTAAGCTCATGCTTCACAGGATCACGAGACATGCTAAGAGCACCAGTACTGTCAGACATAACAGGAGTAGGCATCTGAGCAGAAACACCAAAGTTCTCCAGCAACCACCGCAACCAAGTGACCTCAGCTGTCACAAGAGCCATAGCACGTAAATCAACCTCTACACTAGAACGAGAAACTGCTGTCTGTTTCTTGGTCTTCTAGGAAATAAGGAAGCTCCCAAGAAACACACAAAAGGCAGACAGAGAACGGCGACCAGAGGGGTCACTAGCCCAGGTAGCATCACAGTATGCCTGAAGCTGAAGTGAGCTAGTGCGTGAAAAGAACAAGCGACGAGAAATGGTCCCACAAAGATATCAAAGACCACGAAGTAGGTGGGTGTAGTGTATCTGAATGGGAGCAGACATAAACTGACTCAAGATATGCACAACATGCGAGATGTTAGGACGAGTAACACCAAGGTAGATAAGACTACCCACAATGTGACAATAGTGAGTAGGATCGGAGAGAGAGACTCATCATCACCAGCATGAAGCTGAACATTAAGCTCCATGGGAGTCTCAATAGTACGATCATTTGTGAGGCAAGAATGATGAAGAAGATTATGGATGTACTTCTCCTGAGAGAGATAGAAGCCTTCAGAAGTAGAGGACACCTCAATACCAAGGAAGTAACGAAGAGGACCAAGATCAGACATCAAGAATTGCTCACTTAGACAGGCCTTAACAAAGGCGATGTACTCAGGATCATCTCCACTAATAATCATATCATCAACGTAAAGGAGAAGAAGTGCCCGACCATGAGAGGAAGTGTGAACAAAGAGAGCAGGGTCACTAGCGCTAGCAGTGAAACCAGTAGCAAGAACAACAAAAACAAAGTGTTGAAACCAAGCGTGGGGTGCATGCTTAAGTCCATAGAGAGAGCGACGAAGGCAACAAACCATACCCTCGAGAACAGAATACCCTGGTGGTGGCTGCATATACCACTCCTCAGACAGCTAAACATTAGGAAGACATTCTTGACATCAAGCTAAGAGATGGTCCACTGACGGATAGAGGCAACAACAACAAGAGTCCGAACGGTGGTCATGTGAGCAACCGGAGCAAAGGTCTCATCATAGTCACGACCCTGCTGCTGCTTAAAACCATGAGCAACTAGGCGCGCCTTATAGTGCTCAACGGAACCATCAGAGTGAGTCTTGACTTTGTAGACCCACTTGCAAGTGATAGAACAGACACGAGGGGGAAGAGGAACAAGATCCCATGTGCCGGTCCGCTCAAGAGCAGCAATCTCCTCAGCCATAGCATGTTGCCACTCCCGATGACGACTGGCATCACGATAGGTGGTAGGCTCAGGAAGAGCAGTAGCAGAATAAGCGGAGGGTGAGTAGAGCTCAGGAGGCCGATGAATATGATCGCCGTGCCGGAGAGAGGGCTTTGGAGAAGAGTCCTCAGGGAAGGTGTCAGTAGAAGAAGGCAAAGATGTCTCATAAGAGGAGGGTGGTGCTGGTTGAGTAGGAGCACGTCGGGTATAGACCTGCATCACTGGAGGCTTGACTGAGTAGTCAGGCTCCGAAAGAGGTGGTGGTGGTGGCTGGGTGGAAGGCGGTGGCGGAGGTGGTGGTGGTGCGGGGTAGGTGCTAACCAAGGAGGCATTTGGCAAGATCAAAAAAGAAAGAGGGTCAACCAGAGAGGCAGTAGAGGTATCCCAAGAGGGAGGAGGATAATAAGGGAGAGACTCATAAAAAATAACATCTCGAGACACCATCATACGCCAAGCAACAGGATCCCAACAACGATAACCCTTATGCTCAGCACTGTAACCGAGGAAAACGCACCGGACAAACTGAGCAGTCAGCTTTGTGTGCTCTCGAGGCGAAAGAAGCACATAGCATACGCAGCCAAAGAGGCGAAGAGCATTCTAATCCGGTGTCTTGTCAAGGAGGCGCTCAAAGGGGATCCTACCCTGAAGAGCAGAGGAGGGATGAATGTTCACCAAATAATTTGTAGTAGAAACAGCCTCAGCCCAAAAATGAGGGGGGACAGAAGAAGCAATTATAAGAGCATAAGCAGTCTCAAGAAGGTGATGATGCTTGCGCTCAGCAATACCATTCTGAGCGTGAGGACCCAGGTAGGAAAACTGAGCAAGGGTACCCTATTTAGAAAGAACCTGATGAAGGGCTCCAGAAATATACTCTCCTGTAGAATCCGCACAAAAAACACGAATAGAAGTGTCAAAATGAGTACGAATCATAGTAGAAAAGGTCTTATAAATGGATAAAAGCTCACTGTGATGCTTCATGAAATAAATCCATGTGTAGCAAGAATAATCATCAACAAAGATAACATAGTGTCGATGTCCTCCCGTAGAGACAAAGGGAGCAGGACCCCATACATCAGTATGAACAAGATCAAAAGGACGCTGTGACACAGACTCACTAGAAGGATAGGGAAGTTGTATCTGCTTTCCCAAACGACATCCCTGACACTGATGTAAAGACTCACGACCGGAAACAGATCCTAAAAGACCTCGACTGATCATGGTGGAAAGGCGAGAGCCACAAAGATGACCCAAGTGATGATGCCACTGAGCGAAAGAGGTCAATGGAGAAGCAGCAAAAGCAGAACCGAGACGATTGGCCGATGTAGCGGAAGAAAGATGTAGCCAGTCAAGTTCCCATAAGCGCTGAGAGTCACGGCGCTGAGGGCCAATACCAATCAGCTGACCCATGTGACGGTCCTGAACATAGCAAAAGTTAGGATCAAGAATGACACGACAATCATGATCAGTAAGCTAGCCAACAGACATAAGCTGCATGGTCAGATCACCAACACAGGAAACATCAGGGACAGAAAAAGAGTCAGATAAAAGAGTCCTGTGCCCAAGAACAGGAAGAAAAGAACCATAAGCAGTGTGAACAAAATGAGAAACCGATGAAGGAAGAATAGAAGAAAGACACGAACAATGAGGAGTCATATGAAAAGAAGCATCGGAGTCAAGGACCCATGGCTGAGTACCTAGAGTGGTGGCAGGAGTAGGGTGTGCAGATGGCTGAGTCACAGAACCAACAGCTCCAAGAGGTTGTGCAGACGACTTAGTCATAGAAACAACAGCTCCAAGAGGCTGAGAAGCAAGCAAGAGACTGAGAGCCCTGAGAACCTCTTGACTATCAAGTCTAGAAGAGTCCCTCTAAGAATCTCCAGAGCTAGAACCACTAGTCTGAGGAGAGCGGTGAGCCCGAGACTTCTGCTGATCCTTCCTCTTCTTGTAATAGTAGGACTCAACATGGCCGTCCTTGTCATTGTACTTGTAGTGAAGGCCACCGCCCGCACTGCCCCCCCCCCCCCGCCCCCACTACTCCCTGAAGAAGGTGTCAGTGGTGTAGGCAACATTGGAGGAGTGAAGGGATGGTTGGACGAAGATCGAGCAGCAAGAGCTTAGGAGTACTATAGAAGGACGGCGTCCAAAAGGCGAGTCTCCTCATCGCAAACATCTTTGAGAGCCTCTGTCAGAGAGACACACGGGTGGCAGGTAAGTAGCTGAGCACAAAGAGGCTCGAACTCTGAACGATGCCTGGTCAGGAAGTCATAGGTACATCGCAGCTCAAGTGCCTTCTGCTGACCTTCACAAGACTGACAGGTATCCGGAGACAGCAAAGGGCCAAGAGTATCAAGCTCACACTAGACAGCCGACAACCGAGAGTAGAGATCCTTCACTGTCCCATCACCCTGAGAGATCAGGTGCTCACATCAGATAGCAGCAATGTAGGTGGACTGTCCAGAAGGCTCATAGTGCTCTTTAAGATAAGTCCATATCTGCTGTGCAGACTCAAGCTCCAGAACACCAGCAGAGATATCATCAGTCATACTCACAACAAGAATAGAGACAGCTCGAGCATCCTCATCAACCCAATGCCTGTAAGTGCAAGCTGAGACTCATAGGATGCCAGAAGATCATCATAAGCAGTCTATAGCCTCTCCACCTGAGAATCATGGGCAACAAGCAAGCAGTCATACTCAGTCTTCTGCGCCGCAGTAGCATTCGCCGAAGGAGTTGGAGGCTCCGCTGGAAGGATAGGCTGAGCAAGAGGAGTAGGACGCGGAGGACAAGGAATCTCCCCAGACAAGAAACCCCAGAGACGAATCCCCCGTATGTGGATCCGAAGACGAGGAGCCCAGTCATGAAAGTTGGTGCCGTCAAACATTACCGGACAGCACGTGACAGGAACCCCAAGAAAATGAAGACATCATGGCTGGCCTTTTTTTGGGGGGGGGGGGGGGGAGCCGAGCTGAAATATGTGGCCGAGCCGAGTCAAACAAGTTGGTCAACCTGCGACCGAGCCGGAGTGACGAGCTGGCTCGAAAAAAAAATCGAGCCGACTCCACCCCTATCCTCATCGGGCGGCGACGGCAGCAGCTTGGCCGGGAGACGGAGGCGGCGATAGTGGTGAAGAAGGGGAGGTTGCGACGACGGCAGCGTGTGGGACAAGGCACGGTGCTGCACCGATATGAGGCACAACACCACCACCGAGAGCCGACGACAGCGGCCGGCGGCGGCGGTGGCAACAGTAGGGTGGATAGAGGGAAGGAGAAGGGAACCCTAACCCTAAAAATCTTTCCCTGATACCATGTTAGAGATAATGGATGATGTATTATCCAAGGGGCAAAGACCCAAATATATACATGTACAGGTTAGGGAAATATGCACAAAGGCCCCTTATAGATTGAGGACTCACACACCTATACATATATCTAACACTTGGCATTGTAATTATGATATTACACTTCTTACTTTGTTTCAATTTGCACGAAACAGATTTGTTGAAATATTGATATTGACTTTTTGTTATTAAGCATGTGACATGGCTATGGAAATAGGCCTTGAATCTTGCCTCTTGGCAATCTGTAGGTTTCTTACTGAAATTATTTACTGTAGGCTGTGATGGCTAGGTGAACCTCGATGATTTCTGCTGCATGAATTAAGTGATGGCTTGGTGACCGGTAATAATTTTTTTCCATCATTTAAACTTGTGGCGCCAAACGTCAAGGAATGTGTGTATCATAAAATTATTGGTCAAGAACTTCGATTTTTTATTTATTCGCAACTTTGTGCTGAATGGCAGGACAATTTTAAGGAATAGAGTTCTATTTTTATTTGTGTTGATGCATTCAAAACTGAAGGTTTGTGATGGATTAGTGAACTAGTATTGTTTATTCATGTGGTTATTCCCTGTCAACCAAACAACATTTGAAATTTGTTTGAAACTCTACTTTTGATTCCTGTCCGAGAATGGTTGATCACTAGGATTCAGTGACACACCAGGATTCACTTGATCCTGAGCAAGAATTCAAACAGGCTTGACGAACAAGGCCTTAATCAGTTAAGGATTGAATCCTCCTCATTCATCTCAGAATCCCTTTAAATCCACCAAAAACTGAGTGGCTCCCATGTTGGCATGGGCAGGGAGCTTGCTAGGCGCGGGGAGCTCTGTGTGAGGGCTGATCCTCAAGGTGCTGGGCTTGGACATGAGTGCAAGAGTGGCGCATGACGAACGGGTCGCATGGCTGAGTGGGTGGCCGCATCAGGGGCGGAGCTACGTTCAAGGTCAAGCATCGGTGTCAGCTGACACCGATGACTTTTGGCAAATTCAATAGAAAATCATGTTCACTTGTGTTAATTAGCCTTAATGACCCCGTTGAGAAATCTTCCTGCCCCCGGTGGCCTCGACGGCTGGCTTCGCCCCTGGCCGCATCCATGCCGCCTTGCAACCATTTTTCTATGATGCTTCAGCACATAGGTTCTTGACTTTTATTCTTTCTCGATTTGATGGATATGTTTTAAAAAGGGAAAGATAGTGGTAAATACTTTGGACCAGGATCACCTGACGTGAGCTATGATCACTGACATGCGGGGCTGACCCCATGCGGCAGAGATTACTGCAAGCGTGCAGTCCAAATATTTCAGCTCAGTGGGGGTGGGGGTCAACGAGAACATCCGCCGAACTAGGCCGGAAGTGATGAATCTCGACTTCTTATTGTTAGGGTGTGTTTAGCAGGGTTTATGTTTGTTGAAAATGACTTATATTTTGGTTTATGTGTAAAATATGCTTATTTGATTTATTATAACATAAGTTGTCAAGCCGTTTGGCAAAACAACTTATCATGTTTTTTCTAAAATGACTTATTCAGTACAACTAGAGAGAGATGATCCATAAGCCTAAAAAAACTAGTGTTTGCTGACTTTACTTTTTCTAGTATAAAGAGACAAATGGTTTATAACAGCTTATTACAATAAGTGCTTATGTAAACTAGCGGTTTGGCAGAGCGCTTATGGCTTATTACAACATAAGTTATTCAATAAACTAGTTCATAAGTCCTGCCAAACATATCCTTAGTGTTAGTCCAACCCTTAACCAATGACTTGGTTGTCGCGTGCTGGAATCAGAGCAAGACTAATAGAAGAGCCAGCTACCGGCGAAATAGTAGTTAAAGGTCACCTAACATCAGGTATGAGAATGATCAGTGCCACATGCTGAACCTCGCCGGAATGTGTACTGCTCAGGCTCGTCGATTGGCATGTGCAGCCTGGACAATCGCACAGGGCCCCCAAAATGTCAGAGCCTCCAATTTCTAACCTTAAGTATAGGGATAAGCCCATTAAACAAACCAGGCCTAATACAAATAGAAAAGAATCGTGAGTGCCCCTGCCTGAGTTACGTGTTTCCTTCCATTAGAAGCCAAACAGCCAACGCGTCTTTCCGTCTGCCGTCTCGGTTCCTCCAAATCGACAGCATCATTACGACGGTGGCGAAGAGCAAAATTGCAATCGTCGAACGTTCGGAGCCTGGAACGCAAGCGACACCGGCCGCAAGCAGTACGCTAGTACGTATTCCATCCGCCTTTTCTTTTGGTATCTTACATGCTAACTGGTAAGAGTCTCATCCCTAAGGCTAATATAGTATTTGTTTATCAATGTCAAACAGGCCAATCCGGTAATCCCAATCGAATAATTAGTTGTTATGTCTTCTAGAAATAGAAAGTATGATTCTGGTTTTAAGAAGCATAAGAAAAAACAGAGACTAGAAGCAGGTGCTCAATCTCAAAAGGGTGCATTGGACAGATTTGTTGTGAAAGAATCTCAATTGAATCCTGAGAACCAAACTTCGGATGCTAATGTTGATGACAATCATTGCTAACACCTCAGTACAAATTGAGGCTCAGGTAGCAGAAATATTATTTTCTATTAATATGGTCAGCAGCAATTACAAGAAAAGGATATGCTCAATTATGTTGCAATTGAGAAGGTGCAGAGCCTAATCACTTTTTTCACTTAGTATAGAGAGACTGGGTCTTTAAATGCATTGGAATGTGCAAAAGAGATTGCACAACAAATGGAGATTGAGCCTGCATCCCCTACCATGCGTAAAATCAAAAGGAAAAGACAATTTGATGAGATGCCTGATGACACATCTTCACAATCTGCAGAAGAGTCAATTACTATTTACCCGTCGTTGATCAAGCTATTGCTTCCCTTACTAGGAGTTTTGAACACTATAATGGGTATGAAAAAAAATTGGGTTCTTGTTTACTTCACATAAACTGCGCTCCTTGGATGATAAGAGTTTAATGTCGTCTTGTGCTAACCTTGAGGCTACACTTAGAAGCGGTGAACATTCAGATATTGATAGTATGGATTTATATATGGAGCTAAAGCTTCTCCCAGACTTTATCCCTAGTGAAGAAGACATGGCCCTGTTGCTATTATGAAAGTTGTGAAGCATATGGCCTGTTTTACTAATGCCCTTATTGCATATAGAATTTTGTTAACCCTTCCGGTCACCGCAGAATGAAGCTTTTCAAAACTGAAGCTGCTATAGCTCTTGAAAATGATATTCTGGAGAAGATTAAATATGAAGCTATAATTGATGATTTTATTTCGAAGAATTCTAGACGGTTCACACTTTTCAGCAGAAGATAATGATGTGAGTATGAAAATTTCACCCTTTATGTTTCAGAGTAACTATCAATTCATGTATTAGTATTTAAAAACTTACATAATTATTATAAGTCTATATATTTTTTCTTAAAAGTGGGGCCCCATTTTGTTTGTCGCACAGGGGCCCCAAAAACTCCCGTACGGGCCTGGTACTGCTCCGTATGCACAATCTGACTTTTGTCAATGTACGTGAGTCCGTCAAACGGTTGCGTTGTGTTCACCAAATCATTTTATTTTTTCCTGGATTTTTTTTGGTTAAAAACACCTTTGTTGACCACCTCCAACGAACAACCATGGCGCTCGGTCATGTGTGGTGGAAGTAGTCGTCAGCTCCGGACCAAGGAAGACGACGATTGGTGTCCAGTTCGTTTATAAGCTAGGCTGACCTATTAGAAACGTGCGCCTCTTATACAAAGTCCTACTATATTTGCCTAACTAGCCATGTGGCAAAAGAGTTGTGGCCCGCCTATGCTAATGAGGCATTTCCTTTATAAACCGTACTTAACTAGCAGCCCATTCACCGATGGTGCATGGGCGACGTTGGGTGCACGGATCCGGCCGCCTTCATTCTGCAATGGTGCACGGGAGGCACAAAGAGGCTGGATCTGGTCGTCTCCCTTCTCTGGTGGCGCACGGACAGCACGGGGCGGTTGGATCCGGTCACATCCCTTCTCTGGAGGCGCGGGGCGGTTGGATCTGGCTTTCTCCCTTGTCCAACGATGCACGAGTGGCGCGAGGCAACCAGATCCGCTTGCCTCCCTTCTTTGGCTGCACACTCTCACTTCCTCGATCGTTTCCTCCTCGGTAGCGACGCCCTCTCCTGACGCAAATTTGGTCAGGGCGTGACCCTGTGTCGTGACAACGGTGGGGCGGGCAGGTCCAGCGGACAGGGCGCAGATAGGTAGCTTGATTTTTTTCCCCGGCAAATTGATAGCGACTGGTGGTAATGTCACCCAAGATGGACCCATCGAATAGAAGTTTCAGCACCGGTTCTTTTGGCCCGACGAGGATCTACCATAACAAAGTGTTATTTTTACCTACGTAAGCAGAGCAACAGTTTGGTTGGTCCGTTGCTAGTGCATTTTGATCCGTCACTATAGCCCCTTTTTGTAGTAGTGTGTACACGAGTTTCAAAATTTGAAACCTCATGAAACTAACATTGGAAGGGATGAGTTTCCTTTCAATCGATAGCCAGCCAATCGACGAAAACAAAGTTAAATGCTATTCTCCTCTTATTAAATACCAAAATAAAACTATTTGCTGACATGGCACTCTAGATAACAGCAAAATGAAACCTTAAGTTGGGCCCCACGGCCCCACCCAAGGTGGTCCATTCACCAGTGGCTTTTTCTTAACTATTTTTTAGCTTAATGGGATATTCTGTTTTTAAAAAGAGGGAAATGGAGCATGCACTTACAGAAGAAAAGTAAAAAGGGAAAGCAATACTACGACAAGAGCAGACATCAATACGACAAGAGGAGTCAAACAGTATAAATCTGTGCGTTTATACTGTTTGACTCCTCGTTTAGCATACCATCGAAATTAAAATGACGGTGATTACTCGTCGGTCCTTCCATGCTACCACTACCAGCTGGAATCAAAGAGATCGAGACATACTAGTTCGATTCACAACAAATGTTTACACGAATTCCTTGCAGAAAAAATAAAAATATACAAATACTATACTCCCTTCATACTCAGTTTAGAAAACTGCCTCGTTTCTCGAGACGCCCGGCTTTGTGAAAACTTTACGTTTTGCAGAACGCCTTGTAAAATGAGTATGGAGGGAGTACACAAAAATATAAATACACACTATGGGCGAGCCACCAATGGCGTAATCAGGGTTAGCTAAACATTTGTGGCTATCCTGAGCGAAAAATGAGCTTGACCACCACCGCCGCAACCAAGGAGATCCTCTTCGATGTGTACGGCTACACTGCCACTAAAGGTATGGCCGCCGGCGGCAAGCACTTCGAGTCAGAGAGGTTCATCGTCGGCGGATACGATTGGGCCGTCCGCTACTATCCTGACAACGGACCTTACATATCTGTCTCCCTCGTCCTCCTCAACAAGCCGAGATACGGCGGCGAGGTCGGGATAATGTTCGGTTTTGCCAGATGCTCAACAGTTCCGGCGAGCCGACGGGGATCAGGGAGGTCTCATCGTTCGTCTTCACGGCCTACGGCGAGAAGCATGGTTTCCATGCATTCGCATTGCGGGATGATCTGGAGGAGGATTACCTTGTGGACGACTGCTTCACGCTCAAGTGTATGGTCTCTGTGCTCAGGAAGCCGCGTTCTGATTAGGCTATCTACTTGTTCACCCTAGAGCTCAACATCGCAATTTGAGTCTGTGTTGATGTCTGCTCTTGTCGTAGTATTGCTTTCCATTTTTATGGAAGTTCTATATCCATCTTCCAGTCTATGCCTGTGGTTGTGGCTTTTTGATTGATCAAGAACCGAACCAATGTCTCTAATGTCGAGAGAAGGAATGAAAAAACAGGGCTTTTGACAACTCTAGATTCTTCTGTACACAGACAGCAATGGTTCGGTTGATTAGTATAAAAAAATTATTGCAATAAACCAAAAAAGCTTCATTTTCTTTGTTTTTAATCTATTTACGCGATGGTGCCTAACCACTTCACCGACATATAGATAAATGCACACTTCAATCATTTACATCCTACGGTCCGTTTTTTATGTTGTTCCAAAAAAACTCAATAGAACTGCAGCCAGCACAAATCTTTGGTCCAAAACGACAGCAAAAGTGGAACCGAGTAGTACTTTTTTTTTATATCAAGCTATTGAAAGTTTGCAAAAATGCATGTAGTTCCATTTTCAAAACATCTTTCAACATTCGGAGTCTAAAATTAAGTGTTTTAGTTTTAATCTACTCTTTGAATTGCAACTTTCACACGCCAAATTTAAATTACACAGAAACATGAAAATGCACCTATCGAGCGGATTGCGGAGGAGCTATTTACCTTCGGAAGCACCGAGAAGCATCGGTGCATGCACATGCTTTTACTGCTTTCCTGTTTCCCGAAGCCAGCCAGGAGCCAGCACGCCGCGAGCCAGTCAATTCCTCATCGGTACTCTCTACTGCCATCAGTGTTGCATGCGCGCAGCACACGAAGGGTTCTCGATTGACTGCCACTGCCCACTGATCTGTCATATATATATTGGGAAGCCGTGTAGAGGAGCAAGAGAGCAACTCACAACACACACATACACACACTCGCAGCTAGCAATGGCGGTGATCCCCCGCATGAACCTGACCGTTGCCGCGTCCGGCGTGTTCCAGTTCAAGGTCGAAGGCTACTTCTTCACTAAAGAGACCGTCACGAGCGAGCACGAGTACTACCAGTCGGATATGTTCCTCGTTGGCGGCCATGAATGGGCTGTCCGCTACTACCCCAAGAAGGCCGGTTCCGACGAGTTTAGAGCCGGTCTCGTCCTTCTGAGCCGGCCAACTCAAGGGATCTCGGTGAGGTTTACGCTGACCACGCTGTGCAAGTCCGGGGTGCCGTCGGATACAATGAAAGGCGTAGCCACGACCGATGTCAACTGTGCTGCCGCCAGTTATTATGGATTTGGGGCGAGAGAAGTCCTCAGTTTTCTGGTCGGGCATGCGTCGATGCCAGAGTTCCTCGAGAACGACTCTTTTGTGCTGCACTGCACCGTTTCCGTTCTCAAGAGGCCAGTGTCGCTCTAGTCTCAGATTGTGACTGGTATATGTAATAGCCTCGCAGCTAGTTTCCTTGTCATTCTGAGTTAACGGTAGCACCAGCTAGTACTACGATGTAATTTGTTCGATGATATGATGTCAATGTCATTCATGAATCTGGCCCTCTGACGGAATATTATATCAACTTTACTTTTCGATTATTGGTAGTGTTATCCCGTGCGTTATTGCGCTGCGCGCTGCATCTCATGGGCGTAAGGGTGTGTTCCTTTTTTATCCACTAATTTTTAGACTTGCCCCATCGAATATTAATATACTAATTAAAAGCACTAAATATAAATTACTGATAAAGCCTGGTTCATAACCCATATGAGATGAATCTATTAAGACTAATTAGGTCATAATTAGATAATGTGATGCTACAGTAAACATCTTTTAAAGATGATTTAATCTCTATCACATATTAAGAGAGGTGATGTCGTCTAGACCAGATTGTCATGTCCATAGGTCTCCTAATTGGTTTGGTATTCGTCAGTCCTCATACGATTCATACTCGTAAAAATTTTCTGGAGGTTCAACCCGAAACACGTAGAGTCCAGATCAGAAAAGAGAAACAGAACTGCTACATTTCCATAATTCAGGGAATTAAAGTCCTCGGTTCTCTCAAGCATAACTAATCTTTGCCCTTGCCCACGTCCAGACCCTTGAGATTTCACGCCACCAAATAAGGGATGAATTTTCAATTCTAACTAAGGGGAGTAATGGAGGAGACAAAAACCACTCCATTTTGCTGCTTTACTGGTGTTATTTCCCTTGGATAATGCGCCAAGGGCAAGCTCATGTGGGGGAGAGAGAGAGAAACAGAAACAAAGACAAGACGATGATTGCTGGAGGATGAAGAAGGTTATGATATGGCCAAGTTGGGCTATACTCTACTAGAGCTTATTTTATAAAACTTATTAAGAGAGGTGAGGTCGTCTAGACTAGATTTTCATGTCCGTAGGTCTCCTAATTGCTTTGGTGTTTGTCAGTCTTCATACAGTCCTCATACGATTCATACTCGTAAAAATTTTCTAGAGGTCCAACCCGAAACACACATAGTCCAGATCAGGAAAGATAAACAGAACTGCTACTTTTCTATAATTCAAGGAATTAAAGTCCTCGGTTCTCTCAAGCATAAGGGGCTGTTTGGAAGCCATGTAATTATTTACACCTGTAAATAGATTTCGGTTGTAATTTGTTGTGCACAAGAAACCTCTTGGAATACGATGATTTTTTTTCCTCCGGAAAGTGATGTTTGGGTAACGAGTAAGTCAGCTGATCATTTTCTGCATCGTTTCAAAACACGGAAGCAATGCCTCACAAGAGAGAGACGCACAAAATAATGCAAACACAAATCAGTCTTCCACCTGTACGGAACAATCACCAGGGCATGCCATCCATCATCCAAATTTATGATTCAAACAGCAAGAAATTCATATTAACCCAGTGCAGTGAGCAGAACCATTGCATCGTCTTTCAGTCAAGCGTTTAAGTTTTGAAAGAAACATCAAATTGCAGGTCAAAATTGAACAATTATTCCAGGTAAGCTCTAAGTTGGAGCTAAGTGCTTCTGCTTCACGTAAGATCAACAAATTCCACAAATAGTGAAGTAGAGATTGTTGGTTTAGATTCTGTTGACCGTCAGGTCAACAGCAGATCCAAAAATAGGGAACTTAATCCCATGTGGATTTTGGATCTGACTAACAGATTTGTTTCCGCTTTGTGTCTTGACCGGGAGGCAAAATTAGAGATAGAAATGGACCCGGATCCGAGTCTATAGTGCATATAAAAGGAGGGTCACCCCACAAGGTCGCCCTATCCAACCTAAGTCCACCCAACCGATCGTTGAGGTGCTGGAAGACTCGAAAGTCCGTTGTCTACGCCCTGGGCAGTGTCGCTATCGTCCCGAGGGTTTCCGCTACCCCAAGAAGACCCTCAAGAAGCGCCTTCGTCATCGATCTCGTCACCTCTGCACCGACGCCAATGGAGTCCAACGCCAGTGCCGGTAACAGCCGAACCTATCCCTATTCCGCATTAGATCAGTTTGCTAGTTATGATCTAGATTGACTAGTGATCCTGAGTTCTAAGTGCTGTTAGTCTAAGATTAATTACTACTAACATTTGGTATCAGTTAGCCTAAACTAGTCAGTTTAAATCCACTAGTTTAGTTAAAGGTTCGGTCAGTATTAATCAGAGGTGATTTTGTTTCAATCTAGTCATGTTTAGCTAAGTTTTTATTTGATCAGAATAATGCTCATGCCTAGATTCATTAGATCAGTAACGTAACTAAGTTTTATTCATGTTTTTAGTTTAATTCCTAAGCTAGGGTTTTGGTTAGGTAGCCATGTCACAGAACAGAAATTAGAAAGAGAGGAAGTTGCAAAACCCGAATCAGATCACACACACACGCAACACACTCACCCTAACCCTAACCCTAACCCTAGATCTAAAAACCCTAACCCTAAGATCAGAGGACTTACCTCTCTGTCGCCATCATCCCGCCGCGCACTCTCTTGCTCGGATGGCGGTGCCACACCACCTCCCCTCACCGGTCCTCGATAAGGAGCCGCGCGCATCAGATCTTGCGCGCGTGTTGCCGGAACGGATCGAGCGTGCGGTATAAGTTGATCGCACACACGCACCCGCCGTCGTTTTTTTTCGCCGGGATGCCGCCGCCGCCGTGTTGCCATTGCTTGCCTCCATGTGTGCCTCGACCGACGAATGGAGCACCATAGACGCACCCCTCGATGATGCCGCACGCGGCCTAGTCACACGCGCGCGTCAGTGAGAGGCGCGACTATGGTGCTGGCGGCGCGTGGCTCGTCGCGAAGGCTCGCTGGCCGCCGTTGAACACAACGCGAGCACAGCGGCGGGGGGGGGGGGGGGGGGTGGGGGGAGAGAAGTGGAGACGAGAGAGAAGAGAGAGTGAGCTGCGACGGGAGAAAGTGAGGAAGGAGGGGACTAGGGTTTTGGCCGACCTTTTATGCCGAGGTCCACAGATCCTAGCCGTTCACTCCCCTCGCTCTCGATCAACGGCTCAGATCAGAGCGGGATCGCTCCACGCTGCGCGCGTGCATGGGCTACCATGGTCATGCTTCAGACCATAAGTGCTGGTATTAAGGGTGCCATCCCCACTAAGAATGCAGCTGGAGTTGATCTGACTGCTAAGGAGCTACTGGTCACTATTGAGGAGAACTTTAAGAGCTCCTCTAAGACCTACGCTAGTACACTCATCATGAAGTTGGTGGGTTCTCAGTACAATGGTCAGACTGGCATAAGGGAGTACATTCTTACTATGTGTGACATGGCAAATAAGCTTAAGGAGATGAAGATGGAGATCTCTGATGGTTTCCTTGTTCATTTCATCATGACCTCACTACCGTCTCAGTACACTCCATTCAAGATCAACTACAACACCAACAAGAACACTTAGTCTATCACTGAGCTGATAAGCTATTGTGTTGAAGAAGAAGAGAGGCTTAAGACCGAGAATATGAAGGAGAATGTTATGAACATGGTAGGCAACCTCAGTCTCAACAATCCTTCTAAGAACCAGCATGAGGGAAGCAGCAGCAAGCAAGGCCAAAGAAAGAAGAAGAAGAATGGGAATAAAGCTGTACCCAAGAACAATAACAACTTCAAGAACCACCAGTCTAAGGGTGGTAATAAGACGTGCTCTTTCTGTGGCTCACCCAAACACCTTCAGAAGGCTTGTCCAGGCTTTAAGGAGTGGTTGAAGGAGCAAGGTAATGATAATTTTGATGTTGTTTCTTTTATTGATGAGTTATTCTTAGCGGATTTTCCCCCTAATACTTGGTGGATTGACTCAGGTGCCACTGTGCACATCTCTAATTCATTACAGGTATTCCGTTTGATCCAAACTATAAGAAGGGGGGAGCGAAGTCTAAGAGTGGCAGATGGGAACGTTGTCCAAGTTGAAGGCGTTGGGAGCTTTCACTTAGAGTTGCCGGGTGGCTTCCAGTTTAATTTAGAGGATGTTCTTTATGTTCCTAGTTTAAAGAGAAATTTAATTTCTGTATCAGCCTTAGATGATTCGGGACATGTTTGTGAGTTTGGCAACAATAAGTGTGTGATAAAGTTTAATTCAATAAATGTCGGTCTTGCAGTTAGGCAAGGCAAACTTTATATGCTCTCTCTTGATGATTCTGTGATGAATGTTACTAGTATTTCACATAAGCGTAAGCGTGATGATGAGACTTGCCACATTTTGAGAGGGAGAATAGAACGTCTCATTAAAGATGAAATACTATATGAATTAGACTTCTCCGATTCAGAGCAATGCATCGACTGCATTAAGGGAAAATACGCTAAGACAATTAAGAAAGGAGCTACTAGAAGTATGGGCGTGTTAGAAATAATACACACAAATATTTGTGGCCTGCTCTCAGTAACATCGGTAGATGGCTGTGATTCCTTTATAACATTTACCGATGATTATTCCCGTTATGGACATATTTACCCCATTAAGAAGCATTCAGATGCGCTAGAAATATTTAAGATGTATAAGTTGGAAGTTGAGAAACAATATAACACTTCCATTAAAATAGTAAGATCAGATCGTGGGGGAGAATATTACGGGAAATATGCAACATACGATCAAATTAATGGACCGTTTGCTAAGTATTTAGAAGAAAATGGCATCAGAGCGCAATACTCTATGCCAGGAGAACCACAACAAAATAGAGTGGTTGAGCGGCATAATCGTACATTATTAGATATGGTACGTAGCATGCTCAATCATTCTAATTTACCTATGGAGCTGTGGATGGAAGCATTAAAGACAGCTGCCCATATTCTTAATCGGGTTCCATCTAAGTCAGTTCCCAAGACACCATTTGAGCTGTGGAATGGGAGAAAACCATCACTCGGTTATTTGAAGGTATGGGGCTGTCCCGCTGAGGCTAAGTTATTCGATTCATAACATAAGAAACTGGATTCTAAGACAGTGAGCTGTCATTTTATCGGATACCCAGATAAGTCAAAGGGATACCGATTCTACTGTCCTAGTTGCTCTACTAAGTTTGTTGAAACAAGACAGGTTGTGTTTTTAGAGGACTCAGGAAGTTCTGCTAAGAGTGATATCAGTCTCGAAGAATTACGGGTTGATCTTCCAACTCCGGATTTCTAGAGCCTACGGAGGTATATCAGTTTGTACCGCCAATTATTCCTCATAATAGCAGCATCGTGGCAGCCACTTAGGCACAAGCGCCACCTACTGGGTCTCATGCACCAGACGCTGATGCACAGGCTTCAGCTCAGGAGCAGCCTACGCCAGAAGAACAGCCTCAGCCCGACCTAGAACCAGCTGTGATCGAACCATTAAGACGGTCACAACGGGAAAGGAGACGGGCTCTTCCTGACATTTATGAGACATATTTAAGTGAGGATCAGTATGATGTCGGGAAAATAAATGATCCTGCCAATTTTAGAGAGGCAATTGAGAGTAAGAATTCCACTGAATGGATTGAGGCCATGGAGGAAAAACTTAAGTCTATGAGTTCAAATCAGGTTTGGGATTTAGTAGAAATTCCTGATGGGATCAAAACAGTAGGCTGTAAATGGGTGTACAAAACTAAACGTGATTCCAAAGGGAACATCGAAAGATTCAAAGTAAGACTCGTAGCTAAAGGGTTTACACAGAAAGAAGGGGTTAATTATAATGAGACTTTTTCTTCTGTGTCTACAAAGGATTTCTTAAGAATAGTCACGGCACTTGTAGCTCATTTTGATATGGAGTTACATCAGATGGATGTTAAAACTGCATTTCTAAATGGAGATTTAGATGAGACTATTTACACGGCGCAACCGGAAGGTTTTGCTATTAAGGATAAGGAACATATGAGATGTAGATTAAGAAAATCCATTTATGGACTTATGCAAGCGTCGAGACAGTGAAACCTTAAATTCGATGAAATTGTTAAGAGATTCGGATTTAGGAAGAATGATGCAGATAAATGCATCTACATTAAGGAAAAGGGTTGAAAATTAATAATCCTAGTACTATATGTGGATGACATACTATTAGCGTGCGACAATAAGAATATGTCATATGAGACTAAGAATTTTTTGTCATCACATTTTGACATGAAGGATCTTGGTGAAGCCTCGTATGTCCTTGGCATTGAGATACACCGAGATAGAGCCCAAGGAATACTAGGATTATCTCAGAGAGCTTACATTGAGAAAATGCTTAAGAGATATAAGTTAGATAAGTGCAATACGTCACCTGTTCCGATTCAAAAGGGCGATAAGTTAAATGGAAGTCAGTGCCCTAAGAATGATTTAGAAAGAAAGAAAATGGAGAACGTTCCCTATGCATCAACTATTAGAAGCTTGATGTATGCACAAGTCTGTACGCGTCCAGATTTGGCATTTGTAACCGGAGTACTTAGCAGATATCAGTCTAATCCAGGCTGGACTCACTGGGTAGGTGTCAAGAAGGCATTAAGATATTGCCAAGGCACCAAAGATCACATGCTCACATATAAGAGATCAGATAATATTGAGATTGAGTGTTACACTGATGCTGACTTTGCTGGTGATGAAGATGAAAGGAAGTCAACTTCTGGATATGTCTTCATGCTAGCAGGAGGAGCAATTTCATGGAGAAGTTGTAAGCAAAGTGTAACTGCTGCATCTACGATGCAAGCAGAATTTGTGTCATGTTATCATGCTACGGGACAGGTAGTGTGGCTTAAGAGTTTTATTCCGGGATCAAGAATTGTTGATAGTATCTCAAGACCTATCACAATATACTGCGATAATCAATCCACAGTTTTCTTTTGCGCCAACGATAAACTAAGTGGTGCTTCCAAGAACATAGATCTTAAATATCGTGTCGTGAAAGAAAGGAATCAGGACAATACACTTAAAATAAGCATATAAGTACTAAGACTAATATAGCAGATCCGCTCACAAAAGGTTTACCACCAACCCTCTTTCAGAAACATGTCCTAGGCATGGGTCTGGTAAATACCTTTTGATCAGTCCTGATTTTAGGGCCATTTATTTCCTCAACCAAGAGTAACAATTCTGACAAGGATTGTCAGTAAGACTATGGGTAATGTTGTCCCAGTACGCCGTGGTGCTGCTGATGACACATTGGTCTGGTACTTGCTGATTTTCTGAAGAAGAATTTAAGTTAAGAGTAAGTTTAAGTTGTTGATCTTTTGGTCAGGGGGAGAATGTGGGTTTAGATTCTGTTGACTGCCAGGTCAACAACAGATCCGAAAATAGGGAACTTAATGCCCTATGGATTTTGGATCTGGCCAACAGATTTGTTTCCATTTTGTGCCTTGATCGGGAGGCAAAATTAGAGATAGAAACGGACCCGGCCCCGAGTCTATAGTGCATATAAAAGGAGGGTCACCCCCCAAGGTCGCCCTATCCAACCTAAGTGCACCCAACCGATCGTTGAGGCGCTAGAAGACTCGAAAGTCTGTCGTCCACGCCCTGGGCAGTGTCGCTATCGCCCCGAGGATTTCCGCTACCCCAAGAAGACCCTCAAGGAGCGTCTACGCTACATCCCTGATAGCGCCTTCGTCATCGATCTCGTCACCTCTGCACCGACGCCAATGGAGTCCAACGCCTGTGCCGGTAACAGCCGAACCTATCCCTATTTCGTATTAGATCAGTTTGCTAGTTGTAATCTAGATTGACTAGTGATCCTAAGTTTTAAGTACTGTTAGTCTAAGATTAATTACAACTAACAGAGATCTCATCGGTCAACACAAAAGAACAAATATCAAGCACCTCTGTGATTGGGTTTGGCAACATAGCAGATCGAATATGTAGATGATGATTTCTTCGTAGATAAGACCGGGGATGACATTGGACCATGGATCTAGTCCAGGTGATGACTGACGACAACTCTAATGGCATGGGTCAAGGCTGGCATCAACGTGGAAGATCAGGATCGAGACCAGCGGAGATGCGGAAGGCAGGCATGGATCGAGGTCGCCGGTGATGTGGAAGGGGATCGAGGCCAGTGCGGAGGGGAAGGCGTGGATCAACGCTGGCAACGATGCGGAAGGCAGGAATCGAGGTGGCGAGGGCGATCCAGACCAGCGGCAAGGAAGGGGCAGCAAAGAAACGTCGAACGTAGTCCCGATAGTTATCATAAAATTAGTGTTGCCTCGTGACACAATTTTATTTTTTTGGATGGAATTGGCGAAAATGATCGTAATCTTTTCTGTAATACCTGTCATCCAAGCAGGAAAATCCGGTTCACATGGGAAAAGTTTTAGGCCCATAAATTACAGGGGTATTGAGCATTTTACCGGGCTTCCAAACAGGCCCTAACTAATATTTGCCCCTGCCCATGCCCAGATCCTTGAAATTTCACGCCACCAAATAAGGGATGAATTTTAAATTCTAACTAAGGGGAGTAATGGAGGAGACAAAAACCACTCCATTTTTCTGCTTTACTGGTGTTATTTCCCTTGGCTAATGAGCCAGGGGCGAGCTCATGTGACTAGACATGGTGGGAGAGAGAGAGAGAGAGAGAGAGAGAAGATGATGATTGCTGGAGGATGAAGAAGGTTACGACATGGCCATGTTGGGCCGTACTCTACTAGAGCTTATTTTACAATTTGCATGGGCTCTAAAATCATGAAAATGGCCCAGTTACTTCAGCTCTTTTGAGCCTTGTTCGGTGAGAATTGAGACATGGTGTTGAGCTAGAGCCGACGGAGGGTTAGAACAGAAAGTTATATTGTGTGGTTTTTTTTTTCTGGTACAGAAAGTTTTATACGTCCGTCCATTTTTTGCTTGTGAAATTCATCTATCCTTTTTTTTAACTTTGATGTTTGTTTGTTTCGGAATCAGTTCAAAACACAATACCAAATACAAACACGATTCGCCTTGTCCGTTGTATTTTCATCTTTCGTTTCTCCAATGTTTGTCGTATTCTGTCGCATCTCCATCACGATCACGTTTTCTTCTTTCATTTTCCTTCCAATTGGATGATGATAGCGATTCCATAGTTCGTTTCCTTCCAATGTTCGTCTTATTCTATCGCATCTCCTCACTAATGATCATGTCCATGACGCCATTGTTCTACTCGACAGTGGTGGACCTACATTTTTGTCAAAAGTCGGGCCAAGTTTTAGCCTACTCTATGCGTATAAAACAATATCAACAAAATAGTGCAAAATTGTATACTATCATGCTGAAATACGCCAATACAACGTGTCACGTCTGAGAAGGGGATATGGGCCTCACATGGCCCTAAATTTAAATTAAGTGTATGTTAGAGAGAGAGGGTGATAGGAATAGATCGTACTTATATATATTTTAGAGATCGATTGACGATATTGTGAGCAATTTCCATTGAGAATTTTCAAATTTAACGTATGTTAGAGAGAGATGCAAGTCAGCAAGATATGTCGCTCGTTTGATCGTCGCAGTCTATGATCAAAGAGTTGGCTTGATCTTCATAACGAAGCCAGAACGACATCGCCAGCGTGCAGTTTCCAGATGTCGAGACGCGATGATCAGGAGGATGAGTCCGTTCGAGTTCCTTAGCATGATATTGTGAGTTAACGTTTGAAAATATTGGTTCTCATGATAAGTAGCTTAGTTTATTCCAAACCGCTCCATTTTTATGCTATATCATCCTCAAACACAAGATATGTTGAAAATACTTTTCTTACATTACAATTATATGATAATAATTTTTGTATATATGTATCACCACCATATTTTATAAGTTACACCCGTAGCAACGTACGGATACTTTGCTAGTTAAGCTTAATAGATTTACCTCTCAAATTAGCATCCAAATATATAATTAGTTTTAAATTTAATTTATATCTAATCTATATATTTAACGTTCAAATGATTGATATGACAACACTAAAATTTAGACCCCAAGAAACGAAACCACCTTGGATAAGCAACTGACAAAATATCATAAGCAACTAAACACCTTAGCAACAAGATGCATAGTTTGCTATTATTCATAATGTATAAATTCACACATGCTGCAACATTCATAGCTGTAGAACCACCCTATTAAGAACTTAAACATGCTAATGGATATGCGAAGAGGCAATTAAATAATCGATCTGCACCCATATGGAAGATGGAGTCTAAAGACGACGTCAGCTCTCGGTGTCACATTTGACAGGGTCCATCGGACCATCACGGGAGGCTACCCAAGAACTCTTCCACGGTGATGTACTTCAGCTCTGGGTACAGCTCCGTTGCCTCCACTTCGTCCCCAGCTAATGCGCCTGTGACCTTCTCATGCACCTTTGGTTTCGTGGCTACCAGTGTCCAGTGCACCACGGCCAGTTGAAAATTAAGTGGGAACTGGGACTCTGCAAAGATCAAAAGTTGTATGTGTACTTGGCATCACTTTTTGAATGATTGCAATTTCTAGTTGGCATCAAATAGGGGTGAGAATCAGATGGTTAATTTCCAACCGATGAATCGATAATGAACTGAAGACTTCCAAAGCGAATACAAGAAAATATGGGATGCTATAATAGAAATCCAAAACCATCCGAACATGTCTGAATTCGATCAAGTCCGAGAAAAAACAAATAGTGGATACAAATAGCATGCAAGATAAATGGCCCTAGAATGGTATATTTGAGATAGTGTTGTCGATCAGGCAGAGGCAAGAAATGTCATCCAGAATTGCTGGACCACAACTAGCATTCATCCACCGTGGACAACGAACCCATTGACAGCGATAAACATTCACAGTGCAAGTCCTATTCTACATGGAAATGTTCACCCAACAATTCACAGAGTTGCAGTAATAAATTCCAGCAGTTTTCTCTGGTTATCCTAGAGAGAAAAGAATAAAAATACTACATAGATGAAACAATGGCTATAAAATATTATGTAATTTGAGTTTTCTTATAATTTTTGTATTTTTTTATTTTTGTGAGATCTTTATTTTTTTTAACCTCCCTCCCATTCTCCTGAAAAAGGCATTCTGATTCGAATTCTGAGACAACAATATAGGATGGATAAGCAACAAAGAATCAATAAACTATTGCTCTAGCATTGATACCGAGGAAAAGGTATATATTATATGATATATAGAATGAGCTCTATACATCGGTAGCATATCCGATTTTGAGATTTTTGCTATTTTGCACACGAATTGATAGGTTTTGTTAAAATGCCCATGTCCCATTGGGCTTTGCTAAAATGCCATAAACCTAGTGTACCAACTAGTAGAATGTCCTCCCTCGCTCTTCTTCTTCCTTCATCTTTCCCCAAAATCCGCCTCCATTGCCAGCCAAGCTTGAACCTCATGGCCGGTTGTTGGCGGGGAGCCGTGCGCGGGAAGGGCACGCTTGTGGCTGGGTCAAGGTGCGTGGGTGGGGCGGGCTTACAGGAGTGCAGGTGAGCCACTGCTAGAGGCGCGGGCGTGCAGGCGAACTGTGTGAGTGGGCAAGGTGCGGGCAGGCAGGTGAGCTGCACGTGAGTGGCAGCGGCGTCCTGTCCATAGCATGCCAGTGGTGGCTGATGCGAGCACGCTGCTGGAGAGATAGAGAGGAAGAAGAAGCGGCCGTGGCTGCTGGTTAGTGTAATTCAGTAAAAAAAAAACTCATTCATTGGTATTTTACCGCTGGGTGCAACCGTTTCGTGCGCATTGTATCCAAACCCAACGGCACATGGGCATTTTACTGAAGCCCACCGATTTCGTGAGCAAAATAGCAAAAATCTGTTTTCACGCCTATTGTGCCCTTATGAGTTTTTCCCAACCGAGACAACACTGACAGCATCATTGTCAAGGTTTTCCTGGTATGAGTTATCACGGTGGTGGATTCTGATTCTAGTAGTAATTATTTAAGATAGTGTAATGGATATTTTTTATATATATTAATACACTGATATGTATTTACCTTGTATTTTCTTCACGATCTCCTCTTCAGATACATAGGATTTCTCAAGGATCTTGCCGAGTTTAGTCTCCCAAAGAGAAACAAGTCGTTCTAGAGAACATAAATTCTCCTGAGGGCGCACGTGTAGTATTTTGTTAAGTGTGCGTGGGTCTTCGATAGCTTTTATAACCACCACACTCAAATCCTTCTCATTTACAAAGAACACTGGAAATTACACCGACTCTCTATCGTTAGATAATATCATGCAGTAGTGCAGAATGTCTGAAGAAAAAACAGGCTTATAATTTAATTTAGAGGAGTTTTACTATCCAAAATATTAGTCATTAGTTTTGGTAAACTATTGATCAATAGTTTGAGAGTAATTTCATAATTTATAACTGATTTTATATTTATTTTTATAATAAAAATCTAACCCTACTGAATCATTAAAACATCAGTTAATCTTTTAAAAATAAAAAACATTAATTATTAATTATATTACTAATTTATTCCTATTCATGACAATATAATATAATTATTTGAAATCTAAAAATATTATTTATTCTGATATTATCCTCAAACTGATAAACTATTGGCCGAGTAGTTATGTGCTTAGATTATCAAATCTGAGCCATTAAATTAAACTATTGACCAATAGTTTTTTAAAACTAATGACTAATATTTTGGACAGTAAAACTACTCTTAATTTATGACAAAGTTCGTAAGTAAACGTGTTACCTTGTGTAGTTCCATCACCTAGGATGGTTACTCTGGTTTCTGGGGGGCCGTTTGCTTCAGGGTCTCCTGCTCGTGGCAACAAAAAACCTTGAATCCAGTTGCTAGATATGATAGTGTAAGGGATCCCGGCCATTTTCAGAGCTTCACGGACTCTACATTTAGCTCCTAAAATGCTCCGAGCTGGCTCCAACATCTGATCTGCGTGCTCCACGTCACATCCATATTCAGATGGCACATACCTCTGCATGTTTTGGACTAAAATTAAAGTGGTTGTCTTTAGATTTTGGATAACTTGCACAAGAAAGTGCCAATTTCATTGAATAAAGAAGTAATGATACAAGTACATAACCCAGGGAGGCTACAAATAAGAAAAAGGAAAAGGTAATATAATTGTGACAACAACAGAAATGATGGAACTACAGATTTAATAAATAGTTTTGACGAAGTGTTTGGTTGTGGCTGCATTGTCTTGACATGAACCACATCCTTTGCAGGACTACTCCTGGTAGCAAGGTGTACTCAGTCAGTAGATTCGTGTGTGTCTTCTCAATGTTGTATTCTACTAGCTCATCACTGATAGGTTTTTTTTTTTTGTGAATGTCAGTAGCAGAGGTCCTTGTGGTTAATTTGTCTGAGTTTGTATCATCCATACACATGTCTGAGTTTTTTTTTTTGGAACTAAAGATGTTGCAAGAGCGAAGATTGAATTTGTGACAACATGGTCCAAAGATCTCAACCATGTCGATAGTTGAATCCACATTTGTCCCAACATGATATATAAGTTGTTAATCACATGTAGTGACCATAACTTGATGGTAGACACCTCATCCTTAACAAGGCACATCACTTTCTGAAATGAACTGCAGTCAATTTTCAGAGCTCAGATCGCAACAACTCCACCATAAGGTTCCATTGCGGATTGAAGGTCAAAGGTATCTAAGTACGAGATAAATAGCAATAATATCTTTGACTGATAGGATAGATGACTAGATGTCCTCTTCATGCATACCATTTAGAGCCCCGTTTGTTTCATCTTTAGGCTTTTGAGCTTTTCATGTCCTAAGGTCAGCCGGAGGAAACGTAACTTTTCTTAGAAGTGCATGTCTAATTATAGGTCAAACCAGCAAACCTCCACGTCTGTCAAAATATTGTAGGTTGGGGAAATCCTTCCTGCTTCTACCATGCATACACTGTATGTATGTATGTATATACTATACTCTATACTATATATGCACGGACCACCATTGCAAGGTGTATTGGTTTGTTTACAAACCATCCATTAAATCTCTACGGCAGGTTTTCTTTTTCCAAAACAAAGAAATAATTATATATCCTACATCATTCAAACCTTTGCCAAATCAGTAACTTCTCTCTTGGTCAGTGGTATTTAAAAGGAATATTCCAACGTACGCAGGCATATAGTAAAACAGAAGAAACAATTATTAAAGTAGTATATGATTTCAAATTTTACACGAAATTAAACATCACATTAGATTTCTTAAACCCACATCAATTGAGGCACTATATAATGACTTCATCAAATAATTTAATCGAAGTAAATTTATATTGGATTATATTTGTCATATATGTTCCGTCCACCTCTTTTATTTTTGTTTGGTTTTCTCTCCTCTAAGTCAGTCCTAGCATATATACTTAATTTGATTATGACAATAAAATGAAAACCAACTGATTGATGAGAGAAATTGATCCTCCCTTAATCGATTAGGTTCCTTATCGTGAACGCGCAGATCTGGTGGGCTCCAATCCCTTGGCTTAAAATGGATTCACATTTTGCAAAATTATTCTTTCAGTGACGCGTGGTGTGCCACTATATCCAATATCTATAAAACAGTTTGTTGGACTGGTTCACGGGTTGGTTTCTCAACCCAACAACTGTCACGCATCGTAATCCAGCTCAAATAAACAAAGTGCACGTTGCATCTAGTGAACACTCTCGTCATCTAACATACATTATTATATTAACTTTGAAGGAACAATACCATACCCTAACATTGCCTGCTTCCTGCATCCCGGCCACGATCTTGAGCTGGCTCTCTACCTCCTCCGGAGACGTATGGCCGACGGCAGAGATCACCACATCTGCTTGCTTGATCGCCCTCACCAATCCCTCGTGATTGTTGATGTCCCCCTGCACGCTCCCGAATTTAAATGTATAATTAATGGTAATGCATCAACTAATTAGTCAAGCCAGCTACAACCTAGAGTATTATTATTATGGAATGTGATCACAACATAAAGTCCATCTGGGTTTATCCTAATTCAAGCCTTTTTTAATTTTATCAGTTTGTTAAAAAAATGATATAGGTTGACAATGCAAAGTAAACATTAGAAGATTCATAACAAAGATACTTCTTATTTGTATATGTTAATTTTCAAATTTTATATGTTGGATATTTATTATTGACAAATAACTAGATTAATATCTTGTAAAATAAATAGAATTATATTTGACAACCTTTACGGTACATAATACCATCAATAGTTACATGTTGCACCGTCAGTAATTACAGGTAGTAGATACTAGTATCAATTATTCACATACCATATTGACTGGTGGTGATATATTATGCACCATAAAATTCCTACCGTATATTTTGTTGGAGGGAGTGTATACGTACATAAACAATGATGGCCCCTCTGGTCTTGAAATTCTCCACAAGCCTGGCCTTGCCGGGGTCGTCGACACTGGATGGTCGGAGCAGCACGGCAGTCGGATGGTCGGCATCGAGGCTCGCCATCACGAGGTGCTGCCCGATCATACCCGTCCCGCCGATCACCAGAATGCTACTCAACATCTTTGCTAAATTGATTTTAGCTTACTACAGTATATTGGCTTGTGCGTCAGCGTTGGTTAGCTTATTATAACCAGATAGAACTGCGAACCAAGCTAGTATGTGTACGAGACAATGCCTTAACATTCGTGGTCTATAAATAGGCGCATTGTCATTTTATGTCCGTACCCACTTTTTTGTTACCGCCGATGAGTATTCAAATGTTCGGTAATTGGACGCCACATAATAAGCTCCTCGGCGCACCAACGACTGCCAGATCTCGACATGCATCATGCATGGTATTGGCATGGTGCCAATATAATATATGGTGAATGCTACCACCCAGGGCAGAAGAATCAATGATAATGACGTGTCAAAAAAAAAGAAAAGTACATATCCAACAAGCAATATAGCTGGATAAGAATATGATGCAAATGTGCAGCACAAACACGAAAGTCGTTGTTTCCCATTCATGCGTGACAATTGACAAGTGATGCAACATTTTAGCAGATGTTACTAGGGAAGTTCGTTGAAAATCTTATTAATTATGACATTACTACCGGTTGTCAAAATGTTTGAAAAAGGATGAGATTTTCTTAGAGCAGTTGGGTCTCTAGAAGAACTCTGCTATTTGAACATCTCCATTAGTCTCTCCATGAGCGGTTCCCATAAGGTAGTATTAGGAGAGCGCTAAAACCATATATTCAGGATTATGAGGTGCTGCTACAGCCTTCCAATATATAAGTAAAACACAATAATCTATTTCCCTCTTTGTTTCTTCACTATTGCATATGAACACCTTGCCCCAATTTCATCGAAGCATCCTTCAGGCATACAATGACGTTGACATATTGTGCACAAATGACCGGCGCATTGAGAGAGTATTTAGTGTAGGTACGCCATTTGCTCCATCCGGACCTGGTGGCCAACATGGTTCAGAAAGTGGACAAGCGCACAGGTAAACATTCAATCATGCAATGGGTAAGGCTCCCTTTGTTTCAGCTAGGGATTGTGGATTATGGATTATAGAATCCACAATCTCAAACAAAGAGATAGATTATGAAATCAGATTGTAAAATCTGACAGTCCAGATTGTGGAATCCAGCAATCCAGTCCACACCAGCTTTTACTAGATTATGACACATATATTTACCATTTTGCCACTATGTTCCACTTGTAAGTGACTGAAAGCTAGATTATGGAATCCAGACAAACAAATATCCGTTAGATCGTGCCTCAAATTTTTACAATCTCAGATTCCATAATTCACAATCTATAATCTTTAGCTGAAACAAAAGGGGCCTAATTACTGCTATGCATCCAATGCCTAGCCATGTGTTTCATGTTTCGTGCTGAATATGATAGGCATGAGGCACGAGGCACACAATCCACAACATATGCACCATATACATAGAGATTCGTATACAGGTAATGATACCTTCCATCATTTCAAAGACCTCTTGATCTTGATCAACTAAGGGCAGGTACAACTCTACATGTAGTCAGTCTCATAGGTCGTCTCATGTAGTGCCACATAGGATTTTTGATGATATGGAAGAGAGAAAGGGTGGTGGGAGAAAGAGACAGTTGTTTCGTTAAGCAACCAACTCATGTGCTAAAATTTAGGAGTATGAGACGACTTATGTAAATATACACCTTGTACGATAGTTGTAGTTATCATGCAACTTGTAAATATTCCTATTTTTATTCACAAATTATAGGATGATGAAATTTACTATGAGACAACTAACACAATGACCCATTGTATGGGTAGTCTGATAGATGATATTAAAAAGTCTCAAGATAATATATCATGCATGAGACGGTCTACAAAACTATATCATTGTACTTGACCTAACAATCTTCGTTCGAGTTTGGCCACCTTTCCTTGTGGCATCGCCTTATTTCCTTTGGCATGGAGACTCATGGCGTTCTACCCGCAAGTAGTGGAGTATCTTAGACTCTCTCGACCCTATAGCTTGGCCCTCTCCCTCCCTGCCTCCGGCGACCACTGGCAATCGGCGAGAAGAGAGGAGCCACCCCGCCAGTTCTCTAGTTTAGATTAGTTTCGTGATCTCCTTCCAGCAAATAAAGTAGTATTCTTGCCGTTGTGGCGCAAGTCATGGCGTTGGCTTCTGCTCCTCCACCATGTTGACCACGAATGCTGGGAATTTTTTTTATGAAACAATAGGGGCAACCCTACTGACTATATATTAAATATAACAAAAAAAAGGTCTGTACACATTATTACCAGAAAAGAAAACGTTGGGAACATCATCTATCAACGGCGTCACCAAGAAAACGTTGGGAACATCATCTATCAACGGCGTCACCCTATCTACTACTGGGAGAATATCTAGTGGAAACACGAAATTTCATTCAAAAAACATGTTTAGAAGTTTCAAAAAAAAATTAAACACTTGTATGCATGTAGATGACATGAGGAGAGACATGCACATAAAATCACAAGTATAAATATGTATTCATTTAATAGATACAAAAATGATAAAATCATGTTGCATGGGAGGAAAAGAACAAAATAGTGCATGGTGCTGTATTTTTGTCTTTTTGCACATGTTTTGTTACTTTTTTACTTCCTCCGCCCCTAAATAATTGACGTTTTAGCTGTATAGAAAGTTTGTAGAAGATGCTATGAATCTGAACATCGTTACTGTCTAGATTCATGGTAGATGCTATGAACCTGGATACTAGAAAAACAGAGCCAGAATGCCAACTAGGAGGGAGGGAGTAACTATTAAACTATGATGTATTTGTCCTTGTAATTTCGTGTGCATGTCTATCCTCATCTCACCTATGCACATGTAAATCTTTACAATTTTTTGAAACTTCTAAATATATTTTTTGAATGAGTTTCCGTGTTTCCACCTAGTTAGTAGCACTACAACAAAGATGGCCTGTAGCGGCGGGGTAAAACCACTGTAGCGACAGGTGGGCCGCCCTGCCGCTACGCTAACGTCGCTAAAGAAAAAGGAGCTTTAGCGGCGGATGAAATGAAGATTGAATCCACCGCTGGTAATAAGGACTTAGTAGCAGCGGGTGACAACTTCACCCGCCGCTACCCATAAATTCAAAAAAAAAAGGGCCCGCCGGCCCGCAATCTCGAGCCCGCCTAGCCACATCCGCTGATCGGGGAGAGGGAGAGGAGGCCAGATCCGCTGCGCGCCAGCGAGGAGAGGTGCTGTGGAGCATGGAGAAGGGTCGCCGCTGCGTCGCCACACGCGGAGAAGGGCCGCCTCCTCGGCATCGCGCGCCGCCGCCCGTCGGTGGGGCCCACCAGCTTGGGATTCGGCCGTGGCCCGTCGTCGGGGTCCACCAGCCCGGAGATCCGGCCATCGACCGTCGCCCGCGCTAGATCTAGCTGCCTCGGGGCTAGATCTGGGGCCGCCGGCCGCCGCCCGCGAAGCCGCCGCCCCGGATCTGGCGCTGCGGCCCCTTCCCTGCGCGCTGCCGAGGAGAGGGGGAGGAGAGGCGAGGGTGGCCATCGGTAGGGGGGTGGCGCTCGACGGGAGAGGGAGGGACGACGGCACTCGACGGGATAGGGATGGGGCAGCGCTCGATGGGAGAGGGAGAGATGGCGGGGCAGTTGGCGGGAGAGGGAGGGGGCGGCGCTCGACGGGAGAGGAAGGGACGACGGGGTAGTCGACGGGAGAGGAGGGAAGGGAGGAGAGGAGAGAAGGGAGAGAGTTGTGGCTGGGAGAGGAGAAGTGGAATACGGCTGGGTTTAGGGTTAGTTTTTCTTTTATACTTTTGTTGGGCTGGTGGGCTTGTCTGTTTGATAGGCCAACAAGTAGCGGCGGGTGACAACATGGGCCGCCGCGATAAATTATTAGCAGCGGCCCACTTAGTGAACTGTCGCTATTAATTTATATTAGCGGCGGTTCGCCTTAAAATCGGGTTTTTTCATACTGTAGTGCATTATAGCGGCGGGGGAAGATTTGTTCACCGCTAATCAAACATTGCCTCCGCCACTATAGTAGTCTTTTGTGATAGTGTAGTTTCACTATAAATTTTCCCCTGCTACCGAGTCCAACGACGACCTCAGTGCTGCTGGCCACCTCCGACCTCAACTCAATCGACGACCACGACGCCAACAGTTGACAATTGTTGCTCCGCGCCCCACATTTTTGTACGGCACATTTTCGTATGTGATGTACACCATTCGATAGGGCCACATTTTCGTAGAGCTCGGTAAGAACGTAGTAATCCAAATGCATTGTCCATGTGCCTGCGGTCCGCTGATCATGACATCACTGCAGCCCGCACTACTTTAGGTCCAAGCCATTCTCATAGCTGGCTGGCGTGCGTCGACAAATCGTTTCTCAATGCACTCAAAAAAGATTATGCAACTAACTTCTGCGTCCACATGGACAGCACAAGATTCTCTACCATGCTTCTATATATACGGCTCAACACCGCTATGGTTTTAAGCTTCATGTTGTTGTTGTCATCAAAATGCCATTTCTGTCACATGGAAACTGTAATCGCCACCAATCAATAGCCGCCCTAAAATAGTTCTGCAACCGGCCCACCGCAACTGGACGAGGATCCTCTGACTTCAAGTCAGAGGGCAGTAGTCACTGTCTAGGCCCCACTCGTCAGTGTGAACTGCATATATACAGTTGAAGTTAGAGGATCTCTCTCCACCGCAACCGCGCATGGACTAAAGAAATATTTGTAGTCTTTCCTGATACAGAGTATACCTGGTAGTTTCCCAAAAAAATAAAAAGAATACGCCTGATGAGACGTCTCTCTCTCTATATATATATCACACTTTCATATACTTTCCCCTGATGGTAAATTTTTTCCTCAAGACAGCACAAGTTGCCATCAATATGGAGACACCTTTAGTGACTTGTGACATTGTCAATCATAGGATCTGGATCCGGTCCATAATATAAAAAGAGCCACGGATAATAGTAACATATTTTCTAACTTTCAATCGATTAAAAGTTTTCAATCGATGATTTTGTTATTTTATATTTTAATTTTTCTTTTGTAGAATTATCTGTATAGTTATTATAAACTATTGAATCTAATCAGATATGGCTTAAAATGATGATTGAAAGTTGTCTAAACTTTCAGTCAGTTGAAAATTAGTAAGTGGCTAATAGTAATAATGCCAATACTTCCAATTAGTAGGCGACTAGTAAAACGGTCCCTGCTTATACATATTCTTCCTTCCGTGTCACGTAGTTTTTACTACCACTAACCTACTGGACACTAACGATTGCCTCAATTATTTGGTGTCTGCTGTATGCTTCGAGATTAATATGTGACTTGCATGTATTCGTTTGTATGTCTATGTGCCTCGTGTATGTTGCCGCTGCCACAACAACAAAAACGACCTATAGCGGCGGTTCGTAAAGCCTTGTAGCGGCGGGCAGGCCACCCACCGCTACGCAAACATAACTACAAATAAGCGTTTATAGCGGCAGGTGGTCTATCGTCGAAACAAACCGCCACTACAGACATATTGGTAGCAGCAGTTGAAGACGTCAACCGCCGTTATTGTTAGCTATTAGTAGCGGCGGTTGAAAATGTCAACCGCCGCTATTGTTAGCTATTAGTAGCGGCGGTTGACATCATCAATCGTCGCTACTTGTTATTTTTCAAAAAAATAAAATAAAATAAAGCAAATATATAGAAATCATAGATACTGCATACAGAAATTTGCAACATCTCATCACTGATATTTACAATATCTCATCACAGAAATTTACAACATGTCATCACATAATATATATAACATCTAATCAAAATATTCAATGGATAGTACAAAATGTCTTATATTAACCCTAATGCGTAGTCATCATCTTTCTCCGGAACATTGGGCTCATATGGTGCTCTCGAACTAGCCCACTCATAAAAGGACATATGTTTTGTTGCTAGTAAACCCTTCGAATCAAAGCACTTCTCTTCTGGACTAATAACCTCTCTCAATATAAAACAACTAAGAGAAGCGACAATTATATACAAGGCATTTGTACTCAAGTGAATGCGTGATTCAGGAATTATACCCTTTTTGATCTAATAGTTCCTTTTCATCTTTGCAGCCTATTCTTTCTTTGCCCTTGCGGCTTTCTGTGTCACACGAGCAGAGTCTGTTAATATATAAGATATTAAAAATAAAAAATAAAGTAAAATAGACATAAACAAAATCAACTTACCTCTTGTTTAGACTCCTTAATGATATGGTCTAGGTAAGTTAAAGTGCTAGCCGAGAACACACAAGTGTAGTAACCACAATGCACACTTTCTCATATTTGCTTATGGCATTATAAATTAGAGAACACAAGTTTGTTACATTTATGATAATTACATGAATGGATAGTACGATAAGGACGTGTATGAGATGCATACAAATCTTACCCAAAACCTATGACGGAAGTACATGTTTTTTTTCCTTATAGGATAACATGGCCCGTCGGCTACGACATATTTCTCGTAAGCACTCCGTGATCGACAAAAGCTTATTCTTAGATGATATTAATATCATCAAACCATACACACGTAGACTAATTTCTTACCGATCTATGATTTTTAGAATGTCGTTGTATAACTTCTTGTCGAAGTCTAGGCTATCAAGCGCTAGAAGGTACCCTTCTTTGGGAAATATCATCAAACAGATCAAATGATCACTACAACAATATTGTCAACAAGTTAATTACGATTGGATTTAACTTTAACATAGAATACATGACGAAGGCAGTAGTTGTCCAACTTACTAGAAGTTGTAAGGGGACATAATGCATTCTCTATCTTGCCACCTCATGAAGCAGTCGTACAAGTAATTTGCGACATAAGTCCTTGCTTCTATTGTCAAGACTGTCTTCATGTTAGCAAGCTCTGTCGGTGTCTTATCCGGATTGTTTTCCGGATTTACCGTTGGGTTGATCGAGCTTTGGTTGATCCGGTTTGGGTTGACGTAGGCCACCCTCCAATCTTTTTTGTCGGTCTCCTTTCTTTGGAAAAAGGAGTTCATGTTATATAAAAAGCATAAGATAATATATAGAATTATACTTGAAATACAAAGTAGATCGAACACGACACTTACATGCACCACAAGGTGATGAAGGTGACGTCCATCTTGTATAGACGAAACATCGAGTGGACATCCTCCCAAAATAGGTATAATATTTGTTCGTCTTCTTTGTTGAACACCTCTTTTGGAATCTTACAAGTGATTTCGGTGAGCCCTTATTTTAATGCCATCATGTACCAGTCGTGCAACTTCCGCATCTCCCACGATAGGTTCTTGTACATGTTCTTTGATATAAGGGGTTTACCGAATACGAATTTGAGGTAGTCCACTTCGTCCGTAGGATTGTCCAAAAGTTGATCTTCGTACGACAATACATCTTGAGGATCTTGTTCTTGCAGGACGAGCTTGCCGGTGGTTGCTAGACGTTTTTCCAATCCAGCCAAGTACTTATCAACATCACTTTTTGCTTTTGGGTCCTTTGTCTCTTTGTCAAAACCGGTAATCATCTTTGAGATTACCGGAGCCTTGACGACAACTAGCGCAGGCTGAACTTGGATTGCTGGAGCCTAAACTTGAACCATCGCAGTCGCTGTTGACAGAGGCTTGACTTGAATTGCTGGAGCCTGGACTTGAATTGCTGGAGCCTTGACGACAATAGGCGAAGGCTCGAGTTGAACGGTCTTCGGAAGAGGCTCGTTGTCATGATAGATTATAAGACTGAGAGTCGAGCCGTCTTCCGCATGAGTAGATTGGGGCTTGTTGCCCGAAGCTACCGTAGACATAGGAGACTGTTGTCCAGCTGTCGTGACTGGCTGGCTCGCATGAAAGGACCCGTGACCAGACAACGGGGGTGGAGAAGCTCGTGTGGAGAGGACAACATCACGACGTTTCCAAATGATGAAAGAGATGAGCGCATCTTGGAGAGTTTCTATACCCGCCTCAGGTATCAGGCATTCGATCTCGTTGTCCTCATAGCCAGGTACTATTTTCGACACGGAGACACGCACGTAACCGGGAAGGATATCCTGGTTATGGAGCGTCCGTCCTAGAAGTGCCATGCCAGATGCAACCTTCATCGTCTTCCCCTTGTAACCAAATGGTACATGTAACTCACAAGGAGTATCCTCAGTAAGGTCCTCTATTTCTGGTTGCATCAAGACCGATGGTTCCGTAGAGACTGATGGTTGCGTGGATGAGGACATACCACGAAAGAAGACGTCCATTGTTGCCTCCAAGCTGGGGTCCAAACGACCGCTTTTCATGTCGACAGCTAACACCATGAGTTGTCGCCTCCAAGCTTCCTTGGCTTTCTCTTCTTGATCTTTCTTTTTCAATGTATGCTTCTTATACAGGTGAGATGATGTCTCCAAGAAACCTTCTTTCCATGTGGCCGATGATGACACTCCTCGTACCTGACCACCATGTTCCTTGGTCCCAATAGCCATGTTGAGCTGGTCCTTGTGATACTCAGTTGTAAATAGACCAGCCTCCGTCTGTGCCGTGATGGGACCTTTCAAGGCTTGTACAACTTCACCTGTCGCGGGATCCTTCACAATAATCTCTCCTTCTTCAGTTAAGTCGGAGCGACCATACACCCAATTCCTGGTACGCTCATTGGTGTTCGGTAACAGATCAGGTTTTCCTTCCACACGGAGCTTGGCTTCCTTCTCTCTCCAAATCGGAATCTTCTATCTCCAAAAGAAAATAATAGAAAAATAAAAATTTTCTCTCAGTGCGGGTTGCCGAATCAACGGCCTTCCAACGCTCTAAGATCCTTGACTTGTACAACAACATATATCTGATATCCTAGGATATGGTCTATGTCGCCACACTAGCCTCACTTAGCCTGCTTTCATCATTGAGGATGGATCGATTGCCTACGTAGAATAGATAAGTAGTACAAAGAGACAAGGATAAGAATAGAAAAGTTAAAATTTGCTCTTAGTGCGGGTTGCCGAATCAACGGCCTTCCAACGCTCTAAGATCCTTGACCTGTATAACAACATGTATCCAATATCCTAGGATATGGTCCATGTCGCCACACTAGCCTCACTTAGCCCGCTTTCATCATTGAGCATGTGTCGATCGCATCCGTAGAATAGATAAGTAGTACAGAGAGACAAGGAGAAGAATATAAAAGTCAAAATTTGCTCTTAGTATGAATATATCATAGGCAGCAATATATGGCATATATATCATTATATATATCATAGGTAGCAGGTATATGGCATATATATCATCATATATATCATAGGCAGGAAGTATATGACATATATATCATCATATATATCATAGGCAGCAAGCATATGGCAACTAAGACATTACTAAATTGAATTAAAAAAACACGTATAAAGACTCAACACTAGCAAAGTTAACTTTAAGCTAGCTGAAAAACATATTACCAATACAAGAAACAATGACTTGTTACAGAACAACTAAGGCACCAAATGTGCATTCCAAATTGAAGTCACAATTGTTACAGAGCAACAAATATAGAAGGTACAAAATGTGCGCCCCAAATTCGGTCTGGAATCATTATAGAACAATAAAGATAGAAGATACTAAACATGCAAGCAAAATTCAGACCACTTGTCAAGATTTTTATCTTCATAAGTGAGATGTCCATTTTCTATTAATGCAATTTTTCCCTAATAAATTCATACTAGTGCTTTCTGCTCACCGACAATAAACCTCTAAATTTTCAAAGCTACTACGGCATGCAAAGATAAACCTACCATGCAGATAGCACACAAGCTAGTATCTGAAACTAAACCCAGGCTGCAGAGGCAACAGTAAACAACTAGCTAGTGTGCTTTACAAAATGCAGAGTAGTTGATCAATTCAAGAGTCGATCAGTGCAAGAGATTGATCGGCGCTTACCAGATAGAAAAATACACCAACAAGCAAGAGATTGCATATAATATAAACACCTGCGGGCAGAAATCACATAAATTCTAGTTTGAAAATGCTGGCTGAAATCACCAATGTGTGCACTAGCAGAGGCCATACTACAATTAGCTAACAAACAAGTTCAGAAACAGAGAACAGACAACACCAGCACTGGCTATTGGACCAAAAAATCACAAACTGAAGCAGAATACTGCCAGTAAGTTTCAGACAGTAGTCATAACTGGCACACTGTGATGGGCAAGCAGGATACTACCGGTACTTTTTATAAATAGGCATATTTCTACTAAATTTGCTAGAGATAACCATAAAATCAAAACTAAGTATGTGTTCTCATAGTTATTCTTCAGAAATAGAGGATATACATCAGCAAACTCAAATCCCTATTTTGAATCGCTTCTTAAGGTTCACGTATCAAATAAACTGAAGCCTTTACATCTACTCACAGAACAAAATCAGTACAAGGATTACTGCTATGATTCTGGACAACGGGCAACAGAGGATTCAATCGCGGTACCTTGAGGATTCAATCTCGGACTGTAGTCACCACATGGAGGAAAGGACACACAGCAGCAAAAGCAGAGTCGAAGACGAATAGGGGGGAGGTGCGGGAGCTCATACCTTGGGCACGTCCGAGGAGGGAGAGGAGGCCCGCGCGGCGATGGTTGGCAAGCTCCAGGAGGGGGAGGTGGCACGCGCGTGTCATCGAGGTGGGGGAGGAGGCCGGGGTCGTGGAGGGCGCCCGAGCAGTGGCCGTCGAGGAGGAGAGGAGGAGGAGGCCCTTTCGGCGGCCAAGGCCGGAGTAGAGGCCCACGCAGCATCCGGTGTCGGGGAGGTGGCCCACGCGGCGGTCGGGGTCAGGGAGGGGGCCTGTGCGGTGGCCGTGACAAGGAGAGGAGGAGGAGGACCCACGCGATGGCCGGGGTCAGGGAGGGGGCCTGCGCGGCGGCCGGGGACGAGGAGAAGAGGAGGACCCACGCGGCGGCCGGGGACGAGGAGGAGGCCCACGTGGCGGTTGGGGTCTGGGAGGAGGCCCGCGTGGCGGTCGTTGTTGAGGAGAGGAGGAGAAGGCCCGCACGGCGGCCGGGGTTGGGGAGGGGGCCTGCGCGGCCGCCGTCGACGAGGAGAGAACCCACGCGGCGGCGCTCGGGGACAGAGAAGGCGGTGGCGCTTGGGGACAGAGTTGGGCAGCCTGACGGCGTGGAGAATACCTTCGGGGAGTTAGGTTTTAGACCCTGCGCGCACGCCTTGTTATATAGGTGGGACTCTTTAGCGGCGGCTCAAGACATCAACCGCGGCTACAAAGGAGTAGCGACGGTTGTATTTGTGAGCCGCCGCTAAAAAGTCTAGTTCATTTTTATATATTCATTTTTAGAGATAGTTGTATTATTCATGTTTTTTTTGCAGAGCCTTATTCTTTTTTAAATTAATTGTATTATTCCTTATCAAAAATTTACCATAGCCTTGTTTTGTTGTAGAAAAAAACCTAGAAGTAAACAATACTTTGTTTTGGTTCTGTATTTTTGTAGAAACACCCCTATGCTTTTTAAACATTTTATTTTTAATTTTATAAAAGAACCCTTGAGTTTATTATTGATTATGTTTTAGTCCTGTCTTTTTACACTTAGGCCCCTGTACTTAATAAAAATTAATGTTAGGTCCTAAAATTTTGCAGAAACAACCCTATTCTTTTTATTAATTACACTTCAATCCTAATATTTCTACACTTTAATTTTGTTTTGGTCCTAGATTTTTGTAGAAACACCCCTACACTTTTTAAAAATTATAGTTTTAGTCCTCTTATTTTTTCTTGCATTCTTATTTTTTGATCGCATCTTAAATTTTTGGTCTCCTCTTACCATTTCAATAACATCTTCCTATTTAAATAAGTTACACAATATTTATATTCAAATAAGCATAAATTACATAGAACATATTACAAGGTTTGAATAATATAAGGTACTTAACAAAATAAAATTACATGATGCTTGAGTTAGCATTGAACGACTTTTCCTTGGCAGTGATCGGTGCACATGTAGGGCATTCCGCCGTCAAAGGAGAGTCTTGCTTCTAAGACTTTAAAATTTTTCAGATCTATGAAACATGGCACCTCATAATATTGATTGTAGTCATCTCGATCTTCCACATTCTCCACTCCAACGATTCTTTATTTACCTGGAACAACAATGTATTTCTTTTCGTCCTTTGGGTCCAGTACATAAAACACCTGTTCCACTGTCTTGGCAAGTATCCAAGGCTTATCTTTGTGACCAACATTGTTAAGATCAACAATTGTGAAACCATATTCATCCACCATGACGCCATTAGGGTGCTTCACCCATTTGCATTTAAATATGGGGACCTGTAAATTTGCACCGTAGTCTAATTCCCATATTTTCTCAATGTACCCGTAATACGAGGTCGTCTGGTCCTCTTCGTCAATGGCTTCTACTCGTACTCCACTGTTTTGACACTGGCTCTTTTTATCCTTCTGTTGGGTATAGAAGGTAAAACCATTGATGTCGTATGCCGGAAAGGTAACCACAGTTCTTCTTGGCTGTTAGCTAACTTCCTCAACATTATCTCTTCCACGGACTCACCACTTGGAAGGTCTAGGGAGCTAAACCATGATGTGAAGAGCTCTTGTGCTCGTCAATGATCCATTTATCCGTCGCATCCTTGTTGTTCTGGCGAAGCTCTAACAGATGTTTTTCAAAATACAGTCCCACAATCTGCGTCTGTTGCAATATGTTGAAATGTGCTTGGTCCACTCGTTTGAAGTCACAGTTGATGAACGATATACGTCCTTTCGTACATTTTCTAGATAATCTACCCTCATAATGAGACACGGGGAGACCAATTGTTCTGCTACCATCATTAATATAATCTGAGCAACATTCGATGATCTCCACAGTTGTGTAGCCCTCAATCATAGAACCCTCTGGATGTGAACGAGTACGTACATAGCGTTTCAATACATGCATGAACCTCTCAAACGGAAACATCTGATGTAGATAGATGGGGCCCAATGCAGAGATCTGGTCAACAATATGAATCATGAAGTGTTCCATCGTATCGAAAAAGGATGGAGGGAAGACCATCTCAGGTATGCACATTGTTTCCTTCATGTGGGTCTGTAGGTCATTTAACTCGTCTTCAGTTATCACCTTCTTCGATACCGTGTTAAAGAAGTAGCAAAGGCGAGTTAAAACCAACTTTAGCCATGGCGATTTAACAGCTCTGATAGCAATAGGGAGAAACATCAAAAGCATTATGTGGCAATCATGAGTGTTGTACCCACTTATGTTTAACTCTTCCATGTTTACAAGATTCTTGATATTCGATGAGAAACCCATCGGTACTTTAATGCCACTGAGGCACTTATAGAATGTTGTTTTCTCCTCAATCATAAGTGTGTAGGCTGCCGAGGGGAGGAAGTACTTTCCATTTGCTCTTTCTTGCGGATGGAGCTCTGGTCTTATTCCCATCACTACAAGATCTCTACGTGCGCTGTGTCGACCCTTTGTCTTACCAGGTTGGTCGAGTATAAGTCCGCTACTACTGTCAAATACACCCTTTCCTATATGCATCCAGTCAAAGGCATGATTCACTTCAAATTCTTTCCAATAATTGAAATATACGAAGTAAATGGATTTCTTCTTAAACGGCTTGAGACCTTTTGACTTTTTTACTCCCTTCACCGGCTTTCCAAACACAACACTGATGTTTTTAACAAGATCAAACACGACCCTGCCAGTCCAATGTCGAGGTTCTATGTCGTTCTCAACTTTGCCATCAAAGTATCTAGCCATCGCGTCGGTAGTTTCGCGTATACACTAGCTTTTGGGATGCTGGAAGGTACATATGGGATGTATCATCAACGCGATAGCGCCCTTAGTGCTGGGGAATCACTTACCGTGCAAAAACTAATTGCTCTGAGCGTGAAGTACTCTCTTAGATACTCATCCCATATATGAACCCCCTCCTACCACAGTTTCTGCAGGTCTTTGAACAATGGTACTAAGAACATGTCTATGTCATTACCACGTTCTTTGGGCTCAAATATAAGAGTGGTCAGCAGTAGGTACTTACGCTTATGGCATACCATGGTGGAATTTTATACATTGCTAGTATCACTGGCCAAGTGCTATGCGGATTCATCATCTGACCGAATGGGTTCATCCCGTCTGTACTCAATGCAAACTATAGGTTCCTTTTCTCATTAGAGAATTCTCGATGATCCTCATCGAACTTTTTCCACTGTGTTCCATCTGCGAGATGTCTGAGCTTACCGTCTATTGGCACTTCCCAAGTGCCCCTTTTATATGTGAATATTACCCCAATTAGAGCATAATTGATACTAATTTAGGCCATTTACCTATGATATTGTCTATATAATTGTATATGCGTTGTTTTGCAGCTTTATTGCAGAAACAGGTAAAATTGGTGATTAAAGTGATGCTGGAGAGGACAGGAATCAAGAATCGACAAAAAACACTGAAGAAGCCCAGTGCGCCGATCGGTGCAGTCCATGAGCAGGTCGGCGCTAGGGTGTTTTGGCTCATAGAAGTGACCGAGGCCCATTCCACATGTTTATGGAAGTTTATCTGCGCAAGACACTTGAAGATATTTGCCTAGAAGATTTATGGAACTTCAAGATCTCGACGTGCAGTACAAGACTTTATCTTGAAGGAAAAGACCCACATGGTAGCTGTGGAAGACAGAGGAACCGACTCGGAGAAGAAACCAGAGAAGACACGGCTTGCGCTGATCGGCGCAATCCTGCGCCGATCGGCGCAACCGCCTTATTTGCTAGAAACTGAGTCCTTTACGATTAGAACCCCTATAAATACTTGTAAACCCCGGCCGCAGAGAGAGGAGGCAACAGAGGGACAACAGATCCGTGAGTTAGAGCCACCGGGGCTTGTCCCGTTAGAATAGATCTCTAGTTGAGTTTCAAGAACCATTGGTGTTAAGAGTTGATCCGTCATGGTAGGCTATCTCGACGGGGATGAATCTTACTCTATGTATCTCAAGGATGATTGAATATGTTGATGATGGTTTTGGTGATTTGTCTGTCTTGATTCTATAATCATGCATGCGCTTATTCCAATTGCTTAGTTCTAGGCTAAGTAAGTTGATATTACCTTGATCGTGGTGATTAGGATAGTATTCGGACATTGTATTGATTATGGTTGCTTGATGATGCTAGTAGTGTGGTTTAACGGTGATAACACTAAGCCTGCGCAGCACTATTGGATAGTTGAGTAGGATAAGATACTCGCGCGATTAAGGGTTTCCTCTCGGCAGCGATAAATCAGGAGCCGCTCGGAAAGCAGGGTGGTCTTATTCATTATAGGTTTTCATTGATCTATGTAATTACCCATTATGATGCTATTTAATTAGACTTTCTGGTTATGATCTCACTAGTAGTTATCTGGTTATTCACATAACAACATAGGCTTACAAGGCATCTGGCGCACTTTGGCTTAGATTCACTAGTGTGCCGACCGGCTAAACTCCTGCGTTGATCGGCGCAATGACAGATTTACTGTCTGGCGCACCTTTGCGCTGGCCAGTCTCCCCCTCACACAACCTAAATTCGATAGTAGCTTTGACTAGATCTTTTACTGTTAACTTTGTTTAATTATCCCTAAGGTCCCAGTGGATTTGATAAACCTTGGAATACTCAATTCAAGTAAAAAAGTGCTACAATCGTTCACCGTACTCTTGCGGTATATAAGTGGGTGCGTAGGTACGACCAACACCGTCTCCCTCGTGTGCATGCCATGACATCATTGCCGCATCCCTAGGGTTGGCGAACAAGCGTCTGATACGATCGACCACGGGTAAGTACCACATGACTAAGGCAGGAACCTTACTATCATCACAGTCATCGATGATAGAGCTTCTTTTCTTCTTTCTCCCCTTAGTTGTATTCTTCACGCCACCATCGGCGTCACAATCATTGTTCCTCTTGTAACAACTGTGTTTGCACCTTGGTCATCTCATAGCATCCTGATGCTCCTTTCGATACAATATGCAATAATTTGGACACGCGTGAATTTTTTACACGTCCAACGAAAGTGGAGAAATCAGCTTCTTAGCAAGGTATGTTGTCCTTGGTAACAAGTTGGGCTTCAGCAGCGCATCGGAAATAAGTTCCAACAAATCTGTAAAACTAGCGTCCGACTAGCCATGCATGGCCTTCAGCTTCATCAGCTTAAGTATAGTACGCAACACGATGAACTCTTTACGACATCCTGTAGAGATTCATCATATAATAGATCCTTTGATGCCTTCTCTATTCTATGAAAATTATCAAGCCCTTTAGTTATACCGGCATTGATCAACACCTGTGGCTCAATGTGACATAACAACTCCTCAACATCAAAATCAGCTTCACCAGGCGATTCCGTCGCATCTGCACCAGGCGAATTGACAACCTCGACTTCAACTTTAATATGCTCATCAAATTCCATATCGACCACACTGTTCTCACCATGTTTTGTCCATCTCGTATACCCCTCAACAAAACCCCTCCGCACCAAGTGTGACTTCATTACTTCTATATCATTCCACAGCTTCTGATTCTGGCAAATAAAACATGAACAATATACATGAGTCTTCCATTCATGTCGAGCATGTTGTGCGGCCCCTTCGATGAATTTGGAGACTTCTCGTAAAAATATTGGACCCGGTCTTGGTGCCTCGTACATCCAAGATCTATCCATCGCGAACGACCTTGAATGTGAACCAAAAAAATGTTCAAATTAATTAATTAATTATGTCTAACAAAAATATTAAACATTCATTATATATATATTGAAAAATAAATTACATGAAGTGAGAAATATTATGCAAGGTAAAATAAAACAAACATCAAATTATTTTATATATTATTTAACTTTTATCACCATTTATCCAATAAATATTAGAAATTATTTAATTAATTTTGTGTAACAAAAAATTAAATATTCACTAAATATATAAATATTAAAAAATAAATTATATAAAGTGCGAAATATTATGCAAGGTAAAATGAAACAAATATCAAATTGTTTTATATATTATTTCACTTTTATTTAGAAATAATAAAAAATTAAGGTCCCTCTTGCCCTAATACTATATTCTCTCTCTTCTAAAAACCAAACTAGATCTAAATTTCTATTGACATAAAACAAGCTAGATATAATAATTTTTTTGTATAGTGATAAAAAGAGATGATGTATGTCTTCATAAACTTCAACTACAACCTAATAGAACCATCCAAATCAGACAAATTTAGCTAAAATTTGATGAAAATCTAACAAACTTAAAACCCAAAATTCGACTTGATTTCAAAATGAGAGCAAAAAAAACCTATGAGATGAGTTCCTCTTACCTCAGAGAGTAAATTTCTGTTAAAAAAAAAACAAACTCAAAACCTTCCCCCCTTGATTTTCATGATTCGCCCAAATTTTCAGGCCGCCACTGTTTGAGTGAGGGTCGGAACAGTTGGAACGCGGCTTTTATAGTCTGGGCACTTTACAGCGGCAGTTGATAATATCAACCGCCGCTATTGTGCCCTTAATAGCGGCGGTTGACAATGTCAACCGCCACTATAAATCTGGGCCATTAATAGCGGTGGTTGATAATATCAACTGCTGCTATAGTGGGTCTCTGTAGCGGCGATGTGGTTGGCGGCAGTGCCCATGGGCTTTGTAGCGACGGCCGATATTGGCTCGTGCCGCTACGCCGTTTTGCCTGCCACTGTTACAGGCCCTATTTTATGTTAGCGTGCATGACTAATGGATTGAAATATAGTTGAAATGATACAAATATATTAGTATGATTTGAATTGAAACGTCCCCTATTGAATTTAACCAAAACAATGCTTCTTGTCGATGCATTATTCTAATGCAAGGCATGCGACCCATGCCTTGCTCAGTCTCCTACAATACTGTGTTGATGCATATGTTTTTTGGTGACCCTCGGTGTTGTTGGAGTGGTGGCTCCATCATTTATATCACTCCTTGCCGCCGACCTGCCACATCTAACAGCATGGGCAAAGCCTAAGTCATGGTGCCTGCACTGTGTCCTATCTTCTACCAATTCAGGGTCTGATCATGTAATAATGTTCTATGGATCTATATAGATGTATGCAGTGGCGGGGCAAGGAATAGACACAAGGGCGTGCTGAATTGTTTTTTGAAATGATTAGTGAACGATGCCGATGCTGCAGAATTTGGCAAACAGCGAAGGACAAACCCAACAGTATCGATTCTTGAGGTGAATAGCGGTTGTTCCTACTGTGTTTATACTCGGTAGTGTTCGATGGGTAGAGTGTTATGTTGCTTCCGTGCAGCTCGGCTCCTGTACCACACGCCCACATCCATCTACTTCTTTTTAAAATTATACTCCTGCGTCAACATATATAGCATATCACATCTGCACGGTACTGTTAGTTCTGATATCCACCTCAATTTTTTCTCTTTTTTTTAGAAGCATCTGCTCGTTGTCGTTGGGAGCTTGCAAAATTTGTATGCAATCGTCTCGTCTAACTCCCACGGATGCCATGATTTGGATGTGCAAATGCATTCATCCTTGCTTTATGCCTCCTCGCTTTATCTAATACAAATGCATGTCTGCATGCATGCACAATGGTGCCGCAAGGCCGTGTCCTTCCTGTCTATCGTGCCAGCCGGCGGCCGGGCGTGTATTCAGAGTGCTCATGCTCTGACTGGCTAGCTTATCCCAGGGCAGAGTTCATCAGCAATATATGCTGGTAGAACAGATATTCTGTCTCCACGAGCTCATGCATCATCTAAACCTGGTTTTTGACAAGACCAGGACCGTGTGGACCTGCATCAGCCTGGAGTCACTACAAAAAAAAAGTGATTTTCAGCAACAAAAACCGGCTTCAAGTTTGTGGCGGGCACCGTAATGCCTGCTACTAATTATGACATGGGAGGCATGCCCATCACTAATGTGCACAACTTAGTAACAGTACAGCTTTGTCCGCCACAAAATAAGGGTCCGCCAATTAGTGGCGAACCGTAATTATGGGCTTATGGCTCGCCAAATATATAGGTGCTGGGAGAGCGCAACCCTAAGCACTTCCCCTCCATGCTCCAGCCGCACTCTCTTCTCCCTTCCGCTCATCCCCTTCCCGATCCGCCACCCCATCTCCCCCACCCGCCTCCGCCACCATGGCAACAGTGCGTCATGGCGGCCTCCAACCATTTGTCAGGTGGCTGCACCTGATCTTGGCCCGGTGGCGCTAGGACTTCGCGTGACAGTCGCTGTCAACAGAGGCGGCCCGCACGAAGAAGCAGAGGGCTGCCATATCTATTGGCTGCCACCCGCCAAGCTTCACGGCGATGGCGGTGGGGCCGCCTTGGCTGTGGTAGCTGCTACCGCTTCTCGTGTGACGGTCGTAGAAGTGGCAGTGGCGGCAGTGGCCCATGCCGCCACTACAGCAGCCATGACCGCTTATGGGGACGCCGCAGACGCCACCGTGGTATCGGTTGCATGGGTCGCGACCCAGTCTAGCAGCAGTGGCCTAGGCTTGGAGGACGTTGGCTGTGGCGGTGGCAGCCTAGGGTTAGGGTTAGGTTTGGGGGAGGCAGGGCCTGGTGCCTATCGGTGTGGGCGCCTTTTTGGGTTGGCTGATGGTGTGTTATTGACAGGCGGTGCATGTCGCTATCACACTTTTTTATTTTTGTTAATCACCAACTTAGTAGCGGGCATGTAACCCGTCATAAAAAAATATATACATATCAGTAACAATTATTTGTGGCGAACTTTATGTCCGCCACTGAGAAACCATATGGATATGTGTCATGGTTTGTAATATATGATGAGTAATTAACATTGGTTGAGTTCGGTGTTTGAGTTGAAATGCGGGAATCTGGGGATTGCTTGAGCTTGTGCATGTCATGGTTTTGACTAACCGGAGTTGAGAAGCGTGCAAGGTGGTTTCCCGGTTTAGGCCTCAAAACTGGTGGCGGCGATTGGGGATGCATGTGGCACCATCTCGGAGCTTGCGTCGAGGAGAAGCAAAGTCGTGAAGGGCTCGATGGCGTTCGGGCGATGAAGAAAAAGATGGATGGTTATGCCCCTAGTGGTTGGTGGCAGTGTATTGTAGGTGAGGGGTAGGATGGTCTTTTGGACAACCCCTAGGCCTACATAAGGAGAGGTAGGGCTGGTGGAAGAGGTGCCTCTCTTTCCCTTAACCTTGACTTAGGTCTTCATTCAAAGTGCTAGGAGAGGTCTTCATGTAATAGAGGAGAGAAGTGGGTGTGTGAGAGACATATCTTTCTCTTCCAAATAGTGGAAGGAAGAGGGTGGCTTCCTAACCATGTATCTTTGTATCTTGACTTGATGAATCAATGATATGAGATTCAAATTCGTGCTCAAGTTCTTCCTCTCTCCCTAAATCCCGAATTTCTCTTTTTCTCTATTTTTGGAGCTATTTTCGTGGGAATTTTTTAATCTCATTTTCGAGTGAGTTTTTGGGGTGGATTTCTTGGGGATCTTAGTGCGATGATGAGATGGAACAATCCTACATGGGTCCTTGACCGAATCAAGAGCTCTAGCATCTTCAATTTGAAGGATTTCTTAAGTTTCCCATTTTTGGTGTTCTTGGCACAAGACTGAAATTCTTGATGATTCCTTGAGCCAATTGAGTGGATCTTCTAGGATTAGGGTCTTGATGTGTTGAGGATTGGCTGGTCCAAAAATCGCACAGTTTGGAGTTCATTTGATTAGGTTTTGCTCAAGTTTTTGCCTAATCTCGAGCCAAATCCTGTTCTATCGGGGGTCGATCGACACTGCCGATCTTTGCACCGGCACTACCGATGCGGGGAAAAAAATCTAGACCGGCACTACCGATGACCTGCTCAGGTTTTTCGTCTTCTTTCTAAACATAATTGGCACTGCCAATAATATGACCGACACTGCCGGTAGTACCAATCGGCACTGCCGATGTTCCTGACCGACACTGTCGATGATCAGTCTGAGTTGCTTATTCTGTGCTTTCTTTCCTAGTTTCAAGTCTTGGTTGTTTTTCTTTGCTTTTCTCTAGTTCTTTCGCTGTTGTGAGTCATTCCTAGGGTCAGCACATCACAAGTTGGTGTGTGTGGCCTTGGCGATTCTTTTAGAGGTTGGTTTGGGTTGTAATTGGGATGTAGGCCAAGTTCTTGAGAAGAATTTTAATTGTCTCCCATTCACCCCCCCTGGTCACCTTCTCGGTCCTTCAATTAGTATTAGAGCCGGTTTGATCACTAGTTGACCTTCACAGGCTTTGTGATCCGAATACGACATGGAAAAGCGTGCGGTCAAGCTTTGGATGTTCGATGGAGAGGACTTTCCCTACTGGAAGTCACGGACCAAGGCTTATCTCTTAAGCCAAGGACGTGGAATTTGGGAGATAGTTGAGCAGGAGTATGCCATACCAGAAGACCTCAACACTACAGTTGCATGTGAGTTAACCAAGTACGAAAACAACTCCGTAGCTATCAATATTCTGCTTTCTACTCTAGGTGGGAATGAACATGATTGTGTTGGACATCTTGAAACTGCTCATCCAATTTGGGATAAGCTTTGCACGTACCATGAGGGTACCAATCAAGTCAAGTCTATGCGTAAGGACTCTTACAATAGATAGTACCAAACCTTTGCACAAAAACCTGGCGAGTCACTAGATGACACTTTTCGTAGGTTTGAGGCCATTATGTGCAACTTACGGGCTTGTGGTAACCTTGTGTACAATGATAATGATAGAGCTAAGCAACTGCTGTATTCTCTTGATGAAAATGCTTGGGGGGTTAAAACTGCTACTCTGGAAGAAACTGTTGACTTCATTACCCTGATTTGTGAGCAACTGTATAGCAAGCTAAAATCTCATGACTGTCCAGGAAATCTCGTCCTAATCTTGCTAATTCTGCTTTTAGCATGGCTTTGCTTTCTAGCTCTCAAAAGGGTACTCACAGTGGTGCTTCATATGGAACTAACCCTTAGTTGACAAGTCTTCTTTGGAGTTTGCTCTGTCTTCTCTTGTTGCAGCTTCCAATGAACAGATTGAGTGCATTCCTGACGAGGAGCTGTCCTTGCTCACAAGGAAGTTTAGGAAGTTCTACAACAACCGGAAGGAGAGAAGAGGAGGTGGTTCAAGAACCTGCTTCGAGTGTGGTGACCCTAGACACTTCATCGCTGATTGCCCCAAGAAGAAGAAGAAGAAGGTCGGGTACCACGACAACAACACTGAAGACTTCAAGAAGAAGAAGAACCACTTCTTCAAGTGAAGCAAGAACTCCAAGAAGTTCGTGAAGGCGGTCGCACACGCCTGTGTTGCCGCTCTAAGCGACATTGACTCACATCAAGCGATGGCCTTACAAGCTCGGAGGAGGAGGTTGAGAAGCCACGAGTCAAGAGGAAAGGCGACTTCACCGGGCTTTGCTTCATGGCAAAGAATGATCACAACACTAACTCTGGCTCCAACTCCGACACAAGCGAGGTACCTCCCATTCTAGATGAGCTCTCTTTCTGTACTTGATCATTTACATGATGTTTTGCTCATGCATGATGATAAGCTTCATAGCACTGCTCATGAGTGTAGAGAGCTTAAGTCTAAGTTGGAGAGTGCTGAGTATGAAATCACTTCGCTTAGGTCTAAGCTTGCCAAAGATGACATTGTTGAGTGTGAGTCTTGTCAAGTTGTGATGAATGATCTTGCACAGAGGGAAAGTGTGCATGCTCAAGTTGCCAGTCAGCTTGAGAGTGTCCTTAAAGAGCTTGATGAATTCAAGGCTAGACCAACTCTTTTGGGTGCATGTTAGAAGTGCCCCAAGCTCTCTATTGAGTTGGAAGCTCAAACCCTCAAAGTCAAAGAGCTCGAGTCCAAGCTGCTAAATGAGACTTGCCCTAAGGTTCTCCCACCACCATGTGTAGTGTGTGGCTCTCTCAAGGATAAGCTTGCAATCACTAGAGAAGAAAAAAACGGTCCTAACTCAAGAAAATGACTATCTCATCTCTCGTCTCAAAAGAACCTTAGTGAGTGAATAAAAGATTGAGAGTGACTTGTCAAGAGTTAAGGAGAGTGCTTGTAGGTCAACCTACAACTTGGGGTTGGGATATGAGAGGTGTGACAAAGAGAGTGCTAATATGGGTAAGTTTGTGCCTAGCTCTTCCTACAAGGATGAGGAACAATCCATCAAACCCACTGACACATACTATCCACCTAACCACAATCCTTTCTTCAACCCAAAACAAACAGAGAAGCCAAAACCCAAACCCACTGTGCAAGCAAAGCCTAAACATGAGAGTGTCTACATTTGCATGTTCTGTGGTCGTAAGGGTCACTTGGATGAGTACTGTTATAGGCGTCAGAGGATTGAGAGGATGCAAGCTGAATTAACTAGAAATACGTGTCATGATGATTTTGTTGATTTTCAGCCTTGCTCTTTTTCTCATGCCTATCATGGACTGGGTCATCCCTCATATGGCTTTGATTCGTGAAATAGAGGCTTTGCGCACTAGCGCTTTGGCGCCCCACGTTTTGCTTATCGTAGTGAGCGTCGCTCACGTGAATTTGGTTTTCACACAGATAGTTTCCATCCTCACAATCCAAGGTTTGAGTCGAGACGCTTTGACATGCCACATTTTCCCTATCGTGGTTCTCGTCCCACGCGTCCGAATGATAATGTGCAAAGAACTATGATCACTACTACCGATTGTATGGTGAAGTGCTGGATCCCTAAAAGCTTTCTTACTAACCCCAGCACTGAGCCATCGATCTTCCTTCTCATTCTTTGTAGGGAGCAGGTGGAGGCTTGGAGAACAAATGGTTGATGGATTCTGGGTGTTTGTGCCACATGATCGGAAATGCAAAATGGTTCTCCAGGCTCACTCCCTTGAAGCGCCAGGAGTATGTGACATTTGGAGATGACAAGAGAGGGAGAGTGAAGGCAAGAGGCGCGGTAAAGGTAAATAAAAAATTCACTCTCAAGGATGCTGGTTTGGTTGAGCATCTCAAGTACAATCTTCTCTCTGTTTCTCAGTTGCTTGATGCTGGTTTGGAAGTGCACTTTAAGAAAAATGCTTCTTGTGTTCTTGATTCAGATGGTTCTTTGGTTTGTGGGATCTCTAGCATTGGGAGAGTTTTTCAGGCTGATTTTGCTGTTTCTCATGGTTCTCACATAAGTGCTTGTTTTCTTAATCTTCTTCTAAGCTCTGGAAATGGCATAGGAGACAAGGTTACATGAGCTTTGACTTGCTTTGTTGCTTGAGTGGCCTAGGTTTGATCCGAGGATTGCCTAAGCTAAAATTTGATAAGGATTTGGTTTGTGCTCCTTGTCATCATGGGAAAATGATTGCCGCTTCACATCCACCAATTAATTTGATGATGATTAAACGCCTTGGAGAGTTGCTTCGTATGGACACTGTTGGTCCTTCTCGGGTTCGTTCGGCGGGTGGGAAGTGGTATGTTCTTGTGATTGTTGACGACTTCTCTCGGTATTCTCGGGTTTACTTTCTTGAAAGAAAGGATGAAGTGTTTCATCAGTTTCGGAGCTTATCTTTAAGGCTATTCAAGGAACTCCCTGGTGCATTACGAGCAATCCACAGTGATAAGGCCACCGAGTTTAAGAACTCCTCCTTTGATGCTTTCTGCCTTGAGCATGGTATTGAGCATGAGTTTTCAGCACCTCGTGTCCCTCAGTAGAATGGAGTGGTTGAAAGGAGGAACATAACCTTGGTGGAAATGGCCCGGATGATGCTCGATGAGAATAGGACTCTGAGGCGGTTCTGGGCTGAGGCCATCAACACTGCTTGTTATGTTTCCAATCGGGTTTTCTTGCACTCAATTCTTAATGTGACTTCCTATGAGCTACGCTTTGGGAGGAAGCCATCTATTTCTCATTTGCGTGCCTTTGTTTGCAAGTGGTTTATTCTCAAGCATGGCAATCTTGATAAGTTTGAATCGAGATCTTCTGATGGCATCTTTCTTGGTTACTCTCTTCATGGCCATTCCTATAGAGTTTTGAATTTGAAAACTAACACCATCATAGAGTCCTGTGATGTAAGCTTTAATGAATCAAACTCTTGTGCAAGCAATATGGTTGAGATTGCAGGTAATAGGGAGATGGAGGAGAGTATCTTTGTAGAAGAGGACCTATAGGGCTTGGATGATGACGATGATGAGTCATTCCATCTCACATCTGAGCTTGTTCCTGCTGCTTTCACCACTCCAGCAGAGGGTCCAGAAGCTTCTACATCGACGTTATCTGCTGTTGAGCCTGCTTCAGCCGTGGTTTAGGGGGCGGTACACTCTGAGAGAGGCCCCTCGCCACATTCAACATCTGCATCCTCCTCAATAGATGATCGGTAACCTCAATGAGAGGATAACAAGGTCAAGGTCTGCACATCTTGCCTGCTTTACCAATTCTCTATTTGTTGCCACCTTTGAACCTCAGGATGGTGTACACGCACTATCTGATGAACATTGGGTTAATGCCTTGCATGAAGAGTTAGAAAACTTTGAGAGGAACAAAGTGTGGACCCTAGTAGAGCCTCCTGTTGGTGTCAATGTCATAGGAACCAAGTGGGTGTTCAAAAACAAGCATCGGGAAGATGGTGAGGTAGTGAGAAACAAGGCTAGGCTTGTTGCTCAGGGTTTTAGCCAAGTTGAGGGTTAGACTATGGGGAAACCTTTGCTCCTGTTGCACGCATAGAAGCCATTAGGATCTTGCTTGCATTTGCTGCCTCTAAGGGCATTAGACTCTATCAAATGGATGTTAAGAGTGCTTTCCTAAATGGTTTCATAGAGGAAGAGGTTTATGTGAAACAACCACCTGGCTTTAAGCACCATAAATACCCAAACCGAGCGTACAAGCTTCAAAAGGCTCTGTATGGGCTAAAGCAAGCTCCTAGGGCATGGTATGCTAGGCTTAAGACCTTCTTGCTAGAGTGCGGGTATGTCATGGGGTGTGTTGACAAAACCATGTTCACTCTAAAGCATGGAAATGACTTTCTAATGGTTCAGATATACGTGGATGATATCATCTTTGGAGGTTCCTCTCATGCTCTTGTGTCTAGATTTTAGGAAGCCATGGAAAGTGAATTTTAGATGTCAATGATGGGCGAGCTCACCTTCTTTCTTGGACTTCAAATCAAGCAGTGCAAGCAAGGCACTTTCATACATCAAGCCAAGTACACGAAGGATCTCCTAAAGAAGTTTGACATGGTCATTGTGAAGCAGCTGTCAACACCAATGTCCACTACAATGGAACTTGACCCAGATGAAGACTGTGAAGCGGTGGACCAAAGGGAGTATAGGAGCATGATCGGCGCCCTCTTGTACTTGACGACGACAAGACCCGACATACATTTTGTTGTGTGTCTTTGTGCTCACTATCAAGCTTCCCCAAGGGTGACTCATTGGAAGGCTATCAAGCGCATCTTCATGTATCTCAAATACACCCTTGAGTTCGGTCTTTGGTACTCTGCATCTTCGTCTCTTGATCTCATTGGGTATTCGGATGTGAACTTTGCTGGGTGTAGAATTGATAGGAAGAACACTTCTGGTACTTGCCATTTTTTGGGTACTTCTCTGATCTGTTGGTCTTCTCGTAAGCAGTCGAGTGTAGCCCAATCCACCACAGAGGCTGAGTATGTTGCTGCTGCTAGCTGCTGATCTCAAATCCTATGGATAGTATCCACCATGAGAGACTATGGGTTAACCTTTAAGAGTGTTCCACTCATGTGTGATAACACTAGTGCCATATGCTTATCCAAGAACCCAATCCAACATGGTAAGGTTAAACACATTAATGTGCGATTCCACTTCTTGAGAGACAATGTTGAGAAGAGAGATGTTGAGCTCAAATACATCGACACCAAAAACCAATTGGCTGATATCCTTACCAAGCTCCTGATGCTTTGCGATTTGCTTTTCTTTGGGGGGAGCTTAGTGTTTGCCATCCTTATGGCATCATTTGAGGGGGAGTTGGTGTTCTCTTGTATATATGTATCTTATCTTTTCGCATTGTATCTCATATGTAATATATGCATTGGTAGATGAACTTTGATTCTTATGCTTTCTTGCATTTCTCTTTGCTATGATTGAGCTTGAGTTAGGTTGTGTGGATGTGATAGTAATCTCTCATGCTTAGATTTTCTAGATGGCTTTTTATACTCTTTTGAGCAACTTGCTAATCTTAAAGGTAAACTTAGCTTTTTGTGAACCTTGTGAACTAATCTTGCCTAAACTTGCTCACCATGTGAATAATTGCTTTTATCCTTGTCAAAACTTGCATTGAGGCTAGATTAGTTCATGACAGAACATTGTGGGAACATGTGTTCCTTTTGCAAATGTTTAGCTCATGACAGAACATTGTGGGAACATTTGTTCCTTTTGCCGCAAAGGCATGCTCATACTTATGCTTTTAATTTGCAAAATAAGTTGACTGTGGTTTGAAGCCTCAGGGTGTTGGCGTACCCAATCATGCGACCCTCCGCTTTGATTACAAGTTACATAAAAAATGCTAAATCCAAAAATTGTACTTCGAAGCCTCGGGGTGTTTGCCGTACCTAGTCATGTGACCCTCCGCACGGATTAAAAGTTACATAAGGATCACATAAGAATAATGCTTTTCTCTTTTCTTATGAGTCTCTGTTGCATATGTGAATGTTTGTAGAGCTTATTTTCTACGAATTCTTGTTGCCTTAGTTGAGATTGAGACTGGCTAGATTCTTATGATTCACTTGATGCTTGTTTTGCCTTGGATGGGAGTACTTACACATGTGGTGGCAGCTTTTCTCATGATGAGCACATTTGATTCTATCTAAGCTAGTCAATCTTTTTGCTTAGCTTGTATAGCTCTTGGTGTTTATGCCTTGCTATCTATTTTTGGTCTTTGTATGATTGTGAGCTATTGCTTTTACACTTCATAGCTCTATGTTTATGATTAGCAAGGCTAAATGCTTGCTTGCATAATTGTTGAAGCTCCTTAGGTTTGCATTTTCATGCACTGCATACTTGTTCTTTTGCTTCTTTGATGAGTTCATTGCCAAAGGGGGAGAAAATATTGGGTAATGCACAAATAATGCTAAAACTTAAAATGATCCATTTTGCATTAAATGAGACCTACCACAAGTTGAGGGGGAGCATATCATGTCCTTGAGCGTTTTTCATGTGCTTTTCACAATGTTTATGTTCTCGAGTGGCTTTCTTTGTCAACTCTTGGTTTTGTGATCCCTCTTATGCTAGATGGCTACTTTTCACCTTTTCTTTGGGTTTAAGCCATGTGGATGTGCTTATTTGGTTTTACATTTCAAATCTCTAAGCTTTGTGCATTTGATGTTGTCAATGTACTCATCAAGGGGGAGATTGAGAAACCATGTGGATATGTGCCATGGTTTGCAATATGTAATGAGTAATTGACATTGGTTGAGTTCGGTGCTTGAGTTGAAATGCAGGAATTTGGGGATTGTATGAGTTTGCGCATGTCATGGTTTTGAGTAACCAGAGTTGGTAACGGAGTTGGAGAATTTGCAGGAGATGGGAAATGTGTTTGCTTGTCTCATGATGTGTAGGTCACTGGAGTCAACTTGGCGGTCAACGGCGAGAGGATCGGGCACAAGTAGGAGACTTGGGGCCAGACAATCGGGAGGCCTTGTGAAGTCAAGGATGATCCATACTGTACACGTGGAGAGACAAGAAGCACGGACGGCTTCGCGATTGAGCCTCAAAACTGTGGGTGGTGATCAAGACGGCAGGGTTGACCAAGTCAAAGGTGATAGGATGTCGGTGCAAGTAGAGGCTGCCAATGGATCGGAGGCGGGAGAGACTTGCCGACGAGGAGGATCACTGGACAAGGTGACACGTGTCAAGATCAAGAAGATGCACTTTGAGAAGTATGCAAGGCGGTTTCCCGGTTTGGGCCTCAAAACCAGTGGCGGCAATTGGAGGTGCACGTGGCACCATCGTGGAGCTTGCATTGAGGAGAAGCAAAGTCGTGAAGGGCTCAATGGCGTTCGGGCGACGAGGAAAAAGGTGGACAGTTGTGCCCCTAGTGGTTGGTTGCAGTGTATTGTAGATGAGGGGTAGGATGGTCTTTAGGACAACCTCTAGTCCTATATAAGGTGAGGTAGGGCTGGTGGAAGAGGTGCCTCGCTTTCTCTTAGCCTTGCCTTGGTTCATTTCAAAGTGCTAGGAGAGGTCTTCATGTAATAAAGGAGAGGAGAGGGTGTGTGAGAGACATCTCCTGCTCTTCAAAATAGTGGGAGGAAGAGGGTGGCTTCCTAGCCATGTATCCATATATCTTGACTTGATGGATCAATGATATGAGATTCAAATTCATGCTCAAGATCTTCTCTTCTCCCTAAATCCTGAATTTCTCTTTTTCTCTATTTTCATGGGAATTTTTTATCTCATTTTTGAGTGAGTTTTTGGGGCGGATTTCTTAGGGATCTTAGTGCTATGATGAGCTAGAACAGTCCTATATGGGTCCTTGACCGAATCAAGAGCTCTAGCACCTTCGGTTTAAAGGATTTCTCAAGTTTTCCCTTTTTGGTGTTCATGGCACAAGATCTGAAATTCGTGATAATTCCTTGAGCCAATTGAGTGGATCTTCTTGGATTAGGGTCGTGATTTGTTGAGGATTGGCTGGTCCAAAAATCGCACAATTTGAAGATCATTTTTATAGGTTTTGGGTGAGATTTGTGCAAAATCGCGATAGTTTTTCTGTTTTGTCAGGGGTCGATCGGCACTGCCAATCTTTCCATCGGCACTACCAATCTTTCCATCAGCACTACCAGTGAGGGAAGAAAAATCTGGATCGGCACTGCCGATGTCCTTACCGTGAATTTCATCTTCTTTCTGATGTTAATCGACACTGCCAATTCCTGAACCGGCACTGTCGGTGTGGGAGAAAATTCCTTAATCGGCACTGCCGATGCCTCTGTTCGGCACTGCTGATGGCCAATCTTGGTTATTTTCTTTGCATCTCTCTAGTTCTTCCACTAGTGTGAGTCATTCCTTGGGGTTAACACATCAGAAGTTGGTGTGTGTGGCCTTGGTGATCCTTTCAGAGGTTGATTGGGGTTGTAATTGGGATATAGGCCAAGTTCTTGAGAAGAATTTTAATTAGCTCCCATTCACCCCCCCCCCCCTCCGGTCGCCTTCTCGGTCCTTCAGTCCTTTTGAATATGAATTTCTTCCAAAATTCTGTTATGCTTGTGGTATCATCGGCCACATTGATAAATTCTGTATCAAGGTGGTCTCATTGGAGGAGTCTTGTCCCTATGGCTAAGAGCTTGATGTGAACCCACCTAGGTGATGTTTCTCTTAGGAGATCAGCTGGAGAAGAAATTCTGGTGGATGGTCAAGTTCTCACTTGGCTCATGGGAGTGAGGACTAGAGGTGAGATATGGAGGAGACAATACAAAATTCACAATAGTCTATCGAGAAGCTAGAAAGGACTAGCAAAAGGAAAAAACAATAGTGCATTTGATGGTCACGGTAACAAGCGGATGGGGCCACAGGGTATGGTGACTAGTTCTGCTAAAGTGAGAGAAAAGGAGAAGAAGGGTGGTGGAACGGGCATTATCTATACTTACATGACAAGTAGAAGGTGGAAGGGAAGCTAACTATGCATTATGTGCTAGAGGAGAAAGGGACATCGGCAAAGAAAGTGGGTAACTATAGGAAGAGGGAGAGACGTACTGTGTCCCAACCCTCAAGTTGCTCAAGCCTGTTAGAAAAGAAGCAAAGTATGAGGGAGATTACTATGGAAGTCGATGGCATAGGGTGTCCAAAGAGGGTAAGACCAGGTAAGAAGGATGCTGCTTTGGAGACGAGCCAAAGTAGCACAGGAGGTGTGCAAGATGATGTTGTGTCAGAGAACAATGAAGTGGGAGTGACGGTTCAGCCCTGCGTGCAAAAATAAAGATTGTAGGTTGGAACTGCCAAGGCTTGGGCAACCGCCCAACAGTTTAGGGTTTTCGGATGTTCAGAAGCAACATGTGCTGGATAACTTTTCTTCTCAGAGAAAAACTTGGATAGAATGAGTATAGAGAGATTTCGGTAGAAGTTGGGTCTTACCAACTTGGTGTATAAGGAGTTAGTTGGTCAGAGTGGTGGGCTCGCACTATTCTGGCGCAAAGGCTTGGATGTCAGCCTCAAATGCATCTCTTTTTAGAAAAGGGAATGCATTTATTCCTGTCTCTGTATCAACCGATACATGTGACAAAGAGGTCTGACAAGCAAAGGATCAACCATACCACAACACTACGCTATTAAGAACACAAAGGTTTTATCCATTCAAAGAAACTAAAACATTATTCTATTTGAGAAACACCACCCATTATTGGCAAAGATCTCCATGGTCACAGTTTCAAGCAACCTGCAACCCTTCTTCATCCCTGGGCGTTCCTCCTCCTCGAAAAGCAGGGACCAACACCAAATACAGTAACTGTTGGCGGCTAATAAAGTCTAATATCAGCCGCCACCCCGTCGAGAAATGCAAGGTAAAGATCTAAGATCAATAAATATTTACTTAAACTAATAAGGTTTCACAAGTTTTGGTGAGATATGTGTTTGCAGGTATAAAAGGGCCAAAATATGCAAAACATGAAGAAACGCCCCGTCGGCCGATCACCAGTGTAAATCAGCCATATTCACCAGCCGACAGGGTCGTTTTCAGGCTGAAATCAGGACCCGGCCGACAGGGTTGTATACGGCTAAAATCAGCACCTGGCTGATTCTGCTAATATTCCATCGAGAAGCCGTTTTCTTCTCCTGGACCAAGACACAAGAAATATGGTGAAGGAAACAAGGTCATCAAGTGGTCTAACTAGGAGAGGTCAAGAGACAACCAGGCACGGGTCGGCACCTGGCCAAGGCCACCGCCCGGCCTAGCCTGTCGCCCGGCATGAGCTGCCGCCCAGCCACCCTTGCCGCCCAGCCTGGGTTGGCCACATGGGGTTGCCAGCCCACAAGGCCCATGAAGCCCGGCCCCAAAATGAAGAGTCGGTGGAAACCGACCCAACAATCACCTTCAGGACGCAATCCAAGCCATCGGGAGAAGGTCGGTCAGGAAATCGACATGATCCAAGGGTCGCCCGGCCTTGCCCGCCGCCCGGTGGTGCATGCCGTCTGGCATGCCCGACCGCCCGGTACACGTGGCCGCCTGACCTTGCCCGCCTCCCGACGGACTGACTTCGGCTAACCGACTCCACTCCACCTACAAATGCCTCCCGCCCCATCATCACCTATAAATAGAGGGAAAATTCGGCAGAAGAAGAACATCAACGAAGCGACACATCAAGGAGTCCATTTCCCACTACTTGTGCTATGAGTTAGAGTGTAGTTGAGAGCATCGCTCGAGATTCCGAAATCGTCTCGGAGTCTTGGTATGTGCTCTCTTGTATCTTTTCTCTTTTAGTAAGACTTATCTTTTATTAATATAAATATCTTTCCTTCTATATCTTGTCAAGTACTTAATTTACTTAGTCATTTCCTTAAATTAGAATCATCGGGAAGAAACTTTGTTGCGTAGTTCACAGGTTTCCTGGCTTGGATTTAATTAAGTTTAGTTTTTTCTAGAGCTTAGACTTGGATATTTCCCGGCTATTCTTCCGCTAGGTCAACGAAAGAATATCAAGTGAAGGCGTAGACGCAGTGCCTAAGTTAACGCTAGCTGGATTTGCATTTGTCCCCACGGGCTGTGTGGTAGGCGGAAGGTGGTGACAACCCTGTTCGTCCCTTTAGTAATCCACCACATTCGAGATGTCTCAAGCAGGGTTGTGTAGCGATAGTGTACCCACTAGTACAGAGGTTAGTTACCAACCCATATTAGTGGATCATTTTCATGCCCCGAAGTGAGCTAATAGGTGAAAGACTCGAGGCTCTACCAAGAAATTGGTGTAAGCGCTCAATCCGAGTAACTAGGATTTGATGCTTGGCTTAGATATATTTTAGGAATCTTAGACTTAGACTCGCTATCCTCCCGGCTAGCTTCTTAACCGTTCTCTTTATTTATCTTAGTGTGGATTTCTGCTATGTTACTACCCCTTCTATTATTATGGAACATCCTTACCCCCGTCTTTGGTTAGTTGGTATAATTCTTATAGTTATATCTTTGTTAAACCAAGATAATCATATGCCTAGCTTCCTTGTGAAAAATAAATACGATACCTTGGAATACTCCTGGGTGAAATGCTATAATGGTGTTCTGTGTGCTTGCGGATTAATTCACTTTATTCTTAAATATAACAAATGCCAACAATCATTTCTGGCGCTGTACCAGGAATAGTGATATTCTTAATACGATGTTAAGAAGTGTCAACAAGCATTTCTGGCGCCATTGTCGGGGAAGCAATAGGCTAAGATATTGGAAATTTAACATTGATATTTCTAACAAGAAATTACCGCTTTCCTTTGCGGGCTTACCCTTGTTCTGTTTATTTGTGGTGTAAACATGATGCTTTATGACTGGTTTCGATCTACTAGACAACTACCATAACGATCTGGAGGCTTTGTTGAGGAGAGTGCATCAACGACTCACCCCTCCTTGGCCTGTACTTTCTCTTGAAGCAACTTCGATCATGTAAGCTCAGCTGCGAGTCCCGTCTACGTCCGCTCAACCAACTATGGCTGAAAAGATGATCCATGACTACTCCACCCTGTCTGCAGACGACATCCGCACTGGTCCGAACCCGAACATGGGGAACGGAAGCTATGAGCTGAAACCGGCCTTAATCAACATGGTTTTGGCCACTCCTTTCTATGGCAAGGTATCGGAAGACGCAAATGCCCACCTCCAACAGTTTTTGGTGGTGTGCAACACTTTCACCATGAGGGATGTAACCCCTAAAGCCATCCGCCTTCTCCTTTTCCCATTCTCACTATTGGGAAAGGCCAAGCAGTGGTTCTACAGCAATCAAGAAGATCTCACCACATGGGACAAGTGCTCTAATACCTTCCTTGCCAGGTTCTTGCCGCTAGGCAAAACCAATGCCCTGTAGAACAAAATTTCTAGTTTCCAACAGCTGACCGATGAAAGCATCCTTGAGGCATGGAAACGCTTCCAAGAGTACACTTTGGCGTGCCCACATCATAAAATGCAAAATTGGTTGCTAATCCAAAGCTTCTACCATGGGCTCAACCGTCCCGCTTGTGAGCACCTTGATGTAGCCGCTGGAGGTTCTTTCTTCTCCCTGAAGGTCAAAGAAGCCCAAACTCTCATAGAAAAGATGGTCACCAACTACAGTGGCTATAATGAGAGTCAGAGCCAGCCGCAACCCAAGATGACGGGAGTTCACCAAGTTGATGGTATTGACATGCTAGCAATCAAGATGGATCAACTTCTGAAGAAGATGGATTCGTCTCAGACTGCCCAATCCTTAGACTCTCGCAGGACTTGCGAAGTCTGTGGTAATGTTGGACATATGGGAAGCTACTTCCCAGAGACTCAAGAAGAAGAAGTGAACTACCTCAACAACAACAACAACAACAACAATAACAACAACAACAACAACAACAACAACAACAACAACAACAATACCAACGGGTTTAGGCCCCGTACGAATAACTTCAGATAGGAGTCCAAGCAAAACCTCTCCTTTGACAAGAACATGAGTAACTCTAGAAACTTCACTCGTAATGAACCTTCCTTCCGTGATCTTGTTCTAAAACTATCTAACATCAATGAAAGTATTAGTAGGAAATTTATTGCTACTGATAAAGTCCTAGAAAGCATAGATTCTCGTATGGAAGCTTTCAATACCTCTCTGCAAAACCAGCTTAGTCATAATAAAATGTTAGAAACACAAATTGCTCAGCTGGCCACTTCTGTTGTCAAGCCTAACTCAGGCAAGCTCTCCGGTCAGCCGGAAGCTAGCCCCAAAGAAAATGTTAATGCTGTTACAACTAGAGGTAGAAAATCTACACAAGATCCGCCAAATCCTAACAATGCAGGGATGGACAAGGAACCCAATGTAGAGTAAGAGGATGAAGAAGAAATTGAAGTCGAGAAGGCAAAGGTACCTCCCAAGAAGGCGCCACATGAGTTCTATGATACGCCAGTGCTGCCATTTCCCTCTCGCCAACGCAAGCCAATAGTGGATGAACAATTTGGGAAATTTGTAGGGGTAATAAAGAAATTATATGTCAATATACCACTACTTGATGCTATGCAGGTTCCAACCTACTCCAAGTACCTAAAGGACATCCTCAACAATAAACGCCCAATGCCATCCACTGAGATTGTCAAATTAACGGAGGAATGCAGCACCACCATCTTGAACTCTTTGCTAGAAAAGAAGTGAGATCCGGGATGCCCAACCACAATTCAACAACGCCCTTTGTGATTTGGGGGCAAGCGTGAGCGTCATGCCAAAGGTAGTGTATGACAAACTTAATGTCAATTCATCAACCCCTACAACAATCTGCTTGCAACTTGCTGATCAATCCGTCCGCTACCCGACGGGCATTACGGAGGACGTACCCGTGAAGATAAGGAATTTCCTCGCCCCATCGACTTTGTGGTGCTAGACATGGAGGCCGATGTAAAGACACCTCTTATACTAGGAAGACCATTCCTTAGCACCGCAAACGCCAACATTGACGTTAGGGCTGGAGAAATCCACCTTAGCATCAATGGGCATGAGGAGAAGTTTGCCTTCAAGCCCCGAAGGGAACAATGCAATCAGGTATGCATCTTTTATGGCAAAAATCCTAACACGGTGCAGAAAATTGAGGTGTACCCAATTGCACAAAAATCGGGTGCACTGGTGGTAAAAGTTGAGAGCGCACCACCGCTGCCCAAGAAGAAGAACAAGCCACAGGAAATGAAGAAAAAGGTCCCCGCCAAGCCAAAGAAAATCAAACAAGTATTGCGGAAGAAAGAAGTTGCACTGACTGTGGAAAATTTTCCATCCACGGAAGGAACCACGCAAAACTGAACACGGAGGACGTATTGTTCGAGACGAAAAATCCGGACCCTTGTCAGAAGGTAACCGATATTTATCCCCCCTTCTCTTGTACATACCACTAAATTAGGTTGCTCTTATTTCCTTCTTTATTGATTAAATTAGGTTACAAAAGAAGAGAAATAAAAAATTAACAATTTGAAAAAAAAATGGTGATTTCTCGGCCAAATTTCGTGGACGGGAGGTCAATTTGCGTAAAAAATGACTATCCGGGTGATGATCCGGGACTCTAACCCGGCCAGTTAAATTTCAGCACCCGGGAGGTCATTTTTTGTTAGAAATGACCACCCGGCTGAGTGATCTTTGTGCCGCCTGGCCGGAAACAACCCAGTTAAATTTCAGCACTGGGAGGTCATTTTTTGTGAAAAATGGCCACCCAGCTTGGTGATTTCTTTGCCGCGGGGCCATGCTTTTTCTCAGATTCTTCGCTCTTGTGATGCAGGGATGATGTCCATGAGTGGAGGAGGTGTGGCCAGCACTTCATTTGTGAAAAATGCTCACCAAAAGGCCCCACCATGAGTGAAAGTAAATGAAGGAGACACACACATGTCACCTCACTCTTTCACCACCCACACTCACCTGCCATCCTACTCCCCTAGGCCTCATGAGTGGCAAGATACTCATTGCAAACATCCAACTTTGGCCATTCCATTAGTCCCTCCTTGCTCCCCACACTATCAACAAAGTTTTGGCCAAAGGTAGCAAGTGGATCACATGGCGCATGGACCTAGCCCTCTCCCATCACCACCAAAGCAATAATGCAGCAAAAGGAGGATGAGGACATGCCGCCCGGCATGGGTCACTGCCCGGCATGGGATGTTGCCCCCCATGACTCCCCTCGAGCTTATAAATACCGAGGATCGTTCTCCAAATGCTTCACCCCTCAACCTTCAGCTAAAAACACTCTTCTCCCGCACATCTCTCTCCCTTTGCACCCTCTCTTTCTTTTCACTAGTTCTCTTTAGTAAGTGCACTTTGAACATAGGAATAAAAGTGTGTTGAAATAAAACCAACTAGAAAAAGATGGCTGCCTCCCTTGCACGTTTGAACGACTAACACTTGGACTACTAACCGAACGACTAACCACTAACCATTATTATCATATTGTACTTCAGGTATTGCATCCAAGTAACCTTGTTGCAGGAATGGCAAACATTTGGAGGGGCCTCTACACCAAGTTCAGGAGCAGCTCAAGTCGTGGGAGACGCACCCCAAGTGAGCGCTCAAAAGCTGATCAATCAGAAGCTTCATATCGGCATGCTCCGAGTGTCCACTCGGAATCAATGTCCATATCCAAGGCTGCAATGATGGCAAGTGAACAAGGAGGAGAAAATGGAGAATTTGAGAAGTTCATGGAGAGTAAAGAGAACATGGTGTTCAACGACTTCGACGAGCAAAGCAAGTTCACCACCATTCAAGACCGGGAGTTCATGTCCGTGTGCAAGTTCGACCATGACCTTCTCGAGCAAATCAGTGTCCTTGCTGATTTTGAGTATGCGCTCAACACGGCGGGGTGGTATGATTTCTATCACCTCAATGAATACGGTTCTAAATGGCTTACTATCGAATTTCTTTGTACCTTGAAATTTCATGCCCATGAGTCAAACAAATTAGGCACTCTCTATGAATTTCGTCTTTTTGGTGAAACCTATGAATGGTCCTTAACAGAAATCAGTACTTCTCTTGGTTTTGACCGTAAGGCTGCCATAGATATTGATAAACTTAAAGGTTTCACACCACAAGGACTTTGTGCAAAGATAGGAAATCCCGTTACGGGGCAAGAACATACTAGCGACATTCATAATCCATGGCTCTGTATAATTCACCGTTTTATCACTCATTACCTAACCCCTCGGGGTGATATGCGTTCGGTGAATAGTTTGGATAAAGCCTATCTCCATGCTATGATCAAGAGATTAAAACAAATCCCCCATTTTTCCTCATCAACCATTGGCTCACCTTAGCATTCAGGTAACAAGGACCCATTACTTTTACCCCTTTTGTCACTAGAATTGCTAGAAAGGTTGGCGCACTTCACAGAGCTAGAATAGATCGTCTCTGTAGTGCTCCTTTGTTAGGATAAGATCATTTCTTGCAAGCCCATTTGTTGAAAGAGGAAAACAATAGGTACTTCATGCATTATCCGGGGTATGACACGAAAATTGAGTTGCCTAACCCCCAGCTCACTATTATTGATAAAAAGCACTTTGTGTACAAATTGCAAGATTCCTTGCAGCGTGCATGACATAGTATTGTAGGGGATAGGCCGAGAAGGAGAGCACAACTCCGACGAGAGGAGCAGCAGCATGAAACAACAGTGAACACACCTCAAACGGGTGCATCGGGAGGCCCCTAATACAATTGGGAGCCACCACGATTCCCCTGTTTTGCGAGTTCATCAACAAACTACACTACTTCCTCCTATGACAAATATGAGCCCCCTAATCCCTTTGGGATGGGAAGTTACCATCAACCTCATGGAAGCATAGGAACCTCACGCTCCGCCCGATTCACGTCATATAATTTTTCAAGAAGATATGCAATACTTGGCTGCCAATGCCTATGAGACCAACATGCGAACTCAAGAAATACAAGCAGCCATAAGGAAAGAACAAGAATGGCAGCAACAAATGTCAAAACTACTTCAGACAAACATCTCCATGTTGGACCAACTGTTCAGCCACTTCAACATCGAGTATCAACCGCTGCAGTGAACGCCATATAAGCTTAAGTCTTGTAAAGACCTAAGCTTAGGGAGGTACCCAAACCAAGGTGCGCCATTTGTTCTACCCTCTCGCCCTCTTTCTCTAGTTGAGTCGCTTTGTTCCCTTTAGCTAATTAAGAAAAATCCAAAAAGATTTTATCTTTCAACGAAAACCATAAAAATTTGCAAAGCCAAAAAGAACAAAAATATTTTCCTTTACAAATAAAATTTGAGAACTTGGTGTCTACCTTGCCTATGGAAAGGATGAATACTTGCTCTATTAGCTCCCTTTGAGTCTCAAGTATACAACCTCTACTCCTCTTTTTTTTTTTGTAGGTAGACTGGCATGATGATAACACTAGTCGCTCTATGTTTTAGTGGTTGCAAAATGGCCAATAAACATCAAGTCTAGTTGTTGGAGTTTATGATATGGCATGTTTTAGATGAGTCTATGATTTCCTTATGATTAGAGTCCAATGATTTCTTTCAAAACCATGCTGCAACCCCCCCCCCCCCTACTTGGTGTACATCTTCCCTATGATAGAAAATTTCCTACCACGGCCAAATATTGATTAGCAAAACCATGTCTACGCCAGTTATGCATGCATTGAGTTTAGTCAGGATTTGATCCTTATGAGGGACTTGCACTTCCAAAGCCAATCATTTTCCTTCGCATTATCTTTGAATTCTCAAATTAATCATGTTTGGTTATGCGGTTTCCACACCGGAATCATGTATCCACTCCACCAAGCATGTTAACCAAAATCTTTTTTTTTATGAGCCTTTGGTCCCGTTAAAAGATTATGGTCCTCCCAGACAGTTGCTCAGAAAAAGTTTGCAAAAAAATAAATATTTGAACCATTGAATTAGCTTCTTTACACCATGAGAGCTAAAAGAAAGAAACAAATAAAGAAAGAAAGAAAAGAAATAAAAAGTTTATCAGCTCTCATGGATGTGCTATATCAAAAAGTTTCAAGGTTCATTCAAAAATAAAATAAATATAACTTTGAGCAAAAATAAAAGACCATCCTTTCGTTCTAGCACAAAAATCCAGTCTTTGGGATAAATCTGCACCCAAGACCTTTGCAGTTGTGCTAGCCCATTCCTTTGCGTGAGTCCATTCTCTCCCTCTCCCCTAGACATTATTTCTAAATGATTGGAATGAGGAAGTGCAATGTCTTTTCGCTAGGACCATCTCTTAGCTTAACAATACATGCATGCTAAATGTGTCATCCTACCAAACTCCACATATTGAATAATCAAACTCTTAGAAAGTAGGATGAGCATTTGGAAAGAAAATACACCTTTTGAGAGATGAGTGTCATAGTGAAGATTGCACCAAGTGGGAAGATTTCCACTCTTTTGTAGCATTATAAAAACCTTCGACTCATGATCAAGTAGGATATTGCATGACAAAGTCTAAACTAGTCGTTCTAGACTTCAACCACTCATGACAAGGTTATAAAATGCCAATAAGGCCCGTTGTACAATGAGAATGACTTAGTGACCAAGTTGTGCTGGTTTACATTTACCCATATGGTGTTGGAGTATGTGTTTGTGCACTTGATACTTGCAGGGCACTAATATTGAAGCAACTTCTTATCCGTCACCTCTAAGTTTTAATTTGCTCGGGACAAGCAAAGGTTTAAGATTGGGGAGGTGTTGGCGTCCAATAAAGTCTAATATCAACCGCCAACTGGTTGAGAAATGCAAGGTAAAGACCTAAGATCAATAAATATTTATTTTAACTAATAAGATTCCACAAGTTTTGGTGAGATATGTGTTTGTAGGTATAAAAGGGCCAAAATATGCAAAAACATGAAGAAACATCCCGTCGGCCGATCACCACTGTAAATCAACCATTTTCACCAGCCGACAGGGTCGTTTTTAGGCTGAAATTAGGATCCGGCCGACAGGGTTGTTTACGGCTGAAATCAGCACCCGACCAATTCTGCAAATATTCCACCAAGAAGGCGTTTTCTCCTCCCGAACCAAGACACAAGAAATTTGGTAAAGGAAACAAGGTCATCAAGTGGTCTAACCGGGAGTGGTCAAGGGACAACCCGGCACGGGTCGGCACCCGACCAAGGCCGCCGCTCAGCATGGGCAGCTGCTCGGCCTAGGCTGTCGCCTGGCCTAGGCTGCCGCTCGGCCTGGGTTGGCCACCCGGGGTTGCCAGCCATAAGGCCCATGAAGCCTCCTAGCCCCAAAATGAAGAGTCGGTGAAAACCGACCCAACAACCACCTTCGGGACGCAATCCAAGCCATCGTGAGAAGGTCGGTCAGGAAACCAACACGATCCAAGGGCCGCCCGGCCTTGTGCACCGCCCGGCATGTCCGGCCACCCGGCACATGTGGCCGCCCGGTCTTGCCTGCCGACCGGCGGACCGACTTGGGCCTACTGACTCCACTCCACCTACAAATGCCTCCCGGACCATCACCAACTATAAATAGAGGGGAAATTCGGTAGAAGAAGAACATCAATGAAGCAACACATCAAGGAGTCCATTTTCTACTACTTCTGCTACTTAGTAGAGTAGGTCAGTTAGTCGGGAGTTAGAGTCTAGTTGAGAGAATCGCTCGAGATTCCGGAATCGTCTTGAAGTCTTGGTATGAGCTCTCTTGTATCTTTTCTCTTTTTGTAAGACATGTCTTTTATTAATATAAATATCTTTCCTTGTATATCTTGTCAAGTACTTATTTTTACTTAGTCTTTTCCTTAAGTTACAATCATCGGGAAGAAACTTTGTTCCATAGTTCACGGGTTTCCCGACTAGGATTTAATTAAGTTTAGTTCTTTCTGGAGCTTAGACTTGCTTATTTCTTGGCTATTCTTCCGTTAGGCCAATGGAAGAATATCTAGTGAAGGCATAGGCGCGGTGCCTAAGTTAACGCTAGCGGGATTTGCATTCGTCCCCATGGGCTATGTGGTAGGCGGCTATTGCTCGTATCTACGCACCCACTTATATACCGCAAGAGGACGGTGTACGATTGTAACACTTTTTTCCCTTGAATTGAGTATTCCAAGGTTTATCGAATCCATTGGGACCTTAGGGATTTATTAAACAAAGTGAACAACAAAAGATCTAATCAAAGCTACTGTCAAGGTCATGTTGCATGAGGGGGAGACTGGCCAGCGCAAAGGTGCGGCAGACAGTAAATCTGTTGTTGCACCGATCGGCGTGGGGATTGAGCCGATCGGCATGCGGGTGAAACTAAGCCAAGGTTGTTGCACCGATCGGCGCAGGGGTTGAGTCGATCGGCACGCTGGTGAATCTGCGGTGGCGCCGATCGGCGCGGTGGTTGAGCCGATCGGCACACTGGTGAATCTAAGCCAAAGTGCACCAGATCTAGTAAACCTATGCTGATTAGTGAGTAGCCAGATATCTACTAGTGAGATCGAAACCAGAAATTCTAATTGAATAGCATCATAATGGGTAATTACATGGATCAATGAAAACCTATAATGAGTAAGACCACCCTGCTTTCCGAGTGGCTCTATATTTCATCGCTGCGGGGAGGAAACCCTTAATCGCGCGAGTATCTTACCCTACTCAACTATCTAATAGTGCTGCGCAGGCTTAGTGCTGTCACCGCTAAACCACACTACTAGCATCATCAAGCAACCATAATCAATACAATGTCCGAATACTATCCTAATCACCATGATTACGATAATATCTACGTACTTAGCCTAGAACTAAGTAGTTAGAATAAGCACATGCATGATTATATAATCACGATAGACAAATCACCAAAACCATCATCAACATATTCAATCATCCTTGAGATACATAGAGTAAGATTCATCCCCGTCAAGATGGCCTACCTTGATGGATCAACTCTTGACTCCAATGGTTCTTGAAACTCAACTAGAGATCTATTCTAATGGGGCAAGCCCCGGTGGCACTAACTCTTGGATCTGGTGTCCGTCTGTCGCCCCCCCCTTCTGCGGCGAGGGTTTACAAGTATTTATATGGGTTCTACTCGTAAAGGACTCGGTTTCTAGCAAATAAGGCGGTTGCGCCGATCGGCGCAGGATTGCGCCGATTGGCGCAAGCCGTGTCTTCTCTAATTTCTTCCCCGAGTCGGTTCCTTTGTCTTCCATAGCTGCCATGTGGGCCTTTTCCTTCGACATAAACTCTTGTACTACACGTTAAGATCTTAGAGTTCTATAAATCTTCTTGAAGTTCCGTAATTCTTCTTAGACAAATATCTTCAAGTGTCCTGCGCAGATAGACTTCCATAAACATGTGGAATGGGCCTCGGTCACTTCTGTGGGTCAAAACACCCTTACGCCGATCGGCTCATGGGCTGCGCCGATCGGCACACTGGGCTTCTTCAGTGCTTTTCATCGGTTCTGGACTCCTGTCCTCTCCATCATCGTATTAATCACCAATTTTACCTATTTCTGCAATAAAGCTTCAAAACAACGCATATACAAATATATAGGCAATATCACAGGTAAATGGCCTAAATTAGTATCAATTATGCTCTAATTGGGGTAATATTCACATATAAAAGGGGCACTTGGAAAGTGCCAACAGTTCCCCCACACTTAAACCTTTGCTCGTCCCGAGTAAAGTAAAAGAAAGAAAAATCGAAAAACATACTCTTTCTATCATAAAAGATATCTCAAATCAGCAAATGTTGAGCATTGTTCTACTGTGGTGTATTTCATATTGGTATTCAGCAAAATAGATCAAATATGGGCATAAGCTTAAAGTTCTCCCCAAAGCAAAAGATCATGTTCAGTTCATAAATTATAACTTTTCCACACATGAGAATCACTTAAAAGATTGTTGTGAACATAGAGAATCTATCTTCCAAATAATCCAAGACAACAACTCATCTTTCAGATCACTCAACCTATATTCTACATCATAAAAATCAAATAATATTAGTGTAAGGTTTATATGAGTAGCTAGGTGAGGTAATTCAAGGATTGCAAACATAAATCAATAATATATTGTAAAGCTAGGAGATTATTCTTCATAGGAATTATAGAAACTTATCAAGATGACAATTAAGAAAGAAAAATTTAAGAAAGGACTCAGACTTTGGATATGTGGACATGCGCATAGCAAAAATTTTATCTTGGAAAATTGCACATGGTTGGAATGATTCATGGCTATATTGAATTTCAAGAATAAGCATGTCATATACCATCCCCCCACACTTAAAATTTTGCTAGTCCCTTAGCAAGCAGCAGTTTTTTTATACCATCTCTGCTGCGCCGATCGGCTCAGGGTGCTTCGATCGGCTCTCAACCCAAATTTGCCAACATTTGTTTGTATTTTATTTGTCTGGCTTCAACATTTATTCAAGAATTAAATATAGCCAGAAATATAGGATGTGGTCAAGGAATGATACTCAACAAGATGTTTTGGGTTTATGGTAGTGTACCCAGCGGAATTGAATTTTTGCATGAGTAATTTCAAGGCTAGAAAAAGATACACAAAGAATTGCCATCTTAATAAACTTCATACCAAAAGGAATTAAATCCTAACCGAACTCAAGCATCAATTTAATGTTTATCTACATATCAAAGGTTCATGAGTGTTGTTCAAAATATAGCATTGGTAGGTAAGGATCTTGAAAAACAATAAATTCTAAAGTTCACAACATGAAAATTTATTTTTGAAAAGATCGGTACTAAGTTATCATTACAAACTGGACAACACAAATGAAGCACATGGGTACTCAAAATTGCTCCACATAAGACATATTTGCCGAATAATCATTAAGTGTAAGTTCGAAATTTTATTCAATGCTCAACACTATTTGATCTTGAACACCACTTTTTAGGAAAGAATAAATAATTCAATTCTCCTAATAGAGCATAACCGTCACCATTTTATTAAGATCAAAACTTGAATACATGATGTTGATTTTTGCACACACTTGCATGAAAATAAAACTACTACTAACACACTTGCATGAAAGTAAAACTACTACTAACACACTTGCATGAAAGTAAACACACCCGATACATGGTTTCCCAACCCGCTCACACACATATAAGTAAATAAAGAAAAAGACTGCAAAAGATAAAAGAAAACGCAAACCGGGAAACCGATACACGTGCCAACTCCTAGGCACTCTAGTCATCCGAAAGTGGAGTCGGTGGCTGATCGAAGCCATAGCACCGTGCCTTGAGTCGCTCGAACTCCTCCACCATCGCATCGTGGTTGTACCTCTATTGGGACGTGGCCTCCTCCACGCGCTCGATGTAGTGCATGTTGTTGTCGAGGTACCCCTGCATGGGCCCGAAAAAGTCTGCACCGGGCACAGGAGGCACTACTGGTACACGCCCTTGGTACCTGTAGTCAAATCCCGCAATGCAATAGGGTGCGCCGATTGGCGCTTTGCCTGCGCCGATCGGCGCAGAGGGCTGTGAACCGCCCGCTGCGTCGCTCCACCCTGACTGGTACTACTGGTACTCCTGGCGTGACCCCCAGGAGTCCCACTCGCCGCTGGCTGCTGTAGATGTGTCCGGCTGTCGAACCTGCCCACGGTGGTCCTTGAGAACTCGGCCCCCCTCCAAGAGACCTTCCTCAAGCCAATTTCCTCCCTCCAGCTTGCGAGGGAGTAAAACTCCTAGCTCCGCACACGGGAGCTTTACGTTGCTGCCGCCAACATGGAAGACGGCGCGAACACTTCCCGTGACAATATTGCCACGAGTCATATTCCCGCCGATCTCCGTCGCGCACTCCCACTTGTCATTGCGCCCTCCCGGTCCATCGCTGTCACAGACGAGGGCTGCTAGGCGTTGAAGATAGGCCCCGAAGGCCAACTTCTTGCTTGCCTTGCCCCTCTTGTCGAGCCAACCCTACACCATCACCGACATGTGATTGCAATGAGACGGACTCACGATGGCGTTGAAGAGCCACCGCAAGTCCGCATCGGTGACGTTGCTGGAGTCGACCTTGTCGTCTATGCGCGTCGCCAACCACCGATGGAAGACTTGAATGGTCGGGTTGCGGATGTTTCCGTGCTTCATCTCCTCTACGAACGAGAGCCGCCTCCAAAAGGAGTCCAACTCCCCACGTCCCAAGATGCCGGCGACGTCGGCGTCGGCGTCAAAGCCGAAGGCTTGAGCCGCCGCCTCCATGGTCACCGTGTGGCTGATGTCGCGGACGCGGAAGTTGACGGCCTCGCTACCGTCTTCGACGGTGCCAAGCCTTATCGTAGAAGCAACCTCGGTGATGACATCGAGGTTGTAGTCCATGGGGAGGAGGTGAAAATCCACCCAGCCGAGGTTGTCTAGCATCCTCCTTAAGTCCTCCCACATGCCGATCGAGGTGAGGAAGGTCTCGTCCAAGTCGAAGTTGGGGACAAACCTTCCCCTCACCGCGAGGTAGTGCCACTGTTCCTCCACGCTCAGGAGGGCGAAGCCCTCCTCCACCGTGCGCGGCATGAATGCCGGCGGCGGTGATGATGTGGGAACCCCACGGCTTGCCGCCGTTTGGCTCCTCGTAGCACACCCTGTTGGTAGGGATGCGTCAGAGACGGAGTGGCGGGCGCGGACCTCGTATGTCGCCGCCGCCGAGCCGGTGGATGCACCATCCACCGACATGTCATCGCGAGCGTCAGAACCACCCCTTGCCGAGGAGTTACTGCTCGACTCGCTGCTGCTGCCAGAACTGCTCCCCCGATGCAGCCTCTTGCCCAACTTGCCGACGGAGGAGCGGAGACGATCCATCTGCGAGGAATACGGAACGTGTGCGAGATTGTGGGTAGTGGGAAAGGTGGAGAGATTACCAGGATGGTCTGCCGAATGGGGGCGCCTGGCCTACCGTTTATAGTGTGGGAAACTTCCAGGAGAAGGAACCGCCATAAAATTTCAAAATTTAAGAGTGCGCCGATCGGCACGGGTACTGCGCCGATCAGCACAATTCAAATTTTGAATGCTCTGACCACTCTGATGCTTGATTCTCCTCCTTCATGTCGCTTCCTGGCACATCATGTTGGTTGGCAGGGGAACAGCACAGAATCCTGATGTCTTGTTGGCGGCGCCAATCGACGCGGCCACGCGCCGTCTCCTTTTCAGCTTTTGGTCAATTCCGTGTCTCCCCTGCACTGCACACCTGCATAATAATCATACCTATTCCTCAAAATCAATGCCTGCCACTTTTGTCGCCCATTTGGGAACATCATGGGTACCCGCGCCGATCGGCGCAGTAGGGCACTGAATGGTGCAAGTCCCTTGCGCCTTGTCTTTAGGTCCGGTGCTGATTCTGATGCCTTGTACTCATCTCTTTCACCTAATTTCCACTTCTCCAATGTTCCTGTAGTATTGGCATACGTGTCGGGGCTCATCTGGTGACCGCGCCGATCGGCGCTGACTCGCGTCGATCGGCGCGACGTCCGTTTTTGCTTCTGGCCCCTCGCTTCTTTGCTAGATGTTGTCTTCATCCTTGAAAATAACTCTGTCTCCAAAAATTATTGTGCTGGTTTAGCACTCCTTCAATTCTGGGCGTCGTCGGCCTTCTGTCCTGAAGAAGGAAGATGGAAGTTGGGTTGAAGGGGAGGGTCTGAAGGATTATGTGGCCCAACAATATAGACAACTTTTTTGTCACAGGGAGTTAACAGGTTGCATGAGATTATTGATCGAATTCAACCTAGGGTGACGGAGATCATGAATGAATCGCTGCAGGCTCCATATATGATAGATGAGGTTAAAGTAGCCCTTCATAGTATAGGGGACTTAGAGGCCCTGGTCCAGATGGAATGCCGACATTGTTCTTCAAGACATTCTGGAGCACGGTCGGGGAAAACATTTAGGTAGAGGTCATGGTGGTTTTGAATGGTGCTGAAATCCTGCCTTGGTGGAAAAATGACAGTAGTGCTGATTCCGAAGGTATCTAAGCCACAACGTTTAAAGGACCTAAGCCCCATTAGCATGTGTATTGTACTATACAAAATCATATCCAAGGTGCTGGCTGGGAGACTAAAGGTTTTCTTAGAGGATATTATATCCCAAAATGATAGTGCTTTTGTATCAGGTCGGTTGATCTCAAACAATGCACTTGTGGCATACGAGATGATGCATTTCTTGCAGAATAAGAGGAAAGGTGTGGAGTATCTAGCCCTGAAACTTGATATGAGCAAGGTTGCGAAAACTTGGTTTCAATGAAATTTTTGTCAATATCTTGATGAAATGTGTGTGTACCGTGCGATATGACATTAAGGTGAATGGAGAACTCACTGAAGCGATTATTCATCCATGTGTGCTTCATCAGGGAGATCCAGTCTCCCTGTATCTTTTCTTGCTCGGCGCTGAGGGTTTCTCATCTCTGACGCATGAGGCAGATTCAGGGTATTCAGATTTGCAACAATACCCCAAGTGTATCACATCTATTATTTGCATATGATTCCTTAATTCTGATGAGAGCCACCGAGGAGAATGCCATGTACCAGCAATTTATTCTTGAACTTATGAGAGTTGTTTGGGCCAGCGGATTAATAAGGAAAAATCAGCAATTACTTTAAGTAAAAGTACAGGCAGGAGTACCAGAATAGAGATCATGGGGGTTCTTGGATTGCAAACAGAGATAATGAATGAGAAATGTCTTGGCCTCCCTGTCTATATAAGTCGTTCCAAGAAAGAGGCTTTTTAATACATCAAAGATCTTATCTAGCGTAGAATCCTGGGATGGAGGGAGAAACTTTTGTCGGAAGCAGGAAAAGAAATCCTCACTAAAGCTGTAGCATAGGAGATTCCAACATATGTCATGGCCACCTTTGTTGTCACCAAGACCTTCTGTGATGAATTAAGTACAATGATGTGCAACTATTGGTGGAGCATGCAAGATAAGGACAAAATGCAATGGTTATCATGGGAGAACATGCTACAACCAAAAAGTGAAGGGTGTTTGGGCTTTAAGGATCTCCATCATTTCAACGTGGCGATTTTGGCTAAACAATGCTAGAGACTGATCCAGAATCCGGACTCTTTGTGTGGTCGGGTTCTTGCTGCCAAATATTTCCTAGATGGCAACTTACTGAAAGCTTCACCCAAACTTGGTATGTCATATACCTGGAGAAGTATCCTGAGAGGGCTCGAGATCTTCAAACAAGGTACAATTTGGAGAGTGGGCAATGGTCTTTGATCAATGTGTGGCGTGACTGATGGATACCAAAAGGCACAACCAGCGTGTCATCAGTCATCAGGGCCAAGGACTTATTCAGCATGTGCAAGACCACATCAATCCAGTCACTAATCAGTAGGATGTAGAGATGGTTGTTGACGGTCCTTAAATGCTAAATCTGACTGTCAATTGTCTCCATAAAACATATAAATAAATAACCAATATAGTGATAGAGTTTATTACTAACAATTTCCATAAGTATTGGTGAATATTTGTATGTAGGTGATTTATCCACATATTAGAGGGATAGCATAAGTAATTAGAGGAAGAAACACACTCCTAGCCAATCAGAGTGCAGCACAAGGATCCACGGGCCCATAGACAGAGCAAATCGACATACCAGAAGACCTAACACGTGGATTGTTGAATGGGGATAGTAAGTCAGTGTCCCGAAGAAGGCCGTGACCCAGGGGCGTCGGTTGATGTTCGGCCGAATAACATTGGGGCCCACTCAGTCCAGGCCTGCTCGGGGGGTCTCCCACTGCCTTACCTACATCGATTGTACTGGTTAGGAAGGGAGTTACCGTCTCCAGGAACCGCCTTTGGGTCCTATATAAGGAGGGGAGTGCCTCCACTCCAACACAACACAAGAAGAGTTTAGAGCTCTACTCCAAAGGCTTTAGTACTGCCAAAGTGCTTAGAAAATAGGGAGAGAGTGAGCGAGAGTTTGGGGAAGCGTTGGGCTTGTCGGCGATCTTCCCCACGCTTGTACTTCGACAGATGCTTTCCTTTTCAAGTAAGTGTTCGTGTTTCCTCTTTGGTATTTAAGTTTCCTATTTAAGTAAGTTCTTTCTTTATTGCTTACGGGATCATTGCTCTATCTAGTTAGAGTATCTTAGTCTTCTATAAGCGTGGATCCGAGACTAGGATAGTAATTGATAGCGTAGACGTGATATCTAGGCTAGAGGTTACCTTTGTCTGCCGCGTGCCCCACGGTTTGTAGTGGTAGTCGATAGGTGCTGACAGCCTTATCCGACCTTAGTAATTCTCCACTTTCGGGTACGTCATAGAGCTGTTGGTCGGAGTCGCCTGTAGATGCAGGAAGTAAGTATTAGAGACCGAACTTATCTTATTATAGGATCCTTAACCATTAGGAATCCTCTCTACCCTCTACCTACCATATTCTTGTTGTCCTTGGACGGACTAGCTTAGAAGATTAGTACACACACGTTCCTTGTGATTTGATAACCTAGAAAACTCCTAGGTGAAGTGCTACATTGGTATCCGTGCGCTTGTGAATTTATCTGTGATCGTAAGAAATACAAACAAGAATTTTTGGCGTCGTTACCGGGGAATAGTTGTTGTATCATCTTTCAACCTTATTCGTCCTCGTAAATTTCATTTAAATTTTCCTTTTATTCCTTTCCTTTTTCCAAAGGGCGAGTTCTTTCAGCCACCGCCGTCTGCGGACCCAATTCGCACATCTAGCTACGAACTCAGACCTGGCTTTATAACCATGGTTTGGGAGCGACCCTTCTCTGGTCTAGATTTTGAAAATCCTTACCATCATTTGTGAGAATTTGAATATTTGTGTTAATGTTTGTTCATTGACGGCATGACACATGAAACTCTTAAGTGGAAATTGTTTCCCTTCTCCCTCATGGAGAGGGCGAAACAATGATACACTCATACTATTCAGAGTGTACATGGTGATTGGAAGAAGTTGCGGGATAAATTTTGTCTTGCGTTCTTCTCACAATCCCGTATTGTTTCCCTTCGTATGGAAATTCTATGCTTCTACCAAAGTGAGAAGGAATCTATTGGAGCAGCTTGGGCCAGAATCTCTTTGCTACTGCAATCCGGCCCAGACTTGTCTATACTCGATGAAATGTTGCTTCAACACTTTTATTCGGGTTTAAACAAGGAATCTACCCAATACCTTGACATCGCCGTTGAAGAATCGTTCATCCACAAGACTGCAACACAAGGAAGAGCAATCCTAGACCGTATCTTAGAAAACTCATACTTTTGTTAACGGTCACGAAATACGAAATCCGACCATCAAATACCTCCAGAAAACAATAAAAGTAAAGAACCAATATAGTGGTAGGAGTTTATGACTGATGAATTCCACTAGTGGTGGTGAATATTTGCTTGTAGGTGAGTTACCCACATAATGGAGGTAAACTCCATGTCATAATAGGAGAAAGCACACTTTCGACCAATCAGAGTGCAGCACAAGGATCCACGGGCCCATAAACAGAGCAAACCGACGTTTCACGAGGCCTAACGTTTAGAAAATAGGGAGAGAGTGAGGGGAAGTCAGGAGGAGGAGTGGAAGAAAGTTGCCTAGAGGGGGGTGAATATGCAACTTAAAATTAAACCTGAAAAAGCACTAAGCTTTGATCAAATCGACAATGACGGAACTTCCGTCAGGATTGATGGAACTTCCGTCACCATGGAAGTTTTGTCAAAAAATAGAACTTCACCAATTCCTTCTCTAAATCTTATTGAAATGCGGATAACTTAAGAGTTAGAAATACAATACTTGATAGGAGTGAAGATAGCACATGGTGTGATCCAAGTCGAACAAAAGATTGCTAACAACACAATACAAATAATGGAGAGCACAATAACGAAAGAAATACACAAGCACAATAATGAAAAGCGGGAATGTAAAGAGTGACACAAAGATTTAACCCGAGGTTCGGCAACCACACTAAGTAGTCCCTACGTCCTTGTTGAGGAGCCACACAAAGTGGCCGGGTCTCTCTCAACCCATTTCCCTGCCAAGAAATCACAAAGATCATGCTCGGTTTTCTTTCTCCACTTGATTCTTTTCCCTCCGGAGGCGAATCACACCTCCACAAACGTCCCTGTCTCACCACAACATGTTGGGATCTCAAGGGCGATGCCTAGCCTTCTAGGAGACCAAGTCTCCAATAGTAACAAGCAAAACAAATCTTGATGGGGAGGGAAAGATGTGCTCAAGCTTTTGAGTGAATGGATTCAATCTTTTTATGGTTGGATCTTCTCTTACTTTACTTGGGATGTCAAGAACAAATAGGAGTGTGAGAGAGGAGAGCTCTATGTGAAATGTGAGTGAAATGTCAATGAGTCCAACACTCCCCATGGGGAAGGGGGAAGCTATTTATAGAGCTTTCTCAAAAACTAGCCGTTACTCAGCTTTTCTGGGTCTGATGGAACTTCCGTGGTTCCCCATGGAACTTAAGTCAGTCCAAAAATAGTCGTTGCACGGTAGGCTTTCAACTAAGCCAGGGATGACGGAACTTCTATGATAGCCACCATAGAACTTCCGTCGCTCTCGGGTTTGCAACAAAGGGAAACCAGGGAATGACGGAACTTCCATGGCAGAGGCCGCGGAACTTCCGTAGCTCTCGGGTTTGCTAGAGTTTGAAGCTGGGCACTGACGGAACTTCCGTGAAGAGACTCATGGAACTTCTGTCATGCTCTATTTGGCTCAGAATTGATTGGTTCTTTTTGGCTTTTGTTGGCTAAACTTCTCTCAAAGATTTTTGGTTGGCTTGAGCACATAAATTTCCCTTCTTACCAAGATTGGTTTGCCCCCCTTGATAGTTCGGCAAACCTATGAATCAATTAAAATTAAAAGCTACACTTTGAAGACTATTTTTCTTTTCTTCTTTTTGGTAGTAAAAACCATCTTACAAATGTGGGATGAAATGATAATTTGATTATCTAGACATTTACCTCATGAACATGTTAGCACAATTTTAATATTCCGTCATCGTACACCAAAACCCACTAGGGGACCTGATGAGTACATCACACCCATGGATACACACAACACTCCTCCAACTAAGATAAAAGTTCATGTGCATCACCTGAATTTACAGGTGAGATCGTTTTGTAATATTTTTATTATATGGTTTTGAGAATAGATTGCTATCTAATGAATTAATTGTTGTTATGAACCATGGAGATGATGATGAGATAGCTGAGGAGGTGATTGGAGACGTGATGGGCCAGCAAGGACGTCTAAGCCAAGGTGGAGGCCCAAACAAAACCAACTTCGAGTCTGTTTCGGAGCCCATGACCAGTCTGTACTAAAACGGATGCCCAGAACGCATACGGACTCGGATTTGGACGTTCTAGATATGCCTGGAAAGATAGCGAAAAGAACTTTCCAACCTAACTGGTCCCAGGCAAAATTCGTCCCGAGCCGTCGGCAATCACCGAAACAAATCGACTTACAGAATCTATCCTGGTGCTGCGACACCGTAATCGGTCTTTGGGCCATGTATCGAGTTGAGCCCACTTAGGGCTGCGTCCAGGGGGTCTTGAACGACCCTAGGGTCCTCATATACAGCCGCCGCCTCTTCATTAGGGTTTGGGGTTTTGCTTAGATTATTCTGTTGATAACAGTTTTACCGTTTGATCGGTTTGTGAGATTCCAACTTGTGAGATTCATCGTATACTTGCAAATTTGGTTGCATTCTTCTTTGTTCTTGCTTGTGTTCTTGATTTGCAGGCAAGGATAAGCCTTCTCGGCGAGGTCAATCATTCTTGAACGGTTGATAACCAGAGGAGACGTTGTGCTGCGATTGCGGGGTTCTGAACGTGTCGTTCGGAAGCCGGATCGATTTGTGTATCGCCTCCGCCTTAATCAAGATTATCAGAACCTATCGGAAAATCGGGAACCCTTTTACACATCAAGTGGTAATCAGAGCTTCATGTACACTGTTAGGTTTGCCCTTATCCTCGTTATTTTGTTCAATCCTAGAGTCCAGAAAATTGCTCTACAAAAATATTTGTTCATCGTGTTTCCGCTGTCCTACACCCCCCTTGTGCCTTGCAATTTTCAGTTTAGTTTCTTTCTCTGAATTTTAGTCCCTATAAAGTCATTGTGTTGCTGGTCTAGTGCTTGTTGAGTCGTGCATATCCTTGTCATAGACAAACAAGGGAAAAATCAGTGTTGCACATGTTGAGATAATAGTATTGCTGGAATTGTGTGCACTAAATATTTCTTTAACATCTAGCCTTCTACTTTCGTGTGCAAAAGAAAATTAGAGTGCTCTGCTGCTGTCTCATTGTGATCAAAAGCCAACCAATTAGTGCTTGATCTTGTTATAGAAGTTTGTTTTAGTTGTGCTATTACAAGAATCCTTTTGCTGCACTTGTAGTAAGAAAAAAAAAATATTCTAGGGTTCCATTGGTTGTAAAACTTGTAATACCTTGCTGCAGTTCTGATTCTCAAGAAAAGAAAAGAAAAAGGTAAAAGTACACAAGAGAAAAAGCCGCACAAAAAAAAAGAAGTAGAAAAAAGAAAAGATACAAATTCAGAATTGCTTGCATCCTTTGTGTCCTTTGTTGAGTCATTTGCTTGCTTGCTTGAACTAGGTCCGAGACAAGTTTAGGCCGGTGACATAGACTAGCTTGGGACTATTATTCAGTTTTGCAACTTTTGAATTGAAATTTTGCTAATCCTTGCTACCTAATATTGCCTATCCAAGCTCTATATATTTCCTTCTGAACAGGCACAAATTTTTTTGACTCTCGCAATCATCAGTTCACACTCTCTAAGGTATCCTTTGCTTGTTGTAATTAAGAACTTTGTAAGAGCTTGATAAGACGCTTCCCTTTGCTTGTTGAGAGTTTACACTGTGATCACATAGTAGTGATAGGAAAATATACTTCCGTGTGTTTTCTTGTTTGCTACTAACAATGACAGGTTACGCCACTCATGGTGATGATTCAACGTCATCTAATGAGAACAATATGAGTGATGTAGTACAAAGAGTGCTCAGTCCTCAAATGGAGAAGGTAGAGCAAAATCAATTGAACAATTTAATTCAGACTCACTTTATTGTCAAGGATCGACGTTGTCGTGTTATCATTGATGGAGAGCGTAGCCACAACATCACAAGTTTAGAACTAGTACAGAAGCTTGGATTGACAACACAGCCACACCCATGTCCATACTACATCCAATGGGTAAATTCTTTTGTTAAGATAAAGGTAGATAAAATTGCACGCATTGAATTTTTTATTGGTTCTTATAAGGATAGTGCAGAATTTGATATAGTACCTATGCAAGCATGTCATTTGTTATTGAGTAAACCTTCGATTATTACAAATAATGCTTCGCACAATGCCATTATAAATAGCTACTTATTTAAATATAATGATAGAAGAGTTACTCTTAAACCTATGACCGCTGCTGAAATTTTAGAAGAGGATCAACAAAGGCTTGAAAGGAGAAAGAATGAACCGTTTAGGAAAGAATGGACTGTTTCAAATATTGCAACACTTACATCAAAATCTGAATTAGATGATGAATATATTTCCTTGCCTCTTGTTGCAACTAATACATTTCAGGTTCTACACAAAGAAGAGGATAGTGAGAAAGATGAAGAACATGTTGTTGCTTCAGGTAAGAGCTTTCTTGATGTGATGAATTATTCCAACAATCTTGTTGTATTGGAACCTTGTCTTGATTGCCTTTGCCACAAGTTGATTTATCTACTGATCCTTATGATAAAGAGGAGTTGTGTGCCACTGCTTCACTTATACCTTTGCCACAACAAATGAATAAGCTTGATGTTTTTGCTTATGATTCACCTACTAGTGCTGAAATAAAACATTTGATTTTAATAACATGTGAAAAGGATGAGCAGAAATTATTGTCTTCTCTAAATACTTTGGGTTATATTGAATTTGATGTTCTTTGTGATCTAAATACCGTGGAGAAGCAAATCTTTTCTCAAACTGAATTGCCTTTACTAACAAGAAACAAATTTTATGCTATAGGAAACTATGATCATAGAGGTGTATTTATGGTGCATAAAGTTTATATTTGCTCAAACATGAATACTCCTTGTGTTGTACAACCAAATGATGAACTAGAAAACTACAATAACAATTACCATGTCATGTCATGTTTTTTTAGTGTTTTTAAGATCACACATTTTCTATCTTGTCATAAGAGGGAGAATGATGATTATATTGCTGAGCAAGTTTTCAAAGAGGTCATTAATTTGCATGGCATGCGTTCTACTGTAGTTTCACATTGTGATGATAAATTTTATAATGCATATAAATATGAGTTGTATCCCAAGTTTGGAAATAGTTCTATATTTTATATTTCAGATTTGAGACCACTATTGGGAGAAAGGGATGAGACGGAGTCGAGGATGACTCTAATTCAAAAGGGGGAGAATGATGAGTACATCACACCCATGGATACACACAACACTCCTCCAACTAAGATGAAAGTTCATGTGCATCACCTGAATTTACAAGTGAGATCGTTTCTAATATTTTTATTATATGGTTTTGAGAATAGATTGCTACCTAATGAATTAATTGTTGTTAGGAACCATGGAGATGATGATGAGATAGCTGGGGAGGTGATTAAAGACGTGATAGGCCAGCAAGGACATCCAAGCCAAGGTGGAGGCCCAATCAAAACCGACTTCGAGTCTGTTTCGGAGCCCATGACCAGTCTGTACTAAAACGGACGCCCAGAACGCATACAGACTCGGATTTGGACGTTCTATATATGCCTGGAAAGATAACGAAAAGAACTTTCCAACCCAGCCGGTCCCATGTCAAAATTCGTCCTGAGCCGTCGGCAATCGCTGAAACAAATCGACTTCCAGAATCTGTCCTGGTGCTGCGACACCGTAATCGGTCTTTGGGCCATGTATCGAGTTGAGCCCACTTAGGGCTGCATCCAGGGGGTCTTGCACGACCCTAGGATCCTCATATACAGCTGCCGCCTCTTCATTAGGGTTTGGGGTTTTGCTTAGATTATTCTATTGATAACAGTTGCGCCGTTTGATCGGTTTGTCAGATTCCAACTTGTGAGATTCATCGTATACTTGCAAATTTGGTTGCATTCTTCTTTGTTCTTACTTGTGTTCTTGATTTGCAGGCAAGGATAAGCCTTCTCGGTGAGGTCAATCGTTCTTGAACGGTTGATAACCAGAGGAGACGTTGTGCTGCGATCGCGGGGTTTAGAACGTGTCGTTCGGAAGCCGGATCGATTTGTGTATCGCCTCCACCTTAATCAAGATTATCAGAACCTATCGGAAGATCGGAAACCCTTGTACACATCAGGATCCTAGATGCATCTTCAGTGGGCCTGTCCACCTCTTCTCCATGCTTGTACCTTGATGGATGCTTGCCATATTTAGTAAGTCACACACGTTCCCTGTGGATTCGATACCTTGGAATACACCTGGGTGAAAGCTACTTCGGTATCCATATGCTTGCGGATTTTTTTGTTATCATTAAAATATCCAACAAGCTTTCTGGCGCCCTTGCCGGGCAACGGTTGATGTTTGATCTTCTAACCTAGTTCGCCCTCGTATCTTTTTATTTCACTTTATTTATTTCTCATCTCTTTTCTCCAATGGAGCAACCTACATTTCAAAACCTTTCTGCTCCAAAGGGTGAGTTCTTCAAACCGCCGCTTTTCAGTGGACCCAATTCATTCATCTGGGTTTGAACTCCACCCTGGCTTTACAGCCATGGTTTGGGAAAGTTCCTTCTCAAGTTTAAATAGCAAAAACTCGTTCCATCATTTGTGAGAGTTTGAGCATTTGTGTTCATGCCTATCGATTGAACTCAAGACACTCTCAAGTGGGCGTTGTTTCCTTTTTCCCTCATGGAGAATGCGAAATAATGGTACACTCATTTCGTTGGGAGTACGAATGATGATTGGAAAGTACTCTGATATAAATTTTGTCTAGCATTCTATCCTACATCACGTATCATCTCTCTACGAAGGGAGATTCTCAACTTTCGTCAAAGCGAGAAGGAAACCATAGGTGCAGCCTGGGCCAGGTTTTCTTTGTTAACCACTTCTGGCCCTAACTTGTCTTTGCCCGATCACGTGTTGTTGCAACACTTTTGTCTAGGTTTAAGCAAGGAGTCTGCCCTATATCTCGACGTCACCGCTGGAGGTTCGTTCGTCCACAAGATGCCTGCAGAAGGTAGAGCTATCCTAGACCTTATTCAAGAGAACTCTTCTTTCCTAGCCGACTATAGAGAGCCCCTTCAGGAGGAAGCTTCGTCGAGCATTGAGGCCGCCCCACTAGTTGAACCGAAGACAAATCCTTGCCTATCCATTGATTCACCTAGTGAGACCTCAACTGAACCACGAGCAATGGAGGAAGAAAAAATTCAACCTTCAAAGCTCTCTTTCCAATTCAAGGAAAATCTTGTAAAAGATCATGGGAAATCCTCGAGTTGTTGCTATTAAAAGAAAACACCAACTCCAGTATCTTCTCCCAATCCTCCTAAGGAGCTTTTGCTCCAAGAGACGGTGAAGGAGTTAACATCAAGCGTGAGCAATGAGTGGTCGAGAGAGGTTGAGCTTTCTCCAAACCTAATTCGGATTAGCTCCCCTTCTTCTTCCATTCAATGCCTCATAAGAGGAGTTAAGGTTGATGTTCTTTATAATCCCACCGTCGGTGCCAACATCATTTCTGATGCTTGCGCTTTTGCCATTTTGGGCGAAGAACCCTTGGCACCGACTTGCAAATTTCTTCAATGTCCCTCCGGACCCATTTCAGAGGGAAATGGGATTTTACAAAATATGTCTTTATGACACAAAGATGTCAAAACTCTCCTTGACTTTCATGTGTTCAAAGTCTGTGCCTTTGACATTTTAATCAGGCATCCCATGGAGAGACTTTTCTCTGTTGCACCAACAAAGGAGATGCTAGACATCGAACTCAGGGGAAGACATTTTTCTGTCCCAATGTCTCAATCAAAAAATTCTCTTGAGTTCTCTTTCAAGTTCAAGGAAGGTCTTTTGCAAGACTATAGGGACACCTCAAATTGTTTTTGCAAGAAAGACCCACCAGTTCTTGTCTCTCCTCCCAATCCTATAGAGGACAATTTCCTGCAAGAGAATGAGAGGGAGTCCTCTGCCATGCTGAGCGGTGAATGGTTGGATGCGGGTGCACACTCTCCTGATTTAATTTGGGTAAGTCCCCCTTACTCAACCATTCAGTGCCATATAAGAGGGATAAATGTGAATGTTCTTTTTAGTCCCATAATTGGTGCAAATTTAATATCCAAATCCATCACAACCTCTTTCATAGGCGGTGAGCCTCTAGCGTCGATTAGCAAATCCATCCTGAGCCCCTTAGGCCAGCATTTAGAAGGATTTAGGGCCTTGCAAAACATGCCTATCAAGCACAAAAATGTTGAGACTATCCTAGACTTCCATATAGATGAGGTCTATGACTTCCAAATTTTTATAGGGCATCCGTTGGATGATCTATACCCAGATGGACCAAAACTAGGAAGTCTCGACATAAGACTTGGGAGAGGTGTATCTTCTATATGAATCTGTCAATCAAAAAATCTTTTGACAGAATCTCTCCCAAGGGGTGAGCCGTTCAATGAAGCGATGGCAACATTCCTGTTTGACCCCCCCCCCCCTGAATCCATTCTTAAGGAAGGAGACCATCCATTTATCCAGGGGGAAGGCAAGCCAACCCATGAGGTTCGCTCAATAGCTAGATTCAAACCCATAGCTATCTCATCTTTAGATTCTACTGTTGAGACCACTCGAAAGGCAGGAAGAATCCTACCTTTAGGGTTTCCAGTTGAATTCGAGAAAGGGCTATCTGATAAACATGAAAATACCTTGAATCACTTATGACAGAAGAAGCCTATGACATCCTTTTCACCTCCCAAGCCTTTCCAAGAAGAAATCCTACCGAAGGCCATTAACAAGGAGTGGTGGAAGGAAGAAAAATGTTTTTCAAGAGAAATCCAAATCTCTTCTCCTTCTTCTACCATTCCCTGTTATATAAAGGGACACTGTAGGAGCCAATATCATCCCCGAGTATATAGCTTGGCAACTTTTGGAAGATATACCTCTTGAGCCAAATAGCACACTCCTAAAGGATGCATTGGGAGTAACATTTCCATGTTGAGGGATCGATAGGGCTATAACAGTTGAGATGGACAAAGTCGAAGTTCACCTAGACTTCCACGTCTTTCCAATCATCGACTTTGAACTTCTCATAGGCTTACCACTAGAAAGCCTTCACCATAAGAGTGCATCTCTAGGGAGCCTAAATGAAAAGCTTAGGAAAACTGCTTTTGCCACCAAAGCCTTCACCATAAGGGTGCATCTCTAGGGAGCCTAAATGAAAAGCTTAGGAAAACTGCTTTCGCCACCAAAGCCTATTGCTTAGAAAATCCTATGGTGAGACCTCATATCAAGCGCTCCCCGCTTGAGGAGGTGATGTATGTTTCCCAACGTGCATCATCGAGGTTTGTTCTTTATGAGGATGTGAAGCTTTGCACCCAAGGAGATGATTTAGAAGAAACTCTTAGTCCTTTTTAAACCAAACTGCCATCCTTCTTGCATAAGCCTTTTTCCTTTGGTCCTCAATACTCCATTCTCTATGGTGATCAAGAAACAACCATGAGCCTCATCGATGAAATTCTTGAGAAGGAGAACCTTTGGACCATTGGATTGCTTGAGGAGTTGACTCTAGAAGAAAATAATTCCATTGATGAGCATGAGAGCTTCTTCCTTGAACAACGACAAGATACATGCTCATCCAACAAAAATCTAGAGTTGATCGCTCCTTCTGCTAAAAGCACCTACGGTGACTACAACCATATTAACGCCCTTCATTAGTAAAATGTTTAGGAGGATGATTGTAGATGCTTTTGTTTATCATAAATATTGCAAATCTCGTAGTTGCATTTTTGCAGTAACATTGCAGCTAAGACTTTATTGATACATCAACAATTGGTGGTGAGATGGCAACTACATCGCTAATGAGAGTTGCAGCATAAAGTCCCTGTAGTCAAGCTTCTGACTAGAAACAAAGCACTGCCAGGAGATGGCCCGGATTATCATTGCCCTTTTTCCTTTATTAAATAATTGCAAGCACATGCTTTTAGGATATATTTATCTTCGGGTATTTTTGGCCACTAACACTTTCAGGTAAGGATTGAAAAGAACGATGGACACACTATGCATGAGAACATGGGAGCTGCATCAACTTGACACCCTGGTACTTTTGGCGATGGAACATACTACGAGAAGGCTGCAACACTGCAAACTGATTTATTCTGTCTGAGTGATACAAAAATCAAAGTGTGGGGGAGTTCTGTAAGTGTCACACATTAAGTTCCATTCATGTCAAGTTGCCTCTTGGTTTAGAGTTGCTAGTTCCTACATTCATACCTTGCTAAAAGAAATGGAAAAAAAAGAATGGTGCTTTAGTTCATTTCCTTTCAACTCAATAATGTAGTGCGCCTTAAAAATAAATTAATTAAATTAATTAATAATTTAGTTATGACTCTATGGGGCCCATAAAGCCAGTAGAGTCTGTTTTTCTTTTAACCGTTTTGTTTGTTTTTCTTGTGTCAAATAAAAGTGCAGACAAGCGAACAAGTGTGGGGGAGATCCTCAGGATTCTCGACGCGCAACAAAGGACCTCATCAGCCAAAATATAATGAACAATGCCGCACAAAGCATCACGTCATACAGTGACCAAGCTAGACGTCAGGATGATTCAGTCGAACCCTCTATAGGTCAACTGAACCCACATTGGCCTTGCTCGGCATCATCTACTAGTGCGACGGTTTGCAAGTCTTATCCCTCTATCTCCCTATTTCGTGCATTGATTTAATTTTCCTAGAACAAAATGATAAAATCCAAACTGAAAAATTAAAATCAACCTTGATGACCTCCTAATTATTCAAAGCTTTTCGTGGTTGGCTTGCATGCTCTTTATTCCTTGCTCTTATGCCAATGCTAGTGGACTATATTCATAGGGACCACATGCTACCTAGGTTATTGACTAGTGTGATATGGTTTGATGAAGTAATTCTTGCTCTCTATTGAACAAAGTACTTGAGAATTCCTTTTGAAAATTAAAAATCTATAAGCTTACTCCTCAATGATTAGAAATATCCCACCAAAGCCATATGATAGATTCATTTGATAAACCTTATGTGTATGCTGCTTGTGACTTCATTGAACCATGTCAAATTGTTGTGACCCTAGTGAGATGCTTGTTATGTATTTTTGACCAAGTTCACATGCACATTCCCAAGATATGTTAATCTTCTACATTGGAAGTTAGCATAACCATCATCATATAATCCATTCATCCACCAAATGAATTACTCTAGAATTATCTTGTTATGACTCTCTCTCAATTGTTCCCATAGAAGGCATGGACATTAAAAAAAACTTGCTCTCATTCTTGAGCATGATGAAAAAAAAAAGAGAAAAGAAATAGCCATGCTCAATATCATTTCAAGGAAAGAGAGAGTCTGCACATAAAGGAGTATTCATCCACCTCCATCATCCATCTCCTTCCATATGCTACTCTTCGACCCGAGAAGATAGCATCACACATATCCATCATCCACCCATAAAATAAAGTGCTCCACCATGCTTTGAGAAACTCCCTCTCCAATTATCCTTGCTAAAAGAGACATGGGTTGTCAACTATTCAAAAGAGAGAGAGAGAGAGAGAGAGAGAAAGAAAGGGAGATAGCCCATGTTCTCAAATAGAAGAGAGGGAGGATATCAAAAGGAGTACCCATATTTCACCAATACATCCACTCCCTCCATAAATGTGCACATACTTGATTGATGATTCATTACTTGTTTTCTCCTTGGATCCGGTTTTTGACTTGGTAATATATGAAGAATAGGTATGCCTTCTATTTATTCCCTACCCTAAGCTCCACATAAGCCTACCTTTTGAAGTAGGAATAAAAAGAGGTAACAACAAAAGCCTTGATGAGGATCCACATACATATAAGAGTGATATGAGAGAATCATTTAAGGAGTACATCTTTGTTTTATTTTTGAAAATTCTTCAAAAACCCAAGTTACTTAGCACAAGGAGCAAAGACGACCATAATCTGTACTATTCCACTCTTCAACCACCCAAGGTGACAGGGTAGACACTTTAAAGTCCATTGGCACAGGTATAGTTTGGAATAATTTGCATGCCAGCATCATACCGTTTGGAAATTATGATCCATCTTAGTCCTTTTCATTTACTCGAGAACGAGCAAAGGCTAAGTGTGGGGGAGTTTGTTGACAGTCACTAAATACGAAATCCGACCGTCAAATACCTCTAGAAAACAATAAAAGTAAAGGACCAACATAGTGATAGGAGTTTATGACTGACGAATTCCACAAGTGGTGATGAATATTTGCTTGTAGGTGATTTATTCATGTAACTGAGGTAAAATCCATGTCATCATAGGAGAAAGCACACTTCCGGCCAATCAGAGCGCAGCACAAGGATCCATGGACCCATAAACAGAGCAAACCGATGTTCCATGGGGCCTAACGGAGATAACTGACGAAGGGACCCACATATCAGTGCCCCAGAGGAATTGGGGTACGAAAGGAGCTGACTCATGTTTGTCCGAACACCCCTGTTCGACCGAACAGAGGGTGGGCCCCCTCATCCCCCGCTTCCACGTGTCGCTTGTTACCGCCTTTCTAAGGTCGGTTGGCCCGGTTAGGGCGGCAGTTACCGCCTGAGGAACCGTCTTTGGGCCATATATAAGGAGGGGAGTGCCTCCACTCTAAACACACTTCAAAATGAAGTTTGGTGCTTCATTTCCATAAGGCTCAACGCTGCCAAAGCGTTTAGAAAATAGGGATAGAGTGAGGGGAAGTCCGGAGGAGGAGTGGGCCTGTCCACCTCTTCTCCACGCTTGTACCTTGACGGATGCTTGCTATATTTAGTAAGTCTTCGTGACTCCTTTCTTGGTATTTAAGTTTCCTTTTTAAGTAAGTTTTATACTTAGTTGCTTTGCTCGCTCAACGCTCTATTTAGTTAGAGACCTTAGTCTTGTACCATCATAGCTAGAGATTAAGGGAGTAATTGAAAGCATAGACGTGGTGTCTAGGCCGTAGGTTACCTTTGTTTATCGCGTAGTCCACAGATTGCTTGAGGTAGGCAATAGGTGGTGACAGCCCTATTTGTCCTTTGAAATCCTCCACTTTCGGCTACGCAGTAGGCTCTTGGTCGGAATCGCACTGTGGATGCAGGAGAAAACCGGATGCCCAATGCAAGCAACCTAGTAGTACTCTTACCTTTAATAGGACCTTATAACCATTAGGAATCCTCTCTACCTAGAGCTGCATTTATCTTCATGTCCTTGGTTGAACTAGAATTGAAGATTAGGCACACACGTTCCCTGTAGATTCGATACCTTGGAATACTCCTCGGTGAAAGCTACTTCGATATTCGTACGCTTGCGGATTTTTTCTGTTATCGTTAAAATACCCAACACCTTCTTAGCCGACCTTAGTGAGTCCCTCCAGGAGGAAGCTACGTTGAGCTGCACGGGCCCCTCAAAAGCCAAATCCAAGCCCATACCTTGCCTATCCCCAGATTTGACTTTTGAGCCGTCCCCCGAACCTCGAACACTGGAGGAAGAAGAAATTCAATCTCCAGAGTTCTCTTTTGAATTTGAGGAAGGTCTTCTTAAAGACTTTGGAAATGCCTCAAATTATTGTTCCAAAAAGAACCCACCAGTTACCATTTGTCCTCCCTTTTATTTAGAGGAGGACAAACCAACCCACGAGGGTCCCTTAACAGCCGAATTTGAACCCATAGCTCTCTTATCTCTAGATTTTGATGTTAACACCTCTCGGAAGGAAGAAGAAATTCTACCTTCAGGGTTGCCAGTTGGATTCGAGGAAAGTTCACTTGATGATCATGAAAATACCTTGAATTACATCTGGCAAAAGATGCCTACGGTATCTGCTTTGCCTTCTGGTCCTTTTGAAGAAGCAACTCCAAAGAAGGCCATGAAGAAGCAGCAGTTGATGGAAGAGAAGCGCTATTTCAAAGCTATACAAATCTATTCACCTTCCACAACCATTCCTTGTCTAATATGGTGAAATACTATAGAGGCCCTTCACGATCCCACCATAGGAGTTAATATCATTTCAGAATACATAGCTTTACAACTTGTGCATGATATACCCTAGAGCCGATTGAATAATCTACAAGGATGCTTTAGGAGTAACATTTCCATGTCGGGGGATTGCAAGGGCCATACCAATCGAGATAGGCAAAGTTGAGCTTCACTTAGACTTTCATGTCTTTCCTATCATCGATTTTGAACTCCTCCTTGGCTACCCACTAGAAAAACTCCACCGACTAGGTGCATCTCAAGGGAGCCACACTAAAAAGCTTAGGGAGACTGCTTTCATCACCAAGACCCTTTTCTCAGAATATCCTTTGGTGACGTCTCATCTCGAGCATTCTTCACTTGAGAAAGTGATGTTTGTTTCCCAACTTGCATCACCGAAGCATATTCCTTGTGAGGACGTGAATCTTTTCACCCAAGATGGAGACGATTTAGGAGTAACTCCAAATCCTATGCGAACCGAATCGTCACCTTCCTTGCCTAAGCCTTTATCCTAGCCCTCACTACTCTTTTCTCAACGGTGATCATGAACCAATCGTGGCATTTATCGATGAATTTCTTGAGAAGGAGAAACTTTGGGTCATTGGATTAGTTGAGCCATTGACTCAAGAAGTAGGAGAAGATTCAATAAGTGAGCATGAGAGCTTCTTTCTTGAAAACAAACATGATACATGTTCACTTAATGAATCAATAGAGTCAATCAACCTTTGTGCCAATCGTAACTATGAGGACTACAACCACCTCAAGAGCCTCCTTAAAAAAATATTTGTTAGGATGGTTGTAGATGCTTTTGTTTACCATAAATATTGCAAGTGTCGTATTTGTACTTCGGCACTATCCTTGTAGCAAGAGCTTTAATAACACATCAAAAATTGGCGGTGGACTGGGAACTACATTGTCAATAGCAGCTGCAACATGAAGTCCCCGTGGTCGAGCTTCTGACCAGAAACAACGCACTACCGGGAGATGGCCCAGATTACCATTTTCTTTTTTTCTTTAATAAAATCAATAGAATGTCTTTAGGCTATGTTGGCCTTTGGGTATTTTTGGTAGCTAACCATTTCGGGTTGAGATTAAAAAGAATGATGGTCATTCTATGCCCGAGAACATGGGAGCTACATCAACTTGAACACCATGGTACTTTTGGCGATGGAACACACTACAAGAAGGCTGCAACACTGCACATTTGAATTTTAGCATCTCATGATACAAAAATCCAAGTGTGTGGGGAGTTCTACAAGTATCTCGTAGCAAGTTTCATTCTTACCAATTTTATCTCGGCTTAGAGGTGTTGCTAGTTCTTGCTTTCATGCCTTGCTAAAAAAAGAAAAAAATATTAAAAGGCACTTTAGTTTATTTTCCCCTTCTTATTTTCTTTCAATTCAATCTTATAGCTCGCCTCAAAAAGAAAAAATAATAAATAAAGTTGTGACTCTATCGGGCCTATAAAGCCGGTTGAGTCCCTTTTGCTTTTCACCCTTTTTGTTTTTGTTTTTGTTTTTGTTTTTGTTTTTGTTTTTCTTCAAATAAGGCATCCAAGTACAATATCAAGTGTCGGGGAGGCCTTCAAGATTTTCAACACACAAACATTACAAGGCCTCCCACCGACATGTTGCACATCATCGTTTAAGCAGACAAGACAAAGGGCAAGGCGACTGGGCTCCATGTAACATCAACCAACCTACAAGGACAGTCAACCCAGCCATGGTTCCTCTTGTCTTCTACCTCTTCAAGAGTGACGGTTTGCACACTCTATCCCTTTCTCCTAGTTTCCAAGATAAATCAAACTTATCCTGAATCAATCAATATATTTAACTTGAAAACTAAAAGCAATTCTTGTGATCCCCCTTCATCATGCTTCACTTTGATTGACTCGCATTCTCCTTATTCCTAGTTCATTACTTGCTTCTTGTGAACTACATTTTTAGCAAAGCATGTCACCTAAGTAGTTGACTTATGAGATGTAGTGTGATGAAAGAAATCTTGCTCTTATGCTTGTAGTGCTTGGGAATTTTATTTTCAAAATTAAAATGAATGGCCCTCTCCTCAATGATGTGAATTTTCTACCAGAGCCATATGATAGATTTATTAAAAACCTTATGCATATGCTGCTTGTTGTTTCATCGAACTTTGTCAAATTCTTGTGACCCTAGTGAGATACTTTTTATGTTTTATCGATCAAGATCATGTAGACATTCCCTTTATATGCTAATCTTCTACATTCGAAGGTGGCATTTCCACCATCATCATCATCATTTCATCCACCAAAAGAAATACTCCATGATTATCCTGTTATGACTCTCTCTCAATTGTTCTGTAGAAGGCATGACTATAAAAAAAACTTGCTCTCATCTTTGAGCACGATGAAAAAAAAAAAGAAATAGCCATGCCCAATATCATTTCAAAGAAAGAGAGAGTCTACACATAAAGGAGTATTCATCCACCTCCGTCATCCACCATCATCTATATGCTAATTCTTCTACACCAGAAGATAGCATCATCCATATTCATCCATTCACAAAATAAAGTGCTCCACCATGCTTTGAGAAACTCCCTCTCCAATTATACAAGAGAGGGAGGATTTCAAAATGAGCAATCCATTATTCGCCTTTCCATACATCCCATCCATTTATGTGCACATGCTTGATCACAATTCATGACTTGTTTTCTCTATGGATCCAGTTTTTGACTTAGTAATATATGAGACACAAGTATGCCTTCTTTAATCCCCTACCCTGAGCTCCACATAAGCCATATTTAGAGGTAGGATGAAACAAGGCAAAGTCAAATGCCATGGTGAGGAACCACACACATATATTGAGTGATTTGAGAGAATCATTTGAGGATAATGGCTATAATTTATTTTTGAAAATCTTTCAAATCCCAAGTTACTCAGCAAAAGGAGTGAAGATGACTATAGTCAACACTGTTCCATTCTTCAACCACCCAAGGAGATGTGATAGCCACTTCAAATGTTCATGGGTGCAGGTATGATTTGGAATAATTTGCATGCTAGTGCTGTATCGAAAGAAGTTATGATCCACCTTAGTCTCTATTCCCTTACTCGAGGACGAGCAAAGGCTAAGTGTGGGGGTGTTTGTTGACGGTTCTTAAATGTTAAATCCGATCGTCAATTGCCTGCATAAAACATATAAATAAAGAACCAACATAGTGATAGGAGTTTATTACTAACAATTTCCACAAGTGTTGGTGAATACTTGTATGTAGGTGAATTATCCACATATTAGAGGGAAAGCACAAGTAATTTGAGGATTAAACACACTCCCAGCCAATCAGAGCACAGCACAAGGATCCATAGGCCCATAAACAAAGCAAACCGACATACCAGAAGGTCTAACACGTGGATTGTCAAATGAGGATAGTAAGTCAGTGTCCCAAAGAAGGCCGTGACCAAGGGGCGTCTTTTGATGTTTGGCCGAACATGGGGCCCACTCGGCCCAGGCCTGCTTGGGGGGTCTCCCAGCGCCTTTCCTATGTCGGTTGTACCGGTTAGGGTGGGAGTTACCGCCTCCAGGAACCGCCTTTGGTCCCTATATAAGGAGGAAGTGCCTCCACTCCAACACAACACAAGAAGAGTTTAGAGCTCCACTCCAAATGCTTTGGCACTGCCAAAGTGCTTAGAAAATAGGGAGAGAATGAGGGAGAGTTCGGGAAAGCATTGGGCTTGTCAGTGATCTTCCCCACGCTTGTACCTCGACGGATGCTTGTAAGTATTTCAGTTCCTATTTAAGTAAGTGTTCATGTTTCCACTTTGATATTTTAGTTTCCTATTTAAGTAAGTTCTTTCTTTATTGCTTACGGGATCATCGCTCTATCTAGTTAGAGTACCTTAGTCTTCTATAAGAACGGATCCGAGACTAGGATAGTAATTGATAGTGTAGACGTGGTGTCTAGGCTAGATGTTACCTTTGTTTGCCGCGTGCCCCATGGTTTGTAGAGGTAGTCGGTATGTGGTGACAGCCCTATCCGGCCTAGTAATCCTCCACATTTGGGTACATCGTAGAGCTGTTGGCCGGAGTAGCCTGTGGATGCAGGGGTAAGCTGGTGCCCGAAGTAAGCAATAGAGACCGAACTTATCTTATTGTAGGATCCTTAACCATTAGGAATCCTCTCTACCCTCTGCCTACCATATTCTTATTGTCCTTGGACGGACTAGCTTAGAAGATTAGTACACACATATTCCCTGTGATTCGATAACCTAGAATACTCCTAGGTGAAGTGCTACATCGATATCCATGCGCTTGCGGATTTATCTATGATCGTAAGAAATATCAACAATGGCGCTATCTTTTTTTAGTGAGGGGGATACCAAAGTTATTTTATCCATCCTGGTGAGAAACAATTTTGAAGACTCCATAGCATGGCATTTTGATGAACTTGGAGTTTTCAGTGTTAAATCAGCATATAAAGTCAGCAAGGATAATGTGACTGTCGCCCATGGGCCAAGTAGTGGAAATACTGTTCAGATTCTGACAATGGATACTACATTCCCATGGCAGATTTGGGCGATGAGATGCTCGAATAAGGTCAAGCACTTGTGTGGAGGTTTGCGCACCATAGTTTACCCTTAAGGAGGAAGTTACAGAGAGGAGAGGGATGGACATAGATACCAAATGTACTATTTGCCAAAGACTTGATGAAGATGGGGGACACCTAGTCTTGAAATGTAAATTTGCTCATTAGGTATGGTGTGCCCTATTAATAGAGGAAAGTAGGCTTACTCTAAGCCTGCTCCAATCTCCTATGGAAATCTTGACCATATGGTCCAGGGACAAGAAGAAACAACTTCAAACCATCATGGCTTTGTCGAGGTTATGGTCATATCAAAATGATATTAATGCTGGGGAGAGATAAAAAAACACTTGAGCAAGTTGCAAGCATAATTGATTGGCTTGTCAGTTTAAACTGTGAGGTTGATACCGATCAGGTTGGTGGTGTGAGATAGAAATTAACATGGAAGTTGTCAGATGCAGACTACTATAAGACCAATGTTGATGGTTCTTTCCTTGAACAAAGCCAGAGTGGAGGTTGGGGATTTATCATAAGAAATACTCATGGTGATGTCGTGGGTTCTGGAGCAGGCCGAATTGATCCTTGTCAAGATACGCTACAGGCTGAAGCTATAGTTGTTGGGCAAGTTCTCTCCTTCGCCAGCAATTTGGGCTTGTCAAATGTTGAGCTCAAAACTGATGTTGAATGTCTGAAGACTGTGTTGTGTTCCTCTTTGCTGGATAGGGTGAAAAATGGAGTCCTCTTTCATGACCTTTAATTCATGATGTATACGGTGCTAGATAGATCTCTCCACCAATAGGCCCAACGGCCCATTGGACCCTTGACCATGCCCTGATCGGGGGTGTCCAGCCCAGAGAAGGCTGGTGGGCCCCTATCGCACAGTGCCTTAAATAGGAAGGTGGGACCACGGGCACATACCACTAGGTTCATCGCTGCCACAGTAACTCCCCACCTCCAAACCCTAGACCGATCTAATGGGAAGGGCTGCCAATGATGGGAAGCGCCGCCAGCCCCTTGACCGACGACTACCACTACGAGCTCGATGTCGTCCTCTACACCGACTGCACAGGACCTCAGAATGATGCAAAAGGTATGCCATACAATGACCCTCTGTTGACGCAAAAATCGCACGCGTGACCTGGGAGGTCTACTTAGCTCCAGTGCAGGCTCAATACGGAGATCAGGGCGTGCCAGTCGATTTTCCCTGCAAATCGACAAAGAGACAAACAGTTAAATTCTATGGGTCACCAGCCCAGGACAGGCTGATGAAGAAAGCCGATAATCACTATTAGTGAAAACCAGCCGATGGCTATAAACAGCGAATGATATTATTAAAATAAACTAATCAGCTGATTTGAATCGGTTCATCGGTAATTCAATAAATGAGTATTAAAGATCGCATAAACAGTGCCAATGAGAACCAAATCGATAGAGCAAAGTTGATAAAACTATGAATGACATGCTAGATTTGCTCTACCAAGGAAGTAAAGTCGATAGGCCAGAGTCGATAGGTATACGGTAATCATGCAAAAACTATTCCTGTTGATAATGCTAAGTCGATAGATCTGATAGCTGGTATTGCAAATATGCCTCAAGATCACAGATCTAAATCTTATTAAATAAAAGGGGACAATCGATTTCAAATATACAGCAATAAATAGGCAAAACATTGAGAAGTCGATTGAACCGTGATAACCTGTCGGCTAAATGCCCCGACAGAACTCTATCGACTATGCCTATAAACAGATCAAATCTAACCCTATCAACCCAGCAAGAGATCAAAGTCGATGCAGTCTCGCTGATTCGAACAGATCAAACTTAATCGAGACAGCGTTTAAACATGGCAAATAGAGTTAGATTTAATCTAGATATAGATAGGATTGATCGAGTGACTCGAATAAAAGATCTAAAACTCAGCCTATAAACCCCACACAAATTGTAGAAAATCAAACCTAACCGAGACAGTAATGCAATCTAAGTTGATAATACGAGCCAAATAAAGATCTAATTACCGCATAACTAGCAATTCTAAAGATAACAACTAGAATATCAAATCAATGAGAAAGTACTAGTTGGAGTCGATAGAATTACCGAGGGTGACTAATCCAAGTCTCTCACCGAGATCGGAGCCGACGCAACCCGCGCGAGACGAGGATGTCGTCGAGAAAAAGTTTGGCGATGCACCGAATTGTATTGAACGAAAGTGTTATTTTTTTGTACAGATCCTATTACATATTTATAGCCCTGTGCAAGGAGTTCCAACCTGACTCGGTTAGGACTCCTAAAAAAACGGACTAGATTTATTCCTAAACAAAATCTAAACTAAAATAGAAAGAGATAAAATATCCCTATTGGGCCCACTTTATTCCCTTCAATCATTGAGCTTCTTTTGGCTCAGCCAATTCTGAACCCTTGTCACTGATCAATGGGACCGGTCCAAATTCTGGTGCCAACACATGCCCCCCGAGTCCGGGGTACGAAATCTTCGTGCACTGGATTTTATCTCCTCGTTTACCGTGCGCCTTTACCGCAACCTACCGGTGTCTCATCCTATAAATGTATCTTCTTCCTTCTTTCATTTTTACACAAGCTCGAGCCTTTTCACCTTCTTATCTCACCTCCGTTTCATCCGCACACTCCCCCGCCTCAGACGGTCCCAAACTCAAACACTGACGAACTCCAACAGCTTCATCCTCGGCAATGGCAACTCCGTAGAATGTTCTTGAGGTAAACCTCTTTCTTCCTTTACCTTCAAGTCTTATCCTCTGAACCAATCCTGTCATGTCCTTCTTTTACTGTTCATAGATTCGTACTTGTTGTAGAAGTAATATTTGCCTTTTTATTGATTTTGGCCTGCTCCTTCTTTTCATAGGAACTCATGAACCAAGTTTGCATCCCCTCTATCACATATCCCCATCACTATTATTTAGGACCTTGTGGCAACCCAGATCCACTAGAATTTATTAACTCTAAAACCATCCCCCTCAAAACCAAGACTGCCTCTTTAGATGAATGGAAATCTGTCTTTCGGTCCTGGCCATCAGAGATCAAAGGGTGGAGAAATTGGTACCAAAGATTAACCACCAGCCTCGCTTCAACCCTGCTTAATGCTCAGATTGATCATTCGATCACTCTGTCACTGGCTAATATGGAGAAAAATGAACCAATCCTGGCAGCTGCCTCATATTTCTGGTTTGATGCCTAAATGCCTTTCTTTTCAATGATGGCCCTATGGCTCCTTCTTTAATGGACGTCTTTGTGTTAACCTCCAAGAATATTTCTACTGCTCATGACCCCTTCACTCTCCAGACAAATTCCAAACGCCTCCCGCACAAACTTTTTGCAAAAGATCTTGGCAGTTGGGGCAAATATATCCCTGAACACCACCGCACAGGACCAGTCAACCACAAAGAACGCTTCGCATTCTTAAACATGTGGCTATACCATTTCATCTTTTATGGATCGTCTGTCAATTCTACTGCCAATTTCCAAGGCATGGCTGAATCTTTGGCCGATGGTACACCCATCCCTCTCGGCCGTTATCTGCTTGGAGCAGTCTACCAACTCCTCTACCGGGTTGCTGTAAACCTGCAGCTTAATCAAACTATTGGCGCAGGAGGCCCCTGGTGGTTTATTCAACTTTGGCTAAATGTTCATTTTGCTAAAGTCATGAAATTCAAAGCTTTCACTACATATTCCTTCCCATCCACCGAGGTTCCCGAATCTAAAGAGGCTAGTATTCGCTGCACATCCCTAGGTCAAGCTGCAATGAGAGCTTCTGGATGCAAAACCAATCTAGCTGCCTTCAACGGTTTCTTCCAACTTTTCTTTAATGGTGTAGTTCGGAAGCACCAGATATGGTTTCCCTATGAAGAGTTACCTTTTGAGAACCCAGCAGCCTTTTGTCTAGATGATCCCACAGTCGATGACAAATCAAAGGCAATATTTTATCCTGCATCACCCCAACCATCCTCCCTGTTGACTTTTGTGGTGGTCAACGTAAAACTCGATCATACGAGTTCTATCACCCATCAGTATTTGCTCGTCAGCTTGGCTTTGGTCAATTGTCAGTCCATCTCTTCTTCGTCGATCGTCTCCAAGCTCGTCAAGAATTAAAAACTTCACTGGAACTGATCAAGATTAGGGGTCTAACCGATGATATCATGGCGGGTGATTATATTGACATCATTTTGTCACCCTCAGCATCAGACCTCTTCATCAACCGGTGGAGAGAATGGAAGCAGCATCTTTTCTGCAATAACCTAACTCACCATCTCACCGACTTTATGGACAAGGTAAACTTCTTCGATCTATAATCTTTATAATATATTCTCATCGACTTTTCATAACTAACCATCACATGATGCAGGACCCGGCCATAACTCCTCCAATCATAAATGACAGCGGGAAACTGATCAAATATTGTCGAACAACTAACAACCCGATCATCGGTTATGATGCCCCGACTCCTGCTCAGCTCTTCAACGGCCGAGGCCTAACGAAGACAACTCGCAAGACTGTGAGGAAGCAATCGGCAAAAAGAAAAGATGGCCCCGCAACCCAATTGACTCAAGAAGCCGAGCAATAGAAACGGGCCCGTACAGTAGTCCCATTCGACCACCTCTGTGCTGTTAGTTCAGGTAATAACTCATCATCCTTCAATTCATCTGAGAATAATTTGAAATACTTAACTCTTCTTCCAAATATTAGCCCGTCCCACCGACTTCAGTTATGCCAGAAGTGCCCTAAGAAGTCATCACAGAGCTTGCCTATGTTACATAGGTAATACATATGATCTCATATTATCCTAGCTTTTCTTTGTTGTTGATCTCTGTAATCTTCTTTTCAGGGACTACCATCAACTTCTACCATTCCATCGATAATAGCTCCATCGGCTCAGAGTAATGAGTTACCAGCGCAGTCTCCCGAGCCGATGGAACAACCTTCATCCCCAGTGGCTACAGTAATAGAATTTTCTATCCTTCTCATTCTAATCTTCTTTTTTGCAGTATACTTTATCATCAATTCTCCTTTCAGGAAATTATGCCCAGCTCTAGGAGCCAATCCAGCAGCGCTACTTCATCAGACTTCTCTGTGCACACCGCCTCTATCGACTCTAAGAATGTCGATGTGGTCAGTTCTGAAAGAGCGGCTGAAGAAGCCATCCCCACTACTACAGTCTCGTCGACCTGGGCCATCGTCCCTTAGGTGGATCCATAGGTACCATCTTTGACTATCCTAATCATGCAATTGTTTCATACCTTAACTCATTGAACTCCTCAGGCAATTTTGTCATCGGTCATTCAGTCTCAAATCCCCATCGATATTATGTCAACCGATGCTCCAAGACCTCCTTCTCCTCCAGAGACAATAGTAAGCATAACCATTTTTTTCAAATCAACTCATGGCTTGACTATCCTTCACTCTAACATTCTTTTTCCCAGGCTCAAATCTCCAGGCGCACATCTTCAGTTTATCTGCCTCCAGAAACTAAAGCCACACTACAGCAGATTCGTCAACGATTAGACGGGATCCCCATCGAACAACTCATGCTGGATGCAACTCCCATCAGGCAACATTACTTGGAAATCAAGGATATGCTACCACCTGGCCTTGTCTTGGTGATGCAACTAGTGGCCTGTATTGAATTTCACCAAATCCAGATGCTTCAAGCCCAAACTAGAGTCGAGCGCCGATTAGAACACAAGACTCGAGCAGAGGCAGCCGACAAGAAAGCAGAGGATGAAAAGAACAAATATGTCGCTCTTCTCTCAAAGTTGGCTGATCTTGAAGGAAAACTTGAAGATTTGCGGAGGGAACGAGAAGCAATCCTGGTGGCTTTGGAGGCAAAGAACAAAGAGATAGCTGATGTAGAAATATCCCTTGCCAGAGTACCACAAGAAATCTTGGCACAAGAGAATATCGTAACATCAGTTTATGAACAAGCAAACAGCCTATGGGACACTGCATCCATTATACCTGGGTCAATCGAAGAAGATGCCTACATCATTGCCCAAGTCGAGGAACTTCGTATGAAGGCAATCGACCTCATCAACTTCTATTGTCTAGAAGAGTAGTCATAGACTGTCATTGACTGCTTTGAACAATATTTTGTTTTTGTAATATTTTTTGAACTAAGGGCGATGTCCTTGATATCGGCCATCTAAAGACAATGTGTAGACATTGGCTGTAAATTATCTTGCACTTTTATTTTTACTTCTTCTGCTAAGGACGATACTCATCATATCAGTCATGATCAAGCACCCGAGATCATGCGCCAACCCAAACGCTTGGATGATGTTTCTTCAAATTTCCCATTGATTGCCCTCCCAAACTTTTCTCCATCTAATCTTGAAGGTAGTCTTTAGTATGTTTTCTTCAACAAATGTCGGCCTGGACTTGTCGCCATCTCCCACATTGACGGATGCAATTCATCGGCTGACATAAACCCTCTTCTCAACTTGCCACCTTCTACAAACTCCATTGTAGTGCCTGTCAGAGAAACAACTTTGAATTTGACTGGTCCACCACCTCAAGACCTTGAGTAGTAATCTTGATATAGTCCTCATCCCAAATCCTGCCAGAAAGACACTCCATATCATCTGCGTGCCATGGTGCTAAATCGGCCGATGCAATGTTGACGGTTTCATCGTCCGGAATCACTTCCACTCGATCACCAATCCACTGGATCACAGATTGATGCATTGTCGATGGTACACAGCAATTCGCATGTATCCAATCACGACCCAGTAGAAGGCTATGGGTTCCCTTTCCATCAATGACAAAGAAAGTAACTGGCAAAGTTTTACTGCCGATTGTGAGCTCTACATTCAAGACTCCTTTGGCTGCTGCAGTACGACCATCATAATCCCTCAGAATCATATTCGTGTCGATCAAGTCCTCTTCAGTTTTTCCCAACTTTCTGACAGTAGTGATCGGCATAATGTTTACTGCAGCACCTCCATCGACCATCATCTTCCCCATCGGCATCCCGTTGATGAACCCATTTTAAATATAGAGCCTTCAAGTGCCGATGTTTTGCTTTATTTGGTTTATCAAACACTGCTTGCTGGATATCAAATACCAACTGAGGCTCCTCACCATCATCAGCAAACCATTCCTCTTCCGAGGCCATGAACTCTTGCGAAAGCATCATCACATTGCCCACTGTAGCACCGGGCACTTGTACTTGTGATTTTAACTTTGGTCTCTAAACCTTTTTAGGCGGCTAATCATCATCCTCATCATAATAATATCTGCCAGCCCTTATCTGCCGGCATTGCATCCTCTGGATTCTTCGTTTCTGGCTCCTAGAAAATATACCAGATGGACACCACTGCTCTTCTTGTGCTTGTTCTTCCTAGAGCTCTTTATCGACTTCTTCATTGAAGTGAACTTCTTCTTTCTTCTTCTCGACTCTTCAATATTACTTTGTCGATCTTGCTGTCGATAGAACTTTGGAACTTCTCTGTACATCCGATCTACACGTCGACTGGAACCAGGACATTAGTTGATTGAAGGCAGCTTCATGTTATTCTCCCAGCAATATTTGAGGAACGGACACTCCCAGTGTGGATCAAACTGTGATTCCTTTAATTCCCTATCCCTTTTCTTTTGATATTGGTTAATAAAAGCTTCAACATTGTCGATACCGGCCAGGTTAACATTTGTAGGGAATGGATGTCCATCAATCTTCATAGCACCTTTGGTAAACTTTATCTTGCCTTGCTCGATCGCCATCTGTATTTGTCTTTTGAAAACTTTGCAATCGTTGGTATTATGAGACGATGAGTTATGCCATTTGCAGTATCTCATCTTCTTCAATTCTTTAGCAGGAGGTATCACATGATTAGGTGGCAATTGAATATGCTTACCCTGCAACAACATATCAAATATCTTGTCTGCCTTGTGATATCGAAGGCATACTTTTCTTCTGGTTCATTCTGCTTCACCCATGGACACGACAACATATTTTTGTTTTTGGTCCACTCAGCCATATCGACTTCTTCAGCATCTTCATCAGACTCAGATCCATAATTATTGTAGTTGATTTGAATCGGCCTGGACCTTGCCCCCCGAGTCAGGTTCTCCTGAATGGACACCTTCTGCACTAGCTGGGGCAGGCTCTCGAATTTGGCCGAGGAAACGTTTCCCTTAGGGGAGCTACTAACCCATTAAAAGCAATCTCCGCCATCTGATTATCTGTTAATTGGAGACTGAAACATTTATTGCGCACTTCCCTGAACCTCTGCACATAATCATGCACAGACTCACCAGCTTTTTGTCTTACAGCAATCAAATCTAACAATCTCATCTCCCTGATCTCAACGAAGAAGTACTTGTGAAATTTCTGTTTAAGATCGGCCCAAGTTATATTAGAATTCGGGGGCAACGATGCGAACCACGAAAAAGCCAAACCAGACAATGATAATGGAAACAGCCTGATCTTCAATGCTTCACTAACTCCTGCCTCTCCACATTGCACTGAAAACCGGCTGATATGCTCCATAGTGGTAGTATTGTCTTATCTAGTAAACTTAGTAAATTCTGGTGGCCTATATTAACTCAGCATAGGAATCAAGTCATAACTAGGAGGATACGGGGGTCGATACATATACGTCTGCTGCTTTGGTTTCAACCCAAACTGTTCCCTCATTACCTCAGCAATCTTCACTACCCAGTTATTGGTCGAAACATTGGTATTTGAAGTAGCCAATCCAGGACCAGATGCCGGCACGTGCACGGCCGTCTACGAACCAAACTTGACAACTGTATGCTGGCCTCCTAACTCCCCAGGCAGTGCAGATGATGACGGTATTCCAAATAGACTTGGCTCTATGTTCAAAGCTGTACCATATGTGACATTCGACTCTGACGTTTCCTGCCTATAGAGCTGCGGCTATGTCTCTGGAGTAGTTCTCTGCAATATTATCCTGCGAGGCGTTCTCCCTACTGTACCCCTATCAGCATTCTTCGAGGGTAGAGTAGCTTCAGAAGTTGATGGCCCTGAACCTGTAACAGGATGTGTTGTGCTCGCATTTGGCTGCTGTGAACTAGGTACTTCAATTGTAGGCCGAGGAATATTCCTAGACGGTCGAAAATACATCGGCCCACGTGCTGGATCATCGTATATACAACCTTCAACGGTCTGAATAATCAAATCCCTTAGAGTATTGACCAACACAGGTGACTGGTTAATCAATGCATGGTGTATGGCTGTATGTATCATGTTGTTCAATGTAGCCTCATCTACCACCTCCATTACTTATCAGCAGATGACTTCTCAGTTGCATCTTCATCGATCAAAGCAGCAACAGGTAACTTTCCTTTTTGTATGATCTTGCCATGCCTAGTCTTGGTGAAGTTGCTCAAAAGAAGGCTTTCATATTCAGCAACCTTCTGATCAATTTGTGTTTTCGTTTCATCGCTCAGATCGTCTTTATCAACAGGCAACATGTTATCCATCTTTAGATCCGCTCCGACATCATGTTTTGGTGGAGGATTCTGAGGGAGCTTGGGGTCTTTTGGCACACCAAGTTCAACTATGTTGTCAGTCTTGAAGTTCTATGTCCCACCAGGCGTGCCAAAAAGCGTGTTGACACGAAAATCACACGCGTGACCTGGGAGATCTGCTTAGCTCCAATGCAGACTCAATACGGAGACCAGGGCGTGCCAGTCGATTTTCCCTACAAATCGACAAAGAGACAAACGGTTAAATTCTACGGGTCACCGGCCCAGGACAGGCCGATGAATAAAGCCGATAATCACTGTTAGTGAAAATCAGCCAATGGCTATAAAGAGTGAATGATATTATTAAAATAAACTAATCCGTTGATTTGAATCGATTCATCGGCAATTCAATAAATGAGTATTAAATATCACATAAACAGTGCCGATGAGAACCAAATCGATAGACCAAAGTTGATAAAACTATGAAAGACACGCCAGACTTGCTCTGACGAGGAAGTAAAGTCGATAGGCCAGAGTCGATAGGTATACGGTAATCATGCAAAAACTCTTCCTGTCGATAATGCTAAGTCGATTGATCTGATAGCTGGTATTGCAAATATGCCTCAAGATCACAGATCTAAATCTTATTAAATAAAAGGGGACAATCGATTTCAAATATACAGCAATAAATAGGAAAAACATTGAGAAGTCAATTGAACCGTGATAACCTGTCGGCTAAACGCCCCGACAGAACTCTATCGACTATGCCTATAAACAGATCAAATCTAACCCTATCAACCCAGCAAGAGATCAAAGTTGATGCAGTCTCGCTGATTTGAACAGATCAAACTTAGACGACACAGTGTTCAAACACGATAAATAGAGTTAGATGTAATCTAATTATAGATAGGATCGATCGAGTGACTCAAATAAAAGATCTAAAACTCAGCCTATAAAACCCACAGAAATTGCAGAAGATCGAACCTAACCGAGACAGTAATGCAATCTAAGTTGATAATATGAGCCAAATAAAGATCTAATTACCGGATAACTAGTAATTCTAAAGATAACAACTAGAATATCAAATCAATGAGAAAGTACGAGTTGGAGTCGACAGAATTACCGAGGGTGACTAATCCAAGTTTCTCGCCGAGATCAGAGCCGATGCAGCCTGCGCAAGACGAGGATGTCGTCAAGAAAAAGTTTGGCGATGCGCTGAATTGTATTAAAGGAAAGTGTTGTTTTTTTTTATATAGATCCTATTACATATTTATAGCCCCGTGCAAGGGGTTCCGACCCGACTCGGTCAGGACTCCTAAACAAACTGACTAGATTTATTTCTAAACAAAATCTAAACTAAAATAGAAAGCGATAAAATATCCTTATTGGGCCCACTTCATTCCTTTCGGCTGTTGAGCTTCTTTTGGCTCGACCAATTCTGAACCCTTGTTGCTGATCAATGGGACCGGTCCAAATTCTAGTGCCAACACCCTCCCACTCGATCTACCCTAGAAGATTCATAGATTCTAACATTGGTATCAGAGCATAGGCTAGAAAGTAGATCAATATTGGGAATGGATTCATCACGAATCGAAAGAAAAATAGAAAAGAAAGAATCAGGGCAACCCTAACCCTTGATCTAAAGAAAAGAAAGGACGACAAGGAGTAACTCTCCATAGCCTCACCTACCGCCGTCATGCCGTCGGAGTCACCATGATGATGCCGGGAAAGACGACCCGTGCCGCGGCGGTGCTCCGAGCACGCGCGCGCACGGGCAATGGACGCCATCGCCTAGTCCGCTCGACGGCGGCGTGCTCAGCCTTGTGTGAGCATGCGCGCCAGCGAGGGGACTGGCGGAGGCGCTGCTACCCTCCTCCGGGCCGCCATGGGTGACCGCCACTCTCTGTCTCGCTCATGCAGGGCTAGTGAAAGGGGGCGGGGAAAGAAAGAAATAGGGGCTCTGGCAATCGACCGATAGCGCGCCGTGCATGGGGCTAGAGCTGCAAGGCCGGCGCCAGAGGTTGGGGCGCGCTAGCGCGTGAGCCGGTGGCGGCTAGCCGAGGCGGCGGTGCCAACAAAATGGAAACGGTGGGGGGGAGGGGAGGCCACCGTGCAGCGCTAGGCCGATTCGGCGACCCAGTCATCGGCTGCCGGACCCAAGCCCACTCGCGTGCCGCTAAAGCAGGCCAGGCTGCGCTGGGCCTCAAGGCCGCAGATGGGCCACTTGGTTGTTAGGCTCGCAGCCCAGGTGCAGAGCGGCCTCGATGAAACAGACCGAAAGGTCGTGAAGTGGGCATTTTCCAATTTGGCTGAAAGAGCAAAGAAAGAGAACAGTAGTGAATTCTAATTGTTTTTGACTATTTTTTGTCAAATTTTGAAAGAAAGTTCCAATGTTTTACCCCTGATAAAATTTGAACCAACAAGATAATTTTATCGAATAGTAAATAAAATAATTTTTCTATTGTTCATGTATATGTTAAAGTGATTATTCTGTTGTGTTTTTGTTTGATCCTTTATTAAATTTGAACCAATGGGATAATTTAATTAAAGGACAGAAAAGTGAATTATGACGATGAGTTTTGTCAAAAGTTATATCTCTATTCAAATTTCATAATTGATTTGAGAATAAAAGAGTAAAGAAATGCTTTTGAAAGTATTATTTTCATGAATTTATTCATGTGAAAGATTATATAGTAGAATCTCCATTCAATTTTAAACCAACGAGATAAATTATTTTGGAGATCAAACGAATGCACCAAAATTGTTTTAAATCTCTATGCATAAAAGATTAGAAGTTTGATAGCTTCTAAAAGAAAGAAAAGTTTCCGCTGCAAAGAAAAGTTTTATCCTGTAATTAAATTAGAGAACATTTTGATTAGAGGGGTGAAAAGCTATTCATTTAAAGATTAATTATGGCATTGTTATTTTCTGACCAACGTTGATGATAACAATATCACAATTTCATGAGTTTTACGTCTAAAAGTTTGAATCTCTGATTAATTATGGTATTGTTATTTTCTGACCAACGTTGATGGTAACAATATCACAATTTCATGAGTTTTACGTCTAAAAGTTTGAATCTCTGATAAATTTTGCATGATAGTGATCAATATTTTAGAGAAAAGATAAAAGATCAAGTGATGCTCTTTAATTAGAGAAAGTTTTTCACATTTCTGCTGCAATAAAGCTGATGATAATATTGCTTCCTTAGCAAAGTTGTTCAATAGATATGTCATCACTTTATTTATAAGTTATATGCATTATTTCTTTTTCTGTCCAACGGTGTTTTAGAATTGGTGATGTAGAAAGATGATGTTTATTCTATTTCTGCCCAACGGTGGTTTAGAATACAAGATAAAAATTTAAAAGTTTACTCATTATTGTTTGTAGATGTTCGTGAAAGCAAAAGACTGGGTACTTGTAACCCAAAAGACGACTAATAAAAGGGTCATAGTGTGAGGGAGTATGCACCCTCATAAGAATGGCCTCGAAATAAAAGAATTAATGGATATTAATTTAAGAAACAGATGTATCATTGAGAGTCATGATAAATTATTTTACATGTACTCTTTATGAACAAGATTTTATTATCATTTTTAATGATTATGATATGATAAGGCATATACATGTTTAATTTGACCAACGTTGGATTAAGCATGTATGTGTCACAGAATATTTGAATTTATTTCTGAATTTGATGATTGAATATGAGCCAATACTAGCATTCATGTCCCTTCGAGAAGTGACGGGAAAAAGATGATTACGATTATACTCGCATGATAGGCAAAGTCTGAGAAAATACCCGCATGACGGGGTAAAGTTGGCATAATATTTATGTCAAGAAAATCCCGCGTGACGGGAGAAGTTTGAGAAAAGACTTATCCTGCTTGGCGGGACAAATATGAGTTGACTCATGTGCTTTTAATGTTTGAGAATAGTATGGAGTAGCTCTTGTGCTCTCCCAGTATCGACCATACACTTTATGTGTCATAGTCATTAAGCACTTAATGAATCTAAAGGGAATAAAAGTTGCATACAAACCAACAGATTAAGAGTGATATGCAAGTACGACTTGCAAAAGTACTAATGATAAAGAACTCTGTTGAGTCGTTGAAATAGAATGAGGAAAAAGTACTCCCGTACGAGTTAACAAATAGCTTCATTTCATATAATGTGGTCATGTAAATGAAGTAGACAATCAAAGTTTCCTCAATTCATAAGAGTTCTGAATGTTTTTGAAATTGTGACAGAAAAGTTCATACCAAATTTCGAGGGGGAGAAATAATATGAGATAAATTAAGAATGATGAACTTCCCCTATACTTCAGACAATGAGATGTATATTATGTATCTAAAGTGATCTATTAATGAAAAATATGATCGTCTAGGAGAGTATGATGGTCATATTAATGATACCCCTAAACTAAATAAATAGATGTATTCCTGGTGATTACTTGGAGAGCCCCATATGAAAGAAGTGATTACCAAAGGATCCTAAGGGTGAAAGAAATGAAAATTAGTCTATTCTGATTATCATGAAAAGCCATGATGAGCATTCATTTGTCCAAATGGTATAGAAATATAATTGATTAATCCTAAATTTCTAATGGAGTCAATACAATAGGCCGTCATGGGTCTACAATATTGAATATAACTTCAAAGGAAATACAGATCCTAATAGAGTCAAAACAATTAGCCGTTATGGGTCTATAAGATTAAATGTGACTCTGTAAGGAATATTGGTAATTCCTTAAGAATTGTGAAGATATTAATGGCACATCATGATCTGAGCTATATCAGATGAAAGCAAAGATGATTCTCCTTATTGAGGATCGAAGAAAATGTATCACATGGTATAACCAATGGTTTTATCCTAAAAAAGAAAAGAAACCTTAAGACATCATCAGCAAAATTCCATTTATGGATTGAAGAAAGTCTCTAGACATAGATTAATGAGAAATTTGGGTTTTCTTAAAGAGTAAAAGGACAATTGCATTTGTGCAAAAGATATAGGATGCAAAATTCATTTCCTAAACATGTGTATGTGGATGATGTCCCACTTGCTAGTAGGTGATGTCAATCTAGTATAGAGGAGAAGAAGTTCTTGTCCTTCAAATTCAAAAGAATTTCTCTTGTTATAAGAGACGAGATTCACCGAGATAAAGAAAAAGGGTATTAGAAATATTTACATATGCATGATATGCATACAAGAAAACATACGCCTGTTATTATAGTCAAGGGTAACAGAATTGGGAACTTTAATGTTTCCAAAAGAGTCAATATTAAAAGGATTAAATAAACATGGTACCATATGCTTCAGCTGTTGGAAGCTTGATATTACCCTAATAAATTTCATGTATCCAGGATGTTTTGGCAATGTCTAATCCAGATATAGATCACTGGAATTGAGTCGAAGATATCGGCCTTATGCTAAAAAAAACAAGTACTCTCAAAAGATTATGAGTACAAAGATAGATATATAAAAGAGCTCTCAAAAGGTTATGAGCGCAAAGATAGAACACGTGAAATATGTAGTGAAATCCACAATTATCGCTAACTTTCACACTTAGAGTTTTAGTGTGAAAAAACTTCAAAGAATGAAAGAATTATCATCAATGTGATGAAAAGATATGACCTAGCATGATATGAGGCTGAGGGACAGGCAAAATGGTTAAGGAATCTTGTACTCAGAATTAATAATGGTTAATAACAGCAATAACCATTAAGTATTTCACTCCTGTGACAACGAGTCAAGTGTGGTGCCAAACAAGTTATACGTTGTTAAGGAGAAAGTCCGGAATTACGTTGAAATGCTTGGAGCATAATAGGAATGGACAAGTGTTAGCAGATCTGGTCATTAAAGGCTTACCGTCCAATGTTCTCGGAGAGCACACAGTTGACATGGGTTTTATGGTATAGTTTATATTTTTTAGATAATAAGAGGCCCAAGGTTAAATGATATGTTTCAAAATAGATGAGTGTGTTGTAGCTGTTGATTCTATCAGCAATTGATCATGATGATGAGACATGCTTTACATATGAATATGTGGTGGAATGAGTACTTTGAAAAGAGTGATTTCAAAGTATAAAGTTAAAAGTATAAAGATGAGATCAAGAGAGAGAATGTTAGATTGATCTCTCCACCAATGGGCCCAACGGCCCATTGGGCCCTTGACCATGCCCTGATCGGGGGTGTCTAGCCCAGAGAAGGCTGGTGGGCCCTTGTCGTGCAGCGCCTTAAATAGAGAGGTGGGAACCACGGGCACATATCACGAGGTTCATCGCCGCTACAGTAACTTCCCACCTTCAAACCCTAGACCGATCTAATGGGAAGGGCTGCCAGTGACGGGAAGCGCCGCCAGCCAATTCACCAACGACTACAACTACGAGCTCGACGCCGTCTTCTACACTGACAGCACAGGACCTCAGAACGACGCAAAAGGTACGCCATACAATGACCCTCACTCGATGTATCCTAGAAGATCCGCAGATTCTAACATACGGAATTCAATTGTGTTCGAGTTTTACATAGCTCAAGAAGCTATAGTGCAGTAGCGGACAGTCTTGCAAAAATAGGTGTTGCGTTCGTTCCAGTGGTACCATGTGGCCTCAGTCTGTGCCTGACTCTGTAATAGCTCTTGTGGTTGTCGATTTAGCTACAGCCCTAAGTTAATGGAAGTATCCTTCCAATTCAAAAAAAAAAAAGTATCGGCATAGGTAAAAACTCGTCTTCCAATGCAAGGCCAGGGCACATCTACTGCCGCCTCGTCCAGCTCCGCCTCCGTCATCTGTCACCACCGCTGCCGGGAGCACCAAACAATAGGAACAGTGACTCCTGACGGACGCATAACAACCCCCCTCGCAAATCTGCATCAAAATTTCCTCCCTTAAGTATCTTTTTTTTTTGCATGAGGTCCTTAAGGTTCTTGGACATCTTTTACGGTGTATGCAAATAATACGGGTCATTCATTGTCTCAAATCCAACATTTCACAATTAAAGGTACCAACGAGAAGGTAGTTAAATATCGGCTGAGGTACTTAAGTATTGAGGATGAGAACATCATTTCATAAGTTGATTAATATGATAAGGCAAACAATTGTTCGGAAACTGATGGGCCCGTAATCTCTTTCCTATTTGCATTGTTTAGCTAAGATTTACTTGGTTACATTCTTTCTTTGGTGAACCCCGGAGCGTTTGATAGGGACCATAATGAGATAGTGCAATTTTGTCATTGATTAACAAGAAAACAGAGAAACATATCTAAGTACTTTGATGGTTTTTATTCGTGTCATAGTGATAAGATTTACTCAATTATAATTGATCATCACTTCATATTGTTTAGAGTAGAGTATTTGTTGCATACTTAGATAGTAAGAGTCATTATCATGATAGTCATGATGGTCCATATGACAAGAATGAGACAAGGTGCAGCCAAATGATTGTAGTATTTTTGCTTCATAAACAACATGATTTATGATAATTTTTAGAAAGTTTTTTGTAACATTATTATGAGGGATTCTTACTTGTTGAGATATAATACCAAATTTTAGGGACATAATTGTGTTATTTAAAAAAATGGATCAATTCTGCCATGTATTATAAATTCCTGACTTACATGACATATTATTTACAAAGTTCGTGAAGTTTGTCACGTGGAATTTTTTCTCGCACCCAACCTCAAACATGAATCTTCTACGTACGCCACTCTAATTCTAGGCTACAATCATAATCAATACATGTAAAAAATAATATGAATTGAGCAACCAGGTACAAAAGTGAGTAACTGACAACTTTTACTTTGATATGCAAATATTCTCCAAACCCGATTTCATATTTTCTCGAGAAAAGAATTGCAGAATGTTCAAAGCTACAATAATTGATCCATGTCGCTCTAAGAGAGAGAGGGGAGAGAGAGAGAGAGAGTACGTGCAAATAGAGAAAGGTAGCGATGGTAAAGTTTAGTTAATAAAATAAAGGCTCGATAGTTATCATGTTATTATTCACTTACCATTAATTATAATATTTTTTTGACATATCTTGCCCCTATTTTAATCAACAGTTCAGATCATGATACCTCCTGATACCTCTTAGTATCTCGCAACCATCTTAAAAGATCTCAAGGTTCTTGACATTATGCTCGCTGCGTGCTGGCTGGATTGAATCCCTGTGTGGCCACGGTGGCAGTAGCGTCCTCTCAGCTAAAGGTGTTGCCACGGACCTACGTGATCACTGTCAAATTTTCTCTCTTTAGATTTGCAGATCACCCAACGCATACACGGTGGCCATGTCCTGTTGTGTATTTTTAACCATGAAATTTTGATCGCTGATAATTCAGATGGGTTGGGTGAAAACAGCCGACGTGAAAAAAATTGACCTGTACGGACTCGCCGCGTGTCATCATCGAATTCACGCGTCGTGTGTTTATGGCATTCATTCATGGCGGTAGGTTGGAAGAGGACGCCCTCATCTCCTTGACCTGGGAGTCCCGGGACGCGCTGGTCTCTTCCCCTTCTCTCAGTTTTGCGTTTCCTGCGCTCATCTGGATCGCCAGCGCTCTCTTGGGCGGTCGCCTCCTCTCTCTCTCTCTCTCTCTCTCTCTCTCTCCATGCTCTTCCTTGCTACTTTTCACCTCGTTGGTGCAGCCTATAGGAGAGGAGACTTCAGTCTTGTTTGATTTGATATGTGATTGATATGTGATTTGGTTCTTGTTCTTCCGTTGATCTATTTTTAGAATCTGGTGTTTCTGGTTTTGATTTCTTCCTTGTTTATGCATTCTGTTTTGTTGTGTGGTGCTGGGATGATGCTTCGTGTTCCCACATTGTTGAGTCCTAGGGTTAGTTTTCTTCCTCTCAGCTCTAGACTTTTGCCGATGTGTGGTGGTGTGTTCGTTGCAACAAAGTTGCTCCATATTGTGTGTTGACATGGTGGACATGGGAAGCAGCTCCACTCATGGCCAACAATGGCGTCTGTCAAAAAGATGCCAGCCAGGTGCCTTCAGTTAGATCCTATTATTCTTTCTAACAACTCACATATTTAGATTGATATGTTTATTTTTTCTGTTTGGTTTAGGAATCAAGAGGGTTGCTGCTGCAGAGATTATATTTGAGGATTTAGGCTACAGTACATTGCTTGGATTTTACATTTGTCTACATTTGATGCACTCAGGTAGATATACATGAGGTATTTTCTATTTTGAACTGGGGATATGATTTGTGGAAGTGATGGTTGCATATTTTTAACTTTCACAATTTCCTTCATTTTGTATCTTCAGGTATTAACTGATTTAGTAATAATCCAAATTCTTGTTCTATGATGTTGTGGAGATTCAGGTCAAGTTTCTATCTTCAGTAGATGAAAATGAATGAAACGATTCCTAGTTTTTTTAACTACTCTATCTCATGTATAACTAAGAAATTCTAGCTTGGTGTTGTCATGTAGATCTACCATGGTCCTAAGAAACATCTAACAATAGCAAATTCAAGCGGTTAGACAACAATTATTTCTGTTTTATGTCCACGTATCTATTACATATACAATCTCAAAAAAATAGAATTAACTGACATTGCCTCATAAATGAGGCATATATGCAAACTTTATTGCCCTTAACCGGCTGCCTTCTTCTTTTTTATATATTGCAGTAGGATTTTTTTTGTTTATTCTATGTTAAGGCATAAATTTACCACATTTGAATAATTATCAAGCTTCATCAGTTGGACTATAGTGATTTTTTTGTTATACATATTCATTGTTAGGCCTGAAAATTAAATTTAAGGGCGCCTTCAGTTTTAATTTCTTTTCCCCCGTGCTATTACTAAGTGTGTACCATGTTCTCTTTCTATTATCTAAAAACGTGCATTTATATGTTTCTTGACTTGCTGGTTTGTTTCATTACCAGTTTTGAGAATTACTATAATTACCTCCAGCCATAATATTTGATAAAACTGCTTTTTACCTCAAGTTAGTATTTGTCTTTCTCAGGTTAGTAATTTTAATAACTCCTTGATGCAGGTCCAGCATCTACTGTGTTTGGTGGTTAGTAGACATTGAGAAAGTTTCCTACTAAGCAAATGCAGAGTAGCTGAAGTACAACCTCATAGCTGAATCAGAGCAGTGAACCCGGGCAAATATCTCGATTTATTTTGTTATTGTATAGTACCTGCATCTTGCAATGGTTCCTTATTCAAACATTCTTAAAGGAAGTCACTTTATGAAAGCATTCTTAAACAAAAGTTTAGTCAAGTAGTTTTGCGAAGTCACTCACGGTGCAGTATACCAAAGGCTGAAAATGTCTGTAGGGATTTTCACTATAAATGTCGAGTTAAAAAAAAACACTTTCTGTTATGATAGTAGCTTAGGTTTCTTTCTTTTTTTTGAATCCTTAGATTAGTTTGTGCTATGAAAAGATGTCATCTCTGAAGTCTGCTTGATTGTTAGGTAGTCTCTGCTGCACATTTATCAAAGCAAGAGTAGAAATCTAGATGTGCTTCTAAAGAAGAGCACTTTGCTCATACTCTGTTACCCAGATTGTGCCATTCTTACTAATTGCCATTCAAACCATATCCAAGTTATGGTGCCTTTTTAAACCATTTGCTCTATATCTGAGATCAAACAACAGAAGAATGTCTAAACACTTTAACATTCGGTTGTGCTTCTAAATCTCCACTATATGTACAATGATGTTATAGAATAATTGTTCAGCTGTGATTTGTCTCTTATAGTGCTCCATGATATAGCTACAAAAAAAACACTCCATAAAGATTATGCTATTTCTCAGTATATATTTTATAGCTGATATCAATAGGGATTCATTATCTGATGCTTTTGACGGAGTTCTTACTGTACAGGTATGGTGCTCAGAAGAATCTTGTAATCTACGTTCTGTTCTCACTTCTCAGTTGACCCTATAATAAACAAGGGATGTTCCTGCTTGCTTGTTGTAAGTAATTCTTAAACATTTCACTATCATGCTATATTTGGACTTTCTTGGATACCACTATACTGCATTGTTTTGTTCACATAGTTCTGTTATTGCAGCTTATGAGCTTTGGCAAATCTGGAGCACTGGAGCTTTCTAATTTTTCTCAGCTCGGTTCTGGAGGTCATTAAACTTAAGTGGTTCAACAAATTTCTTTTTCTAGAACAGAAGAGCAACATGTCAACAGATGTAAAAGTAATTGTACTTTTTGTATCTATATTAGGTAGAACATGTTCTAAGGTGTCCGTGGATCATATGTTCAGTCCTTCTTGGATGTTAAACTAATGTTCAGTATGAATAGCATGGGAGAAACCTTCATAGTGAAATGGCTGAAAGATGATGGAATTCATAAATAGAAAAATATGAGATGTAAATTGTATAAAGAAGCCAAGTAAAATAAGTGAAGCTCAATGTAGAACCTTTGATCTTTGATTGCCACTCGGACATTCTTAATTCATTATCTATATACAATACTTCTTTTGCCCTTGGCTTTGTTTTTTCTACCAATTTTATCCTAAGTTCCTAATTGTGCAAATTCTGTTTGGTCACAGAACTCTAGAAATTTGTGACATTATCGTCATGAGAGATTAGTTTTGGTCATGTTATATACTACCACTGAAATAGATATTCTAGCTACGGCTTCCTTGAGGTTGTTGCACCTTGGCTCATCCATGTATGAAGTCTTACAAATGTACTTATAGGTATCTAATCGTTAATTCTCCATATTTTAGAATTGTTTGAAAGTGATATATTGTTTTTAAGACAGATCCTGATGCGATTTGTAGCTTCTAGGCTACCATGAGTCCAGTTGTGAGAACAAACCCCTGTAGGTAGTACTTCCTCCATCCTAAAATATAAGCATTTGAAGTTTTAGTCCAGATTCATACCAGTATGTCCAAATTCATGAAAGATGATATGAATCTGGACACTCTCTCTCATAGCCTAGAATGTTTATATTTTGTGACAGAGAGAGTAGTAGTTTAACTTTTTGACATTGACTCATTACCCATTTCTTCATCTTTGGCTTCTGTGTTATCAGAAGAGGAGCTTGTGTAGCAATGCTTCAGTCTCTTTGTTCTGACGCCTCTACAGCTAATTAATATCAACAAGAATAAAATAATTAATTCAAATACTCTATCTCTTAAGTGTATTTTCATTTAAATGGCGCACAAGGGCGCGCCGCATTACACTAGTGAGCATTTATTGTTACTTCTTGCGCTGCACGATGATGGCAATATGGTTCAGAAATCTAACCATATTTAGCTACTTGTGTTTGCTAGTCTATTCAAAAATCACAATTAATTCTTTTATTTTTCAAAAACAGAGAAGGAAGGATATAAAGATGGTCCAGAGATAATGTGCTGAGTTGCAAAAAGCTTGAAACCAATCTTCAAGGAAGACAAACTAACATGACTGAAGGACTGGTGCTCATAGTTGAAAGCACAAATGAATGCACCAGTGAAAGTGAAGCTAAACTGAAGAAAATTGCAGAAAAAGGATTCAGGCTGAAAGTAAACATGTCCAAACCGATACGAGCTAATAGTACTGTAGCCAATCTAAAAATAAAATATAATGAGTTGTAATGCCTTCGCATGTTTGCTCTACCGCTTTGAGCAGTAAACTATTAAACAGTATTCTCTTAGTAATAAGGGACAGAGTAAGCTCTTTGCCCTTCGCCTCAATAACCTAGAGTGTAGATCTAATATCGAAAATCCACTGCTACTACAGTAATATTGAGAAATGGGTAATTTCATGGAAAAAAGAGTGATAAGTCGGTAATTGGTAGTTTTCATCAAGTCAAATTAATAATCTTATTAATTTATAATGTTAATCTGATGAGCAATTTAAACATTAGTCATTTTTGTAAGGTTAGAGTTCCTATCTTCTAATTCATCCCCCATTATTATTATGAAAATTCTTTGATTAATACTATAATTCCATTTTCAAAATTGTTCTCTCTAGTATTTTGGACAGTAAAATTGCTCCTAAAAAGACATTGTTCAGAGCAGGTGCATCAAGGAGGATATAGACATACGCAAACAGGTGTCTGTACATCTGGTTGACGATTTAGGCTTCCAACTGTGAGTTTGTACTTCAATTTCAGGTGGAGGTGTTGTACTTCAGTCCCCTTCTCTACAAGATATGAAAGCGGTGCCAAAGTATCTTTTGATGATTTTGATGTTCAATAAACTCTCTTTCAGAATTCAGATGACAATAGAGTGTTGAAGTCTATTTTGGCCATAGAAAAGATTAGAGAGGCTTTCTATGGAAAAGCTGTAAAGAGGCGTAAGGGGACATTGTCTAATTGCATGGCAAAATATAGCAAGACCAAAAGAATTGGGTGGACTTGGCATCTCCAACATTCAGAGACTTGGATGGGCCCTTCGAGTACGGTGGCTTTGGCTACGGAAGACAGAGCCTAATGAACCTTGGGCCAATCTACCGATGCAAGCAAGCAGCCAGGTGCAGGCTATCTGCCCAATGGCGATGGCCACTGGAGTCTGAGATTGGAGGAACACACTCTTTTGGCAGGACCGGTGGATTCTAGGACAGCACTTGGAAGATGTCGCGCCATTGATTCACAACATGGTGTCCAAGAGGGCAGCCAATAAAAGGACAATACATGAGGCGCTTACTGACATGACATGGCTTGGATTCGAGATATACACAAAGTTGCTACAGCAGAGGTAATCATAGAATTCCACCACCTGTGCAACATCATCACTGAAATGGTGCTTTGCCATGACACCCCTAATGTCCAATATTAGCGACTGTCAAGTTCGAGAATATACTCTGCCAAATCAGCATATGAAGCTCTATTTCAAGGGTCGACTGGCTTTGAACCTTGGGAACGAATTTGGAGGAGTTGGGCGCCACCCAAATGCTGCTTCTTTATGTGGTTGGTAGCGCATGATCACTGCTGGACAGCAGACCGGTTGGCATGGCGCAACCTACCACGGCCGGAGCGTTGTCTACTGTGCGACCAAGAAGAAGAGACCATTGATCATATCCTAGCAGGTTGTGTTTTCACGTGATAGTTTTAGAGGGTATTGCTACATCGAGTAGGACTTGCAGCACTCACACCATGAGATTTCGTAAGTGGTGGAGTTCTATGGAAGATTTGGTGGATAGTAACTATGTGTAAGGGATTAAACTTCCCTATCATTCTGGATGCTTGGATGCTTTGGAAGCATACGTCTTCAATGGAGCGTCTCTGAATCTATCCACTACTCTTAATTTGGCAGGAGAGGAGATCCAATGGTGGAACATGGCTGGCACAAGGACTCTGTCCTTGTTGACCAACTGGGAGGAGAAGAATTTGGGTGTTTCAGATAAATAAGTAGAATAGTGGTCGGGTAGTATTAACAACTGTTAACAGGCGCGAATGTAACCTAGTATATAAGGAGGTGTGGGGTGTGGTGTACTCTCTTCTTCTATTAATGAAATGATATACAGCTCTTCTGCGTGTTTGAGAAAAAAGCCTTGATGGCAATACAAATGTTGAGATCAGTGTTGTCACATATGTCCAGGTCCACGGCAAGGTCCACGGCAAGCTTGAGCACGGGTGGCCTAGGTTGCATGACCTAGGCAGCTGCCGCGCCCTGGACTCCTTATCGACTATGAGGTTGGGCACGATGGTCTAGGCTGCACGTGATTAATGGATTACTACGCTGTGATGATGACTAACACCACATTTCTTAATTTTCATGGACTATCCATACTTCATAGTACAGTTCATAATGGATTCATGGACCACTCAGGCTACTCCCAGTGGGAGTTTTATTTTCAATAAATAAGGTGTCATATAAGCAATTTTGATGACAGTGCAAAGAAGTTATGAGAAGAGAGAGGGAAGGAGTTTTATTTAGATGAAACTATGTATACACAGTTTTCTAGATTTGAAACACTATGATACTAACATTAGAGGGGAGGGGTTTTATTTTATCCTATAGATAACCAATAAAAGAACATTGAATTAAGTGCAATAAAACACTCACATGAAACCATGCATTGGAAAGATTATTTTATTTGTAATTTTAAATCATTTTTGATGACATGTTACTTTTGGAAACAACAAAATGAAATTCTCCATTAAGACTAGCCTCATTGGCGGAGCTAGTGGGTGGACAGGGTGGGCCCTAGCCCACCCTGAGAATCGGCAATCCGCTCCCATCCTTTGGCCCAAGCCTGCCAATGTTTTGGTGCAAGTGCAAATCAACTCGGGCGTAGTGGTTCATCGGCAAAGAGCCAGCTTTGGTCCCCCCAAATAGAACCATTCTGCATTTTAGCTAGCCTCTGGGCTTTAGTGGAAATGATGGATCGACCCATACCCTGCATGTTGCTGTTTACATGCTGGTGATTCGAATATGTTATACAATCATACATACACGCATTCTTTATAATAACCTTTTACATATAACCATTACAACTTTTTAAAAAAGTAAGGCTTCATAATAAGATGCAAAAATTCTAACACTAGAATTTGTTGGAATACTACACATCTTTGCATGCATAAGGTTATCAAATAGCAATTTTCATAAATATTAGTACAGACTATTATTCAAACTAAACCAGAGGTCAGTCCATAGCTGCACTATCCATCAAACTAAATCCCTAAAACTCTTAATCTTCAGCAGCCAATAGCAAGTAGATGCCAAAAGACATGTCTTCGGTATATTATCTTATCATGGATTACATAATTAGATGACAACGACCTTCATTGTCACTCTGAAAAATCAATACCATGTTACAGATTTTTTTTTAAAAAAAACATGTCTATATCATAATTATTGAAACATGAAATAGATGGAGATATAGCAAAAAAATCGCATCAAAGAAGAATTTTTCTACTCGTTTTGTAGTTTTATTTTTTAAAAAGATTACTTTTAATATACTTGTAAGAATTTTTGTTCTTAATTAAATTTGTGGTATAGAAAAAAAATGTTGGTCCACCCTAACTTCAAATCCTAGCTCCGCCACTGACTAGCCTCATAGCTCTGAAATATTTGCGAATTAAGAAAATGTGAAATTTGCAGTGGTAGATCAAAAAGAAAAATTAATTGATGTAACCTTCATCGGAAAAGAAAAATGAATTGATGTAACCACGCATTACTTCCTCCCTAAACCGAGAGCTCAAAAGGCTCAATACATAGAATAAAATTGCATATCCAGTAGTACATCTGATTACATAAACCTCTAATTAATAAATTTCATCTTTTAAAATATGGAAATGAAGTTCTCGGCTCATGGATCTAGGATTAATAAATACAAGTCAGTCACGATGCCCTTCCAAGACAAAGGAGTCATGGGCACTAGCTAGCTAGCAGACTTGCAAGATCAGACGCGGCTTGGCTGTGGCTTCTTGAGAACAGAGACGGTGCACACAAGAGTAAAGCAGTCATCCACGATGTAGTCGGACCCCTCCAGAGCGTCGTGTGTAAGAAACCTCCAGAAGCCCTTCTCGTTGCCATACTCCGAGAAGACGTCGGACGTGCAAGCGTGTCTCTCTGCCGACGGGTTCCCCTGCCTCTCCTGTATCGCGCAGGTGAACCGTGTCCCAACCTGCAAGTCGCCGTCCTTGGGCGTGGTGAGGAGCACGAGCGTGACAGAGACGTGAGAGCCGTCGTTGTTGGGGTAATAGCGGACTGCCCAGTCGTAGCCGCCGACCAAGAACTTGTCTGACTCGTAGTGCTCGCCGTGATCCGCCATCTCCTTGGTGGCGGCGTAGCCATCGACAGTGAATCGTATCTCCCTGGTCTCGAACGTGGTCAGGCTCGTCATCTGTCCAGTGGTACTTGATTCCGCCATTGGAGATGCTGAGTGACAGGGAAAAATAATGAAGACTGGCGCATATACAGTCTAGCTATAATATTGAAAGACCAAATAGGGTGATCAGATGGGAGGTGAATATGTGCTTTGACAATTTTTTTTCTTATAAAACAGATGGTCTTTTCTAAACTTCACCCGCCTCTCTTCAAGCTCGTCATAATTATGTAACCACAACAGAGCTCCTCGTCATACGAATGAGGTTAGGAGGTTCTCAACGCAATGCGAAAGCAAACCTAATGAAAAACATTACACAATTCGGTTATCAAGAATAAGAAAGTAATCAAATGTCCAAAGAAGGTGCTAGACTGCTAGCCCGAAATAACTAGGATAATAAGTAGTCTAATGTAGCTAGTCCTTCGTCATAAACAGAAAAGCTTAGTAGAAATCAAAATGGTGATTTTCGTACTAATCCTAAGAACAGACATGATGCAAACGTTGAATGCAATTGCCAAGTGCTAAAGGAAATGCTCAGAAAACAGTTTGCTTTCTATAAAGCAGGGTAATCCTTTTTCTCCAAAAAAAAAAAAAACCTAGCTGCGAGCAAAACATGCTACCGGAACACGGGGTCGAAATAAACTAACGCTTAAAGCCTGAAGCCAGCAACAAAGCTAATTGCCCTTTTTGCACTCAGAAAAACAATCTGTCCTGGAGCTGACAATGCAGAGCACAACTGCTTAACGGACACAAAAACTGGATGCAAAGTAATTGCTAGAGGAACAAGTTATACCTAATTAAGTACCGTACAAAAATTACTGGCAGAAGTTAGAATTAAACTAAAGTGCTCTAGCTGAAAAACATTCTACGAAGTCATTAGCAACAGATAAGTTGGCTACCAAACAAGATTAAGCATTTAAGAAAGGCAAATCACTGCTATGGTGTCATCGAAACAGGGAAAGAAAAACTACTGTAAACAAGAGGGTAACGATGGTGATTGCGAGAGTCAATTGCTTATCAGGCACTGGAGCAGGGATGAAACAAAATGCAGCTCGAAATGCACACTAATTGCAAAGCAAAGTTCAGCTAAAAGAACTAGTATCTTTATTATGTGAACAAGATGTAAACATTGCAGCAGAGAAATTCTATGCAGCAATAAATCAAGCAGCTTGCTGGCAAGAGAGATAAACCTGCTGATTGCAGGAGCAGAAGAGAAAATGTCGAGCTGCTGGAATAGGTGGTTGCTGCGAGCATGGAAGAGAAGCCAAACTGCTGCCGTTCGTTGTAGCTGCAGCAGAGTCGCTCAGAGCAAGGTGGCGAGCCACTGCTGCTGTATGCTGAAGCCAAAGATCGGTCCTCGCCCTTCAGGCCTGCAGACGAAGCACAAGCACTACAGATCAAGGCAAGCTGATTCACATATAACAAGGAATCTAGATCAAGAAAAGAAATGAAGCAATGAAGAGGCAACCCGCCGGATCAGTCAGTTTATGCAGTTACGGTGCAGAGCTCAACGAACAAAAGAACAATAGGCAGATCGCCTCTGAACCCAACTCAAAAACAAACCAAATCGAGACCAAACATCACGAAAATTAAACAGCAACCTTACCACATCATGTGTGATGCATTACAAGTCAGAGCCCCCAAAAAGATTTCGATTTCGCACCAGGTTACGAAATTCGTGGAACCCTAAGAAATAGAGAAATTTCGGGAAAACGCAAAAATTAACAGGAGATTTGGTCAATCCATTGACGGGAATGGATGGTAAAACAACACTCCTTAGCACGCTCTAAATAAACGATGACAAAAATCAAGAATAGGAACAGTCTCTTCTCCCTCTGTAACCCAAACTCTATCTAGCTACCTCAAAGTACCTCAACCAACAGTCCTCCCATCTTATGCTATTGGATATTTTCATATCTCAATAATGTCCCTTACTCTACAATACACATATAGGAGTATTTTCATCTAATATTTTCTAGACTACTCAAACATCATTAGAAACTTAACAACATAGCTTCCTCTTCTTCCAAGTTTTGTGATGGTTACACGTTCACCGTCGTTCGTTGTTACCAACCTTGAGGCTCATGTTACCAACCTTTTTCTTCCAACAAAATCTTTTTGAACTCAACATGCGTCATCTTATCCTATAATCTTCTTTGTTAGTAAATCTCTCCTGTCACTTGATGGATAGCACCTTCTGATGAAAAACAGAACACCATCGCGTATAGTTTGACAGGACCGCATGCGCTTAACTACTCCCTCCGTTCCAGTTTACTTGTCATACTAAGAGGGTTTTGAGGTATACAAATTTATGGAATGTTTAATAAATCTGAACAGACGGTTTGTCCAGGTTCATAGAATGTCCAATAAACATAGTATAAAGCTAGAATGATAAATAATTTAGTACAGAGGGAGTACTATTTAAGAAGGACCAAATGATCCCTTACAAGAAAAAAAAATCAAACGTGGTCGAGATTAGCAATTTAAACATGCATCACTTGGTATCTGATCCGTGTTAGAAGGGTAAAAAATACCGGACAGAATTGCATATGCACTGATTACATGACACCTCTAATTAAGGTTGATCATTTGGAATATGGAAATGAAGTTCTTGGCTGGTGGATGTAGTATTGATAAATACGAGTGATGCCCTTCAAATCAAAAGAAAAGAAAAAAGGCATGGGCGCTAGCTAGCAGAGTTGCAACATCAGACGCGGCTTTGGCTGTGGCTTCTTGAGAACGGAGACTGTGCACACAAGAGTGAAGCAGTCGTCCAAGATGTAGCCCGACTCCTCGAGAGCATCGTGTGTGACGAAAGTCCAGAAGCCCTTCTCCTCGCCGTGCTCCGAGAAGATATCGGACGTGCAAGCGCGAGTCTCTGCGGACGGGTTCCCCTGCCTCTCCTGGATCGCGCAAGTGCCTGCAAGTCGCTGTCCTTGGGCGTGGTGAGGAGCGTAAGCGTTACAGAGACGTGGGAAGCACCGTTGTTGGGGTAGTAGCGGACGGCCCAGTCGTAGCCGCCGACCAAGAACTTGTCAGACTCGTAGTGCTCGCCGTGGGCCGCCATCTCCTTGGTGATTGCGTAACCTTCCACGGGGAAGCGTATCTCCCTGGTCTCGAACGTCGTCAGGCTCATATGCTCACTTGGTCCCGCCATTGGATATATGCAAATCGAGTGATAAGGCAGTGTTTGCTGACGGGCGCAAACCAGCTATATATGGTGGGTGTACTGGCTTCGATCCAGATCACTTGCGACTTTTGGCGTCCCACAAATGAAGATGAAAATACGGGTCGCATTAGTGCCAGTCTTAATATGCGATCTTCGGCATTTCACGTGACGGTACCTCTCCGTTGCTGCATGGAACGTCAATTGATGAATCATCAAGTCTTAGAACAGTCTCAATATATAGTTTTATTTTATATTTTTCAAAAGTGTCATATTAAATTTAAAGATTTAGTTTAATATATAAAATAGTCTCTCTTAATATATAGTTTCATCTCATAATTTTATATATAAGTTATAGCATTAAATTAACATCTATTTGTTATATTAAGATTGGTCAAAATGTGTTGGGATGAAACTCTATGTTCTCAATGGGAGTTTCAGTAGAGTTTCATACCTATGAAGCAGTATCAAATGAGTTTCATCCCTATGAAACCCATTTACCCAGTTTCATATTAATTGCTACGACCCGTCATCTCTTTTACTTATATGACACCTCATTCAATATTGATAAAACCCCATTAAAATTGACCTTAGACCTCTATACAGTACTATAGTCTTATCTCACAGCTTTTTAAAGTGTCATATCAGCTCTATTAAAGTTTTGATGTAATAGATAAAATAGTGTCTTTTCCAAGACATAATAATATTATCTTATAATTTTATAGACAAATCATGACATTAAAATATTATATTAAGATTGATCAAAATATGTCGAAATGAAACTTTATATTCTTAATGGTATTTCAACCGAGAGGTCCTCCATAAAATCCGCTCTCTCTTTTTCATGTTATTTTCTTATCATATCATCTATATTTTGCTAATGCAGCATCTCATTTAATGCTTATGAAACCTTTATTTTAAGTCTGACCTCAAGAAATTTAAGTTTTTATTAGAATCTATAATAGTGTGCACCGCTCTTTTCGAGGGAAAAGAATCAGTGCAAACAGTACACACAACACTCCAGTGCGGACCCGATGGCTGTCACGTGGAGATCCGACAAGAGCAGGAGGTGGGTTCGGATGGCATTGCTCCCAGGCATGCCCAATCTCCACACGGTAGCCATCGAAGTCGAGGCCGCGCAAGGGCCCTCTCCGGACCATCCCACTTGTTGAGAATTACATCGGTCTAGTCTTTCTTGTAAAGTGTTTAGGCCATTCTCAGTACAAGTTTGATGTGAGTTTTATTTTTAATAAATAACATGCTATGTATATAAAATTAATGATATGACATTAAATTTATGTGAAAAGAGGAGTTCGATTTCAATATGGATGTTACCAAAATTATAAAAGTATAATAAAATTTTATTAAAAAGGTTTGAGTTTTATCTTTATATATTCATTGGTCACTTAAATAATAATTATTTAAATAATAGGCTAACATACCAAATTGTAAAATAAAATTTTACATTAAAAACTTAGTTTCATTCATCAACTCAAAAATTATGAGATGACTTGATACTCTTGAAAATCATGTTATGAAACTTTCTTTTATATAAAGGAGTACTCTGTTTTTTTTTCTAAGATAATGAAAAGAAGCATAGTATTCCGGTGTTTGCATGCATAACCAGTCGGCCATATAGGTCTTAGGAAAACTGTAAAAGAATCCCCATCTGATGCTTGTTATCAACTAGTTCTATTGAGTTGGTGAAAGGATCTTGATGTCGTCTAGAGGGGGGGGGTAAATAGGCGAAATCTAGAGTTTTAAAACTTAAAACAGTGATTAGTACAAAACTGGTCAGACCGGTTAGAAAAAATGGTCAGACCTGTTTGGACAGAGAATGCAAAAATACAGATTGTTGACTCTAACTCAAACCGATATTCGAAGTGGTGCTCCAGTATATGTTCCTCGTAGATGCACTTAGCCTCTGCACAACACCTAAGTAGATCGAAGCGAAAGCACAATATGAGTTAGAAAATAAACAAGAAAAGCGAACCGAACAAGGAGACACAAGTGTTTGTTTGCCGAAGTTCAGATTCACCCCGTGAATCCTACGTCTCCGTTGAGGAAGCTTGAGCCGCTTAAAAGCCAACTCCAAGCCAGGTCTCTTTCAACCACTTTCCCCAGTCCACTAGCTTGATCTTTTTCCTTACGGAGGCAAGATCGCAGCCCTCACAAACTGACCTGTGGCTCACCACAACTTGGGAGCTCGTGGGTAACGCCTAGCCGTCTAGGAGGCTTCACCTCCAAGTGTAACAAATGCCTCACGAAATGCTCGACGCAGCCACAAAGTGCTCAAGGCTTGGATTTTCTCACTAATGCTCACTTAGCTCAAATCTCTCAACCCAACTCAAAGATTTTCACAAAATCACTCAAGTCTCACAAAGAGGTGTTGGGGAGAGCTCAATATGGCCGTTGGTATGTTCTGAGATGGTCTGGAACCAGCAACACACGAAGGAGAGGTGAGAGGGGTATTTAAACCCTTTCCCAAAAACTAGCCGTTGGTACTGTCAGACAAAACCGGTCTAACCGATTTCAGAAACCGGTCTGACCTGTTTCAGACCAGCACACAACATAGCTACACAAAGCACTCTACTCCAACCTATTTGATTTCAGCTCATTAAAACTAAACAAAAGGGTTTTAAATAAAGTCTACAACACTCCCACACTCAAAACAGGGCCAAAACCCTAGATGCCCAAAACCGGTTTGACCTGTTTGCCAAATCGGCCAGACCTATTTTGCACAGACCAGAACTCTGAAATGGGAAGGTTCAAGGTTTTTCTCTCATGGCTTCTACCATAGGAATTGAGCACTTTGGACTTTGTCAAGACACCTATGTTGCATTTCCCATGATAGAGCAGCAAATCTATACTCAAGATAAAAAAAACAAAAGTACATTTCAAGTTTCTTGAGCTTGTAGTCTTCATACTTGCCTTTTTTTTTTCTCTTCTATCACTTTATCGGGGTTGTCAACATGTTTATCACTTGAGCATATCAACCTTGAGCTGATGACTATGGTTAATGAATTCATTTGGTCAATATTGCACTTCTTATCCATAGATCACCTTGTCTTCTTATTTCAACAAATGATTGACACTTAGAAATATATGGCTCTTGATGGCTAGTTCGATCCATCAGAATCAACTCTACTTGCTCTTCTCCATCACATAGGTCCTTCAGTGCCAAGCCTCTTGCTTGCCCTTCTCAAATGTATGGTCTATTGCAGCCAAGTTATGTTACTCCTTCATCAACTTGCCATTTTTATCCACACATATCATTGCGCCCTACAATATGTCCACTTTTGACTAACTTCTTTTGTCTTGTTGAATTTTGATTAATATTTCCTTGGTAAGTGATGTCCATCTTCATTTCACAATAATCATGAGAGAGACATCTCAAAATATGATTATACAACCATGTCTCTTTCTCATTCATGCTTGCATGTTTGTTGTACATCACAAATCTTTGTCTTATGGAACATGTCATCTTATACAAATAATATCCATAAGATTTTCTTTGAATGATTGTCCATAATAGTATTACAATGTAATTCCTGCTCATCATCTTAACAAATAGGTTAGACCTTTAATCGTTTTGTCAATCAACTCACCAAATCGGCAGTGCCGGTCAACAGATGGAGCAAAACTCTGGGGACACACAGACAAAGTGCCGATCGTGGCATCGGCAGTGCCGATCTAGGTACTGACTCCCTCACCGGCAGTGCCGGATCAGAGATCGGTAATGTCGATCGACCCTTTCCCGAACCAAAACTGAACTCGAAACTCAGCACAGAAATTCGCAAAACCTATCCAAATGATCTACAAGAATCACGAAACCTGGACAGAAGGTGTATCATGGTAGGACATTCCTTCTCCAAGTGGAATCATACGAAAAGCTCAAGAATCCATCACGAATTTTAGGTTTTACCGAAATACCTAGGGTTTGAATGTTCTTGAGGAAATCCACGAAATCAAAGGTGCTCTTGCCTAGGATTCAACCAAGGATCCATCAAGTAATGTTTAGGCATGTCCTAGCACCAAGATCCATTAAGAAATTCGTCCCAAAACTCCCTCAAAAATGAGATCAAAAATACCCACGAAAATAGCTCCAAAAATAAAGAAAAAGAGAAATTCGGGATTTAGGGAGAAGAGAAGATCTTGAGCATAAAATTGAATCTCATATCATTGATCCTTGCATACAAGATTTATGGATACATGGCTAGGAAGCCACCCTCTTCCTCCCACTATTTGGAAGAGAAAAAGATGTCTCACACACACCCTTTTCTCTTCACTAAGACATGAAGACCTCTCCTAGCACTTTGAAATGAAAACCTAGCAAGGCTAAGAGAAAGAGAGGCTCCTCTTCCACCAGCCCTACCTCTCCTTATATAGGCCTAGGGTCTAAGACAACTCTACCCTTGACCTACAATATATTGTCACCTACCGCCAGAGGCAAAACCGTCCAACTCTTTTTCCTTCACATGAACGTCATCGGGCCCTTCCCAACTTTGCTTCGCCTCCATGCAAGCTTTGCGATGGTGCCACCGATTTTGAGGCTCAAACCGGGAAATTGCCTTGCACACTTCTCAAAGCGCGACTTCTCAATCTTGACACGTGTCACCTGGTCCTGTGATCCTCCTCATCGGCAAGTCTCTCCCGCTTCCGGTCCATTGAAGGCCTCTACTTGCACCGACACCCGATCACCTTTGACTTGGTCAACCCCGCCGTCTTGATCAACACCCATGGTTTTGAACCTCAACCGCGAAACCGTCCATGCTCCTTGCCTCTCCACGTGTACGGTGTGGATCACCCTTGACTTCATCCGGCCTCCTGATCGTCCGGATCTAAGTCTCCTACTTGTGCTCGATCCTCTCGCCATTGATAGCTGTTGACGCACAAATCACATGTGTGGCCTGGGAGATCTGCTTAGCTCCAGTGCATGCTCAACACAAGGAAACCGAAAAGTGCCAGTTGATTTTCCCTTCGTGCGTGTCTACACCTACAAGGAGAAGAACATGTCAAGATGAACATCTACACCGACATGGAGAAGAACAACAATGGTGCATGTCTACAACAACAATGAACATCTACACCGACATAAACATCTACGTCCTTGGTGTGTCTAATTTGACAAGATCATCAACCACAACACCAAGATGGGCGCAAAATTTAACTCAAGATTGATATCAAGTGCGCTACGTGATTGGGTAGTTCTCCCTCAACACCTAGCACATTCCAAGGGGGAGACTACTTCTAAGGTAAGGAACAAGGTAATCCTTTCATTCCTTTCTTTTCCTTTGGTTTCTTGTTGCTCGTCCGTTTTGGATCATCATAAGTAGTGGTTGTCATCCATCACCAAAAAGGGGGAGATTGTAAGGATCATGACATTGGGGTCACCCCAAGGTATGAATGTTTTGGTGATGAATGACAAACATGAAATGTGACTAATATCTACGCGAGTGTTGTTCGTGTAGGAAACCTTTTCTACTCTATGATGATATTTGATGGTGGCCTTGGTGATGGATGACAATGACCACAAGCATGGAGGCTTAATGAGCTTGATGGAATCCAAGGGTTGATGGAGATAGATCGAAGCTAAGGACAAGCTATGGAGCAATTGTTGGGAACACTTGTCTAGTTGTTAGGGCTTTGAGACCATAGGAAAAATCGGACTATCAAGGGGGTCTAGGTCATTTCTCGTAGGTCATGTCTAGTCGGTGATGTGCATGGATGCTTAGTGAAATCACAAGCATTAGGTGACAGTGGAGAAGCCAAGGAGCTATTTGGAGTAGCCGGGAAACGAAGTCAAGTGAGGACGAGAAGTTTTGGCTTCTGCACATAGTGACCGGATAAAGGGGTTAGTGGAGACTGGACTATACGGTCACTAGAAGAACATGAATTCCAGAGAGAAGAGTCAGCAAGGAAACTGCCATAGTTGAAGTCTGTAGAGACCGGATGGTCCGATCTACAGACCGGATGGTCCGATCTGTACAAGTCAACTTTGGGTGGCGAGGAAGCGGCTCTGGAAATGTTTCTGTAATGGAGAGAGAAATGGACCGGAGGGTCCGGTCAACTGACCATACGGTCTGGTCAGTACGAATATCAGCAGTGGGTAGAGCCGTTGGAGCAGGATCTGTAGTGACTAGACGGTGTGGTCAGGCAGTGATCGGACAGTCCGGTCAGTTGGCCTAGAAAGCTGATTTCGTGGAGCAACGACTAGTTTAAGATTGGAAGACTATATAACTTCGTTGTTGGGGTCTTGGAGACCTCTCTTGGCTAGTGGAATTGCTTGGAGCATTTGGTAAGAGCCAAGAGGAAAAGAGGAGAGCACTAGGAGGAGATATTTTGAGAGTGCTAGTGAGAGTAACTTGAGCACTGATGCACATCTAAGGCTAGGGTGTCCTTGAGGGTGTGATCTAGGTTGTTAGTCTTGGTCTATGGTGAGACCTAGACCGGTTAGGTGTCGGTGATCGAGCCTATCGTGATCGGTTGTGAAGGTCGTCACACGTTTGTACACGGTTTGAGCCCGTCGGTGAAAGAGGCATCGCTAGTGAGCGCCCGTGTCGGCTCAGGGTGTTTGACAAGTTCTCAAGGGAGGAGAGCTTGTGCCTTGGTGGCAGCGGTGACGCGCACCATGTCTTCACTCCGGGAGTGATTGCGGGCTCATGGGTGAGAACTCCACATTAGTGGCGGGAGGGACCGGAACTCCGGCGGGAGTGGTCCAACGAGGAGTAGTGGAAGGCGCCATCCTTCCGAGACCTCGAGAAAAAATCATGAGTCATCTCTTACTCTACTCCTTACTATGATGCATTACTTTCCGCATTTACATACCGTGCTATTTATGCTTGTGTGGTTACCTTGATCTAGTTGATTACTTATAGAATTGCATGAATAGGCTTATCTACTTGCTAGTTGTGTTTAGCTTTCACTTGATCACTAGCATGTGTAGGAGTTGCATTGGCTTGATTAAACACTCTTGTATGAGTTGTGCTACTCATGCTTGGTTGCTCTAGTTCTCTATCTTGTAGCTTTGCATGAGTGGGCTTCTTTGCTATCTTGTTGTGTGCTTCCGCGTGTTCTTTGATTACTAGCTTGCATCGGAGTTGTGTGCCTCGTGTGTGATCCACTAGTATGTTTAAGTTGTCTTTCCTTTCATAGGATTATCTTGTTAGTGTGATCCCTACTAGAATTGTATAGGAGTTGTTTGAGTGGTCAGTTTTAGTATTTGGCAAAATAGGTACATAGTTTGAGTTCCCGATTCACACCCCCCCCCCCCCCACCTCTCGATCACTCAATCCTTTCAAGTGGTATCAGAGCCAAGTGCTCATCATAAGGCTTAACCACTTTGAGTAGTGACCGTATTGAGTTGGGATGTTATCCCATTCGGGGCCGGGTCATGGCTCATGGAAGGATCGCTTGAAAAGCTACCTAAATGCCATGATTCCAGATGAGTTGATGGACACACTTGTGGACTTTGCCAATACCTTTACTGATGATCATGTATATGATAATGATGAATGTGTGGTTGTTCCTAGTTCTAGTGCGTACCGATGATCATGTATATGATAATGATGATTGTGTGGTTACCAATGCCTAGATTCTACTAATGATGATTTGATAGGTTGCTCTACTAGTGTGCCTAATGTGATGAGTGATAATGATGTTTCTCTTGATCTTGCTTACTCCACTAGCATGACTAGGATTGATGATTGTGAGCCTTTTATTGATCATGCTAGTGATTCACTTGTTGAGGAGTTCTTTGATTTTCGTGCTAATGAGAATAAGGACTTACTTGACTCTCTAATTAGCTTGCGATGTATTGTGGACAGGATTAGAGCAACTACTTTCGAGCTCCCCAAGATTGTGATAGTCGATAAGATCCTCACCTTGCTCCCTACAGCAAGCTCCTCTACATCACCCTTGATCTCATCAAGGAGAAGGGTCTCTCCGTCGAGGATGTGATTGGGTTGCTCTTTGAGGATGAGGATATCACCGCAAACTGGACCAGAGAGGACTCTTGATGTGTACAATAGTTTCCAATCTTCCAAAAGGTTCTGGTAAATCTTGATTTGAGTAGAGACGAAACACAAATCGATCCGACTTCTAAACAACACGTTCAGAACCCCACAATCGCAGCACAACGTCTCCTTGGTTATCAACCATCCAAAGACGATTCACCTCGCCGACATGGCTAATCCCTGCCTGTGAATCAAGAACACAAGCAAGAACAAAGAAGAATTCAACACAAATGCAAAAGAATGACTAAGCTTACGAAGTTGGGGTCTCACAAATCGATGAACGGTGACATTGTTTATGAACAGAATTAATCTAAGCAAAATCCTCAAACCCTAATGGTGCGGTGGCAGCTGTATATGAAGACCCTAGGATCATGCAAGACCCTCTGGACGCGCCCCTAATTGGGCTTAACTGGATACAAAGCCCAAAGGCCAAAAACACACGATGCAGCACCGACACAGATTCTAGACCTCTCTTGTTTTGACGATTCCTGATGACTCTAAATGAATTTTGATATTAGGCCAGCGTAATTGAAAATTTCTTCTCCTTATCTTTTCGTGCATATATAGAACATCTAAATTCCAGTCCGTATGCGTTATGGGCGTCCGTTTTAGTGAAGACTGGTACTGGGCCCCGAAACAGACTCGAAGTCAGTTTTGATTGGGCCTCCGCCTTGGCTTCCAAGTCCTTGCTGGTCCTCCATGTCCCTAAGTCTTTCTCCCATCATCTCCCACTCCTCTCCATGGTTCCTAATCATAATATAATGATTAGGTAGCAAACCATTTTTAAAAGTAACAAATAACAAAGAACGTAGGAACGAGCTCACCTCTAAATTTAGTCATCGTGCACGAGATCTAGTCATTGGACCTTGCAAGTCCAGAATTAGAGCAGTGTTGTGTGTATCCATAGTAGTAATGTGCTCATCATCCTCCCCCTCTTGAAGTGGAGTCATCCTCGACTCAAGCTCATCCTCTTCTCCCAAGTTTGGTTTCAAATCTGAAATGTTAAAAGTAGGACTAACCCCAAACTCGGGAGTCAACTCAAGTTTGTATGCATTATCATTAATATTCTCAATTACTTTGAATGGACCATCATCTCTAGCCATTACTTTAGACTCTTTCAATTCTAGAAATCTATCCTTCCTTAAGTGTAACCACACTAAATCTCCTATATCAAGCTTTACTTCCTTTGTACCTTTACTACCAGCAATTTTATACTTTTCATTCATCTTTTCAATGCTAAGTCTAGTGGTCTCATGCATTTGCAAAATAAATTCAGCACACTCCTTAGCATCAACATGAACTCTCTCATTAATAGGTAGAGGAAGTATATCAAGTGGAGTACGGGGATCAAAATCATACACTACCTTGAAGGGACTTACCTTGGTAGTAGAATGTGTTGCCCGCTTATAAGCAAACTCAACATGAGTCAAACATTCTTCCCATTGTTTCAATTTTTTCTTCAAAATAGCTCTCAACATAGTACCCAAAGTGCCGTTCACAACCTCAGTTTGTCCATTAGTGTCTGGATGACAACTTGTAGAAAACAACAACTTGGTACCCAACTTATTCCAAAGTGTGCGCCAAAAGTGACTCAAAAATTTTGCATCATGATCTGAAGCAATAGTAGAAGGCAAACTATGCAAACGTACAATTTCTTTAAAAAATAGGTCAGCAATATGACTAGCATCATCGGTCTTATGACATGGTATAAAGTGTGCTATTTTTGAAAAATGATCCACAACAAAAAAAATGCTATCACTCCCCCTCTTAGTCCTAGGCAGTTCTAAAACAAAGTCCATAGAAATATCCGCCCATGGAATAGAAGGAACAGGAAGTGGCATGTATAAACCATGTGGATTCAAGCAAGACTTAGCTTTTTGACATGTAGTATAGTGAGCAACAAAATACTCAATATCTTTCCTCATCGTTGGCCAAAAGAAGTATATGGCCAAAATATCCTCCATCTTCTTAGCACCAAAATGACCCATCAATCCACCTTCATGCGCCTCCTACAACAATAAAAGATGAACGGAACTAACTGGAATGCATAGGTGGTTAGCTCTAAACAAGAATCCATCATTCAACATAAATTTGTTTCAAGCACGACCCTCGTTACATTGCAACATTACATCCTTAAAATCAGCATCATTAGCATATTGTTCTTTAATTGCCTCAAGTCCAAAAATTCTACAATCAAGTTGAGACAATAAAGTATAGCACCTAGATAAAGCATCAGCAATCATATTATCCTTTTCCTTTCTTATGTTTAATAATATAAGGAAAAGACTCAATAAACAACCTATTTAGCATGTCTATGGTTCAAATTGCATTATGAGCAAATATACTTAAGCGATTCATGATCAGAATGAATAACAAGTTCTTTGGGCAACAAATAATAACGCCATGTCTCTAACGAACGTACAAGAGCATATAATTCCTTATCATACATGGAGTAATTCAAAACAGGCCCAGTAATTTTTTCGCTAAAGTATGCAACAGGTTTACCATCTTGCATCAAAACACCACCAATGCCTATACCACTAGCATCACATTCAAGCTCAAAAGTCTTATCAAAATTGGGTAGTTGCAGCAATGGTGCATGTGTAAGTTTATCCTTCAAAGCATTAAAGGACTCATGATATACCTCATCCCAATGGAACTTGACGTCCTTCTTTGTCAACTAATGCAATGGTGCAGCGATGCTGCTGAAATCTTTAACAAAGCGATGGTAAAAACCTGCAATACCAAAAAAACTCCTCACCTGTGTGATAGTTTTATGTACAGGCCAGCTCTTTATGGCTTCAATCTTTGCCTCATCCACCTCAATTTCCTGTGGAGTTACAACATAGCCAAGAAAAGAGACTCGATCCGTGCAAAAGGTGCACTTCTCAAGGTTACCAAATAAACGTGTAACTCGCAAAGCATAAAAAACAGCACGCAAATGAATCATATGATCATCTATGGATTTGCTATAAATCAAGATATCATCAAAGTAAACTACCACAAATTTGCCAATGAAGGCTCTTAAAACCTCATTCATCAAACGCATGAAAGTACTAAGTACATTAGTTAAACCAAAAGGCATTACTAACCACTCATACAACCCAAATTTAGTTTTGAAAGTTGTTTTCCATACATCTCCAACTTTCATTCTAATTTGATGGTAGTCACTACGCAAATCAATTTTAGTAAAAATTATAGCACCACATAACTCATCAAGCATGTCATCTAGCCTAAAAATAGGATGACGATACCTAATAGTAATGTTATTAATGACTCTACAATCTACACACATACGCCAAGTACCATCTTTCTTAGAAACCAAAAGGATAGGAACAACACAAGGACTAAGTGATTGATGAACATACCCACGATCCAAAAGGTCTTGCACTTGTTGTTGTATCTCCTTAGTCTCCTCAGGGTTGGTCCTATAAGCAGCAGGGTTTGGCAAAGTAGCACCAGGAATTAAATCAATTTGATGCCCAATCCCTCTCAAAGGTGGCAATCCCGGGGGTATCTCAGCCGGGAAAACATCCTTATACTCCTGCAAAATGTTAGTGACAGTAGCAGGCAAAGCACTAGAAGCAATATCATCAAGCGAAAACAAAGCTTGTTTGTATATTAAAGCATAGCAAATATTATCATCAGCAGAAATTTCAGCACGCTCAGATTTTATTACAAGACATCAACGACCTTGTAATTTAATTCCAGCACCCCTAGAACTTGAAGAATCAATAATATTACTAGGTGTAGAATCAGAATTAACATGTTGCTGAATTTCAGGACCTTTATTTTTCAAACTAGCAGCTCTTTTTAATCAGCTTGTACAATTTCAGCATGGGTCATTGGTAATAAAGTAAGTTTAGTTCCTTTATGCACAAAAGTATACTTATTACTTTTACCATGATGTACAGCATTATTATCAAATTTCCAAGGTCTACCCAAAAAAAAGTGAACATGCTTGCATGGGTACAACATCACAATCAACAGAATCCACATAAAAACCAATGGAAAAAGGAACTCTGCAAGTTTGTGTGACCTTAGCTTTTCCAGAGTCATTTAACCACTGAATGTAGTATGGATGTGGATGTTGGTGTGTCATCAAATCAAGCTTCTTGACCACATCAGAACTCACCAAATTATTGTAGCTTCCTCCATCAATGATGACACGTGCTCGGTGATTCTTGATGATGAAGAAAATCTGGAACAAGTTATGTTGCTGCATCGTCTCAAGCTGCTGGATTTGTGTGCTACGCACACGCTACACAATAATATTCATGTAGTCCGTGTTGTCTCCGCCTCCAAGGACGAGGTCACCGCTGGTGGCAGCGACATCCTCCTCCTCATCCTCCACATCGGAGATGCTCATATAACCACCATCATCTATCACCACTTATGCCCACCTACTTGGGCAATCTTTTTGCACATGACCAAGTCTATGGCAGCGGTGGCACTGAATCCCTATAGTGCATCCCATCGAAGCGACAGAGGAGACACTACTAGCTGGTACCTGCATAGAATTTTTACCTGAGCACGTAGAAGGTGCAGAGGTTGATCTTGGTGCTGCAAAAACAATGCTGGTTCCCTTGGCAGCTGCTGGTGGGGGCGGCCGGAAAGATGGCTTGGGCAGCACCGAAGTCCCCGTCGGCCGCAGTGGGTAGAAGGTACGACTGGATTTGTTGTACTCCTCAAAAGCCTAAAAAAGTCCCTGTGATTTTCTCTGCAAGCATAGCATACTAGAAACACTGGTTGAGGGTATAAAATTCTTTATACCCAAGGATATCCTGAATTTCTTATCTCAAACCAGAACAAAAGCGACAAATCTGATCCTCTACTTTTTCAACTACAGCACAACGAATCAAACCCTTCTGAAGCTCACTAAAGTACTTGTGAACAGTTTTATCTCCTTGATCTAAGCGCTGTAGTTTATTATGAGTCTTTCTATAAAAAGAAGGAGGAACAAAAAGATCACGCATTGCTACCGTAAGTTCTTCCCAAGTAGTAGGCAAATCATTTTTAACAGCTAGACCACTCTACCAAACAATAGCAAAATCCTTAAACTCACTAGTGGCTTGTCTAACTCTATGTTGTTCAGGAACAAGGTGGGCATTACATCATATTGACCCAAAAATAAAGTAATTGAAAATTTAATTTTAGCATACGGATCATCTGTAGCATGGCCATGATTGTTACCTTATGGACGACGGTTGTGGTTGTGGAAATCACCCATACCTTGAGTGTTATGTTGCAAACCATGTCGTAATCTCGCGGTCCGTGTAGCAGCCCTATCCATGGTGTCATCAGCCTTATACACCGTGTCTTCATCATGGTCGTCTTCAATGTCGTTGGTGTTGGTGTTGGCGTTGATGGTCTTGTGAGCGGTCTCCAACTCGATAACCAGATCGGTTAACTTAGAGACTCTCTAATTCAACCGCTCAATACTTTCTCCCAGGTGAAGCTTGGTGACCGCGTCAGTGACGGCCCTGGTGATCGTCTCTTCTAAATCACTCTGAACCGCCTGCAAAGCCTTCTGTATCTGATCTTGGCTCACGCACTCATCAAATTTTGAGGGCGAAGCACCCTCTCCATCGCTTCCTGACATCACAAACAACAAAATAGGAAACAAACAGTAAAGGTTATCCCTACAAAACTACTAAGCAGTGGTGCCTCTCAACACAGCAAAAGGAAGTTCCTTACAAAGCTCTTACCAAGTTCTGAAAAGCAAAGCAAAGGATATCAGGGAGGTGTGATCCATGATTGCAAGGGTCATAAAATAATCTGTGTGCTGTCCAGAAGACATATGTAGAGCTAGGAAGGCCAAAAATATAAGTGAGTGGCACACAAATCAAAAACAGAGAGTAAAGCTGAATAAGTGTCTCAAGTAACTTGTCCTTAGTTGCTGGTCTAACTATGTCCCAGAATAGCAGTGATAGCAATGGCAGAAACAAGTGCGAAAGAAGAATAGAGCACAGCAGAGGGCTAGGTGTAAAACAGCCAAACCTCCAAATTTCACGGGCCTAAATGGAGCACTAGTAGAAATCCCAAATTTTCTTTTTTTTTATTTTATGTTTTTGATATTTTTCTCCAACTCAGTGGCAATGGGAGAGAACCCACAGAAAATTTCAGCTCAAACAGAGGTAGGATGTAGCCTACAGAAATTCTGCAAGTTTCAGCAAACGTCGGGTTTCAACTTAAATGATTTTTTTCTTTATCTTTCCGATTTTTTTCATTTTTTTTAGAATCCCAAATGGCCTATGGCGGTTTGGGGGAGGCTCCAAATCAAGTCATGAAGGTAATGTAAAAATTTCAGCCAACGGACAACCGAGCGAAAAGTTATAGCCGTTTTACGAAGGTGTGTCGAAACCGGCTTTGAAGAAACCCGAGGCCGGGTTTGAGGGAAACCCGAGTTGGGTTTGGGGTCGGGTTTGAAATCGGGTAGGGATTTTTTGGCGGGGTGGATGCAGCGGAAAGTGGAATTTGTAGGGATTGGTCCGAGGTGTTGAGGGTGGGTTTATGGTGGGATTAGGGTGGGCGTGTTGATCAATCAACCCTCACACACAAAGCCGAATAAAACAGAGGATGGCGGCTAGGGTTGCAAGGGAAACACTACTAACGACAAAAACACAAACTAAACCAGTGACTAAACAAGAACTAGGGCACAAACTCAATACTACGGACTCTGAAACTGAAATATGCAAAGGCTAAACATGTGGTTATGGGCGCGGGGGGAAATTTTTTTGACTTCTTGATGGACGATAGGAAGAACATGAAAATGAAACTAAAGGGTAGTGCGAACCTGACAGTGCACCTGAAGCTTTGATACCACTTGATGTGGAAAAGTGTTTCCAATCTTCCGAAAGGTTCTGGTAAATCTTGATTTGGGTGGAGACAAAACACAAATCGATCCGGCTTCTAAACAACACGTTCAGAACCCCGCAATCGTAGCACAACATCTACTCTAGTTATCAACCGTCCAAGAACAATTGACCTCGCCGAGGAGGCTAATCCCTACCTGCGAATCAAGAACACAAGCAAGATCAAAGAAGAATGCAACACAATTACAAATGAATGATTAAGCTCACGAAGTTAGGGTCTCACAAACCGATGAACGGCGACATTATTTATGAATAGAATTAATCTAAGCAAAACCCTCAAACCCTAATGGTGTGGCGACGGCTGTATATAAAGACCCTAGAGTCATGCAAGACCCTCTGTATGTGCCCCTAATTGGGCTCAACTGGATACAAAGCCCAAAGGCCAAAAACAGGCGACGTAGCACCGACACAGATTCTGGACCCTCTTTTGTTTCGATGATTCCCGATGACTCCTGATGAATTTTGACATGAGGCTGGTGGCATTAGAAAGGTCTTCTCCCTATCTTTCCGTTCATATGTAGAACATCTAAATCCAAGTCTGTATGTATCCTGGGCATCCGTTTTAGTGCAGACTGATCTTGTCCCTGAAACAGACTTGAAGTCGGTTTTGATTGGGCCTCCACCTTGGCTTCCAAGTCCTTTCTGGTCCTCCATGTCCCCAAGTCCTTCTCCCATCATCTTCTGGTCCTCTCCATGATTCCTAATCATAATATAATCATTAGGTAGCAAATCATTCTCAAAAGATACATATAACGAAGAACGTAGGACGAGCTCACCTATAAATTTAGTCGTCGTGCACGAGCTCTAGTCATTAGACCTTGTAAGTCCAGAATCGGAGGAGTGTTGTGTGTATCTATAGGAGTGATGTCCTCATCAAGACTTCTAAGGCAGACAATGGAGCATCTTCAAGCAAAGGGAAAGGAGCAGCTTCGAGCTCAAACTTCTTCGATCCCTCCACAAGATTGCCTTGCAACAGCTTCTACCACCCCTTCGGATCAAGACCTACACCAAGCTCATCATCAGGCGCTTTATCAAGCTCTAATTCAAGTGTCATTCCAAGTTCTATGCTAAGCACTTCGAGTGGACCACGCATTGGTGCAGGGGGAGTGCCAACAACATGGCTAGCACGATCATTTGAAATGAACAATCTTGCAGCTTTATCTCAGGCGCCCCCACCTCCTCTGCCATAAGATCGACTCTGGCACATTTGTCGAGCTCAGCAATAGGAGATCTTCTTTAAATTTGATGAAGTTGTGAGAAATCCGAATGATGACCTATGTGAGACTTTCTTAAGGATTTATGATCTTGTGTGCAGGATAAACTCCTTCAGAGATCTTCGAAGGATTGCACCACTTGAAGTGATTGACAAGCTTCTTCAACAAATCACAGCTCCTAAGAGGGGTTTCTTACTTGAGGAGGTGATCAACAGAAGACATGAGCTCTCAATTGAGAGAGCAATCGAGAGGATACTTGTGCTCCACTCACAAGTGGGACACGTGCTTGAGCATGTCACTGGCCTCTATGATCCTCCTCACTACTACATCACCCTCGACAATGTGCACATGGAGGATGGTCATGAACAATGAAGGTATCGTGCTCCTCACTATCCCATTAGGAGGAGACTTCAGGATGGGATACTAAGAATCCCTATCTATGAGGATGGGCTTATTGTTCAACGAGATGAGGTTAGTGCTAGTCAATCGAGTAATGCTTTGGATACTAACCCTTCTTCCTCTAGTGCTTGTCTTATGGATACTACCAGGGTCAACTACAAGAGTGGAGGTACCCACTGGATACTTGATAGTGGGTGCATCCAACACATGACCGGGAAGCCAACCATGTTCACCAACATTGATGAAGATGAAGACAGTGAGAAGGTGACTTTTGGGGACAACTTAAAAGGGAGAGTTAGAGGCTCAGGCAAAGTGGCCATTACAGAGAACCTCCATCTCTCCAAGGTCTTTCTTGTGCAAACCCTTAATTTCAACCTCCTGTCTATTGGTCAGCTTTGTGGTATGGAATTCAAGTGCACATTTGATGAGGATGGTGCAATGATTGAAAATGCAAAGAAAGGTTGGTATTTCATCGAGTGAGGCATGGGAACTTGTATGTCATAGACTTCAAATCAAGCAACATGCCACCAAGTACTTGCTTATTCACCAAGGCAACTAAAGGATGGTTGTGGCATAGAAGATTGGCACATGTTGGAATGAATCAGCTCAGAAAAGTGATCAAGAGGAATATAGTTGAAGGAATCAAAGATGTAACCTTTGAGAAGGATAAACTATGCAGTGCTTGTCAGGATGGAAAGCAAGTTGCATCTTCACATCCCACCAAGTCTTTCATGTCTACATCTCGTCCTCTAGAGTTCTTGCACATGGACTTGTTTGGGCCAACACACTACAAGAGTCTAGGAGGCAATCTATATTGCTTGGTGATTGTGGATGACTTCACAAGATACACTTGGACCTTATTTCTTGTGGACAAATCTCAAGAAAGTGATATCTTCAGAAAGTTTGCAAGGAGAGCAAAGAATGAATTCAAGGCCAATATTGTGAAGATAAGGAGTGACAATGGGATGAGGTTCAAGAACACAATAGTGGAGGAATATTGTGACAAGAAGGGGATCAAGCATGAATTCTCCGCTACATATACTCCCGAGCAGAATGGAGTAGCAGAGAGGAAGAACAAGACACTCATGACCCTTGCTCATGCTATGCTAGATGAGTATTGAACTCATGAGAAATTTTGGGCTGAGGCAATCAACACGGCTTGCTACACTTCCAACCGTGTATATCTCCACCGGCTATTGAAGAAGACACCCTATGAGATATTGGTTGGACGGAGACCGAATGTTTCCTATTTTTGGATTTTTGGCTGCACTTGCTACATTCTCAAGAAGAGGAGGAAGCCCAAGAAGTTTGAGAGCAGAACTGATGAAGGCATTCTTGTTGGGTACTCAGGAACTTCTAAGGCATATAGGGTCTACAACTCAGCCACAGGTTGTGTGGAAGAATCCTATGATGTGCAATTTGATGATTCAAATGGTTCTTAGAAAGGAGATGAATTCCATGAAGTGAACATTGGAGATGAACCTATGAGGGAAGCCTTGAGTAACATGCCCGTGGGCGAGGTTTTACCCCACGAGGCCAATGATGATGATATTGGTGAGCCCTCTACTCCACCACCTCAACTAACTTCATCCTCTGAGGTGCAAGAACCAACCTAAGATGCCATTGACATACACACTAACTCCTCCCAAGATTCATTGAGAGTGCATCCACCTACCCAAGAGGAAACACAAGTGAGAAGTAAGCCACAAGCCTCCTCACATACTTCCCCTCAAGCAACTTCTCTAAGCTCTTCACATGACACCCCCTCATCCACTTCAAGCTCTAGTTCTAAAATAAGAAAGCATATGAGTAATTCCCCACCTCACAAATAATCCAAGACACTCATATCTCTACAGAGCAAGCAATCTATGATGCATAAGATATTTCACCTAGACCTCCTCTCACTCAATAAGAACCTCTTCCTAAACCCAAAGCTATCAATAAGGATCATTCACGTGACTTGATCATTCGGAGCCCATCTCAAGGAGTTAGGACAAGGAGGAATCAATACAAGCCCAATTATGTGAGTGAAGAAAATCTTGATGAGGCAAATGTTGCAATTGAGAACTTCTCCTTTGTCTCTATGATTGATCCCACAACCATTGATGAAGTTATGGATGATCACAAGTGGGTAATGGCTATGCAAGAGGAATTGAACACCTTCAAGAGGTGCAAAGTTTAGAAATTGGTTGAAAGGCCCAAGAATCATAATGTGGTTGGCACCAAATGGGTCTTCAAGAACAAGCAAGATGAGAAAGAGGCAATTGTCAAGAACAAGGCTCGTCTAGTGGCTAAGGGGTATTCTCAAGTGGCGGGCATTGACTTTGAAGAAACCTTTGCTCCCGTGGTCCGTCTTGAAGCTATTCAGATCTTATTTGCCTATGCATCACACAATGGCTTCAAGCTCTATCAAATGGATGTCAAAAGTGTTTTCTTGAATGGAGAGATCAATGAGAAGGTCTATGTGGAACAACCTCCGGGGTTTGAGGACCCTAAACATTCAAGATATGTGTACAAATTGAAGAAAGCTCTCTATGGCCTCAAGCAAGCACCAAGGGCATGGTATGAATATTTGAGGAACTTCTTACTCAAGAATGGATTTACCATTGGAAGCATTGACAACACCTTATTCACAAGGCATGTTGGGAAGGATCTCTTTATGTGCCAAATCTATGTGGATGATATCATCTATAGGTCAACCAATGAGAAGTTCAATGAAGAGTTTAGGGAGATGATGGCTAGGGAATTTCAAATGTCAATGAATGGAGAGTTGCATGTGTTTCTCGGTTTTCAAGTCAAACAATTGAGAGAAGGGAACTTCATCTATCAAGAGAAGTATACCAAGGATCTTCTCAAGAGATTCAACATGGAGAATTGCAAGCCTTTGTACACACCTATGGCGACAAGCAAACCCTTGGATGATGATGCAAAGGGTAAACCGGTGAACCCCAAGCTCTATAGATCAATGATTAGGTCCTTGCTCTATCTCACAGCCTTAAGACCGGATATCATGTTTAGTGTGTGCTTATGTGCACGTTATCAAGCAACTCCAAAAGAGTCACACTTGAAGGCCGTGAAGAGGATTCTTAGATACCTCAAGTACACACCTACCATGGGATTATGGTATCCTAGAGGAACAAGCTTTGAGTTACTTGGGCATTCGGATTCGAACTTCGCAGGATGCAAAGTAAATAGAAAGAGCATATCGAGGGGTTGCCAATTTCTTGGAAGATCTCTTGTATCTTGGAGCTCAAAGAAGCAAAACTCGGTGGCTCTATCTACAGCCAAAGCAGAGTATATGGCGGCGGGAGCTTATTGTGCACAACTTCTCTACATGAGGCAAACTCTCTCGAATTATGGCCTCAACTTCACTCAAATGCTATTATATTGTGATAGTGAAGCGGCTATCAAAATGGCTCTCAAAACTGGAGATCATGGTCATACAAAGCATATTCAAGTCAAGCATCACTTTATAAGAGACCATGTTGAGAAGAAGGATATTGAGTTGGTGAGTGTGCGAACTCATGAATAATTGGGGGATATCTTCACCAAGCCACTCGATGAGAAGACCTTTAACAAGCTAAGGGGAGAACTCAATGTTCTTGACCTTTCAAACTTCATGAGTAACCCAAAAACTTATCTCTTGTAGATATGTATAGCCTTGTTTGTTTTGTTTGTTGTTTGTGTCTTTGTTTTGTATTTGTTTCTCTTTGATTGTAGGTCAACTTCGGACCTCCTTGAGATAGCAATGGACATGGGTTAAGCTTGGGATGGTGATTCATGGTGTGCCCAAGGCTTTGAAGAATGCTCCATTGTGAGTAAGCTAGAGAAGGGAACAACTCATCATTGGCAGTTTGGTTTGTAGTCTCTCTCTCTCTCTTTCCTTTAGCATCGTATCATGCATTTGTATACTTGTTGCATTTGCATTTGCATTCTTTGCATTAATAACATTTTGCATTGTGATATCTTACATGGTTCCAAGCATGTTTCTAGGGGGAGTTGCTTATTTACAATGTAAGTATATGACCCTCTAGATGATCACATAGTGATCTTTGTGCTTCATGCCCATTGAGTCATGTTCAAATGAACTCTGAGGTTAAATCTACTAATGCGGCTCAAAGACAAGTGGCTCATACATTCCCAACATACTAATGACTAATCATTGCATCCTTGAGGAAATGTTTTATTAAGTCATGTGTGTAGGGGGAGCTATGGTCGAACACCATCGTGACCAAGGAGGAGCACCATGAAAGGGGGAGTTTTCTAACTCTTGCCATTTATTATTTGCTCATTGGTTCTCTTGTGTTTTGTTTTTGGTTTTTGGTGATAGGTGACAAAGAGGGAGAAGAACACGAAGCTCCAAAAGCGAAGTCAAAGATCAATAAAAATACAAAAAGGGGAGAAGGAAAGATGGAGAAGAACATGAACATCAATGAAGATGATCAAGACAATGTGCATGTTCACTTGGAGTACACATGAAGATCATGTCAAGATGAACATCTACACCGACATAGAGAAGAACAACAATGGTGCATGTCTACAACAACAATGAATATCTACACCAACATGAACATCTACGTCCTTGGTGCGTGTCTACCTCGACAAGATCATCAACCACGACACCAAGACGGGTGCAAAATTCAACTCAAGATAGATATCAAGTGAGCTACGTGATTGGGTAGTTCTCCCTCAACACCTAGCACATTCCAAGGGGGAGACTACTTCCAAGGTAAGAACCAAGGTAATCTTTTCATTCCTTTCTTTTCCTTTGGTTCCTCGTTGCTTGTCCGTTTTGGATCATCATAAGTAGTGGTTGTCATCTATCACCAAAAAGGGAGAGATTGTAAGGATCATGACCATTGAGATCACCCCAAGGTATAAATGTTTTGGTGATGAATGACAAACATGAAATATGACTAATGTCTACATGAGTGTTGTTCGTGTAGGAAACCTTTTCTACTCTATGATGATTGTTGACGGCGGCCTTGACGATGGATGATAATGATTGCAAGCATGGAGGCTTGATAAGCTTGATGGAGTCCAAGGGTTGATGGAGATGGATCAAAGCTAAGGACAAGCTATGAAGCAAGTGTTGGGAATACTTGTCTGGTTGTTAGGGCTTTGAGTCCATAGAAAAAACAGGACTATCAAGGGGGTCTAGGTCATTTCTCTTAGATCATGTCTAGTCGGTGATATGCATGGATGCTCAGTGAAATCACAGCCACTAGGTGATAGTGGAGAAGCCAAGGAGCTATTTGAAGAAGTCGGGAAACGAAGTTAAGCGAGGACGAGAAGTTTCGGCTTCTGGACATAGTGACCGGACAGAGGGTTAGTGGAGACCAGATTGTACGGTTACTAGGAGAACAGGAATTCTAGAGAGAAGACTCAGTGAGGAAACTAACAGAGTTGAAGTCTGTAGAGACCAGACGGTCCGGTCTGTACAAGTCGACTCTGGGCAGTGAGGAAGCGGCTCTGGAAATGTTTCTGTAATGGAGAGAAAAACGGACCAGACAGTCCAGTCAACTGACCATACGGTCTGATCAGTACGAAAATCAACAGTGGGCAGAGTCGTTGGAGCAGGATCTATAGTGACCGGACGGTCCGGTCAGGCAGTGACTGGATAGTCCGGTCAGTTGGCCCAGAAAGCTGATTTCGTGGAGCAACGGCTAGTTTGAGGTTGAAAGCCGATATAACTTTGTTGCTGGGGTCTTGGAGACCTCTTTGGCCAGTGAAATTACTTGGAGCATTTGGTGAGAGCCAAGAGGAAAAGAGGAGAGCATTAGAAGGAGATATTGCATATCTTAAGAGTGCTAGTGAGAGTAACTTAAGCATTGATGCACATCTAAGGCTAGGATGCACTTGAGGGTGTGATCTAGGTTGTTACTCTTAGTCTATGGTGAGACCTAAACCCGTTAGGTGTCGCTAATTTCAACTCTCTGCCTCTGACTAATAGGACCGGTCCAAATTCCGGTGCCAATAACCGTCAAGTTGACTCCAATGACCTACACATCATGAGACAATCAAACATATTTCTCATCTCCTGCAACTTTCCCAATACCTTCACCAACTCCGGATAGTCATAACCATAACCATGCACATACTCATGTAATTTCTAGATTCCCGCATTTCAACTCAAATACAAATTCTGTCAAGTCAATTACTCATCACATATTATAAACCATGGCACTTATCCACATAGTTTTTCAAAAAAAAAATTATGTTGAGCTTAACACATCTAGTACTTGTGCGATGTTAAAGCTATCTCGACTTCAAGGTCGACGAGTACGCCTTCACAAATTAAAGCAGATCGGTTCCAGTTCCCCGTGTAGCTCCCCCGGGTACTACCAGTCCGACGCCTTCAACGTCGGATGCTACGAGTGGGCGCTGCGATACCATTCCAACGGCCAGTGCGTCTCCCTCTTCGTCGAGCTCCTGAGCAAGGTAGACGGTGATGTCCGTGCAAGGATCACGTGCTCGCTGCTGGACCGGCGGCTGGGACGCTGAAGACAGCGTGCGCCGTCATCCCAACCAGGCCACGTGGAAGCTACGGCTTCGACGGTTTTACCGACGTGGAGGCTCTAGAGGCTGACTTCGTTTCTGCGGACTGCTTCGTCGTGCCGTGCACCATCGCCGTTCTCAAAACCCCGATACCAATTGTCCCGGTCATATATGTTTCAGAGATTAGGCCACTTACTACTACTAACAAGGAGTATTGCGGATTCAACTGCTCAGATCCCTTATGAGAGCTCACTCTGATTGAAGCATGAATGCAAAGAGCGTTGGCCTCCTCATCTGTCATCTCTACAGTCCCTATCATTTTGGTACAAAATTTAAATGACACAATCCGTAAACATATCAGAACACAAGAATTTTACACTACCCACATCGCATACACATGTAATTGCCGCTCTTCTCAAAATGGCATTTTTCATTTGGGTCACTACATTTACAAGGTTGTATCTCTAAAATTTTACTTGCACTGCACGCGGGGACGCAAGGCAACATACACAGTTTTACAACACGAAAAATTTGATTACAGTTACCAAAGAATAAGGAATTGGAACAAGATAACAATGACAAAACTATACACAACAGAACTGAAAAAGAACAAAGTATCTACCCTGCTATTTGTGTCCTGTCCAGTACCTCCTCAACAATAGATAAGTGATCCATATGTCTCCTAAAAACGATATTAGAAGAGCTCTTCTGAGTTGAATTTGTTCCATGCTTCCTGTTGTGCATCACATTATTAGGGTATAATAGAGTGTCTAATAAAATGCTTGCAAGCCACAAAAATATTTAATATCATAACAATACGGAAGCATTCAAAGCACAGCTGCAGCAAGGAGCAACAATATATAGTAGCTGAAGTGCAGGGTGCACTTAAAATTCAACTGGTCACAAGACAACTGAAGATGTCTATGTTGGCATCATGTGGAGTAATCATACCTTCAGCAGGTCAAACACCTTTTCTGCAATGTATTTCTGTTGAAGGTTTGCACCCTTCTGCTGCACCTTATCAGGATGGATACACAATGTTGCTTTTCGGTATTCTTTCTTGACAGATGCAGCTGTAATCAAATCGGTTAATGATACAGGTCGCCACCCACATTCAGGCCAAAGAATCTGCATAGATTAACAAAAGTACATGAGCATCCCCAGGTGTCATGGGCCTGACACGGTACTGTAGCGGCGGCGCTACTATAGCTGCAGCTAGGGTTTGAAGATTAGTTTCCTTAGTAGTTAGGATTAGTTCCTTAGGAGTCAAGTTACCTCATCCATATATAGATGGGGATTGTATCCTAGTTCGGCAAGCAAGAAATAGATTAAGAGTTTATAACTCTCCTATCCCTGCCCTTGTAGTGCGACCGATGCCGCCGGTGAGGTCGCGCCGCTTGGGTTCAGGCCAATCTAGTTCGGTTTGTGACAATTGGTATCAGAGCCAGGTTGCGATCCTATGGGCGAAATCAAGTCTCCTATGGAAGCTCTCAGCGAGCAGCTCACCAAGATTGCAGTAGCACTCATCGAGATCAATGGGCAGCTGAAGCTTGAAGCAATCAGAGAGGTGAGAAGAGAAGAGTTGGAGGAGAACAAGGTGCAGCTAGATGAGGTGGTTGATGACGTCCATGCTTTTTCCAGTGACCAGCAGGTTGCAATAGAAGAAGCTGGCCACCAGGTTGATGATGGCGGCCATCCATTGAGCAGCGCGGGAGGTCGTGGGCTCCCTGTTAAATCAAGTTACCAGCAGCTCTGCAACCATCCATCAAGGCTCTCCCCTGGTGCTCGATCTGCAGCGCAGCAACGGCGGATGTGGAGGTGTTCCACCGTGGCGGCGATGACTTCTTGCTGCAGCATGGTGACTCGTCAGTTCCTTCACGTTCCTCTACATCACAGGCTTCAAAGGCGCAAGATTCATCAACGGTGCCGAAGCATGGTGGCAGCTGTACGTGAGAGGCAGAGGAAGAAGGCAGCTAGGGCGACGCTTGCCTCTTCAAAAGAATGGGTCAGGCTTGGGCTCGTTTGTTGTGACGGTTGTGTTTGGGTTGTTTTGGTTCCAGTGCAGGTTCCAGTGCAGGGAATCGGCTGATCCACTCAGTCAAACGTTAATTAGGTGTTTAGTGTTTAGTTGAGTCTAGTCCACAGCTCGAGGACGAGCTGTCTTCGAAGGAGGGGGGAAGTGTCATGGGCCTGACACGGTACTGTAGCAGCGGCGCTACTGTAGCTGCGGCTAGGGTTTGAAGATTAGTTTCCTTAGTTGTTAGGATTAGTTCCTTAGGAGTCAAGTTACCTCATCGATATATAGATGGGGATTGTATCCTAGTTCGGCAAGCAAGAAATAGATTAAGAGTTTATAACTCTCCTATCCCTGTCCTTGTAGTGCGACCGACGCCGTCGGTGAGGTCGCGCCGCTTGGGTTCAGGTCAATCTAGTTCGGTTTGTGACACCAGGAAAAGAACAAAACGGATTGAAGATTCTAAAGCACAGTATAGTTTTTGAAAGGTTCAAACATTAACAGCATACTATCCCTGAGACAACTGCTTGAATATTATCCTTATCGACATACATTCTGATCTCATCATGTGTTGAAGTTATTTCGCTAGATTTACATCATTCTCTTACTACTATCATTAGTTTTGCAGCATACTGCTCCGTCCCATCCAAGATTTCTCTCAATTGCACACAAAAATTTCATGAAAAGAAACAATGAAACCATCTGAGTGGTAGCTACGACACAACAGACATGGGCAATTCATATGCAGACATGTAATCACCCTACTGACCAAGATGGTTATTTTACTTCTGCAACTTGAAAGTTCGGCGCATCCCATTATTGCATGAATTCTTAGGGAAAAAGGACTACATACATTCAAATGGGCATCCATTTGAAAAGGAAGGAAAGGCACTGTTAGAGATGCAAGGAATAAAAAACGAACATTGCACATTTCCGACTGGTCCAAGCTAAAGCTGAAGAGATTTTGAATACTTATATATCTATTGATATAGTAGCACAGTTTATTTATTTCCTCTCTTTTCCTGATTTTCATATTCTTAAGCCGTGTGCATAAGGCAGATCCTCAAACCTAAAAAAATGAAGTGACTACAAATTACTGGTGTTTAAAGACAAGCTGGGCTTGGTCAGCCACTTTTGTTCCTTTGCAGGCCACTCCATTGATTCACAGTAATCGTTTGAACAGTTAGGGAAAAACCATTCTGTTCAACCCCAGTATGAATCTACTATAGAAAATAACAAAATATTAGCTATCACACACTACACAGCACCTAGCAATTTCTCAATTTCATTTTTCAGTCCCTAGAGAGTAACTGACAGTATTTGTACCATAGTCTTTCTATCCAGTATCCATTCAACTTCCAGCAAGAGCCCAATCCGAAATATTTACTAAGATAGGAGCATGGGATAAAGTATCAGTACTAGAAACAGGATACTTACCTGGCAACCATACAAGATAACTTGCCCTGTGCGATAGCTGAGTTTTCATGTACTTACCTAGGATTACCACTTTCTAATGTGAAACTTCGGAAGAGAGAACTGATGCCCTGGATCAAAAAAATCACTAACAAGCTTCCATCCTGGAAGGCGGCATTCATGGACAGAGCAGGTTGTGCCACTGTACGGTTTGTTCTGTCCGCCATGCCAATCCATCTATTGATGGCAATCAATGTTCCCAAGTGGTTTCTTAAAGCAATAGAAAAGATGAGAAGAGGTTTCTTGTGGCAGGGTAAAGACAAAGCTAATGGAGGATGCTGTTTGGTGGCTTGGGGAAAAGTGACCAGACCACTGGATCTTGGTAGTCTAGGAATACCAAACTTGGAAGTTATGGCTTGGGCCCATCAAATCAGGTGGCAGCGGTTCAGGAAAACGAGAGCTGATCGCCCTTGGACAAACCTTGAACTACCATGCCACCCAAACTCTAGCTTTATTTGCCATTGCGGTCACAACTCAAGTTGGGAATGGAAACAACACGCTCTTCTGGACAGATTGCTGGATACATAGTCACTCGATTGAAAATCTGGCGCCACTAGTGTTTGCACATGTTTCTGCAAGAAACCGTAACACATGAACTGCGGCCAATGCTCTTAATGACGTCGACTGGACCCAAGACATTCAAGACGGCCTTTCTTGGGATGGCATCAGAGTTTTTCTGCGTTTATGGGACTGTCTCACGGGTATTTCCTTGACGAAACAAGAGGACCAGCATGTCTGGAGGTTGAATGCAAATCGATGTTACTCGTCTAAATCTGCTTACAAAGCTTACTTCTTCAGCGCTGTGACCTTTGAGCCCTGGTGCCATCTCTGGAAAACTTGAGCACCACCTAAATGCAAAATGTTCCTATGGTTGGCTATCAAGAACAGATGCTGGACAGCTGATAGACTCGCTAAGAGAGGACTCGCCCACCCAGATAAATGTCCACTTTGTGATCAAGAAGAGGAAACGGTGCAACATCTTTCAACGACATGTATGGTGGCAATACAAGTGTGGTTCAGCTTGCTAAACCTGCTGCAGCTTGAAGACTCAGTGTCTGCAAAATGAATGCAGCTTTGCTAATTGGTGGCACAGAACAATGAAAAGAGTCAGAAAGGAGCAGAAAAAAGGAGTAAAGTCTCTTATCATACTTGCTGCTCGGCTATTTGGAAGCATCGAAATGATTGTGTTTTTGAGGGAGTTTCTCCTTCTGTTAGCATTAAGCGTGCTCAAGGATGAACTTAGTCTATGGTGCTTGGCTAGTGCTAAGAAGTTACGAGAGCTCAATTTTGTGATTACTTCTTCAATAACCTAGACTCTAGGTCGAGTGCGTGTTTTTTCTCAGACATTTATCTACTTCAATATGTTGTGTAACTGCCTCACTCATATTTGGTCCCCATATGAGTGAGGATCATGTAGGGGACCCAACTATTTCTCTATAATTCAACGAAGCGCAGCTCTCCTGCGGTTTCAAAAAAAAAAAAAAGGATACTAACATATTGCAGTGTTGATAGCAATGCTCGAAGGTTTCCTTCCTTCCCGGCAGCCCATCTCTTTATTTCAAAATCAAGTGTATCACCAATTCTCTGAAAAGGGATAATCATATCACTTCATAAGTGACAGAAATTGCCAAAAGCTCAGAAGCACAATCATATATTATAGAGCTTACATGTCGCTCTTCCTGCTCCCGCTGAGCTTGCAAGTCACGCTCATTTTTTTCAGCAAGAGCTTTTGCCTGAAGTATAATATACACAGCAATGTAATTACCATCTTTCATGCAGCTCTTAGAAACTAGTACCGCATAGGAGAAATGTAGTAGATTGCTTGTAGGTTAGCATACCGCACGCTCCATTGTCCTTTGGTGCCGCTCCAATCTTGCCTTCCTTCTTTCTACACTCTCTCCATCCAACTCTTGAAAGACAGCCGATGAAGAAGGTCCTATATTTAAATAATATTAAATATTCGTCAGGATAATTGTACTTGTGTGCTAAAAGTAAAGACATGACAATAATGTTAAATCCTGTTAAGGGCCTGACTTGTAACCATCCCTAACTCCATGACTAAAAACATTGATTTATGATTTCTGTAAATCAATGCTATGATTGCATATAGAGTAAGCAAATGTTAACATATTAATAAATACCTCCAAAAATAGAAGACAGATCATCCATAAGATTGCTTGATGAAGGCTGCATGAAGGGAGAAGCTCGATCTGAAGACGTCCTCACTGTACCAGAACCAGAAGTACCTTGAGGATGAACATCAAAAGGATTCTGAAAATATCAAGGAAAAAACAAGATTAAACTAGGAAACAAAATCCTATAAAACCAACTCATACAGCCGCTTAATGCTCACCGTTGTTGCAGTTTGTGATCTCGGTACACTGCTTGATCTAGAAGGTGTACCAAAGAATGACTCAAGATCAGGTTGCGTTGTTGCTGTTCTTTGCTGATTTTCTCTTGCCCGTGCTTCAGCTGCAGCCCTTTCCCTAGCTTCATTAGCTGCCCTTTGTCGAGCTTCAGCAGCAACCCTCTCAAAAGCTGCTCTTTCAGCCCTCCTTTGAGCCTCTGCTGTAGCTTTCTCAACAGCAGCTCTCTCAGCTTTTGCCTGAGCTTCTGCAGCTGCTTTCTCCTGAGATTCTGCCGCTGCTTTCTCCCTAGCTTCAGCAGCAGCCCTGGCAGCCCTTTCCCTAGATTCTGCTGCAGCCCTTTCCCTAGTCCCTGCTGCTGCTCTTTCCTTAGCTTCCACAGCAGCTTTTGCAGCTCTTTCCCTTGCCTCCACTGTAGCTCTCTCATAAGCTGCTCTTTCAGCCCTCCTTCGAGCTTCTGCTGTAGCTTTCTCAACAGCAGCTCGCTCAGCTTTTGCCCGAGCTTCCGCAGCTGCTTTCTCCTGAGATTCTGCTGCTGCTTTCTCCCTAGCTTCAGCAGCAACCGTGGCAGCCCTTTCCCTTGATTCTGCTGCAGCCCTTTCCCTAGCATCTGCTGCTTCCCTATCCCTAGCCTCTGCTGCTGCTCTTTCCTTAGCTTCCGCAGCAGCTTTTGCAGCTCTATCCCTTGCCTCCAGTGCAGCTCTATCCCTTGCCTCTGCTGTTGCTTTCTGTACTGCAGCTCGTTCTGCCCTTCGGCGTGCCTCATTCTCAGCCCGCACGCGTGCTTCAACAGCTGCTCTTTCACGTGCCTCCCGAATGGCCTTCTCTACGGCCTGCCTAGTATCTCTCTCTTTTTCACGCCTCTTCTGTTCCTCTTGCTCCCATTGTCTCACCTTTTCTCTTTCCCGCTCAAGCTCTTCTATCCTCTCCCTTTCTGCTCTTCTTTGTTCCTCATCATGTTCTCTTTGCCTTCGTTCATTCTTTAATCTCGCTTCTTGATCCATCTTTTCCATTTCTTGATCACTGAACACAGAACCAAAATCCCCCTGCTTCATCCCTTTAGAGTCTCTCAAATCAGACTGACCCATGAAATTCACAGTACCTGTAGATGAGTATTGTTCTGTTCCTTCATGACTTAGAACCCTTGGATGTCCATTGGCAAACTTAGCAGGCTTTGCCGTGAAAAGGTCTTCCAGATCATCAATTTGAGATGATTTAAGAGTATCCGCCAAGCCTACGGAATGATGGTTACCTTGATTATGATGATGAGGATAAGTTTTGGTTGCAACAGATTCAGTCGGCAAGTGCTTAGTAACAAGTGGAGGAGGAGACCGGGAAGGAGGTGGCGCACTTGTAGGTTGTGTCACTAGAGTAATATCGGAGACAGTTAGCCACACATCATCGGCCATTTTTGAATATTTAGTCTCTGGGAGTCCGTCATCCATAGCAAATGGGTTTAATGTCTGGAAACCAGTGACTATAGGTACCTCATGGATAATACATGGCTCTGCGATATTCATCTCAGGCAGTATATCGGCAGTTGCTTCTGTTGAACCTTGTTGGGGTGGCTTTCCATGAAGCATATGATTGGAGTGACTCATGCTATTTAGGCTGTCAACAGATCTCCTTCCAGTTGTATCACTCTCTTTTTCAGATGCAAATGAAAAGGCTGGCATGGCATTTGGAAACCCAGCAAACATATCTGAACCCTGAAACCTTCCACTGGTATTAGCAGGGGCATTAACCTTTGTGTTCTCTGACTTCACAGGCATGCCGACGCTATCCGAATAATCTGAAAACAATCCAAAAGATGAATACTCCGATTTGGGTGTGGCACCTAAAATGACGAAAGAGTCCTCCGGCATGCTCACACTCATTTTACTGGATGACATTGGTTCCCGTTCTTTTCTTGTCACAGGATCATCCCTGTATAGATTTCATTCAGTGATGACCACCAAAGAAGCAAAGAATAACTCATAGTTATCAAAAACTACTATGCACTAGAGTCTTACACTTCAACAAACAGCCATATATTATGTCAATGATGACAGGTTAAAAGAACACATCATTCTCAAAATATTAACAATGAAACTCATGTGCCATCAAGAAGACAAAACCAGATAGAAAGTAATACAAAGAGATATCACAATAGCACAATTACAAAGTTCTGACGCCCCTAAAGAAATTACTCACCTCCAAACGATAAGTAAATTAAAAAAACATATAAATGACCAATGTTTCTGTATTCTGAAAAAAGGTATCTAATGAGTAATGACAGGCGGCACTGGCAGAAAAACAAGTTTTGCTACAGTCCCAAGTTTAAGCCACCTCCAGGATGCCAATTAAGTTATCAGCCATGCACAAACAAAATTGTACCCATGGGGTTTCTTAAAATAAAATATGAGCTATCATGCACATCTTGTGAAGATCTAACATTGTCAAAGACTAATCATCCATAATGGTGAACAAAATAACCAATGACCAAATACAGGATTCAATTGACTATATTTGATATAATGATATATTCGTTCAAAACTTCTGTAAGTTTATGCCGACCAGAAGATCAATATTCATGACATGTTTTTTCAAACATATGGAAGAGTAAAGTTGTACAAACTTATTCATATTCATTCTGTAACAGATGTACGACCAAGATAAGCTTATTAATATGGTGTTTGCTAATTTTCAGTTGACTGAAAGTTGGTGTTCCTTTCAAACAACTCCCTGAGTCAGCAGATCTAAATCCAATGGTTTACAATTAATATACAGATAATCCTACAAAAGAAAATCAAAATAGAAAGTAACTCACCATCAACTGAAAGCTTTCAGTCGACTGAAGCTTAGGAAATATGTATTAATATAGGGCCAGAAAGGCATAACCATACAGAAACTAACACATGGCCTGTCAACATTCAGGAAACAGTGCACAGAACAGCAGAAACTCTATCTATACAGATAAACCTTCGAACCAGTGGGCAGCAGAATATAGAATGTCTATTCTACTTTCGGGCGCAGATGACCATAATATCTTTTATTCATCGAGAAGTAATGGCTCAATTAGAAGTTAACCATCGTTTTGTCATGTAATTATTTAGTTGAAATGACCTTGAAAGCATAATCGACATTCTTCTACCACTTTCCCATTGTTACCCACTGTTTGACATCATGCTGCTGCTTCCAGCGTTGCATCATGAAATCCACTGTCCAGCCATTACTAGATGCCCTAAACTTCCATTTCAGGAATAGAACGTGACTTATTAATGATAGCTGGAGCAGCAGAACTCAAAATTCGACAACCCACACTCCCTTCTCCATGATAATTTAGCTAAATTGGACTTTTGGGAGCAGAAAACTACCAGACCTTGCCGAATTGTGACGGTTTGTGCTCCCACCGACCCCAGGGATGACACCGTCGGCAAACACCACCTCCTCAGGCTCCATCGGCGGCGCTGGCTTCACGCTCCCACCAAACCCAGGGATCAAATCGTCAAAACCCACAGCCTCCTGGTCCGCCGCCTCCCTGACCCGCGACCTGGCGCTCCCACCATGCCCTGGGAACAGGTCGTCATCAAACCCCACAGCCTTTGGCTCCATTCTCTCCTCTGACTTCTCCGCACTACCAAGGCCACCGAGGAAGTCTTCCCCCACATCGCCGCCGCCGCCAAACAAGGGGATCGCGTCGAATGGGTCGACCGTGTCGGGGTCGTCGTCGAATACCGGCTTATCGAATACGGGCGGCGGCGTCGAAGAGGAGGAGGAAGAAGCCTTAGGCGAGGGCTCCGGCGGCTCCGCCGCGCTGTTGAAGTAGGACTCGAACATGTCGTCGTAGACGGAGGCCGGCGGTGGCTTGGAGGGGCGGAACTCGTCGACAAGGACGGGGTCATCCATGGCCGAATCGATCCCACCTCCGGCCAGCGGCGGACCGGACTGGATGCGGTGGTCGCCGGAGTCGGAAGGGAGGCAAAGGTGAGGTCAGGGGCGTGCGTCTCTGCGGGGTTTGGAATTTTGGAATGTTGACGGCTTCGCCGAAGAAATGGTCGGGGTGGGGTAGAGCGGAGCGTGTGTTTGCAGAATTCAAGTGGTTTTTGAAATAATTTTGTCGTTTTTCAACTGGTGGGAGCAGGGATTGAAAAATCGTTACAGCGCCAGTTTTATATCATTATAAAAAGAAAGTTGCTAATTTTTATCTAACTGAAAGTTTGAGCAATTTTCAATCACCATGATTTATAATTATTATACAAATAATACTATAATAGAAAAATCAAAATTCAAAATAACAAACTATTGATTGAAAGCTTTCAATCAACTGAAAGGTAGGAAACATGTTATAAAAATCGGTCTAAAACCGTTGCTACAGTACTAAATTTGGATTTTACGATAAATTAATCATCTGACAAAAATGCACCGAACTAGTTTCACCGAAAACCATGAAAACCGACCGATTTTTAACGGTTTTTCAACTTATAGGTAGAAGTGTGCTCTAGCTAGCTAGCTTATTCTTATGATCATATAATTTTTTTCTTCATATAAGTGACAAAATATTTGATGGCACACAAAGTTATAATCAATTTAAATAAATAATATTATATTTGGTACACATTATTATTTTTAGAGTCTTTCTAATTTTAGCTTCTTAAGACATAACATAAAAATATCAATTATGAAATAAAACAGCATAATTGGATTTATTTATATATTTCAAATATTCCACTATTTAGACCAGTGGTGGAACTGAATGAATCAACATAGGCCATGGCCTCCATCTAAAGTCTGGTAATTCAAAGCATCTATTGCTAATCATATTTTATAGTTCACATAGAGTTTCTAGAAATAAAGATCTAATTGTTACTCCCTTCGTATCAAAATATTTGACACTTTAGCCAACTCTATTTGTCCTAAAATGTTTGTCATTCTCACTTTCCGATACAACTTTCTTTCTTTTTAATACAACTCTATCTCTATCTCTCTCCTCCTTATTTCCTGCGCACCCACCTTTTAACACTTTTTCTTAATTCCCGTGTTTGAAGCTAAAACGTCAAACATTTTAGAACGGAGGGAGTACCGTTAGTAACCGCGTACATGAGATGTAGCCCAAAAAAAGATCTAGCATTGTCTTCTTCATCTTCAAGTGAACGAGGTTACTTGGATAGTTCAACTTCTTAAATAACTCCAGACGACGTGTGGTGTAACGCTCCATCACCGTCTTCAGATGAAATCATAGAGACGTTTGACGAATTAGATTATGGAGACACTGATGATAGGTCGCTTGTCCTTGCCGGTGACAAACCTAAAAATTTTCTTATCCTCTATTGGTATTTGTACCTTTATTTTTCTAAAAATTCTAGATCAGATCAAAAATATGTCTTTTTTTATGAAAATAGAAGCAAAATTATATGCTTTCAAATATTGCCATGTATGTACGAACAACAACAAAGAATCAATGCAAATTGCTGAATTTTTTACATAAAAATTGTATTATATTTGTGTTGTCCTCTTTTATTTTATTGTCCAATTTCGCCACTGAATTATATTAATATTCACATCTTAGTGAGAGTGTTATAATTATGTGTATGTGATGTTGATCATGAAAAGACAGAATGAAAATGGAACTTCTATGATTTTAAATCTTGCCTGCTGAATGATATTTTTTCTCTTCTTGACATGTCTAATTTTTTTTTATCTCAAATCAAATCCTCAAACGTATTAGGTTTGCTTCTTTGCTTTATGATGGATGTTAAAGACAATTTGTACCCTAAGAGCATCTCCAAGACACGGGTTTAATCTAAAAAATCATTTCTAATAGCCCTCCAAATCAAGTTACAAATTTATTCTCTCTCTAAATTCTTCTCATTTGTAGCTAAAAATGAGAGAAAAATTAGAAGACTCAATCCTTGTATCTATAATAGAATTAATGTTGTTATGGTTCCAGATGCTAACGTGATCCAAGCAAAAATTTTCATGATCTATTTTTAGAAAGAACTGTTATATGTGACAAGAAAACTTCTCTCTAATAAATTTTGGGCTACTACTAAAAATACTCTTTTAAGATCAATTTTTTGAAGAGCTTTTGGAGATGCTCTAACTAGCTAGAAATGTTGGTCATGACCAAGATGAGAGTATAATCAAATATTCGTAACAATAGGGCGTATTTTAACATATGGGCTAGAATGGAGTTAAAATATCTTGTGATTATTTCCATACTAATTACGATCCATTAGATATCAAAGTTGATATTGGAGAGGTCAAGGTGATCATGTAAATATTTTTTTTCTAAATTTTAAAATGGACTTCTATTTTGGTTTATAATAAAAATTCCAAACTTTTAACTACATACTTTCTAAAACACGTTATTTATGTACACAGAAGATAATTAGAGCATAAGTCATGAGGGTCCAAGTTACTATATCATCGAACCCTCCTTTATTCATCCCATTTTCTTTTATCAATGGGTTCAGTAGTGGTTAGCTTTATCGTTCTGCTCTTTGACGAGGGAGTGTGAAGATAACTCATTAGATCTTATACTATTTTCACTAAATAGATTCTTTTAATTAGGATAGCTAATCTTAATTAGTATCAAACAAGCCATTCACAATTCAATAGTTTTTCTTTTCAAGTTTGTTGTACTGTTGTAAACCGTAGATCACCTTCCCCTTCTTGCTAAGCACTTAGCCAAAACATTTAGATCGTCTAAGTTTTCAGACTTTTTTTGTATTTTGTGATTGTGATCTTCCACGGGAATCTGACAAGCTAGTTGCCGAGGAATACAATACCACTAAATTTATAAATTAACACAATACTAGTAAACTTATGGATAAAACAATGCAGTAAAAATATCTGATCTTATAACTGATTTTCGGATATAAATAAATAATAAACTAATGATAAGATGCCTTGCAAAGCCTGGTTTCTAAGTTAAAAATGTTTAAGATATATTAATAAGAACTCATATTTAAATTTTGTTGCTAGAGCCACCTGCACAACCAGAGTGCTCCCTCTCCCTAAAAACATTTGTTGGATGTCAAGAACTATTTATTACTCACTTATTGGCACTCACTTTCTACTTTTTGCATAGAATAAACGTCGCCATCCCTTCCCTCTCCGGATCGCTCTGTATTTTCAAACTTGTCTCGGCAGCAACACCAACAGCAGCAGCAGAACATCTCTCCCTCTCTGAAAACCATTTCAGAACCACCACCCACGCCGCCTCCGGCAATCCAACCCCTAATACCTCCCGATCCCAAATCCACCGCTGAATTCGATCCAACCCTAACGCCGATCCGGTTCTGTTCGCGCCCCACTCCGATCGACATTGCCCGCCGGCCTCTCCAGATCTGGGCGCCGGCGCAGGCTCCGAGTGCCGTAGATCCCGCCGCCTCCCCTCCTAGCCCCTCCCTCCGCGGGGTGTCGGGTCGCGCGGCGGCGCGGAACGCCAGGTGGCGCCGCAGAAGCGGTCCCAGCGCGGCGGCGGTGGTGGCGGAGGCGCCGCCGCCGCCGCCGCGGCTTCCTCCCAAGCCGCGGGGGACTCCGGGGACGCCGTCATGGCGCGGTGGCTGCAGTCCGCGGGGCTGCAACACCTCGCAGCCTCCTCTACCGCTACCGGGGTGGGTGCCGGCGACCTTCGCAGCGTCGGCGGCGGCAGTGTTCTACCCAGCCTTCTCATGCAGGTGCGCTCGTCTTCAGATTTCGCCTCTTGCCTGTTCCGCCTGGGCTTGGTCCTCGCTCCGCCCGGGCTGTTGGGCACGTGCGGTAGCCTGCATTGGACGATCATCTACTTGGCGTGTGGATCTTTTGCATTCGTGTCTACTCAAATCTGCAGAGACGTAGATATGCAGCGATACATTCTGTGTTCTTGTTTCATTTGGAAGGTATTAGAAATGGTCGGAATCTAGACACATTATGTTCTTGTTTCATTTGGATCTTAAATAACTTCGAGCCAGATTGCGTGAAGACCAATGAGTGACATAAGAGTAGGGAATTAAAAATCTTTTAGTATTTCTTAGGCTGGGAAAGTTCGGACTGTTCTCTGTACATTTTGAATGATGAGTGTATGATAACAATGATCACACACATTTATGTCAGGTGAAATGGCCGCATGCATGTTCATGTCTGCTTATGAGTTATGAAGGTTGGCATTGTGATTCATGTACTCGTTTGGTATATGTATCTGCATCGTTCTTATTCATGGTCTTAGCAATATAACTTTCCCAATTGTTTTTTATATGTTTCCACTATTCTAGGTTTTATTGGTTTTATGACATAGTTTTCTGAGTCCTTTCGACAACATGCCATTGTTTCCATGTTCCTTTTTTTTTAATAATTATAATCTGATGCCAGTTTCTTTTTTTTACCATTACACCTCTCATGGTTTTTTCCCCACCGTGAATCCAGTCGACACTTCGACAATAATTTAAAAACTGCACTTTGTTTTTGATTTATATGTGAGTTCATGTTGATTTTTCTGTGAATCGAGATGTTCCAATAGCATGTTGTGATTGTAGTATGTATTTGTATTGCTCTACCTTATATCTGCTGTCATCTATTGTAATTGGGCAATTGTGTTGTTATTCGGTAGGGATATGGGCCACAATCGATTGAAGAGAAGCAAAAGCTTTACACGTTATTGAGGAGCCTTAATTTTAATGGAGAATTAACAGCTGCACCAGTATCTGACCCCTATACTCCAACGGCCCAGAGCTTTGGTAGTGGGGTTCCTGTTGATGGGTTTTATTCACCTGAACTAAGAGGTGAATTTGGGGCTGGCCTTTTGGATCTTCATGCAATGGATGACAGCGAGCTTCTTTCTGAGGTATTTGTCCAAATTTTACCCACAAATTGACCTTTTATTTATGCAAAGGTTGTTGCTATATCATCTAGTTTTTATTTCTTCTTTCTTGAAACTAGGGATGACTCAGGTGGTTAAGATGTTTCTGAACATTTTAACTTTTGAAGTACCAGTCTGATTTGCAGTTAATAATAAAATCTTCATGCATCTTAATCTAGTTATGGTTTCTTTTGTCAGAATGTCACATCAGAACCATTTGAGTCTTCACCTTTTATGCCAAAGGAAATGGATGAGGATGATGATGACGCAATACCAGAAAGCCAACAAGGTTTAGCAGATAACAGTAGCACATTCATTAGTGAAAAAGAGAATACTGTGGTCAGTGCCAGGGAAAGTAATGTTGCAAAGATTAAAGTCGTGGTATGTTGATTGATTCGAAACACTGCTAGCATCTGATAGGCTATTTTTCATACACATAACTCAGAATCATTATTGCTATTGAGCAACATTCTTTTTCTTATCACACTTTCAGGTAAGAAAAAGACCTCTGAACAAAAAGGAAATATCTCGAAAAGAGGAAGACATCATAGATGTGCATAATTCTCAGTTCTTGACTGTTCATGAACCAAAGCTGAAGGTGCTTCCGTTTCAGTATTCTTAGTTAATGTCTGTTGCCATTTAAGTCAATGGCCTATTGTTTGGTCAACATTTATTATTTATCTTATAGGCTTTGTGGGGATAGTTTGATCAATTTTAGATGCTACTGATGGTGGATATAGAAGAGAGGAAAAAGAAAAGGAAATTCATCTTCAACATCATAGATGATAACTACAATATTATATATTTATGTGGGAAAGCATATATGTTTGACAAATTTATGATCATCTTTTGACTTGTCTAAGAAATCAGACAATACTAGTACTAGATCATTATGATGCCGGCAAGCTTTAGGTAAGTACGACTTTAATGGACAAGTGTATTTTTACGTGATACAACTAATGTTTCTGTTTGCATGAAGAATGTGATGTATTTCATGAAAAAAAAACTCCATTTCAGTGCTGCAGTTTGAATTCTGTGAAGTGGTCGTCTTTTTGTACCTGCAATTAGTGCATCTCTTTAAAGCAATGGTTTTTCACTGTCTAAACTGCTATAATAATCTGCATGGATTTGTTGTTGTGCACTGTTAAGAATAAATCTCATTTCCAATCTGTCCTGGCAAAATAACTTCTACAAAGCATTATTCTGGAGAGATAAACCGCTGCAATACAACCTTTGCTATTCCCTTGTCAGTGTATGCTTGATCTGTCAACACCCAGCAGATTTACTTTTGTCTGTTAGATTGTGAATAAACAGGCGTTAGGAATACAGATGCCATTCTAAACTTCTTATATGCTTGTTCATGTCAAATGGACTAACATGTTGTCTTTGTTGAAAGGTGGATTTGACAGCTTATGTGGAAAAGCATGAGTTCTGCTTTGATGCTGTCCTCGATGAGCATGTAACTAATGATGAGGTATTACTTCTTTTAATCATTTTGTGTAATTATTCTCCAAAAGCAGTTACCACATCTTGTACAAGCGGATGTTGTAGAATGTCTCTTTTTATTGTATTATCTGTGTTCCTTAAAATTTGACTTTGTTCTGTATGATAGGTGTATCGCGAGACTGTTGAGCCTATCATACCTATAATTTTCCAAAGGACAAAAGCTACATGCTTTGCATATGGCCAAACAGGTCAGATAATCATTCCTGAAATTTTATTTTCTTCCATAGTAACAGGATTCATATCTTGCACTCTACTAATGATCATTCATGAATCATGATTCATTTGAACCACAATTCTGTGTAGCATGCTTCAACTTCTCTAGGACACACTGTTGCATTTAGTTGTTGGTGGCATCAATTTCTTTAAAGGGGGTCACCTGCTAAGGGTTATTGACTATTGTATGCAATACAAATTGAGGATCTGAGAATGACACTAAGTACAAAACCGTGGAAGCATTGTGTTAGTTTTATAGTTAAGTCCGCTCTTTTATCCCTATGCTGGGGAGCATTTGTACCGAAAGGTACACTATCAAAATTATTGCTACCCCTACTTGAACTGCCAATGTTATCAGCTGGATGTTACACCAGCATGCCTAATCAATCTCCATTTGCAGGCAGTGGCAAAACCTATACAATGCAACCCTTACCTCTAAGAGCTGCTCATGATATGGTGCGTCTTTTGCATCAACCTATGTACCGGAGTCAAAATTTCAAGTTATGGCTTAGCTACTTTGAGATTTATGGTGGGAAGCTGTTTGATCTTCTCAGCGAAAGGAGGTTTGTTGCCTTTTTAAGTATTAACCCTGTTTTCTTTAATGGAATATTCAGTGATTGGCCACATACGTGTGTTTTTTATGCATACGTTCGACTACAATACAACTGAATACATCGAGACCATTCGTCCATTCCTATGCTGTTTCCGTAGTGCACTTATCTATGTGTACTCTGCCCATTTTGAGCTAGTGATGACTCATATCAATAGTACCCACTTTACACATGGGCGAAGCTACATGTAGCTACCCAAGTGCCATGGCACCAGGGTATTAAACACTTTACATTGATTATTGACTAATTTCCACCCTTTATGCAACACTCAAAAGTTTGTGTTACACTATCACAGCCTAACAACCGTCATTCGGGTCATGCAATTGCTAGCTTCGCCACTGACTTTAGAGCTTTTTTTTTAGTTAACTTTAATATTCATATAGATCTCTTTTGAAATCTGACCGAGTAATGTGCTCAGTTATATGTTTGTTTGCTTTAATAAAACGGCCACATCTTTTCCTTCTTTGAACTTGGTTTTTGTTATTATTTTCATACAGTTAAGAGGCTTTGTCTGTGTTCTCTTCTGTTTTGCAGGCAACTCCTTATGAGGGAAGATGGAAGGAAACAGGTCTGCATTGTTGGTTTACAGGAGTTTGAGGTTTCCGATGTTCAGATAGTCAAAGAATACATTGAGAAAGGAAATGCAGCAAGAAGCACAGGCACAACTGGGGCCAATGAAGAATCATCACGGTCTCATGCTATTCTACAATTGGCTGTAAAGAAGCATCTCCCTATCACTGATACCAGGAGACAGAGGGACCGCGATGCTGCTGAAGCAAAAAATACAAAGCTTGTGGGAAAAATGTCATTTATTGATCTTGCTGGAAGTGAGCGTGGTGCTGATACAACAGATAATGACAAACAAACAAGGTATTGATTTATTACTGGATCTGGGCTACTATATTTCCACCATGCTCATGCTCTATGGTTTCAATCATCCGATTTGCTTTTGCTTTGTACCAGAATCGAGGGTGCAGAAATCAACAAGAGTCTTTTGGCTCTCAAGGAATGTATCCGAGCATTGGATAATGATCAAATACACATTCCTTTCAGAGGAAGCAAGCTCACAGAGGTGCTTCGTGACTCTTTTGTTGGCAACTCCCGAACAGTAATGATCTCTTGCATTTCACCAAGTTCAGGTTCATGTGAACACACACTAAATACCTTAAGATATGCTGATAGGTAATATTTCTTTATATGTACTTTTGAATTTGCATATATTTTGGAGCTTTGAATACACACTTATGTAGTTGTTTATTCTTACTAATATCGTTGATCAACAAACAGGGTTAAAAGTCTTTCAAAAGGTGGTAACACAAAAAAAGAGCAGTTTCCTGTGCAGTCTACATCCAGCAAGGAATCTACCTACCCTTCATATTCTTTATCTGAAGCTGAAGAAACTACAGAGCGGACTCAAGAAACTAGACCTCTTGATGCTTCTAGGAAGGGTGTCGAGAACTTCACTTCCAATTCTTCCATGGAACCTGAGAGGAATTCTAGTATGATTCCAAGTTATCAACATAGAGGGAAAGAAGAAAGTAGTTCTAGATCTGGTTTGAATGATAGGGAGCGGGGAGATTTGAAATCCAGCCAGATTGGTCTTGCTAGTAAAGCACAGTCACTTCAGGACTCAGTAAATTCACATGAGGAGGTGAAAGTCACAAAAGTCTCACCACCTCGGAGAAAAGCTTATAGAGATGAGAAATCTGAACGGATGAGTAACTACACAAAAAAAGAAGAAATAAGTAGGACTGGTCTTAGGCAGCAACAGCAACTTAAACAACAGCAGCAGCAAAGATCATCATCTACCTCGGCATCCCATGTTTCATCAAAGCAATCTGAAAAGGAAAGTTCTTATGAGGATATGGAAATAAATGCAATACTTGAGGTGAGATCTCCTTTCTTTTTTTCAGGATAAAATTTTATTTGATCCTGATAAGATGTGATGTGAACCCTTCTTTTTTTCTTTGTGCATTTCAGGAAGAAGAGGCATTGGTAGCAGCTCACAGAAAAGAAATTGAAAATACTATGGAGATTGTACGGGAGGTAAGTCCCTGCTACTTAGTTATATGGGATGTGCCATCTTGGTCCCTACTTTTATCTTATGAAGTATTTGATTCTGGTAGTTTAGTCTGTTGGTCTTTATTTGGAGAACTAGATCCTTTTTGGGTCTTGCTCTTGAACTCTTTTATTGCGAGTGTAGTGACCTTAAGTTGTAGCAATGTCAAGAACTGCATTCTCTGAGCAGCTTGAACCATGTAAAACCTTGCAATATACCTTTAGTGACCGTCTGAAAATCTCCCATGCAGTGTCACTGTGAATCAAATAACTCTAGTTTATATTCTAATCATCCCTTAGAAAATTGCCAGATAGATTCTGTAGAATCAAATAACAGTGTTCACGTTCTCAATTTGCAGTGCATGAGAAAAATGCTCTCTGTGCTTGCATGCTTGATTTCCTTAAACATTACTGATTATTTCACTAGTCAAGACTCGACATTGTTGCAGTTAAATCAGTATCGAAGTATAATACATTGCTTAATATCACATGCCATGTGCAGGAGATGAACCTGTTAGCAGAGATCGACCAACCAGGTAGTCTTATTGACAACTATGTGGGACAGTTGAATTTTCTGTTGTCACGGAAGGCATCAGGTTTGGTGAGCCTCCAGGCACGGTTGGCACGGTTTCAGCAGCGCCTAAAAGAACAGGAGATTCTTAGCCGTCAAAAATCATCAAGATAGTTGAACATCAGAAATTAAATTCCACTGGTTTCTAAGGACTGCGAGGAATATCAGACTTGGTCTTTAAATGGTAAAAAGGAAGGAAAGGTACAAAATATTTCAGGGCGGTTAAAGATGGGAGATGGTGTTGTGGGGCTGGTGCAGTGACGGCTTCTGGTTTTGAGGTTTGCCGATTCAGCTTGCTAATTTTTCTTGTCCTGAAAGGCGTGTTTGGGTGTATTTACTGGTGGCGGCATGGTTATCAATCTCGCCATTCTTTTGTACCAACATATATAGTTGTAACTTGTTTGAGGACATTGTTAGTGAAGTGTTTTTGTGAGAATACGGCTGTTATACCTCACAACATAGTGTTGTATTCTTTATTGATATTACTCTTAATCAACAGAAGGAAGGTGGCATGGTGCTAAGATCAAGTGTTTCCAATAGCTTTCAACTAGGACTGTCTAATCTAAACAATTTATTTCATGTCGTGAGCTCACCCTATAATGCAGAGTGTCTCATGTCTAGTTGGTAGCTAAGTTTACTTTCATCGGTTGCCTGGCTAATGCTTTTTGTCCGTGTGGTCTGTTTAGTAGCTAAGATAATAATTTTTACATCGAATCGATTTCAGTTGTAGTTTACTAGTTTGGGCATCCTCGTGTCCTGCGGTGGGCCTCCCCGGCTGTGCTGATTAAGACTTGCAAATCTTAACTGAACAGATGCCATTTGCAAAATGCTTCAACAACACAAAACACGACACTAGTTTTACTGCCAAGTATTTCCTTTTTATTGATAGTTACAATCATTACCCAGAATGATGCACGGAAGTCTGCCGTACCAAACTTATTGTCGTAAGATGAAATTATGCACAGAACTTTCGTAAAAATTAGAATCCTGCACGATCAACTTACATCTAGTCATAGTTGCCACTCCAATTGAAACATGCAGGAAAAAAGGGACGAGAAGAATACACAAAACTTTCGCTTCTGTGAAGCAGGTCTCAAATAGGTCCATCGAAATGCTTGCTGGCTCATAGCATCATGCCTATAAAGTACTAGCTTACAAGTCGATAAAATGAGCATAAATGTAGCACAGCTCAACGGATGCCTCTTGCAGTGTCTTGCTGCAAAATTGATTGCTTTTAACGTCCAATGGACCATGGCGGCAAAAACCAACAGCTGCCATTGTGCTCATGCAATGAATCGTGACGCTGTTAGTCATACCACCTCAACTTTTAGATTGGTCATTGCTTCTAACGTCCAATGGACCATGGCGGCAAAAACCAGCTGCCATGGTGGCTTTGAGCAACTGAAGAGCTATCGGCTTCCTTGCACTCGGTAGTACTATAACTTAGGATGCTATATCCACTGCAAGGTGCATTCTTAGCCACAAAAAATTCAAAAATGGCCAGTGACCTACAATTCCATGGCTTATTCAGCCCTCAAATTTAGTATTTCTTTAGCAGTCCTCCTCCGGAAGTAACGCATGTGCTTCTACAAAAGACATCAAGTTCAAATAACATTTTAGTTCATCTGGAACATAAGATGCATGCATCTTATGGGGAAAACAAGATCTGATTTAATACCTGGCCAAAGATAAGGTCCATGTTTCTGCTGAAGAAATCTATGTATTTGAGCATGAACATGCCACAATCCCATCTAGAGTCACAGAAAAATCAATTAGTACATAAGGTGACTTTAGAACAATAACAAATAATGCATGGAAGATGCCACCAGCCCTTTTGTTTACGAAAATATATTTGCACATTACTTAATGCATAAGGCCAAGCAGCAAAGAAAATAATTGCCATGATAGGAACACAGACAAGAGAAATACCCATTCTCCTGCAATGGAAGGTTTTGTACGCCTTCCTGCTTCCACGAAAGGGTATCAATCTGTTGGCCAGTTTTGTCTTTCACCTCATCAACAAGATACCTGGCCTGATAAGAGGTGGAAGTTTAAATAACAAAATGCTAAAATACACACAATCATCAATATGCAAGCAAATACAGAAAATCATATGATATGACCAACAAAACAATGCAATCCAACTTTTCTAATTCTCCATGCACTATTTCCACGAACTACTTTGTAGGACAATGGAGGGAGCAGGATATTCCACTTAGGGGCTGTTTGGATCCCCTGAATTGGGCCGAAATGAATTAAATTCCAGATAGCGGCCTGTTTGGCAGCCCACCGAATAGAATTGCACATTTCCAGCCTTTGCCAGCTACAGAATCGGTGGCCTTCTATAATTTCCGAACAAAAGGTCCCGAAACCTTTGGAATTGCTCCCGATCCGTTCGACTCCCCGGCACCACCACACGCCGTCGCCGCCACGGCCACCGTGGGATGTAAGCTCTTGCCGCGGCCGCTGTCACAGGAGCGAGCCCGGCGCCGTCCTCGACCTATGGGTGACCTGCCTTAGCTGCCGTCATCGCACGAGGGAGCCCCGCGCACTGTCCTCGACCCTGCACCACCATCCTCGACCCGGCGCGCCATTCGGGAGCTTCACCGCCTACCTCCAGCAGCGAACTGAAGATCCCCGTGCCTTTGATGGCATCACAGAGTTCCCCAACCCGTTTGGCTTTCGGATGGTGAGGTCCCCCAACCTGTCGCCCTCGAGCTGTCGCGATCTTCGACTTGTGGCGGAGACGTGCGTCACCATCCCTGTCCCCTGTCCCCGTAAGCTTCTTCAACGTTGTCAACTTGTCATTGCTCTGCGTCCCCATCCCCGCATCTCAATTTTGTTGTGTCACCAGATCTTCAACTGTGTTGTCTAATTTAGTATCGAGTCATTCTGATTCGAATTTTGAGTGGCACCTCAGTTTGTTTATTTGGAAATATTTAACTGATTCCATGTGTAACCAATCAAACAAACTTTAGATTTTAATTCCATTAATTCATTTCAGTGTGCAGCCAAACAAATTTATTTGAATTGAATCTGTTTCTAATTGATTCAATTCCAAACAAATAAATTCCTAGAATTTGATTCAGAGAAACGGATTCAATTCTATGGAACCAAACAGGCCCTTACCAAATTTGTCAAGACCTTCATGTCCATGCTGCCAAGTGAATCCAAATACTGAAACTTTTTGTCCCTTATGTTGATGACTGCTAGACACCAATGGACTTCTTTGTGAATGGGAACAAAAATCTGGACATATAACAAGTTTCAGTAAAAGGCAAAATAAACCCAGCGGAATCAAATATTGAAAAAGACAATTCTAAGGTGTTTTACCTTTTCACACTCCATTAAACTGTACCCTAACTTTCTTTTTGTGGTCCATCTTCTTACAGCTTTATAATCATATCCACCAGAACTCAGCTAATAGACAAGACAACTACGAGGTCAACAAAGTTGTTCTTGGCCAAGTACATGATAACATAATACATGATGAGAACAAACAAGATAGTTGATAGTATGACTATAGAATCATTAAACTGAACCAAAATAATACTACAAGTCAATAGCATGTACCTAAAGTCTCAAACTATAGAATCATTAAACTGAACCAAAATAATACTACAAGTCAATAGCATGTACCTAAAGTCTCAAACTACCAATTTCTAGTGATGATGTAAGCATGGAGAAGAGTTACAGAAGTTCAGAATGAATGAGAAATTTGGTCAGATACAAGTTAGGGTAACTGTTCTAGCCTCCAAACCACAAGAGGCAACCACTTTTGGGAGATGGCAGAGCACGCAAATATATGAAGAGGCTGAGCTGTTGAGTATCTTTTGATCTGATCAGTAGGAATTTGCTGTTGAGTATCTTTTGATCTGATCAGTAGAAATTTGCTGTTGAGTATCTTTTGATCTGATCAGTAGGAATTTATGCATCAAGGTAATACTAAAACCAACCGGGTGTAATTTGATAGACTCGCATCTCAAAGACTTTTCCCACATCTCACCTTTATTTATCCACTGAAATTGTAGTAACTCCATTCTAAAATAGATGTCATTGAGGGATGCAAGCAATCAAGCTTATAAATATTTGCCACATAAAAATGACATTATTTCTTCACCGAAAATACTTTCATGGTTATATTTTCAACACCTGTGCAGCATATTCAGGTCGGCTGTGTATTTGCATGAAAATTATGGTTTAAGCCGCTGGAGTCTTTCAACCTGCAGCAACTAGTTCCTCAAAGCAACGAGAGGGATTTTACTTCCTGGTGGAGACAAGCTAGCAAAAGGGTGGCAAAGGAGCACTTTAAAGGTTTAAACACTTTGATTATTCTTGAAGCCTGGACAATTTGGAAGACAGAAACACTGGTGTGTTTGATGGGGCCTTGCCCAGTGTCCAAGCAGCCTTGAGTAACCTCAAACTTAAGACACAACTGTGGATTTATGTTGGGGCTCTGAGGCCTAAGCGATCTAGGTCTAGGTAGGTTGCTACGCCAAGGCTAGGCGTCAGTGTTTTTCTTGGTCACATTTTATAGTTGGTGTGTGTCTTATTAAAGTTGTGCATGGGATGACCCCTCTTGTGTTGGTTCTAGCTTGAGGGGTCTTTGTATGGACTGTTTCTTTTCTCTATAATACAAAGATATGCTGCTCTCCTACGTATTTGAGAAAAAAAATATTTTCAACACATTTTAACAAGTGATTAGAAATGTAACAGTCAAAGGTACAAATTAGAGACAGTGGTGTTGTCCTAAACGTCAAGAGAATGGATGTAGAAATAGGGTACAGTAAGTTCCAACGCACTGTATAGAGTGGAATACCTTCTTGTAGAAAAAGGTGTTGAAGAAATGGCATTTTAGGAACTTGCTAGGTTCTCTTTGTTCCCTCTCTTTTAGAAGATCAAGATACAAATTGATGACCTGAAATAGTCAGGAAAGTAAAGGTGCCGCAAACTAATATATTGATGGCACAATATACGAAGAAACAACATAAGCAGCAAAATACCTCATCATTTAGCCACTCTTTGTCATTCAAGCACTGCAATATCTCCCTTGTTATCACTATATTTGAAGCTTCATGCACCGCTAATTTCTCACATCTGCAAAAGGACCCTTTTAGTTGCTGCTAGTTGTGTCGATGCCTCTAAACAAAACGCAGATAAGAAGTAAACCTATTCCTGCCATGAAGAGCATGACGAACAATGTCTTCATCTTCATCCGTAAGCGGAATAAAAGGTTCAGGCACCTCCTGAAAGCATGTGAGGATATTGGATGACATTATGAATGAAGAATATACTCTCAATCATGACTTGATTTGGTTTCGGTATAGGTGGAATACATACATCTTCAGGAGTAACATAATTAACACTGTTTGCTTGCAATACAGTAACCAGAAAATTCTTAAGTAGGGTTCACTTAATTTCGGTAATATGTAGTACCAGTACGCATGAGGCAGTGATATCAATATTTTTCTTCAAATGGGAACTGTAACATAAACTACTTTCCTTATAGAATTGATGAAAGACTGGAATCTATAAGAAGGTGAAGATCACTTATTGCTAACAATTCTTTTATTATTCCAAACATTCCCAGAATGTTCACCTATCGACCATTGCTGTTCTCAAAAAAAAAAAAAACTATCGACCACTGTTATGACGTTTCATTAGCATTTTTGGGTATATGCAAGGTGTAGATCTTTAGTAGCATTCTGATTTAGTATTCTAATAAGATCAATTCAGTGCAAGCCGCGAAAACATTTCAGCCAAAAGAAACACCCTCTTTCAGTCTGCTCGGCTGATCAGAAAATAAACAAAAGAAGATCCAAGCAAGGCGTACCTCCTTCTTCGGGGTGATCCGTGGGAGCACCTCCGCTAGTCGCTCTAGGCTGAGGCGGCTCTCCTCGGCGAAACGCACCTCGAACTCGAGCGTCTTGAGCCTGGCATCCCGCTTACGGCTGGATGCCTCGTACAGCTCTTTGTATAGCGGCACCCTCCGGGCCGTCACACTACCCCTCACCACCTCCTCCTCCTCGTCCTGGTCCTTCGTATCGTCCCCATCCTCCTCGACCGCTACAACCTCGAGAGGCGCCCGATCGGCCTCTCTCACCACATCGGGGGTGGCGCCAGGAATGGGCTGAGGGGGCTGGGAGACGCTGTTGACGAGCTCAACGTACTGCTCGAGGCCGAGAGACCGAGACGGCGGGGTTGGCGGGGAGAACCACGAGGGTGCGGATTGAGGCCGCGCGGGGCCGAGGCGGAATGCGCGGAGGACGCGCTGCGGCCCGTGGACGGGGCGCCGATGCGGCGGCGGCGGCGGGAGGCGGCGGCGGTGCGGGAGCGAGGAGTCGGTGGTAGACGAGGTGGAGGAGGGGCCCGGCGCGGCGTAGGAGGTGGAGGCAGCGGTGGCGGAGGGGATTTGTGGAGGCGGCGGGGCTGGTGGGGTGGGATGGAGGGAAGGAAAGGGAACGAGCTTGGGGCGCTTGGAGGGAGGGGGAGGGGACAGCTGCGGGAAAGAGGGGAGCGGGAGGCGGTGGTCGGCGGAGAGGCGCTTCCGGCTATCGGTGAGGGCGCCCATCGCCGCCGGCAGCGGAAACCCTAGCTCGTCACAGATCGGGGGGATCGAGCGCGCGTGTTTGGGGGGAAGAAACGGAATAGACACCATTCTCTTTTTGTTTCTTATCATTTCTCCTCGTTTTTCTCGTTTTTCTTTCTTGGTTAATTACGTAATTTTTAGCATATTTTCTAAAAGCTTTCTTTATTATTTTGTATTTTAATTTATTTTTTAGAATTTTCTGTATATAATTATAAACCGTTGGATCTAAATCTAACGGTTTAAAGAGGTAACTGAAAGTTGTTTAAACTTTCAGTCAGCTGAAAATTAGCAAATCCTAATTTTTAGCGTCTCTTTTGACCGTTGACTGTGTGTGGGTCTGTTCGGTCAGTGTAAGTATGCTTGCTCGCCAGAGCGGAGAGAGAGTTAAAATGGCGGGTACTCCTAACAAAATTTCAAAAAAATATATGTATACTCTCAACAACATTTCAAAATCCGAGCTAGCACTACCTTACCTAACTCTTTCGAGGTGTTTCAATTTCAGAGAATGAAAATCAAAACAAATAAAAATAAAACAAATCGTTCCTCTAACCGTCATCTAAATAAAGCAAATCAGAGACTAAAATGGAAAAAAGTAAAAATAAAAAATAAATGGCTTCAACTTCAAGTTTCAAATAATACTCCAAAGTTTCAACTTGATTTGGAGATGTTTTAACTCCATTTGTATAGTTTTAACTTGCATTTTAAAATTTTCAAATGATATTCCAAAAATTAAGCTAACCTTCTTTGGTTGCGGTGACTACCTCAACACATCGTTCCTTCTCTTACTACATTGGTGGCCGATCCACCTTTTATGGTGGGCGGAGCAGCGTCGTCTCCTCTAGCCCGAATATGCAAGTGGGGGCTATTTAACTTTTTGCTACCTTACCGAATGGTACATATCCATTCAAAAATCATCATTCCAAATAAACACTCCTAAATAGCATTTTTGGTTCCAGATGTCACGGGTATATTTGTCATTTCAACTACCTTTCTTCTTTCTCTTTTCATTAGTTCACTCTTGCCTCATCGCCATGGCACTACAGCTGAGCTCAGGCCATGTCCTCTTTCCTCCCTCCCCCTTTTCTCCTTTATCCGCCCACCGCTCTCTCTCTCTCACACCTGTCAGCTTCGCTCCCCCAGCTCCCTCGCGCGTGGAGGCGCTAGCGCCTCCTGCCATGGAACCGTAGTCTTCCAATCTCGATGTCTATGTCGTGGATTGGGCCAAGACAACGCAGTCGGTAACATGGCAAAATCAGCCACGCTGTGTATGCTACGGAGCCAGCTGTTGCATCGCTTGGACCGCGCTCTACCATTGCTGGAGCTGGAGTTGGACCACTCCATGGGCGTGGAAGCGCCGCTTTGGAAAGTTGAAGTGGAATTTCAATTTAGGGGGGGGGGGGTAGAGAAACTCTGGCGGCGCATATGCTCCTAAATGATGGGCGAGCGGTCGATGAAGAGCTCGAACTCCTCCACGCTTAGCTGCCGCCCCATCCCGACCACACGGAGGCAGAAGTCCTCCCTAACCACGAACTCGATGCCATAGTCGAGATTTCTGATCAAACACCTGGGATCGTCCTCATCAACGACATCTAGCGCAGCATCCGACGCATTGGGCAACAACGGCCGCAAGCGGCTGCCCTCGTGTGGCGGCCTCCCGTGAAGCCCGGTGTAGCCCTGCTCGATCTGGACCACATTCGAGGAAGGAAGAAAGAAGCGGGAGGTAGAAGAAGCAGAGGGACAATAAGGTCTTTTAATAGCTAAAAGTGGCATTTGAGAGTGTTTTTTCAGTATAGTGGTTTTTGAGCTTGTGCCATCCAGTAGGATGACAAAAAATTAAAAAGTCGTGCAAGTGGTGCCGTGGGGCAGCAGGCCTCTGGCAGGACAGAGGCGATGGTCCTTCGATCCAACGGGTAACATGGCGACGTATGGTAGAGTCCCTGATGAGGTAGCTTTGTGGCTATGAAACAGAATTTTCTAGGGTGTGATTGGTTCACTTCTGAAGGTAACCTAGCTCGCATCTATCAGCCAGGACGAGCAGAGACAGGCTGAGTGCATGCATTTGCTTGTTGTTTGGTGCATCCAGGTGACTCAACTGAGCAGGGAGTATGATTGGTTGGTTGAATCAGCTAGGTATAGAGATACGCATGCATGCTGCCGTCTCACGCAAGCTAGGCTATGGAGAAACGGAACTCATTTACATTTCTCGTGAGCCTGCTTTGCGGAGGCTTTTGCATGGCTTGAGCCATGCTCAACTCCGGATGCTAGTAACCAATCACGTAATTCCTGCATGCCGCCAGCCAGGCTAAGCCAAATGAAGAATCAACCCCCTAGGTTATGGCCGCAATCTAAATCTGAATCTAGAAGAAAGAGGATGCGAAGAGAAAAAAGAAAGTGTGAGACATATTATGCAATAAAAAAAAAGAAAAGGTTGGTTGGTTGGGTCTTTGTGGCGAAATAAAAAAAATGACATAATCATAAGTATAGCTGGGCATCACGGCTAGCCAGAATGACACGACCCGGCCCGCTTCCAGGCATGGCCCAGTTAGCCCATGCCTTAGCGTGCTTTGGGCTTAGGGTGAATCCCGAGGCATGACCCGGACTGCACTGAAACGTGTCGTGTCAGCCCGTTTGGCCCACGAGCCTGGTGACACGGTAGCCCGTTGCGGGCACGGTGGCCCACCGAGGAAGCCGCGCTCGCGCGAACCGCGTCGCCGCGATGGCCGAGGAGAAAGAGGGAGGGAGCAGAGGCGGAGCCGAAGCCAGGTGCGGCTGCGCAGGCCCTCGAGCAGAGTGTCAATGGCACGAGGAGGGGCGGAGGCCATGGCCATGCCACCGCAACGGTCGAGGAGAGAGAGAGGGAGGGGGAGGCGGAGGCAGAGCCAGGCGCGGCCGCGCGACAGAGCAACGCGAGGAGGGAGAGGCCTAGCTCGCCGGCAGGATCTAGGGGAGGAAGAGGAGAGCGCCGACGGTGGGATCTAGAGGAGTATAGGAGAGGGTGCGTCGGCCAGAGGAGAGAGAGGGCAGAGGGGCGATCAGGCAGACGACTCGCTAGGGTTTCAGGCGGTTGTGTACCTGTGCGAGCAAACGCGACCGTGCACCTAGGCAAGCGGTTGGGTGGGCTGGGCTAGGGAAGTGGGGACATCGCTGCGTTGGGTTGTAGCCTGTTAGTGGCAGATTAGCAGGCTATCCGGGCTGACGTTCTTTTCGGACTAGGCTATATGTCATGCTACAGGCTTGGGGGTCAACCCGTAGCACAACCCGCACCATGTCGTGGTCCGGCCCGGGCCTGGTTAAAACCATGTCGTGCGAGCCATGCTTTTTTTCAGCGGGTTCCGGGCTGACCAGTTTTGGTTGGTCTGTATGCCCAGCTATAATCGTAACCTACCTTTGTTATCGAGCTAGCGCACACTCGATTATTTTAAATAGGAGAGCCAAATATTTATTTAAAGTCCTTTTAGATATTATATTTTTTACTTGCAAACAGATTTCTTCAAGCTAAGTTATATCTAAGTAAAAAAAATTGATATCCTTTCAAGCATCATATAGAAACATTTACTTTCAAGGATAGTTTTAGTTTTCAAATTACTTTAAAGGGCGGTTTTAGTTTTTAAATCAGGGTCTGTACATTGATTAAAGAGAAAAAAGACCATTTTTGTGAGATTCAAATGAAAACATATTAATCTATATTGCACTTAGTATGTGTGACTCACATTACACGATTTTATTGTTGGTTTAAATTGTGACCAACTAAGTCGTGAAAGGACAATTTGAGGGACACTATTAGTATCAATTGCATCGGTATCATGCATTTTACAATGCATACTGATCTTTCGTAATAGAATCACCAAGCAATTTGTCGTCTCAAAATCTAGTATGGTTTGTATCATGAAACTCATCTGGTTTTCAGACCAAAATTGAAAATCATCTGGTTTCTCAAATATTTTTTTTTCAAAAGGTGATGTAAGTAACCTATCATCATTCATCAGTTTATATAAACATTCAGTGAGTATAAACAATATCAGACCAGTATTTTTGAAAAATTATGAGTCAGTATTTTAGTCGGTAAAACTCCTCTGTCATTAAAATAGCTAGACTGTTAGTTACGACAGAATTAAAGAGCAACAAATCTTTCCGTTTCCAACTACTTAGTCCCTTTTTGGACGTCTCCTTGATAATTTTCCTTTGCATTGTTAGTTAAATCCCTGTGATGCATGGTAATCCAAAAGTTATGAATACTATTATCACTTTTATGTTTTGAACATAATAGCATTTCAAAATCCATACTTTAAGTTCAAATTGGAATTCAAATGTGTTGATACATAGTTTAGGCAATAACGTCTACTGTCATATAATCAGAAAATTTCTGTTGGAGATGACTCCTTAACGTAAAAGAACACAACCTTAGTTCCCCGGCTCTTCTGAAAAATCAAGTACTTTCTGGAACTGGATATGATTTTTAGTTCCAGAAATCCAGCTGACTGAAAATCTGGCTGTGAAATAATATGCCAGTGGAGCCATGCATTTATTTCAAAGTGATAGAAGATCTCAGCCCTGGCCCCTGGCATATAATTTCTAACGTCTACTTCTTCATATTAGTATCTTTGATACCCTCATCACATCGTGAGTTCTCCTCATCTGGCCTTTGGATCCCCCGCTCACAACATTTTTGAAGACTCGCATCTTGTAGGACCACGACTGGACAGCTTACTCGTGCATCCACCACACCGATAAATTTCCGCCCCTTATTTCCTTCCGAATCTGGAGTCAAAAATTATGCCATCTCCATGGCTACACGTCAGATGATCGATTTGCGTACTCTTGAACCAATGCTCCGAAGAGAGACGGCCTCTCGATTAGATTCGCAGGTCGGTCAAACTCCTTTGCTAGTCCTGGTAGCATAACAGTCCATATTTTAGATTTTGACAATAAGATTATGCGTGCATCTTGAGCTGGTTTCTGAAAAATGCTAGTGATATTGCTAAGAAGCTGAATTTCAGTGGAGGTACAGTATTGGATAGTTACCTGCATCTATAACCAGGACTCTGTCGCAGTCCATGACTGTTGGTATTCTGTGCGCAATGCTGATGATAGTACAATCTGCAAAGTCTTCCCGGATGATCTTCTGAATCACAGCATCGGTTTGGGAATCCACGGATGCAGTAGCCTCGTCCATGAACAGTATTTTGCTGCGTTTCAGCATCACCCGCCCCAGGCATAGCAGTTGACGTTGTCCAACACTCCAGTTCTCACCATTGTCAACAACTAGATGCAGTAATAAGAAGAAATTTTCTTATAAGTAGATGCATAATGTTCTGGGAATCCTCTTTGGTTCAAAGAATATTATAACGAAATTTTTGGCACTGAAAAACCCATTATTATACATTTTCATCAAAGTCTTCATGCAAGAATCTGAGGTGGTACTAAAGAAAACATGAATCCTTGAGGTAAAACAGTATGTACAGTTGACATGGTAAAACAAAATTTTATACTAATTTTTACACCTTACTAATAATTAATACTTAAATTACCTGAAGCATCAAGCTTTTCCGGTTTTGAAGCCACAGCATCTTTCAGCTGACAACGATCCAAAGCCTTAAGGGAGAATGTTTATTAGTTTCTAACCAGATGATGGGAAAAAATGTCTAGGGATAAAAGAAAACTGCACTTGCTGGTGAAATACCTGCCAGATTTCATCATCAGAGTACTGCTGAAGTGGATCAATATTGCTTCGAATGGTGCCTTCAAAGAGAACAGGCTCTTGAGGAATGATACCAAACCGAGACCTAAGATCATGAAGTCCTAAAGTGCAGATGTCAAGACCGTCAATAATTATTTTCCCCTCAGAAGGCTCCACTATTCTGAACAATGCTTGGATCAGTGTTGATTTTCCACTCCCAGTTCTACCAACAACTCCAATCTTCTCTCCTCCATGGATGCTTATATTGATGCCCTTCAACACTAGTGGAGTGTTGTGCCTATACCTAACCTGCAAAAATACAGAGAAAAAAAAATCTTTGTTTATTTCGTGCATTGTTAAGAATCGAGTCTAGGAAAATCTGCATCTTACAAAACATATGAACAGGACTGTATCAATTGAGAATTAACCTTGAGATCAATGACATCGATGTCACCCTTTGTTGGCCAGTTTGCAGCAGGTAGGCAATCCTTTATCCTCCATGAGGCCTCCGATGGAATGTTTGTGAATTGCTTGATCCTCTCAACCGAGACCATTTTGTTTTCAATGAAACAACTCATCCAGATGGCAAAGAACAGCACCTGGTTGAGAGATAGACCATAGGAGAGCGATAGACCAACATATTCTGCATCACGAGAAGGATTTTCAGTGTGATAGCCAAACCATGAATCTAACAGACGTAGGTGCCTGCGTAGCTATGAAATTGAGAGTAGCCCTATAGCAGTAGGTCATATGGAAGAAGCGTACCTGGCTTCACGAATGAGCTCGGCAATGTGACCATGAGCAAGGCAGTGAAGCAGAGAACAAAGCTTCCGATGAGCTCCAGCCGGAAACCGAGCCATTCGTTCGCGCCATTGTTGTGGAAGTCCATCCTCAGGCTAGAGTTGACCCGGTTGAGGTTCTCCTGCGAGAAGCTGTCCTCCTTTCTGAAGCACCTGATGGTCATGACACCCTGAACCGTCTCCGAGAAGTGGTGGATCACCGGAGCCTTTGTGATGGACTCGAGGCGGGTCAGCTCCCTGGACGTCGACAGATAGTAGTTCTGCGGTGATGTCATGGTTGTCAAACACACCGCAAATGCACAAGTGCAAGCATCATTCTCACTCAGATAGAAAATCTTGCTTGGCATGGTGATATATGGCACAAACTCACCCGGTACCATAGGTTGAGTATAACCAGAGGGATGATGGCCACGACGGACGGCCACGCCACCTGGCACGTGACGATGAGCCCGCTGATCACGGTGATGTACATGGACAGGCTCATCCAGACGAAGAACGGAAGGAAGAGGTCGACGTTGGTCTGATCCGACGATGCCTGCGCAACATTGTAAACCATTTCAGAACTAGTGCATGCGAAAGGTACCCTGCTGAGGATCCAAGTAATAAGGATGCGCTGAACGTACCCTGCTGAGGATCCTTCCTGACGGCGTGGTGTCGAAGAATGACATGGGCGCGTGCAGGATGCTGTTGAGGATCTGCGTGAAGAACCGTTCTGCCGTCTGAAGCCCGATGAACGCCACGAGGAAGGATCGCGCGGCGACGAGCACCACCGAGAGCGCGGCGATGACGGCGTAGACGTTGATGAAGAGGTAGGGCTGGAACGAGGCGGCGTTCTCGGCGGAGGTCTCGTCGGCGAGCCAGTAGTCGCTGGCCATGAGCGAGCCCTGCCACGCCGTGGACACGGCCAGCACCAGCAGCGGGCCCCACCACCCCCACCCTTCCGTCACGTACTGCTTGTACACGGCCAGGCTGACGTGCCCGCTCGCGCGCTCCTCCTCCTTGATCAGACGCGCCGACGCCTTCTCGGCCGCCGCCTTGGGCGCCACGATCGAGGAAGACGACGAGGGGGAGTCGCCGTTGGCGGCGGCGTGCTTGTTCGACGGCTGCCGGGAGACGGGCAGCTCCCGGTCGCCGCCATCCTGCGCCGCGCTCTCCACCAGCTCCATGGAGCTGTCGTGCGCCGCCACCAGAGCCGCGAAGTCAGTGCCGGCCTGGAGAAGGTCGTCGTACTTACCCGATTGCACGATCGCGCCGTCCTTCATCACCTGGAAATTAAGATTATTCATTCGTAGTGGTCTCATATAGACAATAATCTTCACAGATGTTTATTCAATTATGTCAGCGCTAAGAAAATACGGTGCACTTACATATATGTTATCGGCATTGTGCAAGAAGTCGACTTGGTGAGTCACAAGCAATACAGTCTTGTTCTTCAGAGCACCTCTAACACATTCCTGCAGAAATGAAACCAACTCTGAATTCAATCTTCTTCATGCTATTCATAAGTATATAACAGAAATCTGTATCAGCCCAGGTAATAATTCTACAATGCAATGTGATGAGTACCTTGAAGATCTCGGTGCCAGTGTGCGCATCCACTGCGCTGAACACATCATCCAGGAGGTAGATGTCGCAGTCCTGATAAACGGCACGGGCGAGCTGGATTCGCTGCTTCTGCCCACCGCTGAGGTTGATCCCACGCTCGCCGATCTCCGTCTGGTCGCCGAACTCCATCATTTCCAGGTCCTTCTCCAGGCAGCACACCCTGATCACCTCCTTGTACCTCTCCCTGTGCATGGGCTTCCCAAACAGGATGTTCTCTTCGATGGTGCCGTTCTGAATCCATGCGGTCTGCGCGACATATGCTGTGCTACCACACACCTTCACCTGCAGCAGATCCAAGTAACATCCAACGATGAGAATGCATTGCTTTGCAAGAAAAAAATGATCATGCTTTTCTGAGATTGAACTGCAGCTTAGTGAGAACACATAGTCCGAAATTCCGAAGAAAAGCAACAAGTTAAACTATGTCCTATGCGGAAGAAATCACTACGGTAGGCTTTGCTGCTGCCCAAATGTAAAGGAACAAAATATCTTATTACTGACATAGCACAAATGACTGAAATAATGTTCAAGAAATCTCGGTTATTTTGTTCACAGGTAATAGGTCCGGTTCATGTCGATGTCGATGCAACGCTACTGGCTAGTAGCTAGAAAATCATGACTGCTTAGACATTCCACCGTCAAATGTCAGCCAAACACACATTATTGTTTGGCGCATCTGCTGACAGAGCAGTAATTTCATTGCTGACAGAGCAGCTATTTCATTGCCGACAGTTTGTCTGTTTATGAACGTGCACTTCTGGAGTTCTGGTACTGCTGAAACACCGACAGACACTTGCGTGGCTAGAAAGTTGATGGCACTGCAAAGTTGATTCAACTTTTCTGTGTACTCTCTCATACAAGGTGTCCCAGCCCGAATCGCGCAGCAGATTCAACTTTTCATGTCGATGTCGATGCAACGCTACTTGTTAGTGGCACACATTATCCAGCAGAAAATCATGACTATTTAGACATTCCACCGTCAAATGCCAGCCAAACACACACACTATTGTTTCGCGCATCTGCTGACACAGCAGTAATTTCATTGCTGACATAACAGCTATTTCGTTGCCGACAGTTTCTGTGTTTATGAACGTGCACTTCTGGTACTGCTGAAACACCGACAGAAAGTTGTGTGGCTTGGAAGTTGATGCAGCTTTCCTGTGTGGCTGTGTACTCCCGGACAAGGTGTCCCAGCCAGGTTTACATAACCGGTAAGAGCTGGTGGTGTTGTGATTGTGCTGCCCTCTTTTATGGACGGATGATGACTGTTTCAGTTCATTTATGAATGAATGAATTTATATATTCCGAGTATATCATCTAAAAAAAAATATGTATATTACAAGTATGGAGAGGCAACCGATCCATATATGCACGTACCCGGTTTGTCTCCGGTTCGTAAAAAGCATGCACTGTACGTGGAGTAACACAGTAATTAGCATACTCCTTCGGTTCTTCTTTTCTTATATCGTTAGGACAAGCAAATCAGTGCAAATTTGCACTAAAAAATTTGTCCTAACGACAGGAAAGAAGAGAACAGAGGAGTATATAGCAGGAGCGTGTAGGTGTTACCTTGCCGGAGATCTTGCGCATTTCTCCGAGAACACATCCGAGCAGCGACGACTTGCCGGAGCCGACCATGCCGACGACGGCCGCCAGCGCACCGGCCCGGACCTCAACGTTGATCCCACGGAGCACCTCCTGACCGTCCTCCACCTCGTCATCCCACGTGAAAACGCCGTCCTTCACCTCCACGGCGATGCCGTCGCAACCAGCCGACGCCGTGGGCTCCCTCTCCACCGCCGCCTCGTCCAGCTCCGCGCTCGTCATGTACCTTAACCATCCGTTAGTTAATTTTTCGTAACAGGCATTGATGCAAAACAACGCGCTGATGAATAATGGAAGTAGCAGGCTTAATAATAATTAATCAAAATGACGACGTACGAGTCGAGGCGCTGGAGCGAGATCATGGCCTGCGACGCCTGGATCATTGCCTGCGGGAAGTTCCTCATGGGCTCCTGCAGGATCTTGAAGAACGACGTGGCCGTGAACACGAGCCCGGCATCAAGACGCACCCCGGTCCAGACGCAGGTGGCGAAGACGAGCGTGGAGACGACGACGGGGGCGCTCCAGAGCGCGATGATGTTGCAGGAGACGGAGTACATGAAGCGGGAGAGCCAGCCGAACTCGAGGCGGCGGAAGCGGCCGATGCGGGCGCTGAAGTGGTCCTCCCACGCCTGGAACTTGATCACGCGCATGTAGCTCAGCATCTCGTTCGTCGCCTTCATCCGCTTGTCCCGCTCCCCCATCAGACGGAACTGGTACCGGTTGTTGCGCCGCGCGCCGACCAGCACGAACACCGTCACGCCGACGATGCCCACCAGCGCCGCCGTCACCGGAGGGCCAAGGTAAGTGTACAGAAGGCAGATCGCAACGCCCACCTGCATATGATCGCGAGTGTTTTTAACTCTGAACTGCACATTTTTCGTTCGATCAGGGTCGTGTAAACAAATTACTACCAAGCAACAATCCCCACAAAGATGCCGGCCGTCATCATCGCCATTTACTAAACAACACTTGACGCCTCAACCACAACACTTAAAGAATACTACTCCGTAGTCCGTACTAGAAAGAATTTGGTATTTTAGTTTTGTAGTGAGCGAATCTTGGGATTCAATTCCTTGGGATTCTTGTGTGCAAAAAAAAAAAAAAAAAAAAGAGAGAGAGAGAGAGAGAGAGAGAGCAGAACACCAAAAGAATGAGATTGTGTCTGGTTCTCGACAACACACGTATAACCCTCTAAGGCTGTCTACACATTTTATATAGTTATATATATATGTTGCATGACAAAGTCAATTGTTCCTTGGATCTCGATCGATGCATAGAGGTGCGCTGACCAACCAACAACCTAACCCCGATGGCCCGATCGACGATGGCGAAACAGTTGAGAAAACAAATGCCTGCACTGCACATGTGGTGAAGATTCAAGAACGCCACGTTTGAACATCGCCCCGGCCGGTCCAGCTTGGAGCCCAAGGACAAAGGAGGATTGCTATGCTACTGGTTGGGCTGAGCACCGCAACTTGTGTTACTGTGGATGAGGTTGTGGGAAAAAAACGAGACGTCGTCCCGTGACCGTTGATTCGTATCTCCAGGCCATGAATTATGCAACGTCAAAAAACCAGCGCGGCCGTCGCCCTGTCGTCAATGAATGCGTGGCAGGGACTGGAGACCAAATCCCTGTTTCGTTGCCATTATTATTTCTACTTATGCTAGGGGTAAAATGCAAGGAAATTGTTAGTAGCAAGTTGAGGTCGTCGCAGAGGAGGCTTCCTGTACGAAAAGTCAGGAGGGTGATGGTCATTTGGAGTAGCATGCAATTCCAGTGGGGAGAAAACAATCCGCGGTGTTTGTTGGTGTCGGCACGACCATCCGTCGCTCCCCGCTTGATCAGTGGGCGACGGAAATGAGTGGCAGTACCATAGTAGCTATAGAGCATGGATCGGCATGTGAGGCGGCCCACAAGTGTCGCTTCGATGCATACAGGAGGTAGCAGAGAAAAGAGGTGGTGGTGTGAAACTTGTGCAGGGGAATCAGCCGGCGCAGTACGTAGGGAGGTGACCGAGGCAGCAGCTGGGGTGGGGAGCCCACGCACGCTACAGGGGGACACGAGGAGACGTACGTGACGGCACGCGAAGCAAACGAGACGTGCCTGGGCGTATATTGTACGCTGTACCGGCATGATGGAGTCAGAAGAGAAAATGGAGAGAGAGAGAGAGAGAAAGAGAAAGAGATGATGGAGTCAGAAGAGAAAATGGAGTGAGATTTTACCTGTACCGGCATGAGCCATAGGTAGTTGATCTGGAGCATCATATCGGAGAGCTGCTGCGCGTCGACGGCCATGTAGTTGACGATCATCCCGAGCCCGTGCTTCTGCCTTGCGGAGCATGAGAGTCGCAGCCCCTTGCGGTACAGCGCGACGATCAACGCCCCTCTGATCTGCATCCCGAGCTTCTGGCAGTGGAAGTTGTAGTGGTGACTGGACAGCGCCTCGGCCGCCTTGGCCGCCAGCAGCGTGGCCACCAGGCGCACCCCGACGGCGAGCGGGCGGTCGGAGCCGGGCGAGGTGTAGTCGACGAAGCTCTGGATGAGCGTGGGTCCGACGTACATGACGCTGAGTCGGAGCACGGAAAGCGATGCGTTGAGCAGGAGCAGCGGCCAGAAGACGCGCAGCAGCGTGCGGCCCACGGGGTGGGTCTGCTTCGTGCGGTCAGTCCAGTGGGCGAGGAAGAGGCCGTGCATGCGCTCCGGCCTGTGCGGCGGCGCCAGGGTCGGCACGTCGGAGAGGTTGAGTGCCGCCCGGTGGCCCCGCCGGATCAGCGGGTTCATCCAGGCCCATGTCAGCCGGGAGGCCCACGACGCCGTCGCGTACGGAGTCACGTTCTTGTTCTTCTCCTCGTCGTCGTCCTCCCCTGACCGCCTCGTTGGGATGGTGGTGGTGATGCCTGTGGCGCCGGAGACGGCGAGGAGCGGGAGCGGGAGGGAGAGGACCAGCGCGGCCACGGCCAGCGCGTCGTCAGGGAGTGTTGTTGTGGAAGCCGCGAGGAGGGCGGTCAGCGCGGGCGCGGCGAGCCAGTAGAGGCGCAGCGTGAGCGGGTGCGTCGGCGCGCGGGACCGCCTCTGGCGCGCCACCACCCCCGCGGCGGCGCCGTGCGCCAAGCACTGCAGCGCAAGGAACGCCGCCTCCGTTCCGTCGCGCCGCGTCACGGCGGAGAGGATCAGCAGGACGGCGTAGAAGAAGGCGAGGACGGAGGACGTGGCCAGCGCGACCACGTGCCAGGTCCCGACGCGCACCACGCCCGGCTCACCATGGTCCAGCAGCGGCTTGGTCTCGTTGACCACACCGGCCTGCCGCCGCCGGGAGACGAGCTTGGCGGCGGCGAGGCAGAGCAGGGTGAACAGGAAGGCCCCCGACGCGGCCGAGAGGAACACGAACGCCGCCCACGAGCCCATGTTCCCCATAGCGGCACCGGAAGGCATGGATATGGCTGACCTGCACCGACGATCACCTCTGCCGCCCACGCATGAAGCAGACGATGGAGAGGTAGCGCGTCCCAAGAAGAAATAGTGGCAGGACGGACAGCACAGGGGACTCTCTTGTCCCGGCTCGGCTATTGCTGCGACGAGCGCGAGGGGTTTAAGCTTACGGATGGCCAATAGCGGATGGCTTATCTGCGGACACAAGGGAGACTGCGCTGGCGAGACGCCAGCTTCTCGCGTCTCGTCCACTACTACCACTCTACGAGCTTGCTGCCTGTTTTCGGACCCTGTCGTGCCGTGCAACCGCGGGCGCCAACAAAACAGTCAAGGTCACGCACGCAAAACGCCACGACACGCCGTCTTTGGACTTGTTCCCTTCCCATCCCATCCCATCCCATCCCATCCTCGCCTAATATGTGCCGCCGGACCATTTTCAGGCACCCACCTTTTTGAGGCGCTGCTTGTTCCGGTTACAGTGACCAAACACATACCATGACTCGCAAATATCTGCCATACTAACTGCCAATTAATATACTACAGTAACACTTTGCTGCCACACGCCCATCTGTACTGCTTAATATTCCCCCTCATCACCACTATTCTGCTGTGTGCTGCACACCAATTTGCTCCTTGATAGTTCCAGCTACGTTAATCATGTCGTGTGCCAACAACATTCATTCTTCACCCAATCACCGTTCCCGGAGGCGGGCGGTCTTGTATAGTGTATTGGCAGGGCATCAGCGTCTCCATTCGGAACCTAACTCCATCGCGGGACACGTGACGATGAATCCACCGCCAAAAAGAACAGCACGTCACAGTCATTCATCTTAACTTCTCAGACAGACAGTAACAACAAAGACCAGATCAAAGAGACCTCCAAGTCTCTCTTTCTGTACATGCAACCAAAACCATAATAATTGTAATTGCGAATTAATACAAATATGCCCTGTTGCTTATTTGGTACTTCTTCGATCTCCATTTACTTCTCATGCTGCTTTTGTCCCTGTTACATAGCAAGAAGTAATTTGGAACTGAGAAAATAGCAACGCAACGGTTACACGTAGGGGAAAAAAAAAAAAGGAGACACAACCCCAATACAGGAAAATGCAGGAGCAATAACAATAACGCTTGCATTCTACGATCGTGCTTAACCGTTCCAGTTGCAACTTGCAAGGACCAGACAAATATGACAAAATTCTCTGCATACCGACTGCAGATTGACGCCAGTGCAGCACCGTTTGGATTAGTGCCACCTGTTTAGCTCTGCGAATCTAAGGGCACCCTATCATCAGTCTAAAAAATCAGATCGAGCCGACTCCAAAAATCATATTGAGCCGGCTCCACTCAAACTTCGTGGTTAATGGCTTTGGCTTCCTCCAAATCATATAGATGTTGCAGAGAAACGAGGATGGAGCAGCAGAAGCCCTTGCAAAATCAGAGCAGTGTTGTGTGCTTGTCGTTGGAGATGTGGAAGGCTGAACTCCAGTTTTCTGGAGCACACCAAATGTTGTGTGACAATTGGGTCCGTGCCACCAGGCCAATGCTTTTGGTCAAGTCAAATGGAAGTTCAGAGCTAGTGGTTGAGGCCGACTCAATTTTCTGATTACTGTTAGCTGCGGACTGTCTGTAGGTACTAATAACTTAATTATGCTTCTCTGTTCTTCATTGTGGGTATCAGTAAGAAGAACGCTTAGCTACTAGGTGCATAACTGAATGTAATGAACTCTTTATATATGTGGATTTTTATAAACAGAAGCTTTTGTTTGTTGAATCAAATAATTGCATAATGTAATATTTCTTGTTTTTTAGAGAAACAAAGAATAACTCTGTATCCAAAAAAAAAGTTTGACAACTCGACATGCTGTGTTCATATTAGTGATTTCAAGGGAGAGATGACATGTATAGGCTCCCTCGAGCCTAATTGTTTCTGCTGTAATCAAATAGCAGAGCAATTGCTAAATTTTTTCCATCAAAAGAAAAATGTACGATGAATGTCATTGCACGGCGATGTGGATTGATTGATGGCCTGCAGGATCTCGATATAGCCCTCCTGTTTTTGCTTGGCAGCAGTGTTGGACAATAGCAGTGGATCGGCTAAGATCTCAATGACGCCGGCGGACGGCCGCAGTCTCGACGCGGCCAGTTGATGTCGCGATCTTGCCGTTTACTTCTATCTCGATCAAGCCATGTGTCTCTTCCCTACGAGATTAGGCTGCATCATCAAGCCGTTTCCGTTTTCCTTTCCGGCTCGATCTGATTTTTTGGAGTCGGCTCGCTTACTCGTTTTGTTTCGCTCCCACAGAGGGGATTGATTATAGAATGCGCGGTTTGGAGATTCGTAGGACTGGACAGGTGGCATCAATCCAGGCAGTGCTGCACGGACTCTTGTTTGAAGACCGTATGCATAGAATTTTTTTCCGACAAATATGAGCTACAAATAAATACCTGGCATATTAACTGCGTAATCCCTAAAAAACTGCGAATTTTAATAACAGTTTGCTGCCGGTGGCCCATCTGTACTTAATTTTAACATCCCTGTGGTCACTTTGCTGTCCACCAATTTGCTCCTTGATAGTTCTAATAATGCCGTGCAGAGCCATAGAGGTCTCGTGTGGTCAATATCATTATTCACTCATATTTTTTAACTTTCAATCGACTAAAAGCTGTCGATGGTTCGTTATTTTGTGTTTTATTTTTTTTGTTTGTAGGATTATTTACATAATAATTATAAACCATCGGATTTTGATCCGATGACTCAAAGTAGTAATTAAAAGTTGCCTAAATTTTTAGTCAACTTGGAAGCGGACTTTAATCTCTCCGACCTTGTCCTTCTGTATTGGCAGGGCATCAGCGTCTCCATTCGGAACATAACTCCATCGCCAAACACGTGACCGTGATTCCATCGCCAAAAAGAAAAGCACGTGACAGTGATTCATATCTTAACTTCTGAGGCAGACAGCATCAAGAAAGACCAGCTCAAAGGAACCTCTCACTTATATATGCGGCGCAAACCATACTAATTAAGTGTAGAATTCGACTCTTACATTTTTTCCCCCGAGGCGGAAATTCTACTCATGCAATCTGCAAAGATACTAGCGAGGGACTCTTGTGATTCGACAGCCACAATCGACAACGTGTCACCAATCTCGACTTTTTCCACGGATTGCGTATGTCGTACATGTTTAACCAGCTTAACCACTGGAATAATTTACAGCTTCATTGTAGACTTACCAGACTTGTCAATGGCTTGGAGGCCAAGCTCCACTTATTCTGCTGCGAGGAGAAGACCGGTATGCGCCTACAAAATTGCCCGGCAAGAAATGGGAGGCGCCGTCGTCAATTCGTCATGTTCATGGGCGAGCGGCCAATCATAAGCTCCAGCGCGCGTTGCATTGTTTCTGAATATCTGATCAAGTACTCCCTCCATTAAAATTATATGATGTTTTAGTTTCAGACACAGGAATTAAAGAAAAGTAAAAAAATTAGTTATATAGAAAACAAGAAGAAGAGAGATAGATATAAAGATGTATTAGAAAAAAATATACATTAAAATATAAAGATATCTTATAATTTTAAAAAACTTACGGAAGCTATGTAGGCCACCAGTTTATCAATATTTGACCTACAAGTGCATGTGGTGCACGAAGTTGCGGACGATGTGTGCTGTGTCAAGTATTCGTACAGCCAACGAAGCTTCCAAACTTGCTAACCAAACATAGTCCAATTACTATTTTGCAACGTGCCCTATTATTGTCAGCCGTTCGGTGAACAGCATCCGCAATCCATACCGTCCCTGAATCTTGTAAACGCACAGGGGTATATCTCTCCCTTACAAACGTCCTAGTAATTCAGTTGTAAGGTCATTAAATTTTTCCACCCAATTACCCGAATTTAGAGGAAGTTTCGGATTTAGTTGGACGCCATATCTTTGTTTGAATACCTGTCCATTTCACTCACGAACCTTTTCAGCCGTACATTTCCTATACAGATGGAACGGCAAGTGGTATACCTAACACGTATGAAATGAGATATTTTGTTTTGGAGGATATACAAAATTTCTTGAAAAAGAAAAAAAGTATCTTAGGCCCCAAGTAATAGAGAAGTGGCAGCGAAATGTGTTGTCCATATGCACATTTTTCAACGAAATGCTAAACCATCCCGCCGTACAATGCTTTATTTTATTGAACACGCATATATCCAGTTCAGCTTTAAGATACTACCTTTGCCAAAATATTAGCTGTAGAGGAACCATATCTGCAGTACAGATTTGTTTACTTATATTGTGGTCTTCCATGTTGCAGATGAACAACAACATGCTATTTTATTTTTTGTTGTCAACTAGCTAGATTGATGGTTATGAGTTGATAGGTCGGTTGCTACCACGTCGTTTATATAGTAACTTCAACAAGTCAAAAGAAGATGCAAACGTAACTATTCATTTGGTTATATTGTGTATGATGAGCGTATCCATCCAATATGATACATTTTTCAACCAATTATTCTTTTATAGTGGTAAAAAGATGATAATGGAGTAAGTCCTAATTATTTTTTTTCATGAACGCGCGTGGCCACATTTTTCATTAAGGAAATTAAGGAAAGTACAAAGAATAAACCATCTTCGCAAGTTACTCTTACATAGGAACCTAAAATCCAGATTAAATCTGATTTGTATCTCAAGTTCCTATCAAGTAAATCCTACAAATACAAATTTTCAGTTCATTGCATTTTTCTTACAAACATTGATTACCAAGTCTATTTTCCATTTCTTGGAAGCTAGATTTTGCACTCTTCCCATCTTCTACATAAACATCCAAATTAGCAGTTCATCTTGTTTAGCGGTCACTTGAATAAAAAAACTTTTTCTTTGGTTTGGAGCAAGTTAATTAACAACTACCGGTTTCTTGATCAAATAGATTTGAAAACAATTACAAATTAGGCGAGACTATCCTCACCAAAAAGAAAAAAATAAATAGGCGATGCTAACACAAGAAAATATTTTTCCTGAACTTCTATTAGAAATTCATGCACGATCAAGTTCCATGGAGTGTAGGAACGTGTATTATTAGTAGAACAGGATAGAATATATATGAATGTGAGACATGCAAAGGAATTTAGTGTATTTTGACAGTTAATACTATTAATTAACCAAGTAAAAGAAAAAAAAATCTAATGCCTAAACTACCCTTTGACGGTTATCAAGGACTTATGATTTTTTAAGCAGTGAAGGTACCTACTTTGCAAGCATTGTAAGCATCAAAGACTCAGTCGGATCTGGATAAATATGTCTTAAAATAATTATCTTGAATATTGTTCGCAATGCAAAAAAAAAAAAAAAGAAGAGCAGTGTCTTTTTGTCATGCTATCACTTCAATAGATTTGACGGACGCAAAAGCACAAATACAGATCTGAAGAAGGATCCAACTGCGCGGGCCGTACAAGATGCCACGGGGCGAGAACACCATGGCCACTATCTAATCTTGATGACAGTCACTAGCAGGGGCGGGCCTATGTTGTACCAAGGGTATTCAACTGAATACCCATTATTTGGACAAAACAATGTTTATATAGTTCATATCATGTGTATATGCAATAAAAAAAATAAAAACATTACATGGAATAACATTTCTTCACTCATTCAGCCCTAAAAACCATGTAATCCACCTTCCTCTCCTATCCTAATGGCCCAAAAGGCTAAAAAAAATCTATACTTCAGGCTGCCAGAAATTTGTTTTCACCCTTTCAAAATTTTGAATACCCATACCCAATATCCTGGGCCCGCCCCTGGTCACTAGCAGGCTAAACAGGAATCATCAGACAAGAAGGGTCAAGACTAACATAAAAAAGAAGAAACAAGGGTCAAGTCTGACGGATGGAAACTTCCTTTTCGGCGATGCTTGTGTCAGCGCTGACGGTTTCGGTGGGAGGATTTCAGACGGAAACGGCGGGAAGGCGATTTGAAGGTGACGAGCGTAAAGTGTGGATCGCGACGTCCGTCTTCGTATGGAACAAGCTGAGATTGCAAGGATGACAAATGAACAAGCTGAATTCCTTGCAATCGACAGATAACAATAGTTCATGAAGTATGACGACCGTGGCTTATTTTTGTCTCGCTTATGCGTTGGACTAGATTGTCAGTGATGCCTAGAGTGGACAATCACGGGCTTGTAGCTACTGAGAGCATTATACATCTGCAAAAATTAATACACTAATAAATACAAACAATGATACAACATAGTTGTGTTTTTCATTCTATTCTTATTAGGAAACATGGAAGCATACGGGCCTTCTTCAAAGGTCATGCAGGTACTAAAGACCAGTCATGTTGGTTCACTCCTCCCTTGAAGCTTTGCCACTTGAGACCTATGGACATGTGCCTAGCTAAGTTGATGGCGCGGACCTATTTCGTTTTTGGATGAAACATTCCTCACAAAATGAAGGCGTGAGAGAGGGAAAAAGAGAGAGATAAAGAGGAAAGAGGGTGCTGGTCTGCTGGAGGAATAAGAAGCCAGATGAGCCCCTGTGGGCAGCTTGGATCCGTCATTGCCTGCCTGGTGGTATTTCATTTTACCGATCTCATCTGATGCGCCTGATACTAGGAATCTATAATTCAGATTCTAGAATCATTTATTGCAAAGATACTGCTACAATGATTAAGTTGGAGCAAAGACTTCTTTTCGGGACAAGTCGCTGAATGTGATGCACTAACCGGACCTGAAGACACAGAGCACTGGGACCATTGGCATTGATACCGAGGTTGTTGGAACGAAGGGCTAGGAAACTCCTGTAATATTCAAATTCTGCCAAGGAAATATCATTTAGACAGATCGAGGACAACTAGAGCCAATTTATTATATGTGCATGAAACAATCAAAATAAAGGATCCATCATCCATGTGTTGTGTCTTGTGTGGCAGTTGTGACGGTAGCAACGTAGTAAGACAGACAACCGTTCTGTAGGTACTTGTATCTCTCCGGAAGAAAAAAAAAACTTAACAGGTCACTTAATGAACCAAATTCTTCGCGTGGTTAGCTAGGCCGAGTCCCCATTAGCGCTCAGTAGACCGAGCAGCTGTCATGATCGAGGAGACAGCACTGCCAGGCGCCTGAAAACGACCTATGGGGTCGTACTATGCATTCACATGTTCGCAGCACGGAAGTCGAATGCTGTGCTCCGTTTTCTCTGGTCCAATTCTTTCAATGTTGCAGCAATGTGATACTAGAAATATATTATTGTGGGCACGCAACAGAGATAGTTCAACCAGACGGACCTTCGCCCTAAAAAATAGAAATCATCGTGTGCTTCCTCCGAAAAAAAAAGGAAAGGAAAGACGGCAAGGGATTATGTCCAGTATGACGTGGAAACATGCGCATGCCCTTTCTTTAAAAATCGACATGCAAGCATGCTTGGTATAGGTTTTCTCGGATTGATCGAGGCAATTCAAGGGCGATCGTTAGTGGATCATATTCAAGTCATAATTGCATTCGTGATCCCGTTTTAAAGTTTATAATTGTATAACTGATTCTATATTTTTAGGATTTGTATGTCTGACCCATTTTTCTCTGATTTTCACCTTCGTTAGTTATTTTTTGGTAACTAAAAATATGAAAATCTATGGATAATGAAATGGCAAAAAAGAAGACAAAAAATGCCCTTGCGGCTATACTCCTCTGTTCCTAGGCGGAACCCGTGCTAGCCGTGACCAGGGTTGAAATAACCGGGGTTAACCAGCCAGTTAACCCGGTTAACCAGAAAACCCATCCAGGTCGGTTACTCCGGTCGGCCGGTTAATCTTCAGTTATAGTTCAAAAATTTTCAAAATTCAAAAAAATTTCGAATTAGTCCAAACTGATGTAACCGGCAGGTTAACCGGAATAACCGACCGATTAACCGGTGAAACCGCTCAAAAACCGATATTTTTGAATTTAAAAATATATATTCAAAATATATCACTAAAATCGATCAAACCGACTGGTTAACCGGAATAACCGACCGGTTAACCGATGTACCGACCGGTCGCCGACCCTACGTCAACCAAAACGAGTTTTATCCGGTTAACTGACCGGTTATACTGGTTAACCGGTGAACCGGGTTCAGCCGGTTATACTGATCCAGCCGATTATGTTAACCTTGGCCGCAACACACATTAGGGTGCGACGTGAGTCGCGCGACGGGCGTCCTCGGCCGATCGGGGTCCTCTGAATTGAAGAGTTCAATTGAAAGGGCACACTGTAGCATGGATTTATCTATTTTTTAGCTGTTCGATGGGAAAGCAACGGATAAGATTCAGTGCTACAGTAACATGCGATACAGTAGAATTCTTAAAACAGCACCCCTGAAAAGGAGCTTGCTACAGTGTTAAGTCAGAGCATTGTAGCTCACCTCTGAAAATCTAGGAACCGATCCGTCCTCGGCCGGGCGCGGCGCAGGTAGGGGCGTCGGCGAGCTGCAGCGCTAGAGGGCGTATGCGTAGCCGCCAGAAGATTAAGCAAGGACGAGCTCTTTGTGACGGGCAGAATTCTGCTCGTCTATAGACTTAGCCGAGGGGGCAGCAAACGACGAAGCCCTTTTTTCTTTTTTGAAACCTTACGAAGCCCATTTGATACAACATAAAAGGGCTTTTTCTTCCTGCTGCCAAACGATGAAGCCCAAAACGCGCGGCCGGTGAATCTAGCCCAGCGTAGGTTCAAAACAGGCCCAATTCAGGCAGGATGATGCTGAGCATCAAGGGACAGATAAGCGTCATATTTCAAGAGCGTAGGAGATTTTACATTTTCACTGCATTAATTATTTCATCTGATAGACAGATCGCTATGTACATATGCTGAGCATCAGATAAGCATCATATTTAAAGAGAGTAGGAGTTTTTACATTTCCACTGCATTAATTATTTCATCTGATAGACAGATCGCTATGTACATATGTGATCTTAATAGCATAAAACATACTTAGGCTAGCTTTTGACTCCGCGTTTTTAGGCATTTTAATAGTGACTGTATATCTTCCGCGTGCAAACTTCCTCTCATTACCTCAGAACTTTAGCTTCTTGGGCAACAGCTTCTTGTTTTCTGCATCCTTTGTTGTAAAGGTGATGTTGAATTCCAGGTTTTATAGTTCTGTCTACGGAGCCAGGTTATGTCAACAAAAATGAAAGCATTATAGCAATATAGCATGACGTATACATGCTACTCAGACATCTTCCTTGACCTCCCGCTTTTTTCGCTGAAAGGTTTGAATAAAAGATTGCTTATAGAGTACCTAGACATGTAGACATCAGTGCAAACTATTCTGCTTTGTTTGAACTAACAACAAAAATCTTTATGTTTAGTGACATCAACGACTAGTTACAATGCTAATCTCCGATTAACAGTTTCCTATTATTGTACCATTTTCAATGCAGTATCGACCACACGACCGGTGTACCATTCTTTGGGGTACAAACTGTAAAGCCCGAAAATGAAGAAATATTACTTTTCTTTTGGGCCATATGATTGATTCGGCCCAATCCGAGTCCATATGGTGATAGAAAAGAAGTCCAGCTGAAACCCTGTTTTTTTTTTCCCTCACGTTGCACCCCTCCCCTTGCAATCGATCGTTCCTTCCTTTGAAAGAAAACGAGTGACGGCGCTTCTTCCCTCACCTTCGCCTCTACAGGTCAGCGCCCTGGGAGTTTTTCTCTGAGGTTTAATCCATTCTTACATTAGGAAGAGAAAAGAGTCCTTGTAGGTGTTCTGAACTGTTCTCTCCATTGTGACTGCAGTAGCAGCAGGGCAAAGGTAGAGCTGGAGCTATCGTGGGTGCAGCGGAGAGAGGGATTCCTGATCTTATCTTAGGTAATGACCCATTAAGGACATCTTCTGCCTACTTTTCGGGTCTAGATCACCGTTTAGCTCTGGTCCTGGTCTCCAGGGTAATCTGAATTTCGTTGCAAGTCCAAGTTCTGCGTTTCTGCATTTGCTTCAGACCCAACACTAGCAGATCGACTGCATTTTATGACTTTTCGGTGCCAAATCTAAGTAGGACGTAATAACAAAACTTGTAGATAATTTGATTACCTTTTCAACGAGTACTCATACGCATTTTTTCGTTAAGTATTCTAGGAGTTATGGCCCTTCGATGTGGATTGTCCATCCCTAGCGCTGTATTGTTCCTGGCCGTTCGGACAATACCAGTTCGAGGTCGTTTTGAGTGGCTTTAGAGGCTGATTCTGGGTAGGACTTTATAACGAAAGTTGTAGAAGACTTCACAACCTTTCCAACGGATGCTCATACACATTCTTGCGTTGAGTATTATAGAAGTTTTCGCTTTCTGAATCTGACTGTCGATTCCAGTTTCAGTTCAGAACTAAATCTGTTACAGTTACAATGATCTGTTTTGAGAGGCTATTTAAAGTACTTTATAGGCCGAATTAGTCCAGGATTGTATGGAGTATTTTATAGTCCAATGTATACTCTTTCCATAGAGTCCTTACAGGCCTGATTTGAAGTTGTATTTCGGTAGTTATGATTTTCTAAAGTCAGTACTCTGTTGCTGTTCGTCAGAGCTTGTATGTCACTTTCTGTAGGCAATAAAAAAAATAGTAAACTTCAAAATTAATATTGGTAATGAATACTAAAGTTATAGCTCATTACATGTAGATGATTGTGGAGTACTTATTTATTATCATTGCTATTATAATTTTAACGTTATGAAAAAGACAAACTGTACTGCTGTTGTTTATCAAAATGAAGTGTTGCTGTTTTTGTCGATTATCCGCTGGGGCGTAGAAACATTTTGAATGTCGATTGTAAATTATTTATGGAGTGTTTGTACTGAACTATTTGTTCCGAAACAGGTGATAGTGCTCCGGAGCATCCGTAGTACTTTGGTCTTCTTCGGTTGAGGCAAGTGAATGTAGCGGTGGTTGTGCTACCGTTTTGACTTGTTATTTTTATCACCTACACTATAATGTTCAGAACCATGTCTTACCACTAAGAATTGACTCTTATCTTATTTATTCACTCAATTATAATTAATTGATGTTTAATTGTCTTTATATGACTTTTATGGTTGGAGTATGGTTTATGTGGTTAATTCACATTTTTGGAGGAAGTTGAAGTTTATATTATCATTATTGTAGCATGCCATGTGCATTACATCATTCATTTCCATTAGAAGTTATGTCATTTACCGATGGTCACGAACGTACCGGTACAGCATCATGGAATGCAGCTCCATACCTTATTGGGTATGCAGGCAGGAGACATTTGCATTTGCATTCATATGCACTCATGAAGTATTTGAAGTGACGTGTTGTTATTATTGAAGCTCTGTCATTTGATTATGTTCTAATTGATAGTTATTTGTTTTATATAAATTTTTTATCTTGATTATCCTATAAGTGAAGTTTAATGTTAAATCGTTGCTTAATCCCAACTTGTGATTTAAATAGCTTGTCAAAATGAATTTGCTTGCTGAGATTTTTATCTCATCCTTGTTTTACTCTCTCCAGGTGCTTGATGTTTGCTAGGAGGGGAAGAGGGATTAGCTGCACGTCTTGCACTACATTAATTTTAATAATTGAAGTTTAATTATTAGAGCTTTGTGCTTAATTCTTAAAGTAGTATGGATATTAAACTTATTCTTTGAAGTCACTCTTTACTCTTTTATTAGGGTGTTCCATTAATGCTAGTTTGATGCCTTAATTTTTTGGTTATATCTATGTCTTCTGCTTCCGCGTTGCTTATGAATATAAAGAATATGCTGCCGAAATTTCTATGTAATTGTTCGACTGGCTGGTTGTTTGGTTTTAGTGACGTTCCCGGATGTTTGTGGATCCTGGGATGTTACACAAACCATGTTGATTGTGGTGGTCCTTGTATGGTATTGATGCTAGCTGTGGCACCACCTCAAATGTGCTCACTAATGCATATGTGCTGTCGTAGCTCATGCTTTTGGATGCGTATTTTGCTGGACCTTCTGCGGAAATGCACACTCAAAAAAGATTCAGAGTCACTGAAAAAACATTCAGAGATGTTTTCTAAAAATATATATGTATAAATAAAGTTATATAGTCCTGGAAATTTATAATTTTATACCATGGAATTCAATTAGAGGATGTATTAACCATATAATATGTAAAGAAAGTTTTGATTTTTTATTTGTACTGGCAACCCTTCCTGCTATATGACTGTTTCATGGTGATTTGAATTGTTAATTACATTGGATGCGTTATTTTATATGTATATTGGGTTTGGGTGAGAGACTGCTGCTTGTGTTCAGCAGACAGTGGGCCAATATGTCAGCCACTGTTAATGCTAATGCATAACTGCAGAGGATGTGCCCTGCAGTACCAAATCAGTACACGCCCATTCTCTTCATAACTCTTCCACAAGATAAGTTTATCCGAAGTCTGGATCCATTCTCCAGGACGCATCAGATCTTCGGAGTAATGGATGGATGAGTGCTTGCTGCCGTTAGGTGTTAGCAGTAGCACCCTCAAAAGGTTACGGAAAAATATCTGCAAATTCGCACAAGGCACAACATTGACAGGACATGCATCCACCTCCATCAAAATTCCTGAAATTCTGTGGACGTGTAGTTGCATGCTCTGCTAATGTTGTACCGACTACAGGATGGAAAGCACTGAATATGTTCATAGATTGATTGGATGGATGGGGACGGTGCTTATGTTGACATGCACTAGTTTCATTCAACAGTCTGCCAAAAATTGCATCCTCATGAACTCCAATCAAACCGTGGGAAATGTGAGGAATACACATTTCATTTGTGATAATAAGCCACCTCACAAAATTCAGTTGTACAGTTATACAGGCACAGAGGGTACAACATGTGCCTGCTTGCGTTATTCACACTATTCATCAGTAGATAAGGAGCGTGGTAGCCATCCTTCTAACCTTGTGACTCATGAGTTTCTATCTGGTGGCATCGACTTATCCGTGAGCCACCAGACTATTTATTTACCTGATACATATAGCTATTTGTAATATACACATAAACGGCTGTACAGGGGCTGGGTTGCCAGATAAAAAGGCATAGGATAACAAGGAGCTCATTAGGTCAGATTTCGCAGAGAAATTGTCCACAAAAGATCTGCATCGGACTGTACAGTTACCTTATCCGCTAGCACAATGTTGGATGTGCTTATCATGCTTCCAAATCTCATCTTTGAATCACCTGCAAGTAGGGGAAAGTTCAATACTAACTCATGCCAAGCTCTCTTAGTGGTTCAAAAAGAAATTCAACAAAAAGTTCAATTCTACACTATGCATACACAATGTCTCAAAAGAACTTGAGGATAACTAGTTCTTGCTTCTTGCGGAACATGGACTGTTTGTATTTCACTAAGAAGGAGAGTTAACAAGTTACAACAACAACAAAACACAGATCACGATGAAAACAGTAGCTAGGGTTCATGAAGACTTAGCCGACTACTTAAAATAAAACACGCCCTACCTACAACCCTAACTTATGACCCATGATCAACAATTAAAATAAGATGCGATTCATGATTCAGCGAACTGATTCTAGTGGAGCTCAATGTTTATGTTGTTGATAGAAAGGACTTCATTTGATTTTTTTAATCAATCAATTTAATATAATCAGTACTTTTTATATTCCAGACATTAATATTTCAGTGTTTCCATGATTGAGAATATCCATTAAGTCATGTTGTAAGAAATCTGTAATGCATGCAGTTCAACGACAGGCATATGCCCAACTTGTAATAATAGAGCATAAAGAAATTTACTTAGATTCCACTTCAGGCCAGTGGTTGTAGTACTTGTTGATGGTGCACCAAGAGGAAAAAGTCCACAATGTGGTCCTTCAACAGATGGCTCAATATAGAGCTCATGGCGATGTGTTTTCGGAAGAAGTCGAATCAAGCAATCATCTGATAGAAGCACAATCCTCATGTCCGAGAACACATAGAGAACATTGATATTTGCTGCCTCATGATCAAATCGTCCACCCAACGCTCCAGTAACAAGCACAGAGAGCTGAAGGATTTGAGAAAAAAAAAAGTAAATTCCACAAACTGTCTTTGTACATTTTTAGTCTAATAGTGATAGAAAATATCAACCAGTACAAGATAGAAACAGTAGAACAGTTATGATACTACTTACATCAGGTTTTTCATTATCAGGGGTGTGATGATGGATACGAGAAATGCACTTGTGTAGATCTGTTGTCTCTTGGTTATGTGATTTATCAAAAATTTTAGATCCCTGCAAACAGATTAATGTGAGCAAGCCATGACATCTTAGCCACATATACAATATAATAAATTCACTGGTGGTACATTCAAGTTTTACTACTAATGACATAAAATGTGATCTCCACAGTAAAATATGAATCCAAATGGTTCTCAAATTCGGATACCAAAGTACATATATGTTAAGGACAGATGTGCTTGTCACCTACTATACTGATGATGCTCATCTGAAATATTGTTAAACCTTTAGCATAATCAAGTTCTAGTTGTGGTCAACTTAATAAAGTGAATATAGTCTTTAAACATTTTGGAGAAAGTACTTATGTAGGGAACACCATGCTTTCACATTAATGTATGTATTTTATAATGTCCTATCAAAGCTCATAACGCACATGAACTTTCAGAACTCAAATTTTATGCATTGATATGTAGCAGTCTTGTTTACAATATACACACGAAAAATATCCAGACCACATCGATTGGACATAGGCATCTAAGAATTCATTAAAAATTGTGAAAAGAATTTATATGCGACCAATGCAAAGGGCCCTCCCAGTTTGAAATGTAAGCAGACACAAAAGGTCCTCTATCTCATAAATTGAGCTGTACATACCACATAATGATAAAAAGCTTATACTGACTAAGAGACTTTAACTGTTATAAAACCATGCCAAATATTATCTCAAAAATGATCAATGGCTTGTTTGATTCTACAGAAATGACAATGCTACTTCACGTTTCATTCTTACAACTAACTTAACCTCCAGTTTGAACTGACTGCAATGTAGAAACTAAATCAGGATGCACAGATAAACATTGTAGAAACGAAAATTCAGTAAGTGAACCTGATTCGAGTAGAACAATTTTACTTCAGGCCTTATAGAGTCCATGTCTCCCTCAATTATTTCTGGAATATACCTGAATAACAGAAACCGTTTATGAAGGCAAGAAGAGAGCAGATAGCAAATTGTTCACAGAAAATAACCATGTGTGCATTTTGTTGTATTGTATTTAGCACAAGCGCATGGAAGCAGCTTGGTAAATGTGTGTTCGACAAATTTATGATGCCAGATAGAACATCAAACCAGGATCAACCCAGAATCATAACACAGTACAATCACCATTGTTTGACACCCTGTCTAGTTACCAGAAAATAAAAAATAAATAGGCTTTTCAGCAAATAATTAACAGGAGTTCTGCAATATGATAGTAGTATCCAGATGTATTGTTATGGGCCAGCTGGGTCAGCCAAACCCCAACCCAATAGTGGCTGCCCCGCTGCCATGAGGGCGACCAGGTGCAGGTCCGGCCACACCCTTTCAAAGTGGCTAGTTTAGAATAATTAGGAGTCTTAGGAATAATTAGGAGTCTTAGGAATAGAGGGGTTTCCCCTCTACCTCTCTTTCCCAGTCTCCCTACGCCTCCCTGTGCTGCCCAAGCCAGCCAAGGAGGAGGAGGCCCATAACATGGGTTAGATTGAAGACAACATTTGAAAATGCTTCGGATATGCAAACGACATTTTAGAATACTGAACAAGGGACTCAATCAAGAGTAGCTCCAGCTCTTCCAATGTCAACACAAAAATAAACCCAGAGGTAGTATATAACCTATTTCATGTATCACGCCTCTTATGCAATTTCCCCTTTCGCTTGCGCACCGCTCCTCTCATATCCACGCGCCACCATGATCATGGGACCATTCCAATGAGTACTGGAGCCAAAGCCACCCACCACACACTCATAACAATTCCATTCTGACAGCTCGGGACATGGTAATCCATAATTTCCATCTTTCAGTTATTCAAAGTTGCCCATGAGTTAAAACTTTGAACTGGAATTACCTACAATAAATATTGAACTAGTGCTTAAGCAATCCTGATCCTAAACCAGTAAGGAAGAAAATCCAATCTTCTTCAAAGAACCACTGTCCAAAACCACAAAATAGTAGTCCTTTCTAGATATTTTCACAAAAGCCGCACTAACACCCTATTTAAGAATGTATAACAAAAAATATTTTTAAAATTTCTTTGGTTTAGTGCTTAAGAATGTTGAAGATCAAGTTAGTACTCCCTGTTTGTCAACATTTTTCAAACAGAGGGACTACAAACTAGGGAGAAAGAAAGTAGGCTCACTTATTTCTGGTGCTTTTCTGGTCCTGATCATTGGTCATTTGAAACATCTCATCAAAAATACGATTAGCTCCTCCATCGGCACAGATCCTTAGCTTTGCTGTTCTAAAACAAATTCAAAAGTGAACTTTTACGGATAAGTATCTTAAAAGCATAAACAAATGAGCAACAGCTGGTTACCATGAGCCCAGAGGTGAGGCATGAATCGTGGAAGATGCTGGTTAAGAACAACTAGAGCATGGTTCTTGGCTGGTGCGTTGGCTGGTTGGTTCAGTTTTGGGAGAAGGAAACTTGACGAATGTTTCATTACGTCCATAGGGCGTACTGCACGGCACAACATCTTGAACTCTTGAAGGGGTACCTCACGCTAGTGCAAAGCTAAAACTGCATTGACAATAGAAGAAAAAACAACTGTTATTGCTATCAATAGCAGTTTGAAAAGGATCAATGTTCTCACAGCCTGACAATAGAAGAAAAAACAACTGTTATTGCTATCAATAGCAGTTTTAAAAGGTCTCCTATGTTTTCTTAAAGAACTAAAGCAATGTCTTATGCATGAGATCTAGGTATTAGTGTTTCATCAATTCCAGCTATTACACCTTGGCAAGTAATCGCATTTGCAAACTACATCCCAATTTAATTGCCTTAAGGCAACAGTATCCAAGTTGTTCTATGTTCGAAGAATTGAGTGTTTCAATTAAAGCAACATTCGCAGAGGAACGGTGCAGAAAAGACACCAAAACTGACAGTGAATTTAATTAGTATCAAGCTGCATGCGATTGGTCTCTTTTGTACCTAATGAGGATGTCAATATAAACCATCCTGATCGTTCCTGCAATAAGAGAGAATAGGAAACGGTAAAATAAGTTCCTCTACCCTGATCACTTTGCTCACGTTGTCACTAAAAAAAAATCTGAATTTGGACGACTCCATTGCAGAATAGGCCTGATCTCGCCACCTAATCAATCTCAATTACGTTCACTAACGGAAATGTCAAAATTTCTCCAAAGAGGAGAGAGATTCCCCGTCTTCATCTGATGGGGAAAACTTCTGTTTTACTTAATCACGACGGCAAAGAATCAGCCCAAACTGTGCACTTCCCCGCTCGAATACCAACCTACTTAGAATACCTTCGAACTACACCACAATCCAGTCAGATCGATTCGCCTCACAAGCCTCAGCCTTCGCAAGAGCCAACATCAATTTTCCCAAAGAACTGGAATCATTCGTGTCTTCTTTGGACCAATGCCGCAGCAGAACCAGCCCCCCAGAAATGCCGGAGATACCCCACAACATTGCAGGAAACCGGAACGGCAGAGGGAGCTGAGAATCGCAGCGAGTGCTCACCTCAGATTGCGCGTCGAGGGGAGAGGGACGATGAGACGGGGAGCTGGCCAAGCCGCTGCTTTCCAGCGCGGCCCTGACGAGATGATCTGCTGTTGATGCTGGAGCGAAAGAATGCGCAAGGAGAAAATAAAGATGCCAAATCCAAGCTGTGTTGGTAGCGTCGCCATCACGAGCCGCAGCTTCGCTTGTTTAATTATAGCCGCTGGATAAGCGGTGGTAGTACTTCGCCGGGGCATTGTCAAAGCGGGCCCCGTCAAAAGTTTCAACGGGCATGAGTAAGAGCACCAGCAACGGTGGTGCCAAGTTACGCGGCACTGCCAACCGAGGCGTATGAGTCGCCTGAGTAAAATCGATTTCTGTTCGAGAACAACAATGGTGGTTCGGTTAACTGGGACATACTAAAGGTGTTGTGTGTTTTAGGGTTGAGGGAAAGGTTAGTCTATGGTATATTGGACTCTTTGATATTATACTCCGAGTTGGTAGTTTGACTTATGGCTTGCAGTTGTCTAAGTTCGTAAAAGAAGTTTATAATGTCTTTCATGTTTTTATGTTGAGAAAGTATATTCGGAATTCAGAGCAGATGGTCGAGTTAGAACCGATCGTGGTGTAACAGGATTTGACTCTGGAGTGTCCTGTGCGTATTCCAGAAGCATCAGAGTTTGTTATGAGGAAAAGAAAATATGTGAGGGTTTTATGGACCAATTAGTCTGAGTGTGAGGCTACATGAGAACTTGAGGAGCAGATACGCAAGAAGTATCCCTATCTTTTCGAGGCGGGTGAGTTTTATGTGATTATTATCTTTCTTTCTTGTTTGGTTTTTATTATAGAAATAGTAAAATTTGAGGACGAATTTTTTATAGGGGTAGAATGTCCGCAATATTTATGATTTGATAGTCGAACCGCAAGTGAGGATGATAGTTCGGTTTCCTACTACGTTCCTAGTGCTCTAAGAAGTGCACAACATTTTGCCAAATACATTATACTACAGTTATTACAGTGGTATGAGTATGCTCGGGTTAAACAAAGTCCTCCATCATGTCCAGCAATAATACGAGTCTGAACGATAGAGGGGGTATGATGTCTATATTGAATATTACTATCTCCATTTTAAAATTATTGTTATTATTAATTTTTTTGGTTATCTTTGATAATTCATTTTATTTAAAATATTTATTTAAATTTGAAAAATTATAAGTTATATTTAAATTTTATCTAGTGATAAAACAAATTATAAGAAAATATATGATATTTTTAATTTTTTTAAATAAGATAAATGGTCAAAGGTATCAAAAAAAATTAATAATGATAATAATTTTGGAATAAATAGAGTATATAGGAAGCAAGGAATGAAAAATATTTAGAACGTTTATACGAGTAAGTCAAAAGTGAAAACTTTTGCTTATCTAAAAGGATCGTATATGAAAAAAAATTACATGGGTGGAAAGAGAAACTTTTGTCTAAGACATGAAAGAAAGTCATCCCAATATGGGTATGCCCCTCATTCTCCTTTATATGGGGACAAACTGTTAAACGTTACTTTTTACCTAAGAGTCTATTGTCATTTTTTTTTCTATCGTAATGGTAACACATGCGTAAGAGACACATTATTTGTGTATAGCTGTGTCACCACCACTCTCCTCCTAGTAGAAATAAACCGTGGGAGGATAATATTTGTTTTCAGAATAGGTTTTAGTAACAATTCAATAAGCTATGGGCTCATCATGTAGCTGCCACCAGCTCACTGTAAGGATCGAAGGCGTATAGAGAAGGAGAGATGAATCGGTGAGCCGACCACTATCGTCAAATACTACTTATTTTTACGCTTAATATTAGCAATTATTATAACCTAATAATTCTAGAAGACCAAGACCCTGCACGTGTTAGTGTTTATGGTACGAATGCAATGTGGAAGTTAAACCGTATTAGCCTATGCAAACCACAAGTCAACCTATCAAATATAGCACTCAAATGTAGAAGTAAAGAGAGGGTTAAGGAATGCTCATGATTTTTTTTTCTGAGGTATCAGAAGGATGGCGCCTTCCCCTACTCCTTATTAGATCACTCCCGTCGGAGTGTCAGTCCCTCCTGCCATCAAGTGAAGTCCTCGCACACGAGCCCACAATCACACAAAGTGAAGACATGGCCGCGTCACCGCTGCCATCAAGATACAAGCTCGTCTCTCTCGAGAACTTGTTAAACTCCCGGAGCCGGCACGGGGGCTCACTAGCGATACTCCTTTCAACAATGAAAGTCCCTGGATGTCGCCTGGAGGGAGGGGGTGGGGGGTGAATAGGCCTTCCTGAAAAATTACAGAACTCTTAGTGGAGTTAAAACTGCCAAAACCAGACGCTCCGGTTTGGCAAACCGGATCCTCCGATTTTATCAGAAAGCTTAGCATAAATCAAGATATTAAGAAAAATAGTCAGCCTCTAAAGACAAGCAAGCTAAAAAAAAAGCACAGGAATCACCCTAAATTGATTCATAGAGAATCAATCCTAAAAGACAAAGTCTAAAACCGGACCTGCCGGTTTGGCAAACCGCACATACCAGTTTTTAGGCACAGATAGCAATTAATGGTCTACTCACAATTTATGAAGCCTAAATAATCAAGCACTTAACCAAGGCTGCGACAAGGCACAAACAAAATAGAGTCATCAAGACTCTATATAATTTCACAACTACCAATACCGAACCCTCCGGTTTTCTCGGTACAAAGAGACTAAAACAAGAATAACAGTGTTCCATAGAGTTCTAGCAAGCTTAATAGATCCTAATGAAGTGCACAAGATCTGGTACATGTAACCACAGAGAAGACAAGCACAACTACTCATGCAACTTAGTGAATATTAATAAATAGAGCAAGAACTCAAGAAAGCAAACTAAATGAAGCACACGGGGATTTGTTTACCGAAGTTCAACGACTTGCTCCCAAGCTGTCTACGCCTCCGTTGAGGAAGCTTGAGCTGCTCAACAGCACACTCCAAGCCGGGTCTCTTTCAACCGCTTTCCCCGATCCACTAACTTTGCTTCTTTCCTTACGGAGGCAAAACGGACCTTCACAAACTTTCCTAAGACTCACCATAAGCTTAGGAGCTCTAGGGCGGCGCCTAGCCATCTAGGAGGTTTCCCATGTAAGAGTAATAAATGCTTCATGGATTAGCAACACAATGCTCAAATGCTCAAGCATGTGATCTTCTCTTTTGTGCTCTCAATCTCAATCTCTTTGAACCCAATAGTTAGGATTTCTCACAAAGCACTCAAACCTCACAAAGAGGTGTTGGAGAGAGCTCTATAAGACTTTGGATGTATTTTCTTTGTGCACACGATGAACGTTATCCAAAGGAGGGGGAGGAAGTATTTATACGTCCTCCAAAAACTAGCCATTATACTGAACCAGTTAAAACCAGTCTCTTTGATTTTGCAAACCGGTCCATCTGGTTTTCCTGAACTAGCCATTAGAGATTTGAACCCAAACCGGTCCCTCCGGTTTGGTAAACCGGTCCAACCGATTTTCCTAGAGTTAGTGATACTTGTGATTTGTGTGACCATTGTGTTTCTCTCATATCACTAGGTTTTTCTTTGAGCATTAAGACATTGTAAGCAAACCATGCAACATCCCTCTTGATATAGCGACATGCCTAAACTCAAGCTTAAATGAAAGGCAATTCTTCTTCTTCTTGAGCTTGCATGTTAACGAATTTTGCCACTTCTTCTCTTTCATGCTTCATGAGTACTACCACATATGCTTTTTCTGAGCATCATCACCTAGAGCTTGTGACTTGTAATTTCTCTATACATAAGATCAATTTGCACCTTTTAATTTACAAGTCACTTTATGTCTTCATATTCCAGTAATGATTGGTACATGGAAATGTATGACCACTAAAAGTCACCTAGAGGGGGGGGGGTGAATAGGTGATGGCTCCTAAAAAACCACTTAATTCATTGAATTAGTAACACAGGAAAACTTTGTCCGACTCCAATAGGATATTGTCCTATTACTTCAAATATCTAACTAGAGTAGGACAATGTCCGATGACCTTGAGCGGAAAACAGATCGACCGTCGAAATGGAAAAAGCTGCACGATTTAAGCAAGGAGCATGCAGCTAAACATGCAAGAAACCAACAACAAAAGGGACACTAGCTAGCAAGCCACTTACACAGATAAATCTAGGAAAGTAAGAACTACAACTAGCTAGATAATAAACAACAAGCAAAGCAAGCGAGTAGGATATAAGCAACAACAAAAAGGAGACAAGGAAATCACCAAAGTTCAGCTCCACCAAGGAGCCTTCTCCGTTGAGGGATCCACCAAGGACCGGGTCTCTTTCAACCCTAAACCTCTTTAGGCTTCCACCAAGGCAAGCTTGAGCTTCACTATCAATCTCCATAAAGGAGGGGGCCAATACAAATATCCCGCGTCTCAACCACAAACTTGGGAGCTCTCCGAACGGCTCCTAACCGTCTAGGGGATGAATCCCCAATAGTAACAAACACAAAAGACGTCGGTGTTGAGGATGGACCGAGTGCTCTTGAGTGGAATGTATTACTCAATCAAATCTCCTCAAATATTCTCTCAAACCCACAAAGGATTGGAGTAGGAACCAGGTGAGGAGAAGGGGAGTGCTCAAATGTGTTGAGAATGAGTATTTTTTATGTGGAAGGGTCTAACCGACCAAAGGGGGTCGGGGTGCCTTTTTATAGCAAAGGCTTGAAAAAGAGCCATTGAAACAAATGATTGTCGGACATTGTCCAGCAGATAGACGAAAATTGTCCGACTCAATGATGTCCACGCCTCTAGAGTCCGAAGGAAAAATCCGACAGACTCGGATATTGCTCTGGTAATTGTTTAGCTGGACAATGTCTGAGTCATCTTTGCTAGGAGAGAAGCGCACGGTTCTGAAGTTCGATGGCATTGTCCGATAGTCTCAGATTTTGCTAGAGTCGGATATTGTTCGATAGAGTCGAACATTGTCCTACTCCACTTCATTTGGCAAGATTTGTAAGGTTTTGGAGTCCGTCTTGATTGTTCGATTAGAGTCGGACATTGTCCGACTCCATTGATTTTAGAAAGAAATGACAACCTTTTGGAATCCGACTAAAATGTCTGATTGAGTCGGACATTGTCCGATGAAAAGGATTTTCAAGGGAATATTTGTCTCATGGAATGGAATTTGAGCACTTGGTCTTTCAACACTTATTTATTTTGTATCCCTCTTGATAGTACCATGTTCCTATACTCAAGATAAAAGATAAAAACATTAAGCCTTGATTCTTGAGCGTAGATACTCCTTTTCCAAGATTTTCACTTTGTTAGCTTTTCTTTTCATTTTCTTTTAATTTTCTTGCTCTCATATTCATACACATGCTCATTAGAAATATTAGTCCTTTTTAATTGTATTGATGTCAATCACTCAAAACAATAATTAGGGGCCTAGATGCACTTTCACACTTATAGCTTGATCGGTCCATCGTAATTGCGATCCACCTGCCCTTCACCATGGCTTGGGTCCCTCGGCACCAAGACTCCATCTTGCCCTTCTCCCTTGCATGGTCCGTCGCGGCGAAGTCATGCCAATCCTTCACCATTTTGCTATCTTGATCCTTACACAACTTTGTATCATCGTTATGCCTTCATTTGACTTTTTGTTTGAAATATTAATTTGATCAAGTTGCTTCCAAGATTAATATCATAAAAGAGTAGCACTTGATCATTTATTTTTCTTGACTATGATGACTACACCAATTTGTCGAGACCATCTCATATTAATGGTTTTTTATGTCCCATATTCATTTCAAACTTTGGCTTGTCATAATATTGCTTATATGGACCCATTTATTTGACACTTCTTCTTTTCATCACATAGGCCCATTTTCCTTATAAAATTTATACATTACCGAAGATGATCATTTGTATTTTTGCTAAGTATGTTCTTCATATACGACCTATTCATATACTTAGAAATAGGATTAGTTCTTTAATCATGTTATCATTCAATACACCAAAACCCACTAGGGGTATAGACGCACTTTCAAATAGCGAACTCAAACCGTGTACAAACATGTGATCGTCTTCACAACCGATCATGATAGGTTCATCATCGATGCCTAACCAGTCTAGGTCCTACCATAGACGAGGGGTAACAGCCTAGGACACACTCTTAAGGACACTCTAGCCTTAGCTATGTATAGATGCTTAAGTTACTCTCTTTAACACTCTCAAGTTACTCTCTCTAGCTTCCTAGTGCTCTCTTCTTCTCTTCTTGGCTCTCCACTGATGCTCCCAGCTAGCCAAATAGCCAAGAGAGGTCTTCAAGACTCGAACAACGACTTTATATTGGCTTCTAACCACCACCTAGCCGTTGCTCCATGAAAACAACTTTCTAAACGTACAAACCGTATAGTCCGGTCTCTCTCAGACCGGGCAGCTCCTCCGAAGCCGTTGCTCTTTGTCCATAGTTGCTTTCTGTATAGACCATACAGTCCGGTCTACATATCGGATTGTCTGGTCTTTTCTGCTCTTAATCCAAATAGAACCATTGCAAACTTGCTTCCTCTCTGTTCTGAATCACCTCATATAGACCGAACTGTCCAGTCTCTATGATTCCTCTGCTAAATAGATTCCTCATAGACTTGCACCATTTCTGTAAATCCTTTTGAGCTGACTGTACTGTTCGGTCTCCAAGACCTGACTATCTAGTCTTCACCTCTAGAAGCTAAAACTCCTCGTCTTCTCTTAACTTTGTTTTCCGGTTTCATCCAACAGTACCTTAGCTTCTTCACTATCACCTAGTGTCTTGTGATTTCACTAAGCATCCATGCACATCACCGACTAGCGTGACCTAAGAGATATGACCTAAACCCCCTTCATGGTCTAGTTTTTCTTATGAACTCAAGCCCAAACAACTAGACAAGTGTTCCAAACACTTGAGCCTAGCTTGTCCTTAGCCTTGATTCATCTCCATTAACCCTTAGACTCCATCAAGCTCACCAAGCCTCTATGCTTGTGGTCATTTTCATCAATCGCCAAGGCAACTATCAATAATAGGATTTATAGTAGAGTTCATAATGGATCTTGCACGCACAACACTCATATAGATGTTAGCCACTTTTTCATAGCTGTCATTAATCACCAAAATATTCATACATTGAAGATCCAATACCAATGGTCATGAAGGTTACACCCACCACCTGATATTCTTAAGGCGAATTGTGATGGAGCCTTTATGGAAAGCATGAAGAAGGGAGGCTGGGTTTTTGTGGTGAGGGATCTTAAAGGACAATGCCATGATTGCTGGTGTACAAAACTTATCTGTTGTACAAGATGCGGCATGTGCAGAGGCTCAATCCTGTGTTGATCAAGGGATCTCAAGAGTTCCTCATTAATTTTGGTATCTAGTCTCCAGTGAAAAAAGTTTGATTGTTCTCAAGCTTATTAGGCTCTATTTTCAGTCAGTTGATATCATGTATACACCAAGAACATATAATCAATGTGCACATGAGCTTGCTCACTCTAGTCTAATAAGTTGGGACCTGGATCAGTCATTTTTCTGGCTTGATACCCTCCCGTTCTTCGTATTAAACATTTTGGTTTGTGATATGTCCATAAGTAAAGAAAGCGATGCCTGATGATCCAAAAAAAAGAGGGCGAGATGGAATGATGGAAGAAAAGTTATTATTTTATTTATGTTTTTAAGTATTTGAATGGTTTTCTTAATTTTGACAATAGCAATAGTTCCGTTTATTCATAATGTCAACTTTATATTTTAATTTTCATCATCGTCCTAGGCCTTGTTTATTTCCATGGACAAGTTATGATGGTTGAGATTAGTGGCTTCACCAAATAAAAATAGTAAGAAACTTGTTTGGACCTCTTCAAAGTAAATAGCTAGTATTATATTTACAAATTTATATCTAATAATTAGATGTATTAGAAGAGAAAGTTACGGTTGATATGGGTGGTCAAAATTTTTAAAATTTATTACTTAGGATAAGGTCAAAATGGACTTATATTTAGTATTTGTTATCACACGGAATATTAAGTAACTTTGTTGAGATCAACAACGATTGGCGCTATCACACTGAGGAAATTCACCAAACTTTACTAAATCAGTCAATAATTTAATTGAGAGAATTTACCTAATTATAGTTGTACATCACTCCTTGCATTACCTTATTTATTATCCTTATATTTTTATATACATTAGTGGAAATGTATGAGTCCAAGTTAATACCTATATTACATTGGAAATGTGGGGTGTTTTTTTTTCTTCGGCTGTTGCTCACTTGTATAGCGTTTGCTAATCCAAGATGTGATTTTGACTGTAGCTCCTTTAGACCGTCGTTTTAACAACTAGCTAGAGCACTTTTATCACAACGACAAGCTTTAAAATTGTTTCATTTAGCAATTCATTGATATCAAAATATAACTGGTCCAACCGAGAAGATAGCTGTTAACGCCTAATTTGCTCTTTAAATCATTTTAATAGGACACAAAGAAGTTCTATGCATGTCGAAGGTTCTAGCTAGGAAGAAATAAATTGGCACCTCAATAGTAAAATTTGTGCTCATTTACGTTCATTTCTCCTGTGCTAAGATTGGAACAATAACAACTGTACACATCATGCTCTCAACTTAGTAGCCTGGAATAATTGGCGGCGGTGGTGACTGGTATTTCGTTCCTCGTACAGGCGGCACTATAGCTGGGGGCTTCGGTGGTGGAGATGCTCTGGGTGGTGGTGGAGAGAAAACTGGTGGTGGTGGTGGAGAGAAAACCGGTGGTGGTGGCGGTGATGCTCGAGGTGGTGGCGGAGAAAAAATCGGTGGTGGTGGCGGTGACGCTCGAGGTGGTGGTGGAGAGAAAACCGGTGGCGGTGGAGGTGACGCTCGAGGTGGTGGTGGGAAGGGAGGTGATGGAGAGAAAACAGGTGGCGGCGGCGGTGACGCTCGAGGTGGTGGTGGGAAGGGAGGTGGTGGAGAGAAAACCGGTGACGGTGGTGGTGACGCTCGAGGTGATGGTGGGAAGGGAGGTGGTGGAGAGAAAACAGGTGGCGGTGACGGTGAAGCTCGAGGTGGTGGGAGAGAGGGGGGCGGTGGAGAGAAAATTGGTGGCGGTGACGCTCGAGGTGGTGGTGGGGAGGGTGGCGGTGGGGATGCCACTAGAGGGGGCGGTGACACAACAGGCGGCGGCGGAGATGCGACTGGCGGTGGTGGTAAAGGCTTGGGCACAGGTTTAGGCGGTGACGGCCACCCACATGGTTTAACCTTAGTACAGTCCACTGGATTGTTCACAACTGGTGCACACTCAACTTTGGTTCTCTGCATGGGCCTTGCCTGTCCCATGCAGTTAGCCTCGTCACTGAATGACTTAACCACGTTCCTTTGTAGCATGGTGCATCCGACAGCCTCATTGGCCAAGAAGTTTTGTGAGACCGATAGGTTCGCCAATGCCGGCAGCTCACATACACCCCGGGGCACTTCCCCAGTGAACATGTTGCGTGACAAGTCTAGCTGCTCAACCTTGGATAATCTAGCCAGCGTTAGTGGGATTGAGCCGGTGAGAGCGTTGCCACTGACGTCGAACACTGTCGTGCCAGTCAGGAGCCCCGTCTCAACCGGAAGGCACCCGCTGAGGCTGTTGTTGATGAAGATGAACTGGTCAAGTGTGGCAGCAGCCTCACCAATGCTCCGAGGAATGCATCCACCGAGGTTATTGTTTGCCAGGACAATCACCGTGGCCTTTGATTTGCCGATAGTCTCTGGGATGCCGGAGCTGAACCTGTTGTTGTTAAGGAAGATGGCGTCATAGGGCTTGAGGAAGAGCTCTGGCGGGATCGGGCCGTCAAAGTCATTGAATCTGATGTCGAGGTAGCTAAGCTTGGGGACGCCAAGTACCACCGTAGGAAATGGGCCGACGAAGCGGTTGTTGCTGACGTCGAATTCATACAACTCCGTCATATTTCTGATCTCCTCGGGGATGATCCCACAGAACCGGTTGGAGTTGAGATGGAGCACTGCAAGGTCCTTCATAAGGCCGATCTCCTTGGGCAGGTACCCCGCGACATCGGCGCCATTCATGTCCAGCGTCGCGACGGCGCTTACCGACTGGTTGTACATCGACGGGACGCAGAACACGCCATTGTAGGCACACACGTCGGGGCCGACCCAATTTTCGGTGAAGTTGTTCGGGTCGGAGTACAAGGCATCCTTGAGCGCCTGAAGGGCCTTGTGTGCTGTGAGCAGAAGCGGGTTGCTGATCTTGATATCAACGCCGACGTCGACGTGAACACCATCATTGCTCTTCCGCTCGAAGGCGAGGAACTGACGGCGAGTAATGGTGGCCACCTCATCGGCCGTCAGTGCTAAAGACGAGGGAAGAAAAATGGTGGTGATCAGGAGGAGCCGTAATGGGAGGGTGCCCATGGTTAGGAATTGTTCATTAGCCTTTGGCGGACGGCAATGGCCGGTGGACAAGTTAAGGGATAGGAGAGAGAAAATGGTAGCGGAATGTGTGGCAACGTATGTTTATAATGAGGTGGTTTTTAGTTTGATGGTCGAGAGGATTATTAGGACCGAGAGCTGCTGGTTTGTGTTGTGACCTTGTTTACCAAAGAAGGTAAAACTGTTGATGTTTTTCAGTTGCATACACCTATTGCTAATTTTAGACAATGGTAGAGATTGTGACACCTCATTTTATTTAGCGAAGTACGCATGACAGGCAGGCAAGAAACAAAAAGGCTTGTCCTTAGAGCATCTGATCTGTGTGCATGGACTGAACCTTTGTGTTAGCCTTGAGTAAAATACACGTTCATTTACCTAAAAGTAGTAACATAGGCATGTAATGAGTATAGCGTGTTCTGAATCAACAGGGGTGCTCAACTTGTGTAACCATCTCTAGGCCCAATTCATTGTTCGGCCCAATGACGGAGCCAACATTTCTTCTTTGGGTTGTCATATCCTCTTTGGATAGGCATATAGTATAATAAACAGTATACGAACATTAAGCAAACAGTGCTTCTACAGTGTTACATTTTCTTGCACATCGGAAAACTACCCCTGGCTTTACCCATGGTTCAGCCCACCACCGTTATAGTGTGATTTATAGTTTCCTCTTTCCTGAATGATGAGATCGGCCAAAATTCATCCAGACAAAATATATTAACGCTGTGATTTGCATACTAATTAACCTTCATGTCGATATTTCATATTAGTATACTTGGTTCAAGCTTCTCATAGGTACTTGTTGGCCTACTGAAGCAGAACAAGGAGATCCCTTGTTCCAACGTATAGAAGAATTGAATAGTTTTAATGGATGATTATATTGCTGAGTCTTATGGACAGATTATATAGGAGTACATTACTTAGGGGGCAAGAAGCCTCCCTTAAAGATAACGCAAGCTGGGATTACATGATCATAATATACCATATATAGAGATATCCTAATATACTCTAACATCCCCCGCAGTTACAACAGGAGCGAAGCAGACGTTGTTGGTGGAGTGCTCAAGCAAGGCGGTAGCTCTTTGTGCCAATGTCAAGGTAGCAAAGACGAAGGCCTATAGCCGCGATTGATGAGTCGTGCTTGAAGTAGCCATGGCCATTGAGGTTGTCCAGGTAGCCAATGGAGATGAACCACACATTAGCCGAGGGCACGAGGAGGTGCCATGAAGTGGAGCGCATAGAAGAAGGCCTCATAGACGAAGACAACGATGCGTCGAGGACAAGGCCGAAGATGACACTGTCGAACCACCAAGGCGGAGGCATGTACCGGGTTTGCCAGACCCAGTAGCACGTCAGGGATGAAGGCACACATCAGTGTTGCTAGTACTGAGTGTATGAGGTAGAAGATCCAACCATGCATCAACATCTATGGGACCAGCAGAGGAGGCCTCGATGACGGTTGCGGTGCATAGAACGACGGGGAAGAAGATGTCGTTGCAGCTCACAGTTGTCAGAGTAGACAAAGTAGTCAAAGAAGAGTTGGCAATGCTGACGACGAGGTTGTGCCGGACAAAGCAAAGAGGTACCACCGAGCCATAGCCCAATGGCCATGTAGCTTGGCGTAGCGGTAGTGGTTGTAGTAGTCGACGAAGAACTCGAACAACCTGATGAAGTCCTTGTGCGTGAAGTGCGCAGTGACATAGTCAACGGCATGGAGGCTATTATGACAAAGATCATGAATGATGATGCTTTGATGCAACAAGGTGGCACAATCTGATAGGGGAAAACCCGGGGGTTGGACCATTCTTCATGGCAGTAGGTACGATAAGAGATAACTAGCTGAAAATAGTGGAGATAACTAGCTTTATACCTGACAAAGGTTGGGGATGTGGCCAAGTGACATGAGAGAGACACCGAATCCTTGGACTCGACTCGATCTCATGAACTCAGGAGCACAATCTAGGTGGCTTTAGACCTGACCAAGGTTGGTTGCAACCAAGCGATGGGGAGAGAGGCACCGAAACCTTGATGGACTTCGATTCGATCTCTGAACGACCGTAGAACCACAAACTGGAACTAATCCACACAAAATGGCGCAGCCGAACTGGCAACCGTAGCACAAACTAGGGGGCTCCAGAGGAACCTTTGCATATACCGACAAAACGGTCTCTCACAAGTCTATGTAGAACAAGCAAGAATTTGGGGTAAGTCACTCAGCTCTTGGCTGGAACACCATGTGGTGGATTTCTTAATTCATACTAGTCTGAGTCTGGCTTAGATACAACAGATATTTATACTAGGAATACCCCTTCTAGCTAGGTGTGAACGAGAAGTAACTTATTCACAAAGGAAAGAAGATCAAAGGTGTGAAAGCTGCCAATCCCGAGCGGTCTCGCGTGGCCTTCAGCCTTCCTAATAGTCTTTAGTAAAATGGTCATTACTCCTTAATGGGAAGTCAAAATGATGAGCCGTTTATTGGAGGTGAAAGGTGAAACTGAAACGTTTCATGCATGTTGCTTCTAGAAAATGATGCTTGTGTCAGCAGATTGGGTGTTGGTTCAGCTTCGGTGTAACCCATCTGCTTGTTGGTTTAACTCATCTACTCTTGTCCAGCAGCACGTCCTTCATGTGTAAACCTTAGCAAGACAAATATACCACACTTATATAGCATAAAATTCTCATTTATATTTGATGCAAATTCAGTAAGGAAAGAGTTCACCTCTTGTTGTAGTTTCTTTGCATGACTTCATGTAATCGGTCCTCGCAGTGGCGTAACCGATTCTTCTCTTGGTACAACAACTCCTTGTCTTAGACCATCACTTACACAAAGGTCAACCATAAAAGTCAGAAACATAAAACGGTCAGAAAAACACCTCAACCATTTTCATTTTCACATTTATTTTATCAGACGGAAAAGAAAACATAAAAGCCAGAAATGTAAAACGATCGGGAAAATACCGGGAACACAAAACGATCGAAAAGATAGTTGAAATATATCGGTATCGATCGGAAACCTGTAATTTAAATTGGGAATATCACCTCGCATAATATGTTAAATAAATATTGATCAATACATACACGACACATACAATAGATATAAATTAGCAATTCTCACTTATTATCACATATAAAAACAACACATAAATGACAAGATTAACATAACTGAAATAATATAATCCACATATAACATATTTTAGGATGGTTCAAATCAAAGTTTGCCATCCTTCAACAGTCAACACCACGCGCCTTCAACATTAACACCACGCGCCCAAGCCTTCGGTTCTGGCCTACTGGCAGCGAGATGGTGATCTCGCGCCCGGTTAGCGTCTGGCGAGGTGGCGTCCTCGTGGAGTTCTACGTGGGCGCAGCCGCGCCGCACGCCTGGTCGGCATCCTTCGTGGCTACGGCCGGCGACTTGGGCGGCCGGGTGGCGGCGGCCGGCGGCTTGGGCGGGCTGCGGGCACCAAGCACGACAGGGGCGGAGCAGGGCAGGGACGAGCGGGCGGTGGCGACGGCCAGCGGCTTTGGTGGGTGGGAGAAGGGAGGGGGCCAGGCGGCGATTGTGGGCGGGAGTGGAGTGGGGGTTAGCTCAGTTGGGCTGTGTGGGCGTGCGGGTGTTAGGGCTTTCTTTGGGCTGGGCCTAAGTCTCTTGGGCAGTGTATCCCGAATAACCAAAAGCGGGATGAAAAACGGGAAAATTCCGACTCAATACAAAATCCTGATAAAATGGTCAGAAAAACACTTCTGCCATTTTTTATCCTGTTTTTAGATTAATTTTTCCATTTTCATCCAGTTTTCGTTTTAATCCTGAAAATACAAAAACAATCGGGAAAAATTAGTCTATTACGGTGAAATGGTTGCGGTCGAAACGGGATTTTTCCATCTTGTTTTAATCCCTCGCTGTATATGAGGACCATAGGGTCGTCCACCACCCCTAGACGCAGCCCTAAGTAGGCTCAACTCGATACATGATCTAAAAGCCAAAAATAATGTCGCGGCACCAGGATAAATTCTGGATGCCGAATTGTTATGATGATTCCTGATGTCTCTGGATGAATTTTGATATGAGATTGGCGGCATTCGAAAGGTAGTCTCGTTATCTTTTCAGGCATATATAGAACGTCTCAATCTAAGTTCGTATGCGTTCTGAGCGTATATTTTAGTGCGACCTATTCCTGGACTCCGAGTTGGACAGGAAGTTGATATTATTTGGGCCTCCATCTTGGCGCGGACGTCCTTGCTGGCCCATACACCTCTAGTCACTTCTCCAGCTATCTTATCATCATTTCTATGGTTCCTAACAGCAATTAATTTATTAGGTAGCAATTTATTCTCAAAATCATATAAAGAAATCATTAGTAACGAACTCACCCGTAAATTCACATGAACTAGCATTTTAGATGACGGAGTGCAATATTTGGTAACAAGGATTAGCAAAATTTAATTTCAGAAGTTATAAAACTGAATAATAGTCTGAAGCCGGTCTATTTTACCATCCTAAACTTGTCTTGGACCTACTTCATGCATGCAAGCAAATGAGTAAACAAAGGACACAAATGATACAAGCAATTCTGAATATTTTTTCTTTTTCTTTTATTTGAGGTACGGCTTTTTTCTTCTTTTTTTTCAGCACATATTTAACTTTTTCTTATTTTTTTTGACAAAGAACTGCAGCAAGAAATACAACTTAAAGGATTAATCCTAGCGCAAGGAAATCAGCAAAGGGAAAATTCTGGTGCAAGGACAAATAATTTGATGCGGCTATGGAGAAACAAAGGAAAAAAAATCTTTTATTCCAAATACCTCCAAGTTAGCCACTTATGCACTTTTCTTTCTCTTGTTTTTTGATTCACGTGACACAGACCACAAATACAAACTTCTTAGGATCAAAACACAATGTATGGCGACTCCTATTTGGCCCGGCTGAACCACATAAGTAAATAAATCAGAAACTAATCTAGACAAGTGACATAATGACACATTAAGGGACTAAAAGTTTAGAGAAGCAATCTGTAATAAAAATTGCAAGGTACAAAGAGGTATAGTATAGCGGAAACACGACGAGCAAATATTTTTGTGGGACAATTTTCTGCACTCTAGGACAATGGCACGAACTAAACAAAGATAAGGACGAACCTAACGGTGTACCTGAAGCACTGATTACCACTTGACGTGGACAAGTGTTCTCAATCTTTCAAAAGGTTCTGATAATTTTGATTAAGGCAGAGGCGATATACAAATCGATCTAACTTCCGAACGATACGTTCTAAACCCCGTAATCACAGCACAACGTCTCCTCTGGTTATCAACCGGTATTGCACGGTTGACCTCACCGAGAAGGCTTATCTTTGCCTGCAAATCAAGAACACAAGCAAGAACAAAGAAGAATACAAATAAATTTGCAATTATATGATGAATCTCACAAGTTAGAGTCTCACAAACCGATAAAACGGTAAAATTGTTATCAACAGGATAATCTAAGCAAAACTCAAACCCTAATGAAGATACGGCAGTTGTATATGAGGACCCTAGGGTCGTGCACCACCCCCTACACGCAGCCCTAAGTGGTCTCAACTCGATACATGGCCCAAAGATAGAAAACGGTGTCGCCGCACCGGGATAGATTCTAGATGCCGAATTGTTTCGATGATTCTCGATGACCCCAGATGAATTTTGATATGAGGTCAATAGCATTGGAAAGGTCGTCTCGTTATCTTTCCAAGGATATATAGAAAGTCTTAATCCAAGTCTATATGCATTATAGGCATCCGTTTTAGTACAACCTGTTTCTAGACTCCGAGTCGGATAGGAAGTTGATATTATTTGGGCCACCATCTTGGGTTGGACGTCCTTGCTGGCCTATCACGCCTCCAATCACATCTTCATCTATCTCATCATCATTTTCATGGTTACTAACAATAATTAATTCATTAGGTAGCAATCTATTCTCAAATTCATATAAAGAAATCATTAGTAACGAGCTCACCCGTAAATTTACATGAACTAGCATTTTAGATGGTGGAGTGTTAGGTGTATACATAAGGGTGATATCCTCATAATTTTCCCCCTTTTAAATTAGAGTCATCCTCGACTCGATCTCATCTCTTTGTCCCATGTATGCCTCAAATCTCAAATATTAACTATGGAACTGTTTCTAAATTTGGGATACAACTCATATTTATATGCATTATGAAATCTGTCGTCACAATGTGAAAGTACAGTAGAAGGCGTGCCATGAAAATTAATAACCTCTTTGAAAACTTGGTCAACAATATAAACATCATTCTCACTCTTATGATAAGATAAAAAATATATGATCTTAGAAGCACTAGAAAAACTTGACAAGACATGGTAATTGTTATCGAAGTTTTTTAGTCGGTCATTTAGTTGAACAACACAAGAAGGTTTCAAGTTTGAGCAGACATAAACTTTATGTATCATAAACACACCTCTATGATCATAGTTGCCAATTGCATGAAAATTATTTCTTGTCAACAAAGACAATTCAATTTGACAAAAGATTTCCTCTCCACGGTATTTAGATCACAAAGTACATCAAATTCCATATAGCCCAAAGTATTTAGAGAAGACATTAACTTCTGATTTTTCCTTTTACATGAAACTAAAATCAACAAAGATTTAAATTCCATATAGCCCAAAGTATTTTAGCACTATTAGGCGAATCATACGCAAAAGCATCAAACTCATTCATTTGTTGTGTCAAAAGTATAAGTAAAGCATTAACATACAACTCTTTTTTATCACAAGGACCAGCAGATAACTCAACTTGTGACAAAGGAAAATTATCATAAGGTTCCAATATAACAAGATTGTTGGAACAATTCATCATATTAAGAAAGCTCTTACCTAAAGTAACAACTTGTTCTTTATATTTCCCATTATCATCTTCTTTGTGTACATGCCGAAATGTATTAGTTGCAATAAGAGGCAAAGAAATATATTCGTCCTCTAGTAATTCAGATTTTGATGAAAGTGTTGCAACATTTGAAACAGCCCATTCTTTTCTAAACGATTCATTTTTTCTTCTCTTAAATCTTTGTTGATCCTATTCTAAAATTTCAGCAGCGGTCATAGATTTAAAAGTAACCCTTCTACCATTGTATTTAATTGAGTAGTTGTTGGCAATGATATTGTGCAAAACATTATTTGTAAAATTCCAAGGTTTACCTAATAACAAATGACATGCTTGCATAGATACTATATCATATTATGCACTATCCTTATAAGAACCAATAAAAAAAATCAATACGTGCAATTTGATCTACCTTTATTTTATCATAAGAATTTACCCACTGGATATAGTTTTGACATGGGTATGGTTGTGTGGTCAAACCAAGTTTCTTGACTAACACCAAACTTGTAATATTGCAGCTACTCTCTCCATCAATGATGACACGACAACGACAATCCTTCACAACAAAGTGAGTCTGGAACAAATTGTTTATTTCATTTTGCTCTACCTTCTCCATTCTAAAACTAAGCACTTGTTGTGCTATAACACTTGTATCAACCTCATTTGGCACCATTGACTCATCACCATCGGTGTTCTAACCTGTCATTGTTAGTAGTAAACAAAAAACACACAAGACTATATTTTCCTATCACTACTATGTGATCACGATGGAAACTCTCAACAAGCAAATGATAGCACCTTACTAAGATCTCACAAGATTCTTAAGAGCAAAACAAATGATACCTTGAAGAGTATGATCTGACGATTGTGAGGGTCAAAAATCTGTGCCTATTCAGAAGGATATATATGGAGTTGGGATAGGTAATGTTTGGTAACAAGGATTAGCAAAATTTAATTTTAGAAGTTGCAAAACTGAATAATAGTCCAAAGTTAGTCTATGTTATTGACCTAAACTTGTCTCGGACCTACTTCAAGCAAGGAAATAAATGACTAAACAAAGGACACAAGTGATGCAAGCAATTCTGATTTTTTTTTCTTTTTTTTTTTGTTTTGGATGCGGCTTTTTTCTACTTTTTTAGCACCTCTTTGCCTTTTGCTTGTTTCTTTTTTTTTTGACAAAGAACTGCAGCAAGAAGTACAACTCAAAGGATTAATCCTAGCACAAGGAAATCAGCAGGTACAAAAAGGAAAAATTCTGGTGGAAGGATAAATAATTTGATGCGACTATGGAGAAACAAAGGAAAAAAATATTTCATTCTAAATACCTCCAAGTTAGTCATTTATGCACTTTTCTTTCTCTCTTTATTTTCTCTTTGATTCACGTGGCACAGACCACAAATACAAACGTCTCTAGACAGGATCAAAACACAATGTATGGTGACTCCTATTTGGCCTGGCTCAACCACATAAGTAAATAAATAAGAAGGTAATCTAGACTAGTGATATAATGATACATTAAGGGAATAAAATTCAGAGAACCAATCTGAAATAAAACTTGCAAGACACAAAGAGGTATAGGATAGCGAAAACACGACGAACAAATATTTTTATGGGGTAATTTTCTTGACTCTAGGACAATGGCATGAACTAAACAAAGATAAGGGTGAATCTAACGGTGTACCTGAAGCTCTGATTACCACTTGATGTGAATAAGGGTTCCTGATCTTCCAAAATGTTCTGATAATCTTGATTAAGGGGGAGGCGATACACAAATCGATCCGGCTTCCGAACGACACATTCTGAACCCAGTAATCGCAGCACAACGTCTCCTCTGGTTATCAACTGGGATTACACGGTTGATCTTACCGAGAAGGCTTATTCTTGCCTGCAAATCAAGAACACAAGCAAGAACAAAGAAGAATGTAACTAAATTTGCAATTATGATGAATCTCACAAGTTGGAATCTCATCAACCGATAAAACAGTGAAACTATTATCAACAAAATAATCTAAACAAAAGACAAACCCTAATAAAGAGGCAGCAGCTGTATATGAGGATCCTAGGGTCATGCACTACCGCCTGGACGCAGCCCTAAGTGGGATCAATGGCCCAAAGGCCGAAAACGGTGTAGTAGCACCGGGATAAATTCTAGATGAGGAATTGTTTTGACGATTCCCGATGACTCCAGCTGAATTTTGACATGAGATCGGCGGCATTGGAAAGTTCGTCTCGTTATCTTTCCGGACATATATAAAACATACCAATCCAAGTTTGTATGCGTACTGGGTGTCCGTATGCATATTGGGTGTCCATTTTAGTGTGACCTGTTCTAGAACTCCGAGTCAGACAGGAAGTTGATATTATTTGGGCCTTCATCTTGGCTTGTATGTTCTTGCTGCCCCATCACACCTCCAATCACCTCTCTAGCTATCTCATCATCATCTTCATAGTTTCTAACAATAATTAATTCATTAGGTAGCAATCTATTCTCAAAATCATATAAAGAAATCATTAGTAACGACCTCACCTATAAATTCACATGAACTAGCATTTTAGATGGCAGAGTGTAGGGTGTATCCATAAGGGTGATGTCGTCATCAGCGGAGGTGCCTGGCGGCGTCGCGAGAGGGACGCCCCTACGTGCACTGCACGCCAGGGGACGGGCCACATGGACAATGACAAGGAGGAGCTGGTGACGAAGTCGATATAGAGGCGCGCTAGTCGACGGGCGGTGGGCGACGCAATCTTGATCAGTAATCGAGCAAAAATTAGAGAAATTACCTAAAAACAAAACAACAACAACAACTTCTAGTGTGAACTCTTGGGTAAATAGCACATGAGCCCTCATCCTCTTATCCCCACGTCTGATGTGGTCAACGAGAGATGGAGAGAAACAGAGGGAGAGGGTAGGAGATGACCATGGCGAGGAGCGGGAAGAGCCTAGGCACCACCGCCTCCGCAGAGAGGAACGCAAGGGCGAGCGGCGTTGGGTCGGCGACATGGAGCGCGGACAAGAGGGCTGGCGAGGAGGGGTCTTCTGGGTGAGCCTTCGAGGGCAACGTCTGGCGACATCGTCATGGGACCCCCCCCCACCCCCCCCCCCGATGACGGTAGAGGTGGGGTCTCCTGAGCGAGCTGTCATGTAAGGCACGACGGCGGGGATGGAGGATCTCTGGGGTGGTTTGAGCAACAGGAGGTCGGGGCAAAGGAGTAGCAGAGCCGACGAACGGCGACAGCCGGGTGAGTCCATCACAATTTATTGTTGCTTGGCCTTCTACAACAAAGATGGCAGATCGAATTGATCTGCCACGTGATGTTGGAGGGCGCTGCCTCCGACGGAGATCGACATGGTGATCTCCCCTGGGGCGCGCTAGGGCGTCGTGGAGGCGGCACGCTCAAGGAGCACCGTGGAAAACAGGGCGACAGCGGCACGAGAGGAGGTGTGCCGGCGGCACTAGGGTTTTGGGAGGGTGGACAACGGAAAAAAATAAAAATTGGTTTGGCTCTATACCATATAGAAGAATAGAATAGGTTAAATGAATGATTATATTGCTAAGTCTCATAAACAGATTATATAGTAGCATATTACTTAGGAACAAGAAGGCTCCCTTAGAGATAAACCAAGTCGGAATTACATGATCTTAATCTACCATATCTAGAGATATTCCAATATACTTTAACACAACAAAAAAGTTCAGATGTGATGTGAGCTATCGGCGCCCTTGCTTATCCGTTTGATGTTTGAATTTGCTCATCCTCATCAGCCTGAACTGTTTGTCACTAGGAATGGAAGCTGCTTCTTACCTGTCGTTTTGTTTCTTACCTTTGTGTTCAGTGTTCACTAGGAATGGAAGCGCCTCAGTGGCAACCTGGAAGGCTGGATCTGATCAAAGAAAAGTCTGAAAGCACGCCGTGTCTGCTGACAGCTCTGACGAAGAACTTGAACACGAATGGCGGACAGCAATAGCACAAAAGAAGCCCGCAACCGACCAACCACAGCATCCCAGGAATGAACTTAAGAAAAAGTCGTAGTGTTCCATTCCACAGGTGAAGGGAGCACCGGCAAAAGCGTAAAAAAGCGTGCTGGTACCAGACTGCTAGTGGTGTTCGTTGGGATGAAGGAGGGCACGAATACGACGGTGCACCGAACGGGCCGTGAGGTGCTGATAAAAGCGAATACCATATTTCCCAACCACCATCGTATACGTATGCAAATCCTGAAGCCCTTAGCCTAATAACCGAACTAATCAATGGCGTCAAATGGTGATTTCCCGACAGCAACCTTTATTTGTGTGACAGAAGAATAGAGCAGTCCGAATGCTTTTCCTGACAAGCCAGCCCCAGGGTCCCCACGGTGCAGGGGACGCCGTGTCGGTGGTATTCCCTGTTCCACTTTCTTTTTCCCTGTGGGTTGTTCCTGTTGGCCAATAGGCTCTCTGCTTTCTGCGCTGCTCTGGGCTCCTTTGAACAAAGCTAGTATTATGGAGTATACTCCTCAATTCATGCCTCAATAGCAACGGAAAAAAAAAAAAAAGAGTTGATTCTGCGGTAACTAACGGCATCATTAGCTGCTGACCAGTTCGCCGGAACCACTTTTAATTGATGCCGGCTGGTGTGGATCCGTTGAGTATCTAGTCGTAAATCTTAGCTGTCAGAGCTTATTTTATCAGCATATGACCAACAACTAGCACTTTTTTATCCTGTTACAAAAGAAAAAAAAAACTATTCGCAAAAGGAACAAGAAATGTAGCAGCAGGACTGTTTATGCCGTTGTGAGCGGGGCAAAGTCGCAGCCTATTTACACGTGAATAAATCAAATGAGGCTATTCACCGAGTTTCTCCTCATCTTATTCAATGCAACCATGTGCACCATGCCTGGACCTGAAGGGTATGGTATGAATCGACAGCCGGAGGTGGGGATGAAGAAGGATCAACAGAGATTGCGCAATCGCGTCCTAATATTCTCCGATCTACTCGCGTGCCGTTTGGTGGCAGATTGCTATTTATAAGCACGCAATAATGTTCATGACCCGTGCATCCACTAGTACGTAGCTTCAGACTCTGAAATGAAATTGTTCCAAAAACAATTCTCTATTCTGAAAATTAAGCGCTATTTATTCCTCTAAAAAATACTAGTAAGGTTTTTTTTTTTATTGATGTCCACCGAATCGATAATTTCGAGGAGTCTTGCCAAGAAACTTCGACAGAGCATCCCAACGAGTGCTAGTGCTACCACTATTTTGCTGCAAGTGGCTAGCAAATCAAACCGGGTGGCTAAAATGGAAGGCGCAAAGCCAAGATGCTACAAGAATCATTCTCTCTCTCTCTCTCTCTCTCTCTCTCTCTCTTTTTTAAAAACGAAGTTGGTAACCTGTTCAGCAAAATATTGATTCTCAAAATTGGAGGCAAAATCAGTTGTGTTTATACAAAATACGGTGTATAAACCGATGGCTAACGCAATGTAGACCCATGAACACAATTTGTACTACTTATATTGGGGGGAGTTGGGGAAAAACAACAAACAATTGTTAATGCTTCTCTTCCTGTTTCTAGATGCCTAGGAAACGGAACTCTAGTTTGACTTTGATTTCCCCAAGGCACAATCGTCAATCCATGGCCGAGGGCCGGCAGCCGCCCGGCAAATTTGCTGAACAAGTTGCAACCAAGAGCAGTAGTGGGGAACAAGCAAGAAGCAAGGAATCATTACACTAGTAATCAGTAGAAATCACGCATGCATCCATGGAGAAACAAATCATCAGTTTATACACCAACCAATCGCTCTTGGGCATTCGATTCGATTTACAGGACCGACGAACAGACAGACCAATGATTCCTTGTCGTTAAACAACTTGGACTAGATGAACAAGTAGGTAGTACTAGCAGTAATAATTGAACAACGAGATGAACCTCCCTCCTTGCTGTCGCGGCCGGCCGCCGAAGCCTCGTTGAGGAGGAGATCGATCAGCCGCGGCAGCGCGTGATGGCGGAGCATCCGCGCGAGTAGGGGTTGGCCTGCGCGCCGGGGCGGCAGTTGTAGTAGGAGGCGCCGCGCACGGAGCAGGGCACGTTGTCCCGCCGCAGCGCGCCGTAGCTGATGTAGCCGCCGCCGCCGTTGTTGCCCTGCAGCACGCGGCGGGTCACGGTGTCGCCGCCGGCGAGCCCCCACTCGTCGTCCTCCGACGCGCCCACCACCGCGGCGCCGAGGTCCCAGCCAAGGTCGCCCGAGGCCGCCGCGAGCGCCGACAGCGCCAGGAGCAGGAGGAGCGGGAGCAGGAGCGTTTTTGCTGCCATGGCTGGCGGCGGTTGGAAACGGAGGAGGAGGAGGAGGGCTGCGTTTGCGTGGGGTGGGGTGGGGTTTGGTGCTCTGCGCTGCGCGGCGGCAAGGAATGGAATGGAATGGAATGCTGCGCTTTCTCTCTCCTCTCGCTGTTCTGTGTGTGCTTGGGTTTATAGAGGAGAGAGAAGTTTGGAATTGCGCGTGACGAGGCGACCTACGCTTTGCGGTGGGTGCGGTGGCAATGCGGGCCCGGGTGGGGTCGCGTGACTCGGTCAGGGCCGCTGCAAATGCAAATGCAAATGCAAACGGTGTAGTATGTTCATTTTTTAATACTACCTCTCCGATTTTAAGTTATTAACGCGGTTAATTTTTTTGTTATATTTGACTATTTGTTCTATTAAAAATTTGAGAAATTATCACATATTTTATTATTAAATAAAATTGAAAGTTGTCTTATAATTTTGTATATTTAAACTAATATTTTAAAAAAGACATATGATTAAACTTAACTAAAAATTAAAGACGTCAATAATTTAAAACCTAAGAGAGTAGATGTAACTCAGATTAAACTTCTCCGTAGTTCAAACTTCAGTTGATTTAAAAAGGATTTGTAAAAAAAAACTAAAGAGAAAAATTATGATACGATTAACTGTTTTTTTCTAGTGAAAGGTACTTCCATTACTCAACTTGTGCCAAATCATTGGCTAGAAAATTCTGAATACAAGCTGCAAGGAACAAAGTAGTGTTTCCTCCCTGTTAAGCATAACAGAACATTTTGGACGCCCTACCACTTACTCTTGTATATCATTTTTTTTTTTTTTGCCAAGGGTTTGTTCCTCACCTGCGTTGTCACCTTCTCTTAGTTTGATCATCCTTTTGGCAGCCTTGGAGCCATGTAGGTACACCAATCCATGGTCTGTCCTTGCAACTAAACCTTGTCCAACAATGCTCCATTGATTTCCTTGACCCGCTCATCTTCGGTCTTTGACATTCACCCTTTCACAGACCTTTTCCGTGAACGTTTGAAGGATGCTGAAGAGTAAAGTCAACAGTCTGAGTATTGTATATCGAAGGTTTATTTTTATCATGCATGGCTAGTACTAACGATTACGCTTGTATTCAATCATGGGTTACATTTTGCAAACTTGATCAAAAGATTTCCCAAAATTTCGAGAATTGACTATTTTGAGTGCTTTACGGAAGCCAATACCTTAGATAGTGGTGCCTCTCCAAACATATAAAATGCCGTTTGGACCCATAGTCCGGGGCAAATCGTAGTGGAACCTCAGTTCCGGTGGCACTCTCCGCGCACTCCTGCATCCACACCTTGGATCACTCGCATCATGTCACAGAACCGCATGTTTTCTCACAGTTCTACTTATTTATTTAGGTTAATGACAATTATAAATTGCTATTATTTACAACAATGGTCTCTCCTACTGATATAGCGTCATACATTTGCAAATTTATACCTTTTATTTTTTTCCAGGAGATGTCAAAGCGTGCAAAATAGAAATGCTCCAATATTCTGCTCGATGGCCGGGTTACAACGGTAACTAGTAGTACTTGTGGAGACAAAAAAAAAAAAGATTAAGTGCGTAATGACTGGCTAAGAGCAAGCTGTGTTATGCAGAGCACGTGCCGCGTCGACTTGAGAGGCCCAGGCAAGTCATCGCCCGATCCCACTGACGAAGATGAAGATATATGGCACGGTACTGGACCTGGTCCGTTTCCTTCTCTCTCTTGCTTTTGTGCTCGTTGGCCCGGCGACGGATGGGCATGGAAATGCTCCACACGCACGAGACCATGCAGCACAGATACGTACTACGTACTAGATAGGAGGCCAAACAATGAAACAAATGCTCGTGCTTTATGATGTGCACCGGTGAATTTGTCCGTGCGCGTATGTCTGTTTCTCTTTACGAGCGAACGTTACTGCTGCTTTTAGTTACCTCGATTCCTCCTTCCGGGAGTAACCAGTAGTACTCATGATTTTTACATACCCGGGAATAACTGACCGGTTATTTTGATTAATTAAAAAATCAGTCTCGACTAGTCATGCTAATCGATCGGTTAGTCAAAGAAAACCGACTTTGATACTGTAACAATTTGATTAACTTATCGGTTTTCTTGATTAACCGGCCGGTTTTTCGTCTGAGCTGAGCCGGCCGATCAATCCGGTTATGTAAATCTTGGTATTACTACACGATTGGTGTACCGGTACCGGAGCACGTGAACCGCCTCTCATCCCCGGGCGGTGGTTGCCGTGCAGCAGAGCAGGCTCGTCAATGGCGCCACGCACTGACGACGACGAATCGGGGGTCCCTCGATCGATCGATCTCGTGCAAGCAGCAATAATGGTACACGGTTGTTGGCAGGAGGCTGTGCTGCCGAGGCACAGTCATAGTTTTCTGCTGATTATTAGTAATCCAAAAACACGTTACGTGCGGCAGCTGATTAATTAGCGACAAAAGTCAACTCGTATCGTCCAGACGATGCGCTCCAACTCCAAGTAATATGATGTAAAAATATTGTAGTAATGATTAGTAGGCTACGTACTCGTACCAAATTCAGCTCTATCTCCATCCAGCGAGCCGAAAACATACGACTCGATGCAACCGGGTCAGCTCTATCTAGCTTGTTGGCATCCGGATCCAATCCAATCCATCTGTCGCTGCGCGCCCGGTCCCCATGCAGCAGGACTCGGTTTACGTTGTTTAATGGACGGAGTACACCCCTACTTTACTAAACAAACAATAAATAGCGGAACGCAAAGTTTGGTGAAGGTTGCTGAGGACTGTTCTGTCGATCGTCGCAGCCGCCTTTGCGCGGGCCTCCTCTCTTTCTGATTAAGAAAAAAGAGTCAAAACCTAATGTCCTTTTCGCGTTCGTTCGTTAGGATTTGTCCGTCGAGTTGGTCGCCTTCAATCGTCGACCGGTACCGGAGCTTATTAGCTGTGTTCCATTCAACTGCTCCGAACCCCCCTTCCAAAAATCAAAGACAAAAGGAAAACATGCTCGATGCAACCTGCAGCGTATTTTTATTGGTTCTCGTTTTACACACGTAAACATTGTTCGTTTGGTTCCAGCTGGTGTTTCTGATTCCCTCTTCCTTTTCAACGCCCCGCAAGCAATCGCAGCTACCTGCCCTTTCTGTCTTGCGTGCGTGCTCGAGCCAGGAATTAGCGCAGCTTTTTTGGTAAAAAAAAAAAAACGCGGCTTACGGAATAACTTGATTGAGCTTCTGCCTGCACAATTGCTGTCAGATTACTACGTTACATCTCGACGTACAATTTGTCCAGGAGGGTGAATGGTGCTACTAGTGTAATGCACTGTATGGCCAGCCACTCCACCTGCTCTCATACTATCGTTAACCACCGTCCACCGGTAGCAACTTCACTGGGTCCGACTTCAACGACCTCATTTCTGAATTCATCGAACAAAATTCAATTCAATCCGGAAAAGGAAAGAGAAAGAAGAGATCTCAAACAACAACGAAGTGGACCCGGCTTAACGACTGTTGCGTTATAAAAAGTCTAACAACTCAACCTAACGTTGCAGAACCCCCAACGCATCATAACCCTTCTCATTCCATACGCAGAGAACCAAATACTCGGTCTCTTTCATCCGATCGCTTTGGAATGCAAGCGCTCCCCTAATCTAGTGATGGCATCAATCCAAGGGCAGACACACAGAACAGGATCCATTTCCAGAAGCTGCAGCTACCACTTGGCCCATCAAAGGGGGAGACGAATCCCTCTCGGCTGCCACGCCGATTAGACCGACTGTCACCTGGGTTCACTGCTATCATCAGGCTCTGCGCTCTGCAGACTGTTTCAACTCAGGCAGGCCTCTGCGTTTTCTGCTCTGTTACGTTCAGGTTATGGCCCTGACCGGGAATTGGGACTGCGTCTGCTTGGCGCTTGCTCCTTGAATTTTTTTTCCTTTTTGATACTCCCTCGGTCCATCAATATAAGTATTTCTAGACATTTGAATTTGTCCAACAATATAAGCATTTGTAAAATATGAACGTAATAAATAAGGTGTGTAAACATAATAAAAAGATGTAGTTGGATGAGAGAGGGACTTTTTATATGATAAAAGTAAGGTATAATAGTCTTTTCATCCTATCCTCATTTTGCATTGGGATTCTAGAAATGTTTATATTCTTGGACGGAGGGAGTAACTACGCTTGCACAGCACAAGACTAGAGACAAGAGAAGAATAAACATCCATCCATATGATGCATTGCGGGTTTTCCAAAGAACGTTTATAGTGGAAAAAATATAGTGAACGGTCGAACTTGGGAGTTACATCAAAATAGTGCAACGGCAGTAACAAGTATAGTCAAGTACTTTGATCAAAACTTTCAAAAGCCGTGATCTGCCTTGCAGTTTTTCTAGCTGAAAATAGTTGAGATCAAAATTGCAATACTGACACACTTCCACATTATCTACCGTGCTTTAGTTTTTTTTTTGAAAGGTACTGTGTTTTAGTTTTCAATGGGAGAGAAATTAATGAAAAAAATGAAGAGGAAAAAGAGAAGAAATGCTATGATGTAGAATAAGTTATTATTTGGACAAAAAGTTCTCTAATGTGAGCTGAATGACAATTAGCAATTCCAATAAGTATTTGGTTGATTGTAAGTAAATAGTTGAGAAGGATACCCATTTCTCCTCTTAATCTCCATTATTTCAATGCGCATTGTTGTCGGTTTTTTAAATTGTGCTTTTACAACTTTTTACGGCTGTCGTGTTTTCATGAAAGGATTCATCTGCATGAAAAATGCATATGTTCTCCTAACCAAAAAAATATCGCATGTACAGTAGTATGCAAATTGAGTCTGATCCAGTCGATGAAGTTATGGAGGGGATGCCACATACTATTGATGTAGCTTTGGAGTCAATTTTTTAGTATCAATGGCATAGCAATCCACGGATACTCTGTGTGAAAGCATAGTATCCTAGGCATGGCCCCATGTTCCTGAATGTCCTATGGAATTAATGGTTATCTTATTATAAGTAGCCTGAAAACTGGTAGGGTTTTTATGTCCTTGTTCCCTAAAGACAAGGGGACAAACTAATAAGCAAGGTTGGAACTAGAATTTTGACTAGTACTGTTGGACCCAGCCCTGTGTAAAGGAATTTCTAGGATAATTGATAGCTTCTGCAACTTTTGATATCTATTTCATCTCTGGTACATAAGGCCACTTATCAAGATAAGTTCTCCATTTTGGTGTTCATAGAATGAAGGAGAAACTTGGATGAAGCTGTAAGGCACAGGGCAGCATTTCCAATATTTTATAAAAAAGTTGCAGTAGTCGAATCTCCATAAACAGGAACAGTTAACTTTCAGCTGTACACACCTTTCTCATCGTTCAAGTTTGCTCATCAGATCTTCAAGTCGTGGTAGTTCCTGCAAAATGTCGTTCCAGTTTGGCATGCCCTATACAAAAAATTATATGTATATGGTTAGTTATTATTGCTTTTACCATCAAGGTAAATTACTTTCAGTGTCATTTGGACCCTCTTGGTCCATTTAAATAGATTCATTAATCAATAAATATTTCTATGTATGAAAAATGAAATACATAAGAGAAAAATTACTCGTCCAGATCTTCTAACACGACCATCCAAGCGGAGGATAATGTAGACATCTTCCCCAGGAGTGACACCTTCAGACTCTTGCTGGTCACGTATCCAACTAAACAATGGTGAAAGCATGCAACAAATTCTCAGATATAAGAAACTAATGGAATCAACACTTTCAAATGTTGAACCTTTTATGTTAACATCTACAACCATGGTAACAATAAACTAAATGCACAGGAAAATACTTTGTATTCACATAGTTTTCCTAAGATAAAAGATATCATCTTGAGGTTCAAAGGCAGTAAAGCTAATTGGAACATAAAAATGTGGAGACCAAAGTGTATTTTACTGACGTCAATGTTATGTGCACAAATTAAAAGGGAGAAGGAGAGAGCAACGACGACGGTGGTGGCGATGGTGGCAGCAGCGGCGACGGTGCTAGGGGGAGGCAGCAGCAGAGAGGGAGAGAGGAGGAAGAAGGGAAGCAACAGCCCTAAGGCTGGTGCCCTAGGCGCTGGAGGGGAGGGGTGGCAGCATGGTGCTGCTATGGCGGCGGCGGCGACTGAGAGAGAGATTTTAGTGGAATTCTAGTTACTTGGAGAGCAGGAGTCTTTGGGATGGTCGATCATTGGCGCGTACACTGTCACTCCGTTTCGGTGAAGCTCGCTGCCAGTGATGATGAATGGTGTTTCATGGGAGTCTATGGACCGCAACAAGATTCAGAAAAGATTGCTTTCCTTGAGGAACTCAGAGAAGTACGCACCCATTGTCCGGGGCCATGGGCGATAGCGGGTGATTTTAATATGATTTATTCTTCAGAGGACAAGAACAACACAAATCTCAACAGAGCTATGATGGGTCGTTTCAGAAGGTTTGTCAACGATCTTGAACTGAAGGAAATTCCTTTGATTGGCCGCCAATATACCTGGTCTAATGAGCGTGACTCCCCCACCCTTGTCAAGCTTGATCGGGTTTTTTGTACGACTGATTGGGAAGGCCTCTTTCCTGACTGTCTCTTGCAAAGTCAAGCCTCTGAAATATCAGATCATTGTCCACTCACTCGGATTACATGAAGGGGTGCATGGCAAGAGGCGTTTTCATTTTGAAAGTTTCTGGACCAAACTTGAGGGATTTCACGAGGTAGTGGCCGCCTCTTGAAACGAGCCGCTGAACTGTATGTGCCCTCTTGAACGGATTTCTCTTAAGCTGAAACGCCTAACAAAGGCCCTTCAATCTTGGAGCCGGCGGAAGGTCGGTCATATCAGTACACAACATGCCATTGCCCGTGAAATTTTACACCGACTGGAGATTGCCCAAGATCACCGGGCGTTGAATAGAGAAGAGAATTGGCTGAGGTGTGAGCTCAAGCGGCATTGCCTCGTGTTGGCCTCCTTGCAGCGCACTATCGCCCGCCTTCGGTCGCGCATCAGATTCTTGAAGGATGGCGACGCCAATACTTCTCTTTTTCATAGCCAGGCAGGATTTCGAAAACAAAATAATTTCATTCCAAAACTGGTCGACAGCGAATGAGTGGTTACTGCTCAAAATGAGAAACAAGAGGTCATGTTTGATTATTACGAGGGATTGCTTGGCACAGCGGTGCAGCGCAATTCCACTCTAGACCTTGCCTTCTTCCATCGGCAAGGAGTGGACCTATCAGCTTTGGATGATCCCATAACAGAAGAGGAGGTTTGGAACACAATCAAAACTTTCCCGGCTGATGAGCCCCCGGTCCCGATGGCTATACGGGGCAGTTCTATAAGACTTGTTGGCCCATTATCAAGCATGATTTTTTGGCTGCCATCATCATGTTACAGCATGGGGACTCGAGGAAACTGTGACTCTTAAACTCAGCTTATTTAACTTTGATTCCCAAGAAGACCGAGGCGGTGCTTGCCAAGGACTTCCGACCTATAAGTCTGATTCACAGTTTAGAAAAGTTGGTTACCAAGATCTTGGCTAATCGGCTAGCTCCTCTTCTGAACTCTTTGGTAGCCTCTAATCAAAGTGCATTTGTGCGAGGGAGATGCATCCATGACAACTATATTCTAGTACAACAGACCATCAAATCTCTACACAAGCATAAAGTACCAAGTCTGTTTTTAAAGCTTGATATTTCAAAAGCATTTGATTCAGTTGGGTGGTCGTTTCTGCTGGAAATCCTTGCCCACCTCGGTTTTGGTCCAATCTGGTGCAATTTAGTGTCGAGCCTACTCTGAACAGCTTCCACACGGGTGTTGCTCAATGGAGAACCGGGAGAGGAGATTAGACATCAATGTGGGCTATGGCAAGGAGATCCTCTTTCTCCGATGTTGTTCATTTTGGTCATGGATGTGCTGAATAGTATCTTTGTCAAGGTCGGGAAGTTGGGTCTCTTGCAGTCACTCTCTACCCGCACCCCAACTCAACGCATCTCTATATATGCTGACGATGTTGCACTATTTATAAGGCCGGTTGATGAGGAGATGGAGCAAACAATGAATATCCTCACAAGTTTTGGTGAGGCGTCAGGTTTACACACGAATTTGCAGAAAAGTTGTGCCATACCGATACAATGTGATCAGTCACAAGTGCAAGAGGTGGAAGCTATCATGCCATGTACAGCTGCGGCGTTTCCCTACACTTATCTTGGACTCCCCATTTCACACAAGAAACTGACCAGATCAGACTTATTGCCTTGGATCGAAAAAATTGGGAATAAGCTACGTGGATGGCAAGCATCCCTTATGAACCTTGCAGGTCGAACAGCTTGGGTGAGGTTTGTGCTCTCTGCTATACCTATCCACGTACTTATTGCAATCAAGGTGCCAAAATGGTTTATTCGGGCAATTAATAAGATTCGTCAGGGTTTCGTTTGGAAAGGTCGTGAGAAAGCAAATGGGGGCAACTGTCTAATTGCTTGGGATAAAGTGCAGCGGCCACTTGAGTTAGGCGGCCTCAGAATTCTAAACTTGGAGATTATGAGTTGGTCCTTGCAGATTCGTTGGCTTTGGTTGAGGAAAACTGATCCTGACCGGCCATGGCAAGGGTTGGACAACAATATACATCCTAATGCAGTGGCGATGTTCAACTTAGCATTGCAAACTCAGGTCGGAAATGGTGTCTCAACTTTGTTTTGGAGCGACAAGTGGCTGATGGGGTGTTCTATTGTGGACGTCGCACCCATGGTGGTAGCATCAGTTCCTCCAAACATCATCAAGCAACACACAGTGGCCGAAGCTTTGATGGACCACTCCTGGCCGAGAGACATACAAGGGGGCCTCGACTTGATTGGTTTATTCGAGTATTTTCAGCTATGGGATACGGTCCATGAGATGGTGCTTTCACAGGAGCCCGATCATCACATTTGGAACCTGGACGCTTCAGGTATTTATTCATCAAAGTCAGCTTACAAGGCATTTCACAATGGAGCTATCACGTTTGAGCCATGGCGTCGGGTTTGGAAGTCCTGGGCGCCACCCAAATGCAAGATGTTCCTTTGGTTGGCCATCCGGAACCGTTGTTGGACAGCTGACCGGCTTGCAAGGCGGAATCTCCCGCATCCAGCCCAATGTCCGTTGTGCGATCAAGAAGATGAGACAGTTCAGCAGTTGCTTACTTCATGTGTGTTTGCTCGGCAGTTTTGGTTCAAGCTCCTAGAACCGCTTGGACTGCAAGACCGGATTCCAACTACCAACACTAATTCTTTTGCAGATTGGCGGTGAAAGACTACCAAGAAGGTTCCTAAAGACAAGAGGAAGGGGGCAAACACTATGATTATCCTAGCAGCATGGTGCCTATGGAAACATAGAAATGCATGTCTTCGAAGGGACTAGGCTGAACATCAATGTGCTTCTTCGAGAGTTCAATGACGAGCACCACCTGTGGTGCCTAGCAGGAGCTTGGGGCTTACGCACCTTGATGATAGGTCATGAGGCGGGGCTAGGATAGTCTAGTGTCGTTTGGGTCAGGTCTCTCCCTTTAGTTGTTTTTTTATAAGTTGCAACTTTGTATACCACCACCCCTCATAGCTTGGCCAGGAATGAGGTGGTTTTGATTGTAAGGGGGCATTTTTCTCTCTCTTAATGCAATGATACGCAGCTCTCCTACATATTCAAGAAAAAAAATCCTGCTTATCCTTTATTGATAAACTACCTCTCTTTTATATAGAGAGGACATAACTTGACCAAGTAACCTATTACAATATGGAAGACACTAGATCCAATATTATCTATCTTAATGGGCAAGGATCTACATGTGGAACCGCTGGGTTCAGCCCACAAAGGCTGTACATGCTTGTAGAACTTTTATGTCTCATGTTGTAAGAGCTTGACTGTTATGGTCAATATGCGACCCATGGTCCGTTGAGCTGCCCAGAGGCCCAAAGGGAAGGCCCAGTAACAAAGGCGGTTACTGTGAATGCTTGTAGAACTTTTATGTCTCATGTTGTAAGAGCTTGACTGTTATGGTCAATATGCGACCCATGGTCCGTTGAGCTGCCCAGAGGCCCAAAGGGCAGGCCCAGTAAGCTGAATGGACCATGGGTCGCATATTGACCATAACAGTCAAGCTCTTACAACATGAGACATAAAAGTTCTACAAGCATGTACAGCCTTTGTGGGCTGAACCTACCAGCACATAAGGCACAACAAGAAAGCCAATCCACACCCACAACTTCAGTAGTCGAATCGAAAAACTGGTTGGTTAGTTTGTATTGAGCTACTATGCACCAAGCACTTCCACCTAGAAACAAAAGTTGATGGTGAAGGTTGGACAATTCACTTATACTTCAACACTCCATCTCCTGATGCAGGCTCCCACAGGCCGCAAACATGGAATAGGAGTCAGCTGCAATTCAGTTTAATAAATCCTCCCTGTCAGGACTCGAACTCAAGAGTCAAGAACCGTGACCCTGATACTATATTGAACTACTATGCCCGTGTACACCAACTAGTTGCACCCAAAAGCCCAAATTGATGGAAAGGATGGGAAAACTGATTCTTAGTGGTTAAAATATAGATTGAGGGAGTTTGTTAGTCAAGTTTATTAAGTGCGACTCTATATAATGAGTAGATTCCTTTGAGGTTAAGCAAAACAAAATTAGCCAATACTCAGAGCCTCCAAAGGATGACACGTTTGCTTTTCCAATCTACTAAACCTAATCCATATCACAGCTGTAGCCACAACATTTGGAATAGGAAGCAAGGAAAGATAAATCTTTCTATATTCTAAGTATTATGCCTAGAAAATAGTTAACACAAATAGCAGTAATGGGAAATATGGTTCCTGTCACAAAAAAAAGGAACATAAGGAATTTTGGGACATTGTAATGTGAACTATGAAGTTCATGAAAAGAGAAGGATGGGAATATCATCAAGGAGCTAGCCATAGATAAGAGAACTTGGAAGCCAGCAATTCATGTGTCAGAGCCTTGATTTTTGGCTTCCCCCTCTTTTACCCTTTTCTGTTTGCTTTATTGTTGCCATTCCCCCCCCCCCCCCCCCCCCACACACACACACTTCTCTTCCTTTCCATCTTCCGTTATTTTTTATTGTCTTTGTGTATTGGCCTCTGTGGGGTTCATCTCTAGCCTACCCCAACTTGGTTGGGACTAAAAGGCTTTGTTGTTGTTGTTGTAATGGGGATTATAAGTTTATCTGCAATTCTGCTTGTAATGTGGATTAAAAAAAAGTACCTTTCCTGTCATGCTAGGTTGCTAAGCCTATCATATACCTACTTATATAGTTGTCCTAGGTAAAAACAGGGACATGTTCAGAAATACAGTTTTAAAAAAATGCATACACATGAACTGCAAAAAGGAAAAGGAAACACACCTTTCCCACTGTTCAGGAGATACAATATCAGCCTTAAATCGAACCTCAGCTTTCAACCGTGATTTTGCCGCAATCGATTCAGTACGCTTTTCAAAGTCACCCTGTCATCAGCAATGTTTTTGAACTATCAAACAAATAAAAAAGCCAGATTTGTTTTTCACAAAACATATAAACTATAAAGAAGTAAGCTTTTATGAGCCACTATGCAAGATTGATCTAACCCCGACTGAAGGAACTGATGCAGCAGGCCTTGTGTTGCCAAAGCCTTTTCGTTTTGTTTGGGTTTTCTGAGAAGCACCAAAGATCACAGGAATTAGAAGAACGCCTCGTTTGAGCAGTTCTGTCCGGTACCTCTCAGCTCTTTGCATTGCTCGAGTAACAGATTCTTTTGAACCTGCCAATATAACCTGAAAACATGTATCAAACAACAATTCATGGAATACAAATTAATGAGAAAAAAGGAACTCCCATAAACATTTAAACTTAGCAGCTGGGTATTAAAGATACAGAGAAAATTATACTAACTGGCCTATTAATGTCCCGAAGTTGAACAAGCTCAATAATGCGATTGGTCGACAGGCGCACAGGTAATCTTGAAAGGGTTTCATTTCGAGATATTTGAGTGATCTGCTTCTCTTCTTTCTTGTTTTCCCAAAAGTACAAAGCCACCAACACAACAATACCTGCAGTGTGCTGATTCAAAAGTTTGATCATTATTTGTCTAATTAAAGTGAGGAATACCGATAACATAAAAAAATCATCAGAATACCAGATAATAGGTCATTGCACTGAGAAGTAGTAGAAAAAAAAAAACAATATACTGACCACAAACTGCTACATCATAAAGAAACAAATGAACAATATACTGCTACAACATAAACTGAACTAAAGCGAGAAACAGTAAAAAAATTAAGCCATACACGATAAGAAAACTCTGTTGCATGACAAGGTGGAACACAAAAGTCACGAGACCAACTGGTTAACTCTATGCAAGGCTTGATCTTGTAGGGCCTGCCATTTACCTCCAATATTGATGGCAGCGTTGCCGGCAGTTTCTAGTAGATCAGGAGCACCATCGCCTCCCTGAATCGCCAGTATAAGTCGGGGAATCGTAAAGAATGTTGAAATTCCAGCTGCGGCAGTTAATGCGACATAAAAGAATCTTCTGACACCACGAAATGGTGCCTGTACTTCACTAATAAGTTTCAAGTCTCTCCGGAAACCAGAACCAATATCTTCTCCACCAAGTAAAGCCTGATATGAAGTTAGAAGATATATATAAAAAATTATATTACAATAAAATGACCATTGAATCAACTTCAAGTCTTACAACTATGCACAAATTACTTTCTAGTCAGCGTGTAGCAAGTAGTTCAGTAGAAAGCCGCAAACCTCTTCTTGAAGCTCCTTAAATTCTGGTGATGCTCTGAACGGCGCCAAGTCTGGATCATTAAGTATAGTACCGAATTTCAGATTGTAATCCCGCAAAGCTGTCCTTAAACAATCTGAAGCCTTTTTGCTTTCTTCTCTGGTCCAAATAGATGCAGATTAAACGAAGAATAAAAAAATTAAACCTTAGTAAATACTTAATGTTAGTCCAGATACATGATGTCTCAAATGTATCTGAATATGCTGATGACAAACCTAAATAAGCATGGTCTATGCATAATACACTCCAAGTACAACAGCTCCAAGGAGTTCTCACCTATATGCATGGCAGCATGCCTTGTTGTACAGTGCTGCTTGGGCTTCAATAGGTTTCGGATTCAGCTCTAAGGCATTATCAAATTGTTCAAGAGCATCCCTCACCTATGACATGTAAAAAGTCATTCACAACAGATGCAGACAATGAGTTACAATATATGGTTCTCCAAGGATATGACAAGTTTGGCTCCTTTCAAAAAGAAAAATGATATGATAAGCATGAAGTCATGAAAAGTTTGCTCAAACATGCACTCACCATAGAATGAGATTATATCAAAAATGTATAATGGAATATTTTAAACTTGTTGGCACCATGACGATGATATTACTCCCCTTAATCATTGCCATATAACTAATTCTAGATTCATGTCAGCATAACACCTGGCCACAGATTCTATAAGTAGTTCTCATTTCTCAAGCAAGAAATTGTGATCCTCTCACAGTCAAGGGTTTGGTGGTTGGGGAACATCATACCCATATGAAAGCCGGAGGACATCTTCCTAAATTCACAGGAATTGCACTCAAAATATTCTACCCTAGCGGCGGAATTGAAACTAATCTAAAATTGGTCCAAATACAACTCAGGATGAGCATAGAGGCCATGGATAACGCACCCGGTTCGATTCAATCCTGGTGTACCCTGTTTAAACACGCTATAGGAGTGATTGAGATGTGGCAGTCACATTGCTAGAGGTGCCTGGAGGCCGGTTTCGCTTACATACCCTGCCCTTGGCGAAGAGCTCGAGGCCCAGGTTGACACACGACTCAGCTGTCGGCACGGGCGCCGCCTCAGCTTCCTTCTCCGGCGACGGCGGAGGAGAAGAGGACGACGATGCGTTGGACCGGAGCACGCGGCGGCAGCGAGCTAGGGGGAGGGAGGAGACAAACGGAAGGGTTCGGATGGTAGGGCTGGAGACCGCAATGCCGCTGCCGCTGCCGCAGCGAAGGAGGGAGAGGTCCGAGAGGAGAGGCCGGAGAGCCGAGGCGGCGGCTGATGTGGCGGCCGCCATTGCGGTTCGGACGGATGGATGGCGTGGTCGTTTTTCCCGTTATCCTGATGATGGAACCATTTTTTTTTTTTTTGAGGGATGATGGACCATTTCATGTGGCTGGCGGAAGCTTTTTGATCAGGAAATCCGATACTCCTCGTCCAAAGAGAAAATTTGAAAAGACGTAATGAACTGAGAAAAAATAAATCGACTTTGCAACTTATTTTAAAGTGTCCACTTACAACTTGTTCAGCACATATAACTCATTAATGGTATCTCCCCTCCTTAATAAGTTAGGTATGATCGTCTCTTCACGTAATTTTGTGTCGTCTCGCGTGATCCGAGCCGATTCGAATCAGCTTTCTATCTCTTCTACGTTTTGCTTTTCAATTTTTGTTTGAGTCTGATTAATCTCCAATAACATTTCGATCAGGTTGCTAGTTTCAAAAATGAATTCTCTACACGTCCAGAGACATTGCTGACAAAGATTCAATGATTTAAACGTCATTTCGATGAGACGATGATACTGACGACAACTTGAAAGGATCGAGTGATCGAGAGAGGGGGGGTGGGGGGTGAATCGGGAACTCACACTATATATCAAATTCGCCAATTTCTAAAACCTACCACTCAAAACAACTTCTACACAATTCTAGTGATAATCACACTAGCAAGATAATAAACCTAAGAAAGAAAGAACAACCTAAACATACTAGTGGATCACATAAGATAATATAACTCCTATGCAAGCTAGTAATTGAAAACACGCGGAAGCACACAACAAGTTAGCAAAGGAGCTTACTCATGCAAAGCTACTAGATCATAAAGAACAAGATAAACACACAAGATAAGTAGCACTATACATAATAGAGTGATCGATCAAGCTAAAGCAACTCCTATACATGCTAGTGAACAAGTGAAAGCTAAGCACAACTAGCAAGTAGAGAAGCCTATTCATGCAAGTCTATAAGTAATCAACTAGAACATGATAAGCATACAAGCATAAATAGCACGGTATGTAAATGCGGAAAGTAATGCATCAAAGTAAGGAGTAGAGTAAGAGATGACTCATGAAAGTAATTCCGGAGTGAAGACACGGTGCGCGTCACCGCTACCACCAAGGTACAAGCTCGCCTCCCTCGAGTACTTGCCGGACTCCCCGAGCCGACACGGGATGCCCCTTTCACCGGCGGGCTCAAACCGTATACAAACATGTGACGGTCTTCATAACCGATCACGATAGGCTCGATCACCAACACCTAACCGGTCTAGGTCTCACTATAGACCAAGAGTAACAACCTAGATCACACCCTCAAGTACATATAGCCTTAGATGTGCAAGATCACTCCTTGTTACTCTCACTAGCACTCTCAAGATATGTAATATCTCCTTCTAGTGCTCTCCTCTTTTTCTCTTGGCTCTCACCAAATGCTCCAAGCAATTCCACTAACCAAGAGAGGTCTCCAAGACCCCAGCAACGAAGTTATATAGGCTTTCAACCTCCAACTAGCCGTTACTCTACAAAATCAGCTTTCTAGGCCAACTGACCAGACTGTCCGGTCACTGCCTGACCGGACCGTCCGGTCATTGCAATCCTCGGCACCAACGGCTCTGCCCCTGCTGATCTCCTACTGACCGGACCGTCCGGTCAGCTAACCGGATCGTTCGGTCAGACTTTCTCTCTCCATTCTAGAGAGCTCCCAATTTGCGTCCTCTCTGTCTCGGCGTGTCTCCATATAGACCGGACCGTCCGGTCTGCTAACCGGACCGTCCAGTCACTGTTGATCTTTGAGCAGACAAATTCCTTACAAACTGCTCTTTGTCCACTTAGTGACTGTACAGTTCAGTCTCCACTGACCCTTTTGTCCGGTCACTTCGTCCAGAAGCTGAAACTCCTTGTCCTCGCTTGACTTTATTTTTCGGTTTCTCCGAACAGCTCCTTGGCTTCTCCACTGTCACCTAGTGCTTGTGATTTCATTGAGCATCCATGCACATCACCGACTAGCATGACCTAAAAGAAATGACCTTGACCCCCTTAATAGTCCGGTTTTACTATAGACTCAAAGCCCTAACAATTAGACAAGTGTTCCTAACACTTTCCATAGCTTGTCCTTTGCTTTGATCCATCTCCATCAACCCTTGGACTCCATCAAGCTCACCAAGCCTCCATGCTTGTGGTCATTGTCATCAATCGCCAAGGCAACCATCATCCATATGATTTGTAATAGAGTTTAGAGATGATTTCTACATATACAACACTCATATAGATATTAGCCCATAATTTCATAGTTGTCATTCATCATCAAGACATTCATACCTTAGGGTGACCTCAATGGTCATGATCCTTACAATCTCCCCCTTTTTGGTGATGTATGACAACCATTACTTATGATGATCCAAAACGGACGAACAACAAGGAACCAAAGGAAAAGAAAGGAGTGAAAGAATTACCTTGGTCGTTACCTTGGAAGTAGTCTCCCCCTTGGAATGTGCTAGGTGTTGAGGGAGAACTGTTCAATCATGTAGCGCACTTGATATCGATCGTGAGTTGATTTTTGTGCTTGTCATGGTGTCGTGGTTGATGATCTTGTTCAAGTAGACATGCACCAAGGACATAGATATTCATGTCGGTGTAGATGTTCATTATTGTTGTAGAAATGCATCATCGTTGTTCTTCTTCATGTTGGTGTAGATGTTCATCTTGACCTAATCTTCATGTGTACTCCAAGTGAACATGCACCATTGTCTTGATCATCTATATTTGATCTTCTTATTCTTCTTTATTTTTTCTTCTCCTCTTGACTTGGCTTTAGGATCTTCATGTTCTTCTCCCCCTTTGTGTTATCGATCTAGACTTAGCTTTTGGATCTTCATGTTCCTTCTCCCCCTTTGTCTCCTATCACCAAAAAACGAAGGCAAAAACACAAGACAACCAACGAGCAAATAATAAATGGCAAGAGTTAGGAAAACTCCCCCTTTCATGGTGCTCCTTCTTGATCACGATAATGTTTCACCATAGCTCCCCCTACACACAAGACTCAACAAAATATTTCCTCAATGATGCAATGGTTAGTCATTAGTGTGTCAGAAATATATGAGTCATTTGTCTTTGAGCCGCGCGAGTAGATTTAACCTTGGAGCTCGTTTGAACATGACTCAATGGGCATGAAGCACAAAGATCACTATGTGATCATCTAGAGGGTCATATACTTACATTGTAAATAAGCAACTCCCCCTAGAAACATGCTTGGAAGCATGTAACGTATCACAATGCAAAATGCATGAATGCAAATGCAACAAGTATACAAACACATGATGCAATGCTAAAAGAAAGAGAGAGAGAAAAGCTACAAACCAAAGTGCCAACGATGAGTTGTTCCCTTCTCGGGCTTACTCACACTGGACCATTCATCAAAGCCTTGGGTACACCATGAACCACCTTCTCAAGCTTAACCCATGTCCATTGCTATCTCACGGAGGTCCGAGGTTGACCTACAAGCAAAGAGAAACAAGCACAGAACAAAGACACAAACAACAAGCAAAACAAATAAGACTATACATATTTACAAGGTACAAGCTTTAGGGTTACTCATGTGAAGTTTGAAAGGTTGAGAACATTGAGTTCTCCCCTTAGCTTGCTGAAGGTCTTCTCGTCGAGTGGCTTGGTGAAGATATTCGCCAATTGTTCATGAGTCCGCACACTCACCAGCTCAATATCCTTCTTCTTAACATGGTCTCTTATAAAATGATGCTTGACTTGAATATGCTTTGCATGACCATGATCTCCAGTTTTGAGAGCCATTTTGATTGTCACTTCACTATCATAATATAATGGCATTTGAGTGAAGTTGAGGCCATAATCCGAGAGAGTTTGCCTCATGTAGAGAAGTTGTGCACAACAAGCTCCCACTGCCATATACTTTGCTTTAGCTGTAGATAGAGCCACCGAGTTTTGCATCTTTGAGCTCCAAGATACTAGAGATCTTCCAAGAAATTGGTAACCTCCCGATGTATTCTTCCTATTCACTTTGCATCCCGTGAAGTCTGAGTCCGAATACCCAAGTAACTCAAAACTTGTTCCTCTAGGATATCATAGCCCCATGGTAGGTGTGTACTTGAGGTATCTAAGAATCCTCTTCACTGCCTTCAAGTGAGACTCCTTTGGATTTGCTTGATAGCATGCACACAAGCACACACTAAACATGATGTCCGGTCTTGAGGCGGTGAGATAGAGCAAGGACCCAATCATTGATCTATAGAGCTTGGGGTTCACCGGTTTACCCTTTGCATCATCATCCAAGGATTTGCTAGTTGCCATAGTTGTATGCAAGGGATTGCTATTTTCCATGTTGAATCTCTTGAGTAGGTCCTTGGTGTACTTCTCTTGGTAGATGAAGTTTCCTTCTCTCAATTGTTTCACTTGAAAACCAAGGAACACATGCAGCTCTCCAATCATGGACATTTGAAATTCTCTAGCCATCATTTCCCGGAACTCTTCATTGAACTTCTCATTGGTTGACCCATAGATGATATCATCCACATAGATTTGGCACACAAAGAGGTCCTTCCCAACATGCCTTATGAACAAGGTGGTGTTAATGCTTCCAATGGTGAATCCATTCTTGAGTAGGAAGTTCCTCAAATGTTCATACCATGCCCTTGGTGTTTGCTTGAGGCCATAGAGAGCTTTCTTCAGTTTGTACACATGTCTTGGATGTTTAGGGTCCTCAAACCCCAGAGGTTGTTCCACATAGACTTTTTTATTGATCTCTCCATTCAAGAATGCACTTTTGACATCCATTTGAAAGTGCTTGAAGCCATTAGGTGATGCATAGGCAAGTAAGATCCGAATAGCTTCAAGACGAGCCACGGAAGCAAAAGTTTCTTTAAAGTCAATGCCCGCCACTTGAGAATATCCGTTAGCCACTAGACGAGCCTTGTTCTTGACAATTGCCCCTTTCTCATCGTACTTGTTCTTGAAGACCCACTTGATGCCAACCACATTATGATTCTTGGGCCTCTCAACCAATTTCCATACTTCGAATCTCTTGAAGTTGTTCAGTTCTTCTTGCATGGCCATAACCTATTTGTGATCATCCATAGCTTCATCAATTGTTGTAGGCTCAATCATGGAGACGAAAGAGAACTTCTCAATTGCAACATTTGCCTCCTCAAGGAGTTAGGACAAGAAGAAATCAATACAAGCCCAACTATGTAAGTGAAGATAAGGATCAAGTCACGTGAGTGATCCTTGTTGATGGCCTTGGGTTTAGGATGGTGTTTTTCTTGAGTGGGAGAAGCTCTAGGTGAAGTATCTTGTGCATCATGGATTGCTTGCTCTCTTGAGATATGAGTGTCTTAGATTCTTAGTGAGGCGGGGGAATCACTCATATGCTTTCTCATTTTGGAACTAGAGCTTGGAGTGGATGTGGGGGTATCATGTGAGGAGCTTGGAGAAGTAGCTTGAGGTGAGGTACGTGGGGAGGCTTGCGGCTTACTTCTCACTTGTGTTTCCTCTTGGATAGGTGGATGCACTCTCAATGAATCTTGGAATGAGCTAGTGGGTGTGTCAATGGCATCTTGAGTTGGTTCTTGCACCTCAGAGGAGGAGGTTGGTTGAGGTGGTGGAGTAGAGGGTTCACCAATATCATCATCATTGGCCTCGTGAGGTAAAACCTAGCCCACGGGCATGTTCCTCAGAGCTTCCCTCATAGGCTCATCTCTAATATTCACTTCATGAAATTCATCTCCCTTCTGAGAACCATTTGACTCATTAAATTGCACATCATAGGATTCTTCAATAGCCGGTGGAGATAGACATGGTTCGAGGTGTAGCAAGCTGTGTTGATTGCTTCAGCCCAAAACCTCTCAAGAGTTCCATACTCATCCAACATGGCACGAGCAAGAGTGATGAATGTCTTGTTCTTCCTCTCCACTACTCCATTCTGCTCGGGAGTATATGTAGCAGAGAATTCATGCTTGATCCCGTTCTTGTCATAATATTTCTCCACTGTTGTGTTCTTAAACTCAGTACCATTGTCACTCCTTATCTTTACAATGTTGGCCTTAAGTTCATTCTTTGCTCTCCTTGCAAATTTTCTGAAGATATCACTTGCTTAAGACTTGTCCACAAGAAAGAAAGTCCAAGTGTATCTCGTGAAGTCATCCACAATCACCAAGCAATATAGGTTCCCTCCCAGACTCTTGTAATGTGTTGGCCCAAAAAAGTCCATGTGCAAGAGCTCTAGAGGACGAGATGTAGACATGAAAGACTTGGTGGGATGTGAAGATGCAACTTGCTTTACAGCCTGACAAGCACTGCATAGTTCCTTCTCAAAGGTCACATTCTTGATTCCTTCAACTAGATTTCTCTTGACCACTTTTCTGAGTTGATTCATTCCAACATGTGCCAGTCTTCTATGCCACAACCATCCTTTAGTTGCCTTAGTGAAGAGGCAAGTGCTTGGTGGCATATTGCTTGATTTGAAGTCCGTGACATACAGGTTTCCATGTCTTACACTATGGAATACTAGCCCTTTCTTTGCATTTTCAATCATTGCACCATCCTCATCAATGTGCACTTGAAACCCATGTCACAGAGTTGACCAATAGACAGGAGGTTGAAGTTGAGGGTTTCCACAAGAAAGACCTTGAAGAGATGGAGATCCTCAGTAATGGCCACTTTGTCTGATCTTCTGACTCTCCCTTTTGGGTTATCCCCAAAAGTCACGTTCTCACTGTCTTCGTCTTTATCAATGTTGGTGAACATTATTGGCTTCCCGGTCATATGTTGGGTGCACCCACTGTCCAGAATCCAATGAGTACCTCTACTCTTGTAGTTGACCCTGGTGGTAGCCATAAGACAAGCACTAGAGGAAGAAGGGTTAGTATCCTATTGGTGGTTTCTAGACGCCTATTTTATCTACCAAAAAGGGATGTTTTACGTCTTAATTTGGTGGTTTGGACTAACAATTAACCCCATATTTGCATATATTTATAGTTGTTCTGTTTTGGATGTAATCGCAGGAAACAGGTGTAAAACAGGGCAATTATGGATAAAGAACTAAAGAGTAACGAAGATGGGCCAGATGTGGAGCCGCGCCGATCGGCACGGGCCTGTGCCGATCGGCGCAGCAGGGGAAGATGACGAAAACACGATCCGGTCCAGGAAAGACGAAGGCCCAGCCCAGTATGAGTTAGAGTCGGTGAAAGTTGACCTAATCCCGTCGAGTATAAAAGGAAGATAATTATCAAGAGCCAAGAGAGACGAAGGAGAGACGGCAATCGTGAGAATCAATTATCAGAACTAGGGTTGTAGGATATTGGCAGCGGAGGTTGGTCAACACCGACGAGATACACCAGAAGGGAGGACGCGCCGATCGGCGCGACGCTTGCGCCGATCGGCTCGTGCGCGTTCCAGCGCTATTTCTCATCCCTCTGCTTTGTCTAGTGGAAGGATGAGTGAGTATTCTCATATTCTCTTCTCTGGTGCGGGGATCTGGTCATGTAACTCTCATACTTGTTGATACTCTCTCGATGAATTTAATCTATGTGATGAACTCTATTGCATATCCATCTACCCCTTTCATTAGTGTATCGGCCAATACACTTTTTCCCGTTACATAGTGCAAGAAACCAGTGGGGAGCTAATAGCCTCTGTAGTGACAGCCGAGGTGAATAAAACCACCATGTATTGTAGAATATTAGAGTCATCACTCGAGTCGATAAGAATAAGGTTGCATGCTAGTGAACCAATCCTAAGGAGACAATCCTTCATCATCCTCTTACCTCTTCAATAACATCCACCTTCCACTTTCTCAGCATCATCATTCACACCAACCAAACCATTGCAATTTGTTAGTAACCCTTTAATAGTATTAGTTCCGCTCGTTCCCTGTGGATTCGATAACCTTGGAATACTCTGAGGGAAAAAGAGCTACAACTGTACACCGTCCTCTTGCGGTATATAAGTGGGTGCGTAATTACGACCAACAAGCTACTTTTTCTGGCACCGTTGTCGGGGAACAAGCCAGTTCTTTTACTATTAATATTTTACTAACGTCTAATCCTCTCTTTTCTAGTTGTTTTTGTTTTTGTGTTTTGTGTGAATTTTCAGGATGAGTATGACAGGACCTTCTCTGACGCTCAAGGAACTTTCTCTACCATCTCCAGACGTGCTGGTGCCTCAATCCTTAGATGAGAAGGGCACGGCCTCCTCGTATGTGTTAAACCCCATTATCATTAGCATGGCTGAAGCAAACAAGTTCTTTGGGGCGAAAGAGGAGAACCCGTATACTCACAAGATTTGGAGGCACTTTGCCAAACATTCCATCATGAAGGAGTGCCTCGGGATCTTTACAGGTGGTTGCTTTTCCCATTCTCTTTGGGAGGAAAAGCCAAAGAGTGGCACAAGGCAGCATCTCGAGAAGCAAAAGTGGAGTGAGTTAGTTGGAAATTTTTGTCTCCACTATTTTTCTTTGCCAAAGGTGCAGAAGTTGAGAAGGGAAGTGGTGAACTTCTTACAGGAAGATGAAGAATCTCTCGCGGAAGCCTGGACGTGTTTTCAAACATTGTTGAAACAAGGACCTGACCTCGGCATTGATGAGAATATGTGCGCTCAAACCTTCTATATGGCCATAAACAAGGCATCGAGGATGCATTTGGATGGATCGGCCGGAGGAAGTTTTCTGAGATTAACAACCAAGGCAGGGATCGAATTGTTAGGCAAAATTGATGAGAATGAAGCTATGCACAAGCATTGGGAAGAATATCTAGAACCAAATCGGCAATGCCCAGAAGTTATGCAGAAGGAAGAGTCGCCAGCTAAACAGATCTTGATGTCCGAGAGTAGATCAATGATTACTTCGGAGCAATTCGAAGAGATAAAGCCCGTCGGACCCGCCTCTATGGATCTAACGTATGCGCCGATCGGCGCAGTCGCGACGACAGGAGAACCGACCACCTTGACGACTCCGTCGAGTAGCAAGGAATATACCAAGATAGAAGCTGCGATTCTGGGCAACCACCTGAAGGAATTTGAAGGGAACTTTGCTAAACCAAAGGGGGATAGAACATTGGCGAATGCTAAACCACTTGATGAATTTGAGCCGATGGACTGGATTCCCATTGATTTCTCGCAGGAGTTGCTCAATATGAGAAGATCCTTCAGTCCGCAAGACGCCTCCGAAGCCGGAATTGAGTATAGTTTCCCAAGTAATCGCCTCAAGTCGGAGGTTTTCGATCAAGAGATTATTGGGAGAGTTTTAGGAAAGCTTTACAAGGATGATATAGAGCTTGATGGAACAGAGGTGAAACAGGCGAAGAGATTGCTAGACAGTTGCTTTGAGCCATCTCCCTACGAAGGATTATGTGGTGTGTATGCTGTAGGTCTCACTGAAGAGGAAAAAGAAGAATCGTACATACCATGTGAGATATCGGGGAAGAAATTTTCAAAAGCCTTGTGTGACTTTGGTTCCCGTGTCAGCTTGATGACTTACGATGCATTCATGAGCATGCCTTATGGAACTCAACAGCGGATGATGGGGACTGAACTTGAGCTCATCATGGTGGATGGTAGGAAGACCAAGCCACTGGGAGTGATCAAGAATGTCGAAATTGAGATCAGCTCAAAAACAATGCCGGTGGATTTCTTTGTTCTAGACAATAAAGAAACTGGGGTTGAAGATATCATTCTGGGAAGGCCATTCTTAAGATTAGTACAAGCTGTTCTGGATGCTGGAAAAGGTCAAATTATGCTACACCTAGGAGAGGAAAAAGTGTAATTTCAATTTAATGATCCGTCTCATCAAGACTCTTCTTACTATCAGGAATTCTGCACAGAGGAAGACGAGAGAATAGGGATGGATATGGGAGACCCACTGGACCACATCATGCGCGGAACTGACAAGTATACTGCCAGCGCTGATCGGCGTGACGCTTGCGCCGATCGGCACGACGCCTGCGCCAATCGGCTCAACCAGGAAAATTCTGATTTTGAACCTCTCGGGGAGTTGGATCCAGATGAAGCGCCAGAGGTGGAACAGAAGGAACTCCCGAAGGAGCTACGCTATGAATATCTAGGAAAGAATAGAACATATCCAGTTATTGTGAACAATGCCCTAACGAAAAAAGAAACAGAGAGGCTTCTCGCTATGCTCAAAAGGTATAAGAAAGCCATTGGTTACATATTGGATGACATCAAGGGAATTAGCCTCGTATTTTGCACCCACAAGATTAACTTGGAGGAGAATACTAAACCAGTGGTTGAAGGAATGCAAAGGTTGAAAAAATCAATGAAGCTAGTGATTAAAAAGGAGTTTTTGAAGCTGCTTAATGAAGGTATGATCTACCCTGTTGCTGATAGTGAATGGGTTAGTCCAGTGCATTGTGTACCCAAGAAAGGAGGGTTGACAGTAGTGCCTAACGAGAACAATGAGTTGATCCCTCAAAGGACTGTAACTGGATGGAGAATGTGCATAGATTATAGAAGTTTGAACAAGGTGACGAAGAAAGATCACTATCCTCTTCCGTTCATTGACGAGATGCTTGAAAGGTTAGCAAAGAATTCATACTTTTGTTATTTGGATGGATATAGTGGTGTTTTTCAAATACCGGTAAGACCAGAAAATTAGCAGAAAACTACTTTTACTTGCCCTTTTGGGACATATGCATATAGAAGGATGCCATTTGGTCTTTGCAACGCGCCCGCAACATTTCAAAGATGCATTAATGCAATATTCGCTGAATTCATAGAAGATATTATGGAGGTATTTATGGATGACTTCTCCGTGCATGGTGCTGATTTTGATAGCTGTTTGGAGAATTTGGAGAAGGTTTTGAAAAGGTGTGTTGAATGCGACTTAGTTCTTAATTGGGAGAAGTGTCACTTCATGGTAACAGAAGGGATAGTATTTGGTCATGTCATATCTAAAAGAGGGATAGAGGTTGATAAGGCAAAGGTATCCACAGTTGAGAAATTACCTCCCCCTACTGATCTTACAACTTTAAGGAGTTTTCTTGGACATGCCAACTTCTATCGCAGATTTGTTAAGGATTATTAGAAGATTGCTAAACCCCTGACAGAATTGTTAAAGCAAGATACAGAATTTGTCATGGATGAGGAAAGACTCTTGGCCTTCAGAAGGTTAAAGGAAGCTCTATGCTCTGCACCCATTATGCAGCTGCCTGATTGAAGTTTACCTTTTGAAATTATGTGTGATGTAAGTGACTATGCAGTTGGAGCTGTTCTTGGACAACGGAAGGAAGGTAAAGTGCATGCTATTTATTATGCTAACAAAACTTTGAATGAGGCGCACATCAATTATACAACAACTGAGAAAGAGATGTTAGCTGTTATATTTGCTTTTGAGAAGTTTAGATCCTACATTCTAAATTCTAAGGTGATTGTATATACTGATCATGCTGCTATAAGATACTTTTCAAAGAAGGAGTCTAAGCCTCGGTTAATACGATGGGTATTGATGCTGCAAGAACTTGATTTGGAGATAAGAGATAAGAAAGGAGTAGAAAATTCTGTAGTAGATCATTTATCTTATCTTGAATCATCATCAACTGAGCCAATAAGAGATGAAATGCGACAAGAGCAGTTGTTTGCCGCGTTTGATCATAGAGAGAACTGGATGATGGATATTATCAAAGGTTTCAAGGGACAAACTGACCTGATGAACAAGAACGCAAGGAAAAGAGTTAAGAGTGAGATGAGAAAATTTATATGGGCCGACCCATACTTGTATAGGTATTGCGAGGATGGAGCAGTACGGAGATGTGTACCCAGAGAAGAACGAGTGAGCATTTTGGCAAAATGTCATTCTTCGGATTATGGGGGACACTATGGCTACTTCAGAACATAGGCAAAGGTATGGGCGAGTGGATTCTATTGGCCTACTATGCATGAAGATGCAAAAAGGTATGTTGCAACATGTGCTCAATGCCAACAAATAGGGAATGTTAACAGTAGGAATGCAATGCCTCTCAAGTACAATCTTCAAGTCGATATCTTTGATGTTTGGGGTATGGATTTTATGGGACCCTTTGTGAATTCTCATGGTTTCGAGTACATATTGGTCGCCGTTGATTATGTCTCCAAGTGGGTCGAAGCAATGGCATGCAAGGCTAATACTACAAGAGAATCAAGGAGTATACTTCAGGAACAGATATTTCCTAGGTACGGAGTACCGAAGATAATAATTACAGATAGGGGATCCCATTTTACAGGAGGCAAATTTACTAGGTTTTTAACCAAATCTGGAGTTGAACATAGAATTGGAACAGCCTACCATCCCCAAAGGAATGGACAAGCAGAAACTTCAAATAAGCAATTAAAGGGAATTCTGCAGAAGATTTTTACAAAGGAAGAAAAAGATTGGGCCACGAAGCTTAATGGAGCGTTATGGGCATATAGGACGGCATTCAAGACACCGATTGGTATGACACCATATCAATTCATCTATGGGAAATCGTGTCACCTCTCGGTGAAATTGGAACATAAGGCTTATTGGGCTATAAAGGAAATGAATTTGGATCTTGACGCCGCCAACATGAAAAGATAGATACAAATAAGTGAATTGGAAGAGATGCGATTGCGTGCATATGAAAATGCAGCCATATACAAAGAGAGAACAAAGAAGTTGTACGATAAGAGGCTTTTGAAGAAGGAATTCAAGGAAGGAGATCGGGTGCTCCTATTTAATTCGCGATTCAGATTATTTGGTAAAGGCAAACTACGAAGCAAATCGGAGGGACCTTATCTTGTGAATACGGTGTTACCTTCGGGAGCGGTAATCATAATGGATGGCAAGAGAAACAAGTACAAGATGAACAGACAACGTCTAAAGGTATACCTAGAACCCGACACATTTGAATTAAAATCTTTTGATGTGTATTTCACTGCTTAGTATCCCGTGTGGTCGAGCTTAACAACATAAAACAAAGGCTTGTATGTATTTTAATTTCCGTAGTTTTTGTTTTTCTGATTTGGTAATTTAGTGTACCGCGCCGATCAGCGCGTTGCTGCGTCGATCGGCGCAGCCCTGCACCGATCGGCGCGGCAGAGTCCTTTTGGTTTTTGAGTCGGTTTTGGACCTTGCCTTTTTAAGACTTGTTCAATTCCACGAATAAGAGAAAGAGTCCTAGTCGAATTAGAAATCAAGGGATATAAATATGAGGGGATAGCAAACCCACGGATCAACTCGTATTACATCGTCACCAGGACAAACCCTAAGAGCAGAAGCGATGGAAGGCGGCGCATCGGGCAGAAACCAAGGCGGCGCCGATCGGCGTGACTCTGGAGCCGATCGGCTCGGCAGCGGATTTCCTCAGCCCTCTACAAATTGGTCCTGGGAAGAAGTCGGCGAAGTGTTAACACCAACACGAGATGATCCTCTCGTCTGGTCAGATCTGTGGAAGCAATTCATGAAGAAAAGCAAAGCTGACGCGTGGAACGCCGACAAAGTGAAGATAGACAATGAACTTTGACAGATGATGAACAGAGTATTGGTGCACAAAGGAAAATCTGTAGCGCCTATTAAAAGTGAAGCAGTTTCTCAAAGGTATCCATGGAAAGTCTTCTTGTAAGGCCTTGTCGTATGAGGATTTCCTCTCTTTCGAAAGATCATTGACTGAGCAAGAGAAGGAAGAGCTAAATGAAGAGAGCACCCTCACAATCCATAGGTGCAACCTTTATAGTGAACATGACATTGCCGCCAAGTATGAACTCAAGCTGCGAGAGGAAGTCGAAGAAGCTATGTACCAGCGGGATGCGGAGAAGGATCTTCAAGCTAGAAGGGATGAATCCTTTCCCAGGGTTCTTACCGATTGGGAAAGTTTTCAAGAAAATAAGATTCATAGGAACGGTTGTATTGAGGGTTGCAAATGTTTCTTTTGTGCCAAAGATCTTCAACGCAAGGTTGAACTCCAATTGGCAGAAGATCCAGCTTTCGTACCTAGAGATTTAATATATGATGATGGCTATCGCGCAGTTCCTGGAGGGAGGACACCTAAGGAGATTAATGATGAGATTTTACAAAGGCAGCAGAATATGGTGATCTGTGAGCGTAATCTGGAGCAGTTAGCTGAGAATATAAAGGAAGCTTCTAGCTACGCCGACCGGCGCGACACTGGAGCCGATCGGGGCGCGACACTAGAGCCGATCGACACGACCTGAAGATGGCTGAATTTATTGATCTGACGGCTCTGCCAAGTGAAGACGAAGAACCTACTACATGGAAGTGTAAGACTACACCAGAGGTTCGCAGATCTGCTAGACCATCAGGTAAGCCAATTAAAAAGTATTCCGAACGGGATAGCGACTTTGATACGTCATACTATTTGGAAACTTTGGAAAGCGGTGATTCTAGTGTGCCTAGAGATTTTAGTGATGATTTTGATATGCGAAGAAGCTTTGGTAGTCCTGAGTTTGAAAATCAGGAAACACTTACAGAATGCAGTAATGATAGGGCAACAGGAATTTCAACAAGAGTTAATGGTAATGCAGAGGGAAGTGGAGGAAGTCGCAATGGTGGAAGAACACCACTGCGCCGATCGGCTCAGCCTTTGCGCTGATCGGCTCGGAGAAATTTGAATAGTGACTCCCCTTACAGCGTTGAAAATCATAACCGGCAACCGCCTGCTTGCTGTCCTGTTTGCCGAAGAAATATTGAGCGCCTGTACCTAGACAGAGATCGTGCTTATAGGCATCAAAGAGATGTGGACCGCAGAATCCAGGATACAATCGAGATGAACAAAGCGGTCTACACTTTTCTCATAAGGAATATAAGACGAATTTTTCGAGTCTTGAACAGGCATGGTCTGCAGGATTAGTGTGTTGAGTTTCTTCTCTTGCAATGAGGACATTACAAATTTTGAGTGTGGGGGAAGAGCTTTGCCATTAGTCATAGTTTTTAAGTGTTTTTGAGTCTAGTTTCTCATTTGTTTTTCTTAATGAGTGTTTATTTAAGTTTGTTTATTTTTCTTAATGAGTGTTTATTTAAGTTTGTGTGTGTGCTTAAGAGAGTCACGAGTCATGTTGAGAGTTGCTTCAAAGTCTTTTATGTAGTTTGAATTATTGCATTGTCTTTAATAAAGTTAGTGTTGTTTGTCAAATTGAAAGTGCCCCATGCTATTTATCTTGTCTTTCTGATGATCGATTGGTTGATTACTTGAATTTGTTGGTTACCACTTAACTTTTGAGCTTTGTATTTGTGAAAATTTCTTTTGACTCATCATAAGCTAAAGCAAAAGCAAGGTCTAAATATGCCTACATAGCCGAGTGAATGAGAGCAAGCTACACATTTAACCTAAGTGGATTGTAAGTAACTTTGTAAACTTTTTGCTCATGATTTCGACCAAGTTAGGAAAGGATGATCTATTTTGTTTATCTTTGTATTTCTAGTCATTGTTATCCATTTAAATTCCTTGCTATCATGAAAACCATACATCTTTGTTTCTCCCTCCTTCTTGATATAACCTATATTCTCAATAAAAGGGAATTCAGAAAATTTCTGTTGCTGATACAAGACAGAAATTGTTGATCATATCGGGAACAGAAAAAAAAGTGAAAGAAAAGAAAAAAATAGACCACGCCGACCGGCGCAGTGTTGCGCCGATCGGCGCAGTTGCAAAAGAAAGAGAAAAAAAGAGGTTATTATAAAAAATGAGGTAAAGAAAAAAAAATTCCCTGAGAGGCAGTAAGGTCATCAAAGAAAGCAGATTTCTGATTATTTCTTATTCTTTGCCATTGTTCGCATTAAAATTCTTTTTAGATCTTCTACATTCCTCTTCTCCATTAAAAGTTCTTTTCCAAGAAAATTCTTTCTTAATAGGCATGATTGAGCATATTGTTGACATGGTTAATCTTATGGTTTAATTTAGTTATATAGCCCTCCAAGATCCACATATAATCCTTGATTAGATAGGAGAGGGAAGGAAATACACTTGAGAGACCTAGAGAGGACCAAATGCTTGATGGTTGATGCTAAAAGATGAGTTGAGGAGAACTAAAATTGTTTTTGAAAAGGTTTTGTGGTAATTTGATTAAGTTCAAGTATGATATGCCGATTGGTTAAAAGGGGATGAGAGAAAATCTTTGTGGTGGGATAACGAGTAAAAATGATAATTGAGTTTGATTGCATGAGAGATGGTGTGAAAATTCTTATTGCATATTTGATTTTGTATTGCTCGAGGACTAGCAATGATTTGAGTGTGGGGGAACTGTTGGTGGTTTCTACACGTTTATTTTATCTACCAAAAAGGGATGTTTTGCGTCTTAATTTGGTGGTTTGGACTAACAATTAATCCCATATTTGCATATATTTGTAGTTGTTCTGTTTTGGATGTAATCGCAGAAAACAGGTGTAAAACAGGGCAATTATGGATAAAGAACTAAAGAGTAACGAAGATGAGCCAGATGCGGAGCCACGCCGATCGGCACGGGCCTGTGCCGATCGGCGCAGCAGGGGAAGATGACAAAAACGTGATCCGGTCCAGGAAAGACGAAGGCCCAGCCCAGTATGAGTTAGAGTCGGTGGAAGTTGACCTAATCCCGTCGAGTATAAAAGGAAGATAATTATCAAGAGCCAAGGGAGACGAAGGAGAGATGGCAATCGTGAGAATCAATTATCAGAACTAGGGTTCTAGGATATTGGCGGCGGAGGTTGGTCAACACCGACGAGGTACACCAGAAGGGAGGACGCGCCGAACGGCGCGCGCTTGCGCTGATCGGCTCGTGCGCGTTCCAGCGCTATTTCTCACCCCTCTGCTATGTCTAGCGGAAGGATGAGTGAGTAGTCTTATATTCTCTTCTCTGGTGCGGGGATCTGGTCATGTAACTCTCATACTTGTTGATACTCTCTCGATGAATTTAATCCATGTGATGAACTTTATTGCATATCCATCTACCCCTTTCATTAGTGTATCGGCCAATACACTTTTGCCCATTACATAGTGCAAGAAACCAGTGGGGAGCTAATAGCCTCTGTAGTGACAGCCGGGGTGAACGAAACCACCATGTCTTGTAGAATATTAGAGTCATCACTCGAGTCGATAAGAATAAGGTTGCATGTTAGTGAACCAATCCTAAGGAGAGAATCCTTCATCATCCAGTTACCTCTTCAATAACATCCACCTTCCACTTTCTCACCGTCATCATTCATACCAACCAAACTATTGCAATTTGTTAATAACCCTTTAATAGTATTAGTTCTGCTCGTTCCCTGTAGATTCGATAACCTTGGAATACTCTGACGGAAAAAGAGCTACAACTGTACACCGTCCTTTTGCGGTATATAAGTAGGTGCGTAATTACGACCAACATATCCAAAGCATTACTTGATTGACCAGCACTAATCTCATCATGTCGAGCGATAAGCTCATCCTCATAGACAGGGATTCTTGCAATCCCTTCCTGAAGTCTCCTTCTAATGGGATAGTGAGGAGCACGATACCTCCAATGACCATCCCTTATGTGCACATTGTCGAGGGTGATGTAGTAGTGAGGAGGATCATAAAGGCCAGTGACGTGCTCAAGCACGTGTCCCACTTGTGACCGGAGCACAAGTATTATCTCAATTGCCCTCTCAATTGAGAGCTCATGCTTTCTGTTGACTCCCTCCTCAAGTAAGAAACCCCTCTCAGGAGTCGTGATTTGCAAGAGGAGTCTATCAATCACTTCATATGATGGGATCCTCTGAAGATCTCTGAATGAGTTTATCCTACACATAAGATCATAAATGCTTTAGAGAGTATCACATAGGTCATCATTCGGATTTCTCACAAATTCTCCAAGTTGAAAGATGAGATCCTATTGGTGAGCTCGACGAAGATGCCAAAGTCAATCTTGTGGCGGAGGAGGCGGAGGCGTTGGAGCCGTAGTGGTGAGATTGATCATCTCCAACGATTGCGTGAGCATTGTTGTTGGCGCTCCCCCTACACCAATGCGTGGTCCACCCGAAGTGCTTGGAGTAGAACTTAGAATAACACTTGGGGTAGAGCTTGATGAAGCGCCTGATTAAAAGCTTGGTGTAGGTCTTGATCCGAAGGGGTTGTAGAGGCTGCTGCAAGGCAATCTTGTGGAGGGATCAAAGAAGTTTGAGGTCAAAGCTACTTCTTTCTCTTTTCTTGAGGATGCTTCATTGTTTGTCCTGAAAGTCTTCTCCCCATTCCAGCTTGCGGTGATCTTCTCATCCTCAAAGAGCAACCCAATCACATCCTCGACGGAGAGACCCTTCTTCATGATGAGATCAAGGATGGTGTAGAGGAGCTTGCTGCTAGGGAGCAAGGTGAGGATCTTCTCGGCTATCACAATCTTGGGAAGCTCAAAAGTAGTCGCTCCAATCCTGTCCACAATACCTCGCAAGCGAATAAGAGAGTCAAGTAAGTCCTTATTCTCATTAGCACGAAAAGCAAAGAACTCCTCAACAAGTGTATCACTAGCATGACCAATAAAAGACTCATAGGCATCATCAGCTCTAGTGATACTAGAAGAGCAAGCAAGATCAAGATAGCCAACATCATCAATCATCACATTAGACACACTAGTAGAGCAACCTATCAAATCATCACTAGTAGAATCTAGGCACTCACTAGAACAAGGCACATCCACACAATCATCATCATCATATACATGTGTGTCCATCAACTCATCCGGAATCATGGCATTCAAGTAGCTTTTCAAGCGATCCTTCCATGAGTCATGACCCGGCCCCGAATAGGATGATATCCCAACTCAATACGGTCACTACTCAAGGCGGTTAAGCCCTATGATGAGCACTTGACTCTGATACCACTTGAAAGGATCGAGTGACCGAGAGGGGGGGGGGGGGAATCGGGAACTCACACTATGTACCAAATTCACCAATTCCTAAAACCTACCACTCAAAACAACTCCTACACAATCCTAATTATGATCACACTAGCAAGATAATGAACCTAAGAAAGGAACAACAACCTAAGCATACTAGTGGATCACACAGAGCAATACAACTCCTATGCAAGCTACTAATTTAAGACACGCGGAAGCACATAACAAGCTAACAAAGGAGCCTACTCATGCAAAGCTACTAGATCATCAAGAACAAGATAAGCACACAAGCATGAGTAGCACCATACATACTAGGGTGATCGATCAAGCCAAAGCAACTCCTATATATGCTAGTGAACAAGTGAAGCTAGGCACAACTAGCAAGTAGAGAAGCCTATTCATGCAAGTCTACAAGTAATCAACTAGAGCATGGTAAGCATACAAGCATGAATAGCACGGTATGTAAATGCGAAAAGTAATGCATCAAAGTAAGGAGTAGAGTAAGAGATGGCTCATGATTTTTTTTTGAGGTGTCAGAAGGATGACGCCTTCCCCTACTCCTCGTTGGACCATTCCCGTCGGAGTTCCGGTCCCTCCCGGCACCAATGTGGAGTACTAGGCCACGAGCCTGCAATCACTCCCGGAGTGAAGACATGGTGCGCGTCACCGCTGCCAGCAAGGCACAAGCTCGCCTCCCTCGAGAACTTACCGGACTTCCCGAGCCAATACGAGCGCTCACTAGCGATGCTCCTTTCACCGGCGGGCTCAAACCGTGTACAAACGTGTGACGGCCTTCACAACCGATCACGATAGGCTCGATCACCGACACCTAACCGGTCTAGATCTCACCATAGACCAAGAGTAACAACCTTGATCACACCCTCAAGGACACCTAGCCTTAGATGTGCAAGATCACTCCTTGTTACTCTCACTACCACTCTCAAGATATGTAATATCTCCTTCTAGTGCTCTCCTCTTTTCCTCTTGGCTCTCACCAAATGCTCCAAGCAATTCCACTGGCCAAGATAGGTCTCCAAGACCCTAGCAACGAAGTTATATAGGCTTCCAACCTCCTGCCGTTGCTCCATGAAATTAGATTCTAGCCCAACTGATCGGACTGTCCAGTCACTGCAATCCTCGGTACCAACGGCTCTGCTCCTACTGATCTCCTACTGACCGGACCGTCCGGTCAGACTTTCTCTCCCCATTCCAGAGAGCTCCCAATTTACGTCCTCTGTGTCTTGGCGCGTCTCCATACAGACCGGACCGTCCGGTCACTGTTGATCCTTGCGCAGACAAATTCCTTACAAACTGCTCTCTGTCCACTTAGTGACCATACAGTCCGGTCTCCACTGACTCTTCTGTCCGGTCACTTCGTCCAGAAGCTGAAACTCCTCGTCCTCGCTTGACTTCGTTTCCCGGTTTCTCTGAAGAGCTCCTTGGCTTCTCCACTATCACCTAGTGCCTATGATTTCACTGAGCATCCATGCACATCACCGACTAGCATGACCTAAAACAAATGACCTAGACCCCCTTGATAGTTCGGTTTTCCTATGGACTCAAAGCCCTAACAACTAGATAAGTGTTCCCAACACTTGCTCCATAGCTTGTCCTTCGCTTTGATCCATCTCCATCAACCCTTGGACTCCATCAAGCTCACCAAGCCTCCATGCTTATGGTCATTGTCATCAATCGCCAAGGCAACCATCACCCATATGATTTGTAATAGAGTTTAGAGATGATTTCTACATAGACAATACTCGTGTAGATATTAGCTCACAATTTCATAGTTATCATTCATCACCAAAATATTCATACCTTAGGGTGACCTCAATGGTCATGATCCTTACACAACTGAAACATAAATTTGGGTCGAGAAGCAATGAAGATGCTAAAAAACACCTTAGGTTAGTTCGCTATATCTATGAAGTTCCATTTTGCTAATTCGTAACCATCCTAATCCCTCCTTTGACGATTAGCTCGAGCTCAAAATGTTAGTCATGGAGCATGGCGGCACGCTTGCGCAAGGAAGACGAAGCTTCCATTCCCATTCATGCTCATGGGTTGTAGTTTTGTTTGTGGACTGACAGTCAATTTTTCCTGCGCTTTTGTTTGGTATGTAGGCTGGCAGTCATTTTCCTCTATCGACCTTCTGTTTTACTTTCGTGGGCTGCCTAGAAGCAGTCACGGCCCACAAGTTGCCTCACGCACGTTTTTTTTCCTTTTCATCTTAATGTCCTCATGATTTCTATTAATTTCATCTTCATGTGGTTGCGTGCCTAATAATGATATTCGAAAACAAAAATTTAATACTTTAATACATGTTTAATGGATGTCTCTATCTTCTCTACTCCTTATTAATTTAGGTGAGTCCACTATCCCTCTAATCTAAGCATGTTTTAGTGTTGGTTTTACCTCCTCAACTCGGATTCTTCTTTGCATCTAACAGTTTGCTGCCAGCGTGATCTCCGCGTCGTACATTTGTGTTTCTAATGCTGCTACGCTCCACTGCTCCAGCGTAATGCAAAATCACATAGGGTGTGTTCGTTTTCTGCTCTATAATTTTTAGACCCGTCCCATCGAATATTAAGGTACTAATTAGAAGTACTAAATATAGATTAATGATAAAACCCAGTCCATAACCCACCCTCTAAATGATGAGATAAATCTATTAAGACTAATTAGACCATGATTAGATAATGTGATGCTACAGTAAATATCTTCTAATGATGACTTAATTAATTTTAATAGATTTATCTCGCAAATTAACATATAACCATGTAATTAATTTTATATTTAATTTATATATTTAGCATTTGAATAATTGATATAACAACATTAAAATTTAGACCTAAAGAAATGAATACTATTACGAGCTGCTCCGTCATGGACCAGATCTACGGTAGTTGGATCCATGGTGGCGGCCGGATCCACAGCCCTTCAAATTAGGTCGATCACTTCTTGAAACTTTAAAACAGGTTAGGTTGTTCATTTTATTCTATGTGCTTGCGAACCTAATCTCCAAATCTGTCGTGCTAGACCCTAGGCTTCAATTTAGTGAATTATTCCTGAACGATTTGCTAGCAAACTGGTGATAGGGCGGGATGAAAAGAAGCTCGTGGGGACTGGCAGATTGGGAGGTGGGCAATGTCTTTTGCCGTGAATGCAAGCAGATACAGCTGGAGCATCCGATTTATTTTTGTTGCCTTAGTTTTGTAATCTCTATCCATGTAATCAGGTACATTTTTAGATAAATCCACACATCCATTAATTTGCAGTGAAGCATCCCAATTTCTTTGCTATTGCTTCATATGGACCGGTCTTAATAATTGCATGCCCAAACAAAATATATATCTTGAATGAATGAAAGAGTGTACGTGTTGTATGCCAAAAAAAGATTCTGAATGAAAAAAAGGTGGCTAATGTGCACTAAGAATATTTTGTTTTGCTTGATTATGAAGGATTTACAGATTCTATTAATGAACTGATTTACAGGTACCACTTTGACTATTGTTCCTGAAATAGGAACCAAGAGACATCAATTTTTTTTAGTGTATATTAGTGCAAAACTAATCTTCCATGTTTTGAGTTTCGGTACATTGTGACAGGTGTGCTTTCTAGCAAGCTGATACATTTTGCTAATTAACTCTCATAAGTGTGTATAAAGATATACAATAATGCCTTGCCCCACATCATGGTTAAGTAACTTGATATTTTTGTTTGTATGCATAATGCTTATTCATTTGATCATATACCCGGACTTGCACGTAATAGTTGTATGCTGGTCATGTTCTAGACATATCATTTTGGTTATGTTGTGTCGTAAACTTCTAAAAACCCGTAGCAATGCACAAGTACTTTGCTAGTCATTTATAGGTTCGGTTCGATCATCTTTTTTCTTGAAGGCATTGTATTAAGGAGAAGAAAAATTCAGATACAATACCATGGCCAAGGTTAGAGTTTATATTACATTCACGCCAGTTAACTAAATAGCTACCAACCGAAGAAACTGGACGGGAGCTGCCTGAGCCTCTTGGCTCCTGCTAACACCTACAAATTAGCTTCATCTTTGATTTGTCAGATAAGTATTTGTAAGTCAGGTTGCATGCCATCAAAGGCACATCGATTGCGGTGTTTCCAAATGTCACAGTCCCACACGATGAGCATGACTACCGTGTTGAAACCTCGTTGTCTCTTTGCTCACTCTCCTGCTAGCACGACACGACCATTCCTTAAAGGTGATAGCATGACGCCACCATTCCTTGAGGACCCTTCACCAGGTGATGGGGTCACATTCCCAAGTCCAAGCCATTGTAGAGCAAGAAACCATGTCTCCCTTGCAAACACACAAGTCGTTAAAAGATGTTGAATGTCCAACTAATCTTCTTGCTTAGCTTGTTTAGCTCTTTGCTTCTGTGCCCGGTTATCTCTTACGGCCTTTGCACGATTGTGAGCATTTTCTTTTACACTTCATGTCTCTATGCTTGATTCTAGCAAGTTTAGATGCTTGTTGGCCTAATTGTTAAAGCTCTATAGCTTTTCATTCACATACATTGCATATTTGGCTCTATTGTGTCTTGATGAGTTCATTGTCAAAGGAGGAGAGATTTCAGAGGGAGTAATGCACAAATAAGAGATAATGTTACTTGCATTGCATAAGAAGAGTAAAATTTATTTGAAGGGATAATCATAACTTGAGGAGGAGCATTTCTTGATATTTGAGACTTTCTTGATACTTGATATTTCAAACTCGTTTGCTTGTGCATATTGATGTTTTCAATGTGCTAATCAAGGGGGAGATTAAGAGCCATGTTGAGATGTGCCATGGCTTGACATTGTGATGAATAATTAACTTTTGAGTTGGTTTGGAGTTTCAGTTGAAATGCTAGTTTTCGAGAATCGCATGCTTCGAGAATCGCATTAGCATGTTTGGAGTTTGACTAATAGAGTTTGTGACAGTGGTTCAGAGATGTTGGAGTGGAATGAAATGTATTTTCTTATATCATGATGTATTGTAGTGTCATGAGCATTTTCCGGATGTAAAATGTCCAAGAGGATAAGTGAGGGGGCTTGTTGGCTACCCTCTCTCTTATCTCGAGCATATTTTAATTTCTGATTTCCTGAGTCTTTGGCCTTTTGCTAGGGTTCTACGAAATTCCGAAATTGATGCTCATGTCTCAATCTTTTTGGGGGATTTCAGTTGGATTGGATCACGCATGATATGACGAAGTTGTGGTTCCATTTTCGTGACTTGTGGAAATGATTTCGTTGGTTTTTAGACATCTGCAGAGGGGCGTCGCTGATGCTTGTGCTCTCTGTTCTTGCCTCTGTTCAGCATAGCGTGTTGCCGTGTTTCTGCACTTTGCAGCTGGGACAGTGCTTCGACGAGCTCGTGCTCTGTTCTCTGGCCAGAAGAAACAACGACGAGCACGTGACGAAGCTTAGGCGGCTAGCAGTTCAGAACTGATCGTTAAGCCTTCATCTCAGGTCTGTAGCAAGCATCAGCAATCAGCACTTGTGTGTTCATCCTACAGGTACAACAGTGCTTAGATAATCCAGCGAGCAGAATACATTTGTGCGTAGTGTGAAACTAGCAGTGGTAGCAGCTTTGATTAATCTATTCTCGGTTTGCTGACTTGTGCTCCCTGTAAATCACTATGCAAGTCGAGTGCTTATGCTTCAGTTGTAGTCTCCTTTGCTCAAGCGGCCAACAAGTCGGCCACTTGATTTTGCAGGCCAACTACCTGGTTCTTTGCTGCATCAGTGAAGCGACCATTTTGTTTAGCTTGTTCGACCTGAGTAGAAAAGCTTGTAGCCTTTTCTTCTTGCGTCAGTGGCTTGCACAACCAATTATTTGTTTATTACATAAGGTGGTCCTGTGATCGTTTTACTTCAGCTTTGAGTAATACATCATGCTGCTGTAGCTTGCGTGCTTTTTGTTGACGGCAATAACAGAATAGCTGGTGTTGATTCTTTTGCAAGCATGCATAGTTGACCTCCTTTGTTTTGGCTGCTATTTATTTACTGTTAATTAGTCCGAGCATCACTTAGCTCTATTTCTATGCATGCGACAGTGTCCTGTTTGAGTGTTCAGTAGCACTATGGTTTAGTATCTATTTAACATTTGTTTGATCATTGACTTGCTACCTTGCTGGAGTGTGATAACCATTGCTAGCTGCCTGTCTGCCTGCTTGTTTTACTATTTGAGCTATTCCTTGTATCGGGTAGTAGTAGATCACTGTATCAGCTTTGGTACTTGTCTGTTTTGTGTATCTACGACTAGCCTTGTCTGCAGGTCATGTTTTTCGGTTAGAGCACAGTGTCAGTGTTATTTGTCATAGCTCGATTTATCTTGCATGCTTCCGCATTGCACCGCTTTACTTTGAGAATTTTCCCAGTCTATTCCTATGGTTTGTATATCCGTTGTGACTACGATATCGTGATAGATTGGAAGAGAGGCGCGTCGGGTGAAAAATAGGAAAGATCATTTGTTTTGCAAGAAGTTTGTTGAGGCACTATTGGTCGTACCTACGCATCCACTTATATACCGTAAGAGGACGGTGTACGATTATAGCACTTTTCTCTTGAATTAAGTATTCCGAGGTTTATCGAATCCATTGGGACCTTAGGGATAATTAAATAAACTTAACAGTAAAAGATCTAGTCAAGACTACTGTCGAATTCAGGTTGCATGAGGGAATACTGGCCAGCGCAAAGGTGCGCCAGACAGTAAATCTGTCGTTGCGTCGATCGACGCAGGAGTTGAGCCGATCGACATACTAGTGAATCGTTGCGCCGATCGGCGTAGAAGTTGAGCCGATCGACACACTAGTCAATCTAAGCCAAAGTGCGCCAGATGCCTTGTAAGCCTAGACTGTTAAGTGAGTAACCAGATATCTACTAGTGAGATCGTAACCAGAAAGTCTAATTAAATAGCATCATAATAGTTAATTACATGGATTAATGAAAACCTATAATGAATAAGACCACCCTGCTTTCCGAGCGGCTCCCGATTTATCGCTGCCGAGAGGAAACCCTTAATCACGCGAGTATCTTACCTTTCTCAACTATCCAATAGTGCTGCGCAGGCTTAGTGCTGTCACCGCTAAACCACACTACTAGCATCATCAAGCAACCATAATCAATACAATGTCCGAATACTATCCTAATCACCATGATCAAGATAATATCAACTTACTTAGCCTAGAACTAAGCAATTGGAATAAGCACATGCATGATTATAGAATCAAGATAGACAAATCATCAAAACCATCATCAATATATTCAATCATCCTTGAGATACATAAAGTAAGATTCATCCCCGTCGAGATGGCCTACCTTGACGGATCAACTCTTAACACCAATGGTTCTTGAAACTCAACTAGAGATCTATTCTAATGGGGCAAGCCTCGGTGGCTCTAACTCACGGATCTGTTGTCCCTCTGTCGCCTCCTCTTCTGCGGCCAGGGTTAACAAGTATTTATAGGGGTTCTACTCATAAAGGACTCGGTTTCTAGCAAATAAGACGGTTGCGCCGATCGGCGCAGGATTGCGCCGATCGGCGCAAGCCGTGTCTTCTCTGGTTTCTTCTCCGAGTCGGTTCCTTTGTTTTCCACAACTGCCATATGGGCCTTTTCCTTCGAGATAAAGTCTTGTACTGCACGTCAAGATCTTGAAGTTTCATAAATCTTCTAGGCAAATATCTTCAAATATCTTGCGCACTGGGCTTCTTCAGTGCTTTTCGTCGGTTCTGGACTCCTGTCCTTTCCAGCATCACTTTAATCATCAATTTTACCTGTTTCTGCAATAAAGCTTCAAAACAACGCATATACAAATATATAGACAATATCATAGGTAAATAGCCTAAATTAGTATCAATTATATTCTAATTGTGGTAATATTCACATATAAAAGGGGCACTTGGAAAGTGTCAACAGTTCCCACACACTTAAACCTTTGCTCGTCCCGAGTAAAGTAAAAGAAAGAAAATCAAAAAACATACTCTTTCTATCATAAAAGATATCTCAAATCAGCAAATATTGAGCATTATTCTATTATGATGTATTTCATATTGGTATTCGGCAAAATAATTTAAATATGGGCATAAAGCTTAAAGTTTCTCTCCAAAGCAACAGATCATGTCTAACTCACAAATTATAACTTTTCCACACATAAAAATCACTTAAAAGATTGTTGTGAACATAGAGAATCTATCTTCTAAATAATCCAAGGCAACAACTTATCTTTCAAACACTCAACCTATATTCTACATTATAATGATCAAATAATATTAGTGTAAGGCTTATATGAGTAGCTAGGTGAGGTAATTCAAGGATTGCAAACATAAATCAATAATATATTATAAAGCTAGGAGATTATTCTTTATTGGAATTATAGAAACTTATCAAGATGGCCATTAAGAAAGAAAAATTTAAGAAAGGACTCAAACTTTGGATATGTGGACATGTGCATAGCAAAAATTTGATCTTGGAAGATTGCACATGGTTGGAATGATTCATGGCTATATTAGAATGAATTTCGAGAATAAGCATGTCATACATCATCCCCCCACACTTAAAATTTTGCTAGTCCCATAGCAAACAGCAGAGCTTTTTTTTTTTGCTCTCTGCTGCGCCGATCGGCTCTCAACCCAAATTTGTTGGTATTTGATTTGTCTAGCTTCAACATTTATTCAAGAATTAAATATAGACAGAAATATAGGATGTGGTTAAGGAATGATACTCAACAAGAAGTTCATACCAAAAAGAATTAAATCCTAACCGAACTCGACCATCAATTTAACGTTTATCTACATATCAAAGGTTCATGAGTATTGCTCGAAATATGGCATTGGTAGGTAAGGATCTTGAAAATAATAAATTCTAAAGTTCACAACATGAAAATTTATTTATGAAAAGATTGGTACTAAGTTATCATCACAAACAGGACAACATAAATGAAGCACATGGGTACTCAAAATTGCTCCATATAAGACATATTTGCCGAATAATCATTAAATATAAGTTTGAAATTTTATTCAATGCTCAATATTATTTCTTCTTCATCAACACTTTTCAAGAAAGAATAAATAATTCAATTCTCCTAAAAGAGCATAACCGCCACCATTATATTAAGATCGAAACTCGAATATATGGTGATGATTTTTGCACACACTTGCATGAAAATAAAACTACTACTAACACACTTGCATGAAAATAGAACTACTACTAACACACTTGCATGAAAATAAAACTACTACTAACACACTTGCATGAAAGTAAGCACACCCGATACATGGTTTCCCAACCCGCTCACACACATATAAGCAAATAAAGAAAAAGATTGCAAAAGATAAAAGAAAATGCAAACCAGGAAACCGATACTCGTGCCAACTCCTAGGCACTCTAGTCATCCGAAAGTGGAGGCGATGGCTGATCGAAGCCATAGCACCGCGCCTTGAGTCGCTCAAACTCCTCCACCATCACATCGTGGTTGTCCCTCCATTGGGCACGAAAAAGTCTGCACCGGGCACAGGAGGCACCACAGGTACACGCCCTTGGTACCTGTGGTCGATACCCGTGCTGAAGTAGGGAGCATCGATCGGCGCGTTGCCTGCGTCGATCGGCGCAGAGGGCTGTGAACCGCCCGCTGTGTCGCTCCACCCTGACTTGTACTGCTGAGACCCCTGGCGTGACCCCCAGGAGTCCCACTCGCCGCCGGCTACTGTAGATGTGTCCGGCTGTCGAACCCGCCCACGGCGGTCCTTGAGAACTCGGCTCTCCTCCAGGAGACCTTCCTCAAGCCAATTTGCTCCCTCCAGCTTGCTTGCGAGGGAGGAAAACTCTTAGCTCCGCACACGGGAGCTTGACGTTGGTGCCACCGACATGGAAGCCGGCGCGAACACTTGCCGTGACAATATTGCCACGAGTCATATTCTCGCCGATCTCCGTCGCGCACTCCCACTTGTCATCGCGCCCTCCCGGTCCGTTGTCGTCGCAGACGAGGGATGCTAGGCGTTGAAGATCGGCCCCGAAGGCCAACTTCTTGCTTGCCTTGCCCCTCTTGTCGAGCCAACCCCGCACCATCACCGACATGGGACTGCATTGAGACGGACTCACGATGGCGTTGTAGAGCCACCGTAAGTCCGCATCGGTGACGTTGCTGGAGTCGACCTTGTCGTCTATGCGCGCCGCCAACCACCGATGGAAGACTTGAGTGGTCGGGTTGCGGATGTTGCCGCGCTTCATCTCTTCTACGAACAAGAGCTGCCTCCAAAAGGAGTGCAACTTCTCACGTCCCATGATGCCGGCGACATCGGCGTCGGCGTCAAAGCCGAAGGCTTGAGCCGCCGCCTCCATGGTCACCGTGTAGCTAATGTTGCGGACGTGGAAGTTGACAGCCTCGTTGCCATCTTCGACGGTGCCAATCCTCATCGTAGAGGCAATCTCAGTGATGACGTCGTGGTTGTAGTCCATGGAAAGAAGGTGGAAGTCCACCCAACCGAGGTTGTTGAGCATCCTCCTTATGTCCTCCCACAGGCCGATCGAGGTGAGGAAGGTCTCGTCCAAGTCGAAGTTGGGGACGAACCTTCCCCTTGCCGCAAGGTTGTGCCGCTGTTCCTCCATGCTCAGGAGGGTGAAGCCCTCCTCCACCGTGCGTGACACGTATGCCGACGGTGGTGGTGATGTGAGAACCCCACGGCTTGTTGCCGTTTGGCTCCTCGTAGCACGCCCCGTTGGAAGGGACGCGCCGAAGACGGAGTGGCGGGCGCACATCTCGTATGTCGCCGCCGCCGAGCCGGTGGATGCACCACCCACCGACATGTCATCGCGAGCGCCGGAGCCACCCCTCGCCGAGGAGTCACCGCTCGACTCGCTGCTGCCGCCGAAACTGCTTCCCCGGCGCAGCCTCTTGTCCAACTTGCCGACGGAGGAGCGGAGACGATCCATCTGCAAAAATTATGGAACGTGTGCAAGATCGTGGGTAGTGGGGAAGGTGGAGAGATTACCGGGATGGTGTGCCAAACTGGGAGCGCCTGGCCTCCCTTTTATAGTGTGGGAAACTTTCAGGAGAAGGAACCGCCAAAAAATTCCAAAATGTGAGAGCGCGCCGATCGGCACGGCAGTGCGCCGATCGGCACAATTCAAATTTTGAATGCTCTGACCACTCTGGCGCTTGATTCCCATCCTTCATGTCGCTTCCCGGTACATCATGTTGGTTGGCAGGGGAACAGCACGGAATCCCGATGTCTTGTTGACTGCGCCAATCGGCACGGGCCCGCGCCGATCGGCGCGCCGTCTCTTTTTCAGCTTTTGGTCAATTTCGTGTCTCCTCTGCACTGCACACCTGCATAGCAATCATACATGTTTCTCAAAATCAACGCCTGCCGCCTTTGTCACCCATTTGGGAACCGTATGGGTACCGATCGGCGCAGAAGGGCGCCGAACGGCGCAAGTCCCTTGCACCTCGTCTTTTGGTCCGGCGCTGATCCTGATGCCTCGTGTTCATCTCTTTCACCTAATTTTTCATTTTTCCCAATGTTCCTGTAGTATTGACATACATAGCGGGGCTCATCTGGTGACCGCGACGATCGGCGCTAACTCGCGCCGATCGGCGCGACGTCTATTTTTGCTCCTGGCCCCTCGCTTCTTCGCTAGACGTTGCTCTTCATCCTTTCCTGCGTCATTTAGCTACCATTTTGCACACAAAAAATTAATTCAAAAAGATTTTTCATTACCTTAAAAGTAGCTCCGTCTCTGAAAATTACTGTGCTGATTGATTTTAGCACCCCTTCAATTCTGGGCGTCGTCAGCCTTCTGTCCTGACCTGGGCAATAATGCGCCGACCGGCGCAGAAGTGCGCCGATCGGCGCAAGCTCTGTTCCTTCCAGTTTTTGGTCTTTTTTTTATATTCCTACATTGTTAGTCTACAGTATGTATATACACAGTTTTATAAGAACAAACAGACAACGCAAGAGCACACAAGAATTAAGCACATACTTTTCTATTTTTTTTTATTCGGAAGATTGTTTTTATCACAAGCAAGCAAATTAAAAACACCGGGTTGCCCTCTCGGCCAGCACTAATTAACTAAGTGAAATGGGTTGCCCTCCCACAAGCACTAAACAACTTCTAAATCCCCTGATCATTGGGTTGCCTCCCAAGAGCGCTCTAGTTATTTAGAGGTCAAAGAGCTTGACCTCCCCGCAAACAATCAATCCTTAGTGTCACGGTGCGGGATGTGAGGCCGCGACAGTACAAGGTTCTCTTATCTCCATGGTTCATATAGCTTGGACGACCTATCCATACATCCCCTCCAATTACCCTCGACGCCATATTGCCACGATGTCTTGTATCTCTTCACTTCATCAATAGCACGGCACTCTTCTCCCTTTGGGCGAAATTTGAAAGAGTAGGGAGTCCCACTTATATCGAAGCTTATCTCACCACTCCCAACATCAATACTTGCCTTTGCTGTCCTCAAGAAGGGTCTCCCTAAGATCAACGGGATCCTCGTCCTCTTATCCATATCAAGCACAATAAAATCAACAGGGACGACGTGATCTCCAATTTGAACAGGCACATCCTCAGCAATTCCATCAGGGAAGCGTACCGATTGATCGGCTAACTCCAAACACATACCCGTAGGCTCTAGTTCAGGCAAATTAAGACTTGTGAATATATGATGGGGCGTAACACTTACACTTGCTCCAAGATCGCACAAGCAGCTATCAAATATTCTTGTTCCAATCATGCATTTGATGCTTGATGATCCAGGGTCGGGTTTCTTCTCCAGTGCAACATCATTGATTGCCGTCGTTAGCTCCTTAGTAACCTTCACAACCTCCTCAGAAACTAGAGATTTCTTGTTTTGCATCATGTCCTTAATGTACTTGACATAGTTGGGAACTTGGATAGCGTCAACAAAAGGGACATTAATGTAAAGCTTCTTCATAATATTGATGAACCTTGCAAATTGCTTGTCGTGTTGCCATGCTCTTTCTGTCTTCGTCAGTAGTTGAGTATCCAGGAACGTGGCAGGGCCATGCTGTTCTGCCTCCACGCCCATTTTCACACCAGAGAGGTCAACATCCCCCTCGCGCCGATCGGCGCTTTTAGGGAGCTGATCGGCGCCGACAGGATCTTCGCGCCGATTGGCGCTAGGTGTGCGCCGATCGGCGTGGGGCTTCCTTGCTCCCGCAGAGTGCTCTAGATCTTCTGTTTCCTTTCCTGACCGCGTAGTTGTTGCCTTCAAATGCTCTGCAGACATCGTATTGCCAGTAATAGCCCCTTTGTTGCCTTGAATGGTTTGCGATAGCTGTCCCATCTGTTGCTCCATAATCTTGGTATGCTTTAAAATCTGCTCATTGGAGCTCCCAATTTCTATCACCTTGTCATTAATTCCCTCAAGAACATGATCAATCTCCTTGAATTTAGCTTGATTGTCCTTATTGATCTTCTCTTGAGCTTGGAAGAACTCATGACATTGGAGACGAAGTGGGATAGAATTTTGCATGGACGAACTAGGAGACAAAGAACTCCTTTGTTGCTGATATTGGGGCTTTCATCCACTATTCTTCATATATTCTAGCATCTTCATCTCTTCAGGGCAATCTTTCTGCACATGACCAAATTCTCCACACTCACTACATGTGGAGCGTGATTCCGCCAGCTTGAGTGTCTCTTCCTTAGGGATACGAAGATTATTGTCCAATGTCCTTTGAATAGCATCGAGGCGATCTATAATCAAGTCTTCCTGAGTCTTCTCAATCACACTCTTCGCTACTCCTTTTGAAGGTTGCAAATTCCTTGAGCTTCTCTCACCATCCCACGATTGATTTTCAACTAGCAACTTGATCAAATTCTTAGCTTCGGTGGGGGTTTTTTTACATGAATGATCCTGCAGCTGAGGCGTCCAAGTGTTGACGTGATAGAAGATTCAATCCTGTGTAGAACTTCTCAATAACAGGAGGGAAGTATTTGGCCAAGAATTCAGCTGCTAACGTGTTCCACACTATTTTTACTGGGTTTTCCAATCCATTGTACCATTGCTTGGGCGTCCAACTAGAGAGAAGGGGAACAGCCGCACACGCGCTTGATCTCCTATCAATCCCGCTATCTTGAATGTACTGCAAACTTTAAGGAAGTGTTACAAGTGATGATTGGGATCTTCTGAACTTGTGAACGGTTGTTGCGCCACTATTCCAACATATCTCTCCAATTGGTATGGAAGTTGATCTTGAGCTTCTTGGAAATCTGTCTTGACAATACTAGTCCATTGTGGCTTGAGACGATTAACCATAGATACCTCTGCCATCTCCTCTTCTTGCTCTTAAACTGAGTTTTCTATTGTGAATAATACTCGAGGTGTTACGCGGACTGCTTCTAAATCTTCAGGTGACTTGCTTCTCTTGTCCGCTATTCTCTTCTTGTGAAAGAGTCTTTCTGGATCATCAACGTAATTAGAGGGTTTGTTTGACTTAGGACCATCCATACCTGTTAGTTTCACTTAACAGAATATATGTACTAGAGAGACAAGTAAAGCACAGTGACTAAACACTAATACATCAAACAATGTTTAAAAACCTGCTATGGTCCCCGGCAATGGCGCCAGAAAAGTTACAGCTTGTTGGTCGTACCTACGCACCCACTTATATACCGCAAGAGGACGGTGTACGATTGTAGCACTTTTCCCTTGAATTGAGTATTCCAAGGTTTATCGAATCCACTAGGACCTTAGGGATAATTAAACAAAGTTAACAGTAAAAGATCTAGTCAAGGCTACTGTCGAATTCAGGTTGCATGAGGGGAGACTGGCCAGCGCAAAGGTGCGCCAAACAGTGAATCTGTCGTTGCGCCGATCGGCGTAGGAGTTGAGCCGATCGGCACACTAGTGAATCATTGCGCCGATCGGCGCAGAAGTTGAGCCGATCGGCACACTAGTGAATCTAAGCCAAAGTGCGCTAGATGCCTTGTAAGCCTAGGCTGTTAAGTGAGTAACCAGATATCTACTAGTGAGATCGTAACTAGAAAGTCTAATTAAATAGCATCATAATGGGTAATTACATGGATCAATGAAAACCTATAATGAATAAGACCACCCTGCTTTCCGAGCGGCTCCTGATTTATCGCTGCCAAGAGGAAACCCTAAATCACGCGAGTATCTTACCCTACTCAACTATCCAATAGTGCTGCGCAGGCTTAGTGCTGTCACCGCTAAACCACACTTCTAGCATCATCAAGCAACCATAATCAATACAATGTCCAAATACTATCCTAATCACCACGATTAAGATAATATCAACTTACTTAGCCTAGAACTAAGCAATTGGAATAAGCACATGCATGATTAAAGAATCCAGATAGACAAATCACTAAAACCATCATCAACATATTCAATCATCCTTGAGATACATAGAGTAAGATTCATCCCCATCGAGATGGCCTACCTTGACGAATCAACTCTTAACACCAATGGTTCTTGAAACTCAACTAGAGATCTATTCTAACGGGACAAGCCCCAGTGGCTCTAACTCATGGATCTGTTGTCCCTCTGTCGCCTCCTCTTCAGCGGCCGGGGTTTACAAGTATTTATAGGGGTTCTACTCGTAAAGGACTCGGTTTCTAGCAAATAAGGCGGTTGCGCCAATCGGCGCAGGATTACGCCGATCGGTGCAAGCCGTGTCTTCTCTGGTTTCTTCTCCGAGTCGGTTCCTCTGTCTTTCACAGCTGCCATGTGGGCCTTTTCCTTCGAGATAAAGTCTTGTACTGCACGTCGAGATCTTGAAGTTTCATAAATCTTCTAGGCAAATATCTTCAAGTGTCTTGCGCATATAAACTTCCATAAACATGTCGAATGGGCCTCGATCACTTCTGTGGGCCAGAACACCCTTGCACCGATCGGCGCACTGGGCTTCTTCAGTGCTTTTCGTCGGTTCTGGACTCCTGTCCTTTCCAGCATCACTTTAATCACCAATTTTATCTGTTTCTGCAATAAAGCTCCAAAACAACGCATATATAAATATATAGACAATATCTTAGGTAAATGGCCTAAATTAGTATCAATTATGCTCTAATTGGGGTAATATTCACATATAAAAGGGGCACTTGGGAAGTACCAATAGGCACCTATTCACCGCTCCCCTCTAGTCGCCTTGCTCGGTATTTCAATTGGTATCAAAGCCGGTTTGATCACGAGTTGACCTTAACCGGCTTTTTGATCGGAAGACGATATTGAGAAGTGCTTTTTCTTGCTTCGACTATTTGCTAACACTGATCGGTGCTTTTACAATGGCACCAAGTGCTCACTCTCGTCTGTCTTTGTCTTCAAGTTTTGACACGTGCGGAGTTGCTATTAAGGATGACAACAAGCGGAGTCGAAAGGTGGAGGTTGACAAGCGCGATGTCAAGGAGAAGGATGCAGTTGGCTTTGAATAGGGTGATCTTGAAATGATGGATCTTCTCAAGCTTTACAAGGATGAAGAGCTTGTGCTTGAGGATGTTATCTCGGAACTTCACAAGATGACCAAAGGTAACCTCATCGCGGGCATTTCTTGGAGACAATACTTCTGATGTGACCATCACAAAGCTTAGAAAAAAGTTGAGAAATTCTATACCTAGTGATATGTGCTCGATATCTTGACTTGATGATGTGTGTGCTCCTATTTCTTGCAAGTCTAGGACCTCTTTGCCTTGTGATAAATGTGATGCCTTGGTAAAAAAGATTGATGAATTGTGTCGAGACTTAATCTCGGCAATATACTTATAGGGCTACATCAGGATTAAGAACTACGATGGTAACACAAGACGCGGAATTAGACAGGTTCGGGCCCCCTCAATAAGAGTAAAAATCCTACGTCTCGTGTTCTGTGGTTTGTATTGCAATGTCAAAAATTGGTGCCCCCGATGGGGAGGTCCTAGCCGTCTTATATATCCAGTCAGGAGGGGGGTACATGAAGAATCCTACTCGTAGTCTACAAGGATTTATATAGGAAGTCTATCTCCAACTGCCTTGTGCTCCAAGCCGACTCGATCGGTTCTCTTGTGGTGGGCCGCCCGGTTGTCTACCGACTTTAGCCTAGCTATGGATACCCAAAAAGTATATATTCCACAGTAGCCCCCAAGTGCTTTCTGATTTTGAGTTGTGACTTGCTGAATGATCTTCAACGTCCATGTGAACATGTCACAAATTAGAAAGATCTCTGGATTGAAGTTTCTAATAGATCTGGTGCACCGACTAGGTGCACCTAATCAGATGTAGCCCCCGACTCTTGTATAATTTAGGGACTAAGAAATAATGCAAGAGTCTAATAATACTAGCTCTTAACATTTTATTATGCATAGTTTACTCAAACCATCAAGCATGAGTTTTCCTAACCTCTAATCATCAAACTAGAGGATCGGTCTACACATCATCAAACATGACGACCGACTGAATGTAAGACTGAGTGATATACACTCTTGTCTGAGTGATTTATGGACTTAATATCATGACATCAATCATGTTCTAGTTCACATAAAATTTTATAACATCAATCATAATATAGTACTAAGCTAAAATGACATCAATCATAAACTAGCTTTTCCTTAAATCATCACTCAGACAAATCAAACTCTTTAGCCAATTAACAACTGATTTCAATCAGTAACTTAGCCATTTAAGTTGGTCCCATACAACCATCAAATTCTCTGCTATGTGATCATCAAATCACACAAACATGGGTGATATATAATTTTAGAACAAAGCTTCTCATCAAAGAAACTCTCGGGCTTAAAACCCAGTTCTATATAATCAGCAGGAGATCTATTAAAAGATCATTACTTTATTTTGATTAACCGAAAAGGTAGCCCAGCACTGTACGACCCATGTGGCCCGCTTGCCCCCGCTGAAGAATAGGTCAAACACGAAGGTATAAAAATGAGCGAAATAGTTGATAAACATCACGCCACCATTTCACCCAAACTCTTCGTCTTACTCACGCTTCCCCTATTCTGGTGCCTCCTCAGCTCCTCATTGCTAGGGTTAGCAATTTCTTGCCTCCGTCGTAGATCCTCCACCATTCCCCAGCCCCCGAGCTCGTGCTAGGGTTAGGGTGCTATTTTTAGATCCACCGCGACGCACCATCCCATCAAGTTTACGCGCAAATCCGCCAAAAGCAGAAAGCTGTCGCCGCCGCTGTTGAGTTGTCGTCTTCGGAGCTGGAGATCCCAGAATAACTGTGGGAATTCTCAAAGAGCAGCATCTCCACCAAAGACCTGAACACCATGGTGGTCGACGACGTCCTTCCAGAACAGGCGCGCATAGATTGGAAGGTTCCTGGTTCTGAAGCCCATCCTCTTCCAATCCACAATCAGATTGTTGTATTCCTCTCATTTTTTGAGCATGGTCTCAGAGTTCCCTATTGCAGTTTCTTGCACGGGATCCTTTTCTTTTATGGGATTAAGCTTGTTAATCTCAATCCCAACTCTATTTGGCATATTGTGATTTTTGTGCATTTGTGTGAAGCTTTTCTGGGCGTGTTGCCCCACTTTTCTCTTTTTCGCCATCTCTTCCTCCTCCGCCCGCTGCCAACGAAGGAGAACCAAGTCGCCATTGGTGGAGTTGGCCTCCAGTTGCGCAAGGAGGTCTACATCAACGTGCCTCTGAACACCGGGAACAAGAACTGGAGAGGAGTGGTTCTATTATGACAATCCTTCCCCTGTTCTTGCGGATTTTACTGGTGCAAAGGCCAGTTCCCGACTATGTTGGTGAGAGAGGCCGGATCCTTATGACTCCCAGGTGGTCGTGCTGTTGGAGAAGATTGCAGAACTAAAGAAACAGGGATTCAACGGTGTTACAGTAGCTAAAAGCTTCATAGTGCGCCGAGTTCAACCCCTCAAATAGTAGAGCCATCCTGCCTAGAAATATTCCACCGATGATGAGACGAGGGAGGTGCCCGACCCGCCAAACTCCACTCTGCGTTGGTCTCGCTTGGAGAAGATGTTTGAAGGGAACACCCTTCAGGATCATGCCTTGATCACAAAGGCATACAACGTGGGCACTCACCGGGCCCGAGTAAGCTCTGGATGTTCAATGTTTATTTGATATCCATTTTGGTAGAGTGATAAGACTGGTCTAATATCTTGATGTTTATTTTCAAGTTCTAGACACATACGTGTCACACCCTCCGCTCCCTCCGACCGATACCGAGGGACCGGATTACGTGGAGAAGCCGCCACAGACCAGTACTAGTGGGTCAAGCTCATCGGCAAGCACGTGCCCGACTGAATCGGTCGTCGCTAGCGACTCTGCAAGCCCTATCCTTGATCTTCCCCTCGCCAATCAGCAGGTAAAAAAGCTCGCTTACCGCTATGGTAATATCTGGAAGATGACAATGATGACGAGGAGGAACAACCTCAAAGCATCGATCAGCACTCCCTTGCTCCTTCCGACCGACCATAAAACCGGTCGGAACCCCCAAGTCAAGTGGCGCACGATGCAGGAGCAGCAAAGAAGGCCGATGAAGCTGCAAAGAGGAAGCAATCTGATTCGCTGACTATTTCTTTAAAGAAGAAAGTCAGCCGAATCAAGATCAAGCATGACTCTGAGTCAGTTTCTTCACGACTTTGAATCTTTATCAAGTGTAGCCAAAATATGTTCAGTTTCTGATATTTTTGTCATGTAGTGAACATACTACTCGGTCAGTTGAGACTTAGAGCGCCCCCGTGTCTAAAGACACGTGGTCGACTCCTACGCTTCATCTGATCGACCCACCTCAGTCTGTAACCACGCCATCAAGTATACAGACTCAAGCGAAGACGATCCCATCAGTTCCAAGGTCGTCCCCGCAGACCGCCTCTCCTCCCTTCGCTGGTAGTGCGCCTTCTCCCATCAAGGACAAGATCATGCCAATCGAGAAATCCTTGGGTCGGCCTGAAGCCGAAGACTTGGAAATTCTCCATCTGCACCGAGAAGCGACCAAGGTACGTCAATACCAAGGCTTTTTTCTTCCTCATATCATCGTTGCTTCTATCCATAACAGTCTCCCCTTGCCCAGAAAATTTACGCTCTGGTGGAGAAAAAACAAGCAAGGATAGAATACCTTGTGGCCGAGAGCTTCGGTATGTATTGAAATCCTTCTTCATGTATAAATATTTCATTGTATCTCTGACTTGTTGTTGTTCGTAGTCACTGGTCAGCAGCTGACAAAAGCTAAACAACAGCAAGAGAAGTTATAAACCTGTTACAAGGAAGCCTCTGCTTCTTTACAGCAGAGCCGTCTTGACCTTGCAGGTAAAAGATCTTCAAATCTTCCTGTGGTCCGTATTTTTTCCATATGTTTGTAATCTCATGAAGAAATCATTGTAGAACTGGAGAAGGTCTCTTCTACTCAACAAAAGTATTTGGATGTTCTGAAGACCGAGAAGGATGACCTATCCAAGACTCTTGGCGAGCGAGATGTTGAGCTTGCTGAACTGAAGAAGAAGTTGCAGGAGACCAAGGAGTTCCTGAAGAATGCTAAGGCCAGTTCCCTACAACATAAATGTAATTTGGCCAGTAAGCTCTTCTTGTCTTCCTCTTATTAGTCTTCGTTATAGGCTTCATCTTCTAATCTTGATGCCGGTCTGCAGTACTGTCATACGGCGCTCGGAAGGCTCTGGACTACATCCACGTAAAGCAAGTGGAGCAGACCGGGCATTCCATTGAATACTTGCTGGAGCACGCACCAGAGGCGATCGCTAATCATACCAGGAGGGTAGCAACTGAGGCCGGGAGTCAAGTGTTGGCTATTTGCCAATCTTGGTCCCCAGAACTGCCATTGGACAAGATCAAGGAGGGCTTCAACCCATCGATGTCAGTCAACCAATGTCAGTTGCTGATGGACTCGATGATAGAAACCTCCCAAGCCCTGGCTGAGAACAATGATGTCGATCCAACTGTATCGACTCCTCCTGGCTCTCCAGAAATAGAAGATAACGCCTCTTCTCCTTCGGCAGAGCTGTAATTTATGTAATCAGATACATTAGTAGTATTTGAGTAGGAAAACAGTATGTTCATTTGGTAATAATGATTATTCTTTTTCTTGCTTTATTACTAAACAAGTTAAAAACTCGACTGAATAGTCAGTAGAGCAATCTCCTATTACTTATAGCAATTCAGGCAGTACTTAGCTCGCGCTTTAGTATTTAAACCCTTTCACTATAAGATCTTAGAGATAAAACAGAAGACACATCGGTCTGCCTTAACATATTTAGCCATAATTTGTAACTGGATAACAATTAGAATCGACCAATCGACACATGACCTCTCGCGTTTTAGCTCTAGGTTTAGTGTAGTGGCAATCTATTGTGCAGTACGAATTGTATGACTGTCATATTGCAGCGTTAGACCAAAAAAAAACATAAGACCGTATCAAAATATGAGGAATCGCTCTGTAAAAATCCAAAACCAGCATTTATCAAGGTTAAGGAGGAGTAGGACATTATTATTAGCCTCTTGTCTCGATTGTTTAATGTTTAAATTAAGGAATCGAGACAAATAAGAATGAAAATCGATAAAAACCTTTCATCAAAAAGATTAAAGTTTCATTCAATAATAATGTATAGGAATACAAAAATAAACAAAATATAAAAGCGATGTAGCTGATTTATGTTCCATGAATTTGGTACGTCGTCGCCGTCTTCATACATCAGTCAATAAGCCCCCGAGCGAGTGACTTCTTTGACCACATATGGTACTTCCCATTTAGGGGATAACTTATGCTGATTCTTGGTTGATTGCACTCGGCGCAGTACTAAATCTCCAACATGGAACTGACGACTTTGAACGTTCTTGTCGTAGTAACGTCGTAAACCCTGTTGGTACAATGGCGACCAAAATAGAGCGTGATCACGCATCTCCTCTGCTACAATCAACTCGATTTCTCGGTTATCTTTAGAAAGATTCTCATTGTATCCCTTGACTCGTGTTGAAACAAGGCTTACCTCGGTTGGCAGCATAGCCTCAAAGCCATAGACCAACAAGAAAGGAGACTGACCAGTAGCCCGACTGACATTAGTGTGCTGCCCCTAGAGGACCGAAGGAAGCTCTCGAACCCACCGACCGGCACAAGGCTTGAGTCTCTCAAAAATCCGGGGCTTCAACCCCTGAAGAATCATACCGTTGGTCCGTTCGACCTGCCCGTTGCTTTGAGGATGAGCCAGCGAAGCAAAGTGGATTTTTATTCCTATCTCATCAGCATAGTCACGGAATTCCTCAGATGTAAACTGAGTACCATTGTCGGTGACGATATCGTGAGAAACTCTAAATCGAGTGAAGACCTCTCTTACAAATTCGACCATGTTCTTTGAAGTTATCTTGCCGACCAACTTTGCTTCAATTCACTTGGTGAATTTGTCAATAGCAACAAACAAATGAGTAAATCCGCCTGGCGCTTTTTTGAAAGGGCCGACAATATCAAGCCCCCAAACTGTAAAAGACCAAGTCATAGGTATCATCTGAAGTTGTTGTGAAGGTACATGCGTTTGCCGAGCAAAGAATTGACATCCTTCACACTTCCGAACTATGAGCATCTTCAACCTCCATGGGCCAATAAAACCTGTGCTGGAAAGCCTTACCGACAAAGTCTTGGAAGCCGCATGGTTACCACATGCTCCTGCATGGATTTCCTCCATCAGCTCTTTGCCTTCTGGAATTGTGATGCATTGCATCAAGATATTTGATCCTCCTCTTCGATAGAGCAGGTCGTCTACCATTAAATATCCTCGAGATCGAGCCTTTGGCCTCTGTTGCTCATTGGAATCAACTGGTAGCGTATCGCTAACCAAGAACTGAATAATCGGGTTGCGCCAATCTGTCTCCATGTTGACATCTTCCACAGGGTCAGCCACATCGATTGTTAAGACATCTGACCGAGGAGAAATAGTGGGAGAATCAAGGGTGTGTAAGAAAACACCGGGTGGGATAATCGATCGCGATGATCCCATCTTGGCTAGCTCATCAGCAGCTTGGTTGTTATCGCGGAGAACATGTGTGAACTTAATTCCATCAAACTTATTTTCCAGCTTCCGTACTTCTTGGCAATAGGCAGCCTTGTTGTCATCCACACAATTCCAATCCTTACTGACCTGGTTGATGACCAGAGCCGAGTCACCAAATATATCGAGGCACTGAATGCCGAGCGATATGGCAATTCGTAGACCATGTAGAAGAGCTTCATACTCTGCGGTGTTACTGGACGCGCGAAACTGGATCTGGAGGGCATATCGAAATTTCTCTCCTGTTGGAGATATGAGTACGATTCCTGCCCCTACCCCCGGCAACTGGAGTGAACCATCAAAGTACATCTTCCAGTACTCAATGTCTTGCGGTGCCGGTGTCATATGAATCTCTGTCCACTCAGAAACGAAATCAACCAGCGCCTGTCCTTTAATCGCCGATCGTGAAATGAACGTGATGGTATATTGAGCGAGTTCAACCGCCCACTTGGCAATCTTGCCGACCGCTTCGCGGTTATGAAGAACCTCTCCGAGCGCAAAAGTGGTATGAACTTCAATCGGATGAGCCCGAAAATAATGCTTCATCTTCCTCGAGGAGATCAAGAGCGCATATAGCAGCTTCAAGATCTGGTGATTTCGAGTCTTAGAGGCGTTAAGGACCTCACTAACAAAATACATCGGGTGTTGTACTTTTTATACATGTCCATCTTCTTCTCGGTCGACCGTCAAAATGGTACTGACTACTTGAGTTGTTGCCGAAACGTAAAGCTGAAGCTTTTCCATTGGCTCCGGAGGCACTAAGACCGGAATGTTGCTGAGGTGAACTTTCAACTCATCCGAAGCCGACTGCACCTCCTCTGTCTAGGCGACATCATCTTGCTTTTTGAGTAATTTGAAGAATGGCAGACCCCGAACCCCTGGTCGGGAGATAAAGCGACTCAAAGATGCCATGCACCCGGTCTGCTTCTGAACATCTCTTTGGGAATTAGGAGGTCCCATACCAAGGATTGCCTTGATTTTTTCTAGGTTAGCCTCTATACCTCGTTTCAAAATGAGGTAACCGGGTAGCTTTCCCCAAGGAACCCCAAAGTTACACTTTTTAAGATTCAACTTCATCGAGTATCGCCTTAAATTATCAAACATCTCTGCCAGGTCAGAGAGAAGTTCTCCAACGTTCTGAGTTTTTACCACGATGTCATCAACATATGCTTTTGTGTTCCGACCGATCTGAGTTTCAGTGCGGTGTTGAATACCATGTTGGTAAGTCGCGCCAGCATTCTTCAGACCGAACGACATGGTTATATAGCAGTAGGCGCCAAAGAGACTTATAAAGGAAGTCTTGATCTGATCCTCGACCTTTAGTGGGATCTGGTGATAACCTGAATAGGCATCCAGAAAGCTCAAGAGCTCACACCCGGCTGTTGAGTCTACGATCTAATCAATGCACGGTAGAGCGAAGGGGTCCTTAGGGTAGACCTTGTTCAAATCGGTATAATCAACGCACATACGCCACTCTTTATTCTTCTTCGGTACAAGGACTGGATTAGCCAGCCAATCTGGATGATACACTTCGTTTATAAAGTTAGCATCTAAAAGCATAGCTATCTCCTTTTTCATGGCGTCCTTGCAATCTTGAGCAAATCTCATTTATAAAGTTAGCTTCTAAAAGCCTAGTTATCTCCTTCTTCATGGCGTCCTTATGATCTTGAGCAAATCTTCTAAGTCGTCGTTTGACGGCTGTAGCCCCAGGAGGCACCCTTAATTCATGCTCAATCTTTTCCCTAGGAACTTCCGGCATGTCAGAAGGTTTCCATGCAAAGATGTCCCTGTTTTCCTGGAGGAAAAGAGTGAGTGGGAGTTCCTATTTATCTCCTAGATTGGCCCCCGCATAAGTAACCTTAGCAGGGTCTTTAGGATCAAGTGAAATTTCTCTGGTCGGCACGTCGTCCGTCTGGATCTTCTCCTTATTGGGCTTCTTTGCGGGGATCTCTGAGTCAGTCTCCACCTCTTTGCCGACTGCCTTCTGAATCTCCAGCCAGTTGGAACGTATCAACTGTTGGTCGGCTAACTCACCACTCTGGACATCACAATCAAAAGAATTCCAAAGATCAGAGTGGAGGGAGATGATTCCTTTGGGGCTTGGCATCTTCAAGGGAAGGTAAGCATAGTGCGCGACCGCCATGAATTTCGCCATCGCCGGTTTGCCGATGATAGCATGGTAGGTAGACTCGAAGTCAGCTACTTGGAAGATAATACGCTCGGTCCTAAAGTTCTCTCGAGTACCAAATGTGACAGGCAAAGTGATCTGCCCTATCGGCACCGAGGTCTTGCCTGGCATAATCTCGTGAAAGGGAGAAGTGCTCAATTTAAGTTCATCGATTGTCGGGCCTAACTCTCTAAGAGTCTTGGTGAAGATCAGGTCAAGGTTGCTTCCTCTGTCAATGAGTACTTTGTTGAACTTGACCTCCTTCATGGTTGTTGTGAGTACAAGTGGGTAACGGCTTGGTTTTGGCAGGTGCCTGGGGTGATCCGACCGATCAAAAGTGACCGGAACTTTAGACCACTTCATGTACTCAGGTGCAGCTGGATCCACGGAGTTGATCTCTCGTAGTTCCAACTTGTGTTTGCGTTTGGATATGTAGGCGTCGTATGCTCCGAAGATGAAGTTGAGTTCCTTTCGAGGCTTCTGAAACTCTCCCTCCTCGTCCTTGTCGCCATCGTTGCTGGCTTTTTCTTTGTCATTTGACCTTGGTGGATCTTTGGCCACATTCAGCGTGACAGTCGCGAAGCCCTTCAGACGGTAACAATCCTTTGCTTTGTGGTTTCCCTTTAGGTGCCATAGGCACAGGCCACTCAGCAAGTCATCCATCGTCTGCTGATTCATCTGAGGATTCTTCTTGGATCGGTCTACTGCAGCGACCATGTTGTCATTCTTTCTTTTCTTGTCCTTCTTGGAGGACTCAGGCTTGTCCGAACGCTTCTCCTTGCCTTTGGTACGGATGTCGTACAAAGCCGACTCGCCCGATGCGAACTTGTCAGCGATCTCGAAGCACTCCCTAGCGGTCAACTTGAGGACATGATTCCTCCGCCCAATCTCCCGAACCAGGTCATCGCCCTGCATGCCTCCTTGGAAGGCCATGATGATCTGTCGATCTGGAAGATTGGGGATCTCAGTCTTCTTGGCGCAGAATCGCTTGATGTAGTCACGGAGGGATTCGTTAGACTTCTGCTTGATCCGGGTGAGGTCGAAGTGGTTGCCTCGCCGGCTACAAGTAGCTTGAAAACTCTCTATGAGCTTCCTATTGAGGTCCCCTCAAGAGGTGACCGACTTTTCCGGGAGAGATGTGAGCCAAATCCGGATGGCCGACTCAAGGCAAACCGGCAGATAATTAGCCATCATAAAGGTATCTCCCCCAGCCGACCGAATAGCCGTGCTATATAGCTGAAGCCACTCTCAGGGGTTGGTCTGACCGTCGTACTTTTTGATAGGAACTGGCTTAAATCCTTTCAGCCACCGAGCTATGCAAAGCTCAGGTACATAGGCCTTGATCCCGTCGAATTCCTCATCACTTGGTGTGGTTGACCTTCTACGTTGATCAGAAGATGAAGATGAATGGTGATTATGGCGAGGGCCAACGTCGTCATCATGGCGATGACCCTGATTGTCTTCATCATGATTCTCGTGCCGGTCTCATTCGTCCCGTCGATGTCGGTCGTCGCGGTTATCTCTTGGAGGCGGATCGCATCGGTCTTCTCGTCGGTCATCCCGCCGGTTATCTCTTAGAGGCAGATCACGTCAGTATTCCCATTGGTTGTCAATCCTTCGATCGCGGCGCTCTTCCTTGTGGCATCGGTCGTCTCGGATCCGCTCTTCAAAATGAGAGTTGATAGTATCCCGAACATTACGGACGCTGAGGGAGTTCCTCAAATCGCCACGCTTTCGCTGACCACGCGATGTTGCATGACTAGAACTTGCCACAGACTGTGGTTCGTCCCTGACCGCCTCTTGAACAGCGGCAGCTTTAAGCATGGCCACTGCCTTATGCATCATAGGGGTCTGTTATGCTGCGTCAGCCATCAAGCTGTCGAGCAATATCTTTGCCCCGGTGATGTTGTTCTGTGGGGTATCGTAGACCTTGACGCCATCTACTTCGATCTCAAGCTGCCCGAGATCTAGTCGACACGCGAGGCGAGACCCACGCAATCCTCTCGCTCGACGGCGGTGTCCTGCCAATGAGTTGTTGTCTTGGGGGTTTTCTTCCCTGTGGCCGTCTTCAGCGTGGCCATCTTCTTCGTGATCGTCTCTTCCGTGGTCACCTTCCTCATTGTTGTTTCCATATGGGTTCTCATCTATCTCGACCATGTTTACGGTCAAAGGATATAGGCAAACAGATCCAGCTGAATCCTCATCAAAGGAACGGACTGACTTTGAGTCATATCTCATGGGTGGGTCTGTTACGCTTAATCTGAGTGGAACCAATGCTGGGATCAGATCTGACGAACTCGGTGATCACGTCGTAGAACCAGCTGCGGCCGAGTCGGATTGGTAGTCCTCCAGACCTAGATCTCTATTGGTGTCGACGGCAAAGTCGAGCGACCCGAAGGAGATCTTGAAGTCCGGCCAGTACTGGATGTTGGGGATTTCGGTCATCATGGTCAACGGAGAATCCCGACGAGCCTTGTCCCCCTACCAGGCACGCCAACTATCGAGACTTAATCTCGACAATATATTATAGGGCTACATCGGGGTTAAGAACTACGATGGTAACACAAGACATCAAATTAGACAGGTTCGGGCCTTCTCAATGAGAGTAAAAATCCTACGTCCTGTGTTCTGTGGTTTGTATTGTAATGTCAAAAATTGGTGCCCCCGATGAGGTGGTCCCTGCCGCCTTATATATCCAGTCAGCAGGGGGGTACATGAAGAATCCTACTCATAGTATACAAGGATTTATATAGGAAGTCTATCTCCAATTGCCTTGTGCTCGAAGCCGACTCGGTCGGTTTCCTTATGGTGGGCCGACTGGTTGTCTACCGACTTTAGCCTAGCTATGGATATCCGGAAGGTATATATGCCACAAATTGAATGTCTCCTTTGCTCACTTAAAATCTGAAAATAAGAAGTTCATGCATGATTGTTCTTCTTGTGAAAAGCAATTGGCTTATGCTAGAAATGTTATTAAGAAGTTGGACACTAAAGCTTCTTTGCCTTCTATGTCATATAAGTCTTTGCATGCTGAAATTGACTTGCTAAAATTAAATTCTTCTATGCCTTGTGATTCTTGTATTGTTTTGCAAGAAGATCTTGATTGTGCTAGAGTTGAGATAAGCAATCTTATGTCCTTGGATAGAAAAGGTTGTAATTCTTGTATTGGCATGCTTGCTGAAAATGAAAAGTTAAAACTAGACTATTCCACTTGTGTAGAGCAACTTGAAAAAGCTAGAGCTGAAATTATTGCAATTAATTATTTGCCTTCTAGCACTTGTTCCTCTACTTTGCATAATGATGCTTGTCTAGATTCTTGTGATAATCATGATGTTTTGCATGACATGTATACAAGTGTTGTGCCTTCCATTTCTTGCACTTCTTGCAGTGATTTGAAAAATGAGATTGAGGCTTTAAAGCAAATGCATGATGATATGAGCACCAAACTGGTTGAGCACATTGAGATGAGTGCTAGTCTTGAGAAGAAAAATGATCTCTTGCATACCACTTATGCTGAGTGCATTGAAAAAGAGATGAAAATCTTGAGAGATACTCCATGTGGTACTTGTGAGCGCCTCAAATCTCAAAATGAGGTTTTGCTCATCTATTGCGAGAGTTTAGATGCTAAGTCTTATGATTCACACAATTCTTATGTTGATGTTTCTAAAACTTCTTCTTTGCAATCGGAGTTGGAGTCTTCTCATGTTGAGCGTGAGTCTTTGGATGTTGGCATTTGCACTATTGCTTTAGATGAATCTTCTTTGCCTAGTGATAAGCTTGTTGGCTCTTCCAATGTCACCTAAATAATTTCAATTGACAAAGGTGTTTCTTGCTCAAATGGTACAACATCACCTAAAGAAAAATTCCATTGCACCTTTTGTAAGAAAAATGGGCATGTTATCCAGTATTTCTTTCACCGTGTCAAACACGAGCGTCGAGTGCGTGCTAAAGCTTTTAACACACATCGTCTTTCTCATGTCATGTGTGAACCTAATCTTGATTCTTAGTTGAAAGACGCTTCATCCTCATATGAGCGAGAGTGGTGCTTCATCCTTTCAAACTATGCCCTCTGATAGGCCTTTGTTCAATTGCTCATATTGTGAGAAGGATGGACATCAATTTGAGTTTTGCTTTAGGCATGCTAGAGACATACGTCGATCTCGTGCTTCTTACTCTTCGGGTGATCATAGCTTTTCTCATAGCATGAACACTCATGAGCCTGACACGAGACATCGCTTTATTGATGGATTCTATGACTCCTTTTCTTGTGGGTCAGAACATGCTCATGGACATGATCCTACTACTTCTTATGCTAGTTCACAACATCGTTCTCATGATGCTTTTATTGGTTCTTCTCGTGTTGTCCCCTTTAGAGGTTCTGGCCGTGTGTCTAATGGTTGCACTCGTTTTTCTTCTCAATTTGCTAATTTGCGGCATGCTTCTAAGGGTGATTCAAGGTCTTCTCATTTGAACCATAATTTGCATCATGCTAACCCTCATGATAAGTTGAGTGCATCTATTCCTTGTGTGTTCAAGTCATGGGTTCCCAAGTATTTGCCTACTAACCCTTTGGGATCCAAGACTGGGACACCTCCCTCTTCTACTATGTAGGTTGGGGGACACGGGACGAAGAACATGAGGTTGATGGATCTTGGTCTTTTGCATGATTGATATGTGATGGTTCTTCGTACCCTTTTACATGGCCTCCAAGAGGCTTGTATGTCTTCACCTATTTAGTGAGCTTTCTCATACACTCATCCTTTTACATTCATGTTGTATCTTCTCATGCTTTGCAAAATCTGCATATGTGCTTCCTTCTTGAGATTTGTGCTTCTTAAGACATCATATTTGTACCTCACTTACTTTTTCAGGAGCCACGATTTGCGCTCTTTCTAGAGTCTTATTGCCCCCTTTTTCAATTGGTAGTTCTTCATTTGTTTTGCCGAGGAAAGATTGGCTTGGTTTAAGGGGGAGCTGTTCTTTATTGAAGCTTTGAGATTAGTTGTTCTTGTGGTTTGATGATTTGGAACTTTATGCTGGTCATCCCTCTAGTACCATTTGAGGGGGAGTTGCTCTTTTACTTTGGAGTTGATCTTGTTCTCTTTTAGCGTTCATCATCATGTAACATATGCATTTTAGATAAGCTTCATCTTTTATGCTTTCTTGCATTTATCATTGTTATGATTGAGCTTGAGCTAAGTTGTGTAACTGTAAGTAGCAAACTCTCTAAACTTAGGCTTTTTTTAAATGGCTTGGCATAGCTTCATTTTGAGCGACTTGCTAATCTCAAAGATGACATTTGGCACCTTGTGAAACTTATGAGCTAAGCTTGATAAACTCTTGTTTACCATGTGTATAATTGTTTTTATCATTGTCAAGACTTGTGTTAAGGCTAGTTTGGGGGATGTCTTGGTTTTGACACCTGGTGTTTGAGCAATGGAAAGCCTTTGCAAATTTTTAGCTCATCATGATACATTGTGGGAACGTGTGTTCCTTTTGCCACAAAGACATGCTCTTTTTGTTCCTGTGCTTAAATGCTTATGATGTGCTTAATTGCAAAACATGTTTGACCTTTTTTTTTTTGCTCTTAAATGCTAAATCCAATACGGTGTCTTGATGCCTCGGGGTGTTTGCCGTAACCAGTCGCGTGACCCTTCACATGGATAAGAGGTTACTTGAGAATAAAAAATAATAATAATAACAAATGTGAGTAAATGCTTTTGTTCTTCAATTTTATATCCTCATTTGTCATTTACTCACTTGATCAAAATGAGTCTCTGTTGTATATGTGAGCGTTTGACAAAGCACATTTTCTCGAATGCTTGTTGCCAAGATTGAGATTGATACTAGCTAGTTTTCTTGGATTCACTTAATGCTTGTTTTGCCTTGAATCAGGATAATTACATATGTGGTGGTAGGTTTTATCTTGTTTGGCAAGTTTGAATCTATATGAGCCAACTAATCTTCTTGCTTAGCTTGTTTAGCTCTTTGCTTCTGTGCCCGGTTATCTCTTATGACCTTTGCACGATTGTGAGCACTTGCTTTTACACTTCATGTTTCTATGCTTGATTCTAGCAAGTTTAAATGCTCGTTGGCCTAATTGTTGAAGCTCTATAGCTTTTCATTCACATACATTGCATATCTGACTCTTTTGTGTCTTGATGAGTTCAGTGCCAAAGGGAGAGAGATTTCAGAGAGAGTAATGCACAAATAAGAGATAATGTTACTTGCATTGTATAAGAAGAGTAAAATTTATTTGAAGGGGTAATCATAACTTGAGGGGGAGCAGTCTTTGATATTTGAGAGTTTTTTTATATTTGATATTTTAAACTTATTTTCTTGTGCATATTGACGTTGTCAATATACTAATCAAGGGGGAGATTGAGAGCCATGTTGAGATGTGGCATGGCTTGACATTGTGATGAGTAATTGACTTTTGAGTTAGTTTGGAGTTTGAGTTGAGCATGTTTAGAGTTTGACTAATAGAGTTTATGACAGTGGTTCAGAGATGTTGGAGTGGAATGGAATATGTTTTCTTGTCTCATGATATGTTATAGGGTCAGGGGCATTTTTGAGATATGAAAATATCCAAGAGGATAAGTGAGGAGCTTGTTGGCTTTTGAGTGTCTCTTGTGAGAGAGAGTTAGGGTTAAAAAAAATAAAAGAGACTTTTTGTTCTTGAGCTTTTTATCATCCTAGGCTTTGATGTGCCATGGAGTGACTTGAAAACATGTATCATTTAGTAATATAATCATCCAATTCGTGCAAATCTTGCTCCTATTCTACTCTGTCACGAATCTCTCACTTTCCCATTTTTGCAGCTATTTTTGATGGATTTTCGTTCATCTTTTGGCTGAGATTTGGCTCGGGATTTGTTGGGGATTTTGGTGCTATGATATGTGAGAAGATGTCATCGTGATGGATTGAATCAATTCTCTCTCGAGCATATTTTAATTTCTGATTTCCTGAGTCTTTGGCCTTTTGCTAGGGTTCTACGAAATTCCGAAATTGATGCTCATGTCTCAATCTTTTTGGGGGATTTCAGTTGGATTGGATCACGCATGATATGACGAAGTTGTGGTTCCATTTTCGTGACTTGTGGAAATGATTTCGTTGGTTTTTAGACATCTGCAGAGGGGCGTCGCTGATGCTTGTGCTCTCTGTTCTTGCCTCTGTTCAGCATAGCGTGTTGCCGTGTTTCTGCACTTTGCAGCTGGGACAGTGCTTCGACGAGCTCGTGCTCTGTTCTCTGGCCAGAAGAAACAACGACGAGCACGTGACGAAGCTTAGGCGGCTAGCAGTTCAGAACTGATCGTTAAGCCTTCATCTCAGGTCTGTAGCAAGCATCAGCAATCAGCACTTGTGTGTTCATCCTACAGGTACAACAGTGCTTAGATAATCCAGCGAGCAGAATACATTTGTGCGTAGTGTGAAACTAGCAGTGGTAGCAGCTTTGATTAATCTATTCTCGGTTTGCTGACTTGTGCTCCCTGTAAATCACTATGCAAGTCGAGTGCTTATGCTTCAGTTGTAGTCTCCTTTGCTCAAGCGGCCAGCAAGTCGGCCACTTGATTTTACAGGCCAACTACCTGGTTCTTTGCTGCATCAGTGAAGCGACCATTTTGCTTAGCTTGTTCGACCTGAGTAGAAAAGCTTGTAGCTTTTTCTTCTTGCGTCAGTGGCTTGTACAACCAATTATTTGTTTATTACATAAGGTGCTGCAGTGATCGTTTTTCTTCAGCTTTGAGTAATACATCATGCTGCTGTAGCTTGCGTGCTTTTTGTTGACGGCCATAACAGAGTAGCTTGTGTTCATTCTTTTGCAAGCATGCATGGTTGACCTCCTTTGTTTTGGCTGCTATTTATTTACTGTTAATTAGTCTGAGCATCACTTAGCTCTATTTCTATGCATGCGACAGTGTCCTGTTTGAGTGTTCAGTAGCACTATGGTTTGGTATCTATTTAACATTTGTTTAATCATTGACTTGCTACCTTGCTGGAGTGTGATAACCATTGCTAGCTGCCTGTCTCCCTGCTTGTTTTTCTATCTGAGCAATTCCTTGTATCGGCTAGTAGTAGATCATTGTATCGGCTTTGGTACTTGTCTGTTTTGTAGTAGATCATTGTATCAGCTTTGGTACTTGTCTGTTTTGTGTATGTACTACTAGCCTTGTCTGCAGGTCATGTTTTTCGTTTAGAGCACAATGTCAGTGTTATTTGTGATAGCTCGATTTATCTTGTATGCTTCCGCATTGCATCGCTATGCTTTGAGAATTTTTGTAATCTATTCCTACAATTTGTATGTCCGTTGTGACTACAAGATCGTGATAGGTTGGAACAGAGGTGTGTCGGATAAAAAATAGAAAAGACTATTTGTTTTGCAAGAAGTTTGTTGAGGCGCCTATTCAACCCCTCCCTCTAGTCACCTTGTTTGGTCCTTCAATCATCCTGAGACAGTGATTCAGCCATGACTCACGGAAAGTGGATTCACTTTAGTGGGCAGTGAGTCATTACGTGCAAGTCGCGCGTGGCCGCTGCTCCACTCATCAACAAGAGTGAATTAAGTCGGTGGAACTTGGTCCATGACTCAGCATCTGACATAATTTTCACTAATAGATAGTTACGAAAAAGTGGACCCAGGCATCCCATGTCAGTGACAGACATTCAAACAATAACTTAGATGAACCTAGTTTGTTGCATCCATTTTCCAGTGTCTCTCTCAACTTAGCATCACTCTTAGAGCAACTCCAACAGTTCTATAATAATCCATCCCTAATATAGAGCTGTTTTTTTTAGACTTAATATAGAGCTGTTGGAGATGGACAAAATCAATTTTAGATATTAGGGAACGGAACTCTGCTCGAGCAGTTTCCCAATAACCCATCCCTAATAAGGAGACAAAAACTATGAAATATGTTTTCAAAGCCAAAAAAACGTCCCAAAGGGATACGTTACTTTCTCTCCCTTCCTTCTCCTTAATCGAACTCGGTGACAAGACCAATGTGTAAGCTTCATGACCATTAATATTAGATCCCCAAGGTATAAATGTTTTGATGATTAATGATAACTATAAAAATATGGCTAATATCTATATGAGTGTTATGTATGCAGGAATCATCTTTTACTCTACTACAAATCTTATTGATGATGGTTGCCTTGGCAGTTGATAATAATGACCACAAACATGGAGGCTTAATGAGCTTGATGGAGTCTAAGGGTTTATGGAGATGGATCAAGGCTAAGGACAAGCTTGGAGCAAGTGTTTGGAACACTTATCTAGTTTGTTAGGGCTTGTGTCCATAGAAAAAATCGGACTATCAAGGGGGTCTAGGTCATATCTCTTAGGTCACGCTAGTTAGTGATGTGCATATGCTTAGTGAAATCACAAGGCACTAGGTGGCAGTAGAGAGGCCAAGGAGCTGCTAGATGAAGCCGTAAAACGAAGTCAAATGAAGACAAGGAGTTTCAACTTCTGGAGATGGAGATCGGACATAGGGGTCATGAAGACCAGACGGTCCGGTCATGTGTGAGAAGTCTAGTTTAGAGAAGAGTTGTTGCGAGGAATCTATTGGTGCGAAGACCCATAGACACCTGACAGTCCATTGTGTAGACTGGACGGTCCGGTCTATATGATGGGACGCAGAACAGAGAGGAAACAGTTTGACACCGTCTCTGGAATGAATAGGAATGAGAGAGACCGGACAGTTCGGTCTACAAACCAAACAATCCGGTATGTATAGGAAGCATCAGGGACAAAATAGCAACGGCTCTGGAGGAGACGTCCAGTGAAGACCGGACAGTCCGGTCTAAAGAGAGGCTGGACTGTACGATCTATACATATAGAAGAGCTGTTTCATGCAGAAATTGCTAGTTTGAGGTTTAAAGCCTATTTAAAGTCATTGGTAGGGTCTTAAGACCCCTCTTGGCCATTGAGATAGCTAGGAGCATCAGTAGGAAGCCAAGAGGAAAAGAGGAGAGCACTAGAAGGAGATATTGGATATCTTGAGAGTGCTAGAGAGAGTAACTTAAGCATCCATACACATCTAAGGCTAGGGTGTCCTTGAGAGTGTGTTCTAGGTTTTTACTCTTGGTCTATGGTAAGACCTAGATCAATTAGACGTCGATGATGAGCCTATTATGATCGGTTGTAAAGGCCATCACACGTTTGTACATGGTTTGGGCTTCCGTTGAAAGGAGCATCGCGTGCGCCCGTGTCGGCGGGGAGTCCGACAAGTTCTTGAGGGAGGCGAGCTTAGCCTTGGTGGTAGCACTGACGTAACCATGTCTTCACTCCGGGAGTGATTGCATGCTCGTGGACGAGAACTTCACTTGGTGGTAAGAGGGACTGGCACTCCGGCGGGAGTTGTCCAACGAAGACTAGGGGAAGGGTGCCATCCTTCCGATATCTCGGGAAAAAATCATGAGCATTCCTTAACCCTTCTCTTTACTATTTTGTAATTGTGTGCTATAGTTGATAGGTTGACTTGAGGCTTGCATAAGGTAGTGTGGCTTAGCTTCCGTATTGCATGCATCAAAAAACACTAGTATGTGTAGGGTCTTGGTCTTCTAGAATTGTTAGGCTGTAACGATTCCTAGCATTGAGCGAGGAAATTGAAGTATTTGTTGATTGATGTCGGGTTACCGATTCACCCCCCTCTCTTGGTACGCCTTCGATCCTTACACAATGACGATGGCAGGTTGGCGTTGCCCGATAAGCTCCATGGCAACTGCCAGGAGGGCACACACGCTACGAGGGGGAATGTACCAATCCACCCCAGGAATTGATATCCGGAAGATGCTGATAGAGCAGACACTAGATAATACAACAGTTGTCCATTTTAAGTTACATGATTACAACATCAGATTAATTAAAGTGCAGGGGAATATTATAAGTTTAAGAAGGTTCAAAAACACACAGAAGCTAAATAACGCTAGTAGCTACAGTCCCTCAATGATACAATGATATTAATGATTCATGCCTAAGAGAATCATTACTCTAGCAACAAATAACATCACTGCGGTGGTCGATCGGACTCCCAATGGGAAGTCCAACCGTCAGGAACCTCCATGTCTCAAGGCAATATGCCAGCAGGGTGACCGTCATGACGATGGTGGTCCTAGACGCCATCCGCATCACATCGTAGGTGCTCGGCGATCTCCTGGACGGTTCCGAGTAGGTGGGGGCCACCCTCCTCCTCACCAGGCACGCCAGCGTAGAGGTGTATGTGGCAGCGTCAGTGGCGACAAAGACGGTTGAGGCGATGGCGAGAATGGTGACCATCGCTGGGACAGTGGCGGTAGCTTATGGCATGGTGGCCTAGGGTCAGGATTTGGGAGCAGGGCCGAGCACTTTTTGGTGCGGGCACTGTCTTTTTTTTTTTTGGATCGGTGGTGCGGTCTCGTCTCTACTGCACCTTTTTTATGTTGCTAACCATGTAGTTAGTGGCAGGCATGGAGTCTGTCATGGAAAAAATATAAAAATTAGTAACGATTATTTGTGGTGGATTCTACGTCTGCTACAAAGGTCGCTTACGACCTGTTACTGGAAGATTATTGTAGTAGTGAGTGCAGCCAAAGACAAGCAAGCGACCACTACATCGTATAAGGACCTAGCATTAAAAGATATAAGGTCGGGGCTGGAGGAAGTCTTTGATGGAGAACTTGAGTTCAGCCACCGGAGTTCCTTGGAGCGACCCAGCGGCTTGAAGGGAAGGGCTTCAGAGGACAAGGAGGAGGGGGGAACCAAGCGTCTTGCAAGGCAGAGGAACCACAACGGCGGTGAGGAGGACAATGGGCGCCGGCTCCGGGTGGATCGCCGGTGAGATGTAGGGCTAGGGAGGGGAGCGGACGCCTGGGTGAGAGGAAACGAGGAGGCTCATCTTTTTCTCATATCCCATGTTATAAAAAAAAACTCGATCTGCCGGGAAAGAAGCCCCCCCCCCTCCAACGGCATTATACTAAGGAGAAGAGCCCCTCACACAGGCTGCGAAAACCTCCGAACCCTCTCCCCAACCATACATAGGGACTCAGCTGGCCGTGTGAGCTATGGCGCGAGTCTTTATCTATGCTTTGACTGGGAAAAACGACAGAATTTTTTTTTGTACTGTGCGCAGCTACTGTACTCAACACAGCTATAGTGATATGCACTGTGCACGCTACAGTACTGCAGCACAGCCGTCTGCCACTCGGGCGCCTAGCCACCAGGCTTTCAGCCTGACCGCCGTATCCCATGTCATATAACCGGACATTTTGATTTTTCAAAACTGAAGGGTCCGGTTTAACTGTTTTGCTAGGGATATCATAGGTTTCGGTTCTGAAAACCAAATAATCTGATGTAAACCATACAAAACCAGAGTTTTAGATTCGTTTTAAGTTGGTGTGTTTGATTTTCCTAATGGAGGATAGATGGTTCAGGAGCGGCGGAGCTGCGCCATCAAGCACCATGGCTTCCTGCCGAGCGCCTTTGGTGTTTTGGGGATGCATGCTCAGGTCTTCCGTGTTGTTTATGCTGCCGTTACTGTACGTGGGAGGATGCGTGAACGGGCGTGGAAGGGGAGGCGCAGACGCGGTGGAAGCATGCTCGTCACCGTCCAGCAAGGTTTTAAAAACCGATCAAACCGTATAAACTGGAGACCATCGGTTTAACAAAAACCGGAAAAATCACTCAAAATTTAAAAACAAAAAATTTTAAATTCAAAACCGATAAACCAGACGGTTTTCTCGATAAAGCGGTCGGAATGAAAAGAAAAAAGATGAAATTTTGCATGAATCTGCTAGTTCCCTTAAACTCGGATCTAACTACATGGGTTGTGTGCTCGGCATTGCATGCATGCATGGAAAATCCGCATGCAGCGAACTCTCACGGCCAACTCTCACAAGTTTCTTTAATTTGCTTCTAATCACCATACTAATTACTCTCTACATGACTGCATGGCTAATAACTACATATGCATGGATGAAAAAATCTGCACTACCACACGGCGGTTCAATTTCTCTCCTACTAATCCGGTGCTAACTACTCTCTGATTTCTCTCCTTTTTTTTGGGCGTTTTAATTGCTCTCCTAATTGGATGCTAATTACTCGCATTAATTTAATCGCATGCATGCGCATCACCTTCTCCACCTGCATGTGAGTGATTATGAAGGATTAATCACCCCAATTAAACCGGAGGAGGAGGTTGTATTTTCTTTTTTTTTGTTCTCTTCATTTCTTCTTTGATTTTTTTGTCATTAAAACTTGCTTCTTTTTATCATCTTCTTTCACCATAATTCATAATTATTCATGTAGTTTTTTATATTTTTTTTCAAATTTTCAATTTTTTGAATTTTGACCGGTCGAAAACCGGTTGGCCGGACCGGTTTCACAGAAAACTGCGGTTTTCAACCGGTTTTAGTCAGTTTTTAAATCCATGCCGTCCAGCACTGGATCGGATGCACCTGGCCTGCTAGCTCGGCCGGGCCCAAGGGCACATGCTCAAAAGAAAGCAGCAAAATTTGCTGTAGAGCACTATTGAAGTGTGACATTTGCTGAAAAGCACTACTTTTTTTTTAACTTTGCTAGTGAGCACTATAACTTTGTAGATATTTGTTATGGAGCACTTTGGTAATATTAAGTAATTTTTTCAATAATTTTATCTCCTTACTTAAAATACATTATAATTTGAAACTTAGCACAGTGATAAAACGTTGCATTAGCTATCCATGTGTATTTTTTAAAACTATTTTCTCTAATATTTAAATATATTTTTATTTGAAAAAAATACTTGTTTTGTAAATCAAACTATCTGAATAATCGAAAACAACTCTTTTAAAAATACACATGGATAGCCAATGCAACGTTTTATCACTTTGTTAAGTTTTAAACTAAAACATATTTTGAGTTTGGAGATAAAATTATTAAAAATTTTACTTAATATTACCAAAGTGCTCCACAACAAATATCTATAAAGTTGTAATGCTCACTAACAAAATTTAAAAAAAACAATGCTTTTCAGCAAATGTCACACTTTAAGAGTGCCCCATAGCAAATTTTGCCAAAGAAGAATTGCAAGATAGGAAAAGGTCAAAGACAGGGCAAAATTGGCATTTCTGACAAACTTTAACGCAAGAAACTAATACAGTTGATGGCGATGGCAAAAAGTTCAAGAATTGCAACACGGATAGCAGATCTCGGATTAGAACTTTTGCGTTGGCAGTTTTTAGATTGCGAATAATTTACATATTCTTTTCATGTCTTCAAATATAACCTGGAAAGTCCAGAGTGACACTTCTATGCTACCAACTTTTTCAACATGTTAATAACAGCATTGTATTATACCACCGATTCACCAGATCTCGTGTTCATTTGTTATGTCCTGAACTTCTGTAAGACGGCTCACTAATTTCCAGGGATCACATATTTCCACGTCTTTGGCTTCAGTAGCCTGGCACCTGTGATAATTTGATGTTAGGATTGATCCATAATTTGAATTACCGTAAAAACTTGTACTTGAGGTAGAATCAGCTAGAACATCCATAAACGTGTCTTTTTCCTACTCCCACATGGGTACTTAAGAGCGTATGTAAGTTGAGTTTGATGGAATACATGAAGTACTCATTTTTATATAACAGTAAATGTAATATTGTTCATATGCTACTAAATAATTAATAGACTCTTCAAAATATTTCATAGTTTTTCTGAAAATTGACAAATTATTTATAATCAACCAGTTCAGCCAGTGCTTACTGTTTACTATTCCTGTGGCCTAATTGCACATCCCACCATTACAACACAAATATGGATATCTGCTACACTTTTTTATAGTAAACATATAAGGGTGCACGATATGATTGAACTGCTCTCTGGCGAGCACAGCGAAAGTATAACACTAGTGACGTTATTGATTACTGAACATATTTAAACTCAAAACATACCACTTATCCTAAATAAAATAAAAGATAAAGTTCACTCAACTATTGTTTAATTTGTTTTACCCTCTTTATTTGCTAAACGATATCATTTTACACCTTTGATTGGTATTATAATCTTAATTCACTCACATGAGCCATGATTAAGCTTGGATTACTTGTCCAACCTCACATATATGTTGTCCGTCCTGGCAAAAGAATCAGTGAACCGTATAATCCCATCCCTATCCATCCCTTTGTGCACAACCCTATTATTTCTCTGCTCGGAAGGCTACACAGAGAGAAATACAGCTAGGCTACAGCCTATATGGCGGTCAATGTTGGCGGGGTCGATGAGATTGTGGTGGTAGAGGTCGAACGAGAGTAGTGCGGGCGAGCGCGTTGAGCATGAGCTCATAGCGGCCGATCACCTCGATAGTTTTATGAGGGAAGGAAGGTGAGAGGACAAAGGATGGAGGTACACATATCACGATCAAGGCCCAAAATGAGGTTATGTGTTCTGTTAATTCCTCTGCCATGTGGAACAACACATTCGATGACAGACTTGACTTAATCCTCATGCATATAAGCAAAGCATGATTAGAATATCAATTAAAGATGTAAAATGCTATGATTTAGAAAACATTGGAGACAAAACAAACCAAACAATAGTTGACAACGGGTTATATGGACTTTGGTCATATTTGAAAGGAGTAAAGTGTATGTTATCCTAAAATAAACTCGGTAAGGAAAAAAAAATACCACCATTTTGTTTTCAAGAAGGGCACAACAATGGCCTAGTCAAGAAAAGTCATGAAAGCTAGGCCCCCTTGCAATTCGTTAGTCTGCCCATTGTGGATTGGGTTTTTGTCCGTGCTTTGAGCCCACTGTAGCCCTTACAAATGTACATAATTAAGACAACCAGCGAGTGATTCCTTTCATGATAGCCTGAAAATTCGCTCCTAAAGGACACTAAGCCTAGGTGAGTCGCTGCTGCATGTGTAAGCAGGATAATGCTATATAGAATTATAGATAGACCTAGAAATCGAAGTAGTAGCTTAAGAGGATAACTCATAATTATGCATGTTCTGTGAAACGACAAAAATTGAGTTCGGGTGGTACCTTCGTAACGAGCGTCTACGTCCAGACCTGTATTCTTGATGCTGGGCAGTCGCCGTTGCAGGGATGAAGGAAGCGACTTTATACCAGGGCACGAGTAGATTCTAAGGTCACGAAGAGATGAGTACGATTGTGGCCCATTGGGCAAGGATGCCAGCCTTTCGCATTCAACAAGATGGAGGCGTTCCAGCGATGGGAGCCCTCCCAAGCACGATTCCAATGATATCAAAATCGGGCACCAACAAATCTCTAGGTTTTTGATTGATGGCGGAAGGTTGAGAACCTGTGGCAAGCGTTCACATGCGTGTATGGTTAGAGTTTCAAGACACGGAAGGAAGTAGTGATCCCTGGCTGATGACGATAAGTCCTGTTGGTTTCCGAATATTATGTGCTCAAGCTGAGGGCAATGCCTGATATCCATTCTCTTGAGAGATGCGGGGACTTCCACTCGTACCAGAATTGCACAGTACTGTATGTCCAGAGACTCGAGCTCGGGTTTCTCAGAAGCTTGTGCATATCTGATCACACGGTTGCAGCTTGAAAACTGCAAGCTCCTCAAGGATACCAGGCCCTGAAACTCTTTCTCCGGCCAGTTGACAAGCGCATCGCAGTCACAAATGCTCAAGTCTTGGAGTTGTACAAAACAAGTCCACAGCGCTAGTACAGGTGAGCAGAAAAGAAAATTGCAGGCCGATAGAGTCATACTTTCAGAGGGTACTTGTTGCCGTCCACCAGCTCAAATGTATTGCACTCGGCAGAAAACGTCGTTTCTGAGTCTTCGCAACTGATAAACAGTTTGGACAATGTATTGATGTATTTATGAAATTCTGATGGGTTTATCCGTGGGTTGCTTCTATATATTTCTAATTTACTGAGCTTTGGCGCCTTAGGCAAAGTTGTCAGCTCTGCACATTTACTGATTTCAACACTTTCAAGCTTACTGAAGGTTTGCTGCTCATCATATGCTCTTCCTGCCGCTCCCCAGCTTTTGAATCTCCTTAGATCATTCAACTTCAGTTTTTTTAATTCAGGAAATGCTATCTGCATCATTATTTCATTATGGCCGAAGGACGATTCTAGAAGTGTAACTTCTGGTAATGCTGTCAGTTTTGGGCACTCCTCAATTGATAACGCTTCTAGGTGTGGAAATATTATCTGCCGTCCTGGAGTTTTGTGGGCCGGCTCCCATTCACAAAAGCTCTCTAAAAACTTCAATTCGAGTACCTTTAATGCTGGAAAAACTGACCGTGCCACAGTATTATTTGGAGGATAGGATTCTTTGAGAAATGGTGCTTCCGGTAGTGATTTCAGATGATCGCAACTACGAATTGATAACTGTTCAAGGTGTGGAAATATTATATGTCGTCCTGGAGTTATGTCCACTGGCTCCCATTCACAAAAATTCTCCAAATTCTTCAATTTGAGTACCTTTAATGCTGGAAAAGCTGACCGTGCCATCATGTTATCTTGACCACACGATCCTCGGAGCAATGGTGCTACCGGTAGTGATCTCAGATCCCGGCATCTCCAAATTGATAACTTTTCAAGGTGTGGAAATATTATCTGCCGTCTTGGAGTTATGTCAACCAACTCCCATCTACAAAAGCTCACTAAAACTTTCAATTTGAGTACCTTCAATGCTGGAAAAGCTGATCGTGCCACTGTGTTATCTTGACTATATGATCCTCCGAGCAATGGTGCTACCGGTAATGCTATCAGCTCATAGCAGCCATATATTGATAATTCTTCAAGGTGTGGAAATATTACAGGTCGCCCTTGGGCCTCTGCTGCATCCCATTGATGAAACCTCTTTAATTCGTCTAGTTTGAGTACCTTCAATTCTGGAAACGCTGAGTGTGCCATGTCATTATCTTCCACATCGCATTCTTGGTGCAATAATGGCGCTACTGGTAGTGCTGTCAACACTTCACACCTTAGAATGGTTAACTTCTTAAGTCGAGGAAATATTACCTTCTCATTTACCCAATTTCCTTCACACCATGTCTTACGCCGCACTAGATCTACCAGCTTAAGCACCTTCAGTTTGGGAAAAGCGAATGGTGTGGGACCACTGCACAAGCACCGCAATCTTTTCAATCTATCCAAACGAAGAACTTCTAGTGCTTTTAGATTGCCAAGTGGAGGAAGCATCCTGGACTAGTTACAGTTGCAAAGATAAAGCTCATGAATGTTTTGCAGCATTCCCATCCACATCGGGAAAGTGGTTCCTCGGTAGGAATATATCCTTAGAGCCTGCAGCGCATCAGAACATTTGATGAGACCCTCCAGAACCATATGATCATGCAGTCTATCAGGCCCCTTTTTTGTCCAGGATAATGATAGCTCTCTTAGTTCCGTCTTATTTACAAGATTTGCAGCTTTTACATCTTGTTCTTTCACATTTTCCAGCTGACCCAACAGTAGTGAACCACCAATGTTTAAATGTTTCAATTCTCCAAGATTACTGCAGTCAGAGCCACTACCCACTATAAAATATGTAAGTGTCTGAAGGGATGTCAGTAGTCTAAGGTCTGGAGGCATGCACTTCAAACGATAACATCCGTGAGTGTAGAGGTGACGGAGGGCTGTCATGTACTTCAGTTGGTTGGGAAGCCGATCAAGATATTTACACCCAGAAAGGTTGAGTGTCTGAAGATTATATAAGATACTTATATCCTGTGGTAGTGCTTTGATATGACTTTCTGATAGATCAAGATACCTTAGGTGGGGCAGATGCTTTGGTCTCATTAGCATACTTGAACATTTACGAAGTTGTAATACTCTTAATGAACTGTATTTTGATAAATGCTGCAGATCATCAACCTCATATAAACCAGCCATCAGTGTTTGGATAGGTAGACACATTTTCTTCATAGAACGATTCAGAATAGGCAGCGTCTCAGCTTCATAACATGAAAAATGTAGATGGCGAGTGGTCTTTGGAAGCAACACAATATTGGAACTACTTTCCGCATTTATAGCAACAAGCTCTCTTTCCGTAACAGACAATGCAACATCATGCATGAGGTCATGGATCTTACACGTAGTTATTGAATAGTACCCAACCGCTCGTTTATCATAGTCAACCGTAATTTCCTTCACATCCTGGAAAAATGACCTTGAAACCATCTCATTGAAAATCCGTTTACCGGTAGCTTCAATATGATCTCCTTTTTGCTCTGGGATAAAAACGTTAGCCATCCATAGTTTGATAAGCATACCTATATCAATCTCATAATCCTTTGGAAATACAGCACAAAAAGCAAAGCATTGCTTCATGCCTGATGGCATGTCATCGTAGCTGAGCTTCAATATATGTAAAATACCATTCTCATCATTGCATACACTACTTGCTTGCGCTACAGCCTCCCATTCTTTCACAGTGGTCTTGTTATGCAATACAGATCCCAAAGCTTTTGCTGCTAAAGGAGACCCAACACATCTTTCTACAATGCTGTCAACCATGTTAACTAGCTCAGCTGGTCTGTCTTGTGAACCAAATGCTCTTGCTTCAATTATTTCCTTTATGAATATGTTATCCAAAGCTGCAATATTACGTGCTTTGGTTGTACCCATGAGCCTTGCAATACCTTTGTCGCGAGTAGTTGTCAACACGCGCGACGCTACCAATGCCACCTTGTTGAAGACATGCCTTAAGCCTTTCCCACTTGTTAGCATCCTTATTCCAAACATCATCCAATACAAGGAGGTACCTGCTCGAGATGAGCTTGGGTTAGTCACTTTTGTATGTGTACGTTTGAGGGTATTCAAGTGTGTAAGGCACAATACAGAAACGCATCTATTATTGCTAATGTGAGAGATGTGCAAGTCTCAAGAGGGGCCAAGTGCAAACTGACTGCACAGGTGAGTGGTACTGGACTAGAAGTCGTGAGCAGGTTGTTAAGCATTGTGGACATAGATGACACAACCGAGTTATTGGTGCGTGCGTGGATAATTGACCCAAGTGCATTTACATATGTGTGGCCCGCCGGGAAACTGACCTTGAAACGGCTGTGTGTGTATGTTTTACGAAAAGTGAGTTGAGGACACATGATACCGAAGGAAATACAATAGAAGGCTGTGTGCATTCTAGTAGTGTGGAGTTTATTTTGTCGACATCTTTTCGTAGGCTATGTGTTCAGTAAATTCTGGAAAACCCACAAGAGCGAGACATGAATAATTGAGTGTATGCATCAATTTGTATAGTACCTCTTTTGTTCGATTTTTTCCTTGAGCTTCTGCAGTGCAATGTCAAGAATGTTCTCAGTAGAGTTGCAGATCTTGTTAACAAGGTCACAAACATCGAACTCGTCTGACACGCAAACCCAGATGCGTAGGTCGAAATGGTTCATGACCTCAGCGTCGTTGTAGATGAGCTGAGCCAGGGTGGTTTTGCCTAACCCACCCATTCCAAATATGGGAACGACCGTGAGAGCTTCGTCGTTGCTCTTGTCGGTGAGGATCTGAACAATCTCCTGCTTCTCTTTGATTCTTGATCTGGTGACAATATTATCAGGGTCAACAATGATGGAACCCGTCTGCCTCCACTGCTTGGATGCCGGTGCTTTTTCCCAGTACTTGAACCCAAACGCGACATCAAAAGTACGATTATTTCCACGATGGTTTCCACGACCCGGCGGAGCTTGTCGCTCATCCTGTAACGGAACGGAACACGATTATGAGTGGGAAAGAGCTTTACTGCACGCAGCACGCCGAGCTTGGTGGTGTGCCCATTCTTCTTGGGGAAAATTGGATTATCGACATCAAAAGTATCCCGTTTTAGAAATTCACCATCGAATACCAGTGAAAGATTCGCCGTTTAGAAATTCACCACTCCGTCATGATTCTCATCCATCGGTCATCTTCTCCGTTGCAATGTCCGTCCTTCCTCTTCCAGACCTCTGTTTAGCTGGCCTCTAGCCATGGTAGCACACTCTGGCACATCACTCAATGTTGCTGCTCCATTGTTGACTTGAGGCAGTCGTCGCGAGGGTGCAGAACGCATCCGTCCGTGTAAGCGCATGGCAAATCGAATGCAGAAATGACCCAACTCAGGAGCACTACAGATTGGGTCGAGCATGCCACATCTCCACCAAATCCCACTTGCTCGGGTGCGCGGAGCTGCGGCAGCTCGCTCAGGTGTGCAGGGGCCTGCGTGGGCGTGCGGCTGTGCGCGGTGTGCGGAGCTGCGGCAGCGCGCCGGCGCGCGCGAGCGCGAGGTGACGTGCGGCTGGCTGTCGAGCTGTGCTGCTGGATGCGTGCTTTGATTTGGTGAATCGGTGAACAGGGTCTAGAAAAGAAGATGAACAAACATTGCAACGGAGAAGACGACCGGTGGATGGAAATCATGACAGAGTGGTGAATTTCTAAACGGCGAATTTTTCACTGGTATTAAAGTGAACTTTAAAAGTTCGATGGTGAATTTCTAAAACAGGGAACTTTTGATGTCGAGAATCCAATTTTCCCTTCTTCTTGGCTTGACGGCGGAGCGCCTCGTAGTTGAACTCGTCAAGATATCATTCGTCCCGTACGCCACCGATTTGAGCTCCTCGAGCCATGCTTTAGCTCCTTCTCGGTGGGAGGACTGCTTCTCGGCGTCAGCAATGACGTCAAGGATGGCCGGAAGCTTGCGCTTCAGGATCTTGTGCTGCTCCTCCATGCCCTCCATGATCTTGTACTTGTCTAGGAGATAGTTGGAGGCCTTCTCCTTCACCAAGGACACTAGTGGCCTGACCAGCATGCTGGCAACAAGCTCGGCCATTGGAGAGCTCTTGTGAACTCACAGCTGCAGGATGCAGAAGAAGATGGCCTCAGGCCGATTTTGGAGATGGAAGCTGAGCATTGACTTTCTGGGAGCCAAAAGTGGATCCGTTTGAAGTAGTCGCATCAACTGCCACAACACATTATCGCGTAAAAAATACATCATACGCTACATCTGCAGTCCGAGCTTGCAACAGCTCAGCAGTTGGTATGCTTTTTGGACGGATATTGTAGACAATCAGAGCATAATAGCGCAGAGAACCTTAATTTTAAAATCCTAACATTTGATGGTCGTGAAAGTGAAAGCATCAATTGACAGTCTCAGTAGGATCCAACATGTTTGTCTACGAATCTTTTCCTTCCGTCCTGAACTTCCCTTGCCTTTCCTCTGCCGAGGATCTCTGCGGTGCATCCCTTTCGCTCCATCATCCAGACCGAGATTGCCCGGTAACGTAGCAGACTCAGGGCACTATGCAATTGAGCTGCTCCATCAACTCCTCACGTGATACAAACAGCAAAAGAAGCGTCACCGCATCACAACAACGCAATGGAGGAAGCGAGGACTTGCAAGATCTCATTTTTGCCACCAGCATTCTTTTCTCCGCACTCTGTTTCTTCATTTACTTTCGAGATCTTTTAGGCCTTGTTCGGTTCTAAGGGATTGAAATAGGCCCAAGAATTGTTCTGGGCCGGAAATCAGTGACCCGGCTGTTTTTATTTCGGACCATAAGAGACAAAGAATCAATCCGAGCCACAAAGCACACAAAATCATCGAAATGGATCAGATTTCATTCCCTGCCGGACCTTAAACGAATAACTATTTTTCAGTAGGCCAGAATATAAAAGAGGCAAAACCAATCCAGCTGGAACGGGCCTCATTCCGGCCCGTTCCGATAGAAACAAACAAGGCCTTACTGTGTTTGCAAATAATATGGATCATCCATTGCTATAAATCTAATGGTCCACAATTAAAGTTACCAATCAAAACGTACATAACTATTGATGGAGGTACTTAAAGGTAATTTCATTTGATATCTAATACGGAATTAACAGGTCGAAGAGTCTAAGGAAAACAATCTTGCACCCTTCTTCTTGCATTGTTTTATTGTCATCTACTTGGTTTTGATTTTTCTTGGACAGAGCCAAAAACACATCCATGGCCCTAGTTGATCATCACGAGGCGCTGCTGGCGATGTTATGTTTTATATATGAGCGTGCTAGCGCTTGCTATGATATTTACTGGGTTCATTACTATTTACATATTGATGCATCTAGATTTTGTAAGTCATATTTTAAGATTAACAAGTGTTGATGCACCTAGATTGCAATTCATGGTGTCATATGTTCTTTCAATCTCGTTGTGTTGACTAATATGATGTGCAACTCATATTAGGTGCAATGATGCTTCTATTGTAACTTTAGATAGTGACAGCCTTGGCCATGGAGGATTGAAAGGAGGAAAACGAGCAGTACGCAGCCGCCAGGATTGTAGGAATTTTATCGGGTAACTTGCATCATATTACTATGTTATATTTAGAATCTTTTGCAAGCTTACTATTAGAGAATATAGGTTGATGTGATATTATGAAAAAAATTTAGGGATCCATTATGGAAATGTATTTAATAAAACTTTCTGTAACGTCACTACAACAAAAAAGTCTAATAGCAGCGATCAAAAAACCACTATAGCGGCGGGTTGGCCATCCCGCTGCTATACTACCGCAGCTAAAAAAGAGAGATAATAGCGACGGGTAATCTATGGAAAAAATAATCCGCCGTTAAAGAGATATTAGTAGCGGTGGGTGATATCTCCACCCACCGCTACCCATATACCTGAAAAATAAAAAAAAGAACCGCCAGATCTAGCGCCGCGTAGATTTGCCACCACGGCCCCGGATCCCCCACCTCAGTGAGGAGTGCCGTGCCTTCGCACAGATCTGCCGGAGCGGCCCCGTCGCGCGTCGCTGCTGAATCCGGCGGCGCGGCGCTTTCCTCGCGCGCCACAGTCAGATCCGCCATCGCGGCCCCCTCCTTGCGCGTTGTCGCCAGATCCGCTGCCGCGGACCGTTCCTCACGCAGCAACAACGGCAGGGGGAGGAAGGGCCGGCCGGATCTGCCGCCACGGCCCCTTCCTTACATCACCCTCCTCCGGCTCCCCCTCCTCGCGCGCTGCTATCGGATCCATCGCGTCGCCCTCCTCCACCTCGCGCCACCCTCCTCCACCTCGCGCCGCTCTCCTCCACATCGCGTCGCCCTCCTCCGGCTAGATCTACCGCTGGAGGGGCAGGGGGATGGGGAGGCGGTGGCCCTCGATGGGAAGGCGGGAGGTGGCAGCGCCCGACGAGAGGGGGAGGAGAGGTAGGAGTGACCGTCGGTAGGGGGAGGCGGCAGCGCTAGACGAGAAGGGGAGGAGAGGCGCTGGTGGCCAGACAAGAAGGGGAGAAGAATCGGCGGTAGCCGCCGAGAGAGGGAGGAAAGGTGGCGCAGGGGGGAGGAGAAGTGAGGATTTGTTTTTCTTTTATATTTTAGTTGGGCTGGTGAGCTTCTCTGGTTGATCGGCCAACAAGTAGCGGCGGGTGACAACATGGGCCGTCGCTAAATTAAAAGTAGCGACGGCTCACTTAGTGAACCACCGCTACTAATTTATATTAGCGGTGGTTCGTCTTAAAATCGTGTCTTTTGGTACTGTAGCATGCTATAGCGGCATCTTTTGGTACTGTAGCATGCTATAGCGGCAAGGGAAGATTCGTGCACCGCTAATCAAAAATTGTCTCCACCGCTATAGCAGCCTTTTGTGGTAGTGCGTGGAAATCAATTATCATGTAAAGTGTCATTTATTATGTATATTAATAAATGTTGAAATAATAAATGTGATATTATAGAACTTTCTGGTGATAATTTGTTCATACTCGAGCAAGTACTTCATAAAAATCATTTTGTTGCCCATCTCAATGAGTAACTCAATACCATATTACATAAATATTAGTGACTGGTAAGTGAATCTATGTAATAAAAAAGATAAACATGTAAGCAGAAAAATAATAATAATTCACCCTACAACGAATTATGCAAAACACGATCTTAACCCCTTGCCACATTCGATTTGAGCCTGCTCCCAACGGCAAAACCCTCTAATCCTTGTCATTTGAGTCATTGTAACATAAAGAAACTAAGTAATTATACAATAAATTGACATATAATTCATGTCACAGAGCTTCCATTTCATGCGCACAAGATTTCTCGCTTTAAATCTCAGATCAGCCTCGATGAAAACCTTCTCACAAACCGACAATAATCCAATCACGTGCATCCTCCATGTGCCTCTCATCGCAAAGATAAGAACATAAATACGCATGAATCCTAAAGCGAATGATCATTTACCTAACCAAACAATGGCCTCTTAATTGACACGTTATTACCTACCTGCCACTAGTTATGATAGCTTTTATTTCATATCTTGTACCTCTCCTAATCAATGTTCAAGATTGAGCCAGCTCTTAATATCCCTAAATACCTCGCAAACACCATAAACCATCTCTTTTTGGGATTCTATTGCGCGGCCCTCACCCCTACTCCAACGGCAAACAAAGGAAGAGATAAGGACAGGCATATGCAGACAACAATGCAGCTTGAACAAAGAGTTGGACGGGGCCAGCCTTATGTTGGGTATTTTAACGACAACAGAATAAATCCGCAATCGTACTGATACTGAAGTAGCTTTCACCCAGTAGTATTCCAAAATATCGAATCCACAGGGAACGTGTGTGACTAATCTTCTATTCTAGTTCGACTAAGGACACCAAGATAATTGTGGCTTTGGGTATAGAGGATTCCTAACAAGTATAAAGTCCTAATCAAGGTAAGAGTACTACTTGGTTACTTGCATTGGGCATTCTGTTTTCCCCTGTATCTATAGTGCGATTCCGGCCAAGAGCCTACTGTATAGCTAAACATGGAGGATTTCAAAGGATAAATAGGGTTGTTACCACCTACTGCCTACCTCAAGCAATCCATGGACTACGCGATAAACAAAGGTAACCTATGACCTAGACACGACATCTATACTTTCAATTACTCCCTTAATCTCTAGCAACGATGGTACAAGACTAAGGTCTCTAACTAAATAGAGCGTTGAGCGTGCAAAGCACCTAAGTATGAAATTTACTTAAAAAAGAAACTAAAATACCAAAAAAGCAATCATGAAGACTTACTAAATATGACAAACATCCGTCGAGGTACAAGCATGGAGAAGAGGTGGACAAGCCCACTCCTCCTCCGGACTTCCCCTCACTCTCTCCCTACTTTCTAAGCACTTTGCCAGTGCTAAAGCCTTTAGGAAATGAAGCACTAAATTAATCTTGAAATATGTGGAGAGTGGAGGCACTCCCCTCCTTATATAGGACCCAAAGGCGGTTCCTAGAGTCGGTAACTCCAATCTAATGTGGACAACCAACTTTGGGAAAGCACCAGGAGACACCACATGGAAGACATGCACCAGAGGGGGACCCCTAGGTTCGTCCCCCCCCCCTCGTTTTGCCGAACAAAGGTGGTGGGCCCCAGGGCCCCCTCTGTTCTCGGTCCTTGGTAGGTAATGTGAACAAGGGTTCCCGATCTTCCAAAAGGTTTTTGGTAAGTTGATTTGGTCGGAGGCGACACACAAATCGATCCGGCTTCAGAACAACACGTTCTAAACCCCGCAATCGCAGCACGACGTCTCCTCTGGTTATCAACCGTCCAAAGTCGATTGACCTCGCCGAGAAGGCTAATCCCTGCCTACGAATCGAGAACACAAGCAAGAACAACGAAGAATGCAACATAATTGTAGATGTATGATTAAACTCTCAAAGTTGGGGTCTCACAAACCGATGAACGACGACACTGTTTATGAACAGAATTGATCTAAGTAAAACGCCAACCCTAATGGTGCAGCGGCGGCTGTATATGAAGACCCTAGGATCATGAAAGACCCTCTGGACGTGCCCCTAATTGTGCTCAAGTAGATACAAAGCCCAAAGGCCAAAAATAGCCGACGCAGCACCGACATAGATTCTGGACCCTCTCTTATTTCGACCATTCCCAATGACTCTGGATGAATTTTGACATGAAGCCAGCGGCATTGGAAAGGTCTTCTCCCTATCTTTCCGTGCATATGTAGAACGTCCAAATCCGAGTCCGTATGCGTCCTGGGTGACCGTTTTATTGGGCCCTGAAACAGACTCGAAGTCGGTTTTGATTGGGCCTCCACTTTGGCTTCCAAGCCCTTGCTGGTCCTCCACGTTCCCAACTCCTTCTCCCATCATCTCCTGGTCCTCTCCATGGTTCCTAATTATAAAATAATCGTTAGGTAGGAAACCATTCTCAAAAGTAACATATAGCGAAGAACGTAGGAACGAGCTCACTTCTAAATTTAGTCGTCGTGCACGAGCTCTAGTCATTGGACCTTGCAATTCCAGAATTGGAGTAGTGTTGTGTGTATCCATAGAAGTGATATCCTCATCATCCTCCCCCTCTTGAAGTGGAGTCGTCCTCGACTCAAGCTCATCCTTTTCTCCCAAGTATGGTTTCAAATCTGAAATGTTAAAAGTAGGACTAACCCCGAACTCGGGAGGAAACTTAAGTTTGTATGCATTATCATTAATCTTCTCTATTATTTTGAATAGACCATCAGCTTTAGGCATTAGTTTAGACTTTCTCAATTCTGAAAATCTATCCTTCCTCAAGTGTAACCACACTAAATCTCCTGCATCAAGCTTTACTTCCTTTCTACCTTTACTACTAGCAATTTTATACTTTTCATTCATCTTTTCAATGCTAAGTCTAGTGGTCTCATGCATTTACAAAATAAATTCAGCACGCTCCTTAGCATCAATATGAACTCTCTCATTAATAGGTAGAGGAAGTATATCAAGTGGAGTACGGGGATCAAAACCATACACTACCTTGAAGGGACTTACCTTGGTAGTAGAATGTGTTGCCCGATTATACACAAAATCAACATGAGGCAAGCATTCTTCCCATTACTTCAAATTTTTCTTCAAAATAGCTCTCAACATAGTGCCCAAAGTGCGTTTCACAACCTCAGTTTGTCTATTAGTTTGTGGATGACAAGTTGTAGAAAATAGCAACTTTGTACCCAACTTATTCCAAAGTGTGCGCCAAAAATGACTCAAGAATTTTACATCACGATCTGAAACAATAGTAGAAGGCATACCATGCAAACGTATAATTTCTTTGAAAAGGAGGTCAGCAATATAACTAGCATCATCAGTTTTATGACATGGTATAAAGTGTGCCATCTTAGAAAAATGATCCACAACAACAAAAATGCTATCACTCCCCCTCTTTGTCCTAGGCAGTCCTAAAACAAAGTCCATAGAAATATCCGCCCAAGGAATAGAAGGAACAAGAAGTGGCATGTAAATATCCGCCCAAGGAATAGAAGAAATAGGAAGTGGCATGTATAAACCATGTGGATGCAATCGAGACTTAGCTTTTTGACATGTAGTGCAGCGAGCAACAAAACGCTCAACATATTTCCTCATCCTTGGCCAAAAGAAGTGTGTGACCAAAATATCCTCCGTCTTCTTAGCACCAAAATGACCCATCAATCCACCTCCATGTGCCTCCTGCAATAACAAAAGACGAACGGAACCAACTAGAATGCATAGGCGGTTAGCTCTAAATAAGAAACCATCATTCAACATAAATTTGTTCCAAGCACGACCTTCTTTACAGTGCAGCAATACATCTTGAAAATCAACATCAGCAACATATTGTTCTTTAATTGCCTCAAGTCCAAAAATTCTATAATCAAGTTGAGACAATAAAGTATATCGCCTAGATAAAGCATCAGCAATCACATTATCCTTCCCTTTCTTATGTTTAATACTATAAGGAAAAGACTCAATAAACTCAACCCATTTAGCATGTCTACAGTTTAAATTGCATTGAGAACGAATATACTTAAGTGATTCATGATCAGAATGAATAACCAATTCTTTGGGCAACAAATAATAACCAATTCTTTGGTACAGGCCAGCTCTTTATGGCTTCAATCTTCGCCTCATCCACCTCAATTCCCTGTGGAGTCACAACATAGCCAAGAAAAGAGACTCGATCCGTGCAAAAGGTGCACTTCTCAAGGTTATCAAATAAACGTGCAACTCACAAAGCATCAAAAACAGCACGCAAATGAATCATATGATCATCCATGGATTTGCTATAAATCAAGATATCATCAAAATAAACAACCACAAATTTGCCAATAAAAGGTCTTAAAACCTCATTCATCAGACGCATGAAAGTACTGGGTGCATTAGTTAAACCAAAAGGCATTACTAACCACTCATACAACCCGAATTTGGTTTTGAAAGCTATTTTCCATTCATCTCCAAGTTTCATTCTAATTTGATGGTAGCCACTACGTAAATCAATTTTAGTGAAAATTATAGCACCACATAACTCATCAAGCATGTCGTCTAGCCTAGGAATAGGATGACGATACCTAATAGTAATGTTATTAATGGCTCTACAATCTACACACATACGCCAAGAACCATCTTTCTTAGGAACCAAAAGTACAGGAACAGCACAAGGACTAAATGATTGACGAAAATACCCATGATCCAAAAGGTCTTGGACTTGTCGTTGTATCTCCTTAGTCTCCTCAGGGTTGGTCCTATAAGCAGCATGGTTTGGCAAAGTAGCACTAGGAATTAAATCAATTTGATGCTCAATCCCTCTCAAAGGTGGCCATCCCGGGGGTATACCAGCTGGGAAAACATCCTCATACTCCTGCAAAAGGTTAGTGACAGAAGGAGGCAAAGCACTAGAAGCAATATCACCAAGCGAAAACAAGGCTTTTTTGCATATCAAAACATAGCAAATATCATCAGCAGAAATTTCAGCAAGCTCAGATTTTGTGGCAAGACATGAACGACCTTGTAATTTAATTCCAGCACCCTTAGAACTTGAAGAATCATTAACATTACTTGGTGTAGAGTCAGAATTAACAGGTTGCTGAATTTTAGGGCCTTTATTTTTCAAACTAGCAGCTCGTTCTAAATCAGCTTGTACAATTTTAGCAGGGGTCATTGGTAACAAAGTAATTTTAGTTCCTTTATGTATAAAAGTGTACTTATTACTTTTACCATGGTGTACAACATCATTATCAAATTCCCAAGGTCTACCCAATAAAAGTGAACAAGCTTGCATGGGTACAACATCACAATCAACAGAATCCACATAGGAACCAATGGAAAAAGGAACTCTACAAGTTTGTATTACCTTAGCTTTTCCAGAGTCATTTAACCACTGAATGTAGTATGGATGTGGATGTGGGTGTGTGGTCAAATCAAGCTTCTTAACCACATCAGAACTCACCAAATTGTTGCAGCTTCCTCCATCAATGGTGACACGTGCTCGACGGTTCTTGATGACAAAGAAAATCTGGTACAAGTTATGTCGCTGCATCATCTCGGGCTGCTGGATTTGTGTGCTAAGCACACGCTGCACAATAATATTCATGTAGCCCGTGGTATCTCCGCCTCCAAGGACAAGGTCACCGCTGGTGGCAGCGACATCCTCCTCCTCATCCTCCACATCGGAGGTGCTCGTGTAACCGCTATCATCTGTCGCCACATATGCCCACCTACTTGGGCAATCTTTCTGCACATGACCAAGACCATGGCAGCGGTGGCACTAAATCCCTGTAGTGCATCCCGTCGAAGCAACAGAGGAGGCACTACTAGCCGGTACCTGCACAAAATTTTTACCTGAGCGCGTAGAAGGGACAGGGGCTGATCTTGGTGCTGCAGAAACAACACTAGCTGGTGGGGGCGGCCGAGAAGATGGCTTGGGCAGCCCCAAAGTCCCCGTCAGCCATGGAGGGTAGAAATTCCTGGACTTGCTGTACTCCTCAAAAGCCTGGAAAAATCCCTGTGATTCTTTCTCTGCAAGCATAGCATACTGGAAACACTGGTTGAGAGTATAAATTTCTCTATAATCAAGGATGTCCTAAATTTCTTTTCTCAAACTAGAATAAAAGCGGCAAATCTGATCTTCTACTTTTTCAACCACAACACAACGAATCAAACCCTTCTGAAGCTCACTAAAATACTCCTGAATAGTTTTATCTCCTTGATCTAAACGCTGCAGTTTATTACGAATTTCTCTATAAAAAGAAGGAGGAACAAAACGATCACGCATTTCTATCTTAAGTTCTTCCCAAGTAGTAGGCAAATCAGTTTCAACAGCTAGACCACTCCACCAAACTCTATGTTGTTCAGGAACAAGGTGGGCATTAAATTTTTGTTCTACCGTCATTTCCCAATCAAGGTAAGCATCGCCATCGTACTGACCTAAAAACGAAGGAATTGAAAACTTAATTTTAGCATACGGGTCATCTGAAGCATGGTTACCTTGTGTGCGATGGTTGTGGTTGTGGAAACCATCCATACCTTAAGGGTTACGTTGCAAACGACGTCGTAACCTTGCGGTCCTTGTAGCTGACCTATCGATGGTGCCATCAGCCTTATACACCGTTGCTTCATCATGATCGTCTTCAACGTCGTTGTTGGTGTTGGTGTTGGTATTGGTGTTGATGGTCTTGTGAGCGGTCTCCAATTCAACAACCTGATCGGTTAACTTAGAAACTCTCTTATCCAACCGCTCAATGCTTTCTCCCAGGTGAAGCTTGGTGACGGCGACGGTGACGGCCCTGGTGATCGTCTCTGCCAAATCACTCTGAACCGCCTGCAAAGCCTTCTGTAGCTGACTTTGGCTCACGCACCCATCAAATTTTGAGGGTGAAGCACCCTCTCCATCACTTCCTGACATTAGAAACACCAAAACAGGAAACAAAAAGTGAAGGTTATCCCTACAAAACTACTAAGCAGTGGTGCCTCTCAACACAGCAAAGGAAGCTTCTTGCAAAGCTCTTACAAAGTTCTGAACACAACAAAGCGAAGGATACAGGGAGGTGTGTTCCATGATTGCAAGGGTTACAAAATAACCAATGTGCTGTCCAAAAGAAGTATGTAGAGCTAGGAAGGCCAAATATATATATATATATATATATATATATATATATATATATATATATATATATATATATATATGAGTGGCACACAAATCAAAAACAGATAGTAAAGCTGAATAAGTGCCCAAGTAACTGGTCCCTAGTTGCTGGTCTAACTATGTCCTAGAACATTAGTGATAGCAAAGAAGAAACAAGGAGACCAAGGCACACAGTTGATAACAGGGGGCTAAGTGTAAAACATCCAAACTCAGAAATTCCAGGGGGCTAGATGGAGCACTAGTAGGAATCCCAAATTTCTTTTTTTTTATTTTATTTTTTTGATATTTTTCTCCAACTCACTAACAAAGGGGGAGAAACTACAAAATGTTTCAGCTCAAACAGAGCTAGGACGTGGCCTACATAAAACCTTGAAGTTTCCGAAAACGTCGGGTTTCAACTTGAATGAATTTTTTCTTTATCTTCCCGATTTTTTTTGAATTTTTTGACAAGGGCACACAAGGCGTAGCATAGTGTGGGTCACCTCTTTCTTTTTGTCAAGAATCTCCTGTAAAACTTTCAGCCAAAATGGACAACCGAGCGAAAAGTTATGGCCGTTTTACCGAAGGGGTGTCGGAATCGATTATGAAGAAACCCAGGGTTTGAGTGAAACCCGAGTCGGCTTTGGGGTCGGGTAGGGATTTCTTTGGCAGGGTGAATGCAGCAGAAAGTGGAATTTGTGAGAATTGGTCCGAGGTGTTGAGGGTGGGATTAGGGTGGGCGTGTTGATCAATCAACCATAGCACACAAAGCTGACAAAATCGAGGATGCTGAAGGGGATGGCGGCTAGGGTTGCAAGGAAAACACTACTGATGACAAAAACACAAACTAAACCAGCGACTAAACAAGAACTAGGGCACAAACTCAACACTACGGACTCTGAAATTGAAATATGCAAAGGCTAAACACGTGGTTATGGGCGGGGGAAAAAAAATTTTTTGGCTTTTCTGTGGACGATAGGAAGAACACGAAAACAAAACTAAAGGGTAGTGCGAACCTGACGGTGCACCTGAAGCTCTGATTACCACTTGATGTGAACAAGGGTTCCCGATCTTCCGAAAGGTTCTTGGTAAGTTGATTTGGTCGGAGGCGACACACAAATCGATCCGGCTTCAAAACAACACGTTCTAAACCCCGCAATCGCAGCACGACGTCTCCTCTGGTTATCAACCGTCCAAAGACGATTGACCTCAACGAGAAGGCTAATCCCTGCCTGCCAATCAAGAACACAAGCAAGAACAATGAAGAATGCAACACAATTGCAGATGTATGATTAAACCCTCGAAGTTGGGGTCTCACAAACCGATGAACGGTGACACTGTTTATGAACAAAATTGATCTAAGTAAAACCTCAACCCTAATGGTGCGGTGGCGGCTGTATATGAAGACCCTAGGGTCGTGCAAGACCCTCTGGACTTGCCCCTAATTGGGCTCAAGTAGATACAAAGCCCAAAGGCCAAAAATAGGCGACGCAGCACCGATACAGATTCTAGATCCTCTCTTATTTCGACGAATCCCAATGACTCCGGATGAATTTTGACATGAGGCCAGCAGCATTGGAAAGGGCTTCTCCTTATCTTTTCGTTCATATGTAGAACGTCCAAATCCGAGTCCGTATGCATCCTCGGCGACCGTTTTATTTTAGACTGGTCCTGGGCCTCGAAACAGACTCGAAGTCGGTTTTGATTGGGCCTCCACTTTGGCTTCCAAGCCCTTGCTGGTCCTCCATGTTCCCAACTCCTTTTCCCATCATCTCCTGGTCCTCTCCATGGTTCCTAATCATAAAATAATCATTAGATAGCAAACCATTCTCAAAAGTAACATATAGTGAAGAACGTAGGAACGAGCTCACCTCTAAATTTAGTCGTCATGCACGAGCTCTAGTCGTTGGACCTTGCAAGTCCAGAATTGGATGAGTGTTGTGTGTATCCATAGGAGTGATGTCCTCATCAGCAGGTGACCCCTCTTCCCTCCTAACACCGTAAGGTGGTGGGTTATGTCGGTTTCTTCTGAAAGTGGGCCAGTGCATACTTGTGCTTGGCTATGATTCGTCAGAATTTTGTTTTGTCCTTTGATGATGTGCATTTTTTATTAATTTCATAGAATAATCACCTACAACAAATATTTACTAATACTTGTGGAATTTGTTAGTAATAAACTCCTACTACTATGTTGGTTGTTCATTTTATTGCTTTTATGCAGATAATTGATGGTCTAATATAGGTATTTAGTGACCGTCAACAAACTCCTCCACACTTAGCCTTTGCTCGTCCTCGAGAAAAGGAAGAGAACTAAGGTGGATCATAATCTTCAAATGGTATGATGGTAGCATGCAAATTATTCCAAACCATATTTGTACCAATGGACTTTGAAGTGTCTACCATCTCACCTTGGGCAGATAAAACAAAGTTGTACTCCTCTAATAATTCTCTCAAGTCACTCATAAATGTGTGTGGATCCTCACTGAGCCTTTTTTGTTGCCTCTTTTTGTTACTACTTCTAAAAATAGGCTTATGCGGAGCTCAGGGTAGGGAATAAAAAGAATGCATACCTGTGTTTCATATATTACCAAATCAAAAACCGGATCCAAGAAGAAAACAAGTCATGAATCATCAATCAAGAATGTGCACATATATGAATGGAATGGATGTAGTGGTGAAATATGGGTACTACTTTTGATATCCTCCCTCTCTTCTATTTGAGAACATGGGTTATCTCTCTTTCTTTTCTTTTCTTTTCTCTTTTTTTTGAGTACTTGACGGCCCATGTCTCTTTTAGCAAGGATAATTGGAGAGGGAGTTTCTCAAAGCATGGTGGAGCACTTTATTTTGTTGATGGGTGATGGATATGCGTGATGCTATCTTCTAGAGTGGAAGAGAAGCATATAGAAGGAGATGGATGATGGAGGTGGATGAATACTCCTTTATGTGTAGACTCTCTTTCCTTGAAATAATATTAGGCATTGCTATTTATTTTCTCTCTTGTTTTCCATGTTCGAGGATGAGAGCAAGTTGTTTTTTGATAGCCATGCCTTCTATGGGAACAATTGAGAGTCATAACAAGATAATCATGGAGTATTTCTTTTTGATGAATGGATGGATGATGGTTATGCTACCTTCCAATATAGAAGATAAGCATATGAAGGGAATGTGCACATGATCTTTACAACAATACATAACAAGCATTTCACTCGGGTCACAACAATTTGACAAGGTTCAATGAAGAACAAGCATCATATGCATAAGGTTTATCAAATGAATATATCATATCGCTCTGGTGGGATTTATGCAATCATCGAGGAGTAAGCTTGTAGATTTTAATTTTCAAAAAGATTTCCCAAGTACTTTATGCATAAGTGAGCAAGAATCACTTCATCAAACCATATCTCACTTGTCAACAACCTAGGTAGCATGCGGTCCCTATGAATGTAGTCCACTAGTATTGGCATAGGAGCATGGAATAAAGAGCATGCAGGCCAACCATGGAAAGATTTGAATAATTGGAAGGTCATCAAGGTTGATTTTTATTTTCAATTTTAGATTTTATCAATTTGTTTCAGGAAAATTAAATCAATGCACAAAATAGGGAGATAGAGGGATAAGACACGCAAACCGTCGCACTAGTAGATGATGCCGAGCAGGGCCAAGGTGCGTTCAGTTGACCTAGAGGGTTCAGCTGAGTCATCCTAGCATCAGGCTTGGTCACCCTATTGTGTGTTGCTCCGTGCGGCATTGTTCAATATATTTTGGCCGGTGAGGTCTTTTGTTGCACGTCGAGAATCCTAAGAATCTCCCCCACACTTGTTTGTTGCCTACATTATTATTTGACACAAAGAACAAAACAAGAGGGTTAAAAGCAAAAATGACTCTACCGGCTTTATGGGCCCTGTAGAGTCATAACTATATTATTAAGTTATTTATTTTATTTATCTTTTTCAAGGCGCTCTACATAATTGAATTGAAAGAAAATAAAAGGAAATGATCTAAAGCACCTTTCTTTTTTTATTTTTTTAGCAAGGCATAAATGTAGGAACTAACAACTCTAAACCAAGAGGCAAGTTGGCATGAATGGAACTTAATACGTGATACTTACAGAACTCCCTCACACTTCGATTTTTGTATCACTCAGACACAATAAATCAGTATGCAGTGTTGCAACCTTCTCGTAGTAGGTTCCATCGCCAAAAGTACCACGGTGTCAAGCTGATGCAGCTCCCATGTTCTCAGGCATAGTGTGACCATCATTCTTTTCAATCCTCACCTGAAAGGGTTAGTGACCAAAAAATACCCGAAGGCAAATATATCCTAAAAACAAGTGCTTGCAATTATTTATTGAGGGAAAAAAAAGAGAAATGGTAATTCGAACCATCTCCCAACAGTGCTTTGTTTATAGTCGGAAGCTCGACTATGGGGACTTCATGTTGCCGCCATCATTGGTGATGTAGTTCCCATCGCACCACCAATTGTTAATGTATCATTAGAGTCTTAGCTGCAAGGTTAGTGCCAAAAAGCAAATACAAGATTTGCAATACTTATGATAAACAAAAGCATCTACAAGCATCCTTCTAAACATTTTACTAATGAGGGCCTTAAGGTGGTTGTAGTCCTCATAGGTGCTTTTAGCAGTAATCTTGATTGACTCTAGAGATTCCTTATATGAGCATGCATCTTGTGGTTGTTCAAGTAAGAAGCTCTCATGCTCATCAATTGAATTATTTCCTCCTGTCTCTAGAGTCAATGTCTCTAACAATCCAATGGCCCAATTGTTCTCCTTCTCAAGAATTTGGTTGAGAAAGCTTATCGGTGATTCTTGATCACCACCAAGAATGGAGTATTGAGGACCAAAGGAAAAAGGCTTAGGCAAGAAGAATGACAGTTTGGTTTCAAAAGGATTAAGAGTTTCTCCCAAATTGTCTTCTCCTTGGATGCCATGCTTCACGTCTTCATAAAGAGCAAACCTCGGTGATGCGCGTTGGGAAACATACATCACCTCCTCAAGCAGGGAGTGCTTGAGATGAGGCCTCACCATAGGATTTTCTAAGCAATGGGCGTTGGTGGCAAAAGCGATTTTCCTAAGCTTTTCATTTGGAAGTTCAAAAATTGTCTCCCTTGAGATGCACCCTTACGATGAAGGCTTTCTAGTGGCAAGCCTATGAGAAGTTTATAATCGATGATAGGGAATACATGGAGGTCTAGGCGAACTTCAACTTTGTCCAACTCAACTGGTACAACCCATGTGATCCCCTGACATGGAAAGGTTACTCCCAAGGCATCCTTAAGGAGTGTGTCAATTGGCTCAAGAGGTATATCATCCAAAAGTTGCCAAACTATATGCTCGGGGATGATATTGGCTCTTACATTAGGATCAAGAAGAGCCTCTATGACATTTCCCTTTATATAACAGGGAATGGTAGAGGAAGGAGAAAGGATTTGGATTTCCCTTGAAGAGTGCCCTTATTCCTTCATCCACTCCTTGTTCATGGCCTCCTGTAGAGTTTCTTCTTGGAAAAGCTTCGGAGGTGAAGGGGGTGTCATAGGTTTCTTCCGCCAAAAGTCATTCGAGGTGTTTCCAAGATCATCAAGTAGCCCTTCCTCGAATTCAACTGGAACCCTGAGGGTAGGATTTCTCCTACCATCCGAGCGGTCTCAACAGTAGAGTCTAAAGGTAAGATAGCTATGGGTTCAAAAATAGTTGTTGAGGAACCCTCGTGGGTTGGCTTGCCTTCCCCCTAGATAAATTGCTGATCTTGTTCCTTGAGGATAAATCCAGGGGGCTCAAAAGGGAATGTTGCCATCACTTCATTGATTGGCTCACCCCTTGAGAGAGATTCTGTCAATAGATTTTCTGATTGACAGATCGATATAGAAAAGGCATCTCTCCTAAGTCTTATGTCGGGACTTTCTATTGTTGGAACATCTATGAACAATTTATCTAATGGATGCCCGATCGAGATTTGGAAGTCATAGACCTCAACTATATGGAAGTCTAGGATAGTCTAGACATTTTCGTGCTTTACGGGCACGTTTTGCAAGGTCCCTAATCCATCTAAAGATTGGCCTAAGGTGTTCATGAAGAATTTGCTAATCAGTGCAAGGGGCTCACCACCTATGAAGGCTGGTACAATGGATTTTGACATGATATTTGCACTGATTATGGGACTGAAAAGAACATTCTCTTTCATCTCTCTTATGTGGTATTGAATGGTTGAATAAAGAGGCCTAATCCAAATTATATCAGGAGAATGTTCTCCCTCATCAACCATTTGTTGTTTGGCATGGAAAAACACTCCATCTCATCTCTTGGAGGAAATTGTCCTCTACAAGTTCAGGAGGAGAGATGAGAATTGGTGAGTTCTTCTAGCTAAAATAATTCAAGGTGTCCCCATGGTCTTTCGAAAGACCTTCCTCGAATTTAATAGAGAACTCGAGAGAATTTTCTAATTGAGACATAGGGATAGAAAAATGGCTTCCCCTGAGTTCGATGTCTAGCGTCTCCTTTGTCGGCGCATCAGTAAAAAGTCTCTCCATGAGATGCCCGATTAAAAGGTCAAAGTCATGAACTTCAAACACATGAAAGTCAAGGAGAGTTTCGACATCTTTGTGCCTCAAAGACACATTTTGTAAAATCCCATATCCCTCTAAAATGGGTCTAGATGAACATTGAAGAAATTTGCAAGTCAGTGCCAAGGGTTCTTCATCCAAAATGGCAAATACGCAAGCATTAGAAACGATGTTGGCACCGACAGTGGGATTATAAAGAAGATTCACCTTTTCTCCTCTTATGAAGCATTGAATGGAAGAGGAAGGTGTGACACCTAGGGTATCAATAAAAACCAAACAAGAAACCCTAGGCATTCCCTTTGACTAATCATGAACCCATCAAAAGTGTTTGAAGACATTTGAACACCATTTCCATAAAATTTGGCCAAATTTGAACCTCATTTGAGCTACAAGTCAAATATTTTGAATATAACATAGTGCCACATAAAATATATGTTGTACAGAATGATGAAATATAAATTTAAGAAAAATCCTAGATTTTTATTCCAAGTTTAAGAACCACAATAAATGGCTAAAGCATTAAAAACATACTATTTTTGAAAGATTCCCATTTAAATTTAATTGTCAACTGGTGAATAAACTCATTCTGTAAAATAAGAGCACATCGCTGTGAACATGCACATATGTTTTGATTTTGTGGGAGAGCTATAAAATTAACAAACAATGCAGTTTGGAAAATTTTTGAAAAGAAAAAGACCTGGGGGCTCCACCCGTCAGCTGCTCTGGGGTGCCTTCTTCCCAGCTCATTGGGGGCGCCATAGACGGCACCACGTCGCTGGCCAATGGCCGATTACTCAGCCCCCACCTGGTCCGTGCAAGCTCCAAAACCGCGGCGCTGGCTCCCGGTTTTGCCTCCCCTGTCCAGTTTCTTCTCCTCCATCCCTCTCTCTCACTGCCGTGGCTCTCTCTCCATTGCTTCTTGCCTGGCTGAAACACCAGCCAACCATGGCTGCCGCCACTTAAGCCTCATCGCCCGGCTGCCTTGCCGCCTCCCCGCCAGTGTCCGACCTACCCACGGACGCGCGAGGAGCTTCTCCGTCCACTCGAGCCAACCCCGCTCCCATCTTCCTCCGGAATCAAGCTCAATCGGCATTCTTCTCCGATGACTGCCTCCTAGAGTTCCGCGGCCTCGCGCTGAAACTCTCCAAGCATGGTGAGCACCACGACCCGATTCTCGTTCCCATGTATGCGAACCGCCTCGGCGCTCCTTCCTGACCCCTCTCCTGCCTATTTCGTCGGGGGATTTGCCCAGCATTGGCTTTTCCCCCGCCGCCAGCCGCCGGTTACCACCCACCGTGTCGAGCTCTCAGCCTGGTCCTTTCTATCGATGACATCCTCAATGTCGGGATGTCTGTTGGTGCACTGAAGCTCCTGGCTGAAGCAGGGGTCGTCTCCGTCCACTGTCCTGAGCTCCAGCCGCCGCCGAGCGTTGGCATTCGTCGCTCGCCACCGCCGGCGATGCTCCGGTAAGACCCCTCCCTCGCAAACCCTCCCATCGGTCTCGCAGCCGAGCTCCCTTTGCCGGGTGGCCGTAGCAGTGAGCCCACCACCGCGCTCCGGCAGCCCTCCGGCGGCGCCACAGGCAGGGCCACACGACCCAGATCACGTGTGACTGCGGCTATACCAGCCCACGACTTTGTGACCCCTCGTGTGTTCCGAACTCTGATTGGCTGAGTTCATAGGGAATTCATTTTCCCATGAAAATAAATTCTAGGAAATAGCCCTTAACTTCAAAAATGCATAACTAAATATATGTTGCGCATTTTGGAGCAAACAAAAATTCTCTAGAATCCTCTGGACTTGTACTACTGTAGAAAAATGCTAAGCTCCTATGCATGTTAATATAATTGTCAGATCTAAAATTAAATGGAAGACACAAATAAATCCATATCTTGGTATATTGAATTGATTAATTCCTAGCCTTTGTCCTGTGGTCACTATTTGTCACCCGTGAGCTCCATGAAAAATCCCATGTTTTAATCTCCATTATTTTGGCCTGCAGGAATTATTTAGCTTTTGCACTAAATTAATTATTTAAAATAATTGCCTCTATGCATGTCAATGAAACTTGGCACATAAATCACTACTGACACGTTCTATCTATAGTAAATTGCTCCTAGGCATGTACATTCCTGAGCCATGTTAAACTAATTTGTTTTATCGCTTAGAGTTGATATGTTACTTAACTATAGTCACCTAACTTAGGTTTATTGGACATGCAAGCTTTTCATATCGGTCAACATGCTCAACACACTACGTACATTACTAGATCATATTACTTTGTTTAACCACTGATCATGCCCATATACCCTTGCCTTGCTCAAATTGGCACAGGCACAACATAGTAACAAAATAAAGTTAAGAAAGGATATATGCAAAATAAATTAAGATAAACTATCAAAAATCTTCCCTGGTGCACTCTACTTGTAGCAGATTGCACATGCTCACTGGTCTTTCAAAACCATTAATTATTTATCCCTTAGATTTAATATTTTAATTAATCGTATAATTGTACTATAAAGCTTTATATCATATATATCTTTCTTATTTAGCAACCTCCTTAATGCATTGGAAACAGTATTCCAACCATTACCTACTGCCCTTGTGCCTCACACATTTTTCTTGATAGCAATCGGCACATCCCGAACCTTTGTACTCAATTACTGTGTTTATTCACTGGTGTCCATAAAGCGAATACATTAAACGCACTCACTTTGTGCCTCTATTGTATATGTTATATTACTGGACTAATCAACACACCCTGTACTCATCATACCTGTCAGTCTTATTTAGATGGACTGCCATGAATCTTCTCTCATGCACAGCAGCACGTTTGCATCATGTAGATCACGAGATGAACCACGTGGAGACGGGACCGGAGCAGGTGCCAGAAGGAGCCGGTGGTGTCGTAGTTGGCCAGGAGCAGAACCCAGGCAAGCCTCGGTGCATCCAACCCAGTTTTAACTTTTTTACTTTATCACTAGTTAGGGATGCAGGCTTGTCTGTGCATTAAGTTTGTAGGTGTTGTTTGAAAACCTAGCATTGTAGTATGTCCCCTTTTTCCCGATATTTAGCCTCAAGAGGTAGTCGCTCTGCTTAATTTAGGACGACCATTCACCGAGTGGTATGGAGACCACTCGTAGAAAGGAAATGTTATCACTGGGGAATGATGTCGGATGAAGAAAGGGGTGGATGGAATCACCATGAAGACCAGATGGGCAATTAGGTGGAAAGGGAAGGACAACGTGTCTTCAAGGAGGTAGCCCCGTTCGAGTTACTTAAGGCTACGCCTCGTGTCTGGTCCTATGAGGTCAAGTTTGATAGTACTGTTTGCATGCTGGAGTTATGGGTCCAGTAAACCGACGTAGCTATGACTACTGCCTGGTCGGAAGATAGCCTTCTCTCTTCTTTGGTGGAACTGGGGCTGAGAGGAGGGAGCAATCCACCCATGGATGGCGGCACGGGGTGCATCGCATTGAGGGACCTTTCTCGGGGGAGTCTGGACCTGGAAGACCCAACAGTACCGTAAGCGAAAGGATGCCCCATGCGGCTTCTAGGAAGCGCTTATGGGTCGTGCAAGCAGGTTTCTCCTGCAGGATGTAAATCGATTCGAGTCGCTGCCCCTCACAGTAATGAGTACCACTTGATCGCTGCTCCGGAACAGTGTCGGAAGCCATTAAGATGATGAGCGGGTTTAACACTGCTGTTTGAAACTATTAAGATTGTTTTGCAACCTTGATTGTTATAGTTGTAGTGCAAACTAAATTTATTATTCTGTATGACAACCTAATTGGCTGCTAAAACTTGAAAATAAGGATCCACTCGTAGGCTAGCTTTCTGGCAAAATAAACCATATCCCCAGCCTTGCATTGTCTAGGTGTCGGCTGTAGTTGGCCATTTAGTCGGGTCAGTCTTGCTGAGTAAATTAGTTACTTAGGGCGTAGCTCTATGTGGTTTTCAGATGACCAGGGTGGAGACTGCCACTGCGGTGGGAGGTTCCAATGAGAAGGGCAGCGCCCTGACTGCTGGAGCATCGAGTGGGAGCTGTGCACGAACGAAGACGAGGAGTAGTCTCTTGATTGCCGGTACGGTGTTTGGGCAAAACACCTATCATGGCCGGGTTGTTCACTGTATGTCGCCGTGAGAGAGCGATTGTATCTTATCTATACCGTCGAACTATTTGAATCACTGTTGAACAAATTTACTATCGTATTTTCATTTTGGTTAAAACTCTAGTTTGTAATATAAATTTGGATTTATGTAAAAATTTTGTACTCTACCTATGATTCTTGTTGCATTTATATTCTTCTGTCATGTGTTGTACTATTGGGCGTCACAGCGCGTGTTGCCACCCGAGGAAGATCCTGGAACGGAGCCGTCTCCGTGGTAAGGCGGTTCTGTGACAGAAGGGGAGCTAATCCGAATTAGGTTCGGAGAAAACTCAGCCTCTCTCAACCGCTCATTGCTCATGCTTGAAGTTGTCTCTTTCACCGTCTCTTGGAGCAAAGGATCCTTAAGAGGATTGGGAGAAGATACAGGAGTTGGTGATTTCTTTTAATAACGACAACTTGAGGATTTCCCAAGATCTTTTACAAGATTTTCCTCAAATTGAAAAGGGACCTTTGAAGTTTGAATTTCTTCTTCCTCCATTATTTGTGGTTCGGTTGAGGTCTCACTACAAATCAATGGATAGGCAAGGATTTGACTTAGGTTCAACTAGTGGGGTGGCCTCAATGCTCGACAAAGCTTCCTCCTGAGGGGGATCTCTATAGTCGGCTAGGAAAAAAGAGTTTTCTTGGATAAGGTCTAGGATAGCTCTTCCTTCTGCAGGTGTCTTATGGACGAACGAACCTTCGGTGGTGATGTCGAGATATAGGGTAGACTCCTTACTTAAACCTAGACAAAAGTGTTGCAAAAAATCATTGGTCGGGCAAAGACAAGTCAGGGTCGGAAGTGGTTAACAAGGAAAACCTAACCCAGGCTGCACCAATGGGTGTCTTCTAGCTTTAACGAAAGTCCAGAATCTCCCTTTATAGAGAGACGATACGTGATGTAGGATAGAATGCAAGAGAAAATTTATATCGGAGTACTTTCCAATCTGAAAGTGGCCTGGGGGGGGGGGGGGGGGTTGAATAGGCAAATCTAAAAAAACCTGCGAAATTGGACTTAAACAAATTTATTAGACTGACCGGCAGTGCCGGTGATGGTGATCGGCAGTGCCGGTGTCCACTGCTGATGGGAGATTGGCAGTGCCGATGGATGATCAGATAGTCGTATAAAATCTAGGTTTAAGTGGTTTCATGGTTACTATGTGATAATTGACTACAACAGTAGAATAAAGGAAACACAATAACAATAAGAAATGATAAAACAAGGAAATAAAAGGGCTCACGGAGACACAAGATTTGTTACCGAAGTTCGGGATCACAAAGAATCCTACGTCTCCGTTGAGAAGTCCACAAAGGACCAGGTCTCTTTCAACCCTATTCTCACTCAAGCGACCACAAAGATCGAGCTCGAGTTCTCCACTATCAAATCCCTTGCAGGATGGGTGATACAAACTCCCGAGGCGTCACCACACAAGTTGGGAGCTCTACGGGCACCTCTAACCGTCTAGGAGCAAAGCTCCAAGAGTAACAAGCATAAGTTACAAAGATGATTAAATCGAATGCTCAAGAGTGGAGGGGTGCTCTTTTCACTAGGAATCAATGGCTCACTCAAACCCTAGCTCAAGGAATGAAGCTTGGACTTGGAGAGGGAGAGTGAGGAGAGTGAAGCTCAAAAGTGCCAAATGATTTTCGGATTCTAGAGTGGTGGCACGAAGTGGGGTGACGGCCTTTTATACAAGGGGCTCAAAAAGAGCCGTTGGCCTGTCTGGACGCCCCGCACCAGCACTGCCGATCGAGCCATTGGCACTGCCGGTAGGGTTTCTGACACACTGTCATAGATCTGCAGGCAAGGATTCGACCCGCACCGGCACTGCCGATCAAGGCATCGGCACTGCCGATGACGCAGCCACAGAGAAGACAAATCATTTCTGGAGACCTTGACCGGCACTGCCGATCAGCAAGATCGGCACTGCCGATCGTAGTCAACCAGAGAGCCTGATGGTTGACAGTTTCTGTGGAGAGGGGACCGGCACTGCCGATCAGGGGATCAGCACTGCCGACGAGCTACAGATTGAGCCAGATAGAAAAAGTGGTTCTCTAGTAGAACCGATCGGCACTGCCGGTCAGGATGCCCGGCACTGCCGATGAGCTACAGCCAGAGAGCCAGAGAGAAAACGTGGTTCTCTGGTAGAACCGACCGGCACTGTCGATCAGGGTGATCGGCACTGCCGATGAGCTACAGCCAGAGAGCCAGAGAGAACACACTTCTCTAGATGAAGCAACCGGCACTGCCAATAAGGCCATCGGCACTGCCGATGATGACAAGACAGAAGCCAGAGAAGTGTCTGGGCATCACAGCGCCTCTGGGAGAGTGGATCAGCACTGCCGGTGAGGACCACCGGCACTGCCGATGAAGGTAAAAATAGAGGGCGACAAAAAGGAATTTATGGGAAGTTTGAGCGTTTGAATTTACCAAATTTGTAAATTATACCCCTCTTAATAGTACGGTTTACCTATACTCAAGATTAGAAATAAAAACAACATGAATCCTTCATTCTTGAGTGAATTTTGGACTTTCAATTTGAGGCAAATAACATCTTATTTTCTCTTTTTTTTTGTTTCAATGCATTTTATTCCTCAATTGAGATAGTCATCTACACACATGCTCAATGAAAGCATTAGTCCATTCTTAATTGTATTGACGTCAATCACCAAAATAAAATTAGGGGCCTAGATGCACTTTCACAATCACCATTCGTACTCCCAATGAAATGAGTGTATCATTGTTTCACATTCTCCATGAGGGAAAAGGGAAATAATTTCCACTGGAAAGTGTCTTGAGTCATGCCTATGATCGATAGGCATGAACACAAATGCTCAAACTCTTGCAAATGATGGAACGGGTTTTGGCTATTTAAACCTAAGAAGGATTGTTTCCGAGCCATGGCTATAAAGTCTGGACGGAGTTCAAAGCCGGATGAATGGATAGGTTTAGCAGAAAGTGGCGGTTCGAAAAACTCGCCCTTGGGAGCAGACAGATCTTGAAGTGATAATCGCTCTATGATAGAGAAGGGGAAACAAATAAAGAAAGATAAAAAGATATAAGGACGAACAAGGTTCAAAGATCAAACAACAACTGTTCCTCGGCAATAGCGCCAGAAAGCTTGTTGGGTATTTTAACGACAACAGAATAAATCCGTAAAGCGTACGGATACTGAAGTAGCTTTCACCTAGGAGTATTCTAAGGTATCAAATCCACAAGGAACATGTGTGCCTAATCTTCTATTCTAATTCGACCAGGGACACCAAGATAATTGTGGCTTTGGGTAGAGAGGATTTCTAGCAAGTGTAAGGTCCTAATCAAAGTAAGAGTACTACTAGGTTGCTTGCATTGGTCATCTGATTTTCCTTTGCATCCACAGTGCAATTCCGACCAAGAGCCTACTGCATAGCCGAATGTGGAGAATTTCAAAGGACAGATAGGGCTATCACCACCTACTGCCTACCTTAAGCAATATGTGGACTACGCAATAAGCAAAGGTAACCTACGGCCTAAACACCATGTCTATGCTTTCAATTACTCCCTTAATCTCTAGCTACGATGATACAAGACTATGGTCTATAACTAAATAGAGCGCTGAGCGAGCAAAGCAACTAAGTATGAAACTTACTTAAAAAGAAAACTTAAATACCAAGAAAAGAATCACCAAGACTTGCTAGATATGGCAAGCATCCGTCGAGGTACAAGCGTGGAGAATAGGTGGACAGGCTCACTCCTCCTCCAGACTTCCCCTCACTCTCTCCCTATTTTCTAAGCATTTTGGCAGTGCTTAAGCTTTTTAGAAATAAAGCACTAAACTAATCTTGAAGTGTGTGGAGAGTGGAGACACTCCCCTCCTTATATAGGACCCATCATAGGTGGTTCCTGTAGTCGATAACTCCCACCTAATGCGCACAACTGACCTTGTGAAAACACTAGGAGACACCATGTGTAAGCCATGCACCAGAAGGGGACCCTAGGTTTGGCCAAATAGGAGTGGTGGGCCCTAGGGCCCTCTCTGTTCTAGGTCCCTGGTAGGTGGTCCCTCTTCCCTCCTGACACCGTAAGGCGGTGGCTTACATCGATTTTGTTCTAAAAGTGAGCCAGTGGATCCTTATGCTTGGCTATGATTGGCGAGAATTATATTTTCTCTCTTGATGATGTGAATTTTTCATTAATTTTATAGAATAATCACCTATAGTCCACTATGTTGGTTGTTCATTTTATTAATTTTATACAGATAATTGACGGTCTAATTTAGGTATTTAGTGATCGTCAAGACCTTACTAATTGAACTCTAAATAACACAATATGTAGCTAATTTATTACTAAACTAATAAAGCCTTTTGTTGTGGCATGGGCGGTGGCCACCCCTGCCCCCTGGCCATAACTAAGCTTCGCCAGCGGACGCACATATGGTGCGGCGGTGATCGAATTGATGTTAGAAGAGAGCGAAGAGACGAGACAAGATTTTTGGATATTAGGGAAGGGGGTATTCATTTCCATGGATAAAAGTTTAGTTTTGTCACTTTAGGCTAAACCTTAGTCCTGAGACCATAGAACATATGTGCTATACATTAGCCTAAAGGAAAAAAAAAAACCTAAAAGAACAAAACTTTAGCCTCCAATTTGGTGCTAAAATGGACTAAAATGCACCACCCGTCGTCGCTTTGCCCGCCGCCTCCTTATCGCCACTCCGCTCGCCTCCGTCCGCAACCGGCCTGGTCCTGCTCCGGCCGACGCCGTGGCCCTCCTCCCTGTAGGCGTCATCGCCCTCCTCGCTCCATCCGCCTCTGCCGCTCGGCTCGACGTCGCGCACCTCCCCGCTCCATCCGCCTCCACCGTCGCCTCCCGCTCAATCTGGCTCCGCCGCTTAGCCCACCGTCGCCTCCCGTAGGAGCGGATGGAGCAGGAGCGCAGCGTAAGCGTCAGCGAGCATGGGGCTGGAGGATTGCAGCATGGCGAGCGGGAGCGCAAGGACTGCGGCGCCCAGCCCCGCCTGCAACGGAGGCTCCCAGAAGGTGATGATCCACGTTGGCTTCGCCTCCAAGTCCGCGTGCAGGCCCGTGATGGCACAACGCTGTTGGGCGGGTTCATCCTCTCTGCTGCGCTCTACGGGAACGGCCTGGCCCAGCTCCTCAGCAACAACAGAGCCTTGCGAAGAGGCGGATGCAGAGAGGAAACGAGTAGAGAGAGGGATAGCCGCGGCAGTGGCGATGCAGAGGAGGGGGGCGAGAGCGGCGGCACGATGCAGACTGCGGACGGGGGCAAGAGCACTCGCGATAGCTGGGGAAGAGAGGGGCAAATGAGTTATTTTAGAGGAAGTACTAATCTTAAAAACGAACTCCAACTAAACTTTAGGAGCTAAAGGAAACAAACAACTCCGATGAAGAGAAGCGTCTCCGTGAATGGAAGAGAAAACAATTACTAAATTACAACCAATTGGTCCTACAATTAAGTTTTTTTTATTATGATCCGTTGAGATTAATTGAGGGGGAGGAACCGGAGTTACCTCAAGCACCATAACAAACCTCGAATGAGAATGCTTAAAAGTTTACTATATGACACTATATTTATAGTAAAACTGCTCAAAAAGTAAATCTGTTTGGTTCTCCTCTTATCCTTTATTTAAAAAATCATCACAAACACGTTTAAAAAAACATGCAGCTCAATAAAAAAAGGCATTGTCAAGATGCTCCCCTCCCTCAGTTAAGCAACGTAATGCATCCCCTAGTTTTATGTGATGTAATGCTACATTTTCATTTCTCTTGGCACTTTATAAACGCGGAGACACCTTTCTCTCAGTCCTCCGATAAAACAGGCAACAAGGCTTTGCAAAAACAAAAGCAGTATATATAAAACAGGAGCAGATGACACTAGCAACAGTAGCACTGCCAGGATCAACTCAAGTACTCAACCACGAAATGACATGTCATTATGTATTAGGATTGTAAGGTTACACGATATCATGATGTTCTCAAGCTTTACCAATACAAAGATAAACTCATCTATTTTAGGCTACAACAGAAAGTATTCACACCATAGCTCCTTCCAGTACGAGTACACAGGGATGGAAAAAACTCTGGCAGGAAAAAAAAATTGTCCTGAAGCACCAGGGGGCCGTATCTCGCACAAAGTATTCAGACTTTTTGACAGCTATAACAAAATACCTCCCATCGTTTTATTTCTCTACCTTTACATATATTACAACTTATAATTCACATCCTGAACCACTTGCCGACCGTCTTTAGATGTTTCTCAAGTCATGCCATTAAAAATTCTCCTTGTGGAACTCAAACTTTGTATTGGTCTTGTGGGTGAAATCTGCTGATAACTGCCGTAGCTGTGGCACAAGGACAGGCTCACCACAGTAGAAGACTCCTGAACAAAACCAAATGTAAGCAGAGGATGAAATCAGTTGGCATTATACATTACTTGATTCGAGAAGGCATGACCATGACATACCGACACGCTGGTTCTCATGGTTGACTGCAACATGTTTGAAGACGCTTCGCCAGTTAGGCCGTGCAAAGTGCGTCTTGACCTTAGTTCCAGACAATATATCGACTCCCTTCTTTGCGTGTTGGAGTTCTTGGAGCATGACGATGAGGGCAGAACGTGCATCACTTTCCTCATAGACACTCGAGCAGTGGTTGTGGAGCTCAATCACCCCATCTGTGTCTTTCTCAGCCACCTCGTTCATGACCCCTCGGAACCATTCAAAGGATCCCTCCTCTCTCGTGACCCAGTAGAAGTAGGCCCTCTTTGTCATGAATGGTCTCTTCTTTGCCCTACCACTGCTCTCAGGTTCTGTGCCCGCAACAGATCCTCCCTGCTGAATGTGGTTAAGAACATCCTTCACAATGCTAATCAAAGGAGTCGCTCCAATGCCTAATCCAATGAGCAATAGCACGTCATACTCCTGGTAATCTTGTGCTGGAGCGCCATATGGTCCATCAATCAAAAGTTTTGGGAATCTGGATCATGCAAAGTTCATTAGATTACTGTACGAAAGCATATAGAATTGCACAACATAAAAAAAAAAAATTCACCTTGCGTTGCTCTCATTGACTCCCCTAGAAAGATCAGCTCTAAGGAGTCCACTTTCTCCATCAGCTGGAGGTCGACATGCCTGATTCACATAACGAATAATTGTTAGATATCACAAATGGCTAACTTCAGAAGTCTTGTTCTAGCAAGAGCTTACTGAGCTAACAATAAAATAAAAATGGTAGCATCTAATTTACCTCAGAGAAGACAGTCCTGAGGCGTGACGTCCAGTCACCCCTTGTGCGAATGTGAACACTAAGATAATCATCTCCAGGTGCTGATGTAATGGAAAATGGATGCCTGCAAAAGAACCAATTTATGACACTTTTAATCATCTGTTAATTATATAGTAGAACTCTTTCTTCAACAAGCGGTGTACTATAATAACCCATGATGTGAATTACTGGTTTTGCAGTAAGGTGACTACCATTCATATGGAGAGACCCTCAAATGAGAGACCCTCAAATTTTACGGTACATATTACAACCAGTAAGGTGACTACCATTCATATGGAGAGACAGCACGGCAGTTTATGAAGATATATTGTCCACTCCGATATCTGAAACCAGGGGGCTTTGACATATAGAGAGCCAAAACATTCCCCGGATACACTGCAACCTGTTCAGAAGTAGAAAGTTAAGTCTATTAAGAAAAAAGAAAGAGTTCAGGAAATAAATTTAGGAGCTTAAATTTGAGTTGAAGTGCGAACTTGGAAGGGGTTGATCTAGTCCAGAAGTTCAAAAAGACAATCAGGATAGTATATATACCTTCTGAATCCTAACTGCATCATGGCTCCTGAATAGCCGAATAATGCGCTCACTTACATATAAAACCACAGGAACAGCGAGGTACATCCATGTCTGACAATGGTAGAAATGTTCTGTAAGTACTTTCAGAAATTACGTTTCTGTTGCTATCAGGTAACAAAAGCTTACCGTTTTCTTGTACCATTTCCTGCTTAAATACAAGCAGATTCCATGGACGACAAGTAGTGCGTACACAATAACAAATAAGTGATGTGTAAACCAAAATGCGTTGAATCCAGTCATTTTCTTGAGGGGGTTAGAATCCTTGAGCTTGTTACGCCGAAACCATGGTTGGGCTAATACAAAAGCTATAGTCATGAGTACTACCATGACCACGCCTGTCCACCCCTCAGTTCCCTTTACAAACCACCAGTAATTTTGCGGCTTTTGCTCCCCAAAGAAAGGCTTCATTGGTTCATAGGCAGCATCAGTCGCATGGAGCAGCCGAGGAAAATCACATGTCAGGTGAGCACCTGCATGCAAAGCAACACCAACCGCAACACCAGCTGCTATTACCTGCAGAATAATAGCACACATGTTATTGCAGAACCATCAATGGAATGAGCAGGTTACAGTTGATTCTTATCGTTCCTCCAGGATGAAAAGGAACTGTGTCAATGGACTGGATAAACTTCAAAGACGGGAAGATTCATCATTGTGTTTATTGTTTAATACTAATCAACACCAACCTTATGGAAATTTATGTTGTCATTGAAAGGTATAATAGCTCCGATTTTTGTCTTCGACCGAATCCAAGTGATTGTATTTCGGCAAACAGGAAAAAGAACCAGGGCCATATTGAATTTGAGGGTCTCTGCAGCTCCTTTTGCAGTGGTCACACAATAACCCATGATGTGAAATACAGCTCGATTACGGTATTGGATGAACTTCCAGATGAAGAGGCTAATGCAGATTGAGAGCCAGAGAGTCATAACCCAAATGCGCTTCCAGTTCTCCTCAACAAAGTACAAGAACTCTTGCCAGTAGTGGTAAAATGGACCTGTGTCTTTGTTTGACGCAAGCTTCATGCTAAGAGCTTTGCTAAGTTTTGAGCTATGTGTTGTCGATCTTGCAGCAGCTTGAGATGGTGACTGCAGCAGGAGTGCCTCCAGATCCTCAAGCTGTTAGTTTTTTTTTTATCAATGTAGTTAGTATAATGGACTGTACCACAGTTGTCATCTCTATGAACAAATATTGGACAGACCTCGATGTATCCCAGGTTGTTGGGATCAAGTTCTTCCATAATGAGTGCTGTGTACTCATCAGCTCGTTCCTTGAGCTTGGAAAGTTTGTTTGCTGATGCACTAAGGGTAATAATCTGCAAAAGCATGTTATCATCTGTTTGGTACTAAACAATGCTCAACATGAAGAAATTAGATTTTCAACTCTTCAGTTTTCTGACAGACCTCCTTGACCTCCTCTGCCGTGATCCTTCCATCCGCATTTTTGTCCACCCTGAATAGATAAAATAAAGCATGCTTACGCCATATGAAATTATTGAACATACATTGGATACAAGTAAGTTTATTGCAATATGCTTCCTTGATTGTTGTCTAAGATTATGCACTAGTAGATCTAAGTGTGTTGATGTGAAATTACATTTGGTAAACTTCTCACATACAGTATTGCAAACATAGAAAAGGAAACCAAGGCAAAAATTACTAACATGTCAAAGAATGTTCGAAGACGGTTGTCAAAACCCTGATCACTCAGCTGCTCCCAGAAATCTTTCAGCTCATCCTTAGTTAGCACCTCCTTCACTATTCCTCTCTTTCTTGCCAACGAATCGAACACTTGCAATGCAAACTCATCAGACCCTTCCATCCCTGCAGAATCCAAATAAATGCTTGAAAATCACTCTTTCAAATAGCGTATGGAGAATTTCACAAAAAGAAAAAAAAATATGGAGAACATAATTTCACAGAAACTTCTGAAATTACCAATGCATTTCCCAAATCTTGAACGGAGCAGCACACCATCAACCTGTAGATGATTGAAGCGTTTCTCCACCGCAGCCCAGCCATCATGACCAACTTTCGCAGTCACAAACTGCAGGCCTCTGAGCGCCACGGCAGCACCAGTCTTGGTTCTATTCAATACTCTCTTCCTCATGTTCTTTCCCAGTTGTGACTGTGGCGTCCTATTGCTCGCGCTCTTCAGCTTTAGCCCATTCGTAACCTGCCTCAGTTTTGATGCTAGCTTGCCACTCCTTGTTGAGGAAGGCGACTCTACTGACAGGCCATCAAACCCGCCACTATGCCCACCATCAGCAACCGCTCTGACACCTTCGATTGCCACTGAATCACGCTGTACATCAAGGGTGATCTCAACAACCTCATCATCATCCTTGAACCTGGTTGTCTTGGTTCCTCTCCTGTTGGAATCGTCCATATTGCCACTGTGTGGGATTAATGTTGCAGTGTCATCTTGTGACCTCCTTGAACTGTTCAAGTCTGGGGCTGTATCAATGCCTGCCATAGCCTTCGATGCCTCTCAGGCCGATTTCTCCTTATTCTCTGGTAAAAAAAAAAAATCAGTGCATAACTAGGAGTAAAATAGGAGAAGAAGCCTTTGTGTTAAATGCAAAGACTGCTTGTTCTTCCAACAATTAATACACTCAAACTATATTTCCTTTAAGATGCAGAATATTCCCCCTTTTCCTCTTTTCTATAATTTCATGAAAAACTAAACTTGCTCGACGACACTAAAACTATTGCAGTTCGGTTAGTGAAAATTTCTATAAATAGCGTTGGTCCCACAAAGAAGTAAAAGGGACTGATGTATCTTTCAATCGGATCCAGAACTTGCACACCAAAAATATAAAATTACGTGGAAAACAGACTGGAACATCACTCAACTTCACAAGAAGAAGAAGATGATGGAGATAGCCACCGACGGATTTATACATCCTTGACGGCATCAGCCAAGTACAAATAGGGAAAAATCAAGAATAGCTCAAAAAGTATGTCAATCAGTAAATGAGTCATCCAGCTTTTGACTTCTCTATCTGTACCTAGCTCGAATTGGGAAATAACTTCACACCACTCAGAACAAAATGAGTCCTCCAGCTCAGATCTAGTGATGCAGAGACGCAAGCACAACCCTTCCCAATCGAATATACACCCGTTTCTTGGTACCGCAAACAGTAAAACTTAACTAGGTCAAAAAAGGAAGATGCGTTTCGAAGTGAAGTTAACAGCTAATGAAGGGCGAAAAGAAAAGAAAAAAAAACAAGTGGAGAGGGACACGAAAGTGTAAGAACACAAGAAAAAGAGAAACGAAAGAAATTTCGGAAATCGCGATCATGGAGAAGCGCGTGAAAGAGCTCTACCTTAAAAACTTTCCGTGATTTCAGCTGCCGATTAGAACTCCTAGCATTTCTTGAGCCCTCCACCCTGGAGAACAAAGAAAAAACCAAGACCTCTGTCTTCAGCAAACAGTGGGATTGCGGGCAGAAACGACGGCGCGCTAGAAATTTCAGGAAAAGGGGGGAAAAGGTCCTACCACACAGTACGACGAAACGCACGCACTTGCACACGCCGCCGAGCTCGATCGAACGAATGCAGGTGGGTTGGCAGGAGCAGAAAGGAGATGCAGGTGGGCTGGGACTAGTAAAGCAATGAACAATTAAATAGTGCCTGGGAAAAGGAAAACAACAGGGGCGGGTGGGGTGGTGTGGCCGGAGAAGAGGGGGGAGGCGCGCCACTGCATTTCTGTCCGTTTGTAGCGAGGTGGACATCCGGGGCTGGAGCTCGAGTGCTGGACAGCTCCACCACATCCGAGGACTGCTACCAAATAAACGCATGTGCTTTTCGTGGCGCCGGTTGGTGTTTTTGCGCTGTTGGTCTTTAGATTTTATTTTATTTTTTTTTTTTTTGCGAATAGTTAGCCTTTGGGATTTTGAAATCTAACGGCTAGGATTTGCATCAACATTTCAGTATTACTGGTAATTAAGTTGCAGTAAAATAGTGGTTACACTAGAGTAGCATTTTTCTGCGGCGGTTCCAGGATTGGAGTAATATAACCTCTTGAAGCAAATTGATGTTCGAGCTGTTATGTTTACATTAAACAACGACGGTTAAATCATAGGACGGGTTTCTGGAGAGGTTAAACTAGCTCCTAATACTGTTACATGCATTTACATTAAACTATGGGAGTTGAAACAAGTTTCGACGTGTTGTACTGTTGTAGGTAAAAACTAGCTCCTAACTCACAACGATCGAATTAAGTATGGTCAACTGTTCATTGCCTGAATGTAAGTCCTTAAAGAACGGTCAAGTTGGTGATTCATCCTTTTGTTTAAACTGCCATGTCTCTTGTGGTTCTCTGTTCCCCGGACATCATCAATGCTTCTGAACCAAGAATACGAGGGGAAGACAAGATGCATGGTAAATCTGTCACTATCTTGTATCCAATCTGTGAATAATTCAAGATGCATGAGTTACGACATACAACTATTTGAGCAGAAGTATATTTAATTTGTTTATGCCTTCCTTGATAACTCTCTTTCACTACTAAGCACTAACATAGTAGTCGAACTAGGGAATAGCAGACGTACAAACCCAGGCTTTGAAAGCTGCCTCCATGTGCATGAGTAACAACAACTTTGAGCCTTTTGGTTGACCCCATCTATTGGCTTGTAAGTGCACTACTAGGTAGTTTATTTAATATATGATGATGTACTCTCACATGTCGCATAATCGGTTGAAGCTTCTAGATAGAGAATGTGTTCGTGACGATCAATCCACCACTTGCCACGCATGGAAGCCCTTGACAAGTAGAGGATAGCAGCCAGCTACCTCTTACACTGCAAAGATTCGGACAAAGACTAAAAGGTTTGGCCAAATATAAAAATAAACTCAACCTGGGGGGTATGACAGTCCCCAAACATTTTTCTAAGAAGAATAGCTTTTCACGTAGGTTGAAAAAACCCCCGAACCTTCCTTCCTTTCCATATATAGGGACTCAGCTGGCCTTATGAGCAATAACGCGAGTCTTTACCTATGTTTTCGAAAAGAGAGGAGTGAGAAGATTTTTTTTCGCTACACTGCAGCTACTATTATTTTGCTACAGTGCAAGTGCGGGAACGGGGGTTGAACCCCCGCTGGTGGGCTGCCAACCCGGCACTCTCACAAGTGAGCCGAAGGCTCATCCGTAGATTTGGCCAAATGTATCTGGATTAAAACATATGTGAAACCCAGTAATAAATTAATGAGCATGTTAATACTCCCGATTACTATATTTAAATGCACCCATATTTGAAGGTCCCATTTGGCATGTTAGAATCAGTTTATAAGATAAAGAGTGAAATATGTCACAGGTTCTTAAACTATTTAGAAATGATTATCTAGGTTCACGAACTCTTAAAGTGACTATTTGAGTCCTTAAACAATTTATAAATGATCATTCAGGTTCACAAACTTTATAGTGATCCCATAGATTTACGATCTCTTTATTTTGTATCAACTAGGTCCTCACCGTCGTCGCCCATCCGCTCTCCAAGTGCAACGCCATCGCCAAACTACTCTCTACTCGTGACGTCACCGCTGTACAACGGCCCTGCAGGCGAGCAACAGGCAGAGCGTAGCTGCTGCTAGCTGGTGTCGTCATGGAGGTTTGGCGATGCTCGTGTGGATATCGGTTGTGCGGTGGTGGCAACACACGTGTAGAGCTGATGGGTGGCGACGTTGTGGACCTGGCTGACATAATATAACTAGATTATGGACTTTAGGGGTCATTATAAAGTTCGTGGACATGAATAATCATCTAAAAATAATTGAAGGACCTAAATGGTCACTTTAAAAGTTCATGAACTTATATGAGTATTTCTAAGGACCTATGATGCACTTCACTCTAAGATAAAATAAAACATCTTTGTATCTTAATTTTTAATCTGGAATAAAAAGATAAGCACTTATCAAACGACTCTTAAACCATTCACAGTCCCATGTCCCACAATTTCTGGAGCTACAAATGAGTAGCTGAAAAAGACTCCATGGATTTTTAGGACCTAGATAGTGTCGGGGGCAAAAACTAGCGGTGCCACATGGCGCTAATTAGGCCCGTTAATCACATACTAGCACTACTTAAACCGACGAGTTCACTAAGAGCATGGACGGTACAACACCAGCATGGCCCCATGAAGGGGCCTACATATTGACTAAATATCGAGGGGCGGACTGAGAACGCCCTCGCCTCGCTCGGCCCGTTGAGGGTCGAGGGCCACCCTCATCCCGCTCGACCCATCGGGGGTCGAGGATTGCCCCCCGTCTCGCTTGACTCATCAAGGGTGGACGCAGCGTCAACCTCGATCGACCCACGCAAGGTCGAAGTCACCTCGCTTCGCTTGACCCTAGAAGAGGTTAAGTCAGCCAGCGCTGTCCCTCATCCAAACCAAGCGCATTGAGGATAAGGATGCCCACCACGTCCTTGTGACCACGAAACCAATGCTGCTACTGACAACTTTTCATCAGCAGGCCCCGCTCCTGAGACGGGACTGCCCTACGGATCCCTAACTGCGCGGGAGTGGCGGGGTGAAGAAACTCGATTGCACTGCTAAGATAAGACAAGTTTCTACTCCAAGCGGACCCGACCAAACGCTACTCGACAAATTATACCTGGACGGGAGAGCCGAACGGGGCGAAGGTCAACAACTACCACCTACTCTGCCTTAAATGTCGTACCAAGCGTTCGTCCATAGTATCGAGAGGTCAGAACCTCCTGCAAATCTACTCCCACAATCATCGCACACGTCGATGGGACGGAGGCCTGACGCTACAAGGAAACCCACGCTGCGTCCCTAAAACCACGACCCGATGACACCCTCCATAGTGATGATGTAGGACGGCTCGATGAACAGCAGCGGCCAGACCGTGCTTAGGCGCCATGATGCCGCCCATGCTGCATCATCCCATTCAACGGAACACACCTTCTATAGGGAGACGACAACTCGACCCATCGGCGGATTAAGGGAGGCACGCCATGGCACAGTGCCACCCTTGATGCAAGGATCAGGATGATGGGACCCATGAAGACCGAAGACCGCACAACCTCGCCAACCCCCACACGTGTTCTCTCTCTCTCACTCTCTCTCCCTCTATAACATGGGCCCGGCCCTTGTAGTATAAAAGGGAAGGCCACAGGGCATTAGACAACAAGAATAGCATCACAACACACACACACACACACACACACACACGCTCGCACACACACACCAAGACTTGGAGAACGCTCTTCTCTCACCACCATTGTACACCTAGGTGCAAGTAACATGAACGACAATTCAAACTGGACATAGGGGTTCTCCCCAAACCAGTATAATCCCTCATGTCCTCTTGCATAACCATCACCGAGCCTAAACGCGCACCCCCCTAAACACATTCTACTAGCCGGTGATCGAAACACCGACAGATAGAGGGCCTAATATTGAAACATTTGAATTTTTACTAATACTTAAATGAAATTAATATTACATGACCAAATAATGATGTTTGTAATACAAAATTTGTATAAATGGATTTATATTTTGATGTACATTTGTATCATTGTTGACGGTCGTTAACTACCATTTCTGACCATCAATATTACTCAAAATAAAGGAAGATTCAACATTCCCATTATGTAAGTTAGTTAGGATTAATAAAGGTTCACTTGTACTTGGAGAAATGATCACATGCAGGAGATACAACAAAAGAAAGGAGAAAACTTACCTATATGGTAAGAAACACAACTTTCACCAATCAAAGTTCACCAACAGGGATTCTCATGGATCAAATGACCCACATGCAGCACCAAACCGACATACAGAAGGGCGTAGCTATGAAGGAGTGAAGGAGGTCAGTGTACCAGAAGAGTCGGGGGCCACTAGGCCCCATCCCTGTTTGACTGAACAGGGAGTGGGCCTAGTGGGGCCTAGCTTCCTCTAGTGGTTTCCTACTAACTCTCCAAAGGCGGTTGTCCCCCTTAGGGCGGGAGTTACCGACCTTGAAACCGCCTTTGGAAACCTATAAATAGAAGGATGTGGCTTCACTCCTCAACATACACTTAGAAGCATCACTCTCTTTGTATTTCAAGTTTCTCATTAGTTTTAGTGGAGTTAGGCTTAGAATAGAGTTTTCTTCAGTTCCCAAGTCTTCGTTGGAGTTGTGGTATGACTCTTGTATCTTTCTCCTTTTGTAAGACTTTGTTCTATTTAATATATTTACTCTTTCTATATAGTTATGCTTGGGTCATGTGTTTCTTGTTTGATTATATGGTCCATTCATGTATGTGGTTATTATGATTGCTTGTTAGTTGTGTAGTTATACTATACTACCATGTTAGACATAGTCCCTTACTATAGCCTTTATTTATATCGTTGTACCACTGCATGACTAATGTTTGACTTAGATAATTTCCATGTGCTTAGTGTTCACTTCAATGTGATTACTTATTTTCGGATCCATCACTAGGGGATTAGGGGTACTGTTCTAGAGATGTAAGCATTGTGCTTAGATCAATATAATGCATTATTTGTCATATAGCCCATGGATTTATAGGGGTAGGCAGTAGGTGGTGACAACCGTATTTGTCCTTTGAAATCCCCCATATTCGGTTATGCAATAGGCTCTTGGCCGGAATCGTACTGTGGATGTAGGGGAAAATCGGATGCCCCGGGTACGATGATCTGATTGTTTTGCATTGCTTATGTATCTGAATAATAGTATACAATGTAAACTATGTAACTATTTGAAAGCAACATAGGAACTTAGCTCTTTGTTTGTCCTTCTCCACTAGGCTAGTCTTTATTTATCCAGAGTATGGTATCCGTGTGTCCACTACCCATGATTATCTTTATCCTTACCACTGTGAGGACTTTGTCTTATATTCCATTATGCAACACTAGAACATGGTAATTGTCTTGATCCACCCACCTTCCTTTGGGATAAAATAAATATGATAACCTAAATATTTTTAAGTGAAATGCTACAACAGTATTCTTCATGCGCTTGCGGATTTCCTGCATTCATTAAAAGTACCAACAACAATTTCTAGCACTGTTGCCGGGGAAGGCATTAGATCAAGAAGATTACCAATGCTACATTGTTGCATATGTGATTATTTGGCATTTTCCCAAATAGGCTAATCTTGTATGGTTTCTTCTTTTCTATGAAAACAGGATAGTGTATGACCGGTTTCACCTTGCCTGAGAACTACGTTGAGGATCTAGAACAACTCTTGAGAAGGGTACGTGCACGTCTTGTCCCTTCATAGAAGTTCGTGTATGCAAGTGATCTAGAAATCCCTGCACCATCAAGCTTCAAGATCATGGCCCAGAAGAGTCTTCATGATTTCTCTGCTCCCTCGACGTCCAACATCCTTGTTGCATCCAATATAACGGGAGATGCGAACTTTGAGATCAAGACGAGTCTCATTACCATGGTGCAGGCCAGCCCATTCTGTGGGAGGGCCAATGGGGACGCCAGCGCCCATCTATTACAATTTCTGAAGATCCGCGGCACCTTCAAGATGAAGGACATCTCTCAAGACACCATTCGCTTTCATCTATTTTTGTTTTCCCATGGGAGAGAGAAAAACAATGGTTCTATGCGAACAAGGATGCCGTCGGTATCTGGAACAAGTGTTCAACTGCGTTCATCGCCAAGTTCTTCTTGTTGGGCAAAACCAATGCCCTTCACGAGAGAATTTCAAGCTTCTAGCAGGAGTCCAAGGTGTCAGTCTTTGAGACTTCGGAAAGGCTGCGAGAGTACATTACCCCCTGTCCTCATCACAAGATTGATGGATGACTTATCATCCAGAACTTCTACAATGGGCTGACTCTGTCAGCTCGTGATCGCATTGATGCTGTTGCGGGAAGAGGCTTCTTCTCATTGACTGTTGAAAAGGCAAAAGAATTGATTGAGAAGATGGTCTCCAACCAAGGATGAGTGAGGATTGTCTTCACTCATGTCAGTAGGGCATGCACACCGTTAAGGAGGTGGCCATGCTAGCCACCACAATGGACCTCTTCATGAAGAAAATGGACGAGCAAGTCAAAGGACATGAGGTCGACACTGTCAATACTTTGGGCGCTTGCATGACATGCGAGGTTTGTGGCAACACGGGTCGCTCGAGCAATGACTGCCTTGAGACTCGTGAGGACGTGTCATACATGAATAACAACAACAACAACAATGGCTATCGTCCATAAGGAGGCAACAGGTGGAATGAACCACACCCGTATTATCAAGGAGGTAACAACTTTAACTCTTTCAATGGTTTTAATCTGCCCTCCCTGAAAGATCTTGACTTATGCCAAACTAAAATTAATGATAACTTCTCTAAAAAGCTTTTGGCTAATGACAAGACTTTAGAGAGTGTTAATGCTAAGCTAGAGGGTCTTGCCTTTTCCTTTAAGAATTAGCTTAGCTTTGACTAATGTTAATGCACGATGACCACAAGAGGAGGTAAGACCACTCGAGACCTGCCGTATCCTAACACTGCAGGGACGAACAAGGAAGTTGAAAAGGAAGTACCTTCCGACAAAGATGAAGTTGTACATGACGGGAAGACGGCTCCACATGAGTTCTTTGACACAACCATGATGCTGTTTCCCCACCAAAACAGGAAGCCAACTGTGGATGAGTAGTTCACCCACTTTGTTGAAGTCATCCGGAAGATTCATATCAATGTTCCCTTGTTGGACGCGATGCAGGTTCCAACATATGCTCGCTACCTCAAGGACATTTTGAGCAACAAACGTCCGATGTCCTCCATAGAAGTTGTGAAGTTGATAGAAGAGTGCCCAACAAATGTGCTCGCTACCTCAAGAAGAAAGATTCGGGGTGCCCCACGATCACTGGCTCGATCGAGGCACAAAAAATTGACCAAGCCTTGTGCGATCTTGGTGCAAGCGTGAGCGTAATGCCTAAGGCGGTCTTCGACAAGTTGAACTACATAACTCTATCTCCTACGCCAATACAGCTTCAGCTGGCTGACTCTTCAGCCTGCTATCTGGCTGGAATTGCAGAAGACGTTCCAGTGAAAATCTGAGATTGCTTCATCCCCATGTATTTTTGGTGCTTGACATGGATATTGAGAAGGAAATGCCGCTCATCCTTGGGCGCCCATTTCTAAGCACCACAGATGCACGCATTGATGTCGAGTTTGGAGAAATTTGTTTCCTCATCAATGGCAAGGAAGAGAGGTTTGACTTCCGGCCTAGGAGGTAGCAGTATTTGATGATCAAGATTAAGTACAGGACGAACCCAAAGGATATTCAAGAGGTCAAAGTGACACCCCCAAAGAAGGACAACCTCATTCTCTGCATTAACAAGATCATGGCTAAGGAGACGCCATACCATTTTGAGAAGAAGAACCCAGCTACGTTGAGGCTGAGACTGTGGGCAAAACCACAACCTGTATAGTCCAAGAAGCCACCGACCGCACCAAAGATGAAGAAGGTGTGGCAAGTAAAGGAAGTGTAACCGTCAGCATCCACTTCTCTAGGACCAGACACCGCATCATCAAGCTGAATGTGATGGAGAAAAGTCCATTAAGGGTGACCAAAGGAAAGGATTGGTGCTTCATGCCCATTGAGCAAGTTCTTTTGAATTCTGAGTTTATCTACTCACGCGGTTCAAAGGCTAAGGTTCATACATACCCATTTGGTCCTTATTCAATTTGGGTCTTATTTGATCAATTCTTCATTTGCCATTTTCAAAAACTATTAAGCCATGGGCCAACTATTTGAATATTGAGGATTTGAGAGTTCCCTTCCATGTTCAAGTTGGATTTTTTGTTGTGTGTTCGATGAGGCACTTGAACATTGGAAGAAATACCTTGAAATCAGCATTCTCATAGATCACCGTAATGTACGACGGTGTTACCATACCACACGGCGAGTTGTTTGCTGCTCAAACTTAGAGTCAAACACCTTCTAGTCACCTTACCTTATGGTGAAGTCACCGTAGAGTAGTTCTATGTTCACTGAAATGTACGACGATCCAAGCGTGTAATCGACCTCAGCAGTCACCATATCTTATGACGATACCACCAGACCTTACGGTGATTCACTTCATCGTGTTACTGCTGGACTCGATCTTAGCCGTTGATTCAATCCTAGATAAATCTTGGCCATTCATTCAAATTTACCCTAAATCACCATGAGATAAAACCTAATCACCATGAAGTTGCCAAATATTACAAGATTGCCATCATCTCTTTGTCTTCCTCCTTGCAGACGCACATGCCCAAACCGATGCCAGCTCTTGCCCCTACTCGTTGCAGCCTGCACTACCTTTGCCGGCTTGCCGTCGCCCAGTCAAGTTGCTGCCACCCATCAACTCGCAGTGCAACCGCCTTCGCCTGCCTCGCGCGCGCATGCGCTTGATCTCACCGCCGATGATCATGCGCTGCCATTGCCCAATCGCCGCCCCTGCCACCGCTAGGGCAGTGGCCCAGCTTGCTCGTGCAGCGCCGCCATCGCTGTAGCTCCCTCACACACACCCCGCATCACAGCTATGAGTGCCTCTATCCGAACTCATGCGCCACCGTGAGGAGACCACCACAGTTTCAGTCCATCTCTGGCGATCGCCGTCTAAATTTGAGTTTTTCTAGTGATTTTATTCTCCTGTCTATTCTAGGGTATTGTGTCTATCTTCTTTCATCGCTTCATGCCCTAGTTTGTTGGTAATTGCCTAGTTCATGCTTAATAGATTAATTTCTCAATTTTGCTCATGCATGGCTAGTGTAATTATGTGATCAATTGTTGCAATTAGAGTTAATTTCCAGCGATTTTAGTTGCACATTGATCCCTACTCAGTTCTAGGTCACATTGTCGATAAAGTTTGATCTTTGCATGTGACACTAGAATAATTCCACTCCATAGTCGATGATCACCATTGCTCATTTTGCTACATTGCTAGTGATCATGTCCTTGTTCCTATGCTAGGATTTCTACATGCACTTTCTTACCTAGCGGTGCTTTGCTCATAGATGTTATTAGGGTTATTCTTTTTCTTATCTATCTATTACCCACGTGTGTGCAACTATCAGCTATGGATAGAGACAAGGATAGTGATAGGAGGAAGGGCAAGGCCCCGATGCAGGAGCCAGAGAAGCACCCCAAGAGGGCTAGACTGCTGATGTGAACAAGGGTTCCCGATCTTCTGAAGGGTTCTGATAATCTTGATTGGGCGGAGGCAAAACACAATTCGATTTGGCTTCTAAACAATACGTTCAGAACCCCGCAATCATAGCACAACGTCTTCTCTAGTTATCAACCATTAAGAATGATTGACCTCATCGAGAAGGCTAATCTTTACCTACGAATCAAGATCACAAGCAAGAAAAAAGAAGAATGCAACACAATTGCAGATGTATGATTAAACTCATAAAGTTGGGGCCTCACAAACCGATGAACGACGACACTATTTATGAACAGAATTGATCTAAGCAAAACCCGAACCCTAATGGAGCCATGGTGGCTATTTAAGAAGACCCTAGGGTCATGTAAGACCCTCTGTACGTGCCCCTAATTGGGCTGAACTGGATACAAAGCCCGAAGGCCAAAAATAGACGACGCAACACTGAGACAGATTCTAGACCCTCTCTTGTTTCATCAATTCCCAATGACTCTGAATGAATTTTGGAAATGTCTTCTCCTTAGCTTTTCATGCATATGTAGAATGTCCAAAACCGAGTCCGTATGCGTCCTCAGCGTCCATTTTAGTACGGACTGGTCCTGGCCCCAAAACAAACTCGAAGTCGGTTTTGATTGGGCCTCCACCTTGGCTTCGACATCCTTGCTGGTCCTCCACATCCCCAAGTCCTTCTTCGATCATCTCCTGGTCCTCTCCATGGTTCCTAATTATAATATAATCATTAGGTAGGAAACTATTCCCAAAAGTGACAGATAATGAAGAAAGTAGGAACGAGCTTACCTCTAAATTTAGTCGTCGTGCACGAGCTCTAGTCATTGGACCTTGCAAGTCCAGAACTAGAGTGTTGCGTGTATCCATAGGAGTGATGTCTATTGGCACTTCCCAAGTGCCCCTTTTATATGTGAATATTACCCCAATTAGAGCATAATTGATACTAATTTAGGCCATTTACCTGTGACATTGCCTATATATTTGTATATGCGTTGTTTTGGAGCTTTATTGCAGAAACAGGTAAAATTGGTGATTAATGCGATGATGGAGAGGACAGGAGTCCAGAACCGACAAAAAGCACTGAAGAAGCGCAGTGCGCCGATCTGCGTAGCCCATGAGCCGATCGGCGCAAGGGTGTTTTGACCCACAGAAGTGACCGAGGCCCATTCCACATGTTTATGGAAGTTTATATGCGCAAGACACTTGAAGATATTTGTCTAAGAAGAATTATGGAACTTCAAGAAGATTTATGCAACTCCAAGATCTTAACGTGCAGTACAAGACTTTATCTCGAAGGAAAAGGCCCACATGGCAGCTGTGGAAGACAGAGGAACCGACTCGGGGAAGAAATCGGAGAAGACACAACTTGCGCCGATCGACGCAATCCTGCGCCGATCAGCGCAACCGCCTTAATTGCTAGAAACCAAGTCCTTTATGAGTAGAAGCCCTATAAATACTTGTAAACCCTCGCCGCAGAGGAGGGGGGCGACAGAGGGCACCAGATCCATGAGTTAGAGCCACCAGTGCTTGCCCCATTAGAATAGATCTCTAGTTGAGTTTCAAGAACCATTGGAGTCAAGAGTTGATCCGTCAAGGTAGGCCATCTCGACGGGGATGAATCTTACTATATGTATCTCAAGGATGATTGAATATGTTGATGATGGTTTTGGTGATTTGTCTATCTTGATTCTATAATCATGCATGTGCTTATTCCAATTGCTTAGTTCTAGGCTAAGTAAGTAGATATTATCTTAATCGTGGTGATTAGGATAGTATTTGGACATTGTATTGATTATGGTTGCTTGATGATGCCAGTAGTGTGGTTTAGCGGTGACAGCACTAAGCCTGCGCAGCACTATTGGATAGTTGAGTAGGGTAAGATACTCGCGCGATTAAGGGTTTCCTCTCGGCAGCGATAGATCGCGAGCCGCTCGGAAAGCAGGGTGGTCTTACTCATTCTAGGTTTTCATTGATCTATGTAATTACCCATTACGATGCTATTCAATTAGACTTTCTGGTTACGATCTCACTAATAGATATCTGGCTACTCACTTACCAGCATAGGTTTACAAGATCTGGAACACTTTGGCTTAGACTCACTGGTGTGCCGATCGGCTCAACCCCTGCACCGATCGACGCAACAACTTTGGCTCAGATTCACCAGTGTGCCGATCGGCTCGACTCCTACGCCGATCGGCGCAACCCCAGATTTAATAGATCTCGCGCACTTTGACTTAGTTTTACCAGTGTGCCGATCGGCTCGACTCCTGCGCCGATCGGCGCAATGACAGATTTACTGTCTGGCGCACCTTTGCGCTGGCCAGTCTCCCCCTCATGCAACCTAACCTTGACAGTAGCCTTGACTAGATCTTTTACTGTTAACTTTGTTTAATAAATCCCTAAGGTCTCAGTGGATTCGATAAACCTTGGAATACTCAATTTAAAGGAAAAAGTGTTACAATCGTACACCGCCCTCTTGCGGTATATAAGTGGGTGCGTAGATACGACCAACAATATCCTCATCAATTGCCTGACCCAGAGGACGAGAGAGCTCTTCGGGCAGCAGAGGCTGCAGAGGAGACAGAGGCTGTTCAGAGAGGATAGCCCAGGAGGAGAGGCAGCTCGCTGACTATTCAGCCCACAGGGACAACTAGATAGGGGGAGAAACTCAGGACGTCCACCAAACATATGGTCAATGATGAGGACATCACCCATATGGATATACACAACACTCCTCAAACTATGAAAGAAGTTCATGTGCATCACCTAAATTTACAGGTGAGCTCATTTCTAATGTTTTGTTCATGTGGTTTTGAGAATATATTGCTACCTAATAAATTAATTATTCTTAAGAACCACGAAGATGATGATGAGATAGGTGGAGAAGTGATTGGAGGCGTGATGGGCCACCAAGGACGTCCAAGCCAAGATGGAGGCCCAAATAATATAAACTTCCAGTCCGACTCGGAGTATAGGAGTAGGTCGCACTAAAATGGATGCCTAGAACACATATTCATATGGATTCGGACGTTCTATATATGCCTGGAAAGATAACGAGACGACCTTTCCAATGCCACCAACCTCATGTCAAAATTTGTCTGGAGTAATTTGGAATCGTCAAAACAAGTCGGCATCCAGAATCTGTTCTGGTGCTGTGACATCGTTTTCAGCCTTTGGGCCATGTATCGAGTTGATCCCACTTAGAGCTGCGTCTAGGAGGTGGTGCATGATCCTAGGGTCCTCATATACAGCCTCCACCTCTTCATTAGTGTGAGTTTTTCTTAGATGAATTCTGTTCATAAATAGCTTCGCTGTTCATCGGTTTGTGACACCCCAACTTCGTGAGATTCATAATACATCTGCAATTGTGTTGCATTCTTTTTTGTTGTTGATTGTGTTCTTGATTTGTGGGCTGGTTTTTGTTTTGATTTGTATGGTTTGACCTCGTTTCCCTTAGTATAAGACACCTTCTTCTTATATATACACGCCAAAATATATTTTGTGCTTTCAGATTTTTGAAAAAATTGACATGTAATGCATCGGGAGGCGACCTTGAACATGAATCACGATGTATTAACAAAGAACTCTATCAGTTATCTCAATAATCACATTGGTCTGCCAAGTGGATCCGTGGTAAAATAGTATGAAGAAGTTGATTGATGTACAGGGAACCTAGCAACTACTGTTCAACCACAGCTTAGCTAAACCGTAAGCAAAACCAGCAACACAGGAAAATGAGGCGTGGGGTACCATTTGCTGTTTGTGTGTGGTTTAGTCTCTGAAAACCGGGTTGAACATCTCAGTGCAAAGTCACAAGTGTGTGTTCCGTCTGCGCAATGATTTGACAGGAACCAACGAAAACCTTGCATGGACCACAAAAATGTGTACTTTTCAGATAGGGGTTATTAAATTTTAGAATGCATAGCCCCTTTTTGAATCCATGGGTTAAGAGTCAGTTTGAGTTAGTTTGGGCACAACTAGCTCTAAAATCTCAAGGGGGGGGGGGGGGTGATAGTTTGAGCTTGTTGCATCTAACCCACCCAATAAAACTCTCCCACCCAAGAGGTGATAATTGGAGCTAGTTTGAGTGGGGGCCACTAAAAAGTTATCTTTTCCTCTATCCTTAGCTGCACTAGATCAATTCCTCACCTGTCGCCGCTCCAAATAGATCTTGCCGCTCCCGTCCTCTGCTGCCGCTCTGCTCGGCCACCGCTCCGGCCAGCAGCCACTCCGTCCTCCGCCCGACGCCCGACTGTAGCCCCACGCGATGCCTAACCTCGCTCCGCATCCCCGGGCACCGTGGGCAGCATCGGGCTCTGGCACTCCCTTCGATAATGCTAACGAAAAAGAGAAGGATGATGTGGAGGAGTTAGCACGCTCCGGAGGTCCCCCGGTGAGGCTATCCAATCGAGCCCAATGGAATGATGCTAATAATGCTTGTTTGTTAGAGTTGTGTCTAGAGCAACGTGCATCAGGAATGTATAATGGTGCACAAATGACTGGTGATGGGTACCAAGCTGTCATCGACGGCTTACTTGTTAGACTAGGGTTGGTGTATAGTCGTCTACATGTGAAGAACCAAATACTCGTCCGTATATAGCTGTCTACAGGAGGAATAGCTATCTACACGTGCATCAAGAATTATTATTACTTGTATGGCTCTTCATAACTTCATTCGAGAAAGCAGAATTGCGGATAGGGAATTTGATGCTTGTGATGCGGATGAAAATTATAACCCAATGCCTATTCCTCCTGCATCTGCATGGCCACAAGATGAACCTCTTGTTGAAAATTTCAACATGAATACCTTCCATGATGAATTAGCTTAAACTTTGTTTTATGGAGTGTAACTTTTTTTGTTAGGCTTCATTTGTATGGACTAAACTATCTATGGTCGGTATATATTTGCATGGAACTTGTGTGGATAAATAAAATTTATCGTGTTTTAAATGCTGGGACAAAAGTTGATTTGTTTCACTTATTGGTAAGAAGGAGGCCACACAAGAGTTGGCCACATCGAATCTGGATGTAAAGTGTGTTTAAAGGAGGCAAATGATTACATCAGTGTCTTTATTGTCAGTCTAACCTGTGCATCCAAATACCTCAAGGACTAGAGTTAGTTCAGGGTTAGTCATGAGCTAGAAACTAACTCTAACCTCTAGCACTGCTAGAATATCAAAACATGCCCATAGTTGGAGAATAGTGGCCTTATTGGTATTCAAATTAATGCACCAGGTCCAAGATGGTCTGCTCTGCTCAGGCACGTTTCTTTGGTGTCCAAGACCCGAATAGGAAATACCCTGACAGTTAGATTTCACTTGTACCATTTTTGCTACATATAATTAATGATATAAACAGAATCCTGAACCAAAATCACATGGTAAGTGGAGGCAGTGGCTCGGAGTTTGGACATCACGTGGCCGACTTGACTTGAAACTTAAGCTCATGCTCAGCATTGCGTAACATTTTTTGAATCTAGATTAGAATCCACGTTGAAAAGTAGTAGCATATATGTTTCAGCATGTTAAAAAGGAACCTTGCCGGCATATTCACCATCAAATGGAGGCTTAAATATGTGTGTGTTTTAATTTTGCATTTAGTTTTCTCAGATAGTTTATTTTCAATCAGGTTCATTCTGCATCATATGCCAACATGTTTGTAGATTTGATTTCTAAAATATGGACTACACGCAAACTGAGCCTGACTCAGGTGGTTAGGTTCGTTGTGGTGGAACCAACCCACCTAGGTTCAAATATATGAATTGACATGAGTGTTGTATTTACAGCTAATTATTCTTTCAGTACTTATAGGGGTAGGGTGTGCGTGCGTGTTTTTATAGAGGTGAAAACTCTTGCGTGTATGAGTGTCTAATATGGCACTTGAGTTGTCACGACGAAGAAGACTTAGCTTAGGTATATATCAATCTAGAGATACCTAATAAATTTAGAGCACTTCTTTGATAGACCATGATACCACCGGACTAAAGGTATCACAAACCCAATCTGACCGTTTATTTTGAATGACAAATATTATAAATACCCACTAATTGATCTTGTTGATGGTATTTGGATATGATCATGTACGACAGTTTACTAAACGTGCATGCTTGTAGCCACGGTAAACTACGACACCATGCTGCATTACTAGCAGATTTATAACATGGGGAGTTTCAAGAATCGAACTAAACTATCACCGGCTCGTAGCACTGCCCATGAGCAACGTTTCGGTTCCAACACGGAGGCAATTTAGCCAAGAATTTACCAGCTCGCATGCAAACATTCGGGGCCTGCCGCTGCTGCGTCCGCTATTCGAAACCATAAACAAATATGGCACTAACCCTAAACGAGATTAGGCCTAGTAGTTTAGTCTTAAGAAACATAAATTTTACATGTTTTTCAATCATTTTTTTACAATTTTATCCACATGATACCTTAATACGTATAAATGATACACATAATACTAATAGGTCAAAAAAGCAATCAAGCATCATGATAATAATTTGAGCCACTGGATGAAAAGAATGGACGGTAGGCTTCTATTTTAGTCTACTGTAAGAGTCCTCTAAATTTATTATACCATCTAGAAGAAAGTGCATTTTTAGACAATGAAAATTCCGGCTTTTGCTACATGTAGCTACAACCACTGATTACAATTTGCAGCATATTCATATGCAGCTCTCTGAAAAAAATGAAACCAACCAGACAATTTGAATATAGAGTTGTTAAAAGTAGATCTTATTGTTAAATCTCCATCGATCATTAATGAATGTTTGAATGATTGTCGCCTCCATCTTTTGACACGTATTTTGCACCAGGATCTTGTCCTCCTCATGCCGCTCCAGTTGTGGCTAAAATCGCATCAATGTGTATCCTAGTAGAATTCCTATATATACGATTATGTGGTTACATTATTAAAAATAATATCATCTCTATTTAACCATATTGCAAAGGATAACGGCAATGCACCCACAAGTTAGTTTTGTTTCTAATTTACTCCCTATTCTGTGAGCCAAATAATGCCTGGGCCAGCTGCTCAGCGGGCAGATGCCTACAACAATTGACTCCCAGGTAAAATTTCGGTTCGCGGTGCATGTTCAGAGCGCTGGTGGCTCTGTCATCGGATCGAGCTTCATTGGCACCGCCTTTGGTGGTTAAGGATGGACCCATGGCTACTGAGGGCGGGGATCCAAGTTTCCTGGTCCAGGCGGTCGTAGCTGGGGTGTCCGCAAGGGGCTGACCGCTGCCATCATGGGGTCAGTGGAGGAGGCAGCTATGCTGCACCTTGAATCTTCTCCGAGCTCTACGCTGCGTCGTAGCAAGCACAATGCGGCGGTTGCTGATCTGAACTCACTGGAGAAGGCTTTGAGGGCGATAGCTATTCGGAACCTCAATGGACCAGGTATGTCACCATCCTCCTCCCCCCTCCCCCCTCCCCCACCCCCCTTTCTGTTAAATCTGTTGATCGTAAGCTGCGGGCAATGGGGATTTCTCTAGATATTTCGGAGGGTTCTGTCAATGTCGTGGTGTCTCATATTAGATCGCTAGAAAAGGCAAGAGTAAAACCTTTGGGGGACTACTTAGATAAGAGGTGAAGATGCATCTAGGATCCCCTACTGGGGTTTGGTGAACGATGACATATGATTAAAAATATGCTAATATGTATATGTAGTAAATGTCCAGATCATCAAAAGAAGATCACAACCCACGTTGGTGAGATTATTCATCCCTCTACAAGAAGAAGAAAAGAGAAAGGACTCAAAAGAGCTTTCATGTTTAGCATTTATTATGAGTCATAGGAATGTCGAACTATTAAGAGCGGTAAACTAATCTTGCTTTCAGGGAATTATTGTGCTCAAGCAAAATCCAATCTTTAAGAAATAACTTATCCACAAAAATCAAACAAAAGAGCTAACTATACTGAGCCAAACCGAGAGTTACAAAAGTTTCGTGACTCCCTGACGGAAGTTCCGTTACTGCCAAACTCAGCAACTTTGTAACATGAGAGTTACGGAAGTTCCGTCATGCCTATGACGGAAGTTCTGTCATCTCTTGTTTTAGTGGGGTCATAGCCCGCGCAATGACTCTTTTTGAAATGACGGAAGTTCCCTAGGTTTTCCCTTTGCCCATGGGAGGGGTTGGACGTTTGTGAAGGTGTGATTCGCCTCTAGAGAAAAAGAGTCAAGTGAAGAAAGCATCCAAGCTCGATCTTAGTGATTGCTTGGTGGGGAAAAGGGTTGGAAGAGATCCGGCTATTTTGTGTGGCTCCTCAACAAGGACGTAGGAGCTACTTAGTGTGACTGCCGAACCTCGGTATAAATCCTCTCTCTCTCTCTCTCTCTCTCTCTATCTCTCTCTTTATATTTCTTGCACTTGTTTCCATTATCTATCTTATTTGTGTCAATCCATAGATTGTACTCGATCTACTTGTTCATTGTGTTGCTTGATTATCTATTGTAAGAACTGAGATTATCATTGTGCTAGCTTCCCTACCATTCAAGTATTGTATCTCTTATCCCATTAAATTCCATATTTCATTTGGTTTCACACTTATTTGAGGGAGCTTCTATCAGGGGACGGAACTTCCATGGTGACGGAAGTTCCATCAGAAACTGATGGCAGTTCCGTTAGTTTCTATTTAACTATGTTTAAGTGTTGTTTTTAGGTTTATTTTTTAAATTGCCTATTCACCCCTGTTGATGTGAAAATCTACACGCGTGACCTGGGAGATTTTCTTAGCTCTAGTATAGTCTCAATACGAAAACCGGGGCGTGCCAGTCAATTTTCGCTGCAAATCAACAAAGAGAGCAAACAGTCAAATTCCCGGATCACCGGTCTCAGACGGGCCGATGGAAAAAGCCGATAATCATTATTAGTAAAAACTAGCCGATGGCTATAAGAAGCAAATAATAATAATGACTAAACTAATCGGCTGATTTGTATCAACTTATCGCCAATTCAATAAACGAGTATTAAATAATGCATAAATAGTGCCGACAAGTGCTAAGTCGATAAAGCGAAGTCGATAGATCTAAAATCAAGCATGCTAAGACTCGCTCAGTCGGTAGTGAAAGTCGATAGATCTGGTAGCTGGTATTGCAAATATGCCTTAAAATCATAGATCTAATCTATTCAAATAAGGGGACAACATGACTACAAAAATCTCCATCAGCAGCGGTTCTGGAAGCGTTGCTTATAAGGCGTTGCTGATAGTCGGCTTATCAGCAGTGGTTCTAGAACTGCTGCTGATGTGCACCTATCAGCAACAGTTCACTATTCTGAACCGCTGTTGATACTCTACATATCAGTAGTGGTTCAAAACTATGAACCACTGCTGATACTCTGCTTAATAGCAGCGGTTCACTATTCTGAGCCACTGCTGATATGGATTTTTAGGAAAAAAAATTTAATTCTCCTAGCTATTTTTGGTCTCAACAGAAATAATAGTGTCAATACATAAATCAACATGTAATCTCAAGTTCACACACACACACACACACACACACACACACACACACACACACACACACACACACACACACATATATATATATATATATATATATATATATATATATATATATATATATATATATATATATATATATATTATCGGCAACGGTTCATTTAAGTGAACCGTTGCGGATAATTTTGAAACTTATCAGCAGCGGTTCATTTAAATGAACCGCTGCTGATACCTGTTATTAACAGCGGTTTGTTGAGGCAGCAATTATTGGTCAGGACCAAAGTTTTTGAACCGCTGCTGATAATCTTTTAGCAGCGGTCCTAGAGCAACCACTGCTGATAGGGCACTGTTTATGACCATTTTTGTAGTAGTGCAATCGACAACCAAAAATATTTGATTAATCAAATATTGCAACAGGAAGTCGATCGAACCGTGATAACCTATCGGCTAAACGTTCCGATAGAACTCTACCGACTCTACCAATAACCAGATCGTACCTAGCCCTATCAAACTCAGCGAGAGATCAAAGTCGATGCAACCCCGCTGATTCAGACAGATTGAACTAAATCGAGACAGTGCCTAAACAAAGTAGATATGGCTATATTCAATCTAATTATTGGTAAAATCGATAGAGTGACTCGAATAATAGATCTAAATCAAGCTCATAAAATCTACTAAAATCATAGAAGATCAGACCTAACCAAGACAATACTGTGATATAAAGTCGATAAAATAAACTAGGTAAAGATCTAGTTACCGGATAACTAGCAATTTCAAAGATAACAACTAGAATATCAAATCAATGAAAAAGTACTAGTTGAAGTCGATGAAATTACCGAGGGTGACTAATCGAAGTCTCTCGCCGAGATTGGAGCCGATGCAGCCCACGCGAGACAAGGATTTCGTCGAATAGGAAAAGGATGGCGATGCGCCGAATTGTATTGAATGAAGCTGTTAGTTTTATTTTGTACAGGCCCTATTACATATTTATAGCCCTGTGCAAGGGGATTCTGACCCAACTTGGTCAGGATTCTTCAGTTTCCAAACGTATCAACCCACTAGATTTATTTCTAAATGAAACCTAAACTAAAAACAGAAAGAGATGAAATAACCCTAGCAGGCCCACTTTATTCCTCTCGGCCATTGAGCTCTGTTGGTGGCCGATAAAACCCATAATCGGCCACCAACCGGTCGGGAAATGCAAGATAAAGACCAAAGTTTAATAAATAATTGTTTAAACTAATTAAGTTTCATGAGTTTTGGTGAACAGTGTGTTTGTAGGTATAAGAGAGCCAAAATATGCAAAAACATGAAGAAACGCCCCGTCGGCTGATCACGACTGTGAAACAGCCGTTTTCACCGGCCGACAGGGTCGTTTTCAGGAAAAGAAGGCCAACAAGTAGCCTAACCGGGAGAAGTCAAGGGGTGACTCGGAGGGGGTCGGCACCCGACCTAGGCCGCCGCCCGGCTTGGCTTGCCGCTCGGCCTGGCTTGCTGCTCGGCCTGGCCTACCACCCGGCCTGGGTTGGTCACCCGAGGTTGCAAGCCCATGAGGCCCAATAGGCCCACTGGCCCCAAAATGGAGAAGGTGGTGTAAACCGACCAAACAACCGCCATCGGAACAAGATCCAATCTGACCAAAAGACAACGTTCGTGAACCGACACGATCCGAGGGCCACCCGGCCTAGGCTGCCGCTTGGCAGTGCATGCCGCCTGGCATGGCCGACCGCCCGACACACGTGGCCGCTCGGCGGACCGACTTCGGCCAACCGACCCTCCTTCACCTATAAATACCCCCCGGACCATCGCCACCTATAAATAGAGGGAGAATTTGGTAGAAAAGGAGAATCAAGCAAGAAACACATCAAGGAGTCCATTTCCCACTACTTGTGCTACTTAGTAGAGTAGGTTAGATAGCCGGGAGTTAGAGTCTAGTCGAGAGCATCGCTAGGGATTCCGGAATTGTCTTAGAGTCTTGGTATGAGCTCTCTTGTATCTTTTCTCTTTCGTAAGACTTATCCTTTATCAATATAAATACCTTTTCTTTTATATCTTGTCAAGTATTTATTTTAATTTACTCATTCCCTCAAGTTACAATTATCAAGAAAAATATTGTTGCGTAGTTCATGGGTTTCTCGGCTAGGATTTAATTAAGTCTAGTTCTTTCTGAACTTAGACTTGGTTATTTCCCGGCTATTCTTCCGCTAGGCCAACGGGAGAATATCTAGTGAAGGCGTAGGCGCGGTGCCTAAGTTAACACTAGCTGGATTTGCATTCGTCCCCACAGGCTGTGTGGTAGGCGGCAGGTGGTGACAGTCCTGTTCATCCCTTTAGTAATCCACCATGTTCAAGAAGTCTCAAGCTGGGTTTTCTAGCGATAGCATAATCACTAGTAAAGAGGTTAGTTACCGACTCATATTAGTAGAACGTTTTCGTGCTCTGAAGTGAGGTAACAGGTGAAAGACTCGAGGCTGTACCAAGAAATTGGTGTAAGCACTCAACCCGAGTAGCTAGGATTTGACACTTGACTTAGATATATATAAGAAAGATATATTTTAGGAACCTTAGACTTAGACTCGCTATCCTCCCGGCTAGCTTAACCAATCTCTTTATTTATCTTAGTGTGGATTTCTCCTGTGTTGCTACCCCACTCTTCTTATTGAACATACTTACCCCTGTCTTTAGTCAGTTGGTATAATTCTTATAGTTATATCTTTGTTAAACCATGATAATCTTACGCCTATCTTCCTCGAGGAAAATAAATACGATGCCTTGGAATACTTCTAGGTGAAATGCTACAATGGTCTTCCATGCGCTTGCGGATTAATTTATTTTATTCTTAAAGGATAACAAACGCCAACAATCATTTCTGGCGCCGTATCAAGAATGGAGATATTTTTGATGCGACGTTAAGAAGTGTCAACAAGCATTTCTGGCGCTGTTGGCGGAGAAGCAATAGACTATGATATTGGAAATTTAACATTGATATTTCTACCAAGAAGTTACCGCTTTCCTTGGCGGGCTTACCCTTGTTCTGTTTATTTGTGGTATAAATAGGACGCTTTATGACTAGTTTCGACCTACCAGACAACTACCACAATGATCCGGAGGCTTTCTTGAGGAGAGTGCATCAACGACTCACCCCTCCTCGGCCTAGACTTGCTCTTGAAGCACCGTCGATCACACAAGCTCAGCAGCAAGATCCGTCTATGTCCGCTCAACCAACCATGGCTCAGAAGACAATCCGTGACTACTTCGCCCCGTCTGCAGACAACATCCGCACTGGTCTGAACCCGAACATGGGGAACGGAAGCTATGAGCTGAAACCAGCCTTAATCAACATGGTTTTGGCCAGTCCTTTCTATGGCAAGGCATCAAAAGATGCAAACGCCCACCACCAACAATTCTAGGTGGTGTGCAACACTTTCACCATGAGGGACGTGACCCCTGAATCCATTCACCTTCGCCTTTTCCCATTCTCACTCTTGGGGAAGGCCAAGCAAGTGGTTCTACAGCAATCAAGAAGAACTCACCACATGGGACAAGTGCTCCAACGCCTTCCTTGCCAGGTTCTTCCTGCTAGACAAAACCAACGCCCTACGAAACAAAATTTCAAGTTTCGAACAGCTAACCGATAAAAGCATCCCTGAGGCATGGGAACGCTTCCAAGAGTACACTTTGGCGTGCCCACATCATGGAATGCAAGATTGATTGCTAATCCAAAGCTTTTACCATAGGCTCAACCGCCCCGCTCGTGAGCCCTTAGATGCAGCCGCTTGAGGTTCTTTCTTCTCCCTGAAGGTCAAAGAAGCTCAAACTCTCATAGAAAAGATGGTCGCCAACTACAGTGGCTATGATGAGAGGCAGAGCCAGCCGCAGCCCAAGATGAGGGGAGTCCACCAGGTTGATGGTATTGACATGCTAGCGATCAAGATGGATCAACTTTTGAAGAAGAGGGATTCACCATAGACTGCCCAGTCCTTAGACTCTCACATGACTTGCGAAGTCTGTGGCATGTAGCCGCTGCCCAGAAACTCAGGAAGAAGAAGTAAACTATCTCAACAACAACAACAACAACAACAACGGGTTTAGGCCCCGCACGAACAACTTTGGATGGGAGTCCAAGCCAAACCTCTCCTTTGACAAAAATACGGGTAACTCTGGAAACTTCATCCGTAATGAACCTTCCTTCCGTGATCTTGTTCTAGGACAATCTAAAATCAATGAAAGTATTAGTAGGAAATTTATTGCTACTGATAAAGTCCTATAAAGCATAGATTCTCATATGGAAGCTTTTAATACCTTTCTGCAAAACCAGGTTAGTCACAACAAAATGTTAGAAAAACACAAATTGCTCAGCTGGCCGCCTCTATTGTTAAGCCTAACTTTGGCAAGCTCCCCGGTCAGCCAGAAGCTAGCCTCAAGGAAAATGTTAATGCTGTCACAACTAGAGGTGAAAAATCTACATAGGATCCACAAATTCCTAACAATGCAGGGAAGGATAGGGAACCCAATGCAGAGTCAGAGGATGAAGAAGAAATTAAAGTTGAGTAAACAAAGGCACCTCTCAAGAAGACACCACATGAGTTCTATGATACCCTGGTGTTGCCATTTCCCTCTTGCCAGAGGAAGCCAATAGTGGATGAACAATTCGGGAAGTTTGTGGAGGTAATAAAGAAGTTATATGTCAACATACCCCTACTCGATGCTATGCTGGTCCCCACCTACTCCAAGTGCCTAAAGGACATCCTCAACAACAAACGCCCAATACCGTCCACTGAGATTGTCAAATTAACGGAGGAATGCAGCAGCGCCATCTTAAACTCCCTCCCAGAAAAGAAGCAAGATCCGGGATGCCCAACCATCCCATGTTCCATCGGGATGCAACAATTCAACAACGCCCTGTGATTTGGGGGCAAGCGTGAGCGTCATGCCAAAGGTGGTGTACGACAAACTTAATGTCAATTCATTATCCCCTACAACAATGTGCTTGCAGCTCGCCGACCAAATCAGTCCATTATCCGGTGGGTATCGCGGAGGACGTACCCATAAAGATAAAGAACTGTCTTGGTCCCGTTGACTTTGTGGTGCTGGACATGGAGGCCGATGTAAAGACACCTCTCATACTAGGAAGGCCATTGCTCAGCACCGCAAATGCCAACATTGACGTTGGAGCTGGAGAAATCCACCTTAACATTAATGGGAACGAGAAAAGTTTGCCTTCAAGCCCCGAACGGAACAATGCAATCAGGTATGCATCTTTTATGGCGAAAATCCTAACACGGTGCAGAAAATTGAGATTTACCCAATCCCATCAAAATCGGGTGCACCTGTGGTAAAAGTCAAGAGCACACCACCGCTGCCCAAGAAGAAGAACAAGCCACAAGAAATGAAGAAAAAGGTTCCCGCCAAGCCAAAGAAAATCAAACAAGTATGGCGGAAGAAAGAAGTGGCACCGACCGTGGAAAATTCTCCATCCATGAAAGGCACCATGAAAAACTAAACGCGGAGAACGTCTTGTTCGAGATGAAAAATCCGGACCCTCGTCAGAAGGTAACCGATATTTATCCCCCTTTCTCTTGTATATATCATCAAATTAGTTTGCCTTTATTTCCTTCTTTAACCATTAAATTAGGCTAAAAAAATCTTTTTTTTGATGACTCGGCCAAATTTTCTGGCCAGGAGGTCAAACTTCAACAAAAGCGACCATCCGGGTGATGATCCAGGGCTCTAACCCAACCAATCAGTTTTCAGCACCCGGGAGGTCATTTTTCACGAAAAATGACCGGCCGGCTGGGTAACTTTTAAGTCGCCCAGAATCAAACCCGACCAGTCAATTTTAGCACCCGAGAGGTCATTTTTGGTGAGAAATGGTCACCCGGCTAGGTAATTTTTGAGCCACCTGTCCTGAAATAACCCAGTCCAATTTCAGCACCCGGGAGGTCATTTTTCATGAAAAATGACCACCCGGCTGGGTGATTTTAGTGCCGTCCGGCTCGGTCTGCCACCCGGCAAGCCATGCCGCTTGGCAATGAGTTTTCTCGGATTCCATGCTATTCTAATGCAGGGATTGTGGCCATTAATGGAGGAGGTGTACCCAACCTTTCCTTTATCAAAAATTCTCACCAAAACCCCCACCATGAGTGAAAGTAATTAAAAGAGGGCCACACATGTCACCTCAATCTTTCACCACCCACACTCATCTGCCATCTTACTCCCCTAGACCTCATGAGTGGCAGGATACTCATTGCAAACATACAACCTTGGCCATCCCATCACTCTATCCTTGCTCCCTACACTCTCAACACATTTCTGAACAAAGTGAGCAAGTGAATCACATGGCGCATGGACCTAGCCCTCTCCCATCACCACCAAAGCAATAATGGAACAAGTGGAAGAAAAATGCCTGTCGGCCGGCGTGGGCTGCCGCCCGACCTAAAAATTTTCCCCCAAGGCTCCCTCTCGAGCCTATAAATACCAGGCACCCTCTCACTCATATCTCCACCCATCAGCCTTCAGCTGAAACTTCATTTGTCCCTCACAAATCTCTCCCTTTTTGCACTCGCTTACTCACTCCACTAGTTTGCTTAGTAAGTGCACTTTCAACTTAGAATAAAAGTGTGCTGCAAAAAAACCAACTAGAGGAAATTTTGCTCTTGCACGTTTTGAACTACTAACACTTGGACTACTAACCAGACAACTAACCACTAACCATTGTTATCATATTGTCCTTCAGGTATTGTGTCCAAGTAACAACTTTTGCAGGAATGGCAAACATTTGGAGAGGCCTCTACACCAAGTTCAGCAGCAGCAGCAGCTCAAGTCGTGGGAGGCGTACCCCAAGCGAGCGCTTAGAGGCTGAACACTCGGAGTCTGCCTATGGGCAAGCTCCAAGCTACCACTCGGAATCAATGTCCATATTCGAGGCTGCAATGGTAGCAAGTGAACGAGGAGGAGGAGATGAAGGATTTGAGAAGTTCACGGAGAGTGAAGAGAACATGGTGTTCAATGACTTTGACGAGCAAAGCAAGTTCAACGCCATTCGAGACTGGGAGTTCACGACCGTGCGCAAGTTCGACCACAACTTCCTCGAGCGAATCGGCATCCTCGCCAATTTTGAGTACGCGTTCAACACGGCCGGATGGTATGATTTCTATCGCCTCAATGAATATGGTTCTAAATGGCTCACTATCGCATTTCTTTGCACTTTGAAAGTTCATGCCCATGAATCATATAAAAAAGGCGCTCTCTATGGCTTTCATCTTTTTCGGTGCAGGGGGAAAAGATGACTAAAACATGATCCAGTCCAGGAAAGATGAAGGCCCAGCCCAGTATGAGTTAGAGTCGGTGGAAGTTGACCTAATCCCGTCGAGTATAAAAGAAACATAATTATCAAAAGCCAAGGACGAACAAGAAGAGACGACGATCGCGAGAATCAGTTATTGAAACTAGGGTTCTAGGATATTGGCAGTTGAGGTTCGTCAACATCGACCAGATCCACCAGAAGGGAGGTCGCTCCGATCGGTGCGACACTTGTGCCTATCGGCTCGTGCGCGTTCCAGCGCTATTTCTCACCCCTCTGCTATGTCTAGCAGAAGGATGAGTGAGTAGTCTCATATTCTCTTCTCTGGTGTGGGGATCTGGTCATGTAACTCTCATGCTTGTTGATACTCTCTCGATGAATTTAATCTATGTGATGAACTTTATTGCACATCTATCTATCCCTTTCATTAGTGTATCGGCCAATACACTTTTGCCCATTACATAGTGCAAGAAACCAGTGGGAAGCTAATAGCCTCTGTAGTGACAGCCGGGGTGAACCAAACCACCATGTCTTGTAGAATATTAGAATCATCACTCGAGTTGATAAGATTAAGGTTGCATGCTAGTGAACCAATCCTAAGGAGAGAATCCTTCATCGTCCTGTTACCTCTTCAATAACATTGACCTTCCACTTTCTCACCATTATCATTCACACCAATCAACCCATTGCAATTTGTTAGTAACCTTTTAATAGTATTAGTTCTGCTCGTTCCTAGTGGATTCGATAACCTTGGAATACTCTGAGGGAAAAAGAGCTACAACTGTACACCGTCCTCTTGTGTTATATAAGTGGGTGCATAATTACGACCAACAAGCCCTTTTTCTGGCGCCGTTGCTGGGGAGCAAGCCAGTTCTTTTACTGTTAATATTTTACTAACGTCTAATCCTCTCTTTTCTAGTTGTTTTCATTTTTGTGTTTTGTGTGAATTTTTCGGATGAGTATGACAGGACCTTTTCGAACGCTCAGGGAACTTTCTCTACCATCTCCAGACGTGCTGGTGCTTCAACGCTCAGATGAGAAGGCCACGGCCTCCTCGTATGTGTTAAACTCCATCATCATTAGCATGGCTGAAGCAAACAAGTTCTTTTGAGCAAAAGAGGAGAACCCGTATACTCACTTACAAGATTTGGAGGCACTTTGCCAAACATTCCATCATGAAGGAGTGCCTCGGGATCTTTACAGGTGGCTGCTTTTCCCATTCTCTTTGGGTGGAAAAGCCAAAGAGTGGCACAAGGCAGCATCTCGAGAAGCAAAAGGTAAGTGGAGTGAGTTAGTTGGAAATTTTTTTCTCCACTATTTTCCTTTGCCAAAGGTGTAGAAGTTGAGAAGGGAAGTGGTGAACTTCTTACAAGAAGATGAAGAATCTCTTGCGGAAGCCTGGACGCGTTTTCAAACATTGTTGAAACAAGGACTTGACCTTGGCATTGATGAGAATATGTGCGCTCAAACCTTCTACATGGCCATAAATAAGGCATCAAGGATGCATTTGGACAGATCGGCCACAGGAAGTTTTCTGAGATTGATAGCCAAGGTAGGGATCGAATTGTTAGGCAAAATTGCCGAGAATGAAGCTTTGCACAAGCATTGGGAAGAATATCTAGAACCAAATCGGCAATGCCCAGAAGTTATGAAGAAGGAAGAGTCGCCAGCTGAACAGATCTTGATGTCCGAGAGCAGATCAATGATTACTTCGGAGCAATTCGAAGAAATAAAGCCCGTCGGACCCGCCTCTGTGGATCTGATGTGTGCGCCGATCAGCGCAGTCTCTGAGCCGATCGGCGCAGTTGCGACAACAGGAGAATCGATCACCCTGACGACTCCGCCAAGTAGCAAGGAATATACCAAGATAGAAGCTGTGATTCTGGACAACCACCTGAAGGAATTTGAAGGGAAATTTGCTAAATCGAAGGGGGATAGAGCATTGGCGAATGCTAAACCACTTGACGAATTTGAGCCAATGGACTGGATTCCCATTGATTTTTTGCAAGAATTGCTCAATATGAGAAGATCCTTCAGTCTGCAAGACGCCTTCGAAGCCGTAATTGAGTATAATTTCCCAAGTAATCGCCTCAAGTCGGAAGTTTTTGGTCAAGAGATTATTGGGAGAGTTTTAGGGAAGCTTTACAAGGATGATATAGAGCTTGATGGAACAGAGGTGAAACAAGCGAAGAGATTGCTAGACAGTTGCTTTGAGCCATCCCCCTACGAAGGATTATGTGGTGTGTATGCTGTAGGTGTCACTGAAGAGAAAAAAGAAGAACCATACATACCCTGTGAGATATCGGGGAAGAAATTTCCGAAAGCCTTGTGTGACTTTGGCTCCCGTGTTAGCTTGATGACTTACGATGCATTCATGGGCATGCCTTATGGAACTCAACAGCGGCTGATGGGGACTGAACTTGAGCTGATCATGGCGGATGGTAGGAAAACCAAGCCACTGGGAGTGATCAAGAATGTCGAAATTGAGATCAGCTCGAAAACAATGCCGGTAGATTTCTTCGTTCTAGACAAAAAAGAAACCGGGGTTGAAGATATCATTCTGAGAAGGCCATTCTTAAGATTAGTACAAGCTGTTCTAGATGCTGGGAAAGGTCAAATCATGCTACACCTGGGAGAGGAAGAAGTGCAATTTCAATTTAATGATCCGTCTCATCAGGACTCTTCTTACTATCAGGAATTCTGTCCAGAGGAAGACGAAAGGATAGGGATGGATATGGAGACCCACTGGACCACATCATGCGTGGAACTGACAAGTATGCTGCCAGCGCCGATCGGCGCGACCCTTGTGCCGATCGGCTCAAGCACACTGCCAGCGCCGATCGGCGCGAACCTCAACCAGGAAAATCCTGATTTTGAACCTCTCGGGGAGCTGGATCCAGACCGAAGCGCCAGAAGTGGAACAGAAGGAACTTCCAAAGGAGCTACGCTATGAATATCTAGGAAAGAATAGAACATATCCAGTTATTGTGAACAACGCCCTAACGAAAGAAGAAACAGAGAGGCTTCTTGTTGTGCTCAAAAGGTATAAGAAGGCCATTGGTTACACATTGGATGACATCAAGGGAATCAGCCCTGCATATTGCACCCACAAGATTAAATTGGAGGAGAATACTAAACCAGTGGTTGAAGGGATGCGAACATTGAAGTAATCAATGAAGCCAGTAGTTAAAAAGGACATTTTAAAGCTGCTTAATGCAGGTATGATCTACCCTGTTGCTGATAGTGAATGGGTTAGTCCAGTGCATTGTGTACCCAAGAAAGGAGGGTTGACCGTAGTGCCTAACGAGAACAATGAGTTGATCCCTCAAAGGACTGTAACTAGATGGAGAATGTGCATAGATTATAGAAGTTTGAAGTTTGAATAAAGTGACGAAAAAAGATCACTATCCTCTTCCGTTCATTGATGAGGTGCATGAAAGATTAGCAAGGAATTCATACTTTTGTTATTTGGATGGATATAGTGGTTTCTTTCATATACCGGTAAGACCAGAAGATCAGCAGAAAACTACTTTTTACTTGCCCTTTCGGGACATATGCATATAGAAGGATGCCATTTGGTCTTTGCAACGCGTCTGCAACATTTCAAAGATGCATGAATGCAATATTCGCTGAATTCATAGAAGATATTATGGAGGTATTTATGGATGACTTCTCCGTGCATGGTACTGATTTTGATAACTGTTTGGAGAATTTGGAGAAGGTTTTGAAAAGGTGCGTTGAATGCGACTTAGTTCTTAATTGGGAGAAGTGTCACTTCATGGTAACAGAAGGGATAGTACTTGGTCATGTCGTATCTAAAAGAGGGATAGAGGTTGATAAGTCAAAGGTATCTACAGTTGAGAAATTACCTCCCCCTACTGATCTTACAACTTTGAGGAGTTTTCTTGGACATGCCAACTTCTATCGCAGATTTGTTAAGGATTATTCGAAGATTGCTAAACCCCTGACACAATTGTTAAAGCAAGATACAGAATTTGTTATGGACGAGGAGAGACTCTTGGCCTTCAGAAGATTAAAGGAAACTCTATGCTCTACACCCGTTATGCAGCCACCTGATTGGAGTTTACCTTTTGAAATTATGTGTGATGCAAGTGACTATGCAGTTGGAGCTGATCTTGGACAACGAAAGAAAGGTAAAGTGCATGCTATTTATGATGCTAGCAAAACTTTGAATGAGGCGCAAATCAATTATACAACAACTGAGAAAGAGATGTTAGCTGTTATATTTGCTTTTGAGAAGTTTAGATCCTACATTCTAAATTCTAAGGTGATTGTATATACTGATCATGCTGCTATAAGATTCTTGGTTTCAAAGAAGGAGTCTAAGCCTCGGTTAATGCGATGGGTATTGATGCTGCAAGAATTTGATTTGGAGATAAGAGATAAGAAAGGAGTAGAAAATTCTGTAGCAGATCATTTATCTTGTCTTGAATCACCATCAACTGAGCCAATAAGAGATGAAATGCAACAAGAGGAGTTGTTTGCTGCATTTGATCGTAGAGAGAACTGGATGATGGATATTATCAAAGATTTCAAGGGACAAACTGATCTGATGAACAAGAACACAAGGAAAAGAGTTAAAAGTGAAATGAGAAAATTTATATGGGCCAACCCATACTTGTATAGGTATTGTGAGGACGGAGCAGTACGGAGATGTGTACCCAGAGAAGAAAGAGCAAGCATTTTAGCAAAATGTCATTCTTCGGATTATGGGGGACACTATGGCTACTTCAGAACACAGGCAAAGGTATGGGCGAGTGGATTCTATTGGCCTACTATGCATGAAGATGCAAAAAGGTATTGCAACATGTGCTCAATGCCAACGAATAGGGAATGTTAACAGTAGGAATGCAATGCCTCTTAAGTACAATCTTCAAGTCGACATCTTTGATGTTTGGGGTATGGATTTTGTTGGATCCTTTGTGAATTCTCATGGTTTCGAGTACATATTGGTTGCCGTTGATTATGTCTCCAAGTGGGTCGAAGCAATGGCATGCAAGGCTAATACTACAAGAGAATCAAGGAGTATACTTCAGGAGCAGATATTTCCTAGGTACGGAGCACCGAGGATAATAATTATAGATGGAGGATCCCATTTTACAGGGAGAGAATTTACTAGGTTTTTAACCAAATCTGGAGTTGAACATAAAATTGGAGCAGCCTACCACCCCCAGACAAATGGACAAGCAGAAACTTCAAATAAGCAATTAAAGGGAATTCTGCAGAAGATTGTTACAAAGGAAGGAAAAGATTGGGCCACGAAGCTTAATGGAGCGTTATAGGCATATAGGACGGCATTCGAGACACCGATTGGTATGACACCATATCAATTCGTCTATGGGAAATCGTGTCACCTATCGGTGGAATTGGAACATAAGGCTTATTGGGCTATAAAGGAAATGAATTGGGATCTTGATGCCGCCGGCATGAAAAGGAAGATACAAATAAGTGAATTGGAAGAGATGAGATTGCGTGCATATGAAAATACAACCATATAGAAAGAGAAAACAAAGAAGTGGTACGATAAGAAGCTTTTGAAGAAGGAATTCAAGGAAGGAGATCGGGTGCTCCTATTTAATTCGCGATTTAGATTATTTGGTAAAGGCAAACTGCGAAGAAAATGGGAGGGACCTTATCTTGTGAATACGGTGTTACCTTCGGGATCGGTAATCATAATGGATGGCAAGAGAAACAAGTACACGGTGAACGGACAACGTCTAAAGGTATACCTAGAACCCGACACATTTGAATTAAAATCTTTTGATGTGTATTTCACTGCTTAGTACCCTATGTGGTCGAGCTTAACGACAAAAAACAAAAGCTTGTATGTATTTTAATTTCCATAGTTTTTCTTTTTCTAATTTGGGAATTTAGTGTACCGCGCCGATCGGCGTGACAGAGTCCTTTTTGTTTTTGAGTCGGTTTCGGACCTTGCCTTTTTAAGACTCGTTAAATTCCACGAATAAGAGAAAGAGTCCTAGTCCAATTGTAAATCAAGGGATATAAATATGAGGGGACAGCAAACCCATGGAGCAACTCATATTACATCGTCACTAGAACAAACCCTAAGAGCAGAAGCGATGGAAGGCGGCGCATCAGGCAGAAACCAAGGCGGCGCCGATCGGCGCGACTCTGGAGCCGATCGGCTCGGCGACGGATTTCCTCAACCCTCTGCAAATTGGTCCTGGGAAGAAGTCGACGAAGTGTTGACACCAACACGAGATGATCCCCTCGTCTGGTCAGATCTGCGGAAGAAATTCATGAAGAAAAGCGAAGCTGACGCGTGGAACGCCGACAAGGTGAAGATGGACAATGAACTTCGACAGATGATGAAAAGAGTATTGGTGCGCAAAGGAAAATCTGTAGCACCTATTGAAAGTGAGGTAGTTTCTCAAAGGTATACCATGGAAAATTTTCTTGATCTTGCTAAGCCCTTGTCATATGAGGATTTCCTATCTTTCGAAAGATCATTGACGGAGCAAGAGAAGGAAGAGCTAGATGAAGAGAGCGCCCTCACAATTCATAGGTGCCAACTTTATAGTGAACATGACATTGCCGCCAAGTATGAACTCAAGCTGCGAGCGGAAGTTGAAGAAGCTATGTACCAGCGGGATGCGGAGACGAATCTTTAAGCTAGAAGGGATGAATCCTTTCCCAAGGTTCTTATCGATTGGAAAAGTTTTCAAGAAAATAAGATTCATAGGAACAGTTGTATTGAGGGTTGCAAGTGTTTCTTTTGTGCTAAAGATCTTCAATGAACTCCAATTGGCAGAAGATCCAGCTTTCATACCTAGAGATTTAATATATGATGATGGCTGTCGCGCAGTTCCTGGAGGAAGGACACCTAAGGAGATTAATGATGAGATTTTACGAAGGCAGCAGAATAAGGTGATCCGTGAGCGTAATCTAGAGCAGATAGATAAGTATATGAAGGAAGGTGCTGGCTGCGCTGATCGGCGCGACACTGGAGCCAATCGGCATGATCTGAAGATGGTTGAATTTATTGATCTGACGGCTCTGCCAAGTGAAGACGAAGAAACTGCTGCAAGGAAGTGTAAGACTACACCACAGGTTCGCAGATCTGCTAGACTATCGGGTAAGCCAATTCAGAATTATTCTGAATGGGATAGCGACTATACGTCATACTATTTGGAAACTTTGGAAAGCGGTGATCCTAGTGTGCCTGGAGATTTTAGTGATGATTTTGATATGCGACGAAGCTTTGGTAGTCCTAAGTTCAAAAATCGGGAAACACTTGTAGAATGCAGTAATGACGGTTCTTATCCAATTAAATTCCTTGCTATCATAAAAACCATACATATTTGTTTCTCCCTCCTCCTTGATACAACCTATATTCTCTATAAAAGGGAATTCAGAAAATTTCCGCTACTGATACAAGACAGAAATTGTAGATCATATCGGGAATAGAAAAAAAAAAGAGGTGAAAGAAAAGAAAAAAATAGATCGCGCCGATCGGCGCTCTTGCAAAAAGAAAAAAAAAAGAGGTTATTATAAAAAAAAGGGGGTAAAGAGAAAAAAATATATATTCCCTGAGAGGCAGTAAGGTCATCAAAGAAAGCAGATTTCTGATTATTCCTCATTCTTTGCCAATTATTCTCATTTAATTTTCTTTTAGATATTCTACATTCCTCTTCTCCATTAAAAGTTCTTTTCCAAGAAAATTCTTTCTTAACAGGCATGATTGAGCATATTGTTGACATGGTTAATCTTATGGTTTAATTTAGTTATATAGCCCTCCAAGATCCGCATACAATCCTTGATTAGATAGGAGAGGGAAGGAAATACACTTGAGAGACCTAGAGAAGACCAAATGCTTGATGTTTGATGCTAAAAGATGAGTTGAGGAGAACTAAAATTGTTTTTGAAAAAGTTTTGTGGTAATTTGATTAAGTTCAAGTAAGATATGCCGATTGGTTAAAAGGAGATGAGAGAAAATCTTTGTGGTGGGATAACGAGTAAAAATGATGATTGAGATTGACTGCATGAGAGATGGTGTGAAAATTCTTATTACATATTTGATTTTGTATTGCTCGAGGACTAGCAATGATATGAGTGTGGGGGAACTGTTGGTGGTTTCTAGATGCCCATTTTATCTACCAAAAAGGGATGTTTTACGTCTTAATTTGGTGGTTTGGACTAACAATTAACCCCATATTTGCATATATTTGTAGTTGTTCAATTTTGGATGTAATCGCAAGAAACAAGTGTAAAACAGGGCAATTATGGATAAAGAGCTGAAGTATAACGAAGATGGGCCAGATGCGGAACCGCGCCGATCGGCGCGACCCATGCACCGATCGGCGCAGGGGGAAAAGATGACTAAAACATGATCCGGTCCAGGAAAGATGAAGGCCTAGCCCAGTATGAGTTAGAGTCGGTGGAAGTTGACCTAATCCCGTCGAGTATAAAAGGAAGATAATTATCAAAAGCCAAGGACGAACAAGGAGAGACGGCGATCGCGAGAATCAGTTATTAAAACTAGGGTTCTAGGATATTAGCGGTGGAGGTTCGTCAACACCGACGAGATCCACCAGAAGGGAGGTCGCGCCGATCGGCGCGACGCTTGCGCCGATCGGCTCGTGCGCGTTCCAGCGCTATTTCTCACCCCTCTGCTATGTCTAGCGGAAGGATGAGTGAGTAGTCTCATATTCTCTTCTCTGGTGCGGGGATCTGGTCATGTAACTCTCATGCTTGTTGATACTCTCTCGATGAATTTAATCTATGTGATTAACTTTATTGCACATCTATCTATCCCTTTCATTAGTGTATCGGCCAATACACTTTTGCCCATTACATAGTGCAAGAAACCAGTGGGGAGCTAATAGCCTCTGTAGTGACAGCCGGGGTGAACGAAACCACCATGTCTTGTAGAATATTAGAATCATCACTCGAGTTGATAAGAATAAGGTTGCATGCTAGTGAACCAATCCTAAGGAGAGAATCCTTCATTGTCCTGTTACCTCTTCAATAACATTCACCTTCCACTTTCTCACCATTATCATTCACACCAATCAACCCATTGCAATTTGTTAGTAACCTTTTAATAGTATTAGTTCCGCTCGTTCCCAGTGGATTCGATAACCTTGGAATACTCTGAGAGAAAAAGAGCTACAACTGTACACCGTCCTCTTGCGGTATATAAGTGGGTGCGTGATTACGACCAACACATTCAGACAACAAGGACCCATTACTTTTACCCCTTTTGTCACTAGAATTGCTAGAAAGGTCGATGCACTTCACAGAGCTAGAATAGATCATCTCCCCAGCGTTCCTTTGTTAGGAGAAGATCATTTCTTGCAAGCCCGCATGTTGAAAGAGGAAAACAATAAGTACGTCATGCTTTATCCGGGGTATGACACAGAAATTGAGTTGCCTAACCCCCAGCTCATTATTATTGGTAAAAAGAACTTTGTGTACAAATTGCAAGCTCCCTTGCAGCGTGCAAGACATAGTGTTTCAGTGGATAGGCCAAGAACAAGAGCACAACTCCGTCGAGCAGAATAGCAACATGAAACGGCCATGGACACACCTCAACCGGGTACTTCGGGAAACTCCCAATACCATTGGGAGCAACCATAGTTTCCCGGATTTGCTAGTTTATCAACACACTACACTACCTCCTCCTATGAAGAGTATGAACCTTCCAATACCTGTGGGACAGGAAGTTCCCATCAACCCCATGGAGGCATAGGCACTTCACGTTCTGCCAGATTCATATCATACAACTTTTCGGAGTTGCAAGAAGATATGCAATACTTGGCTGCCAATGCTTATGAGACCAACATGTGAACTCAAGAAATACAAGCAGTCATAAGGAGAGAACAAGAATGGCAGCAGCAAACGCCAGAATAACTTCAGACAAACATCTCCATGATGGACCAATTGTTCGGCCACTTCAACATCGAGTATCAACCGCTGCAGTAAAAACTATCTAAGTTTAAGTCTTGTAAAGACCTAAGCTTGGGGAGGTACCTGAACCAAGGTGCACCACTTGTTCTATCCTCTCTCCCTCTTCCTCTAGTTGAGTTGTTTTCATTTTTTTCGAAAAATTTAATAAAACCCAAAAAGATTTTAATTTTCAAAGAAAACCATAAAAATTTGCATAGCCAAAAAGAACAAAATGATTTCCCATTCATAAATAAAGTTTGAGAACTTGGTCTCTACCTTGCCTATGGAAATGATGAATAGTTGCTCTATTAGCTCCCTTTGAGTCTCAAGTATACAACCTCTACTCCTCATCTTTCGTGGGTAACGGTAGACCGGCATGATGATAACACTAGTCCCTCTCTGCTTTAGTGGGTGCAAAATGGCTAATAAACACCAAGTCTAGTTGTTGGAGTTTATGATATGGCATGTTTTGGATGAGTCTATGATTTTCTTATGATTAGAGTCCAATGATCTCTTTCAAGACCATGCTGCAACAAAACCCCTTACTTCGTGCACATCTTCCCTATGATAGACAATTTCCTACCATGGCCAAATATTAAGTAATAAAATCATGTGTACACCATTTATGCAAGCATTGAGTTTAGTTAGGATTTAATCCTTATGAGGGACTTGCACTTCCAAAGCCGATCATTTTCCTTCGCGTTATCTTTGAGTTCTCAAATTAATCGTGCTTGGTTATGCGGTTTCCACATTGGAATCATGCATCCACTTCACCAAGCATGCCAACCAAAAATCTTTCTTTTTGTGAACCTTTGATCCTATTAAAAGATTATGGTCCTCCCAATGGCTCAGAAAAAGTTTGCAAAAATATTTGAACCATTGAATTAACCTCTTTACACCATGAGAGCTAGAAGAAAGAAGCAAAAGAAGAAAGAAAGAAAGAAAAAGAAAGGAAAAATTTATCAGCTCTCACGGATGTGCTATATCAAAAAGCTTCAAGGTTCATACAAGAAAATAAAATATTTCTTTGAGAAAAAATAAAGGACCATCTTTTTTCTCTAGCACAAAAATCTAGTCTTTGGGATAAATCTGCACCCAAGACCTTTGCAATTGTGCTAGCCCAATCCTTCACGTGAGTCCATTCTCTCCCTCTCCGCTGGACATTATTTCTAAATGATTGGAATAAGGAAGTGCAATGTCTTTTCGCTAGGATCATCTCTTAGCATAACAATATATGCATGCTAAATGTGACATCCTACCAAGCTCCTCATATTTAAGCCAAACTTTTAGAAAGTAGGATGAACATTTGGTAAGGAAATACACCCTTTGAGAGATGAGAGCCATAGTGGGAGATGTTTCAATCTTATGCAGCATTATAAAAACCTTGGACCCATGATCAAGTATGAGATTGCATGACAAAGTCTAAACTAGTCGTTCTAGACTTCAATCGCTTATGACAAGGATATAAAATGCCAACAAGCCCCGTTGTACATTGAGAATGACTTAGTGACACAGTTGTGTTGGTTTACACTTACCCATATTGTGTTGGAGTATGTGTTTGTGCACTTGATACTTGCAGGGTGCTAATATTGAAGCAACTCCTGATCCATCACCTCTAAGTTTTGATTTGCTCAGGACAAGCAAAGGTTTAAGCTTGGGGAGGTGTTGGCGGCCGATAAAACCCATAATCGGCCACCAACCGGTTGGGAAATGCAAGGTAAAGACCACTGTTTAATAAATAATTATTTAAACTAATAAAGTTCCATGAGTTTTGGTGATATATGTGTTTGCAGGTATAAGAGAGCCAAAATATGCAAAAACATGAAGAAACACCCCGTCGGTCAATCACGACTGTGAAACAGCCGTTTTCACCGGCCGACAGGGTCGTTTTCAGGCTGAAATCAGGAACCGGCCGACAGAGTCATATACGGCTGAAATCAGCCACCCGGCTGATTAACCGGAGTCGTTTTTCAGGCTGTTCCTCCGACCTGACCGGTTTTGCAAAAACACATCACCGTGATGCCGTTCTCTCCTCCCGGATTAAGAATGATGAAATATGGCTAAGGAAAAGAAGACCAACAAGTGGCCTAACCGGGAGAAATCAAGGGGCAACCCGGTGGGGGTCGGCACCAGACCTAGGCCGCCGCCCGGCCTAGTTTGCCGCCCAGCCTGGCCTGCCACCCGGCCTAGGTTGGTCACCGAGGATTGCCAGCCCATGAGGCCCAATAGGCCTACCAGCCCCAAAAATGGAGAAGGCGGTGCGAACCGACCAAACAACCGCCATCGGGACAAGATCCAAGCCGACCAAAAGAAGTCGGTCGCGAACCGACATGATCCGATGGCCGCCCGACCTAGGCTATCACCCGGCGGTGCAAGCCGCCCGGCAGACCGACTTCGGCCAATCGACCCTCCTTCACCTATAAATACCTCCGGGACCATTGCCACCTATAAATAGAGGGGGAATTCGGCAGAAAAGGAGAATCAAGCAAGAAACACATCCAGGAGTCCATTTTCCACTACTTGTGCTACTTAGTAGAGTAGGTTAGATAGTCGGGAGTTAGAGTCTAGTCGAGAGCATCGCTCGGGATTTCAGAATTGTCTAGGAGTCTTGGTATGAGCTCTCTTGTACCTTTTCTCTTTTGTAAGACTTATCCTTTATCAATATATATATCTTTTCTTTTATATCTTGCCAAGTATTTATTTTAATTTAGTCATTCCCTCAAGTTACTATTATCAGGAAAAACATTGTTGCGTAGTTCATGGGTTTCCCGGCTAGGATTTAATTAAGTCTAGTTCTTTTCAAACTTTGACTTGGTTATTTCCCGGCTATTCTTCTGCTAGGCCAACGGGAGAATATCTAGTGAACGCGTAGGCGCGGTGCCTAAGTTAACACTAGCTGGACTTGCATTCGTCCCCACGGGCTGTGTGGTAGGCGGCAGGTGGTGACAGTCCTGTCCATCCCTTTAGTAATCCACCACGTTCAAGAAGTCTCAAGCTGGGTTTTCTAGCGATAGCATAATCACTAGTACAGAGGTTAGTTACCGACCCATATTAGTGGAACGTTTTCGTGCCCCGAAGTGAGCTAAAAAGGAGAGAGACTCGAGGCTGTACCAAGAAATTGGTGTAAGCACTCAACCCGATAACTAGGATTTAACGCTTGACTTAGATATATATAAGAAAGATATATTTTAGGAACCTTAGACTTAGACTCGTTGTCCTTCCGGCTAGCTTAACTGATCTCTTTATTTATCTTAGTGTGGATTTCTCCTGTGTTGCTACCCCCACTCTTATTATTGAACATCCTTACCCCCGTCTTTGGTCAGTTGGTATAATTCTTGTAGTTATATCTTTGTTAAACCAAGATAATCTTATGCCTAGCTTCCCTGAGAAAAATAAATACGATACCTTAGAATACTCCCGAATGAAATGCTACAATGGTGTTCCATGCGCTTGCGGATTAATTTATTTTATTCTTAAAGCATAACAAATGCCAACAATTATTTCTGGCTCCTTATCAAGAATAGAGATATTTCTTGATGCGACGTTAAGAAGTGTCAACAAGCTCCTTCGACCTAACCGATTCTACGTCCATGTCTCTGACCACTGGGACCGGTCCAAATTCCGGTGCCAACACCCCCCCCTCTAGGCAACTTTCAATCGGTATCGGAGCAAGGATCTTCTACAAGGCTTAAACGCTTGAAGATTAAACGATGATGAAGCCACAAGAGGGTAATATTCCACAAGATCTTGCCTCAAGAAGTGGTGGAGGTGGTGCAAGTGGTGGTTTGCACAGTGCCATACGTTTCAACTATGGTGATGTTGCAAGTATACATGGAAGTGAAAGTGGACGACTGGCTTACTTTGAGGGCAAAGATTTTAGTTGGAACAAGCATTGGATGAAGATGTCTTTTATATCCATTGGTCCTCCAATTTGGGACATAGTTGAGAAAGGATACACCTTGCAGAATCGCAACAATCCCACAACCATGGACCAACTTAATATAGATCGCAATGCTCAAGCGGTGTCAGCCATTCTTTCATCCTTGAACCCCAAGGAGTACTCTAGAGTCACCGAATTAGAGAATGCCTGCAGGATATGGGAGAAGCTAATTAGTGCTCATGAAGTTGTGGATGTAGTCAAGAAATCAAGACTACAAGTACTCAGAAATCAATTCAACTTCCTTGTGGTGAATAATGGAGAAGAACCACAACAAACACATGATAGGCTCATGGAGATAGCGAATGAAAGAAGATCTTATGTAGATAAGATTGAAGATGAAGAAGTCAACTACAAGCTTCTTATGTCACTTAGTGATGTGAACAAGGGTTCCCGATCTTCCGAAAGGTTCTTGGTAAGTTGATTTGGTCGGAGGCGACACACAAATCGATCCGGCTTCAGAACAGCACGTTCTAAACCCCGCATTCGCAGCACGACGTCTCCTCTGGTTATCAACCGTCCAAAGACGATTGACCTCGCCGAGAAGGCTAATCCCTGCCTGTGAATCAAGAACACAAGCAAGAACAACAAAGAATGCAACACAATTGCAGATGTATGATTAAACTCTCGAAGTTGGGGTCTCACAAACCGATGAACGGCGAAACTGTTTATGAACAGAATTGATCTAAGCAAAACCCGAACCCTAATGGTGCGGCGGCGGCTGTATATAAAGACCCTAGGGTCGTGCAAGACCCTCTGGACGCGCCCCTAATTGGGCTCAACTAGATACAAAGCCCAAAGGCCAAAAATAGGCGACGCAGCACCGACACAGATTCTGGACTCTATCTTGTTTTGACGATTCCCAATGACTCCGGATGAATTTTGACATGAGGCCGGCGGCATTGGAAAGGTCTTCTCCTTATCTTTCCGTGCATATGTAGAACGTCCAACTCCGAGTCCGTATGCGTCCTGGGCGACCGTTTTAGTACAGACTGGTCCTGGGCTCCGAAACAGACTCGAAGTCGGTTTTGATTGGGCCTCCACTTTGGCTTCCAAGCCCTTGCTGGTCCTCCACGTTCCCAACTCCTTCTCCCATCATCTCCTGGTCCTCTCCATGGTTTCTAATCATAAAATAATCATTAGGTAGCAAACCATTCTCAAAAGTAACATATAGCGAAGAACGTAGGAACGAGCTCACCTCTAAATTTAGTTGTCGTGCACGAGCTCTAGTCATTGAACCTTGCAAGTCCAGATTTGGAGGAGTGTTGTGTGTATCCATAGGAGTGATGTCCTCATCACTTAGAGTTTGGAATTCCACTCTATGCACCATCATTGAAGAAAAGGATGGCTTTGAGAACTTCTCAATGGATGAAGTCATTGGAAGAATTCTTGCTCACAAGAATCATGATGATGAGGGCAAGAGAATGAATGTGCTCACTGGTGATGAAGGCTCAGGCAACAAGGACATTGCACTCAAGGCCAAGAAAGCTCAAGGGGACAAAGATGATGAAAATGATGATGAAGATGATGACAATGAAGAGTTTGTCTTATTTGTGAAGAAATTTGGCAAATATATGATGAAGAATAGCTTTACTAAGAAAAGCTTTGATAAAGCAAAAGCTAGAAGGACAAATAGAAGATGCTATGAGTGCCATGAATAAGGTCACATGATAGCCGATTTTCCAAGGCTTAATGGCAAGGGCGACAAGAACGAGAAATACATCAAGAAGAAGAAGAAGCCCAACAAGAAGCCATACAAGGGGCAAGCTCATATGGGCCAAGAATATATATCCAATGATGAATAGGAAGATGATGAGGGAAGCATTGGAAAATTTCCTATGGCATTCCAACGGCCAAGAAGTCACTCTTCAACAACCTCACCGACGATGGGGATGTTGCCCCTCACTGCTTCATGGCCAAAGAAAACAAAGTATCAACTAAATCCGATTTCAATATGTCCTATTGTAGTGATGAAGAGGAGGACTTGGTCCCCTCTATGCAAGATATGATGAGAATGTTTGGTAAGCTACATAAAGAAACTGAAGATCAAGAACGAATCCTTCTAAGACAAGAAGAGCTACTCATTGAAGAAAAAGAGAAGAATCTTGAGCTCACAAAGCAACTTGAGCAAGAAAAAGAAAAGAACAAGAAATTGATCAAGGATCTTGTCAAGGTCAATGAGTCAAGTGAAACATGCACCTCAACTAACGAAAAGCTTCAAGAGAGGTGCAACTCATTGATAGAAGAGAACAAATCTCTTGTGAGGTCAATTGAAGATCTTAAGTTGAACTCCCGCTCATTGTTGAAGAAGTTGGAATCTTCCCAAGCATCAACTAGCACTGGTTGGGTATGGTGCCACAACATTGATGTTGAGAAGATTGCTAAGCAAGTTGTAATAATGAAAGACCTCAACAACAAAGTAAAAGAGCTTGAGAAGAAGACTCAAGTTGAAGCAATTAGAAAGATCTTTGATGAACCAAGAACAACTCATGACAAGAGAGGAATAGGGTTAAAAAAGAATGAACCTAAGAAAGCTACAACAAGAAGACAAACTTTGTACCGAGAACAAGAGAAAGCAAGCGGCTCAAGAAAAGGTTGTCAAGCAAAATATTTCACCTCGTGAAGCCAACAAGAACAACAAAAGCTCTGGCATATCCTTTTATGATTTTGATGCAACTTATGTGCTAACACGTAATGCTTATGGTAGAGTAGTTGCTAAATTTGTTGGGCCACATTATGCAAGGTGGTAGCCTTGTGTGTGGATGCCCAAGGTTCTTGTTACTAGTGTTAAGGGACCCAAAAAAATTTGGGTGCCTAAAACACAACTCTATTTGCTTTGTAGGAATACTCCTTCGGTGGCAGAACATGGGTGCTTGATAGTGGGTCCTCAAATCATATGACCAGAGAGAGATTGATGTTCTACACAATTGATCATGATAATCTACCAAGTGGAGGCATCTCATTTGGAAATGACAACAAAGGAAAGGTAATTGGTCGTGGTAGGATTGACGTCACCCATGACCTTTCAATTGGTAATGCTTATCTTGTAAAAGGTTTAGGGTACAACTTGATGTCCATATCACAAGGAGATGGGTTATAGCTGTCTCTTTACCGATGATGCTGTGACCGTCTTTCGAAAGAAGGATTCCTCAATAGCTTTCAAGGGGTACTTAGAGGACAAAATCTATCTTGTTGATTTTACCAACAATGACGGATGTAATCTAAGTGGTTGTTTGATTGCTAAAACTACATTGGGTTGGCTATGGCATCGCCGGCTAGCTCATATTGGGATGAGAAATCTCCACAAACTTCTAAAGGGTGGTCACGTTGTTGGACTGAAAGATGTTGCTTTTGAAAAGGACAAAATATGCAGCGCATGTCAAGATGGAAAGCAAGTTGGAGCTCCACATCCCTCCAAGACTATGATGACAACGACAAGAGCATTGGAGATGCTACACATGGACCTATTTAGACCAGTCACCTATATTAGCATTGGCGGTAACAAATATGGCCTTGTAATTATTGATGATTATTCTCACTTCACTTGGGTATTCTTTTTGAAGGACAAAAGTGAAACACAAGGAATCCTAAAGAGGTTCTTGAGGAGGGAACAAAATGAGTATGAAGTGAAGATCCAGAAGATAAGGAGTGATAATGGAATCGAATTCAAGAACACTCAAGTTGAAGAATATCTTGATGAAGAAGGCATCAAGCATGAATTTTCAGCTCCATACACTCCACAACAAAATGGGGTAGTCGGAACGAAGAACCGCACACTCATAGAAATGGGAAGAAAAATGTTGATGAGTACAAGACACCGAACACCCTTTGAGCCGAAGCCATCAACACCGCGTGCCATGCCACAAATAGGTTGTATCTTCACAAGATCTTGAAAAAGACACCATATGAGCTTCTCATCGGTAATCTTCCTAATATTTCTTATTTTTGGGTCTTTGGGAGCAAATGCTTTATTCTTAACAAGAAACCTAAATCCTCCAAATTTGCTCCTAAGACTCATGAAGGTTTCCTCCTTGGATATGGAACTAATGCTTATGCCTATTGTGTCTTTAACAAAGACACCGGGGTTGTTGAGATAACAAGTGATGTGCAATTTGATGAATTTAGTGGCTCTCGAGTAGAGCAAGTTAATCCAAGTGATGTAGGTGATGTGGCTCTTTGTGATGCAATAAGGAATTTGGCTATTAGTGAAATAAGACCACAAGAGTCAAACTCAAATCAAGATGTACCATCCTCTTCAAATCAAGATGCACCTTCTCCACAAGATCAACAAAATGCACAAGATCAAAGAAGTGGCCAAGATCATGATGATGATCATGATCAAGGGAACAACCAAGATCAAGCTCAAGATGATGGAGAAAGAGATGCTCAAGATGCAATAACCAAGAAGAAGAAGATGCATCAAGACCAACACATCATGAGTACAACAAAGAATTCAAAAGGATCACCTCGTTGACAACATACTTGGTGACATCCAAAAGAGGGTAACTACTCGATCCCGAATGGCTACATTTTGTCATCACTACTTGTTTGTTTCCTCTATGGAATCTCTTAGGGTGGAACAAGCTCTCCAAGACTCGGATTGGATGGTGGCCATGCAAGAAGAATTGAACAACTTTGAATGAAACAAGTTGTGGACATTGGTGGAAAGACCCAAGAAAAATGTTGTAGGTACAAAATGGGTGTTCCGCAACAAGCAAGGTGAATCTGGTGTGGTGGTGAGAAACAAGGCAAGAATTATTGCTAAGGGCTACTCACAAGTTGAAGGTTTGACTTTGGTGAAACCTATGCACCCCTAGCTAGGCTTGAGTTAATTTGTATTTTACTTGCCTATGCTACTCTCCATGGTTTTAAGCTTTTTCAAATGGATGTGAAAAGTGCATTTCTAAATGGACCCATTCAAGAGGAGGTGTATGCACAGCAACCTCCGGAGTTTGAAGATCCAAAGGAGCCAAACCATGTCTACAAGCTTCACAAAAAAGCACTCTACGGCCTCAAGCAAGCTCCTAGAGCTTGGTATGAACACCTCAAGGTATACTTGATCAACAAAGGGTTCACTATTGGCAAGGTCGATCCTACTCTTTTCATAAGAAAAGTTGATAATGATATCTTCGTATGCCAAATATATGTCGATGACATTATATTTGGTTCTACTAATCAATCTTTTTGTGATGAGTTTGACAAGATTATGAATAGGAAATTTGAGATGTCCATGATGGGCGAGTTGGAATTCTTTTTAGGTTTTCAAGTCAAGCAACTTGAAGAAGGAACATTCATAATTCAAAATAAGTACACTCAAGATATACTTGACACGGACAAGGCAAATCCCAACAAGACTCCAATGAAGACAAATGGACACCTTGGACTAGATGCAAACGGTAAGTGTATCGATTCATGATTGGCTCCTTTTTTATCTTTTTGCATCTAGATCCCATATCATGTTAAGTGTGTGCATGTGCGCAAGATTTCAAGCCGCTCCCAAAGAAAGCCACTTGGTGGCTATCAAATGAATCGTGAGATATTTAGTTTACACATCAAACCTAGGATTGTGGTATCCAAAGGGTTCTAAGTTCAAGTTAGTTTGCTATTCCGATGGCGACTACACCGGATGTAAGGTGGATAGGAAAAGTACCTCTGGGATTTGCCAATTATTAGGTAGGTCCCTTATGGCATTGTTATCCAAGAAATAAAACTCTGTTGCCCTATCCACAGCCGAAGCGAAGTATGTCGCAGCCGGCAGTTGTTGTGCTCAACTACTTTGGATGCGACAAACTCTAAAGGACTTTGGATACACTTTGACCAAAGTTCCTCTCCGACATCACAATGAGAGTGCCATCATGATTTCATATAACCCCATTGATCATAATAGGACTAAGCATATAGATATTCAACACTATTTCTTGAGATATCACTCAATAAAGGGGGACTTTGAGATTAGCTATGTTAGAACCGATAAACATCTAGCCGATATCTTCACCAAGCTCCAAGATGAGAAAAGATTTTGTAAGTTGAGAAGTGAGCTGAATATTCTCAATTCATCCAATGTGGAGTAGAACCTTGTGCTTTGTTTGTATTGATTGCTCTTGAACAAAGGCTTTGAAATCAAAATGCTTCAAAAATTGATAACTGCCTTTGATTGTGAAAATCTTTGGAGTTGATCAATTGATCATAATGTTCAAACTTGTGAATATTGTTTGATTGGTTGTGTGTTGCTATTCACAAGTTGAAATATGTATATATATAGAGAACGACGGAACTTCTGTCACCCAATGACAGAACTTCTCTCAACTTCAGCTTAAGGGCCCGATGGTGTCTTCTTTCTCGAAGTCAACCATTCATTCTCATCTATTCCATTCTCTCTCCTCTCCTCCAACCCTAGAAGGCAATTTGGTGGTGATTTGAAGGTTTCTCCAGCGAATTTCATCAAATTTATGGGGATTCAACTGCTTCCCCACGAAATTTTCGAGATCTCCATCAATTTCCTCTGGTTCTTCTGAGCATTGACCTAAATTTTTTGTTGTTGATATTTCTTAACGTCGCACTAGAAATATCACTATTCCTAGCACGGCACTAGAAGTCTCTGTTGAAACTTGCAATGTCATAATAGTATAATCCGCAAGCGCATGGATAATACCGTTGTAGCATTTCACTATTGTATTTCTCCAATAGCTTGTCATTTATAGTTCTACCAAAGGAAGGCTATAGCATAAATATATGATTGTTAATGATTATTAGTCATAAAGATTGGTATGAGTATTCAAAGTTCATACAGGGGTAAGTATAATAATAGATAGGGGTAGTGTGACAGACAGAGCAATCATTCCTAAAGATAAATAAAGGATCCTAAGTCACTTGGGAGCTCTAGTAGGAAAGCAAAGCTATATCTCTAATGTTAGTATACCTATATAGTTACATAGTCAAACAATTATATGCACGGTTATACTAATCATAGTCTAATGCATTCAACACTTCATGTACGGATTCATGCCCAACATACACAAGGCAAATCCGTCTTGGACACATGTCATAACCGAACGTGGAGGAGTACAATGGACATATAGGGCTTTCACCACCTACTGCCTACCTCTACAAACCATGGATTACGAGGTGATCGATACTACCTAGCCGTCTAAGCACCGTGCTTACACGTTTAAGTAGAATTCTAGCATTGATCAAACACTAGAATCACCAATTAGATTATCAAATACTAAGCACACATAACTCTAACCCTACGGATTAACAAGTAATGAGCTAAGCAATTATAATCTTGGATATCAAACCCATGTTGAATCATGACAACTAGACTAAAATACAACTAGCATTATAACATTTAGACTATTGTTAAGGTATATGATAATCATGACAATAAGGTAACAAGTCTATATCATCATGAAAGCATAAAGTCTTATAACATGAATATGATATATAAACAAACATGGAACACATATCATAAGCATAACTGTAAGGATGAGCTATATGAATGAAATAGAACAAAGTCATAATAATAAAATAGAATAAAGGTAAAGATACAAGAGCCATACCAATACTCCTATGACTTGGAGACTTGAGCAAGGATCCTCCTACACTAAACTCCACTAGGACTAGGAAACTACAAAGTGAAAGAGGGAAATGACTAGCTCTTGAGTGTGTGTGTTGAAGTAAAGCTCTCCCCTTCTATTTATAGGGGCCAAAGGTCGGTACCGAGGAGTAACCGCCATGAAACTGCCATGCACTGACCTTGCCAAAGAGCTCGGGAGTTGACACGTGGAGGCCCGCCTGAATTGGGCTCAAGACTTGGTTGGCCGACCTGGGAGTGGGGCCCATCAGGGTGTGCTTCCTCGGGGTGACTAGTAGGTGGGTCCTCTTCTAGATTAAGTCGGTGGTCTCTGGAGGAATCTTGTGCAGCCACGTATGTAATCCGAGGGAAGTCCAGTTGGCACCGTCTCATTTCCTGGAACGGTGTTTCCCTGGATTATGCTCCATTTCTCCATTTATATTGTATCAAATCCCTGGATGCACATGAATCTTCAAGGACAAGTGGAATCTTATTATTCCTAACTAACATGTAAGTATCAAATGCTAAGTCTTCCTACTTATATAGGTATATTGACAGTCGAAATTGGTACTTAACGACCTAAACACTTGTTTTTGGTCAAGATTCCCAAATGCCTTTGATTCCTTTGGATAGATAGGTTCCTTTGTGCCTAGTCTATTGCATCCTAGAGGCATTTGCATTGTTGTGTTAGGATTTAGGAGTTTAGTCCATTTTTGGTGCAAACTTTAATTGGCGGAAGTTCTGACAGAACTTCTGTCATGATGGAACTTCCATGGGTTCTCACGGAACTTCCATCATTTGTTGCACTGATTTTGATTAATTCTCAATCTTCCTTTGGCTCATACCTAATACGTTGATTTTGATTCTTGCCCTAGGCCTCTAAAAATGGTTAGGATCAAGTATGCATCTTTTGTGGTTGATGAGTCTAGTGAAGATGATAAGATCAGTCCTCTCCTTCTAGTGAGGAGCTCGTGCCCATGGCGAAGAGAATAAAGGCATTGTCATCTAGAAAGTGTGGTGGAAGCACTAGTGGGGATGCACAGACTGTGCATGTTGAGCACGGAGGATCTCTTCCTCCTCAGCGTGCTCAAGACAAAGGCAAGAAACCCGCTAAGGAGAAAAGCTCCCGGTAGCGCATAGGAGCAAGAGCTGATCCAATTGATGTTGTGAAGGACCTTCGTGTCCATACTCCTCACTACGAGCCAGGTCAAGTCTATAAGGATTACAAGAAGGACCTTGATGCTTTGATTGAAGGGAGGAACTACACCAAATACTTAGCAACAGAACAAGAAGCAAGCGATTACCGCTTCTACACTTGGTTTCAACAAGATTATTACATGTCTTTGCTCATTGAGAAGAACAGAAAGAACAGACTTGCAACACATCAGTGGATAGATTGGAACTACATGAATTCCAAGAACAATGCAGTGTTCAAGGAAATCATTGTCATTTACAAGGCCAGAGGTGTGTATGATCTTATGGGGTTCAGTTATGATTGGAATGAGGAGATGTTCTGTCAATTCTACTCCACCCTCTACATTGATTCCTGGAGCCACATTAATTGGATGACTCAAGGTGTGCACTATGTGGTCTCACCCACTCAGTTTGCTAGCTATTTCTTCCAGGGGCCAGAGGATTCAGAAAGGGAACACATCTCAAATGAGCCCATGTTGAAGGACAGAGACATGGCTTTCATGTACTATGAGCCAAGTCCCTCAATGTTTGGCTCAACCAATGGACTCCACAACTTCTACTTCCCTGTCAATCGGATGCTCAGAATGACCATTGCACCAAATGAAGGATATGCCACTGCTATTGTTGAGTCCTCCAGGAACATTCTTGCTAGGTTTCGCCCTGAGGCAACTCCATTTGGTGTTATGAACTTTATCGTCAATGGCATTCAAATGTCATCTATGGACACCCAGAGGGTTCTCCCCTATGCCCCTTGAATCATGAGGATGATTGAGTCAGAAACTAGGGTTATCTTTGAGAAGGAATGCATCCATACTCCTTTGAGGCCAAGGGTGCAACATGAACTTCGTCCAGTATTTGCGGAACCATCTAGGGTGTCCTCTTCTAGAAGAGCCAAAATTGCTAGGGTACATGCCAAGAAGGTAGCAGCAGCAACAAGGCCCTCGACTTCTTCGGCTCAACCTCCACAAGAAGATCTTCCCCGACCATCATCTCCCATTGTCTCTTTCTTCAAAAGCATATTCAATGCTTGTTGCTTCAATGCAAAAGAGAATTGGGAGAACAAGAGGAGAATAAAGAAGCTCAAACAAAGAATCAAGAATGAGCAAAGGGCACAAGGGCGTGAAGTGTCTCCAGATGGCTCCGAGTGTGATAGTGATGGTGAGCCACCGGTCTTTGCTGACCCCTTTGCTGATTATGAAGCCTCAGTTGGACCGTCTTCCTCTGCTCCTCATGTTGTTGATGAAGAGAGTGACAAGGATGAGAGCACCGACAATGACAAGTGATTCCTTTCTTAGCTTTTCTCTCCCTCTTTTATTATTTTTGGTGCATTGATGCTAAAGGGGGAGAGAAAAGCAATGAAAAAGGATTGTGTTTTAGGATGTGCTTTTTTTATGCTCTCTTGTAATAGCCTAGAAACTTGGACAAGTTTATTATTATTGTGTTCTTGAAAAACTATTTGTGAGCCTTTATTGTAATATGACTATGACTTGCTTTGTGATGATGTGTGGTGGTGCTTGCTTATCTTTTTGAGCTTATAATTGTGAGTTGATGGTTGTGTTAAGTGTGCTGTTGGTTTCCATTTTTTATCACTTATTGCACACTTGTATACTTGTTTAGGCACCCCACTTATTACAAAATATGAGGGGAGCTCTCTCACTTGTTTTTGTGACTCATGCATATCTTTAGGGGGAGCTCTGCTATATTTTGTTTGTGCTCATGCAAAATCCAATCTTTAAGGAAAAACTAATCTTGCTTTCAGGGAATTATTGTGCTCAAGCAAAATCCAAGCTTTAAGGAAAAACTTAGCCACAAAGAGCAGACAAAAGAGCTAACCATACTGAGCCAAACAGAGAGTTATGGAAGTTCTATCACTACCAAACTCAACAACTTTGCAACCCGAGAGTTATGGAAGTTCCGTGTTTCCTGTGACGGAAGTTTCGTCATCGCTTGTTTCAGTGGGATCCTAACCCCTCAACGGCTTTTTGAAATGAAGGAAGTTCTATGGGTTTTCATGGAAGTTTGGTCAAACACTGAAATACACTCCAACGACTAGTTTCTGGAGCATGCCTATATATAACCCTCCCCTTTGCCCGTGGAAGGGGTCAGACACATTGGCTTTCCACTCCAATTCAGATTTAGCTCCTCTCTCACAACTCATAGAGCTGTTCTTGAGATCTATAGCCTTTGTGAGAGAGATCCAACCAACAAAAGCTTCATTTCATCCACTCAAAAGCTTGAGCACATTATTCCCTCCTCTACAAGATTTGATTTGCTTATTACTCTTGGAGACTTGGTCTCTTAGATGGCTAGGCATCGCCCTTGAGCTCCCAATTTGTTGTGGTGAGACGGGGACATTTCTGAAAGGTGTGATTCGCCTCCGGATGAAAATAATCAAGTGAAGAAAGCATCCAAGCTAGATCTTACTGATTGTTTGGTGGGGAAAAGGGTTGAGAGAGACCTGACTACTTTGTGTGGCTCCTCAACGAGGATGGTTGGGTGGAGTTAGGGTTTGGCGGCGCAAAAAGATAGAGGAGAGTGGAGGTGTTTTTATTTGACTAGTTGGACCGAATGGGTCAAAAACAATTTGTAGCGGCGGTCCAAGAAGTGACCCGCCCCTAAAAATCGAATTTTAGGGGCGGATTACTTCTTGGGCCGCTACTAAAAATGGAGACTATTTTTAGCGGCGGTTTCAAGATGTGATCCGCCCCTAAAAATCAATTTTTAGGGGCGGGTCATATCTTGAACCGCCGCTAAAAGCTGAAGGATCATTATAGCGGCAGTTCTCTTGAAAATCGCCGCTACGCGCTTTTTTAAAACGCTGCTAAAGGCCCGTTTTATTGTAGTGAATAAAAAATAGAGGCTTGCTAATTTTTAGCTGATTGAAAGTTTGGGTAACTTTCAATTACCACTTTGAGCCAGCAGATCTAGATCCAATTATTTATATTATTATACAAATAATTTTAAAAATATTAAAATATAAAGTAACAAACCATCAATAGAAAACTTTCAAAAAAATATGAAAAACTTAACATGCACTTATACTATCAAAACATACAAATAACATGCGTTGGTTAGGTGTTCGGTGTTCCAGTCTCATTTCCTTTTTGCAACTACCACAAGTACAGATCACATGACAAACTGATTGAGGAAATGGATTTGGATTTTTTGAGACCACAAACTGGGCATTAGAGCATCTCCAATAGTTATGTAAAAAAATACTCCTAAAAACCTGATTTAGAGAGTTTGTAAAAAAAACTATAGAGAGTAAAGAAGATTGTATTTTTCAACAATTCCCAACATATGGTTGCCCAATAACACTAAATATATTTATGTCAACTTGTTTTATGAGTTCTAGCGTCAATGTATGGAAAGATTTTAGGATTGGGAGTTGCTAAACATGAGTCAAATATAGCAACAAAAATAGATTCTTTTTGGAGTTTGGAAATTTAACGAGTAAATATTGGAAATTGTTGGAGAGGTAGTTTTATGATATATTCCTTAAATCTAGTAATAGAAAGTGTATTGGGAATTGTTAGAGATGCTCTTATTGCATCTGGCTTTCGTCATCCTAAATACAATTATAATGCAGTGCAACTAAGTTGCAGCGGGTCAAAATCTAGTGGGGTTTCGTTTTCAATTTTGTCTATTATCAGTGCGACGACAAAAGATGTATTTGCGAACAAACTGGCCATGCAACAATAAGACTTGGTTTGGATATGTTGGTGTTTGACACACACGTCACATGCTTGTTTGACCAAACCACATGCAATCCAACGCGAACTAATCGATTAATAATCAGTAGATGACACCAACTACTTGATCTGCCACGCGGATTCGCCATCACCAAACTGGTTGTCTCTCTGTTCGTCGCTGGTTTGGTGAATGGCGCCATTGTTTACAGCCATGAGCGGTGAGCCTATGAGAAAACACCGAAATGGAGCAGGTTCTACCGGTATAAGAGCATCTCTAGTAGTAGCCCCCATACAAGTCTCTATCCTAAAATTTACATGTTAAGTAAAAAAATCTTCTCCATCAGGGTTTCTATTTGAGCATGTATTTTGCATAGATTCTCCAATTATCCTCTTCCAGCCCTAAGTTTTGGAGCCCCAATTCCCACTCAAAAAGCACTGTTCATAGTGGGGCCTATATTTTTTCTTTTCTTTATCACCTGCCTCATCTTCTCGAATTCGCCCTGCTCCGCTCGCTAGTCACCGCTGCCCACCGCCTAGCCCGTCGACCGCCGCTGCCCGTCACCCCGCATGCCGGCCACCGCCACACGTCGCCCCGCCCGGCGCCCACCGCCCCTCACCCTTGCTTCTTCTCCCCTGCGCGGCCGCGCGTCCCCTCCCCCAGCTCCTCTCCCCGCGCCGCCTAGCCGCGCTCGCCCCTGCTCTGCCACGCAGCGCCCCAGCTTCCCCGCGCCGCAGCTCTCCTCCTCTCTCCTTCTCGGTCTCTCCTCCCTCTCCAGTGTTAGAGCAAACACAGACCGGGGATGGCCCTGAAGCTTCAGGGGTGAGCGGCGGCGTGGGCGCATGTGCGAGTGGGCCTACGGAGTGGGCGCGAGGGGTGGAGGCGGAGCTCGATGACGGTATAGTTGGCCCAGGTGCCGAGATCTTTCCTCGTCCACGAACTTGCCCCAGATCTGCTCCCGCCTCGCCGGCTCGCGTCTCGACGGCGGTGGAGTTGGTTCAGGTGCCACATCGGTGTTCTGAGCCGGCACCTCCGTAGGGCAAGCGGCGGCAGCGCAGGCCGCCGCTACGTGACGGGCAAGTCATGCCGAAGCAGGAGCTCCATGGGAGCTATGCAGGACAACGAAGAAGACCTCAAAGTGGTTTCAGACGCACACAACTTGACCTCACCCGTCGGTAAAAAAATATGGGCTTGGGTTGGATTTGTCATTGGAGTTAAAATCTTTTTTTGAAGAACTGTATTTTTTAGACCGATCTGCAACGGGCTCAATTTTATAGGCTAGACTGGAGATGCTCTAAGTGATGCAACGGCAGCACAGCTACGCAAGGGCGGTAGCATGAAGCCGATGAGCCATTGAGCCCAACCATGCACCATGCCTAGATTTTGTGACGATAATAAGTTTCGAGTTCCCATGTTCCAACTCGCGGTAATCCAGTTCAAAAAAAAATACTTGCGGTAATCGCCGATATTATTTGCGGGTAGGCTTCTCGAACCACCGAAACCGCGGCGTGGCACCGATGAGAACGAGCGACGGGGACGTGCTTTTCTCGCGTCTGATCAGTAAACCAATACGGTGACGTTGACATCGCAGCAACGAGCACAAGCAACCCGGCAAAGCCTGAGCCTGACTCTGGGAGACACGCCTTGCCTGTCCTTAACGAAAAAGCGGTCCCATGTTGAAAGGCACAACGGCAACCGCCGGTGATTACGGCGATGACCGGAACTCCAGGATTAGATTTCTCGCGGTCCTTTTCTTGATTTGTATGATTGTCGAATTCCCAACTGAAAGACGGAGCAATTGAGAACATCAATCAGCTTTCGACATGTTATTAACTTGAATCAGATCATGTAACTAATCCACACCAATAATTGTCACATGGAATATAATCAGTAATCCAATCCTGCAGCCCAATCGCTGGCGACAACAGTTGCAACCAAAAAGTTAACATCAAAGGTCGCTCTATGGGTCATAAGTTAACATCTTTGTGTCATTCTACTATCTCCGGGAACTTAATTAATTTGCTATATTTACTAATGAGTAATGACAATATAAACGGATTTACTAGGTAGCCAAGTGCTTAACAGTGAGTACCCATCTGAGTGCAGTTCCCATACATTGAAGAACTACCGAACCAAATCAAAAGCAGTAGCGTACAAAACCGATAAGGTACCTACACTTCGAACATGTATGTGTATTGTGCTATTTAAGTGTGGTTAGCCTGTGAAACCATTCGTAAAGCGGCAGATGTCGCTGCCTGCCGTGCCGCCTAACCACAACGTCTTGAGTCCGCGATCGACGACAACGATACCCCAACAAGAGCATGCAAGGACAGCAAGCATTTGATCAGTTGATCGTCAGATGTACGTATGTACCAGTAAAAAAAAGAGAAGCCTTTCACTTCCTACCCAACAAGAAGGCGACAGAAAAAGCTACACATTAACGGCAAGGACCATTGATTCTGTCGGAAGAAGTCGTGAAAAAAATTAGAACCCTTTCCCCCACCTTATCCAACGTGTTAATACTAACTTGATCATCATAACCCTATAAAACTTCCCAGAAATGTACAGTCTTGCCCTGTCTACAATATTCAGATAGAATTAATTCCATTCCTGAATTATAGCGACAACTAAAACAAAGTGTGCTCAAACATCATCTAAGGCGTAAATGGATTCCATACTTCGTAACCCATTAAATAAAAGATAGATGCCTAACGGAATTTTTTTAAAAATAATATTATTTTATTCAAAAATAACAGAAATATTACCTAAATTGACCAATTTACAAAAATAATAGTCTGTTAAGCGTTCACCGAACGCTCGAAAACACGTTTTTTGAGCGTTAGTCGCATGAAAATGAGTTTTCGTGTCATGATTACGCAAAAACAGGTCGTTGGACAATGACTTTTCGCACGCTAGTCGTTCGATGACAGGCCGCTTTTCGCGCGCTCGTCGTTCGAATCTGAGCGCTGGAGCTGGAATCATGCGCTGGGCACACGACAACGTCTTGTCGCTTCACGGGCCAGGAGTTGTTGTGCGCTTGTCGTTTGAACTGAGCGTTTTCGTGTGCTGAGCACACGGAAACTCCCCTTCTTCTTCCCGCTGCTGCTCTTCGCGTGCGCTCTCTCTCTCTCTCTCTCTCTCTCGCTTCTCACTCTGTCGGCGGCGGGAGCGTCGCTCCGAGGAGCTTGGCCTGGGTGCTGCACCTGCTGGGGCTTGGCGGAGGTGGCCGGGCCGCACCGGCGGTGCTCCGAGGGCGGGCGCAGTTGCTTTTTTTTTGTTGGTTATTGCACTTCATTTCCGTTTGTTATTTAGACATTGCTAGATACATTAATATTTAGACATTAATATGCTAGATACATTAATATTTAGACATTATTTAAAATGAGTTGTTATTAGACATTGCTTAAAATATGCTAGATAAGTTCATTATATTAGGTAGATTCATTTTTGTAATAGAATGAAATATTCAGTCAATATTTAGACATTGCTTGAAATGAGTTGTTATTTTTTTTTGGTTAGGTGATTTAGTAGAAAAATAAAGGAATGTATTAGAAAATTAAAAAAATTAGTCATTTAAATATTTGATTAAAGTAATATATTAGAAAAATAAAAATATATTTTCATGATCATAGAGACATGAAACATGACGAGTCTTAGAATTTTCTATGGGACTGGAGAAATAAAAATGGGTCCATCTGGTGTTGATCTGAGAAGTTTTCCATACGTTGATATAGTTCATCCTGACCCAGCTGGCTATAGGATGAAGGATATTCAGATGTAGTTGACCCGTTATTTTCAACTAGATCTGGAAGTTTATTTAGTGAAAGTACAATGTTTGTAGATACGAACTTTTGACCCTGTGTGCTGGGAATTGAAGGTAATATCTCGGACGGAGAAGTGGTTGAACTGGTGTAGGAAACGACTTGCTCAGTTCATCATGCTAGTGCAGGCTTGTCCGAAAGAAATTTGTGAAGATAATGGTGATTCTGATTGTAGCGCAACATTAGTGGTTGAACAAAATAGTGAAATTAATGCAATGTCGACAAGGATGAGCGATGATACTCAGGAGGTGGATGCAGTGCAACATATGTGTATGAATGAGCCTGAGGTTGCTGAGGGGCAAGTTGATGCACGAGAAGTGAATGAGAGAATTATTGAAGAGCTAGAGAATGTGGACTGTAATGCGTTATACGAGCAAGATATGTTGCACGAAGATGAAGATGAGGAGGAAGATGATAATGATGAGGAACCCAATAATCCTACTCCTGATGAACGGAACTGGCGTGATAAAGCTACAATGGATGTAGCAGATACCCATCATTCTCGTTGGGAGTATGGTTCAAGTTTGATTCATATTAATCAGGTATTTCCTAATCGCTCGAAATCGAAAGACATTGTGGCTCGTTGGGCTGTGATGTCACATAGGGAGGTGCGGGTTGTTAACTCGTCTCCCGTGAAGTATAGTGTGAGGTGTAGGAATGAAGGTTGTCTTTTTTATGTTCATGCTTACAGGCCGAAGCATGAGACATATTAGTTGGTGTCTAGAGTTATTGAACATAGTTGCACACTTGAAACTATGGGTCCAAAGCACCGTAATCTCACAGCTGCACTCATTGCTAATGAATTATTCGTCGAAATTATTGAGAAGTGAGACATGGAGTGTTTATACATTAAGCGTTCTGTCTTACGATAATTCAAGTATGAGATTACATATCAAAAAGCTTGGAGGGTAAAGCAGAAGGCCTTAGAGAAACGTTGAGGAACATTTGAGGCTTCATATTGCAATATGTCTCATGTGCTAGAAGTTCTATAGGCCAGAAACCCTGGGACATACATAGCATTCAAAGAGAGTGACATGGGTGATGATCAACCCCGGATATTTCACCGTGCATTCCTCTCATTGGGCCCTTGTATTCGGTCGTTCCATCATTGTCGATCGATACTATGTGTAGATGGGACATTCTTGACAGGAAAGTATAAAGGACAAATATTTACTGTGGTAGGAGTTGATGGGAACAGTCTTCTAGGAACCCAATAATGAGCGTCGTATTATTGCAGTCGGCAAACAACCGCACATGGCAAACCCAATTATTCATACATCCGACGCTGCCTATAAAATTGACAGCCCATCTTCTACTCCAAAACACCATTTCACGGAAAATATGGCCTCTTCAGGAAGGGGAAGGGGTACGGTAAATAGAGGCAAAGAGATAGATGATCCCTTCTAGGAGTTCAACGAGGAGCTGCCCAATGTTTTACTTGGAACCCGACCCAGACCTCCCACTTGAAAGCAAGGAAGAGAAGCGACATCCCTTCCGAGGCTATGATGGCACCAAAATTACTTGGCAAAATGCAATCATAACCTAAATTGTGTACTACAGATGTATGATGGTCTTGAAGAGTCAAATAGTGGACACTGATTCTTTCATTGTCCGTTACCTAATGTGAGTGCAATATTGTTGTTACCTTGAAAATTAGGTTGGTAGTACCATGCATATTTCCTTTTGATATTTTTTTATTCTTTTAGAACTCTTCTGATGTGGCTTCTCAAGATGGATTGATCCACAACCTATTGTCCCTACTCAACACTACTTTGCCTATTTACAGAATAAAATATATCAACTACGACAATTGCTTGGATCCTCTAGTCAGCAATCATCAGACAATAGTCTCATGACAATTAGTATAACAGATGATGACCCTCACATATGTGATAACGCCTTCTGTCGCTGCCCTCACCACAAACCCGGTCGAGCCAAGAGTCCGCCACCCCCGCCACCACCTTCCACAGGATTCTACGGTGGTGCTGGCTACTATGGCGATGCAGGGTCATCAAACTACTATTATGGATGACCAATCTGACTTCACATGTTATGTTGCGCACTGCTAGCTTTTAAAAATATATGTTGTTCTAGTTCTCTAGGTTGTATTACGATTATTTTTTAACACTATTTCAATATTCATGTATTGTATCGTCCCTGTATTAAGTATGTTGCTATGTAATGGATCATTTTTAATTTGGTATCATTTCGTCAAGACTATGTATGAGTGCGCCACCTTTATGATGTTATGTATCTCTTGATCATTTACTCATTTTCCATATTATTTCAGTTACTACCCTACCGAAAAATAAAATTTCAACTAGCCTTCTGCACTATTTGCATGCCAAGAGGGATTAATCGGCTACCCAAAGCCCGACAAGCTTGTTTGGCACAACTCCGTGACCGACAGACCCCTATTTTTGCAATTTTCACATTCTGTATCCCTAATCTATAATTATTTATTCAAATAATATTACTTAAAAAACAACAAAGTGTAGGCTATTTTTAAGTGCTGGCCACTTGAAAAGAGAAGTCTCGTGCGTCCATTGCACAACACAAAAAAAAAAAAATTGAATTTTCATGCGTCCAGTGCGCGACACACATTTTCTAGTTGAGTTTTCGTCTGTCCATCGTGCGAAACACCAGTTTCATGCATGTACCACGCCACTAAAGACTTTTCGTGTGCTGGAAATATGAAAAAGTAGTTTTCGCACTGTGGGTGTGCGAAAATGGCCTTTTTGCACTATGGGCGTGTGACAAGTCCTTTTTCACACGGTGGGCGTGCGACGTAGTATTAATTTTGTAAATTGATCAATTTATCTAATATTTCTGTTATTTCAGAAAAAATAATATTTAAAAAAATCGATGCCTAACAATCTATGCTCAAGCAGGATATGTGTGGAATGTACCATCAGATTCTATTCAGATGGAATTTAGAGGGCAAAAATAGCAATGGACCCTCAAAACCTGTTTCTATGGAGCTGGAGGCACCCGGCTAGCCAAACATCATTTTGAATAGCTCTAACTTCATAACAGAGCAGCTCTACACTAGAGTTTTAGAGTAAAGTTTCTCTTTCATGGAGTGGAGCCATGTCAAACGCGTCCTAATTCCTTAACTGAAGCAACCTAAAGAGACTAAGGAATGCATCAATTGGGCACTGCTGTTAGAAGCATCACACTAAAGCTCACTACCTGCTTCATTACACTTACCGCGAGAACTTGAAAAAGCTTAGCATCCTCTACTGATAATAGAAGGGAAGCAAAGAAAAATTCTTAAAATGCCACATGATCAATGCAATGAAAACAGGCTCCACAAATGAGAACATGATCAAGGCTCCACAAATGAGAACATGATCAAAGCAATGAGAACATGTGTTTCTAAGACACATAGTGCTAAACTCCCTATTGGACTCCTCGTTATTGTTACGTGTACCATGCACCACCTCTTAAAACTATTAATTATTCATATGCCATTTCACTCTAATTTATAATGTAATGTCAACTATGTCGATATTGATCTTTTTGTTGTCCTGTTAGTCTTATGACATATAATTATTTTTATTATGCAAGATGAATGGTATGATTATGTTGACGTGAGTATCTAGCATAATGCTATAGTCGGTAGTATCGATCACGATTATCGATTTTCGATCGTATCGATATATTTTCATATTGATAATTCATTTTCAATTTTTGACAGTATCATTATTGTTTTCATTTCCGAGCTTATCGGTTTCGTTTTCATTTTCGACTAACAAATATAGTTGAGAAATGGTAATGCTAATTTTTTTTTATCGTTTCCGATCGTTTTCATCCCTACTAGCATGGGATACTATCACAGGAACAAGAAAACGACCTGTTTTTTAATAATATTTTATAATTGATATTATATTCGTGACATTGTTATATGTGATAGTCGTGATCATGACATGGTAAAACTTGCCTCTGTTGCCTTTATTTATTAGATTAGTGCATTGCTTTCGAAAATAGCTGTTGCCTCTGTTGCTTTTATAGTAGTAAGCTGATAGGGGAAGGAATTGCAGAGCTGTGGTGAATTTGACTGCCATGGATGTCTTCGTAGGTTGCCATGTTTTCGTTTGCTCTATGTTGGAGTTGCCCAGACATCGTGGCTGATTTCTTGTTGCTCGTCCAATAGCTAGCCCGTGTACGGGCCTCTTCTGGTTGTCTTCTCGCTGCTCCACCTAGCGGCCGGCCCAGCGGAGGAGCTGGCTATGTGTTGCTTTGAAATCTTGGCCCATGTGACATGTGTTATGGGCGGACTCACGCATGACCATACTCGCCTGGCTGCCTCCCCTTCCTCCTCTATATGTTGGTGGGCTTGTTTTAGTTAGCCCACGACGCTGGAGGCTACCGCAAGCCGATGATGGCGTTGCCTGCATCGATTTGCGGCATGCGTGAGGTTGTCGGGCTGGCCTCCTGCCCATGCCACTGTTGCCCCATCGATGGGCCTGGTCGTGGTTCGAGACTCTTCACTGATGGCGAGGCAAATCTAGTCTGCCTCATATATGCATCTGAAGAGAGGAAAGAGAACTGAGAAAGTTGTGGATGAAACGAAGGCCAGCCGAATCTAGATCTTGTCCATTTAGAAGAGAGCAGGAGAGGTGGGATCAATGTGTGCAAAAGAGAGAATGTGTCGGAGTTATAGAGCAGAAGGAAGAGAAGGATGCCTGTTGCTACAGATATACCATGGTGAGTAATGGAGTGAGAGGTAGAGCAGGAAGCAGCAGGAGCCTCGCGGAGCAACTGAGTGATGGAGCGAGCGAGAGAGAGAGAGAGCAGCAGCAGTAGTAATAGCAGAAGGGGCGGTCGCTTCCTTTTGGAGATAGAGCAGCTGTCCATAGGCGGCAGAGGCTTTGGACGCGGGGCAAAGCGGTTGTGCGAGTGTGTGCCACGATGGATGGAAATAAAGAAAAAAAAAGTAAATTCCGTTTAGAGTATGAGGTAGCAAGAGGACCAACAGTTATTGCATCAGGATACAACGCACTTTTCAGCATGAAAAAGCAATTTTCAGAATAGGCCCTTAGTCTGTTATCAAATTATAAAATGATCCTCATAATTGGACATTAATTAGAGATTAAATTATTTCATTCTCCGCATTAATTTTTTTGTGCATGCCAGTGAAGGTTTGCTCTTTATTGCCCAACTCGTGGTCTTAATATAATTATAGAAAGTTATTTAATAATCTTATGAATTATTTGATTAATAATTAATCTTGAAATTACTTTTAAGACTTCACAAATTGGATATCAAGACCTAAATGAGCGCGGCGGAGCGCGCCTATTTTCCTAGTTTTCCATAGTGCATAAGATGACCGCATGCTTGTTCCTTGACTCGAAGGGCGCCCATCGACCTTTATCCCCGTACCAGCGAAGCCGCTCTGCTCAACAACGGTGCTCCATTGCAGCGTCGTCCCCGGGCGGCGATTACGTGTGTTGTTGGACCATCCTGTGAGCCCAAGCCAAGGAGACTCTGTGCGTGTGAAGATCTGCTGCGAAGCTACGAAGTGGGCGAATGAGACTCTGCTTCTACTCGAAGTGCAAGTGCGTCAAAAGCTCCACTGCACAGAAAATTGTATGCTTGATTTAGTGAGATTTGTTCGACAAGTTTCAAAAGAAAATTCAAATGTTAAGTAATCCAATTGGCTAGTTTTATTTTCTTGTTGGGAGTTGGGGAAGAATTGGCTTGTTTTACTTTTAGTTAGGAGAACTGCTCCGGTGGAGCTTTTTTTAAAATATGCACAAATCTAAAAACCGTCTGGGTAGTTAAACAGTTAAGCGTTTGAATTTTTTAATCCGCTTGTTCAGCTCGGCTCAAGCCAATCCAAGCCCACCCGAAATATCTGGATTGAAACGAGTCAAGCGTTTGGTTCTTATTCTGTCTCTGCCGTTGAGACAAACCGACGCCGACACTACCCCAATCCCCAATCAACGTTCATCGCAATTTCTCTCCCTCAGTCTCTAAGTTGTACTCCCATTCTTTGTCACCTCCCATGCCCCCGTCGGCTGTCGCTGGATCATCATGGTGCCGACCATCGCGATCATGGTGTGGTTGTTATGCTGTCGTGTTCTCATGGCTTCCATTAGGGATGAAAAAGGTCGGGAAAACATCTCTACCATTTTCATTTTCACATCTCTACCCGTTTTCATCCCTAGTTTCCATCGCTCGTGCTCCTGACGCCGTCTATCCATATGTAGTTTCATGTCTGCCAACTTTCTTGACAATGGCAAGACTACTCTAGCATCCACGGAAGAGTTGTAACCTGATGTTGTTTCAAGTTCAAATGCGGCAAGACAAATTGGGAATAAGAATGAGATGAACCCAGCCATTGCAAATGAGGTTCACTAAAATGTCTTGAAGAACCTAGGTTTCAGAACCATGCACGCTGTTTAATGATGTTGAAATTAATTCCTCAGTATTAATGTTAGTATGAAAGATCTAAAAAATCATTGTTTATGCTTCGCGTGTCCCGGTCCCTACAACGAGCAACAGTGGTGAGTCCGTGTCTGTGATTGTTATTGTTTTTTTAGTTATATTTAACCATTCATCTTTTTTTAAATAACGTATTTTCAATAATTTATTTTGTTACTAGAAAAAAATCAGAACATAATTTAGAACTTTACATGTTTGAATCAATATTTTGAATAAAATAAATAAGCGAACATCATTAGAAAAATAAACAGTGATTATAATTTTCAAAGAGAGTAGTATATAGTTACGATAGGTGATTGCTTGTGCGTTGCTACGGGAAGAGACAAGAAAAAAGAATTATATCTCAAGAAAAGCTACTAACAATAAAATCTAACTGAATCACACCTAATTGTAGGATAACGTACAGGCCCTCGCAAATATTGTTAATTGTCGGAGATAAATATTAGCCATGACACGTGGCAACGATCGAACAACCCAGGAAACGTAAGCCTTTGGGCCTTGTCAATAGGACCAGGTAAGTCACATCCCCACCAACCCTACACAAGTAGGCCCAAGTCCCCCTCGCTCCGCTCGACCTCCCATGAAGGGGTCACCTCACCTCGCTCGACCCGAGGGGTCGGGAGACCTCCGTCTCATTTGACCCTCGCGACTAGGGTCGAGTGCCCAAGAGGATAAGAACGCCTACTCCGTGTGGGTAATCATGGTGTGCGCGCATGCGCGAACAGTGTCCTAATAGCGGTTCAGACCGCTGGGACAGGACGGGCGTGGCAGCGCTGCATCACGCGGGAGCAACGGGAGGGCAACCTCGGTTCAGCTGTCATGATTGAACATCATTCAATAGCATCGGGAGGCCGACAAGCGCTAAACGACACGACGCCGGACCCTAGGTCAAGGGTCAATCCCCACTCGACACACTCAACCGGAAGCAGTGGGGGATCGAACAGGTGGGAAGTCAACAACCACTCTCTACCATGCCTTAAATGCCACACCGAGCGTGCGGCCATAGTGACGACAAGTCAAATCGCTCTGTAAGCCTACCCCTAGCGTCATCATTGTCCTACAAGGCATGGGCGCATGACTGACCGCTGCAGCAAACAGCGCGAGCATGCCACGCCAGTGACGCCCGTTACAGTAGCCACTGTATCAGGTCGATGGACAGGTCTGATGGAACCTATCGACTTGTGAGCGCACAGCCACTGGTTCCCCGGCAGCATAAGGCCCCATGGCAATTGGTAGGGACACCATCGACTCTGGCGGTCATCGACTTCTATCCATCAAGTTCACCCGCCATCGACTCTCTCCTTTTCCTATCAACTTTACTCCTTCTCTCCCTCCCTGTGTAAAAGGGCCCATCCCCCTGTATAAAACACGAGCCCTTCTTCTTCCTCAAGGCATCTGGATCTAAACAATTTCATATTTACTCAAGCCTCACACACGCACTCGCATACACAGAGACTTGGAGCCCTCTCCTCTCTTGCCATCGTTGTACATCCCGTTGTACGAGTCTCTAGCAAGTAACAAGAGCTACTCGAAACTGGACGTAGGGATTCTTTCCAAACCAGTATAAATCCCTTGTGTCCTCCTCTTACAAACTATCCAGATCTAATGCGCAATCTCCGTATAAATTTACTTGCCGGTGATATGAAACACCGATATTAATAGCCTAGGTGATTACTAAAGAACATGCACAATGCAGACGGACAATATGTTCTCAACGTGCATGGGCGTTGGTGGCAAATGACACATGGTAGATTTATCTCAGTTACGAATGAGGAGTACGTGATCACCAAAGTTGATAATCCACCTTGTCGTTCATGGCTCCGACCTCTGATCCAATGAAAGAATACAGGGTAGAACACTATGCGATGAGATAAGAGTAGTGGGTGATTGCGCTTTGTTGAGGCTTGTTATGTCCAAACAATTTATCAATGGCCGTGACTCGGCAAAATCTGGCCTCTCTTCGCTAATACAATATTGATCTTCAGTAATGTACCGTAAGCGGCCTTTGTCGTGGACAAGATGTCTATCATAAATAATCATTACTGATTTGTACATATATTTGTGAATGGCTACATGCCCTGCACTAAGGTTGTCATTAACAACAATAAAAAATGTGTGGTACCACACCATCAGCCGACCCAAAAAAGAGGCCACACCAATAGATGTTGGGCCCCGTCTAACCCTAACCCTATCTATGCCGCCGCCACTGCCGTCATCGACGCCAGGTCCCTGGCCGTGATGGATAGATCTTGGATGTACGAGGCGCCAAACCGGGTCCAATATTTTTATGAGAAGTCTCTAAATTCGTCTAAGGGGCTGCACAACATGCTCGACATGAAGGAATGACTGATATTTATTGTCCATGCTTTGATTGCAAGAATCAGAAGCTATGGACAGATATACAAGTGATCAACTCACACTTGGTGCGGAGGAGTTTTGTTGCTGGGTACATGAGATGGACAAAACATGGTAAAAACAGTTTGGTTGATCTGGAATTTGATGAGCCTATTGATGTTAAAGTCAAGGCTGTCAGTTCGCCCGGTGCAGATGCGACGGAGTCGCCTTTGAGCCGTAGGTGTTGATCAATGTGGATACAACTAAAGGGCTTGATAATTTTCATAGAATAGAGAAGGCATCAAAGGATCCATTATATAATGAATCTAAGGGATGTGGTAAAGAGTTCACCGTGTTGCGTACTGTACTTGAGCTGATGAAGCTGAACGCCATGCATGGCTGGTCAGATGCTAGTTTCACGGATTTATTGGAACTTATTTCCGATGCGCTGCCAAAGCTCAACTTGTTGCCAAGGACAACATACCTTGCTAAGAAGTTGATTTCCCCACTTTCATTGGGCGTGCAAAAAATTCACGCATGTCCAAATCATTGCATATTGTATCGAAAGGAGCATAAGGATGTTGTGAGATGTCCAAGGTGCAAACACAGTCGTTACAAGAGGAACAACAACTATGATGCCAATGGTGGCGTGAAGAATACCAAAAAGGGAAGAAAGAAGAAAAGAAGTTCTATCGTCGATGACAGTGATGATAGTAAGGTTCCTACCTTAGTCATGTGGTACTAACCCATGGTCAATCGCATCAGACGTTTGTTTGCCAACCCTAGGGATGTGGCAATGATGACATGGCATGCACGCAAGGGGGACGGTAAGCTCAGGCATCCCACAGATGGAACACAGTGGAAAAGGTTCAATGAGAATCATCGAGACTTCTCTAATGAGAAAAGGAACCTACGGTTTGCATTGAGTACAGACGGGATGAATCCATTCGGTCAAATGAGGAATCCGCATAGCACTTGGCCAGTGATACTAGCAATATACAACATGCCACCATGGTTATGCCATAAGCATAAGTACCTACAGCTGACCACTCTTATATCTAGGCCCAAAGAAACTGGTAACGACATAGATGTATTCTTAGTACCATTGTTCAAAGACCTGCAAAAACTGTGGTTGGAGGAGGTCCGTATGTGGGATAAGTATCGAAGAGAGTACTTCACACTCAGAGCAATTATTTTTTGCATGGTAAGTGATTCCCCGGCACTAAGGGCGATATCAGGGCAGGTGAAAGGAAAGGCGACATGTTTTGTATGCGTTGATGATACATCCCATGTGTACCTTCCAACATCCTAGAAGCTAGTGTATATGCGAAACTACCGATTCTTACCAGCAAAACACAGGTATCGTGCAATGGCTAAACACTTTGATGGCAAAGTTGAGAACAACATAGAACTTCGATGTTGGACTAGCAGGGTCATGTTTGACCTTGTTAAAAACATCAGTGTTGTTTTTGGAAAGCCGGTGAAGGGTGTCAAAAAGGCACAAGGTCTCACGCCGTTTAAAAAGAAATATATTTTCTTCGTATATTTCAATTATTTGAAAGAATTGGAAATGAATCAAGCCTTCGACTGGATGCATATTAGGAAGGGTGTATTTGGCAGTACTAGCGGACTTATACTCAACCATAGGACGTAGATCGTTCGTCGACCGTGACTTCAAACAAGTGGACCAAGCACATTTCAGCGTATTGCAACAGATATTGGCGGCCGATAAAAACCAAAATTGGCCACCAACCAGTCAGAAAATGCAAGGTAAAGACCAAAGTTTAATAAATATTTGCTTAAACTAATAAAGTTCCACAAGTTTTAGTGAAATATGTCATTGCAGGCATAAGAGAGCCAAAATATGCAAAAACATGAAGAAACACCCCGTCGGCTGATCATGACTGTAAAACAGTCATTTTAACCGGCTGACAGGGTCATTTTCAGGCTGAAATCAGGAACCGGCCGACAGGGTCATATAGGGCTGAAATCAGCCACCCAGCAGATTAACCATAGTCGTTTTTCAGGCTAAACATCCGATCCGGCCAGTTTTGCAAAAACACTTCACCGTGATGCCGTTTTCTCCTCCCGGATTAAGAATGATGAAATATGGCCAAGGAAAAGAAGGCCAAACAAGTGGTCTAACCAGAAGAAGTTAAGGGGAGACCCAGAGGGGGTCGGCACCCGGCCTAGGCCGCCGCCTGGCCTGGGTTGGTCACCTAGGGTTGCCAGCCCATGAGTCCCAATAAGCCTACCGGCTCCAAAATGGAGAAGGCGGTGCGAACCGAACAAGTAACCGCCATCGGGACAAGATCCAAGCCGACCAGCAGAAGTCGGTCACGAACTGACACAATCCTACGGCCGCCTGGCCTAGGCTGCCACCTGGCGGTGCATGCCGCCCGACATGCTCACCGCCCGGCGCACCGACTTTGGTCAACCGACCCTCCTTCACATACAAATACCCCCCGGACCATCGCCACCTATAAATAGAGGGGGAATTCGGCAGAAAAGAAGAGAAAAGGAAGAAACACATCAAGGAGTCCATTTCCTACTACTTGTGCTACTTAGTAGAGTAGCTTAGTCAGTCGGGAGTTAGAGTCTAGTCAAGAGCATCGCTCGGGATTTCGGAATTGTCTTGGAGTCTTGGTATAAGCTCTTTTGTATCTTTTCTCTTTATGTAAGACTTGTCCTTTATTAGTATAAATATCCTTTTCTTTTATATCTTGTCAAGTATTTATCTTAACTTAGTCATTTTCTTTAAGTTATAATTATCGGGAAGAAACTTTGTTGCGTAGTTCACGGGTTTCCCGGCTAGGATTTAATGAAGTTTAGTTCTTTCTGAACTTAGACTTGGTTATTTCCCGGCTATTCTTCCGCTAGGCCAACGGAAGAATATCTAGTAAAGGCGTAGGCGCGGTGCCTAAGTTAACGCTTCTTGGATTTGCATACGTCCCCACAGGCTGTGTGGTAGGCGGTAGGTGGTGACAGTCCTATCCGTGCCTTTTGTAATACACCATGCTCGGGAAGTCTCAAGTAGGGTTGTCTAGCGATAACGTAATCACTAGTACAGAGGTTAGTTACCGACGCATATTAGTGGAACATTTTCGTGCCCCGAAGTGACCTAACAGGTGAAAGACTCGAGGCTTTACCAAGAAATTGGTGTAAGCACTCAACCTGAGTAACTAGGATTTGACGCTTGACTTAGATATATTAGGAAAATATATATTTAGGTATCTTAGACATATATTCGTTGTCCTCCCGGCTAGCTTAACTGATCTTTTATTTATCTTAGTGTGGATTTCTCCTGTGTTGGTACCCCCACTCTTATTATTGAATATCTTTATCCCCGTCTTTGGTCAGTTGGTATAATTCTTATAGTTATATTTTTGTTAAACCAAGATAATCTTACGTCTAGCTTCCCTAAGGAAAATAAATACGATACCTTGGAATACTCCCGGGTGAAATGTTACAATGGTGTTCCGTGCGCTTGCAGATTAATTCATTTTATTCTTAAAGCATGAAAAATGCCAACAACCATTTCTGGCGTTATACCAGGAATAGTGATATCCTTGATGCGACGTTAAGAAATGTCAACAAGCAGTTCTGGCGCCGTTGCCGAGGAAGCAATAGGCTAAGATATCAGAACTTTAACATTGATATTTCTACCAAGCAGTTGCCGCTTTCCTTTGCGGGCTTACCCTTGTTCTGTTTATTTGTGCTATAAACAGGACGCTTTGACTGGTTTGACCTACTAGACAACTACCACAATGATACGGAGGCCTTGTTGAGGAGAGTGCATCAATGACTCACACCTTCTCGGCCTAGACTTGCTCTTGACGCACCTCTGATCATACAAGCTTAGCAGCAAGATCCGTCTACGTTCACTCAACCAACCATGGCTGAGAAGACAATCCGTGACTACTCCACCCCGTCTGCAGACAAAATCCGCACCGGTCCGAACCCGAACATGAGGAACGGAAGCTATGAGCTGAAAGTGGCCTTAATCAACATGGTTTCGGCCAGTCCTTTCTATGGCAAGGCATGAGAAGATGCAAACGCCCACCTTCAACAAGTCTTGGCCGTGTGCAACACTTTCACCATGAGGGACGTGACCCCTAAATCCATTCGCCTTCACCTTTTCCCATTCTCACTTTTGGGGAAAGCTAAGCAGTGGTTCTACAGAAATCAAGAAGAACTCACCACATGTGACAAGTGCTCCAACGCCTTCCTTGCCAGGTTCTTCCCGCTAGGCAAAACTAACGCCTTGCGGAACAAAATTTCAAGTTTCCAACAGCTAACCGATGAAAGCATCCCTGAGGCATGGGAATGCTTCCAAGAGTACACTTTGGCGTGCCCACATCATGGAATGCAAGATTGGTTGCTAATCCAAAGCTTTTACCATGGGCTCAACCGCCCCGCTCGTGAGCACCTTGATGCAGCCGCTGGAGGTTCTTTCTTCTCCCTAAAGGTCAAAGAAGCTCAAACTCCCATAAAAAAGATAGTTGCCAACTACAGCGGCTATGATGAGAGGTAGAGCCAGCCGCAGCCCAAGATGAGGGGAGTCCACCAAGTTGATGGTATTGACATGCTATCAATCAAGATGGATCAACTTTTGAAGAAGATGGATTCACCGCACACTGCCTAATCCTTAGACTCTCACATGAATTGCGAAGTCTGCGGCAATGTTGGACATATGGTAAGCCGCTGCCCAGAAACTCAGGAAGAAGAAGTAAACTATCAGTGGCAGAAAATTTATTGCCACTGATAAAGTCCTAGAAAGTATAGACTCTCGCATGGAATCTTTCAATACCTCTCTGCAAAACCAGCTCAGTCATAACAAAATGTTAGAAACGCAAATCGCTCAGCTGGCCGCTTCTATTGTTAACCTAACTCGGGCAAGCTCCCTGGTCAGCCGGAAGCTAGCCCCAAGGAAAATGTTAATGCCGTCACAATTGGATGCGAAAAATCTACACAGGATCTGCCAAATCCTAACAATGCAGGGAAGGACAGGGAACCCAGAGCAGAGTCAGAGGATGAACAAGAAATTGAAGTTTAGGAAACAAAGGCGCCTCTCAAGAAGGCACCACATGAGTTCTATGATACCCCGGTGTTGCCATTTCCCTCTCCCCAGAGGAAACCAATAGTGGACGAACAATTCGGGAAGTTTGTGGAGGCACCACTTGATGCTATGCAGGTTCCTACCTACTCCAAGTACCTAAAGGACATCCTCAACAACAAACGCCCAATACCATCCACTGAGATTGTCAAATTAACGGAGGAATGCAGCACCGCCATCTTAAACTCCCTCCTAGAAAAGAAGCGAGATCCAGGATGCCCAACCATCCCATGTTCCATCGGGATGCAACAATTCAACAACGCCCTTTGTGATTTGGGAGCAAGCGTGATCATTATGCTGAAGGTGGTGTATGACAAACTTAATATCAATTCATTATCCCCTACAGCAATGTGCTTGCAGCTCACTGATCAATCAGTCCGTTACCCGGCGGGCATCACGGAGGACCTACCAGTAAAGATAAGGAACTGCCTCGTTCCCGTCGACTTTGTGGTACTAGACATTGAGACCGATGTAAAGACACCACTTATACTAGGAAGGCCATTCCTTAGCATTGCAAATGCCAACATTGACGTTGGGGCTGGAGAAATCCACCTTAACATTAATGGGAACGAAGAGAAGTTTGCCTTCAAACCCCGAACGGAACAATGCGCAATCAGGTATGCATCTTTTATAGCAAAAATCCTAACACGGTGTAGAAAATTGAGGTGTACCCAATCCCACCAAAATCAAGTGCACCTATGGTAAAAGTCAAGAGCGCACCACTGCCGCCCAAGAAGAAGAATGAGCAACAGGAAATGAAGAAAAAAGTCCCCGCCAAGCCAAACAAAATCAAACAAGTATGGCCAAAGAAAGAAGTTGCACCGATCATAGAAAATTCTCCATCCATGAAAGGCACCATGAAAAACTAAACGCGGAGAACGTCTTGTTCGAGACAAAAAATCCGAACCCCTGTCGGAAGATAACCGATATTTATCCCTCTTTTCTCTTGTACATACCACCAAGTTAGTTTGGCTTTATTTCCTTCTTCAACCATTACATTAGGCTGAAAAAAAATTGATGACTCGGCCAAAATTTGCTGGCCGGGAGGTCAAAATTCATCAAAAACGACCATCCGGGTGATGATCCAGGGCTCTAACCCGGCCAGGCAGTTTGCAGCACCCAGGAGGTCATTTTTTGTGTGAAATGATCACCCGACTAGGTAATTTTTGAGCCATCTGGCCTGAAATAACCCAGTCTAATTTCAGCACCCGGAAGGTCATTTTTCATGAAAAATGACCACCCGGTTGGGTCATTTTAGTGCCGCCCGGCCAGGGGTTTTCTCGGATTCCATGCTATTCTAATGCAGGGATGGTGGCCATGAATGGAGGAGGTGTACCCAGCCTTTCCCTTATCAAAAACAATTCTCATCATAAGCCCCCACCATGAGTAAAAATAATTAAAGGAGGGCCACACATGTCACCTCACTCTTTCACCACCCACACTCACCTGCCATCCTACTCCCCTTGGCCTCATCAGTGGCAGAATACTCATTGCAAACATACATCTTTGGCCATCCCGTCACTCTATCCTTGCTTCCTACAGTCTCAACACATTTCTGAACAAAGTACACAAGTGAATCACATGGCGCGTGGACTTAGGCCTGTCCCATCACCACCAAAGCAATAATAGATCAAGTGGAGGAAAAAGGTCTACCGCTCGGTGTGGGCTGCTGCCCGGCATGTGCCGCCGCCCGGCCTGAAATCCCCCCCCCAGGCTCCCTCTCGAGCCTATAAATATCGGGTGCCCTCTCACTCACTTCTCCATCCTCAGCATTGCTGAAATTTCATTCCTTCCTCACAACTCTCTCCCTTTCTGCACCCCCTTACTCACTCCACTAGTTTGCTTAGTAAGTGCACTTGCAACTTAAGAATAAAAGTGTGCTGCAATAAAACCAACTAGATAAAATTTTGCTCCTGCACGTTTTGAACTTCTAACACTTGGACTACTAACCGGACGAGTAACCACTAACCATTATTATCATATTGTCCTTCAGGTATTGTGTCCAAATAACCCTTTTGCAGGAATGGCAAACATCTGGAGAGGCCTCTACACCAAGTTCAGCAGCAGGTCAAGTCGTGGGAGGCGTATCCCAAGCGAGCGCTCAGAAGCTGAACACTCGGAGGCTGCCTACGGGCAAGCTCCAAGCTACCACTCGGAATCAATGTCCATATCCGAGGCTGCAATGGTAGCAAGTGAACGAGGAGGAGGAGATGAAGGATTTGAGAAGTTCATGGAGAGTGAAGACAACATGGTGTTCAATGACTTTGATGAGCAAAGCAAGTTCATTGCCATTCGAGACCAGGAGTTCATGACTGTGCACAAGTTCGACCACAACTTCCTCGAGTGAATCAGCGTCCTTGTCGATTTTGAGTACGCACTCAATACGGTCGGATGGTATGATTTCTATTGCATCAATGATTATGGTTCTAAATGGCTCACTATCAAATTCTTTGCACTTTGAAAGCCCATGCCCATGAATCAAATAAAACAACACTCTCTATGAATTTCGTCTTTTTGATAAAACATACGAACGATCCTTAAAAGAAATTAGTACTTATCTTGGTTTTGACTGTAAGGCGGCCTTAGACATTGATAAACTTAAAGGTTTCACACCGCAAGGACTTTGGGCAAAGATAGGAAATCCCGTTACGGGGCAGGAATGCACTAGTGACATTCACAACCCATCACTCCGTATAATTCACAGTTTTATCACTTACTACTTAGCCCCTCGGGTTGATGTACGTTCAATGAATAGTGTGGACAAAGCCTATCTTCATGTTGTAATCAAAAAGATTAAAATGAACCCCACTTTTCTCCTCATCAACCATTGGCTCACCTTAGCATTCAGACAACAAGGACATATTACTTTTACCACTTTTGTCACTAGAATTGCTAGAAAGGTCGGTGCACTTCACAGAGCTAGAATAGATCCGCTCCCTAGTGCTCCTTTGCTAGGAGAAGATCATTTCTTGCAAACCCACTTGTTGAAAGAGGAAAACAATAAGTACTTCATGCTTTATCCGAGGTATGACACAGAGATTGAATTGCCTAACCCCCAGCTCACTATTATTGGTAAAAAGAACTTTGTGTACAAATTGCAAGCTCCCTCGCAGCGTGCAAGACATAGTGTCTGGGGGGATAGGCCAAGAACAAGAGCACAACTCCGACGAGCAAAACAGAAGCATGAGACAGCCATGAACACACCTCAACCGGGTACTTCAGAAAACTCCCAATACCATTGGGAGCAACCATAGTTTCCCGGATTTGCTAGTTCATCAACACACTACACTACCTCCTCCTATGAAGAGTACGAACCTTCCAATCCCTATGGGACAGGAAGTTACCATCAAACCCATGGAGGCATAGGCACTTCTCGTTCTGCCAGATTCACATCATATAACTTTTAGGAGTTGCAAGAAGATATGCAATACTTGGCTGCCAACGCTTATGAGACCAACATGTGAACTCAAGAAATACAAGCAGCCATAAGGAGAGAACAAGAATGGCAGCAGCAAGCATTAGAACAACTTCAGACAAACATATCCATGATGGATGAACTATTTGGCCATTTCAACATCGAGTATCAACCGCCGTAGTGAACACCATCTAAGCTTCAGTCTTGCAAAGACCTAAGCTTGGGGAGGTACCCAAACCAAGGTGCGCCACTTGTTCTATCCTCTCTCCCTCTTCCTCTAGTTGAGTCGTTCGATCTTAGAAAATTTAAGAAAACCCAAAAAGATTTCAATTTTCAAAGAAAACTATAAAAATTTGCTTAGCCAATAAAAACAAAAAGATTTCCCTTTATAAATAAAATTTGAGAACTTGGTCTCTACCTTGCCTATGGAAATGATGAATAGTTGCTCTATTAGCTCCCTTTGAGTCTCAAGTATACAACCTCTACTCCTCACCTTTCGTGGGTAATGATAGACCGGCATGATGATAACACTAGTCCCTATCTGCTTTAGTGGGTGCGAAATGGCTGATAAACGCCAAGTCTAGTTCTTGGAGTTTACGATATCGCATGTTTTGGATGAGTCTATGATTTCCTTATGATTAGAGTCCAATGATCTCTTTCAAAACCATGCTGCCGCCATCATCCTAGCTTGATAGATAGTTTCCTACCATGGCCAAATATTAAGTGTCAAAACCAAGTATACGTCATTTATGCATGCATTGAGTCATTTAAGATTTAATCCTTATGAGGGACTTGCACTTCCAAAGCCAATCATTTTCCTTCGCGTTATCTTTGAGTTCTCAAATTAATCATGCTTGGTTATGCGGTTTCCATGTCGGAATCATGCATCCACTTCACCAAGCATGCTAACCAAAAATCTTTCTTTTTGTGAGCCTTTGATCCTATTAAAAAATTATGGTCCTCCCAATTGCTCAGAAAAAGTTTGCAAAAATATTTGAACCATTGAATTAGCCTCTTTACACCATGAGAGCTAGAAAAAAAAAGAAGCAAAGAAAGAAGGAAAGGAAAAGAAAGGAAAGGAAAAATTTATCAGCTCTCAAAGATGTGCTATATCAAAAAGCTTCAAGGGTCATACAAAAATAAAATATTTCTTTGAGCAAAAATAAAGGACTATCTTTTGTCTCTAGCACAAAAAAAAATCTAGTCTTTGGGATAAATTTGCACCCAAGACCTTTGCAATTGTGCTAGCCCAATCCTTCGCGTGAGTTCATTCTCCCCCTCTCCCCTGGACATTATTTCTAAATGATTGGAATTAGGAAGTACAATATCTTTCGCTAGGGTCATCTCTTAGCTTAACAATATATGCACGCTAAATGTGACATCCTACCAAGGTCCACATATTTAAGCCAAACTTTTAGAAAGTAGGATGAGCATGTGGTAAGGAAATACATCCTTTGAGAGATGAGAGCCATAGTAGGAGATTGCACCAAGAGGAAAGATTTTTCAATCTTATGCAGCATTACAAAATCCTTGGACTCATAATTTAGAAGGAGATTGCATGACAAAGTCTAAACTAGCCGTTCTAGACTTCAACCGCTTATGACAAGGTTATAAAATGCTAATAAGCCCCGTTGTACATTGAGAATGACTTAGTAACACAGTTGTGCTGGTTTACACTTACCCATATTGTGTTGGAGTATGTGTTTGTGCACTTGATACTTGCAGGGCACTAATATTAAAGCAACTCCTGATCCATCATCTCTAAGTTTTAATTTTCTCGGGACGAGCAAAGGTTTAAGCTTGGGGAGGTGTTGATGGCCGATAAAACCCAAAATCAGCCACCAACCGGTCCGGAAATGCAAGGTAAAGACCAAAGTTTAATAAATATTTGCTTAAACTAATAAAGTTCCACAAGTTTTTGTGAAATATGTGTTCACAGGCACAAGAGAGCCTAAATATGCAAAAACATGAAGAAACACCCCGTCGGCCGATCATGACTGTAAAACAGTCGTTTTCACCGGCCGATGGGGTCGTTTTCAGGCTGAAATCAAGAACCGGCTAACAGGGTCATATAGGGCTGGAATCAGCCACCCGGCTGATTAACCGGAGTCGTTTTTCATGCTGAATATCCGACCCAGCCGGTTTTGCAGAAACACTTCACCATGATGCCATTTTCTCCTCCCAGATTAAGAATGATGAAATATGGCCAAGGAAAAGAAGGCCAAACAAGTGGTCTGACTGGGAGAAGTTAAGGGGAGACCCAGAGGGGGTCGGCACCCGGCCTAGGCCATCGCCCGGCCTGGTTGCCGCCCGGCCTGGGTTGACGCACGGCCTGTGTTGCCGCCAGGCCTGGGTTGGACACCCAGGGTTACCAGCCCATTAGGCCCAATAAGCCTCTCAGTCCCAAAATGGAGAAGGCGGTGCGAACCGACCAAGTAACCTCCATCCGGACAAGATCCAAGCCGACCAAATGAAGTTGGTCGCGAACCGACACAATCCTACGGCCGCCCGGCCTAGGCTGCCATCTGGCGGTGCATGCCGCCCGGCATGGCCCGCCACCCGGCGCACCAACTTCGGCCAACCGACCCTCCTTCACCTACAATTACCCCCCGGACCATTTCCACCTATAAATAGAGGGGGAATTCGGCAAAAAAGAAGAGAAAAGGAAGAAACACATCAAGGAGTCCATTTCCCACTACTTGTGCTACTTAGTAGAGTAGGTTAGTGAGTTAGGAGTTAGAGTCTAGTCGAGAGCATCGCTCGGGATTCCGGAATTGTCTTGGAGTCTTGGTATGAGCTCTCTTGTATCTTTTCTCTTTATGTGAGACTTGTCCTTTATCAGTATAAATATCTTTTTCATTTATATCTTGTCAAGTATTTATCTTAACTTAGTCATTTTCTTTAAGTTACAATTATCGGGAAGAAACTTTGTTGTGTAGTTCACGGGTTTCCCGGCTAGTATTTAATTAAGTTTAGTTCTTTCTGAACTTGGACTTGGTTATTTCCCGGCTATTTTCCGCTAGGCCAACGGAAGAATATCTAGTGAAGGCGTAGGCACGGTGCCTAAGTTAACGCTAGCTGGATTTGCATTCGTCCCCACGGGCTGTGTGGTAGGCGGCAGGTGGTGACAGCCCTATCCATCCCTTTTGTAATCCACCATGTTCGGGAAGTCTCAAGCAGGGTTGTCTAGCCATAGCGTAATCACTAGTACAGAGGTTAGTTACCGACCCATATTAGTGGAAGGTTTTCGTGTCCCGAAGCACTCAACCCGAGTAACTAGGATTTGACGCTTGACTTAGATATATTAGGAAGGTATATATTTAGGAATCTTAGACTTAGACTCGCTGTTCTCCCGGCTAGCTTAACCGATCTCTTTATTTATCTTAGTGTGGATTTCTCCTGTGTTGCTACCCCCACTCTTATTATTGAATATCCTTACCCCCATCTTTGGTCAGTTGGTATAATTCTTGTAGTTATATCTTTGTTAAACCAAGATAATCTTATGCCTAGCTTCCTTGAGAAAAATAAATACAATACCTTAGAATACTCCTGGGTGAAATGCTACAATGGTGTTCCATCCGCTTGTGGATTAATTTATTTTATTCTTAAAGCATAACAAATGCCAACAATCATTTTTGGCGTTGTACCAGGAATAGTAATATTCATGATGCGATGTTAAGAAATGTTAAGAATTATGGGAGTGGAAAATGTGGAGGATCGAGATGAATACAATCAATATGATCAGGTGCCATTTTTCATAATCCAAAAAAGTTTGAACTCATAGAAGCAAGACTCTCCTATGCTGGAGGAAGTCCCTACATGTGCATCGATCACTACCAAGGAAGCTATTCTTCACGCCGTAAGGCTGCCCAACTCTGTCCCCGAGCGCCGCTGCCTCCTCGAGCTCGTCAACGGCCGCCGATCCTCCTCCCTCTCCTCGAGCTTGTCGATGGCCGCGTGGGCCTCCTCCCCCTCCTCGAGCTCCCTGTGTTGGCTCCATGCTCGCCAGCCGTCATATGGGCCCCCCTCCACGACCGCTGTCGTACCGGCCTCCCCTCCCCAAGCACGGGTCTCCTCCTCTACTCATCGACGGCCGCCGCGCGGGCCCCCTACTCTCCCTCTCTGAGCACTGCCATCGTGCCCTCCTCATCCTCGGCGTTGTCAACCACCATGTGGGCCCCCTCCTTGAGTGCTGTCGCATGGGCCTCCTTCTCCTATCGCTTGTCCGACGAGCTCCGACCAGGTGCACCGGCCTCCCCCTGATCGACGACGCGCTCGCAGGCCCCCTCCCGCTCATCATGTGGGCTCCCCGCTCGCCGACTGCCGCATGGGCCCCCCTCCCTGACCGCTGCCGCCATCATCCTGGCCTCGCCTCCCCAAGCGTGGGCCTCCTCCTCTCCTCGTTGATGGCCGCCACGTGGGCCTCCTACTCTCCCTCTCCGAGCGCCACCGTCGTGCCCTCCTCGTCCTCGATGTTGTCAACCACCGCGTGGGCCCCCTCCTTGAGTGCCGTCGCACGGGCCTCCTCCTCCTCTCGCTCATTCGACAAGCTCCGGCCAGGTACACCCGTTCTCCTATCCCCCTCCCTCTGACCCTCTCTCTAATATGCACAAGAACAAGGCTCACTGATGTCACTGGTGTTGTTGTGTTAGCCTGACTACGTAGACATTGCTTTATGCCACTGTTTTTGGATGCAATGCTATTTTGGCTAGTGCATGAGAATTGCTATTGTTATACTATTATTTCACTTCCTTTTGGTTAGCCAAATTTCATCTTGTCTGTTAATTCCTAGTGATTTTTTTTTGTGGTCATAGAGTCATCTAGTCTGTTAGAATTCATGGCCTATGCTTTGCTTCTCATTCTGTCCTAAGAAAATACATGGATATATGACCACATTTATTGCTCGTGCTTTCTTTACCATGTCCTACACTGTATATATGGTTGATTATATTCGAAGTAATCGTTTTGAGAAATACAATTTGGTTGCTTGTACAAAAGTCTTATATTCTGCTATTAGGATATTGCCATGTTCAGTTCCATTGTTGTATTTGCACTTTATATACTCACTATGCTCACTATGGTTACTTGCTTCCATTTTTTCAATGCAAAACTGATAGCAAAGCTGGCTTGCTCTCTTTAGTATTCGGTTTGGCCGATGCCCGACCTTTCAGCTGAATGATACTACTGTCATTTCATTTTGCATTTGTTAATGTAAATAACCACTTGTACCCCCCTCATTAAGCTTCCTTTATTTTGCTACTGTCATTTCATTTTGCATTTGTTAATTGATATGGACAATTAAGCTTCCTTTATTTTGAGAAATGATTGAGTCCATTAACAGTTATCCCACCCTTCATCAGGATTGCTATATGACTAAGTGATAACTTAAGTAGCCTGTGGTAACTTTGTATTTGTTATGATTACTTTTCCAGTTTGTTCTTGTATGCTGCTATCAGGATATTGCCATGTTTCGTTCCATGTTGTATTTGCACTTCATATACTCACTATGCTCACTATGGTTACTTGCTGCCATTTTTTTGTGATATTTTTTTTGTGGCCAAACTTGTAGTTCACTTGGTAGTTTACTTGGTGCCATACTTCTACTCATACTTGCTGCCGTACTATAAATGCTTAGACTTCATGTTGATATCCATGTTGTCGATCTTTTGCTCGCTTACACTTCATGTTGATATTCATATACTTATAGTCTTATGATTGTCGTTGTGATTGCTCTTATGATCTTCCTATGCTCACTGCTATGCCATTTCTGAAATTCGTAATATTATTTACTTGTGGCCATATCTATGCCCTATATTCCCTATGCTCACTAAGAGCAAATTTTGACTTTCCTATTCTTCTCCTAGTCTCTCTATACTACTTATCTATTGTATGTAGCGATCAATGCTCAATGATGAAAGCGAGCTAAGTGAGGCTAGTGTGGCGACATGGACCATATCCTAAGATATTGGATACATGCTACCGTACAGGTTAAGGATCTTAGAGTGTTGGATGGCCGTTAATTCGGCAACCCGCACTGAGGGAAAAATTTTACTTTTGTTTTCTTCTCCTTGTCTCTCTATACTACTTATCTATTCTGTTGTACTCCTTGTTTTCTAAACTAGTCGTCATATCTAATATAAGGTGTCAAATTCTTCTCGTCAGGGCTGACAATATGCCCTCTCAAGAGGAAGACGTGCTCAAGGCGCCCTCAGAAGGGAGGTCGTCTTCACGCAATGATGGATCAAGCGAACACTGGGAAGAACCAGAGGATCCGTATCCTCCATCACCTATGGAACATCGATTGGGGATCCCGGACCCTGATTACGTGCCTGAAGAGAAGGTATTTTGTCAAAGATAGCAGTGCTTCAAAGGAGCTCAGTGAAAAGATGGTTGAGCTCAACAAGCGGAACAAGTACAAGCCGCGGTTAGGTCCGGGTGGATAGAAAAAGATGATTCCGATTTGGAGAGAGAAGGAAGCCAAGCTCCGCACGGAAGGAAAACCTGATCTGTTACCAAACACCAATGAGCGTACCAGAAACTGGGTGTATGGTCGCTCCGACTTAACCGAAGAAGGAGAGATTATTGTGAAGGATCTCGTGACAGGTGAAGTTGTACAAGCCTTGAAAGGTCCCATCACGACGCAGACGGAGGATGGTCTGTTTACACCCAAGTATCACAAGGACCAGCTCAACATGGCTATTGGGACAAAGGAACATGGTGGTCGGGTACGATGAGTGTCATCATCGGCTACATGGAAAGAAGGTTTCTCCGAGACATCCTCTCACCTGTATAAGAAGCATACATTGCACAAGAAAGATCAAGAAGAGAAAGCCAAGGAAGCTTGGAGGCGACAACTCATGATGTTAGCTGTCGACACGAAAAGCGGTCGTTTGGACCCTAGCTTGGAGGCAGCAATGGACGTCTTCTTTCGTGGTATGTCCTCATCCACGCAACCATCAGTCTCCACGGAACCATCGGTCTTGATGCAACTAGAAACGGAAGACCTTACTGAGGATACTCCTTGTGAGTTGCATGTGCCATTTGGTTACAAGGGGAAGACAATGAAGGTTGCATCTGACATGGCACTTCCAGGATGGACGATCCATAACCAGGATATCCCTCCTGGGTAAGTGCATGTGTCTCCGTGTCGGAAATAGTACCTGGCTATAAGGACAACGAGATCGAATGTTCGATACCTGAGGCGGGTATAGAAACTCTCCAAGACACGCTCGACTCTTTCATCATTTGCAAATGTTGTGATGTTGTCCTCTCCACACGAGCTTCTCCACCCCCGTTGTCTGGTCATGGGTCCTTTCATGTGAGCTAATCAGTCACGGCAGCTGGACAACAATCTCCTATGTCTACGGCAGCTTCGGGCAACAGACCCCAATCTCCTCATGTGGAAGACGGCTCGACTCTCAGTCCTAAAATCTGTTATGACAACGAACCTCTTCCGGAGACTGTTCAACTCGAGCCTTCGTCTGTTGTCGTCAAGGCTCCACCAATTCAAGTCCAAGCTTCGGCAATTCAAGTCGAGCCTCCGTCAATAGCGGCTATGACGGTTCAAGTTCAGGCTCTAGTAATCCAAGTTCAGCCTGTGCCAGTTGTCATCAAGGCTTCAGTAATCCCAAAGACGATTACCGGTTTTGATAAAGAGCCAAAGGACCCAAAAGCAAAAAGTGATATTGATAAGTACTTGGTTGGATTGAAAAAACATCTATCAACCACCTGTAAGCTCGTCCTGCAAGAACAAGATCCTCAGGATGTATTGTCGTACGATGATCAAATTTTGGACAATCCTGCAGACAATGTGGACTACCCGAAATTCATATTCGGTAAACCCCTTATATCAAAGAACATGTACAAGAACTTGTCATGGGAGATGCGGAAGTTGCACGACTGGTACATGATGGCGTTGAAAGAAGGGGTCACCGAAATCACTAGTAGGATTCCAAAAGAGGTGTTCAACAAAGAAGACGAACAAATATTATACCTATTTTGGGAGGATGTCCACTCGATGTTTTGTCTAGATAAGATGGACGTCACCTTCATCATCTTGTAGTGCATGTAAGTGTCGCGTTCGATCTACTTTGTATTTCAAGCATAATTTCATATATTATCTTATGCCTTTTTTTTTATAGTATGAACTCCTTTTTCCAAAGAAAGGAGACTGATAGAAAAGATTGGAGGGTGGCCTACATCAACCCAAACCGGATCAACCAAAGCTCGATCAACCCAACGGTAAATCTGGAAATCAATCCGGACAAGACACCGATAGAGCTTGCTAACATGAAGATGGTCTTGATAACAAAAGCAAGGACTTATGTTGCAAATTACTTGTACGACTACTTCATGAGGTGGCAAGATAGAGAATGCATTATGGCCCCTTACAACTTCACGTAAGTTGGACAACTATTGCCTTCGTCATGTATTCTATGTTAAAGTTAACGTAATTAACTTATTAATAATATTGTTGTAGCGATCATTGGATTTGTCTAGACCTCGACAAGAAGTTATACAGCGATATTCTGGAAGTCATAGATCGGTAAGAAATTGGTCTATGTGTGTATGGTTTGATGATGTTAATATCATCTAATGATAAGCTTTTGTCGATCGCGTAGTGTTTACGAGAAATATGTCGTAGCCGGCGGGCCATGTCATCCTACAAGGAAAAAGAACATGTACTTCTGTGATAAGTTTTAGGTAAGATTTATATGCATCTCATATATGTCTTTATCGTACTATCCATTCATATAATTATCATAAGTATAACGAGCTTGTGTTCTCTAATTTATAGTGCCATAAGGAAATACAAGAAAGTGTGCATTGTTGTTACTACACTTGTGTGTTCTTGGCTGGCACTTTAACTTACTTAGACCATATCATTGAGGAGTCTCAACAAGATGTAAGTTGATTTTGTTTATGTCCATTTTACTTTATTTTTGATTTTAATATCTTATATATTAACAGGTCTGCTCATGTGACACAGAAAGCCGTAAGACAACGAGAGAATGGGCTGTAAAGATGAAAGGAACGATAAGATCAAAAAGGATATAATTCCTGAGTCACGCATTCACTTGAGTACAAATGTCATGTATCTAGTTGTGTATTTTATGTTGAGAGAGGTAATTAGTCCAGAAGGGAAGTGCTTTGATTCAAACGGTCAACTAGCAACAAAACATAGGTCTCTTTGTGAGTGGGCTGATTCAAGAGCACCATATGAACCTAATGTGTCGAAAAAAGATGATGACTATGCATTAGGATTCATAAAAAATATTTTGTAATCTCCATTAAACATTTTGATGACAATATTGTATATATTCTGTAATGAGATGTAAATATCTGTGATGAGATATTGTAAATATCTGTGATGAGATGTTGTAAATTTCTGTATATGCAGAATCTGTGATTTCTGTATATTTGCCTTATTTTATTTTATTTTTTTGGAAAATGACAAGGAGTAGTGATTGATGTTGTCAACCGCCACTACTAATAGCTAACAATAGCGGCGGTTGACATCTTCAACCGCCGCTACTAATGTGTCTGTAGCGACGGTTTGTTTGAGCGACAGAACACCCGCCGCTACATACGCTTATTTGCAGCTACGTTTGCGTAGCGGCGGGATGGCCTGCCCGCGCGCTATAGGGCTTTACGAACCGCCGCTACAGGTCGTTTTTGTTGTTATGAAGTATTATTATATCAGTGTAAAAATTTTCATGTAAAAAATTGCATAAATTTTGTTAGCATCCGTTCAAGTTCATCCATATAAAACATGGCACACTCACCATCTCTGGTTGTATTGTTTATCTTCAAAAGTCAGACCAGTTGCGTTGGTTTTTAGTTCAAATTTATTCCCTACATTAGTTTTGCCCTTCCATGCACTTGTCTATAAAATCAGTACAATACCATACACTACGAAAACGTCAAATTTGTCGTGTGCCCACTGCACATGGCAAAAGCCTAAATACCCACGGTAAAGTTTTTATCGTGGGTTACACATAGCAAAGCGTGCACGGCAAAATATCTGTCATAAAGCCGGCTTTGCCGTGTGTTTTCTATCGGGCACACGGCAAAACCGATAAAATATAAATCGTATAAAACCTAAAAAAATAGAAAAAAATTTGGTGTCCAAAAACCCCGCCCGCCCGTCCCAAGTGGTGATGTTTTTTCGTACGCTACGTGTACAATATCATACACTACGGAAACGTCAAATTTGTCGTGTGTCCACTGCACACGGCAAAAGCCTAAATACCCACGGCAAAGTTTTTGTCGTGGGTTACACACGGCACACGGCAAAATATCTGTCATAAAGCCGGCTTTGCCGTGTGTCTTCGGCTTTGCCGTGTGTCTTCTATCGGACACACGGCAAAGCCGATAAAATATAAATCGTATAAAATCTAAAAAAAAATAGAAAAAAAATTGGTGTCCAAAAACCCCCACCCGCCCGTCCCAAGTCGTGATGTTTTTTCATACGCTGCGTGCAAAGTGCGTCCGTCAAGAATCGAACTCGCAACCTAACCTTCACGCGTAGCCTCCCCTATCACTGCACCACATACTCAATTGTGACTATAACCCACGTTCACTTTTTTTATTGTTTACCTTCGGCACTCGGCAAAGAGTGTGTTTGCCGAGTGCAAAATATAATGCACTCGGCAAACATTTACTTTGCCGTATGCATTATATTTTGCACTTGGTAAACATTTTCTTTCATAATTCAAATATGTTTTTCATTAAAAAAATTAATTCAAATGAAAAGGTATTAAACTATAAAGTTGTATAACTTATGAAGATCTACAACTTTTGTTTTAATGATTTGTTCATTCGACAAAGTGGTAGTAACATTGTTCACGAATCTTATATGTCTCACCAAATATTTCATGAAACTATATGAGACTATTAGATTTTATGAACAATGTTATAGATCAAATTGAGTAATAAAAAAATAATTAAAATAAAAGTTGTAGTTATTTAAAAGTTATACAACTTTGTAGTTCAAAATTTTTTGATTTAAATTAATTTATGATTTTAAAATATAATTTAAATTCATCCTTGCCGTGTGTCAAGAAAAAAACACACGGCAAATAGCATGTTTGCCGTGTGCCAAGAAAAATACACGGCAAATAGCCACCTTTGCCGTGTGTCAATTTTTTTTACACATAGTAAAGATTTTGCCGTGTGTTTTAATTTAGCACACGACAAACACCCACCTTTACCGTGTGTCCGAAACAAAACACACGACAAAATTTCAGACACACAGCAAAGATTGATTTTCCCGTAGTGATATCTGTTTAAAGCTTATCGCACTTCCCTCTTGAATTATTTATTCTATATTTTGTGAGATTCGTACATAAACCGGCTTCTAATAAGTACGGTTTATTTTGACACTAAGTATGTTTGGGCGGTTGATTTTCCTACCAACCTTTGATTAATTTATGTGAGAGAAAACAAGAAAAGGAAGTTTATTAAAAGCTAGCCCAGCCCAATGGAGAGGTGGAGGCAGGCCCATACCTTGCAAATCAGAAGGCACGTCACGCGTGCCGTGCTGGAACCTCCAGCACGGCAGGAGAGCCGGGTCCCCCCAGACCACAATTAGCAGCGGACAATATACTGCCCGCCACAAACTAAATTATTTTTGTATTAGTGCTTGTGGTGGTAGAACCAACTGCCCATGAGGGTTACCGATGTCTGCTAGACTTCTCTTGATCAGTTGTTAAAAGTGTGTTTGGTATAATTCCAGATTCTACAATGAACATTTCAGTTTCTCGTTTGAAGAACTTCTCTAGTAAGTCAAATTACCATTATGAGTTGTGTTGCATGAAATATTTAACAATATTTGTAGAATTGACAAAAACTTATTTAAACATTCATACATGTAGCCTCACAAACATTTTTACATGTAGCCTCACACCCACCTTTACCTACGTCTTCTTCCTATCTTCACTAGCGCACAAGAACAAAAAAAAAAAGAGAACAGAACTGCCATGGTTGTTTTGACTGAGCTCACTTTCAGGAGCAGCATCAGGCCATGAAAAGGAAATGAGCTGTAAATGGAGAGAGCATGCAAGAGCAAGTGTTAAACCAAGTCAAGCACCGCCGGTTGGTTGTGGTGAAGACCGCTGGCTGGTTCAAGTTCCTTGTTCATTTTTCTTTCTTTCTAGTAGCTTAGATGCGGGCTTGAATTTATTTATTTATTTTTTTGATAATTATGCGGGCTTGAATTGAATGCGGATACGGAACAACGGAAGAATGTGAGGTGAAACAAAATGTGTTGAAGTTCGATTCTGTCTGATTTTGTACGTATAATCTGGATTGTGGAGTGTGAGGCCGATTTGGGTAGAATAACCATGGGCAGACTGCTCAGACAAATCAAATTTAATAGGTAGTAATTATATAGTATAAGTAGATAGATTGGCAGCTTTGAATCTGGTCGTGACGTATTGCCCTATGCGTGAGCCTTACTCCAGGACCTATGACCATTCACGCGAGTCGACTCGCTATCAAACTTCGCCAGACGAAGTTTCAGGACTTTGACCAACCAAACGTGCGGCGAGCAACGAATGAGTCAATATAATGGCAGTCGCAGCAGACTGCAGACCTCGTCCGTCGCGTGCTCCTCCCACGAGAATTTGTCAAAGTCTTTGCATTGTACTATTTGTGTGGAGAAAATGACACTGCGGAAAGAAACGTGTTAACAACCAGATGTCATAGCTACTTTTAATTGCGTCTCTGCAGCCTGCACCAGCGTAGACAGAGGAATGCAATAGCGCTCAAGCTTCTACCAAGCTGCCATTGACGGGCTAGACTCTCTCTGGTTCATCTGTTGGTCGTTGGAGGCTGGGGACTGGGGAGAAGCACCCTGCTGCCAAGAAGAACCGGATCATCACCCTGGCCATCACTACCACTCTACTCTCGTGCCAGAGTTCTAGGTTCTATCACGGTTTAATACGAGGCAGGCCTCTTCTACAGGTAACAATTCAATGTCCCAAATTTTAAACAATTATGGATTTCTGGCGCAAAAAAATCAGATGTTCTAGGATGGTAATTTTCTTATTGTGGCCGTTTCTAGAGGCCGTGATCATCAGAGAGTTAAATGTAAAACCTGGAAGAGAATATTCAAATTCGTGATTTTGTCCAAGCCTTTATTCTAAGCATAGGTTACATATATTCAAGCGGGTCATTTGGATTTATATTTATACAACTATTTTGTCTAAAAAATAAATAAGAAAACAACCATGGGCAAAGGATTTTTTTAATGATTTTATTAACCGAATCAGAATGAGCCTTTTACTATAGTATTGTTTTTTATATTCCATTTGATATTTGCATGAATGAACCTACAAACATACATCTTATCCAGAATCCATTAACTGAAGCTCTTGAAATCCCCATATTTGGAAATATTCATTGTATGTGACAGTTGAGACAAGCTGTATCAATGACATGTGGGTCAGGATGGCATAAAGGGTTTTAGTTTAAGGCAATGGCATACAAAGATTTTTTTTTCAAATATAAAAGGCGAAATTTGTTGTCTTAAAATAAGCATGCAGAATCCATTAGCTGTAATTGTACAATGGATTTTATTTGCAGGCTTTTTATAAAGTTTATGTCGAGCTGATGTTCGTTTTTCAGGTATGAGGACGAGGTTGAACCATAGAAAGTAGATAAATAGTACAGCTCATAAAAGACTGGACAATTAAGTGATTGATGCCTTAACACAGCAGCGACATACATTGAGAAAACAATATTAAAAGAGCTGATATGGCATCAGTACTTCTGGTTGGAGTGGCAATAGTACTGTCCATAGGCTCTATATCAGCGCAGCCTGCCCCTGGCTGCCAGACACATTGCGGGGGTGTCAAAATTCCCTATCCATTTGGCATTGGTGCAGACTGTGCTATGGAGAAACGCTTTGAAATCAATTGTACCAACACTGTCAGTGGACAAAAGCCATTCATTACTAATGTTGAAGTTCTAAATATCCTTGTCTCCCATGGCAAAACTCGAGTGTTAAACCAGATCTCGACATATTGCTACAACTCTACCACAGGAAAAATGGATGACAATAACTGGTCTCTTTCCTTCTCCAAACGGTTGTTTCAGTTCTCCAATGTGGACAACAAATTCATTGTCATGGGCTGCAATACGCTTGCATATATCTACAATAAATCTAATAATACAAGATATACGACTGCGTGCGCGTCAGTATGTGATAGCCCAGGGGCCTTGACAAATGGTTCATGCCTTGGCATGGGCTGCTGCCAAAATGCCATACCTCAGGGATTAACCCGCTATCATGTCGCTTTCAACACGGTGTACAAGGATTCAAATAGTTATCAGTTCAACCCATGCAGTTACGCTGCACTAGTGGAAACAGAGTCATTTAGTTTCAGCAGCGACTACATAACCACTATGAGGTTCAACAAGACTTACGAGGGGCGGCAGCCACTGGTACTGGACTGGGCAATTGGAAATGTAACATGCCAGGTGGCAAAACACATGCCCTCTTACGCATGCCGTGATAGAAACAGTGTTTGTGTGGATTCAACCAATGGCCCTGGGTATCTGTGTAAGTGCTCTGACCAGTATGAAGGGAATCCTTACCTCCGTGATGGATGCAGTGGTGAGTTCATATCTCTGTGCAGCATTTAGCTTCAGTCCATATTGGAATATGAACCATTAATACCTGAAAGCTGGCATTGATTTAAAATCAATGACTCCATATATGAATATAGACATAGGCCCATACTAAATTGAGTCAATTTCACAAAATATCAAGTAGTTGGTTCCTTGTTTCAGAAAATCATGATATTTGGATTAAGTTTTCAAAGAACGACGAGTATTTGTGGCCTTTGTAACACAAACTCACAACTTTAGTACCATTAAGCCACCGTTGGTCTTGTGTACCTCCTCCTTGGCTTGTCTTGTTTCTTTAAGCATCATGTTGGTTGTGCTTATTTGACTACATTGCTCAAGTTCCATTTTAAAACTCTTATCTCATTCCATAGTTATTTACTAGTGAACAAATATCCAAAGTTTAGGTCATATATTAGTTATCACTCACTCCTAGTGCAATTGTGCTGAAGTAATTGGTTCATTTATACTACAGATGTTGATGAATGCAAGAAGAATCCAAGTCCATGCCCTAGAGGTGGAAAGTGCCACAATACAATAGGAAACTATCATTGTTCATGTCCTCCAGGGAGAAAGCTGGCAGCAGAGACAAACTCTTGCAACCCAGACATCAACCTTATAATAGGTAAAGAGCTCGAATCACTTTAATTCTTTAATCACCTGTAAAATGGTTCAATGCAGATGAAATGCCCAATCATAAAATATGATAGTATTTACTAACAACATGAAGAAGCATTTTACTTTAAACCATTGTTGTTCAACTAATACATATACCTAGTTGACAACATCATGTAAAAGGTACTCCTCTGTTCTGAAAATAGTGTCGTTCCGACACACTAAATTGACTTACAGCTTGTGCAAATTTTATGTCTGAAACGACATGAATTACAGAACGGAGGGAGTACATATTAGCCTATGGGCAGTGGGACAAGACACAAGAGCATCAGTGTATTAACTGGTTGAAAGCAGTTAGGCATACATAGTAGAACGACAGCAGTGACATTTAAAAGATGGAACATAGTTGAGTAGGGAATTCAAAAAATGTGATGTAGATGTGCATGCGACAGGACGTTTCAGAAAACTTCAGAGAATGAAACATAGTTAATCAGAGAAATTCAGAAACCAAATACGGGGTACACAACTGTACACCATCTGTAAAATTATTTCATGACATCATATATTATATTTCATCATCAACATATATTAGTTACTCCTATCCTATTCTTAAATTGTTGTCACTGTTGACTTTCTAAGTTATGTTTGACTATTCATCTTATTTTCTTTTCTAAAAAAATTTATCTTTTATGATTTGTTTTATCAGTAGATAAAGTTGAAATATAATTTATAATTTTACATATTTGAACTAATATTTTGGATAAGATGAATGATCAAATATAATTGAAAAAAGTCAATGGCGACAACATTTTAAAAATGGAGGGAGTATATGCTAATTTGTGCAGTTTAACAGAGTATCATTTGATATTAATATTGCAGGTGTTTGCATTGGTTCCATTGTTTTAGTGATTATAATTTTTTGCATGTGTGCCATATTTGAAAGACAAAAGCTTACAAATGTAAAGAAGCAGTATTTTCAACAACATGGAGGGTTCCTATTATTTGAGAAGATGAAATCAGACCAGGGACTTGCGTTTACTGTGTTTACTGAAGCAGAGCTAGAACAAGCGACAGACAAATTTGATAAAAGCCAAATTCTTGGACGTGGAGGCCATGGCACTGTATACAAGGGAATAATTAAGGGTAAAATTCCAGTGGCAATTAAAAGATGCGCTTTAATTGATGATAGGCATAAGAAGGAATTTGGTAAAGAAATGCTCATTCTTTCCCAGATTAATCACAGGAACATTGTTAAGCTGTTGGGTTGCTGCCTTGAGGTGGAAGTCCCAATGCTAGTATATGAGTTGATCCCAAATGGGACGCTGTTTGATCTTATTCATGGCAAGAAACGCACATTGCATATCCCATTCAGTTCTCTGTTGAGGATCATCAATGAGGCAGCTGACGGGCTTGCCTTTCTACATTCGTATGCAAATCCACCGATCGTACATGGTGACGTGAAGACCTCTAACATCCTTCTCGATGAGAATTATATGGCAAAGGTATCCGATTTTGGTGCCTCCATCCTAGTACCAACTGATGAAGCTCAGTTTGTGACAATGGTCCAAGGAACATGTGGTTATCTGGACCCCGAATATATGCAAACGTGCTGTTTGACAGACAAGAGCGATGTTTACAGCTTTGGTGTTGTCATTTTGGAGATTCTTACTGGGCAGATGCCATTCAAACTTGACGAGCATGAGCTACAACGAAGCTTGTCATCAAGTTTTTTACTGGCTATGAAGGAAAACAATCTTGATGCTATGCTGGACAGTCAACTAAAAGGGCACGAGAGCAAGGAGTTGCTCAGGGGACTCGCGGAGCTAGCTAAACACTGCTTGGACATGTGCAGTGATAAGCGGCCCTCCATGAAAGAAGTGTCCGATGAGCTTAGTAGATTAAGAAAGCTTTCAAAGCATCCTTGGCTACATCATGGCACTGAGACAGATACCTTTCTCTCTGGACAATCAACCAGCAGCTACTTCGAAACAGAACAAAGCACCGAGTACCCGGGAAAAGATGAGGAAATGCCCATGAGCCAAAGCAGTTCTTACTTTGTCAGGTGAAAAGGAAATTTAACATGCCTATGCTTGAGCCTATGATGCTACATTCAGGAAAATACTAATATTACTAGCTAGTGATATTCCATATCTGTAATTAAAGCTCATAAGACTTGCTGTGTGTTTGAAATTACATAGGTTTACCTTAGTCCAGAATGAATAATTGTACTGCGTTGTTACAACATGGTTACAACCTGGGGGACTTATGAGCTATCCCGCTTTCATGTAAAGGAGATGTTGTTTAGTTGGTATTTACCCTTTGCTAAAACATTGATTTAGATATCTTGCCGCTTTCAAGAAAATGTGTGGCATCGTGACATTCGACACAGTTATGTTAATGAAACTGACAGCGAAACTGAGATGAATCTGGGGCACGAATTCGTCAGGGACCTGAGGGGGCGTACCTGGGAGAAATGACTGGCGATCCCCACCAGGCGGGATCGGGGTCGGGCACATTGAGGTGGAAACTTCACGAGGGAATTCATCCGCTGGACTGCGGATTGGAGACGATTCAGCCGAGGTGGCAAGGTGCTGAACAGTCCCCGCTCGGTGTGTCCTTTTTCCACCTGGGGGCAGTTTCGTAATTTAACAAACTATCGAAAATATTACAGTACTAGTATGTATTATGCCACCAAAGAATAATCAGGTCTTTCTCAAAGGAGGAAAAAAAGGATAATCATGTCCATCAATCATATCGTCACAGAAGGAATGGATGGACCATGTTTCTTTCGTTAGTGACTTGCCGGAGAGCAACAGAACGGTTCCAGTGGAACCTGCGCCACCGTCGATGAATGAGCAGCCGTCGATCATCTCAGGCAATCAGCGCCGTGGTAAGAAAATTCTATGCAGCCGTCCTGCAAACCGAGCGTCGTGCAGCACCATTGTGATGAGCGCCACGTGTCCTGCATGTTTGATCTTCACCGCAATTTTCCTTGAGCTCCGCTAAGCGGATCGAACCATCGAGCGCGGCTCCAGCGGGCATAGTATCGGCTCAATTTCCTTCGGAAATCTAGAAAGCCCTTCGATGATAAGATTTGGGCGTCCCCGTCCTCTCCACCATTAACGGCAATCGGCAAGCTCCGTGCCTCCGTCGATGTTACAGCACCATCAACAACGATCTGCAGCCACCCCTATGAGCTATGCCACTTTCAACGACATGCTCTGTCCGAATCTGCTGCAGCCGCCATGGACGATGAACTTTGGTCGACCCTGCCTTCATCATTAATTCATTATGCTGCAGCCCATGTTCAGTCAATTAACGTCGTTGCTGTCAGGAGACGAAGGCATGATGTAACAGGCACTTGGAGTCTTTGATATCGTCATCAAATTAAAAAATCGTGTGTAGATATTTTATAGGAATCACGAGGCATGCTTCACGGTTCCAGTTAGAGTTACTATCTAGAAGTCAAAACGTCATGGCTTATCTGGTATATCCCGCCCAACGTGAGGAGGGCTCAACGGCGGCGTCCGCAGACGTTAGGAATTCTTTTTCTTTCGGCTTGATTCACTCCTTGGCTCAGTCGGGATGCTTATTTGAGCCAAAGTCTAACAGAATGTGGGAGGGATTGAGGCCTTGAGATCGATGGAATGGGACACGTGGTGCATATCTGGGCAGTGCTGCACTATTTTCTTCCCCTGTCAGCTGTCACGCGCTAGCGGTCACGAAATTAAGGGTCTGTTTGTTTCAGTTTATTTACAGTCAGATTATTTAATCTAGATCAAATAATCTGGGAGGACAAATAAACAGATCATCTTATTTGATTAAATAATCTATAGGTTAAATTATCATAATTTAATAAACATCTCAAGAGGTGTTTTTTTCAGCTTATTTAATAAAAGACACACCACTCTTGTTAATTTGACAGAAATTATCCTTCTATGCCATCGATCCCCACATGCTCCTGTACAACATGCTCCTGTACACTCACACTGCCATCAAAGATATTATTGTCTTCTCCTATCTACAACTAATAATCTGGACAATAACAAGCTAGACAAACAAACAATCCTCTCAGATTATTTAATCTAAATTATATATTTCAAATTATTTAATCTAGCATCAATAATTTAGATTAAATAATCTGTTTGAGAAACAAAGCCCCTAAGCAGTCGCGGAGTCGTCAAGGTGGTGCCTGCCACATCCGCATCCTTGACTCGCAATCATAGGACACCGATCGACCCCTATCCATCCCCCTACCAGCGAAGCCGCTTTGCTCAACAACAGTGTGCTCCATTGCAGCACCACGTTGGTGATCGTGTGTGTCAGTAACCCATCCCGCGAGCCCAAGGCCAAGGAACCTGAACTTAATAATGAGATCTTGACCATGCTTATAGATAAATTCGATTTAGAAATAAAATCTAGTCGGCTTGTTAGAAAAAATAAAATATCCTGATCGACTCAGGTCAGTACCCATTGCATGGGGATTATAAATATGTAATAAGTTTTGTATGAAAAAAAACAACACACGTTCAATATAACTCGACGCATCAATACCCTGTTTTTCTTCCCGGTGAGTTCTCGTCTCCAGCGGGCTGCATCGGCTCCGATCTCAACGAGAGGCTTGGATTCATCGTTTATATTTTGCATTGTTTACATTTTTTTATCAAACTTGTCGATAAGCTAATATCGTTAGTCAATTAGATTTTATTTTAATTATTGTAGCTACTAACTATCGACTGATTTCACTCATCGTAACCATCGGCTTTTCATCGGCCTATTAGGGTCGGTGACCCAAGAATTTGACCGTTTGATTCTTTGTCGGTTTACAGGTAAAATCGACTGACATGCCTGAGTTTTGTATTGATCCTGCACTGGAGTTAAGCAAATCTCTTAGATCACGTATGTACGATTTCGCATCAACAGGAGATGATCTTCATTAAGCAATTCTGTAGGGAGATGGACCGGAAGATGGAGGGCGCCGTCGCACCCGGTTGCTTCAGCATCAACACGATGTGTGTCCTGTTCACCCGGTCCATGTTCGCCGTGTAATCATGGACGACGTGGAGGAAGGACATGACATCATGCCCGATGCTTGGCCAGGCGACGTTGTAGAAGCTGGGGCTGAAGTCATCTGTAAGCTTCATGACCATTGATGATTGGATCTCCGAGGTATGGATATTTTGGTGATTAATAACAACTATGAAATTATAGGATAATATCTACATGAGTGTTGTGTATGCAGGAATCATCTCTAAACTCTACTATAAATCCAATGGATGATGATGGTTGCCTTGACGATGGATGACAATGACCACAAGCATGGAGGCTTGATGAGCTTGATGGAGTCCAAGGGTTGATGGAGATGGATCAAGGCTAAGGACAAGCTATGGAGAAAGTGTTGAAAACACTTGTCTAGTTGTTAGGGCTTTGAGTTCATAAGAAAATACGGACTATCAAGAGGGTCTAGATCATGTCTCTTAGGTCACGGCTAGTCGGTGATGTGCATGGATGCTTAGTGAAATCACAGGCACTAGGTGACGGTGGAGAAGCCAAAGAGCTGTTCAGAGAAGCTGATAAATGAAGTTAAGTGAGGATGAGGAGTTTCAGCTTCTGGTCATAGTGACCGGACATATGGGTCAGTGGAGACCTGACTGTACGGTCACTAGAGGAACAGGCGGACCAGAGAGAAGACTTATCGTGGAATCTGTCTATGCTAGAACCATAGAGACCGGACGGTCCAGTCTGTATAGGTGAAGCACAAAACAGAGAGGAAGCAAGCCTCTAGAGTCCGACGGAGTTGTCCAACGCATCGAACATGTCCCACGATTGGACAGACCGGACTGTCCGGTCTGCTGACCGGATGGTACGGTCAGGTACGACTTCACCAGTGGGCAGAGAGCCAACGGCTCTGAAGAAGCCGTTTCCGAGGAGACCGCACGGTCCGGACAAGGAGTAACCGGACTATACGGTGACTAGGCCCAAAAAGCTAATTTCATGGAGCAACGGCTAATTAGAGGTTGGAAGCCTATATAACTTCATTCTTAGGGTCTTGGAGACCTCTCTTGACCAGTGGAATACCTTGAAGCATTTGGTAAAAGCCAAGAGGAAAAGAGGGGAGCACTAGGAGAGGATATTGAATATCTTGAGAGCGCTAGTGAGAGTAACAAGAGCATCTTGCACATCTAAGGCTAGGGTGTCCTTGAGGGTGTGATCTAGGTTGTTACTCTTGGTCTATGGTGAGATCTAGATCGGTTAGGTGTCGGTGATCGAGCCTATTGTGATTGGTTGCGAAGGCCATCACACGTTTTTACACGATTTGAGCCCGCCATAGAAAAGGGCATCGCTAGTGAGCGCCCGTGTCGGCTCGGGGAGTCCGACAAGTTCTCAAGGGTGGCGAGCTTGTGCTTTGATGGCAGTGGTGACGCGAATCTGTCTTCACTTTGGGAGTGATTGCGGGCTCGTGTGCGAGAACTCCACTTGGTGGCGGGAGGGACCGGGACTCCGGCGGGAGTGGTCCAACGAGGAGTAGGGAAAGGCACCATCCTTCCAAGACCTTGGAAAAAAATCATGAGCATTACTTGACCCCCTCTTTACTATTCCGCAGTTGTGTGCTCTAGTGAGTAGGTTTAATTGTGGCTTGTATAGGCTAGTGTGTTTAGCTTCTGCATTTGCACTCATCATGAATACTAGCATGTGTAGGGTCTTAGCCTACTATATTTGTTAGGTTGCAACGACTGGTGGGATTTAGTGGTGTGAAATTAAAGCATTCGGATTCATGGTCAGCTTACCAATTCACCCCCCCCCCCCCTCTCTCGATATGCCTTTGGTCCTTACAATTGGTATCAGAGCCAAGTGCTCAACTTTGAGGCTTCACTCCCTTGAGTAAGGATGCCGGGCGAGATGGGGAGTGTTCCCATATTCAATAGGGAGGACTACAGGTATTGGAAAGCTCACATGCAAGCCTACCTGGAGTCCCTTGATCCAGAGATATGGAAGGTGACCCATGATTCGGATGCGAATGTGAACCCGCTTGAGCCCGAATTCATTAAGTTCAACACTAAGGCCAAGAATGTTCTGTTTGGATGCATCTCTAAGGATGTCTTTGCTAGATTGGATGCTAGTTCGACAACACATGGTATCTGAACTAATATTCAGGGTATTCATGAGGGTACCAGTGATGTGAAAGAGGAAAGATACCATGTGCTACAGAACAAGTATGATAACTTCACTAGATTGCTACATGAGAGAGCTAACACTGTTTATTCTCGTTTTCATGTACTAGTGGAGGAGATCAATGCACTTGGTGAGGATTTCAAGCTCAAGCTTGTGCAAGTCATTAGAAGATTTGTGAGGCTATTTAAGGATCCTAAATAAAAGTCCATCATCACCTACACCTTCCAAGGTGACCTCAAGACCAAGACCATCAAGGATGTGCTTGGGAAGATCACCGCTTTCGAGAGCTACCAGTTGGGTTTGGATGATCCACAACCATCCAACCTAGCTCTTCAAGCTGAGAAGCAAGAGCCTATCAAGAGCAAGAACATCAATAAGAAGGTGGTGATTGAGGATGATGATGATGAAGATGACTTGAGTGAGGACTTGGATCTTCTCATGAAGAAGATGAGGACCTTCAATAACAAGTTTGCCTCCAAGTCCAAGGGCAAGTGCTTCAACTGTGGCTCCAAGAATCACTTTATTCGAGATTGCCCCAAGCCAAAGAATGAAGCATTCAAGCCCTAAGACTCAAGTGATGAAGAAGAAGACCCCAAAGCCAAGCATAAGAATAAGAGCTACTTCAACAAGGACAAGAGCAAAGTCAAAGACTCCAAGGAGAAATTAAGCCGACCTAGCCATGATCAAGACCACACTTCCACGAGCTCTTCCTCCACTTCCCACATGCCTCATGGCCATGAGCCAACTTGGGGAGAGTGAGGATGAGAGCAGCGACGACAGCGATGACGAGGAGCTCTCCTGCGTCGAGCTTTGGAGTGTGCTTGAGCAAGCCCGCAAAATTGCTGTCAAGAAATCCAAAATGTTGGATGTGGTAAGAAAAGAGTGTAAGTTGGCTAAGGACCATGTTGGTGAGCTTGAGAGTGAGCTCAAGAATCTTGTCGCATGTCATGGGGCCCTAAACAAGAGTTATGACAAACTCAAGGTTGATCATGTAGAGCTACGTGAGAAGTACAAGGCCCTTGAACTTACTTTTGAGGCCATCAATGTTAATAACCTTGCCTCTCCCTCCTCTAGTTCATCAAAGAGTGATGCTTCTACTATGTGTGATGAACTAACCACCTCGGTCGAGGTTTCTTCTCTTAAGCCATTTGTTTTTGAGGAATATCACAAGCTCAAGGAAGAGAGGAAGATAGTGATGGACGGCTTCGAGAAGCTCACACGTGGTAGAGCCATCCACAAGGATATTCTTAGGAGGAAACTTGTGAACAATGTCTCCCACCGGGGACTTGGCTTATATCCCACTGCCATTGACATCATCAGGACGAGTGATTCCATACCCGCATGGATCAAACCCATACTCGCTAACGACTACTATTGTGAGAGGTATTGCAAGGATGGTCAGACCATCAAGGATTGTCCTATGGTGAGAAGTTCCATTGTTTTACCTAATGCTAACTTGTTCCATGAGAACACCCACTTCAAGCTTTTTAGGGACAAGGGTGGCAAGGTGAAAGCAAAGGCTTTGGGACCACCAAACAAGAAGAGAAAGGTCAAGAGTATATGGGTGCCTAAGTGCATTGTTGATCTTGAGAGGTTAACAAAGTACAAGTGGGTGCCCAAGAACAAGACCCATAAGATGATGGTGGTGGTGGACCGGGAGCTTAGTTGAAGATTAAGTGAAGTCCATCACAAGTGACATGGACCTCAACGACATATCTACTCGTGTGGGAGGTATCCGTGTGTGTTTGTTCTTGGTAGTTGTAGTATGTTCTTTCTTTTCTTGCATTGATGGTAAGTAGGACTCCTTTATGACTAGTATGTTTTGCATCCATGCATGTGTAAATAACTAAAAGAAAAACACATAAAAAATAGTAAATGTCTAACCCACTCAAGATAGCTATAAGCAAGGGGGAGTGCTTGAGATGGTGGTTTGGCTGCACTCAAGGCAAGGGTAAGCTTGAGAGGGGTTCAAACTTGACATTGTTAGGTTTCCTTTGTGTCTTGTTTAATATTTCTTGCATTCACATGGCATGTTTACTTTTATTGCATATATAAAATACTTGTTGCATGCATCATATAGGAAACACAAAGGAGGCTTGTCACATTTGGAGATATTTGTGCCTCATGATTACATCTCCACAAGTGTGACCAAAGGAAAGCATTGTGCTTCATGCCCATTGAGCAAGATCTTGATGAGTACATCACACTCATGGATACACACAACACTCCTCCAACTAAGATGAAAGTTCATGTGCATCACCTGAATTTACAGGTGAGATCATTTCTAATATTTTTATTATGTGGTTTTGAGAATAGATTGCTACCTAATAAATTAATTATTGTTAGAAATCATAGAGATGATGATGAGATAGCTGGGGAGGTGATTGGAGACGTGATGGGCCAGCAAGGACGTCCAAGCCAAGGTGGAGGCCTAATCAAAACCAACTTCGAGTCTTTTTCGGAGCCTAAGACCAGTCTGCACTAAAACGGACGCCCAGAATACGTACGGACTCGGATTTGGACGTTCTATATATGCCTGGAAAGATAACAAAAATAACTTTCCAACCCAACCGGTCCCATGTCAAAATTCGTCCCGAGCCGTCGGCAATCACCAAAACAACTCGACTTCCAGAATCTGTCCTGGTGCTGCGACACTGTAATCGGTCTTTGGGCCATGTATCGAGTTGAGCCCACTTAGGGCTGCGTCCAGGAGGTCTTGCTTGATCCTAAGGTCCTCACATACAGCTGCCGCCTCTTCATTAGGGTTCGGATTTTGCTTAGATCAATTCTATTCATAAACAGAGTCGTCGTTCATCGGTTTGTGAGACCCCAACTTCGAGAGTGTAATCATACATCTGAAATTGTGTTGCATTCTTCGTTGTTCTTGCTTGTGTTCTTGATTCGCAGGCAGGGATTAGCCTTCTCGGCAAGATCAATCGCCTTTGGACGGTTGATAACCAGAGGAGACGTCGTGCTGCGAATGCGGGGTTTAGAACATGCTGTTCTGAAGCCGGATCGATTTGTATGTCGCCTCCGACCAAATCAACTTACCAAGAACCTTTCAGAAGATCGGGAAACCTTGTTCACATCAAGTGGTAATCAGAGCTTCAGGTACACCATTAGGTTCGCCCTTATCCTTGTTATTTTGTTCAATCCTAGAGTCCAGAAAATTGCCTTACAAAAATATTTGTTCGTCGTGTTTCCGCTGTCTTACACCCCTCTTGTGCCTTGCAATTTTCAGTTTAGTTTGCTTCTCTGAATTTTAGTCCCTACAAGGTCATTGTGTTGTTGGTCTAGTACTTGTTCTTTGGTCTTGTTTGAGTCGTGTGTGTCCTTGTTCATAGACAATCAAGAAAAAAAAAATCAGATTGTTGCACACGTTGAGAGAATAGTATTGCTGGAATTGTTTGCACTAAATATTTATTTAACATCTAGCCTTCTACTTTTTGTGTGCAAAAAAAACTTAGAGTGTTTTCTATTGCACGTTGTTCCTTGAGTCAAGAGATTGCTGCACGTTGTTGCATATGAGAATTGTCGGTTCAGTTCTACATATACATCTATTCCTTACGTAAAGAGTGCAAAAAAGAAAGTTCAGGTTTTTCCTTTGTGCTATAAAGTTTGCAACTGTTGCTGCAGTTCTGTGTCCAAAAAATCATGAAAGAAGTAAAAGGCAAAGAGGTGCTGAAAAAAAAAATAAGAAGAAAAAGTCGTACCTATAACAAAAGAAAAAAAACAAAAGGAGAAGAGAAAAAAATTCAGAATTGCTTGCAGCCTTTATGTCCTTTGTTGAGCCCTTTACTTGCTTGCTTGAACTAGGTTCGAGACAAGTTTAGGCCGATGACATAGACTAGCTTGGGACTATTATTCAGTTTTGCAATTTCTGAATTGAAATTTTGCTAATCCTTGCTACTATAAATTGCCTACCTAGCTCCATATATATCCTTCTGAATAGGCACAGAACTTTGGACCCTCACAATCATCGGATCACACTCTTGAAGGTATCCTCTGTTTTGCTATTAAGAATCTTGTAAGAACTCAGTTTGCTTGTTGAGAGTTTCCACTGTGACCAAACAGTAGTGATAGGAAAATATATACTCTTGTGTGTTTTCTTGTTTTCTATTAACAATGACAGGTTACAACATCGATAGTGATGAGTCGATGGTGTCCAATGAGGTTGATACTAGTATTGTAGCACAACGAGTGCTTAGTTCTCAAATAGAGAAGGTAGAGCAAAATCAAATGAACAACTTGTTTCAGACTCACTTTGTTGTGAAGGATCGACGTTGTCGTGTCATCATTGATGGAGAGAGTAGCCACAATATCGCAAGCTTGGAATTGGTTGAGAAGCTCGGCTTGACCACACAGCCACACCCATGTCCATGTTACATTCAATGGGTAAATTCTTATGGTAAGATAAAGGTAGATAAAATGGCACGCATTAAATTTTTTATTGGTTCTTATAAGGATTATGCAGATTTTGCTATAGTGCCTATGCAAGCATGTCATTTGTTATTGAGTAAACCTTGGATTATTATAAATAATGCTTCGCACAATACCATTATAAATAGCTACTCATTTAAATACAATGGTAGAAGAGTTACTCTTAAACCTATGACCGCTACTGAAATTTTAGAATAAGATCAACAAAGGCTTGAAAGGAGAAAGAATGAACCGTTAAGAAAAGAATGGACTGTTTCAAATGTTGCAACACTTACATCAAAATCTGAATTAGACGATGAACATATTTCCTTGCCTCTTGTTGCAACTAATACATTTCAGGTTCTACACAAAGAAGAGGATAGTGAGAAAGATGAAGAACATGTTGTTGCTTCAGGTAAGAGCTTTCTTGATGTGATGAATCGTTCCAACAATCTTGTTGTATTGGAACCTTGTCTTGATTTGCCTTCGCCACAAGTTGATTTATCTACTGATCCTTGTGATAAAGAGGAGTTATGTGCCACTGCTTCACTTATACCTTTGCCACAACAAATGAATAAGCTTGATGTTTTTGCTTATGATTCACCTAATAGTGCTGAAATAAAACATTTGATTTTAATAACATGTGAAAAGGATGAGCAGAAATTATTGTCTTCTCTAAATACTTTGGGTTATATTGAATTTGATGTTCTTTGTGATCTAAATACCGTGAAGAAGCAAATCTTTTCTCAAACTGAATTGCCTTTACTAACAAGAAACAAATTTTATGCTATAGGAAACTATGATCATAGAGGTGTATTTATGGTGCATAAAGTTTATATTTGCTCAAACATGAATTCTCCTTGTGTTGTACAACCAAATGATGAGCTAGAAAACTGCAATAACAATTACCATGTCATGTCATGTTTTTCTAGTGTTTTAAAGGTCACATTTTCCATCTTGTCATAAGAGTGAGAATGACGTTCATATTGTTGAGCAAGTTTTCAAAGATGTCATTAATTTGCATGGCATGCCTTCTATTGTGGTTTCACATTATGATGATTATTTTCATAACACATATAAACACGAGATGCATTCCAAGTTTAGGAATAGTTCTATATTTTATATTTCAGATTTGAGACCACTATTGGGAGAAAGAGATGGGATCGAGTCGAGGACGACTCTAATTCAAAAGGGGGAGAATGATGAGTACATCACACTCATGGATACACACAACCCTCCGCCAACTAAGATGAAAGTTCATGTGCATCACCTGAATTTACAAGTGAGATCGTTTCTAATGTTTTTATTATGTGGTTTTGAGAATAGATTGCTACCTAATGACTTAATTGTTGTTAGAAATCATAGAGATGATGATGAGATAGCTGGGGAGGTGATTGGAGACGTGATGGGCCAGCAAGAACGTCCAAGCCAAGGTGGAGGCCTAATCAAAACCAACTTCGAGTCTGTTTTGGAGCCCAGGACCAGTCTGCACTGAAACGGACGCCCAGAACGCATACGGACTCGGATTTGGACGTTCTATATATGCCTGGAAAGATAACGAAAGGAACTTTCCAACCCAATCGGCCCCATGTATCGACTTTTCCAGAATCTGTCCTGGTGCTACGACACTGTAATCGGTCTTTGGGCCATGTATCGAGTTGAGCCCACTTAGGGCTGCGTCCAGGAGGTCTTGCATGACCGTAGGGTTCTCATATACAGCCGCCGCCTCTTCATTAGGGTTCAGGTTTTGCTTAGATCAATTCTGTTCAAAAACAGTGTCGCCGTTCATCGGTTTTTGAGACCCCAACTTCGAGACTTTAATCATACATCTACAATTGTGTTGCATTATTCGTTGTTCTTGCTTGTGTTCTTGATTCGCAGGCAGGGATTAGCCTTCTCGGCAAGGTCAATCGCCTTGGACGATTGATAACCAGAGGAAACGTGGTGCTGCGATTGCGGGGTTTAGAACGTGCTGTTCTGAAGCCGGATTGATTTGTGTGTCGTCTCCGACCAAATCAACTTACTAAGAACCTTTTGGAAGATCGGGAACCCTTGTTCACATCAGCTCTTATGAACTCTGAGGTTAAATCCACTCGCACGGTTCATGGACTAAGGATCATACATACCCATTTGGTTCTTAATTGCCTTGGTTCTTATTTGCTTGATTCTTCATTTGGCATTTGCGAAAATTATAAGGCCATAGAGCGCCGCTATTTGAAAAGGAATGTTTGAGAGTTCCATTCATGCTCCAAGTGCAGTGTTTATTTGAGTGTTAAGTGCGGGCACTTGGAAAATGAAGAAATTCTTTGATTCTGTGAAATCTTGGTAGTGACCGTACGGTCCGGTCATTAGACCGTACAGTCCGATCTATGCTTTATGCACAGCGCTTCAGAGAGGATGAAAATGGAGACCGAACAGAATCTTTCTAAAAAAACAGACTGTCCGATCTGCATAAATTCTAGACTTTCCAGAATCTGGATTTTGAGAAACACCATAGTGACCGGACGGTCCGGTCTAGTGAGCGTACGGTCCGGTCACTACAGTTGGAACGCGCGATGCATTCCAAATCTTGACCATTGATCGCGTCCTTGTGTGATCTCGGCTATCGGCTAGTGTTTTGACCTAGGTCAAAATTAAGTCAGTTGTTCTCTTCTTCGTTATCCTCTTCAAAGTTGAGACCACTCCCTGGGCACCTCACTGACGTCGCTGTGCCTCCACTCTGGCCCCGACGTGCTCGCCTAGTGCTGGCGCTCGCCTCCACCAATTCGTGCGCCGCCGCTCACCCGTCGCCTCCAACGTGTGCACCTATGCCCGCAGCTCGCACACGCACAGTCACCGTCGCCTCTTGGTAGTGCCGCCGCCACACAACATCGCTGCCGCTACCGCGTATCTCTTGCCACCGAGCGCCGCTGCCGCCTACTACCTATCACACGCGCGCACAACAGCACACCAGAGCCGAGCTCTACCATCAATAGGGCAAGGCTTGCCCCCCTTCCTCCACCTCCATTGCCGACAACCCCAAAAAACTTCTATTTTTTCGGCAATCGGTCGCGTGTTCCTTCTCGGTTTCGGCTTCGGTGATCTCCAGGGTATCGTACTATATCTCCAATTCATTGATCATGCCCTGAATTTCGAGCAATTACTTAATTGATGCAATTAGATCAATTTCCATATTTTTAGTTGCATTAATTGGGTAATTAGCTCAACCTAGTTTGCAATTAAATTCCATGCCTATCTGTTAATTGCAATTCTAGGGTTGTCTCCTGTGTAGTCTATAGTTAGATTTATTGCCAAATTATTTGACTGTGCACTAGATGACTTGCACCAACCACTTATAGTAGATGATCACTATTGTCACATGGCTTTATTTGTCGTGATCATGTCCTTCATCTCGGTGCTAGGATTTCGATTGCGCTTTCTTACCTAGCGGTGTTGTGCTTGTAGGCTTATAAAGGTTCTATGCTTATCCTATCTTTACCTACGTGCATGCAGTGACACTTGTCAGCAGTAGAGATGGTAGGAGCAGGTGATCAGGATAAGGGAAAGGGCAAGGTGATAGAGAAGCCCAGAGGCAAGAAGAGGACTAGACTGGACCCAAAGTCAGAGAGGGCCAGACGGTTGGCACAACACCTAGATGTTATGGACACTTCACGTAGGACACTCGGATCACTGCTGATCACGGGGACACAGACAGATGACCAAGGCCACAGGAGGAGCACCAGGCAGAGGACAGCAGCCCGAGAGCTCTATACAGGTGTGAGGTTACCACCGTGGTTGTAAGATACTCCGACTTCTCGTCGGGAGAGGTCATGGAGACCTGCGGAGCAAGGATCCTCCAGGCAGCAGGAGGAGTCTGAGCAGGAGGAGTCCGAGGAGGAGGAGAGTTCAGAGTCAGAGTCTGAGATAGAGTCCTCACAGGAGGAGTAGACAGAGCAGCCAGTGCAGACAGGACCCTAGAGGTCAGCTCACCGGGCAGGAGACCCGCAGTGCACTTGTGAGGTGTGCACCAGGAGGCTACAGAGGCTGGTAGCTGCAACTGGAGAGGGAGACATACTTAAGGTTCCTGCCAAGGACCTTAAGGTGAGTCGTCTCATACCCTTCGATCAGTGGATTCTAGTCCCCAGGGACCCTGCTAGAGGAGAGAGATATTGGACCGGTCTTCAAAGGAGGATCGGTGTGGGTCTGAGACGGTACCTTTTGTGGAAGGGCAAGGCTGGAGTGTTTGTGCAAGAGCAGTAGACGACGTACCAGGCTATGAGGAGAGCCACAGGCACAGAGATGGAGTAGTACTTCACGTACTTGCCTGTACTAGCAGAGTTAGTCACCAGTCCTTACTGGTTCAAAAAGGATTTAGTGTTGGAGTTCTATGCCTCACTATGGGCAGCCAATGATTGTTCTGAGATCTGGTTCATGTTTAGAGGAGAGCCCCGGCGCTTGAGCAAGGAGGATCCGATAGCTGCACTAAGACTTCTTACTTTAGACCTACATTTGTACGGGAGTGCCTACAGAACTTTCGCTCCACCCCGCAGACCACAAGGAGGGATGCTACCTCCGGATGATATGGTGTCAGTTGCCTTTCCCCCACCACACACTCTAGGGTTTGACAGACGCCCTGCTAGGCTCACAGCAGAGGCGAAGGTGGTTAGAGCGATAATCACTAGGACTATCATTCCTAGGTCAGGGTACAGAGATGAGTTCACACTCTTGCACCAGTAGGCAGCGGCAACTATTCTGAGAAGACAACAGTTTGACCTTACAGACCTATTCATTGCTAAGATGAAGTGATTTCAGAGAGAGTCAGAGGAAGCCACCTAGTCTATGGGTCGTATATTTGCTATCTTCCGAGGAGACTAGGGCTTGTGACTGAGGAGCAGTGTGATGCATTCCTTGAGGTAACCACCAGCTATGCACCTCGAGTCCCCAGGGGGATCACAGTCTGCCTCCAGCTAGCGAACGGACGAGCAGGAGTCGCCACCAGTCACTCACGAGCAGGACGCTCATCCAGAGACGGTGGTTCCTGAGTCAGTCAGCACCGGAGCACCACCTCTTATGTGGACAAGGGTTCCCGATCTTCCGATAGGTTCTGATAATCTTGATTTAGGCGGAGGCGATACACAAATCGATCCGGCTTCCGAACGACACGTTCTGAACCCCGCAATCGCAGCACAACGTCTCCTCTGGTTATCAACCGTTCAAGAACGATTGACCTCGCTGAGAAGGCTTATCCTTGCCTGCAAATCAAGAACACAAGCAAGAACAAAGAAGAATGCAACCAAATTTGCAAGTATACGATGAATCTCATAAGTTGGAGTCTCACAAACCGATCAAACGGCAAAACTGTTATCAACAGAATAATCTAAGCAAAACCCAAACCCTAATGAAGAGGTGACGGCTGTATATGAGAACCCTAGGGTCATGCAAGACCCCCTGGACGCAGCCCTAAGTGGGCTCAACTCGATACATGGCCCAAAGACCGATTACGGTGTCGCAGCACCAGGACAGATTCTGGAAATCGAATTGTTTCGGCGATTGCCGACGGCTCGAGACCAATTTTGACATGGGACCAGTTGGGTTGGAAAGTTATTTTCGTTATCTTTCCAGGCATATATAGAACGTACAAATCCGAGTCCGTATGCATCCTGGGCGTCCGTTTTAGTGCAGACTGGTCCTGGGCTCCGAAACAGACTCGAAGTCGGTTTTGATTGGGCCTCCACCTTGGCTTGGACGTCCTTGCTGGCCCATCACGTCTCCAATCACCTCCCCAGCTATCTCATCATCATCTCTATGGTTTCTAACAACAATTAATTCATTAGGTAGCAATCTATTCTCAAAATCACATAAAGGAATCATTAGGAACAAGCTCACCCGTAAATTCAGTTGTCACGCATGAACTTGCATTTTGGTTGGCGGAGTGCTGGGTGTATCCATAAGGGTGATGTCCTGATCATTCTCCCCCTTTTGAATTAGAGTCGTTCTCGACTCGAGCTCATCTCTTTCTCCCATGTATGGTCTCAAATCTGAAATATTAATTGTGGAACTATTCCCAAACTTGGGATGCAACTCATATTTATATGCATTATGAAATTTGTCATCAAAATGAGAATCTACAGTAGAAGGCATTCCGTGCAAATTAATAACCTCTTTGAAAACTTGGTTAGCAATATGAGCATCATTCTCACTCTTATCACAAGGTAGACAATGTTTGATCTTAAAAACACTAGAAAAACATGACATGACATGGTAATTGTTATTGCAGTTTTCTAGTTCATCATTTGGTTGTACAACACAAGGAGTATTCATGTTTGAGCAAATATAAACTTTATGCACCATAAATACGCCTCTATGATCATAGTTTCCTATAGCATAAAATTTGTTTCTTGTTAGTAAAGGCAATTCAGTTTGAGAAAAGATTTGCTTCTCCACGGTACTTAGATCATAAAGAACATCAAATTCAATATAACCCAAAGTATTTAGAGAAGACAATAATTTCTGCTCATCCTTTTCACATGTTATTAAAATCAAATGTTTTATTTCAGCACTAGTAGGTGAATCATAAGCAAAAACATCAAGCTTATTCATTTGTTGTGGCAAAGATATAAGTGAAGCAGTGGCACACAACTCCTCTTTATCATAAGGATCAGTAGATAAATCAACTTGTGGCAAAGGCAAATCAAGACAAGGTTCCAATACAATAAGATTGTTGGAACATTCATCAAATCAAGAAAGCTCTTACCTGAAGCAACAACATGTTCTTCATCTTTCTCACTATCCTCTTTTTTGTGTAGAACCTGAAATGTATTAGTTGCAACAAGAGACAAGGAAATATGTTCATCATCTAATTCAGATTTTGATGTAAGTGTTGCAACATTTGAAACAGTCCATTCTTTCCTAAACGGTTCATTCTTTCTCCTTTCAAGCCTTTATTGATCCTCTTCTAAAATTTCAGCAGCGGTCATAGGTTTAAGAGTAACTCTTCTATCATTGTATTTAAATGAATAGGTATTAGCAATGGTATTGTGCAAAGCATTATTTGTAGAAATCCAGGGCTTACTCAATAACAAATGACACGCTCGCATAGGCACTATATCAAAATCTGCACAATCCTTATAAGAACCAATAAAAAATTCAATGCGTGCAATTTTATCTACCTTTATCTTACCACAAGAATTTACCCATTGGATGTAGTATGGACACGGGTGTGGCTGTGTGGTCAAGCCGAGCTTCTCGACCAATTCCAAGCTTGCGATGTTGTTGCTACTCTCTCCATCAATGATGACACGACAACGTCGATCCTTCACAACAAAGTGAGTCTGAAACAAGTTGTTCATTTGATTTTGCTCTACCTTCTCCATTTGAGAACTAAACACTCGTTGTGCTACAACACTTGTATTAACCTCATTTGACACCATCGACTCATCACCATCGGTGTTGTAACCTGTCATTGTTAATAGAAAACAAGAAAACACACAAGAGTATATTTTCCTATCACCACTGTTTGATCACGGTGGAAACTCTCAACAAGCAAATGACAGCACCTAACTGAGTTCTTACAAGATTCTTAGTAGCAAAACAGAGGATACCTTGGAGAGTGTGATCCGACGATTGCGAGGGTCCAAAGTTCTGTGCCTATTCAGAAGGATATATGTGGAGCTAGGTAGGCAATTTATAGTAGCAAGGATTAGCAAAATTTCAATTCAGAAATTGCAAAACTGAATAATAGTCCCAAGCTAGTCTATGTCACTGGCCTAAACTTGTCTCGGACCTAGTTCAAGCAAGCAAGCAAATGGCTCAACAAAGGACACAAAGGCTGCAGGCAATTCTGAATTTTTTTCTCTTCTCCTTTTGTTTTTTTTCTTTTGTTATAGGTGCGGCTTTTTCTTCTTATTTTTTTTTCAGCACCTCTTTGCCTTTTACTTCTTTCATGATTTTTTTGACATAGAACTGCAGCAAGAGTTGCAAACTTTATAGCACAAAGAAAAAACCTAAACTTTCTTTTTTGCACTCTGACGTAAGGAATAGATGTACATGTAGAACTGAACCGACAATTCTCAAATGCAACAACGTGCAGCAATCTCTTGACTCAAGGAGCAACGTGCAATAGAAAACACTCTAAGTTTCTTTTGCACACAAAAAACAAAAGGCTAGATGTTAAATAAATATTTAGTGCAAATAATTCCAGCAGTACTATTCTCTCAATGTGTGCAACAATCTGATTTTTTTTTCTTGATTGTCTATGAACAAGGACACACATGACTCAAACAAGACCAAAGAACAAGTACTAGACCAACAACACAATGACCTTGTAGGGACTAAAATTCAGAGAAGCAAAATAAACTGAAAATTGCAAGGCACAAGGGGGGTGTAGGACAGCGGAAACACGACGAACAAATATTTTTGTAGGGCAATTTTCTGGACTCTAGGATTAAACAAAATAACAAAGATAACGGCGAACCTAACGGTGTACCTGAAGCTCTGATTACCACTTGATGTGGACAAGGGTTCCCGACCTTCCGATAGGTTCTGATAATCTTGATTTAGGCGGAGGCGATACACAAATCGATCCGGCTTCCGAACGACACGTTCTGAACCCCACAATCGCAGCACAACGTCTCCTCTGGTTATCAACCGTTCAAGAACGATTGACCTCGCTGAGAAGGCTTATCCTTGCCTGCAAATCAAGAACACAAGCAAGAACAAAGAAGAATGCAACAAAATTTGCAAGTATACGATGAATCTCATAAGTTGGAGTCTCACAAACCGATCAAACGGCAAAACTGTTATCAACAGAATAATCTAAGCAAAACCCAAACCCTAATGAAGAGGTGACAGCTGTATATGAGAACCCTAGGGTCGTGCAAGACCCCCTGGACGCAGCCCTAAGTGGGCTCAACTCGATACATGGCCCAAAGACCGATTACGGTGTCGCAGCACCAGGACAGATTCTGGAAATCGAATTGTTTCGGCGATTGCCGACGGCTCGAGACGAATTTTGACATGGGACCAGTTGGGTTGGAAAGTTATTTTCGTTATCTTTCCAGGCATATATAGAACGTACAAATCCGAGTCCGTATGCATCCTGGGCGTCCGTTTTAGTGCAGACTGGTCCTGGGCTCCGAAACAGACTCGAAGTCGGTTTTGATTGGGCCTCCACCTTGGCTTGGACGTCCTTGCTGGCCCATCACGTCTCCAATCACCTCCCCAGCTATCTCATCATCATCTCTATGGTTTCTAACAACAATTAATTCATTAGGTAGCAATCTATTCTCAAAATCACATAAAGGAATCATTAGGAACAAGCTCACCCGTAAATTCAGTTGTCGTGTATGAACTTGCATTTTGGTTGGCGGAGTGCTGGGTGTATCCATAAGGGTGATGTCCTCATCAACCTCAGCTAGCAGGTACACGGTCTGAGGATGCCACTACCATAGCAGCGCTTGTAGGATGCATGAGTGACTTCATCCAGAGCTCAGCTGAGGAGAGACGTCAGATTATAGAGGTCATTAGGGCACAGGCAGAGCTTCACAGATAGCAGATGATACTGATGACTATACTGGTGACCCAGATGGCGAAGCTTACCTGACGACAGTCTAGCCAGCAGACAGGAGTTCCTATGCTTTCATAGGTACAACAGCTCCAGACACAGCCAGTGCCCTTCACTGCCATGATGACAGCACAGTCCAGTGGTTTGTCATCACACAGCTCTCCCCCGTGTTAGCTTTCTTGGTCTTTGTGTTGTTCACTTCACCAGCTCAGTCTACAGCTTCACAGATGGTAGAACCCTTCATCTCCCAGCAGCAGCCACCAGTCAGGAGTCTGTTCTCAGATATAGTGCACACTACTCGAGCAGGCCCATAGACAGCCCCAGAGTCAGCTACAGCTCTACCTTCTTCTGCTACAGGCACTACATTCATCACACCTGAGGTAGCAGAGGATCTTGTCCACAGAGGTTTCACTCATGAGGATGTTGATGAAATTGCTCTTCTTCAGGCGACAGTTGCTAAGGGAACATCCACAGTGACACCAGCAGGACAGGACAGAGGGTCTGAGTCACCAGTGGACCTTGAGTACTTTGAGCAGCTCAACGCTCAGGTGACATAGGCTCAGGCAGAGTAGCAGGATCCACCACATGAGCAGCCCAGAGCAGACCCCTTAGAGGACGCTGCTACACTACCACCTCCTACGACCACGAGCGCTCAGTAGTTTTCCCTCTCTTTTTGGTGCTTGTTGCCATAGGGAGAGAAGACATAGAGATAGGGGGAGTGGGAGCATGATCCTGTGATGATCGAGAGACAGTAGCCTTGATGTTTTATGATAAGTAGTGATTGTCATCAATCACCAAAAAGGGGGAGATTATAAGCTTCATGACCATTGATGATTGGATCCCCGATTTATGAATGTTTTGGTGATTAATGACAACTATGAAATTATGGGCTAATATCTATACGAGTGTTGTCTATGCAGGAATCGTCTCTAAACTCTACTACAAATCCTATTGATGATGACGGTTGCCTTGGCGATTGGATGACAATGACCACAAGCATGGAGGCTTGATGAGCTTGATGGAGTCCAAGGGTTGATGGAGATGAATCAAGGCTAAGGACAAGCTATGGAGCAAGTGTCTGGAACACTTGTCTAGTTGTTAGGGTTTCGAGTCCATAAGAAAAACCGGACTATCAAGGGGGTTTAGGTCATGTCTCTTAAGTCACGGCTAGTCGGTGATGTGCATGGATGCTCAGTGAAATCACAGGCACTAGGTGATAGTGGAGAAGCCAAAGAGGTGTTAGGAGAAGCCGGAAAACAAAGTCAAGTGAGGACGAGTAGTTTCAGCTTCAGGATATAGTGACCGGAAATAGGGGTTAGTGGAGACCAGACTGTACGGTCACTAGAGGAACAGGCAGACCAGAGAGAAGACTTAGCGAGGAATCTGTCTGTGCTAGAGACCATAGAGACCGGACAGTCCGGTCTATATACGTGAAGCACAGGATAGAGACGAAGCAAACCTCTGGAGTCCGGCGGAGTTGTCCGATGCGTCGGACATGTCCGACTGTTGGACAGACCGAACTGTCCGGTCTGCTGACCGAAAGGTACGGTCAGGTACGACTTCAGCAGTGGGCAGAGAGCTAACCGCTCTGAAGGAGCCATTTCCGATGAGACCGGACGGTTCGATCAAGGAGTAACTGGACTGTATGATCACTAGGCCAAGAAAGCTGATTTCGTGGAGGAACGGCTAGTTGGAGGTTGAAAGCATACATAACTTCATTGTTGGGGTCTTGAAGACCTCTCTTGGCCAGTGGAATACCTTGGAGTATTTGGTATGAGCCAAGAGGAAATGAGAGGAGCATTAGGAGAGGATATTGGATATCTTGAGAGTGCTAGTGAGAGTAACAAGAGCATCTTACACATCCAAGGCTAGGGTGTTCTTGAGGGTGTGATCTAGGTTGTTACTCTTGATCTATGGTGAGACCTAGACCGGTTAGATGTTGGTGATCGAGCCTATCATGATTGGTTGTGAAAGCCTTCACATGTTTGTACATGGTTTGAGCCTGTCGTTGAAAGGGGCATCGCTAGTGAGCGCCCGTGTCGGCTCGGGGAGTTCGGCAAGTTCTTTACAGAGGCGAGCTTGTACCTTGGTGGCAGCGGTGACGCGACCCTGACTTCACTCCGAGAGTGATTGCGGGCTCGTGTGCGAGAACTCCACTTGGTGGCAGGAGGGACCGGGACTCCGTCGGGAGTGGTCCAACGAGGAGTAGGGGAAGGAGCCATCCTTCCGAGACCTCGAGAAGAAAATCATGAGCATTCCTTGACCCACTCTTTACTATTCCGCAATTGTGTGCTCTAGTGAGTAGGTTGAATTGTGGCTTGCATAGGCTAGTGTGTGTTTAGCTTTTGCATTTGCACTCATTATGAACACTAGCATGTGTAGGATCTTATCCTACTAGATTTGTTAGGTTGCAATGATTGCCGGGATTTAGTGTTGTAAAATTGAAGCATTTGGATTCGTGGTTGTTTACCGATTCACCCCCCCCCCCCCTCTCGGTACGCCTTCGATCCTTACACCGTCGGGGCTTGGTGCGCTCGTCGCATTCATCAAGCGCATTGTGGCGTGTGCTTCTTGCTCGATGAAGGGGCGATGAGTGGCTATGTACTGGATCCAGGCAAGTCACCAGAGATTAGTTCAGATACAATGCTAGGTGCATTGCACCAAAACTCACGCTGGCCCTTCAGCACAACACAAACACTGTGTCCAGCCAGGTGGTCTGCCACTTTGTTACAAACTCGGGAACATACAGAGATCGTGCACGCTTGAAAATTCTCTGCGATGAAGCTTCTGATTCTCTTGAAAAGGCCGCCCTTTGGGCTTTGGTCCAGGTCTGATGAAGATAGTGCTCGACCAAGGTTGGCAGCATGCGTTTCTAAGATTATTCTTGACATCCCCACCGCTGCTGCACACTCCACCCCTTGTAATGCTATCAGGGACTCCGTTTGAAAATCGCCGGTTCTACCCAGCTGATGCCACCATCTAAAAACGTGCCCTGCTGGTCTCAGGTCACATATCCCCAACCTCCAGAACTTGACGCAGAGAGAGAAGAGCTATCAACATTCAGTTTATAAACATTTACTGATGGTGGTATCCAGCGCTGTGTTTCTTTTGCTTCAGCATATTTGGTTTCTTCTTTAGCTTGTTCGCATATGTCAAAAGATATTTGACAGAGTTGCAGACTTCATTTGTGCTCCATTTTCTCTCCCCCACATTCACTTTATTCGGGGCTGACCACCATCGCCATAAGAAAATGGTGATTCTGTCTTGTAGATTAGGCTGCAGGGATCAAATTTTCATCATCACTTCTTTGTCGGACTGACAGCTAGTTAGTTCTATCCGGATATGGTCAAGGTTTATCACTCGCCAACATTCTTTGGCCTGCTTGCACTTAAAAAAGAGGTGACCCCAATTGTCATCAAGTCTTTGGCACACGGGGCACAATGTTTCTATTTTGACTCCTCTACGTTTCAGATTTCGGCCCACCTGTAAACTGTTCTGGGCAAAGCGCCAAGCAAACATTTGCACCTTCTTTAGTAATTTGCTTTGCTAGATTTTATGCCAAGCAAAGGATGTACTATTGGCAGACCCAGTCCCGGATGCAGAGGTGTCATTGCTGAATTCTTGATCTCTATGTTGAACAACAACTTTATAAGCTGATTTGACTGAGAAGCGTCCAGCTGGGTCTGCATGCCAAGCGGGCCAGTCCTCCTCTTCCTCCCCAATTGGTAGCGCAAGTATAGTCTCTACATCCTCCTCCCGAAAGGTATCTTTGATTAGATCTTCATCCCAGCTCCCTGTGATCGGATTAATTAGCTCCTCCACTCTTGTTAAGAAGGAAGACCCCCTCAGTGTTTGTGGGCGTCTAGTGTTCCCTTTAGGTAACCAAGGATCTATCCATATGTTGATGCTGCTGCCAATCCCCACTCTCCAAATCAGACCCAGTTTCAACAAATCTAGCCCAACCAGAATGATTCTCCATGAGTATGAGTTATTTTTTCTCTGGGGTGACACTGGAGCAAATCATTATTTGGATAGTACTTGGCCTTTAGCACTTTGGCACACAAAGTTTTGGGGCAGGTAAGAAGCTGCCATGCGTGGTGTGCTAGCATGGCTTTGTTGAAAAGGTGAAGATTCCTGAAATCCAGGCCCCATTCTCCTTTGTGCGGGTCAGTTTTTCCGAACTGAGCCAATGGATCTTATGTATTTTGTCTTGTTGGCTCCACCATTACCGCCCTATCATGCTGCTCAACTCGTCACACAGTCCCTTCGTAATGTCGAAGCATGACATAGCATAAGTCGGGATTGCTTGTGCTACCGCTTTTATTAGAATTTCCTTTCCCACCTTGGAGAGTAATTTCTCTTGCAATCCTTGTACCCTGGACCAAATCTTCTGCTTTATATATTAGAAGGCTTTCTTCCTTGATCTGCCCACTAAGACCGGTAGGCCTAGGTATCTTTCACTCATCGTTTCCTGGTGTATAGATAGTATGCCATGGATCTGGTCTCTTTTGAGTCGGATTGTGTTGGGGCTGAAACAAATGGATGACTTCACACTATTGATTATTTGTCCAGACACTTGTTCGTAAACTTGCAAGATTCTCTTGAGCTCATATGCAATGCTTGCCTCGACCTTTATAAGTACCAAAGAATCATCTGCAAAGAACATGTGGTTAACGCTTGGTGCCCATCTCCTAACCTTGATGCCCACAATTTTCCTTTCCCTCTTAGCTTGTTGCAACATGCATGAGAGCCCTTCGGCGCATAAGAGGAATAAATAGGGAGACAGTTGATCCCTATTTATGTCTGTGTGTGTTGCATTCACCTTGATTCTGTAGTTCACCATTGATACACATTTCATAACAAGGTCAATCCAACTCCCATGAAACCCTAACCCGGTCAGATGCTTTACTCAAGTCAAGCTTGATTGCTGCCACACTCTTCGAACCAGTCCTCTAATTTTTCAAAAAATGGGTGAGTTCATAAGCAAGTAGCATGTTGTCTGTGATCATGCGACCAGGGACAAAGGCGCTTTGGGAAGTAGAAATGATGTCAGAGAGGACGAGTTTGAGTCTGTTAGTGATCACCTTGGAGATCAATTTGTATAGCACAATACATAGGCTGATCGGACGTAGTTGCTTCAGTTTTTTTGGTGCCTTCGCTTTGGGGATCAACACCACAATAGTGTCATTCCATTCCTGAGGTATTGGTCCTCCCTCTAGCACCGCCAACACCTCCTGTTTCACCCGGTCCCCGATAAGATGCCAGAACCGCTTGGAGTATATTGCCGGAATACCATCAGCACCTAGTGCTTTCAGGTCCTGATGCATTCGAGAGCCTTCCATACTTCTTCACCAGAGTAGGGTGCTAGGAGGGTGTCATTCATTTGCTGAGATACTCATCGAGGCACACAGTTGGTCACTTCTTCCATGTTTCCACCTACATGAGTAGTGAAGAGATGCTTGTAATGGTTATCTATATAGTTTTTCAGTCTTCCCCCTTCCACAACACCGCCACCCTCATCCACCAATTTCTTTATATTATTTTTTTGCTTTCTTTCCGAAGCAAAAGCATGGAAGAATTTCGTATTTTTGTCTCCCTTTAGAAGTCACGTATTGTCAGCTCTCTGCTTCCAGTATACATTCAGCTGGTCCTCCAGCCGCCCAAGCCTATATTTTAAAATATGTTCACGATTTACATTGGCTTGTGAAATGCCACTATGCCTACACCTTTCTAATTCATGCCTAGCATTTTTCACCCTTTTTTGTAACACACCCAAGACATCACGGTCCCACTCCCACAAATCTTTAAGCACTCTTCCCTGCAATTTCAAAATACTGCCCCCACCACCAAGTAAGGCCTCACCCCAGGTTTCCTCAACTCTTGCAACACAGTCCTCCTCTTCAAGCCAGTGGGCTTCAAATTTTTTTAAAGATTTCCCTTGGTCCTTCCCACCTTCTGAGTTCTCTTTCCCCGACTTCCACAGTTATAGGTCTATGATCAGAGTGTTGTGGGTTGCCATTTATCACCCGAACCATAGGGAACTTGCATCGCCATGCTGTGTTGAGATGGTTATTGCTCCATGTGAAGACATCGCCCACATACCCGAGATCATGGAGGCCACAATCCTCTAAATCCCGTAGGAAGTTCTCCATCAGCCGTTCAGCCCTTGGTGCCCCTCCTTCCTTCTCAAATTGTAATAATATCTCATTCAAATCATCGCTACAGAGCCAAAGCAAGTCATTTTCTGCCTTCAAAATTCTCAGGTTGTCCCAAGTGCTCTCCCTCTCCTCCACCTTCGACTCTCCATACACCCCCATCTAATGCCATTCAAAACCATATTACTCCTTCATTATCATGTCAATATGGTATTTTGACATGCTTTGTACTGACAGGTTGACATCTTTCCTCTAAAACACCGCCAGACCCCCACTGCTCCCTTCACTATCCCGAGCGACCATATTAGTCATATCCAATCTCCACCTCAACCATTCGAGCCATCTTCCATCGTGCTTTGTTTCCGACAGGTTAAGCACGTCGGGAACCGCCTCCTTCTGGACAACCAGAAGGCCATGAATTGTCGGGCCATTCCCCAATCTCCGACAATTCCATGATATAATCCTTATTTATTCAAGCAGGTCTGGCTCTGCCATCCTACCGTTTCCTCATCAAACACATTTGTAGGCTGCTCCCCTCCCCTTCACATCCCTTATATTTCTTGTGTGTCGTAAGGCCATCTCCATCTCTTGTTGTCTCCATGCCCCGCTTCTTTGCTCCACCTGTCTTTAGAAAATAAGAAGTAATGACAAGTGATGTTCTCTATCGTCGTTTGAAGATGCCAACTTTCTTGGAGCTCTTATGTTGAGACGACACTTCATGTACTTTTACTTCCTCTCACCCCTGCTGTTTCATATTCTCACCATTATCCTCTGCAAGAAACGGGTGCTCTGAAAACTCCCCGTGTGCCACCTTATCAACCTCCATGTCTTTCACATTCTATGACACGGGTGGCACTACGTGCATAGCACTATTGGCTTTTTCTGCATGGTCATTGTGCTCCGTGCTCTCCCCCTCCTTTGCAGGAGCATCCGCTTTTAACTTTACCCTGTACTTGTCTTTATTCCCTTTTCTAGCCTCCTCCCCTGTACTCTCAAAAGTGATGGATTTTGGCATCACCAGTTTGGCGGGAGCAAGAGACATGGCCTTCTTTACTGGGCTGGTACCATCATTCTACAGCTCTAGATCAAATCACCGCCGAACTCCCATGGACCCTCTGTCACTACCCTCCTCTTCCATCCCGGTTGCAAGAAGGAAAAGAGGAACAAGTTGTTGCCAAGGTCCTTACACTTGATGCCTTGAGAAGGGCACCAGATCTTCCCCAAGGTTGAACCTAATCCTTCCATGTTTGTCATCTTTGACGCGAACAGCTTCCCCACCGCCTGTGGGGCTAGGCTGGTGTTCGCCGTCGTTGCCTTCCAAGCACCCTTGACGCCATTCCTCTCCTCCGCCGAGAGCTTGAGGCCCCGCATGAGACCCTCAAGCCCCCCTTCCTCGCCACTTTTGGCATTCTCCATTCCTCGCCTGCCTCTACTCGCCCACCTCCCGAGCTGAGAAACTGGACCGACTACCCACAAGCACCGAATCAGTGATGGGAGCCGATCGGGAGTGTACTGGATCAGAGATTTGTTGTTGGATTTGGTAGAGAAACTCACTCGAACTCCTAGACCCAGGAGTCAAGACCTACTCTGAGTCGCCTGGGAGCCGAGCGCCCTAATGACCAAAGACTCGAGTGGCTCCGGAGTTGCACATGTGGTTCCCGTATAGATGTCGTGGAGGCTGAAGGACCATGTCAGCGTCATGGTCCCACCGAGAAGCTCCGGGTAGTAGGCTATGAGTGCCATTGTCTTGCCATTGTGGGATATGTGTCATGCGCACCCAGTCGATGTTTCAAAGTGATTTCATGCTACAACTAGTGGAGCATGGTCACCAAAATGGCGACTGTATGACTACTAGTAATTTTTTTTCTCATTGGAGTAACCGTTTTTACTAGTCATGCAGTCTGAACTCAGGCTTCGGTATCCAAAAAATCTTGTGACGTTATGTCTTATTGCATGGCCCACCATGCACCAGTGAAGGCACGACCGAGCCCACTGTTGACGGTTCGTATGCCTGACAGAGAAATCTGCAAGCGTACAGATGGCAGCGTAGCCTTCACCCGGAAGTATTCCACAGTATCGATTTCCATAGGGAACGAGAAGTGTATCACACCTAATCTATCAAGTCCGGGTGGTGTAAGGTTGGAAGAGAATAAATTCTATAGAAAGAAGAGGTCCTCGGGTCGGGTAATCTTATGCAACAAATTCTTGCTAAGTAATCTAATGAGGTCCTATTTCAATTTATCTGCTTTGAGGCACGAGAACGTTCCACTAATATGGGTCGGTAACTAACCTCTGTACTAGTGGATACGCTAACGCTAGACAATCCTGCTTGAGACTCCCCGGAATGTGGTGGAATACAATATTGGACGGATAGGGCTGTCACCACCTGCCGCCTACCACACAGCCCGTGGGGACGAATGCAATCCTAGGAAAACTAAGTCTAAACACCTCGTTTACACTTAGACTTTCATATCAGCTCTAGAATTGATAAGCATAACAAATTAATGCTTGTAAGGCAATAACTGGTTATGCACGGGGATCCCGCGGATAAAGGGAATAGAAAAATCTCACTTTATTACTTGAATAAGAGTTAAGCTACATGTTGCCCGGCCCCGAAGACGAAGAAGACTACTCTCGCAGGAGCTTCATCCCCGAGGCATAGGATGAAGGAGCCAGCATCCTGAACTCCTTCTCCTACACCTTCACTCCCTACTTGGGTAAAACCTTTTGAAAAAAATGTTCTACTTCCTAAATTCTTCCACACACCCCCGTGGCAATGAGCCAGCAAGTACTTATAGCCAATGAGAAGTCGGTAGGCCGAAGTTGGTCCGCCGGGCGGTGGGCTATGCCGGGCATGCCGGGCGGCCCTTAGATCGTGTTGGTTCGTGACCAACTCCTCTCGGACGGCTTGGATTTCATCTCGAAGTCAGTTGTTCGGTCGGTTCCCACCACCTCCTTCATTTTGGGGTCGGTAGGCCTCATGGGCCTTATTGGGCTGGCAATCTCGGGTGGCCAACCCAGGCCGGGTGCCAAGCCAGGCCGGGCTACGAGCCAGGCCGGGCGACGGCCTAGGCTGGGTGCCGACACCCTCCGGGTCGGTCCTTGACTTCTCTCGGTAAGGCCGCTTGTTGGCCTTCTTTTCCTTAGCCGTATTTCATCATTTTTAATCCGGGGGGAGAAAACGTCATCATGGTGAAGTGTTTTTGCAAAACCGGCCAGGTCGGATGATCAGCCTGAAAAACGATCCTTGTTAACCAGCCGGGTGGCTGATTTCAGCCGTATATGACCCTCTTGGCCGGTCCCTGATTTCAGCTTGAAAACGACCCTGTCGGCTGGTGAAAACGGCTGTTTCACAGTCGTGATCAGCCGACGGGGTGTTTCTTCATGTTTTTGCATATTTTGGCTCTCTTATACCTGCAAACACATATTTCACCAAAACTCGTGGAACTTTATTAGTTTAAACAAATATTTATTAAACTTTGGTCTTTACCTTGCATTTCCCGACCGGTTGGTGACCGATTATGGGTTTTATCGGCTGCCAACACCTCTCCAAGCTTAAACCTTTGCTCGTCCCGAGCAAATTAAAACTTAAAGGTGATGGATCAGGAGTTGTTTCAATATTAGTGCCCTGCAAGTATCAAGTGCACAAACACATACTCCAACATAATATGGGTAAGTGTAAAATGTTACTAAGTCATTCTCAATGTACAGCGGGGCTTATTGGCATTTTATAACCTTGTCATAAGCGGTTGAAGTCTAGAACGGCTAGTTTAGACTTTGTCATACAATCTCCGACTTGATCATGAGTCCAAAGTTTTTATAATGCTGCATAAGATTGAAAATCTTCCCTCTTGGTGCAATCTCCCACTATGGCTCTCATCTCTGAACGGGTGTATTTCCTTACCAAATACTCATCCTACTTTCTAAAAGTTTGGCTTAAATATATGGAGCTTGGTAGGATGTCACATCTAGCATGCATATATTGTTAAGCTAAGAGATGATCCTAGCGAAAGATATTGCACTTCCTCATTCCAATCATTTAGAAATAATGTCCAGGGAAGGGGGAGAGAATGGAGTCACGCGAAGGATTGGGCTAGCACAATTGCAATGGTCTTGGGTGCAGATTTATCCCAAAGACTACAATTTTGTGCTAGAAAAAAGATGGTCCTTTTATTTTTCCTCAAATAAATATTTTATTTTTGTATGAACCTTCAAGTTTTTTTTTATATAGCACATCCATGAGAGCTGATAAATTTTTCCTTTCTTTTCTTTCTTTCTTTCTTTACTTCTTTCTTCCAGCTCTCATGATGTAAAGAGGCTAATTCAATGGTTCAAATATTTTTGCAAACTTCTTCTAAGCAATTGGGAGAACCATAATCTTTTAATAGGATCAAAGGCTCACAAAAATAAAGATTTTTGGTTGGCATGCTTGGTGAGGTGGATGCATGATTCCGATGTGGAAACCGCATAATCAAGCATGATTAGTTTGAGAACTCAAAGATCACGTGAAGGAAAATGATTGGCTTTGCAAGTGCAAGTCCCTCATAAGGATTAAATCCTAACTAAACTCAATGCATGCATAAATGGCATAGACATGGTTTTGATTACTTAATATTTAGCCATGGTAGGGAATTGTATATCATAGGGAAGATGTGCACCAAGTTGTAGCATGGTTTTGAAAGAGATCATTGGACTCTAATCATAAGGAAATCACAGACTCATCCAAAATATGCCATATCATAAACTCCAACAACTAGACTTGGTGTTTATTAGCCATTTTGCACCCACTAAAACATAGAGAGACTAGTGTTATCATCATGCTGGTCTACCATTACCCACAAAAATGAGGAGTAGAGGTTGTAAACTTGAGACTCAAAGGGAGCTAATAGAGCAACTATTCATCATTTCCACAGGCAAGGTAGAGACCAAGATTTTAATTTTATTCAAAAACGGGAAATTAAAGCGACTCAACTACAGAAAGGGGGCGAAAAGGTAGAACAAAAGGCGCACCTTGTTTTGGGTACCTCCCCAAGCTTAGGTCTTTGCAAGACTTAAGCTTAGATGGCGTTTACCGTGGTGGGTGGCGTTTCTGCCGTGTTGCAAGGTCAGATCACCAGGGCTTCGGTATATGCTGCCGCACGAGGGGGTTGGCCATCCGGCATGTTCTGCCGGTCGGCGAGTTACCCGACAGACTTCACTGCGCCTTGTGCTGTTCCGTTGTGCCATTGGTTCGTCCTTTTTTTTTGTTTCGTCACGATACTGGACTTTTTATGAGATAATAAATCCAACCTATGTGTTACCACATAGATCGGGGAATTTACTTTGAATTGAGCACACAAACAAGTCTAAATTTTATTCATAGGGTCCTGGCGCGTTACATTGATAGAATTAAAAACAAAGCAAAGGGATTTAACTGGAAAGAATGATGACAATAAAAGGGAAATGCAGGAAATAAACTAAGCGCCTAAGGAAATCTAAAAGGACCCTATGGGTGAGGGATATAGTAGGCGTCCGGGTGCCCGGCAGCCGTGGCTACGCGCTTAATCTTAGACCCTAATCCTTTGCGTAGCCACTCCACATCATCTTCAAGCACCTCTCACCTTAGGTGTTCTTCCCCCACCCGATCTTCAACTTTGTCCACCCGCTGCCGCAGCCCCTTCACTGCCTTCCATAGAGCGCCTGACTCATCATCACTTGGGTCACTGAATTCCATTTGTCCAGGCGGTCCACGGATTGGTGGTGGAGAAGGGCGGCGCCTAGGCCCAGGCGGTGTGGAAGCAGTGGACTCAGTGATCACCCCTGGTGGAACCCTTTGGTACAGCACCTTTCCATAGCCGGTGGTCGTTTTGTGACCACGAATGACATATGGAGGGGGGCTACCGTTTCCAAAGGTTTCCTCCGAGCTAGACACCACTTGCTTGCTGATCTGCTCATTGCGGACCAAGGCCATCCCTTCCTTCATCTGAATGGCAGCCCGGTGCGTAACCCCGTACCGACCGGAGGGGTCGGCGTAGGGAGATTTGGAGAACTAGGTCCGGCACCGGTGGCTTTCCGGGGCGCGAGCTGGCCCGTGGTTGTGCAGGTTGCAGTTGCAGGGCGAAACTGCTTCCCCTTCCCAATCGCGTGCAAGGGGGAAAGACCTCGGCAAGGTGAAGTGTTTTTGCAAAACCGGCAAGGTCGGATCATCAGCCTGAAAAACAATCCTTGTTAACCAGCCGGGTTGCTGATTTCAGCCATATATGACCCTGTCGACCGGTCCCTGATTTCAGCCTGAAAACGACCCTGTCGGCTGGTGAAAACGGCTGTTTCACAGTCGTGATCAGCCGACGGGGTGTTTCTTCTTGTTTTTGTATATTTTGGCTCTCTTATACCTGCAAACACATATTTCACCAAAACTTGTGGAACTTTATTAGTTTAAACAAATATTTATTAAACCTTGGTCTTTACCTTGCATTTTTCGACCGGTTGGTGACCGATTATGGGTTTTATCGGCTGCCAACACCCACCAGCAACGAGCCCACCTCCTAAGTCTCGAATCTCGATCCAACACACTTCCTCACCAACTCCAAACTATAACCGTCCAAAGAGGCCAGGTGGAGTGGGTCGGCACGAAGCCGTTAATAAAAAATCATGACACAAACCTGACATGGCCCATTGATTATAAGACCCGTGTTGGCATGACCCAGTGGTGTGGGTCGTGCCTAGGTCGAGAAGCGAGCCCAAAGGCCAGCCCGGCACGACATGATTAGGAGGCGGCCCGGTGAAGCCTTAAATGCCTAGCGGACGGCCGACCCAGTCCTAATGGCCCACTCCGGCCCAACCCAGCCAACGGGGTTTAAAAGTCGCCCCCTCTGGCTCCCAACCCTAGCTCCTCATTCCCTCCCCTCCCCACCGCGGCACCGCACCCGTAGCCAATGGCCGCAACCAGCCATGTCTCACCGCTGGTGCCCAGATCCACTCGACTTCCGGTCACCAGCGGCTAGCCCTGATCATAAACCTAGCTCTGCTCCTCATCTTCCCCTTCATCCCGTCACGCCGCGGCCAATCCCTAGCTTGACCATCCACTTCTCACCGCCTCTGCCTAGATCTAGTCCACTATCGGTTGCTGGCAGCCAGCTCGGGCCAGATCCGGCATGCCACCACCAGAGCCGATGGAGGAGGCGTTGCAGACCACGTGCAACCTCTTGTTTGGGTTGAGGCAAGCCATGACTGCTTTGACGAGTACTTCGACAAGGAGATCGGCGATGTGCACGACTATGGCTTCTCCATAGACGGGAACGACTATGGATTCTCCATTGACGGGCACAACTATAGGTTCTCCATTGACGGGAACGGCTACGACTTCTGACATGCCTCCTCCGCCTCCTCGTACAGGCACAGCCTCCATCTTCTTTGACTCTGGTGGTCAACATCGACTGCAGCCTGCCGAACGTTGACTCTTCTAACCAACATATTGCTGCATACAAGGGTTGTTGCATTGCTTTGGGTGTTCAGCCAAGAAAATTTTGCTTGGATATGGATATGAGGTGGAACTCAACTTTCTTGATGTTGAAGCACCTCCTTCCACATCAAAGCACATTCTCTGCTTTCATCAATACTCAGTACCAGCACGTCCGCGGGCAAACTTTGCTCACTCCTGAGGACTGGTATGTTACTGAGAAAGTGACTAATTTTCTTGACAGATTTTATGAAACTACTTGTACTTTATTTGGTGTTTACTATCCTACTTCCAATCTTATTCTGCATCAGCTTATAGAAGTTGGTGGTCACTTGAATGAGTATGAGAATGATAGGTTCCTAAGAAATTTTGTTTTCTCAATGAAAACTAAGTACTTGAAGTACTGGAGGGACATTCCTCTGTTGTATTCTTTTGCCTTTGTTTTGGATCCTAGAGGCAAGCTGAAAGGCCTTATCAATGCTTTGAAGATTCTTGATAACCTAACTGGTGTTGATTACTTTGCCTATTTTAACATTGTTTGTGTTGAGTTAACTAACTTGTTTGCCAAGTATAAGAACAGTTTGGTGTTGTTCGACTATAGAGGCCAGCTTAACAGATAAGTACATGTAGGAAAAACATCGTGAAGTAAGATCTTTGGCACTTCTAAGCCTTCTGATTCTTCTCAAGCACATGCTATAACATTGCCACAGGTATCTGAATTATCCATATACCTTGATTGTGATACTGTTTCTGCTGATAATGATGATCTTGATGTCTTGTGTTGGTGGAATGTGCATAAGAAAACATATTATGTTCTTTATATCCTTGCTAAAGATCTTTTGACAGTTCCTGTTTACACAATCAGTTCGGAGTCTATTTTTAGTCTTTCTGGCAGGTTTCTTGAAGAAAGGCGTCACAACTTGACTAGTGACATGGTTGAGGTGCTTACTTGCTTGAAGGATTGACACATGGGTGAAGATCGAGAGCAACACAGCGTCGAGAAGCATCATGTGGAGCTTGAGAAGATGTTGTGAATCTCTATCTGGATGATGGTGTTCCTGTCCCTAGTAATGCTGGTGTTGCCTGTGGTGATGCTGCTGCTGGGACTTAGTTGCTGATCTTTAGTTTAGTTGTGGTGTAGTTTCTAGTTTTGCTGTTGTAAACTTGAAATCTGATACTCAAAGCTGGCTGTATTTTTTTTCTCCTTTCAAGGCTGAGGGTTTTTAATGAGACAGTCATCTCTTAATCTAATTTATATTTCCTTCGGCCAATATCTTGTGTGTTTCTCTGTTTCTGTTTGCTGTTGAATATGTTGTCAAATTCTGAGAAAATTGAGATGTGTGTAAATTTTCTCTGAATGGGTCTTCGGGTTTGGTAGGCATTTTAGTGTTTGATGGACTGGGCCTAAAGAACTGACCCGACACGTTTAAGTACTTGCGTGCCGTGCTAAAGGCCGACGCTAAGACCCCAAGGCCGGCCCGGCTACCAGCAGCAGCCCGCTCCGTTGCCGGCCGCCGCTGCCCTCTCCGACGCCGGATGCGGGCACGCCTCCGACATCTCCGGGTACTCCCGAGCTATTCCTCCCCTTCTCGATTCGGATCCTCTCTTTCCACATATTGGTCGATTCTCGTGGAACTAAGAGCTGGCTTGCGTGTGTCAGTGTGTGCTCGATTTCAGTTCGCGGCGACAAAGGGGGAGCGGAAGAGATGCGGCTAGTGGGGCTGACGGGCGGAATTGCGTCGGGGAAGAGCACGGTCTCTAACCTCTTCAAGGACGCCGGCGTCCCCGTCGTCGACGCCGACGTCGTTGCTCGGGTAAGCACGGGGCGGGAACCTAGGTTGGAGACCAATGCTTATGCTTTCCGTGCGAACCTGCCTTGACGCTTTCAAGCTTGGTACTGTTCTCTTGCTAGCCTGGATACAATGTTGTTCAAATTCGGTCCAGCGTAACAGACTCACAGTGTTAAGTTGTAAAAGTCTGCCTTTTTGTGGTCTGTAGAGCTCCAAACGAATGGTGTCGTGTGGGTAGGCTTTGGCTAAGAAATCTCAATATTCCATGGAGGCCGTCGCCTTGAGTATGGAAAATATGATTAAACAATAATATACTTGGTTCTCGATACTCTTTCCATACATTGTTGATACCTCCACCTTATACATTTGGGTCATAACATCTCATATAGAAACCCAACCAAAACCAAAACACTATTAGCATTACTGTTTAGTCTCCGAACTTGGATCATTTGCTATGTTCTTGTTATGTTGCTAAGTACAGACACCATGGCTCGATATCAATATCATTTTCTAGCATATTAGATAATTTGTTCGGATAAAGTTTAATTAATATTTAAATATACTCACAGCACATCCTTGTTTTTGAGCTGCCGCTGTATCGCCGTATCCTTATTACGCATCCAGAAAACACAGGATTCTGGACATTATTGCTACTCATATCCCTCTGTTTAACTCGTTTATAGCTTTAAGCTCATTGTGGTTTGTTATGTCTCTGAATGGATAGCGCCTTTGGACTATATCAAAGACGGTAGACCTGGGTCCTTATTGGTGCTATGTGTTTAGTGGTTGGAATTCCACAACTTTGCTCTTGGCCTTGCCAGTTATCCATAATAGCGGCCTTCAGCTCTCGTGCTTCTTTACATTTTTTTTTTAATAGAAAATTTATGGTTGACGAAAACATTTTATGTTGCCATTTAGACATTTAGGCACATAAATTTGGGAACAGTTTGGAACTAAATTTGGTACGAATTATAACCTTGCAGGAGATATTGGCAGCATCTGCAACTCTGTTTTGTGAGAATGCAGGTTGTATAATCGTATTGTCTCCTATTGTTTTTGAACATCAGATAGTAGTTTTAGTACAAACTGGAACAGAAAATCAGGGCCATCATTATGCTGAGAGCAATTTTAAGCAGCACTTTTTGTATACATCCTGACAGACACTGTACTCATTAACCACAATTGCAGTTCATAGAATGCATGATTTAAATATATGATTCGTGCTGCATACCATAGTTTTCAATAACACTTTAGAAGTTCTGAAATTTTCTTGAGTCCTCTAAGCCTTGAGATGTGACAGCAGCACTAATTTATAAACTTTGCTCTGATTATGGAGCTATGCACTTACAGGATGTCGTGTGGAAGGGCACAGAAGGTTGGAAGAAGATTGTAAAAGCCTTTGGTATTGACATTTTATTGGAAAGTGGGGAAATTGATAGAGCTCGCTTAGGGCAAATCGTGTTTTCTGATCCAGGAAAACGTCAACTTCTAAACCGGTACAGCTTCAGTAAATTAGAAAATTTCACCTTTGGGCCTATCTTTTCTATGATTGCAGTTTTACTAGTCAATTTTCTTATATTTCACCTTTGGGCCTCTCCTTTCTATGATTGCAGTTTTACTAGTCAGTTTTCTTATATAGTTCTTACTGGATAGAAATCACTAAAAATGAATAACAGTATCACTATCTTGCATTAAATATTTCCTCTCATACTTTTTCTATAGTTAAAATTGTAATTGCTTCATTGAGTATTTCCGTTCACATTCCAGTGTTGGATCTTAAACTATATTAGAGCTTATTTCATATGTAGATCATAAAATATGGCAAGAGTTAACTAGCAATAAAATCATGCTTTAGAAAATGAAAAATCACTAATCTGAATATGTTACAATTAACTGGTCCTACTGGAACGCCTCCTTGGCTTTGCCTCTCTCTCTCTCTCTCTCGTGTGTGTGTGTGTGTGTTGTTATTAACTTTATAAGCGGCTTCTTAATTTCAGTCTTCTGGCACCACACATTTCTTCTGGCATACTGTGGGAGATAGCAAAACTGTGGATGAAGGGGTGCAAGGTTATCATCCTGGACATCCCTCTTTTGTTTGAGACAAAGATGGATCGTTGGACAAATCCTGTCATTGTTGTTTGGGTTAATCCAGAAGTACAGATCGCGAGGCTCATGTCAAGAGATGGGTGCTCCGAAGAACAAGGTAATAATAGGATAAATGTGCAACTTGCCCTGGACTGGAAGAAGTCGGAAGCGGACGTTGTGATCGACAATTCTGGCACACTAGATGAGACTAAAGAACAGTTGCAAGAAGTGTTGAGCAAAGTCTGTGAGCCATTAACATGGAGAACGTTTGAGATCCAGAGATGGCCTTTTCTCTATTATCCTATGCACAGCAGTGGGGGTATTACTTGCGCAGAAGAATCTATTATGACGGTTGCATTCCATGTAAAAACTGATGTTACATTGTTGCTGAAGAGCACAAAGCCTGTGGTTGCGGTAATATGAGGTTGGTGAACCTATAAGGTCATTTCTAGAACATTTGAATGATGAAATCAATGCTTATCGCAAATTTCTCCAGTTGCTCAGTACTCACCCTAGAGAATATATAGTTTGTTATCTGTATTTGTTTTGCAATGCAACTAGTCAAACAGCAGAATACTCGTAGCACCTTTGAGCAGACATCGGTTGGTAGGGATGAAAATGACCGGAAACCATCAAAAATTAGTATTATCATTTCTCAACTATATTTGTTAGTTGAAAATGAAAACGAAACCGATAAGCTCGGAAATGAAAACAATAATGATATTGTTAAAAATCGAAAATGAAATTATCGGTATGAAAATATATCGATATCGATCAAAAATCGATAATCATGATCGATACTACCGACTATAACATTATGCTAGATACTCACGTTAACACAATCATACCATTCATCTTACACAATAAAAATAATTATATGTCATAAGACTAACAGGGCAACAAAAAGATCAATATTAACACAGTTGATATTATAAATTAGAGTGATATGACATATAAATAATTAATAGCTTTAAGAGGTGATGCATGGTACACGTAACAATAAGCAGGAGTTCAAGAGGGAGTTTAGCACTATGTATCTTAGGGTTGTGATGGTAGTCTGTTTGAACTTGGTTGGTTGGGTAACAAAAGCTAGTCCTTCAGAAATTTGATATTTTTCATAGAAAATTTTGAACAAATACAGTATACCGTTCATTCGATAAAAAATCTGCTATCATTTTCATTTTCATTTCCACCAAGGTTTTCCTATTTTTGCTATTGTTTTCATAATTCCCATAATCATTTTTTTTATTTCCTTTTTTTGTCGTCGGTATATCAGAAATTTCCATCACCGTTTTCAACCCTACACGCCAGCATCCATTCTATAACATGGTATTTGTTGCTAGAAGTCAAAGAAAGCACTTATGCACTGCAGAATCAGTAATCACAATCAGTAGTTCCTAGAATTGGGTTGCCCTGTCTAGTTACAATTCACAATTTTTTAGTATGTATTGTTCTCAAACTGACATATCCAATTCTTCACGCCTCCTTAAAATGTTGGACTAGAGGAAAAACAGAGAAAACGTTTCAATTGAATGCTTTCTTTGCATTATGAAATTGCATTGTATCTTAATTAACACAGAATAATCGAAGATGTTTGGATGGTTCATGTGAAATTTACACATATTATGTATTAGACTTTATAGGTAAAAAGCGGTCTGAACACGCTTATTTTGTTTATTAGGAAGGCCCTTTTATAGAAAAACTATAAAAATTGAAAACCCTTAAATATATCTATATGAAACTCCTATCGAAAATAGCTATTGTCATGTCTGGCACCGTGAGCATTCAACCTTCCCCACAAAAAACGAAACTGTGCGTGTGCTGTGCGTACGCCCCAATGTTCCGTGACCGGAGGAGCATCTTTAAGGGCTCTTCAATAACTATTTTTAAATTGAATTATTGAGATTTAATAGGAAAATTATTTTTTAACAGCTCTCTTAAACACCTCTTTATTTTTATTAATTTTTTAAAACAATCTCAATTGTAGATAAAACAAAGTAACAAATTGGAATCTCCAATCCAACTCCTCCCCTCGTAACGTCTCCCAACCGCGCCGGTTCGGCTCGTCCGGCCGCCGCATCGCCTCACTCGTATCCGCCGCACCGCCTCCCATCTTCGATTGGAGCCAGCAGCAGAGCAAGCCGGAGTGAATCGCAGTCTCCGGACTGACCTGCGAGCTTAGTAAATCGCATGCATAGTGATTTGATGCAAAATTGAGTACTCAAGTGAGCTTAATAAATCGCATGCATGAGCATGACGTGATAAAGTATCCTGCCCACGTGATTGTCATTTTGATGACGAGTGACGTGCATACGGCGTACCTAATGCTGCAACGCGTGGCGATCACGATGGAGACGGCGAGCTCGTCGAGACTTCAGCAACTCGCGACCCGCAATAATGCAGACCTTCAGCAATCTGAGATGCGTTGGTAATTAGATACTACGGTGTTTAGGGCGGTGAGTCGACGTGATAAGTAATGGTGAAGAAAATCAGTCTCAATTTAAATTGATTTTTAGTCCAATTTTAAGGTAACTGTTGGAGGAGAAGAGAAAATTAAACTCCATTAGTTTTTGGGTGGTTCACAAAACAAGGTTTTTGAGAGTAATTTTTTGGGACTCTTTTGGAGATGCTCGTTGATGCGAATTTTGAACTAAACCTAGCTACCACTACCACAAAAAGGACTTTTAACGGCCGGCTAAAATGGACTATAGCGGCGGGTCAACCAACCCGCCGTTACGGAATCGTAGCTAAAAAATAAAAAAAATTATGGCAAATCATCCATGAGAGGAACAAACCACCGGTGAAAATCATGTTGTAGCAGCGGGTGACATTGTCACCCGCCGCTACGAATTTCAAAGGAAAAAAAAAAGACCATGCCCGGCCCGTCCGCTAGGTCCACCAACGGCATGGCCGGATCTGCGCCGGGAAAGGGTGCGCCGCCGCCCAGCCGCCCTTCGCCGGAGCAGCACTCTTCAGGGATGGAGGGCCCGTTGTGGAGGGCCCACCGTCAGAGATCCGGGCCCACCACCATAGATGTGGGCCCACCTCCTCCGCGTCACCGTCGATCCGGGCCACGCGCGACCGGGGGTCGGGCCTCCTCCGCGTCGCCGCTGATCCGGGCCATGCGCGGCCAGGGGTCGGGCCTCCTCCGCGCCACCTCTCTCGGTCGGCCTCCTCTGCGCTGCCGCCCAGCGTGGCCTCCTACGCGCCGCCTCGTGTGGGCCTTCTTTGCTACCTCGCACAGGCCTCCTCCGCCCAGCAGATCGTCGTCGGCTGCCCGCCTTGCGCCACGCTGGATGGGAGAGAGAGGAGAGGAGCCTCGGGCCGCGTGAGAGGGAGAGAGAGGAGACGGGTGTGAGAGGAGAGAGACAAGAGGGGATGCGCCGATGGGGAGAGTAAATAGGAGAGATAACAAGTGTTGGATGGGAGACAGAGGAGAGGAGCACGATGCTGATTGGTGCTCACGTGGCGGACGCTATTTATAACGGCCGCCTCTAAAAATCAAGTTTTTAACAACGGTTGATAATGTTAACCGTCTCTAAAAATAGAGGCGGTTGACAATATGAACCACCTCTAAAAATCAATTTTTAGAGGCAGTTGACATTGTCAATCGCCTTTAAAAATCATTTGCCCACTGTAGCGGTGGGTTACTTTTAATCTATCGCTACGTGATTTTTTGTACCGTCGCTATAGATTATTTTTGTGATAGTGTACGTGGAGGTACAAGCTTATACCAGATTAAACAAAAGAAATCCAGAGACAGAAACATACTAAACCAATGCACTAATCTAACAAATAAAGCACTACCGGAATCCGGCCATTTGCCGAGTGTCTGAGGCGCTCGGCAAAGCCCAGAAAGCACTCGGCAAAGCGTTTGCCGAGTGTAACTCTCGACAAAGAGCTCATGGCAGCCTTTTATCGGCAAATAGCTCTTTGCCGAGAGCCTTTTATCGGGCACTCGGCAAATATTTTGCCGAGAGTTTATATGACCCTCGGCAAAATAAAGTAGGAGGACGGTGCCAAACGTCCATTACACCATGTTTGCCGAGAGTTTTGACAGAGGACACTTGGCAAATTTGATGGTAATTTTGCCGAGTGCCATCCCAACACTCGGCAAAGAATCATAACTTTGCCGAGTGCCTTCCCAACACTCGGCAAAGAATGGTAACTTTGCCAAGTGCCTTCCCAGCACTCACCACTCGGCAAAGAATGGTAACTTTGCCAAGTGCCTTCCCAGCACTCGGCAAATTAGTTTCATAGATTTGAATAAAATGTTCAAATCGAGTTCAACCTCGACCAAAATCACATCAAATTACACATACAAGTTCATCATCATCACAGACACATATATATCATCATCACAGATATTTAAATCTTCATAAATACATATAAATCCTCACAATACGTATATGTCATAAGCATAACCTCAAGTTCACATAGAAAGCGTCCAAACAGTTCAAATAAAAGTTGTCGACAACCACAAGTGTACATCAAGTGCAAGCACACACAACTAGTTGGTTCATGAAATGGAAATAGAAATACAACTACAAGCTAACTTGGACGAGGATGAGTATGCAACAGCGACCAAGCATTAGGAGGGGAGGTAGTCGGATTGTTAGATCCCGCGGATTGATTCTGCAAAAAGGAAATATTGCATGTGTAACCCAAGAAGAATTGAGATGGAAGCATAGAAGCAAAAAGTGCAAGGATCTCGAGTGACTCACCGGAGTGCCTTGGGGAGCGACATGAGGGGGAGGGACGGGAAAGGGAGCTAGTCCGAGGAACAGACCTGGAGGCGGCGGTGGCGCCCCAGTACTTTGCATGTACTGGAACATCGCACTCATTTGTTGTGCCATGATCTCGTCCCATCTCTGCTGCTCTTCCTATATCTTTGCCTCCAGCTTTGCCTCCATCTCATCTCGAAGCTGGGCCTACAATATTTCATCTCAATGTTACAATACAGAGCGATCACATGTCAAGAACGAAGAATAAAACAAAACTAACCTGGACTTGCTCAATCTGGATCTGTGCAACGCCCTGCCGTGGGCAGATGGGCGGGGCTGAGGCCGAGCTCCTTGCTCGGATCTGGGAGAGGGTGGGAGTAAAAGTCGTGTCTAGTGTGTTATCAGCAATCCAGTACCGGCCATGCTTCTTACCTCCACCCACCCTCATGACAATCTCTCCATCAATGTCCTTGGTGCTTGGGTCCCACTCTGGCCCGTGGACCTCCCTAGCCACCTTTGTGTATTGGCTCAGGCGACTGCGGACGGTGGCGTTGGTATACGACTCAGGAGGGTCCTCCGGGTTGTAGTCGACCACTGACGTCACCTTGCCTTGTGGGCCATAGCCCAAGCCTTCAAAGGGGAGGGGGGCAAGGTGCGCCACCATTCACCACCGACTACAAAGAAAACAGAAGATGATTACAAATGATACAAAATTGAGCACTATAACAACAAAATAAATTCACATACCCATCTAGCCGTGTACTGGTCAAGGGTAAGGTTGCCTTGATGGTGTGCTGGGCCAGGCATCATCAAACGCCATGCACGGCAAGCCTCATGCTTCTCCTTCCACTCAGGGTCGCACCACCTCTTCATAATTTGTTCCCAGCAATCCATATAAGGGGCGCACCACCACGGAAAACAAGTGATCAAGTAATATGAGAAGATCAAATGAAGCATACTTAATCAAGTATAGGAAATATGAGAAGATCAAATTATTACAATGTATTGTTCTTCGGTCAGCTCCATGTTTCATGTCGCAGTTTTATCCATCCTATTGTTCCGGGCAGCATAGTGGTTTATGACCGCCTGAATGCGCGCCTCGTACATCATGTCCGTAATTAGTTTGGGACATGTGTTGTACGCCTGGGTGCGCGCCCGCTCCATATACTTGGCTCGACCCTAAAGAAATCCTGCGCATAGATGCGATGTATACTATGATTATTTTAAAAATATCCAACGAATATGATTTATTGAACAATGCAAAAAAAACCTTACCCACAGCTCCCCTACCACCCGGTCCGCCAAGGTGGCAAACACCCTGCCCTCCCGATCTGGAAAATCGGGGACGCGCTTGTAGTGCTCCCACGTGTAGGCAGGCTCCTAGCTTGTGCCAAAATGCACCAGGTGATGTGAACAAGGGTTCCCGATCTTCCGAAAGATTCTTGCTAAGTTGATTTGGTCGGAGACGACACACAAATCGATCCGGCTTGAGAACAGCACGTTCTAAACCCCGCAATCGCAGCACGACGTCTCCTCTGGTTATCAACCGTCCAAAAGACGATTGACCTCGCCGAGAAGGCTAATCCCTGCCTATGAATCAAGAACACAAGCAAGAACAACGAAGAATGCAACACAATTACAGATGTATGATTAAACTCTCGAAGTTGGGGTCTCACAAACCGATGAACGGCGAAACTGTTTATGAACAGAATTGATCTAAGCAAAACCCGAACCCTAATGGTGTGGCGGCGGCTGTATATAAAGACCCTAGGGTCGTGCAAGACCCTCTGGACGCGCCCCTAATTGGGCTCAACTAGATACAAAGCCCAAAGGCCAAAAATAGGCGACGCAGCACCGATACAGATTTTGGACTCTCTCTTGTTTTGTCGATTCCCGATGACTCCGGATGAATTTTGACATGAGGCCAGCGGCATTGGAAAGGTCTTCTCCTTATATTTCCGTGCATATATAGAACGTCCAAATCCGAGTCCGTATGCGTCCTGGGCGACTGTTTTAGTACAGACTGGTCCTGGGCCCCGAAACAGACTCGAAGTCGGTTTTAATTGGGCCTCCACTTTGGCTTCCAACCCCTTGCTGGTCCTTCACGTTCCCAACTCCTTCTCCCATCATCTCCTGGTCCTCTCCATGGTTTCTAATCATAAAATAATCATTAGGTAGCAAACCATTCTCAAAAGTAACATATAGCAAAGAACATAGGAACGAGCTCACCTCTAAATTTAGTCGTCGTGCACGAGCTCTAGTCATTGGACCTTGCAAATCCAGATTTAGAGGAGTGTTGTGTGTATCCATAGGAGTGATGTCCTCATCATCCTCCCCCTCTTGAAGTGGAGTCGTCCTCGACTCGAGCACATCCTCTTCTCCCAAGTATGGTTTCAAATCTGAAATATTAAAAGTAGGACTAACCACGAACTCGGGAGGCAACTCAAGTTTGTATGCATTATCATTAATCTTCTCTATTATTTTGAATGGACCATCAGCTCTAGGCATTAGTTTAGACTTTCTCAATTCTGGAAATCTATCCTTCCTTAAGTGTAACCACACTAAATCTCCTACATCAAGCTTTACTTCCTTTCTTCCCTTACTACCAGCAATTTCATACTTTTCATTCATCTTTTCAATGCTAAGTCTAGTGGTCTCATGCATTTGCAAAATAAATTCAGCACGCTCCTTAGCATCAAAATGAACTCTCTCATTAATAGGTAGAGGAAGTATATCAAGTGGAGTACGGGGATCAAAACCATACACTACCTTGAATGGACTTACCTTGGTAGTAGAATGTGTTGCCCGATTATAAGCAAACTCAACATGAGGTAAACATTCTTCCCATTGCTTCAAATTTTTCTTCAAAATAGCTCGCAACATGGTACCCAAAGTGCGGTTCACAACCTCAGTTTGTCCATCAGTTTGTGGATGACAAGTTGTAGAAAATAACAACTTTATACCCAACTTATTCCAAAGCGTGCGCCAAAAATGACTCAAGAATTTTGCATCACGATCTGAAACAATAGTAGAAGGCATACCATGCAAATGTACAATTTGATCAGCAATATAACTAGCATCATCAGTTTTATGACATGATATAAAGTGTGCCATCTTGGAAAAACGATCCACGACAACAAAAATGCTATCGCTCCCCCTCTTAGTACTAGGCAGTCCTAAAATAAAGTTCATAGAAATATCCGCCCAAGGAATAGAAGGAACAGGAAGTGGCATGTATAAACCATGTGGAATCAATCGAGACTTAGCTTTTTGACATGTAGTGCAGCGAGCAACAAAACGCTCAACATCTTTCCTCATCCTTGGCCAAACGAAGTGTGTGGCCAAAATATCCTCTGTCTTCTTAGCACCAAAATGACCCATCAATCCACCTCCATGCGCCTCCTGCAACAACAAAAGACGAACGGAACCAACTGAAATGCATAGGCGGTTAGCTCTAAACAAGAATCCATCATTTTCTCAAACCAGAATAAAAGCGGCAAATCTGATCCTCTACTTTTTCAACCACAGCACAACGAATCAAACCCTTCTGAAGCTCACTAAAATACTCCTGAACAGTTTTATCTCCTTGATCTAAACGCTGCAGTTTATTACGAATTTCTCTATAAAAAGAAGGAGGAACAAAACGATCACGCATTTCTATCTTAAGTTCTTCCCAAGTAGTAGGCAAATCGGTTTCAGCAGCTAGACCACTCCACCAAACAATAGCAAAGTCCTTAAACTCACTAGTGGCTTGTCTAACTCTATGTTGTTCAGGAACAAGGTGGGCATTAAATTTTTGTTCTACCGTCATTTCCCAATCAAGGTAAGCATCACCATCGTACTGACCCGAAAACGAAGGAATTGAAAACTTAATTTTAGCATACGGATCATCTGGAGCATGGTTACCTTGTGTGCGACGGTTGTGGTTGTGGAAACCACCCATACCTTGAGGGTTACGTTGCAAACGACGTCGTAACCTTGCGGTCCTTGTAGCTGACCTATCGACGGTGCCATCAGCCTTATACACCGTTGCTTCATCATGATCGTCTTCAATGTCGTTGTTGGTGTTGGTGTTGGTGTTGGTGTTGGTGTTGGTCTTGTGAGCGGTCTCCAATTCGACAACCTGATCGGTTAGCTTAGAGACTCTCTTATCCAACCGCTCAATGCTTTCTCCCAGGTGAAGCTTGGTGACGGCGTCGGTGACGGTCCTGATGATCGTCTCTGCCAAATCACTCTGAACCGCCTGCAAAGCCTTCTGTAACTGATTTTGGCTGACGCACTCATCCAATTTTGAGGGTGAAGCACCCTCCCCATCGCTTCCTGACATCAGAAACACCAAAACAGGAAAGAAAAAGTGAAGGTTATCCCTACAAAACTACTAAGCAGTGGTGCCTCTCAACACAGCAAAAGTAAGCTTCTTGCAAAGCTCTTACAAAGTTATGAAAACAACAAAGCGAAGGATACCAGGGAGAAGTGTTCCACGATTGCAAGGGTTACAAAATAACCTATGTGCTGTCCAGAAGAAGTATGTAGAGCTAGGAAGGCCAAATACATATATATGAGTGGCACACAAATCAAAAACAGATAGTAAAGCTGAATAAGTGCCCAAGTAACTTGTCCCTAGTTGCTGGTCTAACTATGTTCTAAAACAGTAGTGATAACAAAGAAGAAACAAGGAGACAAAGGGACACAGTCGATAACAGCGGGCTTAGTGTAAAACAGCCAAACTCAGAAAATCCAGGGGGCTAGATGGAGCACTAGTAGGAATCCCAAATTTCTTTTTTTTTTTTATTTTTTTGATATTTTTTCCAACTCACTACCAAACAGGAAGAAACCACAAAAAATTTCAGCTCAAACCGAGCTAGGACGTGGCCTACAGAAAATCTTGAAGTTTCAGAAAATGTCGGGTTTCAACTTGAATGAATTTTTTCTTTATCTTCCCGATTTTTTTTGAATTTTTTGACGAAGGCACACAGGGCATAGCCCAGTGTGGGTATGCTCAACTTTTCGTCAAGAATATCCTGTAAAAATTTCACCCAAAACGGACAACCGAGCGAAAAGTTATGCCTGTTTTACCGAAGCGGTGTCGGAATCGGTTATGAAGAACCCGGGGGTTTGAGTGAAATCCGAGTCGGGCTTGAGGTCGGGTAGGGATTTTTTTGGCGAGGTGGATGCAGCGGAAAGTGGAATTTATGAAAATTAGTCCGAGGTGGTGAGGGTGGGTTTAGGGTAGGATTAGGGTGGCCGTGTTGGTCAATCAACCCTAGCACACAAAGCCGACAAAACCGAGGATGGTGAAGGGGATGGCGGCTAGGGTTGCAAGGGAAACACTACTGACGACAAAAACACAAACTAAACCAGCGACTAAACAAGAACTAGGGCACAAACTCAACACTACGGACTCTGAAATTGAAATATGCAAAGGCTAAACACGTGGTTATGGGCGGGGGAAATTTTTTTTTGGTATTTTCAGTCGACGATAGGAAGAACACGAAAACAAAACTAAAGGGTAGTGTGAACCTGACGGTGCACCTGAAGCTCTGATTACCACTTGATGTGAACAAGGGTTTCCGATCTTCCGAAAGGTTCTTGGTAAGTTGATTTGGTCGGAGGCGACACACAAATCGATCCGGCTTGAGAACAGCACGTTCTAAACCCCGCAATCGCAGCACGACGTCTCCTCTGGTTATCAACCGTCCAAAAGACGATTGACCTCGCCGAGAAGGCTAATCCCTGCCTGTGAATCAAGAACACAAGCAAGAACAATGAAGAATGCAACACAATTGCAGATGTATGATTAAACTCTCGAAGTTGGGGTCTCACAAACCGATGAACGGCGAAACTGTTTATGAACAGAATTGATCTAAGCAAAACCCGAACCCTAATGGTGTGGCGGCGGCTGTATATAAAGACCCTAGGGTCGTGCAAGACCCTCTGGACGCGCCCCTAATTGGGCTCAACTAGATACAAAGCCCAAAGGCCAAAAATAGGCGACGCAGCACCGACACAGATTCTGAACTCTCTCTTCTTTTGACGATTCCCGATGACTCCGGATGAATTTTGACATGAGGCCGGCGGCATTGGAAAGGTCTTCTCCTTATCTTTCCGTGCATATATAGAACGTCCAAATCCGAGTCCGTATGCGTCCTGGGCGACTGTTTTAGTACAGACTGGTCCTGGGCCTCGAAACAGACTCGAAGTCGGTTTTAATTGGGCCTCCACTTTGGCTTCCAAGCCCTTGCTGGTCCTCCACGTTCCCAACTCCTTTTCCCATCATCTCCTGGTCCTCTCCATGGTTTCTAATCATAAAATAATCATTAGGTAGCAAACCATTCTCAAAAGTAACATATAGCGAAGAACGTAGGAACGAGCTCACCTCTAAATTTAGTCGTCGTGCACGAGCTCTAGTCATTGGACCTTGCAAATCCAGATTTGGAGGAGTGTTGTGTGTATCCATAGGAGTGATGTCCTCATCACCAGGACAGGGAAGAGTTTCCTACACAAAAGAGTCAGGATGCCATTTGGCAAACGCGCGTGATCACCTGCAGCAACCCTCGTCCAACCTCTGCCCAAGTGATGAAGACAAATGATTAGTTTATATCAGAATTTTTAAGATATCAAAAGAGTAAACATTTAAAGTTACTTACTTCTTCCCCGTGGGTCGAACCAACGGGCATTTCTCAACTAGTGTCGGTCGCATTGGGAGTTGTGCGGGACCTCTTTGCCACACACTCTGCATTCCATTAGAACCAGAAGCGTCTAGCGCCTGCTCCTCCCCTCTCTCCGCCTCGTCTGAGCCATGAGCGAAAGGTACCTCCTCAGACTGCTCCTCCTCCTCCTCCTCCTCCTCCTGCTCCTCCTGCTCACTAGACTTATGCACATAAGGTGTTAGTGATGGTTCCCTGAGAGCCATCCCTCGATGCCTGCTGCTACCTCTATTGCCTTGACCCTTCATTCGACCCCTCCCGAACCCTCAGCTGCACCAAACCTGGACCCCTTCCCAGTTGCACTTTTGTAAAGCGATGTCACCGGCCTTAGCATACCCTTGCCCACCATCTTTGATCAATCACCTGCAACTAAAAACATTAAATTCATCAATATTTCAAAATCTATGCAAAATAAATAAAACATGTATTAGAAAGTAATGCAAATATTAAATTAATTAGTATGGACCAGCCATGTATTTTAGAAATAATCATCAAGATCGGGATTAGCTTCGTCGTATGTCTCATCATCACTATCACGGATGTCGACATCATCTTGCATGTGCATTGGAGGAGGAATGTTGTCATCATTGTCCATGCCTAATTGTTAACGCTCAAGTAAGTTCAAGTCATTCACATTCTGAATCTCGTCTCCAGCATCGTCGTCATCAACCATTTCATTATCTACATCCATTTTGATGTCTTCGGTTAAGTCTATCACAAAACCCCCTTCTAGCCCATCTTCTTGGAAGAATTCTTCATCAACATATGTGTTTGGGTCTATATTGTAATCTTCATTGTTTGGAACAGGTAGTTTACTGTGTGGCAGTACCTTGAATACAACATCCCAACCCTTGAGACGGTCATCGGTTTGGCATGGGTATGAGAGATAATAAACTTGTGTGGCCTGTTGAGCCATAATATATACATCATCGCCTGAGTACATGGATGACTGTCGAATTTCGAATAGCCCAAGATTAGGGGTCCATCTCACTTCTTGTGGATCAAACCAATGGCATTTGAATATGACAAGAGAAAGAGGTTTGCAACCATCAAACATTAGTTCGTATAGTTCTTCAACTATTCCATAGTACTCGACCCCATCGTCACCTGGAGTAAAAACTCTGGTATTAGTGGTTCTTCGATTAGGTCGATTCTGCTCATAGCTTGTTGTGTGAAAGCGGTACCCATTAACGTCATAGCTTCCGAATGACTTGACCCTATAGACACAGCCATTGGCAACCTGTCTGAGCTCGGCATTCATAGACGCATCGGTTTGGGCCTGCACGTTGAAGCAGGATAGTTAGCTATATTATTTGCATGTAAGAGCAATTGTGTAATGACATACTAAGAAAATGATAAATACCTTCCGTTTCAACCAAGAAATGAAATCGGGTGATCCATTTCTTGCACCGTTGTAAAGAAGGGTATCAACTTCATGTGGGATAAGAGGCCTTGAGGCATGCTAGAATCCATCAGGAAATTCCCTATAGCAATGAGGAACAAGTGGGTTGGATGCAGAACAATTGGGTACAATGTGGAATAATGTAATTTGTTCATAACTTACTTGATATACGACACCACTTCGGTAAGGTTGGTCAACACATACATCATGATAGTGCGCCACTCTTGAAATGTCAAGTTCTTGTTGGCCGCTTCACCTCCATGTTCGTGTTGCCCTTGGAAGAGGCTGAGGGTCGATTCATTTTCGCCAACATTGTAACGAGGGGGTGGATACTGCACACCCAGAAGTTTGTCAGAATAGTATTTTCTTGTGAAATTTGACACCTCCTCCAAAATGTGTGCCTCTGCCATGGAAGCTTCAATTTTGCATTTATTTTTACATTTAGTTCGAAGAAGCTTTAGGCACCGCTCAATTGGGTAGCACCAACGGTTCTGCATGGGCCCTCCCATTCCTGCCTCACACGGGAGGTGCAAAATCATATGCACCATCGGAGTGAAAAAGCCTGGTGGAAATATCTTCGCCAACTTACAGAGCAACACATATGCCATTCTTTCTGTATCTGCCATCACAGTCTTAGATATCTCCTTAGCGCAAAGCTGGCGGAAGAAAAAGCTCAACTCTGCCAGCACTTGCCACACATGATCAGGGAGATAGCCTCAAACCATGACTGGAAGAAGCCGCTCAAGCCAGATGTGGTAGTCATGACTCTTGGTCCTGTTGATTCGCATAGTAGTCAAGTTCACTCCCCTACTCAGATTCGCTGCAAATCCATCAGGGAACTTTAACGTTTTGATCCATTCTAGTACTTCCCTTCTTTGGGGTCTCGTCAAGATGAAATCAGCCTTAGGTTTTCTCTATGACTTGCTGGATGTAGGAGGCACCATGTCAAGCTTAGTTCTATTGCATAAAGTTGCTAGATCGACTCTTGCCTTAACATTGTCTCCTGTCTTATCAGGAATGTCCATAATTGTTCCAAAAAGTGGAACGCCAACCCCATGTTCAGTGTGCATTACGTCAATGTTAAATGGAATAAGAATGTCGTCCAGATAGGGAAACCTATACAAGCCATAGATCTTAGAGAAGGCATGTAGCTCACCATATCCCACAAACCCACCTTCTTTTTCATCGACCTCGAGAGCGTCTAACATTGCTCGCACCTGCGCACCTGTCAAGAACTACGGTGGAGGGCCGAGAACTACGACACCTTTTGTAAAGTTCTTTTTGTCTCTTCTAAATGGATAGTCAAGAGGGAGAAGTTGTCGGTGTTGATTGAACGAAGAAAACTTGCCACCCTTCTTCAACCAAATCCACCTCCCAACATGCTTGCATACTAGGCAAGGAAATTTCGAGTGAATGCCCCATCCGCAGAAACAACCATACGCTGGCATGTCATGCAGAGAGTAGAAGTACCAACATACATTCTGAAGTTTTTCTTTGTAGCTCGATCAAATGTTCATACCCCTTCCTCCTAAGCATGGACCAAATCATCAATCACAAGCTTCATATAAACACGCATATTACTCTTTGAGTTTTTAGGAATTATCAGTGACAAGAAAATGTTCTGTCGTTGAAAGACGACACCGGGGGGAGCGGGGAGATTGACGGGTATAACAAACACGGGCCAACAACTGTACAAAATAGACCCCATTCCATAAGGGTTGAACCCATCTGTTGCCAGTGCCACACGTACATTATGAGCCTCTAGAGCTTTCCTGTCAAGAATCTCATCAAAACTTTTCCACGCTTCACCCACGAATGGATGAATAAGCTTATCGGGCTTGTATCGAACTCCATGTTTGTGCCATGTCATTTGTTTGGTGGATTCCTCGGTCATGTAAAGTCGTTGGATCCTCAGTAAGAACGGAAGGTACCTTAGGATCTTCATAGCGACCATGAGCTGCCTCTTATCTCCATCATCAGCATCTACCTCCATGAACCTAGAGGATTCACACTTTGGACAGTATTTTGCTTCTGCGTGCTCTTTCCTGAATAACACGCATCCTTTCAGGCACGCATGTATCTGCTCATATGGCATCTAAAGTGCACTAAGGAGTTTCTGCGCCTCATACATGCTCTTTGGCAGAATGTGACCTTCCGGGAGCAGGATACCAAGAACTGTCAACATAGCATCAAAGGCGTTCCGACTCAAGCTAAACTGAGACTTTACGGCCATTAAACGTGCAATGGCATCCAGTTGAGAAACCCTAGTATGCCCAGAAGAGGTTGTTGTGCCGCTTCTAACATGTGCTAATACGCCTTTGCAGTCTCCTCTAGCTCCTCCTCCCTATGTTGTTCATGGAACTATTCTTCATGATAGTCATTTAACATGTCTTCTGCCCCGGCATCAGCATCACAATCATCGACGCATTGTCTCACGACCTCTTCCCTCATGCGATCGGCTTCACCATGGTAGGCCCATCGGGTATAGCCTGTCGTAAATCCATTCTTACCAAGATGTGCGCTCATCTCAACCTTTGTTTGTTTCCCTGTGTTGTTACAACGGCTACAGGGACACCAAGTCTTTCCACCTTTTTTCACATTGGCAAATGCTTGTTCCAAGAAAGCATCGTCCTTGTCAACCCATTCCCTTGTTTCAGAACCCTGTCTTGGGCGACCCGTGTACATCCACTCATGGTCATCCATCCCCTACCAAATCAGCGAGCAAATTAAAATGCATTGACTTCTACATGATGCCTGTCTATTAGGAGAAGATAGGTCTTAATCCAACCTGACAATGCGTAGGTGGTGTTAGTTTCCAAGGTCTACTCCAGTCGGAGACAGAATTTTGGCAGCACCTCCCCACTGTTCTCCAAATACACGTCTTGGGAGGGAGATTGTGTATCCGAAGAACAACAGGGAGATGATGCCAAAAAACTGCATCAAACCAGAATAGACCATGGAAACTAACCCCCCCCCCTACGCATCCTCGGACTGTCCAAAAAAAGTGGACAATTTGAAATAGATACGATTATAGATATGCCAAGATCTGCATATTTCCAACCGTATCTATTTCGAACTGGAGGCATCTAACTAGGTTACGTATGACCTATAAGCATGAATAAAGTACTGATAATGATGAAGTACCGCTAACTAGGTAATGCGTTATAGTAACTAGGTTTCTCGTTAAGAACTTAATATCGCTAAATATCAATTTTGTCATACTGCTAACTAGGTTACACCGGAGTCGCTAATAATTAAATATCGCAAATAATTAAATAACGCTACATAGCAATTTTGTCATACCGCAGGAGGTCGCTATGCGTGCAGGAGGGAGGAGGGCTGGAGCGTCAGGGGCCGAGGCGCCGGTGCCCTTGGGCCGGGGCGTTGGATCCCGGCCCAAGCGTCGGAGCCTTTGGGCAGAGGTGTTGGAGCCCGGCAGCAGCGTTGGAGCTCTTGGGCAGAGGCGTTGGAGCCGGCCTATAGAGGCCGCACATCGGGGGGGCTCGGGTGGGGCCGGGGGTGGCTCTGGCGAGCGTCACGGGCAGGGCCGGGGGCGGCTCCGCCGGGCGTCACGGGCGAGGATGGTGGCTGCTCCGCCAGGAATCGTGGGTGGCGGCCGGGGGCGGGTCGTCGGGGGGCCTCGCGCAGGCAAAGGATCTGGCGGATGACTACTCCGGCGGGCGTCGGTAAGGGGGAGGCATCAGGGAGACGGCGTGCGTGTGTGGGCCGGGTTGGCCGCACACCCTTAGTCAACCACCCGAGTGGTTTGCCAAGGGCCCTGGATCGAGGCACTCGGCAAATGAGTCACAAAAAAATCATACGGACCGGATGATCCAATGCCCACCTATTTGAGTAGACGGATTATTGGCCATTCACAAGGTGATCCGATCACTCGTCAAAACATACATCGAATGAATTCTGCTTGCTGTAGTGACCGTATTATGCGTTCATAACAAGTAAGACACATAGGATCATCCGGTCTATGCTACTTTTCCAGGCTGCACTTTTCCAATGGCTAGCACTTTGTCCCTACCCTATATAAACACAACCCCTTGGTTATTTGAGGTGCTCTGATGCCTTGAGCACCCTTGAGCACCAAAGATTGAGAAAGAGTCATAGAGTTGAAGAATTGAGTTCGAAGTTCATCATCAAGAACCTTTAAGTGTGCATCAATCTCTTGAAAGTTCTTAGTTAGGTGAAGTGAGAGTGATTGTGCTTGTTACTCTTGTTGTTTGATGGCACCTAGATGGTCTTGTTGACCATGGAGTTCTCGGGAAGCTCTTGGAGATTCTGGTCATTGTGTCCAGCTACACCTTCTCATAGCTACCACTAGATTTGGGCTAAAATATAAATCAATAAAATGAAATAAAACAAGGCGCCTTAGAATTATTAAATCGCACTATTGACAAAAACAAAGCATCATTGATGTAAATGAATTTTGAATACAAATGAACCATATTAAGAGCACTTTGATTTTAAACTATTGAAAATTATGTATCTATTATTCAAGACCACGAAATTAAGATATAAATAAAAATAAAGGTGGTAGTAGCAGAGACTGAGCGAGAGGACGAGTTGCTGGCAGCAGCAGAGGCACGACTCCTAGAGTACTTCGGTCACTGGCTCTGACTCAGACGACGATCCAAACTTCCAGGTGCGGGTCTTTCTTGAGCCACGCTCTCACGACGCAGAGGTTGGGACGTCGGCCGCACCACTTCTTGAGGACTTGCCTCCGCCGGCCCCACCTCCTATGTCAGAGGCTTAGGTCACTCGCCCCGATGCTCTCACACAAATTCTTCAGACACTTGTTGAGCAGCAGTGTCGGGCCGATGATAGGCAGCTTGAGGCCAGACGGAGCTTGCACGGTAGAGGGACACAATGACCCTCCTCCTTCAGGAGATGAGGCAGTCACAGCAGGCTCTGAGCACTCAGCTACTCCAGCAACAGCAGGTCATGACACAGATATTCACGTTCTTCTCTGGCTGCTTTGACCAGTTGTACCAGACCACTGGACTCGAGCTACCTCGCCCTCCGACCTCTCAGCGGCTCCACTACGACCCTCTGTCTCCGCCTCCTCCTGCTGGTGGCTTCTTACCAACTCCCGTGTCAGTTTATGGCATTGGATATGAAATGAGACCCCTCAATTAAAATGGAATGAGTAAAGGAAATGGTCGTGAAGATTAAGGACTCTTTTAGTACCTAGTGTCGCAAGGAGATGAAGGACACTAGGTGTAGTATAGGAATTGTAGCTTTCTTAGTCTTTGACCATATTTGAGTACACCGGATGATCCGACGCCCGCCTATTTGACGACGCCCGCCTATTTGAGTAGACCGAATTATTGGCCATTCACAAGGTGCCTGCCACAGCAGCACCGGATCAACCGGTGCTTAAACGGTCGGATAAAAGGCTCCACGCAGAAGTGAGGCTTTGGTGAAGACAAATTTTTCTATAGGACTAGATCATCCTGTGCCCTGACATCCGAGCTTTAAAAGAAAATATGCCGGGGCACCAGAGAGCATGTCATGCGTGACATAGTCCAAGTTTAAGGACCGGATCATCCGTGCAGTCATCGGAGCATACATCGGATGAATTATTCTTGCTGCATTGACCAGATAATGCGTTCCTAACAACTATGACACAACGGATCATCCGTTCCATGGTCCCTAGGCTATATAAACACCATGTTCGCCGCTGCCCTTCTCCTCCCTTACATGATTCCCAAACTGCCGCTGCTCTCTCCATCGCCGCCGCTCCGCCTCGCCGTCTCCGACCGCCTCCCGCCGTGCACCGCTCCTCCGCGCCTTGCTGCATGTTCGCTGCTGCTCCACGCCGCCTCTAGATCGTCGCGCCGCCCTCTTCTGCAACCACTGCCGCCACTCACCCTAACCCTAGGGGGCCGTCGCTAGTCGTCATTGCGCCACCTCTGCCGGCCAACGTCGTCCTCCCCCAGTGCACCTCTCCGACCCGGTGCAGCACCTCTCCGGCCAGGAGACGACCTCCTCCACCCACCACTGCCCATCCTCTCCGACGAACATCAAGCAGTGGTACGGTTCCTTCAAATCCGGCCAAAATTGATTCATAATGATTCAATTCAAGTTCAAGTATTTTGAAATTGGTCGTAGATTTGTCAAATTGGAGGTCTCATGCATGTTATAGGGCTTCTCAATCATAGTTATCTTGCTTAGCGACACTCTAGTACATATCTTGATCACTCTTCACCAAGTGTCGAGCCTGATATCATGCATATTTCTTGTTTCTAGGTGTTTTGGGTCACAGCACCTAAGGAATGTCCTAGCACTCTACCCAAGTTGTTGAGCATGTCATCTACTACATTCACCATGTTTAGGCTCAATCGATCTTTTGCTATGCTTAAGGACCTTGCTTTCCTTTAGATTATTTTCTAATCTCTTGTATCTTCGCCATTCTATAATCTTTTACCATATCTCTTGCAGATGGCTAGGGATAAGAGAAAGGATAAGGGGAAAGGCAAGGTTGTTGAGCAGCCGAAGAAGAAGAAGAGCAGGGCTGAGAGAGACGTTGCGTAGGTCCTTTCCGTGCCAGATACTCAGGCTCGGAGCTTACCAGGGTTCAGTTTCCGAGAGGGTGCGGAACAGCAGTCAGCAGAGCTTGATGTTGAGACAGTAGTTGCACAGCAGAAGTTAGCTCTCCGACGCTCCTCTCATCACCGCCAGCCTGCCACAGAGACTCCACCACCAGCTCGCTCCTCGTGTCCGAGGTGGTGAATTGACGAGGCCCGATTCTCGCAGTGCACGCCAGGGCAGTTCACGCCAGAGGCAGCCCGAGCAGAGGCAGCAGTCAGGGTCACCGGATGAGGGCATCCATGACTACGATGAGCCCGTCAGGATGGGTGTGGCAGCACCATCACCACCACGAGTTGAGTTCCTTCCTGACTTCCAGGGTCTACCTGCTCGGAAGGTTCAGAGGTTGAGGTGTGTGCCCATAGATGAGTGCTTTCCGACCTTGAGAGAGGCACACACAGGCCCCCCGCTTCCTCACCAGAGTCCAGGAGAGCTTCTACACTTCTTATATATGGGGAGTGCACCCTTTCAGCGACCACCGTGCTCTTCGTGTGGTAACTGGAGGTGTGCCGATTCTTCCACACTTTGAGGCTTTTCCTAGTTTGGTTCCTCTTGTCACTGAGCATAGACTTGTTCGTCAAGATTGGGTTCAAGTCTTCTTTGCTACCTTGTACATTGATGATGCCAGGAGCTTCATTCAGTTCCTGCACGCTGGCAAGCCTTGGAGGTTCAGCAGAGAGGCTTTGGCATAAGACCTTGGGCTTGAGCTTGGAGAGACAGTTATACATGACATCGCTTATGACTCCAGCAGCAGCAGGTCATGACACAGATGTTCACGTTCTTCTCTGGCTGTTACGGACAGTTGTATCAGGCCACTAGACTCGAGCTACCTCGCCCTCCAACCTCTCAGCGGCTCCACTACGACCCTCTATCTCCGCCTCCTATTGTCGGTGGCTTCTTACCGACTCCCATGTCAGTTTTTCCACTCAATCCACTCATACAGATCGGGATCATCTCTGCACAGCCCCACACGACTCCCGAACAGCACGCCCAGTACCTCGAGCAGCAGACCTTTCTTGAGCAGATCCGGCAGAGTCAGCAGCAGTCCTCCTCCATCTCCGCTATGCTCCCAGTGGTGTTCCCTCATTCGAGCTGTCACCTCAGGTCACCTCTGCTCATACTACTATGACCTCGCCATGTGTCACCGTCCCAGTACCCCTATTTGACCAGCTTGAGCAGCCTGACTCCACACTCCGCTGCATCTCCGAGCAGATTCAGCAGGAGTTGGATTCCATAGCTACTCAGACAGGCACAGGTGACACAGTAGGTGATGCAGTTGGTTCTGACACACGCACACAGGTCCTCACTGAGTCTCTTTCACCTCAAGTTCCTTCAGCGAACTCGACACCTGCCTCCGAGGACCCTGTCAGCACTCTAGTGGACCCCACTCTGACTCAGGGCTCTTCCTCATCTTCTGACACCGACAACGACGTCATAGATCGTTTCACGATTCATTCTACTCGCGAGGAGGCCCAGTCATTGCCTTCGCCTCCGGCCCTTGATTAGCTTTTGGTGCTTAGATGCCAAAGGGGGAGAGTGTTGAGGGTAGTAGAGATAGGGGGGGCTATTGGGAGCTTGATAGACTTTTGGCTTCTTTTGTATTTTATTTTGGACTTGTTTCACTCGTTCTTCATATGTGGACATGTCATTTGGACCTTGTGTATGATACGTGTTGGCATGTGTACATATGTTTTTGTGCTACTTGATTATCCTTTACATGCACTAACTTTTATTGCACTTATATTTCATATCTTTGTCTCTACTCGTGTGTTGTCATCTATCACTAAAACGGGGGAGATTGAAACATCTAGGCCTTACATGTGTATGTAAGTGCATGTTTTGGTGATAAATGCCAACCGCATTATTGTAACTAACAAGTTGTTTTGAAGGTTTTATCTAAATTGTTAAGTTATGGCATTCAATATGAAATGAGACCCCTCAATTAAAATGGAATGAGTAAAGGAAATGGTCGTGAAGATTAAGGACTCTTTTAGAACCTAGTGTCACAAGGAGAGGAAGGACACTAGGTGTAGTATAGGCCTTATAGCTTTCTTAGTCTTTGACCGTACTATTAAGAGGGGCACTTGAGCTAGTAGCTTGACCTAGCTAAGACTTACCTTGAGAGAGATGCACACTTTAAGTACTTAGCATATATGGCTCAAAGATAGCATGGCATGGCTTTGGAATCAAAGAAACAAGCAAAGCAAAGGACTCGAAGAATGATGAATTAGACAAGTCACAGAAAAACCGTACGGACCAGATGATCCGACACACACCTATTTGAGCAGACCGGATTACTGGCCATTCACAAGGTGCCTGCCATAGGAGCACCGGATCATCCGGTGCTCTAAAGGACGGATAAAAGGTTCTGGGTAGAAGCGAGGTTTTGGTGAAGGCAAACTTTTCTATAGGACCGGATCATCCTGTGCCCTGACATCGGAGCTTAAAAGAAAATATGCTAGGGTACCAGAGAGCATGTCATGTGCGACATAGTCCAAGTTTAAGGACCGGATCATGCAATCAAGCATCGGAGCACACATCAGATGAGATCTGCTTGCTGCAGTGACCGTATTATCCGTTCCTCACAATTAAGATACATAGGATCATCCGGTCCATGCTACTTTTCCAGGCTGCACTTTTCCAACGGCTAGCACTTAGTCCCTAGCCTATATAAACACCACCCCTTGGTTATTTGAGGTGCGTCAATCTCTTGAGAGTTCTTAGTGAGGTCAAGTGAGAGTGATTGTGCTTGTTACTCTTGTTGTTTGACGGCACCTAGACCGTCTTGTTGACCTTGGAGTTCTCGGTGAGCTCTTGGAGATGGTGGGAGCCCCGAGGAGGTTCTTGTACACGGTTCAAAGCCCGCCGTTCCGGAGATGGAGAAGGGGTACACGGCAAACTTGCTCCCCCCCCCCTATTTTTTTCATTTCGCATTTAAATGTTCCCCCAATCAACAAAGCAAATCACAGGCAGTTTATATGCATCACAATAAATATCACAGGCAGTTTATATGCATCACAGGCATTTGATATATCACTTAACCATGTCAAGCGCACCATAACCCATATAGGTCCATAGAAGTTGATACAAAGTCCATACAAGTTTATACCGAGTCGATACGAGTCCAAAGTGCATAACTAGTTCATATAGAGTCGATACATAGAAACGGAGGTTGCGGTGGAGGCGGCTACTGCGAAGGCCAAGCCCAGGGCGGCATCTGAGATGACAACGTTTGCGATGTACTTTTCTTGAGTACTTGCCCCTTCCAGCGTCTCCTCATCTTTGGATTTATCTATAAAGGAGATGTGTTAGCAAAGAGACAGTTGGAATATTGTTTTAATTAATTCGATAGTTGTATACATCAGGATTGAAGTTCAACAAAATGTACCCTTCAATGTTGACAGGTGATGTTATCTCCGGAGATGGTGTCTCTGATACTACGGTGCTACTTGTTCCCAAGTCCTCTGATGTTTGATTCGAACCATCATTTGATGAATCGACGGGCGCTTCAAGAAAGTCACCTGATGCATGAGGATCCGCATGAGGTAGTGCATGAAGTTTTTGGACTGTCTAGGTGCTCAAGTTTGTAGTTAGGGGGCGATGTATAGAGTGGTTGTAGCATACCAGGTTGCTGACGATCTGCTTCACGTGCACCTCCTTCTCCGGAATGCCCCGCACATGAGGTAGTGCATGAAGATTCTAGGTACTAGTCCATGCTGACCCCAAAAGACTGGTGGCCCTCCGAATACTATCAGCTTCAGTGGTTCTTGGGGTTGGTAATTTCCGGTATCTGGTGGGGCTGTAAGTTGCAACACGGAGGTGGGCATTGTGGGATCAATGGATACTTAGATGGAACCATACCCGGGCGTTAGTGGTAAGATCGCAAGGTAATGTTCCCCAACTCAAAGGGTCTCAGCACCCAAGATCTTATTGGCTATCTGAAATGAGCCAGTTATCGCCACATAATCAGAAAGGTGCCTTGAGATCAGGCCTTGCGAAACATGCACACCCGTCCGCTGCTATATTGCTGACTATATCTGCACAGGATTGATATCAGTGTGGACATGTGGAGATTTGAGCTTCACAAGTACTATGAGGCCTTGACTAGGTGAATTATTGTAATTGACCTCATTCTCATCAAAGATCATGAGGTGCCTACGGTGGAAACTAGACATCTTCGCCTGCAAATTAGATTGATGTGTAACTATAATAAAATTTTCATGATTGATGTGTAACAAGAATAAAATCACAAAGGTCGTCATTTGAGATAATGAAATTTGTCACACCTTGCTGATTTGAAGACGATGGCGGTTGCAGCTACGGACCGCAAGCGGAGAAAGGTAGCAGGAACCCGATGGCGGAGGTCGGTGCTCAACTCCTGAAAAAAATGAACATAAGAGTGTCAATTAAAATTTCGACAACACCTCCCCTGCACGGTGAGGTTTCCAAAACCTGCAAGAAAAACCACAACACGAAGGTCGGGCCACAGAAAAAATTTCTTCTCGCAGCTCGATGGTCGGAAACATGACATGTGATGCCGCACGACACGAGGTCAAATTGACAAGTATCACAAGTCAAATTGAGAGGCATGGCAAGTTAAAATTCTATATCTATAATTCTATATCCAAAATTCTATATGTAAAATTGATAACTAAGATCTAATATGTATCTATAATTCTATATCCAAAAATTCTAAACATATATTTCTATACATCACTAATTCGCCACAAATTATATATCTAAAATTTCTATAATTGATAACTAAGATCCAAATTTGAGCAGCCTAGGAGCAGTCTCTACTTTGGTTGTCATATAAAAATTGATTAATTTTCCAGCCTCTACTTTCAATGACCCTATGCTTTTGTTTATATCACCTAGAACATTTTTAAATGGACTGATTAATTCAATGTTGTTTTTCTTGAAGAATGCAGAGGCTGAAGCATAAACGGTGAATCAAAGAAATGGAGCATGCTACTCACTTGGGCTCTGGGGCCTCCGAGCTCATCTCGTCACCGCGCTAAGGTAGGGCCTCAAGTGTCACCCGCGGCGAGGCGTGCGTCGGCAAGGAGGCGCGGGGAGGCGTGCAGCGGTAGGGAGAAGGGCGGCGGCAGGGAGGCGTGGGGCGGCGGCACGACGGTGGGCGATGGGGCGGCGGCGCGGCGGTGAGACGGCGCGGCTGAGCAGTGTGTGTGTGGTGTGTGTCAGTGGTGTGTGTCGGAAGTGTGTCTTAAACAGAAGTGTCTGTCTTTGCCGTGTGCCGTGGATCTCGGCACACGACAAAGGTGCACTCTTTTGCCGAGAGCTTCACGGGAGGCTCTCGGCAAACCTTAACGTCGCGGGGAGAAATAACTGAAGATGTTCTTTGCTGAGGGTTTATTTTTTACTGAGGGCTTTATTTTGTTTGCCGAGTGCTACCTTCTAGGCTCTCGGCAAAGGTGTCGGTTTACCGTGCGTCTACTTTTGCCGAGTGCCTGCTTTCGGCAAATATTATCATGCCGTGTGTTACTCGTTTGCCGACGGTTTGGTCTCAGAACACTCGACAAATATAATGTTTGCCGAGTGTCCGATATAAGGCTCTCGGCAAACGTTCACGCGCACGGCATTCATCCGGTAGTGAAGGCAACAGCGGTAAGTTTTAGCATGTCACGGTCACGAGTATCACATACAACAGTGTCACGAATATAATATCAATTATAAAAAATATATAAAAAGGCCGTTTTCTTGTTCAGGTGACAGTATCCCACGCAAGCATCCATTCTGTAGCATGTTATTTGTTGCTAGAAGTCCTTTTATGCACTGCAGAATCAGTAATCAGAATCACTTACTTGATAGCTTAATGAACGAGCTAGAAACAAAAATGATTATCCGGAATAATCAACAGGGGCAAGTGACCATGTCAGGACAGTTTCATCACGATATCAAGAGTCACTTAAATAAATTATTTTCGTTTGTGGCACTTTTGTCGAATATTTGTTGCATTATTACCGGCGACCTTCTTGTTTGATTACCATTAATCTTCTGCTCGATTCTGATCTTCCCTCTTTACTGTTCAGCCTATGTATAACTACAAATGTTGGCACCATTCAGAGGGAAAATAGAAACAATATTCTCAAGAAGAAGCCGGTTTGAAAGAGGCCAAGATCGCAACATCGGAGAACACAGGCCGAAGAGGGGCCTCGAAGACCACAACCACAACATCAAAAGCCTTTATAATTAAAAAAAAAAGGAACTACAAATACCCTACTCTTAGAGGGTTGTTAAAATATCCACCCATAAGTTTTTCTATAGCCGTCACAACTTTGATCGGCCAGCATAAGTTTTGTCCAACTTCCAATATTGATCATATGTCACTGCAGCGTGATTACTATTTAACCGAATGTAAAACCATCTAATTCCGCCTTATTTATTATCAACAAGGGTCAGGGATTACAATATAAAGTGCACATCTATGATAAATCATTTATCGGCATCAGAGGTTTGTTAAGAGTCATGTTAGCAAGTCAAAGCTGTTATGAGATGGGGAAAGACAAGTGCTATCACGTGTTGTGCTGCCGGTAGCATCGGGTGCATAAAAAATTATAACAAAATTGTTGTGAATCCATGTGATGTATTATTGACCAATTGTATCATACACCATGGATTATAGTGTAAACATATCTACAGTGTGAACACGCCAATTACTTGGCATCTACTCTTCTCTTGCCTATAAATTATACTCATCATCATCAATAAAGGATAACCATTCTCATTATTTTGAGTGTCAATTGTCTATCTATAATTTCTATTTACAATACGTTATCAGCACGCTTAATCGCTGAGTCAAGAGACGAGAGAACTCGTGAGTACACAGAACTCGCAGGCCTCGATGGGCATGGAAGAAAATCCTTGGCTTCTTCTCGGTGACCACCATCGACAACAGAAACCAGATGCATGACGTTCACAACAGAAACCAGATGCATGACGTTCTCTGGACGAACATGGAGAAGCAACTGTCTCTATCAACCACGGATTAACTGCCGTTAACCGGCCAATGGGACGCAAGAAACAGAGGCTTTCCGTCTCAAAATCACTCTTCATCGAAGAAAGAGAAGGTTGCATCCCCAAAATTCCATCGGGTAAACATGATTTGATTGATTTCTTTATACCTTTTTGGTTATGGCCTTCGCTCTATTGCATCATGGACAATTGTTGCCATGAGAAATCATTGTGGGCGTCAATTCGCTGTGGGTGTGTTGTGGTCAACGCTCGTCGTGATGATGTGTACGGTGCTGGACTCAACTTCCTCCGGCCATGGCAGACGACGACAACGTCCATTTCGTCCTGCCCAGCAACCATGCCTGCGATAATGGTGTAACCAGACCAGGTTGCCACAACGGCCTCCGCATAACTGCCGGAAGCGCCAAGGCAAACGGCTGCTACGACAACGCCACGTCCCAACAATGACGCTCGCAAAAAGAGTGGTGGTCGAACATCCATGCGGGTGCATTTCCTCGCATCTCCATGCACGACACCCACCCCATATAGTTGTTGCACGGTGAGGGACGGTCGCTATGACGGCCTGTCATGTCGACGTTGCGGCTGTGACGCATCACGAGCGACCCGAATTACATTCCATGTCGTAAATAACGGACGCAACGACTAACCAGCCCCGCAAGGCATTGGCAAATGGAGAAAGTGGCACGTCCACGCGGACGAGGCTACGGCCCGTCCCACCGGTCGCGGCAGCGACTCGTCTAGGCCTAGGCAATTGTGCGACAGTGGCCCGTCCCGCACATCGCTCGCTTGCGAGTACATGGACACAATGGCCACATGATTGCTTAGATGACAGACCGCCATCGTCGAAGTTGCCCAAGGCGAAGACGGCAGAGACACTCATGCTGTGCTCGAGGCTACACGTCCCTGTTGACATGGGGCCAATCACCCGTCTTTGTTTCATGACGGTTCCCCTCCCGGTTGCTACGGCACGGTCGAGGCGGTGACTCGTCCATGACGCGGCATGGCCCACGGCAATGCCAACGGGCTGGCTATTACGACTGTGACCCGACCTCGGTATTGGCCTTGCATATGGCAGCCCCATGCCACGATGTCATCCTGGCCATCTTCGGAATTTGACCACAATGCGGTGCCTGCCTGTCGGCCCAGCGACATCTTATGGTGGCGGCTCCAGAAAAACCTAGCTGCCTAACGGTTATGTGCCACGATGAATGGGCCTAAGGGCCCAAAATTCGCACGGCCTAGGCCAAGTTGAGCCCATATGGGCTGGCCTATAAGGCCGACTAACAAAGATGTGCTTTTATAGAATAGTCTTTTCTGATTCTGTAATTGACAGAGTTTCCTTTATAAACTCTATTTTCTTGTTTTCAACCCCTTGTTTAAACGATAATTGCACTGTAAAATTTACTTATGTAAATTTACCATATCGATTGCTCTCAAGCATTTCGAAAATGCAATTTTTTATGTCCAATGTGTTTGCACGTTGATGCATCCCCTATGATATAACAGTTGCGTTTAGTGATGATGTTGTAAATTATATTTCACTGCCTATGGTGACGTGAAAATAAATTATGTCCAATAAGTTTGTTCTATGAGCATTCTCTATAACATAATACTGATATTTCTTGCAATCGAGATATCAATTTCTTGCAATGGAGATATCAATAGTGTTTACATTGGTTTTGCAATTGAGATACAAATTTCTTGCAAAACCCAATACTTAGTTCACCGTAGTAAAGCCCATAGTGTGCTTAATTCAAGGAGAATTAAAGTTTAAACACTCCAATATTTACAATATTTTTCCTTTACAATTGAGATTTATATCTCTTGCATACTCACCATTTAATTCACCTTCATTAAGCATTATATGCTTGATTCAAGCAGAATTAAATGACAAGCACAATATTCGTTATAACATTGGCTTTTATTTTCAAGTGAGCATTTTGTTACTTGCAAATTTACATGCAAAATTTTAGTGTGAATATCTCCATTATATTCTGATAAATTAGTATTTCTCGAGTATCTATATATGTTGAGGTATACATACATGAATCAGATTTTGCGTAATCATTACAACGATAAAGAGTTGTATTATGTGACATCAATGTAATTGAGACTAAATTTTCTTGCAGTGTCACTTATTTGCAATTGAGATTAAGTTCTCTTGTAGTAATCCAGATTAATTTCTCTTATGAAACCATTTATTGCAATTGAGAGTAAGTTTTCTTGCAATATCATTAATTTGCAATTGAGATTCTATTTCTTGCAAATTATCAAGTTTAATTCCAGAAGAATTGAACCATATGCAAAATTCAAGTGACAACCTCCATTCATATTTGAGAAACACAAAAGTGCTTTTCTTGAGTATCCATCATAGCCTAACATAATGTAAAAGAAATGAAACATCTAATAACAAATGTCATACTTTGCATCCTATACTATAAGATTGACACCATTTAATGGTTCTCTCCAAAGTGATGGTTATATCATTTGAGGTACACACTATGTAATTCAAGTCTCAACTTGAATTTACAAATTTTGCATCCATCTTAAATGTTACCGTGATGGTTTTTAAATAGATCTCTGGTTAAATTCATGTTGATAAATATGATCTCTTGTGTGTTAATTCAACTCATAAATGACGGTCACAACTACTCAACATGGGTCATGGACATTTAACAACATAGTTCGACACCTATGGATTGAGTGTGGTTATGCATCCTCTATACGGGGAGTGCAATAGTCAGGTGCAAAGTCTTATATATCATAAGACATCATATCTATTAAGGTCTCAGATTTGAGTATCTAATGGAGGAGATCTGAGTGCTTTATGGAACATCCCATGCACAGGATTGGGGCAAAGATATATTCTAGTTCGACAAAACTTGTCGCACATATGGTTGCTACACGCTGCCATCAACAAATGTCATTGCTCAAGACACTTGATTGATCTACAAACCCACCATAGGTTCATGGAACATTGCCATCCTGGTCATGGATAAAGATATGAAGAATCCTTCAATCTAAAACATGACATCAACAGGGGAGGTCAGTTGTTCTAACAAAGTTCCAGTGGAACTAAGTTCCCACTATTCTCTTATATACCAAGAGAACCTCTTAAGGAGAACATAATTATTAAATTTATTTGAGACAATTTTATAGAGCTATACTACGCTCCCATCTCCTTAAATACTATGTCGATCTACGTCCTATTGCTATGGGATAAATCTGATGAAGGTGAATTATGCCAATCGTGGATATATGCGCCACAAACTCTATACATTGGAAAGTAAAAATTTCTATGCTCTTACAAAGAGACAAGGAAATATTTCATCGTTCGCTGCATGCGGTAAGAAAGACAGAAGGCTAACTATGCCTCTATCATCCTTCCCTACCGGTACCCAACTACAATCGTGGATATGTTGTTATATCCTGATTCAAGTAGTACCCTACTACGTATAGACATATCCGTTAAAAGAGTTTTCTTGTTAAAACTCATGATGGAAACAAAGAGGAATTATCCTATTTGTATAACGGACATGGCAATTTTCCTATATACCATCTGGATTATATCCCGTGACATGCATTTATTGCATGTAGAATTTTTCTTTCTTGATCACATCAAGACTTGGCTTGATAGCCTTGGTCATCCCATCATAGGGATAATGAGAAAATTATTGTCATTCTATTGGTCATAACATATTTCCAACATTTTGGATTTAGTGTGCACATAAGTGCCATATTGAATTTGATGTGTGCCACTCAACTTCTTGAAGAAATTCAAGATTATACATGTGGTCATATCTAACTTTTGATGGATTGTTCAGGTTTTACATGGTTCTTATAGATACATCTTTACAATGATCTCTTGTGTGTCTCTTATCCACACAACAACCATATATTGATAAGATTATTGCTCACATCATGGGCATAAATCCTGAATAATTGATTCAATCATTCCAATAATCCAAAAGAACGATGCTACCAAGTTTCCATGCCTGCAATGATGATTGTATGGTCCAAAATTTGGAATCAGCACCGTATATAGACGACCAAGTTTGAATTGACACATACTAACCTCTTGTTAGTAACATATGGTTTTACACACCACTAACATCATTTGCTACCAAATGGCTCCCTCCGTTGCAGTAACACGTGGATACTTGGTTCTCATGCCAAGAATTTCCCATTTATAGACTCGGTAATGTTTTACATGTACCGATGTCACCACCATAAGGCATACATCATGAGCATTAAGAGATATTATTATCCATCAATTCAAAATATCTCGGGTCTCTTATGGGACTCTTTTGCTCGTATGCTTATACAAAGGATTATTCCAGGCATTAGGGGGAGATTTATACCACAAAGATAATGCCAGGAATTTGAAAGAATGTCATATACATTCATAATCAATCATCATATCCACGTACTAAAGGAACTAAACCTACTATTCAGAACATCCTACATTTGCAACACTTTGCAAATACTCTGCCAATAATATTTACTTGTCATGAAGGTGTCACTAAATCAAATTCTCGGCCAGAAAGAGTGGAGGTACCAATAAAATACCACTCCACTCCCAGTTCTAAAGAATATGAGAAGTATGGTCACATAAGTGCTTTTTGCAAGCATTCTCGAGAATAGGGGGAGATCATCCTCCAAGACAGTAAATGCAAACCAACACTATGTTGGTTGACACCTTTCGGATATTTACTATCCAAGGCCTATGGATTTTAACGTCCAAAAGACCAGCATCATATGTGCACACAAATTCAGGCGCTGGTCACTGAAACATCCTTACTTACTCCAGTGTTTGGAAAATATATGGAGTTACCGCGGATAATATTTTCATATAATTTATTGGTTCCACTGAATCAATACAAAGACTATAAAATATCGACATATTTCTCCCCACGATTACTCTATACTGAATCAAAACCAAAATCCTAGGTAGAGTACCTTAGTACTCAAATTGGTCGAACCAGATGTGATAATTATGGAGAATTGCTTTGCTGATAGAGTGAGAAGTAACATCTTTTCCTCCATCATATTCCATGTGAAAACATAATGGAATATTCATTGCAATAGGTGGTGCAATGGTGAAACATTGTAGCATATGGGTCCATGCTGAGATCCCGCATGCGTGAAAATTATGTTTCTATATTTAAGATCATTGGCAGATCAAAGATTTGGATAGATTCAGACATCTAAATCTAAATTCAAATTACGGTGCATATTATGTATCGTTAGTCACTCGATGACTTGATATAGTTAAGTTGTTGTGGTACAACTGACTAGAGAGTTCTTTCATTACAAGGAAACTCGATAATTGCTTTGTGTTCATTGTGAAATCTCATTGGATTTTGAATCATCTCCAAGGAACATGCAACAAAGCAATGACTAAATTTGAGATGAATAATTTGAGTAATTCCAAATTAGACTTAAGTTTTCAAACTTGAGCATATTCCCTCTGAAATATCATCAATCAGTCAACTAATATCCAATCGACATTCGTTTCAATATCTAATGACATTAGACAACCATATTTATCCAATATTTATGGTCTCATCCAATCTTTGCAGTTGTATTCATCCATCAGATTGTTGATAAAAAGTGTCATCAAAGTGCTTATTAGCTTACTAGCTTTAAGTGCTACTCCACATTGCCATTATGCTGGAGTCAAAGAGGATATTCATTAATATCCTTATGACACATAAGGTCTTGGTGATTCTATCAAGACATGACCATGATAGAATATGCATAAAAGATGTACATTGACTGATTTCATGGTGAAGTGGTCTTTACGTGAGGATCATCTACATTCTCATGGCTACTTTCACGTATCATTCTCAAATATCACTTATTGTGTATGTTACATTGAAGAATGATTAACTATAAAATCTTTGTAGTAATGGTTCCATCGAACCATCCGCCACTGTCCACAAGATAGTGTCACTTGTATTGCTTAAATGCAACAGGTTATAAGAGGACGATACCATTAACTACATTGCTCTTATTTGTTTTATCCTCATGTACTATAGCAGATTGAGTTGATAAAACATTTGGAAAATCTTGTGATGTACTCACAGATTGCCGATGTTCAGGGGGAGTATCCTTTTGAATAGTAACCTAGCCGAACGTCATATTGCACTCTTTTCCCTTCGTGAGTTTTTCCTACATGGTTTCTCATGAAAGGTTTTTAATGAGGCAATATCAATACAAGTGCATGGCATATCTCCTAATTTTTCCCTACTAGAGTTTTTAAAGGGTGATATCATATGACATAATATGTCTCTAAACTCGCTTGCATATGAGTTTTTAACGAGACAATATACAATATATGTTATATCAATTTCTCCAAATTTTCCCATTAGGTTTAAGGAATTTTCACAACATATTACTCTGCAGCTCCTCACTTTTTCTTATAGGGTTTTTAGAGGAGCTGTAAGATGGTGTACGATGACAATCGATTGATCAAGGGGGAGTGTTCTGAATCCATGTGATGGATTATTGACCAATCGTGTCATACATCATGAATTATAGTGTAAACACTCTACAGTGTGAACATGCTAATTACTTGGCCTCTACTCTTCTCTTGCCTATAAATTATACCTATTGTCATCAATAAAGGATAACCATTCTCATTATTTTGAGTGTCAATTGTCTCTCTACAATTTCTATTTACAATAAAAATTATGGATGGATAGTGATCATCTACCATGTTGTAAAAGTCAAGATGCAAGGGATACCTGTATAATGAGAAACAAAAAAGAAAAATCAGCACGTAAATAATACTATCAGTTATAGGTTTGATGTTTCCGTACAAGTTTATATTTCATCTGAAAATTTACATTATGCTAGAGGATGGCATGCTCTATCTAATCATATTTTTATTGTAATATTTTATTTTGTTGCACGTTAGCACCTAAGTGAATGGTAGCACAGCAAGTGTCCTCTTTAGGAGATATATGAAAACTAAGTGGGATTTACAGGTAAGAAGGCATTGGAAATTGTCAAGAACCCACGTCAATCCTCGGCACATCACCAAAGATACGCTACACTTAACACAAAAAAAAAAAAAAAAAAAAAGGTACGCTACAGCATGCAGAGCTGCCAAGAACCTCTAGACCACATAAATCAATGAAACCATTCCCACTAGAAGAGATGGAGCGTCCAGAAGAATTTCGGAGAACCAAAAGTTTTGTTATATCATTAGTATGACTGTGCACTAAATTAGTAATTACATGCACCATTTTCAATTACTCCCCCAGAACAACACACTAACGCGAGGTTAGATATAATCAGGGTAAAGTCATCTAAACCAAGAATCAGTCAGTTGCTCACGATGAGGAGGTTATAACCGTATAAGAATGCACTCATCCTAACATAAAGATGCTACAAGACTGACTCCGCCAATAGTACCATATGATGATCCATTCTATAACGTTGTATTATCCTTTTGTACAAACCCGCAAAATTTTCGGTCATGTAGATGATAATGCCGCCAGTCCAATATGACCATCTTCCTCAGCACTGGATCTATGATGTGTAGCTGTGCCCCTATTTCGAGCTGGAAGTCCAAGAAGCAATGTGTGTTAATGCATGGCAGAATATAACTCCAAATAAGCATTGTAATTGGATACCAAAACATGTCTTTACAAGATCTCAATGTGAATTAAATAAATGAGATAGTCAAAACCCAGAGTAAACATCCATTGACTTTTTGTCTAGACTGACTAGTATAGTAATGGTCAACCTTTAAGACATTACTAATCCATGAAGTTGTCTACTGAAGACTCTCAAAGTCCAAATTAGTAGGTAAATGAGAGTGGTATAAAAAAAATTAATGATATTACAATGCGAACAAAAGAGGTTGAAGGGAAAAAAAATCTAGTGCATGGAAGAATGTAAGCATACATAGCACTGCAGTTCTGTACTGAACAGAAATAAAGGAAAAGAAACCTGAGTCAGTTTGCTCACTTGTAACGTTGGTAATCACATTAGTTGCCTTCTGAGCAGCAAGAGCTCTCAATTTGTTCCCCGTAGCCAGCAGAAGTAAGCTCCGCATATGTTGCTTTTGTTCTTTAGGACTAGCAGTTTTACTCAAGGAATCATCAAAAGCCAGTAAATCTTCCTGCTTGATATGAGGGAGAGAGAGGAGAACCTACATGTAAATTTATTCCTACTGAGTTCCAATACAAGAAAAAATAACAGGAAATCATATAGTAGAAACAAATATAAGGTTTCTTCCTAAATTGATGTTATACTACTAAGATTAGCAATAAGACCAACTAGTAATGATTACATTATTTAGCAACACACGAAACAAGCCAAATTTGTTCCCTTGGACTATCCTTTTGAGTCCATGTAGTGCACACTTTCATTGGTCAGCAGTATCAGAGTAGAAAGAAGAGTTCTGAGTCAGCAGGAGTTAATCAAAGTGGCTAGAGGCCAAATAAAATTAGAATTGCTTGCTAATTAGTTGAGACAGTTTAGATTACTATCCAATTGAGTCTTTTACAGATATATTCTAGTTAATTGTCGAATGGTAACAGGACTACTAGTCATAATCCAGTGGGAGTTGTACTAGACTACTAGGTGAGCTGGTACAAAATGCTACGCGATTGAAGGAATAAAGCAAGCAGTGGAACCTCTCAGAGCCTCTAGAGAGGGTGAATTAGGTTAAACTGCTGCCCTAGTTCATCTATATCCACTTCATATCAGCCCCTCATTCTATCTTGCATATAATAACATCAGACACTATTGATCAGACATCCTACATGCTGCTTTTTCTTTGGTGCTAAAAATATATACTGGTACCAATGAGTTCGACCATAAACCAAGCAAGAGGAAAGCAACATGACAAAAATGATGATGATGGGTTAAAACTGAGATTCAGGTGTACAGGTGGGTCTGTTAAAAGGCTAGTAGTCCCTCCGGTCATCCTTTTTTGACGTTAGGACAAGCAAGTCAGTGCAAATTTGAACAAAAAATGTGTCCTAAAGACAAGAAACAGAGAACATAGTAAGTAATAACCATACACTAAAGCAACGCAGCAATTGTTTGTGTGCAAATTGGGATGTGGGACAAGAAGCCACAACAAGTCCACCAATGAATGACTAAATTGTATTATTTCACACAATTATAAGTTCTCAATAAAATTATAAGCATTCCTTTGGTAACATATTAATAGTTCTTAATACCTCTTTGAGCTGCGTATCATTATATTAAGAAGAAAGGTTCTAAATACCTCCGATCTTCATTTTTTATCGTTAGGACATGTTTAACTAAAATTTGAATTAAGCACCTTGTCATAACGTCAACAAAAAATCCGGAATATATCAACCATAATAGAAGAGATTGTGTCACAAACCGAACTAGATCGGCCTGAACCCAAGTGCCGTTAGACCTGGATTAGGCCCATGACAGATTGAAACATATCATAGCACTTCAACTGCAGCTATATGAATAACTAAGTATAATGCAAAACATGAACATAATAAAATTCTGTAGAATAAAAAGAATAGTAATAGTCAAATTAACAAATCAAAATATTTATTGCCACATGATCATCTCGCCATCATATGTACAACTAACTACAGCACAAAAATCAACATGGAAAATACTACCTCTGGTATTTTATTGATGCCGTTTTGACAATAATTTTAGTTCAAAAGGGAACTAAAAGTATTGCCCTAGCGTCAATAATTAACTGGAAGGAGTAGCTTTGTATAGCACATTTTGTGGCCTAGAGAGTGCAATACAACTACTACCAAGTTGATAGCTAGAATGATATTCGAAACACAAATTTCATAGAATATTAAACACATTTCAAAGAATATCTCACAAGATTACCTGTCTAGGAGCTGGATCTTTATCTGATAGATAGACGTATATCTCCCGACAAAGTCCAACAAGTTCTGCACTCATAATTGAATTTGACTCAACAGATAAACCATGTATTATAGAAGAAAATAGATCCTTTGCAACAAACTGCCTCAACTCAGCCTGGTTTGTAGCAACAGCAAGGTGAATAAGTGCACCACAAAAGGGAATAACTTTCGTCACCGCCTCACTATCTGTCCAAGTGAACACTTCAACAGATATCCTCAATGCAGGGAGGGCACTGCCACCATGAAGCAGAAGGAACCTGCAAATGAAACAAGTAGGGTCCCTATTTGAGGTGTTGTTAAATAAAATCAAAGAAAACATCATTTCTTTTCATTTGATGATTTGAACTTCGTGTGGTCAAACATTACAGAATGTAGCCATCGTCGTGATTAAATCTTATGATATTAGAAAATTCTTGTGATACAAGGTCATAAACAGGAGCGTCAATGTAACAGAGAATTCATAAAGATTCAATACCATCAGTCCATCACCATCACAAAAAAAAATTAAAAAAGAAAATACAAGAGGAACCACAGAGGTGTAGATATTATCGTATTACCCAGTGAGAGAACTAGAGGCAAATGACTCCAGATCCCTGAGAGAAGAATCCATGCGGTTGGAAGGTCCAAGTTGTTCCAAGGATGGAAGTCCACTATTTAAGGCCGGTGATGCTAAAGCCCAAAGCACAGAACAAACTTCGCGTGTCAAGTCACGCAGCAACTTCTCTTCCATTACCTCAACCTTCAGTTCTGACCCAGAAAGATTACCAATGCTGTCTGGAACCTTAGCCCGACCCTCATGAAGAAGACTGGACCATGAATAATTAAGAGCTTGCTGACAGTGCACAAATAATGGCTGCAAAAGGTTCACTAGCCACAATTGCCACAGTTCAGAAGGACAAAATTTAACAAACGGAACAATAACAAGGTGGATAAGTTGGCGCAAATGTCGAAACTCCATAACTTGTACATTCTCCATAAGAGCAACAGTAACAGAGGAGCACTCGATGGATCGAAAGAATGGTTCCCCAAGAGTTGCTGCTAATCCCAGAACATTATACCTGCAGTATTGCATTTTTCACGTAAGATCAAATACAGATTACAACAAACAGAAGAAATGATCTTTTTAGCATTTGTAACTACAAGCCCCAACTAGGCCTATCATAATTAGTTGTAACAGAACCCGGCAACAGAAGGTTGCTTAGATTGTAGTCACACCATCAACATACTATTTGGGAAAACTGTACAAAAGCATACGATTTAAACAATTTTCTGTTTTCAAATTGCATCATCTTCTGTCATGACCCAGAGCAGGTAGCCATGAGGAACGTATAGAATTTATGAGGTAAACCAACGATGAACCGGACACTTGAAATCCAGGAAGCCAGGAATAGAGGCATGCAAACTCAAGGGGGGTGATCTCTCCTGATAAGTTCATGCTTATCTAAAGCGATGTCCGGTTGGAAATATACATAGCAACCCCTAAAAGATGCACTCTAATCTTCTAACGACTTTAGAGATAGCAATCCTAGTCTAACAGACCTCTCAACTGGTGTGTAGAAGATGAACCTATGTGTTATGGGTGTGGATAACTGGCCTTATGCTATGCCAAGAGCTTGAGAGTTAGGGTTTAGGCTATCCCCAAAGCTTGAGAGAATTAGACAAGATTGAGATTGTATTTCTGATTATTGCTTGCGTCTTTCATTGATAGTGCCTAGCATATATAGCTACCAGAATTACAACTGAAACCTACTCTCTTAAGGAGTCCTAACCGACTCTGCCAAAGAGTCCTAACTAAACTATTTCTTATACTATTACTACTCTTAACCGACTATGACTCTAACTCTAAGACTACTCATGTGTGTATTGTTCCCCCACATAACATCACTCCCCTCCTCGACAAGCAGCTTGTCCCCAAGCTGACAATCAGGATAACGAGCTTGAAATGACTCCAGATTGCTGAAGTAGGTACTAGTACACTTTTCTGAATCTTGGCAAGGGCTGCTAGCCTAGTGGTTGTCCTCCATATGTCTGCAACACTTTGTTGTGCTCTCCTTCTGGCTCCTTGTCTAGCTCCAACAGGAAGAGGCGTTTGTATGCCTGATTGTTGCCACACACATATTTCTCATCACATAAAAGACTAGCTGCACCAACAGCTTTTGTCTTGACTGAAGTACGGGCATCCATCCAACAGTCCACTACCTTGGCGTTATAGGAAGGCAATGTGCTCCTTGCGCTGAACAGGTCACGGGCACTAAAATAGCTAAACTGCATGCCTGGCCCAAGAAGCGATGATCCTTCCTCATTGATCAGGTGGTCACCGACGCCAATCTGATGGTCATCTTCTTCTTTGATGCGGTGGTCACCTACTGCAACCTGGTGGCGATCCTCATCGTCGACTTCAGGGTTGTCTTCTTCAATTTGGTGGCCATCACTTTTGATCAAGCAGCCGCCATCATCGATCTGAAGCACATGAACGCCTTCTACAATCTGAAGCTCGGGAGTAAGCACTTCTTCAACTTCAATCTTGGATGCCTCTGCTGCACTCGGGTGTTGTTTGTCCTCTCTAACTTCGAGTCTTTCCTTAAGCAGCCGGACCAACTCTCAGAGTGTCAAGTCGTTGAGCGATTTTTGTTCCATGGTTGGCAAGGGCGGAGTTGGGGTAGATGAGAACAGCAAGGTCGAGGGGGTAGGAGCTGTAGGCACAACCATAATATCTTGGACAAGCACTCCTGCATGTTTGGCAACCTCCTTCTCTGCTGCTGCCAGGAACTTCCTCAACTTGTGGCGTAATTCTTTCAGCTCCAGATCTGGTTGCCATGAAACGGCAACAGAAGCCATGGGAAGGGATCTTTGGCAAGTCTGATACCAGATGTTATGGGTGTGGATAACTGGCCTTATGCTATGCCAAGAGCTTGAGAGTTAGGGTTTAGGCTATCCCCAAAGCTTGAGAGAATTAGACGAGATTGAGATTGTATTTCTGATTATTGCTTGCGTCTTTCATTGATAGTGCCTAGCATATATAGCTACCAGAATTACAACTGAAACCTACTCTCTTAAGGAGTCCTAACCGACTCTGCCAAAGAGTCCTAACTAAACTATTTCTTATACTATTACTACTCTTAACCGACTATGACTCTAACTCTAAGACTACTCATGTGTGTATTGTTCCCCCACATAACACTATGTTAATGTTGCATGAGTCCTGAGAGACATTGTGATGCACCTTGGGCCTGAGCCAGACATCTGCCATGACAACTTCACTAGTTAACAGTTAACATTCGGCATCTGATTTAACTCCAGTTATTATCCTTTTAAAGCCTGCTAGTTGTAGTTCAGCTCCTTCATACTATCCTTAGTTACACTACAGATTGGCAAAATAGTTAGGGCACTAAGAAAATATGACGGTTGAGGCTACCAACAGAACACACCGATATACCAGACTACTACAGGCCGTCTGTCACCCAATGCTTTTTTATAAGTAAAATATAGATATAAATTACATTGATCATTTCTTTTAAGTGTTCTCCAGTGCATTATGAACCCCCAAAGAGATGCTCTTCAGTAATTTGCAATTGTTCTCTTGTGACTGAACCAAAACGCAATTCTCTTGTGACTGAACCAAAACGCACAACAACAACAACTGAACCAAAAACACATAGCAACAAAATGTATCTACTAGGTCAAAATTCTTACCCACTGTCACGGGTACCACGTAACCAGTTTCTTATGTTATTTTCCTTAGACTCTCCCTCTCGTTGGGTATCCAACAATCCCTCAGCAGGTGCAACCTGTCCTTTAGTGAGTTTACCTGTCTCTCCAAGAAGGCTAGCCTGCTCTGCAACAGTCATACTTTTTGCTGCTTTGATTTCTCCTGTTTGGGACTGAGCAAATTGCTCACCCCAAAGTGCATGTATAGACCGGAGCAACTGAAGACAAGAACTCCAGTTAGATATCTGTTTAGCCATTTACAATACAGAAGTACAGAAAGAAGACATCATGATTCAAATCATATAAATTCCAGAATTGATGTTCTTATTGTGTCAATGAAAAAATCAAGAAGTACTAAAGTACCCTTAACAGAGGGGGCAGAATCCATGGTAGATGTGAAGACATTGGATGCAGATAACCCGGTGATGTTGTTGTGGTGGATACTTGTGGAGTTGCTGTAGACTTTTTTATTCCACTCCTCTTGAGTGCCTTCTCAAAGAAGGTAACCGTGTGATAAATTGACCACATAAACTGGGTATCAGCAAACATCCTTGTCAAACCAGATGGATCAGACAAGTAAGCAGTTTGCCAGTCCACTTGGGTCCACATTTTGTTAAGAGGTTCAAGTAACCAGGCTAAGACTTCCTGTTGTTGCTGAATCCTGAAAACAATAAAAGATACAAGTTCTGATAGAAGTGACATTAACAATACCATAAGAGCAAATTCTAAAGGGATTTAGCAGTCATATACCCAGCAGAGGATGCCATCACAAGAAATGCTTCACATAGGTGATTATGTTCGCCACGTAGTAAACGACCCTCTCCTTGAAGGTAAGCCATAGTATCAGCAATGTTCTGCGTCATTGGCAAAGCATGTTCAGAAGCCAAAAGTACAGAGAGACAGCAGCGAATGTGAAATAAAAACATGATGTGGATACAAAAAAAAAAAAAAATTGAACTCATCACAAGTGCATTCTTGTTAACACAGATCTTTTCACCTCAACATATTTTTCATCGATGCATATCGCATGCATTTCTTATCTGGTTTACATATAATGCGGAGATAAACTTTCACAAAACAACTTGTGCAAACCGAGTTCTCTAAAACATATTATGTAGAGTAGTTCATAAGTAATGGCAACTGGAAAAACCAATTGATTTAGAGTGTGACACAAATGTATTTCCAATTGTATAGATGACACAAGTTTGATGCCCTGAAGGGCTTTCCCAGAAGGCACCCAAGAACAAATCCTGGGCTGATTCAAGACCATTTGGAAAATGATAAAAACTTCTAAACACAAAATGATGAAGTGATGAACATTGTCTCTAAGTGAACAAGCCAGGCAGCAATCATTCAAGGTAGGAAATAACCTTTCATCAAATCTAAGTTCACATTCCACACTGCAAAAATCAAAATGCTTGGTTCCAAGCAACATCGTACTGAAGCATAAAGTAGATCCAATATACAACGCGAAGATAAAAGCATCAACTAAAGCACCTTTGAGAACAGTAAGTTTGCATTATTATACAGTTTTTTACGAAAAACAATTTTTTAATTTAGCAAATAGAGGACAAACAGGGAAATCAAAGTTCAAACAGCACTATTGAACTTAACAACTTCAATATGGTATTGTTAGTATGTGGTCTGCCCTGGGTCTGCCATAGAACTCCAATCAACTCCATGTAGATACAAAAACAAATGGCAAAATGATAATCATCAAAAGTGAACTATGCCTGACCTTCATGTGAGGCAGAAGTGCTTTATCAGCAGCTCTTGATATACGAATGAACGACGAGCAAATCTGCAACCTAGCTAAGCGTGAATCGTTTGATGAATCCTGTTAATACAGCAAATCAGAGAAATGTAAACAAAGAAACTTGGATAATACAACCAAATAAATCAAAAGTAGTGCACAGCACAAGACGAATAAACTGCACGGATTCACAGATTGCGCACAGGCAAGTTAGTTGAGCTCAATACTGTATCAATATTTTGTTTCTGCAGCATCACCATGAAACTGAATTGGACGAAATTTATTGCAGCACAGAAGGAAATGTACCTGAAATGTTATGGGAAGGGATGTTAACAGCTCAAATAGTTTACTAACAACTCCGGCAACGGCATCTGGATAATGTCTCAAGAAAGGACCCAAAGCATCCAAATAATGACCATGAATAACTGCAAGGTTTGGTTCTGCCCACTTTAAAGAAAGAAGCTGCTGAAGTATGCCTGGTCGAGAAGCAGTAGGAAACTCAGTATACTGTAGATAAAATAGCAAGTCGTGTAAAATTAGTTAAACCAGGTGAAACCTCCAAAAATGCTGTGAATTTGGAGTTGTGTCGCCTGATCAGTCTTTCCGTAGTCAACTGATCCATCAAATATGGCACTGACAACTGCTTCGAGGCCCAGTTGAGCGCCTTCCAAAGCATCGAGGTTCTGGAGCAGAAATTAAAATGCACAGGTAGATAAACAGAAGAATTAGAAGTTACTTTATTTGAAGCGGAAAGATAAATTAGTAAGTTGATGTAAATGTATGCAGCTAGCCCACCTGGGGGGATTTAGTTGCTTGATTAGTATCTCCAAAAACAACATTTATTCTCTGTACAATGCTTGCTGCAGCAATTACAGGTCTTTGAGAAGCAATTACTTTGATGAGATCCAGCTGCAGGAAAAATAAAGATACTGTCAAGTATCAAATGTATGTAAAACCAATGCCATGAGTAAGATACAGTTAATTGTGGCAAAAAGCTACTAATTTATTCTACAATTGGCCCTGAAAGGGGATTGTGTATCCGTTACCACAGGCAAATATGTATATAATGAAAGGTTGGGAACTTGCCGAAAAAATGCAAGACAACATCAACCGCTATCACAGAACATAACCTCAAAACTGAAAAGTTGCAAAAAGAAGATGCCAGTAGACAACTGCATGCTATGTATATTGAAGTGAATGAACACCAACAGCAAGATTTGAGTCAGCAATGTAGCTGGTGAGACATATTTTTGGTATCTATTTTTTTCAAAACTACCAATTGCATCACACGCGTCTGATTTAGTGGCTGGCGTCTTCATCTTGTGGCTGCTGCCTTTGATCCATTGGCCACGGATCATCTGGTGGCGACCAACACGATGGAGAGTAGCAGCAGCCTCAGACTCCTCCATCAGCCAGACCGCTATGGCTGATGCATGTTACATTCGTCACTGGCAGGTATGCACTTCATCTTGTATATGACGTGATGGGGAGATGAGAAGTAGGGCAATGGAAAATGATCAGAACGTGGCAGCGTTGGCAGGACATCAAGTAGTGCTGCTCCCTTTGCCTCCTCTGTTACCTGCATCTTCTAGACGATGACCCTGAGCTCCTGTAGAAGGGCCAACACCCCGTCGCAGACGAACACGCCCTGGCTGTAACTGTTGGCAGCGCCCGTAGGGGTAGGGATGCTGACAGAAGAAGTGGCGACGACACGGCAGAGGATCATGAAGGCTGTGCCATGGCTGGGCTTCGGATACCAATTGTCACGAACCTTGGTAGATGGCCCAGGACCCAAGTGGCACAGCCTCGCAGATAGGTGGCAGCCGCGCCACAAGGGCAGAGGGATGGGAGTACTTAATTCTCTTTTTGCTTAACCCCCTCATACCCCTAGGCATCCTTCTATAGAAACTTGGAAACACCGATACGGCAATACGTCACACAGCTCGCCATACTCGTATCTATGGCTGGATATGTCAATATGGCGTGATACAGCTGATACATGTATCGAGAGGTATCAGAGAGAATTCAATTTAAAAACAATTCCTTTAATTCACAATACGTCTTCGATACTCAACAATATGCTCAGTCAAGACTTCTGGGCCGAATATATCACTTCCAGGCCCAACTGAATAGGTCACCAGCAAAAGACTCGCAGCTCTGTTCTTAATCTAAAATACTCAAGTGAACATTCAGATCCTAAAGGAATCAGTTAAGTGGAAAAAAATCCTAATAATATATACTCTTTTTCTCTAATTTATCTAATCTAAAAATATATTTACATACTCTCGCCGTATCTGCCCTTTTTTATACATGCTGTTTGGGCGTATCCTTATTTTTGGCCTAGTGCTGTATCGACATATTGCCCTAAACGTATCCCCATATCAGAAAAATGTAGTGTAGAAGCAACTGACCCCTAACCCTAGCAACTGCTACAGTAACAGTTGCTACATAAAGTATCAGACCATGGTACTCTAGCCTGCCGTCCCACTAGCCCTAGTAGGCTGCCCATGACACTTGTAAGATGTGCAATTACTAGTAGTACAATGATCTTGTTGAAATGCAATTGTACTGGCATTCTTCGTGGTCAGTCAGATTAACATGTCAACGTACGAAGTAAGCCACTCAGCAGTTTTCTTCCAATTTGACCCAGAGAAATATATTAATGGATCAGACAACCATAATCATTGGAGATATTAACCTAGGTCAATGGCAATGACTGTTTACATATGGGCATATGGCAGGAGAAAATAAGACATACCAATTTAGTGCGATAGTTGCAGAAATCACTCTTCCCCTCTAGCTCTTCGCTCCATACCTCTACCAATCCCAAAGTTGTATGTGCACTGTTCTTGAGCATTTTTTTTAAAGAAACATCCAAAAGTGCACTGTATACCTCATCAGTAATAAATACCGATACCCCCTTCTTTTCCTTTTCCACTGAACTGTCACCAGTGGATGCTGAAATACCAGCAGTAGAGTTATCGCCAGAGACACGTGCAATAGACTTAGCCTTTGATGGTTCCCTCAATACCGCCTATGCAAAGTTTTAGTTAACATCTTCAAACAAACAAAAATGATATGGTATACATTTCAACTATGCAAAGGAGATAGGAATATACCAGCCAAAATAATAATGATTGGAAATGAAGCATAATCTTGTAATGTTGGTAATATTCCAGCATCTGTCATAAGGGACAAAAATTAAAATGAAGAATGGCAAAAGGACAGCTGCATCATATTAATGAAATCCTAGTGTTCCATGACAATAAGCATATCCAACAAGTCACATAGTAATATTACTGACAATCAAACAACCATGTCAGTACCACTGGTGAAGAGAGGTCATCACCAAAGATACCACCCACCTCACTTGGCTGTCACACTGTAGTGCAAACAACACGATTTCTTGGAGGATGTTGATATATTTATACTGGCTGAGGAAACAATTAGTGTCTAGATTTTCAAATTTCAAAAAGCGGGATTCAAAACAAACACAAAGTAGAGAAGTGTTGGGTTACAAATTACAACTACAGCAGCAACATGTTTTTTATTTAACTCGGGATTGTGAATCAGCGTATATTTTCAATTAAAGAAAATGCAGTTATTTACCAATTGTAAGAAAGCCAGAGACATTTCACTGAAACTCGGATCATGGTGCCACTTAGCTCTAAAAGAAACTAGAAGGGAAAATGGTGCACAATACAAAAATCAAAAATATAAGAAGTGTTCTGGGAAATGCTCACTTGTTTCAGAAATTGAAAAGTCCTTGATCCATCAGTTAGTATGCATTGCATGTTAGAGGATCCAAGAGCAACCATTGTCTCACAAATACATGCTGCAAACTCATATTCACTTTCATCAATAGCACTGGGCTGTGTCCCAGATCTTGTCAAAAATTGTTGTGAAATGTTCATCAGCACCTGGAATATGTTTGACATTGCGGCATCATACTCAGCAACTGCAACATCCACAGGTCTTTTTCTGAAAGATATTGTGTTCCACAAGTCAAAAAAGTCACAAGCACAATTGCAGGAAGAATATTTGGTTTAAAATAAAATTAGTCTCAATACCTCTGACATATTACTTTAAAAAACTCACAAGCATGGAGGCGAAAGTCGCTGTAAGAAAGTAAGGACCCACATCTGCCCAAAAAAACACGAACAAAGGTGCCAATGAGACAAATGAGTATGTAACATCAAACAATGGGATGTCAGAGACTATAGTCAACGAACCCATGTATTAGTCCATATTTGGCAAGATCTGTCACTGGAGCCCATTCAGCGTATGCATTGACAGCATTTAGAACAGCTGTCACTGTACCCACATGTTGTTTAGCCAATTCTATTCGCTGATTATTGTGCTCACTTAAAGCAGCAACAAAATGTTTCTCAAGTAGCTATAAAATCAGATATTACACTGATATGTTAGTATTTCAAAATATGTAAAGACAAAATTAGTCCTTGAACATAGTGAAGCCACCAAGGGAATCTTACAGAGTACAACAGTGGTAGAATTTGTGGCAGTGACTCAGTGAGACCTCGCAACAGTGATCTTCGTCTATCCCCTGTTGGATATACATAAATAATTTAAACACAAGTGGAAAGTGTCTTCTATTCTGACTGCTGTCTCATTTAATGGTTGAACTTGAACTGCATTTTCAAGCAATCGCAATATACAAAAATTACAATAGACCTTACCCTCTAAATCCTCATTGTGAACAGTGATATCTTCTGGAAGCCATCTTAAAATCATGGCAACTAACTCAGCCTAACAGTCAACACAAATGGGTTACATAATGCAACTTATTAGGTGGTAGAAGAACATATCTAATGCAACATAATGGGAATCATACCTCAATAGGACCACTATTTGATAGAGAAACTATCGACGGAAGTAAAGTATTCAACAAAGCAACTCCTTCTCTTCGAACTACCTACAAAGATAAGATATTTGCTAAGAAACAGTATTTGAGCTAGATGCTGTCAATGTGCAGCTAATAGATTTCAGCAAAAGAAGGTAAAAAAGAAACAAATGAAGGGTAAGGTGACAAACCTCTGCTACTAAAGCAGCTGTTTGACTCTTCAAAGCCCACACCTCATTGGGCCCAACAACATCAGAAATCAAACTGATAGTCAAATTAGCAAATTCATTCCTCTCTGTAGCACTGAGCTCATCCCACCGCAGTCTCACCAAATGCTGCAAAGAACAATAAGAGAGTTGTCAGTTGGTCATACAAAGCTTTCCCTCTGATAATTTTGATCAGGTGTAATTTTTCATCAGCTAACATAAAGTTAAGTGTATGCAGTAACACGGCAAAAAAGGTATTGGCGATTGTTTGTAGCCGTGACCAAGTTCATTATGCTGGCTCAAATACCAGTTACTAAGGGTAACTTTGTCTAAAACATTCATACACTCCTTAAATGCTGCTTTTTTTTCTCGAAAAATGCAGGAGAGCTGCGCTTCATTCCATTAAGAAGAGATCCTTAAATGCTGCTTATTTCAGCTTTCGGTGGCCTTTTCAGCTGGAAAAGCCAAAAGCTGAAACAAATGGTTCTAAAAATATGCCTTCTGGAATGTTGAAAGGCCAGTTTTCGAAGAAATGAACGAAAAGCAGAAAAGCTCCCCCAGAGCTGCTTTTCTAACTTTAAATGTACAGAGAAGCTAAAAATATATCACAAAAGCAAACGGTCAGCTTTTCAACAAGCCAACAGCCGGTTTGTCTAAAATCTCAAACGCTCCGGCTCAAACAAACAGAGGGCCTTAATCGGAAGGGGGTATAAGACAAGGATTGCTACCACTACAGCATTTTTCATAAGAGAAACACCACAAGAACTAATGAGACATGACTATAGCTATAATCACCCAAGAAATGACAAATTTAACCTCTGCGATTCAACTATACCTGAGATAATAATTGATGATGCATGTGAACACAAACGGCATCAGCATGTAGATGCTTGTCAACAGCCAACAGTATTCCACTAAATGAACATGTAGTCTAACCAATCAGCCGTGCAGTCCAATTGATCAGCAGTGTTGTCTGACTATTGGCTAAACAAAGGTTGATGGCTGTCATGTCAAAGTCATTTTTATGGGGGATTGTTTTACTTCACAACACAGCTACCCCCTACAGAAGTACATGGTGTAACAACATGACCATGATATCCTACTTTTACCACTACAACTTATTGGCATGCTCCGCCACCTACAGAAGCAAATCATGCAACTAAAGAGCTGTAGCATGAGGCATGAAATTACGATGCATGTGCATGAGGAAATAACTATAGTACTTCTCAGAGAAATTCATACACACGCACATAACGGAAAACTATACTAATCAGGTTTCCTACAAAAATCCCAGTGTGGAAGAGTCTTCTATTCAACTATGCAGGAAATACAGTCCCCATCCCGTCCAGATGTACTTAGAAAAGCAATATGCACATACATTTTCATTCCTTACTTTAAGGACTCAGCAAGTTCATAATTAGATCTCAGATTTTTCATATGTTTATTCATTCACGTTTGATGACTATTGCACCGAGCTGGCTAGAAACACTGATTAAATTATCAGGAATGGAGAGACATAATACATATAGGCTTACATGCAAGAAATCTTGCATTGAGACACAATTTGATCAGACCTTGATTCAGAACATAGAAATGATAACGCTGCTGTTGTCCAGAGAAACCATCTCTCTCTAACAAAACTTATCGCTAATAAATGGAGTAAATATAGTAGAAAACAAACCCAAAAGTCAAGGAAATTAATTATCTGCATCACTGCTTTACAATTATAACTCATTTTATTTCCCTATCAGATCTTAGATGTGCTTTTCTTGTTTGATAGCAGAAATATGGACATTTCCACTGGCGTCAGGGACCCATGGCCATGGGCCACAGACCACACTGATGGATCCAAATGCTTGACTGTCTCAGGATCGCAAGTGTAGCATAAACACTTTCGGGGAACACAGGTATGGGTGAACACTTGATTTGACCCTACAAAGACAATAGTTGACTTATATTTAGATTACTAGGAACTATCATGTTCCTTCAAGCAGTCTAGAGGCCACTTTATGTGATGCAGGAAAAGATCTTAAAGTTAACCCAATGTACGGTATCTTCAACCCAATGATGAAAGTTAATTGCTGCAGTTTAATAATTGATCACGTGATCATGTTCTTGTATTAGTAATCTGCATCACAAAGTTGTATCCCCCCACCCTCCCTCATGTTCTTATGTAGTAATCTGCATCACAAAGTTGTATTACCCACCCCACACCCCCCGCCCCAAACCACTTACTGCTGTTTAGGTAATGGGTTGGTACGTACAATTTTACATAACTGGTTATTTAAGATCACTGGTTGCTACATTACCCTTTTTTCAGTGTCTAAGTAAGTTGGTTGACGGTGTGAATGCATGCCTAGACGCCCCGGTTCCAGTTCTCTTTGACAAGGATTTGGGTGCCCATTTCTTCTTACAACGCCATGAATTCCTCCAAGTTTTCCACATTACTGTTTTGTGTTTCTCAGCGCAAAAACAAAAACAGTCAAAGCAACCGATGTTCCTAACTATTGCACTCTATGAACAAAATAGTTTGCAGTACACCATACAAAAACACACTGATATCTAATACAGTATACTACTTCGGAGGTTAACATAGTTCATTGGAAGGTATTGAGGCCTAATAAAAGCTAACCGGATTGGCACTTGTAACTAACTTCTCATGTTCCAGGAAAAACTTACTGTATCTATACCAAAATAATGTCATTACATATTACTTACATTTCACAAGCAAAGATAGAACATCACTCATTTTGACACAGTACATTTTTGTAATTGCATATAACTAAATCGTATATTTTTATCTGCAGCTACAAGTGGGCTGGATTGATAAGACATACATAATTATTGTAATGATGATCTAAACTCAATGGCAATAACATGAACTGAAGTCACAGCAAAGAACCACAACTCTATAGCCTCCAGATTAGATGTCAATAGCTAATCCGAAGCAATCAGCATAACATTAAATCACTGAAATCATAGCCAAGAGACAGGATGCAATGTTCACCTGCAACATTTTGAACCCGTGCAAGCGGATTTCCGATGTCTGGTCCTTCCGGACCAAGAGAAATGATGTACTTGCCAGTGCCCGGACGTCCCCACTCTTAACCTGCATTCAGCACATCTTGTCAGCATGCATATACCGTGGCTGCCAGCCAGAAGTCAGCACAGGATTTTTCTCTTAGTGGCATAAATATGCATTGACGTGGTAAGGGAGCAAACTATATTTAGTTGGAGCTACAGTGATTCATAGTGCAGAGCAGCAACTGTGGTTCCGATCACACAAAGTTACGAAATATCGAGATGGTTACACACGCAGCAAGCATGAGAAAGGGCCCGTTACTGCTAGTTGCATGAACATTTGCTATAAGACATTAGGAGCCGTAAAAAAAAATCCTCCCAACAACCGAAGCACACCCAAAGGGACACGGCATAGCAACCCATGAAGCGCCCAACGCGGCGCCAGACACGAGAGCAAACACGAGAGAGAGCGAGGGAAACAAGGAAGCGGGCGGAGAGCACGGACCGATTCGAGATAGGCGAACGCGGCGGCGCGGGCGTCAGGGGATGAACGCCAGTCCATCGCGGCGGAGATCGCCGCCGCTGCGGCAGCAGCCGCTGCCGCGGGATCGGCAGCCATCCTCGGGACTCTTTTTTTACGAAGGCTCTGGAAGGGCTAGGAGGACGACGACGTCACTAGGGTTTGGCGGTGGGGCATTGGCTTGCGGTGATGGAGTCGGCGGAATCGGCTAGGGTTTGAGCGTCGCCGGGGACGGAGACGGGCTCGGCTGGATTGCGTGGGTTTAAGCCGGACAGAAGCAGAGAGGAGAGTAGGGGGCACGGCAAGCAAGGGAAGCGGAGGAGAAAAGGGGAGGAAATGGTCGGCAGCCGTGACGGTTGTTTATTCCTGTTTTCCGTCTTTAGGTGCCTTTTTTACACCATTTTATTATATGACTATAACTACTAGCAGTGTATAATAAATATTCATTCCAAGTTTCCAACAAAATAAATTCAATTCAATAAAAATAATAATTCTTCGATGTAGGTGTGTAAGATACTTCTCCAAAAGTAACCATTTGATTTTGTACTGTGACATATGAGATTGTTCATGAGCCTATTTCTGACTTTTTGAATCCAATCATTTTTCATTTCTATCTAACTGTGATCCCTCACCGATTGTTTCCTTCCTCACTCTTTATTACATCCTGACTCATGTGCTTAAGGCTATATTCAAAGATTTTCAGATCATTTGAAGAATAAAATCTAAATCAATAAAGAATGAGTTACAGCAGTATGTTTTTTCACCAGATCCATAGGCTATCCTTGCATCTAGATCTTTAGATTAAAATGGACCCAAGCCATCTAACCACACAATGCTTAGATGAAGGAAAAATTTACCACTGTGTAACCACCGATGACACCCCTTTGAGTCTTGTGTCTAATAATTTTTTCTCACCCAAAGTGCTACCCGCCCCGAACCACCGCCCCCCTTCATCCGCCTCCCAATCACCGCCTGATCCCCGCCCACTTTGATCAAGGTGCTCGTCTCGTCCCCCGTCTAAGGAGGCGCCGGTGATTGTGACTGTGCTTAAGGAGAAGGAGCGAGGAGGCGAGGTCACAGGTTGGTGCTAAGGCTGTCTCCAACGGGTGCTGCATTTGCCGACCCATACCTAAAATGGGATCTAAAACACCAAAAACCGGCTTCCAACGGATGCTCCAAACACGAGACCCATTCTGGGCTGCATCGGGATCGCGACCCACATTTGGAGCACGTCGCCCACGACCCAAACGCCACGGAGCAGCACCCCGCACACGAGCGAAAGAACGAGGACGAGCGAGAGAGACGGCGACCCAAGCTCCATCACCGCTGACGGATGCCCAAGCTCCACCCTCGCCGGCGGCCGCTGCATCACCCCCTCTCCTGCATCCCCGCCGAGCCGTCCGAGTCCTCCGCCTGAGCTCCACTCTCGCCGCACTCGATTTGGCGGCGACGGACGCGAGGCGGGTCGATTTGGCAATGGACGGACGCGAGGCGGTTCGATTTGGTGGCGGTCGAGCTTGATTTGGCGGCGCGGGAGGGAGTCGCCGCGGCGCGGGCGGGAGTTGTAGCGGCGCAGGCGGGTGTCGCGACGGTGCGGGAGGGAGTCGCCGCGGTGCGGGGGGAGTTGCGGCGGCGCAGGCGGGGGTTGCGGCGGCGCGGGAGGCGGCCGAGGCGGCGGCGCGGGCGGATTTGGGTTTGAGTTTGGGTCAGCGGTTGGAGATTAAAATGTTTGGGTAGTCTAGTTTGCTTACTATAGAGACCTATTTTGAGTTTTGGGTGCTTCCTTCCGTTGGAGATAGCCTAAGGAGGCGGAGCGAGGAGGCGAGGTGCATCGGATCCGGTGACACAGATCCGGAAGAAGGAGGAGGAGATTGAGACCAGGGAGAAGGAGCAGGAGCGCCTTGAGGCTGAGCTCTGCAAGTTGTAGCACGCCAAGGAGGTCAAGTCCACCGTGGTACGTTCTCATCTTCTTCAATATGTTTAGATATGTGGTGTGGTGGCGGCAAGCGGAGGAGGCGGGACGGCGCCGCGGTGCACGGGACAGGGCAGCACCACGGGCGGAGGCATCGGTCGGTGGCGAGCGTAAGAGGCAGGGAGGTGCGGGGCGCGGGTGCAGGGTCACGCGGCCGGCATGGTCTGTTCGCACCTCCTTCCTTTCCTTGTACCCTCAGCCTGCTGGTGGCTGGGAGGAGGCAACGCCTTCGCCATGAGATCCGTGGCCAGGTGCGTGGTGGGGAGCCATGGCTGCTGGCGCTGAAGGCGCACATCCATGCAGCTCAGGCCGACTCCAGGGCGAGAGAACGTCGGGGGCGCCTGGTGCTAGAGAGGGAAACGACGGGACTACCATAAGCAGTTGAGCCTTTAGATCTTCTTTATGTAGTAGGTAATCATTTTTTATCTGGATATTGCTTAGAAAATTCGATGCCGCAAATTTCTGCTCTTGTGTTCTTGTATATTATTAATTATGTGATTTGTATTTCACAATTTATTTGTAGTTCAGATTTTCCTATTCTTGTAAGCTATGATAAAAAAAATCTTATTTTGTGCTTAGAATTTTGTATTATCTGAAATTTTGCTTATTCGATTTTGCTACAGTACCCTTTATAATCTGTGGCAGGTTTTTCAAAATCATACATTACTTCGAATGTTGTTTTTGTTTATGAAAGTAAAGCTGCACAATATTGTAGAAATAAGATAGAAGCCATTAGAATTTTGTCACTGCAGTTATGATAAATTAGTACGTCAGTTATTTTTTGTGATACTTTTTTTATACTGGCTAGAGCTTGTTGTGCTTCATGGTGCTGGCAACTGTTCTCCCTCATAGTGCTTCAAGTTTTTCAACCAAACAGAAGTTCAGAGTTTCAGGGAACTCGTGTCGGCAGCAGTCAGGTAATGTCTGAAACATGATAAGTGCATTTTTTTTTTGTTATCTGAGGCATGCATAGAACTGGAAGTATGTTACTTATCTCCAGATGCCCATAAACTTTAATACTCATTTGCTTGAAAAATAGTGTCATCATCAATAATCAACAATGAGCACTCGCATAAACCATATGCATATAGACCTGCATTTACGGATTTACCTAATATACTTTGAACCACCTCACCCACCATTCTAGTTGTATCCAAGTTGCTGCGAGAAACAACTACATTAGAGAAATGCTCAAATCATAAGAACATGTTCAGAAGTTGTATTAAATTAGAATCAAGATACTTCTGTGATAATTAGAGGAGCTCAAACTTTAAGAACCAAAGAGAACTGTAGATTTGTAAGGAAATCCTATTGGCTGCAGCAAGATGATAATTGAACGTGATAAATACCTTAGAATCAAAGCCCCTGAGTTTGGAGAACGCAAGAGTCAAATACCTGGAGGTTAACTTCATCTTTAGTTATCATTTTAATTTTTGTTTCTTTCTGTTTTCTAACTATTGATCACTTACATTTATCATTCGTCGTGCAAGAACTGTCATCAGAGAAAAGGTTACCTTGTTCTTACAAGGCAGACATAATAGCTACCAAGGTTGTTGTTATTAAGGATTATTTTAAAACAATTGTTGGAGATGGAACTACACAGGAGGAAATAAATAAAAGGATAACACAGATCAAGAACCAAATTGAGGTTTGTGTTATTGAAAGTTTAAAACTGTTTTTTTAATGTCAAATCATCTTTTTGTTTCTAGCCTTCCTCCTGGTTGTGCTATGATATATCAACTATGTTTAGCCAGCTTTGATTTGTCAATACATATAACTTGTATTTATTTATCTACATTGTCTTCATAAGTCATATTTTAATAGTAATGATTTTACTAATGTTTCATGTCAAATCATGAATTTTTAGACTACGAGACAGAAATCTGAGAAAAAAAGTTAATTGAAAGGATCGCTAAACTCTTTGGAGGTGTTGCTTTTATTTAGGTACTTGACTTTAAAGACCATATTTTGGTTTATTAGGCTGGCACTGGTGGACCGGACCTTGATGTATTAGGATGGCATTGCAAAAGAAAACTATACAAAATTATACATCTTGCTTTGTAGGTAGGAGCACAGACAGAAATCTATGAAACACTGATACTTCAAGGTACAGCGTATCGAATATTTGGATACGTATCTGATATGGATATGCGTTGGATATGTCTTGGATACGTATCCACCAAGTATCCGAATAAAAATAAATAGCAGAAAATTAGATACTTCAGTCAATATGTATTGGGCTAGTTTAGCCTGCTAGGAAATACTTTTAGACCCAGTATAGAACGATCTCAGCTCACGAGATGGTTATGTACTGACTCTCCTACCAGCCTCACATGATTTACAGCATCTGTACAATATTTTGTAATGTTAAATTGAACTGTCTCATGAACTACTCCCTCCGTCGCCGTAAAACTGTCCTTCTAGCTTTTGAATTTAGTCCCCAAGAAACTGTCGTTCTCGAGTCCCAACGCAGCCACCAGCTCCTAGTTAATGCACCGACAGCTCAGCCTGGCATACTCCTTTCTTCCCCCATCTCGTTGCTCACTGTGGAACCATCCTCTCCAATCGGTCCAGTGCTACAATCCGACGAGGAGACCGAGCAGCACGCGGCTGCGCAGCACCACATGACGAGGCAGAGCTGCTGTACGGCAGCCCGGCAATGAGACGGAGCAGCAGCAGACCGACCAGATCGACGTGCCTTTCTTCTACTTCTTCCTACGGCCCGATGACCAAATCGGCTTACCTTGTGTGGATCCGCGGCCGTGAGAGGACTGCAGAGACGACGAGGTCCATTTCTCATCCCCGACATGTCTGGCGTCCCGACCACCGGTGTGACCCGTTTCTCGAGCGGTGCAGTGCCGTCGTGAGTGCGGAAGACGGCAGCGATGCCGCGTCGTCGGGTGCAGTGCCATGTCCGCATGTCTTGCAAGTCCCGCGGGTCAAGGCTCTCCGTCGCAGACGACGCGACGAAGGCGCGGAGTAGATTCTCGAGGCTGTCTGTTGCATGTTGCGAGGGGAAGGACGCGAGGACGGGGACGAGGGAGGGTGGGAGGACGCAATAAATGAGGGTAACAGTGTAAAACGTTCTGTGCTTTGGTTTTCGTTCCTTTTGCTAGAACGACAGTTTCTCCGGGGACGGAGTGAGTATCAACTCATGTTAACCTTGTAAGCTTATATTATAGCTTAAATTATTATTATTTTTTTATTTTATAAAAAAAGTAAAACGTATACACGTATCGAGTTTTCTAAAAAAATGATATATTGGCATACCCGTATCCGCTGGCAATATAGACAAAAACTGAGATTAAAGAAAAGAAGCTCATGGTTGAAGATGCCCTGAATGCAACAAAGGCAAGTGTTGCTTCAATTTGATTTCTGGCATCATTCTCCTAGCTTCCACGTTCAGGTTTTTGCCAACATCAGCTTCAGGTATGGTTGCAATGCCGCTACAGGGGAACATAGAGGATCTAATGACTGCTTGTCTTATTGATCCAACCAAGGTATGTCAAATATTATTTCGTCATTTCATTAATTTGCCCATCTAAGCAGATTCTTTTAAGTATATTGTTTAATTAAGAGAATGTAAAACAGAGTCGAGTTTTCCAGACCTCCCTGTTACTGCAAACCAAAGTTGTTCAATATCGAACTCATGCATTTGTTTTTGCTTTACAGGTTGTCAGGTGCTAATTGGAGCATGCTGCATCCACTGCGAAAACTTTCCTCACATCTGACACTGTTGTTGTTGACATCAAGGAGGCTGAACAAGCACCTGCTGCTACTTGTTTGTCAAGATGACAACATCTTATTTGTCAACTGCTACTTGTTCATAAATTATTTAATAAATGGTTTCCTTGTGTGTTCATGATATGGTTTCTAGGTGACAACTTCATTTCTGTTTTTCTTTTGAAGTTGCACTTGCAAAACTGTATGTGAACTAGATTGGAATGGACATACTAGCGGTGGGATACCATATAGGAATGGAGTGCGTGCATTTGGTGCAGAATTCACCAAAATAGCTTAATGGTCAAATGTGTATCTTTCTTTTTCTTTTTCTCAATTTATTTTCTCTATATGTTACCCATCAGTTAAATCCATCCTGGTCAACTTCTCTGTCAGTCATATCCTAAGGATTTTTGCCTGTCGGTTGATTGCCTTCTTTTGAATTTATTTGTCGGCTTAACTGGACAATATGTACTTGACCGTGTATAACTTTACAGGGAATGTTTTTTCTATATATTTTAAAGTGATCATGTTCAATTTGCTTAAGCTTGTTCTGTATTTGACATATTGTTCATTTTTCTCAAGCTGGCACCCGAGTAGCTGCATGATATATTGACATACTCGTTACCCCCTGGTGGAGTTTCACAATTCCAAATTATGACTTTGATGCTTGAATAAAATCTAGAAAATTCGGTACTTACGATCTGAATTTTGTAAATCCATACACAACACTAAATTTTCTTTTTGATAGCGAGCTTGTTACCCGTGGGTGCAGGGGTTAAACAGTTTGTTGGAGTAGTACGATGACTTGCGAAGTTCACATGTCTGACATAATAATTAAGTTAATTTTATTTATTACTGATGCAGGAGAACATTCTGCTCCTCTCCTATATTCTAAATCTCAGTTGACTTCTTTTACTTTTCTAGCGATATGTACATATTAATGTTATTGTCATTATGAAAGTCTTAGCAATGCTAATTATACCAAATGGAGAGATAAAAAGGTCCGTGCGTTATCTCGAAGCCAATGCAAATGTACGATTCAAGTAGTTCAGAAGGCCTCCAAGGCATTTTTCTAAGAGATTCATTAATTCTTTCATCGGCGGACTGGTTCCTATATAGTTGGCAACCATATTATTAGATCAAAATATCATTGTGTGAGGCTCCAGTTTGATTTATAAAAATCATTTTAATTATTTTAATCATTGTGTTTTATGTTTCATATAGTGTTTTATCATTCTTTTTTCATATATCACAAGATATTGATACTTAGAATAATAAAATATTGATCAAGATAGTATATTGTAGGTGAAGCAATGATTTTTATTTCATTCTTTGAAAATTATAAATGTCATAAAATTTGTTTTATCAATAAATCTTTGTACGTGCGTGTCGCACGTGCATCAAATAAGTTTTGAATCAAGAATTAAAAGTTTTATGCTTTTGTTATTCATATTTACGGGCTATCCAACAACCTCAACTCTCTATTTCCAACACGATGATAGAAATATGGGCCAATTTAATTTGGCATTTTTTGTCCCGTAATTTTCCTTCTTTAATGATTAGTTATGTCATTTTAAACTTTTAAAAACTTAATTATTGTTTAATGCTTTCGACTGCTCTTTTAGCCGTGGTATCCCAATTTGCTTTTCACACCTTATAGTGTTAGATTAGAGTCTTTCTTCAGAATTGTTGCAAGTCCAACCGTGTTATCCGATTGTGTTTCAATCTTAATGGATCTGGCAACTGGGTGTTTAAAGTTTTTAAGTCATGATGTCTGGTTTTTTGAATGACTTAAGTTGTATACAAATAGAACGACCAGATTGGATCTATAACAGTACTCTTTCTATTCGGCCAAATTTATAGTTAATGAATAATTTTCTTTCTTCCAATCATTTACATCGTAATCAGTATAAAGCATAAAACTGATGAAAGGGTTGTTAATTGATGGGTATTAACCTTGATTTTCTTTCTCCCATTCAAAAGTATCTTCTTAGTTTTGGTTGTTGACATTGAAAGATTTGTTTTTAGAAATTCACCATCGAAAAATTCTAATATACTTTAATATCAACTAAAGTTTTTCTATTAAGAAATTTACCACTCTATCAAATTTTCCATCATAGCTATGGCGGGGGGAGCAGTTAAGGCCCAACTTGATGGCGCTGATCACCCAAGCAACGAGTAGAAGTACTCCAACCTGCTATCGTTGAGGTTATCCACCAGCCAATAATCTCATGACCTTGTCCACGACGGTGAAGAGCAGCCGAGCACGCAGATGCTGAGGAACTCGTGTAGAAAGAAGTAATGGTATTCATGCCCATAGGAAACTCGCACAGGATGAAGTCAAGCTCGCACATCTCGGCAAGGGAACTGAAGCCGCTCCCCTGCATGACCTGGTGCATCTTGCAGGCTGCTGCTCAACCGTGAGGCTTGGTGGCCTGGACGAGATGCGGTGGGGATTGGGAAAAGTTGAAGGAAGAGAAAGCTCGCGTGATGAAGCGACGATTGAATGGACAGAAATGGTGATAGACTGGTGCATTTTTAAACGGAGCATCTTTCATTGATATTAAAGTGAACTTGAGAAGTTTGATGCTAGATTTCTAAAACTGACATCTTTCGGTGTTAAAAATCATTTTTTAATTTAATTATATAAAAATGTCTTATTGATCAACTTGAAAGCTACAAATAATTTTTTTACATTAAGTTTTATGTTTCCAAGTCACTACGCATCAAAATAGTAGAACTTTGCAAGTTATTTGAAATTATGTGTTAATGAAGATTTAATCTTCATGCTTCTAGATTGGATACTATATTAAAATAACTCGTCTAAAGGACAGGATTAATTATAAAAATAAACAATCCATTTAATATATTTTCTCTCTCTGAATTAATATTTTTAATATAGTTTAAAATTAAATTTACTTTAGCAATCGGCTAAGTACTTACTCCTTTTATTTTAAAGTTATTTGTTTGATCATTTATAACTTTTATAATAATAATGATTTGTTTTATCATTGTAAATGAATAAAATATAATTTATAATTTATATATTTTTATTAATATTTTGAATAATAATTAATCAGCATAACTCAAAGGTTAAAATTAAAATTAACGACAATAATAATTTTAAAAATGAAGTAATCGATAAAATTCGACTCCAGTTCCGGTCTCCTCCTCTTTTCGAAACTCGTCGAGGTCGAGGCGGTGACGCTCTCAACTTAATCGTCTGCCGATGCAACCACCTTCGTGGTCTGATCTTATCGCGGGTCCTACTTACAGTTAGACACAGCCCGGCCGGAGCTCTCTTATCCGGCTTACGGTCTAAGCCGAGAAGCCATACCTCACTCCCATGGCGCTCCTCGTCTCCCCAACCATCTCCTTCCTCGCCACCCCCTCCCCTCCTCTCTTCCGGATTCTCTCCACAGCCTCCACCGTTTCCTACACAGGTAAGCTCCGTTAATGCCTCCACCATCCCGTCCTCTTTCGTCTACTTCGACTCCATTCTGTTCTAGGTTTGATTCTTGGGAGGTCTGGTGCCGGCAGTGTTCTCTGTAGGAGCCGCGGCGTTCCTGTGTTTTTGATGCTCTTGGCTCCTTGGGAAATTGCTTCGAACACTTGGTGCAGCAATTTCTTGGATGCTTCAGTACAGTGTGCTCCGAATATGTTACAGCTTTATCAATGGGTCTTCGAAATATTAGTGTTACCGCCAAATTTGTTTCTTCCCCACTTATACTAACTACTAATTGAATGTAAGCCAATCATTCAATGTGACTAAATGGTTTTTCATTTCGACTAAATTATTAATATGCAACTAAGCAGTAAAGCACCCTACGCTTGCCAGTTGCTATGGTTGTCCAAATCTTTTTGTCTTTGTCTGGTTGATCTAGTTACTTTAGCAAGTACGCCGAAATGCTGAAATTTGGATTTGCAATGCATGAACTGTGAGTGATGAACCCATGAGTCATTGAGTCCGCAGTCCTATTAAGTGGTTTGTCTTTTGTTCCTACTGTTGTTGCAGCCCCAACGCTGCAATGCAAGATCCTCGCCTCCCTACCAAGCCCTCTGAATGTGACAGCCACTTGTGTTTCTTTCGCCCAGAAGAGGCCAGTTCTTGTCCATGCTGCTGCTGAGGGAAGTGCAGCTGAGGTAGGGCAACCAGAAAGAGTGAAACCAGTGGTTAAGATCGAGGAAATGCCACTTGAGTCCAAGCAGAAGATGATTGCAGAGCAGAGAGCACGGATGAAGCTGGCCAAGAAGTTAAGGCAGCGGCGTAAGCGGCTTGTTCGCAAGAGGCATCTGAGGAAGAAGGGCAGGTGGCCACCGTCCAAGATGAAGAAGCTCAAAAATGTCTGACTGGCATGCACCGTTATTCGACCACAAACGCTGTTATCCTGTCTAATACTACTTTTACTGAATTGGCACAATGGTGTTTGCTGCCTTGCTTCCAATTTTGTTGTTTAGAATCTGAAAAACAATTGCTGTAAAATATGATTCTATTTGAAATCCACAATTTGCATCTCTCTCTATTCCTTGGACCTTGATATGTTTTCTTTGCTATATAAGTGATAAGATACCTTGTTCTGCTTTACATTGCAGTGAGAATCATGGTGATAATTTTGTTCCCAATTTTGCTAATATATTTTTCCACCTTGCATTATGGCTAGATTTTCAGATACAGTATCCCAACATGCTTTTTTCATCATTTTTGGTCTATTAACTGGGAGATCAGATTCAGATAAATAATTCTATTGCACATCCTTCTGCTGTGAGCATTTATCTTATTCGGTACACTGTGTTTCGTGCAACTGCTTTTTCTTTTTTACTATAGAAAACCAGATAAATTATTCTAGGATGATCTATCAGATTTTACTTTTTTTTGGCAAAGTTATATACAGGGCTTCATGTTGATGCTCATTTTCAGACCCTTAACATTGATGCCGTGGATTCCTGGTTCTGTATTTTATTACCTCAATATTTACTTATGGATAGTTCATGTTCTCTGAGTCATTGATGGTAGATTAACCTATGTTGGCTTCTTAGTTGCAATATCTTATCTATTTTATTTCTGCCTTCATGCTTTAACAATTAATATGTGTTCCTACATCCTTAGAAGAATTTCCCATGCTGCATCTCTGGTTGTGCCTTACATTTCGTATTGGTTTTGAAGATAAACCCTATTGTTACATGCGGGACATTTTGACATCAAGGAGAATTGACAAGGTTTGAAATCCTCTGTTCTATTACGGTGATTGGTTAAGGGTTCCCTATACAGGAACTTCATTTGTTTGATAATGTTTTTCCTGCTGGTTATTTACTGCACTAATTCCTCCATGCCATTGTGTGCTAGCGTTGTAATTAACCTGCAAAGTGAATACTACCTTTCTATCAGTGGTGAAGCTAGAGCTCTAGACACTCAGGTGCACAGCTTGCTTGACAGCCTTCCATCGCAGCGTGGTGGTGCATATTTTTGTCCCAGCGTTGTGCACATATGGTAAAAAAAAAAAATCAATGATTTCAACTGAAATTCGTGTAGCACCGTGGTGCTTGTGTACCAGGGAAGCCTTACTTGGCTTCGCCAGTGCTTTCTATCATAGCTGAATGCTAATTTATTGGATTATGCAGCACTTTCTAATACATGCAATGCAATCAAATCTTTCTTCCATTGCTATTTCCAATTGTGTCAAATATATCTATAATGACAAACGCGGTCCATCTGTTGTTTCCAATTGTGGAAATTGTTTTTCTTTTTGAGAGGGCAGTCAGTTGTTGTTGTTTTTCTACGCTATTATGTGAACACAATATATATTTCATTCTGTCTATGACACCGCTTGATCCTTGAAGTATGCATATTTGTTTGCTATGAGATGTGTGTCCAAGGTAACCACAAATAAATGCCATAATCTGTGGTATTAATTATATATCACTAGTATGTTCAGAGAAACAGCTAAATTGAATGTTAGTATCTTGTGCAGCAAATGAGCCAACAAATAATTGTTGTTCCCTTTATATTTGAAAAACTGTGCAGCAAATTGGTAGCGGTACAATTTTTCATGTTTTACATATCATAGCAATTGAAATATGTCGATACACATACTGCAATATTTTTTATTAGTATTCCTTTTGTTGTAAAAGGGCTCTTTGTTTAATGGTTAAGACTTTCGAATAGCACTCTAGTGACCCGGGTTCGACTCCCAGTAGGAGTAAATTTATGTGGCCTGGTTAAAAAAAAAATTCTCTCGACTAACTCTGTATCAAAGCACGGCTTAAATCCCGGTCCATGCTCATATGGATAACGTGGCCGTCGTATAAGGGTGGAGAAAAGGAGGTTTGGAGCGTCATACCCCTCGCAGGTCCAGTATTTCTGATCAAATCTGTTGATAACTATACGCAAAGGGTCAAATTATTCTTGTGTTGATAACAGTTGAACTGACATCAGTTTTATAGTCGTAGGTGATTTATGATTCTACCTAAGCAATAGATAGATTTGATGATGGATAGAAAAGTTAAAATAAGTTTTCAATGTAATGTGGAACGTGCCAGGGTTGTGTTCTTCCTCCATGTACTTTTCCTATGCTTTTTCTTCATGTTGCTCTCTGCTAAACTTTCCAGAGAGGTCAAGCACCAGGCGCGTGATCGTCGCGTTGTTATAGAGGAGGCTCGTGATGCACCGGTACGCCGGTGGCTTCAACGTTGTACGCCGACTACGGGCATGTTCGCGAAGACACGGCCCGTCCAGTAGAGAGACACCTGGGACCCGTTCCAGAGACCAGAGGATGGAGAACTCTCGCTGCTGCCGTTGTTGTTGGTGAACATCCTCGGAACCGGGTCCTCGGCGTTGCGCCACGACCATCAGCGTCTCTGGTACTACTCCCCCGTGAGCTTGTTCTCGCCCAGCCACAGCACGTTGGAGGAGTTGCCGCCGTTCCACGAGGACCAGGTCGCCGTTGTCGCGCATCTGAAAAGGACGGAGGACACACGACGCCTGGAGAGGAGTTGGATTGCTGGCTGATCCGGACGAGCTAGAGGTTGCCAGTGTCGGAGGACACCCGGAGCTCGGCCGAGGCAACACCGGACACGGTTGCCGATCCAGATCGAGAGCTGAACTTCAGTTAAATTCCTTCAACTTCCCTTTCAAACGTAATTTCTTTATAATAAACGAGAGCTGAACGAGGGATGTGAACGCCCTGGTTTTGGTTCAATTTATTGTTTTTTCTTTTGAAAGTTCCGGACATTGTCCGGCATAGGTTCAATTTATTGTTAGTCCCTTTGTACGCATTGCACATGCTCAATATACTCCTGATAAACCTAGAGGAAATTCTTAGTTATTACTTGAGTTAAATTCCTTCAATTTAATTTATGGATAGAAAATTCTTAGACGTCTGAAATAGATGAAACGCGTTGCATTCGACGAACGAAGCAAGTGTTACGGCAATTTGATACTCCCTCCGTTTCAACATAAAAGTATTTGAAGCAAACAGAATTATAATGTAAGTATTTTTAGAGATAGGATAAAATCTGATGCATTAGTGGTGGGTCAAAAATTGACAAGTTAAAGTAAAATGAGAGATATATTTCACTTTTTTTTTCTATTGACTATTTTTATATTGGGGTTCTGTGAACTTTTAGATAAAGGGAGGAAGCGTTTCTGTGCAAGTTGCATTTCAAGGTTGTTCGAGTGAGCTGCAGTCCTGTTGTGCTAGCAAAATAGTACCGTCACAAATCAGGCTACGGACTTGCCATTTGCCTGGCTTGACGCGTGGACCTTGCGTGTCGTTTGCTTTGCCCTGCCCCCGCCCCCCGGCATCCTCCGGAAATCGAAGTCAAAAAGCTAAAACCAACGGCAACACCGGACAAGAACGCCGCCGCCGGCCGGAACGCTTCCATGGACGCCGAGGACCGGAGCCCGGACTGGTGGGGCCGCCGCGCGTGGTCCCTCCTCTCCGCGGTCCGCGCGCGGGCGCCGCTGGTGCAGTGCATCACCAACCTCGTCTCGATGGACATCGCCGCTAACGCGCTGCTCGCCGCGGGCGCTTCCCCGGCCATGGTCCACTCCCTCCGCGAGGTGCCCGACTTCACCCCGCGCTGCGACGCCGTCTACGTCAACGTCGGCACGCTCTCAGAGGACTGGCTCCCCTCCATGCGCGCCGCCGCATCCGCGGGGCGGCCCTGGGTGCTCGACCCCGTCGCGGCCGCCGCTTCCGGGTTCCGGATGGAGGCGTGCCTCTCGCTGCTCGAGCTCCGCCCCGCCGTAGTCAGGGGGAACGGGTCCGAGATCCTCGCGCTCGCCGACCGCTCGGCCGCCGCCTCGTCCAGCTTTAAGGTACCTCGCTACTAGTGCGATGCTTACTGTTATTTTATTTCTCTGGTATATGTATATCCAATCCAACCATTGTGAATGAAAAATGGGTTCTAAAAAATGTGTATCAAAAAAGAAATCCTAAATTGATTAAATGATTAGCTGTTCCATTTTGATTACCAATTTCAGTGTCTATAAATAATTAGCGTACAATGACTGAGAAAAAGAATAAATGCATTATTCTGGTGATATTGCCAAAATAAATAAAACCATGCATAAATCTTCGCTATTTCTTTCATTTCCATTTGACCTGTTTGATTCACGTGCTCATGGCTCTATTTAATTTTTTTTAACTACAATCTGAACCTCCCATAGTAGTGAGTGATTGCTATCTGAAGCGAACTATGACAATTGACAAATTTATATACACTCTGTAGTCTGCCTATTGTCATGGTTAGTTTCATAGGTATTGCTATCTTAATCAATCTTCGTTGATACCCGTTCCAGATTTCATGGATATTTCTGTCCTGCACAGATTAGGAACAGACTATCATTCACCTTAAGTGTTCGATTTTATTGTCATTGGAATAAATTTCTGATCAACTAATTACAGGGTGCGGACAGTTCACATGACTCTCTGGACGCCATCGAAGCTGCAAAAGCGTTGGCACTGACCAGCGGTGCTGTTGTTGCTGTGTCCGGAGCTGTTGATTTCGTCACCGACGGGAAGCAAGTCGTCGGTGCAAGCAACGGCGTGCCCATGATGCAGAAAATAACTGCCACGGGGTGCGCTGTGACTGCTCTTATTGCGGCCTTTGTTGCCGTGGAACCTTCAGATGCTCTGGCTGCAGCAGCCTGCGCCCTTGCCATCTTTGGCCTTGCTGGAGAAATCGGGATGGAGTCAGCCAAAGGGCCTGCCTCTCTCAGGATGCACCTCATCGACGCCCTCTACAACCTTGATGAACAAACAGTCACCTCTCGGGTCAACATTTCCATGAGACCATGATGCAGGGGTGGAGGTACCGTGGTTACGAATTTCAGGTGAATACAGATTTTAAATAATGTACAACAGAAGTTGATAAAAGTTTTAGTTATTGAAACCGTGAAGCAGATCAATCAATAGATCGTTTGTGGACCCGTATACACCATAGAAACATTCTGTTTACATGACCCACTTTACTGTATGAATTGTGATGATCAAAGTTTGTTCTTGATTTTTCATCTCCACAGTTTGAAGGGTACGCCAGTCAGAACAGGGCCCTGAATACACATATCAATTGCTGAAGGGCCCTGAATTGAACAATGGCAAAAATTGAACAGGTCATCTCCACAGACTTATTTGTTATACAAATTTGGTACTTTTCAATTATCACAAATTGAGATGGCCGAGTTGGTCTAAGGCGCCAGATTAAGGTTCTGGTCCGAAAGGGCGTGGGTTCAAATCCCACTCTCAACATTATTCTTTTTTATTTTTTCCTTCGGTCATCCTTGTATTTGACGCGTGTATATCTTCACTGAATCTAGCCGCCATGCCTTTTAATTTCCTAACAGATTCAACAAGGAAGTCCATTTTGTCTTTCTAAACTATCACGGCAGTTCGGTTTTGGTACTACAATTACAAAACCGGGTAGGACGACTTCTACATCTTCTCATCCCGTTCGTTTTTCCTCCCCGACCGGTTTTCTAAGCGGTTTGTGATGATGTGGCATATATTGACCCGGTTGACTCGTCCGACATGGCAATATCTGCCGACTCAGATCGAGACATAAAAGGGCGGCGTCCCCTACCTTTGGAGCCGCCCTTCATAATCTAATCCTCATTCCTCCCATTGAAGCAAACCCTAGCACCATGGCCGTGAGCTCCAGTGCATCCTGCAACTCGGTTTCGCGGACCTTGGAGGAGGAGAGGCGCCATTCTCCGATTCCCTATCGTGTGGGTCCGCTCGAGTACCACCCGGCTATCAACTGCCACTATGGGCAGAAGGCGGCGATGTGGATCTTCTGGAGCGATGACAACCCAGGGCGACGCTATGTGAAGTGCTATCGAGCTCGGGTAAGTCGATTTTATTGGTTTGTTTTGTTGTTGGTAGTAGCATTCAGTCGATTTGCTTATCTTTACGGTCAATTTGCTATGCGACAGGAGGGCGGATGCGACATGTACGAGTGGTATGAAGGATCGGTTGATAACTTTGTGTCAACCTTGCTTGTGGATCTTCGTAACGCCGTCTGGTGACTGAAGAGGCAGAAAGTGAACATGAGGGAAGCACTCGCTGAATCGGCGTTGAAGTTACAGAGGAAGGAGGAAGAGGTAGATGAGCTGAAAAGGGCATTGGTTGCTGCAGAAGCCGAGAAGGATGAGCTCCATGCTAGAGTGAAGAAGCAAGGAATTAGGAAGTTGATGATGCGTGTTTTTGTTGCCTTTTTAGTTGTCTTTCCTGGGATGAAATGGCTCGCATGAACTAGTGTGAAGTTGTAAGGCTATTCTGTGTTATGTCAACTACATCATGAACCTGTGTGCCTTTATCTAAATGGTTAGTGCTAGTTATATTGTGGTCTATTTCAGTACCATTTGATTGCATAGTGCTTGGCAAGAATTTCTGGAATGACAACTAGCAGCAAACATTGACACATAGAAATATTGCAGCAAACATGTCAAATAAAGCCATAGTTCTGGCATTCTACATTAACAGAAAACATCGACATAGTTCTTACAATCATGTCCGAAAACAACACAAACACACACTTCAACTTAGTTCTTACAATATTGTCTGAAAATAACAACTTAGGTTCTGGATACATGGTTCAAAAGGAACCGATGGACATAGTTCTGGATACATGGTTCAAAAGGAACCGATCGACATAACAGATAACATCACAGCTTATCAGAATGCCAAGGAGGAAGGAGCATCATGCCACCAGGCCTCGGTTTCTTTGTTGTAATCTTCTTGTTTGGTGGTGATGTGGTAGACACTCGTGCAGTAGCTCTGCCACCATTCTTGATAGTTACCGAAGAGGTTGCCTGAGAAGTTGGTACGGTCGCATGAACATTGATTGTAGCTGAAGAACGCTGCAAAGTAGTGACAGAAGCAGCAGCTGAACTCCTTAATAATTTCTGCACAACAAAGTGACAGATTAGAGTGGAAGAAACAGATTAGTGCGGTCAAATGTATGTGGCATATAGTTACCTGGCTCTGTGAATATGTTGAACTCTTACTCATAGTCTGAGACAGTCCTTCAGATGTCTTCCTTTTTCTAGAGTTTGGAACACTGTGCTGACTGATATCAATAGGTACAATAGCATCTGGTGCCGCAGATGAGTGGGCACTGCCATTGTTTGTAGCAGTAGTAGTATTCCTCCTCTCACAAGTTGATATGTTGTGCCCAACTTGCTTACACTTCCTGCATCTTATTACAATCCCCACCTTCGACACTGTGGTCGCTTTGGGTACCTCGTCGACCTCCTTCCGTCGCTCTTTCTTAGGCCTACCAGACATTCTAACATACCCTGGTGCTCTGAGAGGTTCTCTGTCAGCTAGAGGCGAACTGCTCATCCCCTCAAGTGGCATCAAACAGTGACTATATGTGCTGTGAAAATTGTCAACAGAATAGCATTCTGCAATGTAGTCCACTAAAGAGTTGGTCTTGAAAAAGATGCATGAAATTGCATGACAACATGGCAGACCAGACAATTGCCAATACCTACAAGAACATACTTTCTTCTCAAGGTCCACAGTAAACCTGTTGTCATGGTGCTTAACCTCATACTGTGATGCACCGTTGCAAATTGCATGGCAACTCCCAGACTCAGTTATGTACACATTCAGCTTCTTCAAGATGTTAGGGCAGATAACAGTTTGCCATCTCAATGCCTTGGTCCTTTGGTCATGGATCCTAACCATCACTTTCCTTTGAATGGTCTCCAACATAGTAATGATTGGAAAAAACCTAGCCTCAACTATCCACTTGTTGAAAGACTCATATAGATTGTTGTCTACTGAGTCACAGTTAGAACCTAACCTGAACCAAGCCCTGCTCCAGTGTTGTGGGTGGGTGTTCAATATTGCTTGTGCCCCTTCACTGGTCTCTTTTGCAAGCTTAGCCCTAGCTAAGTTGAACATCTTGAGGCATGGAGCCTTTGCACACCTCCAGAATTTCTTCTGCCACTCCTTGTTTCTAAAGTACTTCTTCCAGTTTGCATAAATGTGCCTAGCACAATTCCTATGTTCAGCTTGTGGTGCCCATTTCTGTACAGCATCCAAGATACCCTGACCATATGGAAATTGTGAGATTGTGCACTCAGACATAGGAACATGAACAAAGAAGTAAGAAAAAAAATACAATACCTTCTACTGGTCTGAGATAAACACCCATCCAGCACCACCACCAACTTTGACATCTCTACACAAGAAATCACAAAACCAGGCCCATGAAGACTTGTTCTCCACCTCCACAACTGCCCATGCTATTGGATACATTTGGTTGTTTGCATCTCTCCCAATAGCACACAATAATTCCCCACTTGTTGCACCCTTGAAGAAACAACCATCCAGACCAATGACTTTTCTACACCCATCCATGAAACCTTTCTTGCAAGCATCTAGACAGATGTACATCCTTTGGAAGGTAGGTGGGTCCATGTTAGGTACCTTGTGTACTATAACTATGGAACCAGGATTGCTTCTAAGTAGCTCAAGCTGGTAATCATATAACCTTTGGTACTGACCTTTATTAGAGTCCAATGCCTTCTGCATAACCATAGCTTTTCCTTTCTTTAACTTCGAAATTGAGACATTAGCAAACATCTCCTCTTGCACTGTCTGCTACATGGATGTAAGGTTCCATGAAGGATTAGCAATGATGAACTTCTCATACCTTTCTGCAATCCTTCTAGCAGTAACAAGTCGGTTGTCCCTTCTAGGAGGACAAGTATGGAAATCTTGAAATGTTGTTATCTGCCAACTCTCAGTTCTTGTAGTATCTGATAGAAGGCACACCCAAGGACATGTTGGCCAGTCACACTTTGCCCTCACCCTTTTTGGGTCATCCTTTACAAAGTTAACCACTTTCCTCTCAGCCAGTGCATATCTGATAACAGCTTTCTTGAAGTCCTTTTTGCTACTGAACTTCATGCCCAAACAAAATTTCGGCACACCCTTAGTCTTCTTGAACCTTGGGTGTCCAGCAGGTTTCCTCCTGATCTCACCATCACTACCCATCTCATCCATGCTTTCTTCATCATCACTCTCAAAGTAAGGTGTCTCATTTCCTTCATCCTCAAGACCAACTAAACCTGATGGCATAGATGTTTCCTCCTCCAGAACAACATCATCCAAGTTTGTTGTCTGTCCTATCTTCATTTTCTTCTTGAAAGCCTTGAACTTCTTCAAAATATCTGTTGCTCCTTCATCTTCTTCTGAAGATGCAACATCCCCAGAAATGTAATCACTCTCAGAGCTCCCACTTTCACTATTTGTGTCTTCTTCTTCTGCATCAGTCTCTTGTTGCTTACTGCTAGGATCAAAAACTTCTTCAACATGCTTCCTTGCCATGGTGGTACTACAAACAACTACTTTCCCTTTCTTGACCACATCATTTGGTTTCTTCTTCTTCCTTGCTTCAGTACTCACTTCAACAAGTTCCTTGCTTGCTTGACTACTCCCCTCATAAACTTCGGCCACTCTCTTGGTAGGGCTGGAATAGAACTCATCTAACTTTTTCTTCTGACCTCGAGGATCCTCAACATATATATCAACAACTCTACCTTCAACAATACTGTCGGCCATCTCTAATGTAGACTTGTCATCATACAAGATACGCAACCCATTGCTGACACTCAAACCTGGAAATTGCCAATGCAACATTGTACCCTCTGCAATTTCCATGTGATCTCTCAGGTGGCCAAGAATCTCTGGATAGCTCACCTTGTCACGCTCAATGTATGACATAACCTCCTTTCCTCCAACATACTGCATCACATTACCGACAGTGCAAAATTCCCCATTCAAATGGAACCTAACAGGAAGTGTCTCCAACGGATCCATATACGTACTGCAAAAGGATAAAGTGCAAATCAAACTACTATTCAATCGGGCTGCAATTATTAGAAAATAGCACCGGCAGAATAAAAAAAGCTAAGCCTTCCTTCTAACCTACTACTTCCTCTACTGTATTCATCGAATCTAGAGCTCCATGCCACATGCAAACCATTATTCAATATGAATCGGGTCTCATAAACTAAGCGAGCTATCCCCTAATCCAAAAATCAACCTAAATTAACGAGTCAAAACCAACTAACCTTTCAATCTTCCTTCAGATCCAATGCCGCATCGGTTGCTGCGCTCCAAATCAAGTGCGCCGATGTGCGGCCTCGGCCTGCCGCTTCCGCCTTAGCCTTAATCGCTGATACAGTCACTCTGCCGCCGCCTCTCAAGCTAGGGTAGGGTTTGGAGTCCAGCCAAGGGGATAAGATTCGAACACCACCACTCGCTGCCCTTTTATGTCTCGATCTGACTCGGCAGACATTGCCACGTCGGACGAGTCAACCGGGTCAATATATGCCACGTCATCACAAACCGCTTAGAAAACCGGTCGGGGAGGAAAAACGAACGGGATGAGAAGATATAGAAGTCATCCTACCCGGTTTTGTAATTGTAGTACCAAAACCGAACTGCCGTGATAGTTCAGGGAGGCAAAATGGACTTCTTCTATTCAGCAATACCTCTACCGAGCTCGGCCCAACACGTATCAAGCCCAGAAAGAAAAGAAAGAAACTGCTCATCCAACTCCGATATTTTTTGTTTTTGACGTGTGTTTCACTGAATCTGGTCGCCATGCCTTTTCCTTTTCTAACACGATTCAGCAATACCTCTACCGAGCTCGGCCCAACACGTATCAAGCCAGAAAGAAAAGAAAGAAACTGCTCATCCAACTCCGATATATATCCCTATCTAATTATTATCTCCAGCCACTGTCGATGACATGTACCCGAGGTATCTCACATAGAAGGAAAGTGGAGATAGACTCCTACTATGATATATATAGTAGATCGACTAGAACTCTGTCATGTAAACCTGCCCCCCCCCCCCCCCCCCCCCCCCCCCCGGATATATAAGGCGGGGCAGAGGTCTCCCTCAAGGGGCAAACACATAGCATCACACAATTACACACAACTAGACATCCTCGTCTAGGTTTACTCTCGTCTAGATCTATGATCTAGACATATCAATACAAATACCACAGAACACAGGATGTAGAGTTATTATCCTACAGGAGGCTCATACCTGTATAAATCGACGTCTTATGTTACCATCATCTCTTGATCTCGTGCATACCCCTATTCTATATATAAAACCTCATAGGTGAACTACCCTATATCTAGTGCCGAGAATAAGTCTTGATATTTGGTGCGCCAGGAAGGGGCTAGCGTGAAGATCGGCATGTCGAGTTCGATGGCCTCAATCTACTTCAAGATTTGATCATGATCTAACCGGAGTTGAAACGCATGAGTCATCACGTCTTCATCGAGCAGCTCCCAGCAAAGTTGAGGGCGACATCTTCACGTGCGTCAATCAAGAGGCAACACTCATCATCAAGCGGTGTTCTTCAACCCGAGATTGTTTGCGCGTTATGTGTGCACTGCTGATCGCATCACAAAGATGCCAGCCGATCGAACCTCAAGACGGCGAGTTCATCCATCAAGCCGGGAGAAGTCGGCGTATATTCGTGAAGTCCTGGCTGTATACTGAGGCCAAGTTCGAGTTCATGATCAGGAGAAGAAAAGCCTCGTCACCGGAGTCGGCGAGTTAATTTCCAAAGCATCTGCGAGTCGACGAGTTGATTTCTAAAGCAGGTCAACTGATTCCGAGTCGACATCATGGCCGTATAGTACACGGGAGTAACAAGGAAGTTCCTTTCCTTTTTCTATTCTTGCCATATTATTTTATTTAATATATGTGCTAATCAAGTTAATTAGCTCATCACGTGATGTTTGTTGCATGTATACGAGCTGCATGATTCATGGTCGGTCTCTGACTCACCGTACCTGGAACTCGATTAGCCTTCACGTATCATGGCAGCTACTCGAGGAACCGGCGTGCGACCACACAGAGCTCCAATCTACGTCCACTCGGGACCAGCGATGGAGCAGGGTCCTCACACGATAACTCATGCCACGACCTACAGCCGACTTGCTTTTTCCAACAACGGCGGTTCCACCTCGGCATCAAGATTCCATTGACCAGCGGGGGCTTTTCGGCACCTCATGAGCTACGGCAATGCTTACTCGGAGCTGCTTGTTTTGGCAACTAAGTGGATGCGCTCGAGGGGCTACTCCGTCATTCACTTGGCCACTCGGCGACATCGTCACGCTATGATAATGTTTGTAGAGACTCAACCACTCAGCCGCTCGGCAACACTGTCGACTACGACAACTCGACCACTTCGCTTGTTCTTCAAAGTGACATGACGACTCAGCGTCTCGGTCAACAACATCAAGCTTCAAGATTTGGCGACATCGCCTCAACTCAACGACTCGACAAACCAGTGCACATGGACATGTCCGGGGACTACTCCGCCATTCACCTAGTCACTCGACAACATCGTCGCGACACGACGCCTCCGATTACACGGCGACACCGCCGTGACTCGATAGCTCGACCGCTCAGCGGCCAGATCGACATGCCCGGGGGCTATTCGGCGACGCCTTTCGACCACTCGGCTACTTAGCGACACAAGCCAACCACTCTGAGCTTTGATGTTCCCGTGACATGATGGCTCGACTTCATGTTTGACCACTCGCCAATCACATCTACACGCTCGGGGGCTCATCTTGAATTCGTCGAATATCAAAGCTAAGTATCTTTATATTTTCTCGATTTACTTTCGAGGTTTTGGGCTTATGTCCTTTACACTTTTTTCCCATGACCGGTTATTTCTATTTTCTTAGCAGAAGGTCATAGGATTTTTGATGAATAAAGTTAGGTTTTTTAATCAGTGCTCTTTTTATGACTTTATTCATCTTTATATTGCCTCGGTTATTTAATCCTTCGTATTAAACAATCGTGACAGTGGGCTATTTGTGTATCTATACACGTGTTTTTTCACTTTTTTATGAATCTAGTAGTACGCATGTCGATTGGTGACCTTTCAATAGTGGCTCGGCCCTGACACCATATGACCTATGTCGGTCGGTAACCTTTCAGTAGTGTTTCAGTCCTGACATCATTAAGACCCATGTTGCATGTTCTAGTTTCTATCTTTTTTGGTCTTTGCCTCGACCGACATGTTGCATTTTATTTGTGATTTAATCTTATTTTAGGTCTTACGCCGACAAGCAACTAAGACATAAAACTTCTTTGGTACGCGACAGACTGTCACTACACTAAACCCAGAGCCAAAGTTACGAGAGGTTATGTGTCAACTGGTTCTGATTGCAACGCAAGAATAATTATGACCGATGTTGTTGTGACAGACCGAGCTCCGAGCACTTTATATTTTGTCCTAAGTATTCTATGGTGGATCGGTCTGGTTGCTAACGCGCGAATACGTTGCTATGCGCCAATTAATCTACTTAAAGGAGAAAAATGGATAGAGATTTGACTTTTCGGTCGACTGATTTGTTTGGCTTATAGAAATAAGTTTTCAAGCAAATATTTTAATTATAACTAATTAGTCTAATTTTCTTTATTGTCAGGAATATTCATGATGGATAGGCAGATACACCACTCGACATAGAGTGATTTTCTCGCCTTCATCGGTCGGCTTACAGCTCCGACCACCTTCATCAGTCGACCATGCTAGTTCCGACTGTCTTCATCGATCGGCTTACAACTCCAACTGCTTTCGTCGGTCAGCTACCAGCTCCGACTGCCAACATCGGTCTGCCATATCATATCTGACCGCTACCATCGATCGGCCACATGTCAGACCGTCGATGTCACTCGGTCATCACGATTTTGAGTGATTTCTACTTCGACCGCGGTAGACAGGCTACAAACAACTTCGACTGTCTTCTTCACTCGATCTTATTGTATTGAGTTAAGCGTCGCTGCCGCTCGGACATGATATTCTGAGTTGAGCGCGGCTGCCACTCGGTCATTGGTTTGAGTCATCTACCAGTCAACGGTGATTGAAGTCACTCGTTTGAATTATTTATTTCTCGGTAGTGATTGATCTACTGAGCTATTTATCACTCGAATTTGATGATTCGAGTGATTTTTTCTTAAAGAGAACCAACACGACTATTCTTGTTTGGGACTCTTGTATTATTTGCAGTTTTCAAATGATACAAGAGCCAGGGGCTACACCTAATTAGATGCACCAGCAACATTCTTGAAAACGTTTTGATCTTTGAGACCCTTACAATCTCGCTGATATAAAACTGAAGCATTCTACATGGCACAAACCAGTTAGGAAGCTAGTAAAGACTATCATCAAGCTTGCAAGACTCTCGGGGGCTACTGTCGATGACATATATCCGAGGTACCTCACATAGAAGAAAAGTGGAGATAGACTGCTACTATGATATGTATAGTAGACTAAATAGGACTCCGCTATATAATCCTGTCCCCCAGATATATAAGGCGGGGCAGGGGTCTCCCTCAAAGGGTTAAGCACATAGCATTACACAATTAGACACAACTAGACATCCTCGTCTAGCTCTACCCTCGTCTAGATCTATGATCTAGATATATCAATACAAATACCACAGAACACAGTACGTAGAGTTATTATCCTCTGAGAGATCCGAACCTATATAAATCGACGTTTTATGTTACCATCGTCTCTTGATCTCGCGCATACTCCTATTCTGCATATAAATCCTTATAGGTGAACTACACTATGTCTGATGCCGTGCCGAGAATAAGTCTCGTTAGCCACCAAGAAATTGCTACGTACACTGTAAGTTTGCCTAATAACCTTTTTTAATTAATAATTGCCATGACTTTATTCCTGCTATCATCTCTTCTCAAGCTACTAGCTATAGCTTAGTAGTAGGATGAGTTCTTGTGGACGTCGAGGATGGCGAGCATGAGGAGGACGAGGTTGGCGAAGGCGGCGAGCAGGGAGATGATGACTGCGACCATGGCGCGCTCGCAGAAGCGGCCGTAGACGTTGCAGACCTTGGCCCAGCGCACGTGCGAGTTGCCGCGCTCCCCGAGGATGCCGAACTCCGCGGCGGCGCCCACCGCCGAGAAGAGCAGCGCCAGCGCCACCAGGTCGCCCACCATCACGGCCACCGCCGCCCCGCGCCGCCGGCACGACGCCAGCGCCAGTGCCGAGAACGCGCACACCATCGCGTTCGCAACCACGAAGTACCTGTACGTGTAAACATTAACATTAAATCGAAATGAGAATGAGCTGCTTTCCAAAAATAAATTTGGTGCGGGTTCGTGCGATTCTTTAAAAGTTGGTAAGTAGATCTCCATCACTTTCAGACTTATTTTCCTCATTGCCTGTACTGTTAGTCTGTTGCCACACAATTTATCTCTGGTGGAATGAACGATCAATGCCAACGCCCCATCCTATGATCGAGATCGTTGCAGATATATATGCGATTCCGTATGCCTGAAACTTTTCTATAGACAAAGACGCAGAGATATTGTGGTTGATAACAGCCGAGCAACAAGCATCGACCTATCAAATCCAGGGCCGGTGCAGCTCCCTCGCACGCAACTGAACGAATTGATCTTAGCGATCGGGCGACGGAATCATGGTGAATGGACAGGCAACAAAGACGCGCACCTCTCTTATTACTTCTCTGATGAGTGATGACTGATGGAGAATTAACAGGGAACCCACAGCTACTACTTGCATTGGCCCATAGCTATCCTGGATATTAATTTCTCATCTCAGGGAAATAGCCGAGGAATAAACGAAGATATGATGGTACTGGTTTACATTCGATGCACCTTTCCGCAAAATCTCTATCCGTATCGGGTTTCGCCTTTTCTTTCTAAAGGCCAGCCAAATCGGTGATCGCTCTAGGAGCTAGCTCATCAGGATGAGCATGTGGGGGCCTCCACCAGTGAGGTAGAGATCCTCACATCTTTTTGCGATAATAATGGTACGGACAAGCCACGTGGAGGAAAAAAATGCAGCAGTGGTGACTCCATTCATCTAACCAAACAAAAATCATGAATAACCCCATCTATCCAACTAAATATCAAGGTGGATGAGGTTGTCCATGATATATTAGATGACTGTCCTATTGCACATTGACGCTAAATCAAACACACCCTTAATTTTTACTCCATTTTAATTTAGGACGTGAAGTGTAAAAACTGTATACGAACCACAGGGTTAATTCCAGTAGTGGTAATTCCTGTTTTGTTGCGGCATCCTTGTCTATAGTAAATACAAGTATATTCTAAAGTAGCTTTTTAGGTGGGAAAAAGAAAGAAGGCATTTGCTCGCCATATATTTTCTATGTGGAACCACAGGAGAGGTTGATGTCCAGTAGGAGGATGGGAGCTAGATCCTTCTTGCGTGCCGATCGGTGGTCCTCTTGATCGAAAGCAATTTTCCTGTTTGTTTCTCTCTCCGTGGTTAGAGCTGCATAAGTACAGTACAAATCATCGTCTTATTCAGAGATGCACGGACGCCTCTGCCCGAAAGAGGGAGAACAAAATGTATGGCTCCGGTTCGTATCTGGAACGTGTCTGCTTCCTCTGTAGGACGAACGTACAGATATACAGCAGGTGTACGGAGTCAAGTGCTGTGGGGCAGCGTCTGTGGCATTATTGTGATGTGTATGTAATGCAATTCACTGGCACTTTTTTTATTTATCATTATATTTCTTAAGGAGACTTAGAGAAAAAAAAAACATTCCAACTATGTAGTAATTCGGGTTGGTACAGAGTAATAGAAACTGATAAGACACGCACACCTCATTGTTCAAACCTACGGCGCATCATATTCTTGTTTTGTCCTACCTAATGAGTGTCACTAGCAAACGCCGTTGCATATCTAACAAACGAAATTAATAGAACAGCAACAAAGTAATGAGAAAACAAACAAAACCAAGCTCAATTGGGGTAAACAAAACGCGAGCGCCAGGTAACGGAATCACTGTCTGTGAGGAGTGATGAGTGAGCACAGAAGAGCTGGAGAATGACGAGAGAGAGAGAGAGAGAGAGAGAGAGAGAGACGAAGGAACAAGGAAGGGCTTACACGAAGGCCGATGAGTAGGACCACTTGGCCGTGACGGGCACCTGCAGCGGCGGCAGCGTGTCGGCGATCGTGACCTGGATGGTCCTGGTCTGCCGGTCCACGCCCATCACCACGGCGGCCACCAGCGTCGCCGCCAGCACGAACGCGCGCAGCGTCACGCAGCACGCGTCCGACGCCGGGGTCCCACCTGCAGCGGCGGCGGGGACCCTGCTGATCCCGGAGCCCGCGTAGCCGAGCCGGCGGCCGCTGCCGTCGACGGAGCCGGAGACGCCGTTGAAGCCGGGCTTCACGCGCGAAGTCTCCATTGAGCTGGCCGGCGGTTACTTCCTGCTTCCTGGGTAGGCGGGCGGGGCCGAGCGCGTGTTGTGTTGTGCAATGGTTGAGTGGAGAGCGTGTGCTCTGGACTTTGTAGTTGAGACTTGATGATACTTGGAGGCAGAGAGTGCTGCTGGGTACGGTTGGCCGCACCATACGTGGGGTGTTTAAGAGCTGGGCCACCACACGATGTGTACCGTTACGGGTCAGAGAATGAGATGCCTAGTCACTTTTGGAGTCCGTATTATCATGGTCATGGCACATGAGAATTGCTCGAGAGCATATATCCAGATGACCGAGAAAATTGCATCTCCCATGTCCCATCCACTCCTCTCCAACAACACGGTTTTTTCTTATGTTAATCCCTATGAAAAGAGGCAGCGCTCCCGCCTTGTTTTTTGTTTTAAAAAAATTTGAATAGTTAGGCGTTGGTTACTCATTTAGCAAGATAAAGAAAAAGGTAGAGAATGAACATGCATCGTAAACTGTTGTCACCCGTTAGTTCATAGGAGTCCCTACGAATCAATTCTTATCCCAAGGGCAAACAAAACCGTATGCAACGAGATAGTTACACTCAATCAGGTCCGTCACGACGGGCAAATGATATGAATTGACCCGGATGCCTGAGGTTTTCACACTGCTTTCTGTGTTCTTATATATGTACACGTATCACGTTCTTGGATATAGATGAGATATGTGACATGATTCAGGTCGCCACGTACGTATGTTATTAGTCATTTTGGCACATCACGGTTTGTTGGTCGCTGATTCGCTCGCTGGATCTGTAAATGCGCATGGGCTCCCCGAGCGCGCGGCGTCAACGATTTGAAAGCGGCTGGTAGCCGTGCCCCCAGGCACTCAGACAGCACGGCCGTTTAACGCTTGCTTCATAGGGTCTCCGGATTCCAACGGGAGCGGAAACTGAAGCGTGCACGGTCTCAGGAATCCCAGGTTTCCCATATAAATGTATAGTTATTGCATTCATTCATACAGGCCCATCTATGCTTACACTGGAAACTGATTAGGTGGGTGGGAGAATAGGTGAAGCTAGCGTGCGGGTGACCGTGCTTCATCCACGCCCGGTGGCGGAGGGAGGTTGTGGCATTTCACCCAGCCATTTCGTGCGCGCGGTTACTAACCAAAGCTCTAGCTGCCACCAAAAATCTTATCCTATAAAATCTCTCTTTATATTTTTACAATGAGCTAATCAATCCACCTTATGATTAACCGTCCATCATAAATAGACCAGACCTCCAAAACCATTCAATTTTATTGGACCCACCCAACCCACGTCATAACGTTACAATTGTTATGCTAAATCTTAACACATATTATATTTTGTTAAACAAATTCGCCTGTCCGCAGCGATTTTTTCTCACCGGCGTTCACCCCTACCCACCCGCACGTCTCCGCCCGCTATTCACGTCTCTTTCCTCTCCTCTTTCCTTCTTTCATGGATCATGCCGTCGCCTCCTCTATTCACCTCTCTTCCCCTCGATGGCTCCCTCCCTCCCCGGCTCCTAGATCTGGCGAGGCGGGTAGGGCTGATGGCAGTGGCAGGGTATCGTGAGGCAGCGTCGACGTGACGAGTGGAGGCGGGGAGGGCCGATGGCGGCTGCTCTAGCCATGGCTACCTCCGCTGGCAGCGTCCTCGAGCGCGCCTGCGTCCGATGGTGGCGACCAGGCCCAGGTACAACGGCTCCTCCCCACCTCCCTTGATTTATCCATCTTGCTCTTTGAGCTCACCTCGTTCGCCTCTTCTTCCTCTCTCCATGGTATGGGATTCCATTACAATCCGGTGGCTCAAGGCCGGCAGGCGGCAAGGGCGGGCCTCCGACGGCTAGACTCGGGCTCGGCCATTTTCGTTGTGGCGGTGGCTCCTCCGACCGCGGCTACCTCCGACGGCAACCCTCTCCCTCTCACCATGCATGCTCGTGATGGTTGAGGCAGCAGCAGGAGGCCAGGTGCTGAAGAGGCGGCCGCTGGCAGCAGTGGCGAAGAGGCACAGGTACTCCCGTCCCTCCTCTCTCTCCCTTCTACTCCAAATCACGTCCCAATAGATTGAGCATTTTTTCCCTTTTCCTTTTTGATGGCAACTAGGGGATTTGGTGTTTGGATCTGTTCTCCCTCAGAGCAAACATAGGAACGAGGTGTTGCTGCTCCACAATGGTGATCATAGTTGCGTTCAATTCATCTAGGTCTCCACTTTTTCTTGTGGATTTAGAGCTACAGATTTGTATCTTTTATTATTTCATGTTATTAGATGGCGATGTTTGTAGCCAGCGGAGATTAGCCATGGTTTCTTTAGATCGTACCTTGTAGAATTGTATGGTTTGTTCATTCATGGGAGTTAATTTGCAGGTTCAGTATCACTGGCTTGGGTTCCTCACTGTCCTCCATGTTTTGTGTTGGAGGCAATGATCAAGGCGAAGTGTGGTGCACCCGCCATCATGGTCTGTCACAAGTGCACAACACAAAAGGGTGGCAGAGAAGAAAAACAACAAATGGATGGATCCGCTGTCACCTCAGTGCAAAAAAAAGAAAATGAAAATGAAGCTCTTTTTGCCACGGTATGAAATATTTTTGTGCGGACCATTCTAGAAACTTTCATTACAATCTAGTAATTTAAGAAGAAAATACTTATCATGCTGTATGATGACAGGGGATAGAATATGAGAACAATGATGCTTAATCACTTCTACTCAACCAGTTTAAATGATATTTCATTTATGTCTTTGATCTGCTGAAGTTTGAGTTTGTTACTTTTTTTTTTGCTGGTGTTTCCTGAAACATGAGATCTATCATGGATCTGTGCATGAAAAATGATTAGATTGGTCTATGCTACTAAAACTGTTAATTGCCTCTCCTGACGAAAGCTCAGAAACAACTAGAGACCTACCACACTAACTGGAAAATCTTCTGCATTTGTTTTTCTTTTGTTTACAGCTAAACATTTGTAACTTTTGCCTGGGTGTAACATGCATGTTTTCTTCAGGTTGTTTTTTGCTATGTTTTTATTTCGTAGAAATCACAAGTTATAGCCGAAGTGGTATAATTTCAGAAATACGGTTGCATTTTGCAGGTTACAGAATGCTCAATATGTGAGGGAATTAAAGAGTGTTTCAAGAATATATCCCATACCATGCTCAGTTAATCAGTTTTGGCTCCATCATCCTGGTGTGTCTTCTTAGTTTACATCCAGAGGCAAGCCTCTCTTCCAAACATGAATATGACAGAATTTGATTCTTAAGTTGTGTACTTTGCTACTTACTGGTGGACTGGAGCTTATTATTTTCTTATCTTCCAAACATGACGTTGACAAAATTAGAAGCTCATCTCCTGTTTCACTTAGGTAATGTTTGACCCTTTTAATTGTTGCAGAGGTTTTCATATGACAGATGTTGCTGCTACCATGGTATACTTGATCCTACAAAACAAGCTGTGCCACAATGTTGTCCCTCGCTGAAATGGTTGATTGTTAACCTATTAGTTAGACCATTGTTGTCTTATTCAGAGACTGAATCATGATTGTTGGGCCTCCTTTGACTTTCAGGTAGGAAGACAGCCTTGTAGATTTAATCTCCTTTGGTGATCACAGGTTGATGATGGTGTCGATCTCGCCCTTGCCATTGATCATGTGAGGACGTCGCCGAGGGCTTTAGGCAATGCGTTGCCGTGGGTTTGTTTGTGTCTGCTTGCGGCGATCTCAACCTGTGTCACGGTGGCCTAGGTGCGCGTGGACGGCCAGCGCCATGGAGCGAGGGAGGTGACCTTGCCTGTTCTCTGTGATGGCGCCTGATCAAGGTTTTTCTCACTGAAATACATCTATAGTCAATAGCTTCCTTTTGTTTTAGGTTTAGTTATTTCTGTTTATATTCCTTGTAACTCAAATCTAGATTTTTAGCGTTTAGTTCTCGTTCTGTTCTCAAACGTTGACATATTAGAGTCAGAAAATTTTTGCTCGTGCTAGGCTTCAGTTTGTTGACACAAGCACCCTTCAGCCATAAGCAGTTCCTTGGAATAGACTCAACATTACCTTAAGATCATGGCATCATTTTCTTATGTGATGTGTTTAAGGGTTTCTCTTTCTCAACCTATAGAGCAGTTGTAGTGGAAGCCGTAGCCTATCATATTGCCTCCAGCCTGACATTATTCCTCTACAAAACTGCTTAAGACTAATTCAATTATTTTCTCCATTAGCTAACTCATAACTCTTCATGTCTAGCATGCTCCTTTTGTCCATTTTTACTTCCAATTTTGTAGTTTGTGCCAGCAATGGATTACTAAATGGTTGCTATGTTCTTTGCAGATTAGAGGTAAAGGAACGAGATACTCTATAGATAAAGGTGCTAATGGAAGAAGGTACGCCTACTAAAGAAAATTCAGCCATTGGGATACACATTGAAATATATATTGGATGGTTGTTGAGCAAACTTGGTCCTGCTTCAAAGTTACAATTCAGTTTATGGAAGATCAATCCCTACATTCATGTTACTTGATTTAGTCAGGGGCGGAGCTATAGAAAAATAGAGGGGGGTGCGACTACGCGTGCTATCTTGATTAATCATAGCAAGTATATATGATATAATAAACCAATAATAAAATAGCAGCTATAATACATACCTTTTACCAAAATATAGTAGACATTAACAAATTGTAATTCTCAACCAAACAAGTGACATTGACCTAAAAAAAACAAACAATTCAATGTAAGCAAAAAAAATCTATAAAATGTATCATAAAATAAAAAATAGATGCATTACCTCTTATAGATTAAATCCACGTCCCTTTCCTTCCATGTTCATGAAACGATGAACCACGGCTTCATTTGTAACTTTGTTAAATTCTTCTTTCTCCACATAGCAAATAAGTCTATTACTCAAGTGTTTATCACCCATACGGTTACTAAGAGTTGTTTTCACAATCTTCATGGCCAAAAATATTCTTTCCACCGTTGCAGTAGCAATTGGTAATACCATCACAAGTTTCAAAAGCCGATAAACCAATGGATAAGTGAGATTTTTCCTTGTCTCTACCATCTTTTGTGAAAGCTCACTAATAGTATTTATGTTGGAGAATCGATTGTCTTCTCTCACATCAGCAATGTAGAGGCATAGGTAGTGTCTAAGATCCCTCAACTCTCCACAGCTAAAATCATCAGGATATAGTTTTGCTAGGTTTATCAAACTCTCCACATTAAAATCATAGAACGAATCTCTTGGATTGAAAGCTGTCGAACAAACAAGCAATTGAGAACTTGTCTCATTAAAGCGACCATCAAGCTCTTGAACTAACCAGTCTATAACCTCATTAAAACAATCCACTTCATAGTGATGCTTATTTGTAATTCCAGAATTCTTCCTAGATTTCTTGGGATCAACATATGTATCTTCCATTTCGAGCCTTGCAATATCATGCCTCTCACAAAACTCATTGACTTCATCTAATAATTTGGCCCACCCATCTCTTCTAAGGTTACACAAATGCAATCTAGTTGATTTCAAACACTTCATAGCATTAACAATGTCTTGATCCTTGTGTTGCAATGCTAGTGACAATATGTTTGTGATGGTTAACGTGGTCAATAAGAGGTGCAAGTAAAATACAAAGTCAAAAGATTGGAAGTAGACAAGAATATTTGATGCTTGGTCTCTATTTTTCCAATCCCTGTCATCCTTTTCCACAAATTCTAGCACTTTAACAACTGTTGAAAACATGTCAACCAGACTTTTTAGAGTTCTATAATGAGAACTCCAACGTGTATCTCCAGGTCTTTGAAGACATTGTTCTTGATTTAACCCTTTTCCAGTTTCTAGCTGCCCACAACCTAAGGCCTTCTCCACTTTTTCATGATTGATATCTCTAATCATGTCCCTTCTTTTGTCTGATCCACTCACCACATTTAATAAGTCATGAATCTTGGTTAAGAAATTGCTAATACCTTTATGCTTTCTCACAACAGCCACAATTACTAACTGAAGTTGGTGAGCAAAACAATGAACATAATAAGCTGATCTACTTTCTCTCATAATCAATGATTGTAGCCCATTCAACTCACCTCCCATGTTGCTAGCACCGTCATATCCTTGGCCTCTAACTTGTTTTAAGCTTAGCTTCAATTTTGCAAATAGAGAATCAATAGATGACTTGAGACAAGAAGAAGAAGTTTGAGTCACATGCTCAAGGCCAACAAATCTCTCTTTCACAATTCCACATTTATCAACATATCTCAGGACCACAGCCATCTGTTCTTTACAAGAAACATCCCTTGATTCATCGACTAGTAAGCAAAACACATCATCTTCAAGTTCTTTAAGAATAGACTGTAGAATTTCATTTGCAAAACACTCAACAATGTCTGTTTGGATTTCATGAGCCACCATACAACTATTACCTCCACTTCCCACCGCCTTCCCCAAATCTGGATCATGGTCTGCTAAGCAATCAAAAAACTCCAAAAAATTCCCTTTGTTCAAAGATGTCATCGACTCATCATGCCCACGAAAAGCCAAGCCTTGCTTCAATAGTGACCTAGCAGTATCAATGGATCCATTCAATCTAGTAAAATAAGCTCTCTTGGATTCATCACTTTTCTTCTCCAAATATACATCTATGTGGTGTTTTCTCTGTAACAAATCATCACACTTCTTCATAGCAACATAGTGTGCTCCACCTACATCGCCAACATGCATCTTTAGTCGATCTTTCCTGTGAAAACCATTCCAACCCTCAACAACAAATGCTTTATATCCTGCATCCTTCTTTTCTCTAAACAAGAAGCAACATAAACAATATGCTCTATCTTTTGATTCACTATATTCAAGCCAACTTCCAAACTCATCAAACCATTCAGGTTGAAAGCTTCTTGGATTATTTGTTTTTTCCCCAATCTGTGTACAGGGAAAATTACATGTGCGAGGTTGGCATGGCCCATTCTCCAAATATTTCCTCCTCACCCTCTCTCTTTGGTTAGGATGGTAAGAATCAATTTCCTTTCTTAAGCCTGGGTCAAATTTGATCTCCTCTTCCCAATTAATATCATCTCGACGACATACATTCCTTGCACTACCACTGTCTAGTGCTTTTCTTTTGTAAAATCTTTCCATGTTATTCCTAGGATCCACAATAACATTTAAATTTTAGTTACTTAGATTGCTTTCATAAATATCAGTTATCACATATCGCATAAGAAAAAAATAATCATAGAATCTGGACACGTTAATGGAAACTGAAAGAATAAGAACAAAAATTTAAAAACAATGGATGTTGGACAACAATTGCAATTGTTGGCAATTGAAGATTTGAACTTGCTTACAGAGAAGAGGAGACTGGCGTGTGTGTGCACCCCATGTACTGCGCCTAGCAGCTAGCAGGCAGGCAGGTGAGGACGTGCAGGCCTGAGGACGTGAGGTGCAGCAGCTCGCTATTTGATTGGATGATCTGTTTTTGTTTCGTTGCGGCGTCCTCGTCTCGTTTTGCGGCGGCGGCGTCTTGTCTTGCGATCAAGGGAAGCGAGAAGGAAAAGGCATAGAAAGAAAGGATACGGCGTCTTCGCGTACGAGCAACGAGCGAAGCTGCCGAGCCCCCGCGTATGGGCTGCTGTTATGTGGCCTGTGGGCTTTCTTCGGCTCGGGCTCTGGCCTACGGGTGCCGGGTGCGATCAACTAGGCCCAGGGGGTGTGAACATGGTGAAAATCTAAGTATGCTACAGTGTTTTGTATTTTTCTCTGGGTGCGGCCGCACCCAGTCCGCTCACTGTAGATCCGCCCCTGATAGCACTTACACATACATGGATACTCAGAATTTTAGCTAGCACACCTTCAGAATCTATCTTTGCTCTAATGTTAAAATTTATTTTTCTGCCTCTTAGCACACCTTCAGAATGTTGCTCGAAAGTCAAAGTTTAGGTTGAATGTGGGTTGCAGTTTGGTGCTTTATTGCATCTGTTTAGAAAGGCATGGATATTCGGTGTCGGCGTGGGTTTTGGGTGCTACAGTTTATGAATTTAGATTTTGGGTTGCATATTTCTATTGCAAATATTTCTGACCAATGATTTTTAATGTGTGTTACAAAGCGCTGTTATCAGATGAGTTATCGTGCTGCATGGTTTTTATATTTTTTTTATCAACTGATTGTTCTGATGAAATGTTGTTTGTTGTGCTGCAGAAGTCTGTAACAATATGGTTTCATATGAATGGAGATAGAGAGAGAGTAAGAGTTTTATGTGAATGGAGAGAGATTAATTTTTCTCTCCTTACTTATTATCTCTGAAACTTTTCTTTATTATTCATAGCGTGTTTTGTTACTTCCTCTCTGTTTTATTTTTAGCATTTGTTCATGACCTTCATTTTTGCTGTAAAGGACTGAATAATCTTTGTTTCTTAGGCAGGTTACTATGTCATTTAAACAGTTAGATTCATCTTCAAGGATTCCAAGACAAGAGGCAATTTAAACTGTTTTAAGTTATGTAACCTCAATATTCAGTTTGCTCAATATTCAGTTTGTTAACATTCATCGTTTTTGGTGAAGATTATAATATCTAAATTCAAGTAAGCATTTGTTCCACGTTCACTTTCTTAATGTGCCTATATTCACAGTTTCAGCAACAAATTTCAATTTTATTCAACAATCGATACATTTGTTGTTTTTAGTTTACTAATTTGCATGCATTATCATTTTGGCAAATATTATAATTTCTAAATTCAAGTATACATTTGTTCAGTTGTATAACTATTTGTTTGCAATTGGATTGTTAGTTAATTTGTTTTACAGACTAGATATTACTCAGGCATATGTGGTTAATTATTATTTTTAGTTCTTCGTTTAGATGGTGATAATGATTTACATGGTATCGTTCATCACACTACGGAGAATTTAATTTGCCTTATTTAGATCTATATAATAATATTGATTTAAATGTAATCACTAATTTACATGGTTTCGTAAAAATCTCCTTACAACTCTAAGAATAGAGAATTGTAGAGGCAATTGACACACAGAGATAATGAGAAGGGTTGTGATTTATTGATGATGATGGGTATAATTTATAGTCAGGGGAAGAGTATAGACCAAGTAATTGACGTGTTCACATTATAGATATGTTTACACTATAATTCATGGTGTATGGCATGATTGGTCAATAATCCACCACATTGATTCACAACATCTGACGGAGCAAGAAAATTTGTGCATGCTTAGGGCCATCTAAAATGTTTTGAAAATGCACCTGTGCTAAAAAATTCAAATACAAATAACATGTGTGTTCTTTGTATGTCATCAATTTTTAATAATTATATGTTTAATATTTTTTGGATGAGAATAACAAGTTGCTTTACTAAATATTCATGGTGTAAAAATAGCACGTGCGTGCCGTAATTACAAAGTATTAGTAGCGTTAATGCAGGTCATGTACATCGTGCGTGGTGATTTCGGGTCATGCTGGATTCCTGTCAGGCTTTTTTTGCGGGCTTTCGGGTGACCTGCGAAGCATGACCCATTTGGTCACCTTTACTGCCAACAAAGGCTGCCATATGAGTAAAAGGTCAAAACCATAGAAGGAGAAAAATCAAACAGTTTGCAAAGTTCAGTAGTTATTGTTGGAAAACTGAGAATGCTACACGCATGATAGTTAAGAAAGGTAATTATGACCTCTTGCTTTTAGTTTCCCTTTTAGTTTTATGGACTAATAATCATATTGAAGCCACTAGTGACCGTCTTTGTTGGACCAAATAGCTCAGCATGTGCTAAATTCAGCCCAACGAAAAGAGACTGGCCCAACGCATGATAAGTAAACCGACGTTAAGTGGCCCTTTTTATTCTTCAGTTTATTTTTTTGGCTTTCCTTTTTCTTGTGATTTTTGTTCACCATACGTCCATACCTAAAGTGGTTCAGCGACTCTAATTATAAATTAATTAAATTTTCCTTTCAAAGACTAGATTCGAAAGTTCTAAAACAGCTCAATACTTTACATTAATTACAGATTACAAGTTTTGAAAACATTTCATCAGCGTAAAAACTAAAATATCCAGAATAGTGGAACTTTCTGGATCTCATTTTAGTTAATGAGCTATGAATTTTCCTCAAAAAATAATTTCCTAAAAAAAAACCAGCTATGAATAGGACGACTGTGACATACTACGATTACAATGACATACCTAGCATTTAGAGGAAAAAAGCACGTGGACATTGAGGTCCAAACTGATAATTCTCACCCAGCATATCTAGCTTCCATCTGTCCTCCCATATAGTCCCATTTCAACCGCAATAATATTCTGTGGTTGTAGGGTAAGACATCTCCTTTCTAATGGAGCCTATAGTTTGGAAGATTATACCTGCTGAAAGAAATCAAAGCCATGCTATGCCTGAATCCTGATACTCTGGGCTGTCTTGCCCATGCCTATAATTGTAGTACTATAGCACTACTATGGCCTCCATGGTCCAATACAACCACTGACGGAGCCACTTTCAGGTCAGAAGGGGCTCTGACCCTCCCTTAGCCTCGTAAATTTTCAAACGGCTAGAGCTAAAACTTCTGATCAGCATGCCTAATTGACTTAGGAAAGCTGGCCTGCAGTGCCTTTTGTAGAGAGGCTAGCTAACAAAGAAGCATTCAGTTGATCAGGGAATGAGAAATGATAGCTAGCTAGGGGCTAGGGCTATATACCTGTTCTTGAGGGCTGTAACTAGTTATGTTACTGTGCTCCGCCAGTGAATACAACGACAGTCGTTTTTAGCTTATATTTGTGCGTTAGAAAGAGCATTAAAATCATGAACCCACCAATTTGACATTCAGATCCTTCTTTTCTTCCTCTTCTAGTGTTGTTCATTTCCTCCATCCCAGAATTGAAGGATCTTTGGTGTTGGTCAAAATCAAACCTATTGAAATCTGATTCACAAAATATTGATAAAAATAAACTCTTTAGAATATGACTGGTTTTCTACTAATAGTTCAATTCATGATGATGAATGTAATCACACAATTTATATCTGGTCAAACGCTGTGAATTTTTTGTTGTAATGATACTTTTTTTAGATAATAATGAAAAATAAAGTTCCTGCCTCTACACTCTTGAAAGAGTGTACACAGCGGTTATTGTATTGATACATAACATTCAAAAGTTTAAGTTTAATCACGCTTACAAATCCTTACATTGAGACCGAGGGAGTACGCTATTCTTATCGTGCGTGTGGACAATTTTAACTCTGAAACATGATATGACCCGATCGGAACAAAGTACGACGTATTCCTAGGCATAGTGCTGGGCCAACCCACGGCTGAAGCCTGAAGAAAGGTGGTCACAACTTAAACAGAGCATTTAGGGCCCGCCTTGTCAGCAGCGAAGCAAGGGCGTTCGGACGGTGCGAATGGATTGTCCTTGGACGAGAGGTTCTAGAAGCAAGGACCGATGTCATATGGCCTGGTGCAGAAGGGGACGCCGAAGCCACACAAAGCAAAAATCAATCACGCTAACCTATTTTTGTTCATCTTCGGTTTTTCTTTTTTATTTACGAACGAGCTAAGCAAGGCAGTTTCACTCTACGTGTGGACAGTCCGCACGCCACACGCTGCGGCGCCTCTCATCTTTGCCGTTCTAACCATGTTGCGTGTTCCAATAACCGGCGGTGTGTGTGATGATCTCGAGCGACTGTAGCTGTCGATTCGATTTGGCACCAGCAGGATTGTCAGTTTGCGCCACTTGCGCACATGGGCCCGCACTTGCTTTTCTTGTTTATTGACGATCGACGGATGGAGTGCTCCGCAGCCGCACACGCTCACTCGGCAACGACCGCGGTCTCGCGATGGCATCACCACACCAAGTGAAATATAGTCCACGACGACGTGAAATTTGCGTGGAATTCTCGCGTCCAACAAGCAGGTCCTTCTTCCTCTCTCTCTACAAATGACGTTTACCGTCACCAGATGTTTGAAAACAGAATCACGTCAGCCACTAGCGTTTCCATGGCACGCACTAGCACTAGCACTAGCAAGAAATCGGCAGCCTTTTACGTAAAAAGCAACGGCTACGACGTTACGTCCTCCGTTCCACGTCTGTTCTGCCCGCCCAATCGCGTCGGTCCATCACCTCGTTACTTCTCCTTGTCTCTTGCGCCGTCCAGTGGTGTGTGTCTCGCGCGCTCGCAGGCCTAGCAGCTTACGTGCGTGCCCCACGGCCAACCCAATCATTCTCTCTTCTCTCGTTGAGCAGAGAGCACCGCCCACCCCATCCTCTGCTGCTTCAATTCCTCTGCCACAGCTTCGACCTTCTTCCCGCGCTTGCCAGCCCAGACATGCCCGTCGCAGCGCTCCACTCCCTCCCGGCCGTCCTCGGCGCCGGACGCCGTCGCGGAGCTGCACGGCATGCGGCGCGCTTCGGCCTCCGCGCCAGCTCTCTCGAGACGGCGACCGTGTCGGTGAATGGGGAAGTAATAAATAATAAGGTGGTCGAGGGGAAGACGACGACGAGGGAAGACGAGGATGTATTGGTGGCGAAGGAGGAGCAGGAGAGACCCGAGGGGCTAGAGGCCCTGTACGACGACGGGTTCGGGAGCGTGACGGTGAAGGACTACTTCGCCGCGGCGAGGGCCGTGTCCCGGGACGACGGCGGGCCTCCGCGGTGGTTCTGCCCCGTCGAGTGCGGCCGCCCCGCGGTGGAGGACGCGCCGCTGCTGCTCTTCTTGCCAGGTGCGCTCATCAGCTCAGCTCAGCTGCCACGATTACCAACTGCCTGCACTTTATTAATTAATAATAACTTATTATATTGATGCGAGACTGCCACGACTACTGTCCTTGTGGAGTCTGAGAAAAGATGGTACTTTCCGGATCAATAATTGCCATATGATCAGCAAAATAACCATACTACTCTCTAGTCTCTCTCTCCGTGCCCACAGAAATAAAGTAACTTTAAGTGACTACCACTAGCGGATAGTATGCTGCACCTGGTTTTGTTGTTGAGATAACATCGGAAATGGCCAAATGGAGAGAGAGAGAGTCCTCTACACTTTCCTCCCTTCGTGTTCTCATCAATGCTTGGCCTTGAATTGACAACACTGCAGGAACGGATGGTGTTGGAATGGGGCTCATTCTGCACCACAAGTCCTTGGGCAAGTGAGTCCTCCTCTTCTTTTCTCAACGTATCTCGTTTTTGCATTAGTAGCTGTTGCCTTTTTCGGATATTACTCATTCACTGTTTTCCATCCTCTGCACTGGAAAATTCTTGTTCCATTCCTGTCAAGTGCAATGAAACTAGAGTCAGATGAACAATTGCTTCTTTTTCTTTTTTGTTCTGCTGTTACATATAACCTGAGTCTATAAGGGTTGTCGATACCAAAGTTAGGGAAGTGTCAGATTTTATTCCTGGTCAAGAAGGAAAGGCCGGTGCCAATTTAAATGAGTCAATCTGAGGTTTGATCGGCTGGTTCCTTGCCGTCACTGTCTACCAGGTTATATAAAAAGACAAAGATGTAATAGTTTCAAAGCACACGTAGAAGCTGGCATTGTTTTCCATTTTCTAAAAGAAAAAGAAAAAAAAATACAAACATACTATTACATTTTCAGCCTTCTTACCATTTCTATCTCCAGACCTGCAGACATTAGAAGGGTGGGCTGCTTCATTGTTTTGCCCCTTGCGTTTATCATAGTATATTGAAGTAACTGCTATAAAAAACAGATTTACTGTCGTGAGTCAGAGGCCACCTGTAAACCTGACATAAGCTTTTGCTTGTATTAGAATTTTAGCAACTATTTTCCTTTACAAAGACTGTTCTGGTATACAAGGATGTCACAAAGTCAAGAATTTGTGACCATACCTTTTATCCTTTCCATCTTGTTTATATGTCAACTCTGGCACTCAAGAAGGTTATTGAGTCAACAATCTATGTTTTAACTCCTTTTTATTTCTTTACCAATGCCAGAGTATTTGAGGTTCGATGCTTGCATATACCAGTCAATGATCGCACACCATTTGAAGGTACAAGGTTGATCTTAGTTATTATGAAAAAAAAACATTCTGGTTACATTTAATGATTCTGGGGATAAGTATATCTTACTGGATTCTTATATCTTCTAGTTCTGACAGTAGAAATTACCAATATTATGACTCTGAAATGCATTTGTTGTTAAAGAGGTTCGGGGATGAGTATTGAAAAGGTTATTTTATTGCTGCCGAAATAAATTCATGCAGGGCTACTACAAACCGTAGAAAAATGCATCAAACATGAGCATAACGTATCACCAAACAGACCAATATATCTTCTCGGAGATTCTTTTGGTGGGTGCTTGGCACTGTCAGTGGCAGCTCGTAATCCACAAATTGATTTGGTTCTCCTACTTGTAAATCCAGGCAGGTGATTTTTCAGTTTTAGATTTTGGTTCAAAAGGGCTATTGTCCAATGATTCTCTTTGCCTGATTGTTGTCAAATAACCTGTTGTTTCTATTCCAGCAACATCATTTGCAAAGACTTCACTGCAGCCTATACTGCCACTTTTGGAAGCAATGCCAACCGAATTTCATTTCACAGTTCCATATCTTCTCAGTTTTGTAATGGGTATGCATAATCTTTTCTTGTACCTTGTTAGTCAATTAACTGTACTTTAGATTTTTTTCTGTTTTTTTGTCAGACTATTGCTGACATAGAGATTGTCCTACCACCACAAATAGCTCTTATTGCCACTGCTGCATCGGTATTTACTTTCTCCTCCCTTGCAAGGTCTGCACCATTTGATTGTCAAGAAAAATAACAAAGAAGTCAGAATAACTAAAAATGCTAGGTAATTGTATGAACTCAGATAACCAATAACCCAAGGATTTTTTTTTTTTGGGGGGGGGGGGGGGTCTCATGGATTTCAGGAAAATTGTGAATCGCTCTGTAGAGTGACAAAGGACAGCTAGAAAGTTCCTTTTAATCATAGTCAGCTTTGTTACAATTCCCTTGAAAATCCAATTATTTTTTAAAAAGATCAAGTTTTGGACATCTTGCCATTATATTTTTTCCTTTCTTGCCGAAATATACTGTTTTGGCATTTATTTTGATCTGCATGTAGTTGCCATTATTTTTTTATGACTGAATGTTGTTGTGGGAGTGGAGGTGACAACAGTGAAACAGACGTCGATGGAATAGTCGTTAAAGAGAAAAATGAGTATTTTATTAATGGTACAACCGTAAAAGTAGATATTAGAACAGTAGGCGATGGAGTAAAAAAGACATCTTTTTTTTATGTATTGTAGTGAAGATTTGTTTCAACAGGTGACCCTCTCAAGATGGCTTCGGTTAGCATAGAAAACAACCTATCTCCTCCAGAAACTCTGCAGAAATTGTCAGATAGTCTCACTTCAATGCTACCTTTGCTTTCAGTATGTCATCTGTTCCCACTTTTCTAATTAAATTCACATAACTATATCTATTATACATCTATTCATACATGTTTTAGTGCTGACAGTTCTTTGCTTCTAAAGAAACAAACAAACGTACAATGCTCTTCAATATAATTAAACCAATTGTTGCCTTTTCTACTTGAGTACCTATGTCAGAAACACATTAACCTTAGATATGCATCCAGATTTCAGTTGCATGTTTGTAAAGATAGAAAAACATTAATTTTTTTGAGTGTGCTATCATGCAGTACATGTGTTTTCTCTCTATGCTCATACGTGTGATTTACAAATATACTTAGTTCCTTAGGGAAAGATTTAATATTATCGTTTTAAAATTGATGCTCGTGATATCTCAGGAACTGGCAGATATTATACCAAGGGATACTCTCTTGTGGAAGCTCAGGCTTCTTAAAACCGGAGCAGCCTATGCCAACTCTCGTCTTCATGCTGTGCAGGCTGAAGTTCTACTTCTTGCAAGGTTCTTACTATAATATTACTGCCTATACCCAGTATTCTTTTAGTCTATACCAGCTTTTGATCTCAATATGTTTGGTCTCATATTCAGTGGCAATGACAATCTTCTGCCAAGCGGAGAAGAAGCAGATCGACTATTCAAAACATTGAAAAACTGCAGAGTTCGGTACTTCAAGGACAATGGCCACACGCTGCTCTTGGTAGATAGCATCACACTTGCATGCTTCCAGTGTCCAGTGTTCTCATTCAACTATAATATTTATGCCGTGCAGTAAATATTTAGCCGACCTTTCTGAAAGCCATGTTCTTCATGAGCAGGAGGATGGCATCAATCTATTGTCTGTCATAAAAGGAGTCAACATGTATCGCCATGGCAGACAACGGGATTTCGTAACTGATTATCTTCCCCCATCATTAAGCGAGTTCAAGAAAACATTTGATGAGGACCACAAGTATGTATTAAAACTATTTCAATTCCCTTCTAATTTTAAACGTTATTTTCAAAAAGGAAAATTGACGAAGCGAATATGTGCAGATTGTTTCACCTTGCACTGGGTTCTGTCATGATGTCTACTCTGAAGAATGGAAAAATTGTCCGGGGCCTTGCTGGTATTCCTGACAATGGCCCTGTCTTGTTTGTGGGCTACCATGCTCTCATGGGGATTGAGTTGAGTCCATTGTATGAAGAATTCTTGAGGGTGAAGAAAACAATTGTTCGTGGCATGGCTCACCCATTTTTGTTTGGTACAAAATTTGAGTCGTCACGCCAGGAGTTATCTCGGTTAGATACAGTTTCTATGTATGGTGGATTACCGGTCACTCCAATTAATATGTATAGGTTGTTCGAGAGGAATCAATTTGTTCTGCTTTATCCTGGTGGTGTTAGGGAAGCTTTGCATAGAAAGGTGTGCTTAATATGTCTGGGCTTTTTCCATCTACGCACCTTGATTCACATTTTTTTGCGGGGAATACCTTGATTCACTTTGGAAAAAGAACAAATGACACTTCCAATCTTCTGGATCATTCTTTGCTTCCATTTTTATCTTACTGTAACGATGTACTACTGATTATTTACAGGGGGAAGAATACAAGTTGTTCTGGCCAGATCAACCAGAATTTGTAAGAATGGCTGCGCGGTTTGGTGTTACAATCATACCTTTTGGGTGTGTAGGAGAAGATGATGTTCTAGAGGTATGTATCTGTTGATATATGCTTTTGCTCCATAGGATAAATCTGAACATGACCCTGGTCAGATTTCAATGCTGAAAACACTATAAATATGGTTAAAGTTTTGTGAAAATTGAGATAAAGGTAGCACTAATTCATAACGTTATCTGAACATGATTGAGTTAGGTCATCTCAAACAATAAAGGTAACACTAAAAAACTCGACCTGCGGGGGTAAGACAGTCCCCCGGGCATTTTTGTTAAGAAGATCTTCCCACGAACCCCCGAACCCTTGCCCCACCCTTACACAGTGGCACTGTGGTCCGTGTGAGACGATCACGACCTGAGCCGGAATAAAGGTAACACTAATTCATAACGTTATATGATCTTCAAAAGTTACCTGTCCATCAGCTAAAAACGAAAGCATGACCAGCAAAGATCCCTGGCGTAAATTCCTTGGTATTCTTAGCATTCTTTTATCTGCAATGTGTGATGACTACAGGTCATATGCTGTAACTGAACTTCTGTAATGTAGTTTAATTATGGCCGGTTGATGAAACTAAATCCTGATACTCTGTGCACTATTTTTGCAGTTGGTTCTGGATTACAACGATCAGAAGAACATTCCCTTTCTTCGTGAGTGGATAGAATCAATCAACAAAGAAACCCAAAGAGTGAGGTCAGAGTTCAATCTCCTTTTCTGAACATCTGACAGAAGAGATAAAATCTTTCATTGCATATTTACCAGTTCAGTTGAGCTTTTTATTCACGTATTTTGTCATGCACGATATTCATTACAGGGACAGCGTCAAAGGAGAGGAAGGGAATCAAGATATGTACTTGCCCGCTCTTGTCCCAAAGGTACCCGGCCGATTCTATTATCTGTTCGGTAAACCTATTGAAATGAAAGGAATGAGCGATGTTGTCAGAGATAGAAAGAGCGCAAACGAAGTTTATTTACGTATCAAATCAGAGGTGGAGGATATTATGTCTTATCTGAAGAGGAAGAGGGAGGAAGACCCTTACAGGAGTATAACACAGCGTGCATTATACCAGGCAACATGGGGCGTTTCTGCGGAAGTTCCGACTTTTGAACCATGATTAGGTGCACATATATTTGTATGATAGTGGGATTCGACATTTGAAATCTGACATAGAACAAAGATAGAAGAAGAATAGCTATCGCCCATATCTTTGATAGGGAAGCACACGCACATTTGCAGTTCGATGCAACTCTTTAGTAACTCGTCATTCATTCAGGAGCAAATCTACCCCCTCATACCAATGTACAGCAGATTATAGAATGTATATAAAACAATATGCATCTCAAAATGATTCTGAATTTTTCTACCTGTTTGTGCTACTTTCTAGGAAACATTCATTTATTTTCTACGTTCTGAAGTTGGTCATCTATCTATCTATCTATCTATCTATCTATCTATCTATCTATCTATATATATATATTTAACCAAGCAATTTTCTCGTGAAAAAAAATATTTGGCCAAGAAATGAAGACGAACATGGATAAAGTTAGTAATTTATTATGAATTTGTATATATGAATATTTCTAGTTCATTACAATGACAACAGTGGGTAATTTTGAAAATATGAAGAAGAGTATTTTGAGCTAATACTTTCGCAACGATAGTGGTAGGTAATTTTATTTTTTTCTCTAGCTAATTTGGTAATTTGTAGGTTTTAAGAGCAAATATGACTCTTTGTTTTATTTGGCCAATAAACGAAGGCACCACGCTAGCCCTAGAATGCTAAAAACTACTACATTAATAAAAAAAAGATCACTACTATCATTAGAAAAGAGACAAAAATACCTCTACATATTTTTAAAGTTACTTAACACTGCTATTACATGAATTAGATCACAACAATACAAATTGTTCAGGAAAAATTTATTTCAAACAGGATAATCCATTTCCCCTCTAAAAATAGATTGAATTGGATCCAAGTAGTTAAAAGTAACTAAGGGCATAGCTTGAGCTTAGTGCCATAAGTAAAATACGACAACTTCCTTGTTTCTTTAGGACCGTATGTAGTTGGAGAGTTTGGTCAGTTGTGTAGCAGTTGAATTCAAACACGAAGTGAATGATATGCATTTAATGTTATAAACGAATTCAATTGATTTGTATCAAAATATGTTTTAAACTAAAATAGATTAAAATACCCCTTATATATTTTTAAATTACTCACCATTATCATTATGAAAAATAGCAAAATATATCAAAATATGTTTTAAACTAAAATAGATTAAAGTGCCTCTTATATATTTTTAAATCATTCACCATTATCATTATGAAAAATAGCAAAAAATACATATATATAAGATAAATGGATATAAACTTTCACAATTTTTGACATTAATTAAAATAATAGAAAATATTGGCACAAATACGTGGGTAGGTCGACTATTTAGTTTATAATCACTAGGGTTTTCAGTTAAAAGATTTTACAATGCAATCCAACAACATAAATAGTTCTTTAGCATTATGCTTCAATGAAACCATGCTTATTAGTTGATCCGTCCTTTTGCAATTTTTAAATTTGGCATACTAGGCATAATATATGTCTATCAAAACATTAAAACATGCTTGATTTCCATGTGATCAAATCACACGAATCTGAACCACTGGAGTGCAAGTCCACGACACTCTATCCACAGTCCAAACTCCAAGCTCACACTCTTTGCGCTTCATTCCGTTCCAGTTGCTTCCGTTGCACGCCTTGAAGCTTCCCAAATGCATGACTCCATTCTTTTCTGGGCCTCTCCAAGATGACGCCTGGAACTTCCCGAAAAGCTTCCCAGCTCACAGCAATGGCGACTCTTTCCCTCTCAACACACTCGCAGGCCACAGCTCTCTGGCAACTGCGGCGACGCCGACTCGGCTTTGTTGAGAGGATCAGCTACCAGTTTAGTCATGCCGGGAGGTTGCAGGCGAGCTACCGGGGGCTTGAAGCACTGTATGACGATGGGTACCAGAAGGTCAAGGACCTAGATTATTACTACCGGGCGGTCGGTGCGCTGGTCGAGCATGACAGTGGACCGCCGCGCTGGTTTTGCCCGGTCAACGCGCGTGCACCAATCGAGGATGCTCCTATAATGCTGTATTTGCCAGGTAAATAAGCACAGCAAAATGTCACGTGATAAAAAATTACGAATTCTTCATTGTATAGTATGTGTTACAGCCTAATTTGAGGGGCTTATTTTGGGGGTGATGAACTTATATTACAGGAATAGATGGGATGGGAATGGGGCTTTTCATGCATCACCAGGCACTTGGAAGGTATAGTACAAACAGAACTATGTAACAGTTCCACCTGGCTAAATACTGACCGAATCAGTCACTTATATCTTAAGGCAGTCGTTCAGCAACTCAAAATCCATACAGTTATGTTTGTTGATATTTGGATAGGATACCAATTCAGTTTTCCTAGATATTTTCTCATTCAGATTGAAACAAGGTCATAATAAACAACTTAACAAAATCTGAATATAATTATTCATGCCTTGATGACGTCAGATAGTTATTTTTCCCCATTTGCAGGATTTTTGAACTAAGATGCATGCACGTTCCTTTTCACGATCGTACTCCATTTGAAGGTATTGACATGTCTGTGAATTAACTTGAAGGATTTTCTATCTTTAACACATGAATCTAGCTAAAACAAGGGGTTATTATTTTAATCGGGTGATATGTCTGCAACATTAGCTTACTATGAAATTTTCAAGATTAATTGTGTAGTTTAGCTGCTTTCCTTTTTCAGAACTTGTTACAATGGTAGAAGATGTTGTGAAAAAAGAGCATGCCACCTGTCCTAACAAACCCATATATCTATTGGGAAGTTCTTTTGGAGGATGCTTAGCACTTTCTGTAGCTGCTCGTAATCCACACATAGATTTGATACTGGTCCTAGTTAATCCAGGTATGTAAGAAATTAACTTTTTTTATTCAACAAACAACCTTAATTAAGAATATTTTGACATATAAGTTCCTTTTCTTTATTGTAACAGCAACATCATTTGAGAATTCAGACATACAAAAGCTTCTATCAGTTGTCAGCATGTTCTCGGATCACGCTTCCATGGCACTTACAGCTCTATTGAACTACAACATTGGTAAGTACCTTGAAGGTTGCTGCAGCTCAAACAAAGGTTATAAAAAAACTAGGAATGTAGAAAAGCCAACCATGCATGGTGATACATTTATTAACGGACCCAAAAGTACACAAAGTAGGTTACTTGCTTGTGATTTTTATATGCATCACGTTCATCGTGTGCTTCCTCCTAACTAGCCATTATTTCTTTTTGTTTCATTGTCCATTTGATCCTTCTGTTCTTCCTGAATATGGCAACAGACAATGAACTGGAGATGGCTATGAGTAGCATGATAAACGGGAAGAACCCTTTAGCAGCACTGACCAGACTGACAAGTAACATGTCATGTTTCCTGAAGCATTCGGTATTTTCCATCACCTTCATGTCACGTTACTATGAGTACAAATTTATCAAGAAAATAGAGGAGGACGGAACCGAAATGAGTCATTGTTCCTGCTCATTGTCCGCATGTTATTAGTCTTTTGTTTTAATTATAAGGTGTGATACAAATGTGCTCCTTCCATTGTAGAACATACTGGATAAAATACCAAAGGATACGCTGCAATGGAAAATGAAACTGATCAGACGTGCTGCTTCGTATGCTAACTATCGTCTGCAATCAGTTCAGGCTGACGTCCTACTGCTAGCCAGGTTATTAATTCTCTGCATTAAGTAATCCAGTCACCCTCTTCCAAATTTACTGTGATATCTCTCCAAGTTGCATTAAAAACAAATTAAATCAATTTCATGATTGGACAATAATTTCAAATCTGGTATGCTTTCCCCTCAGCTGTGCTGACAGGCTACTTCCAAGCAAATCTGAAGCTGAGCGGCTACAGAAGTTGTTACCTAAATGCAAAGTCTACTTCTTCGAGAAACATGGGCACAGCTTACTGTTGGTGAGGTTTACATGCCAAAATTTCTGATTACAGTAAAATATTTTCAAATAAAAAGAAGGGAAAATAGTCCTCTCAAACGGAGCAGCTGATGTAGTTCACTACGCGTTTCAGGAGTACGGCGTTCACGTTTCATCCGTCATTAAGTGCACCGATCTCTATCGCCATTCGAGGCGATACCACCGGGTTTTTGACTTCATCCCTCCATCCACAACTGAGCTAATGGAAGTAGACAAAGCTAGCTGGTAATTATCATAATTAATTAGCACCAGTCATTAGTATGCATTCTATGATTAGTACTCCCTCCAATATCAAGAAACAAGTCGAAGTGGGACCTGCCCCGCTGCCGGGTAATATAAAATGTCCAAACTGATAGACACGATACTTTTTTCATGGGAAAATGTGCAGTGATCTTAGGTTCAGGACCTGCCCGGTGATGTACTCCACGATGGAGGACAACACGGTGGTCCGGGGCCTCGCCGGTGTCCCCCAGGACGGCCCGGTTCTGCTCGTCGGCAACCACATGCTTCTGGGGATTGAGTTGATCTCGCTGGCCGCGGAGTTCCTGCGGCATAAGGGCATCGTCGTCCGCGGCATCGCTCACCCGCTGCTGTTTCCAAACAAGATGAAAGCATGGTCGCAGGGCCATGACTTCTTCGACTTCCTCAACCTCTGGGGAGGCGTGCCACTGAAATACAAGTCCATCTACCAGCTGCTGGACGCCGGCGAGTTCGTGCTTCTCTATCCCGGCGGCCACCGGGAGGCGCTCCACTGCAAGGTTAACTGATAACTGTTTCGATCGTGCTCCGGATGCATATCCTCTGTATTTGCACGATGCAGCTTCTTCTCCAGGCTGAAATAAATCTGTATTTGCAGGGGGAAGCGCACAGGCTGTTCTGGCCGGCCCAGACCGAATTTGTCAGGATGGCGGCACAGTTTAACGCTACAATTGTTCCTTTTGGAGTCGTTGGAGAGGATGATCTTCTCGAAGTAAGCAATATGCTTCTGCTATTTGCAACGAAGTGCTTTGCTTTTGTTGCGTTTCTCCCCGTTTAACACGCAGCCACGTCCGTGGGCTTATTTTACTTGGTTCTGCAGCTGATTTTGATAAATCTGAATAATAATGCTTTATGATGGAAAGCTGTTATATTTCTGGGTTTATTGGAGGGCATTCATGAAAACTGTTTTCTGTGAAGAAATTTGCAGAATAAAGGTCCTCTTTGGATCGAGTTCAGATTCTTAAAATCTGATTTTTTATTTTAACATTTTAGAATTCAGATTCTAAATAAAATTTGGGTGGTGGTGTTTGGATACCGATCAGATTTTTAAAATCCGAAGAGTTTTGCGTCTTTGGACATATAAAATCTGTCTCTCGCTGGATATAGCCAGATTATGAGATTCTTAAAATCTGATAATCTAAATTTTAGATTCTGATAATCTAGATTTTAGAATCCAGAAAAAAGATATCATGTTTGGAGGTCTCGCAAATTCTATAATCTGGATTCTTAAAATCTCAATGGATTCAAACATAATCTTATTTATACAATTTTTATTCCCACCAGATTCTTTGTACGTTTGAGGATATCAAGAATGCGCCATTCGGCAAGGAGATGATACAAGCATATAGCAACCATCTAAAGCTAAGGTGCACGCACACATATATACTAGATAATTACTCTTTTCCTTAAATTTTGATATCAGGTAACGCAAATTAATAATCACACTGATGGCTCATAAAACTCCCTTCTGAACTGTTGCTCTTGCAGGGATGTTGATCATGAGGTGATTTTTCCAGGAATATATCTCAAAATGCCAGGACGTTTTTATTACCGTTTTGGGAAGCCAATTCCGACAAGGGGACGAGAGGACATTTTGACTGACAAGCAGGCTGCAAATGATCTCTACCTGCACGTAAAATCAGAGGTTGAAAGTATGATCTCCTACTTGCTTGAGAAAAGGGAGGAGGATAACTACAGGAGCCTCATCCCGAGGATGCTGTTCCAGGCTGCTCGAGGACCCAACTGTGAAGTGCCATCGTTTGATCCGTGAATATATAATTTCCACCGGCTGTAAATTGCTTATGAGGTCTTTCTACGCTGATACGTTTACTGAAAGTCATGATAAGAAACATATATTTTTTTTGAAATGGATATTTCTACTCCCATTTTCAACCAAAAACAGCGATCATAGTTTGTTACAGCAAAGACACCAGAAAGTATAGAGAAAGGGGCGCCAGCCCCCCCCCCCTACCCCTAGCAACTACCAGATCTCTAGAAATAGCTCCTAGGGGAACAAAAAGGGTTCAATATCTACTGTTAGTACGACACACCAGCCCAAAGGTTAGGATGCAAACCAACAACAACTACATCCAAAAGATCAATCATTATATCTCCAAGGAAACTCCTTTTGTTCTAACAGCACGAAAGACTGCGTCTTCTTCCTCCATCTCATCCTCTATTGTAGTAACGGAAGACAACATGATACATCTTCCTTGGCGGTTCATCACCTCCAGTGCCGCCTGTAGCATGGTGTTTTCTCCAGCCTTGATGACATCCTGCATATCCTCCGGATACAAACCTGTCCAATACTGCATTAGTGCACAAGCATGATAGATGATATTACATGGGTGTTGAATTAGTGTTTTTTTACCAAAACAGGTTTTGTTTCTGGCTTTCCATGTTGCCCAACAAATGGCTCCTAAGCATAGAGTGTAAACTTGTTCACCTCCAAGGAGAGCATTTTTAATCCATGCCCAAAACCGCTGAATATTATTGGGTCTGGTATTAATGTTAAAACACAAAGCCACCACACCCCAAACTACTGATATAATATCACAAAAAAACAACAAGTGTTCACTCGTCTCAGTTTTGTTACAAAAGTAACATTTAGGATCCCCTTGCCACTTTCTTTTTATCATATTGTCCTTGGTGAGGATAGTTTTATTTTCGATGAGCAACAAGAAGAACTTAACCTTTTGAGATACCTTGGCTTTCCATATATGTTTGTACCTTGGGTCATTTTCCCTCCTGGTTAAGTGATTGTACACTGATTTAATAGAAAAAGGATCCTGATTTGTTCCAAAGCCATGTCACCAACTCCTTCTCATTACTCAATCATAAACCATTAAACTTTATAGCTAAAGAATACCACTAATAATATAGGCACTCTAAAAGATTTATTTTAAAGATAACCCATCCTTGTGCAGCACACTAAGCCATAGTGACTTCAGGATTGCTGTATAAATGTAAAAGCATAGGAAACATTTGGAATAAAGGTTTCTCCTCTAGCCAGGTGTCTAACCATAACCGAATACTTTTTCCATCCCCAAGGATCAACTTTCTTCCCTTCATATAAATGTGTCTGACTTTCAAGAGATCACTCCACATAGGAGAATCAGTTTGTTTGTGCTTCACAGACCCAATCAGTTTTCCTATAATATATTTGGCATGTACAATCTCCTGCCACATACTCATATCCTTTTCCAGTTTCCACCACCATTTGCATAATAGGCTAATATTCATTGTTTTAGGTTCTTTATGCCAAGGCCTCCTTTTTTCTTACTTTTGCAAATAGTTTCCCATTTAACAAGATGGTATTTTTTCATGTTGCTACCACCCTGCCAGAAGAATCTTCTTCTAGCTTTGTCCATCCTATGAATTACAGTCTTAGGAAGTAAATACATGGACATATGATAAGTTGGGAAATTTGATAGGCTAGCATTAATCAAAATGGTCCTCTCTGCCATAGTTAGAGACCCCCCTCGCCAATTTTCTTATATGATTTCTCTTCGATTTTATTCCAATCGACCACATGTAGGCGACTGGCTGAAACAGGGACCCCTGGATATGTTAAGGGGAAGGACCCTATCTGACAATTAAAAATCTCTACATATGCTTGGGCAGAGGCATTATCACCTCCAATGGTAAGGATTTTTCTCTTTTGAAAGTTAATCTTAAGGCCATACATCTGCTCAAACATGTAAATAAGTAATTTAACATTTTTAGCCCCTTACAAATCATCCTTTAGACATAGAATTGTATCATCTACATATTGCAGAATGGGCACACTTCTTAGGATCAACTTGTTATTTTGTGCATAGAGAATCATTCTGGTAAGCAAATCAATAATGATATTGAACAACAAAGGGGGGGGGGGGGGGGGAGGATCACCCTGCCTTATTCCTTTGCAACTTTGGAAATAGGGTTCAATTTGATTATTCAATTTCACACTTATTGTTCCATCTCTAACCACCTTTTTCATCCACTCACACCATGTGTTGTTAAAACCTCTCAATTCCGTACATTTGAACATGAAATCACAACATACTTTATCATATGCTTTTTCAAAATCTAGTTTCAGGATAATTCCTACTTGCTTCCTTTCCTTTGTTTCATGAAGAATCATGACTCCATTCATAATATTTCCATTTGGAATAAATGCAGTTTGCACTTTATGATTGATCTTTTCTGCAATTGGCTCTAATCTCAAAGTTAGCACTTTGGTGGATCATTTGTATAAATAATTGAGTAGGCAGATTGGTCTGAATTGCTGAATTCTTTCAGCATTGGTTTTAGGAAGCAGTGTTATGATCCCATAATTAATTCTATTGATGTCCAAATTATCATTGTAAAAATCACACAACAGTTCCATGATATCCTCCTTCCCAATGTCCTAACAGGTTTGGTAAAATTCAATTGGTATATGGTCCGGACCTGCAGCTCCATTTGTTTTCCATCTGAAAGATGACAAATTTTATTTTTTTCCTCTTCAAAGGGTTTAGTGAGGTGCCAATTATCTTTTATATTGACCTTATCCTCCAGCCCCCAAAGATTTGGGTCTAGAGCAAAGGCATTACCATTTGCTGGCCCAAACAATTCCTTGTAGTACGAAGTTGCATGTTTTAAAAGTTCTTCAGTTGCTTGTATGGTGTCAACTTTTTCTTCTTTTGCCATTCACCACCTTATGATAAAATTTTGTATTATGGTCTCCTTTCAGAAGCCATTTTTCATGTCTTCATTTAAACCGACATAATTCCTTCATTTCTAGAATTTCTAACAGCTCAGCCTGTATCTGAACTCTTTTTGGAATTTGAACATTCATTAATGGAAGATTGTCCTCTTTGGTTTCAAGAGAGGCAAGTCTTTCTTGTATATCTTTCTTCCTTTTCTTCAAGGATCTGAATTCATTAAATCCCCATCCCTTAAAATGATTCTTAAACTTTTTAAATTTGAAAAGAACTCTTCCCAAAACATCCTTATCTTTGGTGGGTTCCTTCCAAATCTCCCCACAGTTTTCTTAAAATCAGGGTGTACTATCTAGGAGAGGTCAAAATGGAAGTTCAAGAATTTAAGAGGATGGTCAACATTTGTATTAAAAAAAAAAGGATTATGATTAGAGATTTCCCTTGGTTTTTTATGCATGATAGTTGTTGGGTAAAGGATTTTCCGTTCCCTTGACATTAATACTGTATCCAACACCTCCAGGTGGGGTTGGATTGGTTGTTTGACCTGGTGAATTTTCCACCTGACAACTTCAGTTCCCTTAAACCTTTTGCATGTATAAATGTATTGAATAAGTCACCGTATCTATTACAGATAAAAGTCTTATTTTTCATAGAAGAATACCTCATGATATTAAAATCTCCTCCAACCAAATAAGGTTTAGTACAAGAGGAGCAAAAGGATGCCAACTCAGCTAGGAATTCTTCTTTAAATTCTTCTTGAGCCGAGCAATATACATTAACCAGGTTCTACTTTGTGTTATTTTGTCTATCAAGTAAATTTAATTGGCACATATATTTACCATCCTTATAGGAACCCACATCAAATCACTCAATATTAATACCAGTAATAATCCCACAAGACTTACCATTAGCAGGGATCCAATGCCATAGGTAAGACATCAAAGGGTCAATTTTTCTTAGGTATGAACCACGGAAATCCTTTTGAATTGTTTCTTGTACACAAATGAACCAAACTTATTATCCCTAATCAGATCTCTGATGTTGGGGGTCATTCCTTTTTTCCTTATTCCCTACAGTTCAAGAAGAGACCTATCATTGTTAAGGGTTTTACTTATTTTTAGGAATTTTAGACCCAGGATTTTCTTGCTGGACTTTATTCCTATATTTGGATGGAGCAGTTCTCTTGCTCCTTCTAGGAGAGGAGGCAATTGGATCTCTCAATTTTCTCTTTTCCTTTTTTGTTCTTTTAGATTCTACCACAATGAACTCTTCTTCTTCAGAGTCTTCTCTTTCCCATTCGAGTAAAAGAATATTAGGTTCAATATTATTACCATTTATAGTTTGACTTTGTTGTAACTCCTCACCAAATTATTAGCTTTATTCTGTAAGGTTTTTCTGGCCTGTTCTAGGTCTTTCATAAAATCGATAACATCAAAATCATTGGAATCAACTCTAATTCCCATATTACCAACTAAGACAGATATTTAGAGTTTGATTATACAGAGAAGGAATTTTGATTAACATTGTTACCTTCCAGTTGTCTCTTCTTGCCTAGTGAAGGTATTGTAGCCAACATTTTCTTCTTTAGGTTGTCCTATAGCCTATTACTTTGCCTTGTCTGTTGAACCAACTATGCTTCAGAAATCTTGTCTTGCGGTGCTTTAAAATATTTGGCTTTGCTATCTGGTGCATCATCTTGTCCTATCATAGCATCAAGCCAACTCCCCTTACGTAGCTGGACGTGGGAAGCGCTGCATTTGGCCATCCAAATTTCCTATACTGCCTTCCCCATGTGATCATTGCCTACAGATTTTTCATATATGAGGTCATCATCATCATCACTACCTTCATACATCCACTTTTTCCCCCTCATCATCTGGCAGAGTTGTCTCTGTGTTCTGGACTGGATTCTTCTGAGTCTCCATTCCATTTCAGGTACTCGTTTTGCTGGGTTCAACATTCATCATCTTTACAGGAGCTGATTTGCCTCCAACACTACTAGGCCTCGGAGCTAGTGTAGCACTAGTTTGGTTTGAACCTTGGTTACTTTCCATTTTGGGTTTCTTGGTTGATGGCTGAGGATTATTGTTCTCTGTTGACACTTGAATAGTCTTAGCTGGTGGTTGTGCAAGAATCTGAACCTCCCTTTCAAAGAAGAAATCATACAAGTAAGGTATGATATCCCTTCAACAGATGGTGGAACTTTGGTAATATCCTTGCAGACGACTTTCACTTTGACTTAATCCAGTCTTGTCGTAGAGCTCTCATCTACTTCCACTATAATACCTAGCAAAGAACCACAAATGCTAAAGACTTGGCACATCTCTTGTCATAGGGCACACCTCTCACTCTGAACCAGGCTGTTTGTAGTTCTCCTTTAGCATCAATTGCAGGAGACCATGGTTTGATTGAAATCTGTGTTGGAGTTGTTTTCATTACAAGATTGAAATGCCCCCAGGCCTAGAAAATGCTATGGAGACGACTGGTATCGAGCTAGTGCTGTTCAACAGGCCGCCCGACACGGTCCGACCTAGGCCTGAAGTGACACGACCTATTTAATTTTGGGCCAACACGACACAAAATTAATTATGGGCCATACCCTGTGTAAGCTTCATGCCCATTGGAGTGCTACCATCCCAAAAGGTATGAATGTTTTGGTGATTGAATGACAAACATGAAATACACTTAATGTCTACATGAGTGTTGTAAATGCAGGAATTTATCTATCAACTCAACATATGAACTCAATGATGTGTTGTTTTGGTGATTGAAGTGGACTCGGCAGAGTCGCGGTGATGGAGATGAATCAAGGCTAAGGACTGCTAGGTCCAAGTGTGTTGTGATCACTTGGTTAGATTATAGGCTTGAGTCCATAAGAAAAACCAGACTACAAAGAGTGCACAAATCATTCTCTAGGTCTTTCTAGTGTTAGCAGTGTTGGGATGCTCAGTGAGACTCTTGGACACTAGAAGTGGTGATGGAGAAGGATCGACCAAGGTTGGAAGCTTGGAAACAGAGTGAAGAGCACAAGGAGTTTCAGCTTCCGGACATGTCATCGTAGGATACAACGAGGTCACCGTAAGGTCCATGGGAGATGAACTCTATGTACATAGGTGTCACCGTAGGTTAAGTCACCGTAAGCTACGGTGAGTGCCAAGAAGTTGTGCACAGAGGCCTCAAGTCTCTAGATTAAAAGATCAATGGAATTACACCGAATGCTCCTGGCAAAATATTTAATTAGCAAGGGATTAATAAAAGATAGATTTTATGAACCATTAAAAACACTCAAATACCAAAATAAATAGATCGGTTAATTTCACTAAGGTTAAAAAAGGAGCGCCCCCAATCATAATAGCAAAATCGTTATTTTTCTAGCATATAACAAACGATGAGGTTGTGCAGAACATATCAAAGGCAGTATTAAACTTCCCACCTGCAACTTTGAAATAGGCTGGATGACTGCTTACCGCAGTTAGAGAATGTTATGTTTCTTTTTTCCGTTTTGTGTTTTTCTTTCTGTCAGTTCCATTTGCGTGAAAGTTTTTGGATGACCATCACTAAGTTGCCGGTTTTTTTGGGGCAACGCGACCTCTTCTGCCCTGCATAGACTTACGCTCTCCCTTCAAGGATTCTCAAGATCCCCATCTCATTTATCAAAGTTGGACTTTGGGTTTTCACTGTTTATTTTGATTTTATGCAATTAGAAAACGAATGAGGTCAGAAAGGTCATCATTGGGCCGAACAATGCAATAGCATAATGCACAAAAACAATGAGAGTGTTCAAGGAGGACTAGGTGCATTTTTACCCACAACCTTTATAATTTAGGCATTATTTTGCCCCTTGCTTTTGAAAATAAGTCAAGAAACACTAATGGCAACCCTTCCAGTCGACAAAATTTATCAAATTCTTTGTGAACGTATTTAACAATATAATAGGAAAGTAGGGAATGCCCACTATTATTTTCAGATTTACTAAAGAATTTGAAAAATGGTTTAAGATTCAAAGGCTTGAACTACCCTAGCCCACAACCCCAAAGAAGTAGGACCTATGGCAATCTAGCAGGGTTGGTCTGACATGAGATTGGCCAGAAGGAACACTACTCCTTTTCCCGATTAGAAGATTTTGACCCGAGTTTTAGTTGATTGTTCAGCATAAGCGGCACCTAACTACACTCAACCACGATTGGAACTAGGAAATTCCAAATTAGTAGATGATGCCAAAGGGAGTGGGGTGCCATACGCAAAAAGGAAGCAACTCATAGAATGGCACAGGCAAATAGAGCTCTTGCACATTTTCAAGACCTACCAACTAGAAAGATTTATGAACAAGGGTTTGTTTTTACAATAAGGAAATCAGAATGGACACCCCGAGAGGGAGACCTACAATTAGAGAATACTTATAATGCAATATTAGTGCTTACTTTCTTCCTTATCTTTTCTTGTCCTAAATACTTCTCTTCGAGTAGGGGCAATAGCATACCATACTTCTTTTGCTGGACACTATACTTTATGATGTTTATTCGATACAACATCGCATTCCTCCTCTCTCAGGCATTGAGGAGTTGGCTCATCCATGCTATGCTATCAATCAATAATAAAGAATAGAGACAAAAAATAAGTCAAAGATTAAAGAGACCAGATTCCAAATGAAGAACTCATTGTGCCACATCCTTAACCCTTTTCTGCCTCTTGCTCTCCCTCGTGCATGGGTGTCCAAAGGTAGCCTTTTCTCCTGTAATAATGTGGGCCTTTTTGGTAGTGGTAGTCGTGGGTGAATGATCTATTCTTGTTGGTTTGGATGGAGAGCGGCTTGATGTCATAGAGAAGGGCCTAAGGGTTAAAGTAACCCTAGAACCTCCTATATAGAGTTTTGGATGGGTATAGCCATAAGAAGCAAGGTGTCCAAGCAAAAGCTCAGGATAAAAGAAGGACTTAACCACCAGCGAGAGCAATTAGAGCAAAGGCACTAGAGAATAAACTTCCATATTATCATAATAAGAACACAATTTACTACGTGTTTCTTTATCTTTTATATGTCTAAAGGAACGAGTGGTCGAGAGGGGGGGGGGGAGTGAATCGAGAACTCACTATATGTATCAAATTCACCAATTTTCTAAAACCAAACACTCAATCAACTTCTATAGCAAATCTAGTGGTGATCACACTAACAAGATAAGAGCCCTATGAAAAGATATAACAATCTAAGCATACTAGTGGATCACACAAGGCAATTGCAACTCCTATGCAAGCTAGTAATCAAAGGCATGCGGAAGCAAACAACAAGCTAGCAGAGGAGCCTACTCATGCAAAGCTACCAGATAAAGAACTAGAGCACACAAGCATGAGTAGCACAATACACACAAGGGTGATCAAGCAAGACAAAGCAACTCCTATACGAGCTAGTGATCAAATGCGGAAGCTAAACACTACTAGCTAGCAAGGAGCCTATTTATGCAAGTCTACAAGGTAATCAACAATAACAAGGTAAACACACAAGCATGAATAACACGGTATTTAAATGCAAAAGATAATGCATAAAAGTATGGAGTATGAGTAAGAGATGGCTCATGATTTTTTCTTGAGGTCTTGGAAGGATGGCGCACTCCCCTACTCCTTGTTGGACTACTCTTGCCGGAGTACCGGTCCCTCACGCCACCAAGTGGAGTCCTCGCACACGAGCCCGCAATCACTCCTGGAGGGAAGACACAGTTACGTCACTGCTGCTACCAAAGCACAATCTTGCCTCCCTTGAGGACTTGTTGGACTCCCCAAGCCGGCACGGGCGGTCACTAGCGATGCTCCTTTCAATGGCGAGCTCAAATCGTAGACAAACTTATGACGGCCTTCACAATCGATCACGATAGACTCATCACTGACGCCTAACCAGTCTAGGTTCCACCACAAACCAAGACTAACAGTCTAGAACACACTCTCAAGGACACCCTAGCCTTAGATGTGCATGGATGCTCAAGTTACTCTCTATAGCACTCTCAAGATATCCAAAATATCCTCCTAGTGCTCTCGTCTTTTGCTCTTGGCTCCCTACTGATGCTCCCAGCAACCCAAATGGCCAAGAGAGGTCTCCAAGACCCCAACAACGACTTTAAATAGGCTTCCAACCTCAAACTAGTAGTTTCTCCACAAAACAGCTCTCTGGACGAATAGATCGTATAGTCTGGTCTCTCTCCAGACCAGATTGTTCGGTCTTCACCGGACGGCTCCTCTAGGGCCGTTGCTCTCTGTCCTCGGCTGACTCCTATGCAGACTAGACGGGCCTGTCTCTCCTGTTCCTCTGTGAAATAGTACCATTATAGTCTGCTTCCTCTCTGTCTAGAATCTCCACCATATCGATCGGACCGTCCGGTCTGCACACCAGACTGTCCGGTCTCTGTGGGTCTTCTCGCCAACAGATTCCTCGCTAACTTGCACTATTTCTAGAAATCCTTGCACATGACCAGACAGTTTATTGCGCATGACCGAACCGTCTAGTCTCCATGTCCTGTTTGTCAGGTGTTCATCTTCAGAAGCCGAAACTCCTTGTCTCCTTTTGACTTCATTTTCTGGCTTCATCCAACAGTTCCTTGGCCTCCACTGCTATCTAGTGCCTTGTGATTTTACTGAGCATTCATGCACATCACCGACTAGCATGACGAAGAGATATGACCTAGACCCCATTGACAGTTTGGTTTTTCCTATGGACTCAAGCCCTAAGATCTAGGAAAATTTTCCAAACACTTGCTCCTAGCTTGTCCATAGGTTGGATCCATCCCCATCAACCCTTGCACTCCATCAACCTCATCAAGCCTCCATGCTTGTGGTCATTGTCATCAACCACCAACGCAATCGTCAAGAATCATCATGCAGTAGATAAGGTTTCCTACACGCACAATACTAGTGTAGACATTAGTCACATTTCATGCTTGTCATTCATGACCAAAACATTCATACCTTTGGGGAACCTCAATGGTCATGAAACTTACATATGTGCATAGACCTCTTACCAATAATGGAGAGCTCGGTTTCCTTTCGGTTTAGCGCTACCATCGTTTCTACTCGGGCGGAAATATAAGACTCGATAGCTACTTACTGTGAAAGATAAGTATAGATATGATTGCCTTCTGTATCCATAGGGCTAGGATAGACATAAGACTAAGGATAGTGAGCATGAGGATAGGGAACAAGAGAATGAGGATATGATGCAGATACCTAAAAAAGGTATTGTAGATGGCTACAGGGATGGATACTTTGGATTAGAAGAGATGGGAGCATAGGGATATACATATGTGGTGGAATATGATGCAAATGACAAAGTGAGAAACCATGTGGATATGTGCCATGGTTTGCAATATGTGATGAGTAATTGACTTGAGCTTTTTGGTGTTTGAGTTGAAATGCGGGGATTTGAGGATTGCATGGGTTTGTGCATGCTGATGTTTTCACTAACCGGAGTTGGTGGAGGTGTTGGAGAAGTTGTAGGAGTTTGGAAGTGTGTTTGCTTGTCTCATGATGTGGGGATCACTGGAGTTGACTTGGCGGTCAACGGCGAGAGGATCGGGCACAAGTAGGAGACTTGGGGCCAGACGATCGGGTGGAGTCAAGGGTGATCCATACCATACACGCGGAGAGCCAAGAAGCACGGACGGTTTCACGGTTGAGCCTCAAAACCGTGGTGGTGATGAAGATGGTGTGTTGACCAAGTCAAGGCGAGCGGGATGCTGGTGCAAGTGACAAGGGGGCCTGATGGTCAGGGACTGGGAGAGACTTGCCGGTGGTCAAGATCGTGGGACAAGGTGACACGCGTCGACATTGAGAAGTCACGCTTTGAGAAGCATGCAAGGCGGTTTTCCGGTTTGGGCATAAAAACCGGTGGCGGTGGTTGGTGGTGCATGTGGCACCATCGCGGAGCTTGCTTCGAGGCGAAGCAAAGTCGTGAAGGGCCCGAGGGCATTTGGGCGAAGAGGAGAGAGATGGACAAGTTTGCCCCTGGTGGTAGGTGGCAGTGTTATGTAGGTTAAGAGTAGAGTAGTCATGTGAACAACCCCTAGGCCTCCTAGGCCTATATAAGGAGAGGTAGGGCTGGTGGAAGAGGTGCCTCTCTTGCCATTAGCCTTGCTAGGTTTTTCTTCTCATGTGCTAGGAGAGTGCTTTATCTGTAAAGAGGAGAGTAGTGGGTGTGTGGCAGACATCTCTTACCCTTATCAAATAATGGGAGGATGAGGGTGGCTTCTTAGCCATGTAATTATGTATCTTGAATTTTTGAATCAATGATATGAGGTTCATTTTCGTGGTCAAGATCTTCCTCTCTCCCTAAATCCCGAATTTCTTTTTTTTCTCTATTTTCAGAGCTATTTTCATGGGAATTTTTGGTCTCCTTTTTGGATGAGTTTTTGGGTCAGATTTCTTGAGAAACTTGTTGCTATGATGAGCTAGAACAATACTATATGGATCCTTGATTGAATCAATAGTTCTAGCACCTTCGATTTGAAGGATTTCTCAAGTTTCCTCTTTTTGGTGTTCTTGGCACAAGATCTAAAATTCATGATGATTCCTTGAGCACATCGATTTGATCTTCTAGGATTAGGGTCGTGACGTGTTGAGGATTCACTGGTCCAAAAACCGCATCATTTGGAGTTCGTTTGTTAGGTTTTGACCAAGTTTTTGCCTAATCCCGAAACCTTTTCCTGTTTTGTCGGGGTCGATCGTCACTGCCGACGACTGGGACCGGCACTGCCGGTAGGTCATCCGAACCCCACACTAGCACTGCTGATGGCTAGACTGGCACTGCTGATGCGCTCTGTTTGCTGCTTCTGAGAATCCCTCACTGGCACTGCCGATGGGCCTTACCGGCACTGCCAATGGTCCCAACCGGCACTGCCGATGGCTGTGATCGGCACTGCCGATGGTAATCCAGTTTCGCATTGTTTTGAGTATTTTGATTTCTCTTTTGTTTCTACTATGTTCCACTGCTGTAGTTGATCATTTCTAGGGTTGGCACATCACAAGTTGGTATGTGTAGCCTTGGTGATCGGTTTAGAGGTTGGCTCGAGTTGTAATCAGGACACAGGCCAAGTTCTCTTGGAGAATTTTAATTGGCTCCCATTCACCCCCCCTCTGGTCGCCTTCTTGGTCATTCAATTGGTATCGGAGCCGGTTTGATCACTAGTTGACCTTCACCGGCTTTGTGACCCGAAGGTGACATGGAGAAGCGTGCGATCAAGCTTTGGCTGTTCGATGGCGAGGACTTTCCCTACTGGAAGTCACGGACCAAGGCTTATCTCTTAAGCCAAGGATGTGCAATTTGGGAGATCGTTGAGCAGGACTACGCCATACCAGCTGACCTCAACACCGCGTCAGTAGGTGAGTTAAATAGGTATGAAAACAACTCCAAAGCTATCAATATTATGCTTTCTGCTCTAGGTAGGAATGAACATGACCGTGTTGCTCATCTTGATATTGCACATGCCATTTGGGCAAAGCTTTGCACATACCATGAGGGTACCAATCAAGTCAAGTCTATGCGTAAGGATTCTTACAATAGATAGTACCAAACCTTTGCACAAAAACCTGGCGAGTCACTAGATAACACTTTTCTTAGGTTTGAGGCCATTGTGTGCAACTTACGGGCTTGTGGTAACCTTGTGTACAGTGATAATGATAGAGGTAAGCAATTGTTGTATTCACTTGATGAGAATGCTTGAGGGTTAAGATTGCTGCACTAGAAGAAACTACTGATTTCAATACCCTGGACTGTGAGTAGTTGTATAGCAAGCTAAAATCTCTTGATTTGTCTAGGAAGTCTTGTCCTAATCTTGCTAATCCTACTTCTAGCATGGCTTTGCTTTCTAGCTCTCAAAAGGGTAGTCATAGTGGTGCTTCTTATGGAACTAACCCCTCACTGGACAAGTCTTCTTTGGAGTTTGCTTTGTCTTCTCTTGTTGTAGCTTCCGATGAACAGATGGAGTGCATTCCTAACAAGGAGCTGTCCTTGCTCATAAGGAAGTTCAGGAAGTTCTACAACAACCGGAAGGAGAGAAGAGGTGGTGGTTCAAGAACCTGCTTCGAGTGTGGTGGCCCTGGACACTTCATCGCTGACTGCCCCAAGAAGAAGAAGAAGTCTGGGTACCACGACAACAACACTAAATATTTCAAGCAGAAGAAGAACCGCTTCTACAAGAAAGGCAAGAACTCCAAGAAATTCGCCAAGGCCATTGCACACACCTGCGTTGCCGCTTTGAGCAACATCGACCTCACATTAATCGAAGGCCTTACAAGCTCGGAGGAGGAGGCTGAGAAGCCATGAGTCAAGAGGAAGGACGACTTCACCAGGCTTTGCTTCATGGCAAAGAACGACCATGACACCGACTTTGGCTCCGACTCTGACACAAGCGAGGTACCGCCCACTCTCGTTGAGCTCTTTTCTGAACTTGATCATTTGCGTGATGTTTTGCTCATGCAAGATGATAAGCTTCATAGCGCTGTACGTGAGAGTAGAGAGCTTAAGTTTAAGTTGGACAGTGCTGAGTATGAAATCACTTTGCTTAGGTCTAAGCTTGCAAAAGATGACATTGCTGTTGAGTGTGAGTCTTGTCAAGTTGTGATGAATGATCTTGCACAGAGGGAAAGTGTGCATGCTCAAGTTGCCAGTCAGCTTGAGAGTTCCCTTAAAGAGCTTGATGAATTCAAAGCTAGACCAACTCTTTTGGGTGCATGTCAGAAGTGCTCCAAGCTCACTAATGAGTTGGAAGCTCAAACCCTCAAAGTCAAAGAGCTCGAGTCCAAGCTGCTAGATGAGACTCGCTCGAAAGTTCTTCCACCAGCATGTGTAGTGTGTGGCTCTCTTAAGGATAAGCTTGCAGTCACTAGAGAGGAAAACAAAATCCAAACCCAAGAAAATGACTATCTTATTTCTCGTCTCCAAATAACCCTAGTGAGTGAGGAGAAGATTGAGAGTGACTTGACAAGAGTCAAAGAAAGTGCCAGTAGGTCAACCTACAACTTGGGCTTGGATTTGAGAGGCGTGACAATGAGAGTGAGAGTGTGGGCAATTTTGTGCCTAGCTCTAGCTACAAGGATGAGGAACAGTCCATCAAACCCACTAACACATACTATCCACCTAACCCCAATCCTTCCTTCAACCCAAAGCAAGCCGAGAAGCCAAAACCCAAACCCACTGTGCAAGCTAAGCCTAAACATGAGAGTGTTTACATTTGCATGTTTTGTGGTCGCAAGGGTCACTTGGATGAGTACTGTTATAGGGCGTAAGAGGATTGAGAGGATGCAAGCTGAGTTAACTAGAAATGTGCATCATGATGATTTTGTTGGTTTTCAGCCTTGCTCTTTTTCTCGTGCCTATCATGGACAAGGTCATTTCTCATATGGCTTTGATTCAAGAAACAGAGGCTTTATGCAGCAGCGCTTTGGCGCCCCACATTTTCCCCATCATGGTGAGCATCGCTCGCGTGGATTTGGCTTTTACACATATGATTTGTATCCTCACAACCCCAGGTTTGAGTCGAGACGCTTTGACAGGCCACGCTTTCTCCATCGTGGTTCTCGTCCCACATGTTCGACTAGTAATATGCAAAGAACTATGATAACCCTTGCAGGTCGTGTGATTCAGTGCTGGCTTCCCAAAAGTTTTCTTTCTAACCCCAGCACTGAGTCATCGATCTTTCCCTCTCGTTCTTTGTAGGCAGCAGGTGGAGGCTTGGAGAACAAATGCTTGATGGACTCTGGGTGTTCGCGCCACATGACCGGAGGTGCAAAGTGGTTCTCTAGCCTCACTCCCTTGAAGCGCCGGGAGTATGCGACTCTTGGAGATGACAAGAGAGGGAGAGTAAAGGCAAGAGGCGCGGTAAAGGTAAATGAAAAATTCACTCTCAAGGATGTTGGTTTGGTTGAGCTTCTCAAGTACAATCTCCTCTCTGTCTCTCAATTGCTTGATGTTGGTTTGGAAGTGCGCTTTAAGAAAAATGCTTCTTGTGTTCTTGATTTGAATGGCTCTTTGGTTTGTGGGATTTCTAGCATTGGGAAATTTTTTTAGGCTGATTTTGCTTGTTCTCCTGGTTCTCATAAGTGCTTGTTTGCTCAATCTTCTTCTGAGCTCTGAAAATGGCATAGGAGACTGGGTCACATGAGCTTTGACTTGCTTTGTCGCTTGAGTGGCCTAGGTTTGATTCAAGGATTGCCTAAGCTCAAATTTGACCAGGATTTGGTTTGTGCTCCTTGTGGTCATGGAAAAATGATTGCTGCTTCTCATCCACCAATAAATTTGGTGATGACTGAACGCCCTGAAGAGCTGCTTCATATGGACACTGTTGGTCCTTCTCAGGTTCGTTCGGCAGGTGGGAAGTGGTATGTTCTTGTGATTGTTGATGACTACTCTCACTACTCTTGGGTTTACTTTCATAAGAGCAAGGATGAAGTGTTTCATCACTTTCGGAGCTTAGTTTTGAGGTTGTTCAAGGAACTTCCTGGTGCATTACGAGCAATTCGCAGTGATAATGGCATCGAGTTCAAGAACTCCTCCTTTGATGCTTTCTGTCTTGAGCATGGTATTGAGCATCAGTTTTCAGCACCTCATATCCCTCAGCAGAATGGTGTGGTCGAAAGAAAGAACAGAACCTTGGTAGAAATGGCCCGGACGATGCTCGATGAGCATAGGACTCCGAGGCGGCTCTGGGCTGAGGCCATTAGCACTACTTGCTATGTTTCCAATCGGATTTTCTTGCGCTCAATTCTTAATATGACTTCCTATGAGCTACGCTTTGGGAGGAAGCCATCAGTTTCTCATTTGTGTGCTTTTGGTTGCAAGTGCTTTGTTCTCAAGCGTGACAATCTTGATAAGTTTGAGTCGAGATCTTCTGATGACATCTTTCTTGGCTACACCCCTCATGGCCATTCCTACAGAGTTATGAATTTGGAGACTAACACCATTGTAGAATTCTGCGATGTAACCTTTGATGAATCAAACTCTTGTGCAAGCAATGTGATTGAGACTGCAGGTAACAAGGAGATGGAGGAGAGTATCTTTGTAGAAGAGGACCTACAGGGCTTGGATGATGATGATGATGAGTCATTCCGTCCCACATCCGAGCTTGTTCCTGCTGCTTCCACCACTCCAGCAGAGGGTCCAGAAGCTTCTACGTCGACCTCAGCAGCTATTGAGCTAGCTCTAGCTGTGGTTGAGGGGGAGGTACGCTCTGACAGAGAGGCTCCTCACCACATTCAGTGTCAACATCCACCTCAACAGATGATCGATAATCTCTATGAGAGGACAACAAGGTCAAGGTGTGCATATCTCGTCTGCTTTACTAATTCTTCCTTTGTTGCCACCTTTGAACCTCGAGATGTTGGACACGCATTATCTGATGAACATTGGGTTAATGCCATGCATGAGGAGTTGGAAAACTTTGAGAGAAACAAAGTGTGGACCCTAGTAGAGCCTCTTGTTGGTGTCAATGTCATAGGAACCAAGTGGGTTTTCAAAAACAAGCATGAGGAAGATGGTGAGGTTGTTAGAAACAAGGCTAGGCTTGTTGCCCAGGGTTTCAGTCAAGTGGAGGGCTTAGACTATGGGGAAACCTTTGCTCCTGTTGCACGCATAGAAGCCATTAGGATCTTGCTTGCATTTGCTGCCTCTAAGGGCATTAGACTCTACCAAATGGATGTCAAGAGTGCCTTCCTAAATAGTTTCATAGAGGAAGAGGTTTATGTGAGACAACCACCTAGCTTTGAGCACCACAATACCCAAACCTTGTGTACAAGCTTCAAAAGGCTTTGTACGGGCTAAAGCAAGCACCTAGGGCATGGTATGCTAGGCTTCAGACCTTCTTGTTAGAGCGTGGGTATGTCATGGGGTGTGTTGACAAAACCTTGTTCACTCTAAAGCATGGCAATGACTTTCTAATGATTTAGATTTACGTGGATGACATCATCTTTGGAGGTTCCTCTCATGCTCTTGTGTCTAGATTTTAGGAAGCTATGGAAAGTGAATTTCAGATGTTGATGATAGGTGAGCTCACCTTCTCTCTTGGACTTCGAATCAAGCAGTGCAAGCAAGGCACCTTCATACATCAAGCCAAGTACACGAAGGATCTCCTGAAGAAGTTTGACATGGTCAATATGAAGCCATTGTCAACACCAATGTCCACAACATCGACACTTGACCCTAACAAAGACTGCGAAGCAGTTGACCAAATGTAGTACAGGAGCATGATTGGCTCCCTCTTGTACCTGACAGCGACAAGACCCGACATACACTTTGCAGTGTGTCTTTGTGCTTGCTTCCAAGCTTCCCCAAGGGTGACTCATCGCAAGGCTGTCAAGCGTATTTTCAGGTATCTTAAATACACCCTTGAGTTCGGTCTTTGGTACTTTGCATATTCATCTCTTGATCTCATTGGATATTCGGATGCGGACTTTGCTAGGTGTAGAATTGATAGAAAGAGCACTTCTGGTACTTGCCATTTCTTGGGTACTTCTTTGATCTGTTGGTCTTCTTGTAAGCAGTCGAGTGTAGCCCAATCCACCATAGAGGCTGAGTATGTTGCAGCTGCTAGCTGCTGCTCACAAATCCTATGGATAGTATCCAGCATGAGAGACTATGAGTTAACCTTTAAGAGTGTTCCACCCATGTGTGATAACTCCAGTGCCATATGCTTAGCCAAAAACTGAGTCCGACATGGTAAGGTCAAACACATAAATGTGAGATTCCACTTCCTGAGAGATAATGTTGAGAAGGGAGATGTTAAGCTCAAATACATTGACACTACACACCAATTGGCTGATATTCTCACCAAGCCCCTAGATGCTTCGAGGTTTGCTTTTCTTCGGGGGGGGGGGGGGGGACTTGGTATTTGCCATCCCTATGGCATTGTTTAAGGGGGAATTGCTCTTTGCTCTTGGAGTTGATGCTGTTGTATATATGTATCTTACTTTCTCTGCATTGCATCTCATTTGTAATATGTGCATTTGTAGATGATCTTTGATTCTTATGCCTTCTTGTATTTCTCATTGCTATGGTTGAGCTTGAGCTAAGTTGTGCGGATGTGATAAGCTAACTCTCTTGCTAGGATTGTCTAGATGGCTTGTCATAGACTTTTTTTGAGCAACTTGCTAATCTTAAAGATAAACTTGGCTTTTTGTGAACCTTATGAACTAATCTCACCAAAACTTGCTCACCATGTGGATAATTTCTTTTATCCTTGTTGAAACTTGTGTTGAGGGTAGTCTAGAGGATGTATTGGCTTTGGCACCTTGTCTTTGCGAAATGGAAGGCTTTGCAAATGTTTAGCTCATGATGGAACATTGTGGGAACGTGTGCTTCTTTTGCCGCAAAGGTATGCTCTTTTGTCTTGTGATTAATCATGAAAAATCTGCTAAGTGCTTTGATCAAGATAATTCTAAAATGCTAAATCCAAACACTGTGACTTGAGGCCTCGGGGTGTTTGCCGTACCCAGTCGTGCGATCCTCCACATGGATAAGAGTACACATAAGGATAAATAATAAACACTTGGTCAATTGAGTCTCTGTTACATATGTGAGTGTTTGTGGAGCTCATTTTCTACGAATGCTTGTTGCCCTAGTTGAGATTGAGACTGGCTAGTTTCTTTTGATTCACTTGATGCCTGTTTTGCCTTGGATGGGAGTACTTATACATGTGGTGGCAGTTTTCTCATGATAATCAAATTTGATTCTATTTAAGCTAGTCAATCTTTCTGCTTAGCTTGTCTAGCTCTTGGAGCTTATGCCTTGCTATCTGCTTTTGATCTCTGCATGATTGTGAGCTATTACTTTTACACTTCATAGCTCTATGATTATGATTAGCAAAGTTAAATGCTTGTTGGCTAATTGTTGAAGCTCTTTAGGAGTGCATTTTCATGCATTGCATGTTTGCTCTTTTGTCTTTTTGATGAGTTCATTGCCAATGGGGGAGAAATAAGTGCCTAAGGGGAGGAATTGTTGGGTCATGCAAATAATGCTAAGAAACTTAAAATGGCTCATTTTGCATTCATGTCAACTACCACAAGTTGAGGGGGAGCATCCCATTGCTTTGAGCGTTTCTTGAGCTTTTTGTGATCGTTGCGCTTTGTTTGCCAACTCTTGGTCCTTGTGATCCTTCTTATGCTAGATGGCTTTGTTTCACCTTTTCTTTGGGTTTGAGCCATTTGGATGTGCTTATTTGAGTTCGTATTTCAAACTCTTTTCTCAATTCTATTCTTTATACATTTGGTGTTGTCAATGTACTCATCAAGGGGGAGATTGAGAAACCATGTGGATATGTACCATGGTTTGCAGTATGTGATGAGTAATTGACTTGAGCTTTTTGGTGTTTGAGTTGAAATGCGGGGATTTGAGGATTGCATGGGTTTGTGCATGCTGATGTTTTCACTAACCGGAGTTGGTGGAGGTGTTGTAGTTGCAGGAGTTTGGAAGTGTGTATGCTTGTCTCATGATGTGTAGGTCACTGGAGTCGACTTGGCGGTCAACGGCGAGAGGATCGGGCACAAGTAGGAGACTTGGGGCAGACGATCAGGAGGCCGGGTGGAGTCAAGGGCGATCCATACCGTACACGCCGAGAGGCAAGAAGCACGGACGGTTTCACGGTTGAGCCTCAAAACCGTGGTGGTGATGAAGACGGCGTGTTGACCAAGCCAAGGCGAGCAGGATGCCGGTGCAAGTGACAAGGGGGCCCTATGGACAGGGACCAGGAGAGACTTGCCGGTGGTCATCCGAACCCCGCACCAGCACTGCTGATGGCCAGACCGGCACTGCTAATGCGCTCTGTTTGCTGCTTCTGAGAATCCCTCACCGGCACTGCCGATGGCTGTGATCGGCACTGCTGATGGTAGTCCAGTTTTACATTATTTTAAGTATTTTGAGTTCCCTTTTGTTTCCGCTATGTTCCGCTACTGTAGTTGATCATTCCTAGGGTTGGCACATCACAAATTGGTGTGTGTAGCCTTGGTGATCGGTTTAGAGGTTGGTTCGGGTTGTAATTGAGACATAGGCCAAGTTCTCTTTGAGAATTTTAATTGGCTCCTATTCACCCCCCCTTTGGTCGCCTTCTCGGTCCTTCACAAAGTCAACAGGGGATTTCTAGAGCATTCTCCTCACCATTTCCCTATTCCACAAAATACCGAACTTCCCCTGAGAATACCAATATTGTCTTTCTTCATCTCCCTCAACCTGACGTGATCAAGAAACCATACCTACAAAGCCGGACAATCTGTTAGCTAATTAACAAAAACATTGCTGCAGTAACTTGTGCCTTTCCCTAGTTTGGGCTCCACACTGAAAAAGCACCCATGACTCTTGCTTGAACGGTGCAGAGAAAGGAATAGAACCGGGAACTATTGGATGTGACTAGGACTTGGAACGAAGTAGGAGCTTGGTGTTTTAGCTAGCTTGGTATAATAGGAAGAGAAAAGAAAGGTGTTAAAGTATTTTTGAGAGGCATGGAGGGTATTTGTTTGGAGTCAGCTTCCACAACTCAAGAATGGTATTAGTCAGTCGCCTCATTAGCATAGCTTTCAGTAAATATCCCAACACACACAGGTTTAGCTGTTATATCTATTAGGAGTCTTGCTTCTGGTTTTTTGGGTGACTCTTTCTTCTATACCCACTCCCCTAGTGGACCCATATATGCATTCAAAAAGCAAATAATATCAAGTTTTCTCTTTTTCTTAAGAGTTTAAGGATTTTGTTTTGGGTCACGGTCTAGGCCTAACCATTCCTTGATAGAATTTGAATTTTGCATCTTTTTAGAAAAGAAATCAAAATTCTTTCAAAATCTAATGACTAATAGAGTGACAGATAATAAGGATCTGCACACAAGAGTTGCATAGATTAGTAACATCATACTAACATGCATCATAAACCACTGAAAGATGTGATCTGATAGCTCGCTTACACAAAGTATACCATCAGTGGGAATTTTGCTTTCTGGTTGGGAAGTGTCTCTGTCCTTTTTAGTACTTATTACTCCTTTCATTTACTTTTTCTAACATTTCTAGTACCAACTAATTCATTTAGGTGAGACAGATTAAGATGCCATGATGCGCCCATTCTTATGACCATTCCTTTAATAGCTTTTCAGGAGTACCAAAAGCAAGCATGGCATCGTTATAAACATAAAGTCCCAAGGTAATTCTGCTTTATCAATGAAATGGGCACTGCCTCGTGCCGATTCGTTCAAAACAAAAATAATGTCCCAAGGTATGGAATTCTAAGAAGAGGCTAGCCCGACTTAAATGAGATATGATAACTTCTTCATGGTCAAACATTCTTGCCAATACATTATCTTCATTCCGCCCTATGTTCCCTATTCTGCACCATGATGGTTAACCCATCTGTAGCTCGCCTTCTAGATTGAAAACATCCCCGTGCATTGGAGTTAGGCTTCACCCCTCACCTTTTTGAGCTCCCTAGATCCTCTAGGAACAACTAAACTTTTACCCAAAGGTCTAGTGGAAAATACTCAGTTGAGGGAAACTCTTCTTTTGTCTCTTACCTCCGCTTCATTTGCTGACTCTATATGATATTTCTTTTTTTTTTGAAGCAAAAATTCTATAACAAGGTTTGAGACCTTGTGTTTGCATCTATTTATTTCTTTTTCTATACTGAACGGGGACCTTACCATCCTGAGCCATGTCTCAAACATATCCTTAGGGTTCTCCATCGTTGGGGGTCTAGGGTCAAAGCGAAGAAACCTTCTATTCGCTTCAAGGGACACTATCTCAAGGGCCTAGGGCTTTACAATTCTAACAAGAACCTACTTTCCCACATGCTCCTCACCAGCCATCTCCATTCGTCGTGCTTGTAGTAGTGAAGTTCCCACTCCATGTCGACCGACCCACAAGTTTCTTACGTCCAAACAAAATATTTACTTGTTAGTACTAAAAAATTAAAAAGTTTGGCATCGGATCTATGAAGTCCGAGTCGAATCTTTCGATTGGCTTTCCTGTGAATAAGACTCAATTAGTCATACTCACCACCACCAGCTGTAGGCCCATCGCCCGATCTCAGAATAAGTTAGCAGGGAGAGGGAGTTTATCTAAGCGAGAATGGGGTGAAGGCCAATGCTTCATTTTGGCTTGATCTATTTCACAACAAGCCTTTAGTTGAAGTATTAGGTCCCTTTTTTGTTTCCTAGGTTACACCATCGGAATAGATCAACATAAGTGAAAGTGCATCTAGGACCCTAATTTTATTTTGGTGATTGGCGTCAATACAACTAAGAATGGACTGATGTTTTATTGAGCATGTGTGTAGATAATGGTCCAAAGTTTGGTGATTAAAATGCAAAGAAACAAAAAGAAGAAAAGAAGATGAAGAGTGCTTCAAAGATGATATTCAAATTTTACTCAAGAACGAAGCTCATGAAGTTTTTATTTTATCATGAGTATAAGAAAGCCGTACTATCAAGAGGGACACAAGAGTTTGAAGTAAAAATGATCCAAGTGCCAAACTTCTTCTTCCCAAGCCTAAATATCATTTTCCAGAGCCAAATCATCGGACTTGTCCGACGCATCGGACAAGTCCATCGGATTCCAGAGAAGATGCCACTCAGGGCTGTCGGACTTGTCCGACAGTCATCGTACTTGTCCGATGACATGAGGAAGTCCGACGTATCGGACTTTTCCATCGGACTCCAGAGTCCCTGCCACTTTGTATCATCGGACTAGTCCGATGGACAAGAGTTGTCCAAGGCATCGGGCAAGTTCATCGGACTCCAGAGCCCCTGCCATTTTGTGTCATCGGACCTGTCCGATGACCATCGGACTTGTCCGATGGACAAGAGTTGTCCGAGGCATCGGGCAAGTTCATCGGACTCCAGAGACCGTGTCAACCTAATTCATCAGACATGTCACCATCGGACTTGTCCGACACAGATCTCAGAAATTGCTCTCCCAACGACTCTTTTTCCCATTGGGCTATAAATAGAACCCCATCTCGCCCTTTGGCCGGTTGGTCATTCATTCCACTAAAAAACACTCTCAAGCTCACTTTGCTCTCTCAAACTCTCCTCCCTTGGTTCCACTCTTGATTTATGAAGGGATTGAGAGAAGATTGAAGTGTCTCCTCACCACCAAGCTTCCATCCTCTTGAGCACTTGGTTCATCCTCACCGTTGATGACTCTTGTGTTTGTTACTCTTGGGGATTCATCCCCTAGACAGTTAGAGGTACCCGTAGAGCTTCCAACTTGTGTGGTGACCCCTCGGGAAGTTTGTATTGACCCCTCCTTTGTGGAGTTGCTAGTGGAAAACCAAGTTTGATCTTAGTGGTCACTTGGAGAGGTTAAGGGTTGAAAGAGACCCGATCCTTTATGGATCTGATATGAACAAGGGTTTCCGATCTTCCGAAAGGTTCTTGGTAAGTTGATTTAGTCGGAGGCGACACACAAATCGATCCGGCTTCAGAACAACACGTTCTAAACCCCGCAATCGTAGCACAACGTCTCCTCTGGTTATCAACCATTCAAAGACGATTGACCTTGCCGAGAAGGCTAATCTCTGCCAGTGAATCAAGAACACAAGCAAGAACAACGAAGAATGCAACACAATTGCAGATGTATGATTAAACTCTCAAAGTTGGGATCTCACAAACCGATGAACGGCGACACTGTTTATGAACAGAATTGATCTAATAAAAACCCGAACCCTAATGGTGCAAGACCCTCTGGATGCGCCCCTAATTGGGCTCAAGTAGATACAAAGCGTAAAGGCCAAAAATAGGCGACGTAGCACCGACACAGATTCTGGAACCTCTCTTGTTTTGACAATTCCCGATGACTCTGGATGAATTTTGACATGAGGCTGGCGGCATTGGAAAGGCCTTCTCCTTATCTTTTCATGCATATGTAGAACGTTCAAATACGAGTCTGTATACATCCTGGCCGACCGTTTCATTGCAGACTGGTCCTGGGCCCCGAAACAGACTCGGAGTCGGTTTTGATTGGGTCTCCACTTTGGCTTCCAAGCCCTTGCTGGTCCTCCACTTTCTCAACTCCTCCTCCCATTATTTCCTAGTCCTCTCCATGGTTCCTAGTCATAAAATAATCATTAGTAGCAAACCATTCTCAAAAGTAACATATAGCGGAGAACGTAGGAACGAGCTCACCTCTAAATTTAGTCGTCGTGCACAAGCTCTAGTCATTGGACCTTGCAAGTTCAGAATTGGAGGAGTGTTGTGTGTATCCATAGGAGTGATGTCCTCATCATCCTCCCCCTCTTGAAGTGGAGTCGTCCTCGACTCAAGCTCATCCTCTTCTCCCAAGTATGGTTTCAAATCTGAAATGTTAAAAGTAGGACTAACCCCGAACTCGGGAGGCAACTCAAGTTTATATGCATTATCATTAATATTCTCCATTATTTTGAATGGACCATCAGCTCTAGGCATTAGTTTAGACTTTCTCAATTCTAGAAATCTATCGTTCCTCAAGTGTAACCACACTAAATCTCCTACATCAAGCTTTACTTCCTTTCTACCTTTACTACTAGCAATTTTATACTTTTCATTCATCTTTTCAATGCTAAGTCTAGTGGTCTCATGTATTTGCAAAATAAATTCAGCACGCTCCTTAGCGTCAACATGAACCCTCACATTAATAGGTAGAGGAAGTATATCAAGTGGAGTACGGGGATCAAAACCATACACTACCTTGAAGGAACTTACCTTGGTAGTAGAATGTGTTGCCCGATTATAAGCAAACTCAACATGAGGCAAGCATTCTTCCCATTGCTTCAAATTTTTCTTCAAAATAGCTCTCAACATAGTAACCAAAGTGCGGTTCACAACTTCAGTTTGTCCATCAGGTTGTGGATGACAAGTTGTAAAAAATAGCAACTTTCTACCCAACTTATTCCAAAGCGTGCGCCAAAAATGACTCAAGAATTTTGCATCACGATCTGAAATAATAGTACAAGGCATACCATGCAAACGTACATTTTCTTTGAAAAAGAGGTCAACAATATAACTAGCATCATCAGTTTTATGACATGGTATAAAGTATGCCATCTTAGAAAAACGATCCACAACAACAAAAATGCTATCACTCCCCCTCTTAGTCCTAGGCAGTCCTAAAACAAAGTCCATAGAAATATCCGCCCAAGGAATAGAAGAAACAGGAAGTGGCTTGTATAAACCATGTGGAGTCAATCGAGACTTAGCTTTTTGACATGTAGTGCAGCGAGCAACAAAACGCTCAACATCTTTCCTCATCCTTGGCCAAAAGAAGTGTGTGGCCAAAATATCCTCCGTCTTCTTAGCACCAAAATGACCCATCCCTCCATGCGCCTCCTGCAACAACAAAAGACGAACAGAACCAATTGGAATGCATAGGCGGTTAGCTCTAAACAAGAAACCATCATTCAACACAAATTTTTTTCAAGCACGACCTTCTTTACAGTGCAGCAATACATCTTTAAAATCAACATCAGCAACATATTGTTGTTTAATTGCCTCAAGTCCAAAAATTCTATAATCGAGTTGAGACAAGAAAGTATATCGCCTAGATAAAGCATCAGCAATCACATTATCCTTCCCTTTCTTATGTTTAATAATATAAGGAAAAGACTCAATAAACTCAACCAAACTCAGAAATTCCAGGGGGCTAGATGGAGCACTAGTAGGAATCCCAAATTTCTTTATTTTATTTTATTTTTTTGATATTTTTATCCAATTCACTAACAAAGGGGGAGAAACTACAAAACATTTCAGCTAAAATAGAGCTAGGACATGGCCTACATAAAATCTTGAAGTTTCCAAAAACGTCGGGTTTCAACTTGAATGAATTTGTTCTTTATCTTCCCGATTTTTTCTTGAATTTTTTGACGAGGGCACACAGGGCTTAGCCCAGTCTGGGTCACGTCAACTTATTGTCACGAATCTTCTGTAAAAATTTCAGCCAAAACGGACAACCGAGTGAAAAGTTATGGCCGTTTTACCGAAGGGGTGCCGGAATCGGTTATGAAGAAACCCGGTGTTTGAGTAAAACCTGAGTCGGGTTTGGGGTCGGGTAGGGATTTCTTTGGTGGGGTGGATGCAGCGGAAAGTGGAATTTGTGAGAGTTGGTCCGAGGTGTTGAGAGTGGGTTTAGGGTGGGATTAGGGTGGGCGTGTTGATCAATCAACCCTAGCACACAAAGTCGACAAAATGAAGGATGGTGAAGGGGATGGCGGCTAGGGTTGCGAGGGAAACACTACTGACGACAAAAACACAAACTAAACCAGCGACTAAACAAGAACTAGGGCACAAACTCAACACTATGGACTCGTAAAATTGAAATATGCAAAGGGTAAACACGTGGTTATGGGCGGGGGAAATTTTTTTTTTGGCTTTTCTGTGGATGATAGGAAGAACACGAAAACAAAACTAAAGGGTAGTGCGAACCTGATGGTGCACCTGAAGCTCTGATTACCACTTGATGTGAACAAGGGTTCCCGATCATCCGAAAGATTCTTGGTAAGTTGATTTGGTCGGAGGCGACACACAAATCGATCCGGCTTCAGAACAGCACGTTCCTTACCTCGCAATCGCAGCACGACGTCTCCTCTGGTTATCAACCGTCCAAAGACGATTGACCTCGCCGAGAAGGCTAATCCCTGCCTGCGAATCAACAACACAAGCAAGAACAACGAAGAATGCAACACAAATGCAGATGTATGATTAAACTCTCAAAGTTGGGGTCTCACAAACCGATGAACGACGACATTGTTTATGAATAGAATTGATCTAAGCAAAACCCGAACCCTAATGGTGCGGCAGAAGCTGTATATGAAGACCCTAGGATCATGCAAGACCCTCTGGACGTGCCCCTAATTGGGCTCAAGTAGATACAAAACCCAAAGACCAAAAATAGGCGATGTAGCACCGACACAGATTCTGGACCCTCTCTTGTTTCGACGATTCCCGATGATTCCAGATGAATTTTGACATGAGGCTGGCGGCATTGGAATGTTCTTCTCCTTATCTTTCCGTGCATTTGTAGAACGTCCAAATCTGAGTCCGTATGCGTCCTGGGCGACCGTTTTATTGCAGACTGGTCCTAGGCCCCAAAACAGACTCGAAGTCGGTTTTGATTGGGCCTCCACTTTGGCTTCCAAGTCCTTGCTGGTCCTCCACGTTCCCAACTCCTTCTCCCATCATATCCTGGTCCTCTCCATGGTTTCTAATCATAAAATAATCATTAGATAGCAAACCATTCTCAAAAGTAACATATAGTGAAGAATGTAGGAACGAGCTCACCTCTAAATTTAGTCGTCGTGCACGAGCTCTAGTCATTGAACCTTGCAAGTCCAGAATTGGAGGAGTGTTGTGTGTATCCATAGGAGTGATGTACTCATCAGGATCCCTCAACAGAGACGTAGGCTTGTTTGTGGAGCTGAACTTCGGTGAAAAATCCCGCGTCTCTCTTGTGCTTTATTACTTGCTCTCTATTTACTTGTTCTTGCTCATTAACTTGCTTGTTAGGGTTTGCTTCGCATTTCTTAAGCTATCTTGTGTAGATTGCATGATAGATTTTCCCTCTCTTCTACTGCTTCCTCTAGCTTGTATTTACTTGTTCCTAACTTGTCTTGCACTAGATTTAAGTTTTAATCGGCCGATCTACATTTCTATTTCGTGCCATCGAACAAGTATGTGGACTTTCCCCACAATCATCGGACAAGTCCGATACTGCGCATTTGAGTTTTATTATTAAGTCATTTTCAGGGTTTATTGCCTATTCACTCCCCTCTAGGCACTTTCAATTGGTATCAGAGCCAAATCTTCTTGAAGGCTTAACCGCTTGAAGAAAAAGATGACAAAACCAAAGGATAATCCGCCGGGAATGGCATCTGGCTCCGGGAACCCAGAAAATGAAGGTGACACCGGAATAAAACTTAATGCTGTTCCGTTCAAATATAATGAGCTCAAAAATGAGTATGTTGGTAGTGGCTCCGGAAAGCTACCACACTTTGATGGGACTTTCTATGATCATTGGAAATATAGAATGGAACTATATTTGGGGTCTATGAGAAGACCAATCTTGAAGATTATCAAGCAAGGTTTTGAGTTGGAAGATGAGGAAAATCCAACTCCTAATCATGAGATCAAGCTAACACACAATGATCATGCCGCCTCCGCTATTGTTTCCGCCCTATCACCAAAGGAGTATGAAAAGGTGATAGGGATCAAGAAAGCTCATGACATTTGGAAAAAACTTGAGGTTATCTATGAAGGAACCAAGGGAGATAGAGAAGCAAGAGAAGACATTCTAAGAGGCAAGTATAACTTGTTCATCAAGAAGGCCGGTGAAGGGCCACAAGAGGTTCATGATAGACTCATGGAAATTGTGAACAAGAGAAGAGCTCTAGGGATCAAGCTTGACTCCATAGAAGTCAACAAGAGGTTACTACTTGCATTGCAACCATGGAATCAAAAATTCTTGTAACTTTGTGAGAGAAAAAGAAAACTTCAAGAACTTTAATCCGGATGAAGTACTAGGAAGATTGCTCACTTACAAGGAAAGAGATGAAGAAGAAAAAAGAGTGAATACCTTGTTAGGACAAGGTGAAGAAGAGAATAAAGAGATTGCTCTCAAGGCCTCTCATGAAACTAGTGAGAAGAAAGACAAGAAGAAGAAAAAGAAAGTGCTTGACTCTAGTGATGAAGAGAGCGATAATGAGATGGCTTTGCTTGTGAGAAGATTCAAGTCATTTCTTAAGAAAGATGGCTACAAGAAGAAAAGCTATGACAAGGGCAAAGCAAGAAAATCAAAAAGAACTTCCTATGAGTATGGTGATGAAGGACATTTCATTGCGGACTGTCCAAAGGAGAACAACAAGGATGAAAGAAGGAAAGACAAGCACCACAAGAAAGACAAGAAGTACAAGAAGCATAGAAGAGGTGAAGCTCACATTGGCCAAGAGTGGAACTCCAATGATTTATCCTCTTCATCATCTTCCTCATCCGAATCCAACTCGGATGAAGGAGGCATTGCCATAATTGCTATTGGCGTCACTCCCACCAACACTTCTTTATTTGGGAGCTTGAGTGATGATGATGTTGACAATACTCACAAGTGCTTCATGGCAAGAGGATCAAAGGTATCAAAATCTAAACATAAGCGTTCTCTTATACTAGTAGTAGTGATGATGATGATGATTATGATGTTAGTGCTTCACTACCTAAAATGCTTGAATTTATGGAATTACTTGAAAAACAAAAGGAAGAAAATGATAGGCAAGAGGAGCTTCTTGAAAACAAGAAGACTTGTTTATTCTTGAAAAGAAAAGAAACCTTGAACTAGAGAAGCTCCTAGAAGGTGAGAGAAAGAAAAATGATGATTTAACTAAGTCTCTCACTAAAATTGAAAACTCTTGTGAAAGCCTTAAGAGCACAAAAGATGCTCTCCTAGAGAAGTATGAGGTCTTGGAAAAGACTCATAAGTCTCTAGAAGTACAATTTGAAATGCTTTCTACCTTCACATCCTCCACAAATAACTCTCCTTGTGCCTCTACTAGCAATGTATGTGATAGGTGCTATAATATTGATATTGATGCTTGTGCTACTAATGCTAAATTGATTGATGATTTAAACAAGCAAGTGAAAGCACTTGAAAGCAAAATAGAACATGGGAAACATGTTGATGATGATAAGGCAAAGTATGCAAGAGATGCATACTCATATAAATGGAACCTCAATGCCATGGATGGCATTGGATATGTTAAGGGTGCTAAGTACAATGCTAGGGAGAACAAAAATGGAAAGGAATTTCTCAAGTTCACCAAGGAAGGATCTTACCAAAAGAAGAAAGTCAAGAACATGAACACTAACCAATCTTCTTTTGTTAATGATTCTCATGCTAATGTGCCTAAAACCACTTGTGCACTCTTTCATGACTTTGATGCATCATATGTGCTTATGAGAAATAAGCATGGTCGTGTGTTTGCAAAATATGCTGGGCCATGCAACAAAAGGCCAAAGGCTTGTGTGTGGGTACCCAAAGTACTTGTGACTAATGTGAAAGGACCCAAGAAAATTTGGATACCTAAAAACAAAGCTTAACCTGTTTTGTTGGACTACATCTCCGGTGGGTCAAGTTGGGTGATTGATAGTGGATGCACAAATCATATGATCGGAGATAAAAGGATGTTCAAACCATTTGAGCCAAGTCACGACAAAAATGAGTACATCACATTTGGTGACAAAGGAATGGGACAAGTACTAGGTTATGGTAAATTCCTCTCACTCCTTCGTATTCACTTTCTAAGGTTATGCTTATTGATCATGTTGAATTCAATCTATTGTCCATCTCGCAATTTTGTAAAATGGGCTATGATTGTTTGTTCAACGAATGTGGTGTGACCGTCTATAAAAGGAGTGATGGCTTGGTTGCTTTCAAGGGTGTGCTTAGAGGAAAGCTTTATGTTGTGGATTTTTCCAGGAATGAGGCTAGACTTGGCACATGCTTGATAGCAAAGTCCAATATGCGTTGGCTATGGTATAGGAGGCTTGCCCATGTTGGTATGAGAAATCTTCACAAACTCCAAAAGGGCGGCCACATCATAGGACTAACCGACATTTGCTTTGAGAAAGACAAAATTTGAAGTGCATGCCAAGCGGGAAAACAAGTAGGAGCACCACATCCCGCCAAGAATGTGATGACTACCACAAGATCATTGGAGATGTTGCATATGGACCTCTTCGGACCGGTCTCCTACATAAGTATTGGTGGTAACAAATATGGTCTTGTAATTATTGATGATTTTTCTCGCTTCACGTGGGTCTTCTTTTTGCATGATAAAGGTGAAGTGGAAGATGTGCTCAAGACATTTATGAAAAGAGCACAAAATGAATATGATGTAAAGATCAAGAAAATAAGAAGTGACAACGACACCGAATTCAAGAATACTCAAGTTGAGGAGTATCTTGATGAGGAAGGTATCAAGCATGAATTCTCGGCACCCTACTCCCCCAAAAAAATGATTGAGATGGCAAGAACAATGATTGATGAATACAAGACGTTCGACCTTTTTTGGGCTGAAGCCGTCAACACCGCATGCCATGTATCCAACCGGTTGTATCTCCACCGAATATTGAAGAAAACACCATATGAGCTACTAACTGGTAACAAGCCTAATATTTCCTACTTTCATGTTTTTGGGAGCAAATGTTTTATGCTTAACAAGAAACCCAAGACTTCAAAGTTTGCTCCAAAAGTTGATGAAGGTTTCTTGCTTGGCTATGGGTCAAATGTTCATGCTTATCGTGTGTTCAACAAAACCACCGGTTGTGTTGAAATCTCACGTGATGTGACATTTGTTGAATCTAATGGCTCTCAAGGGGAGCAAGTTCCTAATGATGATGTAGATGATGAAGCTCCTAGAAATGCTATACAAAGGATGGCCATTGACGATGTGAGGCCACAAGAAACAACAAATGTTGAAAATGAACCCTCTCCCTCAAGACAAGACCAACCTTGTGAAAATGAAGAAATTGATCATGTAAGTGATCAAGATCAAGATGTTGGTGATCATATTCAAGCATCAAGTGATGATTCTCAAAAACATGACCAAGGTGTTGATAAAGAAGGTTGTCAAGAAAGCTCACATCCACCACACCCAAGAGTGCATCAAAATATACAACATGATCACCCCGTCGAACAAATTCTTGGAGATATTGAAAAAGGGATAATCACTAGATCTCGAGTTAGTAATTTTTATAAACATTCCTCTTTTGTCTCTTCTATGGAGCCATTTAGGGTAGAACAAACACTCGAGGATTCAGATTGGGTGATGGCCATACAAGAAGAATTGAATAACTTCACAAGAAATGAAGTGTGGACATTGGAGGAAAGGCCAAAGATAAAAAATGTTGTGGGCACCAAATGGGTGTTTCGCAACAAACAAAATGAAGATGGTGTTGTGACAAGAAACAAGGCAAGGCTCGTGGCAAAGGGGTATTCACAAGTAAAAGGTTCGGTTTTTGATGAAATCTATGCCCCCGTAGCAAGACTTGAATCAATTAGAATATTACTTGCTTTTGCTACTCACCATGATTTTAAGTTGTACCAAATGGACGTGAAAAGTGCATTCCTCAATGGGCCAATCAAGGAAGAGGTGTATGTGGAGCAACCACCGGGCTTTGAAGACCCTAAGTATCCTAACCATGTTTATAAACTCCATAAGGCGCTCTATGGGCTTAAGCAAGCTCCAAGAGCATGGTATGAATGCCTTAGGGACTTTCTTGTTAAGAAGGGTTTTGTCATTGGCAAGGCCGATGCAACTTTCTTCACAAAGCATTTTGACAATGATATATTTATGTGCCAAATATATGTCGATGATATTATATTTGGTTCCACTAACCAAACCTTTTGTGATGAATTTAGCAAGATAATGACGAAGAGGTTCGAGATGTCCATGATGGGAGAATTGACATTCTTTCTAGGCTTCCAAGTCAAGCAACTCAAGGAGGGCACATTCATATGTCAAGCCAAGTACACACAAGACTTATTGAAGAAGTTTGACATGGACAAGGCAAAGCCCATCAAAACTCCCATGCCAACATATGGCCACCTCGACCTCAACAACAAGGACAAGCCCGTTGATCAAAAGGTATATTGCTCCATGATAGGCTCTTTGCTTTATCTTTGTGCATCTAGGCCCGATATCATGCTTAGTGTGTGTATGTGTGCACGTTTTCAAGCCGCTCCTATGGAGTGTCACATGGTGGCCGTTAAGAGAATATTAAGATATTTAGTTCACACACCTAACCTAGGGCTTTGGTACCCCAAGGGTTCAAAGTTCAACCTATTAGGCTATTCCGATACAGATTATGTCCGGGATAAGGTAGATAGAAAAAGCACCTCCGGGACATGCCAATTTTTGGGTAGGTCTCTAGTGTCATGGTCATCCAAGAAACAAAACTACATTGCACTATCGACAACCGAAGCGGAGTATGTCGCAGCCGGTAGTTGTTGTGCACAACTACTTTGGATGAGACAAACTCTAAGGGACTATGGTTACCAGTTGAACCGTGTTCCTCTCCTATATGACAATGAGAGTGCCATAAAGCTTGCTTATAACCCCGTTGAGCATTCACACACAAAGCACATAGATATTCGCCACCACTTTTTGAGAGATCATTCTATCAAGGGGGATATAGAAGTTAGTCATGTGAGGACCGAAGATCATTTAGCCGATATATTACCAAGCCACTAGATGAGAAGAGATTTTGCTATCTTAGGAGTGAGCTAAATATTCTTGACTCTAGCAATGTGATGTAGAGGATGTGCACATCTGATTGGTGATTGTTTTATTATTGAAAAAACATTGCTTTATGTCAAAAAGCTATTGTTTATGCTATTAATGTTGATTTTTGATCTCTAGATCAAATCTTGTCAAATATGGTCATAGTTATGAAATGTTGAGTGTTGGCTGACCATATGATGTCAAGAATGCCCCTTGTCCATCAAAAATTATTTTGAAAAACTTCACCTATCTTTTAAGTGGACCTTAAGTCTGTCTGTCGGTCAGTCGTTGGACTTGTCCGACGGCATCGGACAAGTCCGACGAGTGTTGGACAAGTCCGATTACTCAAGGTTTCAACCCTTTTATCCCCGCCTGACTTACCCCTTCAGTCAAACCCCTCTCATTCACCTCCTCCATGTTCTCTCTCCTCAAGAGCACCCCCATTGGTGGCTCCAAGGCGATTTTCCTCTTCCACAATCCATTGGAGCAAGATTGAAGGTCAAGAAGGTCCTCTCCATCAGGAAAATCCACCCCCCTATCGTTTTGCAAGGTTTTGACCCAAGTCCCCTCTCTCTCCCTTAGGGTTAGGGTTATCTCTAGGGTTATATCTCAAATCTTTTTCCATTGCTTTATTGAACCATGGAATTAGTTCCTAGTTAGGTATAGTTGTTGTAGATGTACTTTGACATTGTTTTGTTGGTGGATCCATGAATGAGAAGGATTTTCAAAAAATCTGTATGTCATCGGACAAGTCCGATGATCATCAGACAAGTCCGACGCATCGGACTTTCCTGATGATTGTCGGACATGTCCGACGACATGTAGCTTTTTCGTAGGCCCCTCCCACACACAGGTCCACATCACTCGTGTACATCTCCACGACTCTTCCTAATTAATTGCTCGCCCCTTTTCATAGCATGGATGACTCGTCACCTTTGAGGGAGAAGAGGACCAAGAACACTGAAGATCAAGGTCAAAGCCAACTTCCTAAGCGAAGAAAGGCCACTACATGTCAAGTCCGCCGCACTCATCTGCAAATGGCTGATAGAGATGAGCCTCAAGAGCCCACTGAGTTGTTTAGAGTCATGCATCCTCCGACAGAGATAGAGAATTCTAGATGAGACATTGTAGACTACCTACATGCCTCCATTGAGATCTTCCGTGAGGGTCGTGAGACCGATCACTACTCCTATGACAAAGAAGCTGTCGACATCCAGTTTTGGGCTCATTTCCATGCGGATTGGTACCGCTCCACCTACCTTTGTATGAAGAACCCTGTTGTGGAGATGAAGTGGCTTGACTGGAACTACATGAAGGATCGGAAGAATCCGTTGCTCAATCAAGTGATGGATGCTTGTGAACACCAAAGGATCAAGACTTTCCTGAGTTTCAACTACTCTTGGAACAAGAAAATTATTGCTCAGTTCTACTCCACCGTGTACTTTGATGATGATGTCAGAACTACGACTTGGATGACAAATGGAATGAAGTACACATGCTCCTTAAACCAATTTGCCTCAACTCACACAAGGAGAAGAACAAGGTGCACAAGGGCAACCGTATGGAAGCTGAAGCTATGAGATATATGTACATGGAGCCAGATAACAGCTCCTCACCTAACTCCAATGGACTAAAGCCCATCTTCTCAGTCCTACTTCAGATCAGCAGGAGCACCTTAGCACCTCGTGGAGTTAACTCTGATCGCATTCCTGCCTTTCAGAGGGATATCCTTCACTGGCTCCATGGGGATAAGAAGTTTGATGTCTTTGATTATATCTATTAGGAGATGTGGGACATCTCAATCTCTCCGAAGTGTGCCTGTGCCTATGCTCCTCACATTATGTATATGATTGAGAAGATCTCAGGCCAGACCTTCAACAAGGACATGAAGCATCATAGCCTAAAGCCTCAGGTACCCTCCAACTGGACTCCCTCCACTACAGCCAGCTAGTATTTTGGTGCAGCTCAACCCTCCTCTGCTTAGTCTCCCAGTGCCCCTCAGAGGGCCCCTACTAGGGCCACGGCACTTCTCGTGCCCCTCCGCCACCTCGTGGAAAGAGGAGTGGCATTATGAAGATGTTCAAGTCCATCTTTGGAATGTGTCGGGACATCAACATGAGGATGGATGTCATTGAGAAGAATCAGAAGACTATTATGGATCATCTTGGTTGTGAGATTCTTACTCCTCCACCTCCTCTAGAAGGGACCTCAGCTCCGCCCACTTACGAGGATCCCACTACCTCATTCACTCTGGAGGAGAAGAGCTACTTTGGTTACTATGCTCCTCCGCCTTTTGACTCTAGAGCAGCTACTAGTGGTGGACACACTAGGTTTCATGATATTGAGGAGGAAGACGAAGAGGATCCTGTCGCTTATGAACTTAGGGCACGCAAGGGAAAGGGACCAGCCACAGAAGAAGAAGATGAGGAAGATGAGGACGACGATGATGATGACTATGATGATGAGTAGATCTTCGTTGTCGCCTGCATGTTCACTTTTCTCCTTTTTGGTGTCTTGATGCCAAAGGGGGAGAAGTATCTATCTAGTATTTATTTTCTTAGTTTGTGAGTTGAGAGAGTTGATGGACTATTAGTGTTATTTATGAGTTTGTAAAACCGCATTTGTGTTGACAATGTGTTTAAATTTCTTAACTTGTGGTGTGTGAGCTTATTTGAGATTCATGCTTATTGTAATGATGCTTTGTTGGTTATTATTCTCTAGTTGCATTCGTGTGAAATCTATATGTCATTTGCATTGTCTTTATTTCATTTGACTACTTGATGCAAATTCACCTATATGCACGGTGATAGGGGGAGCTCTCACATTCTTATTTAATCTCATGCACATATTTAGGGGGAGCTCCACTTTTTTTCTATCACTAACTGAACCTTATTGCTTATTTTTATGAAATCTAGTTGTATTGTCATCAATCACTAAAAAGGGGGAGATTGAAAGTGCATCTAGGCCCCTAATTTTATTTTTGTGATTGGCATCAATACAATTAAGAATTGTCTGATGTTTTATTGAGCATGTGTGTAGATAACGGTCTAAAATTTGGTGATTAAAATACATAGAAACAAAAAGGAGAAAAGAAGATGAAGACTGCTTCAAAGATGATATTTAAATATTACTCAAGAATGAAGCTCATGAAGTTTTTTATTTTATCATGAGTATAGGAAAGCCGTACTATCAAGAGGGACACAAGAGTTTAAAGTAAAAAATGATCCAAGTGCCAAACTTCTTCTTCCCAAGCCTAAATATCATTTTCCAGAGCCAAATCATCGGACTTGTCCGACGCATCGGACAAGTCCATCGGACTCCAGAGAAGATGCCACTCAGGGTCGTCGGACTTGTCTGACAGTCATCAGACTTGTTCGATGACATGAGGAAAGTCCGACGTATCGAACTTTTCCATCAAACTCTAGAGCCCCTGCCATTTTGTGTCATCGGACAAGAGTTGTCCGAGGCATCGGGCAAGTTCATCGGACTCCAGAGCCCCTGCCATTTTGTGTCATCGGACATGTCCGATGTCCAATGGACAAGAGTTGTCCGAGGCATCGGGCAAGTTCATCGGACTCTAGAGAGCGTGTCAACTTAATTCATCGGACATGTCCGATGACCATCGGACTTGTCCGACACACATCTCAGAAATTGCTCTCCCAATGACTCTTTTTCCCATTGGGCTATAAATAGAACCCCATCTCGCCCTTTGGCCGGTTGGTCATTCATTCCAGTAAAAACACTCTCAAGCTCACCTTGCTCTCTCAAACTCTCCTCCCTTGGTTCCACTCTTGATTTGTGAAGGGATTGAGAGAAGATTGAAGTCTATCCTCACCACCAAGCTTCCATCCTCTTGAGCACTTGATTCATCCTCACCGCCGATGACTCTTGTGTTTGTTACTCTTGGGGATTCATCCCCTAGACGGTTAGAGGTACCCGTAGAGCTCCTAACTTGTGTGGTGATGCCTCGGGAAGTTTGTATTGACCCCTCCTTTGTGGAGTTGCTAGTGGAAAACTAAGTTTGATCTTAGTGGTCACTTGGAGAGGTTAAGGGTTGAAAGAGACCTGATCCTTTGTGGATCCCTCAACGGAGACGTAGGCTTCTTTGTAGAGCTGAACTTCGGTGAAAAATCCCGTGTCTCTCTTGTGCTTTATTACTTGCTCTCTATTTACTTGTTCTTGCTCATTAACATGCTTGTTAGGGTTTGCTTCGCATTTCTTAAGCTATCTTGTGTAGGTTGCATGATAGATTTTTCCCTCTCCTCTACTGCTTCCTCTAGCTTGTATTTACTTATTCCTAACTTGCCTTGCACTAGATTTAAGTTTTAATTGGCCGATCTACTTTTCTATTTCGTGCCATCGGACGTGTACGTGGACTTTCCCCATAATCATCAGACAAGTCCGATACTGCGCATTTAACTTTTATTATTAAGTCATTTTCAGGGTTTATCGCCTATTCACCCCCCTCTAGGCACTTTCAATAAGGTACCGCGAGGTTGCCGTAGGATACCGTGAATCAAGGAGCTATGAAGACAAGAAATTGGACGTCTCTGGTGAAGTAACCACGGGGTCTGTTGGTCGTAATTACGCACCCACTATATACCGCAAGAGGACGGTGTACAATTGTAGCTCTTTTTCCCTCAGAGTATTCCAAGGTTATCGAATCGACAGGGAACGAACGGAACTAATACTATTAAAGGGTTACTAACAAATTGCAATGGTTTGGTTGATGTGAATGATGACGGTGAGAAAGTGGAAGGTGAATGTTATTGAAGAGGTAATAGAATGATGAAGGATTCTCTCCTTAGGATTGGTTCACTAGCATGCAACCTTATTCTTATCAACTCGAGTGATGATTCTAATATTCTACAAGACATGGTGGTTTCGTTCACCCCGACTGTCACTACAGAGGCTATTAGCTCCCCACTGGTTTCTTGCACTATGTAATGGGCAAAAGTGTATTGGCCGATACACTAATGAAAGGGATAGATAGATGTGCAATAAAGTTCATCACATAGATTAAATTCATCAAGAGAGTATCAACAAGTATGAGAGTTACATGACCAGATCCCTACACCAGAGAAGAGAATATGAGACTACTCACTCATCCTTCTGCTAGACATAGCAGAGGGGTGAGAAGTAGCGCTGAACGCGCACGAGCCGATCGGCGCAAGCATCGCGTCGATCGGCGTGACCTCCCTTCTGGTGGATCTCGTCGGTGTTGAGCAACCTTCACCGCCAATATCCTAGAACCCTAGTTCTAATAGTTGATTCTCGCGATCGCCGTCTCTCCCGGTTCTCTCCTGGCTCTTGATAATTATGTTTCTTTTGTACTCGACGGGATTAGGTCAACTTCCACTGACTCTAACTCATACTGGGCTGGGCCTTCATCTTTCCTAGACCGGATCGTGTTTTCGTCATCTTCTCCTGATGCGCCGATCGGCACAGGCCCATGCCGATCGGCGCGGCTCCGCATCTAGCCCATCTTTGTTACCCTTTAGTTCTTTATCCATAATTGCCCTGTTTTACACCTGTTTCCTGTGATTACATGCAAAACAGAACAACTACAACTATATGCAAATATGGGGTTAATTGTTAATCCAAACCACCAAATTAAGACGCAAAACATCCCTTTTTGGTAGATAAAATGGGCATCTAGAAACCACTAACAGTTCCTCCACACTCAAATCATTGCTAGTCCTCGAGCAATACAAAATCAAATATGTAATAAGAATTTTCACACCATCTCTCATGCAATCAATCTCAATCATCATTTTTACTCGTTATCTCACCACAAAGATTTTCTCTCATTTCCTTTTAACCAATCGGCATATCATACTTGAACTTAATCAAATCACCACAAAACTTTTTCAAAAATAATTTTAGTTCTCCTCAACTCATCTTTTCGCATCAAACATCAAGCATTTGGTCCTCTCTAGGTCTCTCAAGTGTATTTTCTTCCCTCTCCTATCTAATCAAGGATTGTATGTGGATTTTGGAGGGCTATATAACTAAATTAAACCATAAGATTAACCATGTCAACAATGTGCTCAATCATGCCTATTAAGAAAGAATTTTCTTGGAAAAGAACTTTTAATACAGAAGAGGAATGTAGAAGATCTAAAAAAAATTTCAATGAGAACAATGGCAAAGAATGAGAAATAATCAGAAATCTGCTTTCTTTGATGACCTTACTGCCTCTCAGGGAATATATATATTTTTCTCTTTACCTCTTTTTTTTTATAATAACTCCTTTTTTTTCTTTCTTTTGCAACAGTGCAGATCGGCGCAACACTGCGCCGATCGGCGCAGTCTATGTTTTCTTTTCTTTCACTTTTTTTTTCTATTCCTGATATGATCAGCAATTTTTGTCTTGTATCAGCAGCGGAAATTTTCTGAATTCCCTTTTATTGAGAATATAGGTTGTATCAAAAAGGAGGGAGAAACAAAGATGTATGGTTTTCATGATAGCAAGAAATTTAAATGGATAAGAATGGCTAGAAATACAGAGATAAACAAAATAGATCATCCTTTCCTAACTTGGTCGAAATCATGAGCAAAAAGTTGACAAAGTTACTTACAATCCACTTAGTTCAAATGTGTAGCTTGCTCTCATTCACTCGGCTATGTAGGCATATTTAGACCTTGCTTTTGCTTTAGCTTATGATAACTCAAAAGAAATTTTCACAAATACAAAGCTCAAAAGTTAAGTGGTAACCAACAAATTCAAGTAATCAACCAATCGATCATCAAAAAGACAAGATAAATAGCATGGGGCACTTTCAATTTGACAATTGACACTAACTTTATTAAAGACAATGCAATAATTCAAACTACACAAAAGACCTTAAGGCAACTCTCAACATGACTCATGACTCTCTTAAGCACACACACAAACTTAAATAAACACTCATTAAGAAAAACAAATGAGAAACTAGACTCAAAAACACTTAAAAACTATGACTAATGGCAAAACCCTTCCCCCACACTCAAAATTTGCAATGTCCTCATTGCAAGAGAAGAAACTCAACACACTAATCATGCAGACTATGCCTGTTCAAGACTCGAAAAATTCGTCTTATACTTCTTATGAGAAAAGTGTAGTCCGCTTCGTTCATCTTAATTGTATCCTGGATTATGCGGTCCACATCTCTTTGATGCCTGTAAGCACGATCTCTGTCTAGATACAGGCGCTCAATGTTTCTTCGGCAGACAGGACAGCAAGCAGGCGGTTGCAGGTTATGATTTTCAACGCTGTAAGAGGAGGCTCTATTCAAATTCCTCTGAGCTGATCGGCGCAAAGGCTGAGCCGATCGGCGCAGTGGTGTTCTTCCACCATTGCGACTTTCTCCACTTCCCTCTGCATTACCATTAACTCTTGTTGAAGTTCCTGCTGTCCTGCCATTACTGCATTCTGCAAGTGTTTCCCGATTTTGGAACTTTGGACTACCAAAGCTTCTTCGCATATCAAAATCATCACTAAAATCTCCAGGCACACTAGGATCACCGCTTTCCAAAGTTTCCAAATAGTATGACGTATCAAAGTCGCTATCCCATTCGGAATTCTTTTGAATTGGCTTACCCGATAGTCTAGCAGATCTACGAACCTCGAGTGTAGTTTTACACTTCCTTGCAGCAGGTTCTTCGTCTTCACTTGGCAGAGCCGTCAGATCAATAAATTCAGCCATCCTCAGGTCGTGCCGATTGGCTCCAGTGTCACGCCGATCGCAGCTAGCAGCTTCCTTCATATTCTCAGCTAACTGCTCTAGATTACGCTCACGGATTACCTTATTCTACTACCTTCGTAAAATCTCATCATTAATCTCCTTAGGCGTCCTCCCTCCAGGAACTGCGCGATAGCCATCATCATATATTAAATCTCTAGGTATGAAAGCTGGATCTTCTGCCAATTGGAGTTCAACCTTGCGTTGAAGATCTTTAGCACAAAAGAGACACTTGCAACCCTCAATACAACTGTTCCTATGAATCTTATTTTCTTGAAAACTTTCCCAATCGGAAAGAACCCTGGGAAAGGATTCATCCCTTCTAGCTTGAAGATCCTTTTCCGCATCCCGCTCGTACATAGCTTCTTCGGCTTCCTCTCACAGCTTGAGTTCATACTTGGCGGCAATGTCATGTTCACTATAAAGTCGGCACCTATGGATTGTGAGGGTGCTCTCTTCATCTAGCTCTTCCTTCTCTTGCTCAGTCAATGATCTTTCGAAAGATAGGAAATCCTCATACAACAAGGGCTTAGCAAGATCAAGAAGACCTTCCATGGTATACCCTTGAGAAACTGCTTTACTTTTAATAGGCGCTACAGATTTTCCTTTGCGCACCAATACTCTCTTCATCATCTGCCGAAGTTCATTGTCCATCTTCACATTGTCGGCGTTCCACGCGTCAGCTTCGCTTTTCTTCATGAATTTCTTCCGCACATCTGACCAGACGAGAGGATCATCTCGTGTTGGTGTCAACACTTCGTTGACTTCTTCCCAGGACCAATTTGCAGAGGGCTGACGAAATCCGCCACCGTGCCGATCGGCTCCAGGGTCGCGCCGATCGGCTCCGCTTTGGTTTCTGCCCGATGCGCCGCCTTCCATCGCTTCTGCTCTTAGGGTTTGTTCTGGTGACGATGTAATATGAGTTGATCCATGGGTTTGCTGTCCCCTCATATTTATATCCCTTGATTTCCAATTGGACTAGAACTCTTTCTCTTATTCATGGAATTTAACGAGTCTTAAAAAGGCAAGGTCCGAAACCGACTCAAAAACCAAAAGGACTCTGTCACGCCGATCGGTGCAGGGCTGCGCCGATCGGCGCAGTAACGCGTCGATCGGTGCGGTACACTAAATTACAAAATCAGAAAAAAGAAAAACTATGGAAATCAAAATACATATAAGCCTTTGTTTTACGTCGTTAAGCTCGACCACACGGGGTACTAAACAGTGAAATACACATCAAAAGATTTTAATTCAAATGTATCGGGTTCTAGGTATACCTTTAGACGTTGTCCGTTCACCGTGTACTTGTTTCTCTTGCCATCCATTATGATTACCGCTCCCGAAGGTAACACTGTATTCACAAGATAAGGTCCTTCCCATTTGCTTCGCAGTTTGCCTTTGCCAAATAATCTGAATCGCGAATTAAATAGGAGCACCCGGTCTCCTTCCTTGAATTCCTTCTTCAAAAGCTTCTTATCGTACCACTTCTTTGTTTTCTCTTTGTATATGGCTGCATTTTCATATGCACGCAATCACATCTCTTCCAATTCACTTATTTGTATCTTTCTTTTCATGCCGGTGGCATCAAGATCCAAATTCATTTGCTTTATAGCCCAATAAGCCTTATGTTCCAATTCCACCGGTAGGTGACACGATTTCCCATAGATGAATTGATATGGTGTCATACCAATCGGTGTCTTGAATGCCATCCTATATGCCCATAACGCTCCATTAAGCTTTGTGGCCCAATCTTTTTCTTCCTTTGTAACAATCTTCTGCAGAATTCCCTTTAATTGCTTATTTGAAGTTTCTGCTTGTCCATTCATCTGGGGATGGTAGGCTGTTCCAATTCTATGTTGAACTCCAGATTTGGGTAAAAACCTAGTAAATTCTCCTCCTGTAAAATAGGATCCTCCATCTGTAATTATTATCCTCGGTACTCCGTACCTAGGAAATATCTGCTCCTGAAGTATACTCCTTGATTCTCTTGTAGTATTAGCCTTGCATGCCATTGCTTCGACCCACTTGGAGACATAATCAACAGCGACCAATATGTACTCGAAACCATGAGAATTCACAAAGGGTCCCATAAAATCCATACCCCAAACATCAAAAATATCGACTTGAAGATTGTACTTAAGAGGCATTGCATTCCTACTATTAACATTCCCTATTTGTTGGCATTGAGCACATGTTGCAACATACCTTTTTGCATCTTCATGCATAGTAGGCAAATAGAATCCACTCGCCCATACCTTTGCCTGTGTTATGAAGTAGCCATAGTGTCCCCCATAATCTGAAGAATGACATTTTGCTAAAATGCTCGCTCGTTCTTCTCTGTATATACATCTCTGTACTGCTCGATCCTCGCAATACCTATACAAGTATGGGCCGGCCCATATAATTTTTCTCATTTCACTCTTAACTGTTTTCCTTGTGTTCTTGTTCATTAGATCAGTTTGTCCCTTAAAACCCTTGATAATATCCATCATCCAGTTCTCTCTACGATCAAATGCGGCAAACAACTGCTCTTGTCGCATTTCATCTCTTATTGGTTAAGTTGATGATGATTCAAGACGAGATAAATGATCTGCTACAGAATTTTCTACTCCTTTCTTATCTCTTATCTCCAAATCAAATTCTTGCAGCATCAATACCCATCATATTAACCGAGGCTTAGACTCCTTCTTTGAAACCAAGAATCTTATAGCAGCATGATCAGTATATACAATCACCTTAGAATTTAGAATGTAGGATCTAAACTTCTCAAAAGCAAATATAACAGCTAACATCTCATTTTCAGTTGTTGTATAATTGATCTGCGCCTTATTCAAAGTTTTGCTAGCATAATAAATAGCATGCACTTTACCTTCCTTCCGTTGTCCAAGAATAGCTCCAACTGCAGAGTCACTTGCATCACACATAATTTCAAAAGGTAAACTCCAATCAGGTGGCTGCATAATGGGTGCAGAGCATAGAGCTTCCTTTAATCTTCTGAAGGCCAGAATTCTTTCCTCGTCCATGACAATTCTGTATCTTGCTTTAACAATTCTGTCAGGGGTTTAGCAATCTTCGAATAATCCTTAACAAATCTGCGATAGAAGTTGACATGTCCAAAGAAACTCCTCAAAGTTGTAAGATCAGTACGGGGAGGTAATTTCTCAACTGTAGATACCTTTGCCTTATCAACCTCTATCCCTCTTTAAGATATGACATGACCAAGTACTATCCCTTCTGTTACCATGTAGTGACACTTCTTCCAATTAAGAACTAAGTCGCATTCAACACACCTTTTCAAAACCTTCTCCAAATTCTCCAAACAACTATCAAAATCAGCACCATGCACGGAGAAGTCATCCATAAATACCTCCATAATATCTTCTATGAATTCAGTGAATATTGAATTCATGCATCTTTGAAATGTTGCCGGCGCGTTGCAAGGACCAAATGGCATCCTTCTATATGCATATGTCCCAAAAGGGCAAGTGAAAGTAGTTTTCTGCTGATCTTCTGGTCTTACCGGTATTTGAAAGAAACCACTATATCCGTTCAAATAACAAAAGTATGAATTCTTTGCTAACCTTTCAAGCATCTCGTCAATGAACGGAAGAGGATAGTGATCTTTCTTTGTCACTTTGTTCAAACTTCTATAATCTATGCACATTCTCCATCCAATTACAGTCCTTTGAGGGATCAACTCATTGTTCTCGTTAGGCACTACTGTCAACCCTCCTTTCTTGGTTACACAATTCACTAGACTAACCCATTCACTATCAGTAATAGGGTAGATCATACCTGTATTAAGCAGCTTCAAAATCTCCTTTTTAACCACTGGCTTCATTGAATCCTTCAACCTTCGCATCCCTTCAACCACTGGTTTAGTATTCTCCTCCAAGTTAATCTTGTGGGTGCAAAATACGGGGCTGATTCCCTTGATGTCATCCAATGTGTAACCAATGGCTTTCTTATACTTTTTGAGCATAGCGAGAAGCCTCTCTGTTTCTTCTTTCGTTAGAGCATTGTTCACAATAACTGGATATGTTCTATTCTTTCCTAGATATTCATAGCGTAGCTCCTTCGGGACTTCCTTCTGTTCCACTTCTGGCGCTTCATCTGGATCCAGCTCCCCGAGAGGTTCAAAATCAGGATTTTCCTGGTTGAGCCGATCGGCGCAAGCGTCGCGCCGATCGGCGCTGGCAGTATACTCGTCAGTTCCGCGCATGATGTGGTCCAGTGGGTCTCCCATATCCATCCCTATCCTCTCGTCTTCCTTTGGGCAGAATTCCTGATAGTAGGAAGAGTCTTGATGAGACGGATCATTAAATTGAAATCGCACTTCTTCCTCTCCGAGGTGCAGCGTAATTTGACCTTTCCCAGCATCTAGAATAGCTTGTACTAATCTTAAGAATGGCCTTCCCAGAATGATATCTTCAACCCCAATTTCTTTATTGTCTTGAACAAAGAAATCTACCGGCATTGTTTTCGAGCTGATCTCAATTTCGACATTCTTGATCACTCCCAGTGGCTTGGTCTTCCTACCATCCGCCATGATGAGCTCAAGTTCAGTCCCCATCAGCCGCTGTTGAGTTCCATAAGGCATGCTCATGAATGCATTATAAGTCATCAAGCTGACATGAAAACCAAAGTCACACAAGGCTTTCAGAAATTTCTTCCTCGATATCTTACATGGTATGTACGGTTCTTGTTCCTCTTTAGTGAGACCTACAGCATACACACCACATAATCCTTCGTAGGGGGATGGCTCAAAGCAACTGTCTAGCAATCTCTTCGCTTGTTTCACCTTTGTTCCATCAAGATCTATATCATCCTTGTAAAGCTTCCCTAAAACTCTCCTAATAATCTCTTGATCGAAAACTTCCGACTTGAGGCGATTACTTGGGAAATTATACTCAATTCCGGCTTCGGAGGCGTCTTGTAGACTGAAGGATCTTCTCATATTGAGCAACTCGTGCGAAAAATCAATGTGAATCTAGTCCATCGGCTTTGGTTTAGCAAAGTTCCCTTCAAATTCCTTCAGGTGGTTGTCCAGAATCGCAGCTTCTATCTAGGTATATTCCTTGCTACTTGACGGAGTCATCAGGGTCGTCACGACTGCGCCGATCAGCTCAGAGGCTGCGCCGATCGGCGCACACGTCAGATCCACAGAGGCGGGTCCGAAGGGCTTTATTTCTTCGAATTGCTCCGAAGTAATCATTGATCTACTCTTGGACATCAAGATCTGTTCAGCTGGTGACTCTTCCTTCTGCACAACTTCTGGGCATTGCCGATTTGGTTCTAGATATTATTCCCAATGCTTATGCAAAGCTTCATTCTCGGCAATTTTGCCTAACAATTCGATCCCTACCTTGGCTGTCAATCTCAGAAAACTTCCTCCGGCCGATCCGTCCAAATGCATCCTCGATGCCTTGTTTATGGCCATGTAGAAGGTTTGAGCAAACATATTCTCATCAATGCCGAGGTCAGGTCCTTGTTTCAACAATGTTTGAAAATGCGTCTAGGCTTCTGCGAGAGTTTCTTCATCTTCTTGTAAGAAGTTCACCACTTCCCTTCTCAACTTCTGCACCTTTGGCAAAGGAAAATAGTGGAGACAAAAATTTCCAACTAACTCACTCCAGTTACCTTTTGCTTCTCGAGATGCTGCCTTGTGCCACTCTTTGGCTTTTTCTCCCAAAGAAAATGGGAAAAGCAGCCACCTGTAAAGATCCCGAGGCACTCCTTCATGATGGAATGTTTGGCAAAGTGCCTCCAAATCTTGTAAGTGAGTATACGGGTTCTCCTCTTTCGCTCCAAAGAACTTGTTTGCTTCAGCCATGCTAATGATAATGGGGTTCAACACATACGAGGAGGCCGTGGCCTTCTCATCTGAGGATTGACGCACCAGCACGTTTGAAGATGGTAAAGAAAGTTCCTTGAGCCTCAGAGAAGGTCCTGTCGTACTCATCCTAAAAATTCACACAAAACACAAAAACGAAAACAACTAGAAAAGAGAGGATTAGACATTAGTAAAATATTAATAGTAAAAGAACTGGCTTGTTCCCCGACAACGGTGCCAGAAAAAGGGCTTATTGGTCGTAATTACGCACCCACTTATATACCGCAAGAGGACGGTGTACAGTTGTAGCTCTTTTTCCCTCACAGTATACCAAGGTTATCGAATCCATAGGGAACGAGCGGAACTAATACTATTAAGGGGTTACTAACAAATTGCAGTGGTTTGGTTGATGTGAATGATGACGGTGAGAAAGTGGAAGGTGAATGTTATTGAAGAGGTAACAGGATGATGAAGGATTTTCTCCTTAGGATTGGTTCACTAGCATGCAACCTTATTCTTATCAACTCGAGTGATGATTCTAATATTCTACAAGACATGGTGGTTTCGTTCACCCCGGTTGTCACTACAGAGGCTATTAGCTCCCCACTGGTTTCTTGCACTATGTAATGGGCAAAAGTGTATTGGCCGATACACTAATGAAAGGGATAGATAGATGTGCAATAAAGTTTATCACATAGATTAAATTCATCGAGAGAGTATCAACAAGTATGAGAGTTACATGACCAGATCCCCGCACCAGAGAAGAGAATATGAGACTACTCACTCATCCTTCCGCTAGACATAGTAGAGGGGTGAGAAGTAGCGCTGGAATGCGCACGAGCCGATCGGCGCAAGCGTCGCGCCGATCGGCGTGACCTCCCTTCTGGTGGATCTCGTCGGTGTTGACCAACCTTCGCCGCTAATATCCTGGAGCCCTAGTTCTAATAATTGATTCTCGCAATCGCCGTCTCTCCTGGTTCTCTCCTGGCTCTTGATAATTATCTTCCTTTTATACTCGACGGGATTAGGTCAACTTCCACCGACTCTAACTCATACTGGGCTGGGCCTTCATGTTTCCTGGACCGGATCGTGTTTTTGTCATCTTCTCCTGCTGCGCCGATCGGCACAGGCCCGTGCCGATCGGCGCGGCTCCACATCTAGCCCATCTTCGTTACCCTTTAGTTCTTTATCCATAATTGCCCTGTTTTACACCTGTTTCCTGCGTTTACATCCAAAACAGAACAACTACAAATATATGCAAATATGGGGTTAATTATTAGTCCAAACCACCAAATTAAGACGCAAAACATCCCTTTTTCGTAGATAAAATGGGCGTCTAGAAACCACCAACAGGGTCATTGTAAGGTATGGTGACCCAGAGAAGAGGGTTTGGCCATAGCTAAGATGGAATAGAGGGAGTTACATAGGGGTCACCATAAGCTACGGTGAGCGAGAGAGAGGAGATGGACATAACTCAGACGTCTCTGTTGATGGTACGATAGGGTCGCCATAAGCTATGGTGTCTATGGAGTAATTCGTGCAGGAGATCATAGAGATTCTAAGGTTGCAATAAGAAAAAGAAGAGTTTGCCATATGTAACAGTGACTAGGCCTAAAGGTCACCGTAAGTTTTGGTGATATGTCACCGTAAGCTTTGGCGGATGGATCCACAGGTCGCAACTTTTTGGCAACAGCTAGTGGAGAGATTGTAGCCTATAAATTGCTAATGCCCAACTCATGGAGAGCTCTCTTGGCCATTTGGAACCTCTAGAGGGCCAAGAGGAGAAGAGAAGACACTTGTGCAAAGATTGGAGAGTGATATTTGAGTGTTGTTGGCATTGTTTAGGTACACATTTCATGAAGTAAAAGAGGTTTTTTTACAACTTGTTTTATTATTTTTTGCTAACAATTAACCCCAATTAATGTGGATATTTGTTGTTTTCTTGTTTTATGTGCAATATGAAGAAATTAGGTAAAAATAAAGAATCTATAGATTAAGAGCAACAAATGGGCCGAGAAAAAGAAATTGCAAGGTTGTACTGATCCGCATCTGCATCATGCCGATCGCACCTAAGGGAAAGGCTCGGACCTGAAGCCCATGCGACGGTGGCAAGGCACAAGATGGGATTAGGGTCGATGTCGGCGCAACTAACATAGAGGAGAAGATAAAACAAGAAGAGATTTTATTGAAAGAGGGATCAAGATAGAGAAACTCCTGACCTAGGGTTTTGAGAAGTTGTGTCAGCGATAGAGACGATCACCGATCATCACCGCCAGAAAGGAGGAGCGTGCCGACCGGCACACTGCCGTGCTGATCGGCATTTGTGCTTTACACGTTGTATTCCCTCATCCAGCTGAACCATGACCATTGATCTCGGATGGATGAGTGAGTAGTCTTCATATTCTCCCCTGTGGTGACAGGAATCTAACTATGTAAACTCTCAACACTTGTGAATTATTCTTATATGTCAAGTATATGTGTGATGAACTTATTCCGTATGAGATTGTGCATGATCCCATGTATGAATCTACCAGCATTACTAGATGACTAGATGTGTTATGATGATAACGTAGTGCAACAAACCTATGCCGAATGATTAGCTTATGGTGTGACAGGGCTAGAGTGAGCGGAACCACCATGTCTTGAAGAATACTACATATATTAAATGAATCTATAGTATGAGTTGCATGCTACTTACCTGAACCATAAGTGGGAAATCCTTTATAAACTTGATCAAACTCTCTAGCTCTTTATTCTTAATGGTTTCCTATTACTACATAAATTCTCCCTTTTGATAAACTTAGTTAGTAGATGAAATAATAGTGAAGGTCACATTTTCTCTCTGTGGATTCGATTAAACCTTGGAATACTCTGAGGGAAAATAAGCTACAGTTGTACACCATCCACTTACGGTATATAGGTGGGTGTGTAACTACGAGTCTACGACCAACAAGCATATTTTCTGGCGCCGTTGCTGGAGAGCAAGCCAGTTCTTTCGTGATTTGTTTATTTTACTAACCTCTAATCCCCTCTTCTGTAGTTTTGTATTTTTGTTTTTCTTTGTGTTTTGAGTATGTATACTCCAGGGATGTTTCTAACAGTCAGGGATCATTCAATGCCGTCTTCGAAATTGCTGATTCCGTAGGCTTCAGATGAAAAGCTTACTGCTTCTTCATATGTGCTAAACCCGATCATCATCAGTGTGGCTCAAGAAAGCAAATATAGGACACTTACACACTTCTGCAACATCTGGAAGTCCTCTGTCAAACCTTCAAACACAAAGGAGTGCCCCAGAATTTGTATACGTGGCTGCTATTTCTGTTTTCTATTGACGCAAGGGCCAAGGAGTGGTACAAATCGGTAGCCTGTGAAGCTAAAGGGAATTGGGAGAAATTGGTAGGAGCTTTCTACTTTCCTTTTTTCCCATTTCCAAAAGTACAAAACCAAGGAGAGAGGTGGTGAATTTTGAGCAAAGAATAGAAGAAAGCCTTGCCCAAGCATGGTCGTGATTTCAATCCTTGTTGAAGGAAGAAACTGATTTAGGAATGGATAACAATCTAGGTGCCCCCACTTTTGGAGGGAGTTTCTTGGATTTGACAGCTAAAGTTGGGATGGATCTTTTAGTCAAAATAGCCAATGCAAAAACTATGCAGAGGCATTGGGATGATTTTCAAGAAGATCTGAGCCCTTTATAGAAACAAACATCGATCGATCTCCCAAGAGTAGGATGTGGAGAAGACAAAAAATCTGCGTTGCAAATCGATGTGAAGGATGAAATAGAACAAATGGCTCATGGAAATCAGGTGGAGCTAAAGATTGAATATGTGCCTACCGACACAGATCTTGTGACGGTCAGCACGTCTGGAGCGCCGATCGACATAGGACCCATGCGGACCGGTACCAAGAAACCTTACGAGAAAATCTCTAAAACTGAAGTTGCTATTTTGGAAGAGCACCAAAGGGACTTCTTGGGAAGATTTCATAAGCCAAAGGGAAACAGATCCGTGAAAGATGCTAAACTATTGAGTGAATTTGAACCCCTTAAATGGATGCCTATTGATTTCACTTCGGACTTGCTAAGCATGCGGAGGACGTATGATCCTAAATATGCTTTAGTGGTAGGTGTCGAGTACAATTTTCCTAGCAATACGAAGACATCCGAAATCTCTCATGAGAAGGTGATTGGAGAAGTGCTAGGAAGATTGTAGAAGGAAGATTTAGAGGTTGATGAATCAGAGATTGAACAAGCAAAAAGGCTGCTAGATCGCTACTTTGTTCCCTCACCCTATGAAGGACTCTATGGAGTGTATGCGATCAGTCTTACGGAAGGAACAAAGGAAGACCCTCATATACCATGCAAAATACGAGATAGGGAGTTCCCCAAGTCTTTATGTGATTTCGGTGCCCATGTTAGCCTTATGATAGATGAGACATTCATGAAAATGCCATACGAGATTGAAGGACAGTTGATACGGACCAAGCTTGAGTTAATTATCGTGGATGGTAGACGAACAAAACCACTTGGAGTTGTCAAGAATAGAAGCCACTTTCTAATGGTCTAAGGTATGAATATTTGGGAAGGAATAAGACATACCCGATGATTGTTAATAGTGCATTAACAAAGGAAGAAACAAAAAGGCTTCTAGTTGTCCTGAAGAAATATAAAAAGGCCATAGGTTATTGCTTGGATGACATTAAAGGAATTAATCTGGCCTTTTGCACACACAAGATTAATTTGGAGGGGTGAGCTAAGCCGGTAGTTGAAGGCATCAGGGGGTTGAAAGAAGGTATGAAGGAAGTAGTGAAGAAAAAGGTTCTAAGGCTCCTTATTGATGGAATGCTATACCCAGTTACTGATCGTGAGTGGGTAAGCCCGGTGAATTGTGTTCCAAAAAAGGGAGGATTGACGGTGATGCCCAATAAAAAGAATGAATTGATTCCTCAGAGAACCGTCACAAGATGGAGAATGTGCATTGACTACAGAAAGTTGAACAAGGCAACAAAGAAAGATCATTATCCATTGCCATTCATTGACGAGATGCTTGAACGGTTTACCAAAAATTGTTGTTTCTGCTATCTTTATGGTTATAGTGGATTCTTTCAATTTCTGGTACAACCTAAGGTTCAACATAAGACAACATTCAGTTGTCCTATGGAAGTTATGCTTATCAACGGATGTCGTTTGGACTTTGCAATGCACCAGTCACTTTTCACAGATGCATGCATCCTATATTCGTTGAGGTTGTTGAATACATCATGGAGGTATTTATGGATGATTTCTCTATTCATGGAACTAATTCTGATCATTGTTTGGCAAACTTGGAGAAAGTTTGAAAGCGACATGTTGAAGTGGATTTGGTTCTAAACTGGGAAAAGTGTTGCTTTATGGTAACCAAAGGGATTGTTTTGGGTCATGTTATATCTAATAGAGGAATCAAAGTAGATAAAGCCAAAATATCCACTATTGAGAGGTTACCACCACTCAACAGATCTTAAAATTATGCAAGTTTCCTTGGGCATGCAAACTTCTATCAAAGGTTTGTCAAAGTCTATTTGAAGATTGCTAAGCCATTGGTGGAATTGTTACAAAAGAATGTGGTGTTCGATATGGACGATGAGCGCCTTTATGCCTTCAGGAGATTAAAAGAAGCTTTGTGTTTCGTGCCTATTATGAAACTGCTTGATGGGAATCTTCTTTTTGGGATTATGTGCAATGCTAGTGACTATGCAGTGGGAGCCGTTCTGCGACAATGTAAAGAAAGTAAATTTAATGCTATCTACTATGCAAGTAAGACTCTCAATGAAGCGCAAATTAACTATACGACTATAGAATAGGAAATTCTAGCAGTAATATTCTCCTTCGAGAAATTTTTCTCCTATATTATTAACTCCAAGGTCATTGTTTATATGGATCATGCTGCTATCAGATATCTTATTTCTGAAAGGGAGTCTAAACCCATATTGCTTCAATAGGTCTTAATGCTATACTACCGTCTCCGGGTGCATGGCCATGAGCCAATTTCTCCAAGAAGCACAGGTTCTCAGACCTGGGTGTGAAGATGGATTCTTTTCTATACGCATTTGGTAGTAGGGTTCCCTCTCATTGTGCCTATTCTAGAGTACTAGTTTCAACCTAGGATGTTCTCACGTGTACACTGTAGATCCAACATTCGTTTGCTAGTCAGGTATGTCCAGTCCAACGGCATATTGACATGGTTGTGCCATACATGGATGGTTAATCATTTTGTTCTGTAATATAGTGGGCACAGTTAGTACACCGGAGTTCACCAAGGCTGAAAGTAATCGTGCCTGGGTTGTCATTTGGTGCAAGCAAAGCTTCGTTGATGTCTGACCAGATCATATAAAACCAATACGAAATCATAAGCTATTCATGCCCAAAGCCACAATAGCAAATTGGCTGTTTGGGGCATGAAATTGTCCTGTTTTCTGTACAATCTCACGAACTAATCGTTAAATTGTTGAAGTTCAGATTACAGAGACTGGTACGTCATGCCTAGTCTTGTTCCCATGACCTCCTGATAAACTTGCTCAACCAGTCGGTAGTCATTCATAGGGGTAGGGGCTGTTTATAACACATGGTGCCGGCGTGATTTTTTTGGAAGAGCTTCACTAAGAATATGTTCGACATGTCTTCATTCTAAAACTCTAAGATGATTGTCTGGAGCCAGCTAAATATCTTAGCTCTAAAATTTTATGAAGCAGCAGCTTCACTTGAAATTAGAGAAACTCTAGTTCATTTTGATAAAGTATTTTTTTCAACTCCAATAGCTATGAAATTATATATTTTTATGGAATTGGGATAAAATTAGCCACCTTTACCACAGAAACGAACCGTTCTTTTTTTTTTCCTTTTTCCCTCGCCTCCTGCGGCCTCCCCCGTTTTTTTTCTTTTTCCCTCGCCTCCTGCGGCCTACCCCATCCACCGCCCCTGTCCCGTGACTCTCTGGATCTCGCTCCCACGCGCCCCCCCCTCCCCTCCCCCCCCCCCCCCCCCCCCACAGCCGCCGGCGACGCCCAGCTCCCGCACGCCCACCCTCGGCGGCCGACGACTCGCAGCTCCGGCCCGCCCGCCCTCGGCCGCCGGCGACTCCCTGCTCCGTTCGCACCCCCTCCCCGGCGACTTCCTGGTCCGGCGCACCCCCCCACCCCGACGACTCCCTGCTCCGGTGTGCACCCCCTCCCCGGTGACCTCCTAGTCCGACGCCCCCCCCCCCCCTCTTCCCCGGCGAATCCCTGGTCCGGCACGCCCTCCCCGTCCCCGGCGGCTCCCTGGTCCGGCGCGCCCTCCCCCTCCTCGGTGGCTTCCTCGATCCGAGCTGCTTGCGCGGGTTGGCGATGCAGCTGGCCGCGAGCAAGCATGAGCATAACCGCCGGCGTGCGCACTGGATGGGGATGCGGCTGGCTTCGAGCACGCAAGCGGTTCGTAGATGAGCATCCCCTGCCTCGCGTGGCCGCACGCCCCTCTCCACCGATGAAAACTCTAACGATGACCCGATTGATGAAATTGAAGTTTTGAAGGTGCGATAGATTGAGGGGCTGGGCTAAGGTGATTGATATTTTTTTATCAAAACATTGCTTGCTACCGGGATCAAATTGTTTGCTAACAAGTTGAAATGAAGAATTTAATGTATGGTGAAAATTAGTTCTATTTAATCATTATTCTAAATAACATGAAACGAAGGATAAGAAGGTCAATTAATCCTCAAAACTCTTCTTCACCTCCATTCACATCTTCAACTCCACAGCGGAGCACCTCTGAAGTGGAGTTTTGAAACGGAGCTGTTCTGCCAAACACGTTCTAAACAGTTTATTTTGGGTTAATGAAGCTTTACCGCTTTGCCTCTTACATGAAGTTCTTTAAAGATCATGTTGAACAGGCTAATGGACGCCCATCCTGCACATGGCTTCTGCGACATAGCGAAATGGGGCAGCGTGTACCCCACGACCTTTGCCTCGTCCGAATCCTAAAGCCCCGGCTTCTAGAGGCCAGCTCGTGAGGTCGTCGCCGCGTGCGTGTCGTATACTACTCTCGTATCCCCTTCGTCCCCCACCCCCGCTAGCTCAAGCTTGCCTTTGGACGCGCGACCTTGCGTCCTTGCCCTGTCCGTCGCAACAAGCAAACGCCAGACTGGAGCGAAGGTACGAAAGCCACCGCCCGCGGAGCCACCGAATCAACCTACTTTCCTCAATTCGGCCCCGCTCTCAATCCGCCATTTTTCTGTGACGCGGCAGCTCCTTGCTCGTGCTCTGCCCGAATCTAGTGTGCTGCTCCTCGATTTCACCCCTGTCGATCGGTTAATTTTCTTACATTGCCGTTCCATTCGTCCGTGGGACGTGCGCAGGGAGAGGTGCTCGGCGGCGAAGTGCTGGAAGGAAGTGGAGGTCGCGGATCGCCGCACGAATTCGAGCCTCCTAGTTTCAGGTGGTGCCATTCTCCTTTTCTGGTAAGTTGCACAGATTCCTCTCTCCCGTTTTGGTCCTCCTGTTGTTTCTTACACATATTTCCGTATCCACGTATTGTTACTTTTCTTGTGACTGCATATATAGATGGCATCAATTGATTGTGGTCTAGGGTGGTAAGTTGTTGGGCCTCCCTGGATCTCGTGCTATTTGTTGATTTACAAAATAGTTTCTACATCCACAATTGCATTCCTAGGTCCACTTCATGATCCATTGATCCTCACTGCTGAATCATGAAATTGAAATCTAACACAATGAATATTGGATTACGCTAATTGTTAATTTGCTCCCCAGTTAGTCCTTTGTATGATAACTTATCCTCTTGTGACCTTACTTTATAGCGTACCTGCAAAGTTTGTTGTTTCCTATGAAAAGTCAGAACAATGTTGTGAATGTAATTCAATTTACTATTTAAGCAAGGCACATTAAATACCACTGCCAAAGTGCTGATCCTGCGATTCAACTATCATTTGTTATGCTACCATTATTCATTAAACCTGCTCTAAATGTGGATTTTGGACTGTTATTTCTGCTCGTGGTCTTTCCAGTGTGTGATGTTATCTCCTATTAATAAAGCCTTAACGCTTTTATTTTGAATAAAGAGTTGAGCTGCCTTGTTTTATTACAGAGATGGCCAGCAAAGGAGGCTATGTTCCACCTCAGTATGTTCCTTTATACGGCCTAGATACTGAAGAGGATCGTGTTCCTCTGGTTGAGGAGAACCATGCTACACGCCATAAACTCAGCCGGGATCTGACACAATGGTCTTCTGGCATCTGTGCTTGTTTTGATGATCCAGAGAGCTGTATGCTACTTTCTGACCTGTGACCTCTTGATTTACAGAAGAAAAAGATGAAAGGTGCTATTTGGTTGCATGACAGGATGTAAACATGACAGTGCAATATCTTTGCTTTTCTGTTACAAATTTGCCATGTCGTAGTGGTTATGTGGTGCACCGGAAAGTAGGCATAGGTATGTGCTTCAGGGAGACAATTGAGCTTAGAGATGTATTACATTTCACCAAGTTTGTTACCATGCCTGCCTCCTTTTGTTAATGTCGCTTGCCCATGGTTCTAGAATGAACTTATTCTTGTGACTTGGAAATCAGATATAAAAAAGGTATTGAGAATTATGTAGCTGACCATTTATCGCGTATCATGTTTGAGGGGAAGGAGACGCCTATTGCTGATGAAATGAGGCAAGAACAACTCTTTGCAACTTATGATAATAGAGATAATTGGATGCAAAACATTGTAGAAGTTTTTTAGGGCAATCTCGATGAGCTTACCAGAAATACTAGACGAAGGGTAAGGAGCGAGATGAGGAAATTCATTTGGGATGACCCTTACTTATATCAGTATTGTGAAGATGGAGCCGTACGATGGTGCGTTTCTCGTGAAGAAAGAGGGAGTATTTTCAAAAAATGTCATTCTTCTGAATATGGTGGACATTATGGACACTTTAGAACTCAGGATAAAATTTGGGCTATGTTGGTATTTTTAATGATCATAAACTAATACGCAAGCGCACGGAAATACCGTTGTAGCACTTCTCCACGGAGTATTCTAAGGGTTATCAATCCAAGGAATGGTATAGGTAAATCTTAAATTCTAGTCAGTCCAAGGACACAAGAGATAAATGTTGGTGTAGGATAGAGAAGTTTATCTATGGGTAAGCTCCTAAATAAATAAGGTTGAGGCTCTAATTATTGCTTCGTGTACGGATTCATGCACGACATACACAAGGCAGCTCCGTCTTGGACACACATCGCAACCGAATGTGCAGGAGTACAATGGATATATAGGGGTGTCACCACCTACTACCTACCTCTGTAGACCATGGATTACGAGATGATCAAAGATGATTTCTAATCTAAGCACCACAACTAAGTTATTAATCACTATTTAGCTAAGCCGTCACTTAGACTAAACAACCTATATAGGATATAAGACTTTGACCCAGAAGTAAATGAGCACTCAACTTACTTAAATAAGAAAGATTAAGAACATAAATAAACTCGAAGACTTACTCGCTAAGACTCCAACTTGAAGACTTACTTAATATGGCAAGACTCCGACGAGGTACAAGGTTGGAGTAGAGGGCCCACAGAGAAGGCTCCACTCCTAGACTTCTCCTCACTCTCCACCTATTGTAAGTACTAAACTAGGTAGTACTAACACCTTTGGAGTGTGGCTCTTTTCTCTTGAATGTGTGTGTGAGTGTGAAGCCTCCCCTCTCTTTATATATGGCGTATAGGTCAGTACTAGAGAGTAACCGCCACGGAACCTCGGTTCACCGACTTCAGGAAATGAACTAGGAAGCGACACGTGGAAGCTCGGGCCAAACCACCTCAAGACCAGGTCGAGCGACCAAGGGGGAGGTCAGCCGACCTGGCCCTGGGCCCTTTGGCCTTGTGCTTTTGGCAGGTGGTTGATAGGTGGGCCTCATCATCATTTATGTCAGTTAGCTCCTGAGTTGTGCGAGGGAATCCTAGTTTTCCATGTATGTAATCCTTGTGCTGGCTCCTGATTGGCTGGTTTGGTATTTTCTTGGATTGATGATGTGGATTTGCCCATAATTCATGGATAATTCACCTGCACTCAAATATTCACCAACACTTGTAGAATTTGTTTGTAGTAAACTCCTACAACTATGTTGGTTAATCATTTTAACTTTTTAATATAGGTAATTGATGGTCAAATTTAGTATTTAAGGACCATCAACGGGCTAGTGGACTCTATTGGCCAACTATGCATGAACATGCCAAAAGGTACGTTGCCAGATGCCCGCAATGACAATGGATTGGAAACACAAATAGTCATAATGCTATGCCTCTCAAACACAATTTTCAAGTTGATATATTTGATGTTTGGGGAATGGATTTTATGGGACCCTTTGTTAGTTCCAATGGTTATCAATATATATCGGTGGCCATGGACTACGTATCCAAATTGGTAGAAGCTAAGCCATGTGATGAGGACATCACTCCTATGGATACACACAACACTCCTCCAAATCTGGACTTGCAAGGTCCAATGACTAGAGCTCGTGCACGACGACTAAATTTAGAGGTGAGCTCGTTCCTACGTTCTTCGCTATATGTTACTTTTGAGAATGGTTTGCTACCTAATGATTATTTTATGATTAGAAACCATGGAGAAGACCAGGAGATGATGGGAGAAGGAGTTGGGAACGTGGAGGACCAGCAAGGGCTTGGAAGCCAAAGTGGAGGCCCAATCAAAACCGACTTCGAGTCTGTTTCGGGGCCCAGGACCAGTCTGTACTAAAACAGTCGCCCAGGACGCATACGGACTCGGATTTGGACGTTCTATATATGCACGGAAAGATAAGGAGAAGACCTTTGCAATGCCGCCGGCCTCATGTCAAAATTCATCCGGAGTCATCGGGCATCATCAAAACAAGAGAGAGTCCAGAATCTGTGTCGGTGCTGCGTCGCCTATTTTTGGCCTTTGGGCTTTGTATCTAGTTGAGCCCAATTAGGGGCGCGTCCAGAGGGTCTTGCACGACCCTAGGGTCTTTATATACAGCCGCCGCCGCACCATTAGGGTTCGGGTTTTGCTTAGATCAATTCTGTTCATAAACAGTTTTGCCGTTCATCGGTTTGTGAGACCCCAACTTCGAGAGTTTAATCATACATCTGCAATTGTGTTGCATTCTTCGTTGTTCTTGCTTGTGTTCTTGATTCACAGGCAGGGATTAGCCTTCTCGGCGAGGTCAATCATCTTTGGACGGTTGATAACCAGAGGAGACGTCGTGCTGCGATTGCGGGGTTTAGAACCTGCTGTTCTGAAGCCGGATCGATTTGTGTGTCGCCTCCGACCAAATCAACTTACCAAGAACCTTTCGGAAGATCGGGAACCCTTGTTCATATCAAGTGGTAATCAGAGCTTCAGGTGCACCGTCAGGTTCATACTACCCTTTAGTTTTGTTTTCGTGTTCTTCCTATCGTCCACTAAAAATACCAAAAAAAAAATTTCCCCCGCCCATAACCACGTGTTTAGCCTTTGCATTTTTCAATTTCAGAGTCCATAGTGTTGAGTTTGTGCCCTAGTTCTTGTTTAGTCTCTGGTTTACTTTGTGTTTTTGTCGTCAGTAGTGTTTCCCTTGCAACCCTAGCCGCCATCCCCTTCACCATCCTCGGTTTTGTCGGCTTTGTGTGCTAGGGTTGATTGATCAACACGCCCACCCTAATCCCACCCTAAACCTACCCTCACCACCTCGGACCAATTTTCATAAATTCCACTTTCCGCTGCATCCACCTCGCCAAAAAACTCCCTACCCGACCCCAAGCCCGACTCGGATTTCACTCAAACCCCCGGGTTCTTCATAACCGATTCCGACACCCCTTCGGTAAAACAGCCATAACTTTTCGCTCGGTTGTCCGTTTTGGCTGAAATTTTTACAGGAGATTCTTGACGAAAAGTTGAGCATACCCACACTTGGCTACGTCCTGTGTGCCCTCGTCAAAAAATTCAAAAAAAATCGGGAAGATAAAGAAAAAATTCATTCAAGTTGAAACCCGACATTTTCTGAAACTTCATGATTTTCTGTAGGCCACGTCCTAGCTCGGTTTGAGCTGAAATTTTTTGTGGTTTCTTCCTGTTTGCTAGTGAGTTGGAAAAAATTATCAAAAAAATAAAATAAAAAAAAAGAAATTTGGGATTCCTACTAGTGCTCCATCTAGCCCCCTGGAATTTCTGAGTTTGGCTATTTTACACTAAGCCCCCTGTTATCGACTGTGTCCCTTTGTCTCTTTGTTTCTTCTTTGCTATCACTACTGTTCTAGGACATAGTTAGACCAGCAACTAGGGACAAGTTATTTGGGCACTTATTCAGCTTTACTATCTGTTTTTGATTTGTGTGCCACTCATATATATATATTTGGCCTTTCTAGCTCTACATACTTCTTCTAGACAGCACATAGGTTATTTGGTAACCCTTGCAATCGTGGAACACTTCTCCCTGGTATCCTTCGCTTTGTTGTTTTCAGAACTTCGTAAGAGCTTTGCAAGAAGCTTACTTTTGCTGTGTTGAGAGGCACCACTGCTTAGTAGTTTTGTAGGGATAACATTCACTTTTTGTTTCCTGTTTTGGTGTTTCTGATGTCAGGAAGCGATGGGGAGGGTGCTTCACCCTCCAAATTGGATGAGTGCGTGAGCCAAAATCAGTTACAGAAGGCTTTGTAGGCGGTTCAGAGTGATTTGGCAGAGACGATCACCAGGGCCGTCACCGACACCGTCACCAAGCTTCACCTGGGAGAAAGCATTGAGCGGTTGGATAAGAGAGTCTCTAAGCTAACCGATCAGGTTGTCGAATTGGAGACCGCTCACAAGTCCAACAACAACAACAACAACAACAACAACAGCAACACCAACAACGACACCAACAACGACGTTGAAGACGATCATGATGAAGCAACGGTGTATAAGGCTGATGGCACCGTCGATAGGTCAGCTACAAGGACCGCAAGGTTACGACGCCGTTTGCAACGTAACCCTCAAGGTATGGGTGGTTTCCACAACCACAACCGTCGCACACAATGTAACTATGCTCCAGATGATCCGTATGCTAAAATTAAGTTTTCAATTCCTTCGTTTTCGGGTCAGTATGATGGTGATGCTTACCTTGATTGGGAAATGATGGTAGAACAAAAATTTAATGCCCACCTTGTTCCTGAACAACATAGAGTTAGACAAGCCACTAGTGAGTTTAAGGACTTTGCTATTGTTTGGTGGAGTGGTCTAGCTGCTGAAACCGATTTGCCTACTACTTGGGAAGAACTTAAGGTAGAAATGCGTGATCGTTTTGTTCCTCCTTCTTTTTATAGAGAAATTCGTAATAAACTGCAGCGTTTAGATCAAGAAGATAAAACTGTTCAGGAGTATTTTAGTGAGCTTCAGAAGGGTTTGATTCGTTGTGCTGTGGTTGAAAAAGTAGAGGATCAGATTTGCCGCTTTTATTCTGGTTTGAGAAAAGAAATTCAGGACATCCTTGATTATAAAGAATTTTATACCCTCAACCAGTGTTTTCAGTATGCTATGCTTGCAGAGAAAGAATCACAGGGACTTTTCCAGGCTTTTGAGGAGTACAGCAAGTCCAGGAATTTCTACCCACCACAGCCGACGGGGACTTCGGGGCTGCCCAAGCCATCTTTCCGGCCGCCCCCACCAGCTAGTGTTGTTTCTGCAGCACCAAGATCAGCCCCTGCCCCTTCTACACGCTCAGGTAAAAATTCTGTGCAGGTACCGGCTAGTAGTGCCTCCTCTGTTGCTTCGACGGGACGCACTACAGGGATTCAGTGCCACCGATGCCATGGTCTTGGCCATGTGCAGAAAGATTGCCCAAGTAGGCGAGCATATGTGGCGACAGATGATGGCGGTTACATGAGCACCTCCGATGTGGAGGATGAGGAGGAGGATGTCGCTGCCACCAGCGGTGACCTCGTCCTTGGAGGCGGAGATACCACGGGCTACATGAATATTATTATGCAGCGTGTGCTTAGCACACAAATCCAGCAGCCCGAGATGATGCAGCGACATAACTTGTTCCAGATTTTCTTCGTCATCAAGAACCGTCGGACACGTGTCATCATTGATGGAGGAAGCTGCAACAATTTAGTGAGTTCTGATGTGGTTAAGAAGCTTGATTTGACCACACGCCCACATCCACATCCATACTACATTTAGTGGTTAAATGACTCTGGAAAAGCTAAGGTAACACAAACTTGCAGAGTTCCTTTTTCCATTGGTTCCTATGTGGATTCTGTTAATTGTGATGTTGTACCCATGCAAGCTTGTTCACTTTTATTGGGTAGACCTTGGGAATTTGATAATGATGTTGTACACCATGGTAAAAGTAATAAGTACACTTTTATGCATAAAGGAACTAAAATTACTTTGTTACCAATGACCCCTGCTGAAATTGTACAAGCTGATTTAGAACGAGCTGTTAGTTTGAAAAATAAAAGCCCTGAAATTCAGCAACCTGTTAATTCTGCTTCTACACCAAGTAATGTTAATGATTCTTCAAGTTCTAAGGGTGCTGCAATTAAATTACAAGGTCGTTCATGTCTTGCCACAAAATCTGAGCTTGCTGAAATTTCTACTGATGATATTTGCTATGCTTTGATATGCAAACAAGCCTTGTTTTTGCTTGGTGATATTGCTTCTAGTGCTTTGCCTCCTGCTGTCACTAACCTTTTGCAGAAGTATGAGGATGTTTTCCCAGCTGAGATACCCCCGGGATTGCCACCTTTGAGAGGGATTGAGCATCAAATTGATTTGATTCCTGGTGCTACTTTACCAAACCGTGCTGCTTATAGGACCAACCCTGAGGAGACTAAGGAGATACAACGACAAGTCCAAGACCTTTTGGATCGTGGGTATGTTCGTCAATCACTTAGTCCTTGTGCTGTTCCTGTACTTTTGGTTCCTAAGAAAGATGGTTCTTGGCGTATGTGTGCAGATTGTAGAGCCATTAATAACATTACTATTAGGTATCGTCATCCTATTCCTAGGCTAGACGACATGCTTGATGAGTTATGTGGTGCTATAATTTTCACTAAAATTGATTTGCGTAGTGGCTACCATCAAATTAGAATGAAACTTGGAGATGAATGAAAAACAGCTTTCAAAACCAAATTCGGGTTGTATGAGTGGTTAGTAATGCCTTTTGGGTTAACTAATGCACCCAGTACTTTCATGCGTTTGATGAATGAGGTTTTAAGACCTTTTATTGGCAAATTTGTGGTTGTTTACTTTGATGATATCTTGATTTATAGCAAATCCATGGATGATCATATGATTCATTTGCGTGCTGTTTTTGATGCTTTGCGAGTTGCACGTTTATTTGGTAACCTTGAGAAGTGCACCTTTTGCACGGATCGAGTCTCTTTTCTTGGCTATGTTGTGACTCCACAGGGAATTGAGGTGGATGAGGCGAAGATTGAAGCCATAAAGAGCTGGCCTGTACCAAAAACTATCACACAGGTGAGGAGTTTTCTTGGTCTTGCAGGTTTCTACCGCCGCTTTGTCAAAGATTTCAGCACTATTGCTGCACCATTGCATGAGTTGACAAAGAAGGGCGTTGACTTCCATTTTGGTAAGGTACATCATGAGTCTTTTGATGCTTTGAAGGACAAACTTACACATGCACCATTGCTGCAATTACCCAATTTTGATAAGACTTTTGAGCTTGAATGTGATGCTAGTGGTATAGGCATTGGTGGTGTTTTGATGCAAGATGGTAAACCTGTTGCATACTTTAGTGAGAAAATTACTCGGCCTGTTTTGAATTATTCCACGTATGATAAGGAACTATATGCACTGGTACGTTCTTTACAGACGTGGCGTCATTATTTGTTGCCCAAAGAATTTGTTATTCATTCTGATCATGAATCACTTAAGTATATTCGTTCTCAATGCAATTTGAACCGTAGACATGCTAAATGGGTTGAGTTTATTGAGTCTTTTCCTTATATTGTTAAACATAAGAAAGGGAAGGATAATGTGATTCCTGATGCTTTATCTAGGCGATATACTTTGTTGTCTCAACTTGATTGTAGAATTTTTGGACTTGAGGCAATTAAAGAACAATATGTTGCTGATGTTGATTTTAAAGATGTATTGCTGCACTGTAAAGAAGGTCGTGCTTGGCACAAATTTGTGTTGAATGATGGATTCTTGTTTAGAGCTAACCGCCTATGCATTCCAGTTGGTTCCGTTCGTCTTTTGTTGTTGCAGGAGGCGCATGGAGGTGGATTGATGGGTCATTTTGGTGCTAAGAAGACAGAGGATATTTTGGCCACACACTTCTTTTGGCCAAGGATGAGGAAAGATGTTGAGCGTTTTGTTGCTCGCTGCACTACATGTCAAAAAGCTAAGTCTCGATTGAATCCACATGGTTTATACATGCCACTTCCTGTTCCTTCTATTCCTTGGGCGGATATTTCTATGGACTTTATTTTAGGACTGTCTAGGACTAAGAGGGGGAGCGATAGCATTTTTGTTGTTGTGGATCGTTTTTCCAAGATGGCACACTTTATACCATGTCATAAAACTGATGATGCTAGTTACATTGCTGATCTTTTTTTCAAAGAAATTGTACGTTTGCATGGTATGCCTTCTACTATTGTTTCAGATCGTGATGCAAAATTCTTGAGTCATTTTTGGCGCACGCTTTGAAATCAAAGTTGTTATTTTCTACAACTTGTCATCCACAAACTGATGGACAAACTGAGGTTTTGAACCGCACTTTGGGTACTATGTTGCGAGCTATTTTGAAGAAAAATTTAAAGCAATGGGAAGAATGCTTACCTCATATTGAGTTTGCTTATAATCGGGCAACACATTCTACTACCAAGGTAAGTCCATTCAAGGTAGTGTATGGTTTTGATCCCCGTACTCCACTTGATATACTTCCTCTACCTATTAATGAGAGAGTTCATGTTGATGCTAAGGAGCGTGCTGAATTTATTTTGCAAATGCATGAGACCACTAGACTTAGCATTGAAAAGATGAATGAAAAGTATAAAATTGCTGGTAGTAAGGGTAGAAAGGAAGTAAAGCTTGATGTAGGAGATTTAGTGTGGTTACACTTAAGGAAGGATAGATTTCCAGAATTGAGAAAGTCTAAACTAATGCCTAGAGCTGATGGTCCATTCAAAATAATAGAGAAGATTAATGATAATGCATACAAACTTGAGTTGCCTCCCGAGTTCGGGGTTAGTCCTACTTTTAACATTTCAGATTTGAAACCATACTTGGGAGAAGAGGATGAGCTCGAGTCGAGGACGACTCCACTTCAAGAGGGGGAGGATGATGAGGACATCACTCCTATGGATACACACAACACTCCTCCAAATCTGGACTTGCAAGGTCCAATGACTAGAGCTCGTGCACGACGACTAAATTTAGAGGTGAGCTCGTTCCTACGTTCTTCGCTATATGTTACTTTTGAGAATGGTTTGCTACCTAATGATTATTTTATGATTAGAAACCATGGAGAAGACCAGGAGATGATGGGAGAAGGAGTTGGGAACATGGAGGACCAGCAAGGGCTTGGAAGCCAAAGTGGAGGCTCAATCAAAACCGACTTCGAGTCTGTTTCGGGGCCCAGGACCAGTCTGTACTAAAACAGTCGCCCAGGACGCATACGGACTCGGATTTGAACGTTCTACATATGCACGGAAAGATAAGGAGAAGACCTTTCCAATGCCGCCGGCCTCATGTCAAAATTCATCCGGAGTCATCAGGAATCGTCAAAACAAGACAGAGTCCAGAATCTGTGTCGGTGCTGCGTCGCCTATTTTTGGCCTTTGGGCTTTGTATCTAGTTGAGCCCAATTAGGGGCGCGTCCAGAGGGTCTTGCACGACCCTAGGGTCTTTATATACAGCCGCCGCCGCACCATTAGGGTTCGAGTTTTGCTTAGATCAATTCTGTTCATAAACAGTTTCGCCGTTCATCGGTTTGTGAGACCCCAACTTCGAGAGTTTAATCATACATCTGCAATTGTGTTGCATTCTTCGTTGTTCTTGCTTGTGTTCTTCATTCACAGGCAGGGATTAGCCTTCTCGGCGAGGTCAATCGTCTTTGGACGGTTGATAACCAGAGGAGACGTCGTGCTGCGATTGCGGGGTTTAGAACGTGCTGTTCTGAAGCCGGATCGATTTGTGTGTCGCCTCCGACCAAATCAACTTACCAAGAACCTTTCGGAAGATCAGGAACCCTTGTTCACATCACCATGCAAATTTAGTTCCACTAGGGAATCAAACACAATGTTGACTAATTGCATTTTTTCTAAGATATGGAGTTCCTAGAGTCATTATAACATATGGAGGAAGTCACTTTATTGGGAATGAGTTTCTTAAAACCTTGGTAAAGATGGGGATTGAGCATAAAATTCGTACCTGTAAGGTTCATGACCGTTGAGGTCACCACAAGGTATTAATGTTTTGGTGATGAATGACGAACATGAAATATGACTAATATCTATTTGAGTGTTGTGCGTGTGGGAAGCCTTTTATACTTAATGATGATTGTTGACGGTTGCCTTGGCAGTTGATGACCATGACCACAACCATGAAGGCTTGATGGAGTCCAAGGGTTGATGGAGATGGATCAAGGCTAAGGACAAGCTAGGAGCAAGTGTTTGGAACACTTGTCTAGTTGTTAGGGCTTGAGTCCATAGGAAAAACTAGACTATCAAGGAGGTCTAGGTCATGTCTCTTAGGTCATGCTAGTCGGTAATGTGAATGGATGCTCAATGAAATGAAAGGCACTAGGTGACAGTGGACAAGGCAAGGAGCTATTGGAAGAAGTCGGAAAACAAAGTCAAGCAAGGACGAGAAGTTTCATCTTCTGGACAGAGTGACCAAACAGAAGGGTCTAGAGAGACCGGACTGTACGGTCATCAGAGGAGAAGGCATATCAGAGAGAAATAGTTGTGAGGAATCTGTCAATGTGAAGACCCATAGAGACCAGATGGTCTGGTCTATATGGATGAGGCATGGGACAGAGAGGAAGCAAAATGGATGCTCTCTAGAATCCTTGAGGACTGATAAGATCGGACAATCCGCTCTACTGATTGGACAGTTCGCTCAGTGCGAGATGAGCTGGGACAGAGAAGCCAACGGCTCCAGAGGAGCCGCCTAGATGGAGACCGGACAGTCCAGTCAGGCAGTGACCAGACCGTACGGTCAGTTTGCCCAAAAAGTTGATTTCGTGGAGCAACGGCTAATTTGAGGTTGGAAGCCTATATAAGGTCATTGTTGGGGTCTTGGACACCTCTCTTGGCCATTGGGATTGTGTAAGCTTCATGACCATTGATGATTGGATCCCCGAGGTATGAATGATTTGGTGATTAATGATAACTATGAAATTAATAGCTAATAGCTACATGAGTGTTGTCTATCCAGGAATCATCTCTAAACTACACTACAAATCTTATATATGATGGTTGCCTTGGTGGTTGATGGTAATGACCACAAGCATGGAGGCTTGTGAGCTTGATGGAGTCCAAGGGTTGATGGAGATGGATCAAGTCCAAGGACAAGCTATGAAGCAAGTGTTTGGAACAGTTGTCTAGTTATTAGAGCTTTGAGTCCGTAGAAAAAACTAGACTATCAAGAGGGTTTAGGTCATGTCTCTTTAGGTAATGCTTGTCGATGATGTGCGTGGATGCTCAATGAAATCATAGGCAGTAGGTAATAGTGGAGTAGCCAAAGAGCTGTTGGAAGAAGCCGGAAAATGAAGTCAAGTGAGGACAAGAAGTTTCAGCTTCTGGATAGAGTGACCGGACAGAGGGGTCAATGGAGACAGGACTGTGCGGTCATCAGAGGAGAAGGCAGATCAGAGAGAGGACTTTGTGACAAATCCGTTTGTGCTCGATGCCATAGAGACCGGACGATCCGGTTTGTTTGGGTGACGCGCAGAACAGAGAGGAAGCATTTCGAGAGCCTTTAGAATCGGTGAAGAGGCAGAGACCGGACGGTCAGGTCTACTGACCGGACGGTTCCGTCTGTGGGAGATCACCTGCGCATAGTGAAGCCAACGGCTCTAGAAGCCGTTCTAGCACTGACCAGACAGTCTGGTCAGGTAGTGACCGGACAGTCCGGTCAGTGTGTCCAGAAAGATGATCTCACGGAGCAATGACTAGTTTAAGGTTGGAAGCCTATATAACTTCATTGCTATGGTCTTGGAGACTAATCTTGGCCAGGGGAATTGCTTTGAGCCTTTGTGAGGAGCCAAGAGGCAAAGAGAGGAGCACTAGGAGGAGATATTGGATATCTTGAGAGTGCTAGTGAGAGTAACTTGAGCATCTATCCACATCAAAGGCTAGGGTGTCCTTTAGGATATGATCTAGGCTGTTACTCTTGGTCTATGGTGAGACCTAGACCGGTTACATGTTGGGGATCGAGCGTATGTGATTGGTTGTGAAGGCCGTCACAAGTTTGTACACGGTTTGAGCCCGCCGTTGAAAAGAGCATCGCTAGTGAGCACCCGTGTTGGCTCGAGGTGTCTGACAAGTTCTTGAGGGAGGCGAGCTTGTGCCTTGGTGGCAGCGATGACGCAACCGTGTATTTACTCCGGGAGTGATTGCGGGCTCGTGTGCGAGAACTCCACTGGTGGGGGGAGGGACCGGGACTCTGACGGGAGTGGTCCAACGAGGAGTAGGGGAAGGTGCCATCCTTCTGAGACCTCGAGAAAAAAATCATGAGCATTCCTTGACCCTCTCTTTACTATTCCGTAATTGTGTGCTCTAATGAGTAGGTTAAATTGTGGCTTGCATACGCTAGTGTGTTTAGCTTCCACATTTGCGCTCATCATGAACACTAGCATGGTTATGGTCTTGGCCTACTAGACTTGTTAGGTTGCAACGCTTGCTGGGATTTAGTGGTCTGAAATTGATATATTCAGATTTGTGGTCGGCTCTCTGATTCAACCCCCCTGGTATGCCTTCGGTCCTTACAATTGGTATCAGAGCTAAGTGCTTAACCTAGAGGCTTCACCGCCTTGAGTAAGGATGCCAGGTGTGATAGGGAGTGTTCCCATATTCAATGGTGAGGACTACAGCTATTGGAAGGCCCATATGGAATCCTACCTTGAGTCCCTTGATCTCGAGATTTGGAGGGTAACCCATGATTTGGATGCGGATGTGAACCCACTTGATCCTGAGTACATTAAGCACAATGCTAAGGCCAAGAATGCTCTGTTTGCATGCATATCTAAGGATGTCTTTGCTAGATTGGATGCGAGTTCTATAGCACATGGTATCTGGACTGAGATTCAGGGTATTCATGAGGGTACTAGTGATGTCAATGAGGAAAGATACTATGTGCTAAAGAACAAGTATGATAACTTCACTAGATTGCCATATGAGATAGCTAACACTGTGTATTCTTGTTTTCATGTACTAGTGGAGGAGATCAATGCTCTTGGGGATGACTTCAAGCTCAAGCCTGTTGAGGTGATCAGAAGATTTGTGAGGCTATTCAAACACCCCAAGTATGAGTCCATCATCACCTACACCTTGCTAGGTGAGCTCAAGACCAAGACCATCAAGGAAGTGCTTGGGAAGATCACTGCTTTCAAGAGCTACCAATTGGGTTTGGATGACTCTCAACCATCCAATCTAGCTCTTCAAGCTGAGAAGCAAGAGCTTACCAAGAGCAAGAAGAGCAAGAAGAAGGTGGTGATTGAAGATGATGATGAAGATGACTTGAGTGAGGACTTGGCTCTTCTCATGAAGAAGATGAGGACCTTCAAGAACATGTTTGCTTCCAAGTCCAAGGGAAAATGCTTCAACTGTGGCTCCAAGAATCACTTTGTTCGGGATTGCCACAAGCCAAAGAAACAAGCCTTCAAGTCCCAAGACTCAAGTGATGATGAAGAAGAAGAAGACCCCAAAGCTATAAGAAAAAGAGGTACTTCAATAAGGACAAGAGCAAAGGCAAAGGCGAAGCAAAAGATTTCAAGAAGAAGTTCTCATGCAAGGCTCTTGTCAAAGAGTGGACAAGTGACAACTCAAGTGAAGCATCCTCTTCCTCAAGTGATGATGAAGAAGTGGCCGACCTAGCCATGATGAAGACCACTCTACCTCGAGCTCTTTCTCCACCTCCCACGTGCCTCATGGCCACGAGCCAACTTGGGGAGAGTGAGGATGGGAGCAGTGATGACAGCGATGATGAGGAGCTCTCCTGTGCTGAGCTTTGGAGCATGCTTGAGCAAGCCCGCAAAATCACCGTCAAGAAATCCAAAATATTGGAAGTGGTAAGAGAAGAATGTAAGTTGGCTAAGTGTTGACATCTGCTAAGTCACACCAAATAAATAGACCTGGGCTAGATGCCAGAAGTACTTGTTGGTAGAATTCAACAGATGGCTAGTGTGGGCAAGTTAAATCCGCAAGGGCACGGACATCCCATTGTAGCATTTCACCAATGGATTACTCCAATGGCTGTCATTTATAGTTCTCCCAAGGGAAGGCGGCGGTCAAGAGATAGCATGTTCATAACCATATAACTAATAATATACCAAAGTCATAGACAGGGATAAGGATAATAATGATAGTGGGTAGTGAGACACAGAACAATCCAACCTAACATTAACACAAAGCCTAGGTTAAGTAGGTTAAGGAAGAGTCAAGCTAGATCCTTATGTACTTCTATATTCCTGTCTATAGGTTAAATACATGCAACACATACAAGCTTAGGTCCTATGTTAAGCCAGAACAAGGAGGATTAAGCACAGCAGGGTTGTCACCACCTACAGGTTAATCCTATACTAGGACACGTGACACTAGGGCTATCAGGTTCCTATGCCAGTCCTCAAGTCAATCCTGTTCATGGGGGAAAACAAACACTCATAGAGATTTACCAATCTAAGCACCACGCTTACATTGCTAAACAACACTCTCAATCCCCAGGGGACTTTGATCCTTCGGATCACCAAGTCCCGAATAAGAGTATACCTAACCTTGACCCGATGGATCAACAAGTCAAGTACTATAACATGCATAACTCTGCCCGTACGGATCAACAAGTAAAGGGCTAGGATATGCATAGCTTTAACCCTATGGATTAACAAGCTACAGACTATAGCACACATAAGTCTAACCCTACGGATTAACAAGTCATGGACTAAAGCATGTGATGAGTACATCACATCCATGGATACACACAACACTCCTCCAACTAAGAGGAAAGTTCATGTGCATCATCTGAATTTACAGGTGAGATCGTTTCTAATGTTTTTATTATGTGGTTTTGAGAATAGATTGCTACTTAATGAATTAATTGTTGTTAGGAACCATGGAGATGATGATGACATAGCTGGGTAGGTGATTGGAGGCGTGATGGTCCAGCAAGGACGTCCAAGCCAAGGTGGAGGCCCAATCAAAACCGACTTCGAGTCTGTTTCGGAGCCTAGGACCAGTTTGCACTAAAACGGACACCCAGTACGCATACGGACTCAGATTTAGACGTTCTATATATGCCTGGAAAGATGCCGAAAAGAACTTTCCAACCCAACTGGTCCCATGTCAAAATTCGTCTTGAGGCGTCGGCAATCGCCGAAACAAATCGACTTACAGAATCTGTCCTGGTGCTGCGACACCGTAATCGGTCTTTGGGCCATGTATCGAGTTGAGCCCACTTAGGGCTGCGTCCAGGGGGTCTTGCTTGACCCTAGGGTCCTCATATACAGCTGTCGCCTCTTCATTAGGGTTTGGGTTTTGCTTAGATTATTCTGTTGATAACAGTTTTGCCGTTTGATCGGTTTGTGAGACTCCAACTTGTGAGATTCATCGTATACTTGCAAATTTGGTTGCATTCTTCTTTGTTCTTGCTTGTGTTCTTGATTTGCAGGCAAGGAGAAGCCTTCTTGGTGAGGTCAATCGTTCTTGAATGGTTGATAACTAGAGGAGACGTTGTGCTGCGATTGTGGGGTTCAGAACGTGTCGTTCGGAAGCCGGATCGATTTGTGTATCGCCTCCGCCTTAATCAAGATTATCAGAACCTATCGGAAGATCGAGAACTCTTGTCCACATCAAGTGGTAATCAGAGCTCCAGGTACACCATTAGGTTCGCTCTTATCCTTGTTATTTTGTTCAATCCTATAGTCCAGAAAATTGCCCTACAAAAATATTTGTTCGTCGTGTTTCCGCTGTCCTCCCTTGTGCCTTGCAATTTTCAGTTTAGTTTGCTTCTCTAAATTTTAGTCCCTACAAGGTCATTGTGTTGTTGGTCTAGTACTTGTTCTTTGGTATTGTTTGAGTCGTGTGTGTCCTTGTTCATAGACAATCAAGAAAAAAAAATCAGATTGTTGCACACGTTGAAAGAATAGTACTGCTGGAATTGTTTGCACTAAATATTTATTTAACATCTAGCCTTCTACTTTTTGTGTGCAAAAGAAACTTAGAGTGTTTTCTGTTGCACGTTGTTCCTTGAGTCAAGAGATTGCTGCATGTTGTTGCATATGAGAATTGTCGGTTCAGTTCTACATGTACATCTATTCCTTACGTAAAGAGTGCAAAAAAGAAAGTTTAGGTTTTTCCTTTGTGCTATAAAGTTCGCAACTCTTGCTACAGTTCTATGTCAAAAAAATCATGAAAGAAGTAAAAAGCAAAGAGGTGCTGAAAAAAAAATAAGAAGAAAAAGCCGCACCTATAACAAAAGAAAAAAACGAAAGGAGAAGAGTAAAAAATTCAGAATTGCTTGCAGCCTTTGTGTCCTTTGTTGAGCCATTTGCTTGCTTGCTTGAACTAGGTCTGAGACAAGTTTAGGCCAGTGACATAGACTAGCTTGGGACTATTGTTCAGTTTTGCAATTTCTGAATTGAAATTTTGCTAATCCTTGCTACTATAAATTGCCTACCTAGCTCCATATATATCCTTCTGAATAGGCACAGAACTTTGGACCCTCATAATCGTTGGATCACACTCTCCAAGGTATCCTTTGTTTTGCTACTAAGAATATTGTAAGAACTCAGTTAGGTGCTGTCATTTGCTTGTTGAGAGTTTTCACCGTGATTAAACAGTAGTGATAGAAAAATATACTCTTGTGTGTTTTCTTATTTTCTATTAACAATGACAGGTTACAACACCGATGGTGATGAGTCGATGGTGTCAAATGAGGTTGATACAAGTGTTGTAGCACAACGAGTGTTTAGTTCTCAAATGGAGAAGGTAGAGCAAAATCAAATGAACAACTTGTTTCAGACTCACTTTGTTGTGAAGGATTGACGTTGTCGTGTCATCATTGATGGAGAGAGTAGCAACAGCATCGCAAGCTTGTAATTGGTCGAGAAGCTCGGCTTGACTACACAGCCACACCCATGTTCATACTACATCCAATGGGTAAATTCTTGTGGTAAGATAAAGGTAGATAAAATTGCACACATTAAATTTTTTATTGGTTCTTATAAGGATTGTGCAGATTTTGATATAGTGCCTATGCAAGCGTGTCATTTGTTATTGAGTAAGCCTTGGATTTCTACAAATAATGCTTTGCACAATACCATTGCTAATAGCTATTGATTTAAATACAATGGTAGAAGAGTTACTCGTAAACCTATGTCTGCTGCTGAAATTTTAGAAGAGGATCAACAAAGACTTGAGAGAAGAAAGAACGAACCATTTAGAATAGAATGGGCTATTTCAAATGATGCAACACTTCCATCAAAATCTAAATTGCTAGAGGATGAACATATTTCTTTGCCTCTTGTTGCAACTAATACTTTTCAGCATATACATTAAAAAGATGATAGTGGGAAAGACAAAGAACAGATTGTTGCTTTAGGTAAGAGCTTTCTTGATGTGATGGATTGTTCCAATAGTCTTGCTGTATTGGAACCTTATGATCATGTTCCTTTGTCACAAGTTGATTTACCTAGTGGTCCTTGTGATAAAGAGGAGTTGGGTGCCAATGCTTCACTTATACCTTTGCCACAACAAATGAATGAGCTTGATGCTTTTGCTTATGATTCACCCACTAGTGCTGAAATTAAACATTTGATTTTAGTTACATGTCAAAAGGATGAGCAAAAATTATTTTCTTCTCTAAATACTTTGGGTTATATTGAATTTGATATTCTTTGTGATCTAAACGGAGAAGAAAGTATTTTCTCAAACTGAATTGACTTTATTGACAAGAAACATTTTTTACGCTGTTGAAAACTATGATCATAGAGGTTTGTTTATGGTGCATAGAGTTTATATTTGTTCAAAATTGAAACCTCCTTGGGTTATACAATTAAATGACCAACTTAAAAACTGCAGTAACAATTACCATGCCATGTCAAGTTTTTCTAGTGTTTCTAAGATAACACATTGTCAATTTTGTCATAAGAGTGAGAATGATGCTCATATTGCTAACCAAGGTTTCAAAGAGGTTATTAATTTGCATGGAATACCTTCTACTATAGATTCTCATTGTGATGACAAATTTCATAATGCATATAAATATGAGTTGCATCCCAAGTTTGGGAATAGTTCTATATTTTATATTTCAGATTTGAGACCACTATTGGGAGAAAGGGATGAGATCGAGTCGAGGACGACTCTAATTAAAAAGGGGGAGAATGATGAGTACATCACACCCATGGATACACACAACACTCCTCCAACTAAGATGAAAGTTCATGTGCAACACCTGAATTTACAGGTGAGATCGTTTCTAATGTTTTTATTATGTGGTTTTGAGAATAGATTGCTAACTAATGAATTAATTGTTATTAGAAACCATGGAGATGATGATGAGATAGCTGGGGAGGTGATTGGAGACGTGATGGGCCAGCAAGGACGTCCAAGCCAAGGTGGAGGCCCAATCAAAACCGACTTCGAGTCTGTTTCGGAGCCCAGGACCAGTCTGCACTAAAACGGATGCCCAGGACGCATACGGACTCGGATTTGGACGTTCTATATATGCCTGGAAAGATAACGAAAAGCCCTTTCCAACCCAACTGGTCCCATGTCAAAATCCGTCCCGAGGCGTCGGCAATCACCGAAACAAATCGACTTGTAGAAGCTGTCCTGGTGCTGCGACACCGTAATCGGTCTTTGGGCCATGTAGCGAGTTGAGCCCACTTAGGGCTGCGTCCAGGGGGTCTTGCACGATCCTAGGGTCCTCATATACAGCTGCCGCCTCTTCATTAGGGTTTGGGTTTTGCTTAGATCAATTCTGTTCATAAACAGTGTCGCCGTTCATCGGTTTGTGAGACCCCAACTTCGAGAGTTTAATCATACATCTGCAATTATGTTGCATTCTTCGTTGTTCTTGCTTGTGTTCTTGATTCATAGGCAGGGATTAGCCTTCTCGGCGAGGTCAATCGTCTTTGGACGGTTGATAACTAGAGGAGACGTCGTGCTGTGATTGCGGGGTTTATAACGTGCTGTTCTGAAGCCGGATCGATTTGTGTGTCGCCTCCGACCAAATCAACTTACCAAGAACCTTTTGGAAGATCGGGAACCCTTGTTCACATCAGCATGTCTATCCACAATATGCATTACACGAGTACAAAGACATAGGTTGACTATCGTAGGTATGTGAAGTGTATAATAACCTAACATGACTAGGCAATAACCACATACAAAGCACATGACTATCACACTAGTATAATGATAAGGCATAAGAAAAAAAGAAGATAATAATATTGATAAAGGAATAAGTCCTACAAGAGAGGACTAGAGTAGAACTAACCCGACGGCTCTCTAAGACTAGATCGAGGACCTCAAGACAGCCCTCCTCTCTCCTAAACTCCACTAGAGCCTAGAGACTAAATGTAATGCTAGAGAATGAATTCTTCTTGGTGTGTGTTGAGGAGTGAGCCACACCCTTCTATTTATAGGGGTCCAAAAGTGGTTCTGAGGTCAGTAACTCCCGCCCTAAGGGGGACAACCGCCTTTGGAGAGTCGGTGGGAAACCGCCATAGGAAGATGGGCCTCATTGGGCCCACTCCTTGTTCGGCCAAACTGGCCAGCTTGACCGAATAGGGGTGGGGCCCAGTGCCCCCCTGATAGTTCTGGCACACTAATAGGTGGCCCCCTTTGACTCCTCCACGGCTTAGGTCTTCTGTACGTCGGTTTGGTGCTGTAGGTGGGCCATTTGATCCGTGGGAATCCCTGTTGGCAAGCTCTGATTGGCCAGAGGTGTACTTTTTTCCCTTGATGGATCCGTGTGATGTCCAGTTATCACTGTCCCATTGTCTATAATGATACTATCGCGGATCATGGGGCATTTCTCCACTCCTTATATATATAATCCCTGCATGCACATAAATCTCCAAGGACAAGTGGAATCTTATTAATCCTAGCTAACATGCGTGTATGAAATACTAGGTCTTCCCTTATTAATGGCTATATTGACGGTCGGAATTGGTATTTAACGACCATCAACTCTAAGGACCGTGTTGGTGAGCTTGACAGTGAGCTCAAGGAACTTGTTACATCTCATGAGGCCCTAAACAAGAGTTATGACGAACTCAAGGGTGATCATGTAGAGCTACATGAGAAGTACGAGGCCCTTGAACTTAATTTTGGGGCCATCAATGTTGACAACCTTGCCTCTCCCTCCTCTAGTTCATCAAAGAGTGATGCTTCTACTATGTGTGATGAACTAACCACCTCAGTCGAGGTTTCTTGTATTAATCCTTTTGCTTTGAAGGAATATCATAAGCTCAAGGGAGAGAGGAAGATGGTGATGGACGGCTTCGAGAGGCTTACACGTGGTAGAGCTATCCACAAGGAGATTCTTGGGAGGAATTTTGTGAACAATGTCTCCCACCGTGGACTTGGCTCATATCCTGCCGCCATCAACATCATCGGGATGAGTGACTCCATTCCCACTTGGGTCAAGCCCCTACTCACCGATGACTATTATTGCGAGAGGTGTTGCAAGGATGGCCACACCACCAAGGATTGTCCTATGGTGAGAAGTTCCATTGTTTTACCTAACGCTAACTTGTTACATGAGAACACCCATTTCAAGCTTTTCAGGGATAAGGGTGGCAAGGTGAAAGCAAAGGCTTTGGGACCACCAAACAAGAAGAGAAAGGTCAAGAGAATATGGGTGCCTAAGTGCATTGTTGATCTTGAGAGGTCAATGAAGTACAAGTGGGTACCCAAGAACAAGACCTAGATGATGGTGGTGGTGGTGGACCGAGAGCTTACTTGAAGATCAAGTGAAGTCCACCACAAGTGATATGAACCTCAATGACATATCTACTCACGAGGGAGGTATCAGTGTGTGTTTGTTCTTGGTAGTTGCAATGTGTTCTTTCTTTTCTTGTATTGCATGGTAATTAGGACTCCTTTGTGACTAGTATGCTTTGCATCCATGCATGTGTAAATAAATAAAAGAAAAACACATAAAAATTAGTCAATGTCTAACCCACTCAAGATAGTTATAAGCAAGGGGGAGTGCTTGAGATGGTGGTATGGCTTCTCTCAAGGCAAGGGTATGGCTTATAGTGAGTAAGCATGGGAGGGGTTCAAACTTGACATTGTTAGGTTTCCTTTGTATCTTGTTCAATATTGTTTGCATTCACATGACGTGTTTACTTTCATTGCATATGTAAAATGCTTGTTGCATGCTTCATATAGGAAACACAAAGGAGGCTTGTCTCACTTGGAAAAATTTGTGCCTCATGATCAATATGAGAATACATCTCCATAAGTGTGACCAAAGGAAAGGATTGTGCTTCACGCACATTGAGCAAGCTCTTATGAACTCTGAGGTTAAATCTACTTGCGCGGTTCATGGAGTAAGGCTCATACATACCCATTTGGTTCTTAATTGCCTTGGTTCTTATTTGCTCGATTCTTCATTTGGCATTTGTGAAAATTATAAGGCCATATAGAGCCACTATTTGAAAAGGAGCGTTTGAGAGTTTCCTTCATGCTCCAAGTGTTGTGTTTAATTGGGTGTTAAGTGAGGGCACTTGGAAATTGGAGAAAATTCCTTGATTCAGCGAAATTCTGGTAGTGACCGTACAGTCCGGTCAGTGCCCATGGGCACAGTGTTCTGGGGAGTCTAGTCATAGAGATCGGATAGAACGGTCCTAGTGACCGGACCGTCCGGTCTGTATGGAGTGCCAGCAGACCGGACCGTCTGGTCCAAAGACCATACCATCCGGTCACTACGATTGAAACACGTGATGCACTTTCATCCGTGATCGTTGATCTGCCCTTATTTTGATCTCGGTCGTCGATCTCTATTTGACCGAGGTCAAAATAGTTTGGTATTATCTCAGTTCCTCTCGACTAAGCCGGGAGCACGAACTCGCCGCCACCTCCATCAATGACGCCGTCGCGTCCACGTTGTCTTCCTTGCTGCTGACCAGTGCAGCTGCCTCACCCCGCTGGAGCTCACCGTGTCCGTGCTGCTCACTCACCTTTGCCTGCCCGTGCAGAGCCATGCTCACGCGTCGCCGTGCTTGCCCCTGCCATGAGTCACAACTGCCGCTTGTCCCCTAGCACAATCGTGTGTCTGCAGCTCGCCACCGGCAGTCGTCGTCGCCCCCACTTGCTCGCACACGCGCAAGCCGCAGCCCACCTTCCCAAACCTCACTGATTTCTAGGGCAAAGATTGCACCTTCCTTCACCCCTTGTCGGCGACCCGAAAATCCAATTTTTCGGCAATCGGTCGTGTGTCCGTGAGGTGTTCTTTGGTATTCGGCTTCGATTCTCTCTCCAGGGTATTATGTCTATCTTCCCATTCATCATTAATGCCTTGATTAGCGAGCAAGTCTCTTAATTGATGCAATTAGAGTAAATTTCCAATCTTTTAGTTGCATTAATTAGGTCATTAGCTCAACCTAGGTTGTAATTAATTATATGCCTATCAGTTAATTGCAATTCTAGGGTTGTTTCTCATTTAGTCTACAGTTAGATTAATTGCCATTTTTTGACTGTACACTAGATGATTTGCACTAGCTACTTATAGTCGATGATCACTGTTGTTACTTTGCATATTTGTCTAGTGATCATGTCCTTCATCTCAGTACTAGGATTTCTATTGCACATTCTTACCTAACGGTGCTATTCCTGTAGATCATATTAGGTTCTATACTTATCCTTTTCCTACCTACGTGCATGTAGTGACACTTGTTAGCACCAGTGATGGCAAGAGCAGGTGACCAGGATAAGGGCAAGGGAAAGATGCTACAGAAGCCTAGAGGCAAGAAGAGGACAAGACTGGACCCAGAGTCAGAGAGAGCCAGACGCTTGGCACAACACTTGGACGCGATAGAGCAGTCACGTAGGACACCCGGGTCTCGGTTGATCATATGACAGACTGACGACACCCAGGGTCTTAGGATGAGTACAAAGAGGAGGACAGTAGCTCCAGCTTTGGCCACAGGGGTTGTACCGCTAGCTTGGTTAGAGGGTACTCCGACTTCTCGTCAGCAGAGCTCATAGAACACTACGCAGCAGGGATCCTCCAGGCAACAGGAGGAGTTAGAGGAGGAGGAGAGTTCAGAGTCAGAGTCCAAGACAGAGTCCTTAGAGGCGGAGGAGCTAGAGCAGCAGCAGAAGTCAGCTCACCGGACAGGAGACCAACATTGCACTTGTGCTATGTGCACCAGGAGGCTGCAGGGACTCATAGCTGCAGCTGGAGACAGAGACATCCTTAAGGTCCCCGCTCGGGATCTCAAGGTGAGTCGCCATGTCTCTTTCGAGCAGTGGGTTCCAGTTCCCATGACCCTGCTGGAGGAGAGACGTACTGGACAAGTCTCTAGAGGAGGATTGGTGAGGGTTTGAGATGCTACCTTGGCAGGAAGGGCAAGTCTGGACTATTCATGCCATAGCAGTACACTACCTACCAGACCATGAGAAGGATATGGAGCAGTACTTTGTCTACTTGTCTAGGTTTGCAGAGTTAGTCACCACTCCCTAAAGGTACAGAGAGGACATAGTGATGGAGTTGTACGCCTCACTTTGGGTAGCCAGAGATCGTTCTGAGATCTAGTTTATGTTTAGAGAAGAGCCCCAGCACTTGACTAGGGAGGACCTCATAACTGCTTTGGGTTTGATTACTTCAGACTTGTAGCTGAACATGAGTGCCTACGGGACTTGGGCTCCACCCCGTAGACCACAGGGAGGGATGCTACCTCCAGACGACATGGTATCAGTTGCCTTTCCACCACCTGACACCCCAGGCTTTGACAGACGCCCTGCTAGACTCACTATAGAGGTAAAGGTGGTTAGGGTGATAGTCACCAGGACTATCATTCTGAGGTCTGGCTACAGGGAGGAGTTCACTCTAGTTCACCAGTGGGCAGTAGCAGCTATACTGAGGAGACAACAGTTTGACTAGGCAGATCTATTTATAGCTGAGACGGAGGAGGTTATTTTTGAGAGGGTTGGAGGATGTCACCTAGTCTATAGTCCTTACATCTGCTATCTTCTGAAGAGACTGGTGATGTGGACAAGGGTTCCCGATCTTCTGATAGGTTTTGATAATCTTGATTAAGGCGGAGGCGATACACAAATCGATCCAGCTTCCGAACGACACGTTCTGAACCCCGCAATCGCAGCACAACGTCTCCTATGGTTATCAACCGGTGTTGGACGGTTGACCTCACCGCTAAGGCTTATCCTTTCCTACAAATCAAGAACACAAGCAAGAACAAAGAAGAATACAAACAAATTTGCAAGTATATGATGAATCTCACAAGTTGGGACCTCACAAACCGATCAAACAGCAAAACTGTTCCTAACAGAATAATCTAAGCAAAACCTAAACCCTAATGATAAGGCGGCAGCTGTATATGAGGATCCTAGGGTCGTGCATCTCCCCCTGGACGTAGCCCTAAGTGGGCAACTCGATACATGGCCCAAAGGCCGATTACGGTGTCGCAGCATCGGGACACTTCATGTTGGGTTGGACGTCCTTGCAGGCCCATCACGCCTCCAATTGCCTCCCTAGCTATCTCATCATCATCTCCATGGTTCCTAATAATAATTAATTCGTTAGGTAGCCATATGTTCTCAAAATCATATAAAGAAATCATTAGTAATGAGCTCACCCGTAAATTCACATGAACTAGCATTTTAGATGGCGGGGTGTTGGGTGTATCCATAAGGGTGATGTCCTCATCATTCTCCTCCTTTTGAATTAGAGTCCTCGACTCGAGCTCATCTCTTTCTTCCATGTATGGGCTCAAATCTGAAATATTAACTGTGGAACTATTCCTAAACTTGGGATGCAACTCATATTTATATGCATTATGAAATTTGTCATCACAATGTGAAACTATAGTAGAAGGCATGCCATGCAAATTAATGACCTCTTTGAAAACATGCTCAGCAATATGAACATCATTCTCACTCTTATGACAAGATAGAAAATATGCAAGCTTAAAAACACTAAAAAAACATGACATGACATGATAATTGTTATTGCAGTTTTCTAGTTGGTCATTTGGTTGTACAACACAAGGAGGTTTCATGTTTGAGCAAATATAAACTTTGTGCACCATAAACACACCTCTATGATCATAGTTTCCTATAGCATAAAAATTGTTTCTTATCAATAAAGTCAATTCAGTTTGATAAAAGATTTGCTTCTCCAAAGTACTTAGATCACAATGAACATGAAATTCAATATAACCAAAAGTATTTAGAGAAGACAACAATTTTTGCTCATCCTTTTCACATGTAACTAAAATCAGATGTTTAATTTCAGCACTAGTGGTTGAATCATAAGCAAAAACATCAAACTCATTCATTTGTTGTGGCAAAGATATAAGTGAAGCATTGGCACCCGAATCCTCTTTATCACAAGGACTAGTAGATAAATCAACTTGTGACAAAGGAACATCATCATAAGGTTTCAATACAACAAGATTATTGGAGCAATTCATCACGTCAAGAAAGTGCTTACCTGAAGCAACAACCTGTTCTTTATCTTTCACACTGTCATCTTCTTTGTGTATATGCTGAAAAGTATTAGTTGCAACAAGAGGCAAATAAATATGTTCATCCTCTAGTAATTCATTTCTTGATGGAAGTGTTGCAACATTTGAAATAGCCCATTCTATCCTAAATGGTTCATTCTTTCTTCTCTCAAATCTTTGTTCCTCTTCTAAAATTTCAGCGGCAGTCATAGGTTTAAGAGTAACCCTTCTACCATTGTATTTAAATGAGTAACTAATAGCAATGGTATTATGCAAAACATTATTTGTAGAAATCTAAGATTTACCCAATAACAAATGACATGCTTGCATAGATACTACATCAAATTCTGCACTATCCTTATAAGAACCAATATAAAATTCAATGCGTGCATTTTTATCTACCTTTATCTTACCATAAGAATTTACCCATTGGATGTAGTATGGACATGAGCGTGGCTGTGTGGTCAAGTCAAGCTTCTCGACCAACTCTAAGCTTGCGATGTTGTGGCTACTCTCTCCATCAATAATAACACAACAACGGTGATCCTGTAGAACAAAGTGAGGCTGGAATAAATTGTTCAATTGATTTTGCTCTACCTTCTCCACTTGAGAACTGAGCACTCGCTATGCTACAACACTCTTCTCATCATAAGATGCTATCGACTCATTACCATGAGTATTGTAACTTGTCATTGTTAGTAGGAAACAAGAAAACACACAAGAATATATTTTCCTATCACCACTATGTAATCACGGTGGAAACTCTCAATAAGCAATTGGAAGCAATGTACCAAGCTCTTACAAAGTTCTTAATTATAGCAAGCAAAGGATACCTTGGAAAGTGTGAACTGATGATTGCGAGAGTCAAAAATTTTGTGCCTGTTCAGAAGGATATATATGGAGCTTGGATAGGCAATATTAGGTAGCAAAGATTAGCAAAATTTTAATTTAGAAATTGCAAAACTGAATAATAGTCCCAAGCTAGTCTATGTCACTGACCTAAACTTGTTTCAGACCTAGTTCAAGCAAGCAAGCGAATGACTCAACAAAGGACACAAAAGCTGCAAGCAATTCTAAATTTTTAACTTTTCCTGTTTCTACATCCCTTTTTTTGTGCGCCTTTTTCTCTTGTGCACTTTTGCCTTTTTTTTTCTTTTCTTGTGAATCAGAACTGCAACAAGGTATTTGTGTGCCTTTTTCTCTTGTGCACTTTTACAACCCAAAGGAACACCTGAATATTTTTTCTTACTTACACTTCATAGCTCGATATTTGTGTTTAGTAGGGTTAAATGCTTGTTAGCATAATTGTTGAAGCTCCTTAGGTTTGCATTTTCATGAATTGCATGTTTGTTCTTTTACTTCTTTGATGAGTGCATTGCCAAAGGGGGAGAAATAATGCACAAATAATGCTAAGAACTTTAGATGACCTCATTTTGCATTACACGTAAACTACCACAAGTTGAGGGATAGCATAACATGAGCTTGATCGTTTTCTTGTGCTTTTCACAATCTTTGCAATCTTTGTGTTCTCGAGTGACTTTCTTTGTCAACTCTTGGTTTTGTGATCCTTCTTATGCTAGGTGGCTACTTTTCACCTTTTCTTTGGGTTTGAGCCATTTGGATGTGCTTATTCAATTTTGGATTTCAAAGTGCTAATCCTTGTGCATTTGGAGTTGTCAATGTACTCATCAAGGGGGAGATTGAGAAACCAAGTGGATATGTGCCATGGTTTGCAATATGTGATGAGTAATTGACATTGGCTATTCGGTGTTTGAGTTGAAATGCGAAAAATTGGGATTGCATGGGTTTGTGCATGATTATGCTTTGACTAACAACAGTTGGTGAAGGTGTTGGAAAAGTTGCAGGAGATGGGAAATATGTTTGCTTGCCTTATGATGTGTAGGTCACTGGAGTCAACTTGGCGGTCAACGGCGAGAGGATCGGGCACAAGTTGGAGACTTGCGGCCAGACGATCGGCAGGCCGGGTGATATCAAGGGTGATCCACACCGTACACGTGGAGAGGCAAGAATCATGGACGGTTTCATGGTTGAGCCTCAAAGCCGTGGTGGTGATAAAGACGGTGTGTTGACTAAGTCAAGGTGAACGGGATGCCGGTGCAAGTGACAAGGGGGCCCAATGGAGCGGGACCGGGAGAGACTTGCCGGTGGTCAGGATCACAGGACCAGGTGACACGCGTCAACATCGAGAAGTCGCACTTGGAGAAGCGTGGAATGCGGTGTCCTAGTTTGGGCCTCAAAACTGGTGGCGGCGATTGGAGGTGCATGTGGCACCATCGTGGAGCTTGCGTCGATATGAAGCAAAGATGTGAAGGGCCCGAGGGCATCCGAGCAATGTGGAAAGAGTTGGACAAGTTTGCCCCTGGTGGTAGGTGGCAGTGTATTATAGGTTAAGGGTAGAGTGGTCTTTAGGACTAGCCCTAGGCCTATATAAGGAGAGTTAGGGCTGGTGGGAGAGGGTGTCCCTTCCCATTAGCCTTGTGGTAGGTTTTCATTCCAAGAGCTAGGAGTGTGCTTCATGTTCTAGAGGAGAGGAAATGGTGTGTGAGAGACCTTCTTTTCTCTTCCAAATTGTGGGAGGAAGAGGGTGGCTTCCTAGCCATGTACCCATGAATCTTGTATGCAAGAATCAATGATATGAGGTTCAATTTGGTGCTCAAGATCTTCTCTTCTCCCTAAATCCTGAATTTCTCTCTTTCTCTATTTTTGGAGCTATTTTCGTGGGAATTTTTTATCCCATTTTTGGGTGAGTTTTTGGGGTGGATTTCTTGAGGATCTCGGTGTTGTGATGAGCTAGAACATCTTATACGAATCCTTGACCGAATCAAGAGCTCTAGCACCTAGAATTTCATAGATTTCTTAAGTTTCCTCTTTTTGGTGTTCTTGGCACAAGATCTGAAATTCGTGATGATTCCTTGTGCTATTTGAGTGGATCTTGTTGGAGGAATGTCACATTGACCTAAGGACTCCCCAGTCAAAAATCTCACAATTTAGAGATCTTTTGGATAGGTTTTGGGTGAGATTTGTGCAAGTTTGTGACAGTTTTCTATTCTGTTCGGGGGTCGATCGAAACTGCTGATACACAAGACCGGCACTGCTGGTGGGTTTGAACCTAGATGGGCACTGCCAATGCCACGACCGACACTGCCAGTGGCTTGGGTCTGAACCCCGCATCAGCACTGGCGATGGGCATGACCGACACTACCGACAGTGCCAACCGGCACTGCCGATGCTCCTTACTGACACTGCCGATGGTAGTCTAGAGGTGCCTGTTTTGTGCATGTTTCTTCCACCGGTTTGAGTCTTGTGTTTCCGTTGTACTCTTTTGCAGGTGGTGATCACTCCTAGGGTTAGCACATCATAAGTTGGTATGTGTAACCTTGATGATTTGTTTAGAGGTCGATTTGGGTTGTAATTGGATATAGGACATGTTCTTTTGAAGACTTTTTATTGGCTCCCATTTACCCCTCCCCCTCTGGTCGCCTTCTCAATTCTTCCATTGGTATCAGAGCCGGTTTGATCACTAGTTGACCTTAACCGGCTTTGTGATCCGTAGGCGACATGGAGAATCGTGCGGTCAAGCTTGTGATGTTCAATGGGGAAGATTTTCCCTATTGGAAATCAAGGACCAAGGCTTATCTACTAAGTCAAGGTCGTGCTATCTGAGAGACCATCGAGCAGGAATACAACATACCTGCCAACCTCAACACTGCAGCCGTTGGTGAGTTAAACTGGTATGGAAACAACTCCAAAGCTGTCAACATCTTGCTCTCTGCACTTGGTAGGAGTGAATTTGATCATGTTTCACATCTTGACACTACTCATGCTATTTGGGAAAAAATTTGCACGTACTATGAGGGTACCAACCAAGTCAAGTCTATGTGTAAGGACTCTTACAATAGACAGTACCAAACCTTTGCACAAAAATCTTGTGAGTCATTAGATGACACCTTTCGTAGGTTTGAGGCTATTGTGTGCAATTTGAGGGCTTGTGGTAACCTTGTCTATGATGATAATGATAGAGCTAAACAATTGTTGTACTCTCTTGATGAAAATGTTTCGGGTGTTAAGATTGCTGCTTTAGAGGAAACTGCTGATTTCAATACCCTTTCTTGTGAGTACCTATTTAGCAAGCTGAAATCATATGAGTTGTCTAGGAAATCTCGTCCTAATCATGACAATCCTTCATCTAGCATGGCTTTGCTTTCTAGCTCTCAAAAAGGTAGTCATGGCAGCACCTCTTATGGAACTAACCCCACACATGATAAGTCTTCCTTGGAGTTCGCTTTGTCTTCTCTTGTTGCAGCTTCTGATGAACAAATGGAGTGCATTCCTAATGAGGAGTTGTCCTTGCTCACAAGTAAGTTCAAGAAGTTCTACAAAAACTGCAAGGAGAGAAGAGGCGGTGGCTCACGGATCTACTTCGAGTGTGGTGACCCTGGACACTTCATCGCAGACTGCCCCAACAAGATAAAGAAGGTCGAGTACCACGACAACAACTCTGAAGACTTCAAGAAGAAGAAGCACTTCTACAAGAAAGGCAAGAACTCCAGAAAGCTCACGAAGGAAGTCGCATGCGCCTGCGTTGCCACCTTGAGCGACGTCGACCTCATCTTAAGCGAAGGCCTTACAAGCTCAAAGGAGGAGGTTGAGAAGCCACGAGTCAAGAGGAAGGACGACTTCACCGGGCTTTGCTTCATGGCAAAGAATGACCTCGACACCGACTCCGGCTTCGACACCGACACAAGCAATGTACCCCCCACTCTTGCAAGATGATGATAAGCTCCGCAGTGTTGTTCGTGAGAGTAGAGAGCTGAAGTCCAAGCTAGAGAGTGTTGATTATGAAATTGCTTCGCTTAGGTCTGAACTTGATAAGGATGACATCGTTGTAGAGTGTGAGTCCTATCAAGTTGTGATGAATGATCTCAATCAGAGGGAAAGTGTGCATGCTCAAGTTGGCAGTCAGCTTGAGAGTGCTCTTAAAGAGCTTGATGAATTCAAGGCTAGACCAACTCTTTTGAGTGCATGTTAGAAGTGCCCCAAGCTCTCCAGTGAGTTGGAAGCTCAAACCCTCAAAGTCAAAGAGTTTTAGTCTAAGCTGCTAAATGAGACTCGCTCCAAAGTTCTCCTACCACCATGTGTAGTGTGTAGCTCTCTTAAGGATAAGCTTGCAATCACTAGAGAGCAAAACAAGAACTTAGCTCAGGAAAATGACTATATCATCTCTCATCTCAAAAGAACCCTAGTGAGCGAAGAAAAGATTGAGAGTGACTTGTCAAGAGTTATGGAGAGTGCCTGTAGGTCAACCTACAACTTGAGTTTGGGATATGAGAGGTGTGACAAATAGAGTGCCAATGTGGGCAAGTTTGTGCCTAGCTCTAGCTACAAGGATGAGAAACATTCCATCAAACCCACTGACACATACTATCCACCTAACCCCAACCCTTCCTTCAACCCAAAGCAAACAGAGAAGCCAAAACCCAAACCTTCTATGCAATCAAAGCCTAAACCTGAGAGAGTCTACATTTGCATGTTCTATGGTCGCAAAGGCCACTTGGATGAGTTCTGTTATAGGCGTAAGAGGATTGAGAGGATGCAAGCTGAGTTAACTAGAAATGTGCGTCGTGATGATTTTGTTGATTTTCAGTCTCACTCTTTTTCTCGTGCCTATCATGGACAGGGTCATTCCTCATATGGCTTTGGTTCACGAAATAGAGGCTTTGAGCCACAGCGCTTTGGCGCCTGTTGACGGCTGTTAAGTACCATTTTCAACCGTCAACTATACTCAAATAAAGGAGAATTTGGCATTTAATACACGCATGCTTTATCACAATAATATAGTTCCACTTGTACTTGGAGAACTTTGTGCATGCAGGAGGAAATGTGAAGGAAACACCTCAAAAGGCAAGAAAACACACTTTCGACCAATCAGAGAGTGCCACATGGACGTCACACGGATTGAAGGGCCCATTTTCAGCACTTAACCGACGTAACTCCCTGTAATACCGCGCAAACCGACGTCAGGGCCCACAGGACATCCACCTGGAGAAAGCACAGGCCAGGAGGGGCCACCCCCAGGTCGGCCGACCTGGTCAGGTCGGGCGACCTGGCCGGGCGCCCTCTCCGCCTGGGCTTCCACGTGTTGGCTCCTCAGCGACTCCTGATGGCGGTTTGGGGGGATTCCGTGGCGGTTACTCCTCTGAAACCGACGTTAGGAGGCTATAAATAGGAGGGTGTGCCTTCACACTCAACACACACCACAAGAAGCATTTCTCTCTTGCTAGTAGTAGTTCTTGGAGTTTTAGTGGAGTTAGGCTGAGTCTAGAGCTCTCTAGTCCCAAGTCTTCACTTCGAATTGGTATGGCTCTTGTATCTTTTCCCTTTTGTAAGACTTTGCTCTTATCAATATATATATATTTTCTATATAGTTGTGCTTGGGTCATGAGTTTCTTGTTTGATATTGTGATCCATATATGTGATAGTATAGTCTACTTGTGTGATAGTAGTTTATATTTATTATACTACTATTGTCATGCTAGTTATATACCATCACTATAGTCTAGTTTATATGTTATAGTCTCTATGCTTAGTTTTAGCTGATAAAGTATAGCATGGGTTTGGTGATCGTATTCGTACGGTAGCTCTGCCTCGTTAATAGTAATCGCGGAGGGGCAGAGTGCTCTTTGGTCATGCAAGTATGGTATTTGGGTGACTGATTTGCATCAATTATTCGTTAGTCTAATGGTTCGTTGAGGTAGGCGGTAGGTGGTGACAGCCCTGTCCGTCCTTTGAAATCCTCCCCGCTAGGCTAGTGCGTAGGCTCTTGGCGGAAGTCGCCTGTGGATGCAGGGGTAAGTCCGTGCCTGAAGTGCTATACTATTGACTGCTGAACCTGACTGTGGGTCTGTATGTATTCTACTTAGGCTATGCAACTGTATAGGAATGTATAGTAGGAGTAGCTTAGCCTAGTCTTTCCTCCACTAGACTTTATTTATTTAGTAGGAATCTTTTGTGTGTGTCACACTACCCGGTTATTATCATGTACCCGCCTGTCTTGGTTAGATATCCTTGATAATTGTTAACATGATCTTATATGTTAGTAACGCTTCTTGATCATAACCTTCCTTTGGGATAAACAAATACGATACCCTGAATACTTTCGGGTGAAATGCTACAGCGGTATTCTCCGTGCGCTTGCGGATTTTACCTACTTGACTCTGCGACATATTAGTGAACCGTTTCTGGCCCCGTGCCGGGAATGATTTATTAATATGGCTTAGCAAAATTCAACAAGCATTTCTGGCGCCGTTGCCGGGGAAGGCGTATGATTTAAGAAAAATTACTAATGTATATAGTAGTGTTGCAATTATTAAGGCTATCTCCTAAGCAGGTTAACCGTGCTTTGTTTTCTGCATTTTATATGAAAACAGGGTAGTGTATGACTGGTTTCGACTTGCCAACAAACTTCACTGAAGATCCTGAGTCACTCCTGAGAAGGACACGAGCTAGGCTCACCCCTTCTCGTAAGGAGACTCGGCCAATCGAACCTGTCATTCCCGCACCATCAAGCTCTGAGCAAATGGCCGACAAGACTCTCCGCGAGTTCTCCGCTCCCTCCGCTGCCAACATCCCTACAGGACCAGCTGGCAATGTGGGAGATGCGAACTTCGAGATCAAGACCGATCTCATCACCATGGTGCAGGCTAGCCCATTCTGTGGGAAAGCCAATGAGGACGCAATGTTCATGGGCAACAACAACAACAACGGCTACCGTCCACAAGGAGGTCAAAGTTGGGGTCCACCACGTCCCAACTACCAAGGAGGTAACTCTGGCAACTTCTCTGGTTTTAATTCCGGTTATAATCAGCCCTCCTTGAAAGATCTTGTGCTTGGTCAAGCTAAGGTTAATGATAACATCAGTAAAAAGCTTGCCACCACTGATAGGACTCTTGAGAGCATCCACACTAAGATAGAGGGTGTTTCCTCTGCTCTCAAGAATCAGCTGAGCTTTAATAAAATGATAGAAACCCAATTAGCTCAGTTAGCTGCTGCTGTTCCTACTGCTGAGTCGGGGAAAATCCCGGGGCAACTCGAGACCCCCTTAGAAAATGTTAATGCGGTTACCACGAGAGGAGGTAAGTCCACTCGGGATCCGCCATACCCTAACCATGCAGGAAAGGACACATCAGCTGAGAAGCCGGCAGAAGAAGAAGAACTGCCGCCCAGGAAAATGGCCCCACATGAGTTCTATGACACGAACCTCATGCCGTTTCCTAAAAGAAGAAGGAAGCCCACCGTGGACGAGCAGTTCACACGCTTCGTTGAGGTGATCCAGAAGCTGCACATCAATGTGCCCTTGCTGGATGCGATACAAGTACCCACGTACGCTCGCTACCTCAAGGATCTTATCAGCAACAAGCGCCCACTACCGACCACAGAAATTGTCAAGCTGACGGAAGAGTGTAGCGCTGCTATACTCAACCGGCTTCCTGAGAAGAAGAAAGATCCGGGGTGTCCCACGATCACCTGCTCGATCGGGACACAGAACTTCGACCATGCCTTATGTGATCTTGGGGCAAGTGTGAGCGTCATGCCGAAGGATGTCTTCGACAAGCTCAACTACACCACACTATCCCCCACGCCGATGCAGCTACAGCTGGCCGATTCAACGGTCCGCTATCCGACGGGGATCGCCGAAGATATTCCGGTGAAAATCCGGGATTGCTTCATCCCCGTCGACTTCGTAGTGCTTGACATGGACGTCGGGAAGAGCACACCGCTCATCCTGGGACGCCCATTTCTCAGCACTGCGGATGCTCGCATCGATGTAGGAGCCGGAGAAATCCACTTCCACATCAATGGCAAGGAGGAGAAGTTTGACTTTCGGCCACGGAAAGAACAGTGCAACATGATCCGTATCAAGTACGGGCCGAACCCAAGCAACATCAAGGAAGTGGAGGTCACTCCGCCAAAGAAGGACAGCCTCATCACATTCATGAAGAACTTCCTTGAGAAGGAAAAGGTTGCACAGCAACAACTGATGAAGGCAAGGGGGCAAAGGTCACACATTAAGGAACAGCCTCCGAAGTCCACAAGGCAGCAACCTCCGAGGTCTGCAAAGAAACAGGCTGTGAAGCCTGCAAAACCGCAGCCTCCGAAGCCCGAGAAGCCACCGACCGCAACAAAGACCAAGAAGGTGTGGCGAGTGAAACAAGAAGCATCATCCGTGTCTTCATCTCCGGGACCGGACAACGCTTCATCGAGCTGAACGCCGGAGAAAAGTCCCGCTCGTCGGACTTTAAAAGGTGAGTCCTCGCCGGGAGGTTAAACCGGTAGTTATCCATATTTTCTCTTTTAATTGCATATTTGCTTTCCACCACATTTCGATTTTTCCCGACCACTGCATTTCTGCATTTTTGAATTTTTCCAGCCACCTTGGAATTTTTCAAAACTCATTTGCATTTTTGAAAATTTAGAAAATAGGTTTTTGGGCTTTCCATTTTGAAAAGATTTTTTGTCGAGCGTTTTGAGCAAAAAGGCAGCAGGGGACAAATCCCCTAGCCGTTGGGGAACACATAGGAAAAAGGGGGCTGCCAGGAGGCCCACCTGCCAGGTCGGCCGACCTGGTGGGGTCGGCCGACCCCCTGGCCCCACCTTTTCCTGTGCTCCTTTCTCCCAACGGCTATATGGCCGTTGCTCTGTCCCTTTCTAACGGCCATCTTGCTTCCTTGGCTATAAAAACCGCCCAGGAGGAGGAGCTTCACCTTTCCAAGCTCATCTTTCACTCCCCTCCTTTGCTCACTTGTTGCTCTCCCAAAATTTCGTGTTCTTCAACTTTACTACAGCCCCAAAAACCCAAAAAAAAAAATATTTCCCCTCTGTTTTAGTGCATTTGCAAGTTGTTGTGAGAAGAAAACCAATTTCGGAGAAGCTCGGGTTTGTCGTTTTCACTAACGCTCACCCGAACACTTGTTCGATCTTGTTTTTGTTCTTGTCTTGTGTTTGTTCTTGTGTGCAGCCATGTTCAACCGAATGAAGCAAGTCGCCGGAATCAAGCGGAGAAAAAGCACTCGTGCAAGCACGAGTCAAGCATCCTCCGTCGAGCTCACACCAAGTCCGGGGCATGGTGACCCCGAAGCTGAAATTCCGGAGGAAAGGCCGGCCTTGCTCATCACCGAGGAGCATCTCGACATCAAGGACGACCGCGAGGGCCAAGCCATCGCGCTCATGAGAGAACGGCCATTCGCCCACACCCGACGCTTCGATCCGGACTTCCTCGAGAAAATAGGTATGAGAGAAGAATTTGCCTCTATTTTTCGCACTATGGGTTGGCTAAATTTCGTAGAAGTAGATGAGCCGGGTTCTCGTTTGCTTACTATGCAGTTTTTATGCACCCTTAGAAAATATGATGAAGGTATTTCTTTTCGCTTGTTTGGGCAAAAGCGCTTGGTCACATGGGGTGATCTTCATGCTATGCTAGGTCTAAATCCTAAATGTAGGCTAGACTTAGATAAAGCGCTAAAGGGGTTCCATAAAGAAAGTTTTTGGAAAAAGATTTCCGGAAACGAGTGGGGTCCCAAGCCTAGAACAAGTGCCATCCATAATCCTACACTTAGATTTATGCATGTGTGGTTGGCTATGACCTTGTTTCCTCGAGGTGACATTAGGGTTGTCCGGCAAGATGAATTGAAAATACTTTATGCCATGGTTAAGAAAATTAGGGTGTCACCCGCGGAATGCATGATTGATCAATGGTTAGACAATATAAAGTTGACAGGACCAATTGAGTGCACCTCTTTAGTTACTCGCATTGCGCAGAAGTGTGGTCTGCTTGAGAATGTTCATGTTGAATATTTGACGGTAGATAGAGAATTTCTAGGCGAGGACTATTTTGTGCAAGGACATACTTTGAAACATGGTCCAAATAATACCTTGATCTATCACTTTCCCGGGTATACAAATGAATTCCCGTTACCTAACCCGGGTCTTCGTTTGTATCACTGTCGGGCACTAACCCTCCCACTTGAGCCAGTGGGAGAAGTTCGCAGGCATAGTGTTTCAGGGCGACCGACACGTCCCCGTAGGCATATGGAGCCTACACCGGAGTTTCACACTCCGACCGGAGATCCGGTATGGGAGCAGCCCCCGCCACAGGACGAGGCGGGTGCATCAACATGGCAGGCCGGAGCATGGGAATCTCAGTACGATTACCCCATGCAGACGTCATCAAGTTCAAGCGGACCGCCATCCTTTGCCACTCGGTCATTCTCATCCCGTGGGTTCCGTGAACTCAACTATGGGATGGCCGAGTTGACAAGGAGGGTGAACGACATTGATTTGCGCACCGAGAGCATGCAACAAACTCTCACGCAACATGTCACCGACACCCAGCAATGGCAGAATTTCAGCGACAACCAATTCCGCCAGCTGAACGCGATGATGGCTCAGAATCAGAGCAATTGGGATGCCTTCTTCCGCTCCCAAGGCTACGACCCGAACCAGCAGATATGAGCAAGAACAAGCTTGGGGGAGGACCTCCCTTCTCACGGTAACTTGTATCTTTCCCCTTCCCTTTATTTTTTGCATTTGCTAAATCTAAAAATCCATAAAAATTTGCAAAATATAAAAAGAACAAAAATATTTCCCTTTTTCATGCGCGGTATGAATGTGTATAATTTTCCTATGTTGAGATGATGAATAGTTGCTCTGTCCTTTATTCCTCTCTAATGCTAGTTTACAACTTAGTACTCTCTCAAGAGTTAGGTTTGTTGGTAAATCTTGCCTTGAACTTGAATCTTGTGGGTAGCATATGCATTCTCTAGTTCTAAGTTGTTGAGAGGTATGATATGATAGATAGGGCTGCTATGATCTTGCTCAACGTAAAGCTTGAATTCCGGAGTTTTTTTTTCAAAATGACAAATTGATAAGTTCCTCAATGATGAAATTCCCACCATAGCCATATGTAGTGTTTACATTTGAAAACCTTTACACATATGCTGCTTGTTTCACATTGAGCTTAGTCAAAATTGTTGTGACCCTAGTAGAACTCTTTTCATGCTTTCTTGATCAAGATCATATACACACATCCACCGCCATGAGCTATCCTTCTAAATCAAGAAGATAGCATCCACCATATCCACCATATCCACCATGAGCTATTCTTCTACACCGGAAGAAAGCCACTATCCATCCATCCATCCAAAGAAACACTCCATATATCCATTGCAAAATTCCTCTCTCAAAGTATTCATTGCAAACTAGGACAATGGCTATGCAAAAAGAAAAGAAAAAAATGCTCAAAAAAAGAGAGCAAGCAAAAGATAGCCATAGCCTAGAAACTCCAAAAGAGAGAAGGAAAATTCAAAAAGGAGTTATTTCTTCCCATCCACCATTCCTCCGTTCTCCCACACACTTGCACATCTTGATCAAGATTGTTTGAATTGATGTTTTTCTTGGATCCGGTCTTTTGACATAGCAATATTATGTGAACATGAGTGCCTCATATATCCCTACCTTGAGCTCCACATAAAGCCTTATTTAGAAGTAGGTGATTATAGGCAACACTTTGCCTTGGTGAGGAATCATACACATATTGAGTGATCCGAGAGAATCATTTGAGGAACTTGGTTTTTATTTTTAAAATCTTTTGAAAACCTCCGGAATAACATAGCGGAATCTAGAGCAAGTGATTGGTGCCCTGCAATTGTTCTATCTCTCAACCGCCCAAGACAATGAGGTGTAAAAGCCCCATGGATCGAGGTAAATGGGTAAGTTATGTGCCAACATATTTAATTCTAGGAAGAGTACTTTGTTGTGCGCATAGTATTATTGAGGAGTAGGACATTGTAGCAACTCCTGATCAACAACTTAAGTTTATCTTTGCTTCGGGACGAGCAAAGGGTAAGCTTGGGGGAGTTTGTTGACGGCTGTTAAGTACCATTTTCAACCGTCAACTATACTCAAATAAAGGAGAATTTGGCATTTAATACACGCATGCTTTATCACAATAATATAGTTCCACTTGTACTTGGAGAACTTTGTGCATGCAGGAGGAAATGTGAAGGAAACACCTCAAAAGGCAAGAAAACACACTTTCAACCAATCAGAGAGTGCCACATGGACGTCACACGGATTGAAGGGCCTATTTTCAGCACTTAACCGACGTAACTCCCTGTAATACCGCGTAAACCGACATCAGGGCCCACAGGACATCCACCTGGAGAAAGCACAGGCCAGGAGGGGCCACCCCCAGGTCGGCCGACCTGGTCAGGTCGGGCGACCTGGCCGGGCGCCCTCTCCGCCTGGGCTTCCACGTGTTGGCTCCTCAGCGACTCCTGATGGCGGTTTGGGGGGATTCCGTGGCGGTTACTCCTCTGAAACCGATGTTAGGAGGCTATAAATAGGAGGGTGTGCCTTCACACTCAACACACACCACAAGAAGCATTTCTCTCTTGCTAGTAGTAGTTCTTGGAGTTTTAGTGGAGTTAGGCTGAGTCTAGAGCTCTCTAGTCCCAAGTCTTCACTTGGAATTGGTATGGCTCTTGTATCTTTTCCCTTTTGTAAGACTTTGCTCTTATCAATATATATATATTTTCTATATAGTTGTGCTTGGGTCATGAGTTTCTTGTTTGATATTGTGATCCATATATGTGATAGTATAGTCTACTTGTGTGATAGTAGTTTATATTTATGATACTACTATTGTCATGCTAGTTATATACCGTCACTATAGTCTAGTTTATATGTTATAGTCTCTATGCTTAGTTTTAGCTGATAAAGTATAGCATGGGTTTGGTGATCGTATTCGTACGGTAGCTCTGCCTCGTTAATAGTAATCGCGGAGGGGCAGAGTGCTCTTTGGTCATGCAAGTATGGTATTTGGGTGACTGATTTGCATCAATTATTCGTTAGTCTACTGGTTCGTTGAGGTAGGCGGCAGGTGGTGACAGCCCTGTCCGTCCTTTGAAATCCTCCCCGCTAGGCTAGTGCGTAGGCTCTTGGCGGAAGTCGCCTGTGGATGCAGGGGTAAGTCCGTGCCTGAAGTGCTATACTATTGACTGCTGAACCTGAGTATGGGTCTGTATGTATTCTACTTAGGCTATGCAACTGTATAGGAATGTATAGTAGGAGTAGCTTAGCCTAGTCTTTCCTCCACTAGACTTTATTTATTTAGTAGGAATCTTCTGTGTGTGTCACACTACCCGGTTATTATCATGTACCCGCCTGTCTTGGTTAGATATCCTTGATAATTGTTAACATGATCTTATATGTTAGTAACGCTTCTTGATCATAACCTTCCTTTAGGATAAACAAATACGATACCCTGAATACTTCCGGGTGAAATGCTACAGCGGTATTCTCCGTGCGCTTGCGGATTTTACCTACTTGACTCTGGGACATATTAGTGAACCGTTTCTGGCCCCGTGCCGGGAATGATTTATTAATATGGCTTAGCAAAAGTCAACAGCGCCCCACGTTTTCCCCCATCGTGGTGAGCGTCACTCGCGTGGATATAGTTTTCACTCAAATTATTTTTATCCTCGTGACACAAGGTTTGAGTTGAGACGCTTTGACGGGTCATGCTTTCTCCATCGTGGTCCTCGTCCCATGTGTCCGAATGGTAATGTGCAATGAACTGTGATGACTTCTGCAGGTCATATGGTAAAGTGCTAGATCCCCAAAAGCTTTCTTTCTAACCCAAGCACTGAGCCATCGATCTATCCTTCTCGTTCTTTGTAGGCAGCAAGTGGAGACTTGGAGAACAAGTGGTTGATGGACTCCGGGTGTTCGCGCCATATGACTGGAGATGCAAAATGGTTCTCCAGCCTTATTCCCTTGAAGCGCCACAAGTATGTGACCTTCGGGGATGACAAGAGAGGGAGAGTGAAAGGAAGGGGTGCAATAAAGGTAAATGAGAACTTCACTCTCAAGGATGTTGGTTTGGTTGAGCATCTCAAGTACAATCTTCTCTGTGTTTCTTAGTTGCTTGATGTTGGTTTGCAAGTGCGCTTTAAGAACAATGCTTCTTGTGTTCTTGATTTGGATGGTTCTTTGGTTTGTGGGATTTCTCGCATTGGGAGAGTTTTTCAGGCTGACTTTGCTATTTCTTCTGGCTCTCACAAGTGTTTGTATGCTCGATCTTCCTCTAAGCTCTGGACATGGCATAGGAGACTAGGTAACGTGAGTTTTGACTTGCATTGTTGCTTAAGTGGGCTAGGTTTGATCCGAGGATTGCCTAAGCTCAAATTTGACAAGAATTTGGTTTGTGCTCCTTGTCATCATGGGAAAATGGTTGTCGCTTCTTATCCACCAATTAATTTGGTGATCACTGAACGACCTAGAGAGTTGCTTCACATGGACACTACTGGTCCTTCTTGGGTTCATTCGGCAGGTGGGAAGTGGTATGTTCTTATGATAGTTGATGACTTCTCTCACTATTCATGGGTTTACTTTCTTGAGAGCAAGGATGAAGTGTTTCATCACTTTCGGAGCTTAGCTTTGAGGTTGTTCAAGGAACTCCCTGGTGCATTACGAGCAATCCGCAGTGATAATGGCACCGACTTCAAGAACTCCTCCTTTGATGCTTTCTGCCTTGAGCATGGTATTGAGCATCAGTTTTTAGCACCTCGTGTTCCTCAGCAGAATGGTGTGGTCGAAAGAAAGAACAGAACCTTGGTGGAGATGGCTCAGACGATGCTCGATGAGCATAGGACTCCAAGGCAGTTTTGGGCTGAGGCATCAGCACTGCTTGCTATGTTTTCAATCGGGTTTTCTTGCGCTCAATTCTTAATGTGACTTCCTATGAGCTATGCTTTTGCAGGAAGCCATCTGTTTCTCATTTGCGTGCCCTTGGTTGCATGTTCTTTATTCTCAAGCATGGTAATCTTGATAAGTTTGAATCGAGATTTTCTGATAGCATTTTTCTTGGTTACACTCTTCATGTCCATTCTTACAGAGTTTTGAACTTGGAAACTAACACCATCGTAGAGTCCTGCGAAGTAATTTTTGATGAATCAAACTCTTGTGCAAGCAATGTGGCTGAGACTGCAGGTAACAGGGAAATAGAGGAGAGCATCTTTGTAGAAGAGGACCTACAGGGCTTGCATGATGATGATGATGACGAGCCATTCCATCGCACATCCGAGCTTGTTCATGTTGCTTCCACTACTCTGGCAGAGGGTCCAGAAGCTTCTACATCGACTTCAGCCGCTGTCAAGCCAACTCCAACTGTGGTTGAGGGGGAGGTACACTCTGAGATAGAGGCCCCTCTTCGCATTCAACGTCAGCATCCACCCCAACAGATAATCGGTAATCTTCATGAGGGGACAACAAGGTCAAGGTCTGCACATCTCGCTTGCTTTACCAATTTCCTATTTGTTGCCACCTTTGAACCACGGGATGTTGGACACGCACTATCTGATGATCATTGGGTTAATGCCATGCATGAGGAGTTGGAAAACTATGAGAGAAACAAAGTCTGGACCCTTGTAGGGCCTCCTGTTGTTGTCAATGTCATAGGAACCAAATGGATGTTCATAAACAAGCATGGGGAGGATGGTGAGGTTGTCAGAAACAAGGATAGGCTTGTTGCTCAGGGTTTTAGCCAAGTGGAGGGCTCAGACTATGGGGAAACCTTTGCTCCTATTGCAAGCATAGAAGTCGTTAGGATTTTGATTGCATTTGCTACGTCTAAGGGCATTAGGCTTTACTAAATGGATGTGAAGAGTGCTTTCCTAAATGGCTACATAGAGGAAGAGGTCGATGTGAGACAACCACCAGGCTTTGAGCATCACAAATACCCAAACCGAGTGTACAAGCTTCAAAAGGCTTTTTACGGGCTAAAGCAAGCACCTAAAGCATGGTATGCTAGGCTTAAGTCTTTCTTGCTAAAGCGCGGGTAAGTGATGGGATGTGTTGACAAAACCTTGTTCACTCTGAGACATGACAATGACTTGTTAATGGTTCAGATATACGTGGATGATATCATCTTTGGTGGTTCCTCTCATGCTCTTGTGTCCAGATTTTAGGAAGCTGTGAAAAGTAAATTTGAGATGTCGATGATGGGCGAGCTCACCTTCTTCCTTGGACTTCAAATCAAGCAATGCAAGCAAGGCATCCCTTCATACATCAAGCCAAATACACAAAGGATCTCCTAAAGAAGTTCGACATGGTCAATGTGAAGCCGTTGTCAACTCCAATGTCCACTACAACAGCACTTGACCCAGATGAAGATGGTGAAGCGGTGGACCAAAGGGAGTACAGGAGCATGATCGGCTTCTGTTGGTCGTATCTACGCATCCACTTATATACCGCAAGAGGACGGTGTACAGTTGTAGCTCTTTTTCCCTCAGAGTATTCCAAGGTTATCAAATCCACAGGGAATGAGCGGAACTAATACTATTAAAAGGTTACTAACAAATTGCAATGGGTTGGTTGGTGTGAATGATGACGGTGAGAAAGTGGAAGGTGAATGTTATTGAAGAGCCAACAGAATAATGAAGGATTCTCTCCTTAGGATTGGTTCATTAGCATGCAACCTTATTCTTATCAACTCAAGTGATGATTCTAATATTCTACAAGACATGGTGGTTTCGTTCACCCCGGCTGTCACTACAGAGGCTATTAGCTCCCCATTGGTTTCTTACACTATGCAATGGGCAAAAGTGTATTGGCCGATACACTAATGAAAAGAATAGATAGATGTGCAATAAAGTTCATCACATAGATTAAATTCGTCGAGAGAGTATCAACAAGCATGAGAGTTACATGACCAGATCCCTGCACCAGAAAAGAGAATATGAGACTACTCACTCATCCTTCCGCTAGACATAGCAGAGGGGTGAGAAATAGCGCTGGAACGCGCACGAGCCGATCGGTGCAAGTGTTGCGCCGATCGGCGCGACCTCCCTTCTGGTGGATCTCGTCGGTGTTGACGAACCTCCGCCGCCAATATCTTGGAACCCTAGTTTTAATAACTGGTTCTCGTGATTTTCGTCTCCCCTTGGTCGTCCTTGGCTTTTGATAATTATCTTCCTTTTATACTCGACGGGATTAGGTCAACTTCCACCGACTCTAACTCATACTGGGCTGGGATTTTGTCTTTCCTGAATCGGATTATGTTTTAGTCAACTTTTCCTCCTGCGCCGATCGGCGCATGGGTCGCACCGATCGACGCGGCTCCGTATCTGGCCCATCTTCGTTACTCTTCAGCTCTTTATCCATAATTGCCCTATTTTACACCTGTTTCCTGCGATTACATCCAAAACAGAACAACTACAAATATATGCAAATATAGGGTTAATTGTTAGTCCAAACCACCAAATTAAGATGCAAAACATCCCTTTTTGGTAGATAAAATGGGCATCTAGAAACCACCAACAGTTCTCCCACACTCAAATCATTGCTAGTCCTCGAGCAATATAAAATCAAATATGTAATAAGAATTTTCACACCATCTCTCATGCAGTCAATCTCAATCATCATTTTTACTCATTATCCCACCATAAATATTTTTCTCTCATCTCCTTTTAACCGATCGGCATATCTTACTTGAGCTTAATCAAATTTTAGTTCTCCTCAACTCATCTTTTAGCATCAAACACCAAGCATTTGGTCTTCTCTAGGTCTCTCAAATGTATTTCCTTCCCTCTCCTATCTAATCAAGGATTGTGTATGGATCTTGGAGAGCTATATAACTAAATTAAACTATAAGATAAACCATGTCAACAATATGCTCAATCATGCCTATTAAGAAAGGATTTTCTTGGAAAAGAACTTTTAATGGAGAAGAGGAATGTAGAAGATCTAAAAGAAAATTCAATGAGAACAATTGGCAAAGAATGAGGAATAATCAGAAATCTGCCTTCTTTGATGACCTTATTGCTTCTCAGGGAATATATATTTTTTTCTCTTTACCCTTTTTTTTTTATAATAATCTCTTTTTTTTTCTTTTGCAATAGCGCCGATCGGCATGACCTATATTTTTTTTCTTTTCTTTCTCTTTTCTTTCACCTCTTTTTTTATATTCCCTGATATGATCAGCAATTTCTGACTTGTATCATTAGCGGAAACTTTCTGAATTCCCTTTTATTGAGAATATAGGTTGTATCAAGGATGAGGGAGAAACAAAGATGCATAGTTTTCATGATAGCAAGGAATTTAATTGGATAAGAATGGCTAGAAATACAGAGATAAACAAAATAGATCATCCTTTCCTAACTTGGTCAAAATCATGAGCAAAAAGTTGACAAAGTTACTTACAATCCACTTAGTTCAAATGTGCAGCTTGCTCTCATTCACTCGGTTATGTAGGCATATTTAGACCTTGCTTTTGCCTTAGCTTATGATGAGTCAAAAGAAATTTTCACAAATATAAAGCTTAAAAGTTAAGTGGTAACCAACAAATTCAAGTAATCAACCAATCGATCATCAAAAAGACAAGATAAATAGCATGGGGCACTTTCAATTTGACAATCGACACTAACTTTATTAAAGACAATGCAAGAATTCAAACTACATAAAAGACCTAGAAGCAACTCTCAACATGACTCGTGACTCTCTTAAGCACACACAAAAACTTAAATAAACACTCATCAAAAACACTTAAAAAATGAGAAACTAGACTCAAAAACATTAAAAAAAACTGAGAAACTGGACTCAAAAACACTTAAAAACTATGACTAATGGCAAAGTCCTTCCCCCACACTCAAAATTTGCAATGTCCTCATTGCAAGAGAAGAAGCTCAACACACTAATCATGCAGACCATGCCTGTTCAAGACTCGGAAAATTCGTCTTATATTCCTTATGAAAAAAGTGTAGTCCGCTTCATTCATCTCGATTGTAACCTGGATTCCGCGGTCCACATCTCTTTGATTCCTGTAAGCACGATCTCTGTCTAGATACAGTCTCTCAATGTTTCTTCGACAGACAGGACAGCAAGCAGGCGGTTGCAGGTTATGATTTTTAACGCTGTAAGGATAGGCACTATTCAAATTCCTCCAAGCCGATCGGCGCATAGGCTGAGCCGATCGGCGCAGTGGTGTTCTTCCACCATTGCGACTTCCTCCACTTCCCTCTGCATTACCAGTAACTCTTGTTGAAGTTCCTGCTGCCCTGTCATTAGTGCATTCTGCAAGTGTTTCCTGATTTTCGAACTTAGGACTACCAAAGCTTCCTTGCATATCAAAATCATCACTAAAATCTCCAGGCACACTAGGATCACCGCTTTCCAAAGTTTCCAAATAGTATGATGTATAGTCGCTATCCCATTCGGAATAATTCTGAATTGGCTTACCCGATAATCTAGCGGATCTGCGAACCTCTGATGTAATCTTGTACTTCCTTGCAGTAGTTTCTTCGTCTTCACTTGGCAGAGCCGTCAGATCAATAAATTCAACCATCTTCAGATCGTGCCGATCGGCGCAGCCAGCAACTTCTTTCATATACTCATCTAACTGCTCTAGATTACGCTCACGGATCACTTTATTCTGCTGCTTTCATAAAATCCCATTATTAATCTCCTTAGGTGTCCTTCCTCCAGGAACTGCGCGACGGCCATCATCATATATCAAATCTCTAGGTATGAAAAGCTGGATCTTCTGCCAATTGGAGTTCCACCTTGCGTTGAAGATTTTTAGCACAAAAGAAACACTTGCAACCCTCAATACAACTGTTCCTATGAATCTTATTTTCTTGAAAAACTTTCCCAATCGGTAAGAACCTTGGGAAATGATTCATCCCTTCTAGCTTGAAGATCGGTCTCCACATCCTGCTGGTACAGAGCTTCTTCGACTTCCTCTCGGAGCTTGAGTTCATACTTGGCGGCAATGTCATGTTCACCATAAAGTCGGCACCTATGAATTGTGAGGGCGCTCTCTTCATCTAGCTCTTCCTGCTCTTGCTCAGTCAATGATCTTTCGAAAGATAGGAAATCCTCATACGACAAGGGCGTAGCAAGATCAAGAAGACTTTCCATGGTATATATTTGAGAAACTACTTCACTTTCAATAGGTGCTATAGCTTTTCCTTTATGCACCAATACACTTTTCATCATTTGTCGAAGTTCATTGTCCATCTTCACCTTGTCGGCGTTCAACGCGTCAGCTTCGCTTTTCTTCATGAATTTCTTCTGCAGAGCTGACTAGACGAGGGGATCATCTCGTGTTGGTATCAACACTTCGTCGACTTCTTCCCAGGGCCAATTTGCAGAGGGCTGAGGAAATCCACCGCCGAGCCGATCGGCTCCAGAGTCGCGCCGATCGGCGCCGCCTTGGTTTCTGCCTGATGCGCCGCCTTCCATCGCTTCTGCTCTTAGGGTTTGTTTGGTGACGATGTAATACGAGTTGATCCGTGGGTTTGCTGTCACCTCATATTTATATCCCTTGATTTCCAATTGGACTAGGACTCTTTCTCTTATTCGTGGAATTTAACGAGTCTTAAAAAGGCAAGGTCCAAAACCGACTCAAAACAAATAGGACTTCGCCGCGCCGATCAGTGCAGGGCTGCGCTGATCGGCGCAAGCGTCGCGCCGATCGGCGCAAGCATCACGGCGATCGGTGCGGTACACTAAATCGCCAAAAAAAGAAAAACTACGGAAATTAAAATACATACAAGCTTTTGTTTTATGTCATTAAGCTCGACCACACGGGGTACTAAGCAGTGAAATACACATCAAAAGATTTTAATTCAAATGTGTCGGGTTCTAAGTATACCTTTAGACGTTGTCCGTTCACCGTGTACTTGTTTCTCTTGCCATCCATTATGATTACCGCTCCCGAAGGTAACACCGTATTCACAAGATAAGGTCCCTCCCATTTGCTTCGCAGTTTGCCTTTACCAAATAATCTGAATCGCGAATTAAATAGGAGCACCCGATCTCCTTCCTTGAACTCCTTCTTCAAAAGCTTCTTATCGTACCACTTCTTTGTTTTCTCTTTGTATATAGCTGCATTCTCATATGCACGCAATCTCATCTCTTCCAATTCACTTATTTGTATCTTCCTTTTCATGCCGGCGGCATCAAGATCCAAATTCATTTCCTTTATAGCCCAATAAGCCTTATGTTCCAATTCCACCGGTAGGTGACACGATTTCCCATAGACGAATTGACACGGTGTCATACCAATTGGTGTCTTGAATGCCGTCCTATATGTCCATAATGCTCCATTAAGCTTCATGGCCCAATCTTTTCCTTCCTTCGTAACAATCTTCTACAGAATTCCCTTTAATTGCTTATTTGAAGTTTCTGCTTGTCCATTTGTCTGGGGATGGTAGGCTGTTCCAATTCTATGTTCAACTCCAGATTTGGTTAAAAACCTAGCAAATTCTCCTCCTGTAAAATGGGATCCTCCATCTGTAATTATTATCCTCGGTACCCCGTACCTAGGAAATATCTGCTCCTGAAGCATACTCCTTGATTCTCTTGTAGTGTTAGCCTTGCATGCCATTGCTTCGACCCACTTGGAGACATAATCAACGGCGACCAATATATACTCGAAACCATGAGAATTCACAAAGGGTCCCATAAAATCCATACCCCAAATATCAAAGATATCGACTTGAAGATTGTACTTAAGAGGCATTGCATTCCTACTGTTAATATTCCCTATTTGTTGCCATTGAGCACATGTTGCAACATACCTTTTTTCATCTTCATGCATAGTAGGCCAATAGAATCCACTCGCCCATACCTTTGCCTGTGTTCTGAACTAGCCATAATGTCCCCCATAATCCGAAGAATGACATTTTGCCAAAATGCTTGCTCTTTCTTCTCTGGGTACACATCTCCGTACTACTCCATCCTCGCAATACCTATACAAGTATGGGTCAGCCCATATAAATTTTCTCATTTCACTCTTAACTCTTTTCCTTGTGTTCTTGTTCATCAGATCAGTTTGTCCCTTGAAACCTTTGATAATATCCATCATCCAGTTCTCTCTACGATCAAATGCGGCAAATAACTGCTCTTGTTGCATTTCATCTCTTATTGGCTCAGTTGATGGTGATTCAAGACGAGATAAATGATCTGCTACAGAATTTTCTACTCCTTTCTTATCTCTTATCTCCAAATCAAATTCTTGCAGCATCAATACCCATCGCATTAACCGAGGCTTAGACTTCTTCTTTGAAACCAAGTATCTTATAGCAGCATGATCAGTATATACAATCACCTTAGAATTTAGAATGTAGGATCTAAACTTCTCAAAAGCAAATATAACAGCTAGCATATCCTTCTCAGTTGTTGTATAATTTATTTGTGCCTCATTCAAAGTTTTGCTAGCATAATAAATAGCATGCACTTTACCTTCCTTCCGTTGTCCAAGAACAGCTCCAACTGCATAATCACTTCCATCACACATAATTTCAAAAGGTAGATTCCAATCAGGTGGCCGCATAACGGGTGCAGAGCGTAGAGCTTCCTTTAATCTCCTGAAGGCCAAGAGTCTTTCCTCATCCATAACAAATTTTGTACCTTACTTTAACAATTCTGTCAGGGGTTTAGCAATCATCAAATAATCCTTAACAAATCTGCAATAGAAGTTGGCATGTCCAAGAAAACTCCTCAAAGTTGTAAGATCAATAGGGGGAGGTAATTTCTCAACTGCAGATACCTTTGCCTTATCAACCTCTATCCCTCTTTTAGATATGACATGACCAAGTACTATCCCTTCTGTTACCATGAACTGACACTTCTCCCAATTAAGAACTAAGTCGCATTCAACACACCTTTTCAAAACCTTCTCCAAATTCTCCAAACAGCTATCAAAATCAGCACCATATACGGAGAAGTCATCCATAAATACCTCCATAATATCTTCTATGAATTCAGCGAATATTGCATTCATGCATCTTTGAAATGTTGCAGGCGCGTTGCAAAGACCAAATGGCATCCTTCTATATGCATATGTCCCAAAAGGGCAAGTAAAAGTAGTTTTCTGCTGATCTTCTGGTCTTACCGGTATTTGAAAGAAACCACTATATCCATCCAAATAACAAAAGTATGAATTCCTTGCTAATCTTTCAAGCATCTCATCAATGAATAGAAGAGGATAGTGATCTTTCTTCGTCACTTTGTTCAAACTTTTATTATCTATGCACATTCTCCATCCAGTTACAGTTCTTTGAGGGATCAACTCATTGTTCTCGTTAGGCACTACTATCAACCCTCCTTTCTTGGGTACACAATGCACTGGACTAACCCATTCACTATCAGCAACAGGATAGATCATACCTGCATTAAGCAGCTTCAAAATCTCCTTTTTAACCATTGCCTTCATTGATTCCTTCAACCTTCACATCCCTTCAACCACTAGTTTAGTATTCTCCTCCAAGTTAATCTTATGGGTGCAAAATGCGGGGCTGATTCCCTTGATGTCATCCAATGTGTAACCAATGGCCTTCTTATATCTTTTGAGCACAACAAGAAGCCTCTCTATTTCTTCTTTCGTTAGGGCATTATTCACAATAACTGGATATGTTCTATTCTTTCCTAGATATTCATAGCGTAGCTCCTTCGAAAGTTCCTTCTGTTCCACTTTTGGCATTTTGTTTGGATCTAGCTCCCCGAGAGGTTCAAAATCAGGATTTTCCTGGTTGAGCCGATCGGTGCGAGGGCCAGCCGATCGGCGCTGCCAGTATGATTGAGCCGATCGGCGTAAGGGTCGCGCCGGTCGGCGCTGCTAGTACGATTGAGCCGATCAGCGCCAGGGTTGCGCCGATCGGCGCTGGCAGTATACTTGTCAGTTCCACCCATGATGTGGTCCAGTGGGTCTCCCATATCCATCCCTATCCTCTCGTCTTCCTCTAGGCAGAATTCCTGATAGCAAGAAGAGTCTTGATGAGACAGATCATTAAATTGAAATTGCACTTCTTCCTCTCCCATGTGTAGCGTGATTTGACCTTTCCCAGCATCCAGAATAGCTTGTACTAATCTTAAGAATGGCCTTCCCAGAGTGATATCTTCAACCCCAGTTTCTTTATTGTCTAGAACGAAGAAATCTACCGGCATTGTTTTCGAGCTGATTTCAATTTCGACATTCTTGATCACTCCCAGTGGCTTGGTTTTCCTACCATCCGCTGTTGACTTTTGCTAAGCCATATTAATAAATCATTCCTGGCACGGGGCCAGAAACGGTTCACTAATATGTCCCAGAGTCAAGTAGGTAAAATCCGCAAGCGCACGGAGAATACCGCTGTAGCATTTCACCCGGAAGTATTCAGGGTATCGTATTTGTTTATCCCAAAGGAAGGTTATGATCAAGAAGCGTTACTAACATATAAGATCATGTTAACAATTAGCAAGGATATCTAACCAAGACAGGCGGGTACATGATAATAACTGGGTAGTGTGACACACACAGAAGATTCCTACTAAATAAATAAAGTCTAGTGGAGGAAAGACTAAGCTAAGCTACTCCTACTATACATTCCTATACAGTTGCATAGCTTAAGTAGAATACATACAGACCCACACTCAGGTTCAGCAGTCAATAGTATAGCACTTCAGGCACGGACTTACCCCTGCATCCACAGGCGACTTCCGCCAAGAGCCTACGCACTAGCCTAGCGGGGAGGATTTCAAAGGACGGACAGGGCTGTCACCACCTGCCGCCTACCTCAACGAACCAGTAGACTAACGAATAATTGATGCAAATCAGTCACCCAAGTACCATACTTGCATGACCAAAGAGCACTCTGCCCCTCCGCGATTACTATTAACGAGGCAGAGCTACCGTACGAATACGATCACCAAACTCATGCTATACTTTATCAGCTAAAACTAAGCATAGAGACTATAACATATAAACTAGACTATAGTGACGGTATATAACTAGCATGACAATAGTAGTATAATAAATATAAACTACTATCACACAAGTAGACTATACTATCACATATATGGATCACAAAATCAAACAAGAAACTCATGACCCAAGCACAACTATATAGAAAATAGATATATATTAATAAGAGCAAAGTCTTACAAAAGGGAAAAGATACAAGAGCCATACCAATTCCAAGTGAAGACTTGGGACTAGAGAGCTCTAGACTCAGCCTAACTCCACTAAAACTCCAAGAACTACTACTAGCAAGAGAGAAATGCTTCTTGTGGTGTGTGTTGAGTGTGAAGGCACACCCTCCTATTTATAGCCTCAATAGGTCGGCAAGGGAGCGTAACCACCACGGAAGGCATCTCAAACCGTCATCAGGAGTCGCGGAGGAGCCAACACGTGGAAGCCCAGGCGGAGAGGGCGCCCGGCTGGGTCGGCCGACCTGACCAGGTCGGCCGACCTGGGGGTGGCCCCTCCTGGCCTGTGCTTTCTCCAGGTGGCTGTCCTGTGGGCCCTGACGTTGGTTTGCGCGGTATTGCAGGGAGTTACGTCGGTTAAGTGCTGAAAATGGGCCCTTCAATCCGTGTGACATCCATGTGGCGCTCTCTGATTGGTCGAAAGTGTGTTTTCTTGCCTTTTGAGGTGTTTCCTTCACATTTCCTCCTGCATGCACAAAGTTCTCCAAGTACAAGTGGAACTATATTATTGTGATAAAGCATGCGTGTATGAAATGCCAAATTCTCCTTTATTTGAGTATAGTTGACGGTTGAAAATGGTACTTAACAGCCGTCAACAAACTCCCCCAAGCTTACCCTTTGCTCGTCCCGAAGCAAAGATAAACTTAAGTTGTTGATCAGGAGTTGCTACAATGTCCTACTCCTCAATAATACTATGCGCACAACAAAGTACTCTTCCTAGAATTAAATATATTGGCGCATAACTTACCCATTTACCTCGATCCATGGGGCTTTTACACCTCATTGTCTTGGGCGGTTGAGAGATAGAACAATTGCAGGGCACCAATCACTTGCTCTAGATTCCGCTATGTTATTCCGGAGGTTTTCAAAAGATTTTGAAAATAAAAACCAAGTTCCTCAAATGATTCTCTCGGATCACTCAATATGTGTATGATTCCTCACCAAGGCAAAGTGTTGCCTATAATCACCTACTTCTAAATAAGGCTTTATGTGGAGCTCAAGGTAGGGATATATGAGGCACTCATGTTCACATAATATTGCTATGTCAAAAGACCGGATCCAAGAAAAACATCAATTCAAACAATCTTGATCAAGATGTGCAAGTGTGTGGGAGAACGGAGGAATGGTGGATGGGAAGAAATAACTCCTTTTTGAATTTTCCTTCTCTCTTTTGGAGTTTCTAGGCTATGGCTATCTTTTGCTTGCTCTCTTTTTTGAGCATTTTTTTTCTTTTCTTTTTGCATAGCCATAGTCCTAGTTTGCAATGAATACTTTGAGAGAGGAATTTTGCAATGGACATATGGAGTGTTTCTTTGGATAGATGGATGGATAGTGGCTTTCTTCCGGTGTAGAAGAATAGCTCACGGTGGATATGGTGGATATGGTGGATGCTATCTTCTTAATTTAGAAGGATAGCTCATGGCGGTGGATGTGTGTACATGATCTTGATCAAGAAAGCATGAAAAGAGTTCTACTAGGGTCACAACAATTTTGACTAAGCTCAATGTGAAACAAGCAGCATATGTGTAAAGGTTTTCAAATGTAAACACTACATATGGCTGTGGTGGGAATTTCATCATTGAGGAACTTATCAATTTGTCATTTTGAAAAAATAAAACTCCGGAATTCAAGCTTTACGTTGAGCAAGATCATAGCAGCCCTATCTATCATATCATACCTCTCAACAACTTAGAACTAGAGAATGCATATGCTACCCACAAGATTCAAGTTCAAGGCAAGATTTACCAACAAACCTAACTCTTGAGAGAGTACTAAGTTGTAAACTAGCTTTAGAGAGGAATGAAGGACAGAGCAACTATTCATCATCTCAACATAGGAAAATTATACACATTCATACCGCGCATGAAAAAGGGAAATATTTTTGTTCTTTTTATGTTTTGCAAATTTTTATGGATTTTCAGATTTAGCAAATGCAAGAAATAAAGGGAAGGGGAAAGATACAAGTTACCGTGAGAAGGGGGGGAACAAGCTTGTTCTTGCTCATCTGCTGGTTCGGGTCGTAGCCTTGGGAGCGGAAGAAGGCATCCCAATTGCTCTGATTCTGAGCCATCATCGCGTTCAGCTGGCGGAATTGGTTGTCGCTGAAATTCTGCCATTGCTGGGTGTCGGTGACATGTTGCGTGAGAGTTTGTTGCATGCTCTCGGTGCGCAAATCAATGTCGTTCACCCTCCTTGTCAACTCGGCCATCCCATAGTTGAGTTCACGGAACCCACGGGATGAGAATGACCGAGTGGCAAAGGATGGCGGTCTGCTTGAACTTGATGACGTCTGCATGGGGTAATTGTACTGAGATTCCCATGCTCCGGCCTGCCATGTTGATGCACCCGCCTCGTCCTGTGGCGGGGGCTGCTCCCATACCGGATCTCCGGTCGGAGTGTGAAACTCCGGTGTAGGCTCCATATGCCTACGGGAACGTGTCGGTCGCCCTGAAACACTATGCCTGCGAACTTCTCCCACTGGCTCAAGTGGGAGGGTTAGTGCCCGACAGTGATACAAACGAAGACCCGGGTTAGGTAACGGGAATTCATTTGTATACCCGGGAAAGTGATAGATCAAGGTATTATTTGAACCATGTTTCAAAGTATGTCCTTGCACAAAATAGTCCTCGCCTAGAAATTCTCTATCTACCGTCAAATATTCAACATGAACATTCTCGAGCAGACCACACTTCTGCGCAATGCGAGTAACTAAAGAGGTGCACTCAATTGGTCCTGTCAACTTTATATTGTCTAACCATTGATCAATCATGCATTCCGCGGGTGACACCCTAATTTTCTTAACCATGGCATAAAGTATTTTCAATTCATCTTGCCGGACAACCCTAATGTCACCTCGAGGAAACAAGGTCATAGCCAACCACACATGCATAAATCTAAGTGTAGGATTATGGATGGCACTTGTTCTAGGCTTGGGACCCCACTCGTTTCCGGAAAACTTTCTTTATGGAACCCCTTTAGCGCTTTATCTAAGTCTAGCCTACATTTAGGATTTAGACCTAGCATAGCATGAAGATCACCCCATGTGACCAAGCGCTCTTGCCCAAACAAGCGAAAAGAAATGCCTTCATCATACTTTCTAAGGGTGCATAAAAACTGCATAGTGAGCAAATGAGAACCCGGCTCATCTACTTCTACGAAATTTAGCCAACCCATAGTGTGAAAAATAGAGGCAAATTCTTCTCTCATACCTATTTTCTCGAGGAAGTCCGGATCGAAGCGTCGGGTGTGGGCGAATGGCCGTTCTCTCATGAGCGCGATGGCTTGGCCCTCGCGGTCGTCCTTGATGTCGAGATGCTCCTCGGTGATGAGCAAGGCCGGCCTTTCCTCCGGAATTTCAGCTTCGGGGTCACCATGCCCCGGACTTGGTGTGAGCTCGACGGAGGATGCTTGACTCGTGCTTGCACGAGTGCTTTTTCTCCGCTTGATTCCGGCGACTTGCTTCATTCGTTTGAACATGGCTGCACACAAGAACAAACACAAGACAAGAACAAAAACAAGATCGAACAAGTGTTCGGGTGAGCGTTAGTGAAAACGACAAACCCGAGCTTCTCCGAAATTGGTTTTCTTCTTACAACAACTTGCAAATGCACTAAAACAGAGGGGAAATATTTTTTTGGGTTTTTGGGGCTGTAGTAAAGTTGAAGAACACGAAATTTTGGGAGAGCAACAAGTGAGCAAAGGAGGGGAGTGAAAGATGAGCTTGGAATGGTGAAGCTCCTCCTCCTGGGTGGTTTTTATAGCCAAGGAAGCAAGATGGCCGTTAGAAAGGGACAGAGCAACGGCCATATAGCCGTTGGGAGAAAGGAGCACAGGAAAAGGTGGGGCCAGGGGGTCGCCCGACCTCACCAGGTCGGCCGACCTGGCAGGTGGGCCTCCTGGCAGCCCCCTTTTTCCTATGTGTTCCCCAACGGCTAGGGGATTTGTCCCCTACTGCCTTTTTGCTCAAAAAGCTCGACAAAAAATCTTTTCAAAATGGAAAGCCCAAAAACCTATTTTCTAAATTTTCAAAAATGCAAATGAGTTTTGAAAAATTCCAAGGTGGCTGGAAAAATTCAAAAATGCAGAAATGCAGTGGTCGGAAAAAATCAAAATGTGGTGGAAAGCAAATATGCAATTAAAAGAGCAAATATGGATAACTACCGGTTTAACCTCCCGGCGAGGACTCACCTTTTAAAGTCCGACGAGCGGGACTTTTCTCCGGCGTTCAGCTCGATGAAGCGTTGTCCGGTCCCGGAGATGAAGACACGGATGATGCTTCTTGTTTCGTTCGCCACACCTTCTTGGTCTTTGTTGCGGTCGGTGGCTTCTCGGGCTTCGGAGGCTGCGGTTTTGCAGGCTTCACAGCCTGTTTCTTTGCAGACCTCGGAGGTTGCTGCCTTGTGGACTTCGGAGGCTGTTGCTTAATGTGTGACCTTTGCCTCCTTGCCTTCATCAGTTGTTGCTGTGCAACTTTTTCCTTCTCAAGGAAGTTCTTCATGAATGTGATGAGGCTGTCCTTCTTTTTGAACGTGTTGCAAATCTCCAGGAATTGCTGGAGATGAGCACTAGCGTCCTCATTGGCTTTCCCACAGAATGGGCTAGCCTGCACCATGGTGATGAGACCGGTCTTGATCTCGAAGTTCGCATCTCCCACATTGCCAGCTGGTCCCGTAGGGATGTTGGCAGCGGAGGGAGCGGAGAACTCGCGGAGGGTCTTGTCGGCCATTTGCTCAGAGCTTGATGGTGCGGGAATGACAGGTTCGATTGGCCGAGTCTCCTTACGAGGAGGGGTGAGCCTAGCTCGTGTCCTTCTCAGGAGTGACTCAGGATCTTCAGTGAAGTTTGTCGGCAAGTCGAAACCAGTCATACACTACCCTGTTTTCATACAAAATGCAGAAAACAAAGCAAGGTTAGCCTGCCTAGGAGATAGCCTTAATAATTGCAACACTACTATATACATTAGTAATTTTTCTTAGATCATACGCCTTCCCCGGCAACGGCGCCAGAAATGCTTGTTGACTTTTGCTAAGCCATATTAATAAATCATTCCCGGCACGGGGCCAGAAACGGTTCACTAATATGTCCCAGAGTCAAGTAGGTAAAATCCGCAAGCGCACGGAGAATACCGCTGTAGCATTTCACCCGGAAGTATTCAGGGTATCGTATTTGTTTATCCCAAAGGAAGGTTATGATCAAGACGCGTTACTAACATATAAGATCATGTTAACAATTAGCAAGGATATCTAACCAAGACAGGCGGGTACATGATAATAACTGGGTAGTGTGACACACACAGAAGATTCCTACTAAATAAATAAAGTCTAGTGGAGGAAAGACTAAGCTAAGCTACTCCTACTATACATTCCTATACAGTTGCATAGCTTAAGTAGAATACATACAGACCCACACTCAGGTTCAGCAGTCAATAGTATAGCACTTCAGGCACGGACTTACCCCTGCATCCACAGGCGACTTCCGCCAAGAGCCTACGCACTAGCCTAGCGGGGAGGATTTCAAAGGACGGACAGGGCTGTCACCACCTGCCGCCTACCTCAACGAACCAGTAGACTAACGAATAATTGATGCAAATCAGTCACCCAAGTACCATACTTGCATGACCAAAGAGCACTCTGCCCCTCCGCGATTACTATTAACGAGGCAGAGCTACCGTACGAATACGATCACCAAACCCATGCTATACTTTATCAGCTAAAACTAAGCATAGAGACTATAACATATAAACTAGACTATAGTGACGGTATATAACTAGCATGACAATAGTAGTATAATAAATATAAACTACTATCACACAAGTAGACTATACTATCACATATATGGATCACAAAATCAAACAAGAAACTCATGACCCAAGCACAACTATATAGAAAATAGATATATATTAATAAGAGCAAAGTCTTACAAAAGGGAAAAGATACAAGAGCCATACCAATTCCAAGTGAAGACTTGGGACTAGAGAGCTCTAGACTCAGCCTAACTCCACTAAAACTCCAAGAACTACTACTAGCAAGAGAGAAATGCTTCTTGTGGTGTGTGTTGAGTGTGAAGGCACACCCTCCTATTTATAGCCTCAATAGGTCGGCAAGGGAGCGTAACCACCACGGAAGGCATCTCAAACCGTCATCAGGAGTCGCGGAGGAGCCAACACGTGGAAGCCCAGGCGGAGAGGGCGCCCGGCTGGGTCGGCCGACCTGACCAGGTCGGCCGACCTGGGGGTGGCCCCTCCTGGCCTGTGCTTTCTCCAGGTGGCTGTCCTGTGGGCCCTGACGTTGGTTTGCGCGGTATTGCAGGGAGTTACGTCGGTTAAGTGCTGAAAATGGGCCCTTCAATCCGTGTGACGTCCATGTGGCGCTCTCTGATTGGTCGAAAGTGTGTTTTCTTGCCTTTTGAGGTGTTTCCTTCACATTTCCTCCTGCATGCACAAAGTTCTCCAAGTACAAGTGGAACTATATTATTGTGATAAAGCATGCGTGTATGAAATGCCAAATTCTCCTTTATTTGAGTATAGTTGACGGTTGAAAATGGTACTTAACAGCCGTCAACATCCGCCATGATCAACTCAAGTTCAGCCCCCATCAGCCGCTGTTGAGTTCCATAAGACATGCTCATTAATGCATCGTAAGTCATCAAGATGACACGGGAGCCAAAGTCACACAAGGCTTTCGGAAATTTCTTTCCCGATATCTCACAGGGTATGTATGGTTCTTCTTTTTCCTCTTCAGTGACTCCTATAGCATACACACCACATAATCCTTCATAGGGGGATGGCTCAAAGAAACTGTCTAGCAATCTCTTCGCTTGTTTCACCTCTGTTCCATCAAGCTCTATATCATCCTTGTAAAGCTTCCCTAAAACTCTCCCAATAATCTCTTGATCGAAAACTTCCAACTTGAGGCGATTACTTGGGAAATTATACTCAATTCCGGCTTCGGAGGCGTCTTGCGGACTGAAGGATCTTCTCATATTAAGCAATTCTTGCGAAAAATCAATGGGAATCCAGTCCATCGGCTCAAATTCATCTAGTGGTTTAGCATTCGCCAATGTTCTATCCCCCTTCGGCTTAGCAAAATTCCCTCCAAATTCCTTCAGTTGATTGTCCAGAATCGCGGCTTCTATCTTGGTATATTCTTTGCTACTTGGCGGAGTCGTCAGGGTGATCGGTTCTCCTGTTGTCGTGGCTGCACTGATCGGCTCAGAGACTGCGCCGACCGGCGCACACATCAAACCCACAGAGGTGAGTCCGACGGGCTCTATTTCTTCGAAGTGCCCCGAAGTAATCATTGATCTGCTCTCGGACATCAAGATCTATTCAGCTGGTGACTCTTCCTTCTTCATAACTTCTGGGCATGCCGATTTGGTTCTAAATATTCTTCCTAATGCTTGTGCAAAGCTTCATTCTCGGCAATTTTGCCTAACAATTCGATCCCTACCTTGGCTGTTAATCTCAGAAAACTTCCTTTGCTGATCCGTCCAAATGCATCCTCGATTCCTTGTTTATGGCCATGTAGAAGGTCTGAGCGCACATGTTCTCATCAATGCCAAGGTCAGGTCCTTGTTTCAACAACATTTGAAAACGCGTCCAGGCTTCCGCGAGAGATTCTTCATCTTCTCGTAAGAAGTTCACCACTTCCCTTCTCAACTTCTGCACCTTTAGCAAAGGAAAATAGTGGAGACAAAAATTTCCAACTAACTCTCCACTTACCTTTTGCTTCTCGAGATGCTGCCTTGTGTCACTCTTTGGCTTTTTCTCCCAAAGAGAATGGGAAAAGCAGCCATCTATAAAGATCCCGATGCACTCCTTCATGATGGAATGTTTGACAAAGTGCCTCCAAATCTTGTAAGTGAGTATACGGGTTCTCTTCTTTCGCTCCAAAGAATTTGTTTGCTTCAGCCATGCTAATGATAATGGGGGTTCAACACATACGAGGAGGCCGTGGCCTTCTCATCTGAGGGTTGAGGCACCAGAACGTCTGGAGATGGTAGAGAAAGTTCCCTGAGCGTCCGAGAAGGTCCTGTCGTACTCATCCTAAAAATTCACACAAAACACAAAAACAAAAACAACTAGAAAAGAGAGGATTAGACGTTAGTAAAATATTAATAGTAAAAGAACTGGCTTGTTCCCCGGCAACGGCGCCAAAAAAAGGGTTTGTTGGTCGTATCTACGCACCCACTTATATAACGCAAGAGGACGGTGTACAGTTGTAGCTCTTTTTCCCTCAGAGTATTCCAAGGTTATCGAATCCACAGGGAACGAGCAGAACTAATACTATTAAAAGGTTACTAACAAATTGCAATGGGTTGGTTGGTGTGAATGATGACGGTGAGAAAGTGGAAGGTGAATGTTATTGAAGAGGCAACAGAATAATGAAGGATTCTCTCCTTAGGATTGGTTCACTAGCATGTAACCTAATTCTTATCAACTCAAGTGATGATTCTAATATTCTACAAGACATGGTGGTTTCTTTCACCCCGGCTGTCACTACAGAGGCTATTAGCTCCCCACTGGATTCTTGCACTATGTAATGGGCAAAAGTGTATTGGCCGATACACTAATGAAAAGGATAGATAGATGTGCAATAAAGTTCATCACATAGATTAAATTCGTCGAGAGAGTATCAACAAGCATGAGAGTTACATGACCAGATCCCCGCACCAGAGAAGAGAATATGAGACTACTCACTCATCCTTCCGCTAGACATAGCAGAGGGCTGAGAAATAGCGCTGGAATGCGCACGAGCCGATCGGCGCAAGTGTTGCGCCGATCGGCGCGACCTCCCTTTTGGTGGATCTCGTCGATGTTGATGAACCTCCACCGCCAATATCCTGGAACCCTAGTTTTAATAACTGGTTCTCGTGATTTTCGTCTCCCCTTGGTCGTCCTTGGCTTTTAATAATTATCTTCCTTTTATACTCGACGGGATTAGGTCAACTTGCACCGACTCTAACTCATACTGGGCTGGGCCTTCGTGTTTTCTGGACCGGATCATGTTTTAGTCAACTTTTCCTCCTGCGCTGATTGGCGCATGGGTCGCGCCGATCGGCGCGGCCCCATATCTGGCCCATCTTCGTTACTCTTCAGCTCTTTATCCATAATTGCCCTGTTTTACACCTGTTTCCTGCGATTACATCCAAAACAGAATAACTACAAATATATGCAAATATGGGGTTAATTGTTAGTCTAAACCACCAAATTAAGACGCAAAACATCCCTTTTTGGTAGATAAAATGGGCATCTAGAAAGCACCAACCGCTCCCCCTTGTACCTCACGGCGACAAGACCTGACATACACTTTGTGGTGTGTCTCTGTGCTCGATTTCAAGCTTCTCCAAGGGTGAGTCATCGCAAAGCTGTCAAGCGCATCTTCAGGTATCTCAAATACACCCTTGAGTTTGGTCTTTGGTACTCTACATCTTACTCTCTTGATCTCATTGGGTATTCGGATGCGAACTTTGCTGGGTGTAGAATTGATAGTAAGAGCACTTCAGGTACTTGCCATTTTTTGGGTACTTCTTTTGTTTGTTGGTCTTCTCACAAGAAATCTAGTGTTGCCCAATCCACCACAGAAGCTGAGTATGTTTCTATCGCTAGCTGCTGTTCTCAAATCCTATGGATGGTTTCCACCATGAGAGACTTTGGGTTAACCTTTAAGAGTGTTCCACTCATGTGTGATAACTCAAGTGCAATCTGCTTAGCCAAAAACCCAATCCTACATGGTAAGGTTAAACACATCAATGTGAGATTCCACTTCCTAAGGGATAATGTTATGAGAGGAGACATTGAGCTCAAATATATTGACACTCGAAACCAATTAGCCGATATTTTCACCAAGCCCCTAGATGCTTCGTGGTTCATTTTTCTTCGGGGGGAGCTTGGTATTTGCCATCCCTATGACATTTTTGAGGGGGAGCTACTCTTTTATCTGGCAGTTGGTGTTCTTTGTATATATGTATCTTACTTTTTTGCATTGCATCTCATATGTAATATATGCACTGGTAGCTGAGCTTTGCCTTCTATGCTTTCATGCATTTTTTACTGCTATGATTGAGTTTGAGCTAAGTTGTGTGGATGTGATAGCAATCTCTCATGCTTAGATTTTCTATATGGCCTATTATAGACTCTTTTTCGAGCAACTTGCTAAACTTAAAGATAAACTGAGCTTTTTGGGAACCTTATGAACTAATCTTGCCAAAAATTGCTCACCATGTGTATAATTGTTTTTATCCTTGTTGAAACTTCTGTTGAGGCTAGTGTAGAGGATGTCTTGGTCATGGCACTTTGTGTTTCTGAAATGTAGCCCTACAGATGTTTAGCTTATGATGGAACGTTGTGCGAACATTTGTTCCTTTTGCCGCAAAGGCATGCTCATGTTTTCTGCTTTTAATTTGCAAAAATGAAAATTCTGCTTCGAAGCATCGGGGTGTTTGCCGTACCCAGTCATGCGACCCACCGCATGGATTAGAAGTTAAATAAAAGCTAAATCCAAACATTGTGCTTCGAAGCCTCAGGGTGTTTGACGTACCCAGTCGTGCGACTCTTCGCACGGATTAGAAGTTACATGAGGATCAAATAATAATAATGTCTTTGTCTTTTCTTTATGAGTCTTTGTTGCATATATGAGCGTTTGTAGAGCTTATTTTCTACAAATGCTTGTTGTCTTGGTTGAGATTGATACTACCTTTTCATCCTATTCTAAATAAATGAAACTACTACTTTGACCCCCTTGTCTAAAGAAAGCTGGTCATGAATGCAGACCCATGCCATAACTTCGCTTGCAACCCTTCCTTCTTATGATTCACTTGATGTCTGTTTTGCCTTGGATGGGAGTACTTACACATATGGTGGCAGGTTTTCTCATGAGAAGTAAATTTGATTCTATCTAAGCTAGTCAATCTTTTTGCTTAGCCTATATAGCTCTGGGTGTTTATACCATGCTATCTATTTTTTATCTTTGTATGATTGTGAGCCATTGCTTTTATACTTCATAGCTCGATATTTATGTTTAGTAGGGTTAAATGCTTGTTAGCATAATTACTCAAGTTCCTTAGGTTTGAATTTTCATGCATTGCATGCTTGTTCTTTTGCTTCTTTGATGAGTGCATTGCCAAAGGGATAGAAATAATGCATAAATAATGCTAAGAACTTTAAGATGACCTCATTTTACATTACACGTGAAATACCACAAGTTGAGGGGGAGCATAACATGAGCTTGAGCGTTTTCTTGCGCTTTTCATAATCTTTGCAATCTTTGTGTTCTCGAGTGACTTTCTTTGTCAACTCTTGGTTTTGTGATCCTTCTTATGCTAGATGGCTATTTTTCACCTTTTCTTTGGGTTTGAACCATTTGAATGTGCTTATTCAGTTTCGCATTTCAAAGTGCTAATCCTTATGCATTTGGAATTGTCAATGTACTCATTAAGGGGGATATTGAGAAATCATGTGGATATGTGCCATGTTTTACAATATGTGATAAGTAATTAACATTGGTTATTCGGTGTTTGAGTTGAAATGCGAGAAATTAGGATTGCATTGGTTTGTTCATGATTATGCTTTGACTAACAACAGTTGTTGAAGGTGTTGGAAAAGTTGTAAGAGATGGGAAATGTGTTTGCTTGTCCCATAATATGTAAGTCACTGGAGTCAACTTGACGGTCAACGACGAGAGGATCGGACACAAGTTGGGGACTTACGACCGGACAATCGGGAGGCTGGGTGAAGTCAAGGGTGATCCACACCGTACGCGTGGAGAGGCAAGAATCATGGACGGTTTCATGGTTGAGCCTCAAAACTGTGGTGGTGATGAAGACGGCGTGTTGACCAAGTAAAGATGAATGGGATGCCGGTGCAAGTGACAAGGGAGCCTATTAGAGCGGGACCGGAAGAGACTTGCCGGTGGTCAGAATCGCAGGACAAGGTGTCACGCGTCGACATCGAGAAGTCGCGTTTGAAGAAATATGCAAGACGGTTTCCCGGTTTGAGTCTCAAAACCGGTGATGACGATTGGAGTTGCACGTGACATCATCGCAGAGCTTACGTCGAGATGAAGCAAATCAGCTTGGGCGTGGGGCGGGTCGGCCCAGTGGATCGCTGAACCGGCCCACAAAATTGACTCTATTGGGTCACCGTGGATCAGGTGACGGGGCAGCCGGTCCGGCTTCGATCGATCCCTAGGGTCAAGTAGATCGAACCTGCCCTGCACCGCAGGTTCCTCTTCGCCGTCGCCAGGGACATCGCTCGCCGCCGGCTCCTCTCCGCCGTCGCCATAGCAGCGACATCGGCTCCTCTCCGTCGTAGCAGCGACATCGGCTCCTCTCCGCCGTAGCAGCGACGCCGGCACAGAGACACGGCTGGAGCCTGAGCAGGACTCCGACAAGAACGTCGTGTACGTGATGGATGACCAGGACGGCGACGCGGCGGCCGGCAGGAAGGTGGCGTCACTCTACTCCCAGAAGGGCAAGAAAGGGCCCTGCCAGGTACCCTTCGTCTGTTCGTCATCCTCTCCTGCTGCTTCCATTCCAGTTGCTCCTGCCTGCTATGCCGATTTCGCGCCGGATTTGTGTGGCTTCTGCTTTCATTTCGTCTCAGTCTGGTTGTGGTGTCAACGAAGAGTGCTGCAATTCAAGAATTTTCTGCTGGTACCGTTTGAGGGGGGAGGGGAAGGAGTTTTATTTTCTGTGGGATTCACTTGTGTTTCAGTGTACTAGCGTGTTCAAACTTTTTTGGCCTCTCGTGACAATTGGAAGAAGCTCCATGAGCGGTTCTGGAGTGAAATCAAATTGAATCTTTGGGTAGGATGAAATTCACGCGTACTGTATGACACTGTCACACTGTTTATTTTAGGACAAAAGCAGAATCCAGGAGCAGTCCTTAGCAGTTCGGTTGTAGATTTTACACAATGAATAGGTAGTCTGAAGCCAGTATAACAGGCTGTCCCAAAAACTTGTTGTTTCTGTTCCTCCTTGGTGGTGTCAGTTGTCCCTAAAAACAAGCTAGAGATAACAGCGTGTAATGCTTGTTTCTATCTTTGGTTTTCAAATGAATAGATTACTCCCACAGTTGTACTAATTAATTTATAAAACTTTGGTACACCTTGTGCCGTACTTTGTTTATTCCAGTGACATAACAGCTTTTAACTAGATGTTCCTCTTGGTCTTTAGGACATAATAATTTACCATGACATGTTCCTTTTGCCGCAGATGGAAGTTGATGATGTTGACAATGAGGAGCGCCATCAACCTCACAATGCACGTGGTGCTTCAATGAGGCCCACCACAATGAGGTCTCCAGCAATAGCGGGAATGCATACACCAGTCTCACTTGTGAGCACATAACCTGGTGAGTTGACACCAGTTCATTTGTTGTGTAGTAATTCTTGTTGTTACAAGCTGTAATGGCATGCATGCTCACACCAATTCTTGCTTTGTAGTTACCAATGCAGCTGAAATGTTGTATGAAGAGAACGACAATGAAGAGGAGGAATATGGTGAGGGTGAGTACGAGGACTATGATGATGACTATGTTGAGGAAGATGGCGTGGACGGTGGAATGGAGGATCCTGAAATGGTTGATGGATTTTTAAATGGTGAGGAAGGCAGAAAGTTTAAATCCACAGTTTGGAATGAGTTCATAAAGGTACGGGTGGCTGGTGTTGTGGTCAAAGGACAGTGCAAGCATTGCGAAGCTCTTATCACAGCAAGGCGGAGCGTCGGAACCAGTGCTATGCGGACTCACCTGAAAAGGTGCAAGGTTAGGAGAACAATGGTGAATGTCATGAGCCATCTCAATGCAACTGTTATGTCTCCACAAGGAATTGTATTGAAAGACTGGAGGTTTGATCAAGAAGCATCAAGGAGAGAATTGCTTCGGATGATTGTACTACATGAGCTACCCTGTCAGTAGGTAGAGTATGAAGGTTTTAGAAGATTCGTGTCCAATTTGAACCCTGTTTTCAAAATGGTTTCCAGGAGAACAATTTCACTTGATATTTTGGCATCATTTCAAGAACAAGCAAGTATTACAAGAGGTTCTAAAAAATTTGAAGAGCAAAGTGTCACTGACGATGGATATGTGGGCGTCGAACCAAATGCTAGGAAACATGTGCATCACTTGCCACTGTATTGATGAAAATTGGAGTATGCAGAAGAGAATTCTGAAATTCTCCTTCATAAAGACTCCACACACTGGCATTGCACTATTCAACGCTGTTCTCAACTCCATTCAAGAGTGGAATATTGAAGATAAGATATTTGCAATTACATTGGATAACGCTTGCAACAATAATGCAATGGTTCGTCTTTTGAAGAGAAATCTACTAGAGAAGCAAATGCTAGTCGGTAAAGGAAGGTTGTTTTATCAACGATGTGCTGCACACGTTCTGAACTTGATATGCCAGGCTGGATTACAAAGTTTGAATCCAATTTTTGACAAGATACGAGAGAGTGTAAAGTATGTTCAAGGATCACCATCAAGAAGGCAAAAATTTGAAGAAATTGTGCAACAGTTAGGTATCTCCTGCACAGGCCCTAATCTTGATGTATCTACTCGCTGGAATTCAACATATCTTATGGTGGAGTGTGCTATGGAGTTCAAGAGAGTATTTGAGTCACTTCAGTTGCAGGATATAGTGTATACTTGCGCACCAACAGAAGAGGAGTGGGAAAAAGCAAGGGTCATGGGTGCATTGCTGAAACGTTTCTTTGATGCAACTAATGTCATTTCAGGTTCTCTTTACCCAACAGAAAACCTGCATTTTCATGAGGTTTGGGAAGTCAAGATGGCCTTGGAGAATGACATTTCTGAATTGGATGTGGATCTGGTTGAGACAATTGAGTGCATGGTTAGGAAGTTCAAAAAATATTGGAAATTGACATGGCAGGAAATCTCAGTTCCTGTTCTTGCTGATCCAAGGTTCAAGCTGCCATTCATTGAGTTTTGGTTCAACCAAGCATTTGGGTGCGAGGCTACTTCCAAAATTGTGATAGTTAAAAAAAGGTTTTCATGGGGCTATTTCAGGATTATTCTCAACAGAATATTGACAACGAAGAGGCAACACAAGCAGCTGTTCAAGAAGAGGTTACACATTCAAGTGGAAGATATGCAGATTGGGATAGCTATGTGAGCATGAATGCCGAGACAACAAATGCAGTGCCATCTGAGGTTGAGACTTATCTAGCAAAGGCTCCTATTCCACGTGGCAAAAACTATGACATCATAGCCTGGTGGAAGAGTAATTCATTGGAGTTTCCTGTGCTTTCTCGTATTGCTCGAGATATCCTTGTGGTGCCGGCTTCAACAGTTGCCTCTGAATCGGCATTTAGCACCGGAGGGAGGGTCATATCAGATTTTCGAAGCCGTCTAAAACCTGAAACTGTGCAAGACTGGATGAGAGCATCTGGTAAATTCTTATCAGACTACCATTTTCCAGTTATATGAATGCTCTGAGTTCGTAACATTATTTAGTGAATATCTTCTCGGCAGGATCATCTCAATCAAATATGGAAGCAGTTCATGATATCGTTGGGCAAGTGAATGGACTAGAATAGCCTATTTAATCAGGTAAAATAGTTTTTGACCAAATGGAATAGCCTACTGAATAATGCTTGCAAGAGAGTGTTATAAACACTGAAAAACAGAATGTGATAGCTTTGATTAATCGTTGACAACTGCAGGTTGTCATGGGCACATAAGCATCATGATGCTGCTTTTCTGCTAGGTAAGCTATCAATTTTCCACAATACCTTTCTGCATCATGTTCTGTGTTATTTTCTTTTCCATGGTAAATAAACTAGATACTTTACCATTCATCCTATATAATTTTGCTAAGACAGGATATTTACTGCATGAGCAGTGCAAAATTATATACTTATTTGGGTTGTTGAATGTGCAGGTGATCAAGTGGTGTTCATGATGATGCTGAATCTGGTCCAGCACCTGTTTTCTTCCTGAAATCAGTAACGATGGCAGGGTGAACTCTGTAGCTAGCTGGTTGAAGCCTAGTATCAGGCTAGTGATCTGGTGTCCTTTTTATATTGTGTGGTGATCGGTGCACCAGACTGTATGCTACTAGTACCCTAATCATTGTGTGGTTTAGTGGTGAACCAAGTACTATTAATTATTAGTACTAGACAGTAGTGTGTCCTATTAATATGTCATCAAGAGCACTATTATTCTGCTTTGATTTTACATGTTCTTCACTTTGCTGCTAGCTTGAATTTATACAGTTTGATTGATGCAGTCCTGACGAGCAAGGTTACTATTAGTGATCTAGGTCAGTGCTTGTCCATTTAGATGATAGCTTGGGTGATGATCGGCTGTATTCTGCTCTGTAATTGTGTTTTGCAATTGACTGGTGAACCAAGTTTAACTAGTTAGTATGTGATTATTACTACGTTCATCAAAGGCATCATGGTGCTTCTGTGCCCATGAGAACCTGCAGTTGTCAACAAGTAATATGCTTGCAGTATTATGATTCTTTTTCATATTTTTAGAGTATTTTCTGGAATGTTTTAAAATGTTTTAAAGAGATGAGCACCTCTAAGCTATAGCCATGGTTTACTCATTTACTGTGCAACCTAGTATGTGGGCTGATCCACAGTATCCATTGGAGCAGTGGACCTTTTCAGAAATCCAAAATGGATACCCGCGGTGACCCACGACGTGCGGCTGGGTTGGCCGGGTCGGGACGGTTCACTCTGCGGACGAACCACGCCCATGGTGAGAAGCAAAGATGTGAAGGGTCCGAGAGCGTCCGGGCAACGTGGAAAGAGTTGGACGAGTTTGCTATGATGAGCTAGAACATTCTATACGAATCCTTAACCGAATCAAGAGCTCTAGCACCTTCAATTTCATAGATTTCTTAAGTTTTCCCTTTTTAGTGTTCTTGGCACAAGATCTGAAATTTGTGATGATTCTTTGTGCTATTTGAGTGGATCTTGTTGAAGGAAGATCATAATGACCTGAGAATTCCCTGGTCCAAAAATCGCATGATTTGGAGATCTTTTGGATAGGTTTTAGGTGAGATTTGTGTAAGTTCGCGATAGTTTTTTGTTCTATTCGGGGGTTGATCGGCACTGCCGATACCCAGGACCGGCACTGCCGGTGGGTCTGAACCCGGATCGGCACTGGCGATGCCACGACCGGTACTGCCGGTGGCTTGGGTCTGAACCCCACATTGGCACTGCTGATTGTGCCAACCGGCAGTGCCGGTCAAGTGCCAGTGCTCTTGACTGGTACTGCCGATGGTAGTCCAGAGGTGCCTGTTTTGTGCGCGTTTCTTCCGCTGTACTCTTTTGCAAGTGCTGATCACTCCTAGAGTTAGCACATCATAAGTTGGTGTGTGTAACCTTGGTGATTTATTTAGAGGTCGGTTTGGGTTGTAATTTGGGATATAGGCCAAGTTCTTTTGAAGAATTTTTATTGGCTAACATTCACGCCCCCAGCCCTCCCCCCACCCTCTGGTCGCCTTCTCGGTCCTTCACACTTGCTCGTCGCGGTCGACAAATTCACCAAGTGGATCGAAGCACGCCCGCTAGTTAAAATACGATCCGAGGAGGCGGTCAAGTTCTTCCTTGACATTATCCATCGATTCGGAGTCCCGAACTCCATAATCACGGATAACAGCACGTAGTTCTCGGGAAAGAAATTCCTAAAGTTCTGCGACGACTATCACATTCGCGTAGATTGGGCCGTCGTCGCCCACCCCAAGACAAACGGTCAAGTCGAGCAAGCCAATGGCATGATCCTCCAAGGGTTGAAGCCTCAAATCTTCGACCCGACCGTCATTTTCAACCTCTTGAAGCAATTCAGTGGTCGATGGACGACCGAACTTCATGCCGTACTTTGGAGCCTTTGCACGACCCAGAGTCAAATGACCGGTTTTACGCCTTTCTTCATGGTCTACGGATATGAGGCAATCCTACCCACAGACCTCGAATACGGCGCGCCGCGAGTACGCGCTTATAACGAGCAGGGCAATGAAGCGTCACTTGCAGACGAAATGGATCAAATAGACGAGGCACGAGACGTCACGCTCCTTCATTCGGCCAAGTATCAACAGGCACTCCGTCGATACCACGATCGAAATGTAAGTGATAGAGGCCTTTCTCGTCGATGATCTTGTCCTATGTAGGGTACAAGACAACACGGGTCGACATAAGCTCTCGACGCCCTTGGAAGGACCGTTCATCGTCTCCCGGGTAATCCGACCCGGCACCTACAAGCTCAAGACTCTTGAAGGCGAGGAATTTAAAACCCCATGGAACATCACACAACTACGTAAATTCTACCCTTAGAGTCTCTTCTAGTTCAATTTCCATGCATACCGCCTAATCTTCAGTGACCCTCGACCAGGGGTCGAGCGTCACTCGGGGGCTAGGGGGCACACGGCACCTTGCACTTTTTTCTGAAAAATTGCAACTCTGTTCAATCCAACCTCTTTGCCTCGAGCCTCACTACGGTGACAAACAAAGTAAGTCACGAGTAAAGCAGGTTCACAGTTGAGTCGGTCGGACGGCGCAACATCATGCTAGCCCCAGTGGCCATGACAACGGCGATCACCGACAAGGCTAAACCTCAAAAGGCTCGGGGGCTCAAACTTTGCAAGTCAAAATAGAGGGCCAAGTACACAGATAATTAAGCAGAAAATGAACTAAAATTGTTTGAGGCTACACGGGCGATGAAACCAAACAAGCACGCGAGTTCTGGCCTAAGCTATTACATAAAATCGGGCATGATGACCCATTGTTCAAAAGAGAAATGAACTTCAAGATTATTACTGACTAATTCCCCACATCTATCTTGGGGAGTGCCTCCTCTTCATATTTTGCAGCCAAGACGTCTGTGTGGCGTTCGGAGGCGGCACAAATCTGGCCCATCTCCTCGGGAGTGTGCTCGAGGTAGCTGAGGCTCAACGCTCGAAGTCCACGGCGAAGACGATGCGCACGCCAAAGCACACCCGACACTTGATCCACTCATGACGTGAGGACATCAGTTCCCCGATGTGCTGAGACAGCGAGGCGCGCAGCCCGTCCTTCTCCGCGACCTCATGACGAAGCAACTTCTCAACCTTGGCCAGCTTTCCCTCCAGCGCTACGCACATCAACAAACTCAGTAAAGATGACATGAAGACAAGCAATGACGAACGTGAAAAAGAGAGAAGAGACTTTTACCTTCTTCGGCCTTGTGGGCCTCCTGGAGCTTCTCTAGGTGCGCAGCCGCGGCGTCGACTGAAGCTTTGGTCGCTGCCATAGCTTGATCACGCTGTGACCTCTCCAGTCGCAGCGACTCCTCGAGCCTTTGCATCATCTTAGTGCTGACGGCTGCCTTCGCCAAGGAGTCGTCACGATCCTTCTGGGCGGCGGCAAGTGCCAAATTGCCGCGCTGCTCCTCGAAGCCTTGCAGATTGAACAGCTCAGTTTGGAGCTTGGACCTGTGGCTCTCTACATCCTTCAACTGCCCCTCGAGTTCCTCCACGTGTCCCTTCGCCAATTCCAGTTCGACGCGAGCGTCGCAGAGAGCCGCAATGAGCTCCTCACCCTCCTCCTAAAATCTCCGGGTGACCACGCAAAAGAAGGCGGCAAAGTCCCTGGAAAATGGCGTTGCAGCTCCCAAAGTACCTCTTCCTCTCCGCCGCAACAAGGGTCGAGCGTGACGCAAACCGCGGCGGCGGTCGCTGGACCACCGCCTTCGTGCCGGTTGGCAGCCAACCCTTCACCAAGTCAATGCCCGCCGCGGCCGTCGGGACACCCGACGTGGGTGTAGTAGAGGAAGGCCTTGGATCCTCCGAGGGAACCGCGTCAGACACCGCTGCGAGGACACCCTCGAAGGATCTCGTAGCACCATGCTCGCAGCCCGCTCGGGCGACCGCGCCGGAGTCTATTTCTCCGTCGAACGAGACAGTGTCACCGGGGGCTTCTGCCCTCTCGCCTCATCTTACATCTTCGCCGCGGCCTCAAGCCAGAGCGTCTTCTTCATCGAGAACCGCCCAGGATTATGCCTCTTCGCGATGGCCTGACGCTTGCGCGGGGCGGCATCGCTCGTCGATTCCACGTCGTGGGACCTCTTCTCCGAGGCAGGAGCGGATGGAACGGCCTCTAAAACCGCCTCTGTGGAAAGAACAGGGGTCACCTGCGTTGCGGCCAGGTGGCCGCCATCGCCGCTGCCCCTGACCGGCTCGCTCGATGTTAGGGGCTGCTCTTTCTCACTCCCACCGCCCGCCGCCGACGGCGCCGTGGCGACCCTGACGGCCTGTCCGACCGCGGCCTATGGCTCCTTCTTGTCCTCCACCTCCACGACAACCGACGGCTCACCCGCACGAGCCCCCGACCCGACGCCCTGGGGCCCCGAGGTCAAGCCCTCGACGAGGGGGTGGCGTGCAGCGCGGTCGCCAGGTCCGCATCAACGACGTCACCATCCATGTCCTCTCCTACGTGAGAAATGATGGCGTCATAAGGATGAGCGCCACGCTCACCTTGCTCCTCGTCGCCATCGGACTCCTCGTGAGTCGAGGCCAAGGACTCAGTGTCTGTAGCCTCGTCCCTGACCCAACGTCATGCTCTATCCTTCTCGAGATCCAGCCTCCTCCGAAACTACGTGTCCTTCGTGGTCTGCTTCCGCATCTTCGCATCCCGGGCCTCCACTTCATGGAAGCGGTTCGCTGCCATCAAGGGTGCGTCCTCAGGAAGCTTCAGGGCCTGCGGATGGACGTGCATCGTCAAATCAAACTGCATCCAAAAACAAGGATAAAATGTTGAAACAGGCACCAGGCTAGCCGCAAAATAATCAAGCTACGGCAATTGCAGGGATAACAACACCTGCCACATCAACTGTGCCTCCGGAGGGAAGCATGGGAGGACAGCCCGGGATTGGCCAGGCACCGTCGACGTACAGTAGCACCGTCCTGATCCTCTCCACCACGCTCACGTGGAAGGTCAGCTCCTCGACGACCATGACGGCGTCAGCGACCCCACGCTCCACCGGGCCAACCCGGGACATACGAAGAGGGCAGGCCATGAGCGGTGTGAACCGGCGCTAAAACCACCACCCTGCAACGCTGACGCTGGTAAGGTTGCGCTCTTTCAAGCGTTGGATGACCAGGACGGCGTGGTCGACCAATCCCTGATCCTTCTTCATCACGCCCAAGCTCCAGGACGCGGGCGCTTCTCAAATAGATTGGCCAGTGAAAGCCAGGAAGGGACGTGTCGCGTTGTTGTGTAGGTAGAACCACCTCGAATGCCACCCCGGCACATTCGAAGAGAACGACACTGAGATGTACTTCAGCACAGCCCTCTTGACACAGATGTAGTGCAGACTGCAACAACCTAGGGCGATAGGGCGCGCCCCATCGTCGGTCTGCCTCATAAACAGGGAGGGGGAAAAGAAGTACTTCCATACCTCAATGTTGGGCTCAATCACTAAGAAGCCCTCGCACAGCACAACGAACAGCGCAATGTATAGGACCCTGTTGGGGTTCAAATGCTACAGCTCAATCTCGTAGAAGTGGAGCAATCCGCAAAGGAACTTGCTCCCCGGCACACCGACCCCTGTCTGATGGAACAGCACGAGCGAGATGACATAGCTCGACGGCTGATCGGGCACCGTCTCGTTCTCCGGCACGATCCACTCAACGGCATGGGTGAGAGGACAGAGGAGACCGGCCTCCACCAGCTCCTCCATCTGTGACACCCTCACAGACGAGCGACCCCAAGCATTCCTGTCTAGCTGGGCCATCTGCGCAAGCAGGAGGACGGTGAGAGCAACGAGGGCGAGAGCAGGAGGACTTGCTACACGCTCAGGAACTAAAGGAGGAGGTGGCACGAACGAAGAGCAAGAGAAGCAAGAAAGGGGGAAGAGACAACTATAGCTAGAGTTAAATAGGCGACCCGCCAAGAGCCCTGCTCCAATTTGACTGCGAGGGTCAGCCACAACCCGCCCGAGGAAAAAGCCTTAACTCCACACCACGCAACGCGCGGCTGGGATTTTGCCACGTCTTCTCACTCGCTCCACGCCCCCCACGACTCCGCAATTCTAGCCACACCCAACAGCTCTACGGCCTAACACGAGCAGCTACTTGAAACTTGACATAGGGGGATACCCCGAACCAGTATAACCCTTGTGTCCTCTTGCATAGCCATCACCGAGCCCAAGCATGCATCCCCTTGAACAAATTTTACTAGTCGGTGATCGAAACACCGACACCGCTCTAGCCACCCCAAGCCAGCCCCTTTAGCCGAGAGCCCGCCCTAACCTTCTCTTTGCCTCGCGATCACCCTAGGTGGACGCGGCACCACCCCTGCATCCCCATAAGCCCACTGACTGTCCAGCTTAGGCCCCCTAGACCCCGCTCCACGCTCGCCGGAGTTGGAGACAATAGCGCCGCCGTCGCCTTCCTTTCCGGCCGCCGCGCACAACCACCCGTCTGCCCCTGGCCGCTCATCTCCCAGCCAACGACCGAGATTAGATCGTAGGATACCCCTTCGGCCATTTAATCCCCGCCGCTCATCGCCAGATCGACGGCCGTGGGCCGATTTTATATAATCGATCCATGGTGGACCCATAGACTCCGCCTAGACCCCGGTCCACAGAGCCCATAGACCTATTCCATAGGTTTTCCCATAGAAAAAAAAATAATTCCAGAAAAGAGAGAAAATGCCAAAAGCCTCTAGTTTTGCATTGAGCCCCCTAAACTTTAGGATAATTTTGTTTTAGCCCAACATTTTACAAAAAGTACCCCAACTTTTCTTTAATTATATTTTAGGCCCTGTCATATTTGCAACCAAGCCCTTCATATTTTCTATAATTACAGATAGGTCCCTAGAAGTTTCCATAAATTGCAAATAGGTCCCTAAACCTTCCGGAAACCCTAGTTTTCAAACTGTAACTCCGATTTAGGCAATTCTTGCGCCGTTGGACTCGTTGTCTCGATTCCTAGGCCATGGGACCCTTCACCTCGCCTCTCAACCTTTGGTTTTCTACTCATTTAGTTTTCTCTGGATTTGTGTGTTATTTTATGTCACGATAGCTTACGCGTAGCTCGTAGTTTGCAGACGAAGAGAACCAGGAGCAGGAGCCTGAGGACCCGGACTATAAGGAAGACTTCGAGGATGCATTGGGAGGCAAGCTCTATCTATTCCTTTATCATGATGGCTCCTATTATGATAAAAATGCACCCAACTTAGAGCTATATGCATTATTCCTTGTATTTTCGCAATAGCTTAGTAAAATCTACTTGCGTGAAAAATAACGTTCTTATCACCTATATAAAATATGAACATTAGATCCTTGATTGCCACAATTGTTACCCCACTGCCTTCATAAACATAGGAAGTTATCAATAGCATTGCTAACGACAACGCCGCCTTTGCTAGAACATGCTTAGGACTTGTGATGATTATCACCATACCTTTACACTACAATGTTTTGACAAAATGGGTAAAATGTGTTTCGTGGTGTGCGTGCGAACGGGTGGGTGTTAAATCAACTGTGTTAAGAAGAAGTTGGATGGGATAGACTTGGTCGAGGGCGAGACTCCTTAGTACTGAGCAGAGTGCTTGGTGATGATATCTTCGGTGTAGATCCATCTGTCATGGATGAGTGCTTGCCCGGCTGCTCAGGAACGATTCGTTAAGACCTCAACTTGGTGATATTTACAGTGTGACCACAGAACCTGTATGGGCAGGACTAACGCAGAACCTAGGTTATGCAGCAAGGAAGTATCACCCGGCGAAGTAGGAACAGACTCAGGGGTTGGTTGTGATGAAAGTGGTGATAAGTCCAGTACTTGGCAAGATTTTATGACTGTGTGTCATAAGTGTGGTGATATGACTAAAAGTCATTGATGTGGAACCTCTGAGCTCCATGGTGGACTTGTGGGTGTGCCTGGATGAAGTGGGAGTGTTATGTGATCCGTAGCTAAGAGCACATAGCCTGTGGGTACAGCATACTAAGCTCTGCAGAGTTAACCCAAAATCATTTGGATGTCTATTGTCACTGGTTATGACACACCAAACCATTGGGCTCTTAAGATTTCCTTGATGTGTGAGTGGGTGTAGTGATACCCGTGTTTTGGTGAAAGGTGTTGGCAAGGTGTGCCAGAGTCGTTATGACTGTGTGTCAGAAGGTTCAACTAAAATATGGGAACTGTGGGGATCGATTGTAATCTCCCCCACGTCCAAACAACCCCAAAAATTAGAAAACTATTTTCTACTCCTCAAAAGTCCCTTTCACTCTATAGAAGCCCCTGCATACACACTTTCCGCAAAACTCTGAAAGACCCAACCCCATTCCATGTCTACTTACCCAAATACATGTATATGTCCTTGCTAGAGGTAGGGCTTGCGGAGTACCTTATGTACTCACCCTTGTTTTAAATTGATTACTCAAAGAATAGAGAAGAAGAAGAAGCACCCGTGGAGTTTGACAAGTAGGTTGTGTCCTATGCTCGAGTTGCCTGTGGGGGTTAAATAAAGTTTGTGTGATGTACTCTCTATTTTCCGAGCATGGCATGACCACCTCTTTGGCTTGTAATCTAAGACTTGTATGACCCTATTATTCCTGCGTGAACTTAATAAAGATCGTTGTATCTCCCTTTGTATCATTCATATGTGTGTACTAACTACTGATCTAGGAATTGGTATAGAATACACAGTATATCCCGGATAGGGGTATGACACTCTCCATCGAGCATGAACCAACAAGGTACATGCCCGTTGAGGACGAGATGGAAGAGGATGACAAACCACACGATCTTCTAGCCAACACTGACCTCGAGCTACTGGATGATCATGAGAGACGAGTCTACAATTGCCTACGCAACCGTAGCTTCGTCCACACTCGAGCATATGACGATGACCTACTCTCCACCATAGGTATGGATACTGAGTTCCTTTCTATTTAGAAAGCTTTAGGTTGGATAGAATTTGCACACATTACTGAGGAGGGATCGCGCCTTCTCACTATTTAATTTTTGTGCACCTTGCTAAAAGATAATGATGGGATACTTTTCCGCTTGTTCAGGAAGGAGTACCGTCTCACTTGGAAAAACCTCACCACCATTCTTAGATTCAGTCACTTGTGCAACACTAATTTAGAGGGTGCTACTCTGGGTTTTGAAAAGGGTTGTTTTTGGCAAAGGATTTTAGGGGAGTTTTCTTGTGAACGTCCTAGGACTAGTGACATTCACAACCCAACTCTGCAGTTGTGGCATAGGTGGCTTGCTATGACTTGTTTTCCCAGATAGGACACTTGACCTATTTGTAATGATGAATTGCGTGTCTTGTATGCTATTGTTGCTAGAATTCCTATTACACCTATTGAGGGAATGATTCAGCAATGGTTAGAATACATTAGAGGTTCTGGACCCATTGAATTCACTTCTTTAGTGACCCGTATTGCTGCAAGGGTCGGGGCTTTAACTAATGCCAGAATTGATTATCTTTCTGAGCCCCGTCCTAGAATAACCTTTAAATTTCTTGAGCAGGGTCACACATTAAAGAAGGGTCTCGATGGTTCTATTTTATTTTATTATCCTGGCTATATGAACAAAATCCCACTTCCTAACTCGGGGTATCATTTGTATAGTTGTTGGAAACTAACCATGCAGCTGCAAAGAGAAGGAATGCCTAGCAGATCCGCCAATCAACACACACGACAGAGTATGATGTGTGCCACCACTAGTGCAGGAACAACTCCACCACCGGTCCATGATTACATAGAAGGCTCAGAACATTCTGGCGACCCCGCCTAGATGTTTACACCGCAGCAGTATGAGACTGGAGGTTTGCCGTGGTAGCAAGCTAGTAATGCATAATGGGGATATGGCCCTGAGTCAATCGGGATGCCTCCACATCACAATAGGCGTCACTCTTTTTTGGGCTTTGGTCATCATGACTATGGTATGGAATTGAGGGATCTTATGAGGAGGATGGATGATCCTGACGTGAGAATGGGTGAGATGCAAAACACCATTGTCACTCATGCCCAGACCACTCGAGAGTGGTAGTAGCACTACGATGCCCAATTTCGTCACCTCCAGGAGTAGCTACGAGTGCACCACGACTATATGACAACTTACAACATTGGAGAGCATTTGATCCTAACCAAGAGCCGTGAGCAAGAGCAAGCTTGGGGGAGCACCCTCGCCAAGGTGACTTGTATCTTTCCTTTCCTTTCTTTCTTTGTCGGAATTACAAAACCAAATAAAAATCTGTAAAACTGAAAACAAAAATAGTATATCGTCATGCATGCTAGGATGTTTGTGCCTTCATGTTCAAATGATGAATAGTTACTCTATTTTATATCTTTCTATAGTCCCTCATATACAACTTAGTACTCTCCCAATTTTTGAGTTTGTTGGCTAAACATGCTTGCCTTGAACTTGAATACTTGTGGGTTGTAAAGTGCATGATCTAAGTCTAGGTTGTTGTGAGATATGATATGGTTAGAATAGGGCTGCTATGATCTTTGTCCCAAAGAGAAGCTCAACATCCGGAGATCATAATTTTTCCAAATGATATTGAAAAGTTCCTCAATGATGAAAATTCCTATCACGACCATATGTTGTACATCAATACAAAATGTTCTACATATGCTACTTGTGTTCACTTTGAGCTTTATCAAAATGCTTGCGACCTTTGTGAGATCCATTTCATGCTTTTGTAATCAAGATTCATGTACACATCCACCATCACATGCTAAACTCCTACACCAGAAGATAGCAATTCCATTCCATTGCATCCACCACCATATGCCCAATTTCTAATCTGGAAGTTGGCAAAATAAATACTCCATGATTATCATTTCAATGACTCTCTCTCAATTAGTTGCATGGAAGGCGTGGCTATCAAAAATAGAATAAGTGGTTGCTCCCAATCTTGAGCATGATGAAAAAGGGGAAATAACCATGACCAATTGCTTGTACAAAGAAAGAGAGAGTCTACACAAAAAGGAGTATTCACCATTCCATCACTTTCCACCATATTTTCCACACAAATGCACATCTTGATCAGATGATATGATTTGTTTCTCCGTGGGTTCAGTCTTTTGTTTAGCAACATAAGTGTTACAAGTATGTCTCAATTTTTCCCTGCCTAGAGCTCCACATAAGCCTTATTTAGAGGTAGGAACAAAAGAGGCAACTTCAAAAAGCCTTGGTGAGGATTTATGCACATTGAATGATCGAGAGAAGCATTGGAGGAACTTAGTTTTATTTGCAAAAAATCTTTTGAAAAAAAAACTCCGGATGGAGAGTGGAACACAGGGATGAGAGAATGGTGCCCTACCAAAGACCGTTCTGTCTTTCAACCAACCAAGATGAAGAGAAGCCAAAAGCCCATAGGGACTAAGGTAAAAAGGATGAGTTACCAAATGCCAACTTATTCAATTAAAGGAAGAGAATTTGTTGTTCTTGGTACTAAGAAGGGAATATAAAACATTGTAGCAACTCCTGATCAACAAGCTAAAGTTTTATCTTTGCATCGGGTCGAGCAAAGGTTCAGCTTGGGGGAGTTTGTTGATGATCGTTAGCTGCAATTTCCGACCATCAATATTACTTAAAATAATGAAGAAGTAAACATTCCCACCATGCATTTTAGTTAGAATTAATAAAGTTCCACTTGTACTTGGAGAAATGCTCACATGCAGGAGAAACAATGAAATGAAGGAGGAAACACACCTATTTGGTGAAGAAACACAACTTCTACCAATCAGAACTCGCCAACATGGATTCCCACGGATCAAATGGCCCACCTTCAGTACCAAAACCAACATAACAAGAGACCTACTACGTGGAGGAGTCAATGGGGCCACCCTACCAGTGCACCACATAAAGTGGTGGGCCACAGGGCCCCACCCCAGTTTGGTCGAACAACGAGTGGGCCCAATGGGGCCCAGCTGACTCTCCAAAGGTGGTTGTCCCCCTTAGGGTGGAAGTTACCAACCGTGGAACCGCCTTTGGACCCCTATAAAAGGAAGGGTGTGGCTCACTCCTCAACACACACTTAGAAGCATCACTCTCTTTGTATTTCGAGTTACTCTCTAGTTTTAGGGGAGTTAGGATTAGAATATAGTCTTCTTCAGTTCCCAAGTCTTCTTTAGAGTTGTGGTATGGCTCTTGTATCTTTCTCCTTTTGTAAGACTTTGTTATATTTAATATATTTAGTCTTTCTATATAGTTGTGCTTGGGTCATATATTTCTTGTATGACTATGTGATCCTTTCATGTATGTGGTTAGTGTGCTTGCATGTTTGTAGTGTAGTTATACTATACTACCACGTTAGACATAGGCCCTTAGTATAATCTTTATTTATATCATTATAGTGATGCATGACTAATGTTTGACTTAGATCATTTCCACGTGCTTAGTGTTCACTTCAATGTGATTACTCCTTTTCTGATCCATCGTTAGGGGATTAGGGATATTGTTCTAGAGATGTAAGCGTGGTGCTTAGATCAATAGAATGCATTATTTTTCATGTAGCCCACGGATTGCTAGGATAGGCAGTAGGTGGTGACGGCCCTATCTATCCTTTGAAATGCCTCACGTTCGGCTATGCAATAGGGTCTTGGCCGGAATCATACTGTGGATGCAGGGGAAAACCGGATGCCTAGGGTGTGATGATCTGATTGTCTTACATTATTTATATGTCCATATAATAGTATATAATGTAGACTATGCAATTGTATAAAAGCAACATAGGAACTTAGCTCTTTCTTTGTCCTTCTCCGCTAGACTAGTCTATTTATTTTAAGTATGCTATCTGTGTGTCCACTACCCATGATTATTTATATCCTTACTCCTATGAGGACTTTGCCTTATAATCTATGGTGCATGTTTAGAACATGGTAATCATCTTGATCATCCTTTGCCTTCCTTTGGGATAAAATAAATATGATACCCTGAATACTTCTGAGTGAAATGCTACAACGGTATTCTCCGTGCGCTTGTGGATTACCTGCATTTGTTAAAAATACCAACAAGCACTTCTGATGCTATTGCTAGGGAAACTTAGTTACGATGTTAAGAAATGTCAACAATGTCTTTTATCGACGTAGCTTATTTGGCGAGATTGTGCTACTTTCAAGTTGGCTCGAATGGCACACACTTTCTCCTCAGCATGGGTTACTAGATCTGGACCAACAATAATTCTCTCACCTGATTCCGACCAGTTCAGAGGTGTACGACATGAGTGGCCATATAGCACTTCAAACGGGGACATTTTTATGCTCTCTTGATATCTATTATTGTAGGAAAATTACGCATAGGGTAAATGTTCATCCCAATTATTTCCACTTGTTAATACGCATGATCTCAACATGTCTTCCAATAATTGATTTACTTGCTTAATTTGACCATCGATTTGAGGGTGATATGCAGAACTTGGAATTAATGTGGTGCCCAAACAAGCATGCAATTGCTCCTAGAAACGAGCAATGAACAAAGCTCCTCGATCTGAAATGATGGTCTTGGGAATTCCATGCAAGCACAATATGAGAGATATGTAGAGCTCGGCAAACCACTTAGCCCTATAATTGGTGCAGACGAGAATAAAGTGAGCAGACTTGGTTAATCGATCAACTATAACCCAAATAGAATCATGTTTATGGAGGGTAAGGGGTAATCCAACAATGAAATCCATAGATATGTCTTCCCACTTCCATTTCAGAATATCTAGTGGCTGTAATATCCATGCTTTCTTCAAGTGATCGGCCTTGACACATTGACATGTATCACACTCGGCCACGTATCATGCGATTCCACCAAAACTTTTTCTTTAATCCATGGTACATTTTGTTGCAGCCGGGATGGATAGAATACTTAGATAAATGTGCTTCATCCAAGATTTTCTTTCACGGCTCCAAATCCTTTGGCACGATGATGTGATAATTGAACCACATGACACCATCGGTGTCTTGCCAGAAACATGTGGCTTCACCAATTTTTAACCTTCACCGGATGTGTGCCATACCCTTGTCTCTCTTTTGTGCAGCAATAATTTGCTCTCGAATTGTGGGAATTAGAGCTAAATTGTATAACACACCATAGGGAACAACATGAAGACTTGGTTCACTTTCTTCACAACATACGGTTTCGTTTATTGGCTGAACCGATATGTGGCTGCATTAGGACTTCCGACTCAATGCATCGGCGACGACATTCACTTTTCTTGGATGATAATGAATTTCTAACTCATAATCTTGATTAATTCTAGCCATCTTCATTGCCTCATGTTCATATCTTGTTGGGTGAAAATATATTTGAGGCTTTTGTGATTGGAATACAAGTTAACAAGATTTCCAAGAAGATAGTGTCTCCAAATTTTTTGAGCAAGAACAACTGATGCTAACTCCAAATCATGAGTGGGATAATGCTCTTCATGACGTTGGAGCTGACAGGAAGCATAGGCAATGACCCAACCTTCTTGTATTAGAACACAACCCAAACCCGTACCAGAAGCATCACAATAAATATCAAATGGTTTGGTGATGCGGGTTGAGCTAAAACGGGTGTTGTGGTTAGATGCTTCTTAAGATATTGAATTGCTTCCTCACAATCACAAGTCCATGTGAATTTTAATTCCTTTTTCAGTAGCTCAGTCATTGGTTTCGCTATCTTTGAGAAGTTGGGAATGAATCTTCTATAATATCCTGCGACACCAAGAAAACTGTGAATATGCTTGACAGTTTTCGAAGTTTTCCAATTCAACACATCTTGCTTGGGTCAACCGCAATACCCTTATCTGAAATAATGTGGCCCAAGAAAGGAACTTGATGTAGCCTAAACTTACACTTGCTGAATTTCACATACAATTGATGATCTCGAAGTTATTGAAGCATGATCCAAAGATATTTGACATGTTCTTCTTCGGAATTGGAATAGACAAGAATATCATCAATGAAAACCACCACAAACTTGTCCAATTCTAGCATGAATAAGGAATTCATGAAGTACATGAAATAGGCAGGAGCATTTGTTAGTCCAAAAGACATAACAAGATATTCGTAAAGACCATGCCTCATAGAGAAGGCTGTCTTAGGAATATCCTCAGCTCTTATTTTTATTTGATGATAACCAGAGTGGAGATCAATCAAGGAGAAAACATTGGCATTAACCAATTGGTCAAATAGGATATCAATTCGTGGGAGGGGATATTTGTTCTTGATAGTGACTGCATTCAACGGTCGATAGTCGACACACAACCGTAGTGATTGATCTTTCTTCTTGACAAAAAGAGCAGGACAACCCCACGATGATGAGCTAGGGTGAATAAATCCTTTGTCCATGAGCTCTTTAAGTTGCTCTTTCAATTCTGCTAGTTCAATGGGTGCCATTTTATATGGTCTACAGGAGACTGGAGCAGTTCCGAGCTGAAGTTCAATTTTGAAGTCCACTTCCCGCTCAGGAGACATGCCGGGTAAGTCTTCGGGAAACACATTGGGAAAATCACATACCACTAGAATTTCAGCTAGGCTCTTGCTGGTGGTATGATAGACCTTAGGTGCAATCAGCGGGAATGGGATAAATATATGGTAGAAGAACCATGGAGAGGGGAATCCAAATATATTCGGGAGTCGATATGTAGCACAGCCTTATGGTGTTTCATCCAGTTCATACCCAAAATAATATCTATGCCCATCCCTTCTAAGATCATGAGGTGTGTGGGATAAATTAAGCCTTCTAATTTGATAGGTGCTGGCATGATGCCTTGTGTTGCATTAAGTTTCCCACCAGGTGATGTGATGACATAGGATACTTCTAATGTTGATGGGGTGAGGTTTAATCTTCTGACACATGTCATGCTAATGAAATTATGGGTTCCGCCAGAATCAAAAAGAACAAGAACGGGGTTGTCATGGATAGTGAACATACCCGGAAGCACTTCTTCTCCTTCTTGAATATCCCCGGCTGTTGACACAGCCTGTTTTAGTTGCATTTTTGGGAGCCGAGGGACAAGGATTTCTAACCACAACCCTCTGAACTTGCTGCTGCCTTGGTCTGTGACATTCCTTTGCAAAATGCTCGAGTTGACCGCAATTGAAGCACGGCTGTGAGTTAGGCCTTCCATCTTGATAAGATTGCAGTGCGGGGTAGTAGGATTGTCTGCGTCACTGTGTAGAGCCATAGGAAGCTCCCTACTGCTGTGAATTAGGGGAACGAAATCCTCCTCCGGAGGGAATCGCAGCACGGAAACGCTGACCGGCTAGTGAAGTGAGGGCCAACCAACCGATACTTGGTGGGAGGGGCACCAGAAGAACTCCCACTAACATTCTTCCTCTTCTTGTCATTCTAATGACCACGGATAGCATCCTCTTGCATGATAGCTGCACTCATCAACTTGTTGAAAGTACAGTTGGTGAATAATGCTAAACGTTCCTTGAGCTTGCTACTAAGTCCCTGACAAAACCTGTCCTTTTTCTTCTCATCCGTGTCCACATGATAGGTTGCATACTGGGAGAAGTAGTTAAACTTCTTGGTGTACTCATGCACATTATTGGATCCTTGAGTCAAATCCAAAAATTCCTGAAGCTTCTACTGCATAAAGCCAGCGGGAATGTGATGACCACGAAAAGCAGTGCAGAAATTAGCCCATGTCACCAGCTGTCCAGCTGGGACTGAGGCTAGGTCATTTTCCACGACGCACTTGTGGATCCATGGAGTTGCTGAGCCACGAACAAAGTCTTCTGATATTCAGTGCAGCGAAGAAGTCCAAACTTGACTCAATGATGTGGAGCCAGTTATCTGCCTCTAGTGGATCACCAGACTCACTAAGCACCGGAGGGTCTATAGCCAGAAAATCTGCATAGGTGATCTTCTGAGGTGCATTGTGAGCATCATTACGCCCACCTTGCTGATGGGTACTGTTCTGAATTATGATTTCCATAAGCCGGTTTTGATTGGCAATGAGCTTCTCAATGGTTGCCTGCGATGGTGGAGATGGCAGATTCTGATTCTGGTTCTGGTTTTGATTTCCATCTTGCCCACCACGGTGGGAACCTTCTGGTCGGTCCTCGTACAGCTCATTCAACCTACTAGTGTTCACCATTCTACCAAAAATTTATTTGCACCATTAGATCAAGTCACATGAGGTGAAAAATATTGGTTAAATATCAAACCATGGTATAATAAATAAATTGCAGATCTGAACACAATACTAAAACAGCAGCAATTTCCATCCATCCTTGTCCAAAATATCCATCCAAGGGTCATACATAAGGTTTACTTAGCAGTGTTACAAACATATTATCAAAAACAAAATGGCAGCGAGCATGATGCTACAAGCCGCATGGGAACATCCACAACAGAGTTAAGCTAGTGTTCATCCCACGACACTACGTTGCTCGAGAGAGCACACATTACCCTAACAAACATGGCGTATCCAAAATCACAAGGTCGCGTGTCTCATGGAAACAAGGTCCACTACTAGTTACTCATACCATGGTTTTACTATTACAAGACCTAATAATGAAAGTCTAGCAAACATAAAGCTACTCTCCATGTGGCACGTGGCTGTCCCCATCGGAGAGCATGTCTTCATCCTTCGGAGTCGGGGGTGCCTCATAGTCAAGTCCAGAGTTCTCTTCTTCTCCCTCAGCAGGTGGAGGGTTAGGAGGGGCTTCCTGGAGTGCCTGCTGCCCGAGCACTTGCCCGAGGTGGTCCTCAAGTTGTATAATGGTCTCATGACGTCATCCTATCTGTTGTTGTGCTTGAGCTAGCTGAGCTTGGAGTTGATAAATCTGCTGAAGGTTGGCTATCAACATGGCGTCACGGTTGTCAATGTCCTCCTGTGGCTCGGCGAGTTCATTCTCAGCTTCAATGCAATGGTCATCCGCGAAACTCACGAGTACAGCAGACTCGCCAAGCTGCACACCCAACTCGAGAGCTTGGCTCGCAAGTTGGTGATGACCATTAACGGTTAATACATGAATCGTTCCTTCCACTTCAGCGACACACCCTTCCAACACAGCATTGCGCAACTGAGAATCAAGGCGCTCTTCGTCGTAGAGTACGAGTTGCTTCTCTAACTCCTCGATGCGAGCGGCCATGGCGACGCTCTCAACTGTGGCCTTAGGAGTAGCCATCTGCGGGAACAAGTTAAAATTTCATCATACTTTTGTGTTTATCATAAAACATGCCAATTGGGTCAGCATATTAAGATTACAAAAGATGCAAGTAAGAAAAAATTATTCAAGAACCGTTCGTCATACTTTGATCGATTCTAAAATTATATCTAAAATTTGTCTTCCTGCTGACAGTCTGCACTAAAATCCAAACTGCTCTTTTTGAATGCCAAATCAGTACTTTGGGTTCATACCAATGTTATAGGGAACTTTTATAGCTTTACAACTCCTACTCATACAGCCTCATAGGGTCAGTGGTTTAGGAGTTATGAATTTTTTAAAGTTCTGGTCGACTGCTGAAATCCTTATCTGGACAGAAACAGGTTTATTTGAAGATGGGTCCTAAAACCTTGTTTCTGGGCTTCAAATAAAAAATGTCAGAACACTAAAATTGAAGAAAATTTCACAACCTTTCCAGGGAGTACTAGAACACAAAAGTTGGTTCAGTAGTTTAAGAGTTATGCATTTCTCAACTTGACTGAATTTTCTGAACTTTCAGTTTCAGATTAGGTATTAGTTCACAATTTGAAGCTTTTAACATGGTTAAAATTCTTAACTTTAAGGCGGAAGATTGTTTCAATTCAGTAGAGGTCACATAGGGTTATTAGGTTCATTGTTTTATTCCATTAACCTAAAGGTTCATTGAAAAATTTTCATCTTGCATTTTTGTTGATGTTATCAAATGCAGTATGTGAATGAGAATATGATGACATGACAATATGCCCTCCTAACATCCTCACCAACATAAAACTTGGTCAATATAGCAACCATGCGTGCCCTCGGTGGCAGACACGGTCTCTCTACATTTGGCTAGTCATTGAGCTAACATGCTAAATATTTGTGGTTAGCGTACTTGCAGAAGATGTATTTCAGAAATAATACATGAAATTCAAAAGAAACGAGCTGAAAATAATCCTTTGTTATCGTCCGAGGGCAGGAACACTGATCTTCAACATAATCAGCCTGCGTTCAAACCGTGGTGCTAGCTTGCCATGCTTTCATCCCTATGGTGGGACACATACCTTCATTGATGATGCCGTAGATGCAAGATTTTAAACAAACAATATCCTACAGTTAGCTTGCCACCAAAATCATAGCTAATAACATTTTTATGAGGGCTTACTACTCATATCTCACTGTAATCATTGGTTTATCAAAATTAGTGTCCATTTGTGGTATTAATCCCGAGCTAGCTCTGGTACCATGCTGTGACATCGCCACCTCAAAATGAGGGGTTAGTCAAGGATCGATACTCAGGTGACATTTTACGAGGCAAGAGTCCATCAACACACACGAATGGACATAGAAAATAGAGTGCAATGTCAAAAATAAGTTATTACAATTTAGGGTCCAATTTAGGATACATAAAAGAGTTTGAAGTTTGAAAATGAGTTAACAGCGGAAGTGAATAAGTCACGACGATACAAGTGATACGTTAATTCATGGCAGCCCATAACCATGAATCATTCATCATACTCCTCTAGAGTAGGGGAAACGGGAACCCATTCCATGGTCCATCCCTTCAGGGGTTCCCCATCCCATTCCACTCTCAGTGTGGAAAACATGTGACATACATGTATAAAAACATAAAACAACTTCCCCTGAGCAACTAATACTCAGCAAGTCTTACCCGTCAAAATGGCACGCTAAGGCCGACATCTAGTATGAAGGGCACTAATAATTGATCCTTATTTTCATGTTTTAGCCAAGTTAATAGGGTTCTTGCATAAAGTAAATGTTGTGTCCCTAAGCTACAACAAACATGGTTGCAATACAATTTAATTGAATGCCAAAACCGCAAGTGTGATAATCATGATTCAAGTTGTTACTACAATATGTCAGCGATCGCACAAGTGGTACTCAATAACCACGAGGGACGACGATACGAATCGATTTACATCCTGCAAGAGAAACCCAAATACACGGCGTACGCACACTCCAAGTAGTCACGTACGACAACCTTTTGTGAGATACAACAAAGTCGATCTGGGTCCCACTTTTCCCAAGTACACGTCACCCCATGCGATGCTTCCGTCAAAGCCATCCATGGGTATCCCATGCACTCTTCCTTCCAACACATGCCCACATTCCACCATAACCCTCTTCATCACCAAAAGAAGAGTGGGGTATCGTCCAACCTTTGCGGTAATCAAGCTACATCGGTTTACTAGTGCTCATATCACTAGCATGTACTTGGTAGTGTTCAAACTTGGTCACGCGTCCATATGAAACAGTCCTTAATCGACACAAACAGAGCTATGGCAAACAAGGGACGACCTTGTCACCTCAACCTACACATGCACTTTCCCGTTTGGTCTCATTTTAAATTCATCGTCATGTAGCAGCTCAAAGAGGTAACAATATCTGAACCAATCCTATATCGAGTAGTCTCCGCACTACCCAATACTTGCTGCCAGGACTCAATTTAAGCTTAGCAATTCTAATGAGGCTGTATAACTGAACCATATCCATAGGATTTTGTTTTACCTACATGCAACTAGGCTTTAATCATATTCCTACACGTAAAGCACAATACATGACACACATACATGTGGTACAAAGTAAAACTTTGAAAACATAGGAGTGCATTGGAGCTTGCCTAGGTTCATGTAACAGAACCGCCTTACCACGGAGACTATTCCGTTCCAGGATCTTTCTCAGGTGGCGACACGTGCTATGACGCCCAACAGTATAGCATATGACAGAAATAATACAGTTGCAACAAGATCATAGATAGAGTACAGAGTTTTTTATAAATCCGAAATTTAATTTACAAACCATACTTTTAAAAGCGCGGAAGTGAAATAGTTCAACAACAATAAAATGGTTCGACAGAATTAGTACGATACAACCGCCCTCTCACGGCGATACACATTGAACATCCCGCCATGATAGGTGTTTTGCCCGAAACACCGTACCGGCAATCAACAGATTACTCCTCCTCATCGTCGGTGCACCGTTCCCATACGAGGTTCCAGCAGTTGGGGCGTTGGCCCTCCCAGTGGAATCTACCACCACTATGACAATCTCCACCCTGATCATCTGAAAACCATATAGAGCTATGCCTTGAGCAACTAATACTCAGCAAGACTGACCCATCAAAATGGCCAACTACAGCCGACTCCTAGACATTTTTCTCTATGGTCAACCCATTCAACTTATTAAGCTTCCAACTATGTTCCGGAGCAGCGATCAAGTGGTACTCATTACTGTGAGTGGCAGCGACTCGAATCGATTTACATCCTACAGAAGAAACCTGCTAGCATGATCCATACGCGCTTCATAGAAGCCGCATGGAGCAACCTTTCACAAATGGCACTGCAAGATCTTCCAGGTCCAGACTCCCTCGAGGAGGGTCCCCCAACGCGATGAGTCCCGTACTGCCATCCGTGAGTGGATTGTTCCCTCCCCTCAGCCCTAGTTCCACCAAAGAAGGGAGAAGGCTATCTTCCAACCAAGCGGTAGTCGTAGCTACATCAGTTTACTAGGCCCATAACTCTAGCATGTAAATAGTACATTCAAACTTGACCTCATAGGACCGGACACGCGGCAGATCCTTAAGTGACTCAGACAGGGCTACCTCCTTGAAGACAAGCCGTCCTTCCCTTTCCACCTAGTTGCCCGCCCGGTCTTCTTTGTTATCCCATTCCAATTTCTTAACTAAACAAATCCCCAGTGATAACTGACTCAACCACGAGTGGTCCGTTTACCACTTGCTGACTCATCGCCCTAATTAAGTTGAGCCACAATCGATCTAAGGCTATCAAGCGGTAATGGGTCCTACTGCAATGCTAGGGTTTTCAGAGCAACTTCTATAAACTTAATGCACAGGAAAAACCTACATCATACCACTAGTGACAAAAATAAAAGTGGTAAATATTGGTGGGATGCACTGGGGCTTGCCTTGAGCCTGCTCCTGATCAGCTGAAGCACCACCCGATTCTTCTGGCTCCTGCTCCTGTCTCGCCTCCACGTGGTTCACGTCGTGATCTATATGATGTAAATGATGTGATGCATATCAGAACAATATCCGATTCCATTATTCATGACACTTCCTCAAAAAATACGTTAATGTAATAATATGATATGTAAAAGTGAAGGGAGTGTACTATATTAAGAATTTACCATGCTATTGTAGAATTAAATGAATTATAAAAAACTTAGAAGCAAATAAATATTTAGCATGGTTCTGAAATTCAAATGCACATAGTTGATTTACTACAAGTACGTCATGCCATGGGGGAATTATGGGCCAAGTCTCATTTATATGTATGGGATAAATATTTATTTATTTATTGATATATAATGAAAACAAGAAGAAGGAAATTTAATTAATGTAGACAAAAATACAGAGATTTGACACTTGCCACTTTGCAGGATGATTAAGCACAGATAGATAAAATTTTCAGCCAAATCTCAGGAATTTATCAGCCTCCTAGAATTAGTCATGATTTTAATAGTGTTTTATATATTTATTTTAATCCAGATAAAAATATAACCATGCAATTGTATTTAGCATTTTTCTAAAATAGTACAAGCCTACTGTATCCTAGAGAAGTTTTCCTTGCCCCAAAATTCATAATAAATATTTTAATATGCATTTTACAGTTTCTACGGCTCGCCACAGCCCGATGGAGCCTTCGACCAGGGTCAACGGTAAAGGAAAAAATGCTCCCCTCCTCGGCGCGCACGCGATGGAGTGGACAGCGACCGTTCGCGATGGCTGGAAAGGGGTCCCCGATGGCGGCAGAAGGAGAGGTGAGGTTCGCTGATGTCTTGCGTGGCAAGGGAAAAGGGAAAGGGCTCGGGATCTTGCCTAAGGGCTTCACCAGGGTGAGGAACAGAGCGGCGCGGGGTTGGACCGAGATGAGGAAGACTGAAGGACGTTGGTCGTCGATGACGTGGAACCGGATTTGCTCGGTGGCAGCAGGAGCATTAATTTCGGTGAAGCGATGGGGGCAATTGTGCATGCACGTAGCGAGTGAGTGCGTGAGGACCTTGGTGAGTCTCCTATACGATGAATTGAACTCCGGCTCACCGTGGGGGAGTCGCGATGCCACGGGGTGGAGTTGGCCGAAGTCGTCGTTGCCGAGGACGGATCGCGTCGATCTCCCAATGCCAGGCGAGGAAAGGGGGCGTGATGCATGGAGGGGCTTCAGTACATCCCGGCCCAGCTCCCAGTGGCTTGTCTTGAGCTCCAGTGGGCGGTGGCGACCAGGCAGCGTCGAGGAACAGTGGAGGCAATGGCGGGGGTGTTGTGCGGGAGGGAGAATGGAGACAGTGAAATGAGGTCGGGAGGGGGGCAAAATGGCTTGTCCGAAGGCCATAGTCCTGGTGTGGGGGCTTCGATCCGCTCAGGTGCCGCTCCTGCCCGTCGTCGACGCCCGCGCGGCGTACGGCCGCTGGAGAGAGGTGGGGTGGCACTGTGTACTTGCTCAGCGTCGCCGGCGGGTGGGCCCGCCCAGAGTTTAATCTTTTTCTAGAATTTCAAACGCACTGCTTTTGCTATTTTTCCAGATTTAAAACTATAGATCCTGTGAACAATCCAAAAATATGTGTGTGCTCCCCATGAGTTCTTCTAATTTGTAGAAATGATTATGCTCAGTAGATTCCATTTGAATTTGAATATGAATTTTTCAAACAGGGTTAGTTTTTTACCTTTAGACATTTATTTGGGCCATTAAATCAAGGGGTAAAATTCTGAGAAATTCCATAAAATTCTAATTTGACATCCGTTATAACATATATTTTTATTAGGCCTATGTTATGTTGAGAATTCTGAACTTGTAGTTTAAATGATATGCAAATTTGCTTAAATTAGGTTCGAATTGTCAAATTTCAGTTTGAACTTTGGTTCTAAATACTCATACTTGTGGGGATGACTCAAATAAGTGGCCCTAAGATTTTCTTGACACTAGAGGTGTCACAACCCTCCCCCCTTAACAAAATCTCGCCCCGAGATTAAGGAAGTTATATCGGTATACCTAGGTGGTGGTTTAAAAACTAGGGGTAGTGACTTCACAGGAATTCTTCTATCTCCCAAGTAGCTTCTTTCTCACTATGGTTGCTCCACTGCACTTTGTAGAACTTAAGTGTTTTCTTGCGGGTGACACGTTCCTTTTCATCTAGCACTTTCACCGGGCACTCTGAATATGTCAAGTCGGGTTGTACTTGTTCAGTGCTTTCCAAGGTAACATCCACTGGTGCCTTGAGACATTTTTTGAGCTGGGACACATGAAATGTGTCATGCACTCCAGCAAGTTCTACAGGTAACAGGAGCTTGTAGGCCACAGGTCCACACCTTGCAACGGTCGGATACGGGCCAATGTAACGGGGTGCTAGCTTTCCGCAAATCCCGAATCGTTGTACACCCTTGGTCAGTGATACACGAAGATAGACCAGATCGCCAGTTCTGAATTCCAGGGGGCAGCGCCTCTTATCGGCATAGCTCTTTTGTCTGGACTTTGCTCTCGTAGATTGGACTGAATTTCTAACACTTTTTCCTCTGCTTGTTGCACTAACTCAGGACCAAACACTACCCTCTCTCTGGATTCTGACCAACTCACGGGTGTGCGACAACAGCGACCATATAGAGCCTCAAACGGTGCCATCTTGATGCTCTCCTGGTAACCGTTGTTATACGCAAATTCTGCCAAGGGTAAGCATTCGTCCCACTTTTTGTTGTGATTCAATACATAGGCTCTCAACATATCTTCTAATATTTGGTTAACTCTTTTCGTATGACCGTCTGTTTGGGGGTGGTATGTAGAACCTCTAATCAACCTTGTGCACAATGACTCATGTAGATTCTCCTAAAATCTTATAACAAACTGTGAGACCTCTATCGGACACAATGGTTTTGGGTACCCCATGCAGGCAAAGGACCCGATCAATATACAACTGTGCGTACCTCTGCATTGTGAACCACATGAATACAGGGATGAAGTGTGCAACTTTAGTCAGTCGATCAATAATCACCCATATGGTGTCAAATTTGCATGATGTGCGGGGATGGCCAACAACGAAATCCATGCTAATGTCCTCCCACTTCCAAGCCTGTACACTTAGGGGTTATAGTGGTCCAGTCGGCTTTAGGTGATCAGCCTTTACTCGACGGCAAGTGTCACACTCCGCTATGTACTTAGCTATTTCCCTCTTCATACGAGTCCACCAATATTTGGACCTCAGATCATGGTACATCTTGTTGCTTCCCGGATGCATGGAGTATTTCGAAACATGGGCTTCGTCCAAAATCTTCTTGCGAAGTTCCAAATCTTTTGGTACTACTAGGTGATCCTTGAACCATAAAACTCCTTCTTCATCCTCCCGGAAACATCGAACCTTTTCGTCACCCCCTCTTAGTCTCCTCTTGAGATGTGCTATGCCGACATCAGTCTTCTGAGCTTCTACTACTTCCTCTCATAAGGTAGGTATTAAAGCCAAATTATAGAGAGCTCCATGGGGCGTTACTTGGACATAATGACCATCTTGAGCTTGTGGGTTGATCATGATGTGATGACATTGGGCCCTGCGACTTAGTGCATCAGCCACAACATTAGCTTTTCCAGGGTGGTAGTGCACTTCCAATTCATAGTCCTTGATTAATTCCAACCAAGGACGTTGTCTCATGTTGAGGTGGTCCTGCGTGAAGATGTACTTTAAGCTCTTGTGATCGGTGTAGATACGGACTAGATTACCAAGCAGATAGTGTCTCAATGCTAGTATTACTGTTGCCAATTCCAGATCATGTGCTGGATAGTTCTGCTCATGCTTCCTTAGTTGTCTGGATCCATAAGCGATGACTCGTCCATCTTGCATGAGGACACATCCCAATCCAATGCCCGAAGCATCACAATATACATCAAACTGCTTCCCCAGGTCCGGTTGAGCTAATACTGGGGTAGTCGTAAGATGCTTCTTCAGGGTCTGGAAAGCGTTCTCACAACCTTGTTCCCATATAAACTTCTTTTCCTTCTTGAGCAGCTCAGTCATGGGCTTCGCAATCTTGGAGAAATTTGGGATGAAACGGCGGTAGTAACCAGCCAATCCAAGAAAACTGCGCATATGGAACACAGTTTTTGGTGTCTTCCAATTCAGTACGTCCCGTACTTTACTGGGGTCTACGGCTATGCCTTCTTCAGAGACAATGTGGCCGAGAAATGGTACTTGCTTCAACCAAAATTCACATTTGCTAAATTTTGCATATAGCTGATGCTCCCTTAAAACGCTATAGCACAATGCAAAGATGCTCTGCATATTCTTCTTCTAATTTTGAATAGACTAGAATGTCATCGATGAATACCACTATGAACTTGTCTAGTTCTGGCATAAATATTGAGTTCATGAGATATATGAAGTGTACCAGCGTATTTGTCAACCCAAAAGACATCACCAAATACTCAGAAAGTCCATATCGGGTGGAGAATGTTGTCTTGGGGATATCTTCAAAATGGATTTTGATTTTGTGGCAACCAGAACGCAGATCAATCTTGCAGAAAACTTTAGCTCCAATTAGCTGATCAAAGAGAATATCTATGGGGGCAGTCGATACTTGTTCTTGATAGTCACGGCATTGAGTGGACGATAATCTACACATAGCCTAAAGGTCTCGTCCTTCTTCTTCACGAACAATGCCAGACTGCCCCAAGGTGAAGAACTTGGTCGGATAAATCCCTTATCCAGCAACTCTTTCAATTGCTCTTTTAGTTCTGCTAGCTCCTTGGGTGCCATTTTGTACGGTCTCTTGGATATGGGTGCAGTGCCTAGCTGAAGTTCAATCTTGAATTTGACATCCCGATCAGGGGGCAATCCAGGAAGATCATCAGAGAACACATCCAAAAATTCACTAACCACTGGAATATCCTTTATGGGCACGGCAGTGGTGTGGTGAAATCTAGGTGTGGCAAGTTGTGGAGGTACTACACGAAAGCTCACACTGCCATGGGTGGGAGATTTTAGGTATATGGTGTAGGCATCTATGTCCAACACAGCCTTATGTTGCCTCATCCAAGGCATGCCCAGAATAATGTCGATGTTGCTCCCATCTAAAACCATGCACTTGGTAGAGTATACACTTGTTGCTAGGGTTATTGGGAGCTTCTCAATTTCATAAAGAGCAGGTGTTTGCCCACCAGCTGATCTAATGGTGTTTATCAACGAAAAACCCACTAACAAAACTATGCGATGCCCCTGAATCAAATAGAACAAGTGCGGGGTTGTCTCAAACAAAGAATATACCAGCGAGGATGGGGCTGTTCTCCGGAATCTCCTCCAGAGTAGTGTTGTTCACGCGGCCAGTGCGGACGGGTCCCTTCCTGTTGTTGTTGCTATTGTTGTTTATCGACGGGTTCTGGCCTGCATTCTTCTTGGGGTAGCGACATTCCCTAGAAAAGTGTCCAATACAGCCACAATTTTAGCAAGGGTAGGATCCTGTCTGGGTGTTCTGCTGCTGCAGCGGACGGTATCCTCCTTCGTTCTGCTGCTGACGTAGGGCCGGAGGTCGCTGTTGTGTTTGTTGATGCGGATGTGGAAACGGTGCAGTCACTAGGGTCGAGCGATATCTCTGGCCCGATGGATCGGTGTACACCATGCGATACTTCTGCGGAGGTCCATTAGATGGCCCCATAGCACTAGCAGATCTCTTCCGCTCTGCCATCACTTGCGGTATCCATCTTCTGCGATGATAGCATTGTTGACAAACTCAGCGAAATGTGCCGCCCATGTTAAGGTTGAGGCAGTCTTGCAGCTCTGCACTTAGTCCTTCCAAGAAGCAATCCTTGCACTTGGCTGCGGTGTCTACTTGTTCCAGAGCACAAAGTGCCAAGCAGTTGAATTTCTCGCAGTATTCTTCGACGCTGTGGTTGCCTTGTTTCAGTGCGGCGAACTCTCGCGCCTTCCTGCGAATGAGCCCTGTAGGAATGTAGTGGGCACGGAACATCGTTTTGAACTTGTCCTAAGTAATTTGTTGGTTTTCTCCAACTGAAGCAACATGGTTGGCCCATCATTCCCCAACCGCGCCATGCAGCTACTGCGCTGCATACAAGGTCTTCTCTGCAGGTATGCAGTTGAGGAGCCCAAATTTAGACTCGAGCAAGTGAAGGAAATTTTCAGCCTCCATAGGTTCAGTGGTGAGCTGAAAGTGGGTGGCCTGGTGGCGAGGAAGTCGGCGTAGGTACTGTTCTATGGTGCGCCGTCATTGTTGCTCCTGGCATTCTTGTTTGCAGCATTCTGATGCATCAGCTCCCGCATAAACTCTCCCTGTTGCTGCTGGTTTTCCATCATGGTGGCAAAGAACTGCGCCATCATCTGCATCGGGTTCTCTGAATGAGGCGAGGCGGTGGCGGTGGTGGTGGATCCCGATGCTGATTGTTAGCATTCCTAGCCCCAGAACTCTTCGGCTGCTCTCCGTGGAACTCATTCATGTTGCGAGTATGAACCATTCTATAATACATCAACGAGGATACCAATTAGTCTCTTATCCAACAATATCATTGCATAAAAAACCAATTCTGATAATAAAGCAACACATGGCTACGGTTAAATGCAGATATCATATTTCTGACAAGAGTTTTGCATCCATAAGCTAACATGGGTCTTAGTACAAGTCGATAAAGTCCACAGTACATAAACTTGAAATATGTGGCCATCGAGTTACAAAAGCAATTCACGTGGGTGATCCCCAAAAATACATCAACCACGCGTGGATCGACAAAAGCTACCTACTTAGCCTGCTCTACATGCACGGTCTAGTCATGCCTACTACGAACTACTAAGCCCTATCTCCAGCTGTGCCAGAGGGTCCTGGACGGCCTACGCATGTCGGAGCAGGTGGCTTATAGTCTACGTGGGACTCCTCGTCCATCGCCTCCTCAGGTTCCTCCTCCACCTCGGGTGCTGCGGGTGCAGCGGCCGCGTCCAGCTGTGCCTGAAGGCTATGGTTCTCGTGCACTAAGGTGTGGATATCCTCAGATTCGAGGCGATGACCATCCACAAACTCCACCATCTCAGTGGACTCGCCAAGTTGCACGCCCAACTCAAGAGCTTGGCTCGCAAGTTGGTGACCATTGATGGTTAAGGTTTGAACCATCCCTTCAAGTTGAGTGGCACGGCCTTCTAACTCAGCATTGTGCAACTGAGCATTAAGGTGCTCTTGGTCACTGAGCATGAGTTGCTTCTCCAACTCCTCGATGCGAGCGGCCATAACGGCGCTCTCAACAGTGGCATTAGGAGTAGCCATCTACGGGAACAAGTTTAAAAAAATGATCATAACCTTTTCTTTTATCATAAAACATTATAATTGGGTTAGCACATTAAGATTGCAAAAGATGCGAGTGAATAAAAATAATTAAAAATTATTTGTCATACTTGGACCGATTCTAAAATTATATCTGAAATCTGCCTTCCTACTGACAGTCTGCACTAAAATCCAAACTGCTCTTTCTGGGTGCCGAATCAATACTTTTAATTCATACCAATGTTTTAGGAAATTTTTATATCTTTCTAACACCTACTCATACAGCCTCATAGGATCAGCGGTTTAGGAGTTATGAATTTTCAAATTTCCGGTCGACTGCTGAAACCCTGTTCTGGACAGAAAAAACGTTTGTCTGAAGATGGGTCTTAAATCCTAGCTTCTGGACCCCAGATCAAAAATGTCAGAACACAAAATTTGTAGATAATTTCATAAACTTTCCATAAAGTACTAGAACATAAAATTTTGTTCAGTAGTTTGATAGTTATACATTTTTTTATGAACTTGACTGAAATTTCTGAACCTTCAGTTTTCAGATTAGGTGCTAGTTTGCAATTTAAAATTTTTACTATGGTAAAGCTCTTAACCAATATACCGGAAGATTATTTACAGTCAGTATGGGTCAATTAGGATCATTAAAATTTTTCGTCTTTCATTTTTGTTAGTATGAGGAATGCAACATGCGAATGCAAATATGATGTCATGACAATATGTCGCCCTAACATCCTCACCAACATAAAAATTGGTTGTTATAGTGGCAATCAGGGTTTACATAACCGGAGATATCCGGCCGGTTATCCCAGTTAACTAGAAAACCGGTCCTGGCCGGTCGTGCTAACCGGCCGGTTAGCTGGAGGAAACCGACCCTAGTACTATAGCAATTCGATTAACCGGTCAGTTTCTCCGGTTAACTGGCCGGTTTTTCACCGAGCCGAGCCGACCGGTTAATCTGGTTATGTGAACCCTGGTGACAATACGTGACATCGATGGCAGACACGGTCTCTCAACTTTTGGTTAATCGTTTGCAAACAAGCTACATATTCATGGTTAGCGTATCTGCAGAAGATGCATTCCACAAAAAATACATCAAATTCAAAAGAAACGAGCCGAAAATAATCCCTTGTTATCGCCCAAGGGCAGGGACGCTGATGTTTAACACAATCAGCCCGTGTTCACACCATTGTGCTAGCTTTCCATGCTATTGTCCATATGGCGGGACACATACCTTCATTGACAATGTCGTAGATGCAAGTATTTAAACAAACAACCTACTACAGTTAGCTTTGCCACCTAAACCATACCTAATAACATCCTAATGGGCATGTCCTCACACGTTCGTAACGGGATTTTCAAAAATATCTATTTGAATGTTGTACTATTACCGAGAAAGCTCTGATACCACGCTGTAACAGAACCGCCTTACCACGGAGATGATTCTGTTCCGGGATCTTTCTCGGGTGGCGACACTAGCTGTAACGCCTAATAGTACAGCTGACGACAGAAATAATATAGTTCCAACAACATCATAGATATAGTATAGAGTTTTTCATAAATCCGAAATTTAAGTTACAGACCAGAGTTTTACAAGTGTGGAAGCAAAATTGTTCAACAGCAATAAAATGGTTCGACGGAATTAGTACGATACAACCGCCTTCTCACGGCGATACTCATTGAACATCCGGCCATGATAGGTGTTTGCTCGAAACACCATACCGGCAATCAACAGATTACTCCTCATCATCAGCGCACCATTCGCATACGAGGTTCCAGCGGTCGGGGCGCTAGCCCTTCCAGTGGAACCTACCACCGCAGTGACAGTCTCCACCCTGATCATCGGAAAACCGCATAGAGCTACGTCCTGAGCAACTAATACTCAGCAAGACTGACCTGTCAAAATGACCAACTACAGCCGACTCCTAGACATGCATAGGCTACTGATAGGGTTTATGTTGCCAAAATCCAGCCTAATGGTGGATCCTTATTTTTCAAGTTTTAGCATCAATTTAAGTTGTCACGCGAGATAGTAAATTTAGTTTGTACTATAGCTACAACAAGCATGATTGCAATACAACATAATTAATCAATACAGCAATATTCAACCCATTCAACTTATTAAGCTTCTAACTACATTCCGGAGCAGCGATCAAGTGGTACTTGTTACTGTGAGTGGCAGCGACTTGAATCGATTTACATCATGTAGAAGAAACCTGCTTGCGCGATCCATACGCGCTTCATGGAAGCCGTATGGAGCAACCTTTCGCAAATGGCACTGTAAGGTCTTCCGGGTCCAGACTCCCCCGAGAAGGGTCTCCCAACGCGATCCGTCCCGTACCGCCATCCGTGAGTGCATTGTTCCCTCCCCTCAGTCCTAGTGCCACCAAAGAACAGAGAAGGCTATCTTTCGACCAGGCGGAAGTCGTAGCTACGTTAGTTTATTGGGCCCATAACTCCAGCATGCAAACAGTACGTTCAAACTTGACCTTATAGGACCGGACACGCGACAGAGCCTTAAGTGACTCAGACGAGGCTACCTCCTTGAAGACAAGCCGTCCTTCCCTTTCCACCTAGTTGCTCGCCCGGTCTTCTTTGTTATCCCATTCCAATTTCTTAACTAAACAAATCCCCAGTGATAACTGACTCAACCACGAGTGGTCCGTTTACCACTCGCTGACTCATCACCCTAATTAAGTTGAGCCACTATCGATCTAAGGCTATCAAGCGGTAATGGGTCCTACTGCAATGCTAGGGTTTTCAGAGCAACTTCTATAAACTTAATGCACAGGAAAAACCTACATCATACCACTAGTGACAAAAATTAAAGCGGTAAATATTGGTGGGATGCACTGGGGCCTGCCTTGAGCCTGCTCCTGATCAGCTGAAGCACCACCCGATTCTTCTGGCTCCTGCTCCTGTCTCGCCTCCACATGGTTCACGTCATGATCTATATGATGTAAATGATGTGATGCATATCAGAACAATATTCAATTCTATCATTCATGGCACTTCCTCAACAAATACGTTAATCTAACAATATGATATGTAAAAGTGGAGGGGCTTCAGTACATCCCGGCGTAGCTCCTTGTGGCTTGGCTTGAGCTCCGTGGGCGGTGGCGACCAGGCAGCGTGGAGCAACGGCGGCGGCAATGACGGGGGTGTTGTGCGGGAGGGAGAACGGAGAGACTGAAATGAGGTCGGGAGGGGGGCAAAATGGCTTGTCCGACGGCCAAAGTCTTAGGGTGGGGCTTCGATCCGCTCAGGTGCCGCTCCTGCCCGTCGTCGACGCCCACGCGGCGTACGGCCACTAGAGCGAGGCGGGGTGGCACGGTGTGCTTCCTCAGCGTCACCGAAGGGTGGGCCCACCCGGAGTTTAATCTTTTTCCAGAATTTCAAACATACTGCTTTTGCTATTTTTTCAGATATAAAACTATAGATCATGTGAACAATCAAAAAATATGTGTGTGCTCCCCATGAGTTCTTCTAATTTGTATAAATGATAATGCTTAGATTCCATTTGAAATTGAATATGAATTTTTCAAATAGGGTTAGTTTTTGACCCTTTAGACATTTATTTGGGTCATTAAATCAAGGGGTAAAATTCTGAGAAATTCCACAAAATTCTAATTTGATATCCGTTATAACATATATTTTTGTTAGGCCTATGTTATATTGAGAATTCTGAACTTTTTAAATGATATGCAAATTTGCTTAAATTAGGTTTGAATTGGACAAATTTCAGTTTAAACTTTGGTTCTAAGTACTCATACTTGTGGGGATGACTCTAATAAGTGGCCCTAAAAGTTTCTTGACACCAGAGGTGTCATAGTTCAAATCACAGTTAGTACCCTGAAGAGAGTTTGTTTCAGCTCCGGGCTCCTCCTGAACTATCTCCACCTCCACGTTTCTGTCGTTGAGTCCTACAGATGAAATGCAAATGCAATTCAGGATAGGAGAGGATTCATAACACTCCCTCAACAAATGCATGCTATGTCATGGTCTAGGTATTAAAATGCAGGGGTGCATTAAAAATGATATTGGTGATTTCTTATTTCACATTTCGTTCAGTTTTGTATAGTGCGAACGGGTGTTTTAGGGATGATGGTGCAACGATGAAGCATGTTTAAACCATCTAGGTGAGCATATATGATGATCAGGGGTAGTGTAATGTAAATAAAATCTAAAATGTAGAGAACAAGGTGTATAAATATTTGCATGTTGATATATATGTGTTCAGGTTACTAGTATTAATAAACTTGCCATTATTAGAGATAAAGCAAAGCTATTAATATTAAGCATGGTTCTGGAAGATATATACCAGGGAGAAAAATATATGTTGGGTAGGATATTATGCAAGATTTTTGTACTAAAATTTGTGGCAGAAACTTGCACCATTATTTTCTACTAATTAAAATGGTGAAAACTCTAAAATATTCATTGCAGATACAACGCTTGGAATTTAAATATGCCATTTGGTGAGATGGGTAATAAGGAGGAAATAAACATGCATGCAAAATGCGCTAATTAAATCATGCACTGGAAATTAGTTATAATTTTATTTCTATTTTCAACCGTTAAATACATCTCTAAATAAATATGTGATTCTGGCGAGTCTCAGAATTTTATTAAAATTCTACACAATGCATGGAGACCAAACAGTATTTTTGGATATTTTTATGCACAATAAATATTTATTTGCATATTTTTGAAGTTACAAATATTTTATTTGCTCTGAATTTAATTGAAAAATGATTTTTCCTGGCCTTTGGGCAGGTTTGAGCCGCGGCCCAGTAGGCTAGGCGGGGCACAGGGTATGCCACTCAGCCTGCTCGGTGGTTGGCTTGGCCAAAGTCGACACCAAGGTCAGCACGTTCATGCGCGGCGGCTGCGTGAGGGGAGGAGGCGGACGGCGGCAGGGTGGTCGGGCGACAGGGCCGGCTTCCGGCAGAAATAGCAGCTTGCGAGAGAGAGCAGAGGGAGCGGGGAGTTGTGTGGGAGAGAGTGTGAGCGAGAGTGAAGCTGGGGGAGGGAGCGCGTTCAGACATTATCCCCGACCAGGGAGGGAGGGTCTCGGCCCTTCGGCGTCGCCCACGCGGCTCACAACCACTGTGTTGCTGATGGGTGGGGTCCACACGGCCACTGTAAAATTGGTGTCATTTTGAAAACTTAGTATTCTACTCATGAATCAATAATAAGGATTAATGTGGAGAATTAACATTTGTGCCCAGTGAAAAGTCCAAAAACATGAAACCGTTGTCTCTGCTGGAAACGTAGAATATTCAACTGATGTTGTCAAGCAAGAGCCAACCACCGATGTTGACGGGACTCCGCAACCCAATCAATCAATGAAGAAAATTGAAGGACTCAGGTGCATGTTGTCATCTTTGTCAAGAAGAAGAAGAGAAACTCTTGTATTCTGCTGGACCAATCGATAAAATCCATCGTAGCGGTGTAGATTCCACTTGCAGCCACATGACTCCGATCGATCTCCTTTGACCGCAGCTGCCTACCAGTTCATTTTCCGTGAAACTTCCTAACGATGTTGGTAGTAGTCGTGTATCACTATTTTTCCAAGCAAAGTACGTTGTAATCGGAGGCAAAATAGTGAGCAGCCCAATCAACTTCGCTGGTGTGGGTTGTTCGACCTCCCCAGAATCCGCCATGGAGATTACTACTGTTCTGCTCCTTCTCTTCTTGCCTTTTGCTGCTGGGCAATGGCCAGTATGCGGCAACGGAGGCAACTACACCGCGGCCTCAGACTATCAAATCAACCTTAATCAGCTATCGGCAACCCTCCCACAGAATACCTCGTCCAACGCGACCCTCTTCGCCACCGGAGTCGTCGGCACGGGCCCGAACACTGTCTATGCCCTTGCGCTCTGTCGTGGGGACATAAACTCTTCTGATTGCGCCACCTGCGTCAACAGCGCCTTCCAGGACGCGCAACAGCTCTGTCCGTTCAACAAGGACGCCACCGTGTACTACGATTCCTGCCTCCTCCGCTTCTCCAACTTGAACTTCCTCGACACCACGGGCAACGACGGCGGAATCGCCCTCTTGATGAACACTCAGAACTTTACAGAGAACAGCAGGCTCTTCTTGTTCACGCTGCTGAGCAACACGTCCCAGTGGGCGGCCGACAGCCCGAGGAGGTTCTCGACGGCTCGCATGGACATGAGCTCCTTTCCGACACTGTACGGCCTTGTGCAGTGCACGCCCGACCTCACCGCTGAGGATTGTGCGGCATGTTTGAAAGATTTTCCGCAGCTGATGCTCGAGTACCTCGACGGGCGGCGAGGGGGTCGACTCATGGGGGTGCGGTGTAACATGAGGTACGAAATCTACCCTTTCTACTACGGGCCACCCATGCTTCGTATTTACTCTCTGGCCCCTCAAGTACCGGCGATCGACAATACCATGCCAAGAACTCCAGTGACAGTGTATGCCCCACCGCCGCCAGGGATCATCCCGGCCGTCCCAAAACAAGAAGAGAGAGGTACCTCGATTCAAACACTTCACTCTCAGAATCCAACAATATATGCACATCCTACCATCGCGGGATTATTAGTCATTCTGTAGTGAATATTTATTCACGGTATTGTATAATATGAAGACTATTGAGAAAGGCATGATAATGTTGAGAATAATCGTTACGTCAACCTTATTATCTGAATCATGGAGGAAAAGAACCAAAAATACAAGCAAGTGCACAGACCTGGCACCCGCCTCCTCAAGGCAGCGTCGATGGTTCCGTTGATTTCTAAAACACATGCACTAATTATTTTTGTATCTTCAAACAAAGATTGATCTTCACTTTTTTACATTTTAAATGACGTTTCTCACCGTCTCACCTACACCTTTCAAGACTTTCAGAATTTGTTTAAAAACCTACAACCATAATTTTTTGGAGTTCTGGCATTTTCCCCTATTCGGGTACCGGAGGAGATCCACTCCAAAACATTTTGATTGATATATCTGTTTTGAATTATTAGTGGATTTTTCTTTTTTGCAAATCGAACACAATACACAGATTTACATACATGCACGAGTATGCTCACCCTATGAATACATCCACGCACACACTACTCCTATGATGATCGCCTCCAAAAGATTGTGGGGGCTTATCTTGAGATTCACGAAGTCATCATATACGCTTTGTCATTGACCGGGGCGTCACCTGCATCTGAAAGAATAATTAATCGTAAATGCAACATCTGTGTCAAAACTGGATTTCACCTACGCCTAGGTGGGTTGGCTCCACCACAATAAACATATACCACAAGATCTAGGCCAGTTTGTAAACTACTATTAGTGAAATATTAAGAACAATTTCAATCGGTCTTAGGAACTCAGTACCACTTGTTTTTTTATGAATTATATTCTAGTACTGCATTATGTTCTCTATTACGATTCTACATAAAAGTACTCCCCAGTTTTATATTTTATGTTGTTAACAAGAGTAGTTTTTAAAGTCCTATACTGGGGATCAGATGAATGCCCAAAACACTATAATTTTACAGAAAAAGGGAGCATACAAGATTTTCAAGTAATATACTGGCTGTTTCAATTTACGGAGTATTATAAAATTATCACTCAGTCACACCACGAGCATCCTTACCTTTTGGTTTCAGTTGATTATAGTGTAGCTAATAACTGAACTCGCTGCTAAGTACAAAGCACCAGTGTCATGCTAAAATAACATCTGAAAGTTCTTAATTTAAGCTAGTATTGAGTAGTATCACAAATTTAACTTGGCACAAGGAGTCTGCAAATTTACGTAACACGTAAAAGTAACGACACAAGCTTTAGCTACCGAATTTTATTGTCACTGCAGGTACATGGTTAGGGTCCCGGATATGTTGAATTACGACAACCTACTTTTACCCGTTACTAGTAAACTAACTAGTCGGATACATCTAGCTAACATTATACTTATGCGCAGGACGCAAAAGTATGCTGTGGATAATTGGTGTAGCCCTTCCGTTGCTGACAATTCTACTCTGCTCTACCTTTTTTGTTTTACGGATGAGAAGACGCAAAAAAGGTTGGTTGTGCTTTGTCAATATTGATATTGTTGTACATGGGTCATAAACAATTCAACCAAATTAATGTATTTACATATGATTTCAATTCAGGAAACACGAAGATGCAAGAAAATAGTCATGTGGATAGAATCGAGGAATTAGACACGTTGGTTTGGAAAATTGAAGAGAAGAGTTCAGAATTCACTCTTTTTGGCCTTTCTCAATTACTGGAGGCGACTGAAAACTTTTCAGAACAAAATAGACTTGGACAGGGAGGCTTTGGCCTTGTATATAAGGTAGGGACATGTCAACCTGATACATATTACTTAATGAAGGCATGCCATTTTTTTTTTTGCAGACATGCTTAAGAGTTTATCCTAGTCTAAGCCCAATCGATCATATTTATAATTTTCTCTCTGTTGTAATCCATGTTTCGTTAGAAGCAAATTGGGAGAGAACTAACTCATCTTAAATAATAAAAGTTCAAAATTCTCTCGGTGCCTTGAACTGAAAAAAAAAACGATTAGGAAAAGTTCCAACCCACCTCCCATTACCCCCTCCCCCTATAAATTAGGAAAAAAAACTGCAACGTTGAGCATTGGAACTGTTCTAACAGACTTTCAGATGACCGAAACTCATTATTTTTCTTTGGGTTAATTGCATAAACCATCTCATATGTCACTTGGTGTTTGAGATTCGCACCTATAAGACTTTTTCGTTGCAAGTCCCCATCCGAATATATTTTGTTGCCAAAAACAACCTAGTTGACACATGTTTTTGTTTTCATATGTCAAAAATATATCCAAATCTCAAATTATGTGGACACCTTCAAACACTGATTGCCATCTTTTATCGCAAATTCTCTAAACAAAAAATTGAAGATTATACTTTCAAAAATTTGTATATTTAATAAGAACACCATTACTTGCTTGAAATAAACAAAAACAGATTGAATCAATTAAACATGTGTGAATTGGTATTGTTTTTGCAACAAAATTTAGGTGGGTGGTTATTTACAACAAAATGACGTAAGAGTTGAAATCTCAAACTCCAAGTGACATATCAGATGGTTTATGCAGTTATTTCTTTTTCTTTTGTGTGTGTGGCTGCCATCTATTTATTAATAAAAAGGAGCTAACCTTTCCACCACACTGGCTAAAAAACAAGAGAAAAATAGGATAGAAATTCATTAAAGAAAAGCAAAATATTTAGTCTTTAGTCTCATCACGTAATTTCTAGAGAGAAATCCAGACTCTTAGATCACTTTCCCACATTTGATCGTATTTCCCCTTAGCAAATATACGCAGCCTAGGTTATGAAATAGATGCCGCCTTTCCAACCCCTCGGCAAAGAGCTTTGCTGAGTGTCAGTTAGCGACACTCGGCAAAGAGTTCACGGACGGCCAAATTGGTTGACAGCGTCCACTTTTGTCGAGTGTCTGCTAGTAGCACTCGGCAAACTTGGCCTTTGCCTAGTGTCTTCGGGTGACACTCGGCAGAAAGGAGCTGTTTTGCTGAGTTTTGTCTATTTTCCGAGTGCGGCTTTACCAGGCGTGATATGCCGAGTGCTTTCGTTTTGCCGAGTGTCTCATCCCTGACACTCAACAAACAGCTTGTTTGTCAAGGGTCCAATAATTTACACTCGACAAATAGGCGTTTTCCCATAGTTCACGTTTGTGTAACAATATAGCAACCCTGGCCGCTTGGAGGTCATGGTCTGCGACGTGATGCACGGATGCATCACGCCAGATATCAGAGTGCGCGTGGAGAATGAGCCTGCAGATGGTCTGATGTATTCTTGAGTAGATTTCTTTAGCAATGTCCTTGACTAGTCTGCCAATGCTATTCTACAAAAATTGTAGTGGTTCAATCAAGATTTTCGGTAAATTTTGTGTTATTAGGGCACACTTAACATGAGATTATTTGGATGTATTTTAGGGACAATTATCAGATGGTCTGGAAATTGCAGTTAAGAGGCTCGCTTCACATTCTGGACAAGGATTTGTGGAGTTTAAGAATGAAGTGGAACTTATAGCTAAACTGCAACACACAAACTTGGTTAGACTACTAGGATGCTGCATACAGGAAGAAGAGAAAATTTTGGTGTACGAATATTTGTCAAATAAGAGCCTGGACTTCTTCATCTTTGGTACGCAGACAACATATTATATTTATTAAGAGTAAAACTTATTATGCCCAGCAATTTTTATTCCATTTCATTATTACCCACTGCAGTCCCTCATTTAGTGTTGCATCTTAGTGGCGTGCAGATGATAAGAAAAGCTGCTTACTTGATTGGAGTAAACGTCACGCAATAATTGAAGGGGTAGCGCAAGGTCTTCTGTACCTGCACAAGCATTCTCGGCTGCGCGTTGTACACAGGGATCTTAAAGCCAGCAACATTCTATTGGATCAGAACATGGACCCTAAAATTTCTGATTTTGGGCTGGCAAAAATATTTGGGTCCGATGATACTCACGGAAATACCAAGAGAGTGGTGGGAACATAGTAAGGACTTCTTTATTCTGTAAACATTATTTATAAAGTATAGCTTGTTAAAGCGATTCTAATGTGTTGGCACGGTTTCAGTGGATACATGTCTCCGGAGTATGCCTCAGAAGGTATCTATTCAATCAAATCTGATGTGTTCAGCTTCGGCGTTCTACTTCTTGAGATCCTTAGCGGAAAAAAAAATTCTGGTTTCCACCAGTATGGAGATTTTCTTAACCTCCTCGGATATGTGAGTATTTTTCTTCGCACTGATGAATGCAAGCCTCTATGCAGCAACATACGATTGCTTCTTTGACTCATGGAAACTCCATATTGTTTCTGAAGGCTTGGTACCTGTGGAAGGAAGGAAAATGGCATGAGCTTGTAGAAGCTTCAATTGCTAGTTCAGCAGATTTTAGGAGATACATTAACATAGCGCTGTTATGTGTCCAAGAAAATGCGGACGATAGACCCACCATGTCAGATATTGTTGCGGCCCTGAGTAGCGAAAGTGTGGTTCTACCTGAACCTAAGCATCCGGCGTACTTCAACTTAAGGGTACCTAAAGCAAATGAATCGGATATTTTTATTGAGCCATGCAGTCCGAATAATTTAACTATCACTCAAGATCCAGACGGTAGATAGGTCACTTACCAATTCGTTTCGTTCCAGTTGTCATGTCGCCCATCAGTCTGAGTATTTACAATCTGAACTTTTGGAGCACCAACGGAAATGTTTCCTACTTTTAAGTGTTACCTCCTGTAAACTTGTAGGATGTTTTTGGTTCTACTTGCTTTGTTAAAAAAGGACCAATATTATTGCATCTTTTAAGTAGTGAAGTTGAGAAACTACTGGCTAGTAATTTGATTCCATGGTTTAGATTTAAATAATCTAAAAACACAACTACTGACCAGTAGTAGCATGCTAGATTTATAATAATTATTTTATATTATAATGAATAAAATAAAATTAATAGTATGATTCATAATTGATGTTTTATTTATTTGAGATCAACTGATATTTTTATGATTTGGTAGGTTAGGTTTCTATTATAAAAATAAACATAAAATCATTTATTAATGATCCAATTACAAAATTATCTCCAAATTACTAGCCAGTAGTTTGTCAAAACTACTAACCAAGATTTTGGATACTAAAACTTCTCTTTGGGTAATACTTCAACAGAATTGCTACCAATTTCTATAGTAAAGAAATTTTTAATTAATTGGGCAAATGAAAAAGTAAATCAGCCTTATTAGTGGAATATAAGAAATGGAATTATAACTAGTTCTTTTAGAAAAGTAAATATAATAAAAAAATCCTTGCCACAGCATCGAGCAAAACATATGAACTATTCCTTATTATAAACTGGCACAAAAAATGGGAGGGAGACCACGGGTATCGGTATTATTAAAGTTACTAGGATGTGCAAAACTTATCACCATGTGACATTGACGCTTCGCCTTCTGGCACTCCAATGAGACAATAGAATTCTGCTATTTCTGGATGATACATGTTATAAGAATCTGAACAAACTAGTATCAAAATCTGTTACAATTTTTCCCGTGAAAAAAAACTGTTACAATTTACAAAAATATATGAAATTTGGACAATATTAAATATCGGATTTTGGGATGAAACTTTTCTGTTGTTGATATCAAGGCATTATGGAAACAAATAAAAGCTCTGATTGCTGAAATTTGCCGACCTCGCCGGCAGGACAGAATATCAATGGATGAAATAGTAAAATTAGCAAGGCTTGTATGTTTCGGTCACACATATATTTTCTGCACTGAGAAAATTAAATGGTCGAATGTGAAGGGTAAACACAAATTTGGGGCCCCTCCTTGAGCTAGGTCCTCCATCAGCGTCTTTATCTGTATTCAGCCACACATATATGTCTTGGCTGAGGAAATTGAATGGGCTGATGGCTGAAAGGGAAACACAAATCTGAGGCTTCTTGGGTTGGAACCTAAGTCTATTCGTCCAAAGAAACGTTGAATGCATGGCTTATGGGCTTAAGTAGACAATTAACGGCCATATGGCCTTGATTAGTGCGCAGTTTAGCAGCAAATAAATTTACTATAGGCCTGCCTATTATCTAGACTTATTGAGGCCATATGCACTCCGTAATATGAGACCGAGATGAGCGATCGAGATGCCGAGGCCTTCCCGCTATTCACTCGGTGCAAGGCGAAGGCAGCCTCCGTACCATCGATTCCTATGAACCTAAACCTAACGCTACACTGGATTCAGCCACACGTCGGTGATTAACATCCATGCAGACTCGTAAGTCGATAGCTTGCTCGACTCAGGGGCGAACTCGGCTCGTTTCAATTTCAAACGAGCTGAGCTAATTTATTAGCTTATTATGTTAACGAGCCATCTCGAGCGAGCTAATTTAGGGTATTAGTACAAACCCTAAATATATAAATATAATAATAACCTACTCTTACTAAACTAGAGTGACAAACTTAAAATTGGAGCACTACTATTTTTCACTTATAGCTTATAATGAATACTTAGTTATAAAGTGTATTATTTTCCTATAAAAACATATATTTCAGTGACTAAGATCGATGAACATATGGATAAGTAATGTTTGATTTATATCTTAAATATATTTGATAGTTTAAAATGTATGATATTTTTATATCATGTATGTTATTTCTTTTTTTATTGACGACTAAAATAATATGTTTTAAAGTAAAGCTCAACGAGCCATAATGAGCTAGCTCATGAGTATAATAAGTCGAGATGACCTACAATATTAACTCGTTAGTATAATGAGCTGAGCTGAGCTAGCTCGTTATACTACTGAGCTATAACGAGCTGGTGACGAGCGCCAGCCCTATGTGCAGTGCTGATGCCAAGGATAGGAAGGTGGTTTTTCTGAACTTTTTGTAATATTGTAGCTCTAATTTGGTTCTTTTCGCTAACCAGCGTAGATACTCTTCTGAGAGTCGGACTATTGCTCTTGAAGGTACTCGTTAAGAAACAAAAACTAAAATGATGTGATGTTGTTACAAGAAGAACTAGTCAACCTACCTGCACATCTGTACGGCTAGTCTTATATATTATCCTAAATATTATAAAAATTATTATCAATACTCGATCCACTATTTAGATATGATTAAAAAAATAACTTGTTATGTGTGGGCTTGTATTTATTGATATTGCTCTACTCATTCAAAGCTTAGGTAACAAACCAGAACTATTCAACTACCATGGCATTATAATCAGAATACTCAAATTTATATAATATATTGAGTGTAGTATTATTTAATGTTTTCTGAAGATCGAAAAATGCATTCATGTTCTATGTATATATCCTGCTAGAGAGTCAATATACAGGAAGTCTCATACATTAAAAGTAGGGTGTATTCATGAATCATGAATAATTTTTTATTTTGTTTTTCTAAAGCCGTAGGAAGTATTCTCTAAATCGGTATATGTATATGTGTTATTGATATAAATGTTGTTGCCACAACCGAAACATACATTTGTTTCAATGACATATATATTTATATTGCCGTGTGTTCATGATTTTTTTTTTAATTTTTTTTTCCAACAGCCTTGTTAATATGTTGCTACCACAACACATGTTTTTTCCCGTTTGTTCTCTAAATAGATTAAATTTCTGAAGTCATATACGGATACAGTGCATATATTATCCCAAACAGGTTTAGGATTTTTGCTTTATTATTTAAATAAAATTAATAGTGAGTAATTTAAAATTATATGGAAGGGCATTTTAGTCTATTACTTTTATAATGGTAGTGGTGGGTAATTTACATAATCTTAATGGTGGATAATTTAAAGGGTATTTTAGTCTATTATTTTTATAATGGCAGTGGTGCGTAATTTACATGATGTTAATGGTGGGTAATCTTAAATTATGTGGAAGAGTATTTTGATCTAATTTTTTTATAATGGCAGTGGTGAGTAATTTTTCTTTTTCTTTTTCTCCGATTAACATGAAAAATTTTAGACCTTGAGAGCGAACGTGGAGGCTCCTTTTCTTGATCAATTATATATATATATAATAGATAGATTATGAGTTTGATGGTGAAATATTTAGTCGGCTTGCTACATAAATAAAAAGAGAACAGGGCTTTTTTATTAGGATTGTAGACTTTTATATGAAAAAATACATCCATGAGTCGTGAAAATTTAGTGAAAAAACATATGAAAAATCTTTATGTTGATAAGGTTAATTGCCCCCCCCCCCCCCTCCAATGTAAAATTTCTGGCTCCGCCCCTGCCTGAGCGGGCACGGCTATCACAAATCGCCCGTGTTCACATACGTGTTAAGCATATGATTTGTTGGTTATGAGAGTTTGAACTTCATTTTCCAAATGTATTTTTCCTCAAATTATAAGTAACTATTGGAATCTATTTGCACTGTAATGTTATTTCAAATTATTGCAATAAAACAGACCCAACATGAATATATATTTTATTTTTAAAAACATTTCAAATAATCTATCTCGACAATTCAAAATTCTTTTTCAAAAATGTTGAAATAATTTTCATAATTGCTGAACAATTTTTAAAATATTGATTTTTGTCTTCAACATATTGCATGCAATTGAAGCTGAGATTTAACACAATCAATTAATAAATCATAAATATAGGTCGGAGAAAGAAAAAAGTGAAAATGGTAGAAAAAAAATTCTTGCATGCTCAAGATACCCTATCACTACGGGAAAACCGTTGTTTACCAAGTGATTAAGGGTTTGCCGAGTGTAAATCGTCGGGCACTCGGCAAAAAGGAAGCACAAAGTAAAAGGCTCCTTTGCTGAGTGCCTACCCAACAAACACTCAGCAAAGAGTAAGCACCAAAAGATCATTTTTGTCGAGTATCCACTGTTGTAACACTCGGCAAACTAGAGCGCCGTCAAGTTTTTAACCGTCCGTTAGCTCTTTGTCGAGTGCACATAGTAGGTACTCGGCAAAGGTAAGTTTTGCCGAGTGTTTTCTTGCCACACGTGGCAAACCTCAGCAAAGCCCGAGTGCGCGTAGAAGGCACTCGGAAAAGAATTTTTTTTCATTTTTTTGCCATAGTTATTTTCTTACGGAAAATGAAATTTAAACTACAAATGATTTAAATGATGGAATGTAGTAAACTGAAATTTGATATTCATGTTTGTAATTCCAAAGTGATGCCTATCCAAGTAACGAAAGAAAATTTCGCGAATCTTGTACATGAACTGTCACCAAGAATGTGTGATTGGAATTTATTTATAGATTATGAAATGCAAACAAAGTCTGAAAATTACAAGAATTATCATGAGATCATGATATCATATGTAGGTGTTATGATAAAAGTTATAAAAAGTTTCGTGAAATTTGTCATGTACATTGTGCACAGAACAGAGAATCTCCAAAGAAGAAACATAGAGTTAAGAATGAGCTCTTATGATTTTAAATAAATTTGAAAGTTAAATTTAAATTTTACTTCAAATCATTTTATATTAGTAATTTATATGATAAATCTTATCATGTTCAAGTTTTTTTATTTGTTGATTTCATTTTAATAACACTAATTTTTTTTACATATATATAAAAAAATATTTGTTAAAGTGACAGATAGAAGCTACTCGATAAACAAAACATTTGTCTAAGTGCAAAAGACAACACTCGGTATGCCTCCACCTGTCACTCGGCAAACACATCGGGCATCTTCTGTTGACCCCCTCTTTCTCTCTCGCTCACAGCTCTCTCTGCACACACTCTCTCTCGCTCACTCTCACCTCCTCGCCCACCTCCCTGCCCAGTCTACACAGCCCTGCGCCTCCCTGCCGCCGTCCACTGACCCGCCGACGCACGCCCCCGATGCCCGGCCGCATCCCCCACCCGACCCCTGCCAGGCCGCGCCCGGCGCTGCCCCCGGCTGCTCACCCCTGCCCAGCGCCCCGTCCTCGCCCAGTGCACTGCCCCGACTCGGCCACCGTCCCTGTTCTGACCCGGCCACTGCCCGGTGCCGCCCCGTCCACGCCGTCCCTGCCCTGTCCCGGCCACTGCACCGTGACCCCGTCCGCTGCTGGTATGTAACCTTGCAGCTACAAAATAACCATACACAGACATTGTTTATCACCAGATTGACAAATGGATAGCAGTGCAATAGGTAATATTTTTAGAATACCTTCAAACGTGAGCTCAGCGACAGTAGTAGGCCTACTAATTTATATACCTATCTCCGTCCGTTGTAAAAGGGACACAAACAAATGCACAAGTTTTCAATGCAACGCTAATCCAAATCATTTAGCAAAAACTATTGTATGATATTTCAATAGAGTGAACAATATAGAACTAATTTATTATGCATCATCATAAAGCATCTAAAAAATCCATAATGTACAATAAACGAGCTAGGAGTTATAGCATTGCATCAAAAAATATTGTTTGTTCTTTTCACTTGAATTCTCCTCGCGCTGCTATAGAATGTATTCCTGATAGATGGAATGTTCTTTTTTTTTGCAGGGAGCAGTTCTTGTGATCGTTCTCGACACCTCACATTGAAGACAACAAGGTGAGGCTTCCAAGACCCATTCTTTCTATTTGAGTTTGTAGGTGACGTAACCTAGTTTGGTGTCTCCTGTTTAAAAGAGATATGGTTGAAAATATAAGAAAAGATATGTATGTGAACCCTCAATTCTTTATGCTCATGCTTAATTTTTAATGATAAAGCTCAATAATGCAGCATTTCTAATCATAATATTTTATTCTCAATCGGCGTCACATGGTGACCAGCCTATCAACATGTTACAAGCCTTTGCTTTGTCCCACAAGGGCAAGGCGAACGTCTGACGTCCAGTACAATCAGGAGGACCCACCTGAGGCATACATCAATCCGTCCGTCCACAGCTGCATCACTGCTTAATCAGATATGACAAAGAAGGTCCATGGGCCAGACTATGATCCGAGCTTCTACGACCTTGATGGAGAGGTTGTCATGAGAGCGGGAGGAGGTAAGAAGCATGAGCGGTACTATCTCGGTAACAGCGCACTCGATACAGCTAGTACTCCCACTCTCTCCCAGATTCGGGCACGAAGCACTAGCGTTGAACCGAGCATGCTCCCACGACCGAGCACTGCTTCCTCCTCCATAGAGGTTATTCTTGTTTTATTCATTGTCCAATCTTTCTTAATATTAGGATGAAAGACCCATTCTTTCCATTTAAGTTTGTAGGTCACCTAACCTAGTTTAGCATCTCCTGTTCGAAAGAGATATGGTTGGAAATATAAGGAAAGATACGTATGTGAACCCTCAATTCTTTATGCTCATGCTCAATTTTTAAAGATAAAGCTCAATAATGCAGCATTTCTAATCATAATGTTTTATTCTCAATCGCATCACATGGTGGTCAGCCTATCAACATGTTTCAAGCCTTTGCTTTGTCCCACAAGGGCAAGGCGAATGTTCGACGTCTAGTACAACCAGGAGGACCCACCTGAGGCATACATCAATCCGTTCGTCCACAGCCACCTCACTGGCAAAGAAGGTCTATGGGCCAGACTATGATCCGAGCGTCCACAACCTTGATAGAGAGGTTGTCATGAGAGCGGGAGGAGGTAATAAGCATGGGCGGTACTATCTCGGTGACAATGCACTCGACACAGCTAGTACTCCCACTCTCTCCCAGATTCGGGCATGGAGCACTGGCGCTGACCCGGGCATACTCCCATGACCAAGCACTACTTCCTCCTCCATGTAGGTTATTCCTGTTTTATTCATCTTCCAATCTTTCTTAATATTGGGATGAAGACACTAAAGGCTAACATTGCATGAAATATTGTAGGTCCAGCTAGAAGCAGAGAGGAAGAGGCGAGAGGAGGTGGAGGTGACGGTGCAGCAGATGAAACAAGATCAATAGAGGATGCTTCTTGAGTCCAAGAGGTGGATGGAGCTGATAGTGGCCGATCATCAGAGACATAATCAAGAGCAGATCACACAGTTCTATAACTACATCCAAAGTTTTTCTATGCAACTGGGTCAGACTTCGTCGCTGTCTCGTAACCGATGCCCTAGGTTCCACCACCGATCTCGCCAACGAAGTCCTGGGTTTCGCCACCAACGGGTTATTCGCCTGTGAGTCTCTTGACAATCCTATATTTTCATTTCAACTAGTTGGTTAACTTAGAGAACTTAGAAACTTAGAGAATTTAGATAAACTTAGAAACCTAGAGAAACATAGAAACTTAGAGTACTTAGAGAAAGTTATAGAAACTTAGAAACCTAGACAAACTTAGAAACCAAGAGAATTTAGAAAAACTTAGAAACCTAGAGAAACATAGAAACTTAGAGTACTTAGATAAACTTACAAACATAGAGAAACTTAGAAACCTAGACAAACTTATAAACCTAGAGGAATGTAATAATATGCTCTATTTTGTGTAAAATCCTCCTCCGTCAGCGGCGGCGAATGAAGTGCCTCAAGAAGACCAAGATCCGTCACTCCCTCCCGTTTTTGTTCTTGCCACCCCTCCTTAGTGAACTTGCTTAGCATTTGTGTTGATGAACAAATTTGTTTATTTGTGGATTTAAGTATTGTTAAAATACATGTGATGTTTTTTTGTAGATTTAGTACTATTAAACTACTTGTGACGCTTACTTATGGATTTACATGTTGTGGAATAATTTGTGATGTTGATTATGGATTATATGTTATTGAAATATCTGGGATGTATATTTATATTAATATGAACTACCTGTGATGATCTATGTGTGCTTATGTGACAAAAACAAAAAAGAAAGGTTCTGGAAGTCTACTTTGTCGAGTGTCATAGCCAGGACACGTGTCATGGCTAGGACACTCGATAAAGTGACCAATCTTTGATGAGTGTCCTCAGGGAGAGGCACTCAGCAAAGGTGTCATGCGTTGTCGAGTGCCCTACACAAGGCACTCGGCAAAGGGACAAAGCTTTGCCGAGTGTATTCTCCAAGACACTCGGCAAATTGTTTCCCGCCATTACCGTTAACTAGCACTTTTTCTGGCAGTGTGCCACCGGGGCACTTGACAAAGAGCTCTTTGCTGGCAAATTGGTCACCAAGTGCTCTTTATCGACAAAGCAAAGCATTGATTTCCCGTAGTGCTAGTTGGATGCATGCGCTGGGCCGTTGGTGGGTTGTGCCATGTGAAGATGACTTTCAAATGATTGATGTGAAGGCATTGATGAGTGTCACACTCATCAATGCCAACTTTCCCATAAAAAATCAATGTCTGCTCTTTTTTTAAGTAAGAGTTAAATGTCATTTAAAATATATATTTCCTTTTTACTATCAATTTTTATTTTTTTATCGCTACAATGAATGGTTTTTATATTGAATATACAATACGAACATTATAACTAATTATGTTTGATGCAGGAAATGAACTTGTCTTGTACTTGGTAAATGTCATAATGCTTGCAGGCTTCACAGAGATGGCAAACCAACTAAGGGGCTAAGGGGCCGACGAATGGGGTGGCGGTGTTTATTTTCTAGGACTAGAAGGTTAAAGCTAAACTTGAACTTAAAGTTTAGCACAAGGAAAACAAACATGTGTACTAAAATTTGTGCCAAATTTTAGCACATGACAGAAAGAAAGACTAAAGAAGGGTTAAACTTTAGTTCCCTAAAAATGCTAAAGTTTAGTCCAAACATTATGTGCTAAACTTTTAGCATCTCATGGAAACAAACACCATAAGAGGTCTTTTGTGCTCGTCTCAATTCATTTCTCTTGCCTCATAGGAGGTAAGACAAGAAATAAATCTGAACCGTTCATATTTAGAAGGGGAAAACAAGTGAAAATATAAATAAGTTATCGGCATATATTTATCCTTTGGAAGTCCCACATTTTCAGCATTTGAATTTTAGAATGTCCAGAATTGAGTTATGCATGTGATTGAATAGGAAAGAGTTAATGCATGATGTATGCGTCATGCACCGAAGTTAAATTGTGCGCAATTAAATTGAAAGAGGAATTTTGAATGCAACCAATCAGATCATGCATGGCTGGATGCGAAATATCATGGACAATTAAGCAAAATAATAGTGTGGTTGTGATGGAACGTACACGGCCAGTTTGATGAACATGTTCAGATTGGCCTCTTGTTGTTTGTCACATCTTTTTTTTTTTGGTAATGCAAGATATATGGTAGAATATTGATGTTGTACTTAATAACATATTTTATTCACACATATAATAGTTAAACAAAAATTGCCTTAACATAGGTCCAGTCTTGTTGTTTCATGTCAAAAGTGATAGTCATGTCAGCTACATCATACAATCTGTTTATCCATGTAACATTTTTTTTCTTCAAAACATACGGTCATCTCCACTCATGTGTTACATATTCTAATCCAACTAACATAATCACAAGCACCTAAAATTCGGTAACCTTGGCTCTTATGTGGGTTTTTTTTTCTTCAAAAATTGACTTTTCTATATTATAAAGATTAAACTTCGGACTATCTAAACACACCTGGCTATCTAAGTACCCATCTAATCCAGACCTTTAATTCTATTTCTCATTTGATTATAACCCTCTAATCAAGTTTGACCCAATCGTCAGATATGACATGACAGCCTCCAACATGAAAAATCACCCTCATCTGCCACTAATTACCTGACTTTTTTCACCTAAGCATCGATACCCGTCCGCACGTACCTATCCTACGATTGCGGCATCGAGCACTGATGACGGGAACGACGGGATCGCATGCACTTAATTAGCAGGACTCTTTCCAAACGGCGCAGACCCCTCCCACTCCGAGGTTCCCCACCAATCTGAAGACCTCGCCGTCGAAGTTGGAGGTGTGACCAAGAAGATGTTGCGCTTCAAGAGGAAGCGATGGTTGGGATCTCGTGCTCATGAGCCATGACCGTCTACAAGTACTACAACTTTCTTCCATGTCTACTGCGGCGGTCATGTTACCATCTCTACCATGGCCCGCTACCGTTTCACCGCGGAGGTATGAAGATTCAGTCTTGCCGATTGCATCCTCCTCATCCTTGATTTTTTTTTTTTAATTCTTGCACTCGGCTCGAAGCACTGCTGCTTCAACGCAACGAAAGCAGGTAGGTACGGGACTGGCAGTACCTTCTCCTCCTCTGCGTGGCGGATGCGGGCGGAGGCAACGCCGAGAGCGGTGTCGAGCTGCTCAACGCGCTCGCGGAGGTCCTCGGCCTCGGTGTCGCGCTCGGCGAGCTGCGCGCGAAGCAGCGCTGCCTCGGCCTCGACCCGGCCGAGTCGGAATGCCAGCGCCATGGAGGTGATCTTCCGCGCTACGTCTAGCTGCGCGAACGGGTCTGCCGGCAGCAGCGCCACCAGCTCCGCGGGCAGGCCATTGATTTTTGTTTGTTGATTTTTTGATGGATTAACCATGGGTTACAATTGTTGCCGTCCCGCCCCCTTTCACGCCATCTTCACATTTTTCTATGCTACCATTGAAATCTCGATCCTTCACATTACCTGCCAGCAAAATTGGAGATCTACCTTCACCAGCAGTAACGGCCAACCCCTTTGCTCTCGATGGCCAAATCCAGCACATCCCTTCCTCCTTCACTCAGCAGTTTCAAACTTTCCTGCAGGTACAAATTTGGCTCCCTCTCCATTAATTTCTACATCTCCACCCTCTCTCACAAGCGCTAGGCTGGAGCTCAATATTATGAGTATAGAAAATTCTTGATTACGAAATCATCATGTGGAGGGATAAGGCATTGATAACTCATGATTATTCAGTAGGTGGTCATGATGACTAAGTGACTTACGTGCTTCAGGAGAAAAGAAAAGTATGTTTTTTTCAGTAGCTAGATCATCAAGATGTTGTGAATCTTCTTTTGATAAATATGAACATTTATATGTGTTTTAGGAGAAGAGACAAATAAAAGCTGCAATGAATATTTTTCCATTTTGAACATAATAGGGTATATTCAACGGATTTTATCTTTGTTGTGTTTCTGGGATGGTACATAGAATAAAATTAATGTTGTTTGTCACATCACAATCCCTGTGAAATGGAATTTTGAAAAATTCTGGAGAAGATTCTATGAATCCAACTGTAAAAGTCGTTCCTTTGTAACTGACTGTCAAAATTAATTTTTCATTATTAATATAACATGGCTACGCAGATCACATCCTGGAGGTTTCACTGGATGCGGGGTGGAATTCAGATTGCTTCAGACAGGTATTGCAGTGCAGTATCTACTTGCCCTTTCAGTTTGATTGCATGATTTTTACAGTAATCTTAAATGTACCTTTTGATGTAACAAAATTTTGTTAGTAATAATAAAGAGGAAGATTAGTAAGTGCTCCTGACTTTGGCATCGCATCAATATATGAATATAGTCAGCAAATAAGTGAATCCGCATGTGATGCCAAAGTCAGGAGCACTTCTATACTAACAATATTTATGCTATGCTGCTTGGCTCTTGGAATTGCTGGCCATATTCATATATTGTGTGACTTTGGGAGCATATTTGTTAATATTCTTTCTGTTTCAACATATGCATGTTATGAATTATATTTATCTTTATTTTTCATGTGTAATCTTTCAGGCTGCTATATAAAACAAATATATAACATGTTTGGCATCCATCATCTGATCTTCATGCTATATACAATACACGTGTTTCATATGTCATCACATAGTGGCAATAGGGTTAACTGTCATTATGGTGACAATATACTATCTTTGTTTGCACAATTTATCATACAACAGCTGGGCTAAGATCAATCTTACACTAAGATCCCTGGTATTAGTTCAACAATAACATGTAACCATCATAATAATCTAAATTTCTTTGCATACCGGAGTAAATGTAGAAACTGAAGGAGAACCAACATTCAACAACCTGATGAGTTGTATTTCAAGAAGATCAAGACTATGACTATCAATGGAATTCTTAATCCTATATGCACAATGAGCTTGGGAACGGGAGCTGCTGGTTATGGACCACTGACTCAATCCTGTAATTTTTATATTTTCAAAGTAATAGTAGCTGTATATGTTAATTTGTTTTGTTTTATAGGAAGCACAATTATTTTGATACAAAATTTAGAACCCAGTTAACTATTTTAGTGATTCTTTGTCTATAATAATGGAGTAATTGTTTCCAGGTATTTCATATGGCTTGTTTGTATGCATGGAGCAATGACAGAAAAATATAGGAGTTTGTCCATGGAAGTGTCCCCATCTCCATCCTTTCCAATCTCTGGTATTGGTGTGATATGATTTCTGTTTCAATGTTTGTCCACTTCATTGCTAGATTATTCTAGCACTTGGATTTGGTTTCCTAAGAAGAGTGAGTTGCAGACATGTGCTCTATGTTTACTAAATATAGATGAATTATACGTCTTAGTTGACTAATAATTGTATCTATGCATCTCGATTGCAGACCTGTAGGTATACAATCCATTAACCACTGTTGAGACTATGGGTCAAAATTGAGATCAGATATTCACTAATCTAGCTTTGTTGTCTGATTTTTAGTATTATATATGATGTAAAACAGGTGAACAACACCAAACATTTTGTTATTGATACTTGTTTGTATACTAATATAATTTAACTACTTACCGCTAAGTAAGACACTTGCTTGACAAGTAATTTTGATTGACTCAAGTTTATTGGTTGTACACATAATACAATCTTAATACTATTTGTCTTTAGGCATCCATTCTGAAGACAACTAGAACTGTTTCACAGAAGGTATGAGAAACTCAAAAACAGAAAATCTTTTGAACAACAACACTTTTATTGAATAATGTTTGCATCTGGTGCTTGTTTTGTGAATTATGAGAGCACGTTATCATTACTATCTGCAATTTACCTCTCCGTGTTGTTTACAAACTGAAAGAAACCAATGCTATTCAGTGGGCATGCAACTTGAGATGACTGATGAAGAGAAAACTTAAGATGAAGAACTGCCATGCACCAGCAATAAGGAGAATTAAATTACAACAAAAAGCTTTGTGTTGTTTATAAACTAAAGGAAGCCAATGCTATTCAGTGGGCATTCAACTTGAGATGACAAATGAAGAGTAATCATAATATGAAGGGCTGTGATGCACCAGCAACCAGGAGAACAACAAAAATGCTCATGAAGATTCTTTTTCTTTTTTCTGGGAAGTTGTCCATTTTATAGCGGTTTTTTTACAGTAAATGTCTGAATGTTGTATGTTTTTGAGTCGTACCATAATGCTTGTGTTAGATGCAACAATTCTTGTGATGTGTTTTATGATTGTCATAGTGTGGTATGCTTATGTAATGGCCAAATAATATGAGTTGAAAACTTTCTAATATCGCTAATGCATCAGGAAATCTGCAACTAAGATAATACTATGAAAGGAAAGATAATCTAAGATACTAGTGGATCACACACGAGGCACACAACTCCTATGCAAGCTAGTAATCAAAGAACACGCGGAAGCACACAACAAGCTAGCAAAGGAGCCTACTCATGCAAAGCTACTAAATCAACAAGCACATGGAAGGCACACAAGCATGAGTAGCACGATATATACTAGGGTGATCAAACAAGCCTAAGCAACTCCTATATATGCTAGTGATCAAGTGTAAGCTAAGCACAACTAGCAAGTAGAGAAGCCTATTCATGCAAATCTACAAGCAATCAACTAGAGCGTGGTAAGCATACAAGCATGAATAGCATGGTATGTAAATTCGAAAAGTAATGCATCAAAGTAAGGAGTAGAGTAAGAGATAGCTCATGATTTTTTTTCGGGGTCTCGAAAGGATGGCGCCTTCCCCTACTCCTCGTTGGACCACTCTCGCCAGAGTCCCGGTCCCTCTCGCCACCAATGTGGAGTTCTCGCTCACGAGCCCGCAATCACTCCCGGAGTGAAGACATGGTGCGCGCCACCGCTACCACTAAGGCACAAGCTCGCCTCCCACGAGAACTTGCCGGACTCCCCGAGCCGACACGAGTGCTCACTAGTGATGCCTCTGATGAGGACATCACACCTATGGATACACACAACACTCCTCCAACTAAGATGAAAGTTCATGCGCATCACCTGAATTTACAGGTGAGCTCATTTCTAATGTTTTGTTTATTTGGTTTTGAGAATAGATTGCTACCTAATGAATTAATTATTGTTAGAAATCATGGAGATAATGATGATATAGCTTGTGAGGTGATTGGAGACGTGATGGGCCAGCAAGGATGTCCAAGCCAAGGTGGAGGCCCAATCAAAACCGACCTCGAGTCTGTTTCGGAGCCCAGAACCAGTCTGCACTAAAACGGATGTCCAGAATGCATACGGACTCGGATTTGTACGTTCTACATATGCCTGGAAAGATAACGAAAAGAACTTTCCAACCCAACCATTCCCATGTCAAAATTCGTCCCGAGCCGTCGACAATCGCCAAAACAAATCGACTTCCAGAATCTATCCTGGTGCTGCGACACCGTAATCGGTCTTTGGACCATGTATCGAGTTGAGCCCACTTAGGGCTGCGTCCAGGGGGTCTTGCATGACCCTAGGATTATCATATACAGTCATCGCCTCTTCATTAGGGTTTGGGTTTTACTTAGATTATTCTGTTGATAACAGTTTTGTCGTTTGATCGGTTTGTGAGACTCCAACTTGTGAGATTCATCGTATACTTGCAAATTTGGTTGCATTCTTCTTTGTTCTTGCTTGTGTTCTTGATTTGCAGGCAAGAATAAACCTTCTCGATGAGGTCAATCGTTCTTGAACGGTTGATAACCAGAGGAGACGTTGCGTTGTGATTGCAAGGTTCAGAACATGTTGTTCGGAAGTCGAATCGATTTGTGTATCGTCTCCGTCTTAATCAAGGTTATCAGAACCTATCGAAAGATCGGGAACCCTTGTCCACATCAAGTGGTAATCAGAGCTTCAGGTATACCGTTAGGTTTGCCCTTATCCCTGTTATTTTGTTCAGTCCTAAACTCCAAAAAATTACCTTACGAAAATATTTGTTCATTTCCGTTATCCTACATCCCCCTTGTGTCCTGCAATTTTTAGTTTAGTTTTGCTTTTCTGAATTCTAGTCCCTTGTTATGTCATCGTGTTCAACGTGTCTAGATCTTGTTCAATCAGTATTCAGTCATCATATCATTGTTGGTTGTGCTGTGTGAGTTAAAAGAAAAAAAAAAGGTCACGATTGGGAGAACTAAAAGTCAGTACAAACCTTGTCTTGGACGTGTGAGGGATCTGAACTTTTGTTTGGCCTCTTATCTAGTATAAATTATTTCTAGATTATTCAACATTTAGACCAAGGCATGAGTGTGTTCCTGCTGTTTTTGTTGTGCAAAATATTTCCCTTAGGTTCTGTCCAACAATAGACCACAAATCCACGCTGCATGCATGTTGTGATTCATGCTTGACAAGGCTAGATTCAGTTTATATCTTTGCTGAAATTTAAGCCACTTGAAATTAGTCTTTCTTGCAGCTATTTTGATTAAAAAAAGAAGCAAAAGGCAGAGAGGTGCTGAAAAAAAAAAGCCACACCAAAAAGGAAAAAAAAAGACAAAAGAACAGCTAGGGAAAAGAAAAAAAAAATCAGAGTTGCTTGCATCCTTTTGAGTCCTCCTCGCTTGAGTTAGGTCCAAGACAAGTTTAGATCGGTGACATAGACTAGCTTGGGACTACTATTTAGTTTTGCAATTTTTGAATTGAAATTTTTCTAATCCTTGCTATCAAATATTACCTATCCAAGCTCCATATATATCCTTTCAAACAGACACGGATTTTTGACCCTCGCAATTGTCAGATCACACTCTTCAGGTATCCTTTGCCTTGCTGTTAAGAACTTCGTTAGAGCTTGGTAAGATGTTTCTATTTGCTTGTTGAGAGTTTTCACCATGATCAGGTAGTAGTGATAGGAAAATATATTTGTGTGTTTTCTTGTTTGCTACTAACAATGATAGGTTACAACACCAATGGTGATGAGTCGATGGTGTCAAATGAGGTTGATACAAGTGTTATAGCACAACGAGTGCTTAGTTCACAAATGGAGAACGTAGAGCAAAATCAAATGAACAACTTGTTTCAGACTCACTTTATTGTCAAGGATCGGTGTTGTCGTGTCATCATTGATGGAGAGAGTACCATAACATCGCAAGTTTGGAGTTAGTTGAGAAACTTGGATTGACAACACAACCACACTCATGTCCATATTACATTCAATGGGTAAATTCTTTTGATAAGATAAAGGTAGATAAAATTACACGCATTGAATTTTTTATTGGCTCTTATAAGGATAATGCAGAATTTGATATAGTACCTATGCAAGCATGTCATTTGTTATTGGGTAAACCTTGGATTTCTACAAATAATGTTTTGCACAATACCATTACTAATAGCTACTCATTTAAATATAATGGTAGAAGGGTTACTCTTACACCAATGACCGCTGCTGAAATTTTAGAAGAGGATCAACAACGATTTGAGAGAAGAAAGAATGAACCGTTTAGGATAGAATGGGCTGTTTCAAATGTTGCAACATTTTCATCAAAATCTGAATTACCAGAGGATAAACCTATTTTCTTGCCTCTTGTTGCAACTAATACATTTCAGCTTCTACACAAAGAAGAGGACAATGTGAAAGAAAAAGAACACAATGTGGTTTCATGTAAGAACTTTCTTGATGTGCTGAATTGTTCTAACAATCTTCCTGTATTGGAACCTTGTCTTGATTTGTCTTTGCCATAAGTTGATTTATCTACTAATCCTTATGATAAAGAGGAGTTGTGTATCAATGCTTCACTTATACCTTTGCCACAACAAATGAATGAGCTTGATGATTTTGCTTATGATTCACCTACTAGTGCTGAAATTAAACATTTTATTTTAGTTTCATGTGAAATGGAAGAACAAAAATTATTGTCTTCTCTAAATACTTTGGGTTATATTGAATTTGATGTTCTTTGTGATCTAAATATCGTGGAGAACCAAATCTTTTGTCAAACTGAATTGTCTTTATTAACAAGAAATATTTTTCATGTTGCTAAAAACTATGGTCATAGAGGTTCGTTTATGGTGCATAGAGTTTATATTTGTTCAAAATTGAAACCTCCTTGTGTTTTGCAACTCAATGATCAAATAGAAAACTGCACTAATAATTATCATTTCATGTCAAGTTTTTCTAGTGTTTCTAAGATCAGACATTTTCTAAATCATCATAAGAATGAGGATGATGTTCATTCTGCTGCTTAATTTTCCAAAGAGGTTGTTAATTGGTACGACATGCCTTCTATTATAGTTTCATATTGTGATGATAAATTTCATAACACATATAAACATGAGGTGCATCCCAAGTTTGGGAATAGTTCTATATTTCATATTTCAGATTTAAGACCACTATTGGGAGAAAAAGATGGGATCAAGTCGAGTACGACTCTAATTCAAAAAGGGGAGAATGATGAGGACATCATACCTATGGATACACACAACACTACTCCAACTAAGATAAAAGTTCATTGCACATCACCTGAATTTACAGGTGAGCTTGTTTCTAATGTTTTGTTTATTTGGTTTTGAGAATAGATTGCTATCTAATGAATTAATTATTGTTAGGAACCATGGAGATGATGATGAGATAGCTTGTGAGGTGATTGGAGGCGTGATGGGCCAGCAAGGATGTCCAAGCCAAGGTGGAGGCCCAATCAAAACTGACTTCGAGTCTGTTTTGGAGCCCAGAATCAGTCTGTACTAAAACAGATGTCCAGAATGCATACGGACTCGGATTTAGACGTTCTACATATACCTGGAAAGATAACGAAAAGAACTTTCCAACCCAACCAGTCCCATGTCAAAATTCGTCCCGAGCCGTCGGCAATCGCCAAAACAAATCGACTTACAGAATCTATCCTGGTGCTGCGACACCGTAATCGGTCTTTGGGCCATGTATCGAGTTGAGCCCACTTAGGGCTGCATCCAGGGGGTCTTGCACGACCCTAGGGTCCTCATATACAGCCGTTGCCTCTTCATTAGGGTTTGGGTTTTGCTTAGATTATTCTGTTGATAACAGTTTTACCGTTTGATCGGTTTGTGAGACTCCAACTTGTGAGATTCATCGTATACTTACAAATTTGGTTGCATTCTTTTTTGTTCTTGCTTGTGTTCTTGATTTGCAGGCAAGGATAAGCCTTCTCGACGAGGTCAATTGTTCTTGAACGGTTGATAACCAGAGGAGACGTTGTGCTGCGATTGCGGGATTCAGAACATGTCGTTCGGAAGTCGAATCGATTTGTGTATTGTCTCCGCCTTAATCAAGGTTATCAGAACCTATCGAAAGATCGGGAACCCTTGTCCACATCAGCCCCTTTCACTGGCGGGCTCAAACCGTATACAAACGTGTGTTGGCCTTCACAACCAATCACGATAGCCTCGATCACCGACACCTAACCGGTCTAGGTCTCACCATAGATCAAGAGTAACAACCTAGATCACACCCTCAAGAACACCGTAGCCTTAGATGTGCAAGATCACTCCATGTTACTCTCACAAGTACTCTCAAGATATCCAATATCCTCTCCTAGTGCTCTCCTCTTTTGCTCTTGGACCTTACCAAATGCTCTCAGGTATTCCACTGGCCAAAAGAGGTCTCCAAGACCCCAGCAACTAAGTTATATAGGCTTCCAACCTCAAACTAGCCGTTGCTCCATGAAATCAGCTTTCTGGGCCTACTGACCAGACTGTCCGATCACTGCCTGACCGGACCGTCCGGTCATTACAGACTCTAGCTCCAACGGCTCTGCCCACTACTGATACCTCTGCTGACCGGATCGTATGATCAGTTGATCGGACCGTCTGGTCCGTTTCTCTCTCTAGTCCAGAAACATTTCCAGCGCTCGCTTCCTCGCTGCCCAAAGTCACTTGTACAGACCGGACCGCCCGATCTCTACAACCTCAACTCTGGCAGTTTCCTCGCTTCTTCGCTGTAAGTCCCAGACAACTTCACTTAGTGATCGTACAATCCGGTCACCATTGACCCTCTGTCCGGTCACTATGTCCAGAAGCTGAAACTTGTCGTCTTCGCTTGACTTTATTTCCCGGCTTCTCCGAAGAGCTCCTTGGCTTCTGCACTGTCATCTAGTGCCTGTGATTTCGCCGAGCAACCTTGCACATCACCGACTAGACATGACCTAAGAGAATGACCTAGACCCTCTTGATAGTCTGGTTTTTCCTATGGACTCAAAGCCCTAACAACTAGACAAGTGTTCCCAACACTTGCTCCATAGCTTGTCCTCAGCTTTGATCCATCTCCATCAACCCTTGGACTCCATCAAGCTCATAAGCCCCCATGCTTGTGATCATTGTCATCAATCATGAAGGCCGCCGTCTACAATCATAATAGAGTAGAAAAGGTTTCCTACATGAACAACACTCATGTAGACATTAGTCACATTTCATGTTTGTCATTCATCACCAAAACATCATACTTGGGGTGACCTTAATGGTCATGATCCTTACAACAAGTTATATAATCTGATCAAGATGTGCATGTGTATGGAATTTGGTGGGATGATGATGGAATGGTGGATACTCCTTTTTGAGTAGACTCTCTCTTTCTTTAATTAGCACTTGGGCATGGCTATTTCTTTTTCTTCTTCTTTCTTTTTTTTCATCATGCTCAAGATTGAGAGCAAGTATTTATATTTTTGATAGCCATGCCTTCCATGCAACCAATTGAGAGAGTCATAACATGATATTCATGGAGTATTTATTTTGCTAACTTCTGCATAGGAGTTAAGCATATGGTGGTGGGTGAAATGGAATGGTATTGCTATCTCCCGGTGTAGGAGAATTAGCAAATGATGGTGGATGTGTATGTGAATCTTGACCATAAAAGTATGAAATGGATCTCGCAAAGGTTGCAAGCATTTTAATAAAGCTCAATGTGAAAACAAGCGGCATATGTGGAAGGTTTTGCAATGAAGTATAACATATGGTCGTGGTAGGAATTTTCATCATTGGGGAACTTTTTGATTTTATCATTTTAAAAAACAAAATCTCTGGATGTTAAGCTTCACTTTGGGACAAAGATCATAGCAGCCCTATTCTAACCATATCATGCCTCACGACAACCTAGACTCAGATCATATATTTTACAACCACAAGTATTCAAGTTCAAGACAAGCATGTTTAGCCAACAAACTCAAAAGTCCCCAAGAGTACTAAGTTGTAAACAAGGACTATGGAAAGATATAAAATAGAGCAATTATTCATCATCTCGATATGAAGGCATGAACATCCCTAGCATGCATGACAACCTATTATTTTGTTCTTTTTAGTTTTGCAAATTTTTATTTTGTTTTTATGAAGGTAATTCTGACAAAGAAAAAGAAAGAAAGAAAAGATACAAGTCACCTTGGCGGGGGTGCTCCCCCAAGCTTGCTTTTGCTCATGGTTGTTGGTTAGGATCAAATCCTCTCCAACGGTAGTAAGCTGTCGTATAAGCGTGGTGTTCTCGTAGCTGCTCCTGGAGGTGACAAAAACTGGTCATCACTGTGTTGTTGCCATTCTCTGGTGGTCTGGGCGTGAGTAGCAACGGTGTATTGTATTTCCCCTATTCTCACATCGAGATCGTCCATCCTCCTCATGAGATCCCTCAATTCCGAACCATAGTCATGATGACTAAAGCCCAAAACTGAGTGATGTCCATCGTGATGTGGAGGCATCCTGATCGACTCGGGGCCTTGTCCCCATTGTGCACTACTAGATTGTTGCCAAGACAAACCTCTAGTCTCATACTGCTACGGCGTGAACATCCAAGCGGGGTCACCGGAATGTTCTGAGCCTGCAGTGCAATCATGGACTGGTGGTGTAGTTCTGGCTGCGCTAGTGGAGGCACGCTTCATACTTCTTGTACGTCGATCGGTGGACCTGCCAGGCATTCCTTCTCTCTGTAGTTGTATGGTTAGTTCCCAACAACTATACAAATGATACCCCGGGTTAGGAAGCGGGATTTTGTTTGTATAGCCGGGGTAATAGAACCATCGGGACCCTTCTTTAATGTGTGACCCTGCTCAAGAAATTTATAATCTATCTTGGGATGGGGCTCAGAAATATATTCTAATCTAACATTGGATAAAGCCTCGACCCCTACAGCAATACAGGTCACTAAAGAAGTGCATTCAATGGGTCTTGATCCTTTAATATAATCTAACCATTGACTAATCATAGCTTCAACAGGAGTAATAAGAATTTTAGCAATTGCAGCAAACAAGACACGCAATTCATTGTTATGGATACGTCTAGTGTCTTGTCTAGGGAAGCAAGTCATAGCCAACCACCTATGCCACAGTTGTAGAGTTGGGTTGTGAATATCACTCGTCCTAAGACGATCACAAGAAAACTCCTCTGAAATCCTTTGCCAAAAAGATCCCTTTTCAAAACCCGTGGTTGCACCTTCTAAGTTAGTGTTGCAATAACTTTTAAACTTAAGAATGATGCTAAGTTCTTTCGAGGTGAGACGGTATTCCTTCCCGAACAAGCAGAAAATTACCCTGTCATTATCTTTTAGCAAAGTGCACAAAAATTGGATAGTGAGGAGGCGTGAACCTCCCTCAGTGATGTTTGCAAATTCGGTCCAACATAATGCTTTCTAAATAGAAAGGAACTCGGAGTCCATACCTATAGTGGAGAGTAGGTCATCGTCATACGCCATGGTGTGGATGAAACTACGATTGTGTAGGTGATGGTAGACTCGTCTCTCCCGTTCATCCAGTAGCTCGAGGTCGGTGTCGGTGAGAAGAACGTGTGGCCCATCCTCCTCCATGTTTTCCTCAATGGGTGTGTGCCTCGTTGATTCATCCTCGATGAAGAAGTTTGTGCTCGAGCTGCTGTGTGAATAGTGTGAACTCGAATGCGTCATCCGTTGCATCAATGCCTTAGCCTTCTTCATCTGCACCACTTAAACAAAAAACACAAAAACAACTCGAATACGGGTTATGGGTTAGCAAATAAAATCTATTGGTTGTGTTGATCTTGCCAAGCTTTTTCAAAGGACTTGAACCATCCAAAGACAAAGCAAACAAAAAAAAGGAAAATATTTTTGGTGGTTTTTGGAATGACAACTTTGGGGAAGCAATGTGAGAGCTCAAGAGCAAATGAGTAAAGGAGTGAGTGAAATGAGAAGCGAACTTGGAATGGCAGAACACTCTCCCTTGGGCACTCCATTTATAGGGAAAATCCCAAACGGTCAAAAACGACTAGTGCGGAGCCAAATCCTACCGTTGGCAAAAGGCCAAGGTTGGTGGGGGCCATACCCCTTCGGCCGACCGTGGGTGGGTCCCACTGGTCCCCCACTTTGGCCCATAACTCCCTAACAGCTATATTTTCTGAGCTGCAGGGGTTAGGTCCAAAGTTTTGATAGAATTTTGCTCAAAAATATATTTTCTCAAAGTTGGAAACCAAAAACTGAATTTTGTATTTTTATTAAACAAAGAAGACGGTTGGAATAAATTCTAACATGCTTGTGTGAAATCCAGATATGTAAATGTAGAGGCAAATTTGAAAGAATCCAAAAGTTTGGAAAAATTTAAATGTGCAACAATTGAGGAAAATAAAATAAAAGATAAATACCAATTTACCTTTGGCAAGGGCTCGCCAATTTTTAAAGTCCGACGAGCGGGACTTTTCTCCATTGCGTTTAGCTTGATGTTGCGGCGTGCGGTCCTAGAGAAGTGGATGCGGATGGCTGTACTTCCTTCACTCACCACACCTTCTTCATCTTTGGTGCGGTCGGTGGCTTTTGGGATTTAACAGGCTGTGGTTTTGCCCACAGTCCCGGCCTCACCGTAGGTGGATTCTTCTTCTCAAAATGGTACAACAGCTCCTTTGCCATGATCTTCTTCATGTAGAGGATGAGCACTTCATTGACGGAAGTTTTGTCAATGAAGTTTCATCACTCCCAGGTTAAAGGGCCCGATGCCCTCATCTTCCCCTAAGTCACCCCTTCACTCTTATATTTTCTCTCTCTCTCTCCTTTCCACGAACCCTAGGCGGCGATTTTGGGTGATTTGAAGATTCAACCAACGAATTTCATCAAGTTTGAGGGGATTCCAATCCTTCCCCATGGAAGTTCCAAGATCGCCATCAAGTTCTTCCTCTCCTTCGCTCCAGGTATGAGCTTTGACCTAGATTTCTTGTTTTAGGTCAATATCTCGCAATGTCTTTATTTCCTTTGGATAGATTGGTTCCTTTGTACCTAATCTATCAATTCCTAGAGGCATTTGTGATGTTGCGGTAGGATGTAGAAGTTTCATCGATTTTGGTGCAAACTATAACTGGCGGAAATTCCGTCAGAACTTCCGTCGCCTGCAGTTCAATGCACTATTATTGATTACTTCTCAATCCTCTTGCGGCTCATACCTAATCCATTGATTTTTTTTTCTATCACTCTAGGCAATTGAAGATGGTCAGAATCAAATATGCATCCAACACGCCTGTGGAGCCGAGTGATGATGAGCAAAATCACTCCTCCTCATCAAGTGAAGAACTTGTGCCCGTGTCCAAAACAAGGAAGGCCATAGCAACAAGGCAGCGAGGGCAAGGCACTAGTGCAGCTGCTCAGATAGTGACAATTGAGCAAGGAGGATCTCTCCCTCCTAGGAGAGCGAGGGACAAGGGCAAGCGACCGGCCAAGGCAAAGGGCTCCCGGTCTCGCAAAGAAGCAAGAAATAAGTCTTTGAACATTGTGAGGGACCTTCGAGTCCGTGCACCTGAGTATTCTTCGGATTATGACGTCAAAGATTACAAGAAGGATGCAGAAGCTCTTAGTGAGGGGAGAAGGCAAAATTATTATGCTGTGACAAAGAAGGGAGCAAGTGACTACTGGTTTCTTACATGGTTTTAGTAGGACTATTATATGTCTATGCTCATTGAGAAGAACACGACAAATCGGTTGGCTACTCATTAATGGATTGACTGGACGTATATGGCAGACAAGAATGACTCCACCTTCAATGAAATCATTGCATCTTGCAAGGACAAGAATGTGTATGACCTCATGGGATTCAGTTATGACTGGAATGAAGAAGTGATTTGTCAGTTCTATTCCACTCTCTACATCGATGCAAGAGGATAGTTCTATTGGATGACTTAGGGAGTGCAGTATGTGATATCTCCCTCACAGCTAACTACTTATTTTCTTCAGGATGATGATGATGAGAATAGGGAGAAGATCACAAATGAGCCTGTGATGAAGAAGAAAGACATGGCATTCATGTACTATGAGCCAAGTCCTAATGTGTTTGGCTCAACCAATGGACTTCACAACTTCTACTTCATACTCAATAGGATGCTCAGAGTCACCATTGCTCCAAACGCAGGGTATGCTACTTCTCTTATTGAGCACTCAAGGAACATTCTCGCCAGATTTAAGGGTGACGCGACTCCTTTTAGTGTCATGGACTTCATTGTTCAAGAGATATACTTCTCCTCTCTAGACACTAGGAGAGTTCTCCCCTATGCACCATACCCTCATGAGAATGATTGAGTCAGAAATTGGATTGGTGTTTGAGAAGGAATGCAAGCATCTACCTTTAAGGCCAAGAGTGCAACATGAGCTTCGCCCCGCATTTGCTGAACCTGCTGATGTTTCTATTACTCAGAGAGTCGGGCTTGCCAGAGCACATGCTGAGCAAGCACAAGCAACAGCAGCAGCAGCGACAAGGACCTCCACCTCCTCAGCTCAGTCTCCTCCAAAGGATCTTCAACGGCCTTCCTCTCTCATTGTTTCTTTCTTCAAGAGCATTTTCAATGCTTGTTGCTTCAATGCTAAGGAAAATAGGGAGAACAAGAGGAGAATCAAGAAATATGTTCGACGCTACAAGAGAGAACAAAGGGCTCAAGGGCGGGAAGTGTCTCCCGATGGCTCTGAGTGTGAGCCGAATGGTGAGCCACCGGTCTTTCATGATCCTTTTGCAGCTTATGATTGGAACGACACCTCCGCTAGACCATCCTCCGCTCCTCCTCTGGTGCATGAAGCAAGTAAAGACGAAGATGAGAGCACTGAGGACGATGATGAGTGATTCCTTCTTTCTTTGCTTAGCTCTCTCTCTCTCTCTCTCTCTCTTTCATTCTTTTTGGTGTGTTGATGCCAAAGAGGGAGAGAAAAGCGATGAAAAAGTATGTGAGAGGCTCCATTTCTATCTTTTGTAATAGGCTAGTGGTGAACCTATGGACAAGTTTATCTTTTCTATGTGCTTGAAAACTATTTGTGAACCTATATTGTAATATGACCACTATGCTTTATGATATTGTGTGGTGCTTGCTAAATGTCTTGAATTGATGATTGTGTTAAGTGTGTCTTTTGTTCTTCTTACATTATCACTTATTGTACACTTATACACTATTAGCCACCCCACTTGTTGCAAAATATAGGGGAAACTCCTTCACTTGTTTTTGTGATTCATGCATACCTTTCGAGGGAGCTCTGCTATATTTTGTTCGTTGTGTCTTTTAATTATCTCTTTATATCCTTTTTAATATATTGTCATCAATCACCAAAAAGGGGGAGATTGAAGATGCATCTAGGATCCCCTAGTGGGTTTTGGTGTACGATGACATAGGATTAAAATTATGCTAACATGTATATGAAGTAAATATGCAGATAATCAAAACTATATTCAAATCTACATTGTGAGATGGTGTTCATCCCTCTACAACAAGAAGAAAATAAAAAGAACTCATGTGCTTCAAAGTTTAGCTTTTTTATTAATTATTTGAATCATAGGTATGTCGAACTATTAAGAGGGGTAAACCAATCTACTAGAAGGGAATTAATATCCTCAAGTCAACCAAAAAGCTTTGAGAAGAAATTAGCCACCAAAAGTCAAAAAGAACCAATCATTTCTAAGCCAAACAGAGAACATGGAAGTTCCATGGGGTCTTTCACGTAAGTTCCATCGGTGTCAAAATCCCAAGTTCTAGTAACACGAGAGTTATGAAAGTTCCGTGATGCCAACCATGGAAGTTCCATCATTCCTTGGCTTAGTCAAATACATCCCGCGCAACGACTCTTTTTGAATCCATGGAAGTTCCGTGGGTAACCGCGGAAGTTCCGTCAGACCCAGAATACACTATAACGGCTAATTTTTGGAGTTGCTCTATAAATAACCTACCTCTTCCTCCGTGTGAAGAGTTGGACACTTTAACATTTCACTCCACATTAAGCTAGAGCTCTTCTCTCTCACTCATACACTTGTTCTTGACATTCCAATCAATTCTGAGAGAAATCCAACCACAAAAAGCTTGAATCCATCCACTCAAAAGCTTGATCATATCTTCTCTCCCCATACAATATTTGATTTGTCTGTTACTCTTAGAGACTTGGTCTCCTAGACGGCTAGGCGTCGTCTTTGAGCTCCCAACTTGTTGTGGTGAGACGGGGACGTTTGTGAAGGTGTGATTCACCTCCAGTAAAAACGAATCAAGTGGAGGAAGAAATCCAAGCACGATCTTTGTGATTGCTTGGCGGGGAAAAGGATTAAGAGAGAACCGACAACTTTATATGGCTCCTTAACGAGGACGTAGGAAGTAATTAGTATGGTTGCCAAACCTCGGGTTAACTCTTTGTGTCTCTCTTTACTTTTCCCGTATTTGTTTTGTGCTTGTGTTTTTCTCCTATTATATTGTGTTTGATCTACTTATACATTATGTTGTTATAGGTATTAAGGACCTCATTGTGCTAGCTTCACCCTATATCAAGTATTGTATCTCTTCCCGGTCTGTTATCCGTAATTCAATTCAGCACTTACATTCATTTGTCTAGAACGTCTGTCGAGTGACAGAACTTCCGTTCCATGGAAGTTCCGTTGTTGAGTGATGGAAGTTCCATCAGTCTTTGTCTGATTAGTTCTAAGTGTTGTTTTCAGATTTAATTTTTAGATTACCTATTCAACCCCTCTCTAGGCAACTTTCAGGCTCCAAGGTAGCTTCATCCGGCAGCGCAGCGGCGGCTCCTAAGCGGCAACCCCGGGCGGGGCAACGCGAAGGCCCGACCTCGGGTGGTGGCTACCGGCCGACGCGGCGCGACAGCCCTAGGCGGAGGGGGCGCCCGGCGCGGCAGCCCCCGGGCGGAGGGGGCACCCCGGGCTCTCTCTCAGACACGGCCTTAGGGCAGAGACTGCAGCGGCGGCACCCAGGGCGTGCGCACCAGTGGAGTGGTGGCTGGCGGCGTAGTAAGGCCAACGAGTGCGTCGTGGTCCTGTTTTTTTTTATTTTTTCAGAAAATATTTACCGATTGTCAATTCTAGCACCCGACAAACGCTTTGTTGAGTGTTAGATGGAAAAACTCCATAAAAAAGCGCTTTGCTAACATCTTTTTTATCGTGTGCTCTTTACTAAGTGTTTTACCGCATTGCCGAGTGCATGAGAATTTTATTCTGCCCTTACCATACGTACAATATTCCTATAGCTGCTTCATGTCCTGATATACCTGTCCAAGTGGGTCGGGCTAAATGGGCTGGCACGAGGCCCACCTATTTTGGCACGGCCCGGCACGATGCTTGACGGACCGTGCCGGCCCGTGGTCCGTCATGGGCCGTGCCTGGGCCTAGCCACAGGCTCGTCGGGCCGGCCCGAGCACGACCCATTTACTGTGGCCCGTCTAGCCCGTGCAATAGCCCGTAAGGCACGGCTCGGCCCGGCACGGCCCATCATGGCCTGTCAAATAAAATGATTAATATTTCAATATTTACATTAAAAATCAAATTTTTTTAGTTCAAATTTATTAATAGAAAATATTTTTCTACATAAATATTTAAATTTTGAAGAAAAATCACGCATATAAATTTTAATCGGGCTTTGGGCCAGCCCGGCCCGAATAGCCCATCGGGCCGACGGGCCAGCCCGGCCCGTGTAAGACGAGTCGTGCCGTGCTTGGGCTTGGGTACAAGCCCGTTGTGCCGGCATGGCACGGCCCGTTAAGCAGACGAGCCGTGCTGGCCTGTTAAGCCTACAGCCCGGCCCATGACGGGCTCGTGCCGGCCGGCCCGGAATGGCCTGTTGGGCAGGTATAATAATAGATCAGGTGGCAAGCATAAAAAAAAAAAGCGAGGCTTAAGATGGACCGACCTGTCAGAATTGGGCCATGGACCGCATCTGGACCAGGTTTTTGGAGGGAAACGATGAAAGCCCAGCCAGTTTTTGAGGGAAGCCCGGACCAAATTAGAGTGAGGCGGGACACCCAAAACCCAGTCCCGCCTTGTTGGCGGGAACCAACAACCTCCCACTTCTCGGTTGCAATGACCACCGTACGCGTGGTCCATAGTACACCGTCATTGCAACTATATACACAAGAGGGCATCGCACCATGGATCACGTCCACGGGAAAGGTCCAAAGTCCTAGTGTTCCCGGATATCTCGAGGTCTCGGAACGTTTGCACTCAGGTCCTTTTCGTCATATATATTTCTGTTTGAGAAATCGTTTTACCAGGCAATCAGCGCCCTGTATTCTGTCCCATGAAGTATTAGGAAATAAGCAGGATGTGGTGGCCCAATCTGTAAACCGTCAAATTGCCCTTCCTACAAGGCGCCGAGTATAAATGCGCACGCGCAAGTCGATTCCTCACTCTTCGAATCCCCCCCCCCCACCCCACCCGCCTCGGCAGGCGATTCGAACCTCATTCCGCACTGGAAAAACCAAATCGCCGCACCAAAACCTAACCCTAGCCTCTCTCCCGCTCCCGCCACCGCGCCTCAATGGCGAAGCCGGTGAAGTACGACGACGAGGAGGAGATCTCGTCCTCCGGCGAGGAGGAGGAGGACCAGTCCGACGGAGCTGGCTCCGGATCTGGGGACGAGGAGGACGAGGAAGCCGCTGCCGCCACTGCAGGGGAGGCGGACGGGGACGGTCAGGAGGAGGAGGTTGACGAGGAGGAGATCGAGGCCGTCACCACCGGCGCCGGTGCAGATGAGGAGGAAGACGCTGGCACTGCCGCCGGTGGGGAGGGCGACGACGAGTCGCAGTCCACCGAGGACGACGACGCTGCTGCGGGGGACAACGATGAAGGGGATGAGGTGAGCGGGCGCGGTTAGGGTTGGTGGTCGAATTGAACTTTTAGAGAATTTTGAGTAGCCGAGTTGTTAGATAGATGACTCAGGGTGAAGTTACTTGATCTGGTGGTTTAAGATTCAATTGCTTGTGAAGACGTGATGCTTAACTAGATATGAGATCGAATTTGTATCCACTGAAATGTTGATTGGCGTTCCTATTCTACAAATACTTTATTTTAGTTTGGTATATCATGGCTGTGGTGTTGTTTTTCCTTTTTCTTTGTATGTAGGATGCTTTCTATATTCCCCTTATTATAGAATTTCGGGGCATGTATTATTGACAGTTATCTAGCTCTGGGCTGCAATTGTTAAGGAAGCAGTTCTATCTTGTTCTATGATGCAGTGTTTTTTTTTTTTTTGGCATCGTGTGGACTTTGAACGAATTTTAAAGAATATTCATGTGTGAACTTTTGCATGCCTCTGGCTAACTGTTTTCTGTTGCAGGCTGAAAATGCAGTGGTTGGCAAGCGTGAGAAAGCTAGGCTAAAGGAACTTCAGAAAAGGAAGAAGCAGAAAATCCAAGAAATATTGGATACTCAAAATGCTGCCATTGATGCTGACATGGTATGTATCCTCTTGAAAAGCACACACTGATACTGTTGTGCTGTTTGTACATGATTGCACGCAATATGTGTATTTTTCATTTGATCGTTATTGCATGTGTACTACATTCTCATTGTTGTTCTGATCATAATATTTTTTGACAGAACAATAAGGGGAAAGGACGATTGAAATACCTTCTACAGCAGACTGAAATATTTGCTCACTTTGCAAAAGGAAGTGAATCGAAAGAGAAAAAGCCACGTGGGAGGTAATACTTGTTTTGTCAGTGCTGTTATTGAACTTTACCTTGCATGTTCATCTCATGACAACTCTATTACTTATTTGAGGCTGCAAAGGATTTTTATGTAGCTTCAATTTTGATCTTTGCATATTCATTGCTATATCACTATGCACTGTTATCAGTTCTTGTTCTCTAAGCTTATAGTGTTTCTGATTGGAGTTTCCTTGTTGACCTCTTGATCATGTTAATCTCATGTAACTGTCAGCATTGTGTATGTGTCTTTGATGTCATCCATTTTATCTTCTTAGATGCAGTCCTGTATTTTTTATTTGATGCTATTAGGTTTAGGAAGTTCTGAGTACACCATTCCAGATGCTTTCCATTTCTCATGCATGGCTACAACTTATTCCATTTACTTTATTAATTTAGCTGTTTTCTTTTATCATTTTGTTAATATGGTGAGTCAATCTGTAGGGGTCGTCATGCATCAAAAATGACAGAAGAAGAGGAGGATGAAGAATACCTCAAAGAGGAGGAAGACGCCCTTGCTGGTACAGGGGGAACACGTTTGGTCTCGCAGCCTTCATGTGAGCCTTTTATTGACCACTCCCTGTTATTTTCAAATATTATAGTTTCCTTGTATCAGTAATAACAGGTTTAATGGGATATTAAGATTCATTTTTTCCTTGCTATATGTGTAGTTAGATTCTTGTCTTTCATTAAAGTAAATATATGCTTGTATGCTGCTCATAAGTAAATAAAATGTGACGTCAAGTTGTCAAATAGGTATGCTGGCGAGGGGTTAGACTTATATGCTTATAGGATTTCTTTTATTAATGAAAATTGGCAACTTTAGGTGCTTCTCCTACTGTATTTTCCTCTAAATAAAAGAGGCGTGAGACCAATGTTATCATGTAATTGGTTCCTGATGACTATCTTTGCAACATGGTAAGCACTGATCTGACACCTAACATGAATGTAGACCTTTCAGGCTGAATATCAACATCTACAAGAACAAGCGCCTTTGTTTATGTTCATGATTATTGCCTGAAAGTCCCAGCTTGATGTAACTGAGCTTTTATTTTTGTTTCATTCCACCAATTGATTTTCATTTTCTGAAAGCTGAATTTACTCATTCTATGGCTTTATGAAAAGTAATTGATGTTTCTGATGCATTCCCATGAAAATCAGCTGATAGTCTTGGACCTTGATTATGGGTGTGGTTTTATATCTTCATGTATTCTATCAAACATAAAGTCAAAAAACTGTTATTCCTTTTGCTTTGCAGGCATAAAAGGAAAAATGCGAGATTATCAACTAGCTGGACTTAACTGGCTCATTAGGTTGTATGAGAATGGTATTAACGGAATATTGGCTGATGAAATGGTATGCTAGACAAGTTTATTTGCCAAAATAGCTGAAGGTTCTTCATCTTAATCATTTGTGTGGCTATCTCTGACTTGATGATTTGTTATCCAGGGTCTTGGGAAAACACTTCAAACTATTTCGTTGCTGGGCTATCTGCATGAATTCAGAGGTATAACTGGTCCTCACATGGTTGTTGCACCAAAATCTACTCTTGGCAACTGGATAAAGGAAATCCAACGCTTTTGCCCTATTCTACGTGCTGTGAAGTTCTTGGGGAATCCAGAAGAGAGGGTTAGTATCAATTCTGTTCTTTACCTTCCAGTTTTTCTACTGACATGTATTGATGTTCTCTTATTCTATTGCCAGAATCATATAAGGGAAAATTTACTACAGCCAGGAAAATTTGATGTTGTAGTCACTAGTTTTGAAATGGCAATCAAAGAGAAAACTGCGTTGAAGCGTTTCAGCTGGCGCTATATTATCATTGATGAAGCTCACAGGATAAAAAATGAAAATTCTCTTCTGTCCAAGACAATGAGGATTTACAACACTAACTATCGTCTCCTTATCACTGGTACTCCGTTGCAGGTAATTTTCTTATGTGGGAACACTCTTTTGGTTGAAACGCATATATTCTTAAATTGAATTTTAAACTCCATGAGACTTGTTTGATACTCCTTTTAATCTGATTGTCTGTTTTGCTGCATGACAGAATAATCTTCATGAGCTTTGGTCCCTCCTCAACTTCTTGCTGCCTGAAATATTCAGCTCTGCTGAGACCTTTGACGAGTGGTTTCAAATTTCTGGGGAAAATGATCAGCAAGAGGTGGTCCAGCAGCTTCATAAGGTGGGGGACATAATTCTCATGGTCAACCTGTATAGATGCATTAAATTAATCACTTATAATTCATGCTTTAACTTTGTGAAGGTTCTTCGCCCATTTCTTCTTCGGAGACTCAAGTCTGATGTGGAAAAAGGTTTACCTCCAAAGAAGGAAACCATACTTAAAGTTGGAATGTCTCAAATGCAAAAGCAATACTACCGTGCTCTGCTTCAGAAAGATTTGGAAGTTATTAACGCTGGTGGTGAACGCAAGCGATTGCTTAACATTGCCATGCAGTTACGGAAGTGTTGCAATCATCCATATCTGTTCCAGGGTGCAGAACCTGGTCCGCCTTACACAACTGGCGAACATCTAATTGAGAATGCTGGTACATTGTTCACCATGCTGTTCTTTATTGGTAAATAATAATATTTTTCAACCCAACTTCTATGTGTATAATTATAAACTTTTGATATTTACTTAGGTAAAATGGTTCTGCTGGATAAGTTGTTGCCCAAGCTAAAGGAGCGTGACTCCAGAGTGCTTATTTTCTCACAGGTGATTATCCTTCAGTCATGCAAATTTGAATGATTTTGAGTTTATATTTATACATTGTATGTTAGTTATTAGATGTAATGGTCCTTCTTGGATGAAGGATGTGCATCTCTAAAGGTTTATTGTTTCCTCAAATTTTGCTTTGTTTGACATATATGCCCATCCTGCAGATGACCAGACTTTTGGACATCTTGGAAGATTATCTTATGTATAGAGGATATCAGTATTGTCGAATTGATGGAAATACAGGTGGGGAAGATCGTGACGCATCCATTGAATCTTTCAACAAACCTGGAAGTGAGAAGTTTGTATTTTTACTTTCAACGAGGGCAGGTGGCCTCGGTATCAACCTGGCCACTGCTGATGTTGTGGTTCTCTATGACAGTGATTGGTATACTGCTTCCTTACGCTGATATTTTATTTCTTTGCTTACCTATTACTTGTACAAACCTTTATATCTCTAAAACTTTTAACGGTTTTCAGGAATCCACAAGCTGATCTGCAAGCTCAAGACCGTGCGCATAGGATAGGTCAGAAGAAGGAAGTACAAGTTTTCCGCTTCTGTACTGAGGTTTGTTACTTCTTGGGTGATAGTTATTGTTGTACTGAATTTTGTATATCTGACAACAAACTGGTGTGAAATATTTCTAGTATACCATTGAGGAAAAAGTGATTGAAAGAGCATACAAGAAGCTTGCATTGGATGCTTTGGTTATTCAACAAGGACGCTTAGCTGAGCAGAAAAGTAAGGAGTTCAATAGTTGTAATTTCTATTATGAAGCATTTTTCTTCAACAGCAATGGATTATTATAATCATATTTGTTTTCTCTTCAGCTGTTAACAAGGATGACCTCTTGCAAATGGTGAGGTTTGGTGCTGAAATGGTGTTCAGTTCTAAGGACAGCACCATAACAGATGAGGACATTGACCGCATCATTGCTAAAGGAGAGGAGACAACAGCAGAGCTTGACGCGAAAATGAAAAAGTTCACTGAAGATGCCATCAAATTCAAGATGGATGATAGTATGTACCCCTTGCATTTACCTGGCAGGCTGGCACCCTTTACTCCTGTCTGCTGTCTAAATGTTTAACCTTCTTTTCTCTGACACAGCTGCGGAACTGTATGATTTTGATGATGAGAAGGTAATTGCTTATTGATTTTTTGTACAAAGATTTGTGAGTTCTATTTAAAGTGTTTTGCCCACCTCATCTGAATTTGCTTTCTTGATTGAAGGATGAAAACAAGGTTGATTTCAAAAAACTTGTCAGTGATAACTGGATCGAGCCACCTAGAAGAGAGAGGAAGAGAAAGTATGACACTTATTTTGTAGCTTGTGGGGCATCTTGTCCAACATTTGTTTGACATGATTTTCACTTATTGCAGCTACTCTGAGTCTGAGTACTTTAAGCAAGCACTTCGTCAGGGTGCACCAGCAAAGCCTAGAGAACCACGGATTCCAAGGATGCCACACTTGTAAGTGTATAGCTTGTGAAGATGTCACTGATAACACCTTGCTCCATGTTATGGCCAGCTCAATCTTTGCTCTGTGTGTCAGGCATGATTTCCAGTTCTTCAACAATCAAAGGCTAAATGAATTGTATGAGAAGGAAGTCCGGTACCTTATGGTAATTTTCTCAGCTGGATTATCCTTTGTAACATATTAAGAATCTAGTTGCGTTAAATTTTTATTTGTTTGATCCCATTAGACATGTATTTCCTTGTTGCTGATGTCACTTGTAATCTGGGTTCTGAATATTGAAAAATTTATTTAATGCAGCAAGCAAACCAGAAGAAAGATACCATTGATGGTGATGATGAAGGTATTACTAACTCTTGCTTTTTTAAGTTGCATTACAGCATTCATGTAGATCATTCTATAATTATATAATTCTTATGCACTCAGAGCAATTGGAGCCACTGACTGCAGATGAGCAGGAAGAGAAGGAACAGCTATTAGAAGAGGTTAAGATTACAATTAGTCATTAACATCAATTCCATGTTTCTGCTTGAAAAATGTTATGTGGTTTGCTTGCTAACTTTGGTTCTTATCTGCGACACATATATCAGGGTTTTGCATCATGGACCAGGAGAGACTTCAATACATTTATTCGTGCATGTGAGAAATATGGTCGCAATGACATAAAAAGTATAGCCTCTGAAATGGAGGGGAAGACTGAAGAGGAAGTTCAACGTTATGCTAAAGTTTTCAAGGAGAGATACAAGGAACTGAGTGGTATGGCAGTCGCATATTATATGATTATTGTTACCTTTATTTGTTATATGATGATTCAGATATTACAGTAGAACCCCTAACTGTGGGCACTAAAATGTTAAACAATTTGGATTGATGATGTGCAAATTGTATAATTTTGTGTTAATGAAAAAATTTACAAAATTATGATTTAACACTTCATTGCCGTCCTTTATAATATAAAAACAGAAGATACTGAAATCTAAATAACAAGTGCCATGTGAAAGCAGTATATTTGTATTAATGGAATAACAATTCATGATTAATGATTTAGCAATTTTTTAGCATCATTTCTATATATAGAAAATATGAAACTAGTGTTATACATTGAAAAATGCACAACATTATTTTTAAAATCAACTCGTTAATATAGAAATGAAATGTTTCTGCTGACTGTTGTTTATGGTTTGATTCTGGTCCAAACAGATTATGATAGAATCATCAAGAACATTGAAAGAGGGGAAGCAAGAATATCCCGTAAGGATGAGATTATGAGGGCCATCGGGAAGAAGTTAGACCGCTACAAGAACCCATGGTTAGAGTTGAAAATTCAATATGGTCAAAACAAAGGAAAGTTTTATAATGAGGAATGTGACCGTTTCATGGTATTCTCCCCTCCTGTAGAATTTATTTTATGCGCACAAGTGAGTACATAGAATGGTTAATTAATAATTATTGCTATTACATTCCAGCTTTGCATGGTGCACAAACTTGGCTATGGAAATTGGGATGAACTGAAAGCTGCGTTTCGCATGTCTCCCTTGTTCCGATTCGATTGGTTTGTGAAATCCAGAACGACCCAAGAGTTGGCTAGGCGGTGTGACACGCTTATCCGGCTGGTTGAGAAGGAGAACCAAGAATATGATGAACAAGAAAGGCAGGCTAGGAAGGAGAAAAGGCTTGCTAAGGTAAACCAAGCACCTTTCATTGCTCTGCAACTTTGCATTCTTGATCCTTTATGTGTGCCTTTGTTGTCATGATGAGTTGTGATACTTCTATTTTTGTGATCTGGTCTTGAATTTTCTTATTGACAGAACATGACTCCAACAAAGAGAGCAGCATTACGTGAGGGTGAGACAACTCCATCGAGCTCATTTAAGAGGCGACGACAGTCTGTGATGGAAGATTATGTGGGCTCGGTTAGTATACTTAGAGCTGATGGGCAATGAATCTACTTCAAGGAATGTGTATTCTCGCGCTCACCAGTTGTAATTTTTTTCAGGGGAGGCGTAAGCGGGGGTGATGTTATCTACTACTTTTGGTCGGGCATGCCAGGAGATGAGGCGATCACAGTATCTTCAATACATCGTCCTGTTCTTGTGCTTGGATGCCTTTTGCCCATAAGCTGGCAGCTGACATTTCGTAGTATAATTTCTGCAATGACATAGGAATAGGTTCTTGAACAGAGTGGTAACACGTATGACGTGGTCAGTTGGCCGCCTCGGTTAGCTTATGTCTTGGAAGTTAAATGGGGCTAATACTTTTGCTGTCGTTTTGCCCTTTCGAACGTGACGTTTATCTTCCTGCCCTATGGTAACTGCAGTCGTTTCATTCCAGCTCTACCGGTAAGGATTGCGGGCGTGCTGCGATCCTTCAATCCGCTGATTGATGTACAGTGGCTTAAAAAAGGTTAAATCTATCCACTGGTACAACTTCAATGAGGATTACATAGCTTTAAAAATTAACAGTATGTCAATTATTGCAATCCTTTTGTCTCGTTACTTATCATCCCAACCCGGAGCGGCCATAGTGTTTTTACTCTGTACATTGCGAACAAGTAATTTGCAATTAACCTATGGAGTTGACTGTTAAGCTATGGCGGGGACCATGGCCACTCGTACTTTTTTCATCACTTTAATTTCGGTGTCTAGAGTTAAAATGAAAGTAAATTGAGATAATACACACTATTCTGGTTTTTTTTATTGGTGCTTCGAGCAAAGCAGTGTCAGTAGAAAAAGGGAATACAATTTTAGAATACTTTTAAGAGATTTAAAATAATTCTAAAAATCACTTTTTATGACAACTCTAAAAAATATATGGTTAATTTTTCTTCCCTTTTTTAATAATTTCTTTTCTAAAATACACTTTTAATTGAGTATTGGGCTTCTCCTAGGAGGATTGGAGCGTTCAACTTTTCCCCTATTTGTAGTTTGAGCACTGCTAGAGTAGACCTGTATTGTTAGACTTTTGTACGATCAAAAAATCTAATGGTTAAAATCACTAAATCACTTGGGTGACGGTTCACCTATCAATCAAAGGGGTTAAAACACCTGGTCTGACAAAAGTCCAACAAATGGGTTTACTTTGAAGCATTTTCCTTATAGTTTTGGGGTCTTGTTAGAGGTTTTTTTTTTCTATTAATCCCCAATTATTTAATTATAATGAGTGCTTGGGCTTTTTAGAGATGTTCATAGATGTCAACTGCAGAAATTATTTTAACAAACCACAAATCTGCAACTCTCGTATATATTGTAACCAATTAGAGGTCGTTAATTGTTGTCAATCTTGTCTGGTGTCAGTAATGAGGTTTTTTATGGCTTCAAAAAGGCATTCTTTTTCTAAAAGTAACTGAAATAGTTACTGGTTCTCAAATTTATGTAAACAAATGGGGGTGCTGATTGTTGTTTCACCGTTTGAAAAAGGATTAAAATTTTACAGAAATCCGTAAATTTTTACCGTGACTGTTTGCAAACCTCGCAAAGGTTTCCTGACTGTCACTGATCGATTCTTAAGGCCCTTCCCCATGCACTAACTCATGCTCTATATATTGGGGAACCAAGTCACCGATAGGATGTTGCTGACACGAGTTGCCCATCTCATCTGGTAGTGGTGTATACGGACGGAGCTAGCGATGGTCATAGTGGGTAATGCCCAACTAACAAGTGATTTTTCTTAGAACCAGGATTTGAATGCCCATCACAGATGGACGACTTACCACTATACTTGTAAATATGACACCTGTTATGAGTTGGGAGGTTTGAAAAACTGGGTGCACAAATTAGCTTAGTAAGTTCGTAGCTAGGTGCAGGCCCTAGCTGGGTGAAGTTAATCTTTCTGTACGATTAACTTGAAGCGCAACCCACAAAGGTAATATGAAAATCTCATGCTTCCTTTCAAAAAAAAAATCCTATGCTTTGAACCGTATTTTTCTTTGTAGTAGTTAACCGTGAGTTACCATTTGTATAGCGTTGCATCGAATGATTGTCACCACCGACATGCACTTACTCAAAATATTGCAACCAAAAGCTTACAACTAAACTGCAAGCATAATCCACTTCTATACAGAAGAAAGAATTACACCATATATACACGTGCACATCTGAATTGTCAGTCAAGAGCATAAATACAAGGGTCTTAACCCTGCAACGTCATTAAAGAAAAAACTGCAATGCCTTGCCTAGGTCAACAGTAGGTTCAGAATAATCTGAAAAGAACATGAACATTTACATAATCTTGACGAATTCTGACTGTCACCTGCCCAAACAGGCCATCGTGTAGGACTCACCAAAAAAACAATTTTATCGGGCTCTTATCCCTCCCTTGTCCTTTTCGAGCTGCTTTGAGTAAGCAGCCGCCTTAGCATCTAGAGCAGTCTGTTTCTTCCGCCTCGATCGCCCAAGAGCCGTCGGATCAAACAACGGCCCAGACCATGTTTGTGAAGTCCCCTTCTCAACGGGGACTACGGTACTGAATGAAGCATCCTGATGCTCAAATGTAGGCTCCAGATGACGACAGGATCCCAATGGATTCCCCATAGCACCATCTTGATGTGGCGGAGGGAACTTTTCACTTTTGCTCTTGGCATTTGAATGGGTTATCATTCTTCGCCTCTGCTGTTATTGAGATCATTTGTTAGACTGCAGAAATATTTGAAAGTACTGAGCTACTCAATTAGCTTATGGCACATCAATTATACTTTACAATGCCAATTTATTCCCAAAGGGCCTATTTGCAAAGATGGGTCTCCCATTTCAACATGAAATGTGCTAAGATAACAAGTAATCTCTATGTTGTTTCCAAAAGTATAATTGATATAGGTCTATAAACCCCCATTTTTGCTTCCGTCAGCTTCCTAATCACTATCTTTCTACGATAGGTTAGTGAACACAAAACTACTCTTGGATTGGATCACCTCGAAGAAAGGGCGAACATATGGTTGTGGAATCTTTGAATTGCAGTATCAGACAACTATTATCAACTTGACAGTTTTCCTGTTACCTCAACAATGCAAATCATGGGATACAAAATGAGATTTTCTTCAATCATAAATAGCTTTGACTTACATCTAAGTTTGCTTGAAGCTCTGCATTAGCTTCTGGTACTGGTCCAGTCCTGTGAGATCGGTCCCGTGGTCGAGGCCTTTTCGTGACTTCTCCTTTTGCCTTTGCAGCAGCTCGTTGCCTTGAGAATAATAACAACACAGAATGGCACACATCATCACGAGTGATCCAGTATTAATCAGTTAGAAAAGCTTGTTCTATCTGCTACAGGTGCTTGGTTGATAAAGAGGAAATCAACCCTTGTTGAACTAATATGCAAAAGCAACCCTTTATGTGCCAGGAGTGGCCAGTTCCCATGGTGTCGTGAAAAGGGGTTAGATCTTGGTGCCCAGCTAACCATGGGGTTATTTATATGGTATCATTTCAAATAAGATTAATGTGCCCAGAGATATGCCATGAAAGCTTATAAAATATTACACTGCCTAAGTATGATCTCAAACTCTCAGCTTCTTGCTCCTAACGTTCATAGCAGTAAAAGGGAAAGAGCCAACAACTAAATGCACATAGAACACAGCACCAAAGTGGTTGCATTTAACAGTGTGCAAGGAAAAACAAAGTTCCAGGAGATCAAGATGTTTCCTTTCCATCATTGAATTCAATGAGCAACAGAACAGTATGGTTAAGTGAATAATGATGTGAATGCTGAGTGTTCTGCAAATTAACATTAAATGACTGACGACTCAAAAAGTCTAAATAGCCCAACCCACGTGGCAGTTCAACAGTTCATGCAATCCAATAAATTGGTGCCAAAAAATATTGTAGGTGAGATAGCAGGATTGCAAGTGACATACTGGTTCAGTACATGTTTTCATCATTATTTTAATTTGCATTTATGTCAAACAAAAAGGGAAACAGGTAAATTGCAAACGCACCTTCTAGCTTCCTCATCTCTCAACTTGGCATCCATCTCCTTGCTAGGCGGATAGGTCGGCAAGCTTGAAGGGTCACAAGCATAAGGCTCAGTTGAAAAGAACTACAAAGTAAACAGCATAAGATAAGTTTGTAATGTAACCCAAAAAAATCATGTCAAACAAGGATAGCATCAGTATTGATGATGGAATAATAGCAGTTTACTCAAAAGAGCAGCACAAACATAGAGGCATTAAAATAAACAGCACTCCAAACCTGATATGACCACAAATCCCTCTCTTTCCCTTTTACTGATGCTATGAACTGGCAGATGTTTGGTTTGGTAGGATGATTTGGATGGGTGATGATCAATCACAGAACAAGGCAAGCAGTGGCAGACCTGTCACTAGGGCCAATAGGGCACTGGCCCTTGTTCTGAGCTGAATATTATCACATGCCCTATTTTTCAACATGGAATTTGCCGGTTCCAGGAAATCAGTCAATAGAGTGGCCCTAGTCCTTGAGCCTGGCTGGGTCCGCCCCTGAAGGCGAGTTTATACTAGTTCAGGCTCAGGTAATAGCCCTACATCCAACTGATTGTGTATTGCTTGATGAAGGTTGATTTCTATTTGCTGGGGTTTGAAACTAGGCACTGAAGCCCCCTATTGAGGCGTATCTTAGATATAGTGTGACGATACTGCACTACAAGTTTGGAAATGAATTATACTCCTTCGAACAATCTTCCTTCAGCAAGTCAAGTATTATTCAGTAAAATTTGAGTGGTACATTGGCTCTCTTAGTAATATGGCACGGACACTCCCTCATCACCAGGTTTTGATGGCAGCAACAATGGGTTGTCAAGCTCAGTTTCACTCGTCTATCAGGGACACACTGATTTAGTAGAAGCTTGCCTTCAGTCGAGTTGCTTACGCAGTGCTGCTTCCCAGGCAACGGCAGGGCCATCAGTGTGAAGGAAAGAGATGTTGTAACTTTCCATTGTTAATTCAAAGGTTGGTTAGACCTGACATGTGGTCCATGATGCCATATTTCATTGGAACCAGCTCATGTGCAGGAGTCAGCGCTGCTCTTAGGCACAGACATAATATTTACATATCTCTAGGCTAATGAGCAGTTTTCTCAAGGTATTTCATAAAATATCATATTGTTAATAAACAGATATATTTAGCCTGGTGAGTAAACACTAGTTTCGAAGCAGAAATTGCATTGTTAAGGTACAAGATTAATTCTTCGACTGTGCATGCAAATTGCAAGTAAAATGTTAAATCATGTTGTCCTTGCTTGCAAAGACAACAATACACACAATGACATAATATAATTCAGGTATATGTCATGCCACATAAAATCCTCACTAGTTTAGCAGAAAATTGCATAATAACGTAGTGTCCGCTGCTCCACTAATAGACACTAATTTAACATTGAAAAACAAATGTTTTCCAAGGAATAAATTGGAAGTTGATGGGGGCCTCAAACAAAGAAAGACCTAAAGTAAAAAGGAAAACTAAGCAGGATTTTCCTCTTCATAGCTAAACTCCAGCTTAATTTCAAGAGTCCTCAAAGAAGAGAACAAAAAGATACTAAAATGCATCAACGCTAAAAAAAACACTTTTGGGAATGCTGTATCATTGGCATACTACAAGCGTAAAAAAAACTTAGCATAACTCATAGGTTAGCAACTTTGCTTCATGCTAGCATTCCTGATTAGGCACCATGGAATTTTTCTTTCAACTAGGATAATAATGAACAAATGGATAGGAACATACTTCACTTTGTAGTGCAGCTGTAGCAGTGTGGCGCTCAGCTGGATCAATTGCAAGTAGAGTTTCAACCAATGGTAGTGCCGACGGAGGAAAACTTTTAAATGTCTCCCTGATGCAACGTTTATAGGGCTGCTGGGGCTTGAATATTGTTGCGTGCGGCAGTTTAGACTTCTTCCAATACTCTTCTGTGGGGGAACCACATAGCTTGAAAATCTTGTGCAACTGTTCTACCTGGTGAAAGTGTATATTCCAATTTAGGAACCAAGTAATTGCCTTCAGGCCAGCAAATATGGCGGAGCAGAAAATAAAATATGAACATATTGTGAGTGATGAGTTCACCGAATAAGCATAGAATCTAGTTATGATTTATAAGCCTTAAAGTATGACATTAAAAAAAAGTATCTGGTAGTTGGAGGCTTGGAGCATCTTGAACAAACAGATATATTGTAAAAAAAAAATGGCCCAGAGAGTAAGACAGTTGCTGTGGTTTTGCTTTTAAAGAGAAGCATCTGCAACATATGGCCCAAAAAAATCCATGAATCCTGGTCCTATCCACAGGGAGGGAACCGTCTCCTGTGGTTCAGGCCTTAACTTGTGCTTTGGGCCAATCCCATACACGAGGGCCTGTACACCACATGTTGGATAAGACCAAGTAAACAGGACGAGTGTTTTTTTTTAAACAACAGATAATAAAGAACTACTCCCTCCGTTTTTAAATTTTTGTCGTCATTGACTTTTTCTCTTACGTTTGACTGTTCGTCTTATTCAAAATATTAGATCAAATATGTAAAATAACAAGTTATGCTTCAATTTCCTTTAATGATTAAACAAATCATAAATATATGACTTTTTTTTAATAAGACAAATGGTCAAATGTAATTCAAAAACTCAACAGCGATAACAATTTAAGAACAAGGAGTATTGTTTTAATGAACTATCGACCTATCTGAATTTACTATCAAATAGATGTATGAAAATAACCAAAGTAGTAGGGTAATGACAACTCAACCATCCTAAAAAGAAAACTTGATCCAAGGGCAGAGACATCCTGAAGGCATTGCATTGTTTTGTAGGATTTTTGTTTCGTTATCACAGTTCTTAGAAACTATTCTTGATCATTACTCAATACATCATTTATCTGAAACATCCAAAAGCCATAGACATATAAGCAATCAAGTTCATGTTATTCTTTTAATAAATATACTCGTGTTTAAATAAGAATTTATGGGTCATGTGCATTTCTGTTGATGAAATAAGTAACCTTGACAGCAAGTTAGCTCTAGATGCGCTTTGAATAAAACAGGTGAATAAGCTCTTACCATGAATAATCCACCCACCAGCCTCAGTTTCATATTTTTGTTGGAAGGGAAGCTTGGGCTTATAAGCAAGTTTTAATTGTTAAGATTACTTTTGTAGTCCTGAGGTAAAAACTTGTATTTATATCCTCAACTACATGTGCTCAAGAAATTTGGTAGAATATACCAAGGTTGATGTGAATATGTATATGCATGATGCTTTGATAAGGATGACTGAGTTCAGCTTGTTCGCAAAAAAAAAAATACAGATGCAGATGCATGCGAGACAATGTTAGCATTCCTTAACAACGAAGCAAAGAGAATTGTTTGACGTTTGGGTAAACATCCCCACAAACAAGCTGCAGTCATGGAACACCGGAGGCCTAAACTCTCAGGAGGGAGGAGGTCCGCATGGATGAGACGTGCAGGATATAGAACATATGAGAAGAAAGGCAGAGTGAGAGAGCAGGGATGATCCCGAGCCGTCACGCGCAACTATGGCATCTAGCCGAGCGCCTCGCTTCGCGCCCTGCGACCATGCGCCGCTAGGCGCCCTGCACTCTCGAGCGCCCCGGTGAGGGAGAAACCGGGCGTAGAACAATCTAGACATAGGTGCAGAGATTACGGAGACGGAAGGGGAGGTGCCACATGGCTGCAGATGAGCGAGCAGAGAGCGGAGGTGAGGTGGTGCGTGTGGTACGCAAACCGTTTGTCTCATGTGACTGGCCCACCTGTCGGCGCGCTCTCCAGAGTGAATGACGGACCACCAACGACCATGGACACTCACCAACTCACGTTTTTAAAAGGAGTATAGATTAGGAATTATATGACCGGCACCAGTTATGTGACCAACTATCAAAGAGCCTTAAACATTGGCAGAATTTTGATAAAGGACGTAACAGCACATATAAACTTATTGTGTAAAGGACAAGCATGTTTAACTGAAAAGACAAGCATGTTTGTCAACAGAAGTTTTCACCAAAGTCATGTTGGCAACAACCAGTGACATCGCATATCCTCAGAAGAAACATTAGCCAGACTTTAGAATAATGCCAAATGATGATGATATGACAAAAACATTTTATTTTATTTTTTTGAAAAAAAGAAGAGGTACTGCGGCCATCATCAGGAAATCTCATGTAATAAGTCAATATTTTCAGCCACCAGCCCACCACTACAGAATTCTTTAAAGTGGGAACACTTGACATATAAACTTTGACCAGCAGAAAGTAATATGGTAAAATAAAGAGTTGAACCATGTTTCTGGTTCTCACCTCAGTGCGACCAGGCATTATGGGCTTCCCATACAGGAGCTCTGCCAGAATGCACCCAGCACTCCATAAATCCACGCCTACGCCATAATCAGTTGCACCTAGTAACAATTCTGGTGGACGATACCACAGAGTGACCACCCGGCTCGTCATTGGCCGCTTATGCCGTGGATCAAAGAATGTCGCCAACCCAAAATCCGCAATCTTAAGAATGCCATTATTGTCCAGCAACAAGTTTGACCCCTTGATATCCCGATGCAATACATTATTGTTATGGCAATGCTCAAGCCCTGACAAGAGCTGCTGCATGTAACATTTTATCTGCAGGACGACAGCTAGCATCAAAATCACATAATTCCAACAAGTAACCCACCTTGAGATAGAAATCAAGCCACACATACCTGAGGCAATGTAAACTTGATATCAGGGCTAGCTGCGAGCCCAGCAAGGTCATGCTCCATGTACTCAAACACAAGGTACAGACTACATGACATCCTTGAGGTCACCAGGCCCTCCAATTTGACAACATTGGGGTGGTCGAGCCTCCTCAGGATCAGTATCTCCCTGGCCATGAACTTGACGCTCTCCGGCTCGAGGTTGTCAAACCGGACCTTCTTGAGTGCCACGATGCGGCCTGTGACGGTGTCCCTCGCCCGGTACACGTTGCTGTACGTGCCCGACCCTATCTAAGAGTGAATGGCCGGAAAGGTTATCAGTACACTAGATAGAAGCACGACGATGAAATTTCATAAGTTTCAGAGCAGAATAAGCTCGCCAATCCGCATGTATACCTTATTGAGCTTCTCGAACGTGTCGGCGCGGCGCGGGGCCCACCCACGGAGCGCGTCCCCGGCAACGGCGACGAGCCAGGGCGGCCACCCGGCGGCGAGCTGCTCGGCCGCGGCGGGTGCGGGGACGCACCCCTGTCTGGGACCCGCTGCTGCCCTGCGCCCCCCGAGCCGCCGCCTCGGTCTCGCCGAGGGAGACAACCGGTCGACACCGGCTGCCGAGGGTGAAGCGGCCTCCGCCTCCGCCGTCGTCGAAGGCTGCGGCGAAACCTTCTCCTTGTTTCTTCCCGCCCTCTTCCTCGGCGCCGCCGCGGGGGGCGAGGACGACCCGGCGGTCGCGCGGCCGAAGACGCAGCCCATGGCCTCTACCCTACCCTCTGGGACAACCTTCGCGAGGCATCTGGACCGCCGGCCGAGCCACTAGGGTTTCTGCTGGGCCTCACCGGAGCAGGCAGAGCACGCGGCGGGGACAGACAGTGATGAAGGCGAGGAGGAGGAATCAATCAATCAGCGAACACGAAACGAGAGAGGGAGAAAGCGAGGGGAGGGGCTGTGCTGTTGTGCGTGTGGATGAGCCGCATTCAGTAGCTCACGTGGCGTAGGGCTGACCAGTGGGCCCCGCATGGGGGCGTCAACAGCTGGCGGAGCGGTAATCTGATCCATTTATTCGCGCTGCCGCAGCGGGTCGGGACTGTGTTTATTGAGATGGGGCCCGCGAGTCATGAGAAGGGTGGGGGCGAATTTGATGGTGAAATAAAGGATGTTCAGTCGTTTTGCAGTTGGCGGGCGACCGAGTGTTCGAGACGTGTGTGACGGGGTGCGTGCTAACCTAAGCCGTACGGGAATGTCTGTCTGCCGTGATATCTGTTGCGCACCGCACTCCACGCCGGGCGAAGGGACGACGGATGCCATCCCCCGGCCGGTCTAGAAAAGTTTGCACGCGGAGATCGTGTGATCGGGACCCTTCCTTCAGGACGCTCTGCTTATCTACCGCTCTTTCGTAGTACTATGCTGAAACCAATCTCCCAAAACAATTTAACTAGCCGCTCCCAAAATTTGACGCATTTCTCTCACAAATAATACTCAATTTTCAGTCTGTTGCTTAAACGTTTAACGTTGTTAAACCGTGGCAAAAAAAAGTTTATACTGTATAATATAATAAATTCTCATGAAAACCAAAATAGTGATTGTGACATGTTTATTAAGATCGACCATGACCAATGGTGATGATTCAGCAGCCCAAGAAGAGTGCTAGAATTTGGGGGAATTTGCTAGTATGCCACCTAAAAAACTATTAATATCTTATATATCATTGTTGTCTCAATAATATGTGGGACCGGTTATGTCAATCACATGTGGATCAAGATGACATACATGGGATTCAGTTTAAACCAATGGAAATTTTCCATTTTATATACATATCTAGCGAAAATACTTTTAGCTCAAAGACTCAAATAAAGTAAGAAACAAATTTTCTACGGACACAATAATATATCATTTTATGAGTCAAGTATATATTTGCATATTTAAGGGCCCATTTAATTTGGTTTACAACCTTGAAGGATTAGTCTCCAATATGTTTGGCGGTTACTATCAGTTGAGCTCAATTATATGATAACTAGATCAAAATTAGTATGATGACTTTTTTAAAAAAAAAAGATGATGATAGAATAATGCAATGTCATGAGATAATATAATAGCTATTTATATCATATCATCACATTATTATATATCCAGATACACATAAACATAAATAATAACATGTTATACTTTGGTTTCATTTTATTTGTTGTCTCTGCATACATTGCTAACCTTTAATGCTCAATATTTACATTATATAATAACTTTAAAGTATGTCAACTTCATTTTCAAGTTGAAATAAGGTGGAAGGGTGACGTGTACTACTTAAAATTAAGGTCATATGTTTGGATACAAAATATTTTTCAAAATTTGAAAGAATATTATAGTATTGTTTAGCAAAATAATTTGGTTCTAAAAAATAAAGATGTGTTCGGGCATAACAAGTCTTAGAGTTTTAAAAGTACAATCATTTTAGAGTTTTAGAAAGTTCACTTGATATCTGTTTTTCTTAGTTATGATGTAGCTTGACCTGATTTATAAAACCGTGGTTTTAAAAACTATTGTACCCAAATAGGCCCACATGTTGTAAAGTTTCTACCGGAGTCTTAATAATCTCAAAATTTCATATCCTAATCTTATCAGTTTAATTTAGTATTTTATTTGAACTAGGTTATTATTTTGAGAAATTTATAATTTTTCATCTAAAGAGATAGCGGTCCCGTGTGTGCCATCGAAATTTTAACCTTTTCTTATCTACCGTCATATCTGAATTTCATGCCTCTCATGCTAGTATCATCAATGTAATTTATGAATCATTGTTACGAAATTGATATAAAAATGACACATTTGCCCACGGTGTGGCAAAGCTAGACTCGAAACAAAGGAGGGCCCAGTTAGCATTGCTTCAGCAGAACTAAGCTTGATTAAGTTCAGCAGCTAACATGCTTAACATAGATGTCTGAAGAAGAAAGGCAAAAAAAAAAAAAACAGGCATGCGGCCTTGTAGATGCCTTGCAAGATGTGTGTGATGAATCATATATTCATATTCCTTTTTCATTCAATGCTACTCACCCCTCTCACTTCTTTGCATCAATTTGATGAGATGTCGATCATTTCTCTCATGTGCCACTTGCTTGCAACCATATATATCTTTCAGCAAGTGCTAAGCTTTGTTTTTATTGGCTTATTTCTCTGTTGCCTTTCGTGCACATGCATTTTTCATTTATTAGTGATTTTCTACCATCTTCACGTCTTTCTATTTTGCTCATAACTATGTGTTTCTCTTTCGACATACAAACCTCAAAGAGCCCACATCGTTATTTCAGTGAGCTGAATGAATTATTAGAAATACATAACAGCAAACTATGTATACGATATTAGAAATACATAATAGGAAACTATGTATACAAAATCATACGAGAGATTTTAGAATTTGCCCCTAAATACATTAGCCTCACAACATTGCCATCAAATTCATAAATATTTCAAAACGAGCCGATCAATCTGTTTTTTTTTCTTTAGAACACGTCATTTTATTTTATTTTCCTTAAATTTCCTTTTTCTCTTTATCTTTTTTACTTTACCTGGTGGAACAAAACTGCATTTGCTTGGCTGAGCCTTTCTTCATCTTTAATCGCTCTTGCTCTTCATTCACGGTGATGACCCAAATAGTGAAGCTCATACTGACAACACCTTATTCTTTATCAGGTGACGATAGCGGATAGGCAGCGGGCACGCGACGACGTGCATCGGCCGACATGAGAGTGGATATTTGCGGACAAGCGAGTGAGTAGCCAAGAGTGGAGTCACGAAAGTATTGCCCTTGTTGCAGCACTCCTTGACTATTAAAACTCTTGCTTAACTTATTAAGTAAATTAGAAAATTATCATGTAAAATATTCAATAAATATCCAATTAATTTTATAACAAATCATCAACATCCTCCACAATTGTTCGTTGGGTTCACCCTTGCGAGTAATTGTTGGTGTCGGATACAAGTTGTAGTTGTTGGACACACACTATAACCGCTGCGTGAGCCTGTCACTGATGAGGTTTGTCCGAGATAAAGAAAGATATTTTAGTTAGTAGGTGAAACTATCTACAAATTGAGATGTTTGTTTTGAAATGCTTCCATATTAGGGCGCAAGAATCCAGATGCGCTCTTATGTTTTTGTTTGAGTGCTGAATAGAGAGGCTCTCGTGGTGATGAGCGGACCAGATGATCCATACGCCAGTAGGACGAAAGCCGCAACGTGTACATAACCGTCCCGTAATTTCCACGCCACCGTTGGACTTCCCAACCTCTCTCTCTGTGGAACGCCACGCCATCGGCATGGTTACAGCCGTGGTGCCATCACCACGTCCTCCGTGGCTCCATTGCCATTTCCCCAGCCACTCGTCTCTGCCCCCCTATCTCCTCGCCTCGTCCAGCCTCCCTGTTGTCCCTTGCTCCGCTCCAATTTCCCCTTGCTTCCGCGTCTCCCGCCCGCGCCGCCGCGACGCGATGTCAGCAGTCGACTCCGCCGCCGCCGGCTCCGTCGGCACGCGCTCGCACCTTCCTCCAGTTCGTGGGACGGCTTCTCCATTTATTTTTAATTCCTCCATGTTCTCTGGGACCCGATGCTGACTCTCGTATTCTCGCGTCTTTGTTTATTCCCACCGTTGCATGAGCGCAGGCGCATCGAGTGATGCAGAGGTCGGCTCGGTCACGTCCGACAGCGTCGGGCAGAATGATCTGCTGATTGTTGGCCCTGGCGTGCTCGGCCGGATTGTGGCTGACTTGTGGAAACAGGTTGCTCCTGATTATAAATACCTGAGATAATTATTAAACTTACCATGGTGATTGGGTGGATTTACACATCTAGAAGATTAGAACTACCCAGATAATGAACCCAATGTAGGCCCTGTTCTATGCAAGTTTACTTTGAATTAAAAAGAGCAATAGCTTCTTTTAGTTTGTTGTATCTGCGAACGTTTCTCTAGAGGTACCGGAGAGCTGGCAGCAAGTAACTACGACTCTGAATTTCTGACGATCCTGTAGTTAAAATTCGATGATGTTTCCATGAATATCTTGACAATCAGAGACGTTTTCCTTTCTGAACAGAGAGAGTGGTGTGATGCATTATCTTTTTTACGTTGCCTTCGTCATAGGACCTGTATTTTAAATATCTGCAGTTAAATAGACTGAAATATTTTCTGATGGTGAACCTTCAAATGTCTTGTAGGAGCATCCTGGTTGCAGAGTATTTGGGCAGACTGCAACCACAGATCATCATATCGAATTAACTGAACTTGGTATCATACCCTCCTTGAAGGGGCCAATAGCGGGTCCAAAATTTCCATATGTCATTTTCTGTGCTCCGCCGTATCGCTCTGATGATTATCCTGGGGATCTGAGGTAAGCAAACTATAATCTTACAATGTTGCTTGCCTCTTGGGTACATGCATCTAGAAAATGGGGAGGCTACTGGGCTTGCACTAGTGTCTTACTGTCTTTCAGCTTGAAATTGTAGGGTTATGACCATTTTTCCTCTTATTGAATTTTCTTTAAAGTTGTACTGCATTTTGCACGTTCAGTTGAAGTTGGTATATAAACAGCAGTGCTAGATGAGGATACAAGACTCTCAGATTAATGAGCCAAGTGTCCGTGCAGTCAAATATGTCTAGCTGTCTTATATTTAAAAGGTAAATAATGTCATGGAAATCCAAGACATCCTCATTTCGGAAGGCCTGTGCAGAGTGGCTGCTTCAAACTGGAACGAAGAAGGCTCTTTCTTGTTTACCTCGAGCACTGCTGTATATGACTGCAGTGACAATGGATTATGCAATGAGGTACAAAATCAATCTAAGCTTGTATCATACAACATACAACAGCAGAGTCTCAGGGACATGAGGATGTAAAACCTTTTTTTTTCTTGCAGCATATATTGTTTCTTTCTACTTAAATACTAGTTTTTCCCTTTTAAAAACCAATATCAGAACTTGCCAACTATGGAATACGTTTTTGGGACTGGAACCTGCTTTTAAATAAATATAAAAAAAAACTCAACCCGTGGAGGGTAAGACCACCCCCGAGGTATTGCATTAAGAAGAAAACCTTCTCAAGCAGGCCAAGAAAACCCCCGAACCCCTCTCCGTCCCTTACACGAGGGCCACGTGATCCCTATGAGAGCTGGACCGGCGCTTAGCACCATTACCCGTAACCAGACCGGGCCTTAACCCGTGCTTTGAGATTGCGGAGAGACGAGGGGATTTTTTTAACCCAAACCATAATTTGTCCCCCAATCCCTGGGACCTGGGAGGTGCTACTCGGAAGCCCCAACCATTATGCTGAAGGCCCTTTTGCAACCTGCTTTTAAATGACACTGCAGTTTCCTGGATCCTGGTCCATTTTCTTGCACTTTGTGAGGAAGTTCCAGTATCACTTTCATATTTCTTGATTTCGTTTATCTTGTTTTGTAGGACAGTTCATGTGTACCTATTGGTCAGAGCCCTCGCACCGATGTCCTTCTAAAAGCAGAAAATGTTGTCCTTGAGGCAGGAGGCTGTGTTCTCAGGCTAGTAGGACTTTATATATCCAACAAGCTCTCTTTTTTTTCTAAATTTTAATCACTTGGTATTCCTAGATATAACATTGCCTGAAGTTACTAAGTTACAATGAGAGAAGAATTGATATCATACTTCCTTGACTTACCACACAAATCAGACCGAGGTCCTCATGTCTTCTGGTTGTCAAAAGGAACTCTGGATGCACGTCCTGATCATATACTCAATCTGATACATTATGAAGTAAGAACTGCTACTTATTTATGTTCAAGTGATAACATAGATGAATATTGCATTTTGTACATTACACTTTTTCTTCTTCTTTTATATTTCCAATGGGGATCATAGTTATATTCAGCATGTTAGACCTAATACAATTGATGCAACATTTAATTTTAGGTGCCACCTGTATCTAATACTCTCATGTCAGCAAATAAGAAATCATACATTCATATATAGCGTAGATATTTGTTAGAGCCAATTTTTCGCAATAGTTGTCTTGGCTAAGTTTGAAGTAAAGTTTATGGCTCCTAGCCACAAGTTGACAGAAAAAATTGGAATCTGGTCCACACGTCATAGATACATGAACTAGAAAGACTCCTGTAGGTAAGTCATGGTTTTGGTCCTATATCTGCTAATAAGGCGGGTTATGTATTTTTTTCCCCCAAGCCTTAGACATCTAGGTTGTGGACCAGTCAGGGCCTAATCAGTTCAGATTAATATACAATCGCCTAATATTACCTATATTTAATATGCAGTCTGCATCTGATGAGTTCTTGCTCACATACTTTGCAGGATGCGGCTAGCCTTGCAGTTTCCATCATGAAAACGAAACTACGTAGCCGCGTCTTTGTGGGCTGTGACAATCTGCCTCTGTCCAGGTCGCTGACATACTTCATCTTCTCCAAGCTGCACTCACCCAAGATCAATTTTTCCATGAGCAAGTGTTCTGACAATAGGAATTTTTTAATTCGCAGGCAAGAGATAATGGACCTTGTTAATAGAAGTGGGAAATTTGACACGAAGTTCGAAGGTTTTACCGGTTAGTATTCACACTTGTTATTTCAGTTCAGAGACACAAATATCTCACATATTTGTGTGCCTATTTAACATAGCCTGCACCTACCTCTATATGCCTTAGGGACTGATGGCCCACTGGGAAAGAGAATGGAGAATTCCAAAACTCGGGCCGAGATTGGATGGCAACCCAAGTATCCGAACTTCGCTGAGTTTCTTGGCCTCAGTAATTTGTAACATTTGGAACGTAAAAAAATTCCTCTGATTCTAAATTCACTAATACATCAAGGATGTGATGAGGGACTTCAAGAGAAATGTTGATTACTTACACTACCGTTTTAAGTTTTCTTTAGGGCTACTACCGTTTTAAGTTCAGAAAGATAAAAACTTGCTTTACCAACGAAGGAAACAGCCATGATGCGATGTTGTTCTTAGTTTGTTTACAAATGTTCAAACTGAGGGTGTATGCCTATGTAACGACCATGCTATCAACATAGTGGTATACCAGCTCTAAAAGGTAAAAGATTTTTTTTTACAAAAATCCACACATTACTGTTATGTTATGCATCTAACTCCATAAAAATTTACAAGTTTCAGTCTGTGAATAGTGCTATGCCTACCAGATACTGTTTCAGGCACTATTGACAACATGCTTTCTCTTCGCTATTGAGGTGTAGATTGAGTTTTTTCTTGTAATTTGATTGTGAGGCAGATGTATCTTACTCTATTAGAGTGAAGTGCATCAACGTACAATCCCTGAACTCTCAAATTGTACATTCAGATCTAACTTGTTGAATGTGTCATGTAGGTCTAATATTCCAAAAATATACCATGCATTGCTGCCATGTCTGCTGATGGCATATGTTTTGCTCTTTTAGGTTCCATACACAACGCCACCATCACCATCCACATGGAAAAGATAATGAATAAGACATATGTAGAGTGATGACAAATTGTGCCTTATAATCCACCAAATCATTAGCCCTATGGGTATTAATGGCATCTTGGACCTGGATGATATGTTTGACACGTTTGGAGATCTGAATCTGTAATTTCAGAGTTTTTGGACCTAGATATAACATCCTGATACGAGTTCAGGGACTCATTTGTATTTTTACTCTATAATATATCAATCTCGTAAACTTTTTTTAATATTTTATTGATGTTTTAGGGGTGTTACTCACCTTGTTAACACATGTACGTTTTAACTCTCAGTGGACGAGAACAATCAACAATAATTTCACCCTTTTCAAATTTTGCTGGCCAAAAACGACGTTAAGTTGGAATGCGGCTTATTATTAGGATTTCTCTACTGTGTACGACTATTATTTGCTAGGACAGAATAATTGTGTTTTTTAGGATACATAATAATTGTGTTTTTTTAGAATAGACAGAATAATTGTGTTTGTGAGTTGTGAGAGCATATTTGTACGAACAAACTCCAGCTGTATGAATTTGCAGACTTTTGTCTTCTAGAACCGGTCACAACTCTTCATGCACCAAACCACTTGTGAAGTTATAAAGAATCATTCATGCATATATTATTTTTGGTTGTTTGAACATTGGATAGCTTGATACCATGGTAAATGGCAAAATGATAAGCTGAAAGAAACTCCTCTCCATAAATTTATTTATTATCATGATCTAATGGTTAAAATTATCAACATGAAAGGAATATTGTTTAATAAGTTGTACTCCATCTGTTCTCAAATTATTGGACGTTTATTTATTTATAGGCAAAGTTCATTTTACTCCTCCGAATAATTCACCTTGTTCAATTTACTCCCAAACAAAATCTTGGCTCAATTTACTCCATCAAATAATTCAAGTTGGTGCATTTTACTCTCTGTTGTAATTTGTCTTCTTTGGTTCTCTTTGTACAATTTGAATTTAATGCTAAAATTTTGCACAATGATAGTTTTCATTATGCTAAAAAATATAAAATATATTTTACACATGTTTTTAAAGTTCAATATAATCTTAATTCTAGAGTTTTAAAATTATATACAAAATATTTATAAAAATAGAAAATATTTTTTCTATTATGATTATTATAATATTTAAAAAATTTGAGTTTTAATTTACGATTGTACAAAGAGAAACAAAAAAGACCAATGTCATAAGGGGGTAGATTGCATCGACTTGAAAGTAAATTAAGTCAAGATTTTATTCAGAGAGTAAATTAAACAAAGTGAATTATTCGGTGAGTAAAATAGATAATTTCCTTTATTTTTTGAAGTCAAATTTTTGACCTAACAACAATAATTTATAAACGGTAATAATAAAGTTGAACCAAACTACCTGAATAAAGTCCAAGAGACCTAATAAATTGTGTTACCTTCGTTGAGTCTTAGTGACTAAAATACCCTGGTCAGCAGTCAAAGTCCAACACTATCTTTTCATATACATAACTAGTGGTGGATCTCGCAAGAAAACTTAGGTAGGACGGAGCATAGAAGCCGAGACATAAATTTAATGAACGACAAAATTAAACCACGCAAACATACATATATAATGAGCAAGTATAAGGATTAAGATTATGTTTTTGTTCAAGGAGTAAAATATGAAGTAAACACAAATTTTCTCCAAAATAAAATTAGTCAATGATGATTGTCGGTGTTTGCCGATGTCATGGACGGAGCTCCGCCCTCTCCCAATGGCAAGCCATTCACTTGCCATCCTCACCCTCGCTTGGAATCAGCGGTCACTTGGTCTTGTCCGTGCCTTTTCGGAGTCCAGAACCAATTCCATCATCGCTCGATCAACTTCCAACAATGCGACCATGCCTAGTGCTAGAGTCAGCATCAATGGTGCCTTCCGTGAGCACCATGCCAGGCGGTAGTGGCACTAGCATCCTAACGGTGGATTTGGGGACATTTCTCAATTTGCGGGCAAATTGGTACAAATCAAATAACGACCGACGCCACAGGCTGTTTTGTGTCGCTGTCGTTGCAGAAGCCTACAACAGCGTCTGGGCCAGCTCCAGGCCCAGCAAACCAGCCCAATAGCTATTAGTTAATTGGCTTAATTGTTTTCAGTCAGGCCCAACAAACCAGTCCTGCTTCTTCTTCCTCTGAATAGACACCAGCGAAGTTCCGGAGCTCTATAGGAGAGGCGCTAAGGGTCTTCTATAATAAGATTTACAATAAGATTAGGTAGAGCGGGGCCGCCCTACCATGGGGAGATCCGGCTCTGTACACAACCTTGTTGACACACATATTAAAAATGATATGGATTTATTTATTAAAAAGACTCTTTCCATTAAACTAGACGCACCGCAAAATCACGGACAAAATACAAACTTTTAAGCTCTTCAGATCAGCTTCACCTATCAACTCACCAGTTGATATGGGTTTATTAAGTACTGGCTTGATGTTTTTCACTATAAAACATCAATTGTCCGTAGGCATATTTTTGTCCCAGTCAGTTTTTATTCTAAGCAGTTTCTTATGAAACTAAAAGTTGTTGATGCCTCTACCTACCATTTTCGAACCATGTTTTACTGATGTAGAATAAATTGAAATTCTATTTCACAAATAAAACCATGTTTTACATGCGTGTGTGGCGTGGGCCTATAGCATCCTCGGAAGGAAGGGAAAAGTAAAGGAGTCCAGGCCCAGACGGTCCGTTATCCTACTCACTGGCACTGCTCGTAGTGATGAAATCGGACGGTTATAGGTCATTCTATATCCTATTTTGTATCTATTTTTTTCGAAGTGAGAACGAATAGTGTCAGATAATTATTTCTTGATCTCATATCCCGTTCTGTATTTTTATTTCGGAGTCGGATTCAGACACGGATACCATTATAAGATTTGTATGGATGAAAAATTATATGATAAATATGTAGTTAGATTGAGAATGAAGATAACAATAGCTAATATATAAAAACAAGACAATTTATTTAACTATATATATCAATTTTTAGATTTATTATATATTTTTAATCTCTAAATAATTTAAATTAAATCAAATTACATAAATCGCAGATCCGAGACGAATACTGCTCATTCCATATCCTATCCTACTATTTTTTCTCGGACTCAATTCAAACATGGATAGTATCAGATAATTATTAGTGTATCCTATATCTGATCATATTTATTTTTTTGGTGATGGAACGTGGGATATTATCGGTCCTATATTCATCCGTACTGCGCAGCAATCCAATTCTGTCACGGTCGCCGCCCGCAACATCGCCGACGAGATGACCGCCGCCGCCGCAGCCTGCTTGCACTGGGCTCCCTCCCCAAGCCTGTCCCACGGCTGCTGCGTCTCCATCACCTTCTATCTCTCCACCTCCTCTTCCTGCTCCTGGAAACGGGCCCCAACTGCTCGGCCGGCTCGCCTCCTCCCGCTCTCCCGTCGTGCGCCCGTGGTTGCCGCGTCCCTCGGTAACCATCTCACGTCTCTTGCCCCTTCTTTTGCCACTTCTTGTTTCTGTATTATTTACCTTGCCTACCCTAATAGGCACCTTCAATGTGCAATATCATGTGATGAAACTCATTGTTGAACCCTGCTCTGCTTTGGTGTGGGGTTGAGCTCCATTTGTCAACTCTGTTAATGTTTTTCAATGGCACTGTACCAGTATCACTTCTAAAATCCACTTAGTAAGTAGTTTTGTTTGGATTATCTACTGTGCTTATTGCTTTTAACACAGATACCTGCGGCTGTATTGTTTTAGATGCTTATATGTTTTAGGTTATGCTTAGTTGCTTACAATATTGGTGCTAGTGTGCTCCACTTGGTTTCTAGCAATTTAAAACGATCACCTCAATTGATATGGAAGTGTTGATTATGAAGGGACTTCAATAGATATGCTTGATAATCTACACCGTTCCCATGTTCTGGACAAAAGAACGTTGTAACTTGTAAAGACTCCAGTGCCATGTCTTTTGTTTCCATATCAGCTTAGATGACTGCAATTATCTGATCTGACACTTCCTTGTGTATTTTCTGATCCCAGGTATTTCTCATGATAAAGGGTCTGAGATGTCTGGCACCAACATTGTTGGCCATAATGATTTATTGATTGTGGGGCCTGGTGTGCTTGGGCGAATTGTAGCTGAGAACTGGCAAAAGGTATTGCTATCTATGGTTGATTTTTCGAAAGTATTTACTTGATTCCCCTGTGAACTTTAACATTCAGAAATCATATGCCAAACTAGCATGCTGAACTGATGATTTTCTTATGGAAGCAGTTTTAGGCCTGCAGTTGTGCCTGTTACTTAAATTTAAAATGACTGATCAACTACTTTGCGAATATGATAATTATTAATTGAAAAGCTTCTGAATTTGTTAAAGAGGCCTCCTTTAGGCGGAACATAACTTGTTTTTTGTCAATAGGGTTCTTTTTTATTTTAACTATCTATTACATGCTTATTTTGGTTCTATGAGTTTTGTAAGGCTTAATTTCTAGGTGAGGAAGTGGAAATCAGAGGTTGAATATATGTTAATATCTTATAGGAACATCCAGGTTGTCAAGTTTTCGGCCAGACTGCAAGCACAGATCATCACAATGAGTTAGTAAATATAGGCATCATTCCCTCCTTGAAGGGCTCCACTATTTCTCAGAAGGTGCCATATGTTATTTTCTGCGCTCCTCCATCTCTCTCCGATGACTACCCTGGGGATGCCAGGTATAATTAGTGCAACTATCTTATTGTATGGGTCTGGCTTCTCCGGTGTTCTTTAAGTGCATAATAGTGTGATAGTAAAATTTGAAAAATTGTATAACTAAAAAGTTATAGGACTACCAGTACCAACATCCACAGTTCGGGACGACTGTCACATTTCTTGTGGTGTTCAGTCTGGTTTTCCTATCTGAATCAAACTAAACTGGAAACTTTGCTTAGTACTTCAGTGCCACTAAATTGATATTGGCTGATGTCATGCACTGTTGTTGAGCAAGAGACATGATATAATGGTTTGTTAAGAATAGATGGAGACTAGAACTTGGTGCATGAATAGCTGCAGCTATGGTCTAGCAGCTGTATCAAACTGCCAGTGGAGCAGTATCATGTAGAGTGACTGACATAAATGATGGGAGCGATATGACTTTTTTGGTTTTTCTTAACAAGGATTGATCATCTTTTCTGATTTTAAATTTTCCACTAATAGATTACAGCTCTGAGATAGGGCTTTACGGGTTAGTTTGGTTGGAGACCGGAGAATCACACCTGCGGCTCTCATGCATGCTTGACTCAGGCTGGCTGAGCGAGGGCTCCGACCAAACTAGCCCTATATGCTTAGCTTTTGGTTTTGACTGATGCCTGAATCCACAGGTGTATGATGCTAGAAACAAGTACCCAATAGGTGTTGAAAATTATGAATTTGTGTACCCAAAAAAAGTTCAGTGAAGGTTAATGGAGTGGTTTTCTTATATTCATTGTACATGCAGATTGAAAAGAAAATGTTAGTTGTCTATTCTGTTGGTTGAATTGTATTAGTCTCATAAACAACTAAGGTAACATGCTATGTTTGGCTGTGGGTTTCAGGGCACTTTTCTTGTTCGTTTCTGGTACTTTTTACTGTTGCTATGTACAAATTTATTTCTGTTTATATTTATTGAAAGGGTGCATACCTGATTCAAAGAAACAAGAAATGTGTACTTCTTGTTGGTTAGTCCTGTGGCTGTTGCATAAAAGATGGTGTTACTAGTTTCTTGTACCGGTGCAGCACTAAATATACGTGTGATTGGCTTGGATTTTTGCGTTTTTCATGATAGAGGCTTTGGTGAAATTTTTCATTGATCTGATATCACAAGTAGCTTGTGTATCCTTGATATGTGATATATCCTCATCTGCGAAATATGTAGAGCAGCAGTCTCAAATTGGAGTGGTGAAGGTTCTTTCCTGTTCACATCAAGTACTGCTCTGTTTGACTGCAATGACAATGGATTGTGCAACGAGGTATTGCTGGAACACTCATATGCTGCAGGGATCATATCTTTACCATACTCTGTTGATTCTGTGGATGATACAAAAGTTCTCTACTTTTTAAACAAGAATGTCCAAAATTGGTCCTATGCAACTGTAGCAATGTTTAAATGCTAAGTAACAGAAGGGGGCTTCCACCCTGCCTCCTTGAATAGCAAACATAGGATGCGACATTCATATTTCTGGTGCCTTACCACCCAGACTTGCCAAGTGTAATGTGGAGGATAATTGGGCCTTATGCTTTGCCTAAAGCTTGGGAGATATTGGGGGATCGAGAGAAATTTCTTCATTGATTGATTGGTTGATTCCAAATGACTATAGCCGGCCCTAAACCTAACTAACCTAACCTGAGGGCTAAATAAGCGGAACGCTACAGTTACCGCGAGGCTACAGTAATTCGGACTGCTACAGTAACACGGCCCAAAGGCCAGCTTTGGCAAGCTTGTTTACGCACAACTGTCTCCTAATCTCCTGTATTTATTTAATATTTTGATCATAACTTCTAGACTTCTATTATTTTCACAGGATAGTCCGTCTGTCCCGATTGGCAGGAGCCCTCGCACTGATGTCCTTCTTAAAGCTGAAAATGTTGTTCTTGATGCCGGAGGTTGTGTTCTCAGGCTGGCAGGACTTTATATATCCTCAAGAATGTCTATTTAATTTTTTTTAAAATCAGGCTAGTTGTTATTTTTTATGACAGTGCAAGAACTAAATATTAATGAATTCTTGTCTATTAGTGTGCATAATTAGTACCATATTTCCTTGACTTGGAAACACAAGATAGATAGAGGCGCTCATACTTTTTGGCTGAGGAAAGGAACCCTTGACTCACGACCAGATCATATTGTCAATCAAATTCATTATGAAGTAAGATGAATTTTTTTCTCAGATGCATATCTTATTTATAATTTATTTATCCATGTGATGATTTGACATTGAGTTTGTTTCTGTTATGATTAGCATCTGCGAACCCTGTACCTATATTTTTTATGTCATATTTTGTCCAGGATGCAGCTTCTCTCGCAATTGCAATAATGAAAAAGAGACCTCGGGGTCGAATCTTTCTGGGATGTGATAACAAGCCTCTTTCCAGGTCACTGTCTATGTCAACTTGTTATGTAAAGTCATTTGCTGTGCTGTGTCACTAGTTTGGTGAGCCTAATTGAAATGGTTGAAAAATTCAATTTGCAGGCAAGAAATCATGGACTCTGTTAACAAAAGTGGAAAATTTGACACAAAGTTTGAAGGTTTTACTGGTTAGTTTTCTACCCGTCCTGATGTTTTCATACTTTAGAGCACAGGCATTAACATCTCTTCTATAATCTGAAATCTTATCTACCTGCAGGTACTGATGGTCCATTAGGGAAGAGGATGGAGAACTCGAAAACTCGGGATGAAATCGGGTGGGAGCCCAAGTATCCGAGCTTCACAGAATTCCTTGGTCTCAGCAGTTAAGCATACTGTTTCACCGTTCTGACACAACTGAATAGTACCAAGTAGGGGAGTTGTAGCAATTTTTAATCCTGGTACGGTGTAGCTGTTGATTTTGTTTTTGTTCGCCCGTCAAAATTTTATATTCTATAAGAGATGGAATGGTAGCTATGTTGTCTGCTCTGTAATTGTCTTCTGCTTCGCATTTTGAAACCTCTGGGTACTGAGCTCTGAACACAACTTTCCTGTCAAGAATATAGTGTCACCTGGATACTTGTTTATTTGCTTGGACAGCACTGTTCTTGGGTATAGCATAATCCTTCACGCACAAGGTCTCTCTGTTTCTGTGATACGTTATCAAGCATGTAATGCCACGATCATAATGCTGAAATTGTTAGCAGAGTATTTTCAACACCTGGACCTACAGTCAATGTTCGGGAGTTGCTTTCATCGACTGAAACCGGGGGGCTCATTCATATGAACAGTGACATACTCCGCCCGTGCGGATGGATCCCATGTACGTAGAGAACTTGTCCGATTTCTCCTCCAATATTTTTAGTCAAACGTCCACCATTGCCGCACATCGTCGAGGACTGGAACCACAGCAGCAGAAGAAACAAGTTCATTGGACTCGTAAGAGAATTGTGGCGACCAAACCATCCAATGTTCAAGTGGAATTCCGGTACCCTTTGAAAATGACATCCAACCACAAAAATACCACAGAAAAAAAAAAATCAATTTCCAACCCATGCCATGAAATCCTCCGTTAACTCACTCTGACACGCCGGCCCCACGTGACATTGTCCGGCCGTCTTTGCGCCGGCCAAGTGAGACTTTCTATATCCTCTCGTTTTGGGCCCTAAGCAACCATTTGCCTCCTTTCTCCGTCGCCGAAGCAAAACACACACACACACACACACACACACAGAGACAACACGGTAGATTCAGAAGCAGCTCTCGTTCTCTCCGGGAGGGAGGGGATCATGGGCTCGGGATCGTGCTGCTGCATGGGTTGCAACGGCGGCGACGACGACAGCGGAGGCGGCGACGCCGGGTTCGACCCCAAGGGCTTCCTCCTGGCCATGATGATCGCCCTCGTGCTGTTCATGATCTGCCACGTACGGCCCCAGCCGCGACGGAACTCGTACGCCATCTACCGCTGCTACTGATCGTGGGTCGTCGGCGGCGGCGACGGTTGGCTAATCAAGGGCGCCGGCGTGGCGGCGTGCGTGGATGGTGAAAAGTTGCAGGTCGTCTTCTCTCCTCGACCTCACCTTCTTGATCTGGTAACTCGACCCTCTGTGGCTGCAAACAGACAGAGCTTTTTACAGTGTTTTTTTTTTCTTTTTTCCTTGTCTGATTTGATTGGCACATATAAACAGACGTTTCTTAGGAGAAACCACTACACAAGGTTGATGTACTTATTGTATCCAACGGAAATGATGAACGAATCGGAATGAGAGATTGCACGGGGAATCTTTTATTCGTGTTTGTTGGTCAGGTGCTTTGCACATGATTTGCTCGACCATCCTTCAGTTTTCTCTTGTTCTTGTTTGGACAAAGATAGAGAAATCTCTAAGACCCAATGCTTAACTTTTATGAACATACAAGATTAAGCTTTGGCTCGCTCTTCAGAGAAGTCCAGGCAGGAGAAACAGGATTCTAGAGGCACCGAAATAGTGCTTTACTTCTTCAGAAACGAAGAGTCGTCTGCTTAAGCAATTCATGACATAGACACAACAAAACAAGTACTACACATTGTTAGATCCCAACGAACAAACGTAAAAACTAATACATTGATAACAAATAAGGGAAAATTAAGCAAACAAATAAAGAGTTCACTTGGGTTACCTGAAGTGCTTGTAAGTATCGATAATCCCTGAGGTTTCCTTTAATTAATTTCCTCCAACACCAGCAGGCAGGCAGGTGGGTCCTTGTAAATTTTGTTTGAGGCATGCCAATCTCAGAAAAATATTTAGTGCAAATCATGTATTGAGTGGAATCGTGAAGTTTTCAAAAATTTTGAAACTCAACATACATATAGATAAAATGATATGGCCGTACACGGTTGAAATTAGCTTTTGCCTAAAAAGTGCGTTTGAAATGTACACGATGATGTGAGCTAATTTGTAAATACTCGAAAGGGCAGCTTGGGTTAACATCAACAGTTTCTCTGCTGTGGTGTTCTGGACCAAAAAGAACGATGTGAAACCTCCCTCCCCTAGGTAGGTAGTTATGATGATGCTGCTGGTGTGAAGTTGAGATCGCCGGCATATCCAGCAGCCGCCATTTCTGACATTGTAGCGAGATATCACTTCCTTTTCTTTTTCTTTTGAGTGAAGCTAGCAATAATATGTTTGTAAACAATATCTCGGAGCTTACAAGACGAATGCATTTTTTTTTCTAATACGGATTAGAAATCAACCATCTAGTCGACAGCGGCGCTTCCAGGACAGAGCTTTCCAATCCCAACTTGTCTTGGCGATGAATGGGGAAACGGCATGTCGGCAAAGGGAGGTTCTCTTTTGCGTGGCGCGTGCGCGGAGAACAAGCTATGCTCAGCTATCGACGCGCCGACCCACGAGGTGGCACCTCGAGATCTGTTCGTGACGCGGGCCGGCTCCTTTTGTCCGTGCCACGCTCTCGCTTCTTGCCGACATGCCGGGCGTCGCATGAGCAACGGCACATCCCTTCCGTCTCTTGGCCGTCACGGAACTGTATGGGGAGCCTGTTCCTCGTCGTTGATGAGGCTGAAGATCCGGCTCACAACTTTTCTGCTTTTTGAGAGGTTGGAGCGGCTGCCGATTTCGCTAGAGTTGTGGACATCAGGGCCTTTTGTTTTACTACACAGCCCAAACAAGCCAATGTTGGGTTGGGTACGGCCACCAAATGTGGCTGTCGTTGTATTCGCGTAGAGCGTGATGTTACCCTTTCTATTTTGATCAACTTGGCACAAAAAAATTGGTCAAGTCTTATGTTGTTTTGTTCACTTTGGCATGAAATACTGAACAGGTAAAAATAAGCATTGATGGCATAATGACAACAACTTTCTGGGTATAATGGACAGGTCACCTTGATCCCAAAGTTTCATAACATTTCACAGATCGAGTTGATTCATCATGAATCAAATTCAACGTTACATTGACTTCAAGTACAAGTGGATGAACAATTCAGTAAAATCCATGCACAAACAACTTGAACTTGACTAAATAAAAGTTTTGGCCTCTGTAACTACTAATGCTTTACAAGACAAATTGGCCAGGGCGCGGCACGACCAGGGCGGGGTCGTGCGGCGGCCAGGGCAGGCGCGAGGCAGGCGCCACGGGCGTGCTGGCGGGAAGCGCCATGGGCAGGCGCACGGGACAGGAGGCGTTGCGGACGTGCGGGTTCCTATTCATTGCTGCGTCTTCATGCGCCTCGTCCATGTTCATAGAGAGAGAGAGAGAGAGAGAGAGAGAGTTTGCAGGATCAGAAATGGAGATGAGGTTGGATAGATGGAGACATCGGAAAATCTGAACAATATGGTTGTTAAAATTTTGTTCAGATTTTGAAAAGATTTGATACATTCTGAAATTAATTTAAATTATGCTACAGATCCATTTACACATATGAATTTCAGAGTCATACACTTGGTACTAAAAAAAATAAAGACATATTTGCAAAAGTATATATTACAAAAAAATAGGTCCTTTTTTGTAAGGGCTTGCAAGGTCATAAATGTCTTTTCATGTGACATTTAACACCGTTTAGGTTACCAAACATAATAGTGGTTGTTGGTTGCTTTATTTTAAAAAAACAAGTTCAATCTTACAAAGTTGTAAAAAATAGGTTCATTCTTGATATTAAAATTGAAACCAGACCCTCTTATGCAATTGCCCTAAATCTAATTTTGCAATCTATCCATGGTTCAAATATTCAGAAAACCATGATTAATTTGCTCGAAGCACATTTGAGAAGAAAGTATTATCACCTTAAACAATTGGATCTGACAAAAGCAGAACCACGCTATGTAGGAAGCAAGCAAGTGAGAGAGGAGCAATTGACAGCAAACGCAAATAGATGTAGCATGAGCAGTCTGTAGCTTGTGTTGATGAGCTACATCACGCAAGCAAACACAAACGGGAAGAAGTCTATAGCTTATGTTGATTAGCTCGAGCGTGACAAGGGACAGGAGCAGCTAGGTGTTAGAACCATAAATGAATTATCCACTCTTTCATATCAGCTTATGTGGATGGATATAACTAGTCGATGCATAGTAGCTTAATATAGTATCAGGTCAGAGGTCTTGAGTTCAAGTCCTGGCGATCATATTTTCCGCTGCGCCGCTCCTATTTTCACGTTTACGTCCCGAGGGAGCTGCACGTGAGGGGGAGTGTTGAACCATAAGTAAATTGTCCACCCTTTTCTCATCAGCTTAAGCTTTTGGGTGTAACTGGTTGGTGCATAGCAGTTTAACAGTATTGTTTTCAGATAAAGGAAGTTTTAATAAGTTTGTTTTATAAGGTGAAATAATGTTTCATCTGCATCTTGTAGGTACATTTAGCCCTTACAGAAAACTCGTTATTTTAACCATTAGTTTACTATTTAATTAGCTATCCTTTTTTTAAGTGAATATTCATGTCATTGCGTTTCCCTACATGACCAGCTGTCTGGTTGCTTTGGACAAAGTATTTGACCTGATATAAGTACTACACCCACTTTTGTTATTTATTTGATAAATCTAAGTTGACTCGGATATAGAGGCTTTGACCTGAAAGTAGTGTATAATAACTAATTCTATTTCGATACCCTATTTTCTTTTTGCATGTGAAGCTGGTCTATTCAAAATTGAACTAGCCAGAATTGTTCATCTTATTGGTTCAAATATGTAAAATCATGAGCTAAATAAAATAAAATATATTAAAACATATGATTTGCTTTAAAAATTTAATAAGATGAATAATTAAACATAACTAAAAAAATCAATAATAATAACGATTTTAAAAATGAAGGAAGTATCATTATACCATTTATTGACACTTGTATAACAAATCCAAAATAAATGAAAATACTGTTGTTGTGTCAGGTGTAATAATAATAAGCTCTTTATTTAAAAAGACTTTATGTATAGTCATGCGTACTCATATCGGATGCCAAACCCGGCGGGGCCCCGCACCCGGACTCGAATTGCCATCCCCGCCTAGATCATCCAGCAAAAAGGGACAAGTGGACAGTAGTCCATTTGGGCAGCTACAACTGAGGATTTGGCTTCCAACAGGTGGATTTGGCCGGCGGCGACGGTGGCAGCGATACGAGTAGTAGTGAGGCGAGTTGAGTGAGCGAGAGAAAAATAAGGGAGGGAAGTGAGTGGATTTTGTGACCCCTCACAGGCGCCTGCACCCACAACTGCATGCATCCGCCTGCGCCCGCGCTTGCACACACCAGGCATGGCTGAGGAGCGAAGCTCGTCTCCCACGTTCTGGTTAGGCCAGGCCGAGAAGCAAATCTTGCACAAGTGAAGCCTGGCTGTGGGTCAAGGTTTGACAACCAATCATGTAGAGCGTGCATCAATCAGGTCTGGGATGGGGAAGGGGAGGTTGGACGAGGAAACCAATGAAGTCCTTAGTATAGAGAAAACAAAAGTTTGGCAATCGATGGCCATGGCAAAATGACGAAATACAACGACACTCCGAGTCTTTTAACGGTGAGAACGTTGGGGACAATTCAGCTAACGCCGCCCATAAGCACCGGCACGGGGCATAGATCATGGTGAGGTATGGATCGTGGTGCAGACATTAGCGGACGCTTCACCCATGGTGTAGGCTGGACTCGTGATCAACTGTAGCTGTGCTAACTCATTCAATCTAACGTTCCCGTCCATACTCCTTTCTTCATTGCCGACGATCACCACCGCGGTTGGCAGTGCCCTCGCCGTTTTGCCCACACACCGCTGCCATTGCCAGTCGGGTCTTTCTCTGGTTTCTATGCTCGGCGGAAGGAGGATGAATTCAGAGGTACAAATCCAAAAAGCTGCTAAAGATTCTATGGGTTCGATGACGGACATTCTCGTGTGACGATGTTGGGAGAACGAAGACAAACAACATTGTAGGCTCACGTGCCATTGAGAGCAGAGGAGGGTGCACGAGACTCGCGCACCACCTCATGTATGCGTGTGTGATGATTTCTGCTATGGGGTGGCATCAGCTGAATTGTGAAAAGTTGCTGCCCAGAATTTTGGTATTACAGAATCTACGCTCAGTCACTATGAAAGTGGTCGGAGCAACTGTTGCATGCACAATCGCCGAGGAGCTTAATCAACCGTGCATGGTTACGTATAACTTTTTTTAAGCTATTTTTTCAACAGATATTATCTGGTCCTCCAAAAAAACTGTATCATTGAGAATCAAACTAGAGTTTTCTTTTCTATTTTATAGATATATTAGAGAAAAGACCAAAGTGCCAGCCTTTGCTTGACGGGGGTTCGAACCCCGGCCGGCTGGTTCCCAGCTCCCGAGCTCAATCACCGAGCTACATGCTCGTCTGCACTGCCATTTTCGAGTTAGTGATCTTGATACCTCGTCTGTAAGCAGCTCGAAAATTACCATTTTGGCCTCTTACCACCATAACACCCTCAAACACAGCTGCATCCACATTTACCATGAATGCATCATCCATCCTCCCGGTAAGGGATCACATCGTTTAGGCTTAGTACGGTCACACGTTTTTTTTTACCAATGTACGATCACACCTGTTGGCATATAGGTTCAAAACGATGCAATCCACATAGGCAAGAGTTTTTTCTTCCACGAGATGAGGATGCACTTCCACCTCTCGATTTCTCACGACATCGCTAGCTTCTCATATATGCTAAAAGGATATTGGATATTGCAGAATAGTGCCTTCACTATCGGTGCAGCTGTTCAAGATGTCCAAGAGTCATAAAGTTGCTGAGCTGAAGGTTTTCTGTTTTCTTCTGAACCCGAAGGAAGCCACTTCTTTTCTTACGCTCCTTCCATATTTCAGCCACATATTTGCAGGGAAAATGTGGTTCAAGGTCTCCTCAATCCCCCAATGACAACAGACATCCGAGGAAGAATCGATGGATCAAAATGTGCACAATCCACCTGGGTCACGGATGCACATGGCAGAGTCTTGTTTTGTTAGTGATTACTTACTTCGGATTTTTTCTCTCGTTATTGGGACAAGATTTTTAGTGTTAATTTGAACTAAGTTTTTTGTCCTAATGACAAAAAGAAAACGAAGGGATTACTTGCTAAGATGGTTACATTCGTGGTACACTTCCATACTTGCTAACATGGGAACTTGAATTTTCAAGGACTTATCGAGGATTTATGAGCGGTTACGTGCACTTTCCAATATGTGGTTTGCAAATAGTGTTTATGGATTTTCCCACATCCTGGGATGCAGAAACATACAGAAAACAACATGATACGTGGCCATTTTGCCCGCAACTTGAATAATGTCTTGATGTTTATATTTAATCTAATTAAATTTCAGAAATTATCAAGTCACGATTTATGCAATCAAACACCTCTGCAACACTACTACTCTGCTTTCCTTCAGATAGCGTAATGCTGTTGGATAAGTTATAAAGTAATATGTACGACAACAAAGAACTTGAAAGAAGGTTCACAACTGAACTTGGAAACAGATCTTGTATTACATTATTACACAGCTTAGACTAGTACAACCACATCCTGGGACATACAGAAAATAACATGATAGGTGGTGAGTTTACCCGCAGCATGAATAGTCTTGATGTATATATTTAATCTATAATTCAATTTCTGAAATAATGTAGTTATTAGGAGTTAAAGAATCAAACTACTATGCAACATTATTCCTCTTCTCTGTTTCAGATAGCGCAATGCTGCTGGATAATTCATAAAGAAATATGTAATCGGCAACAAAGAACTTAAGAAAAGGTTCACAACTAAATTTGGAAACAGTCTTGTTTTACATTATTACACAACTTCTTAGACTAGTACAACAACATACATAATAATATATAACCAGCAACAAGCAAGTTTTCATATATTACATACCTTCCCAGACTAGCAGGCAATCAGGAAAGAAGTATGTTCATACAGATTACAGTAACCACACAGAGACGAAGCCACTCATTATCATATATCTTCATCATCATATATGTCAGAATCTGGGGCAGGAAGCTTCAAGCAGCATGCTACATAGTAAAAATACCAGTGAGTGCTGTCTTTAATCTCAGTAAGTTTCCCAGTACTGATGTTGTATGAAAGAAGCCTATTTGTGGTGTCGTCAGTGAGGAAAAGAATCTTCCTCTCCATGTCAATAGCTATAATTTCATAATTACAAGTCCAGATCCATCCATTTTCATAATGAACAAAGTCATCCCTTCCAAGTGCATCACTCATACTAAGACAATGTTCAACGACCCATCCATTAGGACAAAAATAATCATGACTCCAAATTAAAACTGTGCGGCCATCCTCCTCTGCCGCTGCATAATGTAAGGTCCCCCCGGACTGACCAAGGCCACCTCTGAAGCAGTGATCTGCACAACAGCCTACTCTGTGGAGTGGCAACTCAATTGTCCAGTTAGAGGGTGGTCTGCCAATATGTGGTATCTTCAATTCCTCCAACACCCAAACATCACAATCTGTATGTGCATGCAAGTATCAATCAAGGAACACATGTGGTCTTCCAGAAACCGAGATAGAATTATTCTGATCCAACAAATCATGATACACAAGCCATGTGGAATTACGAGATGAAAACATCTCAACTTGGTTCAAATCAAGCACAAGGTTGGCAGGATCACGATCATAGCGAAAGTTGAAGACACAAAAGTGTGGTGACATTGCTGGATCAAAGCCCAATTTAATAGTATAGTGAAATGTGTCTGGCTTTCGCTGAGCATCAGGAAGTATTCTCCACTCCCGTGTTGCCGGGTTGCATACAACGAAGCGAAAAATGTCAGAAGACGTTTGGCTGCTCCTGTACTCACAAAGGATTAGGCCATTGCAACAATCTACCAACTTAAGTTATTCCAAATCTGGCAAGAAACTAAGACTTCCATCAATATCTTCATTATTTTTCAACAAACTGACATGCTGGATAGTATTCTTGCTATGGTCTTGGTAGAAAAAACCAGTAGGAACTTTCGGCAGCTTTTGGCTATAGTGAGGATGTGATGAAAAAGCAAGCCAAGTTTTGCAGACACATTTAAAGCGGCAAAAAGATCTGAATGGCAACCGGAAGAGGATTTCCACCACTATATCATCAGTTAGTATGGAAGCAGCAGTCTTCTCCCTGGGGTCCATCACTTTTGTTTTGTGCTTCAAATCTAGAATCAGGGGAATTCTGATGAAATTCAGATACAAAACTGCTACGATGGGAACAAGCAGATTCAACACAGATTTTTTGGGGACATTTTTCTAATCAAAGCATTTATAAGTTTTGCAAAACAAAAATACATTTTGAATTGTTTATTCTATTTGGATAAGATACATTGGTGATTTATACATTAACCCGACATTCAGCAAGTAATACAAAGTATCACGGCTGAGGCTAAGGTATAGTACATGGCTGATGCAAAGGGCCTGTGCGCCCTGTGGCCTTAGATGCCTTGTCATGGTTAGGTGTGGTCGTGTAAAGTTAAACCGGGTGATTGTTCCTTGTGTGACTAGGTAACCGCCTTAGGGCGGATTGTATTGGCCTATTTTGGGCTTCTTTTCTTCTTAATAAAAAGATGTGCAGCTCTCATGCGTGTTCGAGAAAAAAAATACATTAAACTGAAGGAGAAACAACTATACTAATCTGTAGGATGAATATTTAAACAAAAAATGGGGATGCGCCTTTATACATGAGCTGTATCAACCAACAACCTGCATGAACCTTTTTAAGGTTGAGTTTCAACTAATGAAAGAGTATCAAAATTTGTCCACTTATTGAAATTCAGTGATGCAAGATGGATATTTCTTCCACTTGTTGTAGTTACGCAACAAATTGCAAACAAAGTTCAGGTGGAAAGTATCATCAATTGAAGGCCCACAACTACAAGGAAAGCCAGCCTACACTTTCCAGGTCAGCAGAACTAGAGCATGGTTTCAGTCATAAAAGATGGCTAAATAGGATGACGGCTATCTTGAAACAAGGATCTTAGCCACTAAGCTACAGCTAGCAGTGCTTCAGTCAATGTGGAGGTGATTGTTTTTTAGCAGCCACACAGAAGTGTCCGAACCCATACTAGTTGCTGTTCTGGCTCGTGCCAAGGAGAAGGCAGCTTTCTAAAGAAGTCCGGGCACATATTGATTCGCACAAGCTCATCTCGCTATGAAGCCTGTCTCTACTATCAAGCCTTTCATCAAGCCTGTCATGAAGATAACAACGAGGCAGTAATACTACCGCATTTGGTTTGGAGATCAGAAACAAATGTTGTTAGTCGAGAAGCTATCTGCTGATGAATCAGTACGACAGCTCAGAGGCCACCAAGATGTAGCTGAAACCTTCCATTTTTCTTAACCCAAAAACATGTAAAAGTACACTTCATATTGGACACTAACTCTATACCCACCACTAGATATTATATGGAGAAACAAATTGAGTTTATAAGTGATTCGCCAATGCACACATCTGCAAAAATTTGAGCAATACACTTAAATGTCTTATTTCCAGAATCAATGCTTAGGTACTCATCAGTGGGCGTTAGATATTTTTTTCTCAAGGGACTATCCAGTTCCAAGTGAGAATATCAGCCTCTCATCAAAAAGGTTGATTCCTTATACTACCACTGTACGTACGGAATTAGCATGTTTCTATTTTTATTACGCTTGCGACTGTCGAATCCAGTGGATGTTCTTGCAGCCTAAATGCCTGTCCAGATTGGAGCAGAGTATGTACTTGTCCCTCAAATACCAAACATGGAGCCCAGAAAAAGAAAATAGCTGCTTATGCAGATCTGAAAGGTGACGCATCGATAGTTAATACTAGAAAATAAATATATCTACAACCTTTGATAATCAACTGGGCGAGTAACCGAGTTAAATGTTCCATATCATTTGTTCTTTTTTATTTAATCTAAGTTTCAACAAACAAGATGTGTCAATTAAGGTCAACACGAAATGAAGAGAGCTAATACTAATTGCAGATCTTGCTTGAAAATGGAAAAGTTATAGGGATTGGATGGCGAGAGCACCGGGTTTGAGAGAGAGAGAGAGAGAGAGAGAGAGAGAGAGAGAGAGTACCTGAAGACGGCGGGCGCGTTGGAGAGCCGTAAGCCTGCGATGCCGGCGAAGACGGGGGTCGGGGGGGGGGGGGGTCGAGAAACGCCTGGACTCTATGCAGCGTCCCGCCTTCAACAGCCGCAGAGGTCACCGGAGTAGCGGAAGAGAACGCTCTGCAGGGGCGGGTGAAGGAGAGACGACACCAGATCTACCGCGCCGCCGCCATGTCTGTCACAGAGAGAGAAGAAGGAGGTAGGGTATCGGGTCGGGTGTGGTGAATGGGTGAGGGTGAAGCGACGGACGGGGGGCTTCCGGTTGCCGCGGAAGACATCGTCCGGTCAACCCCGAAACAGCCTCTGCCCAGTGCCCAGGCCGAACTTCACCCAACCACCTCCTGGCTCAGGCCCATAAAACACATACGGCCCGAGACAAGACCCAACCAATCTTTTCTATATGATTAAGAATAGAGAAAAATCTTATTTACCTCTAACATGCGTAATGCACTTTGACCCCCTCAGCTATAAAGTCTTATTCACCTCTAACATGCGTAATGCACTTTGACCCTATTAACTATAAAACCAGGTATCCGACCCGTTAAACTGTTGAACTCGGCTCACTTTTTCTCCCTTGGCAGTTTCGACAGTGATTTTGTCCGACGTGTCATAATGGGTCCTGTGAGTGATATGCCACGTCACTTTCCTTTTTTTTTTCTCTTTCTCTTTTTCCTCAACCTCTCTAACGACCTCTCTCTCTCCTATCCACCATCAGAGCAAGTGGCAAGGCATCCACCCCTCCTCCTCCTCCTCTCGTGTGTCGTTCCACTGCACTGACATCATGCTGATGGTGTTGGCCGCGGTGGCCAACGATGCCGCCATGCCCTTCATGACCATGCTCTTCGACAACCTCATAGATGCCTTCGACGGCGTGCTCAACATCCATGATGTCGTTGACAAAGATGGTGTCCCTCGATCAGGCGGCATACGCCGAGTCGTCTGTGGTGGTGGAGCAGACCATCGAATCCATCGAGTCCCTCGATCAGGCGGCTCACGCCTCGCAGACGCAGCTGGTCGCGGCATCCTGTAGTGCTAGGTGATGAAAGACATCGACCAACACATTCTCTAGCAGTCGCGTTGTCATGTTCGCCGCCTGGCTATTGCCTACCGATTGGAATTGATTGTTGAGTGGGGAGATTGGGGATCAGAGGCTTCGATGTGGCTGGCGCTTGTGTGTGAGGCTGCTCGACAGGATGGGGGCCAATGATTGGCAGCGATGATGTCGTGAGGGGTGGGCGGGGGTAGAGGGCGAAAGATGAGAGCAGCCCGGAGTGCACTCATGGCGGCCGCAGAGAGGGGGCGGAGGCGGAGGAGGGTGGCCAGGGCCAACGTGGGTCATGCTACGGTGGACGGCTGTGCGGCTGAGCTGCGTGGATGGGGCTCTGTGTCGGGAGGGCCATCGACGGCATCGACAGCACACCTGTGGAGAAGAGGCGGAGGAGGATGGCCGACGACATGCGCCAATGGCAGAGAGGAGAGAGAAAGAGAGAGGTTGTTGGAGAGCTGGAGGAAAAGGAAGAAGAGAAAAAAGAAAAATAGAAAAAAATAACATGGCATGTGATAGGTAGGACCCATCAGTCCATGTCGGATAAAACCATTGTCGAAACTGCTGAGGGAGTTTAATTGAACCGGATTTAACTGTTGAAGGTGTATCTAGCTTTATAATTGAGGAAGTCAAAATGTAGTACCCATTATAATTGAGGGAGATAAATAGGACTTTATTCTTAAGAATAACGAGAACCAAACACATTGAACTACTTCTATGGAAGAGCAAATGAAATGGTAGTAATTTGCCTCAACACCACTCGTAAGGTGCACCCTATCCTCAATATCATTAGTAAACTGCACTCTCTTTCCCATACCACTCGGGAGCTGTTCCATTCTCCTCAATACAAAAAATGCTCCCAGCGTACAATTTTGTTTCTGTTTTACCCAGTGCATGTCTATGTTAAACCAAACACTCGAAAATTCTTTCAAAATATAAAAAATCTGAAAAATGAAAATATGACCATTTAGTAATTAAAATTTTTCAAAAACTCCAGAATCTTTTTTATGCATTATGAATAAAAAAATTAAAAAATTGGCAGGGAAGGCTGCCGCCCACACCAGCTCACGCATGCCCACGCGAGCTCCGCCCTCACCTGCTTGAGCGCGCTTGCACAAGCTCCGCTGTCGTCGCTGGCCCACACGCGAGCGAGCTCCGCCGCCGCCGCTGGTCCATGCGCGCTCGACCTTCGATGTTGCCTGTCTGCAGGTGCGAGCTCTGCTGCCGCCGCCATCCCACGCGCGCGAGCTCCACCGCCTCCACTAGCCCACGCGCAGTGGCGGAGCTAGAGGAGAATGGAGGGGGGGGGGTGTGGCATATAAAGAATTTTGTCTGATAATTAAATTAATATGGTGAAATTTTGAAACTTATAACTGAGTCTTAGAATTCTTTGGGTGCAGCCGCACCCAGAGCTAACAACATAGCTCCGCCCCTGCCCACGCGCGATCGACCTTCGCCGCCGCCTACCTGCACTCGCGCGCGAGCTTCGCTGTCGCCGCCATCTGACACGCACTCGACCTTTGGCACTGCCTGCTTGCACGCGCTCGCGAGCTCCACCACGCCGCCAGCCCACACGCACACGACCTCCGTCACCGCCTGCCTGCATGCACCCACGAGATCCACGAGAACAAGGAAAGGATTTCGATGTGTAGCAGAAGTGAAAGTTGCCAGGAGGGGGGGGGGGTGAATAGGCAAATCTAAAAAACCTACGAAATTGGACTTAAACAAATTTATTAGATTGACTGGCAGTGCCGGTGATGATGATCGGCAGTGCCGATGTCTACTGCCGATGGGAGATCGGCAGTGCTGATAGATGATCAGATAGTCGTATGAAATCTAAGTTTAAGTGGTTTCGCGGTTACTATGTGATAATTGACTACAACAATAGAATAAAGGAAATACAATAATAATAAGAAATGATAAAACAAGGAAATAAAAGGGCACACGGAGATACAAGATTTGTTATCAAAGTTCGGGCTCACAAAGAACCCTACGTCTCCGTTGAGAAGTCCATAAAGAACCGGGTCTCTTTCAACCCTATTCTCACTCAAGTGACCACAAAGATCGAGCTCGAGTTTTCCACTATCAAATCCCTTGCGGGATGGGTGATACAAACTCCCGCGGCGTCACCACACAAGTTGGGAGCTCTACGGGCACCTCTAACCATCTAGGAGCAAAGCTCCAGGAGTAACAAGCACAAGTTACAAAGATGATTAAATCGAATGCTCAAGAGTGGAGGGGTGCTCTTTTCACTAGGAATCAATGGCTCACTCAAACCCTAGCTCAAGGAATGAAGCTTGGACTTAGAGAGGGAGAGTGAGGAGAGTGAAGCTCAAAAGTGCCAAATAATTTTCGGGTTCTAGAGAGATGGCATGAAGTAGGGTGAAGGCCTTTTATACAAGGAGCTCAAAAAGAGCCGTTGGCCTGTCTGGACGCCCCGCACCAGCACTGCCGATCGAGCCATCGGCACTGCCGGTAGGGTTTCTGACACACTGTCATAGATCTGCAGGCAAGGATTCGACTCGCACCGGCACTGCCGATCAAGACATCGGCACTGCCGATGATGCAGCCATAGAGAACACAATTCATTTCTAGAGATCTTGACCGGCTTTGCCGATCAGCAAGATCGGCACTGCCGATCGCAGTCAGCCAGAGAGCCTGATGGTTGACAGTTTCTGTGGAGAGGGGACCGGCACTGCCGATTAAGGGATCGGCATTGCCGACGAGTTACAGGCTGAGCCAGACAGAAAAAGTGGTTCTCTGGTAGAGCCGACCGGCACTGCCGATCAGGGTGACCGGCACTACCGATGAGCTACAGCCAGAGAGCCAGAGAGAGAAAACGTGGTTCTCTGGTAGAACCGACCGGCACTGCCGATCAGGGTGACCGGCACTACCGATGAGCTACAGCCAGAGAGCCAGAGAGAGAAAACGTGGTTCTCTGGTAGAACCGACCGGCACTGCCGATCAGGGTGATCGGCACTACTGATGAGCTACAGCCAGAGAGCCAGAGAGAACACACTTCTCTGGATGAAGCAACCGGCACTGCCGATGAGGTCATCAGCACTGCCGATGAGCTATAGCCAGAGAGCCAGAGAGAACACACTTCTCTGGATGAAGCAACCGGCACTGCCGATGATGACAAGACAGAAGCCAGAGAAGTGTCTGGGCATCACAGCTCCTCTAGGAGAGTGGATCGGCACTGCCGGTGAGGACCACCGGCACTGCCGATGAAGATAATAACAGAGGGCGATTAAAAGAAATTTATGAGAAGTTTGAGCATTTGACTTTACCAAATTTGTAAATTATACCCCTCTTAATAGTACGGTTTACCTATACTCAAGATTAGAAATAAAAACAACATGAATCCTTCATTCTTGAGTGAATTTTGGACTTTCAATTTAAGGCAAATGACATCTTCTTTTCTCCTTTTTTTTGTTTCAATGCATTTCATTCATCAATTGAGATAGTCATCTACACACATACTCAATGAAAGCATTAGTCCATTCTTAATTGTATTGACGCCAATCACCAAAATAAAATTAGGGGCCTAGATGCACTTTTAATCTCCCCCTTTTTGGTGATTGATGACAATACAATTAGATTTCATAGAAATGTGCAATAATTTTCATTTTGTGACATAAAAGAGATGTGGAGTTCCCCCTAAGTGTGTGCATATGAGAGATAATAATCAATAAGTAACAATGCACATATTAAAGAAAAGTGTGAGAGCTCCCCCTAACACCGTGCACGTGAGACAATTTGCAAAAGTTAAGCATAAGACATGAGACAATGCACATGACAAGTATTGTTCACACAAATGCAACTAGAAAGAGAAAACCAACAATATATCATCACATGGAACATGAATAGCACAATAGCAGATAAAGCATGAGTAGAGAGTTTTACAAACCACAAACCACAAGCAAACAAGTACAAATCGTCCATCACTCTCACAACTCACAAAATAAACAAGAAAACTAACTGAACCCCCATCTCTTCTTCTCCCCCTTTGGCATCACAACACCAAAAAGAGAAAAAGTACCACCTCAAGCCTTACTCATCCGTGGAAGCATCGTCGTCGTCCTCCTCCTCCTCATCATCCTGAGCCTCCTGGACAACCTGTGTAGCCTGAGTGTAGATACCCCAGGGATCATCATAAGTACCCATGTCCGGCAGAGGAGTGAACGGAGTGGGAGGTGGAATCTCAACACTGGCGGTGGTGGCGAGGGTCCTCATATTGGTCTGGATCTGAGAAAGAGCCTGCTGCTGCTCTCTAACTGCCACTGCAGTGTCCCGGCAGATGCTAAACATAGACCTGATGGCTCGGGAGACCTTCAAAGACCGACAGCGAGGGGGAGGGGCAGCACTAGTGCCAGCTGCTGCTGCTGCTGCTGAAGAACTCTGAGGCACATCTGCAACTAGAGGGGTGCCACCGTGGGGAGGAGATGCAATCAGAGGAAATTTCTTCAGCGTGACTGAGGGATGTTTGTGATCACAAATAAACTGACAGCCCACAACACACAGAATCATCTTCATGATGTAAGGAGCATAGATCAAAGAGGCCTTACTGGTATAGGAGTTGTAGAGAATCTCTGTCTACATGAACTCAAACACACTGAAGGGCTCTGCTTCCTCTTTCATAGCAAACATCAAGGTCTTGGTGGAGCTGAGAATGTGAGTGTGGCCCCCCCACCTTAGGAGTCAATGTCACCCTGAGCATGTTGTTGAGAACTCAAAAATATGGCTTCATGCCATGATATGAACCAAACTCAACACCATGCTTGGGGTCAGCATACCTAGCATCATACATGAAACCCCACTCACTGTCCTCCTGAGGATCAAACACTGTGGCCTTCACCTTCTCATAATCTGAGTCATCAAATCCAAGGATGTGAGCAAAGTTGAAATAGGTGATACTGAACCTGTTCCCCTCAATGGTCCAGTGCATCTTGGAATCCAGCTGATTTTCCTCATCATGCTCAACCCACAAAGTAGAGTAGAACTGGGCAATGATCTCATCATTCCAGTGCTGGTGCATGCCATGATAGCAGTCAAGTTTCTCCTGTCAAACTCTGCCTGGATCAGCTCAAAAGTGGGATCATTAGCTGCTGCCATCCGTTGCCAGTCAATGCACTTCATGAGAACAACTCTGTGAGTAGTCTTCTTGAGAATGTTTCGGTACCAGGACACCTGTGTCAAGTCCCAAAATCTAACATTTGAAATCCCTGGATGCTTGAGCTGGGTCTAGGGGTTGGTATGCCTGTACTCCTTCATCTCATCCCTGGACAGAGGGACAAGGACCCTGAAGTCATCAGATACCTGAGGTGCCGACATCTGATAAGTGACAGAGGAGCGAAGAGGTCCAGGCTGAGGCTGATAGACCTCATCCTCCTCACCCTCTCCACCACTCTCCTCCTCCTGCTGCTCACTCTGCTCGTCCTCTTCTGCCTCCTCTAACTCTTCCTCCTCCTCACTAGGAGAGGGCTGCCGTGGCAGAAGGGCCTTTCCTTTGCCCTTGCCACGACCAAGGCCAACCCCACGGGAGGTGGTTTGGCCGAAGTCACCGCCTCGGCCTCGCTTGCCTCCCCCACCACGACGAACAATAGGGGAGACGTTAGGATCAAAGTCCTCATCCGAGTCACTGGGAGTGCCCGGATGCTTCTGTCGCTTGCCACCTGCCATCTGTCAAGTAGAGAATAAGTGGTGTGAAAAGATTGCAACAGAAACAGTACTGAATTACTCTCTGGTTTGCTCTGATCGGCAGTGCCAGTGGGTTCCATCGGTAGTGCCGGTGGGTTAAACAGGAAGCAGCCCGAGTGAAACTGCTCTCAGGTTGGCCCAATCGGCAGTGCCGGTAGGAGACATCGACAGGGCCGGTGGGTCAAACAGGAAGCAGCACGAGTGAAACTGCTCTCTGGTTGGCCCAACTGGCAGTGCCGGTGGGAGCCATCGACAGTGCCGGTGGGTCAAACAGGAGGCAGCCCGAGTGAAACTGCTCTTTGGTTGGCCCAACCGGCAGTGCCGATGACTGACACTGGCTGTGCCGATCAGTACAAACCGACTGCTGCAACGGTCACTTAGGGTTTCTAGATCCCTCGATCGACAGTGCCGGTGGGAGCCATCGGCAGTGCCGACCGAGGGGGGATCAAACCCTAATCCACTAAAAATTGATATTTAGCCACTAAAACTTTACCAAATTGCATGGGTGACTAAATTACTCCTAGATGAACATCTCTATCAAGTGAAATTACGAAAAAACAAGAGGCATTACGAGATTCAAAAGATGGAGATTTCAAAAAATACCTTTAAAAAGTCCTTCAAATTCGGGAGGAGATGGACGAGGGAAGGCCTAGGAGATGATTTGATCCACTCCCCGCTTGATTCCACAAAGATCAGCAAGTTTTTGGAGTGGAGGATTCTGGTTAGGGTTTGAGAGGAGAGAGAGGCGGCGAGGAAAGTGAGGAACTGAGAAAAGACTCGGTCCCGTCAGGGGACCGAGTGGATTTCAAAGGCTGAACCCCGCATCGGTAGTGCTGGTGCTAGGCGTCGGTAGTGCTGGTGCGGGTTAAAGCACAAGGTCTAGGCCTGCATCAGCAGTGCCGATGGTAAGCATCGGTAGTGCCGATGAGGGGTGCCCGAGGGACAAAAGCCCCAGACAGAAGGCTGTCTCTCTTAGACATCTGATCGGCAGTGCCAATAAGGGTACCGGCAGTGCCGATCCACTGAAGATCAGACAGAACAGAGAATAGAAAAAGGTAGGAGGGGAATTTTCAAAATAGTTTTTGATGGATAGGAAGAGATCTTGACATCCTATGGTCAGCCAACAATCAACATCTCATAACAATGACCATATTTTGACAAGATTTGATCTAGAGATCAAAACTTAGCACCAATAGCAAAAATAAGAGACTTTTGATATAAAGCAATGATTTTTGCAATAATGAAACAATCACCATTCAGATGTGCACATTCTGTACATCACATTGCTAGAGTCAAGAATATTTAGTTCACTCCTAAGATAGCAAAATCTCTTCTCATCTAGGGGCTTGGTGAATATATCGGCTAGTTGATCTTCGGTTCGCACATGGCTAACTTCTATATCCCCTTTTATAGAATGATCTCTCAAGAAGTGGTGGCGAATGTCTATATGCTTTGTGCGCGGATGCTCAACGGGGTTATAAGCAAGCTTTATGGCACTCTCATTATCACATAGGAGAGGAACGGCTCAATTTGTAACCGTAGTCCCTTAGAGTTTGTCTCATCCAAAGTAGTTGTGCACAACAACTACTGGCTGCAACATACTCCGCTTCGGCCGTGGAAAGTGCAACATAATTTTGTTTTTTGAATGACCATGACACTAGAGACCTACCCAAAAATTGGCATGTCCCGGAGGTACTCTTTCTATCTACCTTATCTCCGGCATAATCCACATTGCAATAGCCTAATAGGTTGAACTTTGAGCCCTTGGGGTACCAAAGCCCTAGGTTGGGTGTGTGAACCAAATATCTCAATATTCTCTTAACGGCCACCATGTGACACTCCATAGGAGCAGCTTGAAAACGTGCACACATACACACACTAAGCATGATGTTGGGTCTAGATGCACAAAGATAAAGCAAAGAGCCAATTATGGAGCGATATACCTTTTGATCAACGGGTTTATCCTTTTTGTTGAGGTCGAGGTGGCCATTTGTTGGCATGGGAGTTTTGATGGGCTTTGCCTTGTCCATGTCAAATTTCTTCAATAAGTCTTGTGTGTACTTTGCTTGACATATGAAGTTGCCCTCCTTGAGTTGCTTCACTTGGAAGCCTAGAAAGAATGTCAATTCTTCCATCATGGACATCTCGAACCTTTTGGTCATTATCTTGCTAAATTCATCATAAAAGGTTTGGTTAGTAGAACCAAATATGATGTCATCGACATATATTTGGCATACAAAGATATCATCACCAAAACACTTAGTGAAGAGGGTTGGATCGGTCTTGCCAATCACAAAACCCTTTTTAACAAGAAAATCCCTAAGGCATTATACCATGCTCTCGGGGCTTGTTTAAGCCCATAGAGTGCCTTATGGAGTTTATAAACATGGTTAGGATACTTGGAGTCTTCAAAGCTCGGTGGTTGCTCCACATACACTTCTTCCTTGATTGGCCCATTTAGGAATGCACTTTTCACGTCCAAGCCTGATGGTTGACAGTTTCTGTGGAGAGGGGACCGGCACTGCCGATCAGGGGATCAGCACTGTCGACGAGCTACAGGCTGAGCCAGACAGAAAAAGTGGTTCTCTGTTAGAGCCGACCGGCACTGCCGATCAGGATGACCGGCACTGCCGATGAGCTACAGCCAGAGAGCCAGAGAGAGAAAATGTGGTTCTCTGGTAGAACCGATCGGCACTGTCGATCAGGGTTACCGGCACTACTGATGAGCTACAGCCAGATAGCCAGAGAGAGAAAATGTGGTTCTCTGGTAGAACCGACCGGCATTGCCGATCAGGGTGATCGGCACTGCCGATGAGCTACAGCCAGAGAGCCAGAGAGAACACACTTCTCTGGATGAAGCAACCGGCACTGCCGATGAGGTCATCGGCACTGTCGATGATGACAAGACAGAAGCCAGAGAAGTGTCTGGGCATCACAGCGCCTCTGGGAGAATGGATCGGCACTGCCGGTAAGGACCACCGGCACTGCCGATGAAGATAAAAATAGAAGGCGACAAAAAGGAATTTATGGGAAGTTTGAGCATTTGACTTTACCAAATTTGTAAATTATACCCCTCTTAATAGTACGGTTTACCTATACTCAAGATTAGAAATAAAAACAACATGAATCCTTCATTCTTGAGTGAATTTTGGATTTTCAATTTGAGGCAAATGACATCTTCTTTTCTCCTTTTTTTTGTTTCAATGCATTTCATTCATCAATTGAGATAGTCATCTACACACATACTCAATGAAAGCATTAGTCCATTCTTAGTTGTATTGACGCCAATCACCAAAATAAAATTAGGGGCCTAGATGCACTTTCAAGGAAAGGGAGGGGTAAAACGGGAATCAATTTTACGGCTGAGTACGTTTTTGGTAATGAGGAGAGTGAGACTAAATTGCAAGTGGTATTGGAGACATGGTTAGTTTAGTAATGGTATTAGAAACAGGGCGCCTGTTATGGGTGGGGGTGTGGAGGCAATTTACCCAATGAAATGAGCCAAAATGCAGAATGCAAGCTAAGTGTAAATCTAATTGCTTAAATTTTAATTGGCCCTCTACCATATGTTAAGGGCGACTCGGGCGGACGCCTTCAACCGGGTTTACCACCGCCGCCGCCATCACCTCCACGCCGGTGGCAAGGAGAAGCGGGGGTCTGCCCTCTGCAGCTAGATCTTCTATTTTGCTCTAGTTTTTTTAATAATTTTCCTTCCCCCAACTAATTAGACTAGGATTTGGATTATCATTCGATGTCTTCGATTTGGCTTTCTATCTCGTACTGGATTTTCTCACGAGAACATGCCACTTTCTCAAAAGATGGCATATTCTTAATAGAGAAATCAAGGTATGTTGACCTAGTTCTCTTTGAGGAAGGTTTGGATCTGTTTTTCTCTTTGGTGGAATTGTTTTTCCGACTGCTAGTTCTACTAGTAGTGGCGGATCTATCCTTTCGGTCGTTGATGGTGACAACTAACAATGACGGTGGATCTTATGGTCGGTTCAACCTTCAGAAGATATGACCGATGTGCTTTCGACGCCTGTTACTCCCCATAGTGGTTGAGCATACCGCGCCTCATTTGCGGTTTTCACGCCTGTGCAGTCTTTTGTTGGTGGGATTTGCATTGTGACCTTCAGCCTGGATCTGATGAAGTTTCATGATGATGGAGTTTTCTGAATCAGTTGATCTCGCCGGATGCGGGTAAGATGAAGGTTAGAAACCTAGTGGTGTGCTTCAATATAATGTTATTTTATGTTGAGGTCTTAGTTGTAAAAGAGATTGTAATTTAATAAAATCCGATCCCTTCCTTAAAAAATTACTAAAATTTAACAATTCCGAAATAAAAGCAACTTGCAGGAACATGCTGAAGCAGTTGCCCTGGTATCAACGGGGCAGGGGAGGTTCACTAAGTGATAAAATTATTACACCATGCATAATGGGACATTGTAGTTTCTCACTGATCTGTAACGACTTTCCAACATTTACTGACGCGCGAATTAAAGACTGTTGTCCTCCAAGTCGTCACTAAGCTCACTTAAGTGCGCCGTGCTATTTTTTTTTTAATCGGGAGGGGAAGATCTCACACCTAAAATTTTATTGAATAAAGAAAGCTCGAGAGTGCAGCTCTCAGAAGTACAGAAATAGTGAAACACAAATACAAACCCAAACGAAGTGAAATGGAAAGAAGAGTAACTAAAGGAGAAGAACAAATGCTCATGCTCGCAGACATGAAAAGAGAGTACAAAGTAATTCAATTGTGCAAATGCCTTCCTTGCTGTTTTATATGGGTCGTCGCACTTTAGCCCAGGCTTTCATAGCAATTCGACGATCAGGTTGCTTGCTTCTGTTGGCCAATAGTGCGATCGTAGCTACGCAGTTCTCTGCAATTCTTCTGATTGGGAAGCTGATATTGTTAAACACTTTGCCGTGCTAGTATTTTCTTGCGCCTGCGGGTGAGGACCACCTGCAAGACAACTGCCAGTGCGAAGCCCATACCATAGCCAGAACCGACTAAGAGCCAGAGCACGATAAGCTCGAACCTGCGGTCAGCCGATGTCCCATCGGGAACCTGCTGTTGCGGTGACGGCGGCGGCAGGACCTTGGTGCCTGGTGATGGCTGCGTCAGATTGCATCTCACAGGAAGCGGGCATCCGTACAGCCCTGGGTTGCCGCCTTGGAACGAGCTGCTGGTGAACGTCGAGAACTGGCTTCCCGATGGTATACTCCCGCTGAGGTCATTATGTGAGAGGTTGAGCCATTCGAGGGCCGTCAATGCGGCAAGCTGCCGGGGGATCTCCCCTGTGAGACGGTTCCACGAGAGGTCGAGGGACTCAATCTGAGCAAGACGGCCAAGCTCGCCGGGGATTGGGCCGGTCAATGCGTTATGAGACATGTTTAGCACGAGCAAGGACGTAAGGTTGCCTACCGTCCTGGGAATGGAGCCGCTGAATCTGTTGTTCGACAGGTCAATCACCACCAGGTCGCTAAAGATTTTAGAGACCCTCATGTACTGCTGTTTCATGGCGACATCGACTGCCACCTGATACTGAGTGGGTGATCCCGAATACTCAAGTCCCGCAATTGGCACCGTATATGTTGATCCCCCATCTTCTGTATGCCATGTATTATTGTTTTCCTGTCCGTCTCCGACAGTGCGGTTTGAGCTCCGAACCATGGATGTGAAACTGTCGAAGAGTTCTAAAGGTAGGACCCCAGTAAAGCCGTTTCCTGCAAGGTCGATGATCTCAAGATTGGAGAAGTAGCTGCGGGTGGTGGAGTGGCTCATCTTATGGGGAGAGATGCTCACCGGACCATAAAATTTATTAGATCTAAGGACAAGTAACCGCAGATATGAAAGGTTTCCAAGCCATGATGGGAAAAAACCCGTGAAATTGTTTCCGCCCACGTCAAGGTCTTGCAACTGTTTGCAGTTATCAAGTGACCTTGGCAGACGTCCTTGGATCTGATTCCCGTGTAAATCAATGAGGATTAGCTGACATGACGCGTCCATGTCATCAGGCCATGTTCCACCAAAGCGATTGCCCCTCAGATTTAGTACCTTCAATTTATTGCAGCCTTTAAGAAGGTAAGGTGGGATCGACCCACTCAAGTGGTTGCTAGATATATCAAGTGTTTGCAGATAAACATTCTGATGATGACATTCAGCTGCATACGGAAGAGGACCTCTTAATTCGTTATTGGATAGATTGATGGAGTCGATGACTGTTTCAAATAGGCTTAGGAAATTACTCGGCAGACTGGATAACTTGTTGTTGGAGTAATCAACATTGTTTGCTCCGGAAGGAAAAGGCACGACACCGCGAAGTTTATTGAAGCTAAGATCTAGGTCCGTTATGGTGGTATAGTCAGGTATCTGCCCTACAGTGGAGAACAAGTTGTGGGATAGGTCCAAGATACTCATGTTTCTCCAAATCCAGTCAGGTATATGACCACGAATACGATTATAAGAGAGATCCAGCATGTCTAGTTTAGGGACATGTCTTATGGCATTAGGTAACCTAGTTAGGTTGCAGGATGCAAGCCACAGTGAACTAATATTACTACGTTTAGCGACACCGGCATCAGCAGAAACCGATAGCCAGAGGTTATTGGAAGCTGAAAAGCTGTCTAAATTTGATACGAACAAAGGATTTAGATCCAACACACCTGTGAATTTATTCGAGTCAAGCACTAGGGTACCACCGGCCGTGAGCTGAGAGAAGGAGGATGGAATCGTGCCGGACAAGTGATTACTGCTCAAGTCAATAAAACTCAACATTGCAGAAGGTTTTTGGAATTCTTCAATACTACCAGAAAGTTGGTTCTTGCAGAGGTACAATTCCTGTAGTGATGGCTGGGTGAATATGGATGCCGGTATTGGTCCAGAGAGTGAATTAACACTCAAGTCCAAGTGCTGCAATGATAATGACATGGTGGATCGGAACGCTGGTATGGTCCCAGTGAGTGAATTATTACTCAAGTCCAAATACTGCAACGATGGCTGAGTGAATATGGACGCCGGTATTGGTCCAGAGAGTGAATTAGAACTCAGGTCCAAATGCTGCAACGATAATGACATGTTGGATCTGGGCGGTGGTATGGTCCCAGTGAGTGAGTTAATACGCAAGTCCAAGTACTGCAACGATGGCAAGGTGAATATTGACGCCAGTATGATCCCTGACCCTGAGAATGAATTCTTGCTGAGGTCCACGATTTTGAGGTTAGGGTGTATACTTCCTCCGTTGCTTAGAGGAACCGGCCCTGTGCATAAAAGGCATGCTTGTCATGCAATGTAACATGCGTTGTTTCAGTTACATAAAACCTAGCAGGATTAAAGATAAAGTGGTACGAGCTTGCATTTAGATCTTAAACTAGTATTATAAGCTGAGTTAATAATCTACCAAGTTACCTATATTTAGTTGTGAGCACTGGTTATTTTTGTGATATTACTTTAAAAGAATCTCGTAACGGTTATAGTAGACAACATTTTTCATTGTGCCGTCCTTGTTGTGGCGCTACAAGAAAAGTTAATACTTAAGAAGAAAATTTTAAATGCAAGGACTTACCCGTGAGCTTATTGTTGGAAAGCCACATGTGTTCCAGTCGAGTTAAGCTTGCAAACGAGGGAATCCGTCCAGATAAACCAGAATCATGACAATTTAAAAGAGTCAAGCGTGTCAAATTGTTGAGAGACCAAGGCAGGCCCCCTATGAAGCTGTTTCCCCAGAGGTGTAGCTCTGTCAGGGATGAAAGATTTCCAATGCAGATGGGGATAACACCAACGAGGTTCGTTTCCTGAAGATTAAGAACCTTGAGGTTTTTCAGATGAGTGATGCCAAGAGGTAATGTTCCGTGTTCGAATGGATTATAAGCAAGGTCAAGAATTTCTAACAGAGGGAAGTTAGAGAAAATATCAGGGATCAGACCGGTCAAAGAATTATCACTGAGGTAAATCGTCTTTAAGGAATGGAGACCTGACAAGGATAGAGGGATTGTACCAGAGAGGTTGCTTTCCCTTAAGTTAAGGACTTGAAGCTGTGTCAACCTATCAAAACCAAAATCTGGCAGGTGGGAGCCACAGAACTCGTTGTGCTCCAGGTTGAGATATCTGAGTGAGGTGAGGTTGAACAGGGCCGGGTGAAAGCCTCTGATCTGCATATGTTGATTCGAAAGGTCGAGTGCGGTAACCCTGACAGCAACACGGTCACAGCTAATGCCTTCCCAGCGGCAGCAGTCGTTGCCGGCCCTCCACGACGGCAATAAAATGGTCGTGTCGTCTGATGCCTCGCTGTTGCTGCAGAACGAAGGGCCAATAAAAGAGAAGGACTGCTTCAGCTGGAGGAGCGCCGCGGCCTCCTGCTGCTGGCACCGCGCCCGGACGTGCATGGTATTGCCGCCTGGTCTGCTGGTGTTTGAGGATGGTTCATTGGAACAATGTGCCAGATGGACAACTACAAGCTGGAGGAGAGCTACAACTAGTAGCAACAATGAGGCGTGATGGGTCTTGCTGCAAGCCATGGCAGCTTGGAATATTAGCGAGGAATCCGATAGTCATGGCATCTATCGTATCTGATGAATATATATAGACATCTGCGGGAAGAAGCTAGTCAAGCAACGCAGGCAAAGGAGGAATAAGGAACCACAACGACTTCCTTCCATCATGGACTCAAGTCCAACCCATCTACTGCTTACACTTTATATTACACTAGCGTCGGTACAACAAGATAGTACAAGTCACGTTAGCTCTGCTCGGGTTGTCGGGTTAATCATTGAGTACTCAGTTTACTTCAACTTCAAAAGTCGGTGAACTATTCTCCAGCTCGTCTTGCACGGCGGTTTTTTGACAGCCAAGGTTGTGGAGGATAACTTTAACACAAAGCATTTATAGAGGGTCTTGCTGTTTGGCTCTCGAGAATTCATGAGTCCAAACAAAATTTCTTCAAGCCGCAAAACCGTCGTGCAAGTCATCGTGTAGTCACTACGGGAAAGCCTTGAATTGCCGTGTGTCAAGCTGTTTGTCGTGTGCATTCTATCGGACACACGACAAACAGAAGGTATGCCGTGTGCCATAAGGAAGACACATGATAACGATTTAGCACACGGCAATCCATGCCTTTGCCTTGTGTCTTCTGGAGGGTACACGATAAAGCAAAATATTTGTTGTGTGTTCACGTGTGGGAACACTTTGCCGTGTGCCTCATGCCACGCACGAGTGATGGCGCCGTCCTAATGCTGACAGCCATGTGCCCGAGAGAAGACACACGACAAAGAGTTAGGCACATCGGCTTTGCCGTATGCCCACTCTTTGCCGTGGGCCCATAGGTTGGCACATGGCAAACTGGTCGGACTTATCCATTTTCGGCCACGCTCGCATCTCTCGCATCCGCCACCTTCGATCGCGCCAGCCGCCGCTTCCGCCTCCGCTCGTGCCCGCCGCCTCCGCCCACTTGCCACCGACCACACCCCCGCGCCTCCGCCCGCTCGCCGCTCCTCGCCGCCGCCCACCGCACCCCCGCGCCTCTGCCCGTCGCCGCCCGCCCGGGCCTCCGGTGCCCGACACCGATGCCAGGAGCCCCTCGGCGCCCCTAGTCCCCCCCTCCCCACGCCCCCGACCCACGGAGCCGCCATGAGCCCCCGGGATCGCGTGCGCGCAGCTCCGTGCAGCTCTTCGCGGTCAGGCAGGCATACCACGACCGCTTCAAGCACTCGCTCGAGGAGGACGTCGCGGTGCACGCCACCGGGGACTTCCGCAAGGTGAAGATATGCGTTCTCTTGTCTGTTTCGTGTCCGGACAATCAGAATCGGCGTGCTGTACATCGGTGCATGAGCTGTTGAATCGTGACGGTTTTTTGGTTTCTCAAAAATTGTTTCAAGTCACTTAGACGAGGAATTGTCACATTGATCAGTTCTGTTCTCAAGTTGGCAGTAGATTAGTTCAGCATAGGGTAATGCCTGCTGTTAATTATGATTTGCATTGTGGATATGTCGGAGGCCATGAGCTATGATGTCATTGTGATGCTAAAGATTGCATTTTACATTTGAGGTCGCTATATAGGTTAGCAGATGACTCACTGTATGGCCATTGTTTGGTTTATAGACAATTTTGAATGTCCTATCTGATGGAATCACTTGGAATCACCTGGTCTGCGGTTTAGCAAAGTGAATGCCCATACAGATTATTGCTGTGATAGACTAATTTGTGCACAACTATTTGTCAACCAACGCATCGACTCTATTCATGAGCCTCAGCTGGAACCTCAGCTGGAACCAACCATTATTAGTGTTGAAGTTTACCCGTAATTTTCCACATCTTTGAACCACTATGGATTTTGTGTGAAGTCAATTATTGCTGTTTTATGTGGCTAGCTTGTGTGTTCTTGCCTTCCTTAGCAAGTATTGAATAATTGTGATGATTGAATTTATAAGTTATATCTATGCTTCATGTAAACTAGAATTAAAAGGTCTGCTCTTTTTTTTTATGCAGGGAGACACTTTTGCACTTTCCTCGATTCGTCACTTTGTTGCACAACTAGATACGTGAGGCATAGAAGACCTCTCATTTCGTTTATGTTTGTAGGTCACGTAACCTAGTTAGTCATCTCCCGTTCGAAAGAGATATAGTTGGAGATATGCAGATCTTTGCATATCTATGGCTATATCTGTTTTGAATTGTCCATATTGTTTGGACAGCCCGAGGATGCTTAGTTGGGGTTAGTTTCCATGGTCTACTCCGATCCGAGGTAGAGTTTCGGCATCATCTCTCTGTTGTTTTCCGGATACACAATCTCCTTTGTTGGACGTGTATTTAGAAAACAATGGGGAGGTGCTACCGAAATTCTGTCTCGGAGAGGAGTAGACCGTGTAAACTAACCTCAGCTACAGATCCTCGGGTGGGATTAGGACATATCTTCACCTATTAGACTATATAGCATCATGTAGATGAAAATATTTTTAATATTAATCGGTGATATGTTAGAGGATGCCGAACCATGAGTGGATGTACACGGGCTAGGCAAAGAATAGAAAGTACATCAGTGAATGGATTAGGAAGACCAACAAGTTCTTGGAACAATCATTTGCCAAGGTTAAAGGAATGATTGTCACTTGGTGTCCCTGTGACAATTGTAGAAACATGCGTCGACACAATAAAGAGGTCATGGGCATACACCTTTGCAAAAATGGATTTATGCCAGACTATACCCGATGGACCCTTCATGGTGAAGGCGAGCGTCCAAGGCACGAGGTAGCGAGACAACGCATGGAGGATTATGATGCAGATGCCGGTGTAGGAGACATGTTAAATGACTATCATGAAGCACGTAGGGATGAAGTACCTAGGGAGGAGGAGCCATAGCCAATTGCAAAGGCATATTACCAAATGATGGAGGCAGCACAACAACCCCTTCACGGGCATACCAAGGTGTGTCAATTGGATGATATTGCATGCCTAATGGCTATCAAGTCCCAGTTTAGCCCGAGTTGAGGTGTTTTCAATGCTATGTTGACAGTCATTGGCAGCCTCCTTCTAGAAGGTCACATTCTGCCAAAGAGCATGTATGAGTCATGGAAACTACTTAGTGTGCTTAAGATGTCATATGAGCAGATACATACTTGTCCTAACGGATGCGTCTTATTTAGAAAACACCATGCGGAAGAAACGCACTGTCCAAAGTGTAAGTCCTCTAGGTACTTGGAGCTAGATACACGTGATGGTGGTAAGAAGCAGCTCACGATTCCCGTGAAAATCCTACGGTACCTTCCGTTCATACCGAGGATTCAACGTCTTTACATGACTAAGGAGACCACGAAATAGATGCATGGCACAAACACAGACATAGATACAATCCTGAGAAGTTTGTACATCCAGCTGATGGTGAATCATGGACACCTTTTGATGGGATTCATTAGCAAGAAGTCGGAGAGGCTCGTAATGTATGTGTGGCACTGACAACAGATGGGTTCAATCCTTATGGCATGGGGGCTGCCCGGTACACTTGTTGGCCCATGTTCATTATACCCCTCAATCTCCCTTCAGGCGTACTATTTCAACGACAATACATATTCTTGTCATTGATAATTCCTGGACACCCGGGGAATACTATGAGTGTGTACATGGAGCCTCTGATTGATGATTTGGAACATGCTTGGGATGATGGGGTATTGACATATGATCGAGCTATAAGGCACAACTTCAAAATGCGTGTTTGGTACCACTACTCTCTGCATGACTTCTTGTCACATGGGACATTCTGTGGCTGGGGTGTTCACTCTAAGATCCCATGCCCAGTATGTAAGGGAACTGTGGAATTTATTTATTTGCCGAAGGGTCACAAGTTTTCTTCGTTCGATCAATACCGACAATTCCTCCCTCTTGCCCATCCATTTAGAAAGAACAAAAAGAACTTCACGAAAGGTCAGGAAGTTAATGACCCTCCACCGCCCCTCATGATAGGTGCCATGGTTTGTGCCAAGCTAGAGGCGCTCAAGTTCGATAAAGAAAAAAATTGTTTTGAGAGATATGGTGAGCGACATGCCTGGACTAAAAAACCAGGCTTGTATCGCCTTAGATATATGGATGACATTATTCTTTCACATTGCATTGATGTAATGCTGTTGGCACCGGAATTTGGACCGATCCCAATGGTCAGAGATGTGAAGTCAAAATTGGCCGGGTCAAAGAAGTTCAATGGTCGAAGGGAATAAAGTAAGCCCGATTGGTTTATTTTATCACTTTTTGTTTTTGGTTTAGATTTTGCTTAGGAATAAATATAGTCGGTTTGTTATTTGGAAACCAAAGAGTCCTGACCGAATTGGGTCAGAATCCCCTTGTATGGGGCTATAAATATGTAATAGGGCCCGTACGATAAGATTAACATATTCGTTCAATACAACTCGGTGCATTACCACCTTTTTCTCGACGAAACTCTCGTCTCATGCGGGCTGCATCGGCTTCGATCTTGGCGTGAGACTTGGATTTAGTCAACCTCGGTAATTCTACTGATTTCAACTAGTACTTTCTCATTGATTTGATATTCTAGTTGTTATCTTTAGAATTGCTAGTTATCCGGTGATTAGGTTTTTATCTTTGAATTGCAATACTGTCTCGGTTAGGTCCGATCTCTTGCGATTTCTAGAAGGATAAGTGAACATGATTTAGATATGTTATTCGAGTCACTTTATTGATTTTACCTATAATTGAAGTGTATTTTGATTTTATCTGCTTTGGTTGGGCACTGTCTCGATTAAATTCAATCTGCTCGAGCCAGCGAGGCTGTATCGACTTCGACCTCTCGCTGAGTCGATAGGGTTAGGTACAAGTCGATCATAGGTAAAGTCGATAGGGTTCTATCGGGACGTTTAGCTGATAGGTTATCACGGTTTAATCGACTTCAGATTAGCTCACTTGTATTTTGTCATATTTTAGAAGTCGATCACCCCCTTATTTAATAAGATTAAGATATATGATTTTAAGGCATATTTGCAATACCAACTATCAGATTTATCGACTTTCACTATTGATGGAGCAGGTTTTTGCATTCTTACTGTAGATCTATCGACTCTCGCTCTATCGGCTTAATACTTGTTGGTGCTGTCTTCGTTTCAATTAATATTTATTAATTAGATCGCTGATAAGCCGGTATAAATTAGCCGATTAGTTTACCTTTCCAATATTATCTGCTGTTATAGCCATCGGCTGGTTTTCACAAATAGTGACTATCGGCTTTCTTCATCGGCCTGTCTTGGCCGGTGACTCGTGGAATCTAACTGTTTGTTTTCTTTGTCGATTTGCAGGAAAAATCAATTGGCACGCCCTAGTTTTTCATATTGAGCCTGTAGTAGAGTTAAGCAAATCTCTCAGGTCGCATGTGTAGATTTTCGTGTCAACACGCTTTTTGGCATGCCCGGTGGGACCAAGAACTTCAAATTCAGCATCATTTCTAGAATGCCAATGGATCCTCCTCCTAAACTCCCTCAAAATCCTCCTTTGAAGCACAATGTTGGAGTAGATCTGAAAGGGGAAAACATGTTGCCGGTTGATATGGATGTTTTGGGTGACGATTTGAAGGCGCAAATTGCTGAAAGAGTCTGAGAGTTCCAGAAACTTGTGCTAGGAAACTTTAGCAAGACTAGGCATGGCAAGGTTATACAGAAACGAAAGCTACCTATTGCCGCCATAGTTGAGGGAGATGAGACTGAAAAGCAACAAGTTCAGCCTGCATCTCAAGTTATTGATGAAGAGACGCTGACAATATGATCTATACAGCAATACATCACGCATTGATTAACCAATCACCTGTATTGGTTAATACATTAAGGGCTTTGATCATTTAGACTGTGGAAGGTTGTGTATATGACGATCCAACGCGTGGGCCGATGTATTTCCGTGTTCATGGGAATATTCCTCGGCCTACAATTGAAGAGATACCAGATTCACAACTGCCCAGTACAAGTACTACAACTCCTGCAATAGGTTCAAAACCGCCTCCTACTGAAACTACTCCCCCCTCTAAGGAATGCTGATGGTGGCTCGACGGGAAGAACACCTAACAGGGTGATCTTGCAAAGGACAACTCCACAAACACAATCCCAACACTACAGGCAGGAAGCATCGATTCCACCAAATGTCACATATGATGTAGTGTCCAATGTGGAGCCGAGTATGTTTGGAATGCCATCATCAGCTGCGTTGCCAGGACAGATGGGAGGCCAACACCCTGTCATTAATTATGGTACAAGAACCACGTAGGAGATGCCAGCATCTGGTTTTACATCGGCTACTGCTAATGCCAATGTTTCGACCGATGACTGGGCACCCAAGATTGTTGAAGTGATGAGAGAACAGTTTGGGTTGAAGCCAAAGCAACAGACTTATATGTATCGGCCCCCATATCCTCCTAGTTATGATTTGATTCCTATGCCGACCGAATATAGATCACCAGAGTTCACTAAATTTACTGGACAGGACAATACTACTACTATTGAACATATCAGCTGATTTTCTATACAATGTGGAGAAGTTGGTGCAACTGAGGCGTTGAAGATCAGGTTGTTCTCTTTGTCGCTCTCTGGATTGGCTTTTTCATGGTTTGCATTCTTACCTCCAAACTCTATCATCACATGGGCCGATCTGGAACAGAAGTTTCATAAGTATTTCTTTGCTAAGACAAGGGAGATGAGGTTGTCAAACCTGATTGTTGTGAGGCAGAAAGCTGGAGAGTCTGTACATGACTATGTGCAGAGGTTCAGAGAAGTGCGCAGCAAATGCTTCAACTTATAGTTAACAAATAACCAGATGGCGAAGATCGTGTTTAATGGTCTGGTTGCACCCTTAAGAGAAAAGTTTCCTTCGGTCAAATTTGAAAGCTTGTCCCAATTAGTGCAGAAGGTGTCTATCCAAGAAAATCTGACCCGTGGGGGGGGGGGGGGGGGGGGGGCAAGATCAAGGCCGATTCAGATTAATTATCATGATTGCGAGTCTGAGTCCGAGGAAGAAACGGAAGATGTCGATATGGCTGAGTGGACCAGGAATAAAAATGTTTTATCATGTCCTTGGGGAAAGCAAAATGAACCAGAGGAGAAATATGATTTCGATATTACCAAGGCCGATAATATATTTAATATGCTGCTACAGGAGAAGCACATTCAGTTGCTTTCTAATCATGTGATTCCACCTATTGAAGAGTTGAAGAAGAAGAAATACTGCAATTGGCACAATTTGCCATCTCATCATACTAATGAATGCAAAGTGCTCAGAAGATAGATTCCATTGGTGATTGAACAAGGGAAGATAAAATTTACTAAAGGGAGTATGAAGATCGATGGGCATCCATTCCCTGCAAACGTAAACATGGTTGGTATTGACAACGTGGATGCATTCATTAATAGATATCAGAAAAAGAGAGACAGGGAAATGAAGGAGTCACAGTTCGATCCATATTGGGAGTGTCCATTCTTTCAATACTACTGGGACCACAATATGAAGCTTCCTTCAATCGACAATTGTCCAGGTTGCAGCAGGCGTGCGGATCAAATGTATAGAGAACCTCCGAAGAATCATCGGCACCAACATTGACAAGATGAATCTAAAAAGTCGATGGTGGGTTTAGCTGATGGGCTTGGTAGAGTATCAACGTTTGATTGACTTGGGGCTAAGAAGGTGGAAGAAGAAGCTGAGTTCAATAAAGAAGTCGATGGAGAACTCCAGGAGGAGCAGGAGCAGAGTGATCAATGGTGCCCATCTGGTATTTTCTCCAGAAGTCAAAAGCGTAGAGTTCAGAGGATGCGCTGTAGGCAAATCAGGGCCGGTCGATACTACTATGATGAAGATGATGATCAACCACCCAAGAAGGTTTGGAGGCCAAAGGTGAAATCACAAGTGCAGCTGCCTGGTGTCATAGTGGGCATGGTGATGATGCTTCCCCAAGAATTCATGGCCTTAGGGGAGGAACTATTTGCTGATGACGACGATGTGCCTCAGCTGGTGTTTGATACACAGCAAGGAGTGTTTGACAAACCAGATGAGTCTAAGCATCGGCACCTGAAGGCCTTATAATTGAAAGGGTTCGTTAATGGGATGTTGATGGGGAAGATGATGGTTGATGGAGGTGCTGCAGTCAATATTATGCCAATCACTACCGCCAGGAAGTTGGGTAAGACTGATGATGATTTAATTGATACTAACATGATTCTGAGAGATTATGGTGGCCGCACTGCAGTAGCTAAGGGAGTTCTAAACATAGAACTTACGATCGGCAGTTAAACTTTGTCTGTTACATTCTTCGTTATTGATGGAAAGGGAACCTACAGCTTGTTGTTAGGCCATGACTGGATTCATGCCAATTGTTACGTACCATCGACTATGCATCAGTCTCTTGTCCAGTGGATTGGCGATCAAGTTGAGGTGGTCCTGACTGATGAAACCGCCAATGTTGCATCGGCCAATTTGGCGCCATGGCATGCAGACGATAAGGAGTGTCTGTCCGACAAGGTTTGGGATGGAGACTACATCAAGATTACTACCCAGGGTCTTGAGGTGGTGGACCAGCCAAATTCAAAGTTGTTTCTCTGACAGACACCCCAATGGATTTTGTAGAAGATGGAAAGTTAGGGAAAGGATTTATGTTAGTCAACGAGTTACAGGAAGTCGACATAGGGGATAGTGATAGACCTAGGCCAACATTTATCACTAAGAAATTAAGTGAAGATTTTAAAATTAAGTTAATAAAGTTGTTGAAAGAGTACCAGGATTGTTTTGCTTGGGATTACTCAGAAATGTCCGGTCTTAACCGATCTATTGTTGAGCATCGGCTTCCTATCAAACCTGGATATCGACCTTATAAACAGCCACCAAGAAGAGTTGATCCAAAGATTTATGATAACGTCAAGGCTGCAATCACTAGATTGTATGATGCTAAGTTCATCAGACCTTGCCGGTATCCAGAGTGGGTCTCCAACATTGTGCCTGTGTTCAAACACAATGGGCAGCTGAGGGTGTGTATCGACTTTCGGCCATTGAACAAGGCTACTCCTAAAGATGATTACCCGATGCCGATAGCAGATCTTTTGATTGATGCAACAGCTGGGCGTAAAATCATTAGTTTCATGGACGTCAATGCTGGTTACATTCAAATTTTCATGGCCGAAGAAGATATACCGAAGGCTGCTTTTAGGTGTCCAGGAGCTATTGGATTGTATGAATGGGTCGTCATGACGTTTGGGTTGAAAAATGCTAGGGCCACATATCAGAGAGCTATGAAGTATATATTCCATGATCTGATTGGAAGGTTAGTAGAGGTTTATATTGATGATGTAGTAGTGAAGTCAAGAAGAGTAGAAGATCATATAGTTGATTTACGAGAAGCACTTGAGAGAACCAGGAAGTATGGTTTGAAGATGAATCCAAAGAAGTGTGCTTTTGGTGTATCAGCTGGCCACTTTCTAGGTTTTATTGTGCATGAAAGAGGAATTGACATTGGCCCAAAGAGTATCAAGGCTGTCACTGATATTAAACCTCCCGTAAACAAGACAAAGCTACAGTCCCTGATCAGCAAAGTCAATTTTATAAGAAGATTTATCTCCAACTTATAGGAAGGATTGATGTGTTTACTCCATTACTGAAGTTGAAAGCCGATCAGAAGTTTGTGTGGAAACCTAAGCATCAGAAAGCTTTAGAGGATATAAAGGGTTATCTAATCTCACCTCCTGCATTAGTACTGCCAAGAGAAGGATTGCCTTTCAAGTTATACCTGGCTACTGCCAAGAAGTTGATTGGATCGACTTTAGTTCAAGAACAGGATGGCAAGGAAAGGGTTGTGTTTTACTTAAGTCAAAGATTAATTGATGCCGAAACCAGGTACACTGAGATTGAAAAATTGTGCTTATGTTTGTATTTCTCATGTGTGAAGTTGATGCATTATCTATTGTCAACTGAGTGCGGGTGGTATGTAGAGCTGATATCATCAAATACATGTTATCAGCTCCAATATTGAAAGGAAGAATTGGAAAATGGATGTTAGCATTAGCCGAATATGGCCTGACCTATGAATCTCCTAAAGCTATCAAGGGTCAAGTTCTGGCTGATCTGGTAGTTGAACATTGTGGCTCGGATGAGTCGATGGTGGAACCGATGCCATGGTTATTATTTTTTGATGGTTATGTATGCAAGAATAGGTGTGGCATCGGGCTCGTTATTATATCGCCTTGGGGGGCAATATTTGAATTTATGTTTACTGTGAAGCCATCGAGTAATAATCAAGTTGAGTATAGAGCTGTTTTGAAAGGGTTGTGAATCTTACGGGAAGCTGGAGTTGATTTTGTTGAAGTTGTTGGTGATTCATTGCTTGTACTCGGGCAGCTAACAGAAGAATTTGAATGCAAAGATGATATATTGAGATTATTCTATGCTGAGTGCCAGGATATGGTACAACAATTCAAGACAGTAAGGTTCAAGCATGTCCCTAGAGAGCAGAATATAGAGGCAAATGTTTTGGCACAATAGGCATCAGGCTATCAAGTAAATACTGACGGAATAATTGTCGATATAGCTGATGCCGATGAAGAAGATTGGAGATCCAAAATTATTCAATATTTGAAGGATCCAACTCAACGTACTCCTCGAAAGATTTGTTATATGGCGTTGAGGTATGTTTTATTAGAAGGAAAACTTTATTATCGTAGGATTGATGGTGTGTTATTAAGATGCTTGAATCAAGAAGAAGCCAAAGTTGTTATGTGCGAAGTACATGAAGGCATTTGTGGTACACATCAATTGGCCCATAAGATGAGGTGGCTGTTAAAGAGAACTGGGTATTATTGGCCTACTATGCTGGAGGATTGCTTCAAATATTACAAGGGGTGTCAAGATTGTTAGAAGTTTGGGGCAATTCAAAGAGCACCAACATCGGCTATGAATCCTAATATTAAGTTGTGGCCGTTCCGAGGTTAGGGTATGGATATGATTGGCCAAATTTATCCAGCATCAAGCACGGGTCATAAGTATACTTTGGCGGCTACAAATTACTTCACAAAGTGGGTTGAAGCGGTGCCGATGAAGAATGCTACAACCAGTGATGTGATTAACTTTGTGAAGGAGCATATAATATACAGATTTGGTGTGCCGCAGACTATTACTACAGACCAAGGTTCTATTTTTACTTCAGAAGAGTTTCAAAACTTCGTCGGTAATATGGGGATTAAGCTATTGAATTCGTCACCTTATTATGCTCAAGCCAATGGACAAGAAGAAGCATCTAACAAGAGTTTGATTAAGCTAATCAAGAGGACGATAGATGAGCAACCGAGGAAGTGGCATACAACATTGGCTGAGTCGTTATCAGTTGGTGTACAGGCATGACGCAGTTTTACCTTGGGAGACGAATCTAGGGTCAATAGGGATAGAATTACAGGATCAATTGTCAGCTGATGATTTCAGACAAGTTATGCTTGATGAATTAGAAGATGTTGTGCAACATCGGATGAAGGCCCTAGAAAAGATTCAAGAAAATAAAGCCCGTGTATCTAGGTTTTACAATAAGAAAATGGTGCCCAAGAGTTTTATAGAGGGAGATCTTGTCTGGAAGCTAATTATGCCCATCGGCTCTAGAGATAACCGATTTGGAAAATGGTCGCCAACTTGGGAAGGGCCGTTTAAAGTGAGCTGATGTGCGCCAGGCAATACATATTTTCTATAAGAGTTAGATGGGGAAGAGTTTGGCAGAGCAATTAATGGGAAATATTTGAAGAAATATCATCCAAGCGTATGGGTTGGCTCATGATCTCGAGTGCTTGATCACGACCGATATGAGAAGTATCATCCTTAGCAGAAAAAATAAAGAGACAAAAAAGAAGATATTTCGCAGTTGATGAAAAGTCATCGACTTTAGATGGCCAATATCAAGGATATCGCCCTTAGTTCAAAAAATATTACACAACAAAATATTGTTTGATGATGTACAGGATGGCCTGCAACTACTCGGGAGGGCAGTAGAAGTCAATAATACCGATGGCATGGAAGCGGAGTTGGTCAACCTCTGCTATGATGTAGGCATCTTACTCGTTCGAACCCGGAGCGTTGGAAGCTATGTCCCACAAGCGGATGGCATGCTCATAAGCCGATGTGAGGATGCGCTCCTGTGCCACAATCTCTTCAGGGGCTCGGGCGAGAGCAGCTTCTACATCGGCTATCTCTTTGTTCTTGCTTCTAGAGTGGTTTGAAGTTCATCACGCTCTTGTGGCAAGCCTTCTAGCTTTGCCTCGAGATCAACCGAGTTAGAGACTAGAGCAACATATTTGATTTGTTCTTCTGCCGTCTTTTTGTCAGCTGCTTCTGCTTTGCTTCGTTGAGCCGATCGTTGTTCGATGCGAGCTTGGGCATTGAGTACATCAAACTGGCAGAATTCGATGAATGCAACAGGCTGCAACACTTGGACCAGGCCTACAGGCAAGTAATCCTTGACCTCTAAGTATCGAGTTCTGATTGGGCCAGCATCAAGAACAAGGCGCTCAATGGGGATCACATCCAGGCGTCGGGGGATGTATTGCAGAATAGCTCGAACTTCTAAAGGTAAATATACCGAGGAAGTGCGACTAGAGATTTGGGACTGAAAAAAGAGGAGATATAGAGAATGGCAGGTAGATAAATTAATGAGGCAAGAAGGTTAGTCCATACTGTTGTTTCTAGAGTCGATGGAGGTATCGGTGCGTCATCTTCAGGAGTCGGCGAGTGCATCGGGGCATCAGAAAGATAAAAAATATGTGGGCTGATGGCTGATGAACGGAATTCCTTAAGATGCAAAAAATTAAAGATTAAAAGGGATGAAACAGTTGGGATGTGAAGTAGGAGATGATACCTGAGGATCGACCCAAGGGATCAAAGCCAGAGTTGGCAAAGGAGGAGCGGGTATTGGCTCATCGACTTCTCTCGAGATCGCAGTGTCGATGAAAGGAGAGTCGATGTGAGCAGTATGTTCTAACGGTTGACCTGATATAGTGGCACTGCTTGATCAATCTTCCGAGTCGTTCATGATCTCCTGAAAGAAGAATGCAGAAGGTAAATGACATATTATAGAGAAGAAATTTAAGATAGAGAAAGTGTTCTTACTGTAGCCACTGAGGATGAAGGTTGTTCCATCGGCTCGGGTTGGTTTATCGGTCCTTCTGTTGGCGATTCAACATCCTGAGCCGATGGAAGCATTGTCGATGGAGTGACATAAGTCGATGGCAGTCCCCGATAGAAAAGTATTATGAAGTTAGAATGGGGAGAGTGGAGACAATGTATATTCAGATATGTTACCTGTGTAGCATGAGCAAGCCCGGTGATGACTTCTTGGGCCACTTCGGGTATGATGGCCGGAGTCGATGGAGCAAGCTGATAATCAGTAAAGGGTCAAGTATTGCAAATATATCTCAAATGAGTTGAAGGTTGATAGATGTTACCTGGACCGGTGGTGCAGAAGTGATCAAGGTTGTTGAAGATACCGCAATTCGAGTGCGTTTTTGTTGTTCGGCTTCTTGAGTTGATTGGTTGTCCGGGACACCTTTTCTTTTCAATGATAGTTTCCTTACTGCCTTACGAGTTGTCTTGGGTAAGCCTTTGCCGCTGAGGAGCTGTGCAGGAGTTGGGGCATCACAACCTATGATGGGATTGTTAGCCGTCAGACCGTATATGATTGGTTTCCTGCTGTTGCATACGGTTGGAGGAGTGCTTGCTGGAACCTGCAAAAGAGGAAGTTTAACATTGGTAAAGTGCAAGATACTCAGGGTCAGGGAGATGGTGATATGAGTTAAAGGAAGTCCATGTGACTTACTCGATCTTCAATGCCAATTAAGTGATCAGTCAGTTGATTGCAGAATAGATATTTCCTCCACTCCCTCCACCAGGCCTTGAACAGCGCAGAGCAAGAAGTAAACAATTTCAGATCAGCAATATTTTTTATGGGGATCTCAGCGGCCATGGTGTAGATCTTCTGGTACTCCAAGTGATCTTTAAGTTCTTGTCTGGCTCGGAGTCGATCAATAAAGAAAGAGCTTGTAGGGAGCCATTCGAAACCGAGCTAACAAGATATCACTGATGAATTGTAGAGCTCATAGGAACGAGTTATGCGTTGACCACCATGGAAGTCAATGGGGAGGATACCAGGTCTAATGCAGTCTTCCAAGATAAGAGTCGATTCTCTATCATGCAGTGGGTTGTCAGGACGGAATCTAGAAGGGTTCTCAAACTCTAAATCTTCTTAAGGAAACCAAACTTGTTTATGTGTTTGGATTCCATTATAGAAGAGGGTGAAGTAGATGTTGAAGTCTTCATTCGTCATTCTGCATCCTGGGACTACAATGGAAGCTTCTCCCAAAGAAGTACAGCGGCACTGTGGTATCTCTTCACCTTCTGCTGCTTCTGTTGAGGGGAAGGAATTGTCTGTAAAAGGGGATAGCTCTATGGCTTGAGAGTAATAGATGGTAAGCCACAACTGGATAAACCACCAAGGACCCCCTCCAGCAATGGGTCGGTTTGTTTGAAGGCTGACGCTGGTGCGGTGTAATAACTGGTATACTGAAACCAAGAGAAATCTGCCTAGGGGGAATTTTTTGCCATCTGCCAGTATTTCTGCCATACCCTTAAAGTTAGTGGTCGGCATGCAAGAAGATCCACAGAAAATAAAATGCGCCAAAGGTTCAAGAATGCAGTTAGTTCTTTGTGAGAGACTGATCTAGTTTTCTGGTAAGTAGCAATGTATCTGGGCCAGCCGTTTGCTTTCTTGGTTTCCAGTTTGTGCTGTTTATGGGCGTTCTGGACCAAAAAGGGGTCAAAGTATTGATCGACATTCAGACCTGTCAGCATAAGCACATCCATAAGAGAAGGTGCCATAGGTCCCTGATGGAATAGGAAGACATTCAGACCATCGGACCAAAAATAAGAGGAGGCGGCCAGTATGGGTTCATTCTTTGCCATATCAACCAAAGATAATGGCAATGCCTCATCTATTTGAACATCTAGTAGGATGGCAGCACGAGATGATGTGACCCTACGTTACCAATTTCTCCATCCTGGTATTGTTGAAGGTCATGACCTGAAAACAGTTTTCCATGGTTCGAGAGTGCCAAGGAGGATTTGAAAGGGATTCTATTTGTTTCATAGTTAATGAGATCCGTAGGGTTAGAGTCATTGATTGGGCCCAGATAAAAGTGATGTTCTTCACTAGCAGAAGGAATGCAGATCTGGTTTTTGAGTTCCTATTAAAAGCAGAAAGGTAAAATTAATATAGGACTAAAGAGGTTACTGGTATAATGGTGTACAAGAAGGATGCTAAATCTGTCAACACTGGTATGAATGCTACAGTAGGTATGAATCTAGCAACAGTGACTAAGAACAAGCCAGTATGAATCTAAAGCTAAGATCTAAGGGCGGAGGAAAGCAGAAAAGAAGGTTACCTTGGGAACTTCATGCGGGGTCGCCATCACCAAGGTTGAGCCTGTCGGGGTTTGTCGGTGGCTTGGAGTCGAGAGCAGTTCGGAAGGAGAAGCGTGCCGGCAAAGCAAGAGAAAGAAGAAGGCAAAGAGATCGGGTGAAAATGAAGGAAGGAAGGAGATACATTTATAAGGATGGGACAGCGGTAGGTTGCGGTAAAGGTGCGCGGTAAACGGGGCGATAAAATCCGGCGCACGAAGACATTCGTACCCCAGACTCGGGGGGGGGGGGGGGGGGCATTTGTTGGCACCAGAATTTGGACCGGTCCTAATGGTCATAGGTCAAAATTGGCCGGTCAAAGAAGTTCAATGGCCGAAATGAATAAAGTGGGCCCAATTGGTTTATTTTATCTCTTTTTGTTTTCGGTTTAGATTTTGTTTAGGAATAAATATAGTCGGTTTGTTGTTTGGAAACCGAAGCCGAATCAGGTCAGAATCCCCTTGTATGGGGCTATAAATATGTAATAGGGTCCGTACGATAAGATTAACACATTCGTTCAATACAACTCGGTGCATCGCCACCTTTTTCTCGATGAAACCCTCGTCTCGCGCGGGCTGCATCAGCTCCGATCTCGGCGAGAGAATTGGATTAGTCAACCTCAGTAATTCTACTAATTTCAACTAGTACTTTCTCATTGATTTGATATTCTAGTTGTTATCTTTAGAGTTGCTAGTTATCCGATGATTAGGTTTTATCACGTTTATTCTATCGACTTTGAATTGCAATGCTATCTCGGTTAGGTCCGATCTCTTGAGATTTCTAGAAGGCTTAGTGAACGTGATTTAGATCTGTTATTTGAGTCACTTTATTGATTTTACCTATAATTGAAGTGTATTTTGATTTTATCTGCTTTGATTGGGCTCTGTCTCGATTAAGTTCAATTTGCTCGAGCCAGCGAGGCTGTATCGACTTCGACCTCTCGCTGAGTCGATAGGGTTAGGTACAAGTCGATCATAGGTAAAGTCAATAGGGTTCTATCGGGACGTTTAGCCAGTAGGTTATCATGGTTCAATCGACTTCAGATTAGCTCGCAGACATTTTGTGCTAAGGAGGTTTCTCAGACCGTGATTACAGACATGAAAAAATGGCACCTGTGTTGATGTGTAAGTTGGAGAAGACCTGTCCACCGGGCATCTTCACTTCAATGCCACATATGATTTTGCACCTCCCGTATGAGGTATGGATGGGTGGGCCTATGAAATTCCGTTGGTGCTATCCAATTGAGAGATGTCTAAAGGTTCTTCGAACTAAATGTGGAAATAAATACAAAATACAAGCTTCAATGGCAGAGGCATACATTCTCGTGAAGGTGTCAAACCTCATAACAAAATACTATGCTAACAACCTTCCAAGCATGCATAATCCGCTCCCTCATTACAATGCAGGGGAAGATGAATCAAACCTTAGGCTTTTCCATGGGCAGGTCGGAAGTTCACTTGGTGCGAGCCAGAAGAAGTTGACACATCATGAGTGGCGCACGATCATGCTATATTTGTTGACCAACCTTTTTGAAGTTGAGCCGTACACGTAGTAAGTTCTTAACGATATTAATTCTCTTCTCAAGTAGTCACTCTTCTGTATCCAATCCCCTTTTTTTCTTGTTGGTATAGGGAATTTCTACATCAATTATGACGTCTAACAAGGGAACCTACCCCGCACGAATTTGATACCCTAATCAAACAGGGTGCGTGGAATGGAATGGCCGATTTCATTTCTTGGTTCAAACATAAGGTTATATCCAATTGATCTCATACTTAGTTTCACATTAGAAGTTGTGCGTAATTAATGAAGTATCCTGCTCTGACTTGCAGGGACAAATTGGTACATCCATGAATGCCGAGTTGAGACAAGTTGCTGCTGGCTTTGGCTATAGGGTCAAGTGTTTTAGTGGTTATGAAGTTAATGGATATCACTTTCACACACGAAGCTACGAGGAGGGTCATCCCAATCAACAAACCACAAATACCGGAGTTTTTAAGCCAGGCCTTGATGGGGTCTGAGTATTATGGAATAGTTGAAGAGATATACCAAATCTGGTTCCATGGTTCCAAACCACTTACTCTAGTCATTTTCAAATGCCATTGGTTTGATCCACAAGTAGTGAGACGGATACCACAAGTTGGGATTGTTGAAATTCAACAATCCTTCGTCTTACTCGGAGACGATGTCTATATCGTGGCTGAATAGGCCACGCAAGTTTATCATGTCTCATACCCATGCTAGAAGGATAATATCAAAGGTTGACATGTTGTGTACAAGGTAAGGCCACATAGTAAACTACCTCTCCCAAACGATGCCGATTACACCATAAACCCAAACACATATCACGAAGATGAATTCTGTCAAGACGATGGGCTAGAAGGGACTTTTGAGATAGACTTAACCGAAATGTTTGAAATGGAAGTAGACAATGAGGACGTTGCAGATGAGGTTGATAATGCCGATGACTTACGTGAACTTGAGCGATTACGTTTGGGCATTGATGAGAACCATACTCCTGCTAATCCTGATGTTAATATCGACATGGGGACAAGTGATGATGAGGATTATGATCTAGCTGACCCCGATGATGATGATTATTTCTATATGATCATGTATGAATTTTGTTTGCTCATTGTTATTTTGAGATGAACATTTATAATACTTTAATATCTTGAATTCTTTTTTACGTACTCTATTATCATATGCTGATTGTTTTTTTTTATTGGAGGTGAGTGCACAAAGATGGTGGGCGGTGGTCTGGTGAGGCCAATTGCATTGTTGTACAAGAAGGTCACGCCAGGGAGAAGAGGGAGGCCCAGTGCAGCTGAGGACTCTGGGAGCGGTCGAGGGAAAGGGAATGGTGGAGTCAGTCGAGGGAAAGGGAAGGGTGGAGGACGAGGTCGAGGTAGAGGGAGAGCGAGAGCGAGGGAGCCATCGCCTGTAGCTGAGCTGTCCTTGTCAGAGGAGAAGGAGGAGGAGGAGGAGGAGGAACAAGAGGAGGAGGAGCAGGAGCAGGAGACAGGGGGTTCCACTTCCTCTGCTTTGTCAGAGGTGTGGTTGAGAGGTCCTTCAGAGCTCCCGAAGCGACCGATTCTTGTTGCTAGACGGCCGCTAATTTGACCCGATCCTCCTAAGTAAGTATTTTACATGCTATGACAACCTGTTCATTTGATTCATAGAGAAGCATAATATAAATTACTAATTTTTCTTAATCACTTGTGTAGGAGTTGGGTGGTGCTCGCTCCAGGAGATCACGATCGCCATGTCAATGGCATCCTGGGTCTTTTGGTCAAGACACACTTTCCTGGCATAGTTCATTATGCCGGAGAGTGCATGCTGGCCTATACATGGAAGCACTACTTTGTCGCTGAGGATGATTGGGATCGGGATGGCAGGAACTTCTACAACAAGGCGAATGTGTGCTGGCCGATTTGTGGGTAAGTCTTCCTCGCACTGCATTGCTCAATACATCGCTGGATTTCTTGAAATCATGATGTTATACATCAAATCTATTTGCAGGATTTGTTTAGATGCGACACGGGATACGAGGATGGAGCATAAATCATGGCTCACCGTGCATGTCCTAAGCTCGTGAGGGACATGTTTTACGAGGCATGTATCCAGGCTGTGATTGTGTACCATGCCTCACCTTAAAGTTAAGGTCATCAAATCTCAAGCGAGAAACATGAAGCTTACCAAAGAAGAATACATGATGGTAAATATAGAACATTAATATTAATATTTTTTCTACTATTAAGTATGCTTAATTTGCTCTTCTTAATTATATGCCATGTACTTGATGACGTGTAGGTGCATGCGTGGTGGTGTGCTAGCAATGCGCCTTCCTGGGAAGCTGTTGTGGACAAGTGGTGCACGGAGGGCTGTGAGGAGACGCATAATGCTTGTCAGGAGCATCGTTTGATGATGCCACGTCCAGCACATCCATCAAGGGAATCTTTCCCTAAAACAATACGCGGCGAGATGGCTACGCGAATTCATTTATTTATTCTAACTCACAATATAATGTCGTATAATTTCTAATCACCTTGCTATTATGTTTCGTAGTCAATGGTATATGATAACCACCCTTGCAGCCAGTTCGAGGCATTTGCTATGGCCTACCAGGGCAAGGCGAGGACGCCCGACGTCCAGTACAACTTGGAGGCCCCGCCCACGACATACAACAATTCGTCCGTCCACACCCACCTCACTGAGTACACATCGATGGGAAGGGAGATCCATAGGCCAGAGTGCGATCCTACCACCCAGGATCTTGATAGGGAAGTCGTGATGAGGGTGGGAGGAGGCAAGAAGCATGGACGGTACTGGATTAGAGAAGGCACACTCGACACGACCAATATGCCCACACTCTCCGTGATACGAGCGAGGAGCACGAGCTAAAGCCCGGTTATACACCCTCGACCAGACACTACACAGCCCCGGGTGGACGCACTTGAGGTAATTTCAGTTATCTTTGTCGTTGGTTTACTGGTTTTACACATGTTTTTTTTGCATTGTAATAATGAGACCCACGTCGCGCCGTGGGAAACATGGGCCCGCTGCTTGTCGGCCTCGTCGTCGGCGCCAACGTGCTTGTCGGCAGGCTGTTCTCCGGCGCGTCCATTGACCCCACGCGCTCCTTCGGGCCGGCGCTCGCGGCTGGGGTCTGGGCTGACCACTGGGTGTACTGGGTCGATCCGCTTATCGGTGAGCCGTTAGCTCATGGACCCGCGTCACGCCGTGGGAAACATGGGCCCGCTGCTCGTTGGCCTCGTCGTCGGCGCCAACGTGCTCGCCGGCGGGCCGTTCTTCGGCGCGTCCATGAACCCCGCGTGCTCCTTCAGGCCAACGCTCGCGGCTGGGGTCTGGGCTGACCACTAGGTGTATTGGGTCGGACCGCTTATCGGTGGGCCGTTAGCTGGGCTCAGAGAGGAAGTAAAGGGAGGACCTGGAACAGAACATGCAACAGAAGATCCAACAGGAGTTGGATAACAGGCTCCAGTAGCAGCACCAGCAGTTTGCTCAGTGGATGGCAACACTTGGCCAGACTCTAGGAACACTCCTTCCACCGATGCCGTCCTTTGCTTCAGCTCCTCGGGCACCTACTCCGGCTAGTTTTCCTGTGAGTATGAACATTTTAGTTTCTGTTTTGTCCATACTAGAGCATTCATTACAATAACCAAACTCAATACTAGAGACTTACTTAGCATACTAGAGCATTCACTTATTAAAAGACTAATCAGTAATCAACATCTCTCATTTGTGCAGAATCCATCGGCGGGATCAAATGTCTGGAGTCAATGGCCTGAGGGGGATCAAGATTAGGACTTATCGCCAGCTGGTGGGCAATGCTCTCATCCCTGACGATGAGTCTAGTCTTAGTAAACTTTCTATCGTAACATTTGACTTGCTTATGTTTTTAAACTGCCTGGGATGAACTGTGGATGATTGTTATGTTTGTGACCTACTAAGTGTGTTTGTGAACCTCCTATGATGATTATTGTGGAACATTTGTTTTGTCCATGTCCGGGGATGACATTTGAATGCCTGTGATGATATTGAAATAATGCATATGGTGATATTTAAAAAAATTAGTGTTTTTTTTATCCGAAGACAGCTAATTTAAATGTTTTTTGGCAGATTTTATAGGGTTTTCCATGTGCCTTGACCATGACACACGGCAAACAGGAAAATCTAGGAACAAGCTTTGTCGTGTGCCATGACCATGCCACACGGCAAACAAGGGAGTTTTGCCATGTATAGCAAGCACACGACAGACAATGGAGTTTCGCCGTGTGGCCGAATCCCATGGCACACGACACAGAGGTCAATGTTTGCCGTGTGCCGGACGGTCGGTCACAGGGCAAACTTGGTCGTTACCGTCTCTAGTGCGCTGTCACTTCTGCTCTAGTATCACGGGAGAGAAAGAACGTGCGGGCAGAGGAGTTATCAAACTCACGGTCGTTATCACACTGGACGCTCTTAACAGTGGTGCCAAATTGTGTGGAAACAAAAGCAAAAAATTAAGTGAGCGTAGAAAAGGTGTCAGACTTAAGGCGTAAGGGAAAAGTCCAGCTATAATGGGAGCAATCGTCAAGAATAACTAGATAATATTTGTAGCCAGAGACACTAATAGGCGATGTCCAAAGATCACAATGTATTAAATCGAAATTCTTAAGAGCACGAGAACTAGACTAACTAAAGGGAAGACGCACATGACATCCAAGCTGACAAGCATGACATAAGTTTTCTGACTCACTTTTATTACACAAGATAGAAGAAGAAGCAACTAAGCGGGAGAGCGTCTCCTGACCAAGGTGACCAAGACGACGATGCCAAAGCGTAGTGGAGTAGCGCCGGTGGCCAGAGCAAGAGGCTGGAACACTGATGATAGAAGTGGGTAGAGCGGCCCCGAACTATTGCATCTGATGATCATGCTCTTGGTTGTGTAATCCTTCACGAAAAAACCATACGGGTCAAATTCAGTAGAGCAATGATTATCAATGGTGAATTGACATACGGAAATAAGGTTCTTAATCAATTGAGGAGAAACTAGAACATTATTTAGGTGAAGTGAGCCACGTGCGGAAGGAAACGAAACAGTGCCAGTACCGGTGACGAGCAAAAGGGAGCCGTCACCAACAATAATATTGGAAGGTGTAGAAGGTGAAGGCAAAAAAGAAGAAGATAATGAACCGGAGTGGGAGGTCATATGAGATTCAGCACCTATATCCATATTCCATTCGGTCGTGATAGGTGGCTCCAGCGTCATGGTGTTGAAAGTCAAGGCAAGAGCGTTCTGGTTCCACATGAATGCACCGGGGTGGCCTCCCCAGCCACTAGGCGCTAGTGGACCAGGATGGCCCGGCGCAGACGCCGGAAGGCCTGGTGCGGACGCCGGAGGACCATGGAAGCCGAGAGGGCCCGCCATGTGTTGGCCCAGCAGCGGGGCAGGGAGCGGTGCAAAGCCTAGGGGCAGCCCAGGAGTCGGCTGTTGTCGCCCAGTGACGAAGGCCTACGGTCGGGGCGGCAGAAAGGGCCCAGGCGAGCGAGCATAGCCTAGGCGAGGATCATTGGGCCCAGCCCAGAACTAAAAGGTGCCATAGCCGGGATGACAGCCAGCGGCCGGAGAGGCCATGGTGGGCCGTGCGGGAGGTGCGGCCCAAGGAGGGGGCGGAGCTGCCTGGCCGGGGGAGCCGCCGCCTGTCTTCCTGCCGCCGCGTCGATTTTGTCTCCGGCCACCGTTGCCTGGAGGTGGTGCGTACTGGGGCATCGGAGGACCCGGAGCTGGTGGACGAGATGCCGAAGCAGCAAAGGCCTGAGCCGAGGAACCCTGCCTGGTCTTCATGTTGATCTCGGCAAGACGAAGGTCGCAGAGGGCTTCATCGTAGTTTGGAAACGGTCGTTGACGTTGGATCAAGGCAGCCATGAAGGCAAACCGATCGTTCAAATCACGGAGAATGTTGAGGACGAGCGTGCGACCTCGGACGGGCTCGCCGAGATCACCGAGTCGATCGGCCATAGACTTGAGGCGTTGGCAATAGTCGTCGACGGACTTGCATGAAGGTGCGGAACTCGGCGTCGGGGAGGAGCGCGCGTGTTTCGTTGTTGCCGATGAACTGCTGCTCGAGCCCGAGCCAGACAGTACGTGCCGTGGGGGGTCCATCGTCGCTGTTCATCACCACTTCAACAAGATCGGGGGTGATCGTCCCGTAGAGCCACGAGAGAACGGTGCAATCCATGTGCTTCCATGAGACGTCGTCGGAGTTGTCGTTATCGGAGAGCACGTGATCGCTCAGCGCGTAGCGCTCGAGGGTGTTCAGGAACAAGCCTCTCCATCGGTTGAAGTGACGAGAGGAGATCTCAAGAATAAGGGGCACCAGGGCCTTGATGTTCAAGATCCCCATGGCCTGGGCGTGCAAGGCTTTGGTGGCAGCAGCAGTCTGCTCAGCAAGGACGAGAGCTCGTGCATCGGCGTCACGGCGTTCAGCGGCGAGGCGATCTGCTTCAAGGCGCTCAGCGTCACGGCGAGCAGCCTCGAGGCGCTCGGCCTCTTGACGAGCAGCCTCCCGGCGCTCCTCAGGCGTGAAGGCAGCAACGCGGGCCACAAGGGCCTGATCGATGGCGTTATCGGCCATAGGAGAAGGAAAGGTAAAGGGGCTAGCGGCGGCGGCGCAGGTCACGTGTGGAGGCGCGGCGGCGGCGTAGCTGAGTTGTTTTAGCGGAAGCGGTGGTTTGGATCATGCCAAACTGATACCATGATAGAATTGGAATAATTTTATTAATTGAATTGTACAGGAGCGTACAGATATATAGGCAAAAGCCCATGTCCCTCCCGTCTCTATCCAACAGTTTATAGAAACAGAACTGAGGAGATCGGGAGGAGATCACGCAATCAGCTAACCAACCGGGAAATAAATCCTACTAAACATAATAGTCTAACACGGAGGTCATGACCCATTTTTGCTATTTCTATTGGTTTCCCAAATAGGTAATATAATGGACCTGGTAATCTTGGGAGAACAGCAGGGAAACGGAGGTCCTGGTGCCTGTTGTCTCCTTTGATAGTATCCCGGGCACAAAATGTACGCAAGGTTAACGTGGTTTTGGTTTATCTCAAACAAGGTTAACGGAATTGAAGGACTAGATTGATCAGGTTGTTTCTTAAGAAGAGTAAAGATAGGGACACTGAAATGTGACCTAAGGACTCCAGGAAAAACATGATGCAATGCTTCGCATCCATTCTTGGAAAATAGGGAATGTTTTGCTGATCATTGTAATAATCAAGAACAATCTGCAAAACGAACAAGGAGTATATATTTCTCTGACCTAATAGAGAAGATGACAAGCAGGTAAATCTAATTATCTTATATAGATACTAGCAAAATGTCCGTCCGTTGCTACGGGTTTGAAAAACAACTATAGACACCATATAACAAATCCATCTCATAGAATTAGACAGTTTATCTATGATGAATCTTGTGAAATTTTTTATTCAAAGTACAATATTATTCAGGCTACATATCTGCATAGCTAATTTTCTCACTATGCTTGTACTACAAATATGCAAGTGTTTTACTCATAGAGAATTGAAGGTCTTTGTATTAATGTTTCGTAATCCTTTGATTGTTTTTCAACTCCGATGTTGAACATATCTTTGGATATCATTGCTAACAGAAGAAGCTTACTCTAATTATAGTAGCATCATGATCATCATCATCAAGTTGCAAACAACGTCTATCAGTTCTTCTTTGCTTATTGCAAACAACTTGGGCACCTAGAGTTCGTCTTCATCATCCTATTCGTCTACTCTTTTTTTTTTCTCTTTATTGTCATTTGAAGGACGTGATATCTGATGGACTTCTCACATAGGACATCCCTTGAGCCCTGAATTATGTTGTATCATTCTGCACAATAATAGTAATAATAATATAATGTATGCAGATCGAGAAGGACTCGCCGGCCAACTTCCCGAGCCTGCATCGGTTGGAGGTCATCGATGAGGTCAAGTTTGTGAACGTGCACCGCCCACAACACATGGTGTCTTGCGCTGCACCGCGACGTCCTCGTAACGAGGTGCACCTTGCTGCTGGCATCGACTACCACGTCCCCAGGTCATCGTCCGATTCCAGCATATGCATGACGGCCGCCGCCTTGCTGCCCTCCGCCGTCATGACCGCCTTGTGCGAGATACTCTCTGTTCACAAAAAGCTACTCGCTCATGTTAGCGTCTCCACCGAAAGGAGGTGAAGGCCAAAGTGTCTCCACCGAAAGGAGGTGAAGGCCCAAATTATGTTCTGGAGGTCCTCGATGAGGTTCGTATCAAAAGTCACCTTGAACTTCGGCAGCTGGCCGGAACTCACCGCGCGACCAGGACGTCCTCGTAGTCGTAGTTCATAGGGGATGAAGATGCACATTGGCTGGCTTCTCTGCAGCTTCCAGTCGTGCCAATGCTCGTGCTCATGCAACACCTCGTACTGAAGCTTGAGCACATTGAACCCTTGGTACCGGTAGAATACGATGTACTTGTAGGCTTGTAGCTCCAGCTCTGCAGGAACGGCACGTCGACAACGGTGCTGCCGTTGAGGCAGTGGAACTCGCCGTCGATGGTGTCCCTCCTCCTTGAAGGGGCTGCACCACTCGCCCTTGAAGTAGATGATGGTGTTTGCGATATTATGTGCACGATGGTCCGGTTCATGGGTCGTTCGATCGGGTCGAGGACCTTGGTAATGAGGTTCCTCTCGTGGCGTTGGTGATCCAGGCGTTAATATGCTTTCGTGATTCAACTGGTTGCAAATAGTGTAGTATCTGTGATGTTAATTAAATCGAAAGATGCTAGAAAATCATGTACTTTGAAGTCTTTAACCAAACATGACTAATAAATCTTTCTGTTTTTTCGGGCAATAATAAATAAAAAATCTTGTTAATACATGTACTGACTTCTCCTGTGAAGTCGACAACCCCTTGAACATGCCGATGATGGCCTCCTTGTACGATGTCCTGAGCGGCTACATCTTGTCCGTCCACGTGCCGCACGCGTACGATATGCACGGCCCGCCGACATCCAACCAGTCGGCGAGGAAACTTTGGCCATGACGAATGCGGCGAGCTCATCCCGTGCATGACGGGTCACCGGCGACGTTGAGTGTGTCTCCGGCCAGGGCGGTGGACATCAGCGCCAGCGCCGCGTGGATCGACAACGATGAGAAGATCAGGTTCTGGTCCTTCTCCGCGGTGACCGCCGAGATGCACTTCAGCAGCGACGTGGCCAGCGCTTGGCTAGGCAAGCGTTTATGATATCCGCTTTCTTTGCCATTGCTGCCATAGCGTGTTCTCGTCGATGTGCGGCAAGGATAGACAAGTGAGTGTTGCTGCGGTGTTGGGATGCGATAATTTGTGGACCGAAATCCTGGGTTGGTTATGTAAGCATGTCATGGTTGAACGGGAGATCGCGGAGACGATGGCTAAGTTGTTTTACGCCACGACATCATGGAGGTGCAGGACAGTTTTTTAAAAAGAAACATAGAAACCACCGAAAGTGAAAGAGATAGAGATGAAAACAGAATAGGACTTTTCATGTATAGGGGTGGACACCAACGAAAAAAAGTGAACACCAATGAAAAAAAGTGGAAGACCACACCGGTTTTATTAAGGAGTAGAGATTCAATTTGTGCGAAACTGATCTTGAAAACACTGTATACACCATGGGGCATAGTATTAAAATAATTTTTTTACAAGAAGTATTAAAATGATTATACAAGATATCACCACGCATGTTGATTCAATGATCTAATGTTAAAAACTTAAAAGACACGATAAAATACCTCTAAAAAGTCATCTTCTCCCACACAACCAAATGGTACAATAGTTGCTCCACATAGTGCTGCCATTCTAATAAATTCGGCTTGATCTGGCCAAAATAACTTATATTCTTCACCCTGCATGATTATCACAAGATAACAAATAAGATGCAAAAAAAAAATATATATGGAGGACCAAAAACCTGCTCGAGAAGATTGAAACCGAAATAGATCCAATTATTTATTTGTCTCACACTGTGTTAACCTAAAATAAGTTCTTTGGATTTGTGTTGTATATACTTCTTCAGATGCTTTGTTAGACGCCAAAATGATCGTAGTTGAAGCTACTTCTTATTTTACTTGTGACATTGTCCTACACATGATGGTAACCCATCTCTCTCCACAACCATGCTAGTAAAGTCTCTGTTAATGCTGTAAGATATTAAGATACAAATAACTTTGCGGTATCTCCGGTACTTGGGTCCCTGCAAGTACTGTCGAGGGCAGCGTCTTGGCCAATGGTCAGCTCGACTCGCCGTCCGCCGCTAACCGTTCTCCGTCCCCGGCGGTGCTATCTTCATCAACAGATTCCGGCGAGTGCTATGTGGCGGGAGTTGATGAGGACAGTTCTCTTTCCGAAGTACCCCCAGAGGGCTGTGGCTTCTCTGTGCTCACGGCGTATGCCCATCTGTGTGCCGGACACACGTGGACGACATCCGTCGTTCCCACACAAAAGAGGCCGGACCCACTCCATTTTCCTGCCGCTGCCTAACGCCCGGAGAAAACGGCGTCTTCACCAGAGTATATCCTTTTTCTCTGTTTATAACCCCATAGTACTTCTTACTAAAAAGAATTCGCAAGAACACATACCAGAGCAAACAAGAAAATGGCTTGTCGCATGCTTCAGTTTCATCTAGAACCCAACAAACTCACGTGCCTCTAGTTTACTGAACAAATCGATGCTTCCCCAGGGTGTCAACAAATTCTTGACACAAAAATCGAACTGGAGGCTGCAGTAATCGAATCCTTCGGAGTGTCGAGATCGAGCTTGTTGAAGCACACAACAAGAACACCTGGTATCGAGTCCCCCCATCCCCCGCAGATCGAAGCTCATCTCCATGGATAGAGAGCGCAGGTGGCGGTGGAGCTCGTTGAAGCACAGACCGAGGAACACCTGGCCGCCGACATCGATGTAGCTCCGCACTGCTGAGCTCGAGCTGTCCGCCAGAATCGTTGCTGAGCTCCCTGCAGACCTCCCAGATGGATGCTCATCGCCATGGGCATAGAGCGCAGTTGGGAATTTGGGTGGAGCAGATTTGTTTTTCCTTGATGGGGCGCTCAAATGAGAGAGAGGGACGTACAGTGAAAAAAAAACTCCTTATCAGGGGACGGGATGACGGTGCCGTTTATGCTGGTGTCAAGCGGTGGAGTCGTGGAGAAACGGGCCCAGCACGGCGTGGAGACGACGGGTGACCTCCACGTGGACCCGGCACACAGATGGGCACACAGCTTGGGCACAGGGAAGCCGCAGCCGCCCCCGGATGTCGCTACTTCGTTGGCCACTGTGGTTGAGGAGAGACACTCGAGCGTAGCGCAGTAATGGAGCAACCGTCAAACGGAGGGGTTCCCGAGTCAGTCGTAACTCCTCTCATGAACGTGCTATTCAAAACGGCCGATCCAGTGCCCTCCCATGTTTCACCGTCACTTGATGATGTGCCATCAGTGCTATCGCCGGTGTTGACCTGTTTTGAAATAAATTCAGTGGTGAGACACGATGAGAGGGGGCACGTGTTTGAATTTGTAAATTCTACTGGTGAACGCGCGCCAGCCAGTCCACATGCTGGAAGATTTGCCACAGAAAATCCAGCACGACTTTTGGAGCCATGCGACGATGTCCATTCCCCTTGCAGAGTGGAACGTGAACAGCCAGTCTGAACCAGCGACCGTATCTCCCCATCACTTGGCTTCCTGCAGAAGACGTGCTTCCAACTGAACTGGCTGTTTGCTCTGACTTGGAACCTGATCAACCACGATTGCTTGTTTATTCTAGAAGGCCGAGTACCACTACTGCGCCTGAAGCCGAACCAACGCAGCAACCAACCGAGGAGTTCCTCAATAACATTACTAGGCCTGCGCCGGTTATGCTCCCCACTCCGCCGGTCCAGAGACGGCAGCGTTCAATTGCCTTGTCAACACAAGCTCCACGTCGCAGCCGTCGCATTGCAAGGCTTCCTCCGGAAATCAGTCTACAAGCAGCTACAACAGTGTGCAGACGATTAGGGTTCGCGGATGATCAACAAATCTTTGAAAGTGCATAGACACTCAAAGACAACAATGACTCGGAATGGTGGTTCACCGGAGTCTATGCCCCACAGCTAGATGATGAGAAAATTGCTTTCCTAGCTGAACTTCGGGAGGTGTGAACCCACTGCACGGGCCCTTGGGTCGTTGTGGGCAATTTCAACATGATCTACTTGTCTGAGGACAAAAATAATGATAATCTAAACAGGGCCATGATAGGCCGTTTTAGGCGCTTTGTTAATGATAAAGAGCTAAAGGAGGTTCCGCTGATTGGTAGAAGGTATACCTGGTCTAATAAAAGGGAGGCATCGACGTTTGTGAGGCTTGATAGGGTGTTGTGTACCGCTGATTGGGAGGCCTTATATCCTGAGTGCATTCTCCAAAGCCAAGCCTCTAAGATCTTGGATCATTGTGCACTCTTACTTGGTCTCAAAGAAGGGGTTCATGGTAAATGTCATTTTCACTTGGAAAGCTTTTGACCCAAGCTCACTGGTTTTCATGATGCGGTTGCTAACTCATGGTGTGCGCCAATCAATGCTTCATGTCCAATTGAAAGGGTGTCCCTCAAGCTGAAACACCTCACATGGGCACTCCAATCTTGAAGCCAAAAACAGGTCCACCATGTCAAATCCCAACTTGGCATTGCAAGGGAAATTCTTCATCGTATGGAAATTGCACAAGATGGTCGTGTGTTAACACCCGATGAGGACTGGCTGTGGCACGAGACCAAGCGGCACTGCCTCGTGCTGGCATCACTCGAACATACCATTGCTAGGCTTCATTCCCGCATCAATTTCCTAAAAGACGGTGACACCAACATGACGCTCTTTCATCGGACAGCAGGCTTCAGAAAGCAGAAGAACTTTATCCCGAAACTAGTCCACAATGATGAGGTGATCACACGACAAGAAGAAAAGCAAGAGGCCATGTTTTCTTATTTTATTGATCTCCTCCGAACAGCCCTGCCTCGGTCCCATACTCTTGAGCTGGATTTCTTTCACCACAATGGAATTGATCTTACTGCACTAGAGGCGCCAATAACCGAGGAAGACGTATGGGAGAATATCAAACTCCTACTGGCGGATTGAGCTCCGGGGCTAGATGGTTATACAGGGCGCTTTTACAAGTCATGCTTGTCCATTATCAAGGCTGATATAATGGCTCCAATCATCACACTGCAGCAAGGGAATGCAAAGAAATTATGGTTGCTAAACTCTGCCTATCTCACTTTAATCCCGAAGACAGAAGAAGCAATTGCTAACAAGGATTTCCGCCCAATTAGTTTGATTCACAGTTTTGTGAAACTGATAACAAAGATCATGGAAAACAGACTAGCACCTATCCTAAATTCATTGGTTGCCACTAATCAGAGTGCGTTTGTCCGGGGCCATTGTATAGATGATAATTACATATTGGTGTAGCAAACAATCAAGCTACTACACAGGCAAAAGTTACCGAGTCTCTTCTTGAAACTCGCAAAGGCATTAGATTCGGTTTCTTGGTCTTTTCTTCTGGAAATTATTCGGCATCTTGGTTTTAGATCAAATTGGTGCAACCTTGTGTCCAACATTTTGCGCACTGCCTCCACTCGAATCTTGGTTAATGGACAACTCGGGGATGAAATTCGATATCAGCGTGACCTGCGTCAGGGAGATCCACTTTCTCCCATGTTGTTTATCTTGGTCATGGATGTATTGAATATCCTCTTCACAAAGGCAGGAGAACTGGGTCTCCTACAGCCCCTCTCGCGGAGAAATCAAAGCCAACATATATCTCTCTATGCCAATGATGTGGCTCTCTTCATCTGGCCAGTCGAAGAGGAAATGCAGCTCACCATGAATATTCTCAACAAATTTGGTGAGGCATCAGGTTTGGAAACAAACCTCCAAAAAAGTTGTGTGTTACCTATCCGATGTGAAGAGGTCCAGTTGGATATGGTCAGCAATACCTTACCTTGCACCATGGCCGAGTTTCCTTGCACATATCTTGACTTGCCTATCTCTGACAAAAATTTGAGGAATATGATATTCTACCATGGATTGAGAAAATCAGGAACAAGCTTCCCGGGTGGCAGACTGCTCTCATGAATATGGCTGGTAGAGTCGCATGGGTGCGCTTTGTTCTCTCTGCGATTCCTATCTACATTTTGATTGCTATCAAAGTTCCAAAATGGCTTCTCAAGGTGATCGACAAGTTACGCCGATCTTTCACGTGGAAGGGGAGAAAAGAAGCGAATGGTGGTGCTTGTCTTGTAGCATGGGAAAGAGTACAAAGGCCCCTGGAGTATGGTGGACTCGGAGTGTTAAATTTAGAATATATGTCCTGGGCACTTCAGGTGCGCTGGTTATGGCTTGCTAAGACAGACTTCGACCGCCCGTGGCAAGGCTTGGACATTCCAGTGCATAAGAACTCTAGCATTTTTTGACACGATCGTGCAATCATATCTTGGTCGAGGAGGTAACATATTGTTTTGGAAGGATAAATGGTTATTTGGTAGTAGCATTGGGGATCTTGCCCCAACTGTCGGCTGTGCCACTGAAAATTCAGGAGCAGCGTACAATAGAGGAAGCACTGACTAACCATTTGTGGGTCAAGGATATCCAGGGGGCCTTTCTATGATCGGGCTTTATGAGTTCTTTGATCTCTAGGATGCTCTCCGAGACACGATCCTAACGGATGAAGACGACAAACATTGTTGGAGGTTTGAGAGCTCTGGTCAATTTACTTCCAAATCAGTATATGCAGCTCTCTTCCATGGCTCAGTTGTTTTTGAGCCATGGCGACGACTGTGGAAGTCTTGGGCCCCATCAAAGTGCAAGGTGTTTTTATGGCTTGCCATACAAACAAATGTTAGACTGCTGATCGTCTAGCAAGTAGAGGGCTACCTCGTCCAAGTCATTGTGTTCTGTGTGATTAAGAGGAGGACGTCCAGCATATACTCACCTCTTGTGTCCTTACTCGCTAATTCTAGTTCCGAATCTTGGCACCCTTAGACCTCATAAGCTGTGTGTTGAGTCATCGGGAGAAGATCTTCACAGATTGGTGGGGCAAGGCTCGCAAACAGGTCGGGAAAGAAGATAGAAAGGGCTTTAACAGTCTAGTTATTCTTGGCAGCTGGATTTTATGAAAGCATCGCAATGCTTGTGTCTTTGATGGAGTGCAACATTGCATCAACACAATCATCCGCGAGTTTGAGAATGAGAAACACTTTTAGGGGCTGGCTGGTGCTAGGTCTCTTGGGGCCTTAGCTCAGGCCGAAGAGATTACTTAGGTGTGTGTAATGTTGGTCAGGTCTCATCCTTTTCAGTTTTGTTCCATTAGTTACAAACCCAATGTAATTAACACTCATCACAGCTCGGTCCGAAGCGAGGTAGTGTACCTTTTAAGGGACCGATTTCTCTTCTCTTAATATAATAATATGCAACTCTCTTACGTATTTAAGAAAAAAAACAGTAAAGTAGGAATGTATTTAATTCAGACATACCTTTCTATGTAAAACTTCTCGGATACCACCAGGATAGAGGAGAACAAATTCTTTTCTCTCAAGCAGCTTGTACATATTAAATGGATTGACAGGCACTCGGCCAGCTACAGAGATGTTATCAAACACGGATAGCTCCTTGACCATGGTTGAATCACTTAATTGGAAAATTAGAGGATAAGCCATGCTTCTGAAAATTGTTTTCTTCTCTCGCACAAACTTTTCATACAGGGGAAGTATATCGATTGCCATGAGAGCATGATAACCCACTAATAAGTCAGGGCCCTTGTCAGGGAGGCCGGCAAGACCACGGCTAATTCTACCATTCTTGAGAGTGATAGAACAACTGGGCCCAATCGAAACAGAGCAGGGCAATTTCAGCTTCTTTATTACTCGCTCTTGAAGTAAAGTAAAGTAAAGTTGTTTTTAGGAAAGAGTTCCTTGTTTTTATCGTGGTCTCGTGACTTACCTTTGAAGTAAACTGTTGACCTGTGCTACCGTGTTAGGTACGACCTTGACCCCCGGATCAGATGCGGTTCGACCTTGACCCCCGGACCTTGACCCTATTATACGCTGACCGATGGTCCCTGCAGAAAGAAAAGAGCAGGAAATGACTAATGATGCCGTTTGCTCGTGATGCTTCCGCGAGACCTCGACTGTGTCTACATATATGACAGGCAAGGGTCCATCCGGGCGTGCAGCGAGTTGCTGTACCCGCTATGGCATGTCCAAACACTCATCAAGCATCATCGTCTCTGCAACTAGCCGTTATCTTTGGTCTGCACATACTAGTGGTGGCAACCCAACTCTCACTCCGTACCTATGCGCAGTCGACAAATGGCAGCATACCAGGGCCAGGCGGTGGCACCGTGCAAGCGCCGCCGCGATGCCACGAGCAAGAGGCGGCGGCGCTCCTCAAGCTGAAGCAGTCATTCACGTTCACGGCTTCCAGCTGCCAGAGCTACCCAGCGAGGACGAATCTAACGTCGTGGAAGCCGGGCAGTGACTGCTGCCAGTGGGAGGGTGTCATGTGCAACAACGTCACAGGGAGAGTTAATGCACTCATCTTCGCATTTTACGGCTTGCAAATCATCGAAGGTCTGCATCCTGCTCTGTTCAGCCTGACCTTTCTCCAAAACCTTGACCTGGACGGCAACAACTTTTGCCGCTCCCAACTTCCAGATTATTCCGCTTTCGACCGGCTGACACGGCTTCAACTCCTTGGCTTAAGCGAATGCAACCTCACCGGTGTGTCCTTGGCACCACACTTTTGCAGCTTGTCCTTTTAAATTCTGGCTCTTAATTAGTATTCCCTCCGGATTTAAATTGTTGATATAGTTGACTTTTTTAGTTACGTTTGACTATTTGTCTTATTCAAAAAATTTGAAAATTTATTCAATATTTTATTACAATTTGTTTTATCACTAAAGAAAATTAAAACTTATCTTTTAATTTTTTATATTTGAATAAATATTTTGAATAAGACAAATGGTTAAACATAGCTAAAAAAGTCAACTGCGTCAACAATATAAATCTAGATGGAGTATATTGCTATAGTGACACTCTTGGGGGCCGGGGTTACATGGATATACTTAGAGATGAATACTGCAAAATTAAAAATATCACTCCCTCCGAAATTAAATTGTTGATACACTTGACTTTTTTAGTTACGTTTGACCATTTATCTTATTTAAAAAATTTAAATTAGATATTTTATTACAATTTATTTTATTATTAAAGAAAGTTAAAATCTACCATATGATTTTGTATATTTGAACAAATATTTTGAATAAAACGAATGATCAAATATAGCTAAAAAAGTTAACTGCATCAACAATTAAAATCCGGATGGAGTACTAGAATTGTCAGGTTATGTGCGTAGGGGAACTGTTTTCTCCAGAGAAGTTTTAAGTGAACTATTTGTTTGGGCAATTATCATGTTACTTTTTAAAAAACCGGAGGGAGTACTAGAATTGTCAGGTTATGTGCGTAGGGGAACTGTTTTCTCGAGAGAAGTTTCAAGTGAACTATTTGTTTGGGCAATTATCATATTACTTTTTAAAAAAGATCATAGACTAGCTAAAGCTAGTCTTAATGGAGAGTTTTATTTTGTTGTTTCCAAGAATATCATGTCACTAAAAGTATTTTGAAATCATAAATAAAATCATCTCTATAATGTTTAGTTTCATTATAATGTCTCATTACATCCTTAAAAAATAATGTTTCATTACGCATAATTCTATTTCATTTTATTGATTGTCTTTAGAATGATATGAAACTCCTCTGCTTGAATGCTAGTTTCATGATGTTTTGTATCTATGAAATTATGTATACCTAGTTTTATCTAGATGAAACTACTTTCCTCTCTTTTTATAATTCTGTTGTCATTTCAGCAAGTTGGTTTATGTGGCATATCATTTAATGAAAATAAAACCACTATTAGGAATAGCCTAAGAGCATGGAATTTATATGACACTTATGTCCAAAATCTTTTGTCGTATATTGTTGAGAATACCAAATTGTCTGATCAATCATCTTTATTGCAGGGCCTATTACTGGTTTAATCAATGATAGAAGTGTATTTCCTAATCTCAGATGGCTGGACCTAAGCCAGAATTCACTTTCTGGCACAATACCAGCGACCATATTTAGCCAGCCAGCATTGCAGCAATTATACCTCCACATGAATAACCTTTCCGGTCCAATTGCGGAGTTCCATAACCTACCTGCCACGTTGACTGATGTTGACTTGAGTAGCAACCAGCTGACTGGTGCAATCCCAAACTCATTCTCACAGCTCACGGCTCTCTCCAGCCTAAACCTCGACTCAAACAATTTCACTGGTACGCTGGACCTAAACCCATACTTCAGACTAAGGAACCTTGATATCCTAAGTGCCTCAGACAACAGCTTGTTATCTGCTACCGCTGACAATAATCATGGATTCAATACCAGTAGTTACAATGGTAGTATTATTTCCTATTTGGCGCTTAGAGGTTGCAGCCTAAGCAGGATGCCCAGTGCCCTCAGGTATCTTCCTCAACTAAAAAGCCTAGATCTTTCTTATAATCGCATCGGTGGCAGGATACCAGACTGGATTTGGAGAGTCACGCTAGTTTTGCGCCTATCCCACAATAAGTTCACCACGGTGGGGCAGATCCCTTCAAACACTACCGTAACATACCTCGATCTTAGCTTCAATAAGCTTCGTGGTGCCGTGCCATTTCCTTCCGTCGGGAACATGCTAGAATTCAAGGTCACAGTTCACATCAACCTGGCCAACAATAAACTCAGCGGGCCTTTCCTATATGCGGGGTGCCATTCTAATGATCAGCTGCAAATACTTGACCTATCCGGCAACAACTTAAATGGGTCGATCCCTCCTCATCTGCTCAAAGGCTGCACTGGTCTTGCAGTGCTAAATCTTAGGGGCAATCGCCTCAGTGGAACATGGCCTGATGAGATGGACAAGTTTTGCGGCCTGACGCTTGTAGATTTACACGGGAACCAGTTCGAAGGTCCTCTGCCAAGGACTCTTGTAAATTGCACAGAGTTGCAGTTCCTTGATGTTGGTGGGAACAATTTTGTGGATGTATTCCCAACATGGTTGGGTAACCTTCGAGATCTTCGTATACTTGTTCTGAGATCCAATAAATTTTACGGCCCATTAAGCATGCCGCTTGCGCTTGGGAGGAACCATACAACCACCAGTGGTAACTTCCCCAGTCTCCAAGTCATTGACCTTGCAGGAAACAGCTTCACCGGAGTCATACCTTCAGAACTCTTCGACAGTTTCATGTCCATGGTGCGCGGCCCACTCCACACTACTCGAAGCGGTTATAATTATAGCACACTGTATGTTGACTCTGCGACATCAACTTACGGTGTGGAGGTGGAGGTCGCCCTGAAGCAACAATACATGAAGATGCTTAAAGTCTTCAGCGATCTGGTTGTTATTGACCTATCCAACAACAGATTCAGCGGCTCCATTCCCAATACGGTCGGCAACCTAATGGCCTTGGTTGTGCTCAATATGTCGCATAATGCCTTCACTGGTGGTATCCCAGGTGAGCTCGGCCGCCTGGCTCAGATTGAGTCACTCGACCTCTCATGGAACAATTTCACTGGCGAGATCCCGCGAGAATTGCTCGCATTGACGGCCCTCGAGTGGCTCAACCTATCACACAACGGTCTGAGCGGGAGCATACCTTTGGGCGGCCAGTTATCGACGTTCCCCAGCAGCTCGTTCCAAGGCAACCGAGGACTCTATGGATGCCCGCTTCTTGTGCGATGCAATCTGACGCAGCCACCGCCGGGCACCAATATTCTGCCTCCACTGCAAGTGCCTGATGAATCGGCTGGCCATAGGTTCGAACTTATAGTGCTATGGCTCTTAGTTGGTTGTGGCTATGGTGTGGGCTTTGCACTGGCAGTTGTCTTGCAGTTGGTCTTCACCCGCAGGCGCAACAAAAACAACACACATGTAAATTAGCGAAGTGCCTATATTTCTTTTTACTCCAGAGCGTTTTGTTCTGTGTATAATACTCGAGTGTACTAATATATAAGAGAGATTTTAAGGTAGTCCTAAACAATAATGGACCCTCCAGTTAACCAGATATCGAGGCTTAATATAAGCAGAGAGGTAATAGGTTCCATAATTATTGTTTTAATATTATATTTTGACTAGTTTTTTGCACATGCGATACACACGTTACCATTATCTATAAATTTGTCATATACTAAACAAAAAAATGTGTTAAAAGGCAGCATAATGGTACATCTTTTCTCAACAGTGCCGAAAAGGTATTTGTATAGGTAAGAGTTTGTGCTATGGAGTCAAATATCTGGGAGAAGCTGATAATACAAAGGTAACATTGTCAGTAAAAGTGAGATACGCGTGTATGAGTTTATATTTCAAGACAATCAGGTAACATACAAATAAATACACACAACCAAAAAAGGATGACCAAGGATATTTTGTTTCTATGAGTGTGGCATGAAAGATGAGATGCTAATATATGTATCGTTAACCATATTTTAAGCGAGGAAGGAAATATCGCCACTTGATCATTTCAGGGTAGAATATTATGTTTTGCCACATGGCAGTCTAGGCTATTTTAAGCAAGGAAGAAAATATCACCACTTAGTTCATTACTTTCTTAACACCATAATATGAAAGAATAACTAATATTTAGTAACTACGGTTTTAAGTTCATGCAATCTTAGTCTTGGGCACTCACAGATTTATTCTTAGATGAGTTTGTGACATCAAAATCACAAAACATCAAAGGTAACATTGATCCAGGATAGTTTAGATAGACAAGGGAAATAAAGGCGGCGATTATGGACAACACTATCACCGAACAAAATTTTTCCATGAGTCAAAAACCCTTATAAAAATAGCCTAAACTGCCACGAAAATTGTTCCCGTGAGTCAACCGTGATGCAAGAAATCCATTTTTTGTGGAGGTTGACCCACATGCAAATTTTTCATGAGAACAATTCATGGAGGCCACAAACAATTAAAACATCTTATCGTTAGATTGACACTGCAACTTTCATGATGGCCAGCCCACTGGATAAGGAATTTTCATGGGGGTGTTCCACCGCCAAGAAAATAGGCTGCCCCCAGGAAAATTATTTGCACTACAATGTTATTTGCATTGCATAGCCACTATATAGTTAGCAAAATAGGTACATAGTTTGAGTTCCCGATTCACCCCCCTCCTCGGTCACTCGGTCATTTCAAGTGGTATCAGAGCCAAGTGCTCAATATAGGGCTTAACCGCCTTGAGTAGTGACCGAATTGAGTTGGGATGTCATCCCATTTGGGACCGGGTCATGGCTCATGGAAGGATCGTTTGAAAAGCTACCTAAATATCATGGTTCCGGATGAGTTGATGAACACACTTGTGGACTTTGCCAATACCTTTACTGATGATCATGTATATGATGATGATGACTGTGTGGCTGTGCCTAGTTCTAGTGAGTGCCTAGATTCTACTAGTGATAGTTTGATAGGTTGCTCTACTAGTGTGCCTAATGTGATGATTGATGATGTTGGCTCTCTTGATCTTACTTGCACTTCTAGTATGACTTGTGATGATGATGCTTGTGAGTCTTTTATTGGTCATGCTAGTGATACACTTGTTGAGGAGTTCTTTGCTTTTCGTGCTATTGAGAATGAGGACTTACTTGACTCTCTTATTCGCTTGCGAGGTATTGTGGACAGGATTGGAACAACTACTTTCGAGCTTCCCAAGATCATGATAGTCGAGAAGATTCTCACCTTGCTCCCTAGAAGCAAGATCCTCTACATCACCCTTGATCTCATCATGGAGAAGGATCTCTCCGTTGAGGATATGATTGGGTTGCTCTTTGATGATGAGAAGATTACCGCAAGCTGGACTGGGGAGAAGACTTCCATGGCAAACAATGAAACATCTTCAAGAAAAGGGAACTAGCTGGTAATTGTAGAGCAATTCCCAAGCTTTCCAACGGGTACTCACATGACTTATTTGGTTCAGAATTGAGTGAGTTATGCTAGTTACCATGAAAACGGTATTTGATCTACGACCAGTTATCAATTTTCATTCTTTTGAAATAGTTGAGTTATTTTGTTCCAATTAACATGGGTGTGTGGTTCAAGTTATCATTTATGATGATGCATGAGACATGATTATTAATGCATGAATGATTTAAAATGGTATCAATATGCCGCGTTCCTACATCCTCACAAAAAGAAAAATTTGACTGATTATATAGACCGATCAGTTCAGTGGCACACACACCTCTCACACATTTCTAAGTGAGCTAAACGTGGTTAGCATACCTGCACAAGGTCCATCTCAATACATCAAATTCAAAAGAAACAATCCAAAAGAAATCTGTGACCACCTCGCCTCGCATGGGAGCTCTCGAATCAGAGTGTATTCGAGTCACACCAAATTAAATAAAATCCTATCTAAGCACAACAAATCCATGACCACCCCGCGTCGCATGGGAGCTCTCGAATAAGAGTGTATTCAAGTCACACACGTACCTTCATTGAAGGAGCCGTAGATGCAAGTATGGAAACAATCATAACCCGAGGTTAGCTTTGCCACCTACTACTAGTAATCCTTATATGGACACTACTAGTTCGTACCTCACCGTAAGACGTAAAAACGGGTTGTTCAAGTTTTGAAATGTTCATTTGTGTGTTGCTTATCCCAAATCAGCTCTGATACCACATGTCACACCCCTATACCAAAATATAGAATGTGTCGTACAGGATCTTCTCAGGAGATGATTACTGAAGTAACCATACATAGCATACACACATGAACATCCATCATTTACAATGATACATCATTTAAGTGCTTAATATTACATGTCCAAGAGTCACAACGGAAGCAAATTAAGTTACGTTACAATACATATGTTCTTGGTTCAAAGTACATAATAAGCGGAAGTGAAAACACGGTACACTCGGCGATAGATAGCCTAAGTAAACCATGCTGGCCCTATGGCAATGGCTCACTCATCTTGGGTAGGCGAACTAGGAACCCACTCAATGGTCCAATCCTGTGGTTCCTCACCTGATGATGACATCACTCCTATGGATACACACAACACTCCTCTAATTCTGGACTTGCAAGGTCCAATGACTAGAGCTCGTGCACGACGACTAAATTTAAAGGTGAGCTCGTTCCTACGTTCTTTGCTATATGTTACTTTTGAGAATGGTTTGCTACCTAATGATTATTTTATGATTAGGAACCATGGAGAGGACCAGGAGATGATGGGAGAAGGAGTTGGGAACGTGGAGGACCAGCAAGGGCTTGAAACCAAGGTGGAGGCCCAATCAAAACCGACTTCGAGTCTGTTTCAGGGCCCAGGACCAGTCTGCACTAAAACGGTCGCCCAGGACTCACACGGACTTGGATTTGGACGTTCTACATATGCACGAAAATCATCGAAACAAGAGAGGGTCCAGAATCTGTGTCGGTGCTGTGTCGCCTATTTTTGGCCTTTGGGCTTTGTATCCAGTTGAGCCCAATTAGGGGTGCGTCCAGAGGGTCTTGCATGATCCTAGGGCCTTCATATACAGCCGCCATCGCACCATTAGGGTTCGGGTTTTGCTTAGATCAATTCTGTTCATAAATAGTGTTGCCGTTCATCGGTTTGTGAGACCCCAACTTCATGAGCTTAATCATTCATCTGCAATTGTGTTGCATCCTTTGTTGTTCTTGCTTGTGTTCTTGATTTGCAGGCAGGGATTAGCCTTCTCGGCGAGGTCAATCATCTTTGGACGGTTGATAACCAGAGGAGACATCGTGCTGTGATTACGGGGTTTAGAACATGCTGTTCTGAAGCCGGATCGATTTGTGTGTCGCCTCCGACCAAATCAACTTACCAAGCACCTTTCGAAAGATCGGGAACCCTTGTTCACATCAAGTGGTAATCATCGCTTCAGGTGCACCGTCAGGTTCGCACTACCTTAGTTAATTTCATCTTGTGTTCATCCTATCGTCCATAGAAAAGCCCCCCCCCCTCCGCCCATAACCACGTGTTTAGCCTTTGCATATCTCAATTTCAGAGTCCGTAGTGTTGATTTTGAGCCCTAGTTCATATTTAGTCGCTGGTTTAGTTTGTGTTTTTGTCATCAGTAGTGTTTCCCTTGCAACCCTAGCCGCCATCCCCTTCACCACCCTCTGTTTTGTCGGCTTTGTGTGCTAGGCTTGATTGATCGACACGCCCACCCTAATCCCACCCCAAACCCACCGTCAACACCTTGGACCAATCTCCACAAATTCCACTTTTCGCTGCATCCACTCCGCCAAAAAAAAAAAATATCCTACCCGATTCCAAACCCGACCTCTAACCCGACTCGGGTTTTGCCTAGGGTTTCTTGAGAACCGATTCCGACACTCCTTCAATAAAACGGCCATAACTTTTTGCTCGGTTGTCCGTTTTGGCTGAAATTTTTATAGCAGATTCTTGACAAAAAGTTGAGGTGACACACACTAGGCTATGCCCTATGCACCCTCGTCAAAGAATTCAAAAAAAATCGGGAAGATGAAGAAAAAATTCATTCAAGTTGAAACCCGACATTTTTTGAAACTTCAGGAATTTCTATAGCCCACGTCCTAGCTCTGTTTGAGCTGAAATTTTTTGTGGTTTCTCCCCATTGTTAGTAAGTTGGAGAAAAATATCAAAAAAATAAAATAAAAAAAAATAAATTTGGGATTCCTACTAGTGCTCCATCTAGCCCCCCTGGAATTTCTGAGTTTGGCTGTTTTACACTTAGCCCCCTGTTATCGGCTGTGTGCCTTTGTCTCCTTGTTTCTTCTTTGCTATCACTACTGTTCTAGGACATAGTTAGACCAGCAACTAGAGACAAGTTACTTGGGCACTTATTTAGCTTTACTATGTGTTTTTGATTTGTGTGCCACTCACATATATATATTTGGCCTTCCTAGCTCTACATATTTCTTCTGGACAGCACATAGGTTATTTTGTAACCCTTGCAATCGTGGAACACACCTCCCTGGTATCCTTTGCTTTGTTTTATCAGAACTTTGTAAGAGCTTTGCAAGAAGCTTCCTTTTGCTATGTTGAGAGGCAATAACCACTGCTTAGTAGTTTTGTAGGGATAACCTTCACTTTTTGTTTCCTGTTTTGGTGTTTTCGATGTCAGGAAACGATGAAGAGGGTGCTTCGCCCTCAAAATTTGATGAGTGTGTGAACCAAAGTCATCTACAGAAGGCTTTGCAGGTGGTTCAGAGTGATTTGGTAGAGACGATTACCAGGGCCATTACCGACGCTGTCACCAAGCTTCACCTGGGAGAAAGCATTGAGAGGTTGGATAAGAGAGTCTCTATGTTAACCGATCAGGTTGTCGAATTGGAGACCGCTCACAAGACCATCAACACCAACACCAACACCAACACCAACACCAACACCATCAACGACGTTAAAGACGATCATGATGAAGACATGGTGTATAAGGCTGATGGCACCGTCAATAGGTCAGCTACAAGGACCGCAAGGTTACGACATCGTTTGCAACGTAATACTCAAGGTATGGATGGATTCCACAACCACATCCGTCGCCCACAAGGTAACCATGCTCCAGATGACCCCTAGGCTAAAATTAAGTTTTCAATTCCTTCGTTTTCGGTCAGTACAATGGTGATGCTTATCTTGATTGGGAAATGACCGTAGAACAAAAATTTAATTCCTACCTTGTTCCTGAACAACATAGAGTTAGACAAGCCACTGGTGAGTTGAAGGACTTTGCTATTGTTTGGTGGAGTGGTCTAGCTGCTGAAATTGGTTTGCCTACTATTTGCGAAGAACTTAAGGTAGCAATGCGTGATCGTTTTGTTCCTCCTTCTTTTTATAGAGAGATTCATAATAAACTACAGCATTTAGATCAAGGAGATAAAACTGTTCAGGAGTATTTTAGTGAGCTTCAGAAGGGTTTGATTTGTTGTGCTGTGGTTGAAAAATTAGAGGATCAGATTTACCGCTTTTATTCTGGTTTGAGAAAAGAAATTCAGGACATCCTTGATTATAAAGAATTTTATACCCTCAACCAGTGTTTCCAATATACTATGTTTGCAGAGAAAGAATCACAGAGACTTTTCCAGGCTTTTAAGGAGGATAGCAAGTCCAGGACTTTCTACCCACCACGGCCGACGGGGAATTCGAGGCTGCCCAAGCCATCTTTCCAGCCATCCCCATCAGCAGCTGCCAAGGGAACTAGTGTTGTTTCTGCAGCACCAAGATCAGCCCCTGCCCCTTCTACACGCTTAGGTAAAAATTCTGTGCAGGTACCAGCTAGTAGTGCCTCCTCTATTGCTTCGACGGGACGCACTACAGGGATTCAGTGCCACCGCTGCCATGGTCATGGTCATGTGCAGAAAGATTGCCCAAGTAGACGGGCATATGTGCCGACAGACGATGGCCGTTACATGAGCACCTCCGATGTGGAGGATGAGGAGGAGGATGTCGCTGCCACCAGCGGCGACCTTGTCCTTGGAGGCGGAGATACCACGGGCTACATGAATATTATTGTGCAGCGTGTGCTTAGCACACAAATCCAGCAGCCCGAGACGATGCAGCGACATAACTTGTTCTAGATTTTCTTCGTCATCAAGAATCGCCGAGCATGTGTCATCATTGATGGAGGAAGCTATAACAATTTGGTGAGTTCTGATGTGGTTAAGAAGCTTGATTTGACCACACGCCCACATCCACATCCATACTACATTCAGTGGTTAAATGACTCTGGAAAAGCTAAGGTAATATGAACTTGCAGAGTTTCTTTTTCCATTAGTTCTTATGTGGATTCTGTTGATTGTGATGTTGTACCCATGCAAGCATGTTCACTTTTATTGGGTAGACCTTGAGAATTTGATAATGATGTTGTACACCATGGTAAAAGTAATAAGTACACTTTTATGCATAAAGGAACTAAAATTACTTTGTTACTAATGACCCCTACTGAAATTGTACAAGCTGATTTAGAAAGAGCTGGTAGTTTGAAAAATAAAGGCTCTGAAATTCAGCAACCTGTTAATTCTGATTCTACACCTAGTAATGTTAATGATTCTTCAAGTTCTAAGGGTGCTGGAATTAAATTACAAGGTTGTTCATGTCTTGCCACAAAATCTGAGCTTGCTGAAATTTCTGCTGATCATATTTGCTATGCTTTGATATGCAAACAAGCTTTATTTTCGCTTGGTGATATTGCTTCTAGTGCTTTGCCTCCTGCTATCACTAACCTTTTGTAAGGGTATGAGGCTGTTTTCCCAGCTGACATACCCCTGGCATTGCCACCTTTGAGAGGGATTGAGCATCAAATTGATTTGATTTCTGGTGCTACTTTGCCAAACCGTGCTGCTTATAGGACCAACCCTGAGGAGACTAAGGAGATACAATGACAAGTCCAAGACCTTTTGGATCGTGGGTATGTTCGTCAATCACTTAGTCCTTGTGTTGTTCCTATACTTTTGGTTTCTAAGAAAGATGGTTCTTGGCATATGTGTGTAGATTGTAGAGCCATTAATAACATTACTATTAGGTATCGTCATCCTATTCCTAGGCTAGACGACATGCTTGATGAATTATGTGGTGCTATAATTTTCACTAAAGTTGATTTGCGTAGTGGCTACCATCAAATTAGAATAAAACTTGGAGACGAATGGAAAACAGCTTTCAAAACCAAATTCGGGTTGTATGAGTGGTTAGTAATGCCTTTTGGTTTAACTAATGCACCTAGTACTTTCATGCGTTTGATGAATGAGGTTTTAAGATCTTTTATTGGCAAATTTGTGGTTGTTTACTTTGATGATATCTTGATTTATAGGAAATCCATAGATGATCATATGATTCATTTGCGTGCTGTTTTTGATGCTTTGTGAGCTGCACGTTTATTTGGTAACCTTGAGAAGTGCACCTTTTGCATGGATCGAGTCTCTTTTCTTGGCTATGTTGTGACTCCACCGGGAATTGAGGTGGATGAGGCGAAGATTGAAGCCATAAAGAGCTGGCCTGTACCAAAAACTATCACACAGGTGAGAAGTTTTCTTGGTCTTGCAGATTTCTACCGCCGCTTTGTCAAAGATTTCAGCACCATTGCTGCACCATTGCATGAGTTGACAAAGAAAGACGTTAACTTCCATTAGGGTATGGTACATCATGAGTCTTTTGCTGCTTTGAAGGACAAACTTACACATGCAGCATTGCTGCAATTACCCAATTTTGATAAGACTTTTGAGCTTGTATGTGATGCCAGTGGTATAGGCATTGGTAGTGTTTTGATACAAGATGGTAAACCTGTTGCATAATTTAGTGAGAAAATTACTGGGCCTATTTTGAATTATTCCATGTATGATAAAGAATTATATGCACTTGTACGTTCTTTAGAGACGTGGCGTCATTATTTGTTGCCCAAAGAATTTGTTATTCATTCTGATCATGAATCACTTAAGTATATTCGTTCTCAATGCAATTTGAACCATAGACATGCTAAATGGGTTGAGTTTATTGAGTCTTTTCCTTATATTATTAAATATAAGAAAGGAAAGGATAATGTGATTGCTGATGCTTTATTTAGGCGATATACTTTGTTGTCTCAACTTGATTGTAGAATTTTTGAACTTGAGGCAATTAAAGAACAATATGTTGCTGATGTTGATTTTAAACATGTATTGTTGCACTGTAAAGAAGGTCGTGCTTGGAACAAATTTGTGTTGAATGATGGTTTCTTATTTAGAACTAACCGCCTATGCATTCCAGTTGTTCCGTTCGTCTTTTGTTGTTGCAAGAGGCGCATGGAGGTGGATTGATGGGTCATTTTGGTGCTAAGAAGACAGAGGATATTTTGGCCACACACTTCTTTTGGCCAAGGATGAGGAAAGATGTTGAGTGTTTTGTTGCTCGCTGCACTACATGTCAAAAAGCTAAGTCTCTCTTGAATCCACATGGTTTATACATGCCACTTCCTGTTCCTTCTATTCCTTGGGTGGATATTTCTATGGACTTTGTTTTAGGACTGCCTAGGACTAAGAGGGGGAGGCAAAGGGCACGCGCGGTGGCCAGGCTCGCCGGAGCTTTGTCGAGGGCGCACCATGGTGGTTGTAATAAGCCAGCTTTCTTTAAATGATCAGCCTTGATATGTTGACACGTATCACATTCTGCAACATAATGGGCAACTTCCCGGTTCATTCTTGTCCACCAAAAATTTTCCTTGAGTCCTTGGTACATCTTGTTACTACAAGGGTGAACAAAATATTTGGACTGATGAGCTTCATCTAAAATTTTGTGACGTAGCTTAAGATTTTTAGGAACCACAAGGCGATTATTAAACCATAGCACACCATATTCATCTTGATAGAAACAAGTGGCTTTTCCATCTTTGATGTTTTCTCTGATGTGTGCCATGCCTTTATCATTTTTTTGAGCAACAATTACTTCATCTCGGATCGTAGAATGGATTGCTAGATTATGTAGGGCAACTACAGGTGGAATATGAACATTTGGTTCAATAGAGGAAATGTCCTTGCTGCTGTCCCAAGTCAATAAATTCAGATTGTTGCCGTGTTCCTTTCTGCTTAAAGCATCGGCTACGACATTGGCTTTGCCGGGGTGGTAATGGATCTCCAAGTCACAATCTTTAATCAGCTCAAGTCATCTTCGTAGACACATATTCAGATCTGATTGGGTAAAGATATATTTGAGGCTTTTGTGATCAGTGTAGATATGAACTAGATTTCCCAACAAATAATGCCGCCAAATCTTTAGTGCAAGAACCACCGCTGCTAATTCCAAGTCATGAGTTGGATAGTGTACTTCATGCTTGCGTAATTATCGAGATGCATAAGAAATCACACGACCTTCTTGCATTAGAACACAACCCAATCCTGTTCCAGAAGCATCACAATAAACTTTAAAAGATTTAGTGATGTCGGGTTGTGCTTGAACGGGTGCAGTGGTTAGCAATTTCTTCAAGTTTTGAAAAGCCTCATCACATTGTGGAGTCCACTTAAAGGTCACATTGTTGTGCAGTAATTTAGTGATGGGCTTAGCAACTTGTGAAAAATTTGGAATGAACCGTCGATAATATCCAGCCAGTCCGAGAAAACTACGAACCTGAGTGACTGTTTTGGGTGGCTTCCAATTCAATGCATCTTGGACTTTCTCTGGATCAACAGAGATGCCCTTTGCTGAAACCACATGCCCAAGGAATGGTACTTGTGTTAACCAAAATTCACACTTGCTGAACTTAGCATATAATTTATGATCTTGCAGGCGTTAATCACAATGCGAAGGTGTTCAACATGCTCTTCTTCCGATTTAGAATAGATTAAAATGTCATCAATGAAGACCACCACAAATTTATCTAATTCCGACATAAATACTGAATTCATCAAGTACATAAAATATGCTGGAGCATTGGTTAATCCAAAGGACATAACCAAATATTCATAAAGTCCATATCTAGTAGAAAATGCGGTCTTAGGAATACCTTTATTTCTAATTTTTATTTGATGGTAGCCTGAACGAAGATCAATTTGTGAAAAGATCTTGGCACCAATCAATTGATCAAATAAAATATCAATCCTGGGCAGAGGATATTTATTTTTAATAGTGACTTCATTTAACGGTCGATAATCGACAACCAGGTGCAGACTATCGTCTTTCTTTTTTACAAACATGGTAGGACATCCCCAAGGTGATGAACTTGGGCGTATATATCCTTTGTCCAACAACTCTTTAATTTGTTTCTCGAGAAATTAGAGAAGTTCCTAGTTGTAAATCAATTCTGAATTTAATCTCACGATCAGGTGGTAAACCAGGAAGATCGTCCGGAAAAACATCTAGGAATTCGCAGACAACTGGAATTTTCTCCATAGATTTTTCCTCAAGATGATGGATAGTAATGGCAGTGTCCATAGATAGATGCAAAGGAATTGAATCAATGCCATGAACTGGAGAATTTAAATAGACAATTCGAGGTGCAATATTCAACAATGCCTTATGAAAAGTCATCCATTGCATACCCAAAATTAAATCTATTCCTTGCTGTTCGAACATTATAAAATTTGCAGAATAGATCTTTCGATTCAAACTAATTGATGCTTTTGGCAGAATTTGGTTGGCACAAATTTGTCCACCCAGAGATTTAATAATATAAGGTGTATTTGTAGTATATGTTGATAATTTAAGCCTTTGCACACAGGCTTTACTAACAAAGTTATGTGATGCACCGGAATTAAATAATATGATGACAGGTGAATCATTAAGCAAGAACGTACCCGCAAGTACCGGCTCGCCTTGAGGAATATCATCAAGATTTGTATAGTTTACATGGACCGTCTTGTTGCCTTGCCCATGCTGCTGGTTTGTAGCACGATCACAAGCTTGCCGTCCGGTCTCACTTCGAGGATTGGTACAATCTTTTGCAAAATGACCCACTCGGCCACAGTTGTAGCACGAATATGGATTGTACTGTCCAGCAGGTTGCACATTACGTGCATTCTGATTTTGAGACTGTGATGGAGCACGTGGCACATGAGATTGCTGAGGAAACGTTGGAACACGAGACTATTGAGGTGGTCGATTATAGGCTTGCTGTCCCAGGCGATAATATGGCTATTGTGGTGCTGCCCGGAAGCGCTGTCCACTAGAACTGTACACCAAACGGTGTTAGGCGGTGGTGTAGTAGAGGTACCACTGGGTGGAGCCTTTCTCTTATGTTCATCAGCTTGTACTTCATGCTGTGCATCTTCTTGAACAATGGCAGCATTAACATTATCATTGAAAGTACCGGTCGTCAGCCAAGTCAAACGCTCCTTGAGCATGGGATTCATGCCACGGCGGAATGCGGCACTCTTCTTTGCTTCAGTATCTACATATAGGGGAGCGTATTGTGCAAGATGATTAAATTTCTGAGAGTACTCCAGTATGGTCCTCCCTCCTTGTTTCAAGTCTAGAAATTCCTGGAGCTTTCTCTCCATAATTCCAGCAGGGATAAAATGAGAACGGAATGCATTCTGAAATTCATCCCATTGCACAATATGATCTTCTGAAAGTGATGCAATATAATTAGCCCACCCAAGAGCCTAGAAGTTGTTGTGCAGCATATAAAGGCTTCTATGCATTAGTGCACTACAATAACCCGAACTTGGACTCAGTGATACAGATGAAATTATCAGCATCCAATGGTTCTTTGGCATGCTCAAATGTTGGTGGATGAGTGGATAAGAAATCCTGATAAGTACTCTATCGTGGCTGATCATCACGACGCCCACCAGTGCGAGTCATATTCTGAGCTATTTGTCTGAGCAGCTCAGTGTCTTCTTGACATGACTCAAATAGCATAGCCATAACTTGAGTCCACGGATTTGGTGGTGGAGGTGGAAGATCATCATTTTGAGCTCCCTACTGAGAGAGCTCTGGATCACTTCGGCGAGTAGTAACCATTCTGAAATTTTAGATTATCCATTAATTCATCTTGCATATACAAATGGAATAGGCAAGAATAAATTTAACATGGACAATTAGTAAAATTTTAGAACTGATCCAACAATAAACAAAGCCATAACCATTTTTCATTTTAAATTCAAAAGGGTGATAACTATTTGTTCCTATCAAGTGAACAGAAGTTGTTCTCTACTGATCAGTCAGTCGAAGCTCCCAAATTCTAGAAATTTCAGAGTCAACTAAAAAATTGTGCATAACACCATCTTATAGAGAACTTCATAAGCTTTCCAGAATGTACTCACACATGTTCACCACATCAACGAAAATAAAAATGTGAAATTCTCATGTTGATGCTTAAACATGAAGAGTTTGATTGAGCAGGGTTCAAAGTTTGGCATTCTGAAGCCATATTGAAAAGATTTAAATTTACAATTGAAGATAACTTCGATATCTTTCCAACCCATATTTGTTCATCAATTTAGCCAAAGTAAAACTGGAGTTATGAATTTTTATAATGAGTCCATACTCCTGTCATTCTGAACACTGAGCAGAATAACAAGTCTATCTTCATTGATTGATCTGACCTAATTTCGTCCAGAATCATGAAAAACCTATAACTATAAAGTTGCAGTTCATCAAAAGATATTTCCAACGGCTACTCATACAAAATTTTAGGATATCTAGATCAGGAGATATGAATGTTTATATCTGATCTGTCAGATTTTGACTAACAGAGAACAGATTTACATTGCTTCACTTTCTGGAGCACTTCCCAACAAAATTTCGTTTCACCAAGAGTTGGGAAATCAAGAGGACTCCCAACTCTTCCTAGAAAATATTGTTATGCTGCACAATTCCAGAGAATAAATAAACTATGAATTTTTTAAAAACAGGATAGGTTGAAGTCGATTTCAGAACTAGAGCTCCCATTATTTTCCTAAGTTCAACTCTTAACAAGTTAGTTAGTTTAAATTTTAAACACACATTTGAGAGAGTAGAACAAAGGTAAGATCAAATTTTAATACATTTGATTATATTCCATGCCACTAATGCAAGTGGATTTTTAATCCTAACCGTTCCTCACTCAAAAGAAAATATATTTGCTGATACATTGCGGCTTTCGTAACTTTTGGTGATGACCCGTACCCACGAGCAAACATTCTAAGTTTTCAACACACACACTCTAACGGAGTTAGTATACCTGCAAGAGATCATTTTAGAAATATTACATCAAATTCAAAAGAAACTACAAAAATAAGCAGTTTATATACTACTTGGCAACAGTTCATGAAAAGAACCGCCTTGCGAAGCCATGGTCCTCACAAGCGGATCCATGCTCATAAACCTACCATGATGAGCAATATCTACAAGAAAAATTTGGCACCGTTTATGGAAGAAACCATCTCGTGAAACGATAGCCCTCGTGATGTGAACAAGGGTTCCCGATCTTCCGAAAGGTTCTTGGTAAGTTGATTTGGTCGGAGGCGACACACAAATCGATCCGGCTTCAAAACAGCACGTTCTAAACCCCGCAATCGCAGCACGACGTCTCCTCTGGTTATCAACCGTCCAAAGACGATTGACCTCGCCGAGAAGGCTAATCCCTGCCTGCGAATCAAGAACACAAGCAAGAACAACGAAGAATGCAACACAATTGCAGATGTATGATTAAACTCTCGAAGTTGGGGTCTCACAAACCGATGAACGGCGACACTGTTTATGAACAGAATTGATCTAAGCAAAACCCAAACCCTAATGGTGCAGCGGCGGCTGTATATAAAGACCCTAGGGTCGTGCAAGACCCTCTGGACGCGCCCCTAATTAGGCTCAACTAGATACAAAGCCCAAAGGCCAAAAATAGACGACACAGCACCGACACAGATTCTGGACCCTCTCTTGTTTCGATGATTTTCGTGCATATGTAGAACGTCCAAATCCGAGTCCGTATGCGTCCTGGGCAACTGTTTTAGTGCAGACTGGTCCTGGACCCCGAAACAGACTCGAAGTCGGTTTTGATTGGGCCTCCACTTTGGCTTCCAAGCCCTTGCTGGTCCTCCACGTTCCCAACTCCTTCTCCCATCATCTCCTGGTCCTCTCCATGGTTTCTAATCGTAAAATAATCATTAGGTAGCAAACCATTCTCAAAAGTAACATATAGCGAAGAACGTAGGAACGAGCTCACCTCTAAATTTAGTCGTCGTGCACGAGCTCTAGTCATTGGACCTTGCAAGTCCAGAATTGGAGGAGTGTTGTGCGTATCCATAGGAGTGATGTCCTCATCACCTCGTGAGCGAACTCTATGCTTCAATACTTGTTCAATGAGCCAAAAATAAAATATGTTGGCAATGATTCATGGAAAAGAATTGTCTCGCAAAGCCACAGTCCTTAGGGGCGGACTATAAATGTCAAATAAAAATCCAAATAGCAAACCAACTCAAACATAACCCATTAGCTTTGTCACCACTCTATAATTCCTATACATATTTGGGCATATACTAATGTATCCTTACCGTATACGCCATATTTTTAAAATATGCCTTAATTATTGTATTATCCCGGAACATAGCTCTGATGCCAGCTGTCATAATCCGTTGGATCGTAGTTCCTGATGTGCTGATTAAGCAGACATAAGATAATACAACAACAGATCAAAGTGCAAATTCACATAGAAAAGATCATTTATTTATTTTACATCAGAGTAGTGCAGTGGAAATATTACATAAATAACGTGATTAAGCGTCTAAAATATACAACTCAACGATACAAGCAAATGTGATGAATTCGAGCCCATACGGATTATCACCTAGCCAAAATACAAGCAAGCAGCGGCTAGTCGGTCTTGAGTAGACCAGCCCTCTAGGATAGACATATCCTAGGGAAGGACTCCCACGGGTAGCTGAAAAGCATCAACATTGTTATCTTAAAATAATAAAACAATAACATGCAAAGCCTGAGCTACTAAGCTCAACAAGTCTTACCCGAAAAATATTAATTCTAGACATGCATAGGCTCAGAGGTGTGTAAAAATAAATTTAATGATATTACACAGCAACTAAGCATTGGATTATCATCTATAAGATCTATTAATTTGTGGACGCAAAAATCACACGCGTGACCTGAGAGATTTGCTTAACTCTAGTCAGACTCAGCACAAGGAAACTAGGACGCGCCAGTCGGTTTTCTCTGCAAATCGACAAAGAAACAAACGGTTAAATTCCATGGGCCACCGACCTAGGACATGCCGATGAAGAAAGCCGATAATCACTGTTAGTGTAAACTAGCCGAGGGCTATAAAGTGCAAAAATATTATTAGATAAACTAATCGGCTGATTTGTATTGGCTTATCAGCAATTCTATAAACGAGTATTAAATATTGCATAAATAGTGCTGACAAGAATTGAATCGATAGACCAAAGTTGATAAATCTACGATGAACACACGAAAACTTGCTCGGTCGATAAGACAAAGTCGATGGATCAGAGTCGCTAGAAGTACAGTAATCATGCAAAGGACTCTTCCCATTGATAGTGTTAAGTCGATGGATCTGGTAGCTGGTATTACAAATATGCCTCAAAAACACAGATATGATCTTATTAAATAAAGGGTGCAATCAACTTCTACGAATACGGCAATAAACAAAGGTAACACTGAGAAGTCCATCGAACCGTGATAACCTATCGGCTAAACGTTCTGACAGAACCCTATCGACTCTACCCATGATCACATTGTACCTAATCCTATCGACTCAGCGAGAGGTCAGAATTGATGTAGCCTCGCTGGCTCCAGAAGATCGAACTTCATCGAGACAGTGCCCAAACAAAGCAAATAGAACAAAATACGCTCCAATTATAGGTAAAATCGATAGACTGACTCAAATAACAAATCTAAAATAAACTCACAAACCTCCTAATAATCACAATAGATCGGACCTAACCGAGACAATATTGCAACTTGAAGTCGATAGTATAAACACAATTAAGATCTAATTACCGGATAACTAGCAATTCTAAAGGTAACAACTAGAATATCAAATCAATAAGAAAGTACTAGTTGAAGCTGATAGAATTACCGAGATTGACTAATCCAAGTCTCTCGCCGAGATTGGAGCCGATGCAGCCCACGCGAGATGAGAATGTCAGCGAGAAAAGGTTTGGCGATGCGCCGAATTGTATTGAACAAAAGTGTTGTTTTTCACGTACAAAACCTATTACATATTATAGCCCCGTGCAAAGGATTCTGACCCGATTCGGTCAGTACTCTTCATTTTCTAAACAAACAAACCGACTCTATTTATTCCTAAACAAAATTTAAAACCAACCGAGAATTACCAGCATTTTTGAACCTTTGGCTTGAACACTTTATTTTTTGTGGCTTTTCTTGCATGCGTACCACCAACTTTCAAGGCATAGCCGAAATCCTAGCCGATGGGAAGAAATTTCCCTAGGTAGACTTCTCCTGGGCTCTGTATATCAGCTTCTACACCAGACTGCCGTGAGACTTCAACTGAACCAGACCATCTCAACAGGGGGCCCATGATGGTTCATACAACTCTGGCTTACCATCTATTACTTTCGAGCCATGGAGTTGCCTCCATTCTCAGAGAACACCTTCCCATTGACAAACGTAGCAGAGGGCGAAAAGATTCCAGAATGTCGTTGCACATCCTTAGGCGAAGCTGCCATAGTAGTCCCCGAATTCAGGATAACCTTAGAGGATTTAATGTTTACTTTACTCTCTTCTACAACAGTATCCAACCAAACAAGCAAATTTGGTTTCCTTATGATGAGTTGGAATTTGAAAACCCCTCAAGGTTCCGTCCTAACAATCCCTTGCAAGACAAGGGATCAACACTTATCTTGGAGGCCTGCATCACGTCTGGCATCCTGTCTATTGACTTTCATGGTGGACAGCATAGAACTTGTTCATACAAGTTTTACAACCTGGTAGTGATCTCTTGTCATCTTGGTTTTGGACTACTCCCTGCCTGCTCTTTCTTTATCGATCGACTCCGGGCCAGACAAGACCTCAAAAGCCATCTGGAATACAAGAAAATTTATGACATGGCCTCAGAGTTCCCAATGAGGAACCTGGCCGGAATTCAATTTCTTCCCTCTAATTTTGCTCTATTTAGGACCTGGTGGAGAGAGTGGAAAAAACATCTCTTCTGCAACCAGCTAACCAACCACCTTATCGGCGTTGTGGACACAGTAAGTCTCTTCAACCCAGTGTCAATCTCACATCATATTCTTATCGACTTTTCTCAATGAACCATCTCATGATGCAGGATCCAGCCATAACTCCTCCAACCGTGAGCAGCAGCGGGAAGCCGATCAAATACTATTGAATGGCCAACAACCCGAACATCAGTTGTAATGCCCCAACTCCTGCTCAGCTCATCAGTGGTCGAGGCATGACAAAAACAACTCGCAAGACCGTGAGGAAGCAGCCAGCAAAGAGAAAAGGGAACCCTGTAGTTCCGTCAACACAAGAAGCCGAGCAACAAAAATAGGCTCAGATTGCAGCATCGTCATCAACTCTGACTACTTCCGTGCCACCAGTCCATGTAACAACCCATTATGAGAAACCATGTGGATATACGCCATGGTTTGTAATATGTGATGAGTAATTGACATTGGTTGAGTTTGGTGTTTGAGTCGAAATGAGGGAATCTGGGATTGCATGAGTTTTTGCATGTCATGGGTTTGACTAACCAGAGTTGGTAAGGATGTTGGAGAGTTTGCAGGAGATGGGAAATGTGTTTGCTTGTCTCATGATGTGTAGGTCACTAGAGTCAACTTGGCGGTCAATGGTGAGAGGATCGGGCACAAGTAGGAGACTTGGGGCCGGACGATCGGGAGGCCGGGTGAAGTCAAGGGTGATCGATACCGTACACGTGGAGAGGCAAGAAGCACGGACGGTTTTGCTGATGGTCAGTCTGAGCTGCCTGTTTTGTGTTTTCTTTCCTAGTTTCAAGTCTTGGTTGTTTTTCTTTGCTTCTCTCTAGTTCTTCTGCTGGCGTGAGTCATTCCTAGAGTTAGCACATCTTAAGTTGGTGTGTGTGGCCTTGGTGATTCTTTTAGAGGCTGATTCACGTTGTAATTGGGATATAGGCCAAGTTCTTGAGAAGAATTTTAATAGGCTCCCATTCATCCCCCTCTGGTCAGCTTCTCGGTCCTTTAATTGGTATTAGAGCCGATTTGATCACTAGTTGATCTTCACCGGCTTTGTGATCCAAAGACGACATGGAGAAGCATGCGGTCATGCTTTGGATGTTCAATGGAGAAGACTTTCCCTACTGGAAGTCACAGACCAAGGCTTATCTCTTAAGCCAAGGACGTGCAATTTGGGAGATCGTTGAGCAGGAGTATGTCATACCAGAAGACCTCAACACTACAGCTGCCGGTGAGTTAACCAGGTATGAAAACAATTCCAAAGCTGTCAACATTTTGCTCTCTGCTCTTGGTTGGAGTGAACATGATCGTGTTGCACATCTTGAAACTGCTCATGCAATCTAGGATAAAATTTGCACGTATCATGAGGGTACCAATCAAGTCTAGTCTATGCATAAGGATTCTTACAATAGACAGTACCAAACCTTTGCACAAAAACTTGGCGAGCACTAGATGAAACTTTTTGTAGGTTTCAGGAAATTGTCTGCAACTTGAGTGCTTGTGGTAACCTTGTGTACAATGATAATGATAGAGCTAAGCAACTACTGTACTCACTTGATGAAAATGTTTGGGGGGGTTAAAATTGCTACTCTAGAAGAAATTGCTGATTTCAATACCTTGAACTGTGCGCAACTGTATAGCAAGCTGAAATCTCATGAACTTTCTAGGAAATCTCGTCCTAATCTTGCTAATCCTGCTTTTAGCATGGCTTTGCTTTCTAGCTCTCAAAAGGGTAGTCATGGTGGTGCTTCTTATACTAACCCCTCACTTGACAAGTCTTACTTGGAGTTTGCTCTTTCTTCTCTTGTTGTAGCTTCTGATGAACAGATGGAGTGCATTCCTGACAAGGAGCTGTCCTTGCTCACAAAGAAGTTCAGGAAGTTCTACAACAACCGGAAGGAGAGAAGAGGAGGTGGTTCAAGAACCTGCTTCAAGTGTGGTGACCCTGGACACTTCATCGCTGATTGTCCCAAGAAGAAGATGAAGGCTGGGTATCACGACAACAACACTGAAGACTTCAAGAAGAAGAAGAACCACTTCTACAAGAAAGGCAAGAACTCCAAGCAGTTCGTAAAGGCTGTTGCACGCGCCTGCATTGCCGCCTTGAGCAATGTCGACCTCACATCAAGCGATGGCTTTACAAGCTCTAAGGAGGAGGTTGAGAAGCCACGAGTCAAGAGAAAGGACGACTTCACCAGGCTTTGCTTCATGGCAAAGAACGACCACGACACCAATTCTGGCTCTGACTCCGACACAAGCGAGGTACCTTCCACTCTTGATGAGCTCTCTTCTGAAATTGAACATTTGCGTGATGTTTTGCTCATGCAAGATGATAAGCTTCACAACGCTGTACGTGAGAGTTGAGAGCTTAAGTCTAAGTTAGAGAGTGCTGAGTATGAAATCACTTCGCTTAGGTCTAAGCTTGCAAAAGATGACATTGCTATTGAGTGTGAGTCTTGTCAAGTTGTGATGAATGATTTTGCATAAGGGAAAGTGTGCATGCTCAAGTTGCCAGTCAACTTGAGAGTGCACTTAAAGAGCTTGATGAATTTAAGGCTAGACCAACTCTTTTGGGTGCATGTCAGAAGTGCCCCAAGCTCACTAGTGAGTTGGAAGCTTAAACCCTCAAAGTCAAAGAGGTCGAGTCCAAGCTGCTAAATGAGACTCGCTCTAAGGTTCTCCCACCACCATGTGTAGTGTGTGGCTCTCTTAAGGATAAGCTTGCAATAACTAGAGAGGAAAATGAGAACCTAGTTCAAGAAAATGACTACCTGATCTCTCGTCTCCAAAGAACCCTAGTGAGTAAGGAGAAGATTGAGAGTGACTTGGCAAGAGTCAAAGAGAGTGCTAGTAGTTCAACCTACAACTTGGGCTTGGGAATTGAGAGGTGTGACAAAGAGAGTGAAAATGTGGGTAAGTTTGTGCCAAAGAACTGTAAAGACTCAAAACTGTCCAAGAAACACACCAAAATTGATCAAGTCTAAACAACCATCGGCAGTGCCGATCACAACCATCGGCAGTGCCGGTTGGCACCATCGGCAGTGCCGGTGACACCCATCAGCAGTGCCGGTGCGGGGTTCTCAAAACTCTGGAAAGAAACGGTTGGAGCGCATCGGCAGTGTCGATGCGGGGTTCAGACTCAAGCCACCAACAGTGCCGATCATGGCATCAGCAGTGTCGATCAGAGTTCAGACCCATCGGCAGTGCCGGTCCTGGTCGTCGGCAGTGATGATCGACCCCGATAGAACCAAAAGCTGTGCTCGGGATTAGGCAAAACTTGACCAAAACCTAATCAAACGAACTCCAAATGATGTGATTTTTGGACCAGATAATCCTCAGGTCATTGTGATCTTCCTCTAAAACAATCCACTCAATTGGCTCAAGAAATCATCACGAATTTGAGATCTTGTGCCAAGAACACCAAAAAAGGGAAAATTTGAGAAATCCATCAAATCGAAGGTGCTAGAGCTCTTAATTCGGTCAAGGACCTATGTAGGATTGTTCTAGCTCATCATAGCACTAAGATCCCCAAGAAATTCGCCCCAAAAACTCACTCAAAAATGAGATAAAAAATTCCCATGAAAATAGCTCCGAAAATAGAGAAAAAGAGAAATTCGGGATTTAGGGAGAAAGAGAGAGATCTTGAGCACGAAAATAACTCTCATATCATAGAAACATGCTTACAAGATCCATGGATACAAGGCTAGGAAGACACCCTCTTCCTCCCACTATTTGGAAGAGAAAGAGATGTCTCTCATACACCCTCTCCTCTCCTCTATTACATGAAGACCTCTCCTAGCACTTTTAATGAAGAACTAAGACAAGACTAATGGAAAGAGAGGCACCTCTTCCACCAGCACTATCTCTCCTTATATAGGCCTTAGGGTTGTCCATATGACCACTCTACCCTTGACCTACATAACACTGCCACCTACCACCAGGGGCAAACTTGTCCATCTTTCTCCTCATCGCCTGAACGCCCTTGGGCCCTTCACGACTTTACTTCGTCTTGAAGCAAGCTACTTGATGGTGCCACATGCACCACCAACCACTGCCACCGGTTTTGAGACCCAAACCGGGAAACCACCTTGCACGCTTCTCAAAGCACGACTTCATGCTCACTTCCACCGAAGCAAGACTTCACGATCTTTACGCGTGTCACCTCGTTCCATGATCCTCCTTGCCGACAAGTCTCTCTCGCCTCCGGTCCATTGGAAGCCTCTACTTGCACTGATGCCCAATCACCTTTGACTTTGTCAACCCCACCGTCTTGACCACCACCCACAGTTTTGAGGCTCAGCCGTGAAACCGTCCGTGCTTCTTGCGTCTCCACGTGTACGGTGTGGATTGTCCGGCCCCAAGTCTCCTACTTGTGCCTGATTCTCTCGCCGTTGACCGCTAAGTTGACTCCAGTGACCTACACATCATAAAATAAGAAAACACATTTCCCATCTCCTGCAAACTCTCCGACTCCATTACCAACTCTGGTTAGTCAAAACCATGACATGCATAAACTCATGCAATCCCCAGATCCCCGCATTTCAACTCAAACACAAATTCCGCCAAAGTCAATTACTCATCACATATTGCAAACCATGGCACATCTCAACATGGTTTCTCCCTAAACATGAGAGTGTCTACATTTGCATGTTCTGCGGTCGTGAGGGTCACTTGGATGAGTACTGTTATAGGCGTAAGAGGATTGAGAGGATGCAAGCTGAATTAACTGGAAATGTGCATCATGATGATTTTGTTGATTTTCAGCCTCGCTCTTTTTCTCGTGCCTATCATGGACAGGGTCATTCCTCATATGACTTTGATTCATGAAATAGAGGCTTTGTGCAGCAGCGCTTTGGCGCCTCACGTTTTCCCCATCGTGGTGAGCATCGCTCGCGTGGATTTGGCTTTCGCATGATGATTTCTATCCTCACGATCCCAGGTTTGAGTCGAGACGCTTTGACAGGCCACATTTTCCCCATCATGGTTCTCGTCCCATGCATTCGAATGATAATATGCAAAGAACTGTGATGACTACTACCGGTCGTATGGTTGAGTGTTGGATTCCCAAATGCTTTCTGACTAACCCCAGCACTGAGCCATCGATCTTTCCTTCTTGTTCTTTTTAGGCAGTAGGTGGAGGCCTGGAGAACAAGTGGCTAATGGACTCCAGGTGTTCGTGCCACATGACCAGAGATGCAAAGTGGTTCTCCAGCCTCACTCTCTTGAAGCGCCGGGAGTATGTGACCTTTGGAGACGACAAGAGAGGGAGAGTGAAGGCAAGGGGCACGGTAAAGGTAAATGAAAAATTCACTCTCAAGGATGTTGGTTTGGTTGAGCATCTCAAGTACAATCTCCTCTCTGTCTCTCAGTTGCTTGATGTTGGTTTGGAAGTGCGCTTTAAGAAAAATACTTCTTGTGTTCTTGATTCGAATGGCTCTTTGGTTTGTTGGATTTCTAGCACTAGGAAAGCTTTTCAGACTGATTTTGTTGTCTCTCCTGGTTCTCACAAGTTCTTGTTTGCTCAATATTCTTCTAAGCTCTAGAAATGGCATCGGAGACTAGGTCACATGAGCTTTGACTTGCTTTGTCGCTTGAGTGGCCTAGGGTTGATCCGAGGATTGCCAAAGCTCAAATTTGATAAGGATTTGATTTGTGCTCCTTGTCGTCATGGGAAAATGATTGCCACTTCTCATCCACCAATTAATTTGGTGATGACTGAATGCCTTGGAGAGTTGCTTCACATGGACACTGTTGGTCCTTCTCGGGTTCATCCGGCGGGTGGGAGTGGTATGTTCTTGTGATTGTTGATGACTACTCTCACTACTCTTGGGTTTACTTTTAATGAGAGCAAGGATGAAGTGTTCCATCACTTTAAGAGCTTAGCTTTGAGGTTGTTCAAGGAACTCCCTGGTGCATTACAAGCAATCTGCAGTGATAATAGCACCGAGTTAAGAACTCCTCCTTTGATGCTTTCTGTCTTGAGCATGGTATTGAGCATCAGTTTTCAGCACCACGTGTCCCTGAGCATAATGGTGTGGTTGAAAGAGAGAACAGAACCTTGGTGGAAATGGCCCGGACGATGCTCGATGAGCATAGGACTCCGAGGCGGTTCTGGGCTGAGGCCATTAGCACTACTTGCTATGTTTCCAATCGGGTTTTCTTGCGCTCAATTATTAATGTAACTTCTTATGAGCTACGTTTTAGAAGGCAACCATCTGTTTCTCATTTGCGTGCCTTTGGTTGCAAGTGCTTGATTCTCAAGCGTGGCAATCTTGATAAGTTTGATTTGAGATCTTCTGATGGTATCTTTCTTGGCTGCACCCTTCATGGCCATTCCTATAGAGTTTTGAATTTGGAAACTAACACCATCGTAGAGTCCTGCGATGTAACCTTTGATGAATCAAACTCTTGTGCAAGCAATGTGGTTGAGACTGCAGGTAACAGGAAGATGGAGGAGAACATCTTTGTAGAAGAGGACCTACAGGGCACTGATGATGATGATGATGATTCACCTCATCTCTCATCTGAGCTTGTTCCTGCTGCTTCCACCACTCCAGCAGAGGGTCCAGAAGCTTCTACATCGATCTCAGCATGTGTCGAGCCAGCTCCAGCTGTGGTTGAGGGGGAGGTACGCTCTGAGAGAGAGGCTCCTCACCAAATTCACCGTCAACATCCACTTGAACAGATAAATTGGTAATCCATATGAGAGAACAACAAGGTCAAGGTCTGCACATCTTGCCGGCTTTACCAATTCTCTATTTGTTTCCACCTTTGAACCTCGGGATGTTGGACACGCACTATCTGATGAACATTGGGTTAATGCCATGCATGTAGAGTTGGAAAACTTTGAGAGGAACAAAGTGTGGACCCTAGTAGAACCTCTTGTTGGTGTCAATGTCATAGGAACTAAGTGGGTGTTCAAAAACAAGCATGGGGAAGATGGTGAGGTTGTGAGAAACAAGGCTAGGCTTGTTGCCCAGGGTTTCAGTCAAGTGGAGGGCTTAGACTATGGTGAAACCTTTGCTCTTGTTGCATACATAGAAGCCATTAGGATCTTGCTTGTATTTGCTGCCTCTAAGAGCATTAGACTCTACCAAATGGATATCAAGAGTTCCTTCCTAAATGGTTTCATAGAGGAAAAGGTTTATGTGAAACAACCACCTGGCTTTGTGCATCACAAATATCCAAACTGTGTGTACAAGCTTCAGAAGGCTTTGTACGGGTTAAAGCAAGCACCTAGGGCATGGTATGCTAGGCTTAAGACCTTCTTGCTAGAGCGCGGGTATGTCATGGGGTGTGTTGACAAAACCTTGTTCACTCTAAAGCATGACAATGACTTCTTAATGGCTCAGATATACGTGGATGATATCATCTTTGGAGGTTCCTCTAATGCTCTTGTGTCCAGATTTCAGGAAGCTATGGAAAGTGAATTTCAGATGTCGATGATGGGCGAGCTCACCTTCTTTCTTGGACTTCAAATCAAGCAGTGCAAGCAAGGCACCTTCATACATCAAGCCAAGTACACGAAAGATCTCCTGAAGAAGTTTGACATGGTCAATGTGAAGCCGTTGTCAACACCAATGTCCACAACAATGGCACTTGACCCTGACGAAGACTATGAAGCGGTGGACCAAAGGGAGTACAAGAGCATGATTGGCTCCCTTTTGTACCTGACGGCGACAAGACCCGACATACACTTTGCAGTGTGTCTTTGTGCTCACTTTCAGGCTTCCCCAAGGGTGACTCATCGCAAGGCTGTCAAGCGCATCTTCAGATATCTCAAATACATCCTTGAGTTCGGTCTTTGGTACTCTGCATCTTCATCTCTTGATCTCATTGGGTATTCGAATGCAGACTTTACTGGGTGTAGAATTGATAGGAAGAGCACTTCTGGTACTTGCCATTTCTTGGGTACTTCTTTGTTCTGTTGGTGTTCTCATAAGCAGTCGAGTGTGGCCCAATCCACCACAGAGGCTGAATATGTTGCTGCCACTAGCTGCTGCTCACAAATCCTATGGATTGTGTCCATCATGAGAGACTATGGGTTAACCTTTAAGAGTGTTCCACTCATTTGTGATAACTCTAGTGCCAATGCTTAGCCAAGAACCCAATCCAACATGGTAAGATCAAACACATTAATGTGCGATTCCACTTCTTGAGAGACAATGTTGAGAAGGGAGATGTTGAGTTCAAATACATCAACACCCAAAACCAACTGGCTGATATCCTTACCAAGACCCTAGATGCTTCACGATTCACTTTTCTTTGGGGGCAGCTTGGTGTTTGCCATCCCTATGGCATCATTTGGGGGGGGAATTGGTGTTCTCTTGTATATATGTATCTTACCTTTTATGCATTGCATCTCATATGTAATATATGCATTGGTAGATAAGCTTTGATTCTTATGCTTTCTTGCATTTTTTTATTGCTATGATTGAGCTTGAGCTAAGTTGTGTGGATGTGATAGTAATCTCTCATGCTTAGATTTTCTAGATGGCTTGTTATAGACTCTTTTGAGCAACTTGCTAATCTTAAAGGCAAGCTTAGCTTTTATGAACTAATCTTGCTAAAACTTGCTCACCATGTGTATAATTGCTTTTATCCTTGTTGAAACTTGCATTGAGGCTAGTCTAGAGGATATCTTGGCCATGGCACCTTGTGTTTGCAAAATGTGGCTTTGCAAATGTTTAGCTCATGATGGAACATTGTGGGAACATGTTTTCCTTTTGCCGCAAAGGCATGCTCATCGTTATGCTTTTAATTTGCAAAATAAGTTAATTATGCTTCGAAGTCTCGGGGTGTTTGCCGTACCTAGTCGTGCGACCCTCCACATGGATTAGAAGTAACACAAAAAATACTAAATCCAAACATTGTAATTCGAAGCCTCGGGGTGTTTGCCGTACCCAGTCGTACGATCCTCCGCACGGATTAGAAGATACATGAGGATCACATAAGAATAATGCTTTTCTCTTTTCTGATGACTCTTTGTTGCATATATGAGCGTTTGTAGAGCTTTTTTTCTTCGAATGCTTGTTGCCTTGGTTGAGATTGAGACTGTCTAGATTCTTATGATTCACTTGATGCTTGTTTTGCCTTGGATGGGAGTACTTACACATGTGGTGGCAGCTTTTCTCATGATGAGCAAATTTGATTCTATCTAAGCTAGTCAATCTTTTTGCTTAGCTTGTATAGCTTTTATTGTTTATGCCTTGATATCTATTTTTGGTCTGATTGTGAGCTATTGATTTTACACTTCATGGCTCTATGTTTATGATGAGCAAGGTTAAATGCTTGCTTGCATAATTGTTAAAGCTCCTTAGGTTTTTATTGTCATGCATTGCATGTTTGCTTGTTCTTTTGCTTTTTTGATGAGTTCATTGCCAAAGGGGGAGAAAATATTAGGTCATGCACAAATAATGCTAAGAAACTTAAAAAATGATCCATTTTGCATTACATGAGACCTACCACAAGTTGAGGGGGAGCATATCATGTCCTTGAGAGCTTTTCATGCGCTTTTCATAATCTTTGTGTTCTCGAGTGGCTTTCTTTGGGTTTGAGCCATTTGGACGTGTCCTTGATGAGTATTCTTGGTTTTGTGATCCCTCCTATACTAGATGCCTACTTTTCACCTTTTCTTTGGGCTTGAGCCATTTGGACGTGCTTATTCGGTTTCGTATTTGAAATCTCTAAGCTTTGTGCATTTGATGATATCAATGTACTCATCAACGGTGAGATTGAGAAACCATGTGGATATGTTCCATGATTTGCAATCTGTGATGAGTAATTGACATTGATTGAGTTTGGTGTTTGAGTTAAAATGCGGGAATCTAGGGATTGCATGAGTTTGTGCATATCATGGTTTTGACTAACCAGAGTTGGTAAGGATGTTGGAGAGTTTGCAGGAGATAGGAAATGTGTTTGCTTGTCTCATGATGTGTAGGTCACTGGAGTCAACTTGGCGGTCAACGACAAGAGGATCGGGCACAAGTAGGAGACTTAGGGCCGGACGATCAGGAGGCCGGGTGAAGTCAAGGGTGATCCATCGTACACGCGGAGAGGCAAGAAGCACGAATGGTTTGACGGTTGAGCCTCAAAACCATGGGTGGTGATCAAGACGGCGGGGTTGACCAAGTCAAAGGTGATCGGGCGTCGGTGCAAGTAGAGGCCTTCAATGGACCAAAGGCGGGAGAGACTTGCCGATGGAGAGGATCACGTGATGAGGTGACACACGTCAAGATCAAGAAGTTGCGCTTTGAGAAGCATGCAAGGCGGTTTCCCGGTTTGGGTCTTAAAACCGATGGCGGCGATTGGAGGTGCATGTGGCACCATCATAGAGCTTGCGTCGAGGCGAAGCAAAGTCGTGAAAGGCTCGATGGCGTTTGTGCGAAGGAAAAAAGAGTTGGACGGTTTGGACCCTGGTGGTAGGTGGCAATGAGTTATAGGTCAAGGGTAGAGTTGTCTTGGATCCTAGGCCTATATAAGGAGAGGTGTGGTTGGTGGGAGAGATGCCTGTTCCGATTAGCCTCGTGTTAGGTGTTCATTTCAAAGTGCTAGCAGAGATCTTCATGTAATAGAGGAGAGCAGAGGGTGTGTGAGAGACATCTCTTGCTCTTCCAAATAGTGGGAGGAAGAGGGTGGCTTCCTAGCCATGCATTACTTGATTTTATGAATCAATGATATGAGATTCAAATTTGTGCTCAAGTTCTTCCTCTCCCTAAATCCCGAATTTCACTTTTTCTCTATTTTCGGAGCTATTTTGTGGGAATTTTTTATCTCATTTTTGGGCAAGTTTTTGGGCAGATTTCTTGGGGGATCTTGGTGCTATGATGAGCTAGAACAATCCTATATGGGTCCTTGACGAAATTATAAGCTCTAGCACATTCGATTTGAAAGATTGCTCAACTTTCCCCTTTTTGGTGTTCTTGGCACAAGATCCAAAATTCATGATGATTCCTTGAGCCATTTGGGTGGATCTTATAGGATTAGGGTCGTGATGTGTTGAGGATTGGCTGGTCCAAAAATCGCATGATTTGGAGATAATTTGGATAGGTTTTGGGTGAGATTTGTGCAAAATCACGACAGTTTTTCTATTCTGTCGGGGGTCGATCGGCACTGCCGGTGCGGGAAGAAAAATCTAGATCGGCACTGCCGATGTTCTTACCGAGAATTTTATTTTCTTTCTGATGTCATTCCACACTGTCAATTCCTGTACCGACAATGCCGGTGTGGGAGAAAATTCTTAATCGGCACTGTCGATGCCCCTGACCGACACTGCCGATGGTCAGTCTGCGCTGCCTGTTTTGTGTTTTCTTTCCTAGTTTCAAGTCTTGGTTGTTTTTCTTTGCTTCTCTCTAGTTCTTCCACTGGCGTGAGTCATTCCTAGGGTTAGCACATCACAAGTTGGTGTGTGTGGCCTTGGTGATTCTTTTAGAGGTTGATTCGGGTTGGAAATGGGATATAGGCCAAGTTCTTGAGAAGAATTTTAATAGTCTCCCATTCACCCCCCCCTCTGGTCGCCTTCTCGATCCTTCATGTTATCTTTCAATTCAGCCAAGAACACTTTGCAGTACTTGACTCTTTTTCTGAATATCAGCCTGTCCCATCGACTTCAGCCGTTATGCCAGAAGTGGCCCAAGAAGTCATCACCGAGCTTGCTCATGCTGCACAGGTAACACACCTATCTTTACATTATCCTTACTTTTTAATTTTTTTAACTTTTATAATCTTCTCTTAGGGACTACCCTCGACTTCTACCACTCCATCGACAATGGCTCCATCGGCTCTGGGTACTACACCATGGACAGAAGAACCAGCAAACCCACCTGAGTCGATAGAACAACCTTCGTCCTCGGTAGCTACGGTAAAAACACTTGCCTCATATCTCCTCAACAATATATCACTTACTTTATTCTCTTATCCAGGAGATTGTTAACGACTTAAGGGAGCAATCTAGCAGTGCCACCATATCAGATCATTATTCAGATCATACTGCCTGCATCGACTCCCCTCTGATCGATATTGCTATCTTAGGAGACATTGATGAGCCAATGCCTGCTCCCTCTTCATCCATCCTAGCTCTGATCCCATGGGTTGATCCTCAGGTACTATTTCCTCTACTTTATTGTGTTTTCTTTAAATCTTAACTCTTTCTAAGCTTATAGGTTTTCACGAGTTTCGATCATCAGCCATCCATTCACATATTACCGAATCATATGATGCGCTGATATCCTCACCAACCCCTGATCCTGATGTATTGATATGCTCATCAACTCTTGAACATGATGTGCAGATACCTTCCCCGACTGCTGAGACAACAGTATGAACCAGTCTTTTCTATTTCATCATCTCAATCATCTACTATTCCTCAATCAACTCTTCTCCTTTCAGGCTCAACTCTCTATGCGCACTTCATTATTGTATTTGCCTCCAGAAATCCGAACTGCCCTTCAAGACATCCGCCATCGACTTGAGATTCCAATCGAGAGGCTAGTTCTGGATGTCGGCCCAATCAGAGTGAGGTACCTCGAGATCAGGGATCATCTTCCCACAAATCTCATTTTAGTGCTGCAACTGGTAGCGTACATCGAGTTCCGCCAGCTCGAAGTGCTTGAAGCCCAGGCTTGCATTGAACATCGATCGGTGCAAAGATGCCAAGCCGAAGCAGCTGACAAGAGAGCCGAAGAAGACAAGAACAAGTACATGGCTCTAATCTCCAGATCAACTGATCTTGAGGGAAAACTTGTCAATTTGCGGCGAGAGCGAGATGAATTCCAGGCAGCCCTCAAGGCAAAGAACAAGGAGATAGCCGATGCAGAAGTCATACTTGCTAGAATACCAGAAGAAATTATAGAGCAAGAAGGCATTACCATGTCGGCTTATGAGCAAGCTTTTAACTTGTGGAGCATCGTAACCAGCATACCCGGCACCAGTGATGAAGATGCTTATGCAGTAGCCCAAGTCGATACAATCCGAACGAAGGCAATTGACATCATCGACTTCTACTGTCCAGAGGAGTAGTCATAGATTGTCGTGTTCTGCAAAACATAATATTTTCTTTTGTAATATTTTTTAAACTAAGGGCGATATTGTGTCTTCAGATGAGCGAACACCAGTTGTGAATCATCGACTTCTAATGTCCAAACGCTTGGATGATATTTCTTCAAATATTTCCCATTGATTGTTCTTCCAAATTCTTCTCCATCTAACTCTTGTAAGAAATATGCATTGCCTGGTGCACATCGGCTCACTTTAAATGGCCCCTCCCAAGTTGGAGACCACTTTCCAAATCGACTATCTTTGGAGCCGATGGGCATAATCAACTTCCAGACAAGATCTCCTTCTAAAAACCTTTTAGGCACCACTTTCTTATTGTAAAATCTGGACACACGAGCTTTGTTCTCTTGAATTCTCTCTAAGGCCCTCATCCGATGCTGCGCGACATCTTCTAATTCATCAAACATACCCTGCCTATAATCATCGGCAGATAACTGATCTTGCAATTCTGTTCTTCTGGACCCCAGATTTGTTTCCCAAGGTAAAACTGCTTCCTGTCCATATACTGGCTGATACGGTGGTACCTTTATCAACCTATGACAAGCCATCCTGTAAGCCCATAATGATTCAGCCAATATTGTTTGCCACTTCTTTGGTTGTTCATATATCTTTCTCTTAATCAACTTAATCAAACTTTTGTTGGATGCTTCTGCCTGACCATTGGCTTGAGCATAATACAGAGATGAATTCAACAGCCTGATCCCCATACTATCGACAAAGTTTTAAAACTCTTCCGAAGTAAAAATAGAACCCTGATCAATATTAATAGTCTGCAGCACACCAAACCTGTATATAATATGCTCCTTCACAAAGTTGATCACGTCGTTGGTTGTCATATTCTTCATTGGCACTGCTTCAACCACTTTGTAAAATAATCCGTAGCTGCCAGAATATACTTATGACCCTTGCTTGACGCTGGATAAATTTGGCCAATCATATCGACACCCCATCCTCTAAACGGCCACGACTTAATAATTGGATTCATAGCCGATGCCAGTGCTCTCTGTATTGCTTCAAACTTCTGACAATCTTGACATCCCTTGTAATACTTGAAGCAATCTTCTAGCATAGTCGGCCAATAATACCCAGTCCTTTTCAGTAATCATCTCATATTATGGGCCGATTGATGTGTACCATAGATGCCTTCATGGACTTTGCACATAACAACTTTGGCTTCTTTCTTGATTCAATCATCTTAATAATACACCATCAATCATCCGATAATAAAGATTGTCTTCAAGTAAAACATACCTCAGTGCCATGTAATGGACCTTCCGAGGAGCGCGTTGAGTCGGCTCCTTAAGATATTGGATAATTTTGGATCTCCAATCTTCCTCATGGACATCGGCTATATTGACAATAACCCCATTGATATTTAGTTGATAGCCTGATGCCTTGTGTGCCAAATCATTAGCTTCCATATTGGGTTCCCTCGGGACATGCTTGAATCTTACTGCTTTGAAGTGTTGTATCAAAGCATAGAACAATCGCAATATATCATCTTTGCACTCAAATTCTCCTGCTAGCTGCCCGAGTGTCAATAATGAATCACCAACAACCTCAACAAAATTGACTCCAACTTCCTTCAAAATCTGCAACCCTTTGAGAACAACTCAATATTCCACTTGGTCGTTAGTCGATGGCTCCACAGTAAAAGTAAATTCAAATCTTGCCCCCCGAGGCGATATGATCATGAGCCCGATGCCACACCCATTTTACATACAGAACCGTTAAAAAAAAACCATGGCATCGGCTCCACCATCGACATATCTGAACCACAATGTTCAACCACCAGATCAGCCAGAATCTGACCCTTGATAGCTTTAGGAGATTAATAAGTCAGGTCATATTTGGCCAATGCCAGCATCCACTTTCCAATCCTGCCTTTCAAAATTGGAGCCGATAACATATACTTGATGACATCGGCTTTGCATACCACCCTCACTCGGTCGATAGCAGATAATGCCTTAACTTCACACATGAGAAATATAGACATAAACATAATTTTTCAATCTCAGTGTACCTAGTTTCAGCATCAATCAATCTTTGACTTAAATAAAACACGACCCTCTCTTTACCATCTTGTTCTTGAATCAAAGACGATCCGATTAACTTATTATTAGTCACAAGATAAAGCTCAAAGGGAAATCCTTCTCTTGGTGGCACCAACACAGGAGGTGAAACTAGATACTTCTTGATATCGTCTAAGGCCTTTTGATGTTCAGGTTCCCACACAAACTTCTGATCTGCTTTCAACTTCGATAACGGAGTAAACACATCAAGCTTCCCTGATAGGATTGAAATAAATCTTCTAATGAAAATAACTTTGCTGATCAAAGATTGAAGCTCTGTCTTATTGATCGGCGGCTCGATGTCGTTGATAGCCTTCATGCTCTTTGGCCCAACTTCAATTCCTCATTCATGCACAATAAATCCTAGGAATTGGCCAGCCGATACACCGAAAGCACACTTCTTCGGATTCATCTTCAAACCACACTTTCTTGTTCTCTTGAGTATTTCCTGCAAATCAGCTATATGATTCATCTTCTGTCGGTCTGGATTTAACCACCATATCATCAATATAAATTTCCTCTAACCTGCCAATCGGATCATGGAAGATATATATCATGGCTCTCTGATATGTGGCTCCAGCATTCTTTAGTCCAAACGTCATGACGGCCCATTCATATAATCCAATAGCCCTTGGACACCTGAAAGCAGTCTTCGGTATATCTTCTTCTGCCATAAAAAATTGATTATAACCAGCATTACTATCCATGAAACTAACAATCTTATGCCTTGCTGCTGCATCAACCAGAAGATATACTATCGGCATCGGGTAATCATCTTTGGGAGTAGCTTTGTTCAAAGGTCAAAAGTCAATACAAACTCTCAACTTCCCACATTTCTTAAAAACAGGCACAATATTTGTAACCCACTCTGGATATCGGCAAGGCCTAATGAATTTAGCATCATATAATCTGGTTATCTTAGCCTTGACATCATCATAAATCTTAGGATCGATCCTTCGCGGTGGTTGCTTGTAAGGTCGATTTCCAGGTTTGATAGGAAGCCGATGCTCAACAATGGATCGGCTAAGACCTGGCATCTCAGAATAATCCCAAGCAAAACAATCTTGATACTCTTTCAACAACTTTATTAATTCAACTTTAAACTCCTCATCTAATTTCTTACTGATAAATGCCAGCATGTATCCAATCATGACCCAGTAGAAGGCTAGATACTGGTGCATTGTAGATGGCACACAACAGGTTGCATGTATCCAATCATGACCCAGTAGAAGGCTATAGGTTCCCTTCGCTTCAATGACAAATAATGTAACTGACAAAGTTTTACCACCGATTGTGAGCTCTACATTCAAGACTCCTTTGACTGGTGCAGTACGACCACCATAATCCCGCAAAATCATGTTAGTATCAACTAAATCATCATCGGTCTAACCCAACTTTCTGGAAAGTAATGATTGGCATGATATTGACTGCAACGCCTCCATCGACCGTCATCTTGCCCATCGGCATCCCGTTGATGAACCCTTTCAAATATAAAGCCTCAAGTGCTGATGTTTAGTTTCGTCTGGTTTATCAAACACTGCTTGTTGGATGTCAAATACTAATTGAGGTACTTCATCGTTACCAGCAAACAATTCTTCTTCTGAGGCCATGAACTCTTGCAGAAGCATCATCACCATGTCCATTGTAGCACCAGGTACCTGTACCTGTGATTTCATCTTTGTCCTCCAAACCTTTTTAGGCGGCTGGTCATCATCTTCATTATAATAATATTTGCCAGCCCTTATCTGTCGACATCGCATCCTCTGAACTCTTCATTTTTGGCTCCTAGAGAATATACCAGATGGACACGATTGGTCACCCTGTTTTTGTTCCTTCTGCAACTCTTCATCGACTTCTTTATCAAACTTAGCCTCTTCTTCAGTCGTTTTTACCCCAAGTCGATCAAAAGTTGATAGTCTACCTGGCGAATCGGCTATTCCCGCCATCAACTCTTTAATGTTGTTCTGTCGATGCTGGTGCCGATAGTGCTATGGAGCTTCTCTATACATTTGATCCGTACGCCGACTGCAACCAGGACAGTTGTTGATTGAAGGCAGCTTCATGTTGTGGTTCCAGCAATATTAGAAGAATGGACATTCCCAGTGCGGATCAAACTGCGATTCCGTTAACTCCCTATCTCTTTTCTTCTGATATCGGCTAATGAAAGATTCAATATTGTCGATACCAACCATGTTAGCATTTGTAGGGAACGGATGCCCATCAATCCTCATAGCTCCCTTGGTAAACTTGATCTTCCCCTGCTCAATCGCCATCTGAATCTGTTTCCTGAAAACCTTGCAATCGTCAGTATTATGAGATGCTGAATTGTGCCACTTGCAGTATCTCTTGTTCTTCAATTCTTCAACAGGCAGAATCACATGATTAGGCAGCAACTGAATGTGCTTTTCCTGTAACTCAATATCAAATATCTTATCAGCCTTGGTAATGTCGAAGTCATATTTTTCTTCTAATTCATTCTGCTTTACCCAAGGACACCATACAATAATCTTGTTCCTAGTCCACTTAGCCATATTGACTTCTTCTATCTCTTCCTTAAACTCAGATTCACAATCATGGTAGTTAATCTGAATTGGTCTTGAAAAGCCCCCCCCCCCCCGAGTTAGATTCTCTTGGATTGACACCTTCTGCACTAACTGGGACAGACTCTCAAACTCCACCGAGGGAAACTTCTCCCTTAGAGGTGTAACTAAACCATTAAAAGAAATCTCCGCCATCTGATTATCTGTTAATTACAGACTAAAACACTTGCTGCACACTTCCCTGAACCTCTGCACATAATCATGCACAGACTCACCAGCTTTCTGCCTCATAGCAATCAAATCTGACAATCTCATTTCTCTTATTTCAGCAAAGAAATACTTATGAAATTTCTGTTCGAGATCGACAAAAGTGATAATGGAATTTGGGGGCAAAGATGTGAACCATGAGAAAGCCAATCCAGACAAGGACAGAGGAAACAACCTGATTTTAATGCTTTAGTAGCTCCCGCTTCTCCGCACTGCACTGAAAATCGACTGAAATGTTTAACAGTACTATTATTATCTTGTCCAGTAAACTTGGTGAACTCTAGTGGCCTGTATCGGCTCGGAATAGGAATCAAATCATAACTAGGAGGATATGGGGGCCGATACATGTAAGTCTGTTATTTTGGCAGTACCCAAATTGTTCTCTCATTTTTTGCTATCAATCTTCGCTGCCCAGTCATCGGTCGAAGCATTGACATTCGGAGTAATCGATGTAGGACCAGATGCTGGCATTTGTGGGGTTGTCTGTAAACCAAAGTTAACAACTATGTGTTGGCCTCCTAAATCCCCTGGTAGTGCAGACGACGATGGCATCCCGAATAGTCTTGGCTCTATATTTGGTGTTGTACCATATGTCACATTTGGTTCTGACATCTTCTGCCTGTAGTGCTACGGCTACGTCTGTGGTGACGTTCTCTGTAGAATAATCCTAGGACCAGACCCAAGTGATCTGCCTGTGGTGCCACCATTGGTATTCTTCGGAGGTGGAGTGCCACCAAGTGATCTGCCTAGTGCTAGCCCTGAGCTTGTTGTAGGAATCATAGTGCTAGTACTGGGTGGGCTATTGCTCGGGTTCCTCAATCACAGGTCGAGGAATATTCCCATGAACACGGAAATACATTGGCCCATGTGCTAGATCATCATATACGCAGACCTCTACTGTTTGAATAATCAAAGCCCTCAAAGAATTAACCAACACAGGTGACTGGTTAATTAATGAATGGTGTATGGCTGTATGTATCAGGTTATTCAATGTAGCCTCATCGATTACTTCTATTGGCTTATTGGCTAGTGATTTCTCAGCTCCATCTTCATCAATCAAGGCAGCAACAGGTAGCTTTCCCTTTTGTATGATCTTGCCATTGTTGACGGCTGTTAAGTACCATCCTTAACCGTCAACTATACTCAAATAAAGGAGAATTTGGCATTTCATACACGCATGCTTTATCACAATAATATAGTTCCACTTGTACTTGGAGAACTTTGTGCATGCAGGAGGAAATGTGAAGGAAACACCTCAAAAGGCAAGAAAACACACTTTCGACCAATCAGAGAGCGCCACATGGACGTCACACGGATTGAAGGGCCCATTTTCAGCACCTAACCGACGTAACTCCCTGCAATACCGCGCAAACCAACGTCAGGGCCCACAGGACAGCCACCTGGAGAAAGCACAGGCCAGGAGGGGCCACCCCCAGGTCGGCCGACCTGGTCAGGTCGGCCGACCCAGCCGGGCGCCCTCTCCGCCTGGGCTTCCACGTGTTGGCTCCTCCGCGACTCCTGATGACGGTTTGAGATGCCTTCCGTGGCGGTTACGCTCCCTTGCCGACCTATTGAGGCTATAAATAGGAGGGTGTGCCTTCACACTCAACACACACCACAAGAAGCATTTCTCTCTTGCTAGTAGTAGTTCTTGGAGTTTTAGTGGAGTTAGGCTGAGTCTAGAGCTCTCTAGTCCCGAGTCTTCACTTGGAATTGGTATGGCTCTTGTATCTTTTCCCTTTTGTAAGACTTTACTCTTATCAATATATATATCTTTTCTATATAGTTGTGCTTGGGTCATGAGTTTCTTGTTTGATTTTGTGATCCATATATGTGATAGTATAGTCTACTTGTGTGATAGTAGTTTATATTTATTATACTACTATTGTCATGCTAGTTATATACCGTCACTATAGTCTAGTTTATATGTTATAGTCTCTATGCTTAGTTTTAGCTGATAAAGTATAGCATGGGTTTGGTGATCGTATTCGTACGGTAACTCTGCCTCGTTAATAGTAATCGCGGAGGGGCAGAGTGCTCTTTGGTCATGCAAGTATGGTACTTGGGTGACTGATTTGCATCAATTATTCGTTAGTCTACTGGTTCGTTGAGGTAGGCGGCAGGTGGTGACAGCCCTGTCCGTCCTTTGAAATCCTCCCCGCTAGGCTAGTGCGTAGGCTCTTGGCGGAAGTCGCCTGTGGATGCAGGGGTAAGTCCGTGCCTGAAGTGCTATACTATTGACTGCTGAACCTGAGTGTGGGTCTGTATGTATTCTACTTAGGCTATGCAACTGTATAGGAATGTATAGTAGGAGTAGCTTAGCCTAGTCTTTCCTCCACTAGACTTTATTTAGTAGGAATCTTCTGTGTGTGTCACACTACCCGGTTATTATCATGTACCCGCCTGTCTTGGTTAAGATATCCTTGCTAATTGTTAACATGATCTTATATGTTAGTAACGCTTCTTGATCATAACCTTCCTCTGGGATAAACAAATACGATACCCTGAATACTTCCGGGTGAAATGCTACAGCGGTATTCTCCGTGCGCTTGCGGATTTTACCTACTTGACTCTGGGACATATTAGTGAACCGTTTCTGGCCCCGTGCCGGGAATGATTTATTAATATGGCTTAGCAAAAGTCAACAAGCATTTCTGGCGCCGTTGCCGGGGAAGGCGTATGATCTAAGAAAAATTACTAATGTATATAGTAGTGTTGCAATTATTAAGGCTATCTCCTAGGCAGGCTAACCTTGCTTTGTTTTCTGCATTTTGTATGAAAACAGGGTAGTGTATGACTGGTTTCGACTTGCCGACAAACTTCACTGAAGATCCTGAATCACTCCTGAGAAGGACACGAGCCAGGCTCACCCCTCCTCGTAAGGAGACTCGGCCAATCGAACCTGTCATTCCCGCACCATCAAGCTCTGAGCAAATGGCCGACAAGACCCTCCGCGAGTTCTCCGCTCCCTCCGCTGCCAACATCCCTACGGGACCAGCTGGCAATGTGGGAGATGCGAACTTCGAGATCAAGACCGGTCTCATCACCATGGTGCAGGCTAGCCCATTCTGTGGGAAAGCCAATGAGGACGCTAGTGCTCATCTCCAGCAATTCCTGGAGATTTGCAACACGTTCAAAATGAAGGACGTCACCCCCGACGCTGTTCGCCTTCGACTGTTCCCGTTCTCTCTCCTTGGGAGAGCGAGACAGTGGTTCTACGCAAACCCTGAAGCTGTGAACACTTGGGAGAAGTGTTCAGCTGCGTTCCTTGCAAAGTTCTTCCCGCTGGGCAAGACCAATGCCCTCCGCGGAAGGATCTCAAGCTTCCAGCAGGAGTCGAAGGAGTCGATTCCTGAGGCATGGGAGAGGCTCCAGGAGTACATCCTGGCATGTCCCCACCACGGGATGGATGATTGGCTGATCATCCAGAACTTCTACAACGGGCTTACTCCGTCGGCCCGCGACCACCTCGACGCTGCTGCTGGTGGAGCCTTCTTCTCGCTCACTGTAAGCAAGGCAAAAGCTTTGATCGAGAAGATGGTGTCCAACCAAGGTTGGAATGAAGAACGCCTCCAACCTCGCCAGCGAGGCATGCACTCCGTCAAGGAGGTTGACATGCTCGCCGCCAAGATTGACCTTCTCATGAAGAAGATGGACGACCAAGCCAATGGAGAAGTGAAAGCCCTAGATGCTCGGATGACTTGCGAGGTCTGTGGCAACACGGGACACTCGGGCAATGACTGCCCTGAGACCCGTGAGGACGCAATGTTCATGGGCAACAACAACAACAACGGCTACCGTCCACAAGGAGGTCAAAGTTGGGGTCCACCACGTCCCAACTACCAAGGAGGTAACTCTGGCAACTTCTCTGGTTTTAATTCCAGTTATAATCAGCCCTCCTTGAAAGATCTTGTGCTTGGTCAAGCTAAGGTTAATGATAACATCAGTAAAAAGCTTGCCACCACTGATAGGACTCTTGAGAGCATCCACACTAAGATAGAGGGTGTTTCCTCTGCTCTCAAGAATCAGCTGAGCTTTAATAAAATGATAGAAACCCAATTAGCTCAGTTAGCTGCTGCTGTTCCTACTGCTGAGTCGGGGAAAATCCCGGGGCAACCCGAGACCCCCTTAGAAAATGTTAATGCGGTTACCACGAGAGGAGGTAAGTCCACTCGGGATCCGCCATACCCTAACCATGCAGGAAAGGACACATCAGCTGAGAAGCCGGCAGAAGAAGAAGAACTGCCGCCCAGGAAAACGGCCCCACATGAGTTCTATGACACGAGCCTCATGCCGTTTCCTGAAAGAAGAAGGAAGCCCACTGTGGACGAGCAGTTCACACGCTTCGTTGAGGTAATCCAGAAGCTGCACATCAACGTGCCCTTGCTGGATGCGATACAAGTACCCACGTACGCTCGCTACCTCAAGGATCTTATCAGCAACAAGCGCCCACTACCGACCACACAAATTGTCAAGCTGACGGAAGAGTGTAGCGCTGCTATACTCAACCGGCTTCCTGAGAAGAAGAAAGATCCGGGGTGTCCCACGATCACCTGCTCGATCGGGACACAGAACTTCGACCATGCCTTATGTGATCTTGGGGCAAGTGTGAGCGTCATGCCGAAGGATGTCTTCGACAAGCTCAACTACACCACACTATCCCCCACGCCGATGCAGCTGCAGCTGGCCGATTCAACGGTCCGCTATCCGGCGGGGATCGCCGAAGATATTCCGGTGAAAATCCGGAATTACTTCATCCCCGTCGACTTCGTAGTGCTTGACATGGACGTCGGGAAGAGCACACCGCTCATCCTAGGACGCCCATTTCTCAGCACTGCGGATGCTCGCATCGATGTAGGAGCCGGAGAAATCCGCTTCCACATCAATGGCAAGGAGGAGAAGTTTGACTTTCGGCCACGGAAAGAACAGTGCAACATGATCCGTATCAAGTACGGGCCGAACCCAAGCAACATCAAGGAAGTGGAGGTCACTCCGCCAAAGAAGGACAGCCTCATCACATTCATGAAGAACTTCCTTGAGAAGGAAAAGGCTGCACAGCAACAACTGATGAAGGCAAGGAGGCAAAGGTCACACATTAAGCAACAGCCTCCGAAGTCCACAAGGCAGCAACCTCCGAGGTCTGCAAAGAAACAGGCTGTGAAGCCTGCAAAAACGCAGCCTCCGAAGTCCGAGAAACCACCGACCGCAACAAAGACCAAGAAGGTGTGGCGAATGAAACAAGAAGCATCATCCGTGTCTTCATCTCCGGGACCGGACAACGCTTCATCGAGCTGAACGCCGGAGAAAAGTCCCGCTCATCGGACTTTAAAAGGTGAGTCCTCGCCGGGAGGTTAAACCGGTAGTTATCCATATTTGCTCTTTTAATTGCATATTTGCTTTCCACCACATTTTGATTTTTCCCGACCACTGCATTTCTGCATTTTTGAATTTTTCCAGCCACCTTGGAATTTTTCAAAACTCATTTGCATTTTTTGAAAAATTTAGAAAATAGGTTTTTGGGCTTTCCATTTTGAAAAGATTTTTTGTCGAGCTTTTTGAGCAAAAAGACAGCAGGGGACAAATCCCCTAGCCGTTGGGGAACACATAGGAAAAAGGGGGCTGCCAGGAGGCCCACCTGCCAGGTCGGCCGACCTGGTGAGGTCGGCCGACCCCCTGGCCCCACCTTTTCCTGTGCTCCTTTCTCCCAACGGCTATATGGCCATTGCTCTGTCTCTTTCTAACGGCCATCCTGCTTCCTTGGCTATAAAAACCGCCCAGGAGGAGGAGTTTCACCATTCCAAGCTCAGCTTTCACTCCCCTCCTTTGCTCACTTGTTGCTCTCCCAAAATTTCGTGTTCTTCAACTTTACTACAGCCCCAAAAACCCAAAAAAAATATTTCCCCTCTGTTTTAGTGCATTTGCAAATTGTTGTGAGAAGAAAACCAATTTCGGAGAAGCTCGGGTTTGTCGTTTTCACTAACGCTCACCCGAACACTTGTTCGATCTTGTTTTTGTTCTTGTCTTGTGTTTGTTCTTGTGTGCAGCCATGTTCAAACGAATGAAGCAAGTCGCCGGAATCAAGCGGAGAAAAAGCACTCGTGCAAGCACGAGTCAAGCATCATCCGTCGAGCTCACACCAAGTCCGGGGCATGGTGACCCCGAAGCTGAAATTCCGGAGGAAAGGCCGGCCTTGCTCATCACCGAGGAGCATCTCGACATCAAGGACGACCGCGAGGGCCAAGCCATCGCGCTCATGAGAGAACGGCCATTCGCCCACACCCGACGCTTCGATCCGGACCTCCTCGAGAAAATAGGTATGAGAGAAGAATTTGCCTCTATTTTTCGCACTATGGGTTGGCTAAATTTCGTAGAAGTAGATGAGCCGGGTTCTCGTTTGCTTACTATGCAGTTTTTATGCACCCTTAGAAAGTATGATGAAGGCATTTCTTTTCGCTTGTTTGGGCAAGAGCGCTTGGTCACATGGGGTGATCTTCATGCTATGCTAGGTCTAAATCCTAAATGTAGGCTAGACTTAGATAAAGCGCTAAAGGGGTTCCATAAAGAAAGTTTTTGGAAAAAGATTTCCGGAAACGAGTGGGGTCCCAAGCCTAGAACAAGTGCCATCCATAATCCTACACTTAGATTTATGCATGTGTGGTTGGCTATGACCTTGTTTCCTCGAGGTGACATTAGGGTTGTCCGGCAAGATGAATTGAAAATACTTTATGCCATGGTTAAGAAAATTAGGGTGTCACCCGCGGAATGCATGATTGATCAATGGTTAGACAATATAAAGTTGACAGGACCAATTGAGTGCACCTCTTTAGTTTCTCGCATTGTGCAGAAGTGTGGTCTGCTTGAGAATGTTCATGTTGAATATTTGACGGTAGATAGAGAATTTTAGGCGAGGACTATTTTGTGCAAGGACATACTTTGAAACATGGTCCAAATAATGCCTTGATCTATCACTTTCCCGGGTATACAAATGAATTCCCGTTACCTAACCCGGGTCTTCGTTTGTATCACTGTCGGGCACTAACCCTCCCACTTGAGCCAGTGGGAGAAGTTCGCAGGCATAGTGTTTCAGGGCGACCGACACGTTCCCGTAGGCATATGGAGCCTACGCCGGAGTTTCGCACTCCGACCGGAGATCCGGTATGGGAGCAGCCCCCGCCACAGGACGAGGCGGGTGCATCAACATGGCAGGCCGGAGCATGGGAATCTCAGTACGATTACCCCATGCAGACGTCATCAAGTTCAAGCGGACCGCCATCCTTTGCCACTCGGTCATTCTCATCCCGTGGGTTCCGTGAACTCAACTATGGGATGTCCGAGTTGACAAGGAGGGTGGACGACATTGATTTGCGCACCGAGAGCATGCAACAAACTCTCACGCAACATGTCACCGACACCCAGCAATGGCAGAATTTCAGCGACAACCAATTCCGCCAGCTGAACGCGATGATGGCTGAGAATCAGAGCAATTGGGATGCCTTCTTCCGCTCCCAAGGCTACGACCCGAACCAGCAGATGAGCAAGAACAAGCTTGGGGGAGGACCCCCCTTCTCACGGTAACTTGTATCTTTCCCCTTCCCTTTATTTCTTGCATTTGCTAAATCTGAAATTCCATAAAAATTTGCAAAACATAAAAAGAACAAAAATATTTCCCTTTTTCATGCGCGGTATGAATGTGTATAATTTTCCTATGTTGAGATGATGAATAGTTGCTCTGTCCTTTATTCCTCTCTAAAGCTAGTTTACAACTTAGTACTCTCTCAAGAGTTAGGTTTGTTGGTAAATCTTGCCTTGAACTTGAATCTTGTGGGTAGCATATGCATTCTCTAGTTCTAAGTTGTTGAGAGGTATGATATGATAGATAGGGCTGCTATGATCTTGCTCAACGTAAAGCTTGAATTCCGGAGTTTTATTTTTCAAAATGACAAATTGATAAGTTCCTCAATGATGAAATTCCCACCACAGCCATATGTAGTGTTTACATTTGAAAACCTTTACACATATGCTGCTTGTTTCACATTGAGCTTAGTCAAAATTGTTGTGACCCTAGTAGAACTCTTTTCATGCTTTCTTGATCAAGATCATGTACACACATCCACCGCCATGAGCTATCCTTTTAAATCAAGAAGATAGCATCCACCATATCCACCGTGAGCTATTCTTCTACACCGGAAGAAAGCCACTATCCATCCATCCAAAGAAACACTCCATATATCCATTGCAAAATTCCTCTCTCAAAGTATTCATTGCAAACTAGGACTATGGCTATGCAAAAAAAAAAAAAATGCTCAAAAAAGAGAGCAAGCAAAAGATAGCCATAGCCTAGAAACTCCAAAAGAGAGAAGGAAAATTCAAAAAGGAGTTATTTCTTCCCATCCACCATTCCTCCATTCTCCCACACACTTGCACATCTTGATCAAGATTGTTTGAATTGATGTTTTTCTTGGATCCGGTCTTTTGACATAGCAATATTATGTGAACATGAGTGCTTCATATATCCCTACCTTGAGCTCCACATAAAGCCTTATTTAGAAGTAGGTGATTATAGGCAACACTTTGCCTTGGTGAGGAATCATACACATATTGAGTGATCCGAGAGAATCATTTGAGGAACTTGGTTTTTATTTTCAAAATCTTTTGAAAACCTCCGGAACAACATAGCGGAATCTAGAGCAAGTGATTGGTGCCCTGAAATTGTTCTATCTCTCAACCGCCCAAGACAATGAGGTGTAAAAGCCCCATGGATCAAGGTAAATGGGTAAGTTATGCGCCAATATATTTAATTCTAGGAAGAGTACTTTGTTGTGCGCATAGTATTATTGAGGAGTAGGACATTGTAGCAACTCCTGATCAACAACTTAAGTTTATCTTTGCTTCGGGACGAGCAAAGGGTAAGCTTGGGGGAGTTTGTTGACGGCTGTTAAGTACCATCCTTAACCGTCAACTATACTCAAATAAAGGAGAATTTGGCATTTCATACACGCATGCTTTATCACAATAATATAGTTCCACTTGTACTTGGAGAACTTTGTGCATGCAGGAGGAAATGTGAAGGAAACACCTCAAAAGGCAAGAAAACACACTTTCGACCAATCAGAGAGCGCCACATGGACGTCACACGGATTGAAGGGCCCATTTTCAGCACCTAACCGACGTAACTCCCTGCAATACCGCGCAAACCAACGTCAGGGCCCACAGGACAGCCACCTGGAGAAAGCACAGGCCAGGAGGGGCCACCCCCAGGTCGGCCGACCTGGTCAGGTCGGCCGACCCAGCCGGGCGCCCTCTCCGCCTGGGCTTCCACGTGTTGGCTCCTCCGCGACTCCTGATGACGGTTTGAGATGCCTTCCGTGGCGGTTACGCTCCCTTGCCGACCTATTGAGGCTATAAATAGGAGGGTGTGCCTTCACACTCAACACACACCACAAGAAGCATTTCTCTCTTGCTAGTAGTAGTTCTTGGATTTTTAGTGGAGTTAGGCTGAGTCTAGAGCTCTCTAGTCCCGAGTCTTCACTTGGAATTGGTATGGCTCTTGTATCTTTTCCCTTTTGTAAGACTTTACTCTTATCAATATATATATCTTTTCTATATAGTTGTGCTTGGGTCATGAGTTTCTTGTTTGATTTTGTGATCCATATATGTGATAGTATAGTCTACTTGTGTGATAGTAGTTTATATTTATTATACTACTATTGTCATGCTAGTTATATACCGTCACTATAGTCTAGTTTATATGTTATAGTCTCTATGCTTAGTTTTAGCTGATAAAGTATAGCATGGGTTTGGTGATCGTATTCGTACGGTAACTCTGCCTCGTTAATAGTAATCGCGGAGGGGCAGAGTGCTCTTTGGTCATGCAAGTATGGTACTTGGGTGACTGATTTGCATCAATTATTCGTTAGTCTACTGGTTCGTTGAGGTAGGCGGCAGGTGGTGACAGCCCTGTCCGTCCTTTGAAATCCTCCCCGCTAGGCTAGTGCGTAGGCTCTTGGCGGAAGTCGCCTGTGGATGCAGGGGTAAGTCCGTGCCTGAAGTGCTATACTATTGACTGCTGAACCTGAGTGTGGGTCTGTATGTATTCTACTTAGGCTATGCAACTGTATAGGAATGTATAGTAGGAGTAGCTTAGCCTAGTCTTTCCTCCACTAGACTTTATTTAGTAGGAATCTTCTGTGTGTGTCACACTACCCGGTTATTATCATGTACCCGCCTGTCTTGGTTAAGATATCCTTGCTAATTGTTAACATGATCTTATATGTTAGTAACGCTTCTTGATCATAACCTTCCTCTGGGATAAACAAATACGATACCCTGAATACTTCCGGGTGAAATGCTACAGCGGTATTCTCCGTGCGCTTGCGGATTTTACCTACTTGACTCTGGGACATATTAGTGAACCGTTTCTGGCCCCGTGCCGGGAATGATTTATTAATATGGCTTAGCAAAAGTCAACAGCCATGCCTAGTCTTGCTGAAGGTGCTCAATAGAAGGCTTTCGAACTCAGCGACTCTCTGATCAATCTGTGCCTTCGCCTCATTGCTCAGATCATCTTTATCAACAGGCAACATGTTCTCCATCTACAGATCCACACTGACATCATGTTTTGGTGGAGGATTCTGAAGGAGCTTCGGGGTTTTTTGGCATTCCAAGTTCAACCATGTTGTTGGTCTTGAAGTTCTTTGTCCCACCGGCATGTCAAAAAGCGTGTTGACGTGAAAATCACACGCGTGACCTGAAAGATTGGCTTAACTCTAGTGCAGGCTCAACAAAAGGAAACCAGGGCGTGCCAGTCGATTTTACCTGCAAATCAACAAACAAACAAACGGTTAAATTTCATGGATCACTGGCTCAGGACAGGTCGATGAAGAAAGCCGATAATCACTATTAGTGAAAACCAGCCAAGGGCTATAAACAACAAATAATATTATTAAATAAACTAATCGGCTGATTTGTATCGGGTTATCGGCAATTCTATAAATAAGTATTAAAGATTACATAAATAATGCCATCAAGATTTGAATCGATCGAGCAAAGTTGATAAATCCACGATGAACGCACTAAAACTCGCTCTGTCGATAAGACAGAGTCGATGGATCAGAGTTGATAGAAGTACAGTAAGCATGCAAAGGACTCTTCTCGTTGATAGTGCTAAGTCGATGGATCTGGTAGCTGGTATTGCAAATATACCTCAAAATCACAGATCTGATCTTATTAAATAAAGGGTGCAATTGACTTCTACGAATACAGCAATAAAGAAATGAAATACTGAAAAGTCGATTGAACCGTGATAACTTGTCGACGAAATGTCCGGACAGAACCCTACCGACTCTACCCACCATCAAATCGTACCTAATCCTATCGACTCAGCGAAAGGTCAGAATCGATGCAGCCTCGCTGGCTCGAGCAGATCAAACTTAATCGAGACAGTGCCCAAATAAAGCAAATAGAACAAAATACACTCCAATTATGGGTAAAATCGATAGAGTGACTCGAATAACAGATTTACATTAAACTCACAAAACCTTCTAAAAATCACAATTGATCGGACCTAACCGAGAGAGTATTGCAACTTGAAATTGATACTAAAAATGTAATTAAGATTTAATTACCGTATAACTAGCAATTCTAAAGATAACAACTAGAATATCAAATCAATGAGAAAGTACTAGTTAAAGCTGATAGAATTACCGAGGTTGACTAATCTAAGTCTCTCGCCGAGATCGGAGCCGATGCAGGCCGCGCGAGACGAGGATGTTTTCGAGAAAAGGTTTGGCGATGCGCCGAATTGTATTGAACGAAAGTGTTGTTTTTCACGTACAAACCCTATTACATATTTATAGCCCCATGCAAGGGGTTCTGACCCGATTTGGTCAGGACTCTTCGGTTTCTAAACAAACAAACCGACTCTGTTTATTCCTAAAAAAATCTAAAATAAGCAGAAAGAGATAAAATAACCCAATCGGGCCCACTTTATTCCTTTGGGCCATTGGGCTTCGCTGGCCTTGACCGATTTCAACTCTTCGCCTCTGACCAATGGGACCGGTCCAAATTCTGGTGCCAACAAAATTTATACTAACTATAGAACTACAATGATAAATCAAGTAATCTGACATTTAAGACAAGTGCAATAAATAACAATTTTAGATTTACTAAAATAGTAACCACATTCATACAAACATCAATTTAATTATATTTAGTGAGTTTATTAAACTACGTTGTGACACAGTGAACAAGCGGTACTCATTACTGCGACGGACAGCGAATGCAATCGTTTTACATCAGCTAGGAAAACCCAAAGTACATGACATACGCATCATTTAAGCACATGTATGACAACTTTTCACAAAGTCATAATACATGCCAGTTCGAATAAAAAATTCTTGAGTGGGCAGCCGTTCCACGGTAACATCGGGAACTTGTCCACTCCTACTGGATCACACGACTAAGAACTTTTAGTTATCGTTCAACATGCACATGACAATGCTACATCAGTTTACTAGTTCTCATATACTAGCATGTATTTGCTACTATTCAATACTTGCTCAGCAGGGCCGATAACGAACAGGTCCTAGGTCGACACAGACAGGGCTACAGCCTTGCAAGACATGTCCTTTGAAGGCACATGATCTTTGCCCTTTCACCATGGGGCCTGTCCACGTCTCAAATTTTTAGTTATTGAAATAAACGGCCTGCCACCTTGCGAGACAAAAACCTTTCAGGTCCTTTGCCTTCGCCCTTTCCGTTACAGACCCATTTAGTCCAAATTTTAATCTTCTTACTTCACCTTGTGACAATCATAATTATTCCTTAAATATTTCAAAGATTATAAAAATCGGGGTTCCTATAACTAAGCATAGCAGTTTAACTACCGAACTACCTGTACCTGTATACCATGTGTACTCAAAAATAGTATTTATTTAGGAGATGCATGTGGATTTTCAATAATCTCCTAAACTTAATGCACAAATCATATATACACATCTAGCAATTTAATTGTGAGAATTAAATCATATTAAGTACATGGGAATGTTCCGGGGTGATGTAAACAAGGGTTCCCGATCTTCCAAAAGGTTTTTGGTAAGTTGATTTGGTCGGAGGTGACACACAAATCGATCCGACTTCAGAACAGCACGTTCTAAACCCCGCAATCGCAGCACGACGTCTCCTCTGGTTATCAACCGTCCCTGCCTGCGAATCAAGAACACAAGCAAGAACAACGAAGAATGCAACACAATTGCAGATGTATGATTAAACTCTCGAAGTTGGGGTCTCACAAACCGATGAACGACGACACTCTTTATGAACAGAATTGATCTAAGAAAAACCCAAACCCTAATGAAGAGGCGGCGGCTGTATATGAGGACCCTAGGGTCGTGCAAGACCCCCTGGATGCAGCCCTAAGTGGGCTCAACTCGATACATGGCCCAAAGACCGATTACGGTGTCGCAGCACCAGGACAGATTCTGGAAGTCGAATTGTTTCGGCGATTACCAACGGCTTGAGACGAATTTTGACATGGAACCAGTTGGATTGGAAAGGTCTTTTCGTTATCTTTCCAGGCATATATAGAACGTATAAATACGAGTCCGTATGCGTCCTAGGCGTCCGTTTTAGTGCAGACTGGTCCTGTGCTCCGAAACAGACTCGAAGTCGGTTTTGATTGGGCCTCCACCTTGGCTTGGACGTCCTTGCTGGCCCATCACGTCTCCAATCACCTCCCCAGCTATCTCATCATCATCTCCATGGTTTCTAACAACAATTAATTCATTAGGTAGCAATCTATTCTCAAAATCACATAAAGGAATCATTAGGAACAAGCTCACCCGTAAATTCAGTTGTCGCGCATGAACTTGCATTTTGGTTGGCGGAGTGCTGGGTGTATCCATAAGGGTGATGTCCTCATCACGGGGCTTGCCTTGGGCTTCAACTACGGGGTCAGTAGTGATGTTTGGGTCTTCTTGTGCTGAGAAATCTAAGGATTCCTTCTGAAAATTATTTTCTGGCATGTCAATGTTTTCTATAACAATACCAACATATCAACATAGAGGAATGCATAGGGCATGCAACAAAATGTGATGCACATGCTAAATTAAATAAAACAAATGAAAATTATTCTTTAGCATGGTTCTAGAAGACATATGCTTCAGAGCTAGCAATCTTAGTAATAACATTTCATAAAGTAAATTTTTAATTACATTTAAATAGGGTTATTAAGACCTGAAGTGAAATTAATTCAATTGGTAATGTAAAAGTATACTACTGGACATAGTTGATCTACTGATGAGAAACATAATTCTAATGATCACTCTGACCAAGTTTCAGAAGTATAACATGTCCAAATCATTAATAATGTACTTAGCAATATTTCTGACTAAATAAATTCTAGTAAAATATAAACAAGAGATATATTCCTATAAAAATTCATGATGATGCATCATACTGAGCATGAGTTTTGTGCACAAGTACAAGCATGGTGGTGCGGCTGCCGGAGCTACTTCTGAGCTCATCGCCGTGCACTGTGCTCACCGGGGTTGGGCTTCATGCTCACCAAAATGAAGAGCACTACCGTATGCATGCTTTGGCGGAGTTCACGAGGAGAAAAGCTCACGGGTATGGCTCGGCGATGGGAGGCGGAGGAATGAAGATGTCCAGCGACGTCGGGAGCTCAACGTGTAGACCAATGAACCAAGTGAAGTGGTCGGAGAGCATCTATGGACCTCGGCGGAGCTTGACTTGGTCACCAATAAAATGGAGATGGGTCAGGTTAAGCTGTCACCATTGAGCTCCAAAGGCATTCGACGGTGGCAGAAGGGGAAAAGTTGAACTGTGATGACCTCAAGGAAAAAACCAACACCAGATCCTGCCAAAGATGTGCGTCAAGGATGTGTGCAGCCATGAGAAAAGAATTGAAACCCTAATCTCATCAGAGATGATAAATTTCAAGAAATCATGGTTCGGACGCCACGAACAAGGAGTTCAGAGTTTGCTTCAAATTCTTGCTGCATGGTTGATGCTCGGGATCGAGCTCCCTCTCCGAGGGTTTTCTTACTTCACTACGCATCCATATGCTTTGGCTTGGTTGTGAAGTAGCTGTGTGGCCGGGTTGAACGAGCTGCGGAGGTGCGGCTATGGTGATGAGCCAGAGGAGAAAATGAGGCAGGGGAGTCGCGCATACAAGCGGAGAAGCCAAGGACGGGAATGGAGACGCCGAGGGAAAGGGTCGGGCGATGATCGAGGTGCCGGTTTTCATCCCTGGCATCGGCGGCTGGGAGGTGACACACGGGTGCGTCCGTCTCTGCTTGCTTGAAGCTCAAGTGCTAGCGGGAGAGAAAAGGGAAGGGTGTGAGTGGCTGACAAATGGGTCCCACGACCAATGTTTAATGATTTTCCAGAATTTTTCTTGGCCACTACTTCAAAAATTATGTAAAATAGCTCCAAACTCCAAATTGTTTTGGGAAAATTTGTACAGAATCCTTGTATTGTGTAGAGCACAATATGATAGGTGCCACAGTTAAAATTCAATTTGTTTGAACTTGCCATTTATTTAAAGATGGACAAAATTCAAACTTCCATAATGTAATTAGGGTACTTCCTCTCTGCATAAAATTCTAAGAAAAATCCAAAAATTCTTTTATGACATACCCTATCACAAATATTTTTGCTAACACCTTGTTGTATAGAAAAATTTGAAGTTGCTGCTCAACTCGTCCACACTTTGGTTCAAATTCCAATTCAAATAAATTTGAAATGCATTCATATTTAAACAATGACTAGTTAAACCAAAAGTAGGTGCAAATAGGTGATCAAAACTGTAGTCACACTGGGGTGTCACAAGAAGTGCCAATGATGGTAACCCGAGGGACAAATGTCCCAGGCAGAAAGCCTTCTGTGTTGGACTGCTGATCGGCAGTGCCGATCCTCTGAAGATCAGACAGAACAAAGCGCATGAAAGAATAGATAGGAACTTTTCAAAGTAGTTTTTGACAGACAAACAGCTGTCTTGACATCACATGGTCAGCCAACAATTAACATTTCATAACTATGACCATATTTTGACAAGATTTGATCTAGAGATCAAAAATCGACATCAATATAAAAAATAATAGGTTTTTGACCTAAAGCAATGATTTTGGCAAGAATAAAACAATCACCATTCAGATGTGCACATCTCCTACATCACATTGCTAGAGTCAAGAATATTTAGTTCACTCCTAAGATAGCAAAATCTCATCTCATCTAGTGGCTTGGTGAATTCTTTGGTTCGCACATGACTAACTTCTATACCCCCCTTGATAGAATGATCTCTCAAAAATTGGTGGCGGATATCTATATGCTTTATGCGCGAATGCTCAACGGGGTTATAAGCAAGCTTTATGGCACTCTCATTATCACATAGGAGAGGAACATGGTTCAACTTGTAACCGTAATCCCTTAGGGTTTGTCTCATCCAAAGTAGTTGTGCACAACAACTACCGGCTGCAACATACTCCGCTTTGACCGTGGATAGAGCAACGGAATTTTGTTTCTTGGAGACCATGACACTAGGGACCTACCCAAGAATTGGCATGTCCCGGAGGTGCTCTTCCTATCCACCTTATCCCCGGCATAATCCGCATTGGAATAGCATAATAAGTTGAACTTTGAACCATTGGGGTACCAAATCCCTAGGTTGGGTGTGTGAACGAAATATCTCAAAAATTCTCTTAACGGCCACCATGTGACACTCCATAGGAGAGGCTTGAAAACATGCACACATACCCACACTAAGCATGATATCAGGCCTAGATGCACAAAGATAGAGCAAAGATCCTATCATGGAGCGATATACCTTACGATCAGCGGGCTTGTCCTTTTTGTTGAGGTCGATGTGGCCATTTATTGGCATAGAAGTTTTGATGGGCTTTGCCTTGTCCATGTCAAACTTCTTTCAATAAATCTTGTGTGTACTTGGCTTGACATATGAAGGTGCCCTCCTTGAGTTGCTCCACTTGAAAGCCTAGAAAGTATGTCAATTCTCCCATCATGGACATCTCAAACCTCTTGGTCATTATCTTGCTAAATTCATCACAAAAGGTTTGGTTAGTAGAACTAAATATAATGTCATCGACATATATTTGGCACACCAAAGTATCATTGCCAAAACGCTTTGTGAAGAGAGTTGCATCGGCCTTGCCAATGACAAAACCCTTTCCAACAAGAAAATCCCTAAGGCATACATACCATGCTCTTCGAGCTTGCTTAAGCCCATAGAGCACTTGTGGAGTTTATAAACATGATTAGGATACTTAGGGTCTTCAAAGCCCGATGGTTGCTCTACATACACTTCTTCTTGATTGGCCCATTGAGGAATGCACTTTTCACGTCCATTTGGTACAACTTAAAATCATGGCGAGTAACAAAAGCAAGTAATATTCTAATTGATTCAAGTCTTTCTACGGGGGCATAGGTTTCATCAAAATCCAAACCTTCTACTTGTGAATACCCCTTTGCCACGAGCCTTGCCTTGTTTCTTGTCACAACACCATCTTCATTTTATTTGCTACGGAACACCCATTTGGTGCCCACAACATTTTTATTCTTTGGCCTTTCCTCCAATGTCCACACTTCATTTCTTCAAGTTGTTCAATACTTCTTGCATGGCCATCACCCAACCCGAATCCTCAAGAGCTTGTTCTACCCTAAATGGCTCCATGGAAGAGACAAAAGAGTAATGTTCACAAAAATTACTAACTCGGGATCTGGTGATTACCCCCTTTTCAATGTCTCCAAGAATTTGCTCGACGGGGTGATCACATTGTACATTTTGACGCACTCTTGGGTGTGGTGGATGTGAGCTTTCTTGACCACCATCTTTATAAACCTCTTGATCATGTTTTTGAGAGTCTTGACTTGATACTTGTTCATGATCACCAACATCTTGATCTTGACCACATGCATGATCAATTTCTTCATTTGCACAATGTTGGTCTTGTCATGAGGGAGAGGGTTGATTTTCAACACTTGGTGTTTCTTATGATCTCACATCACCAATAGTCATCTCTTTTATTGCATCTCTAGGAGCTTCATCATTTGCATCATCATTAACAACTTGCTCCCCTTGAGAGCCATTAGATTCATCAAATGTCACATCACGTGAAATTTCTACACAATCGGTGGTTCTGTTGAACACACGATAAGCATGAACATTTGACCCATAACCAAGCAAGAAACCTTCATCAACTTTTGGAGCAAACTTTGAAGTCTTGGGTTTCTTGTTAAGCATAAAACAATTGCTCCCAAAAACATGAAAGTAGGAAATATTAGGCTTGTTACCGGTTAGTAGCTCATATGGTGTTTTCTTTAAGAGTCGGTGGAGAAACAACCGGTTGGAGGCATGGCATGCGGTGTTGATGGCTTCGGCCCAAAAGCGGTCGGACGTCTTGTATTCATCAAGCATTGTTCTTGCCATCTCAATGAGTGTGCAGTTCTTTCTTTCGGCCACCCCATTTTGTTGAGGGGAGTAGGGTGCCAAAAATTCATGTATGATGCCTTCTTCATCAAGATACCCCTCAACTTTGGTGTTCTTGAATTCGGTGCCATTATCACTTCTTATTTTCTTGATCTTGACTTCATATTCATTTTGTGCTCTTTTCATGAATGTCTTGAGCACGTGCTTCACTTCACCTTTATCATGCAAAAAGAATACCCACATGAAGCGAGAAAAATCATCTACAATTACAAGGTCATATTTGTTACCACCAATACTTATGTAGGAGACAGGGCCGAAGAGGTCCATGTGCAACATCTCCAATGGTCTTGTGGTGGTAATCACGTTCTTGGTGGGGTGTGATGCTCCAACTTCTTTTCCCGCTTGACATGCACTACAAATTTTATCTTTCTCAAAGCAAACATCGGTTAGTCCTATGATGTGGCCACCCTTTTGGAGTTTGTGAAGATTTCTCATACCAACATGGGCAAGCCTTCTATGCCACAACCACCCGATGTTGGATTTTTCTAATAAGCATGTACCAAGTCCAGCTTCATTCATGGAGAAATCCATAACAAAAAGCTTTCCTTTAAGCACACCCTTAAAAGCAACCGAGCCATCATTGCTCTTATAGACGGTCACACCACATTCATTGAACAAACAATCATAGCCCATTTTACAAAATTACAAAATGGACAATAGATTGAAGTCAACATGATCAACAAGCATAACCTTAGAACGAGATTACGAAGGAGTGAGAGGGACTTTACCATAACCTAGTACTTGTCCCATTCCATTGTCATCAAATGTGATGTATTCATTTTTGTCGTGACTTGGCTCAAATGATTTGAACATCTTTTTGTCTCCGGTCATATGATTGGTGCATCCACTATCAATCACCCAACTTGACCCACCAGAGATATAGTCCTATAAAACAAATCAAGCTTTGTTCTTAGGTACCCAAATTTGCTTGGATCCTTTCACATTAGTCACAAGTACTTTGGGCACCGACACACAAGTCTTTGACCTCTTGTTGCATGGCCCAACATATTTAGCAAACACACGACCATGCTTGTTTCTCTTGAGCACATATGATGCATCAAAGTCATGAAAGAGTGCACAAGTTGCATTAGGCACATTAGCATGAGAATCATTAACAAAAGAGGACTGGTTAGTGTTCATGTTCTTGGCTTGCTTCTTCTGATAAGATCCTTCCTTGGTGAACTTATGAAATTCCTTCCCATTTTTGTTCTCCCTAGCATTGTGCTTAGCAACCTCCACATATCTAATGCCATCCATGACATTAGGGTGCCTAGAATATGAATATGCTCCTCTTGCATACTTTGCCTTTTTATCGTCAACAACATTTTTCTCATGTTGCATTTTGCTTTCAAGAGCCTTTACTTGCTTGTTCAAATCATCAATCAATTTGACAATAGTAGCACAAGCATCAATATCAATATTATAGCATCTATCACATCCATTGCTAGTAGAAGCACAAGAAGAATTATTTGTGGAGTATGTGAAGGTTGAAAGCATTTCAAATTGAACTTCTAGAGACTTATGAGTCTTTTCCAAGACCTCATACTTCTCTAGTAGAGCATCTTTTGAGCTCTTAAGACTTTCACAAGAGCTTTCAATTTTAGTGAGAGATTTAGTTAAATCATCATTTTTCTGTCCCTCATCTTCTAGGAGCTTCTCTAGTTCAAGGTTTCTTTTCTTTTCAAGGATAAGCTAGTCCTCTTGTTTTTCAAGAAGCCCCTCTTGCCTATCATTTTCTTCCTTTTGTTTTTCAAGCAATTCCATAAACTCAAGCATTTTAGGTAGTGAAGCATTAATATCATCATCATCATCATCATCACTTCTACAAGCATAAAAGGAATGCTTATGTTTAGATTTTGATACCTTGGATCCTCTTGCCATGAAGCACTTGTGAGTGTTGTCATCATCATCATCACTCAAGCTCCTAAATAAAGAAGTGTTGGTGGGAGTGACACCAATGGCAATTGTAGCAATGCCTCCCTCTTCCGAGTCGGATTTGGAGGAGGAAGATGATGAAGAGGATGAGTCATCGAAATTCCATTCTTGGCCAATGTGAGCTTCACCACTTCTATGCTTCTTGTATTTCTTGTCTTTCTTGTGGTGCTTGTCTTTCTTCCTTTCATCCATGTTCTTCTTCTTTGGAGATTCTGCAATAAAATGTCCTTCATCACCACACTCATAGCAAGTCCTTTTTGATTTTCTTACTTTGCCTTTGTCATAGCTTTTCTTCTTGTAGCCATCTTTCTTAAGAAATGACTTCAATGTTCTCATAAGCAAAGCCATCTCATCATCACTATCTTCGTCACTAGAATCAACCACTTTCTTCTTTTTCTTCTTGTCTTTCTTCTCACTTGTTTCATGAGTGGCTTTGAGAGCAATTTTCTTCTTCTCTTCTTCACCTTGTCCCAACAAGGTGTTCACTCTCTTTGCTTCTTCATCTCTCTCTTTGTAAGTGAGTAATCTTCCAAGCACTTCATTCATGCTAAAGTTCTTGAAAATTTCTTTTTCTCTTACAAAGTTGCAAGTATTTTGATTCCATGGTTGCAAGGCAAGAAGCAACCTTTTGTTGACTTCTATGGAGTCAAGCTTGATCCCTAGAGCTCTTCTCTTGTTCACAATTTCCATGAGTCTATCATGAACTTCTTGTGGCCCTTCACCGACCTTCTTGATAAACAAGTTGTACTTGCCTCTTAGGATATCTTCTCTTGCTTCTCTAACTCCCTAGGCCCCTTCATTGATAACCTCAAGCTTTTTCCAAATGTCATGAGCTTTCTTGATTCCTATCACCTTTTCATACTCTTTTGGTGATAGGGCGGAAACAATAGCTGATGCAGCATGATCATTGTGAGTAAGCTTGATCTCATCATTGGTGGTTCGGTTTTCCTCATCTTCCAACTCAAACCCTTGCTTCACAATCTTCAAGATTGGTCTTCCCATAGACCCCAAATACAATTCTATTCTATACTTCCAATGATCATAGAATGTCCCATCAAAGTGTGGTAGCTTTCCGGAGCCACTACCAACATACTCATTTTTTGAGCTCACCACAGTTGAATGGCATGTTGTTGTACTTAATTCGCGAGTCATTTTTAATGCCCTTGATCCCGGCCCTGGATGATGTTTCCGGTGTAGTATCCTTTGGTTTTGTCATCTTTATCTTCAAGCGGTTAGGCCTTTAAGAATATCTCGCTCTGATACCAATTAAAAGTTGCCTAGAGGGGGGGGGGGCGGGGAGGGGGGTTGAATAGGAAAACCTAAAAAACCTGTGAAATTGGACTTAAACAAATTTTGTCAGTGGTGATGGCACTGCTGATGGGTGATCGGCAGTTACTGCCAATGAGTGAACAGACAGACGACGAAAACTACATTTAAGTGGTTCCGCAGTTACTAGGTGATATTTTACTACTACAATAGTTGAAAAGAAGCACTACAACACTAGAAAACAACTAGAAGAAAGCAACACATGTAGATCTAGCAAATTAAGCAAATACAAGAACAAATCCTAGAGCATGAATAACAAGCAACAAGTAAATAAAGGAGCACACAGAGACACAAGATTTGTTACCAAAGTTCGGGCTCACAAAGAACCCTACGTCTCTGTTGTGAAGTCCACAAAGGACCGGGTCTCTTTGAACCCTATTCTCACTCAAGCGACCACAAAGATCGAGCTCGAGTTTTCCACTAGAAAATCCCTTGGGGGACGAGTAACACACACTTCCCGAGGCGTCACCACACAAGTTGGGAGCTCTATGGGCACTGCTAACCATCTAGGAGAAAAGCTCCAAGAGTAGCAAGCACAAGTCACAAATATGGTGAAGTTGAATGATCAAGTGTGTAATGGTGCTCTCAATCACTAGGAATCAATGGCCCACTCAAACCCTAGCTCAAAGGTTGAAGCTTTGACTTGGAGAGGGAGAGTTAGGAGAGTGGAGCTCAAAAGTGCCTTTTGATTTTCTGGTTGGAGAGTGAGGGCACGAAGTGGGGTGTGAGCCTTTTATGCAAAGGGCTCAAAAAGAGCCGTTGGCCTGACAGGACATCCCGCACCAGCACTGCCGATGGAGGCATCGACACTGCCGATAGGGTTTCTGACAAATGTCAGAGACCTGTAGAAGAATGACTCGGTCCGCATTGACACTTTTGATCAAGGCATCGGCACTGCCGGTGTGGCAAACACAGATAGAGAAATGGTTTCTTGAAGACCCTGACCGGCGCTGCCGATCGGGACGACCGGCACTGCCGATCAGTGTTAGCCAAAGAGCCCGAGGAAATACAAATTCTCTGTGGGAGGGGACCAGCACTGCCGATCAAGACACCAGCACCGCCGATGAGCTACAGTCAGAACCAAACAGAAAGAGTGACTCTCTAGGAGCCATGACCAGCACTGCCGATGAGCTACAACAAGAGAGCCAGAGATGTCTGGACTTCACAGCCCCTCTGGGAAGGGGAATCAGCAGTGTCGGTGAAGCCCACCAGCACTGCTGATGACAGGAAGAACAGAGGGCTGACAAGGTGGGTACTAATTGGAATTTTGAGTATTTGACTTTATCAACTTTGTAAATTGTACCCCTCTTAATAGTACGGATTCCCTATACTCAAGATAAGAAATAAAATGTCTTGATCTTCAAACTTGAGTGTAATTTTGGACTTTCAACTTGAGGCAAATGACCATCTTCTTTTCTCATTTTGTTTCAATGCATTTCATTCATCAATTGAGATAGTCATCTACACACATACTTAATAAAAACATTAGTCAATTCTTAATTGTATTGACGCCAATCACCAAAATAAAATTAGGGGTCCAGATGCACTTTCAGTCATACACTACCCTGTCTTCACACAAAAGGAGAAGGACAAGATTAGCCTTTTTGGGCGAATGCCAAATAATCACATATGCAAGAATAGAACATAGTTAATTTTCTTGATCAATTGCCTTCCTGGCAATGATGCAAGAAATGCTTGTTGACGTTTCTCAACATCATCAGTAAGTTTCCTTAGCAATGGTGCCAGAAATGTATGTTGGTAATCTTTAACGAGTGTAGGTAATCTGCAAGGGCACGGAGAATACCATTGTAGCATTTCACCCGGAAGTATTTAGGGTATCATATTTATTTTATCCCAAAGGAAGGCGGGGGATTGATCGAAGTGATTACCATGTTCTAAACATGCATAGTAGATTATAAGACAATGTTCTCACAGGGGTAAGGATATATGTATAAATCATTGGTAGTGGACACACAGATAGCATACTCAAGATAAATAAATAAAACAAGTCTAGTGGAGAAGGACAAAGAAAGAGCTAAGTTCCTATGTTGCTTTTATATAATTACATAGTCTACACTATATACTATTATACAGATAGATAGACAATGCAAGACAATCAGATCATCACACCCTGGGCATCCGGTTTTCCCCTACATCCACTGTATGATTACGGCCAAGATCCTATTGCATAGCTGAACGAGGGGGATTTCAAAGGATAGATAGGGCTATCACCACCTACTGCTTACCCCTAGCTATCCGTGGGCTATAGACAAATATTGCATTCTATTGATCTAAGCACCATTCTTACATCTCTAGAACAATACCCCTAATCCCCTACCGATGGATCAGAAAAGGAGTGATCACATTGAAGTGAACACTAAGCACGTGAAAATGATCTAAGTCAGACATTAGTCATGTATTGCTATAATGATATAAATAAGGACTATAGTACGGTCTTATGTCTAACATGGTAATATAGTATAACTACATTACTAACATGCAAGCATAATAACCACATACGTGAATGGATCATATAATAAAACAAGAAACACATGACCCAAGCATAACTATATAGAAAGACTAAATATATTAAATAGAATAAAGTCTTATAAAAGGAGAAAGATACAAGAGCCATACACAACTCCAAGGAAGACTTGGGAACTGAAGAGGACTCTATTCTAAGCCTAACTCCACTAAAACTAGAGAGTAACTCAAAATAACAAGAGAGTGATGCTTTTAAGTGTGTGTTGTAGAGTGAGGCCTCTCCCTTCTATTTATAGGGCCCAAAGTCAGTTCCTAGAGTCGGTAACCGTTGCCTAACCCGCACAACCACCATTGTGGAACCACCAGGAGCCAACAGGTGGAGGCCATGCAAGAGGGGGCCCGTTCCCTTTTTGGCGGAACAGGGGTGTTCGACTGAATAGGGGGGCGGGGGGATTCCACACGTGATGTGGACAAGGGTTCCCGATCTTCCAAAAGGTTCTTGGTAAGTTGATCTGGTCGGAGGCGACACACAAATCGATCCGGCTTCAGAACAGCACGTTCTAAACCCCGCAATCGTAGCACGACGTCTCCTCTGGTTATCAACCGTCCAAAAGACGATTGACCTCGCCGAGAAGGCTAATCCCTGCCTGCGAATCAAGAACACAAGCAAGAACAACGAAGAATGCAACACAATTGCAGATGTATGATTAAACTCTCGAAGTTGGGGTCTCACAAACCGATGAACGGCGAAACTGTTTATGAACAGAATTGATCTAAGCAAAACCCAAACCCTAATGAAGAGGCGGCGGCTGTATATGAGGACCCTAGGGTCGTGCAAGACCCCCTGGACGCAGCCCTAAGTGGGCTCAACTCCATACATGGCCCAAAGACCGATTACGGTGTCGCAGCACCAGCACAGATTCTGGAAGTCGAATTGTTTCGGTGATTGCCTACGGCTCGGGACGAATTTTGACATGGGACCAGTTGGGTTGGAAAGGGCTTTTCGTTATCTTTCCAGGCATATATAGAACGTCCAAATCCGAGTCCGTATGCGTCCTGGGCATCCGTTTTAGTGCAGACTGGTCCTGGGCTCCGAAACAGACTCGAAGTCGGTTTTGATTGGGCCTCCACCTTGGCTTGGACGTCCTTGCTGGCCCATCACGTCTCCAATCACCTCCCCAGCTATCTCATCATCATCTCCATGGTTTCTAATAACAATTAATTCATTAGGTAGCAATCTATTCTCAAAATCACATAAAGGAATCATTAGGAACAAGCTCACCCGTAAATTCAACTGTCGCGCATGAACTTGTATTTTGGTTGGCGGAGTGCTGGGTGTATCCATAAGGGTGATGTCCTCATCAACACGTGCTTGGCCGCCTCCTGTGCACTGACATGTCGGGCCTCTTGTCCAGAGACACTATTAGGTCAGTTGTTGAGGCAGTTTGCTTCTGTAGGTGGGCCAGTCAATCTGTGTGCTTTGCTTTGATTGGCTTGAAGTTCATTTCTATGAATCATGAGGCATTTCTTCACTCTTTTATGCATAATCCCTGCATGTGAGCATTTTTCCAAGTACAGGTGGAACTTTATTAATTCTAACTAAAATGCATGGTGGGAATGTTGAATCCTCCTTTATTTTGAGTAATATTGAATGTTGGAAACGGTATTTAACGACCGTCAACAATCCTCCTCTTGTTCTCCCAATTTTCTCTTGCATTGAAGCAACAGATGTTGAAAATGCTTTTGAAGAAAAAGATAATAGGAGAAGATGGCCGGGGAGGAACTTTCTATGGAGGAGGAGCGGTAGGGGAAGACGATAGTGGTGCTACTCGATGTGTGCCCTAGCAATGCCGACTCTCCTAGTAGAAGACACTCCATGTGGCTCCGCCATTGTCGGACGAAGTTCGTGCTGCACTCTTGGCTTCAAAGGAGTATGAATACTATCCTTCTCAAAGACGAGCTTGGTCTCTGCCTCAATGATTCTTATCATGTAAGGAGCATAGGGGAGAGCCCTCTGAGTGTCCAAAGATGATAGGTGGATGACATTGGTAATAACATGACACAAAACGGAGTTGCATCGGGGCAAAACCTAGCAAGCACATTCCTTGAAGACTGTTGGCGCTTCTTAGATACACAAAATTAGGCCATAATTTAGGTGTTTTGCACTTTATTTTACTGGTCTGCTAACAATTAACCCCCAAATATTGCATATATCTATAGTTTTTTTTGCTTTCTGTGTCTTATGAAGGAAATAGGTAAAAACAGAAGGATTATGGGCCAGGAGCTATGGAATTGAACCAAGTCATCAAGATTAGAAGGTTGTGCCGGTCGGCACGACACAAGTGCCGATCGACACAAGTGAAACATGCTGGTATTGGAGAAGGATTCTACATGATTAAGGCCCAGTACGGAATTGCAGTCGGTATCAGTGTAACCGGACCCGGAACATGATTATATAAGAAGAAGCAATCATTCCCGAAGGGAATCGATTAGAAAACTCTCCACCTAGGGTTTTGAGTAGTGGCAGCAGCGACAAAGGCCATCACCAACCATCACCGCCAAGAAGGAAGAGCGTGTCGACCAGCACCCTGCTATGCCAATCGGCATCTGTGGATTCCATGTTGTATTCTCTCTCCTACCAAACCATGTCAATGGATCTTGGTAGGATGAATGAGTAGTCTTCGTATTCTCTCCCATGGGGAAGGAACCCTAGTTATGTAAACTCTCAAACTCTTATGAATTCATGGGTGTGATTAGTCTAAGTGTATTGAACTTATTCCATATGAGATTATGCATGATCCAATATATGAATCTATTAGCATCGTTAGGCGTCTACCTTTGGTCTAAAAGATCACATAGTGCAAGAAACTAGTGGAGAACGATTAGCATCCGTCGTGATAGGGCCAGAGTGAGCGGAACCACCATGTCTTGTAGAATACTAAAATCACCAAATGAATTCATAGGTGCGAGTTGCATGCTAGGTACCTGAACCATAGGAGGGAATACTTCCAATCCTTGATTAAACCTTCAAGTTCTTTGTAATCAAAAGTTTTTGTTGTTTCATACATTCACTCTCATAACACCTTTTAGTTAGTAAGTTAGATAATAGTGAAAGTCCCATCCATTCTCCATGGATTTGATTAAACCTTGGAATACTCTGAGAGAAAACAAGGTACAATTGTACACCGTCCTCTTGCGGTATTTAAGTGTTGGTGTTTAGATCATCGATGAGTAGAATTTGTTCACAGGGGTGCGCGCTTCGGTTCGGCGATGGCTAAGCAAGAGGACACAAGGGATTATACTGGTTTGGGGAAGCCCCCTACGTCCAGTTCGTGGGTCTGCTCGTGTTACTTGCTCCGGTGAGGGGGTACAGCGGTGGTGAGAGAGGGAGTGCTCCAAGTCTCGGGTGAGAGGTGTGCGTGTATGTGATTGCTATTGTTGTGCGTATTGTGTCTCGTGTTGCCGATCCTTGTGTTTCCGGGGGCCTAAAGAAGAGTGTGGGTCTTCCCTTTTAAACATCAAGGGGAAGGGCCCAATTACAGAGAGAGAGAGATTTCTACACGTATTGAGTTGGTGGAGGCATGCTGAAGAAGGCGAAGCCCTCAGTCGGCGGCGTGGTCTTCGGTCTTCACGGGCCCCATTGTCCGGGCCTTACGTCAGAGGGATGGTACTGCGCCCGAGCGTGCCCCCATTTTCCGTCGCCGAGTTGAGTCCCCCCCGCGTTCCTGTAGCCGGCGTGTTCTGTCGTGCGCGGGGAGGTGCAGCTTGGCCCTTGTCACATCATTCAGGCAAGGTTCAATCTAGCCGTCCCTCAAGCCATCCTGCACCCCCGTCATTATGCGTGTCATCGCATGATGGTAGCGCAGCATGCCTTGCCACGCCTGCCACCGTCAGCGGGCGCCGGTGCTGATGAAGGGGACAGGTATCTGGAGGGATTGTACTCCTCGATACTGTGTCAGCATAGTGGGCATGGCGTTTAAGACCGGGTGGTTGGCAGTTGTTGACCATTGGCTCGCTTGACCCCCTCCATTGGGGGTCGCTGTGTCGGGTTGGGTCTGTCTGGACCGGCTAGGAGTTGGAGTCCGTACCGTCCGGACGAGGCAATTGAGCTTCTCCACTCCGCCACTCCTGGCCTGGCCAGGGTTTCCTCACCCCATCCTATCTGGGCTCGTGTCCCACCGATGGAAGCTGACGGAGGCAGCGTTTGACTATCGATTGCGGGGGAGCCCACATCGTCGTCGCGTCAGTAGTGGCAGCGGGGCGTTCGTCCTTGCTCTAGAGTGGATAGGCTCTGGCTAATGGCTGAGTCATCTGCTTGGGAGTGCGAGCTGTTCCCTCGCTCTATCAAGGCGGAGCGATCTGCCCTTGACCACCCGGGGGTCGAGCGAGTGAGGGTAATGGTGCGGCTTTTGCGGCTAAGGCCTGACTGTTGCAGGGATGCTTCCCGCGGAGGCTCACGCGAGTGGCACCTTTGTGGCGATCATATGGGCCCTGTTGAGTCTGACGCATGCGAGTCCTTAGGAGGTGCCACGTTGCACCCCATTATTTATCCTCGACAGTAGCCCCCGAGCGAGTTGGAGAGTCATTCGAGGGATTTTGACGTGGGTTTGGCCGGATGGCACAAAGTTGTATGTGGGTTGCCTGGTTTATGCAAGAGAGGTGCGCGCGAGCGCACCCGACGTGTGTAGCCCTCGATCTGAAGGGGGAGTTTGGTCGAAACTCGCGCTCCGGCTTAACACGTTTGTGGGAAGGTTTTGTTGTTCGTCCGTCAGAGTGCGCGCGAGTGCACCCGTCGGGTGTAGCCCCCGAGCCAAAGGAGGAGTCTGGATGGACTCGTTCTTTGGCTGTTTGCGTCTGAAATGATCACGGGGGTACCATGGCCCCCGTGTTCTTCGGTCTCCGTCCCTTGGGGAGAACAGACGGCGCAAGGCATCATTGGTTGAGGGTTTGCCAAAAAAGGCGAGCCATGGCACTGTCGGCACGAGACGTTTCTTGTCATGTTTTGGCGTGCAGCGCGCAGGGGCATCTTTCGGTAGGGGCCCGGATCTGCTACGCGCTAGGGGAATCTAAGGCCGGCGCCTTGCTTCAAAGCGGGTCCCTCTTTTTTTCTTATGGCGTGGTGCGCACGACACCGTTGGTGGCGCCAGGTCTCGTCACACCCATTTTAAGAAGCAAAACGGGTGCAGCCGTATGTGTGCCCAGGATCAAGTTACACAGATTTACGGTACATCATTAGTGGTAAACAGAATAAGTATCCATATCCTTTATTTATTACATCGTATCTTTATTACAAAAGGACCCGTAGGTCTAAAAGAAAAGTACATCAAAGCAGCGGAAAAGTACATCAAAGCAGCGGAAATAGATAGCATCTCAAGACTCCACAGGCACCGACTGGTGGACCATTGCCTAGTATTCGCCGCCATCTTCTTCATGGTAGTCCCAACCTTCTCCTGTGGCTGAACAGCGATATGGTATAGCAAGGGTGAGTACGTGTCGTACTCAGCAAGTGGGGGGAGAAGATGATATGGGGCTATAGACAAGAAAGGCTTATAGGGGTTCATTGCATGAGCTTTTAATTAACCTAAGCATCCTATTTACTAAGTGGGGTCGTCCCAACCATCAACCACGGGTTTCCTATCCAAGCCAAGTCCAAAACCAAACCACCAATATCATTCCATCCCATAACCAACTAATCTTATGAGGACTCCAGGCCGCTCGTGATCGTGAGCACGACTATCATGATAGTTTGATACTCTGCAGAGTTTGTACCACTTTACCCATAAGTTGTGAATCCCCTTGTGCCCGTGGACGCGACCCACATTACACACTTCCTTGGGTGTGTGGCAGGGTTTCACTACGAGGCTTTTCCAAAGGGTATCCCATTACATGCTAGCCACTATGGTTCCACTCCCGTCCCTAAGTGATAGCCCATCAACAAGCAGCTCATCACCCCAGGAGCCCCCTCTTGAGCCATTCGGATACAAGGACAGTCCTCTCTTGACTTCCATTCCCCGTTCCACCAAATGCTGCACCAACACTGGGAGAACACCTAATTACTAGGCCAAGCCTTACCCATATCGGTCTTGTGATGGCACTGTTTTCCTATGTTATTGCTCCAGGAACCTGTTCCTAGGATCTACAACAAGCCTACCGCCACCAACCATGTGCCCACGGCACCACATCCATTCTATCCGGCTTGCATAGATCCCTAAGTCCATGTTGCTAAAAATTACCAGCTCTTTCCCAAGTAATATTGTGCGTTAGTCAAAATTAAATGGAACCCATCAACCCAGTAAGCAACTAAGCATGTCTACCCATTGATATATAAAACTCTAGTTCACGGCAACAAGGACAAGATAGAACAATACTAGTAAACCCTAATAATAGGTTCCCAATCAATTGACACAAGCATGCAATCCCAAAGTAACATTCACAATAGGTACAAAAATGCATCAAGGACACTTGCCTTCGTCCTGCGCGTGCTGTTGCTCAACCACTTCGAACTCCTGCTCTTGGAGGTCCTCGTACGCTGATCCTTGCGTGCAGTCGTCTTTACGCGTGATAGTACCAGCACAAGCAATTGCATACTCAATCAATATCAGCCATGCAATCATGGAAAAACAATATGATAATGCCATGAATGCATAGGTTATGCTCCTACGATAGTTTTAGCACAAGAATCACTTAATTCGGAATTACGAGTAAAAAGTTATGAAGGTTTGAAAATATAGGGTTAAAATAGTAAAATCAGAAATATTAGAAAAAGTGGTACTAACAGGTAGTATTCATTACTACGATTACGTTGGCGCAACAATTACTTAATTCTGAGTTACGGTAGAAAAGTTATGAAGGTTTGAAGTTTTTTTGCGGCTAAAATAGTAAAAACAGATAGGTGTAGGGACCTAAAAGTAATTTCTAAAAAGTACAAGGACTAAATTGTAAAAATAACAGGGTGGAAATAACCTATCATAAAATCCAGGGACTAAAATGTAATTTATAACAAGTTTAGGGACTAAAGTGTAAAAAGACAGGACCTAAATATAATTAAAAATAGGTCCAGGGGTGTTATTGTAAAAATAGAAGGCCAAAATAATAATTCTAGAAAAATACAGGGGTGTTTCTATAAAAATGTAGTGCTAAAATGATTGTTATGAAGTTCAGGGGCTTAAATAAAATTTTCTAATGTTGCTGCACAAAAACAGGGCGTAAATATAATTTAAAATAAATACAGGGGCCTAATTACAATTATATAAAGGTTCTGAAAAAGTCCTAGGTTTGTAAACTAATTTTTACAAACCCTAGGGCCCTAATTGCAAAAGTCCTAACAATATCCAGGAATTAAACAAATTAATTTAAATCAAAATCCCGTGGACCGGGTCTACGGGTTCTGTGGACCCACGGTCCACTGGTCCACGGTGGGCCGATTACATAACCCGAAGGGGTATGTAATCTGGACCCTAGGATCCAGATCTAACGACTGGGAAAAGAGGGCGGGAGGGCTGCCGGCAGCGGCCAGTTCAGATGGTGGTGCGGCAGTAGGGCTCGCCGGAGTTGGCCGGAATGGCACTCCGGGTACCGGGGCTCGACCGAGACGGATCCGGAAGGGAGAGTGGGCGACGACGAACTCACTAGAGGGTTTCATGACGTGGAGCAGAGGGTTGGGGAGGGTTCGCGACGACGGGTGGTGGCTTGAGGTCGTCGGCGATGACGGGGAGGGGTTGAACGCCGCCGGCGAGCGTCGGGAAGTGGCTTCGGAGCCTTGTGGACGACTTGCGATGCTGAGGGACCAATCAAATGGAGCCAATGGCGACAGGGGGAGAAGAAATTGCGGCGGCGGTGGCGCTTACCGGCGACGACAAAGAAATCGCGCGCGATGGCGCTAGAGCGAAGCAAGCGGGGGAGAGAGCTCGAGCGCGGAGAGGGATGGGTTCTGGGGGATCGTCGGGGTCGAATTTATAGGGAGGGCGGGGGAGGGGGGGGGCTAGGGCTGCGCGTGGTGTTGGGGGAGCAGAGGCCGGCGGAGGCGTCCTTTTTCCAAAAATCGACGGCGACGGCGCCGGGAAAGTGGCCAAGGGATCGCGGGGAAGCGGCGATCATGCGCGCAGTGTTGGGGTTACGCGGGGGCGAGCGCGGGGGCCGGGGGGGGCAGGATTTGAATTCAGGAGGCAGAGAAATGGAAGGCGGGCACGATCAGCGGGAGGTGGAAGATGACAAGGTGGGCCCGCCTGTCAGTGAGAGAGAGAGAGAGAGAGAGAGAGAGAGACGCCGGCAGGTTGCTTGCTGGGCCGCGGGGAGTGTGGGCCAAGAGAGGGGAGTGGGGGAGGAGAAGAGAGAGCGTGGGTGGGCCAGAATGGTGGGTTTCGGCCCACTGTTCTGGTTTCTCTTTTTTCTTTTTCTTTTCTATCCCAATTCTATATTCTATTCTAATTTCCTGGTATTTTATTTACTAAATAAACTAAATGCTAAATGCAGATAATTATACATGGACAAAGATATGCTATGCAAATGCAACTATTTAATTACTTATTTAAAAATAATTTCCTTAGGTTATTTAATTAACTCCTAAATGCTAATAATTGGCATTTTTAGAATTTGTAAGAAGTAGGGTGTTACAAACCTACCCCCTTAAGATGAATCTCGCCCTCGAGATTCGGAAAGATCGGTGAAGAGATGGGGAAACTCGGCTTTCAATTCTTCTTCACGCTCCCAGGTGGCTTCCTCTTCCGTGTGATGGTTCCATAATAGTTTGCACATTCGAATCACCTTGTTTCTTGTAACTCTCTGAACCACTTCTAGGATCCTGACTGGTTGTTCTACATATGTGAGGTCTTCTCGAAGGTCCACTTAATCTACAGGCAGTTGCTCTTCAGGCACTCTTAAGCACTTCTTCAGTTCAGACACATGAGACACGTCATGCACGTCCGTGAGATGCGGTGGTAATTCCAACTGGTATGCCACTTCTCCTCTTCTCTCGATGATCTTGAAAGGGCCGGTGTACCAGGGTGCTAACTTCCCTTTGACCTTGAAGCGTCTTACACCCCTCATGGGTGATACCTTGAGATATACAAAATCCCCAATCTCGAAGGATAGATCCCTTCGCTATGATCGACATAGCTTTTCTGCCTTGACTGCGTGACCTTCAGGCTCTCACGCACAATCTTGACCTGCCTTTCTGCTTCTCGTAGTACCTCTAGTCCAAAGATTTGATTCTCTCCTATCTCGCTCCAGAATAGAGGTGTTCTGCACCTTCTTCCGTAGAGACTCAAAAGGAGCCATCTCAAGACTGGCTTGATAACTGTGGTTGTAGGAGAATTCCGCGTACGGTAGACTCTTGTCCCAACTCTTGCCATATTCCAAAGCACAAGCTCTCAACATGTCTTCCAGTATTTGGTTCGTCCTCTCGGTTTGTCCATCTGTCTGAGGGTGATAAGCAGAGCTGAAATTCAACTTGGTGCCCAGGGACTCATGTAGCTTCTCCCAAAACCTCGAAGTGAACTGAGAGCCTCTGTCAGATAGTATCTTCTTAGGGACTCCATGTAAGCATACTATCCTTGACATGTATAGTTCTGCCAACCTTGCACCACTGTATGTTGTCTTGACAGGAAGGAAATGTGCCACCTTGGTTAAACGATCAACTATAACCCATATAGAATCATATCCCGACTGTGTACGGGATAACCCAACTATGAAGTCCATACCGACTTGTTCCCACTTCCACCCAGCAATCTGCAGGGGTTGAAGCAATCCGGCGGGTCTTTGGTGTTCTGCCTTGACACGCTGACATGTGTCACATACAACAACATACTCTGCGATATCGCGCTTCATGCCATACCACCAATAACGAGTCTTCAAGTCTTGGTACATCTTAGTACTCCCTGGATGAATGGAGTATGCCAATTCATGTGCTTCCCATAGGATCATGTCACGAATAGGCTTCTTGTCTGGCACACATATCCGTTTACCGATCCATATGGTGCCCTTCTCATCCTCTGTGAAGTCGGTAGCCTTTCCTTCTTTAATGAGCTTTCTCATCTCACTTAGCTTCTCATCATCTAACTGTCCCTTGTGGATTTCCTCCTTGAGAGTGGGTTCTACTTCCATTGCAATGATCTCTAGCTCATTCACAAACCCCAGATTCAGTTGTTCAAACTCCTTGCATAGCTCTGGTGATAACTCCCCCACAACTAGCTGGCAGCAATAGGTCTTTCTACTCAGGGCATCAGCCACGACATTTGCCTTCAACCAACCACATCATAGTCTTTGATCAACTCTGTGACATCCCAAGTCACAAAATGTTGATTAAGCTAACACAATGTTAATTTGCTGACTAATTAAAAATTTCAAATAATTCAAGTGCCAAAGAAAAAGGGGAATTAACTTAATTAGAAATTCCACTAATTGGCCAAGTATTAGCTTTTCAAAAACTTTGCAAAACTCAATGGAAGTGTGCCCATATTTTTGCATATTCCAGTGGGGCATGGGAAGAAAGAATTTTGGGGAATTTACTGGAATTTTTGGTAAAGGTTTAACCCCCCTAACAATTCCCTAAGTCCAGAGAACAGCACCTCTGTTCCAAGAATTTTAGTTAATTTTCCAGACGGAATCTCAACATGGCCCCAAAAGCAAAGTTGGCAACTAGGATTTGCTGAACCTACACAATAATTTGCTAAGGATTTGAAGCTTCATAAGTGGAGAAATCAGCAAAAGTACAGCACTGTTCTAGTCAAGGGGGGGGGGGGTCAACCATTTTCTTCTCTAGTCCACTCACCGATCGACACCGCCGTACCTCTTCCGCCGGCCACCGCGCGCCTTCTCTCTCTCTTGCCCATCCTGGCCACTACTCCGCCTGCCGCCGTTGTGCCACCAGCCGCATTGAAGCTCCACCGACGAGCCAACCCCCGGCGGCCAGCTCGCCTCCTCGCTCCCTCTGCCCTCGCACCGCCGCGCGGTACTTAAGACCGCTGCCATCGAGAGCCTCCACTCTCCTCCTCTCCTCTCTGCTCTCGCACGTGCGCCACGTGATCCCCAGGCCTCCGGCGAGACCAGACGTCCCTGCCCTCGCCTCCTTCTTCTTCTTCCGCTAGAATCGGGCGTCGCCCCTGCTTTCCCCCGCCATGGCCGCCGTCGCGTCAAGCTCCGCCTAGGTAGCTCCCCGTCCCCTCCTCTTTCCTCAAATTGTTACGCAAGGGTCTTCCCTAGCAGGCCCCTGACCCGTTCCCCCGCTGCCGCAGAGTCCTCGCCGGAATCGACGAAGAAAGGAGCCGCCGTCGTCGGGTTCTCCCCCACCCCGCCGACGAGACCCCCCTTCCGGCCCTCCCCGTCGCCTAGCTCCTCCACGCCGTCGATCTCCGCACCGAGGTGATGCTCTCCCTCCACGCCCCGACCCTTCTCGCTCGCCGTGCTTGCCGCGCAACGCCGCCGTACACCCCCCCTGCTCCGCCGCTCGTCGTCGGCCATCTCCGGCGCTTTCCCCAGGATACCCACCGGACCCACGAGGTCGCCGTGAGGCGCCGAGCACGTGTGCACACGGTGTTGGCCGAGCCGCGCTGCCGATTGGCCGCTGGCCGAGCTCGCCGTGAGGCGCCGAGCACGTGTGCACACGGTGTTGGCCGAGCCGCGCTGCCGATTGGCCGCTGGTCGAGCTCGCCGGCGCCGACCACCGCGGGCGCACGCGCGCGCCCCCGCGAGTTTTTGAAAATGCCGAATGGCAGTTCTGTAAATTACCCCCAACTTTGCTAAAAACTTCAAAAATTCATAACTTGAAAAATAAAAGTCCAATGAGCATGAAACCAATTTTGTTGGATTCCTAAAATCTTCCACTACCAGAAAAACAAGATGAGAGCTAGGGTTATGGAGTAGGTTAGTAAAATTAAATCACGAAAGTTAGAACCTTGCTAAGAGTATTAAATTCATAATTCAAAATTTATAACTGATAAAATCATGGGATTTGGTCAGTAAGCACTTCATGTCATTTCCATATTTTATGCAAATTTTTAGTGTTATTGCATAATCCCCATTTTTAGTAAATGAATTTATATAAATGCTTGGGTAGGATTTTAATCCTGAAATTTTGCATTCCTGCTCTTTGGGCATTTCTACATAACTATAAAATCTCCATGAAAAATTTTGGGCACCATCAGTATGCTGTTGGCTGTTAAAGTTACTCATTCATAATTAGCTTAAGAAATTCAATATAAATGTTGCCTTGTATATGCATATAGTTATTAGTGATAAATCCATCCTTGGGACAGCCCATGCAACATGTTAATCTTGACTTGCAGTAAAGTTATGATTTTCTTTTGTATACTAATGATTCACAATTAGTTTATATATCTAGATTGGTTAGGGTTATAATTAAAAGTGAGCATGTCAAATTCTAGGAGGTTACAATTAACCTTGCAAGATAAAGTTTCTATGTTCTCTTGCATGGGCAGTTTAATTGGTGAATGCACCCTGGGTAAGTGGGAAGTCAAGAAGCTTTGCATGTTGCTAAGTAGGCCTCGGCATACCGAGGGGAAAATACCCTGTTAATTAATTGACACCAATGGTATACTTGTAAGTGGATATAGGTGATATGCTCATTTATTACCATGCCTCCCACTTCCCCTAATTAGAAGTTTGTCCCCTGAAATTTAATAATTGCCAGAGTGTGGTACAAACATGTCATCTCATGCATGAGCATCATTCCATCAAATCCTATTTATTGAGGAAGTGTCATGCATCATCGTCCAACTCCTGACCGTGCATTGCACTGCATTGACTATGGAGCGAGACTGGGAGCAAGGACGTGGCAAGCAACCCTGAGGAGCCCAAAGTTGAGCTAAACTCCGCTGAGAACTTTAACTACGATCACTCCCAAGGCAAGCCCCAGTGCACATCTACTGATTTACGAGTCCTTTTTATTTTGTCACCATAGAGAGATATTGTATTGTGCATTAGGTATAGGGCTTGGATGGAAACCCACTTGCATAAACAAACTGTGACCTATACTTAGTTACGTCAGTAAGCCTTCGTTAGCAACTGCTAGGCTTAAATTAGTGGAGTCAACGGTAGGCTATGGGATCACTTGATTCAATCATGATCCACGTGAAGAATGAAATTGGTTAAAATTTGGGAACCTATCGTTGCAACCCCGAGGACAAGTATTGAACAGTACCAAGTGCATACCTCTATATGGGAATTGGTAAACCTAGTAACTTGGACGCCGTATTGTTGGACGGTATTACTCATCGATCCAGAGGTGATGTGAATGGCACGGTGGATGCACGGGTCGAGGACCGCTGGAGAGTGCACGGGTTAAGCCTCGGATATGAAGTACTGTATCACGGGGAGGACGTGTACTCGGGATCGATGGCCCCGGATTGACTTTATCGCAACCTCGTGAACGGTGGCCATACGTGTTCTTAAATGATGCGTATGTCGTGCATTTGGGTTATTCTCCTGCAGGATGTAAATCAATTCGAATTGCCGTCCCTCGCGGTTATGAGTACCTCTTGTTTCGAGCAGTGGCAATGATATTTTAAGTAGAGAAGTTTGTTTATGATGCTGAAATTTATTTTCTCTATGGATACCTATTGCTATGTTGTATTGCTCTTTATAATTGTACAAGTCTTAGTAGCTAGCTAGGTTCAACTACAGTCCCTCTTCTGCAACAAGCAATCAAATTCTTAGTTAAGGAATAGGCATCGCAGCATAGAATTAATAGGTGCTTTTATGCAAATATCAAATAAACCCGGTCGGCCCCCTGCATACTAGGAGTCGGTTTTAGTAAACCTTTTGGACGGGTAAGTCTTGCGGAGTATGCTAGATACTCAGGCCTTGCGATTATGTGGTTTTCAGGTTTGCCTCAAGCAACTTATTGCGATTGCTGTAACAAAATTGTGTGGGAAGGTGAGGAGCCCCAGAACTGGACCATTGAATGGGTACCCGGCTCCCCTAATCAAGATGAGTGAGCCACTGCCCTAGGGCCGGCATGGCTTACTCAGGTTCTGCGTAGTGTTTTGTCGTATCTTCCGCCTCCGCATATTTATGTAATAGGAACCAAGAACATATGTATGATAATGTAACTAAATTTGCTTTCGCTATGACTCCTGAACTTGTAATATTATACACTTAATGATGTATCTCTGTAAATGATGGATGTCCTGTGTGAACGCTATGTATGGTTACTTCGTTAACCATCTCCCGAGGCGATCCTATACGGCACACTCTATACTTTGGTATAGGGTTGCGACAGCTGGTATCAGAGCCGACTCGGGATAAGCGTCACACCGATGAACATTTTAAAAGACTTAAACAACCCGTTTTACACCGTACGGTGAGGTACGAACTAGTAGTGCCCATATAAGGACTTATTTAGTAGATGGCAAAGCTAACCCTGGGTTATGTTTATTAAACTACTCGCCTCTACGGATTCTTCCCCGAAGGTATGTGCCTGTGCGCGGATCGGTTGCGCAACAAACACCGAACGCCTTCCGGGTGGGCAAAGACCTGGACTTTGTTTGATGCGCGGACCGATTGCGCTTAAATATCGACTGCCTTCCAGATGGGCAAATACCTGGACATAACTGTCATTGTTGTTTTGGCTTGTTTCTTTTGGATTTGATGTATTGTTTCTGAAATGGATCTATTGCAGGTATACTAACCACGGGTAGTTCTCTTAGAAACGTGCGAGAAGTGTGCGTGCCATCGGATGGATCGATCTATATATTCGGTCAAAGTTTTCCTTTGTGAGGACGTAGGAAATCGGCATATTGAGCATTAGGTATTCATGCATACCACATGCATTTATCTTTCCCAAATCATGTAAAGGGTCACAAATATCACAAACATATGAATTAATCGGACCCCGGGAAAATTCGAATCCCTAAGGCGCTCAAAACGAAAGTTTGAACTTAACTGGGAAGAAATCAAACCCTGCCAGAAAAGTCAGTTCCACTAAAATGAACATAACTTCCTCAATTTTAATCCGACGAAGGCGAATGAGTACTCGTTGGAAAGCTAATGTTTTTCCCTACAAGTTTGGTATAGTGGGTTTGTCTTAGAAAAATCTGTAAATGGGTCGAATTTTGCAAAAACAGCGAGCTTTTCTGGAATTTCAGCCGTTGTCTCATTGCTGCCCTCTGTTTTGGATGATCATAACTCTCAGAGATCTTACCGGTTAAAAATGTGGGAGCATGCGTTGGAAAGATAATGAACTCCTCTACAGTTATCGTAAAAGGGTCCCGAGGTTAAATTGTCCGGAAACGACGTAGTTTCGCTCATCCCTACAAGTTACCCTGCCACTCGTAGAACTGCATCGTTTTCCGTCCAACGGGTTGGACACCTTACGTCTTTTTCTCTTATCCGTCAATCCTTATGCTACTTTGGGCATGTGTGCTTAGAGGGATATTAAGTTTTGACTCATCCTTGCAAAACTTATTCTGACAGATGGTTGACGACAAGCTCCCGAAGAACCCCGAGCCCCTTTCCGCACGCGTTCTCGAGTTGGAACGAGAACGTGAGGCGCTGCAGCTCGCACTTGCTGCCCGAGACGCCCAGCTCGCCACTCGCAACGCGGAGATCGCGGTCCTCAGGGACAAACTGCACACTAGCGAGTTGGAGCGGGCTGACCTGTTCGAGCAGCTCCATGACGCTCAACTCATCATCGAGGGCGATGCTAGCGATCAGTTGCAGGAGCAACTGAACCAGCGTAATACCCAACTCACTGCTGCCCAAGAGGAGAACTACTCTCTTCGTGGTTGGGTTGACGCCCTCTTGGAGGAGCGAAGCGAGCTCCAAGCTCAACGCGAAGAAGCCCAAGATGCAAGGGATGTCATGGAAGGGAACCTCAACGACGCTCACGTTATCATCGAACAACAAGAACAACTTATTGGGCATCTCCAAGTTGCTAATGCCCAGCTGAACGCGGTTCTTAATGCCCAGCCACCCGTGCCACTCACGGTGATTCCCCCAGACGACACCGACTTGAGTGAGGACGGTGACTCCGGTGTTGACTACGAGGCACCCCCCTGGACCGGGTGACATGGAATGGGAGTCCGATGGTAGCAGCCACACCGAGTGACTGAGGCGTAGTATGTTGTGTAGGGTAGGAGCTCGTGAGACTCTGTACTCGTATGTGGATAGTGCTGGTAGTGCTAAGTGGAGTTGTAATCTAAGCTCTTCGAGACCATGTTGTTATCATGATGTAGTGATGTAACCTAAGGATTTCCATGTATTGGAAGACATGTCGCATGTACCCATGGTTTGATCATAAGTATGTTGCCTATGGTGTTGAAACCAGTGGAATCCAAGTTACCACCCGTCATCTGCACCGTGCACTGTCAACAGTTCCGTTATGAGCAGTTGAAAATGTTATTGTTGTCACTGTATTATAGACATATTACCATAATGTCTCAGGCCATGATCGGGCTAACATGCTTTACTCCTGTGACAGATGGTGCAAACTCGCTGTGGTGGAGAGAACCTCGGTGATGCTCTCGGTGCCTCCAACGCGGGTAGAAACCAGCCGCCACCCAATGCTCCGCCCATGACGCCGATGGAACAGCTCATCCACAATCAGAACGAGATGTTCCGCATGTTCATGGAGAACATCAATCGCCAAGGAGCTCCTGGACCACCACCGCAGCAGCCCCGCGAATCGTCCTACAGCGACTTTTGGGCGACTCATCCGCCCACATTCGGCGAAGCTGGTGATCCGCTGGAAGCGGATAATTTCATTCGCACTCTGGAGTCGAAGTTTGCTCTGCTCCACTGCACCGACCACCAGAAGCCCCTCTTCGCAGCGCAGCAACTCCGCGGTTCCGCAAGTGCTTGGTGGGCAAGCTACACCACTGCTCTTGCCCCTGGCCACCAAGTCACTTGGCCGGAATTCTGCACCGCCTTCGTGCACGCCACATTCCGGCCGGTCTTATGAAGCGCAAGCTGCAGGAATTTCTCAACCTGAAGCAAGGCGCGGGAACTGTGCAAGAGTACGCATGAAAGTTCAACTACTTGGCTCTGTATGCTTCGTATCACGCCGACACGGACGAGAAGAAGAAGGACAGTTTCCGTTCGGGCATTACCCCAAAGCTGCAGGACCGTCTGGCACAAGTTACCACAGGAACATTCAACGACCTAATGAGTGCCGCCATTGTGCAAGAAGATGCCATCCGTGCTAACCAGGAGGACAAGAAGAGGAAGCGTGCTATGGGAAGTAAGTCCGGCTCCCCACTGCCCATGTACAGGCTGGCAATCACCTGCCCGACCGGACAGAAGTTCCGAGCTGCGGCACCGTCAGGAGGAGGACCTCGTCCGACCTACTCGCAGCAGCACTTCCATTCCCATGGAGGCAAGCAGCAGCCCTCCACTGGTCCCCGCCCTCCGCAGCAGACTAATCAAGTTGTGAAGCACAAATCCTCGCAGTCATGCTACAACTGTGGCCGAACCGGTCACTTTGCCGAGGAGTGCTGCTTTTCGAAGCGCAACCAGGGAAACAACAACAACTCCAACCCCTCAGAGAACAGCAACAACCACCCCATCAGTGGTAACAACCACGGCAACAATGGGAGTCGTCCCCAGTCTTTTGCCCTTACCCACAAGAATGGCCGAGTCAATTATACCACGGTCGAAGAGATTCAAGTCGGAGAGCCCGTTCTCGCGGGTACGTTCTCGATCAACCAACACGCTGCTATGGTTCTTTTTGATTCCGGAGCAACGCATGATTTTATTAGTCAAGCATGTGTGAATCATCTGAAAATCACCCCCACCACTACGGGAACCCCGTACATCATCACATCCCCCGTTGGGAAAATAAGGACTCACCTTGAGTTGAGAAAAGTGCCACTTAAGTTAGCAGGCAACGTGTACCCCGCTTCGTTAATCATCTTAGATGGTCAGGGTATTGACATAATTCTTGGTATGAGGTGGATGACTAAACATAGAGCCGTCTTACACATTGAATCCCGGGAAGTCCACTTGAACTCACCTCTCTATGGTCCGTCTATTCTCCGATTGCCGAGTCCCAGATTGTCCACTCCTCAGGTGTGTCACGCTGAAGGGAAAAAGCTGGAGGATATTCCAGTGGTACGAGACTTCTCCGACGTGTTCCCAGATGAGTTACCAGGAATGCCTCCGGACAGAGACGTCGAGTTTAAGATTGAACTCCTACCCGGTACGGCGCCTATCTCTCGTAGGCCGTACAAAATGGCCCCTAATGAGCTAGCAGAATTAAAGGAGCAATTACAAGAGCTTATGGACAAGGGCTACATCCGACCGAGTTCATCTCCCTGGGGATGTCCCGCCCTCTTTGTGAAGAAGAAAGACAAGACCCTACGTCTATGTGTCGACTACAGGCCCCTGAATGCCGTAACCATTAAGAACAAGTACCCTCTACCTCGAATTGATATTCTCTTTGATCAACTTATTGGTGCTAAAGTTTTCTCCAAGATTGACCTCCGATCCGGTTACCACCAAATAAAGATCCGAGCCGAAGACATTCCAAAAACTGCCTTCTCCACACGATATGGCCTTTTCGAATATCTCGTCATGTCTTTTGGTCTCACTAATGCTCCAGCCCATTTCATGTATTTGATGAATTCCGTGTTCATGCCAGAGTTGGATAAGTTCGTGGTCGTGTTCATCGACGACATCCTTATCTACTCCAAATCCGAGGAAGAACACGCCGAACACCTCCGCATTGTTCTGCAACGACTCCGAGATCACCAGCTTTACGCCAAATTTAGCAAGTGTGAATTTTGGCTAAAGCAAGTTCCAATCTTGGGTCATATCATCTCCGCAGAAGGGGTAGCCGTTGATCCTACCAAGGTAGAAGATGTGCTGAATTGGAAAGCTCCGAAATCGGTCAGGCAAATTCGCAGCTTTCTTGGCCTTGCTGGATATTACCGGAAATTTATTCCCAACTTCTCAAGCATTGCCAAGCCGATGACCAAGTTACTGGAAAAGGATGCTAAGTTTAAGTGGAGCAGTGCTTGTGAAGAAGCCTTTCAATCACTCAAGAAGCATTTGACAACTGCCCCGGTTTTGGCTCAACCTGATATTACCAAACCGTTCGACGTTTACTGTGATGTCTCCGGCACTGGATTGGGTTGTGTGCTTATGCAAGAAGGCCGTGTCATTGCCTATGCCTCTCGACAGCTCCGAAAGCATGAGCAAAACTATCCCACTCATGATTTAGAGTTGGCATCCGTAGTCCTGGCCTTAAAGATCTGGCGCCATTACCTGCTTGGTAACCTTGTCAATCTCTACACCGACCACAAAAGTCTCAAGTATATATTTACGCAGCAAGAACTGAATATGAGGCAACATAGATGGTTAGAATTAATCAAGGATTATGAATTGGAGATTCATTATCACCCCGGGAAGGCCAACGTGGTTGCCGACGCCCTAAGTCGTCGGGACCAATGCAATCACGCAGTTGTTTGTTCCATGGGAGTTTTCCCAAATTCAGATTCAAGCGAACCAAGTCTTCGTATCATTCCATTTGGATCCTTGTATAATCTAGCTCTCGTTCCTACCCTTCACGAAGAAATTGCCGAGGCCCAGAAGGAAGACGAGGGGATGGAACACATTCGACAAAAGATACTCAAAGATGAAGCTACATGTTTCCGACAGGACAAAGATGGAGTGCTATGGTTCAACAATCGCCTGGTTGTCCCAAAGAAGGAGGCGTTAAGGAAGAAAATTACGGATGAGGCTCACTTGTCCAAATACTCCATACACCCCGGCAGCAACAAGATGTACCATGGGTTAAGGGAAAAGTTTTGGTGGACGCGCATGAAAAGGGAAGTCGCTCGTTATGTTTCCGAATGCGATACGTGCCAGCGTGTGAAGGCCGACCATCTGAGGAAAGCCGGTCTTTTACACCCATTAAAAATCCTCGCTTGGAAATGGGAGGATATTGCTATGGATTTTATTGTCGGGTTACCCCTCACCCCCCAAGAAACATGATTCCATATGGGTTATCGTGGATAGGTTGACCAAATCCGCTCATTTTATTCCCGTCCATACAACCTACTCTACCAAGAAGTATGCCGAACTCTACATCACAAGAATCCTATGTTTGCACGGCGTGCCCAAGACTATTATCTCTGATCGAGGTCCCCAGTTTATTGCTCGTTTTTGGGAGCAGCTACATTCTTGTTGTTGACTTTTGCTAAGCCATATTAATAAATCATTCCCGGCACGGGGCCAGAAACGGTTCACTAATATGTCCCAGAGTCAAGTAGGTAAAATCCGCAAGCGCACGGAGAATACCGCTGTAGCATTTCACCCGGAAGTATTCAGGGTATCGTATTTGTTTATCCCAAAGGAAGGTTATGATCAAGAAGCGTTACTAACATATAAGATCATGTTAACAATTAGCAAGGATATCTAACCAAGACAGGCGGGTACATGATAATAACCGGGTAGTGTGACACACACAGAAGATTCCTACTAAATAAATAAAGTCTAGTGGAGGAAAGACTAGGCTAAGCTACTCCTACTATACATTCCTATACAGTTGCATAGCCTAAGTAGAATACATACAGACCCACACTCAGGTTCAGCAGTCAATAGTATAGCACTTCAGGCACGGACTTACCCCTGCATCCACAGGCGACTTCCGCCAAGAGCCTACGCACTAGCCTAGCGGGGAGGATTTCAAAGGACGGACAGGGCTGTCACCACCTGCCGCCTACCTCAACGAACCAGTAGACTAACGAATAATTGATGCAAATCAGTCACCCAAGTACCATACTTGCATGACCAAAGAGCACTCTGCCCCTCCGCGATTACTATTAACGAGGCAGAGTTACCGTACGAATACGATCACCAAACCCATGATATACTTTATCAGCTAAAACTAAGCATAGAGACTATAACATATAAACTAGACTATAGTGACGGTATATAACTAGCATGACAATAGTAGTATAATAAATATAAACTACTATCACACAAGTAGACTATACTATCACATATATGGATCACAAAATCAAACAAGAAACTCATGACCCAAGCACAACTATATAGAAAAGATATATATATTGATAAGAGCAAAGTCTTACAAAAGGGAAAAGATATAAGAGCCATACCAATTCCAAGTGAAGACTTGGGACTAGAGAGCTCTAGACTCAGCCTAACTCCACTAAAACTCCAAGAACTACTACTAGCAAGAGAGAAATGCTTCTTGTGGTGTGTGTTGAATGTGAAGGCACACCCTCCTATTTATAGCCTCAATAGGTCGGCAAGGGAGCGTAACCGCCACGGAAGGCATCTCAAACCGTCATCAGGAGTCGCGGAGGAGCCAACACGTGGAAGCCCAGGCGGAGAGGGCGCCCGGCTGGGTCGGCCGACCTGACCAGGTCGGCCGACCTGGGGGTGGCCCCTCCTGGCCTGTGCTTTCTCCAGGTGGCTGTCCTGTGGGCCCTGACGTTGGTTTGCGCGGTATTGCAGGGAGTTACGTCGGTTAAGTGCTGACAATGGGCCCTTCAATCCGTGTGACGTCCATGTGGCACTCTCTGATTGGTCGAAAGTGTGTTTTCTTGCCTTTTGAGGTGTTTCCTTCACATTTCCTCCTGCATGCACAAAGTTCTCCAAGTACAAGTGGAACTATATTATTGTGATAAAGCATGCGTGTATGAAATGCCAAACTCTCCTTTATTTGAGTATAGTTGACGGTTGAAAATGGTACTTAACAGCCGTCAACAAACTCCCCCAAGCTTACCCTTTGCTCGTCCCGAAGCAAAGATAAACTTAAGTTGTTGATCAGGAGTTGCTACAATGTCCTATTCCTCAATAATAATATGCGCACAACAAAGTACTCTTCCTAGAATTAAATATATTGGCGCATAACTTACCCATTTTCCTTGATCCATGGAGCTTTTACACCTCATTGTCTTGGGCGGTTGAGAGATAGAACAATTGCAGGGCGCCAATCACTTGCTCTAGATTCCGCTATGTTGTTCCGGAGGTTTTCAAAAGATTTTGAAAATAAAAACCAAGTTCCTCAAATGATTCTCTCGGATCACTCAATATGTGTATGATTCCTCACCGAGGCAAAGTGTTGCCTATAATCACCTACTTCTAAATAAGGCTTTATGTGGAGCTCAAGGTAGGGATATATGAAGCACTCATGTTCACATAATATTGCTATGTCAAAAGACCGGATCCAAGAAAAACATCAATTCAAACAATCTTGATCAAGATGTGCAAGTGTGTGGGAGAACGGAGGAATGGTGGATGGGAAGAAATAACTCCTTTTTGAATTTTCCTTCTCTCTTTTGGAGTTTCTAGGCTATGGCTACCTTTTGCTTGCTCTCTTTTTTGAGCATTTTTTTTTCTTTTCTTTTTTCTTTTCTTTTTTTTTTTTGCATAGCCATAGTCCTAGTTTGCAATGAATACTTTGAGAGAGGAATTTTGCAATGGATATATGGAGTGTTTCTTTGGATAGATGGATGGATAGTGGCTTTCTTCCGGTGTAGAAGAATAGCTCACGGTGGATATGGTGGATGCTATCTTCTTGATTTAGAAGGATAGCTCATGGCGGTGGATGTGTGTATATGATCTTGATCAAGAAAGCATGAAAAGAGTTCTACTAGGGTCACAACAATTTTGACTAAGCTCAATGTGAAACAAGCAGCATATGTGTAAAGGTTTTCAAACACTACATATGGCTGTGGTGGGAATTTCATCATTGAGGAACTTATCAATTTGTCATTTTGAAAAATAAAACTCCGGAATTCAAGCTTTACGTTGAGCAAGATCATAGCAGCCCTATCTATCATATCATACCTCTCAACAACTTAGAACTAGAGAATGCATATGCTACCCACAAGATTCAAGTTCAAGGCAAGATTTACCAACAAACCTAACTCTTGAGAGAGTACTAAGTTGTAAACTAGCATTAGAGAGGAATAAAGGACAGAGCAACTATTCATCATCTCAACATAGGAAAATTATACACATTCATACCGCGCATGAAAAAGGGAAATATTTTTGTTCTTTTTATGTTTTGCAAATTTTTATGGATTTTCAGATTTAGCAAATGCAAGAAATAAGGAAAAGGGGAAAGATACAAGTTACCGTGAGAAGGGGGGTCCTCCCCCAAGCTTGTTCTTGCTCATATCTGCTGGTTCGGGTCGTAGCTTTGGGAGCGGAAGAAGGCATCCCAATTGTTCTGATTCTGAGCCATCATCGCGTTCAGCTGGCGGAATTGGTTGTCGCTGAAATTGACGGAGGATGCTTGACTCGTGCTTGCACGAGTGCTTTTTCTCCGCTTGATTCCGGCGACTTGCTTTATTCGTTTGAACATGGCTGCACACAAGAACAAACACAAGACAAGAACAAAAACAAGATCGAACAAGTGTTCGGGTGAGCGTTAGTGAAAACGACAAACCCGAGCTTCTCCGAAATTGGTTTTCTTCTCACAACAACATGCAAATGCACTAAAACAGAGGGGAAATATTTTTTTGGGTTTTTGGGGCTGTAGTAAAGTTGAAGAACACGAAATTTTGGGAGAGCAACAAGTGAGCAAAGGAGGGGAGTGAAAGATGAGCTTGGAATGGTGAAGCTCCCCCTCCTGGGCGGTTTTTATAGCCAAGGAAGCAAGATGGCCGTTAGAAAGAGACAGAGCAACGGCCATATAGCCGTTGGGAGAAAGGAGCACAGGAAAAGGTGGGGCCAGGGGGTCGGCCGATCCCACCAGGTCGGCCGACCTGGCAGGTGGGCCTCCTGGCAGCCCCCTTTTTCCTATGTGTTCCCCAACGGCTAGGGGATTTGTCCCCTGCTGCCTTTTTGCTCAAAAAGCTCGACAAAAAATCTTTTCAAAATGGAAAGCCCAAAAACCTATTTTCTAAATTTTCAAAAATACAAATGAGTTTTGAAAAATTCCATGGTGGCTGGAAAAATTCAAAAATGCAGAAATGCAGTGGTCGGGAAAAATCAAAATGTGGTGGAAAGCAAATATGCAATTAAAAGAGCAAATATGGATAACTACCGGTTTAACCTCCCGGCGAGGACTCACCTTTTAAAGTCCGACGAGCGGGACTTTTCTCCGGCGTTCAGCTCGATGAAGCGTTGTCCGGTCCCGGAGATGAAGACACGGATGATGCTTCTTGTTTCGTTCGCCACACCTTCTTGGTCTTTGTTGCGGTCGGTGGCTTCTCGGGCTTCGGAGGCTGCGGTTTTGCAGGCTTCACAGCCTGTTTCTTTGCAGACCTCGGAGGTTGCTGCCTTGTGGACTTCGGAGGCTGTTGCTTAATGTGTGACCTTTGCCTCCTTGCCTTCATCAGTTGTTGTTGTGCAGCCTTTTCCTTCTCAAGGAAGTTCTTCATGAATGTGATGAGGCTGTCCTTCTTTGGCGGAGTGACCTCCACTTCCTTGATGTTGCTTGGGTTCGGCCCGTACTTGATACGGATCATGTTGCATTGTTCTTTCCTTGGCCGAAAGTCAAACTTCTCCTCCTTGCCATTGATGTGGAAGCGGATTTCTCCGGCTCCTACATCGATGCGAGCATCCGCAGTGCTGAGAAATGGGCGTCCTAGGATGAGCGGTGTGCTCTTCCCGACGTCCATATCAAGCACTACGAAGTCGACGGGGATGAAGCAATCCCGGATTTTCACCGGAATATCTTCGGCGATCCCCGCCGGATAGCGGACCGTCGAATCGGCCAGCTGCAGCTGCATCGGCGTGGGGGATAGTGTGGTGTAGTTGAGCTTGTCGAAGACATCCTTCGGCATGACGCTCACACTTGCCCCAAGATCACATAAGGCATGGTCGAAGTTCTGTGTCCCGATCGAGCAGGTAATCGTGGGACACCCTGGATCTTTCTTCTTCTCAGGAAGCCGGTTGAGTATAGCAGCGCTACACTCTTCCGTCAGCTTGACAATTTCTGGGGTCGGTAGTGGGCGCTTGTTGCTGATAAGATCCTTGAGGTAGCGAGCGTACGTGGGTACTTGTATCGCATCCAGCAAGGGCACGTTGATGTGCAGCTTCTGGATCACCTCAACGAAGCGTGTGAACTGCTCGTCCACGGTGGGCTTCCTTCTTCTTTCAGGAAACGGCATGAGGTTCGTGTCATAGAACTCATGTGGGGCCGTTTTCCTGGGCGGCAGTTCTTCTTCTTCTGCCGGCTTCTCAGCTGATGTGTCCTTTCCTGCATGGTTAGGGTATGGCGGATCCCGAGTGGACTTACCTCCTCTCGTGGTAACCGCATTAACATTTTCTAAGGGGGTCTCGGGTTGCCCCGGGATTTTCCCCAACTCAGCAGTAGGAACAGCAGCAGCTAACTGAGCTAATTGGGTTTCTATCATTTTATTAAAGCTCAGCTGATTCTTGAGAGCAGAGGAAACACCCTCTATCTTAGTGTGGATGCTCTCAAGAGTCCTATCAGTGGTGGCAAGCTTTTTACTGATGTTTTCATTAACCTTAGCTTGACCAAGCACAAGATCTTTCAAGGAGGGCTGATTATAACCGGAATTAAAACCAGAGAAGTTGCCAGAGTTACCTCCATGGTAGTTGGGATGTGGTGGACCCCAACTTTGACCTCCTTGTGGACGGTAGCCGTTGTTGTTGTTGTTGCCCATGAACATTGCGTCCTCACGGGTCTCAGGGCAGTCATTGCCCGAGTGTCCCGTGTTGCCACAGACCTCGCAAGTCATACGAGCGTCTAGGGCTTTCACTTCTCCATTGGCTTGGTCGTCCATCTTCTTCATGAGAAGGTCAATCTTGGCGGCGAGCATGTCAACCTCCTTGACGGAGTGCATGCCTCGCTGGCGAGGTTGGAGGCGCTCTTCATTCCAACCTTGGTTGGACACCATCTTCTCGATCAAATCTTTTGCCTTGCTCACAGTGAGCAAGAAGAAGGCTCCACCAGCAGCAGCGTCGAGGTGGTCGCGGGCCGACGGAGTAAGCCCGTTGTAGAAGTTCTGGATGATCAGCCAATCATCCATCCCGTGGTGGGGACATGCCAGGATGTACTCCTGGAGCCTCTCCCATGCCTCAGGAATCGACTCCTTTGACTCCTGCTGGAAGCTTGAGATCCTTCCGCGGAGGGCATTGGTCTTGCCCAGCGGGAAGAACTTTGCAAGGAACGCAGCTGAACACTTCTCCCAAGTGTTCACAGCTTCAGGGTTTGCGTAGAACCACTGTCTCGCTCTCCCAAGGAGAGAGAACGGGAACAGTCGAAGGCGAACAGCGTCGGGGGTGACGTCCTTCATTTTGAACGTGTTGCAAATCTCCAGGAATTGCTGGAGATGAGCACTAGCGTCCTCATTGGCTTTCCCACAGAATGGGCTAGCCTGCACCATGGTGATGAGACCGGTCTTGATCTCGAAGTTCGCATCTCCCACATTGCCAGCTGGTCCCGTAGGGATGTTGGCAGCGGAGGGAGCGGAGAACTCGCGGAGGGTCTTGTCGGCCATTTGCTCAGAGCTTGATGGTGCGGGAATGACAGGTTCGATTGGCCGAGTCTCCTTACGAGGAGGGGTGAGCCTGGCTCGTGTCCTTCTCAGGAGTGATTCAGGATCTTCAGTGAAGTTTGTCGGCAAGTCGAAACCAGTCATACACTACCCTGTTTTCATACAAAATGCAGAAAACAAAGCAAGGTTAGCCTGCCTAGGAGATAGCCTTAATAATTGCAACACTACTATATACATTAGTAATTTTTCTTAGATCATAAGCCTTCCCCGGCAACGGCGCCAGAAATGCTTGTTGACTTTTGCTAAGCCATATTAATAAATCATTCCCGGCACGGGGCCAGAAACGGTTCACTAATATGTCCCAGAGTCAAGTAGGTAAAATCCGCAAGCGCACGGAGAATACCGCTGTAGCATTTCACCCAGAAGTATTCAGGGTATCGTATTTGTTTATCCCAAAGGAAGGTTATGATCAAGAAGCGTTACTAACATATAAGATCATGTTAACAATTAGCAAGGATATCTAACCAAGACAGGCGGGTACATGATAATAACCGGGTAGTGTGACACACACAGAAGATTCCTACTAAATAAATAAAGTCTAGTGGAGGAAAGACTAGGCTAAGCTACTCCTACTATACATTCCTATACAGTTGCATAGCCTAAGTAGAATACATACAGACCCACACTCAGGTTCAGCAGTCAATAGTATAGCACTTCAGGCACGGACTTACCCCTGCATCCACAGGCGACTTCCGCCAAGAGCCTACGCACTAGCCTAGCGGGGAGGATTTCAAAGGACGGACAGGGCTGTCACCACCTGCCGCCTACCTCAACGAACCAGTAGACTAACGAATAATTGATGCAAATCAGTCACCCAAGTACCATACTTGCATGACCAAAGAGCACTCTGCCCCTCCGCGATTACTATTAACGAGGCAGAGTTACCGTACGAATACGATCACCAAACCCATGCTATACTTTATCAGCTAAAACTAAGCATAGAGACTATAACATATAAACTAGACTATAGTGACGGTATATAACTAGCATGACAATAGTAGTATAATAAATATAAACTACTATCACACAAGTAGACTATACTATCACATATATGGATCACAAAATCAAACAAGAAACTCATGACCCAAGCACAACTATATAGAAAAGATATATATATTGATAAGAGCAAAGTCTTACAAAAGGGAAAAGATACAAGAGCCATACCAATTCCAAGTGAAGACTTGGGACTAGAGAGCTCTAGACTCAGCCTAACTCCACTAAAACTCCAAGAACTACTACTAGCAAGAGAGAAATGCTTCTTGTGGTGTGTGTTGAATGTGAAGGCACACCCTCCTATTTATAGCCTCAATAGGTCGGCAAGGGAGCGTAACCGCCACGGAAGGCATCTCAAACCGTCATCAGGAGTCGCGGAGGAGCCAACACGTGGAAGCCCAGGCGGAGAGGGCGCCCGGCTGGGTCGGCCGACCTGACCAGGTCGGCCGACCTGGGGGTGGCCCCTCCTGGCCTGTGCTTTCTCCAGGTGGCTGTCCTGTGGGCCCTGACGTTGGTTTGCGCGGTATTGCAGGGAGTTACGTCGGTTAAGTGCTGACAATGGGCCCTTCAATCCATGTGACGTCCATGTGGCACTCTCTGATTGGTCGAAAGTGTGTTTTCTTGCCTTTTGAGGTGTTTCCTTCACATTTCCTCCTGCATGCACAAAGTTCTCCAAGTACAAGTGGAACTATATTATTGTGATAAAGCATGCGTGTATGAAATGCCAAACTCTCCTTTATTTGAGTATAGTTGACGGTTGAAAATGGTACTTAACCGAGAGGCTGAACCAATATTTGGAGGACATACTAAGAGCCTGTGTTTGGGACAATCGGGAGAATTGGGAAGATTGCCTTCCGTTCGCCGAATTCTCATACAACAATAGCTATCAGGAGAGTTCGGGAATGTCACCGTTTGAGGCCTTGTACGGTCACTCATGCCGAACACCGCTGAATTGGTCCGAATCAGGGGAAAGAACTAATTTTGGTCCCGACCTCGTCATACAAGCCAAAGAAAAGGTGCGGCAAATTCAAGCTAACATGAAGGCAGCACAATCCCGTCAAATAAGCTATGCCAACAAAAGGAGACGCCCATTGGAGTTCGAGAAGGGAGATCATGTCTATCTACGAGTCTCTCCCAATAAAGGCGTATCTCGCTTTGGAATCAAGGGCAAATTAGCACCCCGCTACATCGGACCCTTTCCGATCATAGAGAAGCATAGCGCCGTTGCTTATCGATTGCAACTACCGGAAACTCTTGAGCGGGTGCACAACGTTTTCCACGTATCCCAACTAAAGAAGTGTTTGAAGCCTCCGGTCGACGTGGTCATTGCCGACACCGAAAAATTGGAAGAAGACCTCTCCTACCCCGAACACCCCGTCCGAATCATTGATCAAAAGGACCGGGTGACGCGCCATCGTACCACCACCTTCTACAAGGTGCAATGGAGCAATCATAACGAGGATGAAGCCACCTGGGAGCAAGAGGAGTTTCTGAAAACCAACTTTCCTGAGTTCCTGACCTCGCAAATCCGGTAAACACCCGCGCTCTCTCTCTCTTGTGTTCAACCAGTTACAAATCTCGGGGCGAGATTTCGTTTAAGGGGGGAGTGCTGTGACATCCTAAGTCACAAAATGTTGATTAAGCTAACACAATGTTAATTTGCTGACTAATTACACATTTCAAATAATTAAAGTGCCAAAGAAAAAGGGGAATTAACTTAATTAGAAATTCCACTAATTGGCCAAGTATTAGCTTTTCAAAAACTTTGCAAAACTCAATGGAAGTGTGCCCATATTTTTGCATATTCCAGTGGGGCATGGCAAGAAAGACGTTTGGGGAATTTACTAGAATTTTTGGTAAAGGTTTAACCCCCCTAAAAATTCTCTAAGTCCAGAGAACAGCACCTCTGTTCCAAGAATTTTAGTTAATTTTCCAGAAGGAATCTCGATGTGGCCCCAAAAGCAAAGTTGGCAAGTAGGATTTGCTGAACCTACACAAAAATTAGCTAACGATTTGAAGCTCCGTAAGTGGAGAAATCAGCAAAAGTACAGCATTGTTCTAGTCAAGGGGGGGGGTCAACCATTTTCTTCTCTGGTCCACTCACCGATCGACACCGCCGTACCTCTTCCGCCGGCCACCGCGCGCCTTCTCTCTCTCTTGCCCATCCCGGCCACTGCTCCGCCTGCCGCCGCTGTGCCACCGGCTGCATTGAAGCTCCACCGACGAGCCCACCCCCGGCGGCCAGCTCGCCTCCTCGCTCCCTCTGCCCTCGCACCGCCGCGCGGTACTTAAGACCGCTGCCGTCGAGAGCCTCCACTCTCCTCCTCTCCTCTCTGCTCTCGCATGCGCGCCCCAGGCCTCCGGCGAGACCAGACGTCCCTGCCCTCGCCTCCTTCTTCTTCTTCCGCCAGAATCGGGCGTCGCCCCTGCTTTCCCCCGCCATGGCCGCCGTCGCGTCAAGCTCCGCCTAGGTAGCTCCCCGTCCCCTCCTCTTTCCTCAAATTGTTGCGCAAGGGTCTTCCCTAGCAGGCCCCTGACCCGTTCCCCCGCTGCCGCAGAGTCCTCGCCGAAATTGACAAAGAAAGGAGCCGCCGCCGTCGGGTTCTCCCCCACCCCGCCGAAGAGACCCCCCTTCCGGCGCTCCCCGTCGCCTAGCTCCTCCACGCCGTCGATCTCCGCACCGAGGTGATGCTCTCCCTCCACGCCCCGACCCTTCTCGCTCGCCGTGCTTGCCGCGCAACGCCGCCGTACACCCCCCCTGCTCCGCCGCTCGTCGCCGGCCATCTCCGGCGCTTCCCCCAGGACACCCACCGGACCCACGAGGTCGCCGTGAGGCGCCGAGCACGTGTGCACACAGCGTTGGCCGAGCCGCGCTGCCGATTGGCCGCTGGCCGAGCTCGCCGGCGCCGGCCACCGTGCGCGCGCGCCCGCGAGTTTTTGAAAATACCGAATGGCAGTTCTGTAAATTACCCCCAACTTTGCTAAAAACTTCAAAAATTCATAACTCGAAAAATAAAAGTCCAATGAGCATGAAACCAATTTTGTTGGATTCCTAAAATCGTCCTCTACCAGAAAACCAAGATGAGAGCCAGGGTTATGCAGTAGGTTAGTAAAATTAAATCACCAAAGTTAGAACCTTGCTATGAGTATTAAATTCATAATTCAAAATTTATAATTGATAAAATCATGGGATTTGGTCAGTAAGCACTTCATGTCATTCCTAAACTTTCTGCTAAAGCACATTTCCATCTTTTATGCAAATTTTTAGTGTTATTGCATAATCCCCATTTTTAGTAAATGAATTTCTATAAATGCTTGGGTAGGATTTTAATCCTGAAATTTTGCATCCCATATAAATGTTGCCTTGTATATGCATATAGTTATTAGTGATAAATCCATCCTTGGGACAGCCCATGCAACATGTTAATCTTGACTTGCAGTAAAGTTATGATTTTCTTTTGTATACTAATGATTCACAATTAGTTTATATATCTAGATTGGTTAGGGTTATAGTTAAAAGTGAGCATGTCAAATTCTAGGAGGTTACAATTAACCTTGCAAGATAAAGTTTCTATGTTCTCTTGCATCGGCAGTTTAATTGGTGAATGCACCCTGGGTAAGTGGGAAGTCAAGAAGCTTTGCATGTTGCTAAGTAGGCCTCGGCATACCGAGGGGAAAATACCCTGTTAATTAATTGACACCAATGGTATACTTGTAAGTGGATATAGGTGATATGCTCATTTATTACCATGCCTCCCACTTCCCCTAATTAGAAGTTTGTCCCCTGAAATTTAATAATTGCCAGAGTGTGGTACAAACATGTCATCTCATGCATGAGCATCATTCCATCAAATCCTATTTATTGAGGAAGTGTCATGCATCATCGTCCAACTCCTGACCGAGCATTGCACTGCATTGACTAGGGAGCGAGACTGGGAGCAAGGACGTGGCAAGCAACCCTGAGGAGCCCGAAGTTGAGCTAAACCCCGCCGAGAACTTTAACTACGATCACTCCCAAGGCAAGCCCCGGTGCACACCTACTGATTTAGGAGTCCTTTTTATTTTGTCACCATAGAGAGATATTGTATTGTGCATTAGGTATAGGGCTTGGATGGAAACCCACTTGCATAAACAAACTGTGACCTATACTTAGTTACGTCAGTAAGCCTTTGTTAGCAACTGCTAGGCTTAAATTAGTGGAGTCAACGGTAGGCTATGGGATCACTTGATTCAATCATGATCCACGTGAAGAATGAAATTGGTTAAAATTTGGGAACCTATCGTTGCAACCCCGCGGACATGTATTGGACAGTACCAAGTGCATACCTCTATATGGGAATTGGTAAACCTAGTAACTTGGGCGCCGTATTGTTGGACGGTATTACTCATCGATCCAGAGGTGATGTGAATGGCACGGTGGATGCACGGGTGGAGGACCGCTGGAGAGTGCACGGGTTAAGCCTCAGATACGAAGTACTGTATCGCGGGGAGGACGTGTACTCGGGATCGATGGCCCCGGATCGACTTTATCGCAATCTCGTGAACGGTGGCCATACGTGTTCTTAAATGATGTGTATGTCGTGCATTTGGGTTATTCTCCTGCAGGATGTAAATCAATTCGAATTGCCGTCCCTCGCGGTTATGAGTACCTCTTGTTTCGAGCAGTGGCAATGATATTTTAAGTAGAGAAGTTTGTGTATGATGCTGAAATTTATTTGCTCTATGGATACCTATTGCTATGTTGGATTTCTCTTTATAATTGTACAAGTCTTAGTAGCTAGCTAGGTTCAACTACAGTCCCTCTTCTGCAACAAGCAATCAAATTCTTAGTTAAGGAATAGGCATCGCAGCATAGAATTAATAGGTGCTTTTATGCAAATATCAAATAAACCCGGTCGGCCCCCTGCATACTAGGAGTCGGTTTTAGTAAACCTTTTGGACGGGTAAGTCTTGCGGAGTATGCTAGATACTCAGGCCTTGCGATTATGTGGTTTTCAGGTTTGCCTCAAGCAACTTATTGCGATTGCTGTAACAAAATTGTGTGGGAAGGTGAGGAGCCCCAGAACTGGACCATTGAATGGGTCCCCGGCTCCCCTAATCAAGATGAGTGAGCCACTGCCCTAGGGCCGGCATGGCTTACTCAGGTTCTGCGTAGTGTTTTGTCATATCTTCCGCCTCCGCATATTTATGTAATAGGAACCAAGAACATATGTATGATAATGTAACTAAATTTGCTTCTGCTATGACTCCTAAACTTGTAATATTATACACTTAATGATGTATCTCTGTAAATGATGGATGTCCTGTGTGAACGCTATGTATGGTTACTTCGTTAACCATCTCCCGAGGCGATCCTATACGGCATACTCTATACTTCGGTATAGGGTTGCGACAAATTCCAACCAACGTCGTTGTCTTAGGTTCAACTCAGTTTGAGTAAATATATACTTGAGGCTCTTGTGATCCGTATAGATCTCACAGCGATGGCCAAGAATATAGTGCCTCCAAATCTTCAGGGCATGTACCACAGCTGCTAGCTCTAAATCATGTGTTGGGTACTTCTCTTCATGTGTCCGTAATTGCCTAGAGGCATATGCTACGACATGTCCTTCTTGCATGAGTACACATCCAAGTCCTTGCTTTGAGGTGTCACAGTATATATCAAAACTCCTACTGATGTCTGGTAAGACCAGGACAGGAGCTGATGTTAGTCTTTGCTTTAATTCTTCAAAGATGGCATGACAGTTCAGAGTCCACTCAAAACTCTTGTCCTTCCCCGACAACGTTGTCATCGGCTTGGCTATTCGGGAGAAATCCTTTATGAGACGCCGGTAGCACCCGGCTAATCCAAGGAAACTTCTAATCTCCCGTACTGTCTGGGGTGGCTTCCAATCTAGAACATCCTTCACCTTGCCTGGGTCGACTGACACTCCTCCCGTGGAGATGACGTGCCCGAGAAATGCTATCTCCTTCAACCAGAATTCACACTTGCTCAGCTTAGCATATAACTTGTGCTCTCTTAGCTTTTCTAGAACTAGCCTCAGGTGTTCCTCATGCTCTTCCTCATTCCTTGAAAATACCAGGATATCATCGATGAAAACAACAACGAACTTATTCAAATACTCCATAAACACCTTGTTCATAAGGTACATGAAGTAGGCCGGTGCATTGGTCAGTCCAAATGACATCACGGTATACTCGTATAACCCATATCTTGTCCGAAAAGCCGTCTTGGGTATATCTGATGGTCTGATCTTCAATTGGTGGTACCCAGATCGTAGATCGATCTTGGATTAGACACAAGCTCCCTTCATCTGATCAAACAAATCCTCAATCTGTGGTAGGGGATATTTGTTCTTAATAGTCACCTCATTAAGAGAACGGTAGTCTACACACATTTTCTGTGTCTTATCCTTCTTCTCAACAAAGAGTACTGGAGCTCCCCAAGGTGAGGAACTAGGGCGAATGAAGCCTTTTTCTAGCATCTCTTGTAATTGATTTTTGAGCTCTACTAACTCATTAACAGGCATCCTATAGGGCCTCTTAGATATAGGTGCGGTTCCAGGTATTAGGTCGATAACAAACTCTATGTCGCGGTCAGGCGGCATACCTGGGAGTTCTTCTGGGAATACATCGGGGAATTCGCAAACCACCCGGATCTCATCCATGGGGGTGCCCTTGGCTTGATTTAGTATGACCTCCTAGACTGCGGAGTTGGTTGCTACGAACTTGAACTTGGTCCCTTCTATACTAGTCAACTGTATCGCCCGCTTGGCGTATTGTATCACGCCATTATACTTGCGTCGCCAGTGCATCCCGAGTATAATATCTATACCATCTGAGTCTAGTACTATGAGATTAGCTGAGAAGTCTACCCCCTTATTTTAAGGGTAACCTTTGGGCATAATTGATTTGTCCTTATTTCCCCTCCTGGAGAACTAACTAGCATGGCATGCTTCATAATTGCAATCGATAGATTATACTTTGCATCACAGGCTGAGGTGATGAATGAATGTGATGCTCCCGAATCAAATAAAATGGTTGCAGGTTGAGAGTTAGCTAGGAACATACCGAGCACCACATCTGTGGCTTGTTCAGCCTCCTCAGTAGTGACATGGTTGACACGACCTCGAGCATAATTCTGTTGTCCCCGATTGCCATGCATTGTGTTGGTTGGGGCTTGCCTTGGTGTGTTGTTCCGCTGGGGACACTGTCCCCGGAAGTGACCTTCCTGCCCACAATTATAACAACCTCGTTTCACACCACTAGTGGTTCCAGAGGTATTACGGTTCTGGTTGTGTGGAGCTGTTGGGGTGGCAGGGCGGGGTGCCTGTTGGCAGGTGGGTCGAGGTGCTTGTTGCTGGTTGGGGCAAGGCGCTTGGTTAATGGGGCGTAGCATTTGGAAGTTGGTGCGTGGGGCTTGCATGGGTGGCCTAGTGGTGTTGGGAGCTCTGTAGTATGGGCTTGGTGGTGGCATCATGCAGGGGCGATTGTTACTGCCTGATGACTGCCCGTGGAATGGAATCTTCCTCTTGCCATCCCTGTCGATCTCATTACTCTTGTTCTCCACAACAATGGCCTTGTCTACCAGCTTCTGGAAGTTCACATAGTCATTGTTCAGCAGCTGGAACTGGATATCGTTCTGCAGTCCCCACATGAACATGTACTGCTTCTTCTCATCAGTGCTCACATTATCAGGAGCATATCTAGATAGCTGAATAAATCTATTCAGGTACTCACTCACTGACATGCTCCCCTGCCTCAAGTCTTGGAACTCTTGCCTCTTCAGCATCTTGATGCCCGTAGGGACATAGTGAGTACGAAAGCTGGCCTTGAACTCATTCCAGGTAATGGACTCCACATCAACATGAGCATTGCAATAGGCGTCCCACTAGTCTGCGGCTACACCGAAGAATTGATGAGCTACAAAGAGAACCTTCTCTCGATCATTGCACTGGGCGATCATCAGCTTCTTCTCTACTGCCTTGAGCCAATCATCAGCCTCCATAGGATCCTTGGACTCGGAGAAGGTAGGTGGCCTAGTCCTTAGGAACTCTCCTAACCTATTCTGGGGTAGAGGTGGAGGTGGAGGTGGTGGGGCGTTGTGATTCTGCTGTATGGCACCCAAAGTCTGGATCACCGTCTGCATGACCTGAGTCTACACGGCTAGGAGTTGTTGAAAGTTCAGGGCATTGTTGTGGTCCTCATCGTTCTGCTTGTTGGGATCAGCGTTTCCCCTAGTGCGAACCATCTGAGAGAGAAAGGGGGTGGAAGCGGTGTAAGATGAAATGAAGAGATAGAAGAAAAACCCCAACTACATGCATCAAGGGATGATAAGCAACACGATAGTTTATTAATTAAACCAAACAAAAGATGAGGTTGTGGACAAGGTGCCAAATCATCCCACAACTCAAATCGAGCATACATAAACCAAGCAAAAGAGTTCATTACATCACACCATGAAAGCAAATCGATCTAAGCATTTGATTATTACAACTTTATTCATAGGGACAAGCTAGCCTCCTAGGCATGGGAGTCGGCTTCGTCGGAGACGGAAGGCAGAGAGCTTGCACGCTGTGGTGATGTGGCACTCCAAGTACGGATGCCAGAGGAGTAGAGATCACTCTCCTCTCCCATCTTAACCCGATGATCTCGCCTCAGATAAGCCTCTACATCACGTAGCAGCTTCTAAAGAGTGTGGTTTTCCTTCTGTAAGGCTTCCACAATGTGGCTTAAGTCCATGGACACTCCCTGGGTCTCGTCCATCTCCCTAGTGCTCACATACTATTCTGTAGGAGCAGCAGTGTACTTCCCCGTGCCTGGCTTCCGACGGGGGATGTGGGCAAAGTTTGTCTTCGCTATCCCAGGGCGATGAGTGTAGCAGAGGCCAGTGAGAGCCTTCCAAGCAGCGTCATCCACCGCGGCGCCATGTGAGCGGATATGATGTCGTCGTCGTAGATGTTGACCTCTGCTGTCCACTTCTTACGGAAAGGGCGATCCACCTTCTTGAGGAAGTACTGTGGCTTGTTGTTGATGTCGATCCTCTCAAGTAGCTTCCGTAGGGTCTTGGAGAAAGTTTCACCTTCTTGTCCAAAAGAGCGGTACTTCTCAGCCTGGCGGACGACGGTGTTCTTGTCTTCATTCTCTGAGTCATCATCACTGCCTTCAAGGTCTTCAGGGTTTTCTAATACCACTTCTGTCACACCTATTTTAAGAAGCAAAACGGGTGCAGCAATACGTGTGCCCAGGATCAAGTTACACACACATACGGTACATCATTAGTGGTAAACAGAATAAGTATCCATATCCTTTATTTATTACATCGTATCTTTATTACAAAAGGACCCGTAGGTCTAAAAGAAAAGTACAACAAAGCAGCGGAAATAAACTGGCGTAGACGTCCCAAGACTCCACAGGCATCGACTAGTGAACCATTGCCTAGTACTCGCCGCCATCTTCTTCATGGTAGTCCCAACCTTCTCCTGTGGCTGAACAGTGATATGGTATAGCAAGGGTGAGTACGTGTCGTACTCAGCAAGTGGGGGAAAAGATGACATGGGGCTATAGACAAGAAAGGCTTATAGAGGTTCATTGCATGAGCTTTCAATTAACCTAAGCATCCTATTTACTAATGGGGTCGCCCTAGCCATCAACCACGGGTTTCCTATCCAAGCCAAGTCCAAAACCAAACCACCAATACCATTCCATCCCATAACCAACTAATCTTATGAGGAATCCAGGCCGCTCATGACCGTGAGCACGGCTATCATGATAGTTTGATACTCTGTAGAGCTTGTACCACTTTACCCACAAGTCGTGATTCCCCTTGTGACCGTGGACACGACCCACATTACACACTTCCTTGGGTGTGTGGCAGGGTTTCACTATGAGGCTTTTCCAAAGGGTCTCCTAGTACATGCTAGCCACTAAGGTTCCACTCCCGTCCCTAAGTGATAGCCCATCAACAAGCAGCTCATCACCCCAGGAACCCCTCTTGAGCCATTCGGATACAAGGACAGTCCTCTCTTGACTTCCATTCTCCGCTCCACCAAATGCTGCACCGACACTGGGAGAACACCTAATTACTAGGCCAAGCTTTACCCATATCGGTCTTGTGATGGCACTGCTTTCCTGGGTTATCGCTCCAAGAACCTGTTCCTTGGATCTACAACAAGCCTACCGCCACCAACCATGTGCCCACGGCACCACATCCATTCTATCCGGCTTGCATAGATCCCTAAGTCCATGTTGCTAAAAATGACCAGCTCTGTCCCAAGTAATATTGTTCGTTAGTCAAAATTAAATGGAACCCATCAACCCAGTAAGCAACTAAGCATGTCTACCCATTGATAGATAAAACTCTAGTTCACGGCAACAAGGACAAGATAGAACAATACTAGCAAACCCTAATAATAGGTTCCGAATCAATTGACACAAGCATGCAATCCTAAAGTAAAATTCACAATAGGTACAAAAATGCATCAAGGACACTTGCCTTCGTCCTGCGCGTGCTGTTGCTCAACCACTTCGAACTCCTGCTCTTGGAGGTCCTCGTACGCTAATCCTTGCGTGCAGTCTTCTTTACGCGTGATAGTACCGGCACAAGTAATTGCATACTCAGTCAATATCAGCCATGCAATCATGAAAAAACAATATGATAATGCCATGAATGCATAGGTTATGCTCCTACGATCGTTTTGGCACAAGAATCACTTAATTCAGAATTACGAGTAAAAAGTTATGCAGGTTTGAAAATATAGGGTTAAAATAGTAAAATCAGAAATATTAGAAAAAGTGGTACTAACAGGTAGTATTAATTACTACGATTACGTTGGCGCAAGAATTACTTAATTCCGAGTTACGGTTGAAAAGTTATGAAGGTTTGAAGTTTTTTTGGGGCTAAAATGGTAAAAACAGATGGTATAGGGACCTAAAAGTAAATTCCTAAAAAGTACAGGGACTAAATTGTAAAAATAACAGGGTGGAAATAACCTATCATAAAATCTAGGGACTAAAATGTAATTTATAACAAGTTCAGGGACTAAAGTGTAAAAAGACAGGACCTGAATATAATTAAAAATAGGTCCAGGGGTGTTTTTATAAAAATACAGGGCCAAAATAATAATTCTAGAAAATACAGGGGTGTTTCTATAAAAATGTAGTGCTAAAATGATTTTTATGAAGTTCAGGGGCTTAAATAAAATTTTCTAATGATTCTGCAAAAAAACAAGGCATAAATATAATTTAAAATAAATGCAGGGGCCTAATTACAATTAAATAAAGGTTCTGAAAAAAGTCTTAGGTTTGAAAACTAATTTTTACAAACCCTAAGGGCCCTAATTGCAAAAGTCCTAACAATATCCAGGAATTAAAGAAATTAATTTAAATAAAAAACCCGGTGGACCGGGTCTACGGGTTCTATGGACCCACGGTCCACTGGTCCACGGTGGGCCGATTACATAACCCGAAGGGGTATGTAATCTGGACCCTAGGATCTAGATCTAACGGCCGGGAAAAGAGGGCGGGGAGGGCGGCCGGCGGCGGCCAGTTCAGACGGTGGCGCGGCGGCAGGGCTCACCGGAGAGGCAGTCCGGTTACCGGGGCTCGACCGGGAGGGGTCCGGGAGGGAGATTGGGTGACGGCAAACTCACCAGAGGGGTTCGCGACGTGGAGCAGAGGGTCGGGTAGGGTTCGGCGACGACGGGGAGGGGTTGAACGGCGCCGACGAGCGTCGGGAAGTGGATCCGGAGCCTTCTGGACGACCTGCGATACCGAGGGACCGATCAAATGGAGCCGATGGTGACATGGGGGAGAAGAAATCGTGGCGGCAGCGGCGCTTATCGGCGACGGTGAAAAAATTGCGCGCGGCGGCGCTAGAGCGAAGCAAGTGGGGGAGAGAGCTCGAGTGCGGAGATCGATGGGTTCTGGGGATCCTCGGGGGTCGAATTTGTAGGGAGGGAGGGGGGGGCTAGGGCTGCGCGCAGCGTCGGGGGAGCAGAGGTCGGCGGAGGCGCCCTTTTCCCAAAAATTGACGGCGGCGGCATGCGGAACTTGGGGAAAGTGGCCAGGGGATCGCGGGGAAGCGGCGATCACGCGCGCAGTGTCGGTGTTACGCGGGGCAAGCACGGAGGGGGGGGGGGGATTTGAATTCGGGAGGCAGAGAAATGGAAGGGGGGCGTGATCAGCGGGAGGTGGAAGATGACAAAGCGGGCCCATGTGTTAGTGAGAGAGAGAGAGAGAGAGAGAGAGAGAGAGACGCCGGCGGGTTGGTTGCTGGGCCGCGGGGAGTGTGGGCCGAGAGAGGGGAGTGGGGGAGGAGAAGAGAGAGCGCGGGTGGGCCAGAATGGTGGGTTTTGGCCCACTGTTCTGGTTCCTCTTTTTTCTTTTTCTTTTCTATCACAATTCTATATTCTATTCTAATTTCCTAGTATTTTATTTAATAAATAAACTAAATGCTAAATGCAGATAATTATACATGGACAATGACATGCTATGCAAATGCAACTATTTAATTAATTATTTAAAAATAATTTGTCATAGGTTATTTAATTAACTCCTAAATGCTAATAGTTGGCATTTTTAGAATTTGTAAAAAGTAGGGTGTTATAGGTGTTTGTCCCCATATGGCATGTAAGAGCCTCTCATGAACTCAAATCGGGTTCGGTGCCCGCGCAAGGAATCCGAGGCTTGGGCCAAGCTTGGCTATTTAAGGACATGGCCTGGCAATGTTTTGCTTCATCCCACACCCAGCTTTACAAGCCCTGAGATACCTGGGACAAGACCGAGTTTTGCTAAGTGGTCCGTCATTCTCGTGACTGCCAGGTGCGACGATGTCCCTGGTAATGAGGGCGCAGATGGAGACCCGCCGATAGCAAGTCCCCAGTCGCCCTGGTGTGGCGACTCCGTCGGTCGTGGGAAGGTTGGGTCGACTTCTATTGTGTCCTCCCCTTGTCGGGATGAGATGGAGATAAAGGGGCCTTCGCATGGAAGGTCACCATGGCTCATTAGGTCCCCTCGTGTTCGTCTTTGGCGGTGTCTGTAGGAGCGAGGTCAAGAAGAGGCGCCGGACCGGACTCCCCACCAGCATGGGGGTCATTGGTCTCAAGCGGCAGCTCCAGCAACAGCCGTACGCCATGGCCGTGCTGCTCACCTTCTTCGTTGGGGGAAAAGGCCGGCCCCAAATGAGGGCGTCTTTCCCTGATGATGAAGCATTACAGGCGCTTTACCTCGTATGTACCCATGGAGGTGCGAGTACCACTTTTTCTTTGTAGTAGACCCCTTGGGTTGATCCTTTCCTTCCTCCCCCCTCTTTTTCTCTCAAGCCGTTGATACTCGTCTTGTAAACAAAGAATAATGAATATGACCTAGTTGTTGGGTCTCGTTTGGCGATACCGGCCCTCGCGTCCCCGCTCGATGCAGACGGATTGGTCGAGCGGCCGTTTTGACTTTTTCATTTTTCTCCTTCCGCGTCTCATTTGTGAGACGGAGGATAGAGTCGGGCCCCGCTTTTGCCTTGGTGGCTGAAACGTGGTTGCTCGATGAGCTGCTATCGGGTTTGTTCGAATGAGGTCTCCGGTTCCCTGTCGACGGGGTCCCAGCGAACCAGCTGGTGGTCGACCTCATAAATCCCTCTTTCTGGATCGACTGGTTGTCACAACCGTTTGATAGGTTGTGATGGCTAGCTACTCCATAATGCCCCCAACCCCTTGGGGTCGGGGTACAGACTGCTAAGTGTGCCCATCGCTCATGCTCGTCGCTCTGTTCGTGCCTTAGGCGGCTATCAAACCCGCTCGTGGGGCTAGCCTTAGAACATTGGCAAAGAATAATGGACACGACCCCGCCGCTGGGTCTCGTTTGGTGATGCCGGCCCTCGCATCCCCGCTCAATGCGGATGGATCGGTCGAGCAGCTGTTTTGACTTTTTTGTTTTCTCCTTCTACGTCCCGTTTGTGGGACGGAGGATAGATCCAGGCTACGCTTTTGCCTCGGTGGCTGAAATGCGGTTGCTCGATGAGCTGCTATCGGGTTCGTTTGAGTGAGGTCTCCGGTTCCCCGTCGACAAGGTCCCAGCGAACCAGCTGGTGGTCAACCTCATAAATCCGTCTGTCTGACTCGACTGGTTGTCATGACCATTCGATAGGTCGTGATGGCTAGCTGCCTCTCTTAGGGGAGATACCAAAGGTCGAGACGGAGCGGGACTCAAACGCTACTCCGCGATGCCCTCGACCCCTCGAGGGTCGAGGTGTTGGCTGCTAAGTGTGCCCATCGCTCGAGTCCCTCGCTCTGTTTGCGCTCTAGGCGACTGTCGAACCCGCTCGTAGGGCCAGCCTTAGAACCTCGGCGCCGTCGGGCCGTCGGGACAGTTTTCAGCCTCTTATCCCGTTGTTGACGGTCCTTAAATGCAAAATATGACCGTCGTTTACCCGCAAGAATCACATAATTTGATCACCACCTTAGTGGTAGGAATTTATTGCTAATTATTTCCACAAGTTTTGGTGACTTTGTGTATGCAGGAAGCAACCCATGGAGTTTAAATAAAATTCAAGGAAATTCAAGGAGAAAGCACACTTCCGGCCAATCAGGAGCAAGCACACGGATTAAGGAGCCCACCTTCAGCGCTTAACCGACGTAACTCCCTGTAATACCGCGCAAACCGTTGTCAGGGCCCACAGGACAGCCACCTGGAGAAAGCACAGGCCAGGAGGGGCCACCCCCAGGTCGGCCGACCTGGTCAGGTCGGGCGACCTAGCCGGGCGCCCTCTCCGCCTGGGTTTCCACGTGTTGGCTCCTCAGGACTCCCTGATGGCGGTTTGGGGGGATTCCGTGGCGGTTACTCCTCTGAAACCGACGTTAGGAGGCTATAAATAGAGGGTGAGGGCCTTCACTCCAACACACACTCAAGATTGAAGATTTAGTGCTCCTCTTGCAAAGGCCAAGTGCTACTTAGCTAGTGCTTAGATTAGGAAGAGAGTGGAGTAGAGTTCGGAGGAGGCTTGGGCTTGTCTTCGCCTTCTCCACGCTTGTACTTCGACGACATTTGCCAATCATAGTAAGTGTCGAGATTTCCCCTCTTGCAGTTTACTTTTTACTTTAATTAAGTTATAGTTCTAGCTTGTGAGCTCGTTCATCGCTCTAAGTTCTTAGGGTGCCTTAGCCTGAATATTCGTTGCTAGAAGGTTAAGGTAGTAATCGATCGCATAGACGTGGTGTCTAGGCAGGAGGTTATCTTTGATTATTCGTTAGTCTACTGGTTCGTTGAGGTAGGCGGTAGGTGGTGACAGCTCTGTCCGTCCTCTGAAATCCTCCCCGCTAGGCTAGTGCGTAGGCTCTTGGCGGAAGTCGCCTGTGGATGCAGGGGTAAGTCCGTGCCCAACGCGAGCAAACTGGAGCATAGCTTAGTTAACGTAGGAACCTGACTCTTGGGACATCCTCTCTGTCCTCTGCCTGTCTTAATCAATCTCTGTGTCCTTGGGTGATTTAGTCCAACGATAGACACACACGTTCCTCGTGATTCGATACCCCGGAATACTCTGGGTGAAGTGCTACATCGGTCTTCCGTGCGCTTGCGGATTTATTCGTAGACGTAAGAAAAACCAACAAGCATTTCTGGCGCCGTTGCCGGGGAACGGTTGCTGTTTTATCTGCGGACCCTAGTCACCCTCGTATCCCTTTTTATCTTTCTTTTATTTCTTTCCTTATCCCTACCATGGAGCAACCTTCTATCCAATCCTTCTCTGCTCCAAGGGGCGAGTTCTACGAGCCACCTTCATCTTCAAAACCAATCCTTTCAGATGGCTTCGAACTCCGCCCAGGCTTTATAGCCATGGTTCAGGCACAACCTTTCTCGGGGGTAGAAAACGAAAACCCACACCATCACCTGCGAGAATTTGAGCAATTGTGCTCGTGCATCCAAATCAGGGGTATGACACAAGAAACTCTCAAGTGGAAATTGTTTCCCTTTTCTCTTATAGAGAGGGCGAAGCAATGGTACACTCACACGGCAGAAAGCACGAATGGTGACTGGAAAGAGCTCCGGGACAAATTTTGTCTTGCGTTCTTCCCAATGTCACGAATCGTTTCTCTCCGTAGAGAGGTCTTCAACTTCGAGCAGGCCGAGAAAGAATCCTTAGGCACAGCTTGGGCTAGGTTCTCGCTTTTAGTGAAATCCGGTCCTGACTTGTCTATACCCGATCCCATGCTGCTACAGCATTTTCGGATGGGTCTCGACAAGGAATCTGCCCAATATCTCGACATAGCCACCGGAGGTTCATTCATACACAAAACGGTCTCAGAAGGAAGAACCATCCTAGAACGCATTCTAGAAAATACCTCTTTCCTTGAGCCCACCAAACCCCCCTGCGAAGAAGCTACGCCGAACCAGGAGACTCTCCAGCTAGCCGAATCTGACCCTGCTTCTTGCACATCTCAAGACTTAGCTAGTGAGCCTCCTCCTGAACCAGGAAATTTGGATGATGAAGAGATTCAGCCGTCCGAATTCCCTTTCATCATCGAGGATGATCTTTTCAAAGATTTCGGTAACACCTCGATGTATGCCATCCAACGAAAGCCTCAAACACCAGTTCCTTCCCCTGAACCTATAGAAGAACAATTCCTTAGGGACTCAGTGAAAGAACTAACAGCCATCATGAGTGATGAGTTGATGTGGACAAGGGTTCCTGATCTTCCGAAAGGTTCTTGGTAAGTTGATTTGGTCGGAGGCGACACACAAATCGATCCGGCTTCAGAACAGCATGTTCTAAACCCCGCAATCGCAGCACGACGTCTCCTCTGGTTATCAACCGTCCAAAAGATGATTGACCTCGCCGAGAAGGCTGATCCCTGCCTGCGAATCAAGAACACAAGCAAGAACAACGAAGATTGCAACACAATTGCAGATGTATGATTAAACTCTCGAAGTTGGGGTCTCACAAACCGATGAACGGCGAAACTGTTTATGAACAGAATTGATCTAAGCAAAACCCGAACCCTAATGGTGCGGCGGCGGCTGTATATAAAGACCCTAGGGTCGTGCAAGACCCTCTGGACGCGCCCCTAATTGGGCTCAACTAGATACAAAGCCCAAAGGCCAAAAATAGGCGACGCAGCACCGACACAGATTCTGGACTCTGTCTTGTTTTGACGATTCCCGATGACTCCAGATGAATTTTGACATGAGGCCGGCGGCATTGGAAAGGTCTTTCTCCTTATCTTTCCGTGCATATGTAGAACGTCCAAATCCGAGTCCGTATGCGTCCTGGGCAACTGTTTTAGTACAGACTGGTCCTGGGCCCCGAAACAGACTCGAAGTCGGTTTTGATTGGGCCTCCACTTTGGCTTCCAATCTCTTGCTGGTCCTCCACGTTCCCAGCTCCTTCTCCCATCATCTCCTGGTCTTCTCCATGGTTTCTAATCATAAAATAATCATTAGGTAGCAAACCATTCTCAAAAGTAACATATAGCGAAGAACGTAGGAACGAGCTCACCTCTAAATTTAGTCGTCGTGCACGAGCTCTAGTCATTGGACCTTGCAAGTCCAGATTTGGAGGAGTGTTGTGTGTATCCATAGGAGTGATGTCCTCATCATGAGTGGTCCCGAGAAAATGAGCAATGTTGCGAACTTGTTCGGATTATCTCATCCTCTACTACCATTCCTTTTACAGAGCTGTGGATGTCTGGTATAATCCCGCCGTAGGAATAAACATCATTTCCGACTCCTTTGCCTTTGAGGTATTAGGAGACGAACCTCTGCTTCCTACGCAAAAGACCTTCAAAAGCCCTACCGGAGCCATCCTAGAAGGTTACGGGATTCTAAACAATGTGTCGATACGACACAAAGACGCTGAGGCCCTTCTGAACTTTCATGTCTTTGAGGTCCCAAGCTTTGATGTCCTCATCGGGCTTCCTTTAGAAAAACTCTTTACGGCAGCCTCATCCGGTAACCTCAGTGTCAACATCGGAGGAAAGGCTCTCTCAATCCCAATCTCCCGTTCGCGAAACACCATCGCTGAATTTCCTGATGAGAGAGACCTAATCGAAGAGGTGAAAGTGATTTCCCCTTTCGACCCTCCTGATACCCTCCTTGACCAAGACGCTGATCTTTTTACAGAAGAGGAGGATGATCTACAGGAAACTCTCGAGCTTCCTGAAGATGAACCACCGACTCGACCTCCCATCGAGTTAAAAACCTTACCCCCTGGCCTACGCTACGCTTTCCTACATGGTGACACGGAGTCCCCTGTCATCATTAGTGATAAGCTTTCGGAGGAGGAAACCAAGAAGCTGATCTCTGTCTTAGAGAAACATCGCTCTGTCTTTGGGTACTCCCTCCAAGACCTAAAGGGAATTAGTCCCACTCTCTGCACCCATCGCATCCCTCTTGACCCTGAGAGTACACCTTCTAGGGAACCTCAGAGGAGGTTAAATAATGCTATGCGCGAGGTTGTGAAGAAGGAAGTTCTAAAACTTCTGCATTCAGGGATCATATATCCCGTACCTCATAGTGAGTGGGTGAGCCCGGTACAAGTAGTGCCGAAGAAGGGAGGTATGACGGTCGTTAAGAATGATAAGAACGAGCTTATTCCCCAACGTACCGTCACGGGATGGAGGATGTGTATCGATTACAGAAAACTCAACAAGGCAACAAAGAAGGATCATTTCCCGCTGCCCTTCATCGATGAGATGTTAGAGCGGTTGGCAAACCATTCCTTCTTCTGTTTCCTTGATGGGTATTCTGGTTATCATCAGATTCCTATCCATCCCGATGATCAGAGTAAGACCACCTTCACGTGCCCGTATGGAACGTATGCCTACCGTAGGATGTCTTTTGGGTTGTGTAATGCACCCGCCTCTTTCCAACGGTGTATGATGTCCATATTCTCGGACATGATCGAGGAAATCATGGAAGTCTTCATGGATGACTTCTCAGTCTATGGGAAGACCTTCGATCACTGTCTCGAGAACTTGGACAGGGTCTTGACTCGATGCCAAGAAAAGGACCTGGTACTTAATTGGGAAAAGTGCCACTTTATGGTCCGAGAAGGCATAGTGCTAGGGTACTTAGTGTCCGAGAGAGGGATCGAGGTGGATAAGGCGAAAATAGAAGTTATCGAGCAACTTCCACCTCCGATCAACGTCAAGGGTATTCGTAGCTTTTTGGGGCATGCTGGGTTCTATCGACGATTCATTAAAGACTTTTCAAAAATCGCTAGACCCCTCACCAACCTCTTAGCTAAGGATGCGCCTTTTGACTTTGATGATGAGTGCTTGAAATCTTTTCATCTCTTGAAAAATGCACTCATCTCAGCTCCCATCATCCAACCCCCTGATTGGAAGCTGCCCTTTGAAATCATGTGCGATGCTAGTGACTATGCCGTAGGGGCCGTTCTCGGCCAAATTAAGGACAAGAAGCATCACGCAATAGCCTACGCTAGCAAAACCTTGACAGGAGCACAGCTCAACTACGCTACCACAGAAAAGGAGCTCCTGGCTGTGGTTTTTGCTATCGATAAATTTAGATCTTATTTAGTTGGAGCAAAGGTAATTGTTTACACTGATCATGCTGCACTAAAGTACCTGCTCGCTAAAAAAGATGCTAAACCAAGGCTCATCAGATGGATCCTCTTACTCCAAGAGTTTGATCTTGAAATAAAAGATAAGAAAGGAGTAGAGAATTCCGTAGCAGATCATCTATCTCGTATGCAAGTCACTAACATGCAGGAACTACCAATCAACGACTTCCTACGAGATGATATGCTGCTAAAGGTCGCGGACTCCACACCCTGGTATGCAGATATCGTGAATTTCATGGTTACAGGGTATGTTCCGCCGGGGGAAAACCGAAAGAAGCTGGCCTATGAAAGTAGGTGACACTTTTGGGACGACCCATTCCTCTACAGGGTCTGTGCTGATGGTCTGTTGCGGCGATGCATCCCCACCATTGAGGGTGCACAGATAATTGAGAAGTGCCATGCAGCTCCGTACGGAGGACACTACGGCGTGTACCGGACGCAAGCAAAAATCTGGCAAAGTGGTTTCTATTGGCCGACGATGTATGAGGACACCAAGGAGTACATCAGGAGGTGCAGGAGATGCCAGAAGCATGGAGGAATCTCATCTCGCAACGCGATGCCCTTGACATACAACCTGCAAGTCGAACTTTTCGACGTCTGGGGCATCGACTTCATGGGACCCTTCCCAAGGTCCTATGATTGCGAGTATATCCTGGTGGCAGTCGACTACGTGTCAAAGTGGGTTGAAGCATTGCCATGCAGAGCTGCAGATGCAAAGAGCGCACGGAAGATGTTCTATGAGATCATTTTCCCACGCTTTGGGGTACCAAGGATGGTGATTAGTGATGGAGGTTCACACTTCACGGATAAAGGATTCCGACACTTCCTGAGGGAACTCGGTTCCGACCATAACATTGCTACTCCATACCACCCCCAGACCAGCGGTCAGGCAGAGACCTCGAACAAGCAAATCAAGAACATCCTGCAGAAAACAGTGGAGGAAATGGGATCGGGATGGAAGAATAAGTTGCCAGATGCACTATGGGCATATCGCACTGCATACAAGACCCCCATAGGCATGTCTCCATTCCAGCTGGTCTACGGCAAGACTTGCCATCTGCCGGTAGAACTGGAACACAAGGCATACTGGGCAATAAAGAAATGGAATATGGATTCCAAAGAAGCAGGAAGGCACAGGATGAAGCAAATTTCTGAGTTGGAGGAATGGAGAGAAAAGGCGTATCATAGTGCCAGGATCTATAAAGAAAAGACCAAGAAATGGCACGACAAAAGGATACAGCCAAAGGAGTTCAACCCTGGAGACAAGGTGCTGCTCTTCAACTCAAGAGTGAAGCTGTTCGGCGACGGGAAGCTGCGAAGCAAATGGCTTGGGCCATATCTCGTCATCGACGTCGCGACACATGGAGCGGTCACACTCCAGGACAAGGACGGGAACGCGTTTAAGGTAAACGGCCATCGACTTAAACTCTTTTACGATTCTATTAAAAGTATAGGAGTTGAGGAGGACGTAGTCAATTTAATTGACTTCCGGGCCTACCCATAGCCTTTACGGGCACCTAAACTTAGAATCAAATTAAATTGCCGTACTTTTCCCCCTCCTTGGACCTCCCTTAGGCAGCCCACGAAGCAGCAGCCCCAGGGGGCCCACCACCAGGTCGGCCGACCTGGCCAGGTCGGGCGACCCCCTGGTGGCGCCGCCGCTTCCCGTTTTTCTCTCACGCGTTCCTCCAACTTCCCCCTTCGCCCTAATCGGAGATTCTCGCGGAGAATCGCGAATATACCGTCGGGGGACTCTCCTTTTAAGCAGAGGGGAGCGATGCTTTTCTCTCATCCCAAACCTTCCTGTGAACCTCTTCCAGAACCCCCAACTTCGTCATGGCTGCCAAAAAGAGTACTTCCCAGGCTTCCTTGACCAGCTCCGCCCTTGCCCTTAGCGGGGAAATCACCCCTGCTAACCAAATTGTCCCGACCAACCTCGATCTCACCCTTGCCGAGATCGTTGAGCCTCTCGCCATTGAGCCTCCCCTGCGCCGCGAAGAGGAAAGGACAGGCCGTACACGGTTTGCGGAACGGCGCAGCCCTTCCGCCACCCGCACATCGCAGCGGGCACTTTCGCCGACCCCAGCACGCACCATGAAGACGCGGGGAACGTCGCCTGTACGGCGTCCTACCCCCGACATCAAGAGGCCGACGACGGGCGCTCTGGTGCCCCGCAAGACGACACCCACCCATCGTCTCCACAACGGGGATCCCTCTGCTCTCCTGCCTGGGGAACACCTCGTGGAGACGCTACGGGGCAGGGATGGGTCGCCATTCGGGTACAAGTACCGGATGGACTACATCCCCACGTCGCCAGAGCGGAAAGGACGGTTCACCAGCACCGGACCACGCATCGGACCGGGCAAGGGGAAAGTGCTCTTCCCCAAGCTCACTTCGGAGGACAAGCGGGAGATGGAGGAATCCATCGACTCCTCCCCGCGGAAGACCATCAGCCGCTTCCTCGACCCCCCGCCAATCACAGCGGAGGGCGGCCACTACCAGGACAGCGGGGACGAGGTGACAGGTCCCTCCAAGGCCAAGCTTGCGCAGGACGTTCTCCTCCTACGGGCGGAGAATAAGAGGCTGGCCAACAAGTTGGCGGAGGAGTTGGTTGATCGTGCTCAACTTGAGGATCGTGTGCAACGCCTCGAGGAGGGTATGAAAGACCTCCGCCGTGGCTTATGCGCTAAGATGGAGCGCATTTGTAGCCACATGGGAGAGCCCGATTTATATAAGGGCAAATGAATAGGCTCTCCCATATAGTTTAGGAAAATAGGCGCTTAGTTTCCCTTTTTAGATTTTCTTCGTTTATTTCATTAAAATGTAATGCGCCTATAATAAAGAATTGAATAATGGAACCCACTGAGCCCATAAAGCCGGTGGGGTCCACCTTTGCTTTCACACTTTTTCCTTTTTGTTTGTGTCTAATAAAAAGAAGTCAGGAAACAAGTGTGGAGGAGGATTTGCGAAGTACGAACGCGCAAACGGACGGTCTACCCTGAGAAATATGTTGCACAGGGCGACACGAAGCAACACGACGAACCAGGGGACCAGAGGAGCATCTCCCAGGTCGGGCGACCTGACCAGGTCGGCCGACCCAGGCCTGGCTCCCCTCGGACCCCCACTTGGTCCATACTCTGGTTTGCACGTCCACTTCCCATTCCTCCCTGCCTCTCTGCTTATTTTCTCCTTGAATATGGAAAAATTAATAAATACTAAAAACCTGAATTTCTCCATAATTCATTCTTTTTGATTTATCATCTTGCATGCTCCTTATTCCTAGAATGTTTGCCTGAATTTCCATGACTATATCTTTAGGAAAACATGCTACCTTGGACTATTGATTTATGTGATATGAATAGACTTTATGAATCTTCACTCTTATGCTTATAACTTGGGATTTTTTTTTTTGAAAATGATAAATTTGAAAGCCAACTCCTCAATGATAAAATTTATCCTACCAAGGCCAAATTTTGCTTATCAAAGATTGTGCTCTTTTGTGCTACTTATTAATTTATTGAGCCTGGTCAAAATTTTGAGACCCAAATTGAGATGCCTGTTATGCTTCATTTATCAAGTCTGTATGCACATCCACCCCTATGCTAAAACTTCTACACTGGAAGTTAGCATCTCCACCATCCATGAAAATAAAATACTCCAGTTCTACATACTTCCCTCCGTATTTTGTTATAAAAAGAGTTATGGGCTATCTAGTATTAAAAAAAAAAAAAGAGAGAAAAGAAAAGAAAGAAAGATAGCCCATGATCTCATTTCAATGAGGGAATATTCAAAGGAGTATCCATCTTCCATCTACCAAATAAATGTGCACAGACTTGACTTATGAATCATGACTTGTTTTTCTCTTTGGATCCGAATTTTGACTTAGCAAGATATGAATTATAAGTATGCCACCATTTCAATCCTATTCTTGAGCTCCACATATACCATATTTAGAGATAGGACAAGGCACAATGCCTCGGTGAGGAAAATACACCTTTGAGCGACTGAGAGAATCATTTGAGGAGTATGGCTACTATTCTTTGATTGTGAAAATCTTTTCGAAAACCCAAGTTACATAAGCAGAAGGAGCTGAGTTTTCGGAGTCAAGATTCGTTCCATTCATCAATATCCAAAGAAGGCATGCTAGACACTTCAAAAGCTCATGGAGATACAAGGTAATGCCTGGAATAATTTGCATGCTAGATTTGATTTATCAAGGTTTGAATTATCACTTAGTCCTTAGTCCTTAGTCCTTTACTCGAGGACGAGCAAAGGCTAAGTGTGGGGGAGTTTGTTGACGGTCCTTAAATGCAAAATATGACCGTCGTTTACCCGCAAGAATCACACAATTTGATCACCACCTTAGTGGTAGGAATTTATTGCTAATTATTTCCACAAGTTTTGGTGACTTTGTGTATGCAGGAAGCAACCCATGGAGTTTAAATAAAATTCAAGGAAATTCAAGGAGAAAGCACACTTCCGGCCAATCAGGAGCAAGCACACGGATTAAGGAGCCCACCTTCAGCGCTTAACTGACGTAACTCCCTGTAATACCGCGCAAACCGTTGTCAGGGCCCACAGGACAGCCACCTGGAGAAAGCACACGCCAGGAGGGGCCACCCCCAGGTCGGCCGACCTGGTCAGGTCGGGCGACCTGGCCGGGCGCCCTCTCCGCCTGGGCTTCCACGTGTTAGCTCCTCAGGACTCCCTGATGGCGGTTTGGGGGGATTCCGTGGCGGTTACTCCTCTGAAACCGACGTTAGGAGGCTATAAATAGAGGGTGAGGGCCTTCACTCCAACACACACTCAAGATTGAAGATTTAGTGCTCCTCTTGCAAAGGCCAAGTGCTACTTAGCTAGTGCTTAGATTAGGAAGAGAGTGGAGTAGAGTTCGGAGGAGGCTTGGGCTTGTCTTCGCCTTCTCCACGCTTGTACTTCGACGACATTTGCCAATCATAGTAAGTGTCGAGATTTCCCCTCTTACAGTTTACTTTTTACTTTAATTAAGTTATAGTTCTAGCTTGTGAGCTCGTTCATCGCTCTAAGTTCTTAGGGTGCCTTAGCCTGAATATTCGTTGCTAGAAGGTTAAGGTAGTAATCGATCGCATTGGTGTGGTGTCTAGGCAGGAGGTTACCTTTGATTATTCGGTAGTCTACTGGTTCGTTGAGGTAGGCGGCAGGTGGTGACAGCTCTGTCCGTCCTCTGAAATCCTCCCCGCTAGGCTAGTGTGTAGGCTCTTGGCGGAAGTCGCCTGTGGATGCAGGGGTAAGTCCGTGCCCAACGCGAGCAAACTAGAGCATAGCTTAGTTAACGTAGGAACCTGACTCTTGGGACATCCTCTCTGTCCTCTGCCTGTCTTAATCAATCTCTGTGTCCTTGGGTGATTTAGTCCAACGATAGACACACACGTTCCTCGTGATTCGATACCCCAGAATACTCTGGGTGAAGTGCTACATCGGTCTTCCGTGCGCTTGCGGATTTATTCGTAGACGTAAGAAAAACCAACACCCGTCTTACCTGCGCTGCTCGTCCCTCGCCGGGGTCGAGCGGCTCGCCTCGCACCTCCGCCCTGTTTCTCGCTGTTCGTCCGCCCGGGTTGGATGCGTCTGTTATGATGAGGCCTGACCGGTGGGGTCCGTGCGTATTTCCTTCTTTAGGATTCGAGGCGCGGTGTGGGGCCTAGATTGGCTCCGCACTGCCAGCTCCCACTACCCGAGTAAATAAGAGGGACTGAGTGGGTTACCTGACCTTTGCGTCATGGTGGTCCCAAGCACGGCGCGTGGCCGTTCTTTCTTTCTTGGTGTGGCCGCCGAAGGGACGTTTCTCGTAGTGAAGACAGTAGAGGTGGGTCTGCGGTGCTCAGAGCCGTTCGCGGAAGCCAAAAAATTCTTGGGATAGTGGGAAAAGTGGAATTTTGGAGGGGCGCGGGTTATCGTGTCCCCGCGCCGTGCGGGGTGAGTGGTTGAGAAGCTTATCACCTGGTAGGTTGTGGGCGGATTTTCCGCGGTCAGTTGGGGTTGCGCTCCAAACTCGTCCTTCTATTTAAGCCTTGGGCGCCACCTCTTCTGATCTTCCTTTCGCCTTCTTCGTTTCCTCGCCCCTTTCACTCCTTTGTCCCCAGCGATCTCCTCTGCCGAAGCCTTGCTGCCGCAATGTCTGTCTTTACCTATTCCACGGTGACAAAGAAAGAGTTGGAGGGACTCGTCGAAACCAGGCTTCTCGCTCCCCTCACCCGAGCGAGGGAATGGGTGGTGCCGGGAAACAAGATGCGGCCGGAGCCCCCGAGGGACTACGTGGTGTCTTTCGTCCCTTCTCATGAGCGTGGGCTTGGGCGGTCAGTGCACAGCTTCCTTTGGGCGCTGCTTCACCACTACAAGGTGGAGTTGCAGCACCTGATTCCCAATGGGATCTAGCACATCTCGTCCTTCGTGGCCTTGTGTGAGGGATTCCTTGGGATCTTGCCTAACTTTGAGCTGTGGTGCCACTTCTTCCTCGTGTCCTGCATCCGACGCGGGGTCGAGGGCGAGAGCTTCCCGTGCAGCATCCGGTGCGCGAGGATCCGGCTTCGCGGCGAACGCAGGGGGGAGTACCTCTCGATGCCCACCCCGACCACCCACTCAGGGTGGCACAAGAGGTGGTTCTACTTGCGCAATGATGAGGCCCGTCCCCTCCTCGAGTTTACCGGCCGTGACATCGCCGAGCCCCGGGAGAGCGGGCACTAGGGGAAGGAGAAGAGTGGGAAGAAATGGATCGAGAGTGCGCTCAGCGCCATCGCTCACCACAAGGAGTCTGGACTCGATGGCGCCGGAGTCGTCGGGTCGTATCACAAGCGGCGGTTCGCGCCGCTGTGTCACCGCCTGCTCCCCATGTTCCTTGTCAACGCCAACAACCGCAGGGTGCCGGGGAACATGATGGCAGAGGATATGCTGCACGATGACGTGGTGGCGAAGCAGGTGAGGGCAGCCTTAGGGCCTAGCGCACAGACCTGGCCTGCTCTGAATGGACCGATGATGCGTCCTGACCCCCGAGCGGTTAATGTGGTATGGATTCCTATTCCTCTGCTCGTGTACTATCCACCGCCCCCCATTTTCGTTATTGTGACCGCGTTCAACACTTGGCTTCTCTTCTCCCATTCCTTTTTGTAGTCCCAGTGGGTGTGTCTCATCCAGACCCCTTCCCTTCAGCTGCCTGAGGGCAAGGCCGAGAGGGCCGCCAAGTGCTTCAGGGACATGGAATGGTGAGGTGCCAAGCAGGAGGCGTGGAAGAGGAAGGACGCCGCCATCCGGGCCAAGCGTGAGAAGGAGAAGAGGTCGCGGCGGCGGCAGGCGCTGCAGGAGGAGAGGAAGCGAAGGGGCGAGAACCCAAACACGCTGTCGACCGCGTCGACGGAGGAGGAGGATGAGGATGAAGAGGGGGACACCTCCGAGGTGGCCCTGAGCTTGTTCGAGGATGCCGTTAGCGATAACGTCGGGCGGCGGTGACGATGGTGACGACGGTGGTGAGGATGGCGATAGTGGCAACGACGATGCCGACGACGACAACAACGATACCGTCACCGGCGGTGACGCCGGCGGCAATGACGATGACGACGACGACGACATCAGCGGTGACGCCGGGCTAGCGGCCAGCCTTGGCTACGCACCCTTGGCGCGCCCGACTCTGGGATGGGGTTGTCTCCGATTTCGACATCCCTGGACGGGTCGGGAACAGCGGAGGAGCCCAGTTTGCCAGGGCCGAGCGGGGATGTCTCCGGCACTCAGACCCTTGCGGCAGGCTCCCCGATCAAGGGTGTGGTCCAGGCAACGGAGCAGGAGGTTGAGCCGGTCCATGTCAAGACGCTACCCATTGCTGTCGCGGCTAAGGCTGCGTCTCCCGTGGCGGCTACGGAGAAGCGCCCGCGAGATGAACCAGCAAGCAATGACGCGCCGGCCGAAAGGCGATGGGCCTTGGGCCAAGACCCTCGCCGGCCTAAGTTGTCTCTCATGAAGCAGCTCAAGGTGGGCGCCACGGGAGAGGCACGGGCGCGAGACGCTGCAACGGCCGCTACAGAGGAGGCGCGAGCACGCGACGCCGTGGCAGCCGCTGCGATTGAGGAGACGCGAGCACGTGATGCCACGGCAGCTGCTACGGCCGAGGAGGCTTCTCGGGTGGTTACGCCCGCAGCGGAGGTCGAGGGCGTCAGAAGTGGTGCTCTGGAGGGCACCGCGTTGACCGCGACCGCCGCTATCGTCGGCGCGGGAGCCATCTATTTGGTCCAGCGCATCTTGGAGCGCGGCTTTGTTGCCTTGCTCGTCATTTGCGCACACTCGAGGTGTGCCATAGTCGAGGTCGGTGGGGAGGACAGCCTCTGACCCGTAGACCATGAAGAAAGGCGTGAAGCCCGTTGCACGACTCTGGGTCGTACGTAGGATCCACAACACGGCGTGGAGTTCAGCCACCCATCGACCACTGAACTGCTTCAGGCGGTTGAAAATGATGATCAGGTCGAAGATTCGGGGCTTCAACGCTTGGAGTATCAAGGCATACGATCGCTCGACCCGACCGTTCGTCTCAGGGTGGGCGACTGCGGCCCAGTCGACGCGAATGTGATAATCGTCGCAGAACTTTAGGAATTTCTTTCCCATGAACTACGTTCTATTATCCGTGATTATGGAGTTTGGAACCCCAAATCGGTGGATGATGTCGAGGAAGAATTCGACCACTACCTCGGATCGAATCTTGACCAGGGGGCGTGCTTCGATCCACTTGGTGAACTTGTCGACCGCGACAAGTAAGTGGGTGTAGCCCCTGGGCGCTTTTTTGAGCGGGCTCACCAGGTCCAATCCCCAGACTGTGAAAGGCCGTGTAATGGGGATCGTTTGAAGGCCCTGGACCGGCAAATGCATCTGTCGGGCGTAGTACTGGCAGCCTTTGCAGCTTTTGACTACGCGGATCGCGTCGCCCATGGCAGTCGGCCAATAGAAGCCTTGATGAAATGTGTTCCCAACGAGGGTTCGAGGTGCGGCATGGTGACCACAGACCCCCCCCCCCCCCCTTGGATATCGATGAGTAGCCTGATGCCCTCGTGGGTGGGGATGCAGCGCTGCATCACTTTGGTGACGCTGCGCTTTTACAGTTTCCCTTCGATCAAGATGAAAGACTTGGAGTGCTGATAGAGTCGTTTGGCTTCAGTCCCATCGGCGGGAAGCATGCCTCGAGCCAAGAACTCGATGTACGGGACTCTCCAGTTGGGTGGGAGCTCGGTTTTGCTTGCATAAAAACTACAAAATAAATAACCAACTAGTGGTAGGAGTTTATTACTCACAAATTCCACAAGTTTTGGTGATTATGTGTATGCAGGTGATTTACCACAGAGTATTAATAAAGCATAAGTAATTAAGGGAGAAGACACACCTTCAGCCAATCAGGAGAGAGCACATGGATTGAAGGGCCCATTTTCAGTACTACACCGAAGAAACACACAAAACGACCCCGACATCTGGGATGAGGACCCACCTGGCAGCCACCCTGAGGAAGCACCAGCCAGGAGGGCCTAGGAACAGGTCGGCCGACCCCCCTACGTCGGCCAACCCAAGCCTGCGCCCTTTTCTCCTGGGCTTGCACGTGGAGGCTCCTGATTGATCCCTGAAGGTGGTGGGCAGGGTCTTTCTTGGCGGTTACTCCCCTTTGCCGACTTATAGAAGTTATAAATAGGAGGGTGTGGCTTCACACTCACACACACATGAAGAGAAACACTTAAGCTGCACTCAAAAAGGTGAAGCACAACCTCCTTAGTGCTTAGAGAATAAGGAGAGAGTGACGGGTAGTTCAGGGAAGTGCCGGCCTGTCGGCACTCTTCCCTAATCTTGTACCTCGACGGAGTATTGCCATTTCAAGTAAGTCTTCAGGATTCTTCTATGGTATTGTTCCTTTGATTCAATAAGATCTGCTCTTTACATGCTTACTGGTTCATCGTTCGTAATTGAATGCTTTAGTCTTTGATCAAGATTAGAGTAGTAATTCATAGCATAGGCATGGTGTCTAGGCTATATATTACCTTTGATTGCTGCGTGCTCCACAGATTGAAGAGGTAGACCGCAGGTGGTGACAGCCCTGTCCGTCCTTAGTAACCCTCCATGTTCGGGTACATCATAGAGCTGTAGGCCGGAACGTCCTGGCAGATCAGGGGGAAGCCGATGCCCGAAGTAAGCATTAGAGTTTGACCTTACCTTGTCCTTGGTCCAATCCATCCTAGAATCCTCTCTACCCTCGCCTACCATATTCTTGTTGTCCCTAGACGAGCCTGATTCTTTGATAGTCCACACACGTTCCCCGTGGATTTCGATACCCTTGGAATACTCTTAGGTGAAAGCTACTTCGACAGCTGTACGCTTGCGGTTTATTACCATGAGTGACCGCTGTAGTCAACAAGCTTTCTGGCGCCGTTGCCGGGAACGGTTGCTGAATTATCTTTGAACCTAGGTCGTCCTTGTATATATTTTTTATTTTATTTTATTTCCTTCCTATTTCCAACTTCTACGAAGGAGCCACAGCCTTTATACCAATTCTCTGCTCCGAAGGGCGAGTTTTGTGAGCCACCTCCCTCTACGAACCCAATTCGTTCATCTGGCTATGAACTCCGCTCTGGCTTTATAGCCATGGTTCGGGAGCAATCCTTCTCCAGGCTTGACCATGAAAACCCATACCACCATCTGCAGGAGTTTGAGTAATTGAGCTCGTGTCTGATGATTTCGGGCATGACACAAGAAACCTTAAAGTGGAAATTGTTTCCTTTTTCTCTCACAAAGAAAGCAAAACAATGGTACACTCATACCGTAGGAAGTGTGAACGGTGATTGGATAGAACTAAGAGACAAATTTTGTCTTGCTTTCTTTCCTTTATCCCGTATTGCGTCTCTACGAAGGGAAATCCTCTGCTTTTAGCAGCATGAGAAGGAATCCAGAGGTGCAGCCTGTGCCTGATTTTCGATCTTAATTCAGTTCGGCGCGGAATTGTCTATACCCGACCACGTGTTTTTACAACACTTTTGTCTGGGTCTTAACAAGGAGTCTGTCCTATATCTTGATATCTCCACTGGAGGTTCGTTTGCACACAAGACCATGATAGAATGTAAGGACCTTCTAGATCGTATTCTAGAAAACACTTCCTTCATCGAGGACCTTCCTGAACCACCAAAGGATGACGTCAAGACTAGCTGCGAGGAAACCTCTTTAGCCAAACCCAAGCCTTCACCTTGTTTATCCCAAGATTCAGCTATTGAGCCCTTGCTCAAACCATGAACACCAAGGGAGGAAGAAATTCCGCCTTTGGAGTTCACTTTTGAATTTGAGGATAATCTATTTGATGACTATGGGAATACCTCGAATTACTGCTGTGAGAAGAAGCCTTCGGTACCTTCTTCCCTCCCCGAACCCCTCGAAGAACACTTCCTAAAGGAGAGCGTGAAGGAGTTAACCTCCATTCTAAGTGATGAATGGTTGAGGGAAGTTGAGAATTCTCCTAATATCCTTCGGATTAGTTCACCCCCTTCAACTATTCGTCTTCAAATAAGGAGGACCGATGTAAATTCTCTTTATAATCCCATGATCGGAGCAAACATAATGTCTGATTCCCTTGCTTTTGCCCTGCTAGGCGATGAACCTTTAGCCCTAACCAATAAATGCTTCAAGAGCCAGTCTGGTGCTATTCTAGAAGGATATGGGATTATACGAAACGTGACCATTAGGTATGGAGATGTCAAGGCCATCCTAGATTTCCATGTTTACGAAGTCTATGACTTCGATCTTTTGATCGGACATCCTTTAGAGAAACTTCTCTTAGATGTTCCTCCACTAGGAAACCTCGACATAAAACTTGGGAGAGACACCCTTTTAGTTCTGTTTGTTTGAGCAAAATATTCTTTAGCGGAACCTCACCCTGAGTGTGAGCCAGTTGAAGAAGTGATGGCCATTCTCCCCTTTGACTCTTCTGATTCTATCCTTGAGCATGGCGCAGAGAATTTTGTAGAGGAGGAGGATGAAATGCAAGAAATCTTTGAACTCCCCAAAGAAAGCTTACCATCACGGCCTGCAATTGAGCTTAAACCTTTGCCCCCACGCCTACGCTACGCTTTCGTAAATGACGACATAGATGCCTCTGTAATCGTAAGTGACAAACTGTCTGATGAAGAAACCAATAGACTCATAGCTGTCTTAGAAAAGCATCGCTCTGTCCAAGACCATAAAGGGATTAGTCCTGCTCTTTGCACCCATCGCATTCCCATTGACCCTGAATGCTTGCCTTCTAGGGAGCCCCAAAGGAGGCCAAACAACGCAATGCGAGAGGTAGTAAAGAAGAAGGTCTTGAAACTCCTTCATGCTGGGATTATTTATCCTGTGCCATATAGTGAGTGGTTTACCCCGTTCAGGTAGTGCCTAAGAAGGGTGGCATGACGGTAGTTAGGAACAACAAAAATGAGTTGATTGCTCAACGAACCGTTACAGGATGGAGGATGCGCATTGATTATAGGAAACTCAACAAGGCAACAAAGAAGGATCATTTTCCGCTCCCCTTCATTGATGAAATGTTGGAGCGGCTTGCTAATCATTCCTTCTTTTGTTTCCTTGATGGGTATTCTAGCTATCATCAAATACCCATCCATCCTGTTGATCAAAGTATGACCACCTTTACGTTTCCTTATGGAACTTACGCGTATCGGCGTATGTCTTTCGGGTTATGCAATGCACCCGCATCATTCCAAAGGTGCATGATGTCCATTTTCTCTGACATGATCGAGAAAATTGTGGAAGTTTTCATGGACGACATTTTTGTCTATGCAAAACTTTTGATCACTATCTCGAGAATTTGGACAAGGTCTTACAAAGGTGTAAGAGAAGGACCTAGTGCTTAACTGGGAGAAGTACCACTTCATGGTCTGAGAGGACATCGTTCTTGGACACCTTGTGTCCGAGAGGGGGATATAGGTGGATAAGGCAAAGATAGAAATTATAGAACAGTTGCCACCTCCAGCTAACGTTAAGGGGATCTGAAGCTTTCTGGGTCATGCAGGGTTCTATAGACGCTTTATAAAAGATTTTTCTCAAATCTCTAGACCCCTCATGAGCCTATTAGCAAAGGATGTTCCCTTTGATTTTGATGATGAGTGCCATAAAGCTTTTAATACCCTTAAGAAGGCGCTCATCTTAGCTTCAATCATCCAACCCCGCGATTGGACGCTGCCATTCGAAATCATGTGTGATGCTAGTGATTATGCCGTTGGGGCTGTCCTAGGCCAAACCAAGGATAAGAAGCATCACGCAATAGCCTACGCTAGTAAAACCTTGTTAGGAGCTCAACTTAATTATGCAACAACTGAAAAAGAGCTCCTTGCTATTGTTTTTGCTGTCGATAAGTTCAGATCTTATTTAGTTGGAGCAAAGGTTATTGTTTACTCTGACCATGCTGCATTAATATACTTGCTCACTAAAAAAGATGCTAAACCATGACTAATTAGATGGATTCTTCTACTCCAAGAATTTGACCTTGAGATCAGAGACAAGAAAGGAGTAGAAAATTCTATTGCAGATCATTTGTCTCGTATGCAAGTCACTAACATGCAGGAGTTAGCCATAAACGACTTCCTATGAGATGACATGCTGCTGAAAGTGATGGACTCCAACACCTGGTATGCAAACATTGTGAACTTCATGGTTTCAGGGTATGTACCACCAGGGGAGAACAAGAAGAAGCTCATCTACGAGAGTAGATTGCATTTGTGGGATGATCCGTACCTCTACAAGGTCTGTGCAGACGGACTATTAAGAAGATGTGTGCCAACAACTGAAGCAACCAAGATCATCAAGAAGTGTCATGCAGCTCCATATGGCGGGCAGTATGGTGCATTCTGTACACACGCAAACCATATATGAAGACACAAGAGAATTCATTCGAAGATGCTGGAGATGCCAGAAGCATGGAGGCATCACTGCTCGAGATGCAATGCCATTGACATACAACCTACAAGTGGAACTATTTGATGTCTGGGGCATTCACTTCATGGGACCCTTCCCAAAGTCCTACGACAGTGAGTACATCTTGGTGGCTGTTGACTATGTGTCCAAATGGGTAGAAGCTATGCCTTGTCGAGTTGCCAACGCCAAGCACGCCCGCAAGATGTTCCACGAGGTTATCTTTCCCGTTTTGGAACACCTAGGATGGTGATAAGTGATGGAGGTTCTCATTTCATTGATAAGACCTTTTGAAGCTTTTTGAAGGAGCTTGGAGCCCAACACAATATTGCAACACCATACCATCCTCAGACAAGTGGCCAAGCAGAAACGTCCAACAAGCAAGTCAAGAATATTCTATAGAAGACGGTCCAAGAGATGGGGAAAGGTTGGAAGTTGAAGTTACCTGACGCACTTTGGGCATATAGGACAGCATATAAAACTCCAATTGGCCTGTCACCTTATCAGCTTGTCTATGGGAAAACATGCCACTTGCCAGTTGAGTTGGAGCATCGAGCACACTGGGCCATCCGGAAGTGGAACATGAACCTAGATGAAGCCGGACGACACAGAAAAATGCATATATCTGAGCTAGAAGAATGGAGAAGCAAAGCCTATCATAGTGCCAAGACATATAAAGAAAAGACTAAGAGATGGCACGACAAGAAGATCAAGATAAAAGAATTCAAGCAAGGTGATAAGGTGTTGCTCTTCAATTCTAGAGTGAAGCTTTTCGGGCATGGGAAGCTTAGAAGTAAATGGAAAGGGCCTTTCACCGTCGTTGACACCGCCTCACACGGACAGTCACAATCAAGAACGATGATGGCAACCACTTTAAGGTAAATGGCCAACGCCTAAAAGTTTTCTCAGAACTCGATAAAATTCTAGATGAAGATGTAGATGTTATTGAATTAATTGACTTCAATGCATTAATTGGCCTCACTCTTGTGACTCTCCAGCAGTCATACCGGTAGAGTTTGTGCTTCCACTTGTTTGTCTGTTTTGAATAAAGATCCAGGTTAAGGAACAAGTGTGGGGGAGGCTTTCAGGAACATCAACACACAAACAGAGAAAAGCACCTCAACAACGTGCAACAAGATGCAACAAAGACCGAGATGTCAAAGAGTGAGGCCATTTGGCCAAGAAGCAAGTCGACCGACCCCATGGTCGGGCAACCCAATCCTGGCACCTCTTGGCCTCCCTTTTCTTTAGAGCGCTGGTTTGCACGTCCTATCCCTCATCCTCCCTGATTTTTTAGTTGAATTTATGTTAGCATAATTATTAAAATCAACTCAAAATAAATAAAATTTTGAATCTTGTGTATCTCCATGATCATGCTTCAATTTGGTTGACTTGCATGCTCCTTATTCCTAATTCATATACCTGTTGTTCATGAAAAATATATTAGGAAAGCATGTCACCTAGGTTGTTGACTTATGAGATATGGTTTGACAAATGAAATCTTGCTCTTATGCTTATGCACTTGGGAAGACGTAATTTTCCTACCAAAACCATACGATGATTTTCTTGAGAAACCTTACACATATGCTGCTTGTAGTTTCATTGGACTTTGTCAAATTGTTGTGATCCCAGTATGAAACTAGTTATGTTTTATTGATTAAGATCATGTGCACACCTACCATCATATTGCTAAACTTCCACAATGGGAGATAGCACTATCATCTTCAACTGCCATTTCATAAACCACTCTATTTTTTTCGTGATCTCTCTAAATATTTATGCAAAAGAGACATGGCCTAAAAAAAAAGGGAAAGAAGAAAGAAAGAGAAAAAGAGATAGGCATGTTCTCTACAGTGAATCAACCAAAAGAGAGAGAGGCCATTTCAAATAGGAGTATCCATTATCCATCATCCATTCCATCCATAGGTGTTTGCACATGTTTGGTCATAATTCATAACTTGATTTCTCTATGGATCCGGTCTTTGACTTAGTAATATATGAGACTCCAGTATGCCTTCTTTTATCCCTTACCCTGAGCTCCACATAAGCCAAAATAAATTAGAGGTAGGATGAAAAAGGCAAAGTCAAGTGCCTTGGTCTGGAAAATACACATTGAGTGCCTTGAGAGAATCATTTGAGGAGTATGGCTATGCTTTATTTGAAAAAAATCTTTTTGAAAACCCAAGTTACATAGCAGAAGGAGGCAAGTAATCTGAAGTCAAGACTGTTCCATTCGTCAACCCGCCAAGGTAACATGATAGACACCTACATAATCATGGATACATGTATGATATGGAATAATTTGCATGCTAGTATTGTACCATGGGAAGTTATGATTATACTTAGTCTTTTGTTCTTTACTCGAGGACGAGCAAAGGCTTAGTGTGGGGGAGCTTGTTGACGGTCTTTAAGTGCTAAATATGACCATCATTTGCTTCCATAAAAACTACAAAATAAATAACCAACTAGTGGTAGGAGTTTATTACTAATAAATTCCACAAGTTTTGGTGATTATATGTATGCAGGTGATTTACCATCGAGTATTAATAAAACACAAGTAATTAAGGGAGAAAACACACCTTCAGCCAATCAGGAGAGAGCACATCGATTGAAGGGCCCATTTTCAGTACTACACCGAAGAAACACACAAAACGACCCCGACATCTAGGATGAGGACCCACCTGGCAGCCACCCTGAGGAAGCACAAGCTAGGAGGGCCTAGGAACAGGTCGGCCGACCCCCCTACGTGGGCCAACCCAGGCCTGCGCCCTATTCTGCTGGGCTTGCACGTGGAGGCTCCTGATTGATCCCTGAAGGCGGTGGGCAGGGTCTTTCTTGGCGGTTACTCCCCTTTGCCGACTTATAGAAGTTATAAATAGGAGGGTGTGGCTTCACACTCACACACACATGAAGAGAAACACTTAAGCTGCACTCAAAAAGGTAAAGCATAACCTCCTCAGTGCTTAGAGAATAAGGAGAGAGTGAGGGGTAGTTCAGGGAAGTGCCGGCCTGTCGGCACTCCTCCCTAATCTTGTACCTCGACGGAGTCTTGCCATTTCAAGTAAGTCTTCAGGATTCGTCTATGGTATTGTTCCTTTGATTCAATAAGATCTGCTCTTTACATGCTTACGGGTTCATCGTTTGTAATTGAATGCTTTAGTGTTTGATCAAGATTAGAGTAGTAATTCGTAGCATAGACGTGGTGTCTAGGCTATATATTACCTTTGATTGCCGCGTGCTCCACGGATTGAAGAGGTAGACGGCGGGTGGTGACAGGCCTGTCCATCCTTAGTAACCCTCCACGTTCGGGTACGTCGTAGAGCTGTAGGCCAGAACGTCCTGGCAGACCAGGGGGAAGCCGACGCCCGAAGTAAGCATTAGAGTTCGACCTTACCTTGTCCTTGGTCCAATCCATCCTAGAATCCTCTCTATCCTCGCCTACCATATTCTTGTTGTCCCTGTACGAGCCCGATTCTTTGATAGTCAACACACATTCCCCGTGGATTTTGATACCCTTGGAATACTCCTGGGTGAAAGCTACTTCGATAGCTGTACGCTTGCGGTTTATTACCATGAGTGACCGCTAGAGTCAACAGGGGTCGATTCGCTCGACCCCCGGGTCACCCGACTGTTCGTCCGGCTTACCCGAGCTGCTTGGTCGATCGATCTCCATCACGTCCGCGAGCTGTGGGGCCACCAGAGGCTGGTCCTCGGACCTCGAGTCAGGCCCAATGGAATCATTCGACCCCTCCTTGGCCCCCGTGGGCTTTGCCACAACCATTTTAAGGAGCAAAACGGTGCAGCCGTATGTGTGCCCAGGATCAAGTTACACACACATACGGTACATCATTAATGGTAAACAGAATAAGTATCCATATCCTTTAATTGTTACATCTGATGAGGACATCACTCCTATGTATACACACAACACTCCTCCAAATCTGCACTTGCAAGGTCCAATGACTAGAGCTCGTGCACGACGACTAAATTTAGAGGTGAGCTCGTTCCTACGTTCTTCGCTATATGTTACTTTTGAGAATGGTTTGCTACCTAATGATTATTTTATGATTAGAAACCATGGAGAAGACCAGGAGATGATGGGAGAAGGAGCTGGGAACGTGGAGGACCAGCAAGAGCTTGGAAGCCAAAGTGGAGGCCCAATCAAAACCGACTTCGAGTCTGTTTCAGGGGCCAGGACCAGTCTGTACTAAAACAGTTGCCCAGGACGCATACGGACTCGGATTTGGACGTTCTACATATGCACGGAAAGATAAGGAGAAGACCTTTCCAATGCCGCCGGCCTCATGTGAAAATTCATCCGGAGTCATTGGGAATCGTCAAAACAAGACAGAGTCCAGAATCTGTGTCGGTGCTGCGTCGCCTATTTTTGGCCTTTGGGCTTTGTATCTAGTTGAGCCCAATTAGGGGCGCGTCCAGAGGGTCTTGCACGACCCTAGGGTCTTTATATACAGCCGCCGCCGCACCATTAGGGTTTGGGTTTTGCTTAGATCAATTCTGTTCATAAACAGTTTCGCAGTTCATCGGTTTGTGAGACCCCAACTTCGAGAGTTTAATCATACATCTGCAATTGTGTTGCAATCTTCGTTGTTCTTGCTTGTGTTCTTGATTCGCAGGCAGGGATCAGCCTTCTCGGCGAGGTCAATCGTCTTTTGGACGGTTGATAACCAGAGGAGACGTCGTGCTGCAATTGCGGGGTTTAGAACGTGCTGTTCTGAAGCCGGATCGATTTGTGTGTCGCCTCCGACCAAATCAACTTACCAAGAACCTTTCGGAAGATCGGGAACCCTTGTCCACATCAAGTGGTAATCAGAGCTTCAGGTGCACCGTCAGGTTCACACTATCCTTTAGTTTTGTTTTCGTGTTCTTCCTATCGTCCACTGAAAATACCAAAAAAAATTTTTTCCCCCGCCCATAACCACGTGTTTAGCCTTTGCATATTTCAATTTCAGAGTCCGTAGTGTTGAGTTTGTGCCCTAGTTCTTGTTTAGTCGCTGGTTTAGTTTGTGTTTTTGTCGTCAGTAGTGTTTCCCTTGCAACCCTAGCCGCCATCCCCTTCACCATCCTCGGTTTTGTCGGCTTTGTGTGCTAGGGTTGATTGATCAACACGCCCACCCTAATCCCACCCTAAACCTACCCTCACCACCTCGAACCACTTTTCATAAATTCCACTTTCCGCTGCATCCACCTTGCCAAAAAACTCCCTACCCGACCCCAAGCCCGACTCGGATTTCACTCAAAACCCTGGGTTCTTCATAACCGATTCCGACACCCCTTCGGTAAAACAGCCATAACTTTTCGCTCGGTTGTCCGTTTTGGCTGAAATTTTTACAGGAGATTCTAGACGACACCCCTTCGGTAAAACAGCCATAACTTTACGCCCTGTGTGCCCTCGTCGAAAAATTCAAAAAAAATCGGGAAGATAAAGAAAAAATTCATTCAAGTTGAAACCCGACGTTTTCTGAAACTTCAAGATTTTCTGTAGGCCACGTCCTATCTCGGTTTGAGCTGAAATTTTTTGTGGTTTCTTCCTGTTTACTAGTGAGTTGGAAAAAAAATATCAAAAAAATAAAATAAAAAAAAAAGAAATTTGGGATTCCTACTAGTGCTCCATCTAGCCCCCTGGAATTTCTGAGTTCGGCTGTTTTACACTAAGCCCCCTGTGATCGACTGTGTCCCTTTGTCTCTTTGTTTCTTCTTTGCTATCACTACTGTTCTAGGACATAGTTAGACCAGCAACTAGGGACAAGTTATTTGGGCACTTATTCAGCTTTACTATCTGTTTTTGATTTGTGTGCCACTCATATATATATATTTGGCCTTCCTAGCTCTACATACTTCTTCTGGACAGCACATAGGTTATTTGGTAACCCTTGCAATCGTGGAACACTTCTCCCTGGTATCCTTCGCTTTGTTGTTTTTAGAACTTTGTAAGAGCTTTGCAAGAAGCTTACTTTTGCTGTGTTGAGAGGCACCACTGCTTAGTAGTTTTGTAGGGATAACCTTCACTTTTTGTTTCCTGTTTTGGTGTTTCTGATGTCAGGAAGCGATGGAGAGGGTGCTTCGCCCGCAAAATTTGATGAGTGCGTGAGCCAAGATCAGTTACAGAAGGCTTTGCAGGCGGTTCAGAGTGATTTGGTAGAGACGATCACCAGGGCCGTCACCGACGCCGTCACCAAGCTTCACCTGGGAGAAAGCATTGAGCGGTTGGATAAGAGAGTCTCTAAGCTAACCGATCAGGTTGTCGAATTGGAGACCGCTCACAAGACCAACAACAACAACAACAACAACAACACCAACAACAACACCAACACCAACACCAACAACGACACCAACAACGACGTTGAAGACGATCATGATGAAGCAACGGTGTATAAGGCTGATGGCACCGTCGATAGGTCAGCTACAAGGACCGCAAGGTTACAACGCCGTTTGCAACGTAACCCTCAAGGTATGGGTGGTTTCCACAACCACAACCGTCGCACACAAGGTAACTATGCTCCAGATGATCCGTATGCTAAAATTAAGTTTTCAATTCCTTCGTTTTCGGGTCAGTACGATGGTGATGCTTACCTTGATTGGGAAATGACGGTAGAACAAAAATTTAATGCCCATCTTGTTCCTGAACAACATAGAGTTAGACAAGCTACTAGTGAATTTAAGGACTTTGCTATTGTTTGGTGGAGTGGTCTAGCTGCTGAAACCGATTTGCCTACTACTTGGGAAGAACTTAAGGTAGAAATGCGTGATCGTTTTGTTCCTCCTTCTTTTTATAGAGAAATTCGTAATAAACTGCAGCGTTTAGATCAAGGCGATAAAACTGTTCAGGAGTATTTTAGTGAGCTTCAGAAGGGTTTGATTCGTTGTGCTGTGGTTGAAAAAGTAGAGGATCAGATTTGCCGCTTTTATTCTGGTTTGAGAAAAGAAATTCAGGACATCCTTGATTATAAAGAATTTTATACCCTCAACCAGTGTTTCCAGTATGCTATGCTTGCAGAGAAAGAATCACAGGGACTTTTCCAGGCTTTTGAGGAGTACAGCAAGTCCAGGAATTTCTACCCACCACGGCCGACGGGGACTTCGGGGTTGCCCAAGCCATCTTTCCGGCCGCCCCCACCAGCTAGTGTTGTTTCTGCAGCACCAAGATCAGCCCCTGCCCCTTCTACGCGCTCAGGTAAAAATTCTGTGCAGGTACCGGCTAGTAGTGCCTCCTCTGTTGCTTCGACGGGACGCACTACAGGGATTCAGTGCCACCGATGCCATGGTCTTGGCCATGTGCAGAAAGACTGCCCAAGTAGGCGAGCATATGTGGCGACAGATGATGGCGGTTACATGAGCACCTCCGATGTGGAGGATGAGGAGGAGGATGTCGCTGCCACCAGCGGTGACCTCGTCCTTGGAGGCGGAGATACCACGGGCTACATGAATATTATTGTGCAGCGTGTGCTTAGCACACAAATCCAGCAGCCCGAGATGATGCAGCGACATAACTTGTTCCAGATTTTCTTCGTCATCAAGAACCGTCGGGCACGTGTCATCATTGATGGAGGAAGCTGCAACAATTTGGTGAGTTCTGATGTGGTTAAGAAGCTTGATTTGACCACACGCCCACATCCACATCCATACTACATTCAGTGGTTAAATGACTCTGGAAAAGCTAAGGTAACACAAACTTGCAGAGTTCCTTTTTCCATTGGTTCCTATGTGGATTCTGTTGATTGTGATGTTGTACCCATGCAAGCTTGTTCACTTTTATTGGGTAGACCTTGGGAATTTGATAATGATGCTGTACACCATGGTAAAAGTAATAAGTACACTTTTATGCATAAAGGAACTAAAATTACTTTGTTACCAATGACCCCTGCTGAAATTGTACAAGCTGATTTAGAATGAGCTGCTAGTTTGAAAAATAAAAGCCCTGAAATTCAGCAACCTGTTAATTCTGCTTCTACACCAAGTAATGTTAATGATTCTTCAAGTTCTAAGGGTGCTGCAATTAAATTACAAGGTCGTTCATGTCTTGCCACAAAATCTGAGCTTGCTGAAATTTCTACTGATGATATTTGCTATGCTTTGATATGCAAACAAGCCTTGTTTTTGCTTGGTGATATTGCTTCTAGTGCTTTGCCTCCTGCTGTCACTAACCTTTTGCAGGAGTATGAGGATGTTTTCCCAGCTGAGATACCCTCGGGCTTGCCACCTTTGAGAGGGATTGAGCATCAAATTGATTTGATTCCTGGTGCTACTTTGCCAAACCGTGCTGCTTATAGGACCAACCCTGAGGAGACTAAGGAGATACAACGACAAGTCCAAGACCTTTTGGATCGTGGGTATGTTCGTCAATCACTTAGTCCTTGTGCTGTTCCTGTACTTTTGGTTCCTAAGAAAGATGGTTCTTGGCGTATGTGTGTAGATTGTAGAGCCATTAATAACATTACTATTAGGTATCGTCATCCTATTCCTAGGCTAGACGACATGCTTGATGAGTTATGTGGTGCTATAATTTTCACTAAAATTGATTTGCGTAGTGGCTACCATCAAATTAGAATGAAACTTGGAGATGAATGGAAAACAGCTTTCAAAACCAAATTCGGGTTGTATGAGTGGTTAGTAATGCCTTTTGGGTTAACTAATGCACCCAGTACTTTCATGCGTTTGATGAATGAGGTTTTAAGACCTTTTATTGGCAAATTTGTGGTTGTCTACTTTGATGATATCTTGATTTACAGCAAATCTATGGATGATCATATGATTCATTTGCGTGCTGTTTTTGATGCTTTGCGAGTTGCACGTTTATTTGGTAACCTTGAGAAGTGCACCTTTTGCACGGATCGAGTCTCTTTTCTTGGCTATGTTGTGACTCCACAGGGAATTGAGGTGGATGAGGCGAAGATTGAAGCCATAAAGAGCTGGCTTGTACCAAAAACTATCACACAGGTGAGGAGTTTTCTTGGTCTTGCAGGTTTCTACCGCCGCTTTGTCAAAGATTTCAGCACCATTGCTGCACCATTGCATGAGTTGACAAAGAAGGGCGTTGACTTCCATTTTGGTAAGGTACATCATGAGTCTTTTGATGCTTTGAAGGACAAACTTACACATGCACCATTGCTACAATTACCCAATTTTGATAAGACTTTTGAGCTTGAATGTGATGCTAGTGGTATAGGCATTGGTGGTGTTTTGATGCAAGATGGTAAACCTGTTGCATACTTTAGTGAGAAAATTACTGGGCCTGTTTTGAATTATTCCACGTATGATAAGGAACTATATGCACTTGTACGTTCTTTAGAGACGTGGCGTCATTATTTGTTGCCCAAAGAATTTGTTATTCATTCTGATCATGAATCACTTAAGTATATTCGTTCTCAATGCAATTTGAACCGTAGACATGCTAAATGGGTTGAGTTTATTGAGTCTTTTCCTTATATTATTAAACATAAGAAAGGGAAGGATAATGTGATTGCTGATGCTTTATCTAGGCGATATACTTTGTTGTCTCAACTTGATTGTAGAATTTTTGGACTTGAGGCAATTAAAGAACAATATGTTGCTGATGTTGATTTTAAAGATGTATTGCTGCACTGTAAAGAAGGTCGTGCTTGGCACAAATTTGTGTTGAATGATGGTTTCTTGTTTAGAGCTAACCGCCTATGCATTCCAGTTGGTTCCGTTCGTCTTTTATTGTTGCAGGAGGCGCATGGAGGTGGATGGATGGGTCATTTTGGTGCTAAGAAGACGGAGGATATTTTGGTCACACACTTCTTTTGGCCAAGGATAAGGAAAGATGTTGAGCGTTTTGTTGCTCGCTGCACTACATGTCAAAAAGCTAAGTCTCGATTGAATCCACATGGTTTATACATGCCACTTCCTGTTCCTTCTATTCCTTGGGCGGATATTTCTATGGACTTTATTTTAGGACTGCCTAGGACTAAGAGGGGGAGTGATAGCATTTTTGTTGTTGTGGATCGTTTTTCCAAGATGGCACACTTTATACCATGTCATAAAACTGATGATGCTAGTTACATTGCTGATCTTTTTTTCAAAGAAATTGTACGTTTGCATGGTATGCCTTCTACTATTGTTTCAGATCGTGATGCAAAATTCTTGAGTCATTTTTGGCGCACGCTTTGGAATAAGTTGGGGACAAAGTTGTTATTTTCTACAACTTGTCATCCACAAACTGATGGACAAACTGAGGTTGTGAACCGCACTTTGGGTACTATGTTGCGAGCTATTTTGAAGAAAAATTTGAAGCAATGGGAAGAATGCTTACCTCATGTTGAGTTTGCTTATAATCGGGCAACACATTCTACTACCAAGGTAAGTCCATTCAAGGTAGTGTATGGTTTTGATCCCCGTACTCCACTTGATATACTTCCTCTACCTATTAATGAGAGAGTTCATGTTGATGCTAAGGAGCGTGCTGAATTTATTTTACAAATGCATGAGACCACTAGACTTAGCATTGAAAAGATGAATGAAAAGTATAAAATTGCTGGCAGTAAGGGTAGAAAGGAAGTAAAGCTTGATGTAGGAGATTTAGTGTGGTTACACTTAAGGAAGGATAGATTTCCAGAATTGAGAAAGTCTAAACTAATGCCTAGAGCTGATGGTCCATTCAAAATAATAGAGAAGATTAATGATAATGCATACAAACTTGAGTTGCCTCCTGAGTTCGGGGTTAGTCCTACTTTTAACATTTCAGATTTGAAACCATACTTGGGAGAAGAGGATGAGCTCGAGTCGAGGACGACTCCACTTCAAGAGGGGGAGGATGATGAGGACATCACTCCTATGGATACACACAACACTCCTCCAAATCTGGACTTGCAAGGTCCAATGACTAGAGCTCGTGCACGACGACTAAATTTAGAGGTGAGCTCGTTCCTACGTTCTTCGCTATATGTTACTTTTGAGAATGGTTTGCTACCTAATGATTATTTTATGATTAGAAACCATGGAGAAGACCAGGAGATGATGGGAGAAGGAGCTGGGAACGTGGAGGACCAGCAAGAGCTTGGAAGCCAAAGTGGAGGCCCAATCAAAACCGACTTCGAGTCTGTTTCAGGGGCCAGGACCAGTCTGTACTAAAACAGTTGCCCAGGACGCATACGGACTCGGATTTGGACGTTCTACATATGCACGGAAAGATAAGGAGAAAACATTTCCAATGCCGCCGGCCTCATGTCAAAATTCATCCGGAGTCATCGGGAATCGTCAAAACAAGACAGAGTCCAGAATCTGTGTCGGTGCTGCGTCGCCTATTTTTGGCCTTTGGGCTTTGTATCTAGTTGAGCCCAATTAGGGGCGCGTCCAGAGGGTCTTGCACGACCCTAGGGTCTTTATATACAGCCGCCACCGCACCATTAGGGTTTGGGTTTTGCTTAGATCAATTCTGTTCATAAACAGTTTTGCCGTTCATCGGTTTGTGAGACCCCAACTTCGAGAGTTTAATCATACATCTGCAATTGTGTTGCAATCTTCGTTGTTCTTGCTTGTGTTCTTGATTCGCAGGCAGGGATCAGCCTTCTCGGCGAGGTTAATCGTCTTTTGGACGGTTGATAACCAGAGGAGACGTCGTGCTGCGATTGCGGGGTTTAGAACGTGCTGTTCTGAAGCCGGATCGATTTGTGTGTCGCCTCCGACCAAATCAACTTACCAAGAACCTTTGGAAGATCGGGAACCCTTGTCCACATCAACATCATATCTTTAGTACAAAAGAACTCGTAGGTCTAAAAGAAAAGTACATCAAAGCAGCGGAAATAAACTAGCGTAGACGCCTCAAGACTCCATAGGCACCGACCGGTGGACCATCGCCTAGTACTCGCCTCCATCGTCTTCATAGTGGTCCCAACCTTCTCCTGTGGCTGAGAAGCAATATGGTAGCAAGGTTGAGTACGTGTCATACTCAGCAAGTGGGGGAAAAGATGACATGGGGCTACAGGCAAGAAAGGCATATAGGGGTCTATTGCATGAGCTTTTAATTACCTAAGCATCCTATTTACTAAGTGGAGTCATACCAACCATCACCCACGGGGTCCTATCCATGCCAAGTTCGATCCCATCCACCAACCATGACCATCCGTAACCCACCAAACTAATCTTGTGAGGACTCTAGGCCGCTCGTGACCATGAGCACGGCTACAAGATAGTTTTACACTCTGCAGAGGATGTACCACTTCACCCATAAGTCGTGATTCCCCTTGTGCCTGTGGACGCGATCCATATTACACACTTCCTTGGGTGTGTGGCAGGGTTTCACTATGAGGCTTTTCCAAAGGGTCTCCCAGTACATGATAGCCACTAAGGTTCCACCCCCATCCATAAGTGATAGCCCATCAACAAGCAGCTCATCACCCCAGGAGCCCCCTATTGAGCCATTCGGATACAAGGACAGTCCTCTCTTGACTTCCATTCCCCGCTCCACCAAATGCTGCACCGACACTGGGAGAACACCTAATTACTAGGCCAAGCCTTACCCATACTGGTTGTTTGATGGCACTGTTTTCCTGGGTTATCGCACCAAGAACCGGTTCCTAAGATCTACAACAAGCCTACCACCACCAACCATGTGCCCACGGCACCACATCCATCCCATCCGACTTGCATAGATCCCTAAGTCCATGTTTCTAAAAATTACCAATCCTTTCCCACGTGATATTGTTCATTAGTTAAGATTAAATGGAACCCAACCACCCAATAAGCAACTAAGCATGTCTACCCATTGACTGATAAAATTCTAGTTTAAGGCGACAAGGACAAGACAGAACAATACTAGTAAACCCTAACTATAGGTTCCCAATCAATTGACACAAGCATGTAATCCTAAAGTAACATTCACAATAGGTACAAAATGCATCAAGGACACTTGCCTTTGTCTTGCACGTGTTGTTTCTCAACCACTTCGAACTCCTGCTCTTGGAGGTCCTCATACGCTGAGCCTTGCATGCAGTTGTCTTTACGCGTGACAGTACCGGTACATTCAATTGCATACAAAATCTATAGACAGCCATGCAATCATGGAAAAACAATTTGATAATGCCATGAATGCATGAGTTATGCTCCTACGATCGTTTTGGCGCAAGAATCACCTAATTTGGAGTTACGAGTAAGAAGTTATGAAAGTTTGAAGATACAAGGTTAAAATATGGTTACGGTTGAAAAGTTATGAAGGTTTGAAGTTTTAAGGGCTAAAATAGTAAAAACAGATAGGTGTAGGGACATAAAAGTAATTTTTGAAAAGTACAAGGACTAACTTGTAAAATAATAGGGTGAAAATAACCTATCATAAAATCCAGGGACTAAAATGTAATTTATAACAAGTTCAGAGACTAAAGTGTCAAACGACAGGACTAAAGTATAATTAAAAATAAGTCCAAGGGTGCTTTTTATAAAACTACAGGGCCAAAATAATAATTTTCATAAAGTACAGGGCTGTTTCTATTAAAATGGAGTGCTAAAATAATTTTCATGAAGTTCAGGGGCTTAAATACAATTTTCTAAAGCTTTTGTACAAATAGGGGCATAAATCTAATTTAAACTATGCGTAGGGGCCTAAATGCCAAATGTTAACATTATCCAAGAATTAAGTAAATTAATTTAAAACTAAAAACCCGTGGACCGGGTGCATGGGTTCTGTGGACCCACGGTCCACTGGTCCACGGTGGACCGATTACACACCCCAAAGAGGTATGTAATCTGGCTCGCTGGATTGAGATCCAACGGCCAGGATTTAACAGGCGGGGGGGGGGGGGGTGCGGTGGCCGGCGGCGGCCAGTGCGATGGCGTGCGGTAGAGCTCGCCGGAGGCGGCGCTCCGGTGGCCGAATCAGGGCGCGGAGGTGTCCAAAAGGGAGAGGGGAACACGGGGGTCTCACCAAGGGGGATCGTGGCAGGGATCAAAGGGTCGGGGAGGGTTCGTGGCGGTGGGTGGCGGCTCGAGGTCGTCTGCGACATCGAGGGAGGGGTCTACGTCGACAGGAGGCGGCCACAACCAGCTCGCAATGGCCCTCGAGCACCTGCGAGGCTCGACGACGAGTCGGAAAGGATCAGGACGCGTCGGATGGGAGGAATCAGGGGCGGCGGCGAAGCTCTTACCGGGGAAGAGGAAGAGGCGACGCATGGCAGCACTGGAGCGAAGGAGAGAGGGGGGGGGGGAGAGCTCAAGCGCGGGCCAGATGAGGGGCTGGGGGTCCTCGGGGGTCGAATTTATAGGGAGGGAGGAGGGCTAGGGGTCCGCGCGGCATCGGAAAGGAGAGGCCCGCGGAGGCACTCGCCTTCCAAAATTCGACGGCGGCGGCATGGGGAATTTTGGGGAAAGCGGCGAAGGCGATGCGGAGGATCGTGGCGATCATGCCCAGGCTGTCAGGGGGACACGGGGCGAGCGCGCGGGGGGCAAGATTTGAACGGGGCGGCAAAGAAAGGAAAGGGGGCGGGATTGGCGGGAGGAAGGGGATGACACCGTGGGCCTGCATGTTGGTGAGAGAGAGAGTGGGGAGGGAGGCAATTTCGGGTGAGGCGCCTTCAGCACGGCTGGGGAGGCTGACTGGGCCCCTTGCCCCGTGGGCTGGTGGGCCGAGAGGGGAAAGAGCAGGGGTGGGGGGGAAGAGAAGAGGGGAGAGGGTTCCGGGGTGGGCCAGAATGGTGGGTTTTGGCCTATGTGCTGGTTTTTCTATTTTCTTTTCCTTTTCTACTCTTTTCTAGTAATTAACTAAATGTATAATGCAAATAAAATCTACATGGCAATGACATGACATGCAAATGCAATGAGTTAATTATAATTATTTAGAAAAATAATTTCACCAGGCTATTTTATTAATTGCTTAATGCTAGAAAATTGGCATTTTTAGAATTGCAAAAAGAAGGGTGTTACAAACCTACCCCCCTTAAGATGAATCTCGCCCTCGAGATTCAGAAAGATCGGTGAAGAGATGGGAAAACTCGGCTTTCAATTCTTCTTCACGCTCCCAGGTGGTTTCCTCTTCTGTGTGATGGTTCCATAGTACCTTGCACATTCGAATCACCTTGTTTCTCGGAACTCTCTCAACAACTTCTAGGATCCTGACTGGTTGTTCTGCATATGTGAGATCTTCCCGAAGGTCCACTTCATCTACATGCAACTGCTCTTAAGGCACTCTTAAGCACTTCTTCAGTTGGGACACATGAAACACGTCATGCACGTCCGTGATATGCAGTGGCAATTCCAACTGGTATGCAACTTCTCCTCTTCTCTCGATGATCTTGAAAGGGCCGATGTACCGTGGTGCTAACTTCCCTTTGACCTTCAAGCGTCTAACACCCATCATGGGTGATACCTTGAGATACACAAAATCCCCAATCTCGAAGGATAGATCCCTTCGCCTATGATCAGCGTAGCTTTTCTGCCTTGACTGCACGACCTTCAGGTTCTCGCGCACAATCTTGACCTGCCTTTCCGCTTCTCGTAGTACCTCTAGTCCAAAGATTTGATTCTCTCCTGTCTCGCTCCAGAATAGAGGTGTTCTGCACTTTCTCCCGTAGAGAAACTCGAAAGGAGCCATCTCGAGACTCGCTTGATAACTATTGTTGTAGGAGAATTCCGCGTAAGGCAGACTCCTGTCCCAACACTTGCCATATTCTAAAGCACAAGCTCTCAACATGTCTTCCAGTATTTGGTTCGTCCTTTCGGTTTGTCCATCAGTCTGAGGGTGATAAGCAGAGCTGAAATTCAACTTCGTGCCTAGGGACTCATGTAGCTTCTCCCAAAACCTCGAGGTGAACTGAGAGCCTCTATCAGATACTATCCTCTTAGGGACTCCATGTAAGCATACTATCCTTGACATGTATAGTTCCGCCAACTTTGCACCACCGTAGGTTGTCTTGACAGTGATGAAGTGTGCCACCTTAGTTAAGCGATCAACTATAACCCATATAGAATCATATCCCGACTATGTATGAGGTAAACCAACTATGAAGTCCATCCCGACTTGTTCCCACTTCCACTCAGGAATCTCTAGGGGTTGAAGCAATCCGGTGGGTCTTTGGTGTTCTGCCTTGACACGCTAACATGTGTCACATACAGCCACATACTCTACGACATCGCGCTTCATGCCATACCACCAATAACGAGTCTTCAAGTCTTGGTACATCTTAGACTCCCTGGATGAATGGAGTATGCAGATTCGTGTGCTTCCCGTAGGATCATGTCACGAATGGGCTTCTTGTCTGGCACACATATCCGTTTACCGATCCATATGGTGCCCTTCTCATCTTCTATGAAGTCGGTAGCCTTTCCTTCCTTAATGAGATTTTTGATCTCACTTAGCTTCTCATCATCTAACTGTCCCTTGCGGATTTCCTCCTCGAGAGTGGGTTCCACTTCCATTGCAACGGTCTCCAGCTCATTCACAAACCCAAGATTTAGTTGCTCAAACTCCTTGCATAGCTCTGGTGATAACTCCTCCACAATTAGCTGGCGGCAGTAGGTCTTTCTACTCAGGGCATCTGCCATGACATTTGCCTTCCCTAGGTAATAGTTGATACCCACATCATAGTCTTTGATCAACTCTAACCAACGTCGTTGTCTTAGGTTCAACTCAGTTTGAGTAAATATGTACTTGAGACTCTTGTGATCCGTATAGATCTCACAACGATGGCCAAGAATATAGTGCCTCCAAATATTCAGAGCATGTACCACTGCTGCTAACTCTAAATCATGGGTTGGGTACTTCTCTTCATGTGTCCGTAATTGCCTAGAGGCATATGCTACGACATGTCCTTCTTGCATGAGCACACATCCGAGTCCTTGCCTTGAGACGTCACAGTATATATCAAAACTCCTACTAATGTCCTGTAAGACTAGGACAGGAGCTGACGTTAGTCTTCGCTTCAATTCTTCAAAGCTGGCTTGACAATTCGGAGTCCACTCAAAACTCTTGTCCTTTCCCAACAACATTGTCATCGGCTTGGCTATTCTGGAGAAATCCTTTATGAAACACAAATAGTACCCAGCTAATCCAAGGAAACTTCTAATCTCCCGTACTGTCTGGGGTGGCTTCCAATTTAGAACATCCTTCACTTTGCGTGGGCCGACTGAAACTCCTCCCGCGGAGATGATGTGTTCGAGAAATGCTACCTCCTTCAACCAGAATCCACACTTGCTCAGTTTAGCATATAACTTGTGCTCTCATAGCTTTTCTAGAACTAGCCTCAGGTGTTCCTCATGCTCTTCTTCATTCTTTGAAAATACCAATATGTCATCGATGAAAACCATGACAAACTTATCCAAATACTCTATAAACACCTTGTTCATAAGGTACATGAAGCAGGCCGGTGCATTGGTCAGTCCAAATGACATCACTGTATACTCATATAACCTATATCTTGTTCGAAAAGCCGTCTTGGGTATATGACTTGAGTCGTTGCTGCTATGTATAGCAGCAGCACCTCTCCCGGGACCGGGGTGGGGGGGTCAGCGGGAGCACCCTCTCACTAAGGCGTGAGCTGAAACGGCTCAATGCCGCCAGACAACCCGTGAGCCGCTGCAGCCCTTTGAGGTTGTGGACCGGCCCTATCCGCTCAATTGTGGAGATTTTCTTGGAATTGGCCTCGATGCCTCATTGGGAGACGATGAACCTAAGGAGCATGCCCCTCAGGACCCCGAAAACGCATTTCTCAGGGTTGAGTTTGACGTCGTTTGTGCGCAGCTTGGGAAAGACAAGCTCGAGGTCAACCACAAGGGTGTTTGCCTTTTTGGATTTGACGACGATGTCGTCCACGTAGGCTTCAACCGTGTGGCCGATCAAATGATCAAAACACCGTTGCATACAGTGCTGAACCATAGCACTGGCGTTCTTGAGCCCGAAAGGCATCGTTACATAGCAGTAAGAGCCGAACGGATTGAAATATGTCGCGAGTTGGTCAGATTCTTTCATTGCGATTTGGTGGTAGCCCGTGTAGGCATCTAGGAAGTAGAGAGTCTTGCATCCCGCCATCAAGTCAACTATCTGGTCTATGCGCGGCAAAGGAAAAGGATCCTTTGGACATGCCTTATTCAGGCTTGTATAGTCAACACACATTCTCCATTTCCCATTCCTTTTTCGTATAAGAACAGGATTAGCTAACCATTCGGGATGATACACTTCCTTGATGAGCCCGACCGCCTGCAGCTTGGCAATCTCCTCTCCGATGGTCCTGCACTTCTCCTTGTCGAAGCGGTGTAGGCGTTGCTTCACCGGCTTGGAGCCCGGCCTGATGTTCAAGAAGTTCTCGGAGACTTTCCTCGTTATGCTAGGCATGTCTGAGGGCCTCCACGCAAAAATGTCGGCGTTAGCGCGGAGAAAGTCGATGAGCGCACCTTCCTATTTGGGGGTCAAGGATGCCCCCATTCTCATCGTCTTCTCCTTTGCGGGGTCGATCTACACCTCTCTGGTATCCTTTGCGGGCTTGAACGAGGCTTTCTTGTGACTGGCGTCGGGGGCCCCCTCCTCGAGGTGGGCGCGGATGACCTTAAGCTCCCCGTGGGAGGCCACCTTCACTGCCGTGAGATCGCCGTTCTCTGTCTCGCATTGGAAGCCATGCTGAAGGGACGCGCTGACGGTGATGACCCCTTTAGGGCGTGGCATCTTGAGCTTGAGGTAGATGTAGTTGGGTACGGCCATGAATTTGGCGTAACACGAACGTCCCAAGAGAGTGTGATATACTCTCGGGAAGTCGACAACCTCGAAGACAAGGGTCTCAATTCGGAAGTTGGATGGGGTCCCGAATGTGACAGGCAGGCTGATCCGCCTGAGGGGCATGGCCTGTCATCCCGGGACGATCCCGTCGAATGGCGCGCCGGCTGGCTGAAGGCACGAAAGATCGACCCCGAGCAGTTCGAGCGTGTTGGCATACAGGATGTTGATGCTGCTTCCTCCGTCCATCATCACCTTGGTGAGATGGACATCGGCGATGATGGGGTCGACCACGAGCGGGTATCGACCCGGTCGTGGTACGTGTGTCGGGTGATCTGACCGGTGAAAGGTGATCGGCAAATCCGACCACTTGAGAAAAGCAGGCGTGGGAGGTTTCGTCGTGAAAACCACATGGCGCTCGATTTTGGTGGTGCGTTGACTCCCTCGAGACTCGGGTCCCATGAAAATCATATGGCAGGCCTTGGGGTTGGGGAACGCCGGTCCCTCTGGGTCGTCGTCTCCGTCCGCGGGGTCCTGGACCGCCGGTTCCGAAGCCTCCCGGATGAATTTCTTCATCATGGAGCAGTCCTTGAGGAGGTGCTTGACAGGGAACCATGGTTGGAGCATGGGCCATTCCACTTCTTTTCAAAGTGGTTTGGCACCTCCCCTACCGCCAGCCTCAGAGGCTTGCGCTCGGCAGCGGCCACGACGGGGTCGCACCCTGCTCGCTGCTTGTTCTTCTTCTTCTCTGGGCGGTCGGAGGCGTCTTCACCGGCTCCTTCCTCCCGCTTGCCCTTGCCCTTGCTCTCCAGCGTACATTGGAGGACCACTCCCATGCACTCCTCACCGGAGGCGAAGCTCGTGGCGATGTCTAGGAGCTCGCGGGCTCCGCGCAGACCCCTTCGGCCCAACTCATGGATGAGCTGTTCCGGTGTTGTGCCCGAGATGAAGGCTCCAACAATGGCCCAACAGTGTCAGAAGTAGTCTCGGAGGGACTCGCCAGCTTTTTGCCTGTAGTTCTTGAGGTCCTAGGGGTTGCCCGGCCGGACGTAGGTCCCGTGGAAGTTTCTGACGAAGATGTCCTGCAAGTCGCTCTAGGCATAGATCTGACCCTCGAGGAGAAGCTCAAGCCAAGCACGGGTCGAGTCGGCGAGACAGAGCGGGAGGTTGCGGATGATGGCGAGGTCATCGATGGCTTCCCCTGCTGGACAAGCGAGACGATAATCCTCGAGCTTAGGCCGGGGTCTGTCTCACCCACGTACTTGGTGATGGTCACAGGCACCCGGAAGCGCTGGGGGAACTCGGCGGTGCGGATATGCCAGCTAAAGACCCGCAGCCCAGGAGGGCTCGGGCTCTGGCTCCTCTCCTCGTCGGTGTCATCGTACCGGCCTCCACGGCGCGGTTGACGGCCTCTTTCCTGGTTCCACCGCTCTCTCTCTCATGGCGATGCACCTTGAGAGTGTGTTGTGCGTCGCGGTGAGGTCCGACTCGGTCATGGACCGAGGCTTTCTTAGGTGCGCCTACAGCCGGGGTTGGCTGCTAGACCGAGTGCTGCTACGATCCGGCGGCGCCGCCTTCTCCGCCCGTCTAGATGTGGAGATCTGTTGGCTGGATTGAGCGGTGCGACATTGCGAGCTCGCCGCTTGGAGCTCGGCGGCGTTGGCTAGCAGAGCCGTGACTTCTCACTGGGCTGCTGGGCCTCCGACATCGCGGGCTCGGGGAGAGTGCTGAGCAGGGCGGCGGCTGCCATGTTTTGTCCCGCGCGAGCAAACTGGGGGGGCCCTTGGTTGTCGGTGATGATGCGCTGAAGGATGTCACGGGCCATGGTGCGAGCGTGTCCGCCCGTGCCGGGGTGGGCTAGCTCGTGGTGTCTCTCTTCCTTCTTATGCTGGAGCTGGCGTCGAGTCTCTTCCAGCTCCGCCCGCCTTTCCCTCAACCATTGTTGAAAGGTCGTCTGGGCGGGGCTGGGCATGCGGGTCCTCGGCCGTAGTGATGGGAATGTTGACGAGGGTTTCCCCTCCTCCCGCACCAGTCGTTGGGTTTGCCTGGGAGGGAATCCCGGGATTCACCGCCGCTCCAGCAGCCAAGGACCCAGCACCCCCCGCAGCCGAGCCGGGCGCAAGCCACACCATGTTGCACCCTTCTGGGGTGCCGCAGCTCTCCGCATAGCTTCTGGACATAGAGCTAGAGTCTGCCACTGACCCTACGTCGAGGAAGTCAAAAAGAGACTCGTCTGGGCGCTCGATCACGCCGACAAAGCCGAAGCCCGCGAAGGAGGGAACCATGAGTTGCATGGTTGCGCCTTGGAAACACCCCACGGCATTCTGCATGCCACATGGGTAGCCGTCCGAAGGGGTTCTGGTGAGCCCGTTCGGGGGGGAGGGGATCTTCTCTGAGAAGTTGCCCATGGATGTTTGCCAGCGCGAACGCGAAGTGCTGGAGGTTTTTTGGATCGGGCGTAGGGCCCAAGTAACGCTCCAGATGGAGCCACAGTTGGTCACCATAACCAGCCAATGCCACGGAGCGGTTAGTGGCGTGTAGCCTGGTCGGCTGGAGTCAGACCACGCACATCGCCTCGTTGGCGACTGCGATGGCTGTCATGATAAGCTCCGAGAGTGACTCGTCGATGAGTCGCTGCATCCCGTCCCTTGCGACTACAGAGTCGAGCGCGTCATTCACATCCCCCAGCCACCACGGACGCATCGCCACGAGGGCGGGCGCCTGGACTAGGGGCAGTGAAGACGTCGGAATGCTGACGTAGAGCAGCTTCTGGTCTGCAGTAGCAATGAACTCGAGGCTCCCGAAGAACATGCTGCTACCAGGAGCCCAGAAGGTGGAGGAAGTGGCCATCTGAATCGGGAAGTGGTGAAGCAAAGCACGTGAAGCCCCTTTCTGGCGCGCCAATTGTTGGTGTTTAGATCACCGACGAGTGGAATTTGTTCATAGGGGTGCGCGCTTCGGGTTTGGTGATGGCTAAGCAAGAGGACACAAGGGATTATACTAGTTCGGGGAAGCCCCCTACATCCAGTTCGCGGGTCTGCTTGTGTTACTTGCTCCGGTGAGGGGGTACAGCAGTGGTGAGAGAGGAGAGTGCTCCAAGTCTCTGGTGAGAGGTGTGCGTGTATGTGATTGCTATTGTTGTGTGTATTGTGTCTCTTGTTGCCGATCCTTGTGTTTCCGATGGCCTAAAGAAGAGTGTGGGTCTTCCCTTTTATACTTCAAGAGGAAGGGTCCAATTACAGAGAGAGAGAGATTTCTACACATGTTGAGTTGGTGGAGGCGTGCTGAAGAAGGAGAAGCCCTCAGTCGGCGGCGTAGTCTTCGGTCTTCGCAGGCTCCATCATTCGGGCCTTGCGGCAGAGGGTCGATACTACGCCCGAGCGTGCCTCCATTGTCCGTCGTTGAGTCAAGTCCCCCTGCGTTTCTGTAGCGGGCGTGTTCCATCGTGCGCGGGGAGGTGCAGCATGGGCCTTGTCACGTCATTCAAGCATGGTTCAATCTAGCCATCCCTCAAGCCATGCTGCACCCTCATCATTAGGCGTGTCATCGCAGGAAGGTGCTGACGAAGGGGGCAGGTATCTGGAGGGATTTGACTCATTGATACTGTGTCAGTGTAGTGGGCATGAGATTTAAGACCGGGTGGTTGGCAATTGTTGACCGTTGGCTCGCTTGACCCCCTCCGTCGGGGGTCGCTGTGTCGGGTTGCGTTTGTTCGGACCGGCTGGGAGTTGGAGTCCGTACCATCCGGACGAGGCAATCGAGCTTCTCCACTCCGCCACTCCTGGCCTGGCCAGGGTTCTCCCACCTCGTCCTGTCTGGGCTCGGGTCCCACTAATGGGAGTTGATGGAGGCGGCATTTGACTATCGATTGCGGGGGGGGGGGGGGGGGGGGGGTAGGGGGCACACCGTCGTCGCGTCTGTTGACGGTCCTTAAATGCAAAATATGACCGTCGTTTACCCGCAAGAATCACACAATTTGATCACCACCTTAGTGGTAGGAATTTATTGCTCATTATTTCCACAAGTTTTGGTGACTTTGTGTATGCAGGAAGCAACCCATGGAGTTTAAATAAAATTCAAGGAAATTCAAGGAGAAAGCACACTTCCGGCCAATCAGGAGCAAGCACACGGATTAAGGAGCCCACCTTCAGCGCTTAACCGACGTAACTCCCTGTAATACCGCGCAAACCGTTGTCAGGGCCCACAGGACAGCCACCTGGAGAAAGCACAGGCCAGGAGGGGCCACCCCCAGGTCGGCCGACCTGGTCAGGTCGGGCGACCTGGCCGGGCGCCCTCTCCGCCTGGGCTTCCACGTGTTGGCTCCTCAGGACTCCCTGATGGCGGTTTGGGGGGATTCCGTGGCGGTTACTCCTCTGAAACCGACGTTAGGAGGCTATAAATAGAGGGTGAGGGCCTTCACTCCAACACACACTCAAGATTGAAGATTTAGTGCTCCTCTTGCAAAGGCCAAGTGCTACTTAGTTAGTGCTTAGATTAGGAAGAGAGTGGAGTAGAGTTCGGAGGAGGCTTGGGCTTGTCTTCGCCTTCTCCACGCTTGTACTTCGACGACATTTGCCAATCATAGTAAGTGTCGAGATTTCCCCTCTTGCAGTTTACTTTTTACTTTAATTAAGTTATAGTTCTAGCTTGTGAGCTCGTTCATCGCTCTAAGTTCTTAGGGTGCCTTAGCCTGAATATTCGTTGCTAGAAGCTTAAGGTAGTAATCGATCGCATAGACGTGGTGTCTAGGCAGGAGGTTACCTTTGATTATTCGTTAGTCTACTGGTTCGTTGAGGTAGGCGGCAGGTGGTGACAGCTCTGTCCGTCCTCTGAAATCCTCCCCGCTAGGCTAGTGCGTAGGCTCTTAGCGGAAGTCGCCTGTGGATGCAGGGGTAAGTCCGTGCCCAACGCGAGCAAACTAGAGCATAGCTTAGTTAACGTAGGAACCTGACTCTTGGGACATCCTCTCTGTCCTCTGCCTATCTTAATCAATCTCTGTGTCCTTGGGTGATTTAGTCCAACGATAGACACACACGTTCCTCGTGATTCGATACCCCGGAATACTCTGGGTGAAGTGCTACATCGGTCTTCCGTGCGCTTGCGGATTTATTCGTAGACGTAAGAAAAACCAACAAGCATTTCTGGCGCCGTTGCCGGGGAACGGTTGCTGTTTTATCTGCGGACCCTAGTCACCCTCGTATCCCTTTTTATCTTTCTTTTATTTCTTTCCTTATCCCTACCATGGAGCAACCTTCTATCCAATCCTTCTCTGCTCCAAGGGGCGACTTCTACGAGCCATCTTCATCTTCAAAACCAATCCTTTCAGATGGCTTTGAACTCCGCCCAGGCTTTATAGCCATGGTTCAGGCACAACCTTTCTCGGGGGTAGAAAACGAAAACCCACACCATCACCTGCGAGAATTTGAGCAATTGTGCTCGTGCATCCAAATCAGGGGTATGACACAAGAGACTCTCAAGTGGAAATTGTTTCCCTTTTCTCTTATAGAGAGGGCGAAGCAATGGTACACTCACACGACAGAAAGCACGAATGGTGACTGGAAAGAGCTCCGGGACAAATTTTGTCTTGCGTTCTTCCCAATGTCACGAATCGTTTCTCTCCGTAGAGAGGTCTTCAACTTCGAGCAGGCCGAGAAAGAATCCTTAGGCACAGCTTGGGCTAGGTTCTCGCTTTTAGTGAAATCTAGTCCTGACTTGTCTATACCCGATCCCATGCTGCTACAGCATTTTCGGATGGGTCTCGACAAGGAATCTGCCCAATATCTCGACATAGCCGCCGGAGGTTCATTCATACACAAAACGGTCTCAGAAGGAAGAACCATCCTAGAACGCATTCTAGAAAATACCTCTTTCCTTGAGCCCACCAAACCCCCCTGCGAAGAAGCTACGCCGAGCCAGGAGACTCTCCAGCTAGCCGAATCTGACCCTGCTTCTTGCACATCTCAAGACTTAGCTAGTGAGCCTCCTCCTGAACCAGGAAATTCGGATGATGAAGAAATTCAGCCGTCCGAATTCCCTTTCATCATCGAGGATGATCTTTTCAAAGACTTCGGTAACACCTCGATGTATGCCATCCAACGAAAGCCTCAAACACCAGTTCCTTCCCCTGAACCTATAGAAGAACAATTCCTTAGGGACTTAGTGAAAGAACTAACAGCCATCATGAGTGATGAGTGGTCCCGAGAAAATGAGCAATGTTCCGAACTTGTTCAGATTATCTCATCCTCTACTACCATTCCTTGTATGGTTAGAGGCAGAGCTGTGGATGTCTGGTATAATCCCGCCGTAGGAATAAACATCGTTTCCGACTCCTTTGCCTTTGAGGTATTAGGAGACGAACCTCTGCTTCCTACGCAAAAGACCTTCAAAAGCCCTACCGGAGCCATCCTAGAAGGTTACGGGATTCTAAACAATGTGTCGATACGACACAAAGACGCTGAGGCCCTTCTGAACTTTCATGTCTTTGAGGTCCCAAGCTTTGATGTCCTCATCGGGCTTCCTTTAGAAAAACTCTTTACGGCAGCCTCATCCGGTAACCTCAGTGTCAACATCGGAGGAAAGGCTCTCTCAATCCCAATCTCCCGTTCGCGAAACACCATCGCTGAATTCCTGATGAGAGAGACCTAATCGAAGAGGTGAAAGTGATTTCCCCTTTCGACCCTCCTGATACCCTCCTTGACCAAGACGCCGATCTTTTTACAGAAGAGGAGGATGATCTACAGGAAACTCTCGAGCTTCCTGAAGATGAACCACCGACTCGACCTCCCATCGAGTTAAAAACCTTACCCCCTGGCCTACGCTACGCTTTCCTACATGGTGACACGGAGTCCCCTGTCATCATTAGTGATAAGCTTTCGGAGGAGGAAACCAAGAAGCTGATCTCTGTCTTAGAGAAACATCGCTCTGTCTTTGGGTACTCCCTCCAAGACCTAAAGGGAATTAGTCCCACTCTCTACACCCATCGCATCCCTCTTGACCCTGAGAGTACACCTTCTAGGGAACCTCAGAGGAGGTTAAATAATGCTATGCGCGAGGTTGTGAAGAAGGAAGTTCTAAAACTTCTGCATTCAGGGATCATATATCCCGTACCTCATAGTGAGTGGGTGAGCCCGGTACAAGTAGTGCCGAAGAAGGGAGGTATGACGGTCGTTAAGAATGATAAGAACGAGCTTATTCCCCAACGTACCGTCACGGGATGGAGGATGTGTATCGATTACAGAAAACTCAACAAGGCAACAAAGAAGGATCATTTCCCGCTGCCCTTCATCGATGAGATGTTAGAGCGGTTGGCAAACCATTCCTTCTTCTGTTTCCTTGATGGGTATTCTGGTTATCATCAGATTCCTATCCATCCCGATGATCAGAGTAAGACCACCTTCACGTGCCCGTATGGAACGTATGCCTACCGTAGGATGTCTTTTGGGTTGTGTAATGCACCCGCCTCTTTCCAACGGTGTATGATGTCCATATTCTCGGACATGATCGAGGAAATCATGGAAGTCTTCATGGATGACTTCTCAGTCTATGGGAAGACCTTCGATCACTGTCTCGAGAACTTGGACAGGGTCTTGACTCGATGCCAAGAAAAGGACCTGGTACTTAATTGGGAAAAGTGCCACTTTATGGTCCGAGAAGGCATAGTGCTAGGGCACTTAGTGTCCGAGAGAGGAATCGAGGTGGATAAGGCGAAAATAGAAGTTATCGAGCAACTTCCACCTCCGATCAACGTCAAGGGTATTCGTAGCTTTTTGGGGCATGCTGGGTTCTATCGACGATTCATCAAAGACTTTTCGAAAATCGCTAGACCCCTCACCAACCTCTTAGCTAAGGACGCGCCTTTTGACTTTGATGATGAGTGCTTGAAATCTTTTCATCTCTTGAAAAATGCACTCATCTCAGCTCCCATCATCCAACCCCCTGATTGGAAGCTGCCCTTTGAAATCATGTGCGATGCTAGTGACTATGCCGTAGGGGCCGTTCTCGGCCAAACTAAGGACAAGAAGCATCACGCAATAGCCTACGCGTTTCAATGAGGGAATATTCAAAGGAGTATCCATCTTCCATCTACCAAATAAATGTGCACAGACTTGACTTATGAATCATGACTTGTTTTTCTCTTTGGATCCGAATTTTGACTTAGCAAGATATGAATTATAAGTATGCCACCATTTCAATCCTATTCTTGAGCTCCACATATACCATATTTAGAGATAGGACATGAAAGGCACAATGCCTCGGTGAGGAAAATACACCTTTGAGCGACTGAGAGAATCATTTGAGGAGTATGGCTACTATTCTTTGATTGTGAAAATCTTTTCGAAAACCCAAGTTACATAAGCAGAAGGAGCTGAGTTTTCGGAGTCAAGATTCGTTCCATTCATCAATATCCAAAGAAGGCATGCTAGACACTTCAAAAGCTCATGGAGATACAAGGTAATGCCTGGAATAATTTGCATGCTAGATTTGATTTATCAAGGTTTGAATTATCACTTAGTCCTTAGTCTTTAGTCCTTTACTCGAGGACGAGCAAAGGCTAAGTGTGGGGGAGTTTGCTGACGGTCCTTAAATGCAAAATATGACCGTCGTTTACCCGTAAGAATCACACAATTTGATCACCACCTTAGTGGTAGGAATTTATTGCTAATTATTTCCACAAGTTTTGGTGACTTTGTGTATGCAGGAAGCAACCCATGGAGTTTAAATAAAATTCAAGGAAATTCAAGAAGAAAGCACACTTCCGGCCAATCAGGAGCAAGCACACGAATTAAGGAGCCCACCTTCAGCGCTTAACTGACGTAACTCCCTGTAATACCGCGCAAACCGTTGTCAGGGCCCACAGGACAGCCACCTGGAGAAAGCACAGGCCAGGAGGGGCCACCCCCAGGTCGGCCGACCTGGTCAGGTCGGGCGACCTGGCCGGGCGCCCTCTCCGCCTGGGCTTCCACGTGTTGGCTCCTCAGGACTCCCTGATGGCAGTTTGGGGGGATTCCGTGGCGGTTACTCCTCTGAAACCGACGTTAGGAGGCTATAAATAGAGGGTGAGGGCCTTCACTCCAACACACACTCAAGATTGAAGATTTAGTGCTCCTCTTGCAAAGGCCAAGTGCTACTTAGTTAGTGCTTAGATTAGGAAGAGAGTGGAGTAGAGTTCGGAGGAGGCTTGGGCTTGTCTTCGCCTTCTCCACGCTTGTACTTCGACGACATTTGCCAATCATAGTAAGTGTCGAGATTTCCCCTCTTGCAGTTTACTTTTTACTTTAATTAAGTTATAGTTCTAGCTTGTGAGCTCGTTCATCGCTCTAAGTTCTTAGGGTGCCTTAGCCTGAATATTCGTTGCTAGAAGCTTAAGGTAGTAATCGATCGCATAGACGTGGTGTCTAGGCAGGAGGTTACCTTTGATTATTCGTTAGTCTACTGGTTCGTTGAGGTAGGCGGCAGGTGGTGACAGCTCTGTCCGTCCTCTGAAATCCTCCCCGCTAGGCTAGTGCGTAGGCTCTTGGCGGAAGTCGCCTGTGGATGCAGGGGTAAGTCCGTGCCCAACGCGAGCAAACTAGAGCATAGCTTAGTTAACGTAGGAACCTGACTCTTGGGACATCCTCTCTGTCCTCTGCCTATCTTAATCAATCTCTGTGTCCTTGGGTGATTTAGTCCAACGATAGACACACACGTTCCTCGTGATTCGATACCCCGGAATACTCTGGGTGAAGTGCTACATCGGTCTTCCGTGCGCTTGCGGATTTATTCGTAGACGTAAGAAAAACCAACAGCGTCAGTAGTGGCAGCGAGGCGTCCGTCCTTGCCCCGGAGTGAATAAGCTCAGGCTAATGGCTGAGTCATTTGCTTCGTTGTGCGAGCGGTTCCCATGCTCCATCAAGGCGGAGCGATCTAGCCTCTGTCCCTTTCGAGGGGTCGAGCGGGGCGTAGCGAATCCCCGACCCCCATTGAGGGATCGAGCGGGACACGACCGGCCCTCGACCACCCGGGGGTCGAGCGAGTCGTGTTAATGGCACGGCTTTTGCGGCTAAGGCCTGACTGCCGCAGTGATGCTTCCCGTGGGTGCCCACGCGAGTGGCACCTTGGTGGCGATCATATGGGCCCCGTTGAGTCTGACGCATGCGAGTTCTTAGGAGGTGTCACATGGCACCCCGTTATTTATCCTCGATAATAAGTGGGTGCGTAACTACGACCGACGAGACTATTTTTTGGCACCGTTGCCGGGGAGGAAGCGAGTTTTTAACTATTTGTTTGATTTGCTAACCTCTAATCCTCTCTTTTCTAGTTTGTGTTCTTTGAGTTTTCTTTTGTGTTTTTAGTATGGGAATGCCAGGATCATCTTAGACGGTCAGGGATCATTCATTGCCATCTCTAGTTTTGTTAATCCTACAAGTCTCAGATGAAAAGGTCACTCCTTTGTCATATGTGCTAAAATCCAATCATTATTGACATGGCAGAAGAAAAGAAGTTTTCTGGAAAAAACGAGGAGAACCCTTACACCCATCTTCAGACATTCAAGCACGAAGGAGTGCCCTAAAATTAGTATAGATTGGTGTTGTTACCATTCTCTATAGCTGGAAAGGCGAAAGAGTGGTACAAGTCAGCAGCCAAACAAGCAAAAGGAAATTGGGAAATGTTGGTAGGTGCCTTCTGCCTACATGTTTTTCCATTACCAAAGGTGCAAAGGTTGAGAAGAGAGGTAGTCAAATTTGAGCAAAAAACAGGAGAAAGCCTTGCCCAAGCATGGTCGTGCTTTCAATCCTTTTTGAAGGAAGGACCTGATTTGGGAATGGACAATAATCTCGTAGTGCAAATGTTTTATATGTCTCTCAAAGGACCATCACTTGGATAGCTCAGCTGGTGGAAGTTTTTTGGACCTGAGAGTAACGACAGGAATGGACCTGCTAAACAAAATAGCCAGCACGGAGGAATTACACAAACATTGGGATGAGTTCAAAGAGACAAATCCTTTATAGGAGTGACTCCTAGTTAATGTACCTATGTTGGAAGAGATATCAGTGTTGCAGGTTACCAACTCAAAGAAGAACGTCCATGAAACAAAGTTGGAGCCAAAAACTGAGGATGTGCCAATCGGCATGTCACTGGTGCCGAGTGGCATAGCCCACATGCCGATCGGCACTACAGTCATCCTGACCTGCACTGACTCACTGAGCGGTGAATTCCTTGAGACTGGAGCCTCCTTTTGAGATGAAGATCACAAGAGATTTCTAGAGAGTTTCACTAAGCCAACATGGGACAGGTTCATATCCTTAGAAGATGCAAAACCGCTAAGCGAGTTTGATCCATTGGATTGGATCCCCATCGATTTCACTGAAAATCTGCTGAGTATGAGGATGATGTTTGACCCAAGGTATGCTTCCTCATTAGGAACTGAATATAATTTTCCTACTGGTACAAAGACGTCTGAGATATTTGACGAAGTAGTGATCGGGGAGGTATTAGGAAAATTATACAAGGAGGATTCAATAATAGAAGATTCAGAAATTAAGCAAGTAAAGAGACTGCTCGATCATTGTTTTGTCCCGTCACCATATGAAGGACTTTGCGGGGTATATGAAATTGGTCTCACTCAAGAAACAGAAGAAGATCCACATATACAATGCAAGACAGAGGGCATCGAGTTTCCTAGAGCCTTATGTGATTTCGGTTCTCATGTTAGTCTTATGACATATGAAGCATTCGTAAAAATGCCAGCTGAAGTTAAGGGGCACATGATTGGCACCAAATTGGAATTGATCATGGTGGATGGGAGATGAACCAAACAACTGGGAGTCATCAGAAATATGAACATTATGATCAAGAGAAATATTGTCCCAGTTGATGTATTCATTCTTGAGGGGATGTTAGCGTACAAGACATCATTTTGGGAAGACCTTTCTTAAGGTTGGTACAAGCAGTATTGGACACATGACAAGGATGTCTCAAACTTACATTAGGAGGAGAAGAAATTCTTTTTAATATTCTACCCAACCCTCCACCCTAAAGGAATTTCTCCCAGAACAGGATGAGGAAATTAACATTGAATATGAAGATCCTGTGAATAAGATATTGGAAGATGAAGTCTGTAAAGAAAACTGTCTAGATGCAGCAGATGCCGATCGGCACCAGAGGTGTGCCGGTCAGCACGGTAGGAATGCCAATAAGCATAGCAGTAAATTTCAAGAATTTGAGCCTTTAGGAGACATAGATCCAGCATAAGCACCTAATGTCGAACAAAAACCACTCCTTAGGAGACATAGGAATGCCAATAAGCATAGCAGTAAATTTCAAGAATTTTAGCCTTTAGGAGACATAGAAAGAACAAAACTTATCCAATCATTGTTAATAGTGCCCTAAGTGAAGACGAGACAACAAGACTCCTTGTAGTTTTGAAATGGTAGAAGAAGGCTATTTGATATTGTTTGGATGATATCAAAGGGGATAAATCTGGCCTTTTGTACACATAAGATAAATCTTGAAGATTCTGCTAAACCAGTGGTTGAAGGGATGAGAATATTGAAAGAAGGTATGAAGGATGAGGTAAAGAAGGAAGTACTAAGACTCCTTAATGCCAGAATGATATATCCAGTGCCTGATAGCGAATGGGTTAGCCCGGTGCATTATGTACCTAAAATGGGAGGACTGATAACAGTGCCTAACGAAAACAATGAATTGATTCCTCAGCGCATAGTTACAGGATGGCGGATGTGTATTGATTACAGGAAGCTCAACAAAGCTACAAAGAAAGGTCATTATCCATTACCATTTATCGATGAGATGCTTGAAAGGTTAGCCATAAATTCTTATTTTTGCTATCTCGATGGATACAGTGATTTCTTCCAAATTTCTATCCACCTAGGACCAGCATAAGACAACATTTACTTGTCCATACGAAACTTATGCCTACTAACATATGCCATTTGAACTTTGCAATGCACTAGCAACCTTGCTGAGATGCATGAATGCAATATTTGTAGGGTTTATTGAAGACATCATGGAGGTAGTTATGGATGATTTCTCTGTTCATGGAACTAATTTTGACGATTATTTGACAAATTTAGAGAAGGTTCTGAAAAGGTGTGTTGAAGTAGATCTTGTCCTTAATTGGGAGAAGTGTCACTTTATAGTTACAGAAGGAATTGTTTTGGGACATGTTATCCACAATTGAGTAATTGAAGTTGATAAGGCAAAAATATCAGTGGTAGAAAGGTTACCACCTCCGATACATCTCAAAACTTTAAGGATTTTCCTTGGGCATGCAAATTTCTATCGACGATTTGTTAAAGATTACTCCAAGATTGCTAAACCATTGATAGAATTGTTGCAAAAGGATGTGCCTTTTGAGATGGATGATGAAAGGCTATGCGCATTTAGGAAACTAAAAGAAGCTTTATGTTCGTCCCCTATTATGCAACCACCTGATTGGAATCTGCCTTTTGAAATTATGTGCGATGTGAGCGATTATGCAGTGGATGCAGTTCTTAGACAGTGCAAGGAAGGTAAAGTTCATGCCACCTATTATGCTAGTAAGAATTTTAATGACACACAAATCAATTATATGACTACAGAGAAAGAAATGCTAGCAGTGATATTTGCTTTCGAGAAGTTTTGATCATATATCTTCAAATCTAAGATCATAGCCTATATGGATCATGCTAAAATTATATATTTTATTTCCAAAAAGGAGTCTAAGCCCAGATTGCTTCGATGGGTTTTAATGTTGCAAGAATTTGATTTGGAAATAAGAGACAAGAAAGGAATTGAAAACTCTATAGCCAATCATCTCTCATGTATTTTGTACGAAGAGGACGATACACATATTACTGATGAGATGAAGGAGGAGCATTTATATGCAGTCTATGATACTAGAGACAATTCGATGCATGACATAGTCTCAGGATTTCAAGGAAACATGGATCATCTCTCACGGAATGCTAGACGCAAGGTAAGAAGTGGGATGCGTAAATTCATGTGGGATGACCCTTACCTATCGATATTGTTAAGATGGAGCCGTGAGAAGATGTGTTCCTCGAGATGAAAGATTTAGTATCCTTGAAAAGTGTCATTCTTCAGATTATGGAGGTCATTATGGACATTTCCGAACTCAAGCTAAGGTATGGGCTAGCGAATTTTATTGGCCTTCTATGCATGAAGATGCTAAAAGGTATGTTGCAACTTGCGCTCAATGTCAACGAGTTGGAAATACAAATAGTCATAATGCTATGCCTCTTCGGTACAATCTACAAATTGATATATTTGATGTCTGGGGAATGGATTTTATGAAACCATTTGTCAATTCATATGGTTTTGAATATATACTAGTTGGTGTGGATTATGTATCAAAGTGGGTCGAAGCTATACCATGTAGAGTTAGCTCAACAAGGGAATCTAGAGCAATGATTTTAGATTGCATTTTTCCACGGTACAGAGTTCCTAGAGTCATTATAACAGATGAAGGGAGTCATTTTACTGGAAGTGAGTTCACCAAAGCTTTGGCAAAATAGCTCTTTTTATTGGAATTAGAGGCAATGATCAACTAACTTTAATCCAAAAAATAATGGCATAAAGCATGATCATGACTAGAGTTATGTAGCAATTAGTTAGACTATCATAGACATCACCATGTCTAATTTATTGATTAAGTACAAAATTGACAAGAGAAAAGCTGTGAGAAAAGCATACTGTGTTGGAGCGAGGGGAATCACGTTGAGCTCACCATCACCGTTCAGGGTAGACATCATGGTGTAGTCGACGTAGTCGTTCACGTGATGAAGTGAACGTAGAAGAACACGAATGTTAGCGTCAGCGAGCAGTCATGATGGTCGCTCCTAAAAAACCTTATCACCCCTTTATCCCAGTGCATAAACGCAAGAGGGAAGAGATTCCGGAGGCCTGCTCTGCCAAAGCCTGTGCACACAGACTTTGGGATGAGGATGATTACCACAGCAGCTACTATTGTGTGTGAGAGAGATGTGTGTGTGTGTCGTGTATTGTTGCCATGGACTATGGCGCTCTTTATATAGGTGATGAGAAGAAAACTGAAGCACCTCTCACGTGAAGCATTCATGCATGCAAGGTGTAACTCCCAAGAGAGATGAACCGAACAACCATTAGCTAATAAAGTATTGAGTTAATTGGAAGAGGAAGTGAGAATCATGTGAGCCCCATTAGTGCTCAACGTTTCAGCTTTGTGGTTGAACATTTCCATGAGCACAATGCATACATACACAAGTAATATTCTCCTTTTATTACTTCCAACTTCTTAGCACATATAATACATTCTATCATATAACTTTGTTCATCTTCAAAAGCATAATCTATGGATATTAATTCTACACACAACAATTAAAATGGGTCTTCTGGAATTTTGGATTTAAAAGCCATAATCAATTAAATCCAACAATTCTCACAAAATTTGAAAGGCACATTTTGAAAGTCTCTCTGAGTCATATCAGTTTTGATATATCAGTGTATTGGTAGAGATCAGGTAAGGTTGAACATCTACCTAGAATAGAAGTTATGCCTGTTCACAACTGTACAATGAACTATGCCTTGAATTGATAGTTATGTGTGAATAGGTTTCACTCAAGTTCTGTACTGATACTAGGTTGTTGTAAGCATCCTCTTGGTTTGGAGCATATAAGTCAAACTCCTTGCCTATTCATGAGCGTATTAGAGATGACCCTTATCGCATAGACTGTGACTAGCAGTCGGGCTCATGTAGGTGTGTTCCTTTAAGATGCTTTGGAGGACAACATCTCTACTAACCAGGCTACTTGAAAAACATTAAGATAAGATCAACCTGCCATATAGATTAGGAGAGTTTTGCATTCGCATCTTTATGGAGTGGTATGGTTGATATGCCCTCCTCTCAGTTAATCAACAACTTGTTTCGTCATTCCTAACTCATGGGATTTCAATCACATAGCACGGGTTACCACTATTGTTGGCGTGTGTAACACATACCCACCGAGACTGCAAGCATACAGGTAAGTTGTAGTAGCTTTTCCCTTAGAAGAGTATTATAACACCCTAATTTTCCATATTTGCAAATTATTAATTTAATTAGTGTTAATATTTTTGTTTAGCTACAAAGATTATTTTCTTTATTTATTAAATTAAGTAATTAAATTATTTATGTAATATTGAATCCATGCTGGAGTAGTATGTAGTAGGATTTTTATTGTGTGAAAAAGTATTTAAAATTCAACTAGAAGTCGATTTAGAATTAATTAGAAATGAAAAACAAAAAAAGAAAAAGAAAACCTTCTCTGGCCTCCTAGGCCAACTCTCTGGCCTCCTTCCTCCCCTCCTCCTCTTCGGATTGGGCCAGAACACCCCCCCCCCCACCATGGCCCACTCTTTCCTCCCTCCCCGTCTCTCTCTTTCGGCCTGCTAGCCCAACGCGCTTCGCAACCAGGCCGCCTGCCTTTGCCTACTGGCATCCATGTGGCCCAGTCAGCAGGCCAGCACTGCCCCTCAGTCACTGACAAGAGGGTCCCGCTTGTCATCCCCAACCTCCTGCCTCTCTCTCTCCCATCGACGCCGGAAATTGACGCCACCGTCCGCCCGAATTTTGCCTCACCGTGTCAATTAGCTGAGAAAAGCGCAACTGCGCGACCCCTCGCTTCCCCTCCCTATTTCCGCCCCTCAGTGGCCATCAATCGTGATGAGGACATCACTCCTGTGGATACACACAACACTCCTCCAATTCTGTACTTGCAAGGTCCAACGACTAGAGCTCGTGCACGACGACTAAATTTAGAGGTGAGCTCGTTCCTACGTTCTTCGCTATATGTTACTTTTGAGAATGGTTTGCTACCGAATGATTATTTTATGATTAGAAACCATGGAGAGGACCAGGAGATGATGGGAGAAGGAGTTGAGAACGTGGAGGACCAGCAAGGGCTTAGAAGCCAAAGTGGAGGCCCAATCAAAACCGACTTCGAGTCTGTTTCGGGGTCCAGGACCAGTCTGCACTAAAACAGTCATCTAGGACGCATACGGACTCGGATTTGGATGTTCTACATATGCACGGAAAGATAAGGAGAAGACCTTTCAAATGCCGCCGACCTCATGTAAACATTCATCCTGAGTCATCGGGAATCGTCAAAACAAAATAGAGTCCAGAATTTGTGTAGGTGCTGCGTCAGCCTATTTTTGGCCTTTGGGTTTTGTATCTAGTTGAGCCCAATTAGGGGCGCGTCCAGAGGGTCTTGCACGACTCTAGGGTCTTTATATACAGCCGCCACCGCACCATTAGGGTTCGGGTTTTTCTTAGATTATTCTGTTCATAAGAGTTTCGCCATCATATCGGTTTGTGAGACACCAACTTGTGAGATTCATCATATACTTGCAAATTTGGTTGCATTCTTCTTTATTCTTGCTTGTGTTCTTGATTTGCAGGCAAGGATAAGCCTTCTCGGTGAGGTCAATCGTTCTTGGACGGTTGATAACCAGAGGAGACGTTGTGCTGCGATTATGGGGTTCAGAACATGTCGGTCGGAAGCCAGATCAATTTGTGTATCGCCTCCGCCTTAATCAAGATTATCAGAACCTATCGGAAGATCGGGAACCCTTGGACACATCAATTGGTAATCAGAGCTTTAGGTGCACCATCAGGTTCACACTACCCTTTAGTTTTGTTTTTGTGTTCTTCCTCTCGTCCACAGAAAAGCCAAAAAAAATTCCCCCGTCCATAACCACGTGTTTAGCCTTTGCATATTTCAATTTCCGTAGTGTTGAGTTTGTGCCCTAGTTCATGTTTAGTCGCTGGTTTAGTTTATGTTTTTGTTGTCACTAGTGTTTTCCTTGCAACCCTAGCCGCCATCCCTTCGACCACCCTCGGTTTTGTTGGCTTTGTGTGCTAGGGTTGATTGATCAACACGCCCACCCTAATCCCACCCTAAACCCACCCTCAACACCTCAGACCACTTTTCATAAATTCCACTTTCCACTGCATCCACCTCGCCAAAAAAAATCCCTATCCGGACCCAAGCCCAATTAGGGTTTCACTCAAACCTCCGGTTTCTTCATAACCGATTCCGACACCCCTTCGGTAAAACAGCCATAACTTCTCGCTCGATTGTCCGTTTTGGCTGAAATTTTTACAGGAGATTCCTGACAAAAAGTTGAGGTGACCCACACTCGGCTACACCTTGTGTGCCCTCGTCAAAAAATTCAAAAAAAATCGAGAAGATAAAGAAAAAATTCATTCAAGTTGAAACCCGACGTTTTCTAGAACTTCAAGATTTTCTGTAGGCCACGTCCTAGCTCTGTTTGAGCTGCTATTTTTTATGGTTTCTCCCCCATTGCTAGTGAGTTGTACAAAAATATCAAAAAAAGAAAATAAAAAAAATAAATTTGAGATTCCTACTAGTGCTCCATCTAGCCCCCTGGAATTTCTGAGTTTCGCTGTTTTACACTTAGCCCCCTGTTATCGACTGTATGCCTTGGTCTCCTTGTTTCTTCTTTGCTATCACTAATGTTCTAGGACATAGTTAGACCAGCAACTAGGGACAAGTTACTTGGGCACTTATTCAGCTTTACTATCTGTTTTTGATTTGTGTGCCACTCACATATATATATTTGGCCTTTCTAGCTCTACAAACTTCTTCTAGACAGCACATAGGTTATTTTGTAACCCTTGCAATTATGGAACACACCTCCCTGGTATCCTTCGCTCTGTTGTTTTCAGAACATTGTAAGAGCTTGCAAGAAGCTTCCTTTTGCTGTATTGAGAGGCACCACAGCTTAGTAGTTTTGTAGGGATAACCTTCACTTTTTGTTTCCTGTTTTGGTGTTTCTGATGTCAGCAAGCGATGGAGAGGGTGCTTCACCCTCAAAATTTGATGAGTGCGTGAGCCAAAGTCAGCTACAGAAGGCTTTGCAGGCGGTTCAGAGTGATTTGGCAGAGACGATAACCAGGGCCGTCACCGACGCCATCACCAAGCTTCACCTGGGAGAAAGCATTGAGCGTTTGGATAAGAGACTCTCTAACTTAACTGATCAGGTTGTCGAATTGGAGACCGTTCACAAGATTATCAACACTAATACCAACAACAATACCGACACCAACACCAACAACGACGTTGAAGACGATCATGATGAAGCAACGGTGTATAAGGCTGATGACACTGTCGATAGGTCAGCTACAAGGACCGGAAGGTTACAACATCGTTTGCAACGTAACCCTCATGGTATGGGTGGTTTCCACAACCACAACCGTCGCACACAAGGTAACCATGCTCCAGATGACCCATATGCTAAACTTAAGTTCTCAATTCCTTTGTTTTCGGGTCAGTATGATGGTGATGCTTACCTTGATTGGGAAATGACTGTAGAACAAAAATCTAATGCTTACCTTGTTCCTAAACAACATAGAGTTAGACACGCCACTAGTGAGTTTAAGAACTTTGCTATTGTTTGGTGGAGTGGTCTAGCTGCTGAAACTGATTTGCCAACTACTTGGGAAGAACTTAAGGTAGCAATGCATGATCGTTTTGTTCCTCCTTCTTTTTATCGAGAGATTCGTAATAAACTGCAGCATTTAGATCAAGGAGATAAAACTGTTTAGGAGTATTTTAGTGAGCTTCAGAAGGGTTTGATTCGTTCTGTTGTGGTTGAAAAAGTAGAGGATCAGATTTGCAGCTTTTATTCTGGTTTGAGAAAAGAAATTTAGGACATCCTTGATTATAAAGAATTTTATACCCTCAACCAGTGTTTCCAGTATGCTATGCTTGCAGAGAAAGAATCACAGGGACTTTTCCAGGCTTTTAAGGAGTATAGCAAGTCCAGGAATTTCTACCCACCACGGCCGACGGGGACTTCGGGGCTGCTCAAGCCATCTTTCCGGCCGCCCCCACCAGCTGGTGTTGTTTCTGCAGCACCAACATCAGCCCCTGCCCCTTCTACGCGCTCAGGTAAAAATTCTGTACAGGTACCGGCTAGTAGTGCCTCCTCTGTTGCTTTGACGGTACGCACTACAGGGATTCAGTGCCACCGCTGCCATTGTCTTGGCCATGTGCAGAAAGATTGTCCAAGAAGGCGGGCATATGTGGCGACAGATGATGGCGGTTACATGAGCACCTCCGATGTGGAGGATGAGGAGGAGGATGTCGCTGCCACCAGCGGTGACCTCGTCCTTGGAGGCGGAGATACCACGGGCTACATGAATATTATTGTGCAGCGTGTGCTTAGCACACAAATCCAGCAGCCCGAGATGATGCAGCGACATAACTTGTTCCAGATTTTCTTTGTCATCAAGAACCGTCGGGCCAAAATATCCTCATCCTTGGCCAAAAGAAGTGTGTGGCCAAAATATCCTCTGTTCTTGATGACGAAGAAAATCTGGAACAAGTTATGTCGCTGCATCATCTCGGGCTGCTGGATTTGTGTGCTAAGCACACGCTGCACAATAATATTCATGTAGCCCGTGGTATCTCCGCCTCCAAGGACGAGGTCACCGCTGGTGGCAGCGACATCCTCCTCCTCATCCTCCACATCGGAGGTGCTCATGTAACCGCCATCATCTGTCGCCACATATGCTCGCCTACTTGGGCAATCTTTCTGCACATGGCCAAGACCATGGCATCGGTGGCACTGAATCCCTGTAGTGCGTCCCGTCGAAGCAACAGAGGAGGCACTACTAGCCGGTACCTGCACAGAATTTTTACCTGAGTGCCTAGAAGGGGCAGGGGCTGATCTTGGTGCTGCAGAAACAACACTAGCTGGTGGGGGCGGCCGGAAAGATGGCTTGGGCAGCCCCGAAGTCCCTGTCTTCCGTGGTGGGTAGAAATTCCTGGACTTGCTGTACTCCTCAAAAGCTTGGAAAAGTCCCTGTGATTCTTGCTCTGCAAGCATAGCATACTGGAAACACTGGTTGAGGGTATAAAATTCTTTATAATCAAGGATGTCCTGAATTTCTTTTCTCAAACCAGAATAAAAGCGGCAAATCTGATCCTCTACTTTTTCAACCACAGCACAACGAATCAAACCCTTCTGAAGCTCACTAAAATACTCCTGAACAGTTTTATCTCCTTGATCTAAACGTTGCAGTTTATTATGAATTTCTCTATAAAAAGAAGGAGGAACAAAACGATCACGCATTTCTACCTTAAGTTCTTCCCAAGTAGTAGGCAAATCGGTTTCAGCAGCTAGACCACTCCACCAAACAATAGCAAAGTCCTTAAACTCACTAGTGGCTTGTCTAACTCTATGTTGTTCAGGAACAAGATGGGAATTAAATTTTTGTTCTACCGTCATTTCCCAATCAAGGTAAGCATCACCATCGTACTGACCCGAAAACGAAGGAATTGAAAACTTAATTTTAGCATACGAATCATCTGGAGCATAGTTACCTTGTGTGCGACGGTTGTGGTTGTGGAAACCACCCATACCTTGAGGGTTACGTTGCAAACGGCGTCGTAACCTTGCGGTCCTTGTAGCTGACCTATCGACGGTGCCATCAGCCTTATACACCGTTGCTTCATCATGATCGTCTTCAACGTCGTTGTTGGTGTCGTTGTTGGTGTTGGTGTTGGTGTTGGTGTTGTTGTTGTTGTTGTTGTTGTTGTTGTTGTTGGTCTTGTGAGCGGTCTCCAATTCGACAACCTGATCGGTTAGCTTAGAGACTCTCTTATCCAACCGCTCAATGCTTTCTCCCAGGTGAAGCTTGGTGACGGCGTCGGTGACGGCCCTGGTGATCGTCTCTGCCAAATCACTCTGAACCGCCTGCAAAGCCTTCTGTAACTGATTTTGGCTCACGCACTCATCCCATTTGGAGGGTGAAGCACCCTCCCCATCGCTTCCTGACATCAGAAACACTAAAACAGGAAACAAAAAGTGAAGGTTATCCCTACAAAACTACTAAGCAGTGGTGTCTCTCAACACAGCAAAAGTAAGCTTCTTGCAAAGCTCTTACAAAGTTCTAAAAACAACAAAGCGAAGGATACCAGGGAGAAGTGTTCCACGATTGCAAGGGTTACCAAATAACATATGTGCTGTCCAGAAGAAGTATATAGAGCTAGGAAGGCCAAATATATATATATGAGTGGCACACAAATCAAAAACAGATAGTAAAGCTGAATAAGTGCCTAAATAACTTATCCCTAGTTGCTGGTCTAACTATGTCCTAGAACAGTAGTGATAGCAAAGAAGAAACAAAGAGACAAAGGGACACAGTCGATAACAGGGGGCTTAGTGTAAAACAGCCGAACTCAGAAATTCCAGGGGGCTAGATGGAGCACTAGTAGGAATCCCAAATTTCTTTTTTTTTTAATTTATTTTTTTGATATTTTTTTCCAACTCACTAGTAAACAGGAAGAAACCACAAAAAATTTCAGCTCAAACCGAGATAGGACGTGGCCTACAGAAAATCTTGAAGTTTCAGAAAACGTCGGGTTTCAACTTGAATGAATTTTTTCTTTATCTTCCCGATTTTTTTTGAATTTTTTGACGTGGGCACACAGGGCGTAGCCAAGAGTGGGTCACCTCAACTTTTTGTCAAGAATCTCCTGTAAAAATTTCAGCCAAAACGGACAACCGAGCGAAAAGTTATGGCTGTTTTACCGAAGGGGTGTCGGAATCGGTTTTGAAGAACCCGGGGGTTTGAGTGAAATCCGAGTCGGGCTTGGGGTCGGGTAGGGAGTTTTTTTGGCAAGGTGGATGCAGCGGAAAGTGGAATTTATGAAAAGTGGTCCGAGGTGGTGAGGTTAGGTTTAGGGTGGGATTAGGGTGGGCGTGTTGAACAATCAACCCTAGCACACAAAGCCGACAAAACCGAGGATGGTGAAGGGGATGGCGGCTAGGGTTGCAAGGGAAACACTACTGACGACAAAAACACAAACTAAACCAGCGACTAAATAAGAACTAGGGCACAAACTCAACACTACGGACTCTGAAATTGAAATATGCAAAGGCTAAACACGTGGTTATGGGCGGGGGAAAAATTTTTTTTTTGGTATTTTCAGTGGACGATAGGAAGAACACGAAAACAAAACTAAAGGGTAGTGTGCACCTGACGGTGCACCTGAAGCTCTGATTACCACTTGATGTGAACAAGGGTTCCCGATCTTCCGAAAGGTTCTTGGTAAGTTGATTTGGTCGGAGGCGACACACAAATCGATCCGGCTTCAGAACAGCACGTTCTAAACCCCGCAATTGCAGCACGACGTCTCCTCTGGTTATCAACCGTCCAAAAGACGATTGACCTCGCCGAGAAGGCTGATCCCTGCCTGCAAATCAAGAACACAAGCAAGAACAACGAAGATTGCAACACAATTGCAGATGTATGATTAAACTCTCGAAGTTGGGGTCTCACAAACCGATGAACGGCGAAACTGTTTATGAACAGAATTGATCTAAGCAAAACCCGAACCCTAATGGTGCGGCGGCGGCTGTATATAAAGACCCTAGGGTCGTGCAAGACCCTCTGGACGCGCCCCTAATTGGGCTCAACTAGATACAAAGCCCAAAGGCCAAAAATAGGCGACGCAACACCGACACAGATTCTGGACTCTCTCTTGTTTTGACGATTCCCGATGACTCCGGATGAATTTTGACATGAGGCTGGCGGCATTGGAAAGGTCTTCTCCTTATATTTCCGTGCATATGTAGAACGTCCAAATCCGAGTCCGTATGCGTCCTGGACGACTGTTTTAGTACAGACTGGTCCTGGGTCCCGAAACAGACTCGAAGTCGGTTTTGATTGGGCCTCCACTTTGGCTTCCAAGCCCTTGCTGGTCCTCCACGTTCCCAACTCCTTCTCCCATCATCTCCTGGTCCTCTCCATTGTTTCTAATCATAAAATAATCATTAGGTAGCAAACCATTCTCAAAAGTAACATATAGCGAAGAACGTAGGAACGAGCTCACCTCTAAATTTAGTCGTCGTGCACGAGCTCTAGTCATTGGACCTTGCAAGTCCAGAATTGGAGGAGTGTTCTGTGTATCCATAGGAGTGATGTCCTCATCATCCTCCCCCTCTTGAAGTGGAGTCATCCTCGACTCGAGGTCATCCTCTTCTCCCAAGTATGGTTTCAAATCTGAAATGTTAAAAGTAGGACTAACCCCGAACTCGGGAGGCAACTCAAGTTTGTATGCATTATCATTAATCTTCTCCATTATTTTGAATGGACCATCAGCTCTAGGCATTAGTTTAGACTTTCTCAATTCTGGAAATCTATCCTTCCTTAAGTGTAACAACACTAAATCTCCTACATCAAGATTTACTTCCTTTCTACCTTTACTACCAGCAATTTTATACTTTTCATTCATCTTTTCAATGCTAAGTCTAGTGGTCTCATGCATTTGCAAAATAAATTCAGCACACTCCTTAGCATCAACATGAACTCTCTCATTAATAGGTAGAGGAAGTATATCAAGTGGAGTATGGGGATCAAAACCATACACTACCTTGAATGGACTTACCTTGGTAGTAGAATGCGTTGCCCGATTATAAGCAAACTCAACATGAGGCAAGCATTCTTCCCATTGCTTCAAATTTTTCTTCAAAATAGCTCGCAACATAGTACTCAAAGTGCGGTTCACAACCTCAGTTTGTCCATCAGTTTGTGGATGACAAGTTGTAGAAAATAGCAACTTTGTACCCAACTTATTCCAAAGCGTGAGTCAAAAATGACTCAAGAATTTTGCATCACGATCTGAAACAATAGTAGAAGGCATACCATGCAAACGTACAATTTTTTTGAAAAAAAGATCAGCAATATAACTAGCATCATCAGTTTTATGACATGGTATAAAGTGTGCCATCTTGGAAAAATGATCCACAACAACAAAAATGCTATCGTTCCCCCTCTTAGTCCTAGGCAGTCCTAAAATAAAGTCCATAGAAATATCCGTCCAAGGAATAGAAGGAACAGGAAGTGGCATGTATAAACCATGTGGATTCCATCGAGACTTAGCTTTTTGACATGTAGTGCAGCGAGCAACAAAACGCTCAACATCTTTCCTCATCCTTGGCCAAAAGAAGTGTGTGGCCAAAATATCCTCTGTCTTCTTAGCACCAAAATGACCCATCAATCCACCTCCATGCGCCTCCTGCAACAACAAAAGACAAACGGAACCAACTGGAATGCATAGGCGGTAAGCTCTAAACAAGAAACCATCATTCAACACAAATTTGTGCCAAGCACGACCTTCTTTACAGTGCAGCAATACATCTTTAAAATCAACATCAGCAACATATTGTTCTTTAATTGCCTCAAGTCCAAAAATTCTACAATCAAGTTGAGACAACAAAGTATATCGCCTAGATAAAGCATCAGCAATCACATTATCCTTCCCTTTCTTATGTTTAATAATATAAGGAAAAAGACTCAATAAACTCAACCCATTTAGCATGTCTACGGTTCAAATTGCATTGAGAACGAATATACTTAAGTGATTCATGATCAGAATGAATAACAAATTCTTTGGGCAACAAATAATGACGCCACGTCTCTAAAGAACGTACAAGTGCATATAGTTCCTTATCATACGTGGAATAATTCAAAACAGGCCCAGTAATTTTCTCACTAAAGTATGCAACAGGTTTACCATCTTGCATCAAAACACCACCAATGCCTATACCACTAGCATCACATTCAAGCTCAAAAGTCTTATCAAAATTGGGTAATTGCAGCAATGGTGCATGTGTAAGTTTGTTCTTCAGAGTATCAAAAGACTCATGATGTACCTTACCAAAATAGAAGTCAACGCCCTTCTTTGTCAACTCATGCAATGGTGCAGCAATAGTGCTGAAATCTTTGACAAAGCGGCGGTAGAAACCTGCAAGACCAAGAAAACTCCTCACCTGTGTGATAGTTTTTGGTACAGGCCAGCTCTTTATGGCTTGAATCTTCGCCTCATCCACCTCAATTCCGTGTGGAGTCACAACATAGCCAAGAAAAGAGACTCGATCCGTGCAAAAGGTGCACTTCTCAAGATTACCAAATAAACGTGCAACTCGTAAAGCATCAAAAACAGCACGCAAATGAATCATATGATCATCCATGGATTTGCTATAAATCAAGATATCATCAAAGTAAACAACCACAAATTTGCCAATAAAAGGTCTTAAAACCTCATTCATCAAACGCATGAAAGTACTGGGTGCATTAGTCAACCCAAAAGGCATTACTAACCACTCATACAACCCGAATTTGGTTTTGAAAGCTGTTTTCCATTCATCTCCAAGTTTCATTCTAATTTGATGGTAGCCACTACGCAAATCAATTTTAGTGAAAATTATAGCACCACATAACTCATCAAGCATGTCATCTAGCCTAGGAATAGGATGACGATACCTAATAGTAATGTTATTAATGGCTCTACAATCTACACACATACGCCAAGAACCATCTTTCTTAGGAACCAAAAGTACAGGAACAACACAAGGACTAAGTGATTGACGAACATACCCACGATCCAAAAGGTCTTGGACTTGTTGTTGTATCTCCTTAGTCTCCTCAGGGTTGGTCCTATAAGCAGCACGGTTTGGTAAAGTAGCACCAGGAATCAAATCAATTTGATGCTCAATCCCTCTCAAAGGTGGCAATCCCGGGGGTATCTCAGCTGGGAAAACATCCTCATACTCCTGCAAAAGGTTAGTGACAGCAGGAGGCAAAGCACTAGAAGCAATATCACCAAGCGAAAACAAGGCTTGTTTGCATATCAAAGCATAGCAAATATCATCAGTAGAAATTTCAGATGGCTCAGATTTTGTGGCAAGACATGAACGACCTTGTAATTTAATTGCAGCACCCTTAGAACTTGAAGAATCATTAACATTAATTGGTGTAGAAGCAGAATTAACAGGTTGCTGAATTTCAGGGCTTTTATTTTTCAAACTAGCAGCTCGTTCTAAATCAGCTTGTATAATTTCAGCAGGGGTCATTGGTAACAAAGTAATTTTAGTTCCTTTATGCATAAAAGTGTACTTATTACTTTTACCATGGTGTACAGCATCATTATCAAATTTCCAAGGTCTACCCAATAAAAGTGAACAAGCTTGCATGGGTACAACATCACAATCAATAGAATCCACATAGGAACCAATGGAAAAAGGAACTCTGTAAGTTTGTATTACCTTAGCTTTTGCAGAGTCATTTAACCACTGAATGTAGTATGGATGTGGATGTGGGCGTGTGGTCAAATCAAGCTTCTTAACCACATCAGAACTCACCAAATTGTTGCAGCTTCCTCCATCAATGATGACACGTGCTCGACGGTTCTTGATGACGAAGAAAATCTGGAACAAGTTATGTCGCTGCATCATCTCGGGCTGCTGGATTTGTGTGCTAAGCACACGCTGCACAATAATATTCATGTAGCCCTTGGTATCTCCGCCTCCAAGGACGAGGTCACCGCTGGTGGCAGCGACATCCTCCTCCTCATCTTCCACATCGGAGGTGCTCATGTAACCGCCATCATCTGTCGCCACATATGCCCGCCTACTTGGGCAATCTTTCTGCACATGGCCAAGACCATGGCAGCGGTGGCACTGAATCCCTGTAGTGCGGCCCGTTGAAGCAACAGAGGAGGCACTACTAGCCGGTACCTGCACAGAATTTTTACCTGAGCGCGTAGAAGGGGCAGGGGCTGATCTTGGTGCTGCAGAAACAACACTAGCTGGTGGGGGCGGCCGGAAAGATGGCTTGGGCAGCCCCGAAGTCCCCGTCGGCCGTGGTGGGTAGAAATTCCTGGACTTGCTGTACTCCTCAAAAGCGTGGAAAAGTCCATGTGATTCTTTCTCTGCAAGCATAGCATAGTGGATACACTTGTTGAGGGTATAAAATTCTTTATAATCAAGGATGTCCTGAATTTCTTTTCTCAAACCAGAATAAAAGCGGCAAATCTGATCCTCTACTTTTTCAACCACAGCACAACGAATCAAACCCTTCTGAAGCTCACTAAAATACTCCTGAACAGTTTTATCTCCTTGATCTAAACGCTGCAGTTTATTACGAATTTTTCTATAAAAAGAAGGAGGAACAAAACGATCACGCATTTCTACCTTAAGTTCTTCCCAAGTAGTAGGCAAATTGGTTTCAGCAGCTAGACCACTCCACCAAACAATAGCAAAGTCCCTAAACTCACTAGTGGCTTGTCTAACTCTATGTTGTTCAGGAACAAGGTGGGCATTAAATTTTTGTTCTACTATCATTTCCCAATCAAGGTAAGCATCACCATCGTACTGACCCGAAAACGAAGGAATTGAAAACTTAATTTTAGCATACGGATCATCTGGAGCATGGTTACCTTGTGTGCGATGGTTGTGATTGTGAAAACCACCCATACCTTGAGGGTTACATTGCAAACGACGTCGTAACCTTGCGGTCCTTGTAGCTGACCTATCGACGGTGCCATCAGCCTTATACACCGTTGCTTCATCATGATCGTCTTCAAAGTCGTTGTTGGTGTTGTTGTTGGTGTTGTTGTTGTTGTTGGTCTTGTGAGCGGTCTCCAATTCAACAACTTGATCGGTTAGCTTAGAGACTCTCTAATCCAACCGCTCAATGCTTTCTCCCAGGTGAAGCTTGGTGACGGCGTCGGTGACGGCCCTGGTGATCGTCTCTGCCAAATCACTCTGAACCGCCTGCAAAGCCTTCTGTAACTGACTTTGGCTCACGCACTCATCCAATTTTGAGGGTGAAGCACCCTCTCCATCGCTTCCTGACATAAAAAACACCAAAAGAGGAAACAAAAAGTGAAGGTTATCCCTACAAAACTACTAAGCAGTGGTGCCTCTCAACACAGCAAAAGGAAGCTTCTTGCAAAGCTCTTACAAAGTTCTGAAAATAATAAAGCGAAAGATACCAGGGAGAAGTGTTCCACGATTGCAAGGTTTACAAAATAACCTATGTGCTGTCCAGAAGAAGTATGTAGACCTAGGAAGGCCAAATATATATATGTGAGTGGCACACAAATCAAAAACAGATAGTAAAGCTGAATAAGTGCCCAAGTAACTTGTCCCTAGTTGCTGGTCTAACTATGTCCTAGAACAGTAGTGATAGCAAAGAAGAAACAAGGAGACAAAGGGACACAGTCGATAACAGGGGGCTTAGTGTAAAACAACCAAACTCAGAAATTCCAGGAGGCTAGATGGAGCACTAGTAGGAATCCTAAATTTCTTTTTTTTTATTTTATTTTTTTGATATTGTTTTCCAACTCACTAGCAAAGGGGGAGAAACCACAAAACATTTCAGCACAAACCGAGCTAGGACATGGCCTACAGAAAATCTTGAAGTTTCAGAAAACGTCGGGTTTCAACTTGAATGAATTTTTTCTTTATCTTCCCGATTTTTTTTGATTTTTTTGACGAGGGCACACAGGGCGTAGCCAAGAGTGGGTCACCTCAACTTTTTGTCAAGAATCTCCTGTAAAAATTTCAGCCAACACAGACAAACGAGCGAAAAGTTATGACCGTTTTACCGAAGGGGTGTCGGAATCGGTTTTCAAGAAACCGGGGGTTTGAGTGAAACCCGAGTCGGCTTGGGGTCGGGTAGGGATTTTTGTTTGGCGAGGTGGATGCAGCGGAAAGTGGAATATGTGAAAATTGGTCCGAGGTGGTGAGGGTAGGTTTAGGGTGGGATTAGGGTGGGCGTGTTGATCAATCAACCCTAGCACACAAAGCCGACAAAACCGAGGATGGTGAAGGGGATGGCGGCTAGGGTTGCAAGGGAAACACTACTGACAACAAAAACACAAACTAAACCAGCGACTAAACAAGAACTAGGGCACAAACTCAACACTACGGACTCTGAAATTGAAATATGCAAAGGCTAAATACGTGGTTATGGGCGGGGGAAAATTTTTTTTGGTATTTTCTGTGGACGATAGGAAGAACACGAAAACAAAACTAAAGAGTAGTGCGAACCTGACGGTGCACCTGAAGCTCTGATTACCACTTGATATGAACAAGGGTTCCCGATCTTCCGAAAGGTTCTTGGTAAGTTGATTTGGTCGGAGGCGACACACAAATCGATCCGGCTTCAGAACAGCACGTTCTAAACCCCGCAATCGCAGCACGACGTCTCCTCTAGTTATCAACCATCCAAAAGACGATTGACCTCGCCGAGAAGGCTAATCCATGCCTGCGAATCAAAAACACAAGCAAGAACAACGAAGGATACAACACAATTGCAGATGTATGATTCAACTATCGAAGTTGGGGTCTCACAAACCGATGATCGGCGAAACTGTTTATGAACAGAATTGATCTAAGCAAAACCCGAACCCTAATGGTGCGGCGGCGGCTGTATATAAAGACCCTCTGGACGCGCCCCTAATTGGGCTCAACTAGATACAAAGCCCAGAGGCCAAAAATAGGCGACGCAACACCAACACAGATTTTGGACTCTCTCTTGTTTTGACGATTCCCGATGACTCCAGATGAATTTTGATATGGGACCGGCGGCATTGGAAAGGTCTTATCCTTATATTTTCGTGCATATGTAGAACATCCAAATCCGAGTCCGTATGCGTCCTGGGCCACAGTTTTAGTGCAGACTGGTCCTGGGCCCCGAAACAGACTCGAAGTCGGTTTTGATTGGGCCTCCACTTTGGCTTCCAAGCCCTTGCTGGTCCTCCATGTTCTCAACTCCTTCTCCCATCATCTCCTGGTCCTCTCCATGGTTTCTAATCATAAAATAATCATTAGGTAGCAAACCATTCTCAAAAGTAACATATAGCGAAGAACGTAGGAACGAGCTCACCTCTAAATTTATTCGTCGTGCACGAGCTCTAGTTATTGGACCTTGCAAGTCCAGAATTGGAGGAGTGTTCTGTGTATCCATAGGAGTGATGTCATCATCACACTCCCCAGCCCTTAATATTTTTCCTCATTGGCAAACTATTATGAGCTAGTCGCCATGCAAAGTGTTTAACCTTGTTTGGAGCTTGGATCCCCTAAATCTTTTTCCATGGAAAACTAGTGCCCAAGCTCGGACAGTGAACAGTTACTCCTAAGCTGGGTCCATGGCCCTCTGAAGCATTGTCCACACTCACCTTATAAGCTGATTTGATAGTGAAAGTTCCGTTGGGATCATAATGCCAAGCAATACCATCTTCCCAATTAGCATACAAGGGAATAGATAGCACCACCTCGGCATCCTCTATCATCAACGCATATCGCACCAACTCCTCATTACATTCTTCTGTTCCTGGATTTATCAAATCACTAACCTGATACAGCAATCGTGGGCCTTGAACAGCCGACACCTTCCTTGTGTCCATTCTGGGCAACCATGGATCATTCCAAATGTTAAAGCTACCTCTGTTACCAACCCTCCAAATCATACCTTTTTTGAACAGATCAATGCCCCTTGTTATGCTACATGAGGTATATGAAGCCCCATGTCTCACTGTAGCATTAAGAATATTGTCGTTCGGATAGTAGCAAGCTTTAAGAATTTGTGCACATAGAGACGTCAGATTATTGATCAATCTCCAATCTTGCTTAGCTAACATCACCAAGTTGAAATGGTAAAGATCCCTGTAGCCTAGCCCGCCATCTTTTTTAGGGTGCAACTTTTTCTCCCATGACACCTGATGCATTTTATTTTTATCTTGTTGCCGCCACCAATATTGACATATCATGGTACTGATATCATCACAGAAGGACTTTGTGAGATCAAAACATGACATAGCAAAGGTTAGAATTGCTTGCACCACGACCTTGATAAGAACTTCTTTCCCAGCCTTTGACAATAGCTTCTCCTACCACCCCTGAGTGTGTTGCCAAATTTTGTCCTTCAAGTATTGGAACGCCTCCTACTTTGACCTTTCGATATAAACCGGAAGCCCCAAACTTTCTCATTTGCCATCTCCGAATGAATTTCCAACACCTGCTTCACTGCAATCCGATTATCCATGCTAGTATTTTTACTAAAGGAGATGGCCGACTTTTCTTTATTTATTTTTTGCCCAGAACACTCCTCATATAAAGCTAGAATATTCTTCAAGCAGTTCATTATCAGTATTAGCCTTCATCAAGATGAGGGAGTCATCCGCAAAAAGAAGGTGAGATACACTTGGAGCACCTTGACATACTTTAATACCTTGTATCATATTATTAGCCTCTGCATGATGTAGAAGAGATGAGAAGCCCTCAACACATATAAGAAGTAGATAAGGCGATAGTGGATCGCCTTGTCTTCAACCCCTTTTCGGAATAATAACCTCTGTGTGTTCCCCATTGACTTTAATTCGACATCACACCGACCGAACACACTTCATCAACAGTTTGACCAATGCCTCATTAAACCCCAACTGCCTCAGCATAGCTTCCAAAAAAATCCCATTCCACACGATCATAGGCCTTGGACATATCAAGCTTTAAAGCCATGTAACATTGTCCCCCCATTCTTTGATTTTGTAGGTAGTGAGTCATTTCATATGCCACCAAAACATTGTCCGTAATGAGCCAACCCGGGACAAAAGCGCTCTGGTTAGGAGAGATAATATCATCTAACATGACCTTTAATCTATTAGTTATCACCTTAGAGATTATTTTGTAGACAACATTGCACAGGCTAATCAGTCGCAGGTCCTTCCATTTATCTGGATTTTTTACCTTATGGATAAGAACAACTGTGGTGTGATTCCATCCTTCCGGTATGTCAACGCCATTTAGAACCGCTAGAACTTCATTCTTCACTCTAGGACTGACCACCTCCCAGAATCTCTTAAAAATATTCCTGGCATACCATCTCGGTCGGGCGCCTTTAAATCCCCAATGCCATCCAGTGCTCGCTTAACTTCCTCCTCATCATTTTCCTTAATGAGTGAAGTGTTCATATCTTCTGTGACCCTGAGAAGAGAACAGTACTATATACTGATTCACAATATATTGCCAAAAATCTCTTTCCTCAACCCATTCCCCATTCTCCTTTTTTAATTGCTTAATTCGGTTTGTTCTATGCCGCTGTGAGCCATAAGAGTGATTGAACTTTGTGTTCCTATCAGCCTGTGCCAACCAATGCACATTAGCGCTGCTTCCAATAAATATCTTTCTGTTCTTCCAGCTTTGCTAGTCTATAACGGAGCACTTATTCTTGTTACACTGTATGATCAGATAAGAGAACTCTTCTACATTGTGCGAGCTCCTTCTTCAGTCTCTTAATTCTTTTCTCCAAATCACTGAGGACATTCCGGTTCCACTGCTGCAGCACACCTGCTACTCCTTGAAGTCCCCCCCTGACATCACTCACCCCCATAAGAAACGCCTCATCCTAGGCATTTTTAACAAGCTCCTCACATCCTTCCTCATGCAACCATTCTGCTTCGAATTTGAAGCAGCCCCCTTGCTCTGCTCTTTGATGTTGTCCTCCTTCCAGATTAATTATTACGGGACAATGATCCGAGTGAAGTGGATCACCGTTGGTCACCTCCACTAAAGGAAGCATGGTACGCCAAGCTGTATTAGCCACCGCTCGATCCAGTCTCTCTCTTATATATGTATCCTGCTGATGACTATTATCACCTCGGAACCCCAAGTCCACTAGAGCACAATCATCTAAAGCTCTCTAGAATTTCTCCATACACGAACGGGCCGACCCACCATGCCTTGTTTTTCATGAGCAAAAAGGATTTCGTTGAAATCTCCTGAGCAGAACAATGGACCCAACCCTTGAACATTCAAGGTCCGTAAGGCCTCCCAACTATTATCCTTTCGCTCAGCTTGGGGCTCCCCGAACACCCTCGTAAACCGCCATGCCACACCATGCTCATCTGCTATATCAACATCAATGTAGTATTTAGAGATTTGTCTTAACGACACATTAACATCACTGCCCCAAAACAAATCCACTCCACCACTCTTCCCCTCACACTCTTTAAACACCATCAACATCCACCTAAATTTCTCGATCCTCCTTCTGTCCATTTTTATCTCGGACAAAAAGAGAAAATCTGCTGCTTCACGCTTCTGGAGATCCAGAAGCCCCCGAACTACCTGGCGATTGCACAACCCCCGACAGTTCCAAGCCACAAGCTTCATATTTCCTTGCGGAGCTGTTCCAACAGCCCCGCTTCCTTGATATTGGCATCACTCTCCAAAAGTGGTGCTTCGGCCATGTCCATCTCAACACACCGTGCCTGTTCCTCCTGACTACTTCGCCCCTCCATTGCACTATCCACCCCCACCATAGATTTCTTTGCTGCACTAGTATCTCCACCTGCCAAGCCTGACACATCACCCGCTCTCTTCCTCCCCACTGACCTTGCACAAGCATCTTTCTTAGTCGCATTCTCCTCAACCACCTTATTAGCAGTTACACGTGGCTTCCTTTTATCGGTACCACGCGTCTTCTTACTACCCGTCTCATCAATCTCTTGGAGCTTCATCTTCTCACCAGTGGACCCCATAGGAACAGTAGCATGCACAGACGCGTCGACAGTCCTCTGTTGCTTCAATTCAGTATGAGATGTGGTCAAGGTCAAGCTCCCCTCATCTTCGTTGTCCTTCTTCTTCCTCCCATCCACACTATCACCCTGCTGCTGCCCCTATTGTTTCATCTCCTTGTCTCGCCTCCAATCACCACTTCGTCTCACAGGATGAGGGAGTAGTGAGCAAAGTCCACCTAATTGGCAATTTTTGACATCTTCAGAAAAATGCCTCCTCACTGGTGTAACTCACAGCCATTTACCATACTTCTTCGCATCGCCTCCACACCCCCCCCCCCTAGTAATAATTCTTGTCCATATGACCAATGATGCCGCAGCGGTAGTAGAATTCAGGTAAGAACTCATACTCCACTGGGTACCACCTCTGGTCCACCTGTTCTTCCTCGATCTCAATAATAATTCCCCTATGCAACAGCTGCCTAATATCAATGCACACCTTCACCCTCAAATAGTACCCGGTAGCCATCTCGTTCTCCTCTACGCATCAACTTGTAGGAAACCTCCAAACTCCTGCCCAATAACCTCCGGCACCTCCTTGTTCATCATCCCCATAGGGAGACGAGAAACCCTAATCCAGATTGGGATATGATGAAACTCAATAGCCTCTAGTGCCCTTCTCCCATCATACGACGTTAGGATCATCAAGCTATGTCCCGCCATCCATGGCCCATCCTCCAAAGCTCTCTTGATTCCAAATGGATGATTAAAATGGAATAGAAATAGATTGTCACCCATCTCCTTACATGTCATCCCTCGATCGTGGCACCAAATCCTGCCAAGGGTTTGATGGATACCCTTAATAGAGATCGGCTTTTCAGATAGCACCTTCCCCATCGTGTGCCATTCCCCTTCCTTCGCAGCATCCACAATCTGCTTCCCTAATTTGATTCCTCTCCTCACAGCAGAAGACAGGTTGAGACTCCTCATCACTTCCTCAATATCGCTCTTCCCCTTCCCCCGGTCCGTCGCTGATCTGCTTGCATCCGCCACCATCACCACTTGAAAAACCGCTCCTGTGTTTTGCGACAAAAGGACTCGATAGTTCAATTGTCGCATTGATGATGGAGGAACCCCGATGGAATCGAACTCCTGTTTGGACTGGAGAATTATGAGGATGAAAAGGACAAGAATCAGATCTGATTGGGGTGTTAGACCAAACATAACTCGAGTCGCCTCGGGAGCCCTAGAGGGGAGACTCGAAACGCCAAGACCCGAAACCTCATCCTTATAGATTTTGAAATAGTGCAATGCTTCGTCTTTGGTTTTCAAGAGATACACATAGCAATAATGAGTAGAATCATCAATCAATGTCATAAACTATCTTGTTGCTCCTTTGTCAATATGTCATTCGTCTCACTCAAATTCATATGAACAAGTTCCAACGGAGCTAAGTGTCTTGCCTCAGTAGCCTTGTGAAGCTTGAGAGGTTGCTTTGATTGCACACACACTTGACATTTTGAGCTCTTGACAATGGGAAATTTTGGGATTAAACTAATATTAGCCAGTCACGCCATACAACCATGTTTAATATAACAAAGACATGAATGCCAAACATTTGATTCAAAATCATTGCATACATGATTAATCATTTTATTACACATGTCTGACAAAGATGGGCAGAACAAGCCTCCGCACTCATAGCCTTTACCAATAAAAGTTTCATATGATAATACAACTTTATTGGACTCAAATACCAACTTGAAACCATCCCTACACAATAGAGGCCTATTCACAAGGTTTTTATTTATTTATGGGACATGCTGCACGTTCTTTAGCTGCACGTCTTTCTTGAAGTGAGCTTCAGATTGACCATGCCAACACCACGAACAAAGCATGTGAGTCGTTCCCTATTAACACGAAGGAAATCCTGTGACCTGATAAGAATAAAATAAGGAAACATCAGCACACACATGCATATTGGCAAATATGTCAATCCATCAATCAGGGGAGCGACAAACTAAAAGAATAGTTAGATTACCATACCCAGTCATTTCCATCTTAGTGTCTATTAATAGTCGTTAACTACCATTTCCGACCATCAATATTACTCAAAATAAAGGAGGACTCAACATTCCTATCATACATTTTAGTTAGAATTAACAGAATTCCACTTATACTTGGAGAAATGCTCACATACAAAAGATATGATGAAATAAAGGAGGAAACACACCTATGTGGTGAAGAAACACAACTTCCACCAATCAGAGTTTAACAAAAGGTATTCCCACAGATCAAATGGTCCACATGCACCACCAAACCGACATACACAAGGGCTAACCCATGGAGGAGTCAAAGGGGGCTATCCACTAGTGTGCCAGAAGAGCACGAGGCCATTGGGCCCCAACCCTGTTTGGCCAAACATGCCTGTTCGACCAAACAAGGAGTGGGCTTAGTGAGGCCCAGCTTCCTGTGGCGGTTCCCCACTGACTCTCCAATGGCTGTTGTCCCCCTTAGGGCGGGAGTTAGTGACGTTGGAATCACCTTTGGACCCCTATCAATAGAATGTTGTGGCTTTACTCCTCAACACAAAATTAGAAGCGTCACTCTCTTTATATTTCAACTTACTCTCTAGTTTTAGTGGAGTTAGTCTTAGAATAGAGTCTTCTTCAGGTCCTAAGTCTTCTTTGAAGTTGTGGTCTGGCTCTTGTATCTTTCTCCTTTTGTAAGACTTTGTTCTATTTAATATATTTAGTCTTTCTATATAGTTGTGCTTGGATCATGTGTTTCTTATTTGATTATGTGATCCATTCATGTATGTGGCCAGTATGCTTAGATGTTAGTAGTGTAGTTATACTATACTACCATGTTGGACATAGGTCCTTACTATAGTTTTTATTTATATCATTATAGTGATGCATGACTAATATCTGACTTAGATCATTTTCAGATGCTTAGTGTTCACTTAAATATGATCACTCCTTTTCTGATCCATCGCTAGGAGATTAGGGGTATTGTTCTAGAGATGTAAGCATAGTGCTTAGATCAATAGAATGCATTATTTGTCATGTCGGCCATAGATTGTATTGAGGTAGGTAGTAGCTAGTGACAGCCCTATCTGTCCTTTGAAATCCTCCATGTTCGGCTATTCAATAGGCTCTTGGCCGGAATTGAACTGTGGATGCAGGGAAAAACCAGATGCCTAGGGTGTGATGATCTGATTGTCTTGCATTGTTTATGTATGTGTATAGTATAGACTATGCAATTGTATAAAAGCAACATAGGACCTTAGCTCTTTCTTTGTCCTTCTCCACTAGACTAGTCTTTATTTATCTTGAGTATGCTATCTGTGTGTCCACTACCCATATTTTCCTATATCCTTACCTCTGTGAGTAGTTTATCTTATGATCTATTGTGTATGTCTAGAACATGGTAACCATTTTGATCATCTCCCGCCTTCCTTTGGGATAAAATAAATACGATACCCTAAATACTTTCGGGTGAAATGCTACAACGGTATTCTTCGCGCGCTTGCGAATTACCTGCATTCATTAAAAATACCAATAGTGTCTCCAATAACCACATTTGCAGACTTATTCTTCTGCTTGTGTTGTTGCATGTCTTTGCTGTCCATGCAGTCTCTAGCCCAATGATCAGAGCTACCACACACAACAATTTCATTTATCCTTCTTCTTCTTAAAGTTGGTTGTCTGAGAGGCTTTGTTCTTGCACTCGAATTGGGCCTTGTGGGTTTGAGGATTCTTCTTCTTGTGGAATTGATAGTTCTTCTTTTACACCAAATTTGCATTAGAAGTTCATACCTCACGCCCCTTTGCACATGTGTACTTAGCTTTTGCCCTCTCTTCAACATCAAGAGTTCCAATCAAATCTACCATAGTGAATTGTTGTTTCTTGTGTTTCAGACTTGTGGCAAAATTCATCCATAAAGGAGGTAGCTTAGCAATAATGCCGCCGGCAACAAACTTGTCCGGTAATACACATGTAAGGTTTTCGAGCTCTTTTGCGAGAGATTGTATTTCGTGAGCTTGCTTCACCACGGTGTGATCATATACCATCTTGTAGCGGTGATATAGCTCAATTACGTACAACTCACTACCCGCATCAGAGACTCCAAATCTAGTCTCAAGAGCATCCCACATTTCTTTGCCAGTGAAGTGATGCATGCAAGCATCCACCAAATTCTCGCCAAGTGTGTTAATCACAACACCTCGAATGAGGTTATCGCAGCCTCGAAAGCTTTTTCCACATCAGGACTCAACTCCCCTTCAGGCTTCCCTTGTGCCACATGAAAAACGTTCATGGCGGTGAGCCAAAGCACCATCTTTGCTCTCCAACGTTTATAGTTTGCACCATGGAACACGTTGGATTTTAATGTCGCGGCAAAACCAGTAGTAGAAAATTACCTATAATCATAAGGTTTTTGGATTGTTGGGAGTAGAGGCAATGATCGACTAAATTTTATCTGAAAAATAATGGCATAAAGCATGGTCATGACTAGAGTTATGTAGTGATTAAATTAGACTATCATAGATATCACCATGTCTAATTTATTGATTAAGTACAGAATTGACAAGGGAAAAGCTGTGAGAAAAGCATACTGTGTTGGAGCTAGTTGAATCGCATTGAGCACACCATCACCGTTCGGGGTAGAAATCATGGTGTAGTCGACATGATCATTCACGTGATGAAGCAGACGTAGAAGAACACGAACATCAGCACCAGCGAGCAGTTGCGATGATCGCTGCCAAAAAATCTTATTGCCCCCTTATCCCGGTGTAGGAACGCGAGAGGGACGAGTTTCCAGAGACCTGCTCTCCCAAAGCCTGTGCACGCAGACTTCGAGACGAGGATGATTACCGTAGCAGCTACTATTGTGTGTGAGAGAGATGTGTGTGTCGTGTACTGTTGCCATGGACTATGGTTCTCTTTATATAGGTGATGAGAGGGAAACTGCAGCACCTTTCACTTGAAGCATTCATGCATGCAAGGTGTAACTCCCAAGAGAGATAAACCCAACAGCCATTAGCTAATAAAGTATTGAGTTAATTGAAAGAGGAAGTGAGAGCCATGTGAGCCCCATAAGTGCTCAACGTTTCAGCTTTGTGGCTGAACATTTCCATGAGTGCAATGCACACATACACAAGTAATATTCTCCTTTTATTACTTCCAACTTCTCAGCACATATGATACATTCTGTCATATAATTTGGTTCATTTTCACAAGCATAATCCATAGATATTAATTCTACACACAACAATTAAAATGGGTCTTTTGGAATTTCAGATTTAAAAGCCATAATCAATTAAATCCAACACTTCTTGTATACACTAGCTATTTAGTCTCTCATGGATTGACTTTTTTGTTTCTGTAGAAAATTCAAAAAATGAAATTATTGTTTTCTCTGGTTGTCAACCATGTTTTGTCATGAGCTCTTCAAAATGATGCTCCTTTTGCACACGCTAATTAAGCAATAGTAAAGCATGAGCTCTGCGTATGTATTTTCTGTGTATGAACTAATGCAAGAAAGTATTATCTTCAACAGCAAAAATAAATGCTTTGTTTTTCTAGACGACTTTACTTAATCGAACATGCCATTTTGATCTGACACTGCACAAATATGCTTAAAACTGATAAATTCTGAAGTTAAATTTCTGGGATAGATGTTTAACGGAATCCTTTTTTCTTGACAGTAAACCTAATTCAGTTTTCTTATGTTAGATAAATAGCATGGAGACCAGGTCAATGCTACACATAGCTCTATGGGTTTCAAGAGTGGCGGCCATAAACAGTGATGGGTGAATGTTGTCCTGAGGTTTGAAGTGTTAAAGATAAGATCAATCTGTTCTAGAAACTTTTTGGAGTGGATGTTTTTTATTTTAATTTATAAGGCTGTTAAAGTGATGTATAAATTATCAAACATGTATCAGAAAAGCAATAGTTTAGCGGAAACATGGGTTGATTAGACTGTAATTTACATGATATTTCAAACTAATATAATATTTTTAAATTAATAACTGTAATAATAGATAATTAAAAAGGTTACATTTTTTTGAATTAATTATAAGAATAGATAATTTCAGAGTACAAGAAGCTAGGTAAAAAATACAAAGTGGGTTGTAGTAATTTGTCGTTTGGTGAAATATTCTTAGTTCCTCGTGACGTGACTGATCAAACTAACATACGATTTGATTATTTGCATGTTACCTGATTATCTTAAAAAAATAAACTCATCCACGAGCATCTCATTTTTATTGGCAAGATCACCCTTATATTATCAACTTCTTCCAGATATTCAACTCTGTGTAGCATAAATAATTTTGTATTCACATGCCTCTTGACATCAGGAAGAAAAGATGTACTATTAGGCTGTCTTTCAACATATGTTTCCATTTAGTATATGATAGTCTTAGAGTATCTCCAAAAGGGTCCCATAAACTCTCCTAAATCAAATTATTAGGGTTTTCAACAGCTCCCTAAAACAACTCACAGAGTTATTGTCCCCCTAAATTTCTCTCATTTGTAACTAGAAACAAGAGGAAAGTTGGGGGCCTCAATCCTTGTATTTCTAAGAGAATTAATATGGTGGTGGTCTCAGATGCTGACGTGGCCTTGTCAAAAGCTTTCTTGATTCATTTTTAGGGAGAACTGTTGAACAAGACAATATGGTTGTAGCCTCAGATGCTGACGTGGCCCTGTCAAAAGCTTTCTTGATTCATTTTTAGGGAGAACTGTTAAAGAAGACAATAAAATTTATCTCTAATAATTTTTGGATTGCTACTAAAAACACTCTTTTAGGGTCTATTTTTTAGGGAGCTTTTGGAGATGTTTTATAGAATAAAGACAATCTGCATGTCACACGTATTAAAAACTAGTCTACTTAATTTATGGTATGACTTTTTTTGGATATAACCCGCAAAACAATTTTGGGTCCACCACTAAGGGCTTGTTGAGTTGATGCCCTCAACTCCATGTCCAAGCAAAAGTTCTTGCCTACTAGGCAATCACGACTATGGCCAAAAACTTAACGTGCACAAAGCTAATGTCTTGGTTAAAACGTCAAAAGAGTTGAAAGATAAGTGGCATTTAACAACGCTACAAAAAAGATAAAATCATAACAAAATATGGGTTAGGATGATACAAAAAAATTTATGATGCCTATTTGCCTGGTAATTAATGTAAATATCACCTGCTACCTTCACTTTCTACATCGGTTTATGTAGTTGGTGTATAGGAAATATGCCAATGTCTTGGTCCGTTGCATAATGAAGTCATCTTATTAAAAATGCAGTAAAATGAATTCAAGGTTATAGGTCAGAAAAACAAAGGTGTTAGCTATCAATGTGTTAAGAGGCTGCTGGTGGGCTAAAGTAGATGGTGATCAATCACTTTAAGGCCTGGAAGCACAAGGGCCTTGACAGTGGCAACCGGAAATATACCTTGACATTGGATCCAAGAGTGTAGGGCTATGGCCGTAGTGGCCCTAGGCCTTTGTTTGGTTGCAACAACAAGCCCGAGGAAAAAACACAAAAATCAAAATATGCTTTCACTAGACTACTTTTCTTGAGCATTTATTTCAACTTTATTAATAGAATGTGAATACCTAGATAACCGATACATAACATGACATGAGCTGATTTTATTGTCCATTTTGCTTTGCGGGTATGATTTATTTTATTGTTCACATGCTGTTTGGGTGCAACCATCTTAGGTGAGTTATCTTTAAATAGTCGAGCATGAAGAGGTTTGAGCTTGTCAAATTATATGAAAATTGTCACAACTTCATCACCAATTGCTTTTTTATTAAATTAGAAATTTAGGATATAGACCAGATATTTATGTACATTAGTATGATTACTAGCCAGCTCCATAACTACTTTTCACATGATGCCTCAGAAGAACCGCTCAACCCAGGTCGTTGGTCGTCTCACATGGGCCACGGTGCCGTTGTGTAAGGGTGGGGCAAGGGTTCGGGGGTTTTCTCGACCGGCATAAGAAGATATCTTTTCTCGTAAAAAAAAGTCTGGGTCTGTCTTATTCCCGCAGGTCGAGTTTTTTTAGTTAGTTGCTTCTCTGTTACACTCATTATACTATAACCCATTCATACCTGCCCTTGCAACTCCTACTCATTGTTATCTCGTATTTTTCACTTGAGATGTCTTGCAACTTCTACAAAATAGTTGGTTCAGAGAAGCTATATCGTTAGGAATTGTTCTTGACGAGACCCCCGCATATATGCTTTGCAAATTGTCCCCGTCTATGAATGTGAGGCCATCCAAGTGTCCCTTAGCTCTTGACTCACGGAAAGGTCAGGCCAGGCATAGCTCATAGATGCAAAGAACACCGGACACATCAGAATAACTGTAACACTAAAAAAATCATTAATTTGTTTTGTGCTGATATTGTTTAGGTCAATTTACGGGCGTGTTTGGTTTCAGCCTGGGGAAAGCTGCCTGGGCCAGGCAACTCCATCCAACCCCAGACTGAGAAAAATGAACGCCTGAGATGGCTGCCTGGCCCAGGCAGCTTTTCTCAGGACTCAAACCAAAGAAGCCAAACATGTCTGCCTCAACAATTTGCTGTGATGCCCGATAGTCAACATGACTTTGTTTGACAGCAATCGGCCTTTCTAAGCTATTCAGCAGTTGACATTCCAGGGTTCATCGTTTGTGAACGTGATCTCAAACTAAAGATGGGATTCGTCATGAGAATCACCTAAAATAGACTGGTATTTTTTTGTGATTCCAAACGAGAGAGTAGTAGCGTGGCATCATTATGAAGGATGTCAAGAAACGAATTCAGCATACCAAGAGGAACATTGTATTGGCGAATTGGTACAAGGCATGAGAACCTTAGTTGTATTTTCATAATTGTTCCACAACTACTAAAATCTAGTTTTTTTAAGATAGAATTTTTATCCCTATTCCTAATTTTATTTTATGGGAATTTGTGTTTAGTTCAGTCTACGTGAAAAACCCAAGTGCTTTCTGAATGGAAGGGTGATCAGGTGTTGGTTCCCTTTTGATCTCTGTTACAGGTGTTGCCTGTTTTGTGTTTTTTTTCATGCATGTACTTTTCATTCTTCCTGCACCTGCATACATTGCACATTTCATAGAAATTTTACCAATTAGGATAGAAATGTTTTTTTTCTATTTTTATCTAGCACAGCTATGTATTCAGAAACTCATCATCTCTACCAATACCAGTTGAGAAGAATATTGTTTCTCTTCGTTGATCTGGACAGCTACTCAGCGTATACCAATGATTTGACCAGAAGCAGGGAATGCCGTTCCATTAAAGATTCTCAAAATTTCTATACTACAGAATTAATTTAAATTTTGATTTGCCACTCTACACAGTAAATATCGTACCCATGTGTCACATGGTTCCTTTTGCTTTCCACACGCAAGTTACAAGCTGCCACATATCAGATCTCTTTTGATACCCACTTTCCTGGAATCCCTACCCTCTTTGAGATGCTCCTTATCCATACCAACTGCCATATGGCTAGTCTTTACAATTTGCTACAGAAAAATTACATTGGAAAAGGCAACTTCGGAGCGCGGCATCGCATACCTCTCCATGTCTGATGAGGTGTAGCGGGCTTCCTTTTGAGATTCCAGACATAGAGGATAAGAGCTAGTCTTAGAGGTCATTGGTATGATATGCTACTTCATAGTGCTTGTGTAGAGTCAGATTCTTTGTTCACGCTGACTTGGCATGAAGCAGACTTGATTCTTGGAATGTTACACCTGCGTACGACACAATGACTATGGTATTGGCGGTATCCTGCATCAACTTGCTGATGTATGATGATCTTATACGAAAATGAAGCTAGTAGTCAGTTTCAATTGGTTAATTACAACAACAAAAACAACAAGATAGTAAAATATACTTTTTCCCACTACATAATATTTGTACCAGACTGTAATATATCATGGGTTCAATTTCTGATCTGCTTAATTAATTTATTTCACATTCCACAAACGTTGTAATCAATGGTCTAAACGCTATATGCCAAACATGAATTGAGAATTTGAGATATGAATCTACTTTTTTAATAAGTTTACGAATCTACTTTAATGTTGGATCCTTTTTACTTGGAAACGGTAGTAGACATGTTAACAACGTTTGTCTACCCGTATGTGGGTTTTTCAAGAGCTATAGATTTTCTTTGAGCTTCTATGTTACAAGCTTTAGTATTTTAGGACCGAAATGAGAAGATTCTTATCATTGTGAATTGATCGATCTGATTACTTGTTTTACAAGTTTTTTTTCCCAGTATACTGTATTCGTGAATCTTCTACAGTTCTCCCCGGCGTACATCTGTGTAAGACGAGTAGATGACTATGGGACTATGATCTCTCATCCAGTTTCTCTCTCCTCCTCTGGGTCTCATTCTCTCTCTTCTGACTTGCCGAATAGGATAGCCTAGAACTACGAAAAAGCAAGATCCCCAAGCCTTATCGATTTCTCTGGACGACCATCTCGGTATCAGGCTGCTGCACTGCTTTTGCCGTCCTAATATTCCATGTTTGACGCATTATCCAAGCGTTTCATTTAGCTGGTCGATCACTGCAAAATCCTCATACCCATGTACATTTCCATGCCTATATAAGCCACCCTCCTACACCCAATTGGTAACCAAGCAAGCAAACATAACTTCTCAAAGCACTGTATACAAGAAGCACTTGTAGCTCGCCTACATTTTCCTCTGCATCTCATTCGAGAAGATCATATTCATCTGATTGATCCATGGACCGGGTTACGAAGCTCGCGTCGCAACGTCCCGTGGTGATTTTCAGCATGAGCTCCTGCTGCATGTGCCACACGGTGATGCGCCTTTTCCGGGACCTGGGGGTGAACCCGATGGTGGTGGAGCTGGACGAGGACCCCAGGGGGAAGGAGATGGAGAAGGCACTGGCGAGGCTGCTGGGTCGCAACCCCGCTGTGCCAGCGGTGTTCATCGGCAGTAGGCTCGTCGGCTCCACTGATAAGGTCATGTCGCTCCATCTCGGTGGTAACCTCGTCCCGCTGCTGCGCAATGCCGGCGGCCTCTGGGTGTAACGCTGAATGCGCTGGCCGAGTCGCATTGTAGGCTGGAGAATAATGTCGGGTTCTTACATGAAGCGAGGGAGAGTGGTACGGAGAGAGTTTTGCAGGCCTTTTTTCTGCATTGTAATAATAATCCGTCTATATACAGGGGTATAAGTGTTGTGTGAGGGTTTCTGCGTTGTATAATGCGTAGGCATATGTACATGTACCTCAACATCTTTCGTCGTCAGTTTTTGGCGAAGTGATTGAGACGAAATGCATGCAATGTTTTAAAATGGAAAATCAGGTCTAGCAGATATAACTCCTTCAAATGAAAAAAATATAAACATAGAATGTTTTACTTAGCGCAGACCTTACCTTTATTTGGTTGTCTCAAAAAACTAAAGGAAAGCTCACTCACAACACCATAAGTACCACACCACTCATTTGCTATCACTTCTTAACATATTACTCCTTCCGTCTCAAAATATATGTTTTACTCCGGACACAGGAATCAAGAAAAAGTGTAAAACGTAGGTGCACAGAAAACGAGGAGGAGAGAGATAGAGATAGAAATATCAAATATATTAGAAAAAGAGAAAGTTGCATTAGAAAGTTAGAATGACAAGTATTTTAGGACAAATTGAATTGGCTAAAGTATCAAATATCTTGGGACAGAGGGAGTACACAGTGGCGAACCCAGAAATTTTGTAGAGTCATGAACGTTTCAACACATAACAAGTTTACAGAAACACATCAATCACTAATATAAGCATAGGAAAAAAACTAATTAACTAAATAACTTAGTACTAATTAAAGTCTAGCAGTATTAATCACTTTGATTAGCATCGTGAAGTACATAAAATAAAAATTTGTTTGCTCCAGCCTTGGATGCTAGCTCCGCGGAGCCAGGGCAGAGACCCAGGATTGTCGGACCCTAGGTCCACCCTTGATCTACCAACACTGCAACAACGACACATTTCACATTATTGTCGGTGTTTCGTATCACCGGCAAGTAAATTTCTTGTGGATTGCGTGTTTAGCCCCGGATGATACGCAAGAGGGAGACACAAGGAAGTATATTGGTTTGGAGAGAACCTCCACGTCTAATTTGAGGCTGCTCGTGTTACTCGCGAGGGGATCGTGCATGGGAAGTACAACAAATGGCGAGAGAGGAGGCGAGCTCCAAGTCTCTGTGCATACGAATGTGTGTGTGCTAGCTTCTTTGCGTGCACTGGTGCGTGAATAAAGAAGACTTGTGTGTTGTCCATCGTCCCTAGAGGAGGTCTCCCCTTTTATACTTTAAGGGATCATGGGACCTAATTAGAGAGAGAGAGAGAGAGAGAGAGAAGACATGAGTGGAGTCACCGGTCGTTGGGTCATCATGGCTCCATGTCCCTGGAACTCCGTTGTTGCATACCGCTAGGTCATCGTGTTCCATCAGACATGCCCATCAGCTTGGCTCAATCGCCACTATACCAGGCGTCATAGGCTTGGCGCACTTACGCCGCTAAGATGTGTGATCACGTCCCGCAGGTCGATGATGGTGCCAGGGGTAGGTTTACAGGACGATTGTTGATCGTTCATACGCACCAACTTATATACCGCAAGAGGACGATGTACATTGTAGTTTTTTTCTATATCAATCCATAGAGACCAGTAGGAATCAAGCAAAGTTGTTAATTAAATATGTAATTGTGACACCCCTGTTGTCATATTAGCATAGTGGGAATCAAGCAAAGTTGTTAATTAAATATGTAATTGTGACACCCCTGGTGTTACATTTGCATCCTAGGCAGTCAAGGCAAGAAAACAAAATCAGAAATAACAATTTTAAAACTCAAGTTTGAATTGATTTGGATTTGAGTCAAATAGGTCTTGAACTAGAAATTCAAATTTTCTAGTATAAATGACCAGACCAATTAAATTTTATAATATTGATCCATGACTCAAATAAGAATTTTGAAGAATTTATGGTGGTTTTATCTCATTGGTAGACCAAATAAATCAAACAAAGCTCAAAAATAGGGATACTTTAAAAATTTAAATTTCAACTTTTATAAAGAACCATTGAACCAGATCATGCCCATAATTGAGATTCAATCCTTATGAGCAACATAAAATTTTGGCTTGATTTAATAAAGTAGGAAGAGTTACTTTTGGAATTTTTACCAAAATCATATTTTATAAGCATATTACATCCTTATCAACTAAGCAACTTTAAAATTAAATAACTCCTACATAATTTCATTTCCAGAACTACATCATCAATTTTTAGTTGCTACAAACCTTTTTCTTCATGGATGTGAAACCCCATTTAAAGTTTGACCTCAGTTGATGCCCCAAATTGAATTTACAATCTGCTTAAGTGTTAAGCAAATTTCAGATTGGTGATCATTTAACAGTTTTCAAAATTTATTATCTTCCAACTTGTTACTTTAATTGGACTACTCACCCATGGTTTTGTCCTATATCCATTTCTATTCATGTATGCTAATATCCTTTCACTCTGGATATTGTTTGGTACCTCAATTTAATTTTTAAAGTATCCAAGTTTTCAACTTATCCAAACTTTAAATTTTGACGTTTCCTGAATCAGATAGCCCATTTAAAATTTGAATATCTCATAGATCAGAGCATAATAATTATGCATGTCTTTACCATTCTCTTCTCCATACTGTTCTCTAGGGTATGGTGAAATTGGAATTCTCAGAGTAATTCATTTGCTTCTTGAATTTGTGCCTTGAAAATCCTTCACAACCCTGTTTTCTGTCGATTCAAACACCACTGGGTCCCTCCCTGTGCCTGGGCCTGATCTGGCCCAGGGCTTCTCCACCTCGGCGCTCGGCCTGTTGGGCTGGATTGATTCGGCCCAAGAGGCTAGGTATATCCTGGAACTTATAAAAATCAGCCAAAATCTTTTGTTCTAAAGTTCAAAAAGGCACACAAAACTAGTTACTTGGAATAAAAATACAAACAAATAAATTCTGGACTCCTAGTAATATGTACTACTTTATAAAATTTCTAAATAACAAAAAACACCAAATATTTATTAATGAATGTTTTAATGTGCAAAAGAAAATAGTTTTAAGTTCAAAAATCAATACAGGAAAACCTACTTTATGTAAAATTGTAAATAAATACTTTTAGGACGCCTCATATTGTATAGTATTTTGATAAAATACTGAAACCCACCAAAATCACTTATTTATATATACATGTATTTAATGAGCAAGAAGAAGAAAGAAATCATAACTCATTATAAGAGCAGTATTAAATATCCTACATTTGCATGCATGTTTATTTCATCATTACCATTCATCTCACCAAATCACATCGTCATTAATAAAACATCATTTGCATTTCACAAGACTAAAAGAAAGTAATAATAGAAATCATCCATGTCTTTTCTCTAATGCACCCTGTACTTTATACATGCATCATGTCATAGCATGCATTTGTTGAGGAAGTGTCATGAATCCTCCTCTGTCCTTACTTGCATTGCATTTCATCCAATAGAACTCAATGACGGGAGCGTGAAGGTGGAGATAGTTCCGCAGGAGCCCGGAGCTAAGAATAATCCTCCTGAGAGTGCTAATTGTGATCTGAACCAAGGCAAGCTCCGATGCACTCCTATGTTCTCAAAGCTTTTATTTCATATCACATGTATGTGTGTCACGTCTTGTGCATTAAGTGTAGGATATGATTGAAACCCTAGTTGCATGTAGGAAAAAATAAATCCTATGGGTAAGGTTTCAATTGTATAGCCACACATTAGATTTGCTATGCTTAATATCGAGTCAGGGTAGTAAAAATCGAGTGGTTTGGAGACTACTCGATATAGGATGGTTTGGGCTTCATTACTGGCAAAAACTCTCATATGATGATGAATTAAAATGAGACCGAATGGGAAAGTGCATGTGTAGGTTGAGGTGACAAGGTTGGACCTGCTCACCATAGCCCCCTTTGTGTTGATTAAGGACTGTTTCGTATGGACCCGTGACGAAGTTTGAGCAGTACCAAGTGCATGCTAGTGATATGGGCACTAGTAAACCGATGTAGCTTGATTATATAGTAGTTGGACGATACCCCATCCTTATGTTGATGAGGAAGCGGGTTACGGTGGAATTTGGGCATGTATTAAAAGAGAGAGTGCATGGGCTATCCATGGATGGCTCCGGCATGGGCATCGCATGTTGTGACGTGTACTCGAGAAAGGTGGGATCTAGATCGACATTGTGGTAATCTCACGAAAGGTTGTTGTATGTGACTCTTTGGAGTGTGTATGCGCCATGTATTTAGATAACCTATAGGATGTAAATCAATTCGAGTCGTTGTCCCTCGCGGTTATTGAGTACCACTTGTGAAATCACTGCCATACCGTAGTAACAACATGAATGATGATGATGATTATACTTGCTGATTGTATTTCAATTAATTCTATTTACAACCATGTTTGCTATAGTATAGATGCACAATATTTATCTTATGCAAGAACTCTATTAACTTGGCTAAAATATGAAAATAAGGATAAATTATTAGTGTTTTTTTACAATTATTCCAGTAACCTTTGGTCAGCCCCCTACATACTAGAAGTCGGTCTTAGCGTGCTATTTTGACGGATAAGTCTTGTTGAGTATTAGTTACTCAGGGCTTTGCTCTATGTTGTTTTGTGCAGGTGTTCTTGTTGATAATAAGGCACGTCTACGGGCTTGATGTGCTTTATGATAGGAATTTAATGTGAGATGTATTGCTTCTTGTATTTATGTAATCGAATGTCAAACTTATTCAAATACTCAAATCTCAACCTAAATTGTAATAAATAATAATTAAACTTGAACTTTATTCTATTATGCTCATATGTGTGTACTATTGGACTCTTGCTTCGTCAATGTGTCACCCAATAATCGATCCTTCGACTAACCCCCTCATTCATGGGGCAGGGATGTCACAGTAATTAAGTTTTCTAAAAGGACGAGAGATTTTGTCGGTGAGCGGGCGTTGTGCCGATCGGCGCACAGTTATGTCGATCAACACGAAGGCTATTTAGTGGAAGGTTATTTTAATTCGTAGAGGGGCTTAAAGAAAACTGGTTAGTAAGTTTAACCAGATATTTACTAGCTGAGATTGCAACCACAAAGTGCAATAAAATAGCGTCATAAATGGAACTACTTGGATATAAGGAACCAAGGATTGGTAGAGAAGTGACGTTTTTTCGATGAGCCCTGTCACGACCAATCACCTTAATCAGTCTTCCACCCTCTACTCTACACGCATCTACTACCATGCATAATCAGAGACATATGCAAATATGGCGCATACAAGATCCGGAATACTACATTAATCACCACGATCAAGATATCATCTAAATACTTAGGCTATGTACTAGGCATTGGAGCAAGCACATGTATGATCATAAATTCCAGGTAATCAAATATTCAAAACCATTCATCAACATATTCAATATAACTTCAATATACATAGTACAAGATACATCTCCATGTAGTAGGCCTATCTTTATGGATCACTTCTAGCACCAGCAGTTCTTGAAACTCCAAGCCTATGACCTTGCGATCATCGACTTGGCTAGCCTAGCCAAGCTAATCCTAGCAACTAGAAATGTGAAGAACAAGGCAAAGCCTCAGTAGCTCTAATCTCACAAGAATTGTTGAACCTCTACGGCATCTTCTCTAGCCCTAGGGTTTACAAGTATTTATATAGGTGACACTCAAGATAGAGTTGGTATCCTAGGGAAAGGACCATGTGCTGATCGGCATGGCGGATGTGCCAATCGTCACACTCCGTGTCTAGCCCAATATCTCTTCTAAGTCGGTTCCCAAGTCTTCTATAGCTTCCATGTGGGTCTCCTCATCAAATTCCTAGAAGTAAAGTCTTGTATTGCATGTTTTGAATCTTGAAGTTTCCTTTTATCTCTTTGCGATGAATATCTTTAAAGATTTATGCGAATAACTTCTATAAGAACTGGAGAAGTGGACTGTTCTTGATCAGCCCGAATCACTCTCATGCCAATCGGCACAACCTTGTGTCGGTCGGCGCCTAGGTCTTCTCTACTACATTTCACCTCTTTAGGACCCAAGTCCACTAAAAACGTCTAAAATATCATTCTTTCACCTGTTTCTACAATAAGACTTCCAGAACAACAAATGCACGAATATTCCACTAATATCAAGGTTAGTGGCCTAAATTGATGGTATTCAAGCTCAAAACAAGGCACTTTTGACATGTAAAATGGTCCACTAAGTAGCTTCAATAGCTCCTCAACACTTAAATGTTTGCTCATCCCAAGAAAAGTCAAGAATGAAAATTAGGTCATATATAACCATGTCTATCATAAGAGCATTTCAAATATACAAAATTGAGCACTTAATCATGGTAGAATTAGATCAGATTTAGTATCCAACAAATAATTTCAAAGTATGAGCATTAGTATTGAAAACAATACCCCAAAGCAAGTCTTAATATCTTTAACTCAATGATCAGAACCTTTCCACCCATGAAAATCACATAAAAGAGTAATGTGAGTAAAAAGAACTTTCCTTCTCACTTGATCAAGTAAACAACTCAACTTCCAGGCATTCATTCTAAAATCTGCTCTATCTATATTTATGTGTAAGGCAATTTGAGTAGCTTGGAGAGGAATTTCAATGAAAATAGACATAGATCATCAATATTGTAAAGCTACGAAATACTCCCTCCATATTTCAAAAAGAAGTCGTTCTGGGTATATAGCTGATTTTACAAAAGCAAGTCATTTTTTGAAGAAGCAAAAAAATATTGTAGTTGTGGGGAATTGAACTAGAAACCCCATAGGTTAAGCACCTTTGCTACATAGCAGCAACCACTCAGCTGAGCACATATTGTTGATTAGGTTAGTTCCAAGACGTCTTTAATAAGGATAGAGAGCAAAAATACCTTCTAATTAATGAGTCATTTCTATGCTAAATCATGTCTTAAATGACTTCTTTTTGAAGTATGGAGGGAGTAACTCTTATTGGATTTATTGAGACTTGTCAGAAAGGCCATTAGAACTTATCACTAAAGAAAGAGACTCATATCATTAGATAAGTGGACATTTGCAAGGCAAGAATTGATCTTGGGAATTTTAGAAAATTTCCTGCTATTAGATTTTACATGGTTGGAAAAAGAAAAGTTCTTGGCTAGTTGGTCAATGTTTTTCTTGAATTCAAGGGAATTCTCACTCCCCTACACTTAAAATTTTGTTAGTCCCGAGCAAACCTTCTTGATTCTATCTTTGCATCCCCCTATTCTCTCTTCTCCTCATTTATTTTTCTTTGTTTCTCTATTCTTCTGTTTTCTCTGTCCTTCTTTCTTGCATATGGCCATGTTCCAAGTCTCATACCAAAAGAATAAAATCCTAACCAAACCCAATTGTTAAACATAGTCATTAGACGCCAATAGTTCTTGTTGAGTTAAACAGTCATATGGCATTGGTAGGCGCAATCAAATGATAGGGAGAGATTCTGGTACTCACAATACGAACATTAAATTTTATGTAAAAAAATTGGTACTAAGCTATTTTATTGCAAGCATGTGGATTTTTTTGAATACACCACATAAGAGATATTTGCTAAATAGTTTGAAAATGTAAGATCAAATTTTAATTTGTGCTTGATTATCATCAATGCTCTTCAAGATAAATATACATACAAACATCATATTTCGAAACAGAGCATAAGCATCACCATTATATTAATCATGAAGCTCAAACTATACGATGATGATCTTCTAAAATTAATAACAACTAACTAATGAAAATACACGAAAATAAAACACACCCGATACATGGTTTTCTAACCTGCTCATACACACATAAGCAAATAAATGAAAAGATTACACAAAAACGTGAAAAGAAAAATGCAAACCTGGAAATCGAGACATGTGTCGCTTGTGCGCAATGCATCACTCGAATGGCAGAGGCGACAGGTAGTCAAAGCCATAGTACCCCGCCTTCAGCCGCTCGAACTCCTCGATCATCGCATCGGTGTTCTTCTGCATCTCACCGCTCAAGTTCTCGATGCGCTCAACATATTGCACATTGTTGCTCTTGAATCGATGCATGGGGGCGAAGCTCACCCCTTCTGGACCTGCAACAGCAAAAAAAGGGTGCCCCCTTAAAGTGCTGAGTGTAGATATGCTGCCTCCTTGCGTATTTGGCATGTGTCGATCGGCACTTCTTCCTGCTGCGAGGTCTGGTTGGGGGCGACGCCCTCTGAGTCCTAGCTCTCCTAGCCTTCTGCTATTGCGCTTGCCAATTCCCCACCTTGTAGCGCTCGTGGTGGTCAGCCTAGAGCCAATTCCCTTCATTGAGTTTATGAGGGTGGAAGAGGCCGAGCTCGGTGCACGGGAGCCTGAAGTTGGTGCCTCCCACAAAGTAGCCTTGCCTCGCGCTGCCCATTTTGGTCTTGTCGTGCATCATGGTGTCGTCCGTAATGACCAGCTTCATCCACTACCGCGGGTCAAGGGCGAGGCTGCCGCCGGTTATGTTGAAGATCGTGGTTTGGAGGTAGCCTCCAAAGGTTAACCTCCCCACCGCGTTGTTCCGCTGGCGGAACTAGCTTTGCACCATCACTAGGATTGGGTTGCACTTGAGAGAAATCGCTATGGCGTTGTGAAGCCACTGCAAGTCCATATCATAGATGTTGGTGGAATCAAACCTTCTCGTGGTGTGAGCGGTGATCCATCAATGCAGGATCCGGATCTTGGGGTTCTTGATGTGCCCCCTTCTTGCACTCCTCCTCGTTGGCAATGCATAGCCCGAACGCATCAAGCTCATCCTTTAGTATGTTACCATGGACGGTAGCCTCCTCATCAAAGTCGAGGAGCATCATAAGCTCCTTGACCCTAATGGAGTATGGATCATCCCGCACATGGAAGTTCCGCACCTCGTTCTCTTTGTCGTCCTGATCGAGCTGCATCATGGTGGCACACTCAATGATGAGGTTGAGGGAGAAGCCGGTGCCTTTCTCATGGAAGATCTCCCACCCAAGGTTGGTGAGGCACCGCTTGATGTTAGGACACACCCCGATCTAGTCGAGGAACGCCTTGTCCTTGTCGAAGTTGGAGACGAAGCGACATCGGACAAAATCGTAGATTTTCTCCTCCTCCCTACTCATGAGGGTGAACTCCTCTGCAACCATTCACGGCACGTATGCCGACAGTTGCAAGGAAGCATTCCCATCAATCCGCTCACCCTTCCTGTGGCTGCAGTTGTACTCCTAGTGCACGGCCTCAGACCGTGGAGGTCGGTGTCATGGCGAGCGATGTAGAATTTGACAAACTGCCAACCTGGTGGCGTCATCTCGATGGACGCCTCACTGTTCTCATGACCGGCGGAGCTCGATGTAGAGCCGGTGAAGGAGTCAAAGTTGCCGCAGTTGCCAGAGTTGTTGAAGCCACCAAAGTGTGAACTCCGGCGAATCCTCTTATCGAGGCTCCTTGCGGTCGCCGTGATCTTGTTCATCTCCTATGAAATGGAAGCAAATTGTGCAAGTGGGGAAAGTGGAGTAGTGGGGAGAATTACTAGGGAGTTATGGTGAATAATGAGGGGTATGCTCTCCTTTTATAGCCACTTCCAAGGGAAGGAACCGAAGAGGCGGTTCAAATTTCTTCGTGCCAATCGGCACGGATGCTGTGCCGGTTGTCACACCTAAAATTTAAAATTTTGGTTTGTGACTTAATTTCACTAAATTTAAACATTTTTTTATTAAAGAATAAAATTTATTATAAATTAATTAGTAAATTGAGTAGTCTGGATAGCCTTTGCTTTTCCCTTCTAGTTCTTCTTTCCAGCTTGCTGCATCACATTGGCGCTAGACTGACCTTCGGGTGCTCTCGGTGGTGCATCCTTTGCCCGAGTCTTTTCCTCAACATCAAGACCAGCCATCAAATCTCGACGAAGATGTTCTATCTTTTATGCTTCAAAGATGTGGCATAGCTCCTTCATGATAAAGGTAACTTGGCAATAATGCCTGCAGCCACAAACTTGTCAGGTAATTTGCAACCAATCTGATCGAGCTCCCTCACAATGAGTTGGAGTTCATGGTCCTACTCGATGACATAACAGTTGTCAACCATTCTGAAGTTATGGTACTGCTCCATGACATACAGCTCGCATCCAGCATCTGAGCCGAGAACTTGTGTTCAAGTGCCTCCCAAAGTTCAGAAGTACTCTTGATGTGCATATACACATTGCACAGCTGGTCAGAGAGAACGCTAAGGACGCATCCTTTGAAAATCATCGTAGCCGCAGATAACTCCTGCATCTCTTTCTCGGAACCAGGAGGTAATGCAGGAGGGTTCCCCACGACCCAAAACACGCCCATAGCTGAGAGCCACAATTGGACTCTCATCTGCCATCTCTTGAAGTTCACTCCAGTGAACTTCTCAGGTTTCATCGCATCAGCAAATCCAGCCATCAATAAATGCTTATCAGGTTTTTGGATTGTTATAAATAACAGCAGTTTAGTGATGATAAATCTAATTTCAGTAGATAGAAATACTAGACAGATTACACGTAATCTAGGCATGCATATCATCAAGAAGGCTCCTATCTCAATTATGTGTACTAGTAAATCATCAGACATAAACAAGGAGCAAACGCTAATCAGAGCAACAAGCAACAACCTAGTGACAAAGCCTAGATCACTCGATGTAATCATCAGGAAGATGTTAAAGGATGACTGTTGACGGCTGTTAAGTACCATTTTTAACCATCAACTATACTCAAATAAAGGAGAATTTGGCATTTCATACACGCATGCTTTATCACAATAATATAGTTCCACTTGTACTTGGAGAACTTTGTGCATGCAGGAGGAAATGTGAAGGAAACACCTCAAAAGGCAAGAAAACACACTTTCGACCAATCAGAGAGCGCCACATGGACGTCACACGGATTGAAGGGCCCATTTTCAGCACTTAACCGACGTAACTCCCTGTAATACCGCGCAAACCGACGTCAGGGCCCACAGGACAGCCACCTGGAGAAAGCACAGGCCAGGAGGGGCCACCCCCAGGTCGGCCGACCTGGTCAGGTCGGCCGACCCGGCCGGGCGCCCTCTCCGCCTGGGCTTCCACGTGTTGGCTCCTCCGCGACTCCTGATGACGGTTTGAGATGCCTTCCGTGGCGGTTACTCTCCCTTGCCGACCTATTGAGGCTATAAATAGGAGGGTGTGCCTTCACACTCAACACACACCACAAGAAGCATTTCTCTCTTGCTAGTAGTAGTTCTTGGAGTTTTAGTGGAGTTAGGCTGAGTCTAGAGCTCTCTAGTCCCAAGTCTTCACTTGGAATTGGTATGGCTCTTGTATCTTTTCCCTTTTGTAAGACTTTGCTCTTATCAATATATATCTATTTTCTATATAGTTGTGCTTGGGTCATGAGTTTCTTGTTTGATATTGTGATCCATATATGTGATAGTATAGTCTACTTGTGTGATACTAGTTTATATTTATTATACTACTATTGTCATGCTAGTTATATACCGTCACTATAGTCTAGTTTATATGTTATAGTCTCTATGCTTAGTTTTAGCTGATAAAGTATAGCATGGGTTTGGTGATCGTATTCGTACGGTAGCTCTGCCTCGTTAATAGTAATCGCGGAGGGGCAGAGTGCTCTTTGGTCATGCAAGTATGGTACTTGGGTGACTGATTTGCATCAATTATTTGTTAGTCTACTGGTTCGTTGAGGTAGGCGGCAGGTGGTGACAGCCCTGTCCGTCCTTTGAAATCCTCCCCGCTAGGCTAGTGCGTAGGCTCTTGGCGGAAGTCGCCTGTGGATGCAGGGGTAAGTCCGTGCCTGAAGTGCTATACTATTGACTGCTAAACCTGAGTGTGAGTCTGTATGTATTCTACTTAGGCTATGCAACTGTATAGGAATGTATAGTAGGAGTAGCTTAGCCTAGCCTTTCCTCCACTAGACTTTATTTATTTGGTAGGAATCTTCTGTGTGTGTCACACTACCCGGTTATTATCATATACCCGCCTGTCTTGGTTAGATATCCTTGCTAATTGTTAACATGATCTTATATGTTAGTAATGCTTCTTGATCATAACCTTCCTTTGGGATAAACAAATACGATACCCTGAATACTTCCGGGTGAAATGCTACAGCGGTATTCTCCGTGCGCTTGCGGATTTTACCTACTTGACTCTGGGACATATTAGTGAACCGTTTCTGGCCCCGTGCCGGGAATGATTTATTAATATGGCTTAGCAAAAGTCAACAAGCATTTCTGGCGCCGTTGCCGGGGAAGGCGTATGATTCAAGAAAAATTACTAATGTATATAGTAGTGTTGCAATTATTAAGGCTATCTCCTAAGCAGGTTAACCTTGCTTTGTTTTCTGCATTTTGTATGAAAACAGGGTAGTGTATGACTGGTTTCGACTTGCCGACAAACTTCACTGAAGATCCTGAGACACTCCTGAGAAGGACACGAGCTAGGCTCACCCCTCCTCGTAAGGAGACTCGGCCAATCGAACCTGTCATTCCCGCACCATCAAGCTCTGAGCAAATGGCCGACAAGACCCTCCGCGAGTTCTCCGCTCCCTCCGCTGCCAACATCCCTACGGGACCAGCTGGCAATGTGGGAGATGCGAACTTCGAGATCAAGACCGGTCTCATCACCATGGTGCAGGCTAGCCCATTCTGTGGGAAAGCCAATGAGGACGCTAGTGCTCATCTCCAGCAATTCCTGGAGATTTGCAACACGTTCAAAAAGAAGGACAGCCTCATCACATTCATGAAGAACTTCCTTGAGAAGGAAAAGGTTGCACAGCAACAACTGATGAAGGCAAGGAGGCAAAGGTCACACATTAAGCAACAGCCTCCGAAGTCCACAAGGCAGCAACCTCCGAGGTCTGCAAATAAACAGGCTGTGAAGCCTGCAAAACCGCAGCCTCCGAAGCCCGAGAAGCCACCGACCGCAACAAAGACCAAGAAGGTGTGGCGAGTGAAACAAGAAGCATCATCCGTGTCTTCATCTCCGGGACCGGACAACGCTTCATCGAGCTGAACGCCGGAGAAAAGTCCCGCTCGTCGGACTTTAAAAGGTGAGTCCTCGCCGGGAGGTTAAACCGGTAGTTATCCACATTTGCTCTTTTAATTGCATATTTGCTTTCCACCACATTTTGATTTTTCCCGACCACTGCATTCCTGCATTTTTTAATTTTTTCAGCCACCTTGGAATTTTTCAAAACTCATTTGCATTTTTGAAAATTTAGAAAATAGGTTTTTGGGCTTTCCATTTTGAAAAGATTTTTTGTCGAGCTTTTTGAGCAAAAAGGCAGCAGGGGACAAATCCCCTAGCCGTTGGGGAACACATAGGAAAAAGGGGGCTGCCAGGAGGCCCACCTGTCAGGTCGGCCGACCTGGTGGGGTTGGCCGACCCCCTGGCCCCACTTTTTCCTGTGCTCCTTTCTCCCAACGTCTATATGGCCGTTGTTATGTCCCTTTCTAACGGCCATCTTGCTTTCTTGGCTATAAAAACCGCCCAGGAGGAAGAGCTTCACCATTCCAAGCTCATCTTTCACTCTCCTCCTTTGCTCACTTGTTGCTCTCCCAAAATTTCGTGTTCTTCAACTTTACTACAGCCCCAAAAACCCAAAAAAATATTTCCCCTCTGTTTTAGTGCATTTGCAAGTTGTTGTGAGAAGAAAACCAATTTCGGAGAAGCTCGGGTTTGTCGTTTTCACTAACGCTCACCCGAACACTTGTTCGATCTTGTTTTTGTTCTTGTCTTGTGTTTGTTCTTGTGTGCAGCCATGTTCAACCGAATGAATCAAGTCGCCGGAATCAAGCGGAGAAAAAGCACTCGTGCAAGCACGAGTCAAGCATCCTCCGTCGAGCTCACACCAAGTCCGGGGCATGGTGACCCCGAAGCTGAAATTCTGGAGGAAAGGCCAGCCTTGCTCATCACCGAGGAGCATCTCGACATCAAGGACGACCGCGAGGGCCAAGCCATCGCGCTCATGAGAGAACGGCCATTCGCCCACACCCGACGCTTCGATCCGGACTTCCTCGAGAAAATAGGTATGAGAGAAAAATTTGCCTCTATTTTTCGCACTATGGGTTGGCTAAATTTCGTAGAAGTAGATGAGCCGGGTTCTCGTTTGCTTACTATGCAGTTTTTATGCACCCTTAGAAAGTATGATGAAGGCATTTCTTTTCGCTTGTTTGGGCAAGAGCGCTTGGTCACATGGGGTGATCTTCATGCTATGCTAGGTCTAAATCCTAAATGTAGGCTAGACTTAGATAAAGCGCTAAAGGGGTTCCATAAAGAAAGTTTTTGGAAAAAGATTTCCGGAAACGAGTGGGGTCCCAAGCCTAGAACAAGTGCCATCCATAATCCTACACTTAGATTTATGCATGTGTGGTTGGCTATGACCTTGTTTCCTCGAGGTGACATTAGGGTTGTCCGGCAAGATGAATTGAAAATACTTTATGCCATGGTTAAGAAAATTAGGGTGTCACCCGCGGAATGCATGATTGATCAATGGTTAGACAATATAAAGTTGACAGGACCAATTGAGTGCACCTCTTTAGTTACTCGCATTGCGCAGAAGTGTGGTCTGCTTGAGAATGTTCATGTTGAATATTTGACGGTAGATAGAGAATTTCTAGGCGAGGACTATTTTGTGCAAGGACATACTTTGAAACATGGTCCAAATAATACCTTGATCTATCACTTTCCCGGGTATACAAATGAATTCCCGTTACCTAACCCGGGTCTTCGTTTGTATCACTGTCAGGCACTAACCCTCCCACTTGAGCCAGTGGGAGAAGTTCGCAGGCATAGTGTTTCAGGGCGACCGACACGTTCCCGTAGGCATATGGAGCCTACACCGGAGTTTCACACTCCGACCGGAGATCCGGTATGGGAGCAGCCCCCGCCACAGGACGAGGCGGGTGCATCAACATGGCAGGCCGGAGCATGGGAATCTCAGTACGATTACCCCATGCAGACGTCATCAAGTTCAAGCGGACCGCCATTCTTTGCCACTCGGTCATTCTCATCCCGTGGGTTCCGTGAACTCAACTATGGGATGGCCGAGTTGACAAGGAGGGTGAACGACATTGATTTGCGCACCGAGAGCATGCAACAAACTCTCACGCAACATGTCACCGACACCCAGCAATGGCAAAATTTCAGCGACAACCAATTCCGCCAGCTGAACGCGATGATGGCTCAGAATCAGAATAATTGGGATGCCTTCTTCCGCTCCCAAGGCTACGACCCGAACCAGCAGATATGAGCAAGAACAAGCTTGGGGGAGGACCCCCCTTCTCACGGTAACTTGTATCTTTCCCCTTCCCTTTATTTCTTGCATTTGCTAAATCTGAAAATCCATAAAAATTTGCAAAATATAAAAAGAACAAAAATATTTCCCTTTTTCATGCGCGGTATGAATGTGTATAATTTTCCTATGTTGAGATGATGAATAGTTGCTCTGTCCTTTATTCCTCTCTAATGCTAGTTTACAACTTAGTACTCTCTCAAGAGTTAGGTTTGTTGGTAAATCTTGCCTTGAACTTGAATCTTGTGGGTAGCATATGCATTCTCTAGTTCTAAGTTGTTGAGAGGTATGATATGATAGATAGGGCTGCTATGATCTTGCTCAATGTAAAGCTTGAATTCCGGAGTTTTATTTTTCAAAATGACAAATTGATAAGTTCCTCAATGATGAAATTCCCACCACAGCCATATGTAGTGTTTACATTTGAAAACCTTTACACATATGCTGCTTGTTTCACATTGAGCTTAGTCAAAATTGTTGTGACCCTAGTAGAACTCTTTTCATGCTTTCTTGATCAAGATCATATACACACATCCACCGCCATGAGCTATCCTTCTAAATCAAGAAGATAGCATCCACCATATCCACCATATCCACCGTGAGCTATTCTTCTACACCGGAAGAAAGCCACTATCCATCCATCCATCCAAAGAAACACTCCATATATCCATTGCAAAATTCCTCTCTCAAAGTATTCATTGCAAACTAGGACTATGGCTATGCAAAAAGAAAAGAAAAGAAAAAAAAAAGAAAAAAAAATGCTCAAAAAAGAGAGCAAGCAAAAGATAGCCATAGCCTAGAAACTCCAAAAGAGAGAAGGAAAATTCAAAAAGGAGTTATTTCTTCCCATCCACCATTCCTCCGTTCTCCCACACACTTGCACATCTTGATAAAGATTGTTTGAATTGATGTTTTTCTTGGATCCGGTCTTTTGACATAGCAATATTATGCGAACATGAGTGCCTCATATATCCCTACCTTGAGCTCCACATAAAGCCTTATTTAGAAGTAGGTGATTATAGGCAACACTTTGCCTTGGTGAGGAATCATACACATATTGAGTGATCCGAGAGAATCATTTGAGGAACTTGGTTTTTATTTTCAAAATCTTTTGAAAACCTCCGGAATAACATAGCGGAATCTAGAGCAAGTGATTGGTGCCCTGCAATTGTTCTATCTCTCAACCGCCCAAGACAATGAGGTGTAAAAGCCCCATGGATCGAGGTAAATGGGTAAGTTATGTGCCAACATATTTAATTCTAGGAAGAGTACTTTGTTGTGCGCATAGTATTATTGAGGAGTAGGACATTGTAGCAACTCCTGATCAACAACTTAAGTTTATCTTTGCTTCGGGACGAGCAAAGGGTAAGCTTGGGGGAGTTTGTTGACGGCTGTTAAGTACCATTTTTAACCGTCAACTATACTCAAATAAAGGAGAATTTGGCATTTCATACACGCATGCTTTATCACAATAATATAGTTCCACTTGTACTTGGAGAACTTTGTGCATGCAGGAGGAAATGTGAAGGAAACACCTCAAAAGGCAAGAAAACACACTTTCGACCAATCAGAGAGCGCCACATGGACGTCACACGGATTGAAGGGCCCATTTTCAGCACTTAACCGACGTAACTCCCTGTAATATCGTGCAAACCGACGTCAGGGCCCACAGGACAGCCACCTGGAGAAAGCACAGGCCAGGAGGGGCCACCCCCAGGTCGGCCGACCTGGTCAGGTCGGCTGACCCGGCCGGGCGCCCTCTCCGCCTGGGCTTCCACGTGTTGGCTCCTCCGCGACTCCTGATGACGGTTTGAGATGCCTTCCGTGGCGGTTACTCTCCCTTGCCGACCTATTGAGGCTATAAATAGGAGGATGTGCCTTCACACTCAACACACACCACAAGAAGCATTTGTCTCTTGCTAGTAGTAGTTCTTGGAGTTTTAGTGGAGTTAGGCTGAGTCTAGAGCTCTCTAGTCCCAAGTCTTCACTTGGAATTGGTATGGCTCTTGTATCTTTTCCCTTTTGTAAGACTTTGCTCTTATCAATATACATCTATTTTCTATATAGTTGTGCTTGGGTCATGAGTTTCTTGTTTGATATTGTGATCCATATATGTGATAGTATAGTCTACTTGTGTGATACTAGTTTATATTTATTATACTACTATTGTCATGCTAGTTATATACCGTCACTATAGTCTAGTTTATATGTTATAGTCTCTATGCTTAGTTTTAGCTGATAAAGTATAGCATGGGTTTGGTGATCGTATTCGTACGGTAGCTCTGCCTCGTTAATAGTAATCGCGGAGGGGCAGAGTGCTCTTTGGTCATGCAAGTATGGTACTTGGGTGACTGATTGGCATCAATTATTCGTTAGTCTACTGGTTCGTTGAGGTAGGCGGCAGGTGGTGACAGCCCTGTCCGTCCTTTGAAATCCTCCCAGCTAGGCTAGTGCGTAGGCTCTTGGCGGAAGTCGCCTGTGGATGCAGGGGTAAGTCCGTGCCTGAAGTGCTATACTATTGACTGCTAAACCTGAGTGTGAGTCTGTATGTATTCTACTTAGGCTATGCAACTGTATAGGAATATATAGTAGGAGTAGCTTAGCCTAGCCTTTCCTCCACTAGACTTTATTTATTTGGTAGGAATCTTCTGTGTGTGTCACACTACCCGGTTATTATCATATACCCGCCTGTCTTGGTTAGATATCCTTGCTAATTGTTAATATGATCTTATATGTTAGTAACGCTTCTTGATCATAACCTTCCTTTGGGATAAACAAATACGATACCCTGAATACTTCCGGGTGAAATGCTACAGCGGTATTCTCCGTGCGCTTGCGGATTTTACCTACTTGACTCTGGGACATATTAGTGAACCGTTTCTGGCCCCGTGCCGGGAATGATTTATTAATATGGCTTAGCAAAAGTCAACAATGACTTACAGGGAAGCGCTCCGGCAATGGTCGTTGTAGAGTCCGATCCGTCGATGAAGAAGGCGATACAGATGTAGGCGATCGGTTGATGAAGAGGATTCAGATGTGGATCACCAGCGAGCAGTCACGACGACGCTTCCCAAAAACCTGATACGTCTCCTACCCCATGCAAGGACACGAGGAGACGTGGGCTTCGGAGACCTGCTCTCTCGACACCGATGGCACGTCGACGGCGGGATGAGGAAGACGATGTGGTAGCATAGTGGAGAATGGCGAGAGAGGCAAAAAAATCGTCTATGCTGTACAGGCGACATCTCGCCCTTTATATACACACAGCACTACACACTTATGGTAATTAATCCACAATTAAGCAGGCACATTAATCACCATTAAGAGAGAATAATTGCTTATCATATATGGTCAGCCCAATTTTTTCTTGCATAACAAAAATTTTGTGTAGCAAAAGGAAGCTACGACCCCGCACACGCAAGGCTCAAATTTTGCCGGACCATTCACACGCATGTTGTGCGCCTGCCTTCATCCCGCCCCGTCTGGCTCGACGAGACGAGGTGTGGTGTGGCGAGGCGAGCACGCGTGTGTTCTTGCTCTTCTCTCCTACTAGCTCAACTAGGTGAAAATAGCTCAAGTGTTTAAATTGTTCTTCTCCTCCCTAGACTAGCAGTATGGGGCAGTCCCCTACCATGTCATGCATATGCATATAGGTATTTGGGATTTATTGGAATTATTAATTTGGATCGCAGCCCAAAACTTCTAACACTCCGGACGCTGGAGCGCCATCCCGACCGAACTCCAGTGAGCCCGCGCCCGTGCACCACAGCCAGTTGCCGCTGGTGACCACCTAGCCCCACCCTCTGTTTGTAGCCGTTAGAGCTTGATCCAACGCGCCAGACTACATACCCTTTCGGGTATTATAATCGATCCACCATGGACGAGTGGACCATAGGTCCACAGAGCCCTTAGAACCGATCAACGGGGATTTTAGGTTTTAGTTTAAAAAAATAAATTTGTTTAATTCAGGATAATTTTACACTTTTGCACATAGGACCTTATGTTAATTTGAATTATATTTTGGACCTAACTTTTTCTGCAGAACTTTTAGGGAATTATATTTAGGCCCTTGAGTTTATAATTCATTATTTTGAGCACTATATTTTTGTCGAAAAGCCCCTAGGCTTTACCTAAACAATATTTTAGCCCCAAATTTCATAAAAAAACACCCCGAAGCTTACTATGAATTATATTTTAGTTATGTCATTTTATATTTCAGTAATTGGACATTTTACAAATTACATTTTGGTTACTAAACTTTTCTAAAAGTATGTCTTATACCTTATATTTCATAGTTTACCCCCTGTACGTGTCTAAAATTACTTTTAAGTCCCTAAAACTGTCTTTTTTTTTTACCATTTTAGCCCCTAAAACTTCAAATCTTCGTAACATTTCACTCGAAATTAAATCATTCTTGCGCCCACACAATCGTAGCAATGAATACTATATGTTTGTACTGTTTTATAGTAGTTTTGGTTTACTATTTTAGCCCTACACCTTCAAACCTTCATAACTTTTTACTTGTAACTCTGATTTAGATGATTCTTGTGCTCACACGATCGTAGAAACGAGTACTATCTTTTGGTACTACTTTTATAGTACTCCCTCTAGTTTCATATTGTTTTCGCTGGCTAGTACAAATTTCTACTATTCGACGATAACAAAAAAAGACTAGAGGGAGTAGTTTGTTATTATTTGGTGTCTTGTTTCTTAGTTTGTTCATATGATTGTGTTCACATCGTGCCTGCGTGATGTTAATTGGAGAACAGGCTATTCTTGGAATTATAAAAGCAAGAGTTGAAGACCTGAGCAGCAACATCTATTTTTAGGCAAGTGTCTTTGATGCATCTTGCTTCTATTTGTGAATGCTTATTTCAAAAATGCATGCTTGTGTCAACTGAATGGGTGCCTATTGTTAGGGTTTACTAGTTATTGTTTTATCATTCCTTGTCGCATTGAACTAGATGGTTGGTTTGTTGTGGGTAGACATGATTAGTTTGCTTGTAGGATGATGGGTTAATCTTAATCTTGATTAATGAACTATGTCACTTTATGGATGGAATGGTAACTTTATTAGCAACATGGCTTAGGATTTGGGTCAATTTTATGGGAATTGTGTCCAGGATTTTACCGGCAGTTCGAGCGCTATGCTCGGGGTTTCACTGGTAGTTTCCTAGTTTTGTTTCATCACTTGAATCATTGTTATGGCCCGGTTCATGGAGTGGCAACCCATGTGAAATGTACAACCACGAGCAAAGTGATGCGCGTGGCTTGGTGTAGTATGCGATGGAGACCAGCTAGTGAGTGTGAAGGCGGGGGAGACTATGCCCGGGGTTACACCGGTAGTCTCTAGGGGTGGTGTGGCGAAGGGACGGATTCCTTGATCCATCTTGCTCAAGAGAGGGCCTCTTAGGTAAAGGGTTATACTTCTCGATGGGTGAAACCTTAAAGGGCCCGTACAAGCTGGAAAAAGCTATTGAAATGCCTTGAAGTGATCTCCTCGCCACACACCAAAGGAAGTCTGCAAGTGCTTGGCCGACACAGCAGGTCGGAGACTTAGTCAACTAAAAACAGGGGATGAAATTGCTTCTCGTGGGGAATTGTGTGCAACCTCTGCATAGTGAAAATTGTCATGATAGTCGTGCTCACGGGCAAGAGCGACATCGATCCTCACTTGATTAGTTGGTTATGAGATGGAATGGTTGGTTGGTGGATTGGATTGGACATGGCTTGGATAGTACCTTGTGGATCTATGGTTGGGATGACCTCCCATAGTAAATAGGATGTTTTTATGAACGAAAAGCTCATGCAATAAACCCCACTGGGCCTTTCTTGTCTGTGGCCTGATGTCATCTTTTTCCTCACTTGCTGAGTACAACACATACTCACCCTTGCTATGTCCCACATTGTTGCCCAGCTACAGGAGAAGGATGGTACAATGATGAAGATGATAAAGGAGAACACTAGGCATGCGGTCTTCCGGATGACTTCCTGTGCGAGCTGAAGGACATCAACGCTTAGTTTATTCCGCTACAATGTAATCATTTTGTTTCGACCTACAGGTCATCTTGTAATAACATTATCGATTTAATAAAGATATTATTCTTTTATCACATATATTGTCCTGTGTGAGTCAAAACTTGATCCTGGACACGCCTATAGATACATTCGATTTTGATCATTGAAACCGGTTGTGACAATCACTAAAGTCATTCAATAGTGGGATAGCACAAACAATAGAGGCTTACATGAGAGCGATGGTTTTCTATGTTATAGGCAATTTGGATCTGTGACGCCCCTTCCCGGAGGATTGAGGTCCTAAAGGTGTTGATAACGCAGACACTTAATAATACAACAATTTTTCAATTTAAGTCGAATTATTACATCATTAGAGTAGTTCAAGTGCAGCAGAATATTACAAGTTCATGATAATTCCAAAACAGCGGAAGAAAATAATGATAAATTACTACAAGCTCTCGACGATACAACGATAGTAACGATTCTTTCCCAGAGAACCATCACTCTAGTAGCACACAACATCACTGTGGCGGCAGGTTGGACTCCCAGTGGGCAGTCCAACCATCAGGGACTTGCATGTCCCATGGCATCACATCAACAGGTAACTCTATCTCTCCATAACTGAAAATAACATAGGCACAAAGCCTGAGTACTAATTACTCAGCAAGACTTACTGTCAATAACCTAGACATGCATTGGCTCTAATAGGATGACTGTTTTAAAAGACTTGCACTAACCATCCTATTAGTTCTATTAAATTAATTAGCCAAGTTTTATTGTATAGAGCAGAATATAAAGCAAATCATGAATAGAAAAACATAGCATGTAGTAAATAACTTAGGGACTAAATACAACATAAGAGCAATAGTAATAATAATCAAAATAAGACAGTATTAACAATTTCTTAGTATCATGTGAACTACATGATGGCGCAGTGAACAAGTGGTACTCATTACTGCGAGCGACATCAATTACAATTGATTTACACTAGCTAGGAAAACCCAAAATACACAACATATACGCATCAATTAAGGTCGTATACGGCAACCTTTCACAAGAACATCAAAACAACTTGGTTCGGGTCCAGTCTCATCAAGTAGGCATGCCGTCCTTCCAGCAGTACTTTGCGGTATGAACCGCCCACTCTAGCAGCAGAAAGGCCAATGATCAATATACTGGGTACCATCCTCATTGTCGTGTTAATGCTATATCAGTTTACTAGTGCCCGTAAACTAGCATGCATTCGGTACTGTTCAATACTTGATCAAGGGGCCAACAACGAACGCGTCCTAGTTTTAACAAGACAAGACTACCACAGTCAACACTCATGTGTTGCTGCAAACTTACATATGCGTCATCCCTCTCCGGCCATAACATCAAAGGTAAACTTATTTGTATTTAGTTCAACTTTAGTGATCAAATTCATTCTTCTAGCAGGAATAGTAACTATCGGTATTATTCAATTACTGATAAGCATAGTAATATAGTATCGAATCCTACCATGACACTTATAGCAGTATATAGGTCATTTGGATAACCAACCAACTCCTATTAACCTAATGCATCAATCATTATAGACACTAGCATGGATATATTGAACTAGCAAAACTTTATAAAATGGCATATGTAAACCGGGGCTTGTCTTAATTAGCACTAGTGTTAGCAACTATAATTTTTTACTCCTAGAAATTAGTGTCCTTCTAAAAATCCGGCTTCTGCTCCTATTTATCGTTACCTATATATGAACAATGTGTTAACAGTATCAAAATAGTACTGTGACATGCAATGATATGATAAATGCAAAATAGAGTGGTTTTAATGTGACAGTAACCTTATTAATATGTTCTCGAAGAGATATGCTTCAGAGAAACAAGTTTAATTATTAAGGTTTTGTGTGTAAATGTTATTAAGGCATTTAAATAAGGTCAATATAGTGTTGAGAACAAATAATTCATTTGTATAGTAAAAATGTGTCTCTGGACAGGAGTGATTTATTATGAACAGGGGCATGTATAAACTTCATTTTCACCAAGTTTGAACTCTTGAATATTCATAATTTATTTTCAAACATTAAATAATGTGCTTTAACATGGACATGAGTGATTTATTTTTAAGCTAAAGTACTAAATAAATCCTAGAGCATTAAATAATGCATATTTTACCTAACCAAAAATCAGGGTGATAGTTAAGCATGCTTTAACATGGCATGCCACAAATCAGATTTCAAATGTATTCCTAAAATTTCTGGTCATTTATTTAGCGTTGTAACAAAATAAATCATTATTAAATCTACATGCACAGGAATATCAAAATTTCATTTTTCTTCATTAGAGCAGATCAAGGTGAATTCAACAAACTTTATTTGAGCTCCATTGGATTTGTATTTTATTCACTATGAATTTGCCAATTTGTGTTATTTTCTGTAATTTCCAGCACTAATATAAATAGCGAAAATCAGCTTAACAGAAGCTCGTTTCACCCATGGCGGACAGAAGAACATCAATTCCAACGCATTGGTTTGAGGAATGATCAATTAAGTGATAAGAGAGATACGCCATGAAGCTAGGAACGGTACTCTAACAACAATTTGTCAGTGGCTCACTGTGCACCAAGAAATCATAACAGGAAACAATGGTGGTGAGTGCTTGATTCGATGGACAAACTGGCTTCGATCGGAGCCTTCACGGTGGGAGACTTCAATTGGTGGACATGAGCGTCTTTTATCACGACCTTGCGCATCTCTGATGGGCAGGACCAAGTCTGGGAGCTAGCAGAACAACCGCGATATGAGCACAAAGCTCGGCCGTTAATGGCGGTGGAGCTACAGAAACGACAATGGGAAAAAATAGGACTCCTCTCACCTTCACGTTAGGGAATCAAAACAAAAGAATGGTCAGGTCAGTGTTACGGAGCATTGCGCATGCAATTGAGCAGAACTGAGGCATACGGAGGAGAATTTGACATCAGCGACACTGTTATGCACTTGTGATGCCGTTAGAGAAATCACCAAAATACTCCGTGCTCAAGACGTCATTCGATGATTGACCAACACGGGAAGTGCTAGAGAAGTATTGCGCTGCTATTGGTGGTGGTGTCTTGGCCGGGGAGGCACTAGAGCAGCGGGCGCTAGAGCTCGAACTTTAGTGGCACAACAATGGCAGCAGGGACTGAGCTCGCGAGAGAAAGGGGAAATAAGAGCGGAGAAGCTATGGGCGAGGTGGTCACGGGTCCTGCACTAGCGTGCGGGAGGTTTGAGAGCTCTTGAGTGCGGCAGCAGCGGGGCAGCAGGGGAAAGGCATCGGGCAGTGCGTGGGCATCGGCAGCGAGCGCGAGAGACCGGGGTCGAAGGTCCAGAGCCGGGGGACCAGCACGAGCGCGTGCGCCAGGCGCCTGCCAGAGGTAGAAGACACGCCCTTTTGCTATGAGGCTCTCGAGTTCTTCTGACATCACAATTTATTCCCTGGTTCTGATTTATTTGATTTAAAATAGTTCCTGAGGTCCAAATGAATTCGGATTTCACACATAGGTCCTTTAAGATACTTGTGAGGCTTTGATGGGGTCCATTTGGTCAGAGCAATTATAATTATTTCAGAATAAAAATTCAATTGTTAAAGGTTTCTAGGCTTTATTTAATTATTTAGGGTATTTCCAACTATGATAAAATTCTCATTTTTGGTCTAAAATTTTTTTATCGTTCCCATGATGTTTATGTAATTATTTGATATAGGTTGCATAGAAAAATTTAGAATTGCTTCACAACCTTATTTGCAGGGATTTTTATTTGCTAGTATTTAATTAAATTGTTGGACTCCTCTATTATTCCATGCTTCACTTAGGCTACAATTTTGTGCTTATTATGCTTGCTAATTAGGGATAAGACACCGGGGTGTCATAGGATCAAGTCAAGATTCTGCTCTCCGGTCAACTCGAACACCTTGTTTAGGTGGGGCTTGCGGAGAACAGAGTTCACGGGGTCAAGGACTTCCTAGGTATACTCCCAGTCAAGGTGAGACTATTGCTTCAGTGGCTACACTCGACGGATGATGAAACTGGTGGAGATGGTGACGCCAGTGATCTTCTCCTTCTTCAGCTCGGCAATCTTGGCTAGAAGGGCATTTATTTGGCCATCGTTAGAGTCGGGCTCCTCTGGCCAAGATGGTTTGGGAGTTGCCATTACACCACTGTAGTTAGAGAGCATTGGAGATGAGTTGTCACAATAGAACCACTCTTTCCTCAAATGCTTCTTCATGGTGGACATGGAAACATCAATGTATGCATCTTTGTTGCACAACTGAAACTTGGCACCTCCGATTTATTCTTGGTTGGCTTGCGAGAGGAGTGGTTGGAGAACAAATAAATGACGAAAAAGATTGAACGGGGACTAATGCCTAGGAAGGCCTTGCACATATGCACAAAGATGGCAATGTGGAGGATCGAGTAAGGGCTGAGATTGACAAGTTCAATCCCATAAAAGAAAAGATGTCCGCGCATAAAACTATAGCAGGGCATGCCGAACCGTCACTTGAGGAAGGAGCGGAAAACAAAAAGTTGCTTATGAATACGAAATAGATGAAGCTTGGCTGGTAGCCTCCAATTGAGCGCTCTTGGTCCGGTAAGACGTAGTCAACAGCCAACTTGTTCAACATGGCGGTGTCCAATGAGCTCTTAGAGAACTTGTGGAGATGCGTCAGGAGCTCATAGGTGGGATGACGGCTTCGGAGTCGCTCAACGAGAAGCGCTTCTCCACCTTCGCAAGCTTGTGGGACATCGTATCAAGGTCGAAGAACTTTTGCAGATGGCCAGAGGTGAAAGGCCATCACGAAAATGTGCTCGAACCCTAACCCTAACCCTTGAATTGGAATGGAACTGGGTGCAGTAGAGTTGGGCGGTGATTGATGGCGGTGCAAGAAAGGTGCAGAATCTAGAAGCAACCCCAAACGGGAACAGAGAAAACAAAGAAGGCGCAAGAAAGACGAAGGGCTCGTGCGCAAGAAAGGCGGCGGGCGATTGTGCCACCTCCCCATCCCCTTTTTATACTTCTTGGGTTGACTTGGGGGCTGGGGTCAAATGGGCTACATGGGCCGTAAGGTGCCAGGCTGCGAGTAATCTTTGAAGGATAAGTCCTGACGGGAAATCTTTTTAAAGATTTTCTTTTAAGACTTATAAATCAAGATTAATTATCTTTGGTGCTTCTTTGAAGAGAAATACTTTATCAAGAATGGTTGATGCCATCATAAGATTTAATAATCATCTTGTTATGATTTGATTTTCATGATAACAGAATACTAAGCATTACTTAGCTGATTGAGGTCAGCTTACAATTAAAACTAAAACTTGAATGTCAGAGTGATTATAATCTTAAAGGAAAAGTTGTTGTTATTGATTGAACTCATGGTAATTTGGTACTTGGTCATGATTGATATCATAAGGCCTAGTTCACTTGGCTATGATTGAAGTCACTGTTGGGTATTTTAATGAAAACATAATAAATCTGCAAGCGTACGGATACCAAAGTAGCTTTCACCCAGGAGTATTCCGAGGTATCGAATCCACAGGGAACGTGTGTGCCTAATCTTCTATTCTAGTCCATCCAAGGACAATAATATAAATGTGACATTGGATAGAGAGGATTCCTAATGGTTATAAGGTCGTAATCAAGGTAAGGGTACTAATAGGTTGCTTGCATTGGGCATCTGGTTTTCCCCTACATCCACTCTGCGATTTCGACCAAGAGCCTACTGGGTAGCCGAACGTGGAGGATTTCAAAGGACAGATAAGATTGTCACCACCTACTGCCTACCTCAAGCAATCTGTGGACTACACGATAAACAAAGGTAACCTACGGCCCAGACACCACGTCTATGCTTTCAATTACTCCCTTAATCTCTAGCTATGATGGTACAAGACTAAGATCTCTAACTAAATAGAGTGTTGAGTGTGAAAAGCAACTAAGTATAAAACTTACTTAAAAAAAACTTAAATGCCAAGAAAGGAATCATGAAGACTTACTAAATATGGCAAGCATCCATCGAGGTACAAGCGTGAAGAAGAGGTGGGCAGACCCACTCCTCCTCCGGACTTCCCCTCACTCTCTCCCTATTTTCTAAATGCTTTGGCAGCGTTGAGCCTTAAGGAAATGAAGTACTAAACTAATCTTGAAGTGTGTGGAGAGTGGAGGCACTCCCTTCCTTATATAAGACCCAAAGGCGGTTCCTGGAGTTAGTAACTTCCACCTAATGCGCACAATCGCCCTTGGGAAGGCACAAGGATACATCACGTGGAAGCCATGCACCAGAGGGGGACGCCCAGGTTCGGCCAAACCCCCTGTTCGGCCGAACAGGGGTGGTGGGCCCTAGGGCCCCTCTGTTCTGGGTTCCTGGTAGGTGGCCCCTCTTCCCTCTTGGCACCGTAAGGCGGTAGGTTACATCGGTTTTCTTCTGAAAGTGGGCTAGTGAATCCTTGTTCTTAGCTATGATTGGCTAGAATTGTGTTTTCTTAATGATGTGGATTTTCCATTAATTTCATGGAATAATCACCTACAGCAAATATTTACCAACACTGCCGATGGACATGATCGGCATTGCCGATAGTACCAATCAACACTGCCGATGCCAGTGGTAGGCACTGATGATGATTATGCAGTAACCTATTTTGAGTTTGTTTTTTGACTGTGTCAAGTCTTTGCTGCTCTCCTTTGTTTCCGCTGTGTTCCACTGCTGTTGTTAATCACTCCAAGCGTTGGCACATCACAAGTTGGTGTGTGTAACCTTGATGATCGGCTTAGAGGTTGGCTTAGGTTATAATTGGAATATAAGCCAAGTTGTTATAAAGAATTTTAATTGACTCCCATTCAACCCTCTCCCCTGGTCGTCTTCTCGGTCCTTCAAAATAGGCCACGAATTCATCAATGGCCAATGGCCCAGCTAATGAGTAACGATGTCATAACAGAAACAGAACCATCGTACTCCGTCTCCAATCGATCGATTGGACTCACGTAGGCGCCTGCTACCTGAAAATCCCCAAGCCTAGTATCGCCGGCCGCCAATTTTGCAACCATAGTCTCTCGTAACACACGAGAGGAACGTGATCGGCGAGCCCTACTGTGTCCGTCGTGGTTGTGTCCTGCACCCTTGTGCTCCGCATGTGTGCGCCACGGCAAAGTATTGACGTCTTGGTTAACAATTTTGTGGGCTGCTGCTGGTGCGCCGCAAGATATTGTTTAATTAGTTGCACTACAGTCGAATCAATTACATACAATGTGTGATTTACCGATTTAGGGATACTAGCACAGCAAATTAATAATCTTTTCTATGCAACTGAATTGTCGTATTGCAAATTAGTGAAAGATGTGAAGAGAGATGGATATATTGCATTCATTTTGGAAATCAAAGAAAAACTCTTTTTCATTATTATGTAGCCTTGTGTTAAACCATTATTGCAGATTTTACTATATTTGTAAGATATTTTATTAAGCTCTTAAATTTTTATTGTATGTTGGCAATTCAAATTTATTATACAGGAAAACAAATATTTGTCGATCCAATCTGACTTTAAATCTTAGCTCCATCACTGCTTCGTCGCTTCGCCCTTTCTAACTTTTCTTGCGAGATCCGCCACTGGTCCATAAGCATAAATCATCAATATCTAGAGGCATCTATATCAAAATGTCTATCCTCGTCAAAGACATAGATCTGAATTGTTCATATGTAGAACTCTATGGATTAGGATCCATGGCTAGGTACACCTTATATATACTTAATAACTGAATTGTTCATATGCATTAACTGTTACATTATCTCACTGTGGGACTCAAAGCTAACACATGAATGATGATTAACATTAGAGTTTTTAGTTTTACTTCAGCTTCTTGTCAAGGTTCCATGTATATAGCTTCTGGGGTTTTTTTGGGAGAATTATATATAGCTTCTGGTTTGTATTCATTATTTAGCACACAAGAGAATATTTTATATAAACTATCACAAATAGAGCGATATATGTGCTAGTCAAGACGGTCAATGCTCCAATTTTTACTCTAGTGTATTATCTGGACAATTTTCTTAATGCTTTTAAAGATATTGTTGTCATCTAAATGGGCTTGCTGACCTTTACCAAATCGGGCCTATTTGTGACCAATTTTAACTTTAGACAAGGTGTAAGCCCAAAAGTACAACCATAATTGAACAAATGTCTCTAGGTTGAATGGAAAAGAGAACCGACTTATAATTGTAGAGAATTTGACTCAACGACATGGCAAGGATAATTCTCTATTACTACCAAAGTGCTCGTGTGTTGCTACGGGTTTGAAAAAAAATTATTATTATATAAAATATGTGTGTGAGCTTTTTGACTTTTGTCATGCTATATCTTGAAAACTCCATATTGGCTATAGACTGCAAAAGCCCAAAACTAACAAATTGGGCCTATTTGTGACCAGTTTAACTTTAGACAAGATGTAAGCCCAAAAAGTACAACCATAATTAAACAAATGTCTCCAGGTTGAATGGAAAAGAGACCCGACTAATAATTGTAGAGAAATTGATTTGATGACATGGCAAGGATAATTCTCTATTACTTCTAAAGTGCTCATACGTTGCTACGGGTTTGAAAAAAATGTTATTGTTATATAAAATATGTGTGTGAGCTTTCTGACTCTTGTCATGCTATATCATGAAAACTCCATGCTGCTCGCTATATCGTGTGAGCTCGCACCAAACCTATCTAATACGTAAAACTAACACTAAAGCCAACACCAAGCTAAAGAAACACCAATGACGACCTTATCTAAATTATTAAGGAGTAGAGATAGATGACAACTTTGACCTGATCTGAGTAAGAAGTAATTAGAAGTGACATGTCGATCATCGATTTGTAGAGCAAGAAGAGGAGATTGACGAGAAGATTCTCTTCTCCTATTAGTATATTGATAGATAGATATAGCTATTTCATCATTTAGATGGAGGACCTTTACAATACAACATGATACCTATAGATTAGAAATATCATGGGTCTAACCTAACCATCCGTTTACTCGAACAATACTGTAGTTACTCTATTCTTTCAAAAAATAAATTACTCCATTCTTTTTACTAATGATCCATGTTTATCTTTAGGGTAATTTGATTGTAGCACCGGTGCCACCATGCCATCTATTAGATCTTCGCGGACGTCATTCTGTGTCCAACAGCTCCTTGTCAGCATAGCTCTGTCCAACATATGATCTCCATACAACCATGCGTATCTCTCGGTGCCGCCATACATCCCTCCTATAGATAATCAAATGTCCTTTTTTTGCGAGAAGTAAAAACTTCATTGAAAGTTACGTAGTGTCACTACAAACCCGACTCGACAGACGCTCCTGGATAACCAGGTCCTGAATACAAACCGGAACACTAGATAAGGAGACTCGACTCACACTATGACACTTAGATTCCTACGGTAGCACATGCGTAATTTTATTCTGGCTCCTGCCAACCTTCTTCACGGTCACTGTGTTACGGCGACCCGCCTCCGCCTTGAAATCGTGAATGATGGATGCCACCAAGGATTGATCCCTCCCATGATGCTTAATCTTGGAGATTACAGAGGAGCAGTCTGATTCCAGGATCAGGGGGCTGTCAGGCCAACGCTCCGCCAAGAGAATCCCATCGAGACACGCAGCAGCCTCAGCTTCCTCGGCATCCCTGCAATCGAATAGAACACGTGTTGCGGTTAGTAACGGTTGACCCTGGTTGTCGCTGATGATGACCCCTAGCCCTGCAGCACCCGACTCATGATCAAACGCCGCATCCACATTGATCTTCAGTACCCCCGCTTTCGGCGGCACCCAATGCAGGTCACTATCTGAGTTATAGACTGTGCTCTTAGCTCTCGTGCCTGTCTGTGAATTCTGGTTCCCTTTCCCGACCTCATCTCCAGGGGATCTAGAGCGTTGGAGACTCTCCACATAGTTAGTCAAGAACACAACCAAACCTTCTATGGAGATTCTTTCCCCAGCTTGTGTTACACTATTCCTGGCATGCCGAGCCCTCCAGATAAGAATAAAGAAGTAGGCCATCACTTCTTCTGAGTAGTTTTCCAGTAGAATCAAAAGCCACTACTTAGGACACGTTCGCACAAGGTCTTCCTCGCGAGGCAAGTCCCAGTTCTCTGCAAGTTCATATCGTAATGTGTGAGCATGTGGACAGTTGATCACGTGCATGGAACCCATCCTTCGCTTCTGTTCCGCATATCTCACAGGTGTTCACATTGGCCAAATGTCTGTAGCATTTGTTTGCCTGCATAGGAAGGCCATTACATACAAGCTTACAGGCGAATACATTAACTTTGGGGGGCACTTTGACTTTCCACAATTTCGTCCATACGCCCCTACCATTATTAGTAGAAGAGCTGGTGCCGACCGAGCCCAGATCAGTGTCCATCCTCAGAGCTAATCTGTAAGCACTTTGTACTGAGAAGGTTCACTCTTCTCCAAATGCCATGCCACTACATCTTCGGTACGTTGGTACGTTAATTTGATCTTTAGGATTTCTTGGACATCCCAAGGGTGAAAGTATCTTCTCAGTGTTGTTTCTTCCCAGCGGCCGGACTGTTGATCAATGAGGTGGCACACTCTCCGTAGTCTGCACACTCGTCTACTCCCCGTTGGTCTGAGATTTTTCCCCCTCGAAATCCAGTTGTCCCTCCAACTGCGTGTGCTATTGCCGTCGCCGATTCTGGCGATGACACCTTGCTTCAGCAATTCTAACCCATATTCTACAGCACACCAAGTTGGGGAGGCTTCAGTTGCTGGGACGGTATCAAGGATGTTACCCTGAGGGAAATACTTTGACTTCAGCACACGGGCACACAGGCTATTTGGATGATCAATTAATCTCCAGGCTTGATGCGCTAGTAAAGATTTATTGAATAATCTGAGGTCTTTAAAGCCTAGGCCCCCATATCCTGTCGGTCGTATCATTCTTTGCCAGGAGATCCATTGGACTTTCCTTCGTCCTCGCTCGGCTCCCCACCAACATGCACACACATGTTTCATCAGATCATCACATAGTGTTGGTGGCAGCTTAAACACACTCATCATGTAAGTCGGCATTGCTTGTGCCACTGACTTAATTAGGGTCTCTTTTGCTGCCGCCGACATGTCCTTCTCCTTCCAGCCTGACATCCTCTTCACAAAACGTTCTTTCACTGGTTGCAGCATCCCTCTGCGGAGTCTACCCTGTGGGGTCGGGAGTCCCAAATATTTGGCCTCAAAATCAACTCGCTGAACTTGCAAAATGTTCCTTACTTCCTCCACCATTTGAAGCTCACGATCCTCATGCAGCAGTAGTGAGCATTTGGCTGGACTGAGCAACTGGCATGTACACACCTCAAACGTTTTTAGGATGTTCTTTTCCGCAGAGGCCTGTTCCACATTCGCTTTAAAGAAAAGGAGGCTGTCATCCGCGAATAACAGATGAGTGACACTAGGTGCTCTTCTACCTACCCTCACTCCTTGTAGATGCCCCAATCGTTCATGGTGCTTTATCAACACATAAAGACCATCCGCAACCAACAAGAATAAGTAGGGTGAAAGAGGATCACCTTGACGAAGACCACATGAGGGGACAAAGGGGCACGACGGTACCCCATTGAAGCGAACAGTGGTAACACATGACATGATCCACTGAACCCACTTTGGTTGAAAGCCCACCTTCACCATCAACTCTTTGAGAAATCCTCAGTCTACGCGGTTGTACGCCTACGACAGATCCAACTTGTAGGCACCAAACTCCTTGCCGTCACTTGAGCACATCTGAATTGCATGTATACGCTCAAACGCAATTGAGGCATTATCAGTAATCCGGCGTCCCAGAACGAAGGCACTTTGCTCGGGAGCAATAATATCATCAAGAATAGGACGTAATCTGTTAACAAGGCACTTAGAAATTACCTTGTATATGATGTTACACAGACTGATAGGTCTGAAATGTTTGAGCTCCTCTGGGTTTGGTCCTTTTGGAATAAGAACTAATGCAGTGTCATTGATCCCAACCGGACTCCCTATCAGCAAAGAACCTTTGTACTGCCCTCACAACATCCTCCTTAACCACTACCCAGTGCCTCTGGAAGAATCTAGCAGGGAAGCCATCCGGCCCAGGTGCTTTTAGAGGTCCCATTTGGAACAGAGCATCAGCTATCTCTTCCTCTGTGAAGTCTTTGCAAAGATCAGCATTCATGGGCGGATTGATTTTTTGCTGTATAAGGTGCAGCAAGGTTGCACTATCAATACTTGGGTCTGCTGCGTACAGATCATGGTAGAAATCCCTCGCCATTTGCTTCATAGTCCCCGGATCTTCACACCAGTTCCCATCGGTCATGCGTAGCTTTTTAATTTTGTTTTTTTTTGAGCTCACCACAGCGCTTGTCTATGAAAGTACTTTGTATTTCTGTCCCCCTCTCTTAGCCAAGTAATCCGTGATCTCTAGAGCCACATCATCTCTGCCCTATAGAGCAACTCATCCATTCTTCTGTCAGTGATGGCCCTCAACTCCTCCCTGTTGTGCCCGCAATTGTTCAAGTTCATTTGTCAGTGACCCAAAGTGCTGCTTGCTCCAAGTATGCAGTGCCTGTTGTACTCCTAGTGAAATGTCCTTTGCATCTGATCATCGGAGTTTGATTAACTTTTCTCTTTTTCTTTTTCATTTTTTTCGCCTGTGGGTACATGTGCTAGAGATTTGGATAGGACATTACCTTTCAATCACAGATGGTAGGGTTCCAATTCGATAAGATTTGTAGAGAGAAATTAAACATCTATTCAGGAATTGAAACACAAAATGCTTTTGAAATAGGAAATCAAAATTATGATTGGCAACTAGTTCTGCAGGAATAGTGATCGGCATTCAAAAATTTTGAAATATAAAATGCTCTAGAGGGAAGAAATTGATAGCATAACTCACTACGGGAAAACGCTTAGTTGCCAAGTGTAAGGTTTGACGAGTGCAATATTTCAGACACTTGGTAAAAAGCATTATTACCGACTATGTCGGTAGAGACACTCGGCAAATATGAAACACTCAACAACCCATGTTTGCCGACTGTCAAACAGGAAATACTCGGTAGAGATGCATAGGGAACTCGACAAAATGACCCACTTGGCAAAAGCTACCACGTGACCACCATGTGCACCACCGTTAGATTTTTGCCGAGTGTCTATTAGTGACACTCAGCATAAAGCCACGTTGCTGAGTGTCAGGATCCAGCATTCGGCAAATCTTTGTCGAGTGCCAACACCCGGCAAATAGGAACTTTACCGAGTGTTAATACCTGACACTTGGCAAACTTTATATTTGTTGAGTGCCAGCTTTCGGCAAAATTGTTCTGTTCATAATCAATGTACTTATTAATGAGTGAAATGGGTTAGTCAAGAACAATAGTGAACATCACTCTTCGGCATGACATCGTACTCATGTTCTGGCAAACAACAATTAAGGCATTGTTGCATGTCTCATGATTAATGGGTGACACGTGCTAGTCTCTATGTATTCTTGGTATTGCATGTTGCTACTCTTTTTGGTGTTGCATGTTGCTAGTCTTAGTTGATAGAAAAGAAAATTGCCTACACAAACAAGTTATTCAAATCTACCTTGTTAATTCTCACTTATGGAGCTGATCTTCGTATTTCTTTAAATTTGTAAAAGATAGGTGGTTGCTCTCTTTTTTGACCCATTAGAAAGCTGATCTTCGTATTTCCATGGACAACCATATTTTGCCTCACCTATATAATATGTACTTTTCACCCGCCTCTTCGGTCTTACCCGTCATACTATCAAGATGCAGAACAAGCAGGATAGTAAATCCACCACTTAGGGGAGTAGCATGTAGAAGAGCCAAAGATTTCATTAAATGCATTGGAAGGGGAAGAAAAAATAAATTATAATCCTTAGGTAGCAACAATACAGATACTAATAATCATAATAAAAGCAATAACTAGGAACAGGAGGTTTAAGTATTGCTGAGTGCCAAGATATCAGGCAGTCAGCAAAGAAAGTATTTGTCGAGTGCTAGCTTCAGACACTCGGCGAAGGTCCTATTTGACGAGTGCTAGAGCTCGACACTCAGCAAACTGATCTGTGAAATTAACTTCCGCTTGTTGAACCGAGCACACACCACACTCTTGTGCCCGAGCTTGTGCCTGACACTTCGCGCCACCTCGCACATGACCACGCCCCCGGCTGCCGTACCAGACGCCCTGCACCGTCAGCCCCTGGCGCCTCGCTCTAGGCCACTGCGTCATATGTCCTGCGCCCTCCGCCCCTAGCTCTGACTCCAACCCCGGCGGCCCAGCCCTGCCCGCCCTCTATCCCCAACCCTGGCGTCCCAGCAGCTCCGCCTCATCCCCGCTCTGCCCTTGACCCTGACGCCCCAGCAGCCTTGCATCGTCCTCGGTTCCACCCCCAACCTCGACGCCCCAGCGGCCAAGCCCCGCCGCTGATCCGGGCGCCCCGGTGGCCCCGCTTATCCTCTGCATCCACTGCCGCACCCCGGCCTCGATCCTAACTCCCGGCGCCCTGCCCTGGCACACGCCTGCCCGTCTACTTGCCACTCTGCTGACCCTCTGTGAGTACTTTGCACTAGATCTTAGCACAGTTAATGATAATGACCTTTTGTCTATATTACTTGTTTGTCAACATTTGATGTTTTTGGTTTCGGTGACACATCAAACGATGAAAGAGATGTCCATTCGTTCCAATGAACCACATAATTAGTTGTGACCCTCCCATGTGTTCCTAGTATTAGCTGATTAGTGTACTTTCAATCCCCACTTTGTTATTGACCACTCAATAGGGTTGATGTGCTCCTATCCATTGTTGATTGCTCCATTGACCTTATTACCCTCTTTTTTTTTTTTTGCAGGGAGAGGCTATTGCACAGTTCTCGACTCATCACTTTAGGGGACAACAATGTGAGGCATAAAAGAACCCTCTTTCTGTTCATGTTTGTAGGTCACGTAACCTAGTTAGGTGTCTCCGATTTGAAAGAGATACGACTGGAAATATGCAGGTCTTTGCATATCTATAACCATATATGTTTCAAATTGTCCATGATTTTTGGATAGACCAAGGATTTGTAGATGGGTTAGTTTTCATGCTCTACTCTGATCAGAGATAGAGTTTTGGTAGCATCTCCCTATTGTTCTCCCGATACACAATCTCCTTGCTAGGACGTGTATTTGGAGAACAACGGGGAGGAGCTACCAAAATTCTTTCTCGGATAGGAGGATGCCATGGAAACTAACCACATGCACACATCCTCAGGTTGGATTAGGACCTATCTTCACCTATTAGACTATATAAATATTCGGTCGATGCAATTTCTTTTTATATTAGTTGGTGATATGTTAGAGGATGGATGATCGTGAGTGGATGTACACGGGCCGCCCAAGTCCGGTAGAGATGACCGGTGAAAGGATTAAGAAGACTAAAGCTTCCTTGAACCAAACACTTGCCAATGTTAAAGGGGCGTCTTCCACTTTCTGTCCATGTGGAATTTGTGAAAATCGTAAATCAAAATAAAGGATGTCATGGGTAAACATCTCATCAAGAATTGATTTATGGCGAACTATACCCGATGGACCTGCCATGGTGAAGTCGTTCGTGTGAGAGACGAGGTCGTGAGGCGACACATCGAGGCTTGTGATACTGATGCCATGGTAGGAGACATGTTAAATGACTACGATGAAACACACTTCAATGAAGAACCTAGGAATGAGGATACGGAGGCAACCGCAAAGGCTTATTACAATATGTTGACTACAGCACAGCAACCCCATCACGGGCATACCAGGGTTTCTCAGCTGCATGCCATAGCACGCCTAATGGTCCTGAATTCCCAGTTTAGCCTGAGTCATGCCACCTTCTATGTTATGTTGACAGTCTTTGGCACACTGCTTCAGGAAGGTCACATTTTGCAAAAGAGCATGTATGTGGCACATAAACTTCTTCGTGCACTTAAGATGCCATATGAGCACATACATGCTTGTCCGAATGGATGCATCTTATTTAGGAAAGAACATGCGGAAGCAAAGTGTTGTGTAAAGTGTAAAGCCTCTAGGTTCGTGGAGGTAGACTCTAGTGATGGTCATAAGAAGCAACTCATGGTCCCTGTCAAAATCTTACGATACCTTCCATTAATACCGAGGATCCAACGTCTTTACATGACCGAGGAATCCATGAAATAGATGACATGGCACAAAAAAAGGAGGGCAAGGAGGAGAACAAAGACTAGGAGGAGGAGGAGGACGAGGAGTAGCAGGAGGACGACGGGGGTTTGCACTACCTCTGTTTGGTAGTACGGTCCCTCGACACTCCTATGGCGACCGATAACCTATTGAGAGTCATCCAATAATTCAACCCATCAAGTCTCAGTAAGAAATTTTAGATGTTATCAATAACTTTTGGTTTGATATGTCGTTGAAAATGACAATAGAAACTAACAATTTTCCTTAATGACTTTTCCAGGTCTTGGCAAACAGTCCTCTCGGGTGCTCATAAATGCAAAGTCAATGACATCGTGGGTCTTTTTAGCATAGAACACTTCCCTGGTCTGGTTTAGGTTGGTAATAGGTTGAAGCTGGTCACCACATTTGAGCACTATGTTACCGTTCCCGATTTCCATGATCAGGAAGGCAGGGTATTCCCCAACAAGGCAGAGCGGGTGGTTTACAAAGTATGGATAAGTCTTACTCGCACTACGTTGCTCAACACATCGCATTCATTGGACATTTTTTAAATACTAATTGGATACATCATGTATATATGCAGGATTTCTTCAGATGTGAGCCAGGATACGAGGAAAATGCGCTTCAGGTGGCATGTCTAAGCTTGTCATAAGCTTGTGACGGACATGCGCTACGAGGCTTGCATGTAGGCCGTCATTGATTACAACGCTACCCATTGTCATGTATAGATCAAGAAATCTCATAAAAGAAACATGAGGCTCAGTCGAGAACAATACCTACAGGTAAATTATAACATTTTGTATGTGTCATATACAAGAACATTCTTGAGATTAAGTACCTTCAATTTGATCTTCTTATGTGTCATATATTTAATGATGTGTAGGTGGTTTGGTATTGGTGCGTCTCACATCCCCAATGCTAGGAGATGATGGTCGACAAGTGGTGCCACCCTGACTAGGACACGATGCACAATGCTTGCCAAGAACGACATTTGATGATGCCAGGTCCGGCCCACCATCAAGGCAATCTTAGTCTCGATGAATATGTGGAAAGATGGGTATGCCAAAGCATTTCTTTATTCTAATGTTTAATTTTGCATAATTTCTACTCATATTGTGTTTTTGTCTCAGTCAGCGTCTCACAGTGGCCAACATATCTCCACGTTCCAAACATTTGTATTGTCACACAAGGGCAAGGTGATGTCCAACATCCACTGCAACTCGGAGGACCCGTCCTTAGCATACAACAATAAGATTATCTACAACCGCCTTAGTGCATATTCAGAGGTGGCAAAGGAGGTCCATGGGCTAGACTTCGATCCGAGCACACACAACCTTGATGGAGAAGTCGTCATGAGGGCGAGAGGAGGCAAGAAGCATGGATGGTACTATCTTGGTGACATATTTGAGCATAGAGCATGAGCGCTAGCCTGACCATATGCCCGTGACCAACTACTACACACTTTGCTATGCAGGCCCTTCAAGTTAGTTCTGTTTTATTCATTGTTCATTCATTTTCAACACTGGGATGCAGCCACTCCAGGTTAACATTGGATGGAATATTGTAGGCTCAGAAGGAAGAATAGAGGTCGAGACGAGAGGATCCGGAGGAGAGGATGCAGCAGATGGCGGCTGTGCAACAAAGGCGGAATGAGGAGTAGTAGGCGCAATAGTTCTATAACTATATGGAAAGTTTTTCCGCTCAGTTTGGTCATCCTCCGCCACTGATGACCTAGGCTCCACTAGGTCCTCCCATTCCTCCTACAAGTTTTTGTTACTTAGAGAACTTAGACAACTTTAGTTTTGTATTTAGAAAAGTTAGACAACCTTAGAGAACTTGACAACCTTAGTTTGTTACTTAGAGAACCTGTTTTTGACATAAATCTTGTATCACACATGTAATCCGTTCTCCTTTTTGTAGAATCCTCCATTGGCAGCATCGAATGATTCGCATGATGACCAAGATCTGTCGGGTTGTCACGCTAATCTACTCCCCACACCTTCGTAGTGACTTCTATACTATTTGTTTTTGTGATTTGTGGACTTATGTGTTGTAAAACTATTTGTGCTTGCGACCTGTGCATTTTGAAGGACCGAGACGGGGACCAGAGGGGGGGGGTGAATGGGGAGCCAATTAAAATTCTTCTCAAGCACTTGGCCTATGTCCCAATTACAACCCAAGCCAACCTCTAAGAAAATCACCAAGGTCACACACACCAACTTATGATGTGCTAAGCCTAGGAATGATCAACAATAGTAGCGGAGTACAACGGAAACAAAGGAGAACATCCAATACTTGGACTGCCAAAAACTGGACTCAAAACAGACTACTCTGTCAGTACATCGGCAGTGCCGATTCGCAGTCGTGATAGAGCATCGGCAGTGCCGATCGAATCATCGGTAATGTCGGTCAACTGAACAGACAGAAAAACAGAAGTGTAGATTAGGTCATCGATAGTGCTGATGCGGGGTTCAGACCCAAGGCACCCGTAGTGCCGATCAGAGGTTCTTTCTCACGCACTAGCAGTGCCGGTCCAGAAATCGGCAGTGCCGATCAACCCTTTCCAAAACCAAAACTGAACTCGAAACTTGGCAAGTAAATTGACAAAACCTATCCAAACAAACTCCAAAAATCACCAAAGTTGGACAGAAGATGTACCATGGTAGGGCATTCCTTCTCTAAGTTGAATCACATGAAAAGCTCAAGAGATCATCACGAATTTCGGGTTTTACCAAAAAGCCTAGGGTTTGAATGTTCTTGAGGAAATCCATGAAATCAAAGGTGCTCTTGCCCAGGATTCAACAATGGATCCATCAAGGAATGTTTAGGCATGTCCTAGCACCAAGATCCCTTAAGAAATTCGTCCCAAAACTCCCTCAAAAACAAGATCGAAAATACCCATGAAAATAGCTCTAAAAATAGAGAAAAAGGAAAATTCGGCATTTAGGGAGATGAGAAGATCTTGAGCATGAAATTGAATCTCATATCATTGATCCTTACATACAAAATTAGTGGATATGTGGCTAGGAAGCCACCCTCTTTCTCCCACTATTTGAAAGAGAAAGAGATGTATCACACACACCCTTTTATCTCCTCTAAAAAATGAAGCCCACTCCTAGCTCTTTTGCAAATGAAGTCCTAACAAGGGTAGAGGACGGAGACACCTCTCCTAGGGTGTAAGACAACTCTACCTTTGACCTACAATACATTGCCACCTACCACCAGGGGCAAAACCGTCCAATTCTATTTCCTTCCCCTGAACGCCATCGGGCCCTTCACAACTTTGCTTTGCCTCGATGCAAGCTTCACGATTGTGCTATGTGCACCTCAAATCGCTACCTCCGGTTTTCAGGCCCAAACCAGGAAACCGCCTTGCACGCTCCTCAAAGCGTGATTTCTTGATGTCGACGCGTGTCACCTTGTCCCGCGATCCGGACCACCGGCAAGTTTCTCCTGGTCCCACTCTATTGGGCCCCATGTAACTTGCACCGGCATCCCATTTGTCTTGACTTGGTCAACACGCCGTCTTCATCACCTCCACGGTTTTGAGGCTCAACCGCGAAACCATCCGTGCTTCTTTCCTCTCCACGTGTACGGTGTGGATCACCCTTGACTTCACCCGGCCTCCCGATCATCCGGCCCCAAGTCTCCTACTTGTGCCCGATCCTCTCATCGTTGACCGCCAAGTCAACTCCATTGACCTACACATCATGAGATAAGAAAACACATTTCTCTTCTCATGCAACTTCACCAATTCAATCACCAACTCCGGTTAGTCAAAACCATAACCATGCACAACTTATGCAATCCCCAGATTCCCGCATTTCAACTCAAACACCAAATCAACCAAAGTCAATTACTCATCACATATTACAAACCATGGCACATATCAACATGGTTTCTCACATTGTGAACTATTATATGTTGTCTAACTATTTGTGATGCTTATTTATGGATATATTATTGCAAATTTATTTGTATGAACCGATAGGATTTATGATTGTCAAACTACATGTGATCTATATTGTCATGTATATGATTTGCCTGTATGTTATTTGATGTATATGAACTATCTGTGATTTTGGTTCAAGCGGCCGAGCAAAAAAAACTCTTAGTGAAAGGTCACTTTGCCGAGTGCTATGACCATGGCACTCGACAAAGATGTCGTTACCATCCCCTCCCCTCCGTCAGGCCGCTGTCACCCTTCCTTTTTTGTGCCATGAGTCATTCTAGCGCTCGGCAAAGCATTTGCTGCGTGCCCGTCAAAAGACACTTGGCAAAGACCGCTTTGTGAATCCGATGTTTACCGAGTGCGCTTTGTCGAGTGTAACACTTATGTAAGGATCTAGGTGTCCAAGAGGGGGGGGGGGGGATTAAATTCGACTAGTAATGTGGATCGTCAACCCAATCAAATTTGCACCAAATCTTCCACCTTACTAACGACAAGTCCCTATTGAGCCAAGACCCTAGGAATTATAGTGATATGATGCAATGCAAGCGATGCCAAGCCAATCAATAAGCAATCAAGCCCATGCCAATCCTATCTCTACTTACACACAAGTGTGGAACTAAAGATGGTAAGTAAAGAGGGGTTTAGAGATTGCTCATTGATTTTTAGCCTGAGGTATCGAGAGGATGGCACCTCCCCCTAGTCCCTATTGGATCGACTCCCACCGGAGTGTTGATCCCTCCCGCCACCAACTGTGGAGTCCTTGTACATAAGCCCGTATCACACTCGGAGTGACGGCGTGGTTGGGTGACCACCGCTCATTGAGTCCTCAACTCCTCGAGCATAAGCTTGCCTCCCTCAAGAACTTGCTACACTCTCAGAGTGCATGCGCGGGCGCTCTCTCACAATGCTCCTTTTAACGGCGAGCTCAAACCTTGTACGTACTTGTGACGGCCTTCAAAACACATCACGATACGATATGCTCGATCACCGACACCTAAACGGTCTAGGCCTTGTCATAGACCAAGAGTAACAACACTAATCAAGGCTAGAGACTTAGGATGCTCTTGTGTTACTCTCCAAAACAACTCAAAGATAGCTCCAATCCTTGTTCTAGTGTCTCCTCTTCTCCTCTTGGTTCTCCCCAAATTTTCCCAGCTATCCAAATGGCCAAGAGAAGTCAGAAAGACCCCAGGAACAACTGTATATAGTCTCTGACTACTCCACTAGTTGTTGCCAAAAAAGTTGGCAAAACTGAGAACCAATTGCCGTAATGTACTACCGTATAGTACGGTGACCTCTGAGTATAGTCACTGTACAATACGACAACCTTCGCTCAATCATACGGCAACCTCTGATCTTTAGTGCCTCTTTGCACACAAATCCTCTAGGTCACCGTACCTTACGACGACATCACCTTAAGGTCTCCAGAGAGTACCTGATTTTGGCCACTCAGCCTCCTTAGGTCACCGTACCTTACGGTGACCTCACCGTAATGTCAACGGCAATTCTGAGTGCTGGCCACTTCCTTCTCCTCCTTAGATCATTGTACCTTACGGTGACCTCGCTGTATCCTATGATGACCTCTAGTTCAGAGTCTCTGCTCCTTTTGCACAACTCTTGGCATTCACCATACCTACGAATGTCGGTGTTTTGATCACCGGCTAGTGAATTTGTTCAAGAGGATTGGACGCTTAAGCCTAGTGATGGATATGCAAAAGGACACAAAGGATTATACTGGTTTAGGGAGTATCCTTGCGTCCAATTTGAGACACTGTTCGTGTTACTTGCACCAAGAGTACAATGGATGAGAGAGAGGAGCGGACTCAAAGTCTTGAGTGTGGTGCGTATGTTCCGGCTTGAGTCTTCGCTTGTTGAAGAAGGATGAGGGCCTCTCCTTTTATAATACAAGGGGTGGGGCCCTTTTTACAGAGAGATAGAGAGAGATAGTTGTTGAAGTCATGAAGAAGAAGGCGTGGACTTTCTGCTGAAGGTGTGGTCGTCGGTCTTCGTGGGCCCCGATGGCCCGAGAATCCGGTTGCTGTTCGTCCTCTTGAGTCGATGTGTGATGGCTTGCTTCCATCATCTAGGTTGAGTCCCGTCGTTCATCGGTCGATCGTCTGTTGACACTGTTGGTGGCGTTGTAATGATGGGGTTGTGATTCATCCATGAAGCATGGGTGGCATCATGACTTGATGCATTGTCTCATCGGGCAGGGTGATGACGACGCTAGGGGTAGGTATCTGGGGGATTTAACCTCTTAATATTGTTTTCGCTTGCACAGCAGAGTGTATACGGATGAGCATGAGGCATTGACAGCTTCAATCCTGCTCGACCTCCCCTGAACGGGGTTAGGCTTGTCATGTTCTGTTTGGTGCGGGGTGTTTGGACTGGGCATCGTCCCATCCTGACAGTCTAATCGGGGTTATTGGTTGTCGTATCTACGCACCCACTTATATACCGTAAGAGGGCGGTGTACGATTGTAGCGCTTTTTCTCTTGAATTGAGTATTCCAAGGTTTATCGAATCCACTGGGACCTTAGGGATTTATTAAACAAAGTTAACAGTAAAAGATCTAGTCAAGGCTACTGTCAAGGTTAGGTTGCATGAGGGGGAGACTAGCCAGCGCGAAGGTGCGCCAGACAATAAATCTATCGTTGCGCCGATTGACGCAGGAGTCGAGCCAATCGGCACACTGGTGAAACTGAACCAAAGTGCGCGAGATCTAATGAATCTGTGGTTGCGCCGATCGGCGCAGGAATTGAGCCGATCGGCACACTGGTGAATCTAAGCCAAAGTTGTTGCGCCGATCGGCGCAGGAGTTGAGCCGATCGACACACCAGTGAATCTAAGCCAAAGTGTTCCAGATCTTGTAAACCTATGCTGGTAAGTGAGTAGCCAGATATCTACTAGTGAGATCATAGCCAGAAAGTCTAATTGAATAGCATCATAATGGGTAATTACATGGATCAATGAAAACCTATAATGAGTAAGACCACCCTGCTTTCTGAGCAGCTCCTGATTTATCGCTGCCGAGAGGAAACCCTTAATCGCGCGAGTATCTTACCCTACTCAACTATCCAATAGTGCTGCGCAGGCTTAGTGCTATCACCGCTAAACCACACTACTGGCATCATCAAGCAACCATAATCAATACAATGTCCGAATACTATTCTAATCACCACGATTAAGATAATATCTACTTACTTAGCCTAGAACTAAGCAATTGGAATAAGCACATGCATGATTATAGAATCAAGATAGACAAATCACCAAAACCATCATCAACATATTCAATCATCCTTGAGATACATAGAGTAAGATTCATCCCCTTCGAGACGGCCTACCTTGACGGATCAACTCTTGACTCCAATGGTTCTTGAAACTCAACTAGAGATCTATTCTAACGGGGCAAGCCCCGGTGGCTCTAACTCACGGATCTGGTGTCCCTCTGTCTCCTCCTCTTCTGCGGCGAGGGGTTCTACTCGTAAAGGACTCGGTCTAGCAAATAAGGCGGTTGCGCCAATCGACGCAGGAGTGCGCCGATTGGTGCAAGCCGTGTCTTCTCTGATTTCTTCCCCGAGTCGGTTCCTCTGTCTTCCACAGCTACCATGTGGGCCTTTTCCTTCGAGATAAAGTCTTGTACTGCACGTTAAGATCTTGGAGTTCTATAAATCTTCTTGAAGTTCCATAATTCTTCTTGGACAAATATCTTCAAGTGTCTTGCACAGATAAACTTCCATAAACATGTGGAATGGGCTTCGGTCACTTCTGTGGGTCAAAATACCCTTGCGCCGATTGGCTCATGGGCTGCGCCGATCGGCGCACTGGGCTTCTTTAGTGCTTTTCGTCGGTTCTGGACTCATGTCCTCTCCATCATCGCATTAATCACCAATTTTACCTGTTTCTACAATAAAGCTCCAAAACAACGCATATACTAATATATCGGCAATATCACAGGTAAATGGCCTAAATTAGTATCAATTATGCTCTAATTGGGGTAATATTCACATATAAAAGGGACACTTGGGAAGTGCCAATAGTTCCCCCACACTTAAACCTTTGCTCGTCCCGAGTAAAGTAAAAGAAAGAAAAATCGAAAAACATACTCTTTCTATGATAAAAGATATCTCAAATCAGCAAATGTTGAGCATTGTTCTATTGTAGTGTATTTCATATTGGTATTCAGCAAAATAGATCAAATATGGGCATAAGATTAAAGTTCTCCCCAAAGCAAAAGATCATGTCCAATTCATAAATTATAACTTTTCCACACATGAGAATCACTTAAAAGATTGTTGTGAACATAGAGAATCTATCTTCCAAATAATCCAAGGCAACAACTCATCTTTCAAATCACTCAACCTATATTCTTCATCATAATGATCAAATAATATTAGTGTAAGGCTTATATGACTAGCTAGGTGAGGTAATTCAAGGATTGCAAACATAAATCAATAATATATTATAAAGCTAGGAGATTATTCTTCGTTGGAATTATAGAAACTTATCATGATGGCAATTAAGAAAGAAAAATTTAAGAAAAGACTCAGACTTTGGATATGTGGACATCCGCATAGCAAAAATTTGTTTTTAGAAGATTGCACATGGTTGGAATGATCCATGGCTATATTGAATTTCGAGAATAAGCATGTCATATACCATCCCCCCACACTTCAAAATTTGCTAGTCCCTTACCAAACAGCAGAGTTTTTTTTTTCACCATCTCTGCTGCGTCGATCGGCTCAGGGTGCGCCGATCGGCTCTCAACCCGAATTTACCAACATTTGTTGGTAGTTTATTTGTCTGGCTTCAGCATTTATTCAAGAATTAAATATAGCCAGAAATATAGGATGTGGTCAAGGAATGATACTCAACAAGATATTTTGGGTTTATGGTAGTGTACTCAGCGGAATTGAATTTTTGCATGAGTAATTTCAAGGCTAGAAAAAGATACACAAAGAATTGCCATCTTAATAAAGTTCATACCAAAAGGAATTAAATCCTAACAGAACTCAACCATCAATTTAATGTTTATCTACATATCAAAGGTTCATGAGTGTTGTTCAAAATATGGCATTGTTAGGTAAGGATCTTGAAAAACAATAAATTCTAAAGTTCACAACATGAAAATTTATTTTTGAAAAGATTGGTACTAAGTTATCATTACAAACTGGACAACGCAAATGAAGCACATGGGTACTCAAAATTGCTCCACATAAGACATATTTGCCGAATAATCATTAAGTGTAAATTCGAAATTTTATTCAATGCTCAACACTATTTGATCTTCATCAATACTTTTCAAGAAAGAATAAATAATTCAATTCTCCTAATAGAGCATAACCGCCACCATTATATTAAGATTGAAACTTGAATACATGATGATGATTTTGCACACACTTGCATGAAAATAAAACTACTACTAACACACTTGCATGAAAATAAACACACTACTGACACACTTGCATGAAAATAAACACACTACTAACACACTTGCATGAAAGTAAACACACCCGATACATGGTTTCCCAACCCGCTCGCACACACATAAGTAAATACAGAGAAAAAGATAAAAGAGAACGCAAACCGGGAAACTGATACACGTGCCAACTTCTAGGCACTCTAGTCATCCAGCGCCGGAGACAAAGTGGCAGGCGTGGACCTCGTATGTTGCCGGCGCCGAGCCGGTGGATGCACCGCCCACCAACATATCATTGCGTGCGTTGGAGCCACCCCTCGCCGAGGAGTTACCGCTCGACTCGTTGCTGCCGCCGGAACTGCTCCCCCGACGCAGCCTCTTGCCCAACTTGCCGACGGAGGAGCGGAGACGATCCATCTGCGAGGAATGCGGAACATGTGCGAGATCGTGGGTAGTGGGGAAGGTGGAGAGATTACCGGGATGGTGTGCCGAATGCAGGCGCCTGGCCTCCCTTTCATAGTGTGGGAAACTTCCAGTAGAAGGAACCGCCATAAAATTTCAAAATTTGAGAGCGCGCCGATCGGCACGGGTACTGCGCCGATCGGCACAATTCAAATTTTGAATGCTCTGACCACTCTGATGCTTGATTCCCCTCCTTCATGTCGCTTCCTGGCACATCATGTTGGTTGGTAGGGGAACAGCACGGAATCCTGATGTCTTGTTGGTGGCGCCGATTGACACGGGCCCACGCCGATCGGCGTGCCGTCTCCTTTTTAGCTTTTGGTCAATTCCGTGTCTCCTCTGCACTGCACACCTGCATAATAATCATACCTGTTCCTCAAAATCAATGCCTGCTGTTGGCACTTCCCAAGTGCCCCTTTTATGTGTGAATATTATCCTAATTAGAGCATAATTGATACTAATTTAGGTCATTTACCTGTGATATTGCCTATATATTTGTATATGCGTTGTTTTGGAGCTTTATTGCAGAAACAGGTAAATTGGTGATTAATGCGATGATGGAGAGGATAGGAGTCCAGAACCGACGAAAAGCACTGAAGAAGCCCAGTGCGCCGATCGGCGCAGCCCATGAGCCGATCGACGCAAGGGTGTTTTGACCCACAGAAGTGACCAAGGCCCATTCCACATGTTTATGGAAGTTTATCTGCGTAGGACACTTGAAGATATTTGTCTAAGAAGAATTATGGAACTTCAAGAAGATTTATGGAACTCCAAGATCTTAACGTGCAGTACAAGACTTTATCTCGAAGGAAAAGGCCCACATGGCAGCTGTGGAAGACAAAGGAACCGACTCGGGGAAGAAATCAGAGAAGACACGGCTTGCGCCGATCGGCGCAATCCTGCGCCGATCGGCGCAACCGCCTTATTTGCTAGAAACTGAGTCCTTTACGAGTAGAACCCCTATAAATACTTGTAAACCATCGCCGCAGAGGAGGAGGCGACTAAGGGACACCAGATCCGTGAGTTAGATCCACCGGGGCTTGTCCCGTTAGAATAGATCTCTAGTTGAGTTTCAAGAACCATTGGAGTCAAGAGTTGATCCGTCAAGGTAGGCCATCTCGATGGGGATGAATCTTACTCTATGTATCTCAAGGATGATTGAATATGTTGATGATGGTTTTAGTGATTTTTCTATCTTGATTCTATAATCATGCATGTGCTTATTCCAATTGCTTAGTTCTAGGCTAAGTAAGTAGATATTATCTTAATCGTGGTGATTAGGATAGTATTCGGACATTGTATTGATTATGGTTGCTTGATGATGTCAGTAGTGTGGTTTAGCGGTGACAGCACTAACCTGCGCAGCACTATTGGAGAGTTGAGTAGGGTAAGATACTCGCGCGATTAAGGGTTTCCTCTCGACAGCGATAAATCGGAATCCGCTCGGAAAGCATGGTGGTCTTACTCATTATAGATTTTCACTGATCCATGTAATTACCCATTATGATTCTATTCAATTAGACTTTCTGGTTACAATCTCACTAGTAGATATCTGGCTACTCACTAATCAGCATAGGTTTACTAGATCTAGTGCACTATGGCATAGATTCACCAGTGTGCCGATCGGCTCAACGACGGCGCCGATCGGCACCACCACAGATTCACCAGTGTGCTGATCGGCTCAACACCTACGCCGATCGGCGCAACAACTTTGGCTTAGTTTTACCAGCGTGCCGATCGGCTTAATCCCCGCGCCGATCGGCGCAACGACAAATTTACTGTCTGGCGCACCTTTGCGCTGGCCAGTCTCCCCCTCATGCAACATGACCTTGACAGTAGCCTTGACTAGATCTTTTACTGTTAACTTTGTTTAATAAATCCCTAAGGTCCCAGTGGATTCGATAAAGCTTGGAATACTCAATTCAAGGGAAAAAGTGCTACAATCGTACACCGTCCTCTTGCGGTATATAAGTGGGTGCGTAGATACGACCAACAAGCTTCTATTTTCTGGCGCCGTTGCCGGGGACAATAGCAGGTTTTTAAACATTGTTTGATGTATTAGTGTTTAGTCATTGTGCTTTACTTGTCTCTCTAGTACATATATTCTGTTAAGTGAAACTAACAGGTATGGACGGTCCTAAGTCAAACAAACCCTCTAATTACGCTGATGATCCAGAAAGACTCTTTCATAAGAAGAGAACAGCGGAGAAGAGAAGCAAGTCAACTGAAGATTTAGAAGTAGTCCGCGCAACACCTCGAGTATTATTTACAATAGAATACTTAGTTTAAGAGCAAGAAGAAGAGGAGATGGCAGAGGTACCTCTGGTTAATCGTCTCAAGCCATAATTGACTAGTATTGTCAAGACAGATTTCCAAGAAGCCCAAGATCAACTTTCGTATCAATTGGAGGGATATGTTGGAATAGTGGCGCAACAACCATTCACAGGTTCAGAAGATCCCAATCATCACTTGCAACACTTTCTTGAGGTTTGCAGTACATTCAAGATACCGGGATTGACAAGAGATCAAGTGCGTGTGCGGCTGTTTCCCTTCTCTCTAGTTGGACGCCCCAAGCAATGGTACAATGGATTGGAAAACATAGTAAAAACGGTATGGAACACATTAGCAGCTGAATTCTTGGCCAAATACTCTCGCCCCCCCCACCCCCCACCAACCCCACCCCCCCCCCCCCGGGTAAGACTCAAGCTTTGAAAAATAAGGTTCTTGGATTTAAGCAGAATATTGATGAGAGCATTGGAGAAGCATGGGAAAGATACAATGAGCATATGGATGCATGCCCTTATCATGGTCTGACGGTTGGAGAAGTTGTTGAGAAGTTCTACACAGGATTGAATCTTTTGTCACGTCAATATTTGGACGCCTCAGCTACAGGATCATTCATGTCAAAAACCCCCAACGAAGCTAAGAATTTGATCAAGTTGTTAGTTGAAAATCAATCGTGGGATGGTGAGAGAATATCAAGGAATTTGCAACCTTCAAAAGGAGTAGCGAAGAGTGTGATTGAGAAGACTCAGGAAGAATTGATTATAGATCGCCTCGATGCTATTCAAAGAAGGTTGGACAATAATCTTCATATCCCTAAGGAAGAGACACTCAAGCTGGCGGAATCACGCTCAACATGTAGTGAGTGTGAAGAATTTGGTCATGTGCAGAATGATTGCCCTGAAGAGATGAAGATGTTAGAATATATGAAGATTAGTGGATGGAAGCCCCAATATCAACAACAAAGGAGTTCTTTCTCTCCTAGTTCGTCCATGCAAAACTCTATCCCACTTTGTCTTCAATGTCATGAGTTCTTCCAAGCTCAAGAGAAGATCAACAAGGACAATCAAGCTAGATTCAAGGAGATTGATCGTGTCCTTGAGAGAGTTAATGATAAGGTGATAGAAATTGGGAGCTCCAACGAGCAGATTTTGAAGCATACCAAGATTATGGAGCAACAGATGGACAACTATCGCAAGCCATTCAAGGCAATAAGGGGCCTATTCCTGGCAATACAATGTCTGCAGAACAGTTGAAGGCAATAGCTATGCGATCAGGAAAACAAACAGAAGATCCAGAACACTCTACGGGAGCAAAGAAGCCCCGCGCCGATCGGCGCACACCTGGCGCCGATCGGCGTGACGACCCTGTCGGAGCCGATCGACGCAAGAAGGATGATGACCTCTCTGGTCTGAAAATGGGCGTGGAGACAGAAGAGCATGGCCCTACCATGTTTCTAGATACTCAACTACTGACGAAGACAGAAAGGGCGCGACAACACGACGAGCAGTTTGCAAGATTTGTCAATACTATGAAGAAGCTTTACATCAATGTCCCTTTTGTTGACGCTATCCAAGTTCCCACCTATGCCAAGTACATTAAGGACATGATGCAAAACAAGAAGTCTCTAGTTTATGAGGAGGTTGTGCAGGTCACTAAGGAACTAACGGCGGCAATCAATGATGTTGCACTAGAGAAGAAACCTGACCCTGGATCACCAAGCATCAAATGCATGATTGGAAAAAGGATATTTGATAGGTGCTTGTGCGATCTTAGAGCAAGCATAAGTGTTATGCCCCGTCATATATTCACAAATCTCAATTTGCCTGAATTAGAGCCTACGGGTATGTGTTTGGAGTTAGCCGATCAATCGGTACGCTTCCCTGATGGAATTGTTGAGGATGTGCCTGTTCAAATTGGAGATCATATCGTCCCTGTTGATTTTATTGTGCTTGATATGGATAAGAGGACAAGGACCCCGTTGATCTTAGGCAGACCCTTCTTGAGGACAGCAAAGTCAAGTATTGATGTTGGGAGTGGTGAGACAAACTTCGATATAAGTGGGACTCCCTACTCTTTCAAGTTCCGCCCAAAGGGAGAAGAGTGTCGTGCTATTGATGAAGTGAAGAGATACAAGACACCGTGGCATCGAGGCGTCGAAAGTAATTGGAGGGGATGTATGGATAGTTCGTCCAAGCTATATGAACCATGGAGATAAGATAACCTTGTAGTGTCGCGGCTTCACATCCCGCACTACGACATTAAGGATTGATTGTTTGCGGGGAGGTCGAGCTCTTTGACCTCTAAATAACTAGAGCACTCTTGGGAGGCAACCCAATGATCGAGGGATTTAGAAGTTATTTAGTGCTTATGGCAGGGCAACCCATTTCATTTAGTTAATTAGTGCTGGCCAGGAGGGTAACCCGGTGTTTTTAAATTTGCTTGCTTGTGATAAAAATAATCTCTCGAATAAAATAAAAAAAATTAGAAAAGTGTGTGCTTAATTCTTGTGTGCTCTTGCGTTGTCTGTTTATTCTTGCAAAACTATGTATATACATACTGTAGACTAACAATGCAGGAATATAAAAAAAATACCAAAAACAGGAAGGAACAGAGCTTGCGCCGATCAATTAAATTACAAGGTCGTTCATGTCTTGCCACAAAATCTGAGCTTGCTGAAATTTCTGCTGATGATATTTTCTATGCTTTGATATGCAAACAAGACTTGTTTTCGCTTGGTGATATTGCTTCTAGTGCTTTGCCTCCTGCTGTCACTAACCTTTTGTAGGAGTACGAGGATGTTTTCCCAGCTGAGATACCCCCGGGATTGCCACCTTTGAGAGGGATTGAGCATCAAATTGATTTGATTCTTGGTGCTACTTTGCCAAACCGTGCTGCTTATAGGACCAACCCTGAGGAGACTAAGGAGATACAATGACAAGTCCAAGACCTTTTGGATCGTGGGTATGTTCATCAATCACTTAGTCCTTGTGCTGTTCCTGTACTTTTGGTTCCTAAGAAAGATGGTTCTTAGCATATGTGTGTAGATTGTAGAGTCATTAATAACATTACTATTAGGTATCGTCATCCTATTCCTAGGCTAGACGACATGCTTGATGAGTTATGTGGTGCTATAATTTTCACTAAAATTGATTTGCGTAGTGGCTACCATCATATTAGAATGAAACTTGGAGATGAATGGAAAACAGCTTTCAAAACCAAATTCGGGTTGTATGAGTGGTTAGTAATGCCTTTTGGGTTAACTAAAGCACCCAGTACTTTCATGCGTTTGATGAATGAGGTTTTAAGACCTTTTATTGGAAAATTTGTGGTTGTTTACTTTGATGATATCTTGATTTATAGCAAATCCATGGATGATCATATGATTCAATTGCGTGCTGTTTTTGATGCTTTGCGAGTTGCACGTTTATTCGGTAACCTTGAGAAGTGCGCCTTTTGCACAGATCGAGTCTCTTTTTTTGGCTATGTTGTGACTCCACAGGGAATTGAGGTGGATGAGGCGAAGATTGAAGCCATGAAGAGGTGGCCTGTACCAAAAACAAATCACATAGGTGAGGAGTTTTCTTGGTCTTGCAGGTTTCTACCGCTGCTTTGTCAAAGATTTCAGCACCATTGCTGCACCATTGCATGAGTTGACAAAGAAGGGCGTTGACTTCCATTTTGGTAAGGTACATCATGAGTCTTTTGATGCTTTGAAGGACAAACTTACTCATGCACCATTGCTGCAATTACCCAATTTTGATAAGACTTTTGAGCTTCAATGTGATGCTAGTGGTATAGGCATTGGTGGTGTTTTGATGCAAGATGGTAAACCTGTTGCATACTTTAGTGAGAAAATTACTGGGCCTGTTTTGAATTATTCCACGTATGATAAGGAAGTATATGCACTTGTACGTTCTTTAGAGACGTGGCATCATTATTTGTTGTCCAAAGAATGTATTATTCATTCTGATCTTGAATCACTTAAGTATATTTGTTCTCAATGCAATTTGAGACGTGGCATCATTATTGCATTGAGAACGAATATACTTAAGTGATTCATGATCAGAATGAATAACAAATTCTTTGGGCAACAAATAATGACGCCACGTCTCTAAAGAACGTACAAGTGCATATAGTTCCTTATCATACGTGGAATAATTCAAAACAGGCCCAGTAATTTTCTCACTAAAGTATGCAACAGGTTTACCATCTTGCATCAAAACACCACCAATGCCTATACCACTAGCATCACATTCAAGCTCAAAAGTCTTATCAAAATTGGGTAATTGCAGCAATGGTGCATGTGTAAGTTTGTCCTTCAAAGCTTCAAAAGACTCATGATGTACCTTACCAAAATGGAAGTCAACGCCCTTCTTTGTCAACTCATGCAATGGTGCAGCAATGGTGCTGAAATCTTTGACAAAGCGGCGGTAGAAACCTGCAAGACCAAGAAAACTCCTCACCTGTGTGATAGTTTTTGGTACAGGCCAGCTCTTTATGGCTTCAATTTTCGCCTCATCCACCTCAATTCCCTGTGGAGTCACAACATAGCCAAGAAAAGAGACTCGATCCGTGCAAAAGGTGCACTTCTCAAGGTTACCAAATAAACGTGCAACTCGCAAAGCATCAAAAACAGCACGCAAATGAATCTCCTGTAAAAATTTCAGCCAAAACGGACAACCGAACGAAAAGTTATGGCTGTTTTACCGAAGGGGTGTCGGAATCGGTTATGAAGAACCCGGGGGTTTGAGTGAAATCCGAGTCGGGCTTGGGGTCGGGTAGGGATTTTTTTTGGCGAGGTGGATGCAGCGGAAAGTGGAATTTGTGAAAATTGGTCCGAGGTGGTGAGGGTGGGTTTTGGGTGGGATTAGGGTGGGCATGTTGATCAATCAACCCTAGCACACAAAGCCGATAAAACCGAGGATGGTGAAGGGGATGGCGGCTAGGGTTGCAAGGGAAACACTACTGACGACAAAAACACAAACTAAACCAGCGACTAAACAAGAACTAGGGCACAAACTCAACACTACGGACTCTGAAATTGAAATATGCAAAGGCTAAACACGTGGTTATGGGCGGGGGAAATTTTTTTTTGGTATTTTCTGTGGACGATAGGAAGAACACGAAAACAAAACTAAAGGGTAGTGTGAACCTGACGGTGCACTTGAAGCTCTGATTAACACTTGATGTGAACAAGGGTTCCCGATCTTCCGAAAGGTTCTTGGTAAGTTGATTTGGTCGGAGGCGACACACAAATCGATCCGGCTTCAGAACAGCACGTTCTAAACCCCGCAATCGCAGCACGACGTCTCCTCTGGTTATCAACCGTCCAAAAGACGATTGACCTCGCCGAGAAGGCTAATCCCTGCCTGCGAATCAAGAACACAAGCAAGAACAACGAAGAATGCAACACAATTGCAGATGTATGATTAAACTCTCGAAGTTGGGGTCTCACAAACCGATGAACGGCAAAACTGTTTATGAACAGAATTAATCTAAGCAAAACCCGAACCCTAATGGTGTGGCGGCGGCTGTATATAAAGACCCTAGGGTCGTGCAAGACCCTCTGGACGCGCCCCTAATTGGGCTCAACTAGATACAAAGCCCAAAGGCCAAAAATAGGCGACGCAGCACCATCACAGATTCCGGACTCTCTCTTGTTTTGACGATTCCTGGTGACTTCGGATGAATTTTGACATGAGGCCGGTGGCATTGGAAAGCTCTTCTCCTTATCTTTCCGTGCATATATAGAATGTCCAAATCCGAGTCCGTATGCATCCTGGGCGACTATTTTAGTACAGACTGGTCCTGGGCCCCGAAACAGACTCGAAGTCGGTTTTGATTGGGCCTCCACTTTGGCTTCCAAGCTCTTGCTAGTCCTCCACATTCCCAACTCCTTCTCCCATCATCTCCTGGTCCTCTCCATGGTTTCTAATCATAAAATAATCATTAGGTAGCAAACCATTCTCAAAAGTAACATCTAGCGAAGAACGTAGGAACGAGCTCACCTCTAAATTTAGTCGTCGTGCACGAGCTCTAGTCATTGGACCTCGCAAGTCCAGATTTGGAGGAGTGTTGTGTGTATCCATAGGAGTGATGTTCTCATCAGGAGATAAAACTGTTCAGGAGTATTTTAGTGAGCTTCACAAGTGTTTGATTCGTTGTGCTGTGGTTGAAAAAGTAGAGGATCAGATTTGCCGCTTTTATTCTGGTTTGAGAAAAGAAATTTAGGACATCCTTGATTATAAAGAATTTCATAACCTCAACCAGTGCTTCCAGTATGCTATGCTTGCAGAGAAAGAATCATAAGGACTTTTCTAGGCTTTTGAGGAGTACAGCAAGTCCAGGAATTTCTACCCACCACGGCCGACGGGGACTTCGGGGCTGCCCAAGCCATCTTCCCGGCTGCCCCCGCCAGCTAGTGTTGTTTCTGCAGCACCAAGATCAGCCCCTGTCCCTTCTACGTGCTCAGGTAAAAATTCTGTGCAGGTACCGGCTAGTAGTGCCTCCTCTGTTGCTTCGACAGGACGCACTACAGGGATTCAGTGCCACCGCTGCCATGGTCTTGGTCATGTGCAGAAAGATTGCCCAAGTAGGCGGGCATATGTTGCGACAGATGATGGCGGTTACATGAGCACCTCCGATGTGGAGGATGAGGAGGAGGATGTCGCTGCCACCAGCGGTGACCTCGTCCTTAGAGGCGGAGATACCACGGGCTACATGAATATTATTGTGCATCGTGTGCTTAGCACACAAATCCAGCAGCCCGAGACGATGGAGCGACATAACTTGTTCCAGATTTTCTTCGTCATCAAGAACCGCCGAGCATGTGTCATCATTGATGCAGGAAGCTGCAACAATTTGGTGAGTTCTGATGTGGTTAAGAAAGCTCTGTTCCTTCCTGTTTTTGGTCTTTTTTTTTTATATTCCTGCATTGTTAGTCTATAGTATATATATATATGTGCAGTTTGGCATGAATAAACAGACAACGCAAGAGCACACAAGAATTAAGCACACACTTTTCTAATTTTTTTTATTTTATTCAGGAGATTATTTTTATCACAAGCAAGCAAAATTTAAAAACACCGGGTTGCCCTCCCGGTCAGCACTAATTAACTAAATGAAATGGGTTGCCCTCCCATAAGCACTAAATAACTTCTAAATCCCCCTATCATTGGGTTGCCTCCCAAGAGCGCCCTAGTTATTTAAAGGTCAAAGAGCTCGACCTCCCCGCAAACAATCAATCCTTAGTGTCGCGGTGCGGGATGTGAGGCCGCAACACTACAAGGTTATCTTATCTCCATGGTTCATATAGCTTGGATGACCTATCCATACATCCCCTCCAATTACTTTCGACGCCTCGATGCCACGGTGTCTTGTATCTCTTCACTTCATCAATAGCACAACACTCTTCTCCCTTTGGGTGAAACTTGAAACAGTAGGGAGTCCCACTTATATCGAAGCTTATCTCACCACTCCCAACATCAATACTTGCCTTTGCTGTCCTCAAGAAGGGTCTGCCTAAGATCAACGGGGTCCTCGTCCTCTTATCCATATCAAGCACAATAAAATCAACAGGAATGATATGATCTCCAATTTGAACAGGCACATCCTCAACAATTCCATCAGGGAAGCGTACCGATTGATCGGTTAACTCCAAACACATACCCGTAGGATCTAATTCAGGCAAATTGAGATTTGTGAATATATGACGGGGCATAACACTTATGCTTGCTCCAAGATCGCACAAGCACCTATCAAATATCCTTGTTCCAATCATGCATTTGATGCTTGGTGATCCAGGGTCGGGTTTCTTCTCCAGTGCGACATCATTGATTGCCGCCGTTAGTTCCTTAGTGACCTTCACAACCTCCTTAGAAACTAGAGACTTCTTGTTTTGCATCATGTCCTTAATGTACTTGGCATAGGTGGGAACTTGGATAGCGACAACAAAAGGGACATTGATGTAAAGCTTCTTCATAATATCAATGAATCTTGCAAACTGCTCGTCGTGTTGTCGCGCTCTTTCTGTCTTCGTCAGTAGTTGAGTATCTAAAAACATGGCAGGGCCATGCTCTTCTATCTCCATGCCCATCTTCAGACCTAGAGAGGTCATCATCCTCCTTGCACCGATCGGCGCTTTCAGGGAGCCGATCGGCTCCGATAGGGTCGTCGCGCGGATCGGCGCCGGGTGTGTGCCGATCGGCGCGGGGCTTCTTTGCTCCCGTAGAGTGTTCTGGATCTTCTGTTTGTTTTCCTGATCGCGTAGCTATTGCCTTCAACTGTTCTGCAGACATCGTATTGCCAGGAATAGCCCCCTTATTTCCTTGAATGTCTTGCGAGGGTTGTTCCATCTGTTGCTCCATAATCTTGGTATGCTTCAAAATCTGCTCGTTGGAGCTCCCAATTTCTATCACCTTGTCATGAACTCTCTCAAGGACACGATCAATCTCCTTGAATCTAGCTTGATTGTCCTTGTTGATCTTCTCTTGAGCTTGGAAGAACTCAGGGCATTGGAGACGAAGTGGGATAGAGTTTTGCATGGACGAACTAGGAGAGAAAGAACTCCTTTGTTGCTAATATTGGGGCTTCCATCCACTATTCTTCATATATACTAGCATCTTCATCTCTTTAGGGCAATCTTTCTGCACATGACCAAATTCTCCACACTCACTACATGTTGAGCGTGATTCCGCCAGCTTGAGTGTCTCTTCCTTAGGGATATGAAGATTATTGTCCAACCTTCTTTGAATAGCATCAAGGCGATCTATAATCGATTCTTCCTGAGTCTTCTCAATCACACTCTTCGCTACTCCTTTTGAAGGTTGCAAATTCCTTGAGCTTCTCTCACCATCCCACGATTGATTTTCAACTAACAACTTGATCAAATTCTTAGCTTCGGTGGGGGTTTTTGACATGAATGATCCTGCAGCTGAGGTGTCAAAATGTTGACGTGTCAAGAGATTCAATCCTGTGTAGAACTTCTCAACAACTTCTCCAACCGTCAGACCATGATGAGGGCATGCATCCATATGCTCATTGTATCTTTCCCATGCTTCTCCAATGCTCTCATCAATACTCTATGTGAATCCAAGAATCTTATTTTTCAAAGCTTGAGTCTTACCGGGGGCGAAGTATTTGGCCAAGAATTCAGCTGCTAATGTGTTCCACACCGTTTTCACTATGTTTTCCAATCCATTGTACCATTGCTTGGGGTGCCCAACTAGAGAGAAGGGGAACAGCCGCACACGCGCTTGATCTCCTGTCAATCCCGCTATCTTGAATGTGCTGCAAACTTCAAGGAAGTGTTGCAAGTGATGATTGGGATCTTCTGAACATATGAACGGTTGTTGCGCCACTATTCCAACATATCTCTTCAATTGATACGGAAGTTGATCCTGAGCTTCTTGGAAATCTGTCTTGACAATACTAGTCAATTGTGGCTTGAGACGATTAACCATAGGCACCTCTGCCATCTCCTCTTCTTCTTGCTCTTGAACTTAATCTTCTATTATGAATAATACTCGAGGTGTTGTGCGGACTGCTTCCAAATTTCCAAGTGACTTGCTTCTCTTCTCCGTTGTTCTCTTCTTGTGTAAGAGTCTTTCTGGATCATCGGCGTAATTAGAGGGTTTGTTTGACTTAGGACCGTCCATGCCTGTTAGTTTCACTTAACAGAATATATGTACTAGAGAGACAAGTAACGCACAATGACTAAACACTAATACATCAACCAATGTTTAAAAACCTACTATGGTCCCCGGCAACGGCGCCAGAAAATAGAGCTTGTAGGTCGTATCTACGCACCCACTTATATACCACAAGAGGACGGTGTACGATTGTAGCACTTTTTCCCTTGAATTGAGTATTCCAAGGTTTATCGAATCCACTGGGACCATAGGGATTTATTGAACAAAGTTAACAGTAAAAGATCTAGTCAATGCTACTGTCAAGGTTAGGTTGCATGAGGGGGAGACTGGCCAGCGCAAAGGTGCGCCAGACAGTAAATCTATCATTGCGCCGATCGGCGCAGGAGTCGAGCCGATCGGCACACTGGTGCAACTGAACCAAAGTGCGCGAGATCTAGTGAATTTGTGATTGCACCGATCGGCACAGGAATTGAGCCGATCGGCACACTGGTGAATCTAAACCAAAGTTGTTGCGCTGATCGACGCAGGAGTTGAGCCGATCGGTACACCAGTGAATCTAAGCCAAAGTGTTCCAGATCTTGTAAACCTATGCTGGTAAGTGAGTAGCCACATATCTACTAGTGAGATCGTAACCAAAAAGTATAATTGAATAGCATCATAATGGGTAATTATACGGATCAATGAAAACCTATAATGAGTAAGACCACTCTGCTTTTCGAGCGGCTCCCGATTTATCGCTGCCGAGAGGAAACCCTTAATCGCGCGAGTGTTGACGGCTGTTAAGTACCATTTTCAACCGTCAACTATACTCAAATAAAGGAGAATTTGGCATTTCATACACGCATGCTTTATCACAATAATATAGTTCCACTTGTACTTGGAGAACTTTGTGCATGCAGGAGGAAATGTGAAGGAAACACCTCAAAAGGCAAGAAAACACACTTTCGACCAATCAGAGAGTGCCACATGGACGTCACACGGATTGAAGGGCCCATTTTCAGCACTTAACCGACGTAACTCCCTGCAATACCGCGCAAACCAACGTCAGGGCCCACAGGACAGCCACCTGGAGAAAGCACAGGCCAGGAGGGGCCACCCCCAGGTCGGCCGACCTGGTCAGGTCGGCCGACCCAGACGGGCGCCCTCTCCGCCTGGGCTTCCACGTGTTGGCTCCTCCGCGACTCCTGATGACGGTTTGAGATGCCTTCCGTGGCGGTTACGCTCCCTTGCCGACCTATTGAGGCTATAAATAGGAGGGTGTGCCTTCACACTCAACACACACCACAAGAAGCATTTCTCTCTTGCTAGTAGTAGTTCTTGGAGTTTTAGTGGAGTTAGGCTGAGTCTAGAGCTCTCTAGTCCCAAGTCTTCACTTGGAATTGGTATGGCTCTTGTATCTTTTCCCTTTTGTAAGACTTTGCTCTTATCAATATATATATCTTTTCTATATAGTTGTGCTTGGGTCATGAGTTTCTTGTTTGATATTGTGATCCATATATGTGATAGTATAGTCTACTTGTGTGATAGTAGTTTATATTTATTATACTACTATTGTCATGCTAGTTATATACCGTCACTATAGTCTAGTTTATATGTTATAGTCTCTATGCTTAGTTTTAGCTGATAAAGTATAGCATGGGTTTGGTGATCGTATTCGTACGGTAGCTCTGCCTCGTTAATAGTAATCGCGGAGGGGCAGAGTGCTCTTTGGTCATGCAAGTATGGTACTTGGGTGACTGATTTGCATCAATTATTCGTTAGTCTACTGGTTCGTTGAGGTAGGCGGCAGGTGGTGACAGCCCTGTCCGTCCTTTGAAATCCTCCCCGCTAGGCTAGTGCGTAGGCTCTTGGCGGAAGTCGCCTGTGGATGCAGGGGTAAGTCCGTGCCTGAAGTGCTATACTATTGACTGCTGAACCTGAGTGTGGGTCTGTATGTATTCTACTTAGGCTATGCAACTGTATAGGAATGTATAGTAGGAGTAGCTTAGCCTAGCCTTTCCTCCACTAGACTTTATTTATTTAGTAGGAATCTTCTGTGTGTGTCACACTACCCGGTTATTATCATATACCCGCCTGTCTTGGTTAGATATCCTTGCTAATTGTTAACATGATCTTATATGTTAGTAACGCTTCTTGATCATACCCTTCCTTTGGGATAAACAAATACGATACCCTGAATACTTCCGGGTGAAATGCTACAGCGGTATTCTCCGTGCGCTTGCGGATTTTACCTACTTGACTCTGGGACATATTAGTGAACCGTTTCTGGCCCCGTGCCGGGAATGATTTATTAATATGGCTTAGCAAAAGTCAACAGCGAGTATCTTACCCTACTCAACTGTCCAATAGTGCTGCGCAGGCTTAGTGCTTTCACCACTAAACCACACTACTAGCATCATCAAACAACCATAATCAATACAATGTCCGAATACTATCCTAATCACCACGATTAAGATAATATCTACTTACTTAGCCTAGAACTAAGCAATTGGAATTAGCACATGCATGATTATAGAATCAAGATAGACAAATCACCAAAACCATCATCAACATATTCAATCATCCTTGAGATACATAGAGTAAGATTCATCCCCATCGAGATGGCCTACCTTGACGGATCAACTCTTGACTCCAATGGTTCTTGAAACTCAACTAGAGATCTATTCTAACGGGGCAAGCCCCGGTGGCTCTAACTCACGGATCTGGTGTCCCTCTGTCGCCTCCTCTTCTGCGGTGAGGGTTTACAAGTATTTATAGGGGTTCTACTCGTAAAGGACTCGGTTTCTAGCAAATAAGGTGGTTGCGCTGATCGGCGCAGGAGTGCGCCGATCGTCGCAAGCCGTGTCTTCTCTGATTTCTTCCTCGAGTCGGTTCCTCTGTCTTCCATAGCTGCCATGTGGACCTTTTCCTTTGAGATAAAGTCTTATACTGCACGTTAAGATCTTGGAGTTCCATAAATCTTCTTGAAGTTCCATAATTCTTCTTAGACAAATATCTTCAAGTGTCTTGTGCAGATAAACTTCCATAAACATGTGGAATGGGCCTCGGTCACTTCTGTAGGTCAAAATACCCTTGCGCCGATCGGCTCATGGGCTGCGCCGATCAGCGCACTGGGCTTTTTCAGTGCTTTTCGTTGGTTCTGGACTCCTGTCCTCTCCATCATCGCATTAATCATCAATTTTACCTGTTTCTGCAATAAAACTCCAAAACAATGCATATACAAATATATAGGCAATATCACAGGTAAATGGCCCAAATTAGTATCAATTATGCTCTAATTAGGGTAATATTCACATATAAATGGGGCACTTGGGAAGTGCCAACGGTTACCCACCCAGTCACTCCCGTGCAGTCTGCAACATAGTGCCCCATCCTATCTCAGTGGCGTGGACCATTGACTTGAGTTGGCGGGATCAGCGAGTGGTGTCAGTGTCGCTGTAGTTGCATGCTTGGGGTTATTTAAGGCGGGCGTTGCATCGCCGTTCTTATCCAGAGTGTTGCTCGACCTCTGGTCGCGAGGTCGAGCGAGGCGAGGTGTGCTAGACCCCTGCGGGGGTCGAATGTCATGACGCGGGCCTTCGCGGGCGATGTCGAGCGTGGTGGGTACAGTCGCCCCCCTCGGTGGGGGTCAATCGAGGTGCGCTGGATCCCCCTTTGATGAAGGGCTCGAGCGGCTTGCCTGCCCGACTTGAGGTCGTACGGGTCATAGCCATCGGGGCTTACCATGGGACCCCGACGAGTTTGTCTTTATTCGTGTCTAATTGTTGCCACGTGGTATCATTAATATTTGTCCCTGACAACACTGACCTAACCTCCGCACCATACGGTGATACCCACATACCTGCGTGTACAGGAGCATTTCTCAATGGACCCTACGGCGACCTCGTCGTACCTTACGGTGACTTGTCCTGAAGCTGAATCTTGTTGTCCTTAGCGCTGGGAATGGTTCGGTTGGAGCCCGTTCAAACGGGCTGGTTTCCAATTTGGATCGGCTTCGGTTTGGTTGAAATGGGTTGATATAAATAAACTGGTTCGGTTTGGTATGGTGGAAGCGTGTACCGGTTTGGGTCCAATTCTATTTGGGTGCAAATGGTTTGGGTCAAAATGGTTGCAACCGTAGTTTGAAGGTTGGTTCACAGTGCACGAGTCGAGCTAGGTTAGTTACCACCGGCGGGCGGCAGCGACCCATCCCTGTTCCTCCACTCCCACCTCCTCCTCTCCCTGCACCTCCCCTTCTTCACCTTCGTCGTCCCATCCTCGGGCCGCCTCCTTGGTCCCACCACCACTGCCCAGTACCGTTCTTGATCCCACCTCCCGATCCCGCTTCTGCCGCCGCCTCAGTAGGGCATGCGACGTTCTCCCCTACCCGCTGCATCGGCCGACCTGCTTGCGTTCCTCTTCAACACGTAGGGGCACAAGATGCTGCTCCTAGGCAACCCCATCACTGGCCCCCAGCGGTAGCATCCAAGAACTATGGTAGTGCCGCACCTTGCTCGTGCTCCAACTCCTCCGCAACCCCGAGAAAGCAGGATGCCACTACCACCCCGAGAAAGCAGCTCCACCAGGATATTGTTGTGGGTTTCTCTGATTCTGGATGCTAGAATACTACAATGTGTGTGACAGCCCTACTGCCACACTAGGGTTATGCTCACGAGAAACAAGAACTTAGGACAAAGTTAAACTGAAAATAATTGAAATTTGAATAGAATTCAAGTGAATTTGAAAGACATTTAAACTACAAGTCCAAATTGTTTTCAACAAAAGTCACCACTACCAAACATATATGTTATATAGGATGACAAGATAGAATTTTGAGAATTTTCGTAGGATTTTATACACCTGTTTGATGCCCCAAATAAATACTTAAAGTCTTAAAAATAACCCCTCTTTGGGAAAATCTCTATTTAATTCCAACATAATCCAAACCCCAAACATATTTTCTTAATTTTCTACATAATGTGGTGAGTCTGCCCATATTTTAGTTTTCCTTGATCAGCCTTTGATTAATTCCCACGAAATTCACAAGGACAGGTAGTTGTCAGGATTACGAAAAACAAATCAAAAATCAAACTCCTAGGTGGGGCCACCTGTCGGCGACCCACCAGAAACACATCCGGGCGCTGCGCGCTCGCCCCGCTCATGCGACGCCGCGTGGCCACCGGTGTATGGGCAGCGCCCGTTGCCGCGGATCAAAACCCCCACATCGGCCGACAAGCCATCCTGCCCCCCTCCCCCCCCCCCCGGTCCGAATGACACCCCTCCCCATTTCCTCTCCCTCGCTCCTGTTTCTTCTCTGCCTGACCGAGCCACCGACACTGCCGCTCCTTCGCGTCGCCTGGTCGCCACCGTCCACTGGAGCTCAAGCCAAGACACAGGAAGCCGCGTCAGGATGTACTAAAGCCCCTCCACGCGTCACCTCCCCTTCCCTCGCCCGGCATTGGGAGATCGACGCGGTTCTTCCACAGCTGCGGCAACTCCCCTTCCCTCGCGTTTATTCCACGGTGAGCCTAGGACAGATTCCTCCAATAGGAAGCTTACTAGAACCCTTGTGCACACCCTTACCACCTGCATGTGCAGATTACACAGTGACATCGCCAAATTTGAAGCTTCTGCCGTCGCCGACCAAACTGGTCACCTCGCCGATAAGCACGCACCTTCAGCCCCTCCTCATAGCCTTTGACCTCGCACTGCCCTTCAGCTCGTTCAGGAGAAACTCCAAGGCAAGATCCTAAGCCCTCTCGCCCTGCCATTCGCATGTTGTCCGACACCGAACCTCACCCCTGTTTCCGCCACTATTGCGAGCCCATCTCCGGCCATCGCTGGCAGTCGCCGACCCGTCGAGTAGGTGCGCACCGTCAAGCAGACCATTTTCTCTTTTGAACCCCACCTCAACCGTGGCCCTAATCGCCCTGCGGTGAGCTCGCCTTCGAACGCTGCCGCACTCCGTCAAGCTGCACACACGCGCGCGAGGTTTGATTCCAAATTGATTTTTGTTTTGAGAAATAAATGCAGAAAAAGGTCAAAACTTGTAAAACCGATAGTTAACTATTTACTTGGAAGAAAATTATGAAACAAAATTTCTTGGCTTCACACAACTGAGATCTACCCAATAGAGCTGGTCTCATGCCCTGATCTGCTCTAATAAGTTTTGAGGAATTAATTCCTTGTTTTGCATGTTTTCTCAATAGCTAATGATATATGACCTTGTAAATTAAATGGACTTGCATGCGTATTACATATTTTGCATGCAACTGTAATGTGAATTAAAATACTCATGTCAGGTTGTAAAGATTAAAGTTAGGCATTTATATCTGTTTGGAGTTGTTCAATTGCTAGGAAAATTAATATACATGGTATGATAGCGATTCTTGTTCCGCAAATCGTGTGATGCATTGTTCTATGCTTCTGTGCCACCAAATAAAATTCTAGTACTTCCCAAGTTCATGCACTAATTTAATTTACTCATGCATTAGTATTTTCTAGAACCATACTTAAATAATTATTTGCTCCGTAGGGTGTAATATTTCAATTAATCATATAGTTGTACTTTAAGCTTTATATCATATATATTTCTTTCATATCTAGCAATCTCCTTAACACATTGAAAACATTATTCCACCATTACTCATTGTCTCTATACCTTCCATGATTATATCGATCGCGATCGACACACACATACTATACATTTTGTACTAAGTTACCGCGTTAATTTACTTGAGTCCATGAAGGAAATTCACCGATACATCAACCCTATGTTGTTAACCCACCTCATAATGCAGTAACCCCATGTACATTTTATAACATTCAATCATTTATAGATCGACTGCTATAAGTCTTTTCTCATGCATATCATTGCATTGCATCATGTAGATTCCGAGGCAAACCACGTGGAGGTAGGGCAGGTGCAGGAGCTCGAAGGAGGAAGTGATCCCGCTAACAAGGAACAAGCTCCAGGCAACCCCGGTGCATTCCACCAAGTTTTACCCTTTTTATTTTATTACTAGATAGTGTGATGTAGGTTGTCTGTGCATTAAGTTTATAGAAGTTATTTGAAGATCTAGTATTGTAGTAGGTTCCCTTTACCCAATGATAGCCCCAGGACGATAGCGGCTTGCTTAATTAGGATGATGAGTTATTGAGTGGTATGGAGACCACTCGTAGTTGAGTCGTATATCTCACTAGGAAATGGGTATAGAAAGGCTTTGAATGGGATAACAATGAAGACCGAGCGGGCAACTAGGTGGAAAGGGAAGGACAGCTTGTCTTCAAGGAGGTAGCCCTGTGCGAGTCACTTAAGGCTCTGCCGCGTGTCCGGTTCTATGGAATCAAGTTTGAACGTATTGTTTGCATGCTGGAGTTATGGGCCTAGTAAACTGACGTACCTACGACAACTGTTTGGTCGGAAGGTACCCTGCTCCTTGAGGTGGAACTAGGGCTGAGGGGAGGGAGCAATCCACCCACGGATGGCGGTACGGGACGCTTCGCGTTGGAGGACCCTTCCCGGGAGAGTCAGGCGCGGAAGACCTTGTGGTACCGTATGCGAAAGGTTGCTCTATGTGACTTCCATGAAACGCGTATGAACCGTGCAAGCAGGTTTCTCCTGCAGGATGTAAATCGATTCGAGTCACTGCCCCTCACAGTAATGAGTACCACTTGATTGCTGCTCCGGAACATTGTTGGAAGCCATTAATATGATGAATGAGTTCAATATTGTTGTATAGAATTATTATTAATTATATTGCAATCATGATTGTTATAGTTACAGTGCAAACTAAATTTATTATTTTGCATCTCAACTTAACTTGCTGCTAAAACTTAAAAAATAAGGATCCAATCTTAGGCTGGCTTTTTAACAACATAAACCTTATCCTTAGCCTACGCATATCTAGGAGTCGGCTGTAAATGGTCATTTTATCGGGTCAGTCTTGCTGAGTATTAGTTGCTCAGAGCGTAGCTCTTTGTGGTTTTTTAGATGATCAGGGTGGCCAGTTTTCTGACTTTTGGAACGTCGAGTAGGAACCCAGCAGTCCATAGGAGGAGTACTTTGTTGCTTGCCGGTACAGTGGCGTGGGCATGACACTTATCAAGACCGGATCTGCTTCTATGTATCATCATGAGAGAACGATTGTATCTTAAGTATCTCGTCAAACCATTTTATTATTGTTGAACTATTTCCGCTTCCGCACTTTTGAAACTCTGATTTGTAATTTAAATTAGAATTTATGTAAAACTCTGTACGCTATCTATGTTGTTGTTGCAACTATATTGTTTCTGTCACGTGTTGTACTATTGGACGTCACAGCGCGTGTCGTCACCCGAGAAAGATCCTGGAGCGGAATCATCTCCGTGGTAAGGCGGTTCTATTACAATGTGCTAAACTATAGTTCCTGATTGAACTATAGTGAGGCTGCCTTTTTTTTTCAGTACTACACTTGGTCATTTTGTCAATTTCCTTACTTGAATTTGAACACAATTCAGTGAACCATCCACAACTGAAACTCTGAAGTTTTTACTAGTCTTTTACTTGGTTATTGTTTGTCAACTCCTTTACTGCAGATATGAAACTGAAACTCTGAAGTTGTGCTGACAGTATACACTTGTAAACCTGACAGTGACATTTATTCACTTGTTCCCTTGTCTGCTACATCCAGCACTTGGACAGCGCAACTGTGTACCAGGTGAGAATTTTCTTTATTGAAGATCAGTGTTCTATTACCTCCTGTAGGTTTGATTTACATTGGTATTGACGTTGGATCAAATTAATGTATAAAAAATGAAAATCTTTGAATCCAAACTTTTGGGTGCATTTATGCATGTGTCAAGCTAAATTTTCAAAAAAAGTAATAGCTACTCAAACAAATAGTGATGTAGATGCACTGTCTCTGAAATTCTGAAAATTAGTGGATAGCACAGAGGAAAGTCAAGTAAGTGGAAACAGACAAGCTTCTGACCTCATGGCTTTTCCTCTTATCCTCCTCTGCTAAGATGCCATATGTTGATTTTTATTATGCTACATTACAGTCTTTCCAGATGTCAGCAATAATATGGATTTATTTCCAGTCCATTTACCCTGACCATTACTCAATTTTCTTATAGGTTTTGGTTGGATCTTGCAGTAGGGCCAGGATAGATTCTCAATAAAAAGTTCAGAACTTATTGAAAATATGCACCAAAAACAGTTCTTTTAGGTTTTTGGTGCAGATTCATGCTGCTATGAGCAATATGTTTGCCAATCACATATCTGTGCATAATAATAACTTCTAATGATGGGTTCCATTTTGTCTTTCTCAAGATCGTTTCCTTTCCAACTCAAGAGTTCAAGATGTATTTTAGTATTTGATCAGCACATATAACATTTTCCTATTTGAGATTCTAAGCAATCACAGTCGGAGGACTCTTTGTTTGATGTAGGTTGTTGTTGTTTGTAGTTTTCGGGTAGTAATTTGTAATGTGGTTGCTTGTAATTTTTACTGATTCATCTTAATGCACTTTCTGATGCTGAAAGGGTATATGTAGTTCTGAAGTAGGTATCGTCCCTCTCAAAAGTAATGGATTACTTGTAACGTGTGTCAAAAGAGAAAACTTCAAACGTATGTATTTCTCAAGTAACAGGCATGGTAGCCTTCCATGCCAAATATTCTTGTCACCACTCTATTTGCAATTTTGATAGTGCAATAGATTTTTTTTTGTGAGATCACGTTAATAGGATAGATGATGTGCCTGCCTTCGGTACAAGCCACCGAGTGGCCCAATAATGTCAGGCAGGAACCAGGCACAACAGGCCTCCGCGCTCTGCAACGAACACCAGGCTCGCTGCCACGGTTTGGAACTGGTTCCAAACCAAAGTTTGGCGCACTGGGTCGGTTTGGGATGGGCTTATTTTTCTCTTCAGTTTGGTTTGGTTTGGTTTTGACAAGTGGGCTGGTGCGTTGGCTTGGGTCGGGCTGGCCGTGCTATAGTGAATGGGGTGGTTCGGAGTTTAGTTTGGTTCCCAGCCCATTTACAGGTTGAGCTATCCTCTTGACTCATCTTCAAGCTTCCAAACCTTGACCAATTCTTCTCCACTGCCACTCTAAGTGTACTAGAGCTTTACTTGAGCATTCCAATACTCTAGTGCTAGAGAAGCCTAAGAGAATAACTCGTGCCCTCTTAATAGTTTGGGTTTTTTTATAGACTCAAGCCTACATATTAGCCAAGTGATCACACACACTTAGAACTAGTTGTCCTTAGCCTTGACCCATCTCCATCACCACAACTCTCCATCAAGATCTCCATGGCACTTCACTGAGTCCTCCATTGATCGTCAAGGCGACATTGTTCTTTGTTCACTTAATAGTTTCTTCTACATCCATAACACTAGATGTAGGCATTAGTAACAATTTTATGTTGTTATTCAATCACCAAAACATTCATATCTTGGGGTTTGCAAACACCAATAGTCATGAAGCTTAAAATTTGGCAACAAAGGGCTTTCCGTAGTGCATATTAGCAATATAGTACTTATGATACCTCTCCATGATAATATAATACCGATAGGTCAAAAAAGTATCATCATGACGATCTATCTGTCACATAGAGAATATATATATATATATATATATATATATATATATATATATATATATATATATATATATATGGTGTACCTATTTGGGTCTAACGTAAAAGTTCTTTTTTAATAATGTAATTGTCTTCCCTGCATAATAACTTAAACTTTTCAGTGCTTTCACAATCAACAACTCTATTTTCAACTTCTTTGACCATATTATTTTTCTGTATTTCCATATATCACAACAGGACCAACATACTATTTTTCACTGTTGTAACTCAAATCAGTGCCTATTGTTTAACAAAAAATCCCACAATACTATTCCAAATCAAACTAGCAACTGTACATTCAAAGGACATGTCATCCCTCGTAAGAGGACGGGTTTCCCGGAGGCAGTGTTGATCCCCATGGGAGTGGGGTAGGCTATCTAGCTAACACAGTTTCCCAGTTTGAAGATGCTAATAAGGAAAACAATCCTCAGAAACCCCAGGTGAAGAAAAGACAGAGAAGGCGGGGGAAGATGGAACAGCAGATGCACAAATGATTTTATCGGCGTCCTCCTTCGAGGAGGAACGTCGGGCACAGTGAAAACCTTAGCATGGAACTGCTGCGGGCTCGCAAGTGCCCGGGCAGTTTGATCGCTTCTAGAGGTCCAAAAGCGGTTACATCCAGATGTGTTGCTTCTGTCGGAAACACATCTTGGAAAGATTAAGGCAGAAAAAGTAAGGAGAAAACTAGGGTTCAATCACATGCTCATCCATGAGAGTGATGGTCGAAGTGGGGGTTTGATTCTTTTTTGGCAAGATGACATCAAAGTCCAAGAAAGAGGGGTGATGAAGTACTACATAGATGTGATGATTGATGACGGATTGTGTTGGAGATTTATAGGGTTGTATGGTGAGCCAAAATGGGATCAGAAGCACAAGACATGGGAAGTAATGAGGGAGTTGCATGATAACTCAAGTGTACCTTGGTTGATGATGGGAGACCTTAATGAAATTCTGTTCAATTATGAGAAACAGGGTGGTAGAGCTAGGAATCAAAGACAATTACAAGGTTTCCATAACGCCCTATCAGATTGTGGTCTCACAGACATAGGGTACATGGGCGACGTATTCACATGGCAACGGGGCAAAATTCAGGAATGGCTGGACAGGGGCGTGGCTAACTCGCCAGTGGTTTAGTCTCTTTCTGAATGCCAAACTGAAAAATAGTGAGATGTGTAGATCAGACCACCGCCCTATTATGATGGACACTGACTTCTTAGGTGGTGTCTATAATGGAAGCAGTCCACGAGAAAACGGTTCGAGGCAAAATGGCTGCAAGAAGATACAGTGGATGAGATTGTGAAAGTTGCATGGGCGCGGGCTGCTGCTCGTGGAGAGGATCAAAAGCTAATGCAAAAGGTGAAGGATGTTCATGATGAGTTGCATGTGTGGGATAAACAAATTCTAAAAGGTACGACAAAGCGCATGAAGGAACTAAAAGCTGATCTTGAGAGGTTAAGGTGTGGGTTGATTGTTGGTATTATTAACAAATGCAGATGAGTCCACAAGCACATAGAGAATACCGTTGTAGCACTTCAACTCTGGAGCATTCCAAGGGTATCGAATTCACAGGGGAACGTGTGTGCTAATCTTCTATTCTAATCATCCAAGGACACCAAGATAACTATGGCTCGGGTAGAGAGGATTATGACTGGTAAAAGAGTCCTAATCAGAGTAAGTTGACACTAAGCTGCTTGCATTGGGCATCCGGTTTTCCCCTGCATCCATAGTACGGTTCCGGCCAAGAGCCTACTCCGTAGCCGAACGTGGAGGATTTCAAAGGACAGATAGGGCCATCACCACCTACTGCCTACCTCTAGCAATCCGTGGACTACGCGATGAACAAAGGCAACCTACAGGCTAGACACCACGTCTATGCTTTCAATTACACCCTTAATCTCTACGTACGATGGGCCACGACTAAGGTCTCTAATTAAATAGAGCATTGAGCGAACAAAGCAACTAATTACTAAAACTTACTTAAAAAGAAAAATTAATAACTAGAAAATAATCACGAAGACTTACTTAAAAGGGTAAGCATCCGTCGAGGTACAAGCGCAGAGAAGGGGTTGGATAAGCCTGAACCTCCTCTCCTAGACTCCTCCTCACTCTCTTCTTATTTTCTAAATGCTTTGGCAGCGTTGAGCCTTTGGAAATGAAGTGCTAGTTCTATCTTGAAGTGTTGAGAGAGTGAAGCCCTTCCCTTCCTTTTATAGCACTAAATGGCGGTTTCAGGGTCGATAACTCCGCCCTAAGGGGGGTAACCAACGTAGGAAAGGCGATGGAGAACCAACCTCAGAGGATGGGCCCCACTAGGCTCAGCCCACCTTCGGCCGAGCACCCCTGTTCGACCGAACAGGGGGTGGGGCCTAGTGGGTCCTGCCTCCTCTGGTTGCCTGGTGGGTGGCCCCTCTTCCTATCTGACACCGTAGGGTCCTTGATTATGTCGGTTTCTTTCTGGAAGTGGGCCACTTGATCCCCGTGCTTGGCTCTGATTGGCCGGAAGTTTGTTTTCTCCCTTGATGATGTGGATTTCCTATGAATTCCATGGAGTACCTATCTACAGGACATATTTACCAATACTTGTGGAAATTGTTAGTAATAAACTCCTACCACTATGTTGGTTGTTCATTTTATTGCTTTTATGCAAGTAATTGACGGTCTAAATTGGGTACTTAGTGAACGTCAATAAATTCCCCCACATTTAGCCTTTGCTCGTCCTCGAGTAAAGGAGAAGGACTAAGGTGGATCAAAGTATCCAAATAGTATGATGCTAGCATGCAAATTATTGCAAATCATACCTCTACCAGTGGATTTGCAGTGTCTACCACATTACCTTAGGTGATTGAAGAGTGGAATAATGCAGACTTTGATTTTCTTGACTTTCTTTGCTAATACTCAGGTCTTTGAAAGATTTTCAAAAATAAATGCAGGCTATACTCCTCAAGTGATTCTCTCAAATCACTCAATATTTGTGTAAGTGGATCCTCACCAAGGCTTTTTGCTTTTGCCTCTTTCTATTCCTACAACTAATTTTGGCTTTTGTGGAGCTCAGGATAGGAAATAAAGAAAGGAGCATACTTGTGCTTCATATTTTATCAAGTCAAAAACTAGATCCAAGAAGAAAACAAATCATGAATCAATAATCAAGTATGTGCACACTTTATGGATTGGATGGTGGAAATGAATGGATACTCCTTTACATGTAGATTCTCTCTTTCTTTGAACAATTTTAGGAATGGTTATTTCTTTTTCTCTTTTTTTTCATCATGCTCTTGATTGGGAGAAAGGATTTTATTTTATTTTTGATAGCCATGCCTTCTAAAAGATCAAATGAGAGAGAATTATAATCAAGAATTTCATGGAGTATTTGCTTGGATGGATGGAATGATGGTGGTAATGCTAACTTCCAAAGTAGAAGTTTTGAGCAAAATTGGTGTGCACATAAACTTGATTAATAATTCATAACAAGCATCTCACAAGGGTCAAGAGTTCGACAAAGTTCAACAAAGTCACAAGCAGCAAATGTAAAGGATATTCAATAAATTTATTTGGCTCTGGTAGGATTTCATTTTTTTTTTATCATTGAGGAGTAAGCACTAAAATTTAAATTTTCAAAATAAATCTTGAGTACTTTATGCAAAAGGATAACAAGAATCACATTGTCAAACCATATCACACTAGTCAATAACTTAGGTAGCATGCGGTCCCTATAAATATTTTCCACTAGCAATGATATAGTAATAAACAATAAGGAACATGCATGCCAACCAAGGAAAATTTTAATATAAATGGGAGACATCATTAGGGTTGATTCTAATTTTCTTGATTGATTTTATCATTTTAATTCCAAGAAAATTAAGTTGAAACACCTAATAGGGAGATTGAGGGATAAAATGCGCAAACCATCATGCCGGAGAAAATAAAGGCCGAGCGGAACCAGGGCATGGGTCCCACTTTGGTGTGCAGCTCCATGCAATGATGTACGATGTATTTTTCATCGTGTGGAATTATTGTTCGCATCGGAAGTCCCAAGGATCTCCCCCACACTTGTTTTCTTGCCTGCTCTTTTATTGACACAAAAACAAAAAAAAAGTAAAATGCAAAGGGACTCCATCCGCTTTATGGGCTAGGTGAGTCATTTATTCATTGATGGAAATAAAGCAAACTAATAGGTGCTAATTACATTAATGGAATGAAATAAATAAACTAAAGGGAAAACTAAACTAAGCGCCTACTTTATTTCCTAGATAAATGTTAGGGAAACATAATCATTTGCTATGATAAATTTCAGGCTTCCCTAACTCATAGCACACTTGCATAAGCTTAGTGCCAAGGCTACGACAGAGGTTGCCTCAAGATCATCCTTAATATCAGCCCTCTCCAGCTTTTCCTCCGTCAACTCATCAACTAGCCGCCTATTAGCTAGGCAGAGGCCCTCAATCTCCTTAGCTAGTTGTGCAGCGGTCTTCCTCTTGGGGGAGTCTTCCCCACTGCTCTAGTAATGCCCCGCCGGTCTCTGGATAGGAGGCGGCGAGGTAAACCGCCTTATGGTATTCTCCGGCGGGGAGAGGCAACTGACTCCTCTCTCCCTTTGTTGCAGGCGTGACGGGCTTCATGAGCTATTGCCCTATGCCACCCACACCTCTCACCTCTTGTCCTGTGGGTGTGTTGCTCCTAGGAGAGTATGGCGGGGTGTCATGGGAGTAGCTGCTCAAGGAGGGCTGCCCCTGCTTTGTCTTTATAGCCGCCGGGACAATCACATCCCTCGGGAGATGTGGAAGCATCCCCTTCGGAGCGATTGCACCAATGGTTAGCCTTTTTGGAGGGGTACCTGCACGCCCCTTCATTGAGGATCCTCTGTTTGGGGACAGGGAGCGTGCAGCAATGCGGGTTGCCAAGGTCTTGCGCCCCTGAGTCCCCTCCCCCGATGGCTGAGACACCAGAGGGGCCAAGGAGAGGTCAAGGACCCAAGCAAGTTCATGAGAGGAGGACTCATCCCGATCATGGGAGGAGCTAGGGCCAAAGGAAAGGGTCATCTTTTTGTTGGTCATGGTGTTTGGAGGTGGAGAGGCCAAAAGAGGAAGATGGAGTTTTGTTCTGGTTCTATTCTGGGACGAGGAAAACATCTGTTTTATTGAATCTCCATCACAAAGGGATAGAGCTAACGCGTCAAAAAGGATCAAGGTTGGTTAGGTTAACGCGCTCGAGAAAGCAAGGGGGTGGCAGCGCTGCCCCCAATTCAGCCGAACAGGGGTGGGCCCCGTTTGCCCCCCCCCCCCTGTTTCCTGGGTGAGTTGGGCTAGCAGGGGATAAGGTCCAGAGATGGGCTAGGCCTGTTAGTTCTAATAAAAACCTCAAAAAAGACTAATAGAGTATATTGAAGTCAATTAAATTGACCACATCTATTTCCTTATCTAAATCTTCACTAGAATGGAAAAGCTTTAAGCGATGGCCATTTACCTTAAAAAGGTTACCTGTTTCATCTTGCAGCATGATCGCTCCATGAATAGACGTGTCGACGACGGTGTACGGTCCATCCCATTTGCTCTTCAGCTTTCCACGTCCAAATAGCTTTACCCTAGAATTGAAAAGTAGTACCTTATCTCCTGCCTTGAACTCCTTAGGCTGGATCCTTTTGTCGTGCCATCATTTGGTTTTCTCCTTGTAGATCTTGGCACTATGGTAAGCCTTGTCCCTCCATTCCTCCAGCTCCGATATCTGTATTTTTTTTTGCATCCCAGATTTTTGGAGATTCATATTCCATTTTCTGATGGCCCAGTGTGCCCGATGTTCCATCTCAACAGGTAAATGGCAAGTTTTGCCAAAGACAAGTTGATATGGTGACATGCCGATGGGTGTCTTGTATGTCGTCTGATATGCCCAAAGTGCCTCAGGTAGCTTCTTCTTCCATCCTGTCCCCATTTCTAGTACATTCCTCTGGAGGATATTCTTGATTTGCTTATTTGAAGTTTCTGCCTGGCCACGGGTTTGAGGGTGGTATGGAGTAGCTATGTTCTGGTTCACGCCGAGTTCTCTTAGGAAGTGACAGAAGGTCTTATCAATGAAGTGAGATCCTCTGTCACTTATCACCATCTGAGGTGTTCCAAAACGAGGGAAGATTACCTCGTGGAACATTCTTCTGGCGTTCTTTGCATCGGTTGCTTGGCATCGTATAGCTTCTACCCATTTTGATACATAGTCAACGGTCACCAAGATATAATCGCAATCATAGGACTTCGAAAAAGGCCCCATGTAGTCAATGACCCATACATCAAAAATTTCCACTTGAAGATTGTATGTAAGAGGCATGGCATTGTGGGCAGTGATCCCTCCATGTTTCTGGCATCACCAACACTTGTGAATGAACTCTTTTGTATTTTCATACATTGTAGGCCAAAAGAAACCACTCTGCCAGATTTTTGCTTGAGTACGGAACACACCGTAGTGTCCTTCGTATGGAGATGAGTGGCACTTTTCTATGATCTTAGCACCTTCGACTGTAGGGACACATCTTCTTAGCAACCCATCTGCACATACTATGTATAGGTACGGGTCTTCCTAAAGGTGTCGTCGACTCTCATACATCAATTTCTTTTTGTTCTCCCCAGGTGGTACATAACGTGCAACCATGTAATTCACAATATCCGCATATCAGGGGTTGGTGTCGGTCACCTTTAGCAGCATGTCGTCTTGTAGAAAATCATTTATCGGTAGCTCCTACATGTTAGTGATTTGCATAAGCGACAAATGATCTGCTATAAAATTCTCTACTCCTTTCTTATCTTTTATTTCAAGGTCAAATTCTTGGAGTAAGAGAATCCATCTAATTAACCTAAGTTTAGCGCCTTTCTTAGTGAGAAGATATTTTAAGGCAGCACGATCAGTGTAAACAATCACCTTTGCTCCTACTAAGTAAGATCTAAACTTATCGATAGCAAAAACAAAAGCAAGGAGCTCTTTCTCAGTGGTAGCATAATTTAGTTGTGCTCCTGTCAAAGTTTTGCTAGCATAGGCTATTGCGTGATGCTTCTTATCCTTGGTTTGGCCTAAAACGGCCCCAACGGCATAATCACTAGCATCACACATGATTTCAAAACGCAGTGCCCAATCAAAGGGTTGGATAATTGGGGCTGAGATGAGTGCCTTTTTGAGGGTATCAAATGAGTTGAGGCACTCATCATAGAAATCAAAGGGTGCATCTTTAGCTAAGAGGCTAGTGAGGGGTCTAGCAATTTGAGAGAAATCCTTAATGAAACGCTAGTAGAATCCCGCATGGCCTAGAAAGCTACGGATACCCTTAATGTTAATAGGAGGTGGAAGTTTTTCTATAACTTCTATTTTTTCTTTGTCCACCTCTATCCCCCTTTCAGAAACTAGGTGTCCGAGCACTAAGCCCTCTCGGACCAAAAAGTGTCACTTTTCCCAATTAAGCACCAGGTCCTTGTCTAAATTCTCCAGACAGTGTTCAAAGGTTTTTCCATAGACGGAGAAATCATCCATGAAAACTTCCATGATTTCTTCTATCATGTCAGAGAAGATGGACATCATGCACCTTTGGAAGGATGTCAGGGCATTGCAGAGTCCAAATGACATTCTTCGGTAAGCATACGTTCCATATGGACATGTGAATGTGGTTTTGCTTTGATCATCAGGATGGATGGGAATTTGATGGTAACCAGAGTAACCATCGAGGAAACAAAAGAAGGAGTGGTTTGCAAGCCACTCTAACATCTCATCAATGAAAGGCAGTGGGAAATGATCCTTCTTGGTTGCCTTGTTGTGCTTCTGGTAGTCAATGCACATTCTCCATCCCATGACGGTTTGTTGTGGGATCAACTCATTTTTGTCATTTTGAACGACCGTCATTCCTCCCTTCTTTGGCACTACTTGAACCGGGCTAACCCACTTGCTATGAGGCATGGGATAAATAATCTCAGCGTGGAAAAGTTTCAAGACCTCCTTCTTCACTACTTCTCACATTGCATTGTTGAGCCTACGCTGAGGCTCCCTAGATGGCATATTGTCTGGGTCAATGGGAATGCGATGGGTGCAAAGAGCGGGACTGATTACCTTAAGGTCTTGGAGTGAGTAGCCTAGGACGACGCGATGCTTTTCTAAAATGGCTATGAGGCTTTGGGTTTCTTGATGTGAAATCTTGTCACTTATGATGACAAGGGCTTCTAAATCGCCGTGAAGGAAAGCATAGCGTAGGCCAGCTGGTAAGGTTTTAAGCTCAATTGGGGTCGTTTTGGTGGCTCCTCCTTTAGAAGTTCAAAAGTTTCCTAATCTTTGTCCTCCTCCTTAATGAAATCTTTTGCTTGTTGCTTGAGGGCAGACTTAGATGAATCAAAAGGAAAGACAGCCTTAACTTCCTCAATTGGCTCATCATCGAGGGAAAAATCTGAGATAGTGTTCCCGGATCGAGTGATTGGGACATAATATTTATTTTCCCCGAGTTTGACATTAAGCTTCCCCTTGGTCGGAGCATCATAGAAGATTTTTTCAATTGGATGCCCGATAAGTATGTCAAAGTCTGAGATTTCAAACACAAAAAAATCAAGGAGTGCATCAATGCCTTCGTGTCGTACAGGCACTTCTCGCAAAATTTTGTATCCTTCTAGAATGGGTCTAGAGGAACACTTAAGGAATTTACGGGTCGGTGCCATGGGTAAATCACCCAGAATGGCAAAAGCACAAGCATCAGAAATGATATTGGCACCGATAGTGGGACTATAATGAATGTCCACCTTGGCTCTTCTAATGTAGTAGGACAGAGTCGAGGTTGGCTTGCATATCCAGATTGGGTTCATGGATAGCTCGCTTTCTCTCAACCATTCACTACTCGTAATAGACGAAAGCTCCATTACCGTCTTAAGGAGGAATGCCTCCTCGTCAGGGTCAGGGCCTGAGTCAGGTATTGGTGGCTTCTTATGATAGCTATAATTCGAGGAGTTCCCATAATCTTCAAAAAGATCATCCTCGAATCGAAAAGGGAGCTCTGAAGGTTGAATTTCTTCTTCCTCCATTGCCCCTGGTTCGGTCAAGGTTTCACTAGACGAATCATCAGATAGGCAAGGGCTAGGCTTAGGTTAGACTAGTGGGGTGGCCTTAATGCTCGACGTTGCTTTGTCCTGGAGGGGCGTTCTATAGTCGACTAGGAAAGAAGTGTTTTCTAGGATAAGGTCTAAGACAACTCTTCCTTCCTCGGGCATCTTGTGGACGAACGATCCTCCGACGGTGATGTTGAGGTACAGGGCAGATTCCTTTCTCAAACCAGGGCAAAAGTGTTGAAGCAACACATGGTCGAGCAGAGACAAGTCTGGGCTAGAACGGGTTAGCGTGGTGAACGTAGCCTAGGCTGCACCTATAGATTCCTTCTCAAATTGCCAAAAGTCGAGAATGTCTCTTCGCAGGGAGACGATACGTGATACATGAAAGAACACGAGACAAAATTTATCTCGAAGTTTATTCGAATCACCATTCACACTCCCGACGGTATGGGTGTACCATTGTTTCGCATTCTCCAAGAGGGAAAATGAAAATAATTTCCACTGTAGAGTTTCTTGTGTCATTCCTCTAATGGTGAGGCATGCACACAATTGCTCGAACTCTCGCAAATGATGAAACGGGTTTTCACTATCTAAACCTGAGAAGGATTGTTCCTCAACCATGGCTATAAAGCCAGGACGAAGTTCAGAGCCAGATGAAAGAATTGGGTCCGCTGATGGCGGTGGCTCGAAGAACTCACCCTTTTGAGTAGAAAGATTTTGAATGGTAGGTTGCTCCATTGGAGAAAAGAGGTAAGAAATAAACAAAGAAAAATAAAAAGATACGAGGGCGACTAGATTCGAAGACTAACAATAGCCGTTACCCGACAATGGTGCCAGAAATGCTTGTTGGTATTTTTAACGAATGCAGATGAGTCCACAAGCGCACGGAGAATACTGCTGTAGCACTTCACCTCTGGAGTATTCCAAGGGTATCGAATTCTCAGGGAACGTGTGTGCTAATCTTCTATTCTAATCGTCCAAAGACACCAAGATAACTATGGCTCAGGTAGAGAGGATTCTGACTGGTAAAAGAGTCCTAATCAGAGTAAGTTGACACTAAGCTGCTTGCGTTGGGCATACGGTTTTCCCCTGCATCTATAGTGCAATTCCGGCCAAGAGCCTACTGCGTAGCCGAACGTGGAGGATTTCACAGGACCGATAGGACTGTTACCACCTACTGCCTACCTCTAGCAATCTATGGACTACGCGATAAACAAAGGCAACCTACGGCCTGGACACCACATCTATGCTTTCGATTACACCCTTAATCCCTACGTACAATGGGCCAAGACTAAGGTCTCTAATTAAATAGAGCACTGAGCGAGCAAAGCAACTAAGTACTAAAACTTACATAAAAAGGAAAACTAATAACCAGAAAAGAATCATGAAGACTTAAAAAGGCAAGCATTTGTCGAGATACAAGCACGGAGAAGGGGTTGGACAGGCCCAAACCTTCTCTCCTGGACTCCTCCTCACTCTCTCCCTATTTTCTAAATGCTTTGGCAGCGTTGAGCCTTTTTGAAATGAAGTGCTAATTCTATCTTGAAGTGTTGAGAGAGTGAAGCCCTTCCATTCCTTTTATAGCACTAATGGCGGTTCCAGGGTCGGTAACTCCGCCCTAAGAGGGGTAACCAACATAGGAAAGGCGGTGGAGAACCAACCTCAGAGGATGGGCCCCATTGGGCTCAGCCCACCTTCGGCCGAACACCCCTATTCGGCCAAATAGGGGGTGGGGCCCAGTGGGTCCTACCTCCTCTGGTTGCCTGGTGGGTGGCCCCTCTTCCTATCTGACACCGTAGGGTCTTTGAGTATGTCGGTTTCTTTCTGGAAGTGGGCCACTTGATCCCCATGTTTGGCTCTGATTGGCCGGAAGTGCGTTTTCTTCCTTGATGATGTGGATTTCCTATGAATTCCGTGGAGTAATTACCTACAACACATATTTACCAACACTTGTGAAAATTGTTAGTAATAAACTCCTACAACTATGTTGGTTGTTCATTTTATTGCTTTTATGCAAGTAATTGAAGGTCTAAATGCGTATTTAATGACCATCAACACCAATGATAGACTCGACTATAGCCCTACAGAAGGAAACTATGTTATGATTGGAGTTACTTCTGGAACAAGAAGAGATTTACTGGGTACAAAGAGCCAGGGCAAATTGGTTGAAATTTGGAGATAGAAATACAAGTTTCTTTCAGAACTTTGCATCAAAAAATAAAGAGGAAAAAATACTATAAAGGGGCTAGTAGATGAGAATGGTGTCATGCAAGAAGATAGTGGACAAATGTGTTCTATTGTACAAGACTATTTCAGGAACTTGTTCACTAATGAAGTTGGCGAATTAAATCCAACAATCTTTGTAGGAGTTCGGTCAAAGGTAACAGACACAATGAATATGGGGTTGCTAGCTCCGTTTACACATGAAGAGGTCAAGAAAGCACTCTTTAGTACTGGAGATCTGAAAGCCCTGGGACCGGATGGTATGCATGCTGTTTTTTATAAAAAGTTCTAGGAGTTATTAGAGAATGATATGACCGGTGAAGTATTGAAAGCAATTAACACGACCACAATTCCGGAAGGATGGAATGACACAACTATTGTGTTGATACCGAAGGCAAAAGATCCAACTATGGTTTCGCAGTTTCAACCCATAAGCTTGTGCAATGTTGTGTATAAAGTTATCTCGAAGATGTTGGCCAATTGATTAAAGGTAATCCTCCCAGAAATTATTAGTGACCAACAAAGCAATTTTGTGCCAAGGAGGCTTATAATTGATAATATTCTCATTGCATATGAGAGCATACATACAATCAAGAAGAAGAAGAAGAAGGGGAAGAGAGGATTATGCACAGTAAAACTTAATATGCACAAGGCATATGATCATGTGGAGTGGGAATTTCTAGAGAGAATGATGCTAAAATTGGGATTTTCATAGAAATTGGGTTAAGCTAGTAATGGCCTGTGTTACCTCGATGAAATACAATGTCAGGTTTAATTCTTTTGAAACTGAAGTTTTTACGCCAACCAGAGGACTTAGGCAGGGAACCCCATGTCCCCGTACCTATTTTTGATCATGGCAGAGGTGTTATCAAGCATGATTTAGAATGCAGAACAGGTAGGGGAGCTGGAGGGGGTCAGAGTGTGTCGGGATGCCCCGATGGTTTCACACCTGCTATTTGCCGATGACTCGCTAATCCTCATGCATGTAGATAGACGGAATGTAGAAAATCTTAAAGAGATTTTAGAAACCTATTGTGCGAACTCTGGCCAACGGGTTAGTGAAGCAAAATCTAGTATTTTCTTCAGTGAGAATACATATGTTGACATGAAGCAAGAAGTTTGCCAGGCGTTGGATATTATGACGGAATCCTTGAGCGACAAATACTTGGGATTACCGGCCTTGGTTGGAGTAGATAGGAGTGATTGTTTCCTACATCTGATTGATCGTGTCCGCTCTAAAATAAAGGTTGGAAGGAAAAGCTGTTGAGCATGGGTGGAAAGGAAATCCTCCTTAAGTCCATTGCCCAAGTCGTGCCAGTTTTTGCGATGATGGTGTTTAAACTCCCAAAAAACATTTGTAAAGGGATATCCCACGCCATATCCGAGTTCTGGTGGCATGACGACGATGAACATAAGAGGATGCATTGGAAAGCGTGGTATAGAATGTGCATACCAAAAGGGAAAGGGGTTATGGGATTTTGTGATTTGCATTGTTTTAATTTAGCAGTGTTGGCCAAATAGGTTTGGAGGCTCTTATGTGAACCGCACTCATTATGTGTTCGGGTGCTGAGGGCTCGATATTATCCGAATGGAAAACTGTTAGAAGCAAAGATGAAGAGTGGGAGTTCATTCACTTGGCAAAGCATCCTTGCAGGTCTTGAATGTTTTAAGAAAGGCTACATTTGGCGAGTCGGTGAGGGAAGCCAGATAAAGATATGGGAGGATAGATGGGTACCTGGTTGCCATAATCAAAAAATTTTGACACCGAGAGGAAATAATCTAGTTACAACAGTGGACGAGTTGATCAATCCTATTACTAGATCTTGGGATGAAGACTTGGTAAATGATATATTTTGGTCACTGGACGCTCGACGCATCCTTCAGATCCTGATTGGCACGGAGGACTTTATGGCGTGGCATTATAATCGCAACTGAGTATTTTTCCGTCAGGTCAGCCTACCATAATCAGTGGGAGCACAAATTTGGAAATCAAGGTGATGGGAATCGATATGGTGGGGCTGAAGTCAATCAGGTATGGAAGAAGTTGTGGAGCTTGAAGATACCCACAAAGAACAAATTTTTTGTTGGAGAGCTCTGCATGGCCTGCTACCATGTCTGAGGTATACTGGCAAACAGGCATGTAGGAAACAATGGAGCATGTCCTATGTGTCTAGATGGATGTGAGGGTATCAAACATCTAATCTTTACGTGCCGAAGAGCAAGAGGTGTGGTCACAAATAGTAATTTCAGATAAAATAAGAAGATTCTTGGAGGGTCAGTCCTAGAGGAGATAATCAAAATGGGAGGCAATGTCGTGTCCTGTAACAGTGTGGGATTCCCTGAACTTATAATTACGGGAGGATGATACTTATGGTGGAAAAGGAGACATACAGTTCATGGAGAAACCATTCAGAGTCCTGCTCGATCTTTAATGTCAATTGCCACTTTAACAATCAACTATATGTGTTCGACGAAGAGGACAGTAAGAAGGAACGACTGATGGAAGAGGCCGCCTGAAGATAAAATCTTGATTAATATTGATGCTAGTTTTGATATTGATTCAGAAATAGGAAGCACGGGTTGTGTTATAAGAGACTCCACTGGCAGCTGCATAGCGGCATGTAACAGGTTTTTGGCGTATGTGCTCGATGCCCCTTCGGCGGAGGCCTATGCGTTCAGGGACGGTCTGTTGCTAGCACAGAATATTGAATGCAACAAATTGATTGTGCAAACAGATTGCGTGGAAGTTGTCCAAACAATGAACGATGGAGGGTTTTCGGCAACAAGAGGTCCAATCTATAACGAAAGCAGGATGATGTGGTTTGGCAAAATTCGATGACATTTGTATACAACATTGCAATAGGGAAGCAAACCAAGTTGCACATGAGCTAGCTAGAAATGTTTTTCTTTCAAAATCAGATTATAATTGGGTCGATGAACCCACTAAATTTATTTTTAAGCACCTGCTGAATGATGTAACTATATTCTTCAATCAATAAAGCGCGCCTGATGGTTTCCCTAAAAAAAATGTCAAAACCGAAATAAATAAAGATAAGATAAGAAAAGAAAAAGGCTGCAGAAATGAACTTCTCGTCCTCCCCCACCTCCACCTCGCGTGTCGCGCGAGCGAAGCCATCGCTCACGCCGCGCGGCCAGCGAAGCAGCTCGTGCTCCCCCGCGAGGATCCGGCCCGGCCATCTCTCCGGCGGGATCAACCTCGTTGCGCCCGAGTAGAACCGGTGGTGGAGGGGTAAGGGGTCGGCTTGGCCCCGCGTTCGCGATGGCGACGCACGAGCGGAAGACGATCGATCTGGAGCAGGGGTGGGAGTTCATGCAGAAGGGCATCACCAAGCTCAAGAACATCCTCGAGGGCAAGCCCGAGCCGCAGTTCAGCTCAGAGGACTACATGATGCTCTACACGTGCGTCGCCGCCCCCCACTTCCCTTCCTCAATCTCGGCCTCCATTTGGTTTGCTCGCCTGTCTGGTTTTGTGCTTTCACTGATCTGATCCTCTGGTTCGGTTCTGTGCGACAGGACGATCTACAACATGTGCACGCAGAAGCCGCCGCACGATTACTCGCAGCAGCTCTACGAGAAGTACCGCGAGTCCTTCGAGGAGTACATCACCTCCATGGTGAGCAGTTCTTGATTACCCGCTGAATTAGCTCCGTTTGTGTCCATATGCTGCCTTAGTGTGCATGCTGTGCCGGGCTGGAAGACCCCTGGACTGAAGAAATGGAATAGGTTCCTGTGACATGTGGCCTAGGAATTGATTGTGACACAATTTAGAAGTTGATAGGCATCACATGTTGATCTATTTTTTGTAGACTAGAGCTGCTTATGCACAGGGATTCGTCGATGGGGCCAAATGGGAAGGCCACTATTCTCGCTCTGGCTACATAATTTGATTAGGGATCATGGTCAGAGATGGGCTGAGTTGTTTGCAGTTACCCCCCCAAAAAAAGTTGCTCTCTTGAAGATAAAGAGTGTTGAAACAATTTTACTCACGACACCATTATTAGATGGAAAAGAATGGATGGCCCATAAACATCCGTGATTACTGTAGAAAGCCTCATTTCTTTAGTTTTCACTTCTTTTTTTTTTTATAACCCATTACACTGTTACTTAGTTTTAATTTGTGCAGGTCTTACCTTCTCTAAGAGAAAAGCATGATGAGTTTATGTTGAGAGAGCTAGTAAAAAGGTGGTCAAACCATAAAGTAATGGTTCGGTGGCTGTCACGTTTCTTCCACTACCTTGATCGGTATTTCATATCACGAAGGTCACTACCTCCACTTAGAGAAGTTGGGCTCAGTTGTTTCCGTGACTTGGTAATACATCTACTTGATTTGAGTTACTGATCCTTCCCATTTTATTGAACCCATCTAATGTGTCTGTAGTCACTGTATTGATTCTTCATTTAAACAAAATCTTTTCTTCTGGTAATAGGTATATCAAGATATCAAAGGGAAAGTAAAAAGTGCAGTCATATCATTGGTGAGTCACATTGCATCATGTCATGTGAACTTGTTTGGTTATATGCGTTTGGTTATGAAAATACCTTTCTTCAATAGATAGACCGAGAACGAGAGGGTGAACAAATTGACAGGGCTCTGTTGAAGAATGTTCTGGATATATTTGTTGAAATTGGCTTGGGTAATATGGAGTGCTATGAAAATGATTTTGAAGACTTCTTGCTTAAAGATACTGCTGACTACTACTCTATCAAGGCCCAAACCTGGATCCTTGAAGATTCTTGTCCAGACTATATGTTAAAGGTACATTCAACTCCAAGAAGGCTTTTGTGAATATTTCTATTGTCCTGGTAACCACATTGTTATGGATATTTCTTCCCATAGGCTGAGGAATGCTTGAAAAAGGAAAAGGAGCGAGTTGCTAATTATTTGCATTCTAGTAGCGAACAGAAGTTATTGGAGGTTAGTGGAAAGTCATATGTAACTGCTGTACATTTGATGTACTGTAGGGTTTCTAACTACTTATGATTTTGTTTCCCTGGTATGCCATGATTTACCATGTTTTCTTGATTTTTGCAGAAAGTGCAGCATGAACTCCTAACTCAGTATGCTTGCCAGCTCTTGGAGAAGGAGCATTCTGGATGTCATGCACTACTTCGTGATGATAAGGTTTCATAGGGGAGCGTTTTGTTTATTAATTTATCAATAACATAGTAGGGACATAGTGATATACTACAAAGTTTATTTTTGACATACTGTGTGGTCTTACTGCAGGTTGAGGATCTCTCTAGAATGTATCGACTATTCTCCAGAATAACTCGTGGCCTAGAACCTGTTTCTCAGATATTTAAGCAGGTATTATTTGCTTCAAAGTGAGCTATTTTTAGTCGTAAATTTATTTCATGTTCTAATTGAGTATCTTTTCTTTTCTATGCAGCATGTTACTAATGAGGGCACAACCTTAGTGAAGCAAGCCGAAGATGCCGCCAGTAATAAGAAGGTGCATCACTTGTATATTCAGCACTTGATCCTTAGCTTTTTTTCGTTAGCTCATTCATTTGGATATTTTGTTGTTATTTTTTTTAGGGAATTATTTTGTTGTTATTCAGTAGCATGTTTCCTCGGAAATCTTTGAGTTTGTAGTTGATTCATGCTGGAATGTCTGTAATCTATCCTATGCTCATCTGTTAACTGCCCAGTCATATTAGTTTTTGCACTTGTGTAAAAATAAAAACTCGACCTGCGGGGGGTAAGACAGCCCCTGGGCAATTTTGCTAAGAAGAAGACCTTCTCATGTAGGTCGAGAAAATCCCCGAACCCCTATCCCAGCCTTACACAGAGGCACCGTGGCCCGTGTGAGATGACCACGACCTGGGCTGGGCCTTAGGCCAGTGCTTTGGTGTGGTGACAAGCGAGGGGATTTATTTACCCCAACCCGTAAATTCGCTCCCACTAGGAGTCGAACCCGGGACCTTGGGGGTGCTACTAAGCCACCTCAACCACTAGGCTGAAGGACCGTTTGCCACTTGTGTAAAAATAGTAGTTAAGAGCCTAATATATGTTGATTTTCTTTTAAAAATCTTGTTCCTTTTGTTTTTTTTTTTGTTAAGAATTAGATTCTTCAATGCAGAGCTAAGAATGTTTATAATCCCAAGCCAACTGTGTGAACTGTGATTTTTTTTTTCATGCCACAACCAGGAATATTTGCCATACCTATTTCATTTACTATCTTATATGGCTCCGTTTGACATTGTGATGGCTTTTCAAAGTGTTTAGTTATTTCCTGTTTTGGTTGTTATTTCTATTAGAGAGCATCTTTATAGGATCAACAGAAATCACACTAGGAATGGCAAATATTTCTCTAACTTTTTCCCCCTCGAATACGCAGGAGAGCTGTGTATAACTTATTATAGAGAGTAAAATGGCCTTGTACATCACCGCCCTCATGCTGGGACCATGCACGAGGGGATGGATCATTTTACAGTTTATCCAACTGTTTACACAACATGTGATTCTAAACATCGTCCCGGCTCATGCATTTAGATGTTTGCAAATGATGCGGTGCATGAGAATGATAAGCAAATTAACTCCTTTCTTGATCTCTTTTTTCACCTTGCGAATAGTTCTATTCCTCTAACCAACTAGATTTCACAGCGCAGCACAACAACCGCAACTAGGGGCTATATGAGGATGGTTTGGACACAACGTGATAATTAGTTATGTTTGCTTATGATTTCCTTTTTGGGTGGGTGGGTGTGTTGTTGTCAGGCTACTACAAAAGTTTCCGTGCACTTGCTTTATTCCATATTAATTATAATTTATTACTTTGTTTTGTTTTATGCCTATTTACTTTCTTTCGATTTGTCCATATGATTATTACCTAACTTGTTGTTTTACAGCCAGAGAAGAAGGACATGGTTGGTCTGCAGGAACAGGTTCATGTCTTGATACATTATTGCTGTTTATCTTCAGTTTGGTTATGCCTTCAATTAACCATTGAACTTTTCATTTTAGATATTTGTCCGGAAAATCATTGAGCTACATGACAAGTATTTAGCATATGTCACAGATTGTTTCCAGGGCCACACACTCTTCCATAAGGTTTAACGCTTGATATACTTATCTGTGTCTTTTAGTCCACACTATTGTGTCAACCATATTGAAGTGGTGGCTTTTGTTTCGTGTTTGGTTTATACAGGCTCTTAAAGAGGCTTTTGAAGTATTCTGCAACAAAGGTGTTTCTGGTAGTTCGAATGCTGAATTGCTAGCTACCTTCTGTGACAATATTTTAAAGAAAGGCGGCAGTGAAAAGCTTAGCGATGAAGCAATTGAAGACACCCTTGAGAAGGTGCAGCCATCAATTTGCTCTGTTTATAATGCAAATGCCATGATAATTTTCAAAAGTATGAAATTAATGTTTGAAGTGTACAATCACCAGGTGGTAAGGCTACTTGCCTATATCAGCGATAAGGACTTGTTTGCTGAATTTTACAGGTAGTCTTCTATTTTCCTAAATTCTGATTCAAACAGTCTTCAATCTCTTGAACAAATTTACATTTCAGTCATTAATTTCTTGTGCTAATTGCAGAAAGAAGCTTGCTAGAAGATTACTCTTTGACAAGAGTGCTAATGATGAGCATGAAAGAAGCATCCTGACCAAACTAAAGCAACAGTGTGGAGGGCAATTCACTTCAAAAATGGAGGGCATGGTTACTGACCTAGCTGTTGCAAGAGATCATCAGACAAAATTTGAGGAATTCATAAGCACCCATCCTGAGTTGAATCCTGGGATAGACTTGGCTGTTACTGTTCTGACAACAGGATTTTGGCCGAGTTACAAATCTTTCGATCTAAATCTACCTTTAGAAATGGTAATTTTGATTCTTCTTCATGCTAGCTAGAGAGCTACCATATAGCTTGCTTAACTTTGTCTATAATTTAGTTTTTTGTTGTTTTCTGGAGTCTATTGGGCTAATGCCTTACTATGCACAGTATACTTATTGCCATTTTCAATTTTATTTTCAGGTGAAATGCGTAGAGGTTTTCAAGGAGTTTTATGAGACAAGAACAAAACACAGGAAGCTTACTTGGATATATTCTCTAGGTACATGTAATATCAATGCCAAGTTCGAAGCAAAAAATATGGAGCTCATTGTTACAACTTATCAGGTAATTGTAAGTTGCATTCCAACAAGCATTTACTTTATGTGTTAGATGCCCTCTGATGAGCTCTCCTCTATTGCTTGTAGGCTGCTTTGTTGCTGCTATTTAATGGAGCTGACAAGCTTAGTTATTCTGAGATTGTGACACAGCTAAATCTCTCGGATGATGATGTTATTCGTCTTCTCCATTCTCTCTCTTGTGCTAGATACAAGATTCTTAATAAAGAACTAAATAACAAATCTATTTCTCCGAATGATGTCTTTGAGTTTAATTCAAAATTTACTGACAAGATGCGAAGGATAAAGGTATCTACTTCTTTCATCTTTTCTTAATAGGATGATTTATTTAACATCTAGTTTTTCTTTGTATAATATTGGATTTTTAATACTATTTGTAGATTCCGCTCCCTCCAGTCGATGAGAAAAGGAAAGTAGTTGAAGATGTTGACAAGGATCGTCGGTATGCAATTGATGCATCCATTGTGCGCATTATGAAGAGCCGTAAAGTTTTGAATCATCAACAGCTTGTTATGGAATGTGTGGAGCAGCTTGGTCGCATGTTTAAGGTATGAAAGTTGTAAATCAAGATGTCACAAGAGGAAAACAAACCTTGAACTACTTAGGAGGAACTAAGTGGCTTTTAATTAAGAAATAGACACCCAGGTACGCGTCGAAGAGGTCTCGGACCTCTGTGGTCAGCATGTGCATCCGCGCACTAAACCAACTGAACTAGGCTTAGTTACTGATGTCGCCCTAGACCTAGAGTACTTCTTGCTCCCTCTTTTTAAGTGCTCAATTTAGCCAACAAACTGCAAGTTGTTTAGATTTTGTTGTTTTACAAAGGCTTGTTGCAAGTCCTGTTCTCTGATATAATGATATTTAGTATAACATTCATTCATTAGGGCTGTTTCTGCAATTTTATACGTACCATAAGTCTTTTTGATCTAGAGTTGTCACCATGTTAATCTCAGTCTATGGCATATGACATCATTCGAACTCCATCCTGTCAGCATTTTTATTTTCTGTAGTAATTGTGTATGTGGTTAAACTGGCATTCAGGAAACAACCTTCCATGTTTATTTGAGCTTTCTGTAATGACTTCAAATGGTAAAAGTTTCATGCCTTTCTCTTTAGCCTGACTTCAAGGCCATAAAGAAGCGGATTGAGGATCTTATCACAAGGGATTACTTGGAGAGGGATAAAGATAATCCGAATGTGTACAGATACTTGGCTTGATCAGGTCTCTGGACGAGCACTTCCCAGTCCCTATCCCTGAGATGTTGGCCCATTTATTGGTGGCATTCCTTTAATACTCTTCCGGTGCAACCTTGGATTTTCTAGAAATGCCAGCAACTGTCAGTCCTTTTTCCATGGGCATATTGTTGCTGTACACCCAGATTCACAGGGGAGAATGCGTGCAAAACACACAAACAAGGCCTGAATGTGAGACCCGTCAATTAGATCCTGTACCATTTGTTGTATTTGCTAATGTGTATGTAGCATTATCGTATTTCTTTCTCTTTTCTTTCCTTTTTCTGAGGAAACAACATTGTTGTATTTCAGCTAGTTGTCTAGATAAATGGAGTCATGAATTAGGGATTCGAATTGCCATGCAGTAAAATGGCAGTACATATTGTATTTATTGTGAATAATATCATATATAGTTATTTGAGATGATGGTGGTTATAGCCATGTGTGAGCATAAGTATAATACTTTTTGTGCGTGCAATTTTTCATATTACAGTTCTAAGGCGTTTTGTTTGTACTCCTCCGCTTTTTACATACTGTCGTTCGGACAGCATCGATCAGTTATTTTCTAGTTCAAATGGATGGTCGGAACGACAACAATTGACGAACAGAGGAGTATAATTCAACACATTCGTGAAAGAAAGGAGTCGCCTGTGTCATGCGGCCTGAATTGCATCGTCCGCATCGTCAACCGAGGCTTAATCCGGAACACCATGTCACTCACTTGTGGACGCTGGCACATAGCAGTAGCTCCGTCGGCCGCCTGCGGGCGTCCTCGGAGAGAAACGAGCGAGGCAAATAGGTTCGCCCCCTGCGTTTGTTTGTTCTGCTTACTGTCATATTCCTGCATGATTTTGTTTCAAGCGAGTATAAGAGTTAATATGGATTATGAATTATTCATCGGCTCATAGGTAAAGCACACTCTTGATTTATACCTTTTAAGAACTTATACTGCTGTAGTGCATTGATTGATATACTTAAACAATGAACAAATTAATATAGTATACTACATAATATCACATAATTAGAATGAATATAAATATTCTGTATTGTTACGTAATAAACTTGCCTATCATATTTTATCTTCTAAACAAATATAGATATATATAGTTTGTAGTATTTTTGTAAATCCTGTAGCAACGCATGAGCACTTTATTAGTCTTGAGAAATATTTTCATTCAAAAATAGGTGCTACCACTGCAGGGAGTGGTGTTTAAAATGAAAAAACGGGCATCAATGAATCTACAAACAAGTCGTGGGAAAAATATAATAATACATTTTTTACTATGTTAGAGCATATGATAGTTGGGACCCACTTTTTATCGTGCTCAGCAAGCCTGTGAGGAAGAAAAGAAATGGATCACCATAGCTACATGTAAACGATGCGATGTTTAAACTCAGTGTATATGGGACACATGACGAGGACACCATTAACTCGGATATGACCATATTAGCGAGTTTTGATCTTGTACCTTATTATATTCAATACATATGATAAATTGATGTTGGATCATGATGTATGTTCAATTTCATTTCAAAATTGTTTGCATGGATTAAGAAAAGGGTTGAACACACATGTAAGATATAGAGGATCAAAGTTGATTGGGGAGTCCACGTGTCGCTAAAGTTCTCACATGACCACCATATCTCTGTTGACCCATGAAAATAGTGTCCAACTCCAATATATTTCGATGTTGGATTTGGATTACGAGACAGAATCAACTTGCATCAGTCGCCACAACTTCATCCAGAGTCCAATTTGGACGTTTAAGTACTTAATAGAAAGTTTATAAAATCTACTTTCCAAAGGACCCGGCCTCAAGTCCATATCTATTCCAGACGATTCAATCGAAATACCTGTTTCTGTCCAGTTTTGATCCGATGACCGTGTATCAAGTTGAGTCGGTTTACAGCACGAACCCAGCACCCCATCCGGTCGTCCTCTCACACGCCTTTATATCCTTCAACGGCCACTAAAAATACTTTTGTTTTATTGAAAGTTTAGCCATTGCTATTTTCTTATAGATACATGTGTCAGCTAGACCCTCTATTCTATTCAATTCAGAACCCCAACTTTGAGTGTGTATCAGATTGACCATTAGACAGGTTTCGTGCACTGTTTGCTTATCCACTTATTCTTCGATATATGACCTGTAACATGGGAGGACTCCACCTCTCACACCTCCTGGGCGTCCCCAACGAGGCTAGAATTTAGATCATATTTTAGCAAACTCCTCCTTGAGACAAATTTCATCTTATATCAAATAAAAGATCATCAATGAACTCCCTACAGAAATAAATAGCACCGTGCACCAACAAGTCGCTAGGACTTAAACTGTAACACCAACCAAGCTTGAGCATAGCTCAAACTTAGTAGTGGGAACTGACTTTGTCATCATATCAGCAAGATTAAAATTAGTACTGATCTTGCACACTTTAATATCATCAAGAGCAATAACATCTCAGATAAAATGATACCTCACTTCAATATGTTTTGTTCTCTTATGAAACATCTGATCTTTTGTAAGGTAAATAGCACTGTGGCTATCATAAAATATAGTAGTGTAAGAATCATCTCCATAAAGCTCAGTCTATAAACCTCAAAGCTTCTTTACTAGCTTTAGAAATAGCCATATATTTAGCTTCAATAGTTGATAGAGCGACAGTAGACTATAAGCAAGCTTTCCAACTAACAGCACAACCACTAATGGTGAAAACATAAACTGTGAGAGACCTCCTTCTGTCCAAATCACTAGCATAATCTTAGTCAACATAACTAACAATTCCATCTCCAGATTTCCCAAACTACAAACAAGCACTAGAAGTACCACACATATATCTCAAAATCCATTGAACTGCTTTCCAATGCTCTCTACCAAGATTAGACATGTATTTACTGACAACACTCAATGCATATAACAAATCTGGACGAAAGCAATCCATAGCGTACATAAGAGAACCAACTATGTTGGTATAAGGAACTCTAGGCATGTACTCAATATCATAATCTGACTCAGGACATAGAGTTGAAGATAATCTGAAATGTGGAGCTAAAGAAATACTCACTGGTTTAGCATTATGCATATTGAAACGACGAAGGACCTTTTCAATATACCCTTTCTGACTAAGATATAACTTGCCAGACTGTCTCTCTCTAATAATCTCCATGCCAAGAATTTTCTTTGCTGCACCAAAATCCTTCATCTCAAATTCATTACTCAATTGTGCTTTCAATTTGGCTATTTCTGACTTATCTTTTGCAGCAGTCAACATATCATCAACATAGAGAAACAAGTAAATAGTTGACCATTAACGGTCTTCAAATAAACACAACTATTATAATTAGAACACTTAAAACCATGAGAGAGCATAAAGAAGTCAAATCTCTTATACCACTATCTAGGACATTGTTTCAACCATAAAGAGATTTCTTTAACTTACAAACAAGGTGTTTTTTTTTCTAGGAATAGCAAAACCTTCAGATTGATCCATATAAATGTCCTCATTCAACTCTCCATGTAAGAATGCAGTATTAACATCTAATTGCTCAACATGTAAGAATGCAGCTATCATAATCATGCAGAGCAACAATACTGAGTAAAGTGCGAATAGAGCTATGTTTCACAATAGGAGAAAAGACATCAATACCTGGAATTTGACTATAGCCTTTAGCAACCAACCTCACTTTATACCCTGTTGTTTCATTAGGAAAAACCGGCTCCTTTCTCTTGAAAATCCACTTGCAATGAATGGGCTTCTTCTCTTTAGGCAATAGTACTAAATCCCAAGTACCATTCTTTTCAAGTGACTCTATCTCATCTTGCATAGCGGTAACCCAATTGTTGCAATCCGCAGAAGTAATAGTCTAAGAATAATTAGAAGGTTCAGCACTACCTTCAACATCTTCTGTGCAACTCAAAGCATAAGAAGCAATATTACATTCCTCAATTAACCTCTTGGATCAAACATGAGGCCTCCTAGACCCGTCAGCTGCAATAGAACGTTGTGGAGACTACACAATGGAAGAAGAATGTGGGATAAAAGATGAATCATTATCAATAGGTGCATCTGTAATATCAATATCTAGTGTATGTGCTGAATCAATAACATGCTCCACCTGCACATTTGACGTCTACGAACTCCGAACAGGAGCATTAGTAGACATAGTAGATTCATTAAAGACAACACTTTTGCTAGTAAGAAACTTTTTAGATTTAGGATCCCACAATCTATAACCTTTAACACCAGAAGAATAACAAAAAAAATGCGCTTAGTAGCTCTAGGATCCAATTTACCATTATCAACATGAGCATAAGCAAGACATCCAAAAACTCTCAATTCATAATAATTTGCTGGTGAACTAGACCATACCTCAATTGGAGTCTTCTTATCAATAGAAATAGAGGGAGAATGATTAATGAGAAAACAAGCAGTGGAAGCAGCCTCAGCCCAGAAACGCCTATTCAAGCCAGCATTAGACAACATGCAACGGGCCTTAGAGATGATAGTCCTGTTCATATGCTCAACCACACCGTTTTGTTGAGGTGTATGAGCAACATTGTAGTGTCTCACAATGCCATTAGACTTACAATAAGAATTAAAAGCATTAGAACAGAATTCCATCCCATTATTAGTGCAAAGAACCTTCACCTTTCTCTTAGTTTGATTCTCCACCATAGTCTTCCACTCTTTGAATACAGAAAATGCTTCTGGTTTGTGCTTCAGAAAATAAGGCCAAACCTTTTTTGAATAATCATCAATAATGGTCAACATATAACAAGCACCTCCAAAAGAGGTCCTATGAGCTAGCCCCCATAAATCAGAATGCACATAATCAAGAATACCTTCAGTTGTGTGAACCAAAGCGTTGAACTTCACCCTCTTGTGTTTACCAAACACACAATGCTCACAGAAATCCAGCTTAGTGATGCTATGCCCATCAAGAAGTCCTCTCTTGCTCAAAACTATCATACCAAGGTCACTCATATGCCCAAGACGCATATGCCAAAGATTAGTAGCATCAGAATCAGATAATGACTTGGTAGAAACAGAAACATTGCCAATAACAGTAGTGCCTTGAAGAAGATATAATTTAGTAGTTAATAAATCATCTTTCATGACAATAAGAGAGCCTTTAATTACCTTCATAACTCCACCTCCAGCGGAGTACTTATATCCTTTGTGATCAAGAGTACTTAATGAAATGAGAATTCTCGTCATAGTTGGAACATGCCTCACATATGTCAATGTCCGTACAATACCATCAGACATCTTAATCTAAACAGATCCCATGCCTACTAGCTTGCAAGGAGTACTATCACCCATACAAACAGAGCCTCCACTATGGACAGGTTCATAAGTAGAAAACCAATCTCTATTAATGAAAATATGAAACGAGCAGGCAAAATTAAGAACCCATTCATCACTAACTTTAGCACATCCAACATAAGCAACGAGAATATCACCATCAGAACTATGTTGAAGTTTGCTATGTTACATTGATATAATCATCCCTGGCAATGGCGTCAGACATAATTATAAATATGCACCTCAGTGTCAGTAGAGTAAAATTTGCAAGCACACGGAAAATACCATTGTAGCATTCACTATTGGATTGCTCCAATAGCTTGTCATTTATAGTTCTACCAAAGGAAGATGTTGCATGAATATATGATTGTTAATAGTAACATAGACATAAAGATAGGTATTAGTATTCAGAGTTTATACAAGAGTAAGTATAATAATGGATAGGGGTAGTGTGACACACAGATGAATCATTACTAAAGATAAATAAAAGTCCTAAGTCTCTAGGGAGTTTTAGTTAGGAGAGCAAAGTCGTATCTCTACTGTTAGTCTACCTATATAGTCACATAGTCAAACAATTACAAGCAAGTCTATACTAGTCATAGTCTAATGCACTCAACACTTCATGTACGGATTCATGCCCGACATACACAAGGCAACTCCTTGGATACATGTTGTAACTGAACATGGAGGAGTACAATGGACAGATAGGATTGTCACCACCTACTGCCTACCTCTATGAACCATGGAGTACAAGGTGATCGATACTACCTAGCCATCTAAGCACCGCACTTATACATTTAAGTAGAATTCTAGCATTGATCAAACACTGGAATCACATATTGGATTAACAAGGACTAAAGCACACATAACTCTAACCCTACGGATTAACAAGTCATGAGCTAAGCAATTATAATCCTAACTGGATATCAAACCCACATTGAGGCACAACAACTAGACTAAAGTACAACTAGCATTATAATATTTAGACTTTTGTTAAGGTATATGCCAATCATGACAACAAGGTACCAAGTCTATATCATCATGAAAGCATAATAAAGTCCTACGATATGAATATGATATATCACCAAACAAGGAACACATGTTATAAGCATAACTATAAGGAAGAACTATATTAATTGAATATAACAAAGTCATAATAAAATAGAATAAAGAAAAAGGTATAAGAACCATACCAATACTTCTATGACTTGGAGACTTGAGCAAGGCTCCTCTTACACTAAACTCTACTAGGACTAGAAAACTACTAAGTGAAAGAGGAAAATGAATAACTCTTAAGTGTGTGTGTTGACGTGAAGATCTCCCCTTCTATTTATAGGGTCCATAAGTCGGTACTAGGGAGTAACCACCATGGAACCGTCATGCACCGACGTTGCCAAATGGCTGAGGAGGTGACACGTGGAAGCCCGGCTGAAAAGGCCTCAAGACCAGGTCGGGCGACCAGGGGGTGAGGTCGGCCGACCGGCCACTGGGCCCTTTGGCCTTGTGCCTTCTCTGGGTGGGAGACAGGTGGGTCCTCTTCTAATTTAAGTTGGTGTTCTCCGGAGAATTCCTGTGTAGCCACGTATGCAATCCGAAAGAAGTCCAGTTGGCATCGTCCCATTGGCTGGAATGGTGTTTTCTTGGATTATGCTCCATTTCTCCACTTCTTTTGTATCAAATTCCTGCATGCACATAAATCTCCAAGGACAAGTGAAATCTTATTATTACTAACTAACATGCAAGTATAAATGCTAAGTCTTCCTACTTTTAGGTATTTTGACGGTCAAAATTAGTATTTAACGACCGTTAACAAACTACTATCAGTAGAAGCAACATAGACATTACCATCATCATTAGATTTACCTTTAGCCTTTTGTTTAGCTTTTCTCTTCTCTTTATTCTGCAGCTTATAATATTCAAGAATAACATGTGTATCTCCCTTACAATATCAACAGAACTTATCTTTGCCTCTGGATTTAGAGCGACCTCTATGACCACTCAAACTTTTATCTCTACCATTGCTGAATTTCTTCCTTTCTGTCCCACCACGGACAAACAAACCTTCTCCCTCAGAACTGGCAGCAGCTTCAGAAGACACTATCAATTTTATCTTTTTCTTTGCATGCAAAACATCATAAACCTCATTGACAGTTAGTGTGTCATGACTGTATAATATAGTGTCTCTAAAGTTTGAATAAGAAGGGAGCAATGAATACAAGAGCATAGGTGTTAAATCCTCCTCATCATATTTTACCTCTGTGGATGCTAGGTCCAAAATAATCTCCTTGAAGACTGAAAAATAAGAGGCCAAAGAATCACCATCTTGTAACTTGTGTGTGAACAATTTCATATTCAAATGCATCTTGTTGGTGAGATCCTTAGACAAGCAGATCGAATCCAACTTGAGCTATAAAGTAGCAGTGGTTTTCTAGTCCAAAACCTCTGGCAGAATATTATTAGATAAATCAAGATAAATTTGTGAAAGATCCTTACGATCACGACGCTTTTTTCATCGGTCCAAAGTTCTTTATTCTTATTGGAGAAGCCATCAAGCGTATCATCCAAATCGGTGTATGCTAATATTGCCCTCATCTTGACTTTCCAAAGAGTGAACCGTGTATCACGGTCTAGCAGTGGAACATCATACTTGAGAGAAACCATCGAAGAAAATCAACAACAATCAATCTGTAGCACCTTTGGTACAGCCTCGTGTGCATGAAGGAAAATCTATAGACTTCCTGGTATATTTGCGTGTACGTTCAGCAACAAGAACCAGAAACCGTTCTCCTGGTACAAAAACCTTGGTGCGCCAAGCAAAATCACCGAATTTGCTTCACGACGTAACGAATTCCACCTCGGAACTGGAGGCAGCACGAAGATCGAAAAAAACTCCAGGACACGTACACACAGACGCGAGTTGGAGAAAATCACCCAGACGCGGACGAACGCGATGACCAAATCGGAAAAACGAATCGCGTCAGGTGGTGGAATCTTATAGTGCACATGGCGGTGGCGGCGCAATAAACAGGGAGGAAACCCAAATATATTTTTTAATCAATCTCGTGTGTAACTCTGATGTCACTTGTTAGTAAATAATGTGTAAATAAGATTGAAACAAGACATAGATTTTTACGTGAAAAATCGTTGCGGAAAAAATCACGGGCGCCAACCGACGGTCTTTACTATATGATGTAGAGTTACAAAAGCAGGAAAAATACAATAGGTCTCTTTCTACTCTTCCCGTGCAACACACAAGATGTATATATATATATGAATGGATAACTAAAGAAATAAATCTCTACATAATATAACCTGTAACGTGGAAGGACTCCACCTCTCACAACTCTTAGATGTCCCAACGAGACTAGAATTTGAATCATATTTTAACAACAACATTGAATCCACCCAAAATTAAGTTATCCCAACTCATTGAAAGATGAGAAACCTACCCTCGTGGGTACTCATCCCACGTCCTAGACTACAACTCAAGCCTTTGACTGGGTTAGCAGTAGGAGCACTCGCTGCTGGCGAGATTGGACGCCAAAGTGTTCAATGAGAAGGGCCTTCATAGCTTCATGAGAAGCACAGGTTGAGACCAGAGCGGGAGGCCAAACACAGTTGATTTTCTAGAAGAAAATGTTGGTGAGCATGAAATTGTCATCACCGTCCACATGAGTACGGCGTTGAGACATCGAGGGTGACTTGAATTTTTACCATGTTAAGCCGCTTAAAGAAGCAGGAGTAGGCGTTTGCATCCTTTGCCCGGGTCACGATGATGCTCAAAGTTGTACGTGTGGCAAGATAAAAATCTTACAAGTATGTATGTGTAGGTCAGGTGGTGCAAAGCTCCAAGATCCGCCGCTTGCCAGCACAGCACACAAGGGAATGTCTTATAAAGGTTATCTAGCATATGTTGCCATGGTAGTTTGAAACAACAAACATATTTTTTTCTGATACTTAATTAAACAACCATAAAGTTCTATCATTTTATTACTTAATCAACTCATGAGCAAAAATTAATAGACTATAAATTATAAATCATATATAGGAATTAACAACATTTGTTTAATGATGTACAATAGGTACACATAATTAGCAGAAACCTATCTCAATGTATCGGCAATAAAAAAAAAGAAAATAACCGGGGGGGGGGGGATGTTTGGAGTAGGCAACTTGTAATTTTATGACCTAGAACCATTAATTAAAATTGCAGATTAAATCCAACATGGAACTTACATTAAAGACGGAACTTCTGCCTGAGACGGATGTTCTATGTAAAACTGAGAACCCTAATCATAAATGCAGAATTTAAAGAGGGAACTCACAAACTGCTTGAATGGAAATGAAGCTAGTAGATAGAAGAACTTAGTTCCTGCAGGGTTTAGCTAGCAACACAGTATACACGTAGATCGAGTAATAATAGTGAGAGAAAGCAAGAACAACAAGAACTAGAACAAGAGAGACACGAAATTTGTTTATCGGAGTTCAGACCCCTCATAATGAGGTTCCTACGTCTCCGTTGAGGAGCTCACTAAGAGCCGCGTCTCTCTCAACCCTTATCCTCACCATGCAATCCCTAAGATCGAGCTGGGCTTTCTTCTTCTTGATTCTTTCCTTGTGGAGGCTAATCATGAGCTTCAAAAACTTCCTAAGGCTCACCACAATGCTTGGGAACTCACTGGGCAACACCTAGCCTGTCTACCGGATTGAATCCCCAAGAGTAACAAGTGAATATTGAAAACTTGTTTGCAAGGGATGTGCTCAAGGTTGGCTTGATGCTTTCAAGCTTGGATGTGTGAATCACCCTCTCAAAAGGGGGCTTCAATCACAAGAGCAATGGAGGAGTGAAGAGATTTAAGCTTGCTGAAAGTGAGTGTGGTTTGCAATAGAACTAGCAACCCTCTCACGGGAAGGAGAGGGGTATTTATAGAGGAGGTCTAAAAAGAGCCGTTGGAGAGGAAAACAGGGACAGGGATGGAACTTCCGTGTAGCACAGAACTTCCGCTTACCCTCAAACATTCCTGTCCAGAACCGAAGTTCCCAACACGGAACTTCCGCCAGAGATAGAACTTCTGTCGAGCTCGAGGAGCCACTGTCCAAAACCAATGTTCCCAGGACAGAAATTCTGTCAGACCAAGGCTCCATTGGTTCAGATACTATATTCCTAGAACAAAACTTCCGTCAGAGATGGAACTTCTGTCGAGCTCTAAGAGCTTCTGTCCAGAACAGATGTTCCTGTCATGGAACTTCCGTCAGGCATAGGAATTTTTTGCTGATTTTTGGACTTTGCTTCTGGCTATTTTTGTAAGGGTTTAATCCAAGAGTATTTTTGGTTGCTTGAGCACGTATTTCTTCCATGTAAGATCATTTCTCCCCTCTTGATAGTTCGTCATACTTAGACTCAAAACAAATAAAATAACTAGTCTTCAAAGCTTTTTGATTCATTCACTTTTTCTTCTTCTGTTGAGGGGCCAACCATCTTACGAAGTGTATGTATTTTTAATCTTTAATATCTTGCATATTTACTTCATGAACATATTAGTACATTTTAATATTTTTTCAATGTTCACCAAAAACCCACTAGGGAGTCCTAGATTCATGACAAACGATTAAAAGGGGAAAAATAGGGAATCAAAGAAAACGAACAAGCAAAATATAGCCAAGCTCCGCCTAAAGATATGCATGAATCACACAAAAACATGTGAGATAGCTCCCCTATATTTAGTAACAAGTGTGGTGCCTAAAATAGTGAGCAAGTAAGCATTGTGTGAGAAACAATTTAAAAACAGTACAGGTGCAACTCGAGATAGTCAGTTTCTAGGGAAACAGGCCATGTGCTGATCGGCACGGAGGATGTGCCGATCGGCACACTCCATTTGTAGCCCGATATCTCTTCTAAGTGGTTCCCAAATATTTTGTAGCTTCCATGTGGGTCTTCTCATCAAATTCCTCGAAGTAAAGTCTTGTACTGAACGTTTTGAATCTTGAAGTTTCCTTTTATCTTTTCGTGACTAATATCTTCAAAGATTTGTGGGAATAACTTCCTTCTAGAAGAACTAGAGAGGTGGACCGTCTTGATTGGCCCAAATTACCACTGTGCCGATCGGCACAGCCTTGTATCGGTCGGCACCCGGACCTTTTCTGCTACATTTCACCTCTTAAGGGTCCAAGTCCACTAAAAACATCTAAAATGATGTCCTTTCATCTGTTTCTACAATAAAACTCCTAGAGCAACAAATGCACAAATATTTTGCTAATATCAAGGGTTAATGGCCTAAAATGATGGTATTTATGCTAAAAACAAGTGCTTTTGATGTATAACATGGTGCACTAAGTAGTGTCAACACTAGTACAATCAAATTTTTCTGGCAGAAAAGAATATACCGAAGACTACTTTCAGGTGTCCAGGAGCAATCATCGGCTTGTTTGAGTGGGTTGTCATGACATTTGGTCTTTATAATGCTAGAGCCACATATCAGAGAGTGATGAATTACATATTTCATGATTTGATCGAGAGGCTAGTGGAGATTTATATTGATGATGTAGTTGTCAAGTCAAAACATGTTGAACATCACATTGGTGATTTGCGAGAAGCACATGAAACAACTAGAAGGTATTGATTGAAGATGAACCTAAAGAAGTGTGTTTTTACCTTTTTGGTGTATCGACTAGCGAGTTTCTTGGTTTTATTGTGCATGAAAGAGGAAATGAAATTGACCCGAAGAGTATTAAAGTTGTAAATGATATTGAGCCACTAGTTAACAAGACCTAGTTGCAGTCCTTGGTCGGCAAAATTAATTTCATAAGAAGATTTATATCCAATTTGTTGGGGAGGATTGATGCCTTTACTCCATTGTTCAAGTTGCAAGGTGATAAAAAATTTGTATTGGGGCTGAACATCAGAAGGTGCTTGATGACATCAAGAAGTATTTGACATCTCTAACAGTATTGGTGCCTCCGAACAATGGGTTACCTTTCTGTTTATATCTTGCGGTCAATAAGAAATCTATTAGGTCAGCTCTGGTCCAAGAACAGGATGGCAAAGAGCAGGTAATATTCTACTTAAGCCGACATTTGGTGGATGCGAAAACTAGGTACACTAAGATTGAAAGATTAAGCTTATGTTTACATTTATATTTTTCATGTGTGAAGTTGAGGCATTATTTATTATCAACTGAGTTTGTGGTTGTTTATCAAGCTGATATTATCAAGTATATGCTATCGACTCCTATTCTGAAAGAAAGGATTGGAAAATGGATGTTAGCTTTGGCAGAATATGATCTCATATACAAATCAGCTAAAGCAGTCAAGGGTCTAGTGTTGACTGATTTGGTTGTGGAACATTGCGGACAAAATGCAAATATGGTGGAGCCGGTGGCATGGACTTTATTTTTTTATTGATCCATATACCAGTATGGAAGTGTCTGAAATTAAAACAATGATAAAGTCAGCAAAGCGTTGATTTTTCTAAAGAAAGATGAATGAATCAGTTAGTTGTTTCTCTTCCGCGGTTATTAGGGCCATACTGCCTTGGACCATGCCTCCTTGGTCAATTATGATGGCCACATCAGCTGCAGCAGTAGAAGCAGTAGTATCGGTGAGCATCTAATAAAGTGTCGTTGTTGGATCGATTGCTTGGACTGGCGATGATTTCCTGCAAAGAGGGAAACAAAAAATTAGAGAGAGAGAGAGAGAGAGAGAGAGAAGAAGAAGAAGAAGAAGAAGAAGAAGAAGAAGAAGAAGAAGAAGAAGAAGAAGAAGAAGAAGAAGGGATAATAGCATAAATCAAGACTATAACAATCATATGGTTGCGACCGAGGATGATGGGTGGACACTACCGATGGAGCTGTTGAAGCCGATGGGTGTATTGGTGTTGTGTGAAGAAGCTGAGAAGAAATTAAAGTGAGCAAAATGAATTTATAAGGAATGTATGGTCCAGAATGGGTTGACTACCTATGCAGCTTGTGCCAAACCTGTGCTGACTTGTTGTGCCACCTTTTCAAGGACGGCCGAAGTCGATGGAACAACCTGGATTGAGAATACAACTAATGGAATTTTGAGTAATGGAAAAATAGGGATGTGAAAAATTATTGATGGTCACCCGAGAAGTTGGCATTGGATCGGGAAGAGTTGATGGAGCCGCCGATGCCACTCGAGCGTATTTTTGTTGTTCAGCAGCTCGAGTCAATATTGATCGGGTGGTGGGGCCTCCTTTGCTCTTTGCCACTTGTTTCTTCTGACCGCAGACGCTGAGAAGGTGGGCAAGAGTTGGTGCAACGCAACCTATGTTTAGGTTGTTCGCTATAAGCCGATAAGCAATTGGCTTACCACTCCTGCTAACAATTGGAGGTATGATATCCTGATCCTATGGTGAAAGTAAACAATATTAGTCAAAATAAGCATGGTGTAAAAGAAGTGAAATGAAAGGGAGGGTGAAGGAATGTACATTGTCGACAACGCCAATCAAGTGGTGGGTCAGGTTGTGGTAGAAGAGGTGGTTCTTCCATTTCTTCCACCATGTTGTAAAAAGAACCGATGTGGAGGGGTATAAAATTATGTTGAGAAAGTTGCCCATCGGGATCTTGTTGGCCAAAGCATAAATCTTCTTATACCCATAATGCCTCTTGAGTTCCTATCTCGCACGAAGTCTGCCCGAAGCCAAGTTGGTGAGCAACAACCGATGGATTGTATAATTCATAGGATTAGCTTCTACGTTGGCCACCATGGAAGTCAACAGGAAGGATTCTGGGTATACAAGCGGAAAAAATGTCCGTGGATTCTTTGTTGGCCAGAGTGTTATTGGGACGGAAGCGAACTGAGTTCTCAAATGCCAAATTTTCCTATAGGAACTAGATGCATTTATTCTTACGGATTCTATTGTATAAAATCTTGAAAGCAAGATTGAAGTTGTCAGAGGTAAACTTCCACCTAGGAGCAACCATAGCCGCTTAACCCAGAGACGTGCATCGGCAACTGGGGGGTTTCTTCATCTTCACTTACGTTGGTTGATGGGAACGAGTTTCTGGTGAAAGGCTTTAGTCCCATTGCTTGAGCATATTAGACATTGAGCCATAACTTGATAAACCACTAGAGGCCACTAGCATCGATGGGTTTGCTGAGTTGAAGCTTCACTGCGACACAATGAAGGAGTTGGTATACCGCTCCAAGGAAGAATCGGATGAGAGGGAACTCAGTACCATCAGCTAGGATTTCGGCCATACCCTTCAAGTTGATGGTAGAGTTACATGAAGATCCACAGAAAACAAAATGCTCTAACCAAAGGTTCATGAAAGTTGTAAGTTCTCTGTGATCAACTGTTCCTTTGAGTTGATGCTCAATGATGTATCTACTCCATCCACCGATGTCTTGGGCGACTAGTTTGTGCCAAGGGTTCTTAAGGTTGGTTTGGATGTTGAAGGGATCACAATAGGTTGTAATGTTCAGAGAAGTCAACACTATGACATCCAAGAGAGAGGGGGCCATTAGTCCATGATTAAACAAGAAGGTGTTAATGGCATTAGATCAAAAGTATGAAGTCACTGCAAGAAGAGGTATGTTCTTTGCCATGTTGGCCAGAGGCAGAGTGATGGCATGGTCGACGATCTGCATGTCAAGAATGGTTGGTGCGCGATCCATAGTGACGTGATGGTACCAATTCCTCCAGCCTTTGACTATTGAAGGCTAGGATCTAAAAACAGTTTTCTAATCATCTATAGAGGATATTATGGCTTTGAATGGGATCCTATTGGTTTCACAGTTGACGAATTCAGTGGAATCCAAATCGTCGCAAGGGCCTAGATAAAAGTGACTCAGTTGCATAGATGACAGGATGCAGATCTGGTTCTTAAGTTCCTAAAGCACAAAATAGATCTATAATCAGTAGAAAGAACTACATCTATTGTGAGCATGGTAAAGTTATAGGAACTATGAATAATGAATAGTAAACAAGAACATGAATAGTGCTTCTAAGAAGAACAAGTAAGAAAATGACGGTGGAGCGGGCAAAAGTAAGGGAACTTAAATCGGGATGTGCTACGTAGATGCCATTGGAGCATAGTACTCCAATGTCTGCCGGCGTTGTTCGATGGATTCGTGGGATCCGAACATGCTCGCCTGAGGGGAAGGAGAAAAAGAAATGCGCTTGCAGATGAGGTGAGGAGAGGTGAAAATGACGGCCGGTAGAAGAAGCTTTTATAAAGATGGGATGGCTAGTAGGTCGCAGTTAATGCATGCGGTAAATGAGGAGATAACTTCAGAGCATGAAGATTTGTACCCTGGATAGCAGCGGAAATTGACAGAACCCATATGTAAGTCACAGGGTGTCGATATCGGCCACATCAAAGGAAGGCAAAGAGGCAGGGCTTGGAAAGTGGATCAGTTAGGGTTAGTTTTATTTTATTTTCCTTTTAGATAGTATTCTATTTAGGAACAAAATCTAGGTAATTTGTTAGGAATCAGAAGAGTCATGATCGACTCAGGTCAGGACCCCTTGCATGGGGTTATAAATATATATTAGGGTTTGTACAAAAAAGATTAACACATGTTCAATACAATTCAGCACATTGCCACCCTTTTTCATTTCGGAGAGTTCTTGTCTCGATCGGGTTGCATCGGTTTCAATCTCAACGAGAGACTTGGATTGGTCACTTTGGTAATTTCATTGACCTTGATTAGTAGTTTCTCATTAATTTTATATTCTAACCTTAGTCTTTGTGATTGCTAGTTATCCGACTATTAGATTTAGGTTAGAGTTCTTTCATCCACTTCTCACTGCATAGTGTCTCGGTAGGAACCGATCTATCATAGCGAGTCATGGATCTTATTAATCTAGATTAGATTTATTATTTGAATCATTGTATCAATTTAATCTTTGATTAGGTTAGATCTTGTCGAGACTTGATCTCGGCAATATATTTTTATGGGGCTACGTCGGGATTAAGAACTCGATGGTTAAGACACAAGACGCCGAGTTATACAGGTTCGAGCCCTCTCGATGAGAGTAAAAACCCTACGTCCTGTGTTATGTGGTTTGTATTGCAATGAAATCTAGTGCGATTGTTGTGTCATGTATGTGCCTCGATGGGGGGTTCCTGCCGCCTTATATATTCGGTCGGCAGGGGGTACATGAAGAGTCCTACTCATAGTCTTCAAGGATAAACATAATAAATCTATCTCTAATGGCCTTGTTCTCCAAACCGACTCGGTCGGTTCCCTTATTGGCGGGTTTCCTGGTTGTCTGTCGACTTAAGCCTAACTATGGATACCGGTAAGGTAAGTATTCCACAGTGGCTCCTGAGTGCTTTCTGATTTGGAGTTGTGACTCGCCGAGTGATTCCTGTTTAATGCTTGCTATGAATAGGTCACAAATTAGGAAGACCACTTGATTGAAGTTCCTAATGGATCTGGTGTGCCGATTAGGTGCACCTGATCAGGTTCAGCTCCCGACTCTTGTATAATTTAGAGATTAACAAAGAATGCAAGAGTCTAATAATGTTAGCTCTTCACATTTTGTTATATAAAATATACTCAAACCATCAAGCTTGACTAGTTAATGTCCTGATTATCAAACCAGGCGCTCGGTCTGCTCAACATCAATTGGGCCGACCGACCTATAAAAGATAGAATCATATCCACTCTAAGCCGAGTGATCCTTGATTCAAATATAACGACATCAGTCATGTTTAAAAATCAAGGGTAATATATGACATCAATCATATCCTAGTACTAGACTATAATGACATCAATCATAATATAGTTTTTCCTCAAATATTTATCACTCGGACTATGTAAGGCGAATTGTTAGCCTATAATAACTGACTTCAATCAATGGCATAATCTTTGGACCTACTCCCATACGACCATCAAGTTCTCTGCTACGTGATCATCAAATCACATAATAAGAGGTTTATTCATATTGGTTGTTACCCACTGCCTCTCATCAAAGAAGCCCTCGAGTTTAACACTCGAGTTTGTTAAGTTAGCAGAAAATCTTTCAAAAGATTGCTGCATATTTTAATTAACCCTAAAGGGCAATTTGGCATTGTACGGCCCATTGCGGCCCACATGGTCCCCCATGACTAGGTCAAAAGGTGAAGGTATAAAAGGCCGAGGTCGGATGATGCAAACTGACGCCACTATTTTGCAACGCTTCGTCTTGCTCGTGCCTCCTCTGCTTCTCTGCTCCCCTGTTCTAGGGTTCTTGCATAGTGCCATCGTCACTACAAATCCTCCTCGCGCCCAAGCTCCCGAGCTCAGAAAGCTAGGATTTGATTCATCACTCCAGATCTACCGCAGCTTCACATCCATCAACATGTCGCGCAAGCTTGTGAAGGGCGCAAAATCTTCAACCGCCGTTGCTACTGAGTCATCTTCATTGGAGCTAGAGATCCTAGAACACCTTTGCGAGTTCTCTGAGAGCACCATCAGCACAAACACGCTCAACGCGTTGGTCGTCGACGGCATCTTGCTGGAGCAGGCGCGGCTGGATTGGAAGGTACTCGGATTTGAACCTCATCCCCTTCCAATCCGCAATCAGATTGTTGTTTTTTGCTCCTTTTTTGAGCGAGGCTTTAGAGTTCCTTGCTACAGCTTCTTGTGCGGGCTCCTTTTCTTCTATGGGATTGAGTTGGTCAATCTCAATCCCAACTCTATTCTACATATTGCCATTTTTGTGCATTTGTGCGAAGCCTTCCTTCACGTTGTTCCCCACTTTACTCTGTTCTGCCATCTCTTCATCCTCCGTCCTTTGCCATCGGCCGCCAATCAGGAACCATCGGAGGTGTCGCATCCAACTCCGGAAGAAGGACCTGTACATCGATGTGCCGCTGGCCACAGGAAACAAGAAGTGGCGGGATGAGTGGTTCTACTATGACAATGCTCCCCCTACCATCTCATATTTCATCGGTGCCAAGGCTAGCTCCCAATCTTCCAAGATAGGAAAGCAAGACCTGAATGACTCCCAGGTTCAAGATCTTCTAAAAAAGAACGATGAGTTGAAGGACGAAGAGATCGACGGTGTCACCATAGCCAAGAGATTCATTGTGTGCCAAGTGCAACCACTCAAACAACAATGTCATCCTGGATAGGAATATACATCTGATGATGAAACCAAGGAAGTGCCCGATCCACCAAACTCGACCTTGTGCAAGGCTTGCCTAAGCAAGATGTTTGAGTTGGTCAACCCTCAGGATCATGCCTTGATTCAGAAGGCATAAACAAGGGCACTCTTCGAGCCAGAGTAAGCCTTATCTTTTATTATGTCCATCAATTGTGGTTTTAGCAAAATATTCCATGCCAACATTGTCTTTACGTTTGTATGCAGGCACTCGACACTTATGTGTCTCACCCTCCTCTCCCTCCATTTGACACAAAGGGGGTGGACTATGCTCCTAGACCGCCTCGTCAGACCGAGCCAACAGGTTCAATCCGACAATTAGTAAGACCGCGCTTCAGACCGGTCCAGTCGGCAATGCAAGAGGTTCTGCTAAACCAGCTATCGTTCTACCATCCCCCTGATCAGAGGGTGAAAAAGACAGCTCACAGCCGTCGACAATACCACGGGGACATCAATGATGGTGATGATGATTTTCTATTACAGCCCCCGGCAACCAGTCAAGAGCCCCCGGCATCCTCCAATCGACCTTCAAGTCAATCGGAGTAGGCAAGCCGGTCAACCAAGACCGCCGAGGTGGTGGCAAAGTCTTCTTCCAAGAGGAAACCCTCCGATTCCGCAACCACTTCATTAAAGAAGAAGGTTTGCCAAATCAGGATAAAGCAAGCCTCTGAGAAAGTCCCCTTGCCTCTCTATATCTTCATCAGTCTACCATGAGATTGTTCTTTAACTCTACATTGTATATATAGTGAACAGACTACTCGATCAGTAGAGACACTAAATGTCTCTATGTCTAAGGACACGACACAGACCCCTGCTCCTCGTCCGATCGAACCGACTCAGTCCATGGTTGCACCATCGAGCATGCAGACCGAGTCGGCAAAGTCTCCCGGTGCTCCTGCTCCAGCACAGACCGCCACACCTTCGTAGACCGCCAATGCACCAACTCCTAAGAAGGACAAAGTTGCGCCAGTCGAGAGGCCAACCGATTGGCCGGATGTTGAAGACCTAGAAATCCTCCATAGCCACCGCGAAGCATCCAAGGTACATCAATACCAAGTTTTTTAATTTATTCCTCAAGTTATATGAAGTATTAAGTCACTTTGCCCCTCTTAACCAGCAAATGTATTCCCTGGTGGAGAAGAAACAGGCGATGATAGACTTTCTTGACGCTGAAAGCTTCGGTAAGTTCTTGAAATCTTCAATGTATGAATCTCTATTTTAGCTAACTAGCTTTCCTTTGAATTCTCTAGTTACCAGTCAACAATATTCCAAGGTTAAGAGCCAAGTAGACAGACTGCTGACCGACATCAAGACGGCCTCCACCTCTTTGGATGAGATTCGTCTTGCTAGCGCAGGTAAAAGACTATTAAGCTTTTCTTACTTTAATAGATCTCAATGCTAAATACCTTTTGCCTTTAGCTCATGAGAAAAAAGCAGCCGACCTAGACAGGCTCACTTCAAACCAGCAGAAGTTTTTAGACATTCTGACCGTAGAGAAGAACAATCTATCCAAGTCGCTCGAAGAGCAGGGATCTGAGAATGCTCACTGAAGAAGAAACTAGAGGAGATCAAGGATCAGAGTGCTGAGATCGATCGGTTGAAGAAGAAGAAGCTGGAGGAGACCGAGGACAAACTAAAGGATGCCAAAAGCAGTGCTACGGCGTTGAAATGTAAACTTGCCAGTAAGCTTCCTTTGATCATCTTCAGTCTTCAGTTTACTTTATCATTCTCACTTGCTTGTGTTCTTCAGCCTTGTGTTATGGCGCTCGGAAGGCTCTGAACTACATTCATGCAACCAAGTCGAGAAGACTGGACATTCTTTAGAGTATCTTCTGGAGCATGCACCAGAAGTGATTGAGCAGCATACTAGGCGGGTGGCCATTGACGCCGGGAGCCAAGTATTGGCAATCTGCAAGTCTTGGAGTCCTCAGCTCCATGTTGATAACATCAGGGAAGGCTTCAACCCCAAGCTCACAATGGATCAATGCCAACTACTTCTTGACTCCATGGTGGAGACCTCCCGCACTCTGGTGGACAATGTCGACATTGCTCCTGCCATTCCTACTCCTCCGGCGACTCCTAATGTAGAATTAGAAGATGATGCTTCTTCTCCCTCTCAGGAGCTGTAACAAAACAATAGTAGTATTTAGTATGAAAACAATGTATACATTGTGTAAATATACGTTTTTTTCTTGCTTAGTCACTAAACAAGTAGAAATTCGACTGAAGAGCCATAAGAGTGATCTTCTATCACTTAAGGTAGACCAGTCAGCACTTAGCTGCATTATTTGTGCTTTAATACTTAAACCTTTTTACCATAATATCTTAAAGATAAAATAGAAGACGTATCGGTCTGCCTTATCATATTAGGTCATAATTCATAAGTGCATAACAATCAGAGTCGACCAGTCAACACATGACCTCTCGCAGTTTGGCTCTGGGTTTAGCATAGTGCTAGTCAGTTGTGCAGAACAAATTATATGACTATAATGTTTCAGCATTAGACCAAAAGAATAAGACCGTATCAAGATATGAGAAATCGGTCGACAAAATCCAAAACCAGAATTTATCAAGGTTAAGGAGTAGTGGGGCATTATTACTAGCCCCCTGGCTCAATCGTTTAATGTATAGATTAAGGAGTCGAGATAAAATAAGAATGCAAGCAACTTAAAACATCTTTCATCAAAAAGACTGAAGTTTCATTCAATGATAACATATGTGAATACATAAAAAGACTAAATATAAAAGCAATGTAGCTGGTTAATGTTCCAGGAGTTTGCCACGTCGTCGCCATCTTCATACATCAGTCGATAAGCCCCTGGCCGAGTGACTTCTTTGACCACATAAGGCCCTACCCATTTAGGAGATAACTTGTGCCAATTCTTGCTGGATTGCACTCGGCGTAGCACTAGTTCTCCAACTAGAAACTGGCGACTCCGAACATTCTTGTCATAATAACGTCGCAAGCCTTGTTGGTATACTGCTGACCGAAACAGAGCGCGATCACGCATCTCCTCTGCTGCAATCAACTCAATCTCTCGGTTGTCTTTAGAAAGCTTATCGTCATATCCCTTGACTCGTGCTGATACGCAGTTTACCTCGGTCGGTAGCATCGCTTCAGAGCCATATACCAACAAGAAAGGGGATTGACCGGTAGCCCTACTGATATTGGTGCGTAGCCCCCAGAGGACCAAAGTTAACTCTCGGACTCACCGACCGGCATAAGGCTTGAGTCTATAAAAAATCCAGGACTTCAACCCCTGAAGAATCATAATGTTGGCCCATTCGATCTGCCCGTTGCATTGAGGATGATCCACCGATGCAAAGTAGATCTTTACTCACATGTCAACGGCAAAGTCATGGAACTCCTCAGATGTAAACTGAGTACCATTATCGGTAGTGATATCATGGGGGACTCCAAACCGAGTGAAGATCTCTTTGACAAACTCGATCGCCTTCTTGGATGTAATCTTGTCGACCGGCTTCGCTTCAATCCACTTGATGAACTTGTCAATGGCAACAAACAAATGAGTGAATCTGCCTGGCACCTTTTTGAAAGGACCAACGATGTCGAGCCCCAGGCTACAAAGAGCCAAGTCATAAGTATCATCCGAAGTTGCTGTGATGGCACATGTATTTGTTGAGCGAAGAATTGACATCCTTCACACTTCCTGTCGAGACTTCTACTCGGCAATAAATTTATAAGGCTACATCGGGATTAAGAACTCGATGGTTAAGACATAAGACGTCAATTTAGACAGCTTTGGGCCCACTCGACGAGAGTAAAAACCCAATATCCTGTGTTCTGTGATTTGTATTTTGTTTGTTGTCTATTGTTCGTGTCCCTTGATGGGGGTTCCTTGCCATCTTATATATCCGGTCGACAAGGGGTGCATGATGAGTCCTACTCGTAGTCTACAAGGATTCACATATAAAGTCTATCTCTAATTGCCTTGCGATCCAAGCTGACTCGGTCGGTTCCCTTATGGATGAGGTACCCGGTCGTCTACCGGCTTAGGCATAACTATGGATACCTATAAGGTAAGTATTCCACAGCAGCCCCCGAGTGCTTCCTGATTTTGAGCTTTGACCTACCAAGTGATCTCCGAGATTACGTGACTAGATCACAAATTAGGAAGACCACTTGATAGAAGTTCCTGATGGATCTGGTGCGCCGACTAGGTGCACCTAATCAGGTGTAGCCCCCGACTCTTGTATAATTTGGAGGCTAACAAATAATGCAAGAGTCTAATAATATTAGCTCTTAACATTTTGTTATATAGAATTTATCCAAACCATCAAGTTCGAGCTTAAGTAAACTCCTGATCATCAAACCAGAAGTTCAGTTAGCAAGATATCAGTCTTACCGACCGATTAATAGAAAAGCCGAGTGATATACACTCTTGTCTGAGTGACTTGTGAGTCTAAATTTCATGAGATCAATCATATTTTAGCCCATATAAAATAATATGACATCAATCATATAATAGTACTAAGCTAAATGACATCAATCATAATATAGCTTTTCCTTAATGAACTGCCACTCTATTCAATATAAGTCCAATTTTGATAATTAATTATCGACTTCAGTCAATAACTTATCTTTTGAACTTATACCCATACGACCATCAAGTCCTCTGCTACATGATCATCAAATCACATAGATACGAAAAATATTTTTAAGTGGATTTGCCACTGCTTCTCATCAAAGAAGCCTCTGAGATTATTTCTCAAGGTTGATAGCTCTAATTCTTTTTAAAGAATAAAGCCTTTTATGTTTTTATTATTATTTAGAGGAAAAGCCCGTCACTTTGTGGCCCATACCAGCCCATGGGACCCAAAGACTAGGTCAAAAAGGCTAAGGTATAAAAAGGGCAGAGGACTGTTGACTCCAATTCCACATCGCCATTTGCACACAACACTTCGTCTTCCTCGCGCCTCCCCTGTTCTTGCGACTCCTCTGCTTCCAGAGCTAGGGTTAGCGCTTTCTCTCATCACCGCCGTAGATCTTCATCGCCATCAAGCCCCCGAGCATTAGCTAGGGTTTAGATCCACCGTATTACTACATCCCTCAAAGATGCCTCACAAATCATCTAAGAAGGCCACCGCCGCTGAGTCCTCCTGCTCCGAGCTGGAGATCCCGGAGTAGCTACGGGAGTTCTCGAAGAGCAACATCTCCACCGCCGATCTGAACAAGATGGTGGAGGGCGGCATCCTCCCGGAGCAAGCTCACATCGACTGGAAGGTACCAAAAGAGACTCACCCCCTTCCAATCCATCAACAAATTGTAGTTTTCCGCTCATTTTTTGAGCATGGCTCCGGAGTTCCCTGCTGCAGTTTTTTGCACGGGCTCCTTTTCTTCTATGGGATTGAGCTCATCAACATCAATCCCAACTCCATCCTTCACATTGCTATCTTTGTGCATTTGTGCGAAGCTTTTCTGGGCATTCTGCCCTATTTTGCTTTGTTCTGCCATCTTTTCGTCCTCCAACTGATGCCAACCAAGGAAAACCAAGTCGCCATAGGTGGAGTTGGTTTCCACTTGTGCAAGAAGGAGGCCTACATCAGTGTGCCATTGAAGACTAGGAATAAGAACTAGAAGGACGAGTGGTTCTACTGTGACAATCCTCCTCCTATTCTTGCCGACTCCTCTGGTGCCAAAGCCATTCCCCAGGTGCGGTGGTATGAGAGACCTGACCCAGGCGACCCCCAAGTGGTCGCTTTGCTAGAGAAAATTGTAGAGCTAAAGAAAGAAGGGGTCAACAGCATCACTGTAACAAAAAGCTTTATAGTGCGCCGAGTGCAACCGTTGAAGAAACAAAACCACCCCGCCTGGGAGTATGCCACTGACGACGAGACGAGGGAGGTGCGTGATCCACCAAACTCCACTCTACATCGGTCGCGATTATCAAAGATGTTTGAAGGAGACATCATTCAAGATCACCTCTTAATCGCGAAGGCATACAACATGGGCACTCTGCGGGCCCGAGTAAGCCTCGGTCGTCTTGAATAATTCTGACGTCCTTTTGAATAATCATAGTATGTGATGCCTTGATGTTTTTGCAGGTTCTGGACACTTATGTGTCACACTCTTCGCTTCCTCTGACCAATTCCGAGGGACCGGATTATGTTAAAAAGCCATCGCAGCCGGGCACTGGTGGAGCCAGCTCTTCAGCAGACGCCCGACCGACCGAAGAGGTCATCGCCCTGACTTGCCCTCCCCTAGCCGACGAGTAAAACAGATAGCTCATCATCATCAGCAATATGTGGGAGATGATGATGATGAGGAGGAGGAGCGCCGTCAAGATGCCAGCCTGCCGACCCCTGCACACTCCGACCGACCATCAAGCCAGTCGGAGCCCCCGAGCAAATCAGAGAGTGGTGCAAGGGTGGCAAAGAAGACCAACGAAGCCGCCAAGACTTCCCTGAAGAGAAAGGATTCTGACTCGCAAACCACTTCTATAAAGAAGAAAGTCTATCGGATCAAAATTAAACAAGCCTCTAGGTATATTTCTTCGTGTTTTTGATTCTTCATCATTGTTATTATCAACTATCTATTAAGGTTTTATTGTTATGCTCTTTGGCAATCAAAGCGGTCGGTCAAGTGATACTCAGAGCACCCAAGGGTCTCAAGACACTCGGTCGACTCCTGTTCCTCGACCGACCGACCCGCCTTTGTCGGTCCGCACACCATCAAGTGTGCAGACCAAGCCGAGGAAGTCGCCCAATGCCCCAGTGCCCAAGCCACTGCTGACGCCGGCTCCTCAGACCGTCAACCTTTCCCCGACCGGCATGTCTTCTCCCTGTTATAAGGGTAAGACCGTGTTGGTTGAGGACTCATTATGTCGACTAGAAGCTGAGGACATGGACGTCATGCATCAGCATCGAGAGGCCAACAAGGTATATCAATACCAAGTTTTTTCTTCCTTGAATCATTCTTCCAACTAACCATACCCTTCTTCATATTCAGAGAATATATTCTCTTGTCGAGAAAAAGCAGGCCAGGATTGAATACCTTGAGGCCAAAACTTTTGGTAAGTCCTTGAGATCTTGTGCATTCAAACTTCTCCTTTAGAGGTATTGACTTCTTGTCAACAGTTACTGGCGAGCAGCTTTCCCAAGCGAGAAGGCAAATTGAGAAGTTGCAGACCGATCATAAGGAGGTGACCAAAGCTCTGGAGCAAAGTCGTGCTAATGTTGTTGGTAAGATTGCAGACCAACTTAGATTTGCTTCTTTCTCACTCTGACGCTAAAGTCTTTATTTGTGTTTTTAGCTCGTGATCAGAAGGTCGTCGACCTGGAGAAGTTAACTTCAAACCAGCAGAGATTCTTAGATGCTCTGACTGCTGAGAAGAATGACCTCTCCAAGTCGGTCGGAGAGCAGAGCGCCGAGATCACTCGGCTGAAGAAGGAACTAGAGAAGATCAAAGGAAAGATTGAGGATGCTAAGAGCATCTCCAAGTCTTTCAAATGTAATCTTGCCAGTAAGCTATGTTTTTAAGTCTTCTATCATCACTTTTGGACTTCATCATCTAATACCCTTCATGACTTTTGCAGGCATATCTTACGACACTCGGAAAGCATTGGATTATATCCATGCTAACCAAGTGGAGAAGACCGGGCACTCCATGGAGTACTTGCTGGAGCACGCGCCGGAGGTGATCGCCAACAACACTAGAAGAGTGGCGACCGAGGCTGGGAGTCATGTACTAGCTATTTGCCAATCTTGGTCTCCTACTCTGCCATTGGACAAAGTCAAGGAGGGCTTCAACCCTAACTTGACGATTGATCAATGCCAGTTGCTTATGGATTCCATGCTGAAAACCTCCCATCATTAGTCAGTAATGTAGAGGTCGGCCCCATCGTGCCATCTCCTCCAGCAACTCCGGCGGTAGAATTACAAGATGATGCCTCCTCTCCTTCACAGGAGTTGTAATATATGCAATGTTAACAAACATTAGTAGTATTTGAATCAGGAAAACAATATTATCTCCATGTAAATATGAATATTAATTCTTGTGCTTGCTTAGTTACTAAACAAGTTTGGAAAAATCAACTAAATAGTCATAAAGGCAATATCCTGTTACTTAGGGAAAATCAGTCGGCGCCAAGCTGCGTTAGTCGCACTATAGCACTTAGACCTTTTCACCTTAAGTCTTTCAGAGACAAAAACGGAAGTTGCACCGGTCTGCCTTAGCATATTAGGTTGTAATTTATAACTGTGTAACAAGCAGAATCGAGTAATTGACACATGGCCTCTCACTCTTTGGCTCTAGGTTTAGTGTAGTGACAGTCTGATGTGCAGTATAAATTGTATAACCATAATGTTCCAGCATAAGACCAAAAATCTTTAGACCATGTCAAAATAGAAGAAATCGATCAAAAAAAAATCCAACACCAAAATCTATCAAAGTTAAGGAGTAATGGGACATTATTACTAGCCTCCTGGCTCGGTTGTATAATGCTATAAATTAAGGAATCGAGACAAATAAGGATGAAATCAAAAACATCTTCCATCAAAAAGACTTAAAATTTCATTCAATAATAATGTATGAAAATACAAGGAAAAGATTAAGTATAATAGCGATGTAGCTGGTTGATGTTCCATGAATTTGGTACGTCGTTGCCATCTTCATACATCTGTCGATAAGCCCCCGACCGAGTAACTTCTTTGACCACATAAGGTCCTTCCCATTTAGGGGATAACTTGTGCTGATTCTTGGTTGATTGCACTCGTTGCAGCACTAAATCCCCAACAATAAACTAGTGACTATGAATATTTTTGTCATAATAACGTCGCAAGCCTTGCTGGTATACTGCTGACCGAAACAGAGCACGATCACGAAACTCCTCTGCTGCAATCAACTCAATTACTCGGTTGTCTTCATAAAGCTTCTTGTCATATCCTGTGACTCTCGCTGATACGAGGTTTACCTCGATCGGCAGCATAGCCTTGGAGCCATAGACCAACGAGAAAGGTGACTGACCAGTAGCCCGACTGACATTGGTGCACAGCCCCCAGAGAACCGAAGGCAGATCTTGAACCCACTGACCTGCATATGGTTGGAAGCTGTCAAATATTCGGGACTTCAACCCCTGAAGAACCATACCATTGGCCCGTTCGACCTGCCCATTGCTTTGAGGATAAGCCACTGATGCAAAGTGGATTTTTATTCCCATCTCATCAGCAAAGTCACGGAATTCCTCAGATGTGAACTGAGTACCATTGTCGGTGATGATATCATGAGGGAACCCAAACCGAGTGAAGACATCTCTGACAAACTCAACCGCTTTCTTCGAAGTTATCTTGCCGACCGGCTTTGCTTCAATCCACTTGGTGAATTTGTCAATAGCAACAAACAAATGACAGAACCCGCCTGGAGCTTTCTTGAAGGGACCGACAATGTCAAGCCCCTAGATTGCAAAAGGCCAAGTCATAGGTATCGTCTAAAGTTGTTGCGAAGGCACGTGTGTCTGTTGAGCAAAGAATTGATAGCCTTCACACATCCAAACGACTTGGTGTGCATCTTCGACTGTCGTAGGCCAGTAGAAACCTTGCCGGAAGGCTTTGCCGACTAAAGTCTTGGAAGTCGCATGGTTGCCACGTACTCTTGAAAGGATTTCTTCCATCAACTCTTTGCCTTCTAGAATCGAGATACATCATATCAAAATATTCGAACCTCCTCATCGATAGAGTAGATCATCCACCATCAAATATCCTCGATACCTTGCCTTTAACCTTTGCTGCTCATTATGATCCGGAGACAGCGTCCCCTTAGTCAAAAATTGGACAATCGGGTCGCGCCAAACGGTCTTTAAGTTGATATCATCTACCATCTCAGCAACATTGGTCGTCAAGATGTCAGACCAAGGAGAAATAGTAGGAGAATCGAGGGTGTGTAAGAAAACACCAGGTGGAACAATCGACTGAGACGATCCCATCTTGGCTAATTCATCAGCCGATTGGTTATAGTCTCGAAGAACATGCGTGATGAGTACATCACACTCATGGATACACACAACACTCCTCCAACTAAGATGAAAGTTCATGTGCATCACCTGAATTTATAGGTGAGATCGTTTCTAATGTTCTTGATGTGAACAAGGGTTTCCGATCTTCCAAAAGGTTCTTGGTAAGTTGATTTGGTCGGAGGCGACACACAAATCGATCCGGCTTTAGAACAACACGTTCTAAACCCTGCAATCGCAGCACGACGTCTCCTCTGGTTATCAACCGTCCAAGGACGATTGACCTCGCCGAGAAGGCTAATCCCTGCCTGCGAATCAAGAACACAAGCAAGAACAACGAAGAATGCAACACAATTGCAGATGTATGATTAAACTCACAAAGTTGGGGTCTCAAACCGATGAATGGCGACACTGTTTATGAACAGAATTGATCTAAGCAAAATCCAAACCGTAATGAAGAGGTGGTGGCTGTATATGAGGACCCTAGGGTCATGCAAGACCCCCTGGACGCAGCCCTAAGTGGGCTCAACTCGATACATGGCCCAAAGACCGATTACGGTGTCACAGCACCAGGACAGATTCTGAAAGTCAATTTGTTTTGGCGATTGCTGACGGCTCGGAACGAATTTTGACATGGGACCAGTTGGGTTGCAAAGTTCTTTTCGTTATCTTTCCAGGCATATATAGCACATCCTAATCCGAGTCCGTATGCGTCCTGGGCGTCCATTTTAGTACAGACTGGTCCTCGGCTCCGAAACAGACTCGAAGTCGGTTTTGATTGTGCCTCCACCTTGGCTTGGACATCCTTGCTGGCCCATCACATCTCCAATCACCTCCCCAGATATCTCATCATCATCTTCATGATTTCTAACAATAATTAATTCATTAGATAGCAATCTATTCTCAAAACCACATAATAAAAACATTAGAAACGATCTCACCTGTAAATTCAGGTGATGCACATGAACTTTCATCTTAGTTGGAGGAGTGTTGTGTGTATCTATGAGTGTGATGTACTCATCATTCTCCCCCTTTTGAATTAGAGTCGTTCTCGACTCGCTCCCATCTCTTTCTCCCGATAGTGGTCTCAAATCTGAAATATAAAATATAGAACTATTCCCAAACTTGGAATGCACCTTATGTTTATATGTGTTATGAAAATTATTATCACAATGTGAAACCACAATAGAAGGCATGCCATGCAAATTAATGACCTGTTTGAAAATTGCTCAGCAGTATGAATGTCATTCTCACTCTTATGACAAGATGGAAAATGTGTGATCTTAAAAACACTAGAAAAACATGACATGACATGGTAATTGTTATTGCAGTTTTCTAGTTCATCATTTGGTTGTACAACACAAGGAGTATACATGTTTGAGCAAATATAAAGTTTATGCACCATAAATACACCTCTATGATCATAGTTTCCTATAGCATAAAATTTGTTTCTTGTTAGTAAAGGCAATTCAGTTTGAGAAAAGATTTTCTTCTCCACAGTATTTAGATCATAAAGAACATCAAATTCAATATAACCCAAAGTATTTAGAGAAGACAATAATTTCTGCTCATCTTTTTCACATGTTATTAAAATCAAATGTTTTATTTTAGCACTAGTAGGTGAATTATAAGCAAAAATATCAAGCTTATTCATTTGTTGTGGCAAAGGTATAACTGAAGCAGTGGCACACAACTCCTCTTTATCACAAGGATCAGTAGATAAATCAACTTATGGCAAAGGCAAATCAAGACAAGGTTCCAATACAACAAGATTGTTGGAACAATTCATCACATCAAGAAAGCTCTTACCTGAAGCAACAACATGTTCTTCATCTTTTTCACTATCCTCTTCTTTGTGCAGAACCTGAAATGTATTAGTTGCAACTAGAGGCAAGGAAATATGTTCATCATCTAATTCATATTTTGATGTAAGTGTTGCAACATTTGAAACAGTCCATTCTTTCCTAAACGGTTCATTCTTTCTCCTTTCAAGCCTTTGTTGATCCTCTTCTAAAATTTCAGCAGCGATCATAGGTTTAAGAGTAACTCTTCTACCATTGTATTTAAATGAGTAGCTATTTATAATGGTATTGTGCGAAGCATTATTTGTAATAATCCAAGGTTTACTCAATAACAAATGACATGCTTGCATAGGTACTATATCAAATTCTGCACTATCCTTATAAAAACCAATAAAAAAATTAATGTGTGCAATTTTATCTACCTTTATCTTACCAAAAGAATTTACCCATTGGATGTAGTATGAACATGGGTGTGGCTGTGTTGTCAATCCAAGCTTCTCTACTAATTCTAAACTTGCAATGTTGCAGCTACTCTCTCCATCAATGATAACACGATAACGTCGATCCTTGACAACAAAGTGAGTCTGAAATAAATTGTTCAATTGATTTTGCTCTACCTTCTCCATTTGAGGACTGAGCACTCCTTGTACTACATCACTCATATTGTTCTCATTAGACAACGTTGAATCATCACCATGAGCGGCGTAACCTGTCATTGTTAGTAGCAAACAAGAAAACACACGGAAGTATATTTTCCTATCACTACTATGTGATCACAGTGTAAACTCTCAACAAGCAAAGGGAAGCATCTCATCAAGCTCTTACAAAGTTCTTAATTACAACAAGCAAAGGATACCTTGTGATGTGAATAAGGGTTCCCGATCTTCTGAAAGGTTCTTGGTAAGTTGATTTGGTCGGAGGCGACACACAAATCGATCCGGCTTCAGAACAGCACGTTCTAAACCCCGCAATCATAGCACGACGTCTGCTCTGGTTATCAACCATCCAAAAGACGATTGACCTCGTCGAGAAGGTTAATCCCTGCCTGCGAATCAAGAACACAAGCAGGAACAACAAATAATGCAACACAATTACAGATGTATGATTAAACTCTCGAAGTTGGGGTCTCACAAACCGATGAACGGCGAAACTGTTTATGAACAGAATTGATCTAAGCAAAACCAAAACCCTAATGAAGAGGCGGCGGCTGTATATGAGGACCCTAGGGTCGTGCAAGACCCCCTGGACGTAGTCCTAAGTGGGCTCAACTCGATACATGGCCCAAAGACCGATTACGGTATCGCAGCACCAGGACAGATTCTGGAAGTCGAATTATTTTGGCGATTTCCAACGGCTCGGGACGGATTTTGACATGGGACCAGTTGGGTTGGAAAGGAATTTTCGTTATCTTTCCAGGAATATATAGAATCTCCAAATCCGAGTCCGTATGCGTCCTGGACATCCGTTTTAGTGCAGACTGGTCCTGGGCTCCGAGACAGACTCGAAGTCGGTTTTGATTGGGCCTCCACCTTGGCTTGGACGTCCTTGCTGGCCCATCACGTCTCCAATCACCTCCCCAGCTATCTCATCATCATCTCCCTGGTTTCTTACAACAATTAGTTCATTAGGTAGTAATCTATTCTCAAAATCACATAAAGGAATCATTAGAAACAAGCTCACCCGTAAATTCAGTTTTCGCGCATGAACTTGCATTTTGGTTGGCGGAGTGCTGGGTGTATCCATAAGGGTGATGTCCTCATCACCTTGGAGAGTGTGAACTGATGATTGTGAGAGTCAAAAAAATTTGTGCCTGTTCAGAAGGAAATATATGGAGCTTGGATAGGCAATATTAGGTAGTAAGGATTAGCAAAATTTCAATTCAGAAGTTGCAAAACTGAATAATAGTCCCAAGCTAGTCTATGTCACCGGCATAAACTTGTATCGTACCTAGTTTAAGCAAGCAAGCAAATGACTCAACAAAGGACACAAAGGATGCAAGCAATTCTGAATTTCTATCTTTTCTTTTTTCTACTTCCTTTTTTTTTGTGCAGCTTTTTCTCTTGTGCACTTTTGCCTTTTTCCTTTTTTTTCTTGAGAATCAGAACTGCAGCAAGGTATTACAAGTTTTACAACCAATGGAACCCAATTTTTTTTTTTCTTATTACAAGCGCAGCAAAAGGATTCTTGTAATAGCACAACTAAAACAAACTTCTATAACAAGATCAAGCACTGATTGGTTGGCTTTTGGTCACAATGAGACAGCAGAGCACTCTAATTTTCTTTTGCACACGAAAGTAGAAGGCTAGATGTTAAAGAAATATTTGGTGCACACAATTCCAGCAATACTATTATCTCAACATGTGCAACACTAATGTTTTCCCTTGTTTGTCTATGACAAGGATATGCACGACTCAAACAAGACCAAAGAACAAGCACTAGACCAGCAACGCAATGACTTTATAGGGACTAAAATTCAGAGAAGCAATCTGAAATAAAAATTTGGAGGTGACAATGGGCTATAGGACAGCGAAAACACGATGAACCGATATTTTTGTGGGGCAATCTTCTGGACTATAGGATAGAACAAATAAACGAGGATAAAGGCAAACCTAACGGTATACCTGAAGCTCTGGTTACCACTTGATGTGAACAAGGGTTCCCGATCTTTCGAAAGGTTCTTGGTAAGTTGATTTGGTCGGAGGCGACACACAAATCGATCCGGCTTCAGAACAGCACGTTCTAAACCCCGCAATCACAGCACGACGTCTCCTCTGGTTATCAAGCGTCCAAGGACAATTGACCTCGCCGAGAAGGCTAATCCCTGCCTGCGAATCGAGAACACAAGCAAAAACAACGAAGAATGCAACATAATTGCAGATGTATGATTAAACTCACGAAGTTGGGGTCTCGCAAACCGATGAACGGCGATACTGTTTATGAAAAGAATTGATCTAAGCAAAATCTAAACCCTAATGAAGAGGTGGCGGCTGTATATGAGGACCCTAGGATCGTGCAAGACCCCCTGGACGCAGCCCTAAGTGGGCTCAACTCGATACATGGCCCAAAGTCCGATTACGGTGTCGCAGCACCAGGACAGATTCTGGAAGTCAATTTGTTTCGGCGATTGCCGACGGCTCGGGACGAATTCTGACATGGGACCAGTTGGGTTGCAAAGTTATTTTTGTTATCTTTCCAGGCATATATAGAACATCCAAATCCAAGTCGGTTTTGATTGGGCCTCCACCTTGGCTTGGACGTCCTTGCTGGCTCATCACGTCTCCAATCACCTCCCCAACTATCTCATCATCATCTCCATGGTTTCTAACAACAATTAATTCATTAGGTAGCAATCTATTCTCAAAACTACATAATAAAAATATTAGAAACGATCTCACCTGTAAATTCAGGTGATGCACATGAACTTTCATCTTAGTTGGAGGAGTGTTGTGTGTATCTATGAGTGTGATGTACTCATCAATGCGTGAACATCAATCCATCGAATTTGTCTTCAAGCTTCCTTACTTCTTGGCAGTAGGCAGCCATATTGTCATCCACACAGTTCCAATCCTTAGGGACTTGGTTGATGACCAGAGCCGAATCACCAAAGATGTCAAGGCGCTGAATACCGAGTGATACAACAATGCGCAGACCATGTAGAAGAGCCTCATATTCCACAGAGTTGTTAGACGCGCGAAACATGATCTGGAGGACATACCGGAGTTTTTCTGCTTGTGGTGAGATGAGCACAATTCCTGCACCCGCTCCAGGTAACTGCAGGGATCCGTCAAAATACATTTTCTAGTACTCAATATCTTGCAGTGTGGGCGACATCTGAATCTCTGTCGACTCAGAAACGAAGTCAGCTAACGCTTGTCCTTTGATTGCTAAGCGGGGTACAAACGTAATGGTGAACTGACCGAGTTCGACTGCCCACTTGGCAATTTTTCGTTCGGCTTCTCGGTGGTGGAGGACTTCCCCGAGTGCAAAGGTTATTTGAACTTCAATAGGATGAGCCTATAAATAGTGCTTCAGCTTCCTCGAAGTGATCATGAGCGCATATAGCAGCTTTAAGATCTGGTGATATCGTGTTTTGGAGGCACCAAGGATCTCACTGATGAAATACATCGGGTGTTGTACTTTTTGTACGTGACCCTCTTCCTCTCGGTCGACCGCTAAGACGGTGCTCCCAACTTGAGTTGTGGCCGATATGTAGAGCTGAAGCTTTTCTTGTGGCTCTAGAGGCACCAGGACTGGAATATTGCTGAAATGGACCTTCAACTCATCCAACACTGACTGCGCCTCTGTTATCTAGACGAAGTCATACTGCTTTTTGAGTAGTTTAAAAAACTGTAGACCCTTGACCCCCAGTCGGGAGATAAAGCGACTCAAAGATGCCATACATCCGGTCAGCTTCTGAATATCCCTTTGGGAATTAGGTGGCCCCATATCAAGGATCGCCTTGATTTTGTCCGGGTTAGCCTCCATACCTCGTTTCAAAATGATGTAACCGAGTAGCTTTCCTGAAGGAACTCCATAAACACACTTTTTAAGATTCAACTTCGTCGAGTAACGTCTCAAGTTGTTAAACGTCTCTGCCAGGTCAGAAAGAAGTTCTTCAATGTTCCTAGTCTTTAGCACAATGTCGTCAACATATGCTTCTGCGTTCCGACCGATCTGAGTTTCGAGGCAGCATTGAATACCACATTGGTAAGTCATGCTAGTATTTTTCAGACCGAATGGCATAGTAGTATAGCAATAGGCGCCGAAGGGAGTTATAAAGGAAGTCTTAATCTGATCTTTGACTTTCAGTGTAATCTGGTGATAGCCTGAATAGGCATCCAGAAAGCTTAAAAGCTCACACCCGGCTGTTGAGTCTACAATCTGATCAATATGTGGCAGAGCGAAGGGGTCTTTAGGGCAGACCTTATTCAAATCGATATAATCGACACACATCCGCCACTCTTTATTCTTCTTAGGTACAAGGGATGGGTTTGCCAGGCAATCAGGATGGTACACTTCCCTTATAAATTTAGCATCTAATAGTCTAGCTATTTCCTTCTTCATGGCGTTGTTGCGATCTTGTGCGAACCTTCTAAGCCTTTGCTTGACGGGGGTGGCCCCAGGAGGCACCCTGAGCTCATGCTCAATCTTTTTCCTAGGAACTCCCGGCATGTTAGAGGGCTTCCATGTAAACATGTCCCTATTTTCTAGAGGAAAAGAGTGAGCACGAGTTCGTATTTCTCATCGAGGTCGGCCCCTGTGTAAGTGATCTTAACAGGATCCTCTGGGTCGAGCGAAACTTCCTTGGTAGGGACATCATCCGTCTGGATCTTGTCTTGGTGGGCTTCTTGACGGGGACCTCCGTGTCAGTCCGCTCCTGACTACCGACTGCCTTCTGGATCTCCAGCCGATCGGACAGCATCAACTGTCGATCGACCATCTCACAACTGTGCACATCGCAATCAAAAGAATTCCAAAGGTCAGAGTGGAGGGAGATGATTCCCTAGGGCCTGGCATCTTGAGAATGAGATACGAGTAGTGCGGGACCATAATGAATTTCGCCATTGCCAGTCTGTCGATGATGGCGTGGTAGGCAGACTCAAAGTCAGCTACCTGGAAGATGACACACTCAGTCCTGAAATTCTCATGGGTCCCAAAGGTGACAGGTAGAGGAATCTGTCCAATGGGAACAGGGGTTTTGCCGGGCACGATCCCATGAAAGGGAGAGGAACTCAGGTGCAAGTCACTGACCGACAAGCCTAACTCCATGAGGGTTTTTGTGAAGATCAAGTCCAGACTGCTTCCTCCGTTGATAAGTACTTTGTTGAACTTGACCCCCTTCATCATGGCCGCGAGCACTAGCGGATAGCAACCTGGCTTGGGCAGGTGCCTGGGGTGGTCCGACTGATCAAAAGTAATCGGCACTTCAGACCACCTCATGTACTCGGGCGCGGCAGGCTCTACGTAGTTGATCTCATGTAGCTCTAGCATTTGCTTGCGCTTGGAGGTGTAGGCATCTGGGCCTTCGAAGATGAAATTGACTTCCTTTCGAGGCTCCTGGAACTCTCCATCCTCGTCTTTGTCATCACCATCATTGGCTTTATCCTTGCCGTTGCACTTTGGTGGATCATTGGCCAACTTTAGCACGATAGTCGCGAAGCCCTTCAGCCGGTAACAGTCCTTCACTTTGTGGTTTCTGTTTGGATGCCATAAGCATGGGCCACTCAGCAAATCGTCCATGGTCTGCTGGTTCGTCTGAGGATTTTTCCTCGTTCGGTCTATTGCAGCGACCATGTTCTCAGTCTTCCGCTTCTTGTCCTTCTTGGAGGACTCCGGCTTGTGCGAGCGCTTCTCCTTGCCTTTGCCTCGGATGTGATACAAGGCCGACTCTCCGGATGCGAACTCATCAGCAATCTCGAAGCAATCCTGAGCGGTCAGCTTGAAGTCATGATTCCTTCGACCGATCTCCCGAACTAGCTCATTGCTCTGGACGCCTCTTTAGAAGGCTGCACTGATCTGTTGGTCCGGGACATTAGGGATCTCGGTATTCTTGGTGCAGAACCGCTTGATGTAGTCGCGTACGGACTCGTCAGCCTTCTGCTTGATCCGGGTGAGGTCAAAGTGATTGCCCGACTGGTTGCAGGTAGCTTGGAAGCTCTCAATGAAATTCTTGTTGAGGTCGCCCCATGAAGTAATCAATCTCTATGGGAGTAATGTGAGCCAAATCCGAATGGCTGGCTTGAGACAGACTGGTAGATAGTTGGCCATCACATAGGTGTCGCCTCCTGCCGATCGAATCACCATGCTGTAAAGTTGAAGCCACTCCCGAGGGTTGGTCTGACCATCATACTTCTCGATGGGGACCGGATTGAATCCTTTTGGCCACCGAGCGTTACGAAGCTCTAGTACGTAAGCCTTGATCCCATCGAAATCATCCTTGTTAGGGGTGACCGACTTCTGTCGTCGGTCTGGTGACCGGGAAGGTGAAGAGGCATGGCGGTTGTGGCGAGGGCCTATATCATCACTATGATGACGACGCCGATTGTCTTCATCATAGTTTTCACACCGGTCCCGATCGTCTCGTTGACGTCGGTCATCGCGGTTGTCTCTCGGAGGTGTATTGCGTGGTCGGTCATCCCGTCGGTCGTCTCGTTGGTCATCAGTCCTCCGGTTGTGGCGCTCCTCCTTGTGGCGCTAGTCATCCTGAATCCGCTCTTTAGTACGAGAGTTGATGGTATCTCGACCGTCACGGGGTCTCATGGAATTCCTAAGATCGCTATGCTGTCGACCACGAGAAGTTGCATGGCTAGAACTTGCCACTGATTATGGTTCGTAGCTGGCCGCGTATTGAACAGTAGCTGCTTTGAGCATGGCTACTGCCTTATGCATCGTCGGAGTTTGGTACACTGCATTAGCCATCAAGCTATCAAGCAATGACTTTGCATCGGTGATGTTGTTCTGAGGGGTGTGGTAGACCTTGATGCCATCTACTTCAATCTCCCGATCCCCGAGGTCTAGTCATCGCGCCAATCGGGATCCTGTCGGTCGGTGGCGGTGACCGTTTGAAGGTGGTACCCCTTCGGAGTCATCATCCCTTTGGCCTTCCTCATCATGTCCATCGTTGTCATTGGCAGGATCATCATCATTGTTGTCATCATCCCCATCATCGGTTAGGTTCTCATGAACCTCAACCATATTAATGGCCAAGGGATAAGGGCATGTAGATCCATCTAAGTCCTTATCAAAGGAGCAAACTGACTTCGAGTCGTACCCGGTGGGCAGATCTGTGTCACTGAATCCGAGTGGAACCAATGCAAGGATCAAATCTAATAGGCTCAGTGATCGCGCCATGAGATTGGCTGCAGTCGAGTCGAATCAATGGTCGTCGAGGCCTAGCGCTCCGTTGTAGTCGGCGGTGAAGTCGAGCAACCTAAAGGAGATCTTGAAGTCCGGCGAGTACTGGATGGTGGGAATCTCGCCCATCAAAGTCGATGGTGACTCCTAGCGAGCCTTGTCCCCTTCTTGGCGCGCCAACTGTCGAGACTTCTACTTGGTAATAAATTTATAGGGCTACGTCGGGATTAAGAACTCAATGGTTAAGACACAAGACGCCGATTTAAACAGGTTTGGGCCCTCTCAACAAGAGTAAAAACCCTACATCCTATGTTCTATGATTTGTATTTCATGTGTTGTCTATTGTTCGTGTCCCTTGATGGGGGTTCCTTGCCGCCTTATATATCTGGTCGGCAAGCGGTACATGAAGAGTCCTATTCGTAGTCTACAAGGATTCCCATAGAAAGTCTATCTCTAATTGTCTTACACTCCAAGCCGACTCGGTCAGTTCCCTTATGAATGAGGTACCCGGTCGTTTACTGACTTAGGCATAACTATGGATACCTATAAGGTAAGTATTCCACACTTCCAAACAACCTGGTGTGCATCTTCGACCACCGTGGGCCAATAGAACCCTTACCGTTAAGCCTTGCCAACCAAAGTCTTGGAAGCCACGTGGTTACCACATGCTCGTGCATGGATCTTCATCATCAAATCTTTGCCTTCAAGAATAGAGATGCGTCGCATCAAAATATTCGATCCTCCTCTTCAATAAAGGAGGTCATCCACCATCAAATATCCTCGACACTTGGCCTTCAACCTTTGTTGCTCTTTAGAATTCGTAGGCAGCGTACCCTTAGTCAAAAATTGAACAATCGGGTCATGCGAGTCGGTTTCTACATCTAACTCTATTGCTGGCCGACAACATCGGTCGTCAGCATGTCTGACTAAGGAGAAATAGTGGGTACATCCAAGGCATGAAGGAAAATACCAGGCGGAACAATCAATCGCGATGATCCCATGTTTGCCAATTCATCAGCAGCTTGATTGTTATCACGAAGAACATGCGTGAACTTGAGTCCATCGAGCTTGTCCTCCAATTTCCTGACTTCTTGACAGTAAGCTGGCATATTGTCATCCACACACTTCCAACCCTTAGTGACCTGGTTGATTACCAGTGCCGAGTCACCAAAGTGTCAAGACGCTGAATGCCGAGTGATATGGCAACGCGTAGAACATGCAGGAGGGCTATATACTCTGTAGCATTGTTGGATGCTCGAAAGTTGATTCGAAGGACATATCTGAGCTTCTCTCCCTGAGGTGAGGTAAGCACAATCCTAGCCCCCGTGCCTTGTAGTTGGAGTGACCCATCAAAGTTCACCCTCTAGTACTCAATGTCTTGCGGTGCAGGTGGCATATGAATTTCTGTCCACTCAGAAACAAAGTCTGCCAGGGCCTGTCCTTTAATAGCCGAGTGAGCTACGAACGTAATGGTGTACTGACCAAGTTCGACTGCCCACTTGGAAATCTTGCCGACCGCCTCACGGTTGTGAAGCATCTCTCTGAGGGCGAACGACGTGTGGACTTCAATCAGATGAGCTTGAAAGTAATGCTTCAGCTTCCTCGAAGTGATCAAAAGCATATAGAGCAGCTTCAAGATCTAGTGGTATTGTGTTTTGGAGGCATTAAGCACCTTACTGACGAAATACACCGGGTGCTATACTTTTTGTACATGACCCTCTTCCTCTCGGTCGACTATTAAAATAGTGCTTACAACTTGGGTTGTAGCCAAAACATAAAGCTGAAGCTTCTCTTATGGCTCCGGAGGCACTAAGACTGGACTACTGCCTAGGTGAACCTTCAACTCATCTAAAGCAAACTGCTCCTCTTCCGTCTAGACAAAGTTATCTTTCTTTTTAAGAAATTTGAAGAAAGGTAGACCTCTGACTCCTAGTCAAGAGATAAAGTGAGTCAGGGATGCCATGCACCCGGTCAGCTTCTGTACATCCCTTTGAGAGTTAGGTAGCCCTATATCAAGGATCGCCTTGATTTTATCTGGGTTAGCCTCTATACCTCATTTCAAAATGATGTAACCGAGTAGCTTTCCCGAAGGCACCCCAAAAGACACATTTCTTGGGATTCAACTTCATCGAGTATCGCCTCAGGTTGTCAAACATATCTGCCAAGTCAGAGAGAAGTTCTTCAACATTCTGAGTCTTCACCATGATGTCGTCTATGTAAGCCTCTACGTTCCGACCGATCTGAGTTTTGAGGCAGCGTTGAATACCATGTTGGTAAGTCGCGCCAGCATTTTTCAGACCGAATGACATAGTGATGTAGCAATAGGCGCTGAAAGGAGTTATAAAGGAAGTCTTGATTTGATCTTCGAATTTTAGTGTAATCTGGTGATAGCCGAAATAGGCATGTTGACGGCTGTTAAGTACCATTTTCAACCGTCAACTATACTCAAATAAACGAGAATTTGGCATTTCATACATGCATGCTTTATCACAATAATATAGTTCCACTTGTACTTGGAGAACTTTGTGCATGCAGGAGGAAATGTGAAGGAAACACCTCAAAAGGCAAGAAAACACACTTTCGGCCAATCAGGAGCAAGCACACGGATTAAGGAGCCCACCTTCAGCACTTAACCGACGTAACTCCCTGTAATACCGCGCAAACCGACGTCAGGGCCCAGAGGACAGCCACCTGGAGAAAGCACAGGCCAGGAGGGGCCACCCCCAGGTCGGCCGACCCGGTCAGGTCGGGCGACCTGGCCTGGCGCCCTCTCCGCCTGGCCTTCCACGTGTAGGCTCCAGAGGACTCCCTGATGGCGGTTTGGGGGGATTCCGTGGCGGTTACTCCTCTGAAACCAACGTTAGGAGGCTATAAATAGAGGGTGAGGGCCTTCACTCCAACACACACCACAAGAAGCATTTCTCTCTTGCTAGTAGTAGTTCTTGGAGTTTTAGTGGAGTTAGGCTGAGTCTAGAGCTCTCTAGTCCCAAGTCTTCACTTGGAATTGGTATGGCTCTTGTATCTTTTCCCTTTTGTAAGACTTTGCTCTTATCAATATATATATTTTTTCTATATAGTTGTGCTTGGGTCATGAGTTTCTTGTTTGATATTGTGATCCATATATGTGATAGTATAGTCTACTTGTGTGATAGTAGTTTATATTTATTATACTACTATTGTCATGCTAGTTATATACCGTCACTATAGTCTATTTTATATGTTATAGTCTCTATGCTTAGTTTTAGCTGATAAAGTATAGCATGGGTTTGGTGATCGTATTCGTACGGTAGCTCTGCCTCGTTAATAGTAATCGCGGAGGGGCAGAGTGCTCTTTGGTCATGCAAGTATGGTACTTGGGTGACTGATTTGCATCAATTATTCGTTAGTCTACTGGTTCGTTGAGGTAGGCGGCAGGTGGTGACAGCCCTGTCCGTCCTTTGAAATCCTCCCTGCTAGGCTAGTGCGTAGGCTCTTGGCGGAAGTCGCCTGTGGATGCAGGGGTAAGTCCGTGCCTGAAGTGCTATACTATTGACTGCTGAACCTGAGTGTGGGTCTGTATGTATTCTACTTAGGCTATGCAACTGTATAGGAATGTATAGTAGGAGTAGCTTAGCCTAGTCTTTCCTCCACTAGACTTTATTTATTTAGTAGGAATCTTCTGTGTGTGTCACACTACCCGGTTATTATCATGTACCCGCCTGTCTTGGTTAGATATCCTTGCTAATTGTTAACATGATCTTATATGTTAGTAACGCTTCTTGATCATAACCTTCCTTTGGGATAAACAAATACGATACCCTGAATACTTCCGGGTGAAATGCTACAGCGGTATTCTCCGTGCGCTTGCGGATTTTACCTACTTGACTCTGGGACATATTAGTGAACCGTTTCTGGCCCCGTGCCGGGAATGATTTATTAATATGGCTTAGCAAAAGTCAACAAGCATTTCTGGCGCCGTTGCCGGGGAAGGCGTATGATTTAAGAAAAATTACTAATGTATATAGTAGTGTTGCAATTATTAAGGCTATCTCCTAAGCAGGATAACCTTGCTTTGTTTTCTGCATTTTGTATGAAAACAGGGTAGTGTATGACTGGTTTCGACTTGCCGACAAACTTCACTGAAGATCCTGAGTCACTCCTGAGAAGGACACGAGCTAGGCTCACCCCTCCTCGTAAGGAGACTCGGCCAATCGAACCTGTCATTCCCGCACCATCAAGCTCTGAGCAAATGGCCGACAAGACCCTCCGCGAGTTCTCCGCTCCCTCCGCTACCAACATCCCTATGGGACCAGCTGGCAATATGGGAGATGCGAACTTCGAGATCAAGACCGGTCTCATCACCATGGTGCAGGCTGGCCCATTCTGTGGGAAAGCCAATGAGGACGCTAGTGCTCATCTCCAGCAATTCCTGGAGATTTGCAACACGTTCAAAATGAAGGACGTCACCCCCGACGCTGTTCGCCTTCGACTGTTCCCGTTCTCTCTCCTTGGGAGAGCGAGGCAGTGGTTCTACGCAAACCCTGAAGCTGTGAACACTTGGGAGAAGTGTTCAGCTGCGTTCCTTGCAAAGTTCTTCCCGCTGGGCAAGACCAATGCCCTCCGCGGAAGGATCTCAAGCTTCCAGCAGGAGTCGAAGGAGTCGATTCCTGAGGCATGGGAGAGGCTCCAGGAGTACATCCTGGCATGTCCCCACCACGGGATGGATGATTGGCTGATCATCCAGAACTTCTACAACGGGCTTACTCCATCGGCCCGCGACCACCTCGACGCTGCTGCTGGTGGAGCCTTCTTCTCGCTCACTGTGAGCAAGGCAAAAGATTTGATCGAGAAGATGGTGTCCAACCAAGGTTGGAATGAAGAGCGCCTCCAACCTCGCCAGCGAGGCATGCACTCCGTCAAGGAGGTTGACATGCTCGCCGCCAAGATTGACCTTCTCACGAAGAAGATGGACGACCAAGCCAATGGAGAAGTGAAAGCCCTAGACGCTCGTATGACTTGCGAGGTCTGTGGCAACACGGGACACTCGGGCAATGACTGCCCTGAGACCCGTGAGGACGCAATGTTCATGGGCAACAACAACAACAACGGCTACCGTCCACAAGGAGGTCAAAGTTGGGGTCCACCACGTCCCAACTACCAAGGAGGTAACTCTGGCAACTTCTCTGGTTTTAATTCCGGTTATAATCAGCCCTCCTTGAAAGATCTTGTGCTTGGTCAAGCTAAGGTTAATGATAACATCAGTAAAAAGCTTGCCACCACTGATAGGACTCTTGAGAGCATCCACACTAAGATAGAGGGTGTTTCCTCTGCTCTCAAGAATCAGCTGAGCTTTAATAAAATGATAGAAACCCAATTAGCTCAGTTAGCTGCTGCTGTTCCTACTGCTGAGTCGGGGAAAATCCCGGGGCAACCCGAGACCCCCTTAGAAAATGTTAATGCGGTTACCACGAGAGGAGGTAAGTCCACTCGGGATCCGCCATACCCTAACCATGCAGGAAAGGACACATCAGCTGAGAAGCCGGCAGAAGAAGAAGAACTGCCGCCCAGGAAAACGGCCCCACATGAGTTCTATGACACGAACCTCATGCCGTTTCCTGAAAGAAGAAGGAAGCCCACCGTGCACGAGCAGTTCACACGCTTCGTTGAGGTGATCCAGAAGCTGCACATCAACGTGCCCTTGCTGGATGCGATACAAGTACCCACGTACGCTCGCTACCTCAAGGATCTTATCAGCAACAAGCGCCCACTACCGACCACAGAAATTGTCAAGCTGACGGAAGAGTGTAGCGCTGCTATACTCAACCGGCTTCCTGAGAAGAAGAAAGATCCGGGGTGTCCCACGATCACCTGCTCGATCGGGACACAGAACTTCGACCATGCCTTATGTGATCTTGGGGCAAGTGTGAGCGTCATGCCGAAGGATGTCTTCGACAAGCTCAACTACACCACACTATCCCCCACGCCGATGCAGCTGTAGCTGGCCGATTCAACGGTCCGCTATCCGGCGGGGATCGCCGAAGATATTCCGGTGAAAATCCGGGATTGCTTCATCCCCGTCGACTTCGTAGTGCTTGACATGGACGTCGGGAAGAGCACACCGCTCATCCTGGGACGCCCATTTCTCAGCACTGCGGATGCTCGCATCGATGTAGGAGCCGGAGAAATCCGCTTCCACATCAATGGCAAGGAGGAGAAGTTTGACTTTCGGCCACGGAAAGAACAGTGCAACATGATCCGTATCAAGTACGGGCCGAACCCAAGCAACATCAAGGAAGTGGAGGTCACTCCGCCAAAAACGGACAGCCTCATCACATTCATGAAGAACTTCCTTGAGAAGGAAAAGGTTGCACAGCAACAACTGATGAAGGCAAGGAGGCAAAGGTCACACATTAAGCAACAGCCTCCGAGGTCCACAAGGCAGCAACCTCCGAGGTCTGCAAAGAAACAGGCTGTGAACCCTGCAAAACTGCAGCCTCCGAAGCCCGAGAAGCCACCGACCGCAACAAAGACCAAGAAGGTGTGGCGAGTGAAACAAGAAGCATCATCCGTGTCTTCATCTCCGGGACCGGACAACGCTTCATCGAGCTGAACGCCGGAGAAAAGTCCCGCTCGTCGGACTTTAAAAGGTGAGTCCTCGCCGGGAGGTTAAACCGGTAGTTATCCATATTTGCTCTTTTAATTGCATATTTGCTTTCCACCACATTTTGATTTTTCCCGACCACTGCATTTCTGCATTTTTGAATTTTTCCAGCCACCTTGGAATTTTTCAAAACTCATTTGCATTTTTGAAAATTTAGAAAATAGGTTTTTGGGCTTTCCATTTTGAAAAGATTTTTTGTCGAGCTTTTTGAGCAAAAAGGCAGCAGGGGACAAATCCCCTAGCCGTTGCGGAACACATAGGAAAAAGGGGGCTGCCAGGAGGCCCACCTGCCAGGTCGGCCGACCTGGTGGGGTCGGCCGACCCCCTGGCCCCACCTTTTCCTGTGCTCCTTTCTCCCAACGGCTATATGGCCGTTGCTCTGTCCCTTTCTAACGGCCATCTTGCTTCCTTGGCTATAAAAACCGCCCAGGAGGAGGAGCTTCACCATTCCAAGCTCATCTTTCACTCCCCTCCTTTGCTCACTTGTTGCTCTCCCAAAATTTCGTGTTCTTCAACTTTACCACAGCCCCAAAAACCCAAAAAAAAAAATATTTCCCCTCTGTTTTAGTGCATTTGCAAGTTGTTGTGAGAAGAAAACCAATTTCGGAGAAGCTCGGGTTTGTCGTTTTCACTAACGCTCACCCGAACACTTGTTCGATCTTGTTTTTGTTCTTGTCTTGTGTTTGTTCTTGTGTGCAGCCATGTTCAACCGAATGAAGCAAGTCGCCGGAATCAAGCGGAGAAAAATCACTCGTGCAAGCACGAGTCAAGCATCCTCCGTCGAGCTCACACCAAGTCCGGGGCATGGTGACCCCGAAGCTGAAATTCCGGAGGAAAGGCCGGCCTTGCTCATCACCGAGGAGCATCTCGACATCAAGGACGACCACGAGGGCCAAGCCATCGCGCTCGTGAGAGAACGGCCATTCGCCCACACCCGACGCTTCGATCCGGACTTCCTCGAGAAAATAGGTATGAGAGAAGAATTCGCCTGTATTTTTCGCACTATGGGTTGGCTAAATTTCGTAGAAGTAGATGAGCCGGGTTCTCGTTTGCTTACTATGCAGTTTTTATGCACCCTTAGAAAGTATGATGAAGGCATTTCTTTTCGCTTGTTTGGCCAAGAGCGCTTGGTCACATGGGGTGATCTTCATGCTATGCTAGGTCTAAATCCTAAATGTAGGCTAGACTTAGATAAAGCGCTAAAGGGGTTCCATAAAGAACGTTTTTGGAAAAAGATTTCCGGAAACGAGTGGGGTCCCAAGCCTAGAACAAGTGCCATCCATAATCCTACACTTAGATTTATGCATGTGTGGTTGGCTATGACCTTGTTTCCTCGAGGTGACATTAGGGTTGTCCGGCAAGATGAATTGAAAATACTTTATGCCATGGTTAAGAAAATTAGGGTGTCACCCGCGGAATGCATGATTGATCAATGGTTAGACAATATAAAGTTGACAGGACCAATTGAGTGCACCTCTTTAGTTACTCGCATTGCGCAGAAGTGTGGTCTGCTTGAGAATGTTCATGTTGAATATTTGACGGTAGATAGAGAATTTCTAGGCGAGGACTATTTTGTGCAAGGACATACTTTGAAACATGGTCCAAATAATACCTTGATCTATCACTTTCCCGGGTGTACAAATGAATTCCCGTTACCTAACCCGGGTCTTCGTTTGTATCACTGTCGGGCACTAACCCTCCCACTTGAGCCAGTGGGAGAAGTTCGCAGGCATAGTGTTTCAGGGCGACCGACACGTTCCCGTAGGCATATGGAGCCTACACCGGAGTTTCACACTCCGACCGGAGATCCGGTATGGGAGCAGCCCCCGCCACAGGACGAGGCGGGTGCATCAACATGGCAGGCCGGAGCATGGGAATCTCAGTACGATTAACCCATGCAGACGTCATCAAGTTCAAGCGGACCGCCATCCTTTGCCACTCGGTCATTCTTATCCCGTGGGTTCCGTGAACTCAACTATGGGATGGCCGAGTTGACAAGGAGGGTGAACGACATTGATTTGCGCACCGAGAGCATGCAACAAACTCTCACGCAACATGTCGCCGACACCCAGCAATGGCAGAATTTCAGCGACAACCAATTCCGCCAGCTGAACGCGATGATGGCTCAGAATCAGAGCAATTGGGATGCCTTCTTCCGCTCCCAAGGCTACGACCCAAACCAGCAGATATGAGCAAGAACAAGCTTGGGGGAGGACCCCCCTTCTCACGGTAACTTGTATCTTTCCCCTTCCCTTTATTTCTTGCATTTGCTAAATCTGAAAATTCAAAAAAAAAAAAATTTATAAAATCTGAAAACCATAAAAATTTGCAAAACATAAAAAGAACAAAAATATTTCCCTTTTTCATGCGCGGTATGAATGTGTATAATTTTCCTATGTTGAGATGATGAATAGTTGCTCTGTCCTTTATTCCTCTCTAATGCTAGTTTACAACTTAGTACTCTCTCAAGAGTTAGGTTTGTTGGTAAATCTTGCCTTGAACTTGAATCTTGTGGGTAGCATATGCATTCTCTAGTTCTAAGTTGTTGAGAGGTATGATATGATAGATAGGGCTGCTATGATCTTGCTCAACGTAAAGCTTGAATTCCGGAGTTTTATTTTTCAAAATGACAAATTGATAAGTTCCTCAATGATGAAATTCCCACCACAGCCATATGTAGTGTTTACATTTGGAAACCTTTACACATATGCTGCTTGTTTCACATTGAGCTTAGTCAAAATTGTTGTGACCCTAGTAGAACTCTTTTCATGCTTTCTTGATCAAGATCATGTACACACATTCACCGCCATGAGCTATCCTTCTAAATCAAGAAGATAGCATCCACCATATCCACCATATCCACCGTGAGCTATTCTGCTACACCGGAAGAAAGCCACTATCCATCCATCCATCCAAAGAAACACTCCATATATCCATTGCAAAATTCCTCTCTCAAAGTATTCATTGCAAACTAGGACTATGGCTATGCAAAAAGAAAAGAAAAAAATGCTCAAAAAAGAGAGCAAGCAAAAGATAGCCATAGCCTAGAAACTCCAAAAGAGAGAAGGAAAATTCAAAAAGGAGTTATTTCTTCCCATCCACCATTCCTCCGTTCTCCCACACACTTGCACATCTTGATCAAGATTGTTTGAATTGATGTTTTTCTTGGATCCGGTCTTTTGACATAGCAATATTATGTGAACATGAGTGCCTCATATATCCCTACCTTGAGCCCCACATAAAGCCTTATTTAGAAGTAGGTGATTATAGGCAACACTTTGCCTTGGTGAGGAATCATACACATATTGAGTGATCCGAGAGAATCATTTGAGGAACTTGGTTTTTATTTTCAAAATCTTTTGAAAACCTCCGGAATAACATAGCGGAATCTAGAGCAAGTGATTGGTGCCCTGCAATTGTTCTATCTCTCAACCGCCCAAGACAATGAGGTGTAAAAGCCCCATGGATCGAGGTAAATGGGTAAGTTATGTGCCAACATATTTAATTCTAGGAAGAGTACTTTGTTGTGCGCATAGTATTATTGAGGAGTAGGACATTGTAGCAACTCCTGATCAACAACTTAAGTTTATCTTTGCTTCGGGACGAGCAAAGGGTAAGCTTGGGGGAGTTTGTTGACGGCTGTTAAGTACCATTTTCAACCGTCAACTATACTCAAATAAAGGAGAATTTGGCATTTCATACATGCATGCTTTATCACAATAATATAGTTCCACTTGTACTTGGAGAACTTTGTGCATGCAGGAGGAAATGTGAAGGAAACACCTCAAAAGGCAAGAAAACACACTTTCGGCCAATCAGGAGCAAGCACACGGATTAAGGAGCCCACCTTCAGTACTTAACCGACGTAACTCCCTGTAATACCGCGCAAACCGACGTCAGGGCCCACAGGACAGCCACCTGGAGAAAGCACAGGCCAGGAGGGGCCACCCCCAGGTCGGCCGACCCGGTCAGGTCGGGCGACCTGGCCTGGCGCCCTCTCCGCCTGGCCTTCCACGTGTAGGCTCCAGAGGACTCCCTGATGGCGGTTTGGGGGGATTCCGTGGCGGTTACTCCTCTGAAACCGACGTTAGGAGGCTATAAATAGAGGGTGAGGGCCTTCACTCCAACACACACCACAAGAAGCATTTCTCTCTTGCTAGTAGTAGTTCTTGGAGTTTTAGTGGAGTTAGGCTGAGTCTAGAGCTCTCTAGTCCCAAGTCTTCACTTGGAATTGGTATGGCTCTTGTATCTTTTCCCTTTTGTAAGACTTTGCTCTTATCAATATATATATTTTTTCTATATAGTTGTGCTTGGGTCATGAGTTTCTTGTTTGATATTGTGATCCATATATGTGATAGTATAGTCTACTTGTGTGATAGTAGTTTATATTTATTATACTACTATTGTCATGCTAGTTATATACCGTCACTATAGTCTAGTTTATATGTTATAGTCTCTATGCTTAGTTTTAGCTGATAAAGTATAGCATGGGTTTGGTGATCGTATTCGTACGGTAGCTCTGCCTCGTTAATAGTAATCGCGGAGGGGCAGAGTGCTCTTTGGTCATACAAGTATGGTACTTGGGTGACTGATTTGCATCAATTATTCGTTAGTCTACTGGTTCGTTGAGGTAGGCGGCAGGTGGTGACAGCCCTGTCCGTCCTTTGAAATCCTCCCCGCTAGGCTAGTGCGTAGGCTCTTGGCGGAAGTCGCCTGTGGATGCAGGGGTAAGTCCGTGCCTGAAGTGCTATACTATTGACTGCTAAACCTGAGTGTGAGTCTGTATGTATTCTACTTAGGCTATGCAACTATATAGGAATGTATAGTAGGAGTAGCTTAGGCTAGCCTTTCCTCCACTAGACTTTATTTATTTGGTAGGAATCTTCTGTGTGTGTCACACTACCCGGTTATTATCATATACCCGCCTGTCTTGGTTAGATATCCTTGCTAATTGTTAACATGATCTTATATGTTAGTAACGCTTCTTGATCATAACCTTCCTTTGGGATAAACAAATACGATACCCTGAATACTTCCGGGTGAAATGCTACAGCGGTATTCTCCATGCGCTTGCGGATTTTACCTACTTGACTCTGGGACATATTAGTGAACCGTTTCTGGCCCCGTGCCGGGAATGATTTATTAATATGGCTTAGCAAAAGTCAACAAGGCATCCAGAAAGCTTAAAAGCTCACACCCAACTTTTGAGTCTACGATCTGATCAATGCGTGGCAGAGCGAAAGGGTCTTTAAGATAGACCTTGTTCATAACATTATAATCAACGCACATACGCCACTCTTTATTCTTCTTAGGTACAAGGACTGGATTGTCCAGCCAATCTGGATGATACAATTATTTTATAAAATTAGCATCTAAAAATCTAGCTAACTCCTTCTTTATGGCGTCCTTGTGATCTTGTGCACATTTTCTAAGATGTTGCTTGACGGGTGTAGCCCCAGGGGGTACCCTTAATTCATGCTCAATCATTTCCCTAGGAACTCCCGGCATGTCAGAGGACTTCTTCGTGGGGACCTCCGCATCAGTCTTCACCTTACTCCCGACTACCTTCTGGATCTCCAGCCGGTCAGACAACATCAACTGTCGGTCGGCCAACTCACAACTCTGCACAATGCAGTTAAAAGAGTTATGAAGATCAGAGTGGAGGGAGATAATTCCTTTGGGGCCTGCCATCTTCAAAGTGAGGTATGGATAATGCGGGACCACCATGAATTTCACCATCGCCGGTCTGCCAATAATAGCATGATAGGCAGACTCGAAGTCGGCTACTTGGACGATCACGCGCTCGGTCCCATAGTTCTCTCGGGTGCCAAATGTGATAGGCAGAGTGATTTGCCGTATCGGAATCAAGGTCTTGCCTGGCAAAATCCCAGGGAAGGGAGAAGTACTAAGTTTGAGGTCGTTGACCATCAAACCTAGTTCTTCGAGAGTCTTGGTGAAGATCAAGTCAAAACTGCTTCCTCCTTCGATGAGTACTCTATTGAACTTGACCTCCTGCATCGTTGCTGCAAGTACGAGTGGATAGAGGCCTGGCTTTGGTAGGTGCTTGGGATGATCCGACCGATCAAAAGTAATCGGGATTTTAGACCACCTCATGTACTCGGGAGTAGCAGGTTCTATGGAGTAAATCTCTTGTAGTTCTAGTGTTTTCTTGCGCTTCGACGTGTAGGCATCCGGTCTTCCAAAAATGAAATTTATCTTCTTTCGGGGCTTCTGAAACTCTCCCTCTTTGCCCTTGCCATCACTGTCATCGGCCTTGTCCTTGTCGGTGCGCCTTGGTGGGTCTTTGGCCACCTTTAGCGTGGCTGTCACAAAACCCTTTAGCCGATAGCAGTCTTTTGCTTTCTAGTTTCCCTTGGGATGCCATAGGCACGGGCCACTCAGCAAGTCATCCATGGTTTGCTGGTTCATTCGTGGATTCTTCTTGGATCAGTCTATAGAGCCAACTCTTCTGAAGCGTACTTGTCTGCGATCTTGAAGCACTCCTGAGTGGTCAGATCGAGGTTATGATTCCGCCGACCGATCTCTCGTGCCAGGTCATCACTTTGCAACCCTCCTTGGGAGGTAGTAATGATCTTCTGATCTGGGACATTGGGGATCTCCGTCTTTACGGCATAGAAACACTTGATGGAGTTGCGCAAGGACTCGTCGAAGTTCTGCTTAAGTCGGGTGAGGTCAAAGTGGTTACTCGGACGATTGTAGGTAGCTTGGAAGCTCTCAATGAACTTCTAGTTGAGCTCTCCCCAATCAGAGATGGACTTCTTAGGGAGAGACAAGAGCCAAATCCAAACGGCTGGCTCATGGCATACCGACAGATAATTGGCCATCACGTAGGTGTCTCCCCCTGCAGACTGAATAGTTGGGCTATAGATCAGGAGCCACTCCTTGGGGTTGGTCTGGCCATAATACTTTTCGATGGCCATTGGCTTGAAACTCCTTGGGAACTTGCACCTGCGCAGCTTGGGAGTGTAAGCCTTTATTCCATCAAACTCCTCGTCGATCGGCGACGGAGTCCTGCACCGACGATTTGGAGATCGTGAAGTTGTGGGAGTATGATGTCGGTGGCGTGGTCCCACATCATCGTGGTGGTAGCGATGGCGGTTGTCCTCGCTGTGGTTTTTGCACTGATCCCTATCATCATAATGATGTCGGTCATCACGGTTATCCCTCGGAGGTGGATCATGCCGATCTTCTCGTTGGTGTTCCCAACGATGGTCATCCCACCGGTCGTGCCACTCTTCATCATAGCGGCGATTGTCTCGAGCATGCTTTTCATGATGAGAATTGATGACATGTCGAAGGTCACGGGTGCCGAGAGAATTTCCCAGATCGTGACGTCCTCGACGGCCATGTGTAGTAGCATGGCTAGAGCTTGGCATCGACTGGGGTGGCTCTCTGACCGTGTCTTAAACAGCAGCTACTTTAAGCATGGCCACCGCCTTCTTCATGACGAGAGTCTGATACGCCTCATCAGCCATCAAGCTGTCGAGCAACATCTTTGCCCCGGTGATATTATTTTGTGGGGTGTCATAGACATTGATGCCATCCATCAAGATCTCTAGCCCCCTGAGATCCAATTGCTACGCAAGACGAGATCCGCGTGATCCTCTCGGTTGGTGATGATGATCGCTTGATATGGCCTCTCCCTCGCGGTCTTCTTTTTCCCGGGTTCCGTCTTCATCATTTGCCAACAGGTTTTCCACTAGGTTGGCCATGTCTATGGTCAATGGATATGGGCAAGGAGTTCCATCCGATCCCTCATCAAAGTAGAAGTCCGACTTTGAGTCGTACCCGGTGGGTAGGTCAGTATCGCCGAATCTCAGTGGTACTAGGGCTAGGATTAGGTCTGATGAGCCCGGTGATCGCGCCATAGAGTTAGCTGTGGCCAAGTCTAATCAATTTTTTTCTAGGCCTAATGCTCTGTTGGCGTCCATGGTGATAAGAACACGACGACGGTGTCCGGATTTTATCCCAATCTTTCACGGTACAGCAAGTACTAGCAAGTATATATAGGTATTGAAACTTGTTATCTCAGCTATGAATAGATAGAACAACAATCTCAAGCTCAATGATCCAACAACCACAATAAAATAGACACCACAGATTTGTTATCCAATAGCAATCATAAACTAGCTAGAACACGATAGGAAAATACCGGCTTACAAGAACTTGATGTAGATGCAAACTAGTAGAGATAAACTCTCCAACCCATTACTTAGACAAGCATGATCTGGAGATGGGGAACCACAAGTTCCAGCACGCACCCAAGGGAAGAATCACTTGATCACGCACTTCAGCGACCAGCAGAGATTGGCGGCAGCAACCGGTAGAGGAGGGCAACACCTCTAGGGTTTCTTGGAGGACACCACGACCAAAAACACAATAAAATCACCTCCCTTCCTTGAATCAAAGCCATCCTCGGCTTTGACATAATTTGACGAGCTCCTCTCCTGTTCAGATCAACACCAATAGCACTGTTTAGACAATTCTTTGCATCACTATTATTTTTCCCTTCACGTAATTCATCTTTGACCAAATCACAATGAATGGTACAATGTTGAGGATCAACAACTGAAAGAATTTCAGAAATACTAGGTGCACTTGTTACTGCAGGAACTACCACATCATTCTCTCCCCCTTGAAACAAAGCCGTCCTCGGCTTTGAGGTAATATCAGCACCATGTTTCTTCTTTGTTGCAGCAACAAAAACCTCAGCCTTAATATCACATTCCTTCATTGGCTTTAGAATGTGACGAACACCTTTATGCATGAAAGAATAATTGTTTGAACGACCACCATGTGTTGCATCAAGATCAAACTGCCATGGTCTTCCTAACAGCAAATTGCACGCACTCATCGGTGCCACATCACAATCTATAGTGTCAACATAATCTCCTACTGAAAATTTTACTCTGGCCCTGTGGGTAATTTTCAGCGTGCCACTTTTATTCATCCATTGCATGTAACGAGGTGTAGGAAGCTGCCATGTAGATAAAGATAATGCATGTACCAAATCTGAACTAATCACATTATTGAAACTTCCACCATCAACAATTAATTTGCATACCTTCTTTTTAATCTTGCACTCTGAATGAAAAATATTACAGCGCTGCCCCTTGACATCTGCAATGACACCATCTGAATTTACTTCCTGAGACATCAAAGATAAACCCATATGATCTGCAGCTTCAATTAATGGTTCAACCTGATCAGCACAAGAAGACTCAAGAACTTCCAACTCTACATTTGATTTGTGCACATTCGAACACACCTCAGCTTGCTTGGGTTTGGACAAAACAGCACTAACAGCCTCCTTGACACAATGGTGAATTGTATCATAATACAGCTTTGGAACATCAAAGGACTCAAGTTCAACAATCTTCTTCTTCGACTCAAATGGGGGATCAAATCGGTGTCGTAATTCCGACTTCATCGCTGCCCAAGATGTGCAAGAGTTATCACCTTGGTATGTAAGATCTTGTTGCAATTGCCTCCACCATAGCAAAACAGCAAAGGAGAATGTTTGCTTTGCCAAATTTACTAATTGGTTTAGTGGCAATTCACCAATCCTATAGAAAGCTTCTATATCATCCTCCCACTCATAATACTCAGATCGAGAACTTGTTGTATATAGTGTTGGCACAAACTTCAAGTATAGGTCAAAATCATAGGAATCCATCACCACAAATCAGCAGCAAGTACCGTGAGCAACCCGGCAAAACTGATACCAAATGATACGAACACGACGACGGTGTCCGGATTTTATCCCAATCTTTCACGGTACAGCAAGTACTAGCAAGTATATATAGGTATTGAAACTTGTTATCTCAGCTATGAATAGATAGAACAACAATCTCAAGCTCAATGATCCAACAACCACAATAAAATAGACACCACAGATTTGTTATCCAATAGCAATCATAAACCAGCTAGAACACGATAGGAAAATACCGGCTTACAAGAACTTGATGTAGATGCAAACTAGTAGAGATAAACTCTCCAACCCATTACTTAGACAAGCATGATCTGGAGATGGGGAACCACAGGTTCCAGCACGCACCCAAGGGAAGAATCACTTGATCACGCACTTCAGCGACCGGCAGAGATCGGCGGCAGCAACCGGTAGAGGAGGGCAACACCTCTAGGGTTTCTTGGAGGACACCACGACCAAAAACACAATAAAATCACCTCCCTTCCTTGAATCAAAGCCGTCCTCGGCTTTGACATAATTTGACGAGCTCCTCTCCTGTTCAGATCAACACCAATAGCACTGTTTAGACAATTCTTTGCATCACTATTATTTTTCCCTTCACGTAATTCATCTTTGACCAAATCACAATGAATGGTACAATGTTGAGGATCAACAACTGAAAGAATTTCAGAAATACTAGGTGCACTTGTTACTGCAGGAACTACCACATCACATGGCAAAGTCGAGCGACCCGAAGGAGATCTTGAAGTCCGATGAGTACTGGATGTTGGTAATCTTTGCCATCGAAGTCGACAGTGAATCCGGTCGTGCCTTTTCCCCTACCTGGCGCGCCAACTGTCGAGACTTGATCTCGGCAATATATTTATAGGGCTATGTCGGGATCAAGAACTCGATAGTTAAGACACAAGACGTCGAGTTATACAGGTTCGAGCCCTCTCGATGAGAGTAAAAACCCTACGTCCTGTGTTATGTGGTTTGTATTGCAATGAAATATGGTGTGATTGTTGTGTCGTGTGTGTCCCTCAATAGGGGGTTCCTGCCACCTTATATATTCAGTCGGTAGGAGGTACATGAAAAGTCCTACTAGTAGTCTTTAAGGATAAACATAGTATATCTATCTTTAATTGCTCCAAACCAACTCGGTTGGTTCCGTTATTGGCGGGTCTCCTGGTCGTCTACCGACTTAAGCCTAGCTAAGGATACTGGTAAGGTAAGTATTCCACAGATCTCATTTTCATTGGTTTTTTCTTAAGTATTGTCTCAATTAATTTCAATCTACATGCACTAGTAAGGCTGCATCGACTTTTCGTCTCGTGCTGAGTCGATAGAACTAGAAATAGCTTACTCCAGCTCAAGTCAATATAGTTCTATTGGGGCGTTTAGCCGATAGTTTATCAAATCTTTTACTCCCCTATTCTGTTTTTCTTGCCATTAGGACAGACTTATTAGTGCAAAATTGCACTAGTTATCTTGTCCTAACGACAAGATTTTCAAAATGGAGGGAGTATTTAAATAATAATAGATCTACATCGATTAGGTATAATTGCAATACCAGACAGTTTATCGATGGACTTTGCATGTATGCACTTACTATCGACATTGACTTTGCATTATTTATTGTTGTTTCTATTAATATTGTTGATAAGGAGATATTATCAGTCGATTATAATTACTACATTTTATTGTAGTCACTGACCATAGGTTGGTTTTCATCTCTCGTGATCATTGACTTCGCATCAGCCTGTCTCGGGACAATGTCCCAGGGAATTTGACCGTTTGCTTTCGTTGTCGATTTGCAGGGAAAATCCACTGGCACGTCTTGATTTGTTTTCATCCTGTACTAGAGTTAAGCAGATCTCTAAGGTCACATGTGTGGATTTGGCGTGAATAGAAACTACCCATGGGTGGTGTAGATCTGGGAGGGAAACTGAGTGAACATTATTGGATTTCAAAAACGATCAAGTCTGGAAATCCTATCTAAACTTGTGTTTGGTATAAATTCCAAAAGGTGGTACTCCTAGCCTTATTAATTCCAACCCAAATATATTTTGTCCATAAATATAAGAACAAAAATTTATGAATATGATCTTGTTCAAAGACAGCTTTCAAAATTTGAAATTTAAAATATGAAAGTGACACTATGTTTGTACTTTATTTGATTATTTGTCCCACTTAACAGTGAGATAAAATGCTCAAGTTTTCTCCAAATATCTAATTTTGGATGTAGATCACAAATATGAAAATTTCTTGGGTATCTTGTATTTTTAAATTTGAACTTCTAGTTCAAGCTATATTTGACCCCAATGTGAAATAAATTTCAAACTTAAATTTGAAAATGTTATTTTTCATTTATCTTTTTACTTGGTTTGCTAGAGTTGACTTCTAGTGTTTTAAAGTGACACCAAGTGTCACAAAACAGCCCACCACTATAGTTGGATAGATTTTGTAGCGACAACCTGTTGGGTATTTTAACGACAACAGAAAAAATCCGCAAGTGTACGGATACAGAAGTAGCTTTCACCCAGGAGTATTCCAAGGAATCCACAGGAAACGTGTGTGTCTAATCTTCTGTTCTAGTTCAACCAAGGACACCAAGATAGTATTGGGTTTGGGTAGAGAGGATTCCTAATGGTTATAAGGTCCTAATCAAGGTAAGAGTACTACTAGGTTGCTTGCATTGGGCATCTGGTTTTCCCCTACATTCCACAGTGCGATTCCGGCCAAGAGCCTATTGTGTAGCCGAATGTGGAGGATTTCAAAGGACAGATATGGCTGTCACCACCTAGTACCTTCCTCAAGCAATCCATGGACTACGTGATAAACAAAGGTAACCTACGGCTTAGACACCACATCTATGCTTTCAATTACTGTTGACGGCTGTTAAGTACCATTTTTAACCGTTAACTATACTCAAATAAAGGAGAATTTGGCATTTCATACACGCATGCTTTAGCACAATAATATAGTTCCACTTGTACTTGGAGAACTTTGTGCATGCAGGAGGAAATGTGAAGGAAACACCTCAAAAGGCAAGAAAACACACTTTCGACCAATCAGAGAGTGCCACATGGATGTCACACGGATTGAAGGGCCCATTTTCAGCACTTAACCGACGTAACTCCCTGCAATACCGCGCAAACCAACGTCAGGGCCCACAGGACAGCCACCTGGAGAAAGCATAGGCCAGGAGGGGCCACCCCCAGGTCGGCCGACCTGGTCAGGTCGGCCGACCCGGCCGGGCGCCCTCTCCGCCTGGGCTTCCACGTGTTGGCTCCTCCGCGACTCCTGATGACGGTTTGAGATGCCTTCCGTGGCGGTTACTCTCCCTTGCCGACCTATTGAGGCTATAAATAGGAGGGTGTGCCTTCACACTCAACACACACCACAAGAAGCATTTCTCTCTTGTTAGTAGTAGTTCTTGGAGTTTTAGTGGAGTTAGGCTGAGTCTAGAGCTCTCTAGTCCCAAGTCTTCACTTGGAATTGGTATGGCTCTTGTATCTTTTCCCTTTTGTAAGACTTTGCTCTTATCAATATATATATATTTTCTATATAGTTGTGCTTGGGTCATGAGTTTCTTGTTTGATATTGTGATCCATATATGTGATAGTATAGTCTACTTGTGTGATAGTAGTTTATATTTATTATACTACTATTGTCATGCTAGTTATATACCGTCACTATAGTCTAGTTTATATGTTATAGTCTCTATGCTTAGTTTTAGCTGATAAAGTATAGCATGGGTTTGGTGATCGTATTCGTACGGTAGCTCTGCCTCGTTAATAGTAATCGCGGAGGGGCAGAGTGCTCTTTGGTCATGCAAGTATGGTACTTGGGTGACTGATTTGCATCAATTATTCGTTAGTCTACTGGTTCGTTGAGGTAGGCGGCAGGTGGTGACAGCCCTGTCCGTCCTTTGAAATCCTCCCCGCTAGGCTAGTGCGTAGGCTCTTGGCGGAAGTCGCCTGTGGATGCAGGGGTAAGTCCGTGCCTGAAGTGCTATACTATTGACTGCTGAACCTGAGTGTGGGTCTGTATGTATTCTACTTAGGCTATGCAACTGTATAGGAATGTATAGTAGGAGTAGCTTAGCCTAGTCTTTCCTCCACTAGACTTTATTTATTTAGTAGGAATCTTCTGTGTGTGTCACACTACCCGGTTATTATCATGTACCCGCCTGTCTTGGTTAGATATCCTTGCTAATTGTTAACATGATCTTATATGTTAGTAACGCTTCTTGATCATAACCTTCCTTTGGGATAAACAAATACGATACCCTGAATACTTCCGGGTGAAATGCTACAGCGGTATTCTCCGTACGCTTGCGGATTTTACCTACTTGACTCTGGGACATATTAGTGAACCGTTTCTGGCCCCGTGCCGGGAATGATTTATTAATATGGCTTAGCAAAAGTCAACAATTACTCCCTTAATCTTTAGCTATGATGATATGAGACTAAGGTCTCTAACTAAATAGAGCGCTGAGCGAGCAAAGCGACTAAGTATAAAACTTACTTAAAAAGGAAACTTAAATACCAAGAAAGGAATCACAAAGACTTACTAAATATGGAAAGCATCCTTCGAGGTACAAGCATGGAGAAGAGGTGGACAGGCCCACTCCTCTTCCGGACTTCCCCTCCCTCTCTCCCTATTTTCTAAGCACTTTGGTAGTGCTAAAGCCTTTAGGAAATGGAGCACTAAGCTAATCTTGAAGTGTTGAGAGAGTGAAGCCACTCCCCTCCTTGTATAGGGCCCAAAGGCGGCTCCAGAGGCGGTAACTGCCACCCTAACTAGGCCAACCGACCTGAGAAAGGCGGTAACGGGCGGCACGTGGAATCGGGGGATGAGGGGGCCCACACTCTGTTCGGCCGAACATGGGTGTTCGGTCAAACATGAGTCAGCTCCTTTCGTACTCCACTTTCTATGGGGCACTGATAGGTAGGTCCCTTCGTTGGTTATCCCCGTTAGGCCCCGTGGAACGTCGGTTTGCTCTGTTTATGGGCCCGTGGATCCTTGTGCTACGCTCTGATTGGCTGTAAGTGTGCTTTCTCCTATGATGACATGGATTTTACCTCAATTACGTGGGTAAATCACCTGCAAGCAAATATTCACCATCACCTGCAAGTATGTTGGTTCTTTAGTTTTATTGTTTTATGCAGGTAATTAATGGTCAGATTTGGTACTTAGTGACCGTCAACAAACTCCCCTAGACTTATCCTTTGCTCGTCCTCGAGTAAAGGAAAATGGACTAAGGTGGATCATAATCTCCAAATAGTATGACGCTAGCATGCAAATTATTCCAAACCATACATATACCAATGGACTTTGAAGTGTCTACCATGTCACCTTGGGCAGTTTAAGAGTGGAACAGTAAAGATTCTGGTCATCTCTGCTCATTGTGCTAAGTAACTTGGGTTTTTAAAAGAATTTTCAAAAGTAAAACAAAGTTGTACTCCTCAAGTGATTCTCTCAAGTCACTCATATATGTGTGTGGATCCTCACCGAGGCTTTTTCTATTGCCTCTTTTTGTTCCTACTTCTAGGCTTATGTGGAGCTCAGGGTAGGGAATAAAAAGAAGGCATACCTGTGCTTCATATATTAACAAGTCAAAAACTGGATCCAAGGAGAAAACAAGTCATGAATCATCAATCAAGTATGTGCACAGATATGGATGAAATGGATGTAGTGGTGGATAATGGGTACTCCTTTTGATATCCTTCCTCTCTTCTATTTGAGAACATGGGCTATCTCTCTTTTTTTTTTGAATACTTGACAGCCCATGTCTCTTTTTGCAAGGATAATTGGAGAAGGAGTTTCTCAAAGTAGTGGAGCACTTTATTTTGTGGACGCATGATCGATATGTGTGATGCTATCAGCATATAGAAGGAGATGGATGATCGAGGTCGATGAATACTCCTTTATGTGTAGACTCTCTCTTTCTTTCAAATGATTTGGGCATGGCTATTTCTTTTCTCTTTTTTTTCATACTCAAGGATTGAGAGCATTTTTTTTATAGCCATGCCTTCTCTGGGAACAATTGAGAGAGAGTCATAATAAGATAATCATGGAGTAATTCTTTTGGTTGATGAATGGATGATGATAATGATGGTTATGCTAACTTCCAATGTAGAAGATTAACATATCAAGGGAATGTTCACATGAACTTGATTAATAATACATAACAAGCATCTCGCTAGGGTCACAACAATTTGACAAGGTTCAATGAGATAGAACCTGTCAAAAGATTTTCTGATTGGCAGATTCAGATAGAAGATACACTTCTCCCAAGTCTTATGTTGAGACTTCCTAGCTTCGGGCCATCCGGGTATAGCTCATCCAACGGATGCCCGATCAGGAATTGGAGGTCGTAGACATCAACTATATGGAAGTCTAGGATAGTCTCAACATTTTCGTGCTTCACGGGCACGTTCTGCAAGGTCCCAAATCCTTCTAAATGCTGCTGTATGGGGCTTAGGAAGGATTTGCTAATCGGTGCAAGGGGCTCACTGCCAGTGAAGGCAGTTGCAATGGATTTGGACATGATATTTGCACCGATTATGGGACTGACAAGAACATTCACCTTCGTCTCTCTTATGTGGCATTGAATGGTTGAATAAAGAGGCCTAATCCATATTATATTAGGAGAGTGTTGTTGGCACTTCTCAAGTGCCCCTTTTATATGTGAATATTACCCCAATTAGAGCGTAATTGATACTAATTTAGGACATTTATCTATGATATTGTCTATATATTTGTATATGCGTTGTTTTGGAGCTTTACTGCAGAAACAGGTAAAACTGGTGATTAAAGTGATGATGGAGAGGACAGGAATCTAGAACTGACGAAAAGTACTGAAGAAGCCAGTGCGCCGATCGGCGCAGTACATGAGCCGATCGGCGCAAGGGTGTTTTGGCCCACAGAAGTGACCAAGGCCCATTCCACATGTTTATGGAAGTTTATCTGTGCAACACACTTGAAGATATTTGCCTAGAAGGTTTATGGAAGTTCAAGATATTGACGTGCAGTACAAGACTTTATCTCGAAGGAAAAGGCCCACATGGTAGTTGTGGAAGATAGAGGAACCGACTCGAAGAAGAAACCAGAGAAGACACAGCTTGCGCCGATCGGCGCTGCAGGAGAAGATGACGAAAACACGATCCGGTCCAGGAAAGACGAAGGCCCAACCCAGTATGAGTTAGAGTCGGTGGAAGTTGACCTAATCTCGTCGAGTATAAAAGGAGGATAATTATCAAGAGCCAAAGGAGACCCGGGGGGAGACGGCGATCGTGAGAATCAATTATTAGAACTAGGGTTCCAGGATATTGGCGGCGGAGGTTGGTCAACACCGACGAGATCCACCAGAAGGGAGGTCGCGCCGATCGGCGCGACACTTGCGCCGATCGGCTCGTGCACGTTCCAGCGCTATTTCTCACCCCTCTGCTATGTCTAGCGGAAGGATGAGTGAGTAGTCTCATATTCTCTTCTCTGGTGCAGGGATCTGGTCATGTAACTCTCATACTTGTTGATACTCTCTCGATGAATTTAATCTATGTGATGAACTTTATTACATATCTATCTATCCCTTTTATTAGTGTATCGGCCAATACACTGTTGCCCATTACATAGTGCAAGAAACTAGTGGGGAGCTAATAGCCTCTGTAGTGACAGCCGGGGTGAACGAAACCACCATGTCTTGTAGAATATTAAAGTCATCACTCGAGTTGATAAGAATAATGTTGCATGCTAGTGAACCAATCCTAAGGAGAGAATCCTTCATCATCCTGTTCCCTCTTCAATAACATTCACCTTCCACTTTCTCACTATCATCATTCACACCAACTAACCCATTGCAATTTGTTAGTAACCCTTTAATAGTATTAGTTTCGCTCATTCCCTGTGGATTCGATAACCTTGGAATACTCTGAGGGAAAAAGAGCTACGACTGTACACCGTCCTCTTGCGGTATATAAGTGGGTGCGTAATTATGACCAACAAGCCCTTTTTCTGGTGCCGTTGCCGGGGAACATGCCAGTTCTTTTACTATTAATATTTTACTAACGTCTAATCCTCTCTTTTCTAGTTGTTTTCATTTTTGTGTTTTGTGTGAATTTTCAGGATGAGTACGACAGGACCTTCTCTAACGCTTAGGGAACGTTCTCTACCATCTCCAGACGTGCTGGTACCTCAATCCTCAGATGAGAAGGTCACAGCCTCCTCGTATGTGTTGAGCCCCATTATCGTTAGCATGGCTGAAGCAAACAAGTTCTTAGGAGCGAAAGAGGAGAACCCGTATACTCACTTACAAGATTTGGAGGCACTTTGCCAAACATTCCATCATGAAGGAGTGCCTCGGGATCTTTACAGGTGGCTGCTTTTCCCATTCTCTTTGGGAGGAAAAGCCAAAGAGTGGCACAAGGCAGCATCTCGAGAAGCAAAAGGTAAGTGGAGTAAGTTAGTTGGAAATTTTTGTCTCCACTATTTTCCTTTGCCAAGGGTGCAGAAGTTGAGAAGGGAAGTGGTCAACTTCTTACAAGAAAATGACGAATCTCTCACGAAAGCCTGGACGCATTTTCAAACATTGTTGAAACAAGGACCTGACCTCGGCATTGATGAGAATATGTGCGCTCAAACCTTCTACATGGCCATAAACAAGGCATCAAGGATGCACTTGGATGGATCGGCCGGAGGAAGTTTTCTGAGATTGACAGCCAAGATAGGGATCGAATTGTTAGGCAAAATTGCCGAGAATGAAGCTTTGCACAAGCATTGGGAAGAATATCTAGAACCAAATCAGCAATGCCCATGAGTTATGCAGAAGGAAGAGTCGCCAGCTGGATCTTGATGCCCGAGAATAGATCAATGATTACTTCGGAGCAGTTCGAAGAAATAAAGCCCGTCAGACCCACCTCTGTGGATCTGACGTGTGCGCCGATCGGCGCAGTCTCTGAGCCGATCGGCGTAGTCGTGACGACAGGAGAACCGATCACTTTGATGACTCCGTCAAGTAGCAAGGAATATACCAAGATAGAAGCTGCGATTCTGGACAACCACCTGAAGGAATTTGAAGGGAACTTTGCTAAACCAAAGGGGGATAGAACATTGGCGAATGCTAAACCACTTGACGAATTTGAGCCGGTGGACTGGATTCCCATTGATTTTTTGCACGAGTTGCTCAATATGAGAAGATCCTTCAGTCCGCAAGACGCCTCTAAAGCCGAAATTGAGTATAATTTCCCAAGTAATCGCCTCAAGTCGGAAGTATTCGATCAAGAGATTATTGCGAGAGTTTTAGGGAAGCTTTACAAGGATGATATAAAGCTTGATGGAACAGAGGTGAAACAAGCGAAGAGATTGCTAGACAGTTGCTTTGAACCATCCCCCTATGAAGGATTATGTGGTGTGTATGCTGTAGGTCTCACTGAAGAGGAAAGAGAAGAACCGTACATACCATGTGAGATATCGGGGAAGAAATTTCCGAAAGCCTTGTGTGACTTTGGTTCTCGTGTTAGCTTGATGACTTATGATGCATTCATGAGCATGCCTTATGGAACTCAATAGCAATTGATGGGGACTGAACTTGAGCTCATCATGGCGGATCGTAGGAAGACCAAGCCATGGGAGTGATAAAAAAATATCGAAATTGAGATCAGCTCGAAAACAATACTGGTAGATTTCTTTGTTCTAGACAATAAAGAAACTGGGGTTGAAGATATCATTCTGGGAAGGCCATTCTTAAGATTAGTACAAGCTGCTCTGGATGCTAGGAAAGGTCAAATTACGCTACACCTGGGAGAGGAAGAAATGCGATTTCAATTTAATGATCCATCTCATCAAGACTCTTCCTACTATCAGGAATTCTGCCCAGAGAAAGACGAGAGGATAGGGATGGATATGGGAGACCCACTGGACCACATCATGCGCGGAACTGACGAGTATACTGCCAGCGCCGATCGGCGTGACACTTGCGCCGATCGGCGCGACGCTTGCGCCAATCGGCTCAACCAGAAAAATCCTGATTTTGAACCTCTCCGGGAGCTGGATCCAGATGAAGCGCCAGAAGTGGAATAGAAAGAACTCCCGAAGGAGCTACACTATGAATATCTAGGAAAAATAGAACATATCTAGTTATTGTGAACAACGCCCTAACAAAAAAAGAAACAGAGAAGCTTCTCACTATGCTCAAAAAGTATAAGAAAGCCATTGGTTACACATTGGATGACATCAAGGGAATCAGCCCCGCATTTTGCACCCACAAGATTAACTTGGAGGAGAATACTAAACCAGCGGTTGAAGGAATGCGAAGGTTGAAGGAATCAATAAAGCCAGTGGTTAAAAAGGAGATTTTGAAGCTGCTTAATGCAGGTATGATCTACCCTATTGCTGATAGTGAATGGGTTAGTCCAGTGCATTGTGTACCCAAGAAAGGAGGGTTGACAGTGGTGCCTAACGAGAACAATGAGTTGATCCCTCAAAGGACTGTAACTGGATGGAGAATGTGCATAGATTATAGAAGTTTGAACAAAGTGACGAAGAAAGATCACTATCCTCTTCCGTTCATTGACGAGATGCTTGAAAGGTTAGCAAAGAATTCATACTTTTGTTATTTGGATGGATATAGTGGTTTCTTTCAAATACCGGTAAGACCAGAAGATCAGCAGAAAACTACTTTTACTTGCCCTTTTGGGACATACGCATATAGAAGGATGCCATTTGGTCTTTGCAACGCGCCCGCAATATTTCAAAGATGCATGAATGCAATATTCGCTGAATTCATAAAAGATATTATGGAGGTATTTATGGATGACTTCTCCGTGCATGGTGCTGATTTTGATAGCTATTTGGAGAATTTGGAGAAGGTTTTGAAAAGGTGTGTTGAATGTGACTTAGTTCTTAATTGGGAGAAGTGTCACATCATGATAACAAAAGGGATAGTACTTGATCATGTCATATCTAAAAGAGGGATAAAGGTTGATAAGGTAAAGGTATCTACAGTTGAGAAATTACCTCCCCCTACTGATCTTACAACTTTGAGGAGTTTTCTTTGACATGCCAACTTCTATCGCAGATTTGTTAAGGATTATTCGAAGATTGCTAAACCCCTGATAGAATTGTTAAAGCAAGATACAGAATTTGTCATGGACGAGGAAAGACTCTTGGCCTTTAGAAGATTAAAGGAAGCGCTATGCTCTGCACCCATCATGCAGCCACCTGATTAGAGTTTACCTTTTGAAATTATGTGTGATGCAAGTGACTATGCAGTTGAAGCTGTTCTTGGACAACGGAAGGAAGGTAAAGTGCATGCTATTTATTATGCTAGCAAAACTTTGAATGAGGCGCAGATCAATTATACAACAACTAAGAAAGAGGTGTTAGCTGTTATATTTGCTTTTGAGAAGTTTAGATCCTACATTCTAAATTCTAAGGTGATTGTATATACTGATCATGCTGCTATAAGATATTTGGTTTCAAAGAAGGAGTCTAAGCCTCGGTTAATGTGATGGGTATTGATGCTGCAAGAATTTGATTTGGAGATAAGAGATAAGAAATGAGTAGAAAATTCTGTAGCAGATCATTTATCTCGTCTTGAATCATCATCAACTGAGCCAATAAGAGATGAGATGTGACAAGAGCAGTTGTTTGCCGCATTTGATCGTAGAGAGAACTGAATGATGGATATTATCAAAGGTTTCAAGGGACAAACTGACCTGATGAACAAGAACACAAGGAAAAGAGTTAAGAGTGAAATGAGAAAATTTATATGGGCCGACCCATACTTGTATAGGTATTGCGAAGATGGATTAGTAAGGGGACGTGTACCCAGAGAAGAACGAGCAAGCATTTTGGCAAAATGTCATTCTTCGGATTATGGGGACACTATGGCTACTTCAGAACACAGGCAAAGGTATGGGCGACTGGATTCTATTGGCCTACTATGCATGAAGATGCAAAAAGGTATGTTGCAACATGTGCTCAATGCCAACGAATAGGGAATGTTAACAGTAGGAATGCAATGCCTCTTATGTACAATCTTCAAGTCGATATTTTTGATGTTTGGGGTATGGAATTTATGGGACCCTTTGTGAATTCTCATGGTTTTGAGTACATATTGGTCGCCGTTGATTATGTCTCCAAGTAGGTTGAAGCAATGGCATGCAAGGCTAATACTACAAGAGAATCAAGGAGTATACTTCAGGAGAAGATATTTCCTAGGTACGGAGTACCGAGGATAATAATTACAGATGGAGGATCCCATTTTACAGGAGGAGAATTTACTAGGTTTTTAACCAAATCTAGAGTTGAACATAGAATTGGAACAGCCTACTATCCCCAGACGAATGGACAAGCAGAAACTTCAAATAAGCAATTAAAGGGAATTCTGCAGAAGATTGTTACAAAGGAAGGAAAAGATTGGGCCACGAAGCTTAATGGAGCGTTATGCGCATATAGGACGGCATTCAAGACACCGATTGCTATGACACCATATCAATTCATTTATGGGAAATCATGTCACCTACCGGTGGAATTGGAACATAAGGGTTATTGGGCTATAAAAGAAATGAATTTGGATCTTGATGCCGCCGGCATGAAAAGGAAGATACAAATAAGTGAATTGGAAGAGATGCGATTGTGTGCATATGAAAATGCAGCCATATACAAAGAGAAAACAAAAGAAGTGATACGATAAGAAGCTTTTGAAGAAGGAATTCAAGGAAGGAGATCGGGTGCTCCTGTTAATTCACGATTCAGGTTATTTGGTAAAGGCAAACTACGAAGCAAATGGGAGGGACCTTATATTATGAATACGGTGTTACCTTCGGGAGCGGTAATCATAATGGATGGCAAGAGAAACAAGTACACGGTGAACGGACAATGTCTAAAGGTCTACCTAGAACCCGACACATTTGAATTAAAATCTTTTGATGTGTATTTCACTGCTTAGTACCCCGTGTGGTCGAGTTTAACGATGTAAAACAAAGGCTTGTATGTATTTTAATTTTCGTAATTTTTCTTTTTCTGATTTGGTAATTTAGTGTACCACGCCGATCGGTGTGTTGCTGCACCGATCGGCGTAGCCCTGCACCGATCGGCGTGACAGAGTCCTTTTGGTTTTTGAGTCGGTTTTGGACCTTGCCTTTTTAAGACTCATTAAATTCCACGGATAAGAGAAAGAGTCCTAGTCCAATTGGAAATCATGGGATATAAATATGAGAGGACAGCAACCCACGGATCAACTCACATTACATCATCACCAGAACAAACCCTAAGAGTAGAAGCGATGGAAGGCGGCACATCAGGCAGAAATCAAGGCGGCGCCGATCGACGCGACTCATGCGCTGATCGGCGTGACTCTGGAGCCGATCAGCTCGGCGGGGGATTTCCTCAGCCCTCTGCAAATTGGTCCTGGGAAGGAGTTGACGAAGTGTTGACACCAACACGAGATGATCCTCTCGTCTGGTCAGATCTGCGGAAGCAATTCATGAAGAAAAGCAAAGCTGACGCGTGGAATGCCGACAAGGTGAAGATGGACAATGAACTTCGGCAGATGATGAAGAGAGTATTGGTGCGCAAAGGAAAATCTGTAGCGCCTATTAAAAGTGAAGCAGTTTCTCGAAGGTATACCATGGAAAGTCTTCTTGATCTTGCTAAGCCCTTGTCGTATGAGGATTTCCTATCTTTCGAAAGATCATTAACTAAGCAAGAGAAGGAAGAGCTAGCTGAAGAGAGCACCCTCACAATCCATAGGTGCCGACTTTATAGTGAACATGACATTGCCGCTAAGTATGAACTCAAGCTGTGAGAGGAAGCCAAAGAAGTTATGTACCAGAGGGATGCGGGGAAGGATCTTCAAGCTAGAAGGGATGAATCCTTTCCCAGGGTTCTTACCGATTCGAAAAGTTTTCAAGAAAATAAGATTCATAGGAACGGTTGTATGGCTGCAAGTGTCTCTTTTGTGCTAAAGATCTTCAACGCAAGGTTGCACTCGAATTGGCAGAAGGTCCAGCTTTCATACCTAGAGATTTAATATATGTTGATGGCTATCACGTAGTTCCTAGAGGGAGGACACCTAAGGAGATTAATGATGAGATTTTACAGAGGTAGCAGAATATGGTGATCCGTGAGCGTAATCTAGAGCAATTAGCTGAGAATATGGAGGAAGCCACTAGCTGCGCCGATCGGCACAACACTGGAGCCGATCGGCGCGACACTGGAGCCGATCGGCACGACCTAAAGATGGCTGAATTTATTGATCTAACAGCTCTACCAAGTGAAGATGAAGAACCTGCTGAAAGGAAGTGTGAGACTACACCAGAGGTTCGCAGATCTGCCAGACTATCGGGTAAGCCAATTCAAAAGTATTTTGAACGGGATAGCGACTTTGATACGTCATACTATTTAGAAACTTTGGAAAGCGGTGATCCTAGTGTGCCTAGAGATTTTAGTGATGATTTTTATATGCAAAGAAGCTTTGGTAGTTCTAAGTTCGAAAATCAGGAAACACTTGCAAAATGCAGTAATGATAGGGCAGCAGGAACTTCAACAAGAGTTAATGGTAATGCAGAGGGAAGTGGAGGAAGTCGCAATGGTGGAAGAACACCACTGCGCCGATCGGCCTAGCCTTTACGCCGATTGGCTCGGAGGAATTTGAATAGTGCCTCCTCTTACAGCGTTGAAAATCATAACCTGCAACCGCCTGCTTGCTGTCCTGACTACCGAAGAAACATTGAGTGCTTGTACCTAGACAGAGATCATGCTTACAGGCATCAAAGAGATGTGAACCGCAGAATCCAAGATACAATCGAGATGAATGAAGTGGACTACACTTTTTGATGTAAACAAGGCTTCCCGATCTTCCGAAAGGTTCTTGGTAAGTTGATTTGGTTGGAGGCGACAAACAAATCGATCCGGCTTGAGAACAGCACGTTCTAAACCCCGCAATCGCAGCACGACGTCTCCTCTGGTTATCAACCGTCCAAAGACGATTGACCTCGCCAAGAAGGCTAATCCCTGTCTGCGAATCAAGAACACAAGCAAGAACAACGAAGAATGCAACACAATTGCAGATGTATGATTAAACTCTCGAAGTTGGGGTCTCACAAACCGATGAACGGCAGCACTGTTTATGAACAGAATTGATCTAAGCAAAACCCAAACCCTAATGGTGTGGCGGCGGCTGTATATAAAGACCCTAAGGTCGTGCAAGACCCTCTGGACGCGCCCCTAATTGGGCTCAACTAGATACAAAGCCCAAAGGCCAAAAATAGGCGACGCAGCACCGACACAGATTCTGGACTCTCTCTTGTTTCAACGATTTCTGATGACTCCGGATGAATTTTGACATGAGGCTGGTGGCATTGGAAAGGTATTCTCCTTATCTTTCCGTGCATATGTAGAACGTCCAAATCCAAGTCCGTATGCGTCCTGGGAGACTGTTTTATTGCAGACTGGTCCTGGGCCCCGAAACAGACTCGAAGTCGGTTTTGATTGGGCCTTCACTTTGGCTTCCAAGCCCTTGCTGGTCCTCCATGTTCCCAACTCCTTCTCCCATCATCTCCTGGTCCTCTTCATGGTTTCTAATCATAAAATAATCATTAGATAGCAAACCATTCTCAAAAGTAACATATAGCGAAGAACGTAGGAACGAGCTCACCTCTAAATTTAGTCATCGTGCACGAGCTCTAGTCATTGGACCTTGCAAGTCCAGAATTGGAGGAGTGTTGTGTGTATCCATAGGAGTGATGTCCTCATCACTTTTCTCATAAGAAATATAAGACGAATTTTCCGAGTCTTGAACAGGCATGGTTTGTATGATTAGTGTGTTGAGTTTCTTCTCTTGCAATGAGGACATTGCAAATTTTGAGTGTGGGGGAAGGGCTTTGCCATTAGTCATAGTTTTTAATTGTTTTTGAGTCTAATTTCTCATTTGTTTTTCTTAATGAGTGTTTATTTAAGTTTGTTTGTTTTTCTTAATTAGTGTTTATTTAAGTTTATGTGTGTGCTGAAGAGAGTCACGAGTCATGTTGAGAGTTGCTTCAAGGTCTTTTATGTAGTTTGAATTATTGCATTGTCTTTAATAAAGTTAGTGTCGATTGTCAAATTGAAAGTGCCCCATGCTATTTATCTTTTCTTTCTGATGATCGATTGGTTGATTCCTTGAATTTGTTGGTTACCACTTAACTTTTGAGCTTTGTATTTGTGAAAATTTCTTTTGACTCATCATAAGCTAAAGAAAAAGCACGGTCTAAATATGCCTACATAGCCGAGTGAATGAGAACAAGCTATACATTTGAACTAAGTGGATTGTAAGTAACTTTGTCAATTTTTTGCTCATGATTTCGACCAAGTTAGGAAAGGATGATCTATTTTGTTTATCTCTGTATTTCTAGCCATTCTTATCCATTTCAATTCCTTGCTATCATGAAAACCATACATCTTTGTTTCTCCCTCCTCCTTGATACAACCAATGTTCTCAATAAAAGAGAATTCAGAAAATTTCCGCTGCTGATACAAGACAAAAATTGCTGATCATATCGGGAATAGAAAAAAGAAAAAAGTGAAAGAAAAGAAAACATAGACTGCGTCGACCGGCTGTTGACTTTTGCTAAGCCATATTAATAAATCATTCCCGGCACGGGGCCAGAAACGGTTCACTAATATGTCCTAGAGTCAAGTAGGTAAAATCCGCAAGCGCACGGAGAATACCGCTGTAGCATTTCACCCGGAAGTATTCAGGGTATCGTATTTGTTTATCCCAAAGGAAGGGTACGATCAAGAAGCGTTACTAACATATAAGGTCATGTTAACAATTAGCAAGGATATCTAACCAAGACAGGCGGGTTCATGATAATAACCAGGTAGTGTGACACACACAGAAGATTCCTACTAAATAAATAAAGTCTAGTGGAGGAAAGACTAGGCTAAGCTACTCCTACTATACATTCCTATATAGTTGCATAGCCTAAGTAGAATACATACAGACCCACACTCAGGTTCAGCAGTCAATAGTATAGCACTTCAGGCACGGACTTACCCCTGCATCCACAGGCGACTTCCGCCAAGAGCCTACGCACTAGCCTAGCGGGGAGGATTTCAAAGGACGGACAGGACTGTCACCACCTGCCGCCTCCCTCAACGAACCAGTAGACTAACGAATAATTGATGCAAATCAGTCACCCAAGTACCATACTTGCATGACCAAAGAGCACTCTGCCCCTCCGCGATTACTATTAACGAGGCAGAGTTACCGTACGAATACGATCACCAAACCCATGCTATACTTTATCAGCTAAAACTAAGCATAGAGACTATAACATATAAACTAGACTATAGTGACGGTATATAACTAGCATGACAATAGTAGTATAATAAATATAAACTACTATCACACAAGTAGACTATACTATCACATATATGGATCACAAAATCAAACAAGAAACTCATGACCCAAGCACAACTATATAGAAAAGATATATATATTGATAAGAGTAAAGTCTTACAAAAGGGAAAAGATACAAGAGCCATACCAATTCCAAGGGAAGACTCGGGACTAGAGAGCTCTAGACTCAGCCTAACTCCACTAAAACTCCAAGAACTACTACTAGCAAGAGAGAAATGCTTCTTGTGGTGTGTGTTGAATGTGAAGGCACACCCTCCTATTTATAGCCTCAATAGGTCGGCAAGGGAGAGTAACTGCCACGGAAGGCATCTCAAACCGTCATCAGGAGTCGCGGAGGAGCCAACACGTGGAAGCCCAGGCGGAGAGGGCGCCCGGCTGGGTCGGCCGACCTGACCAGGTCGGCCGACCTGGGGGTGGCCCCTCCTGGCCTGTGCTTTCTCCAGGTGGCTGTCCTGTGGGCCCTGACGTTGGTTTGCGCGGTATTGCAGGGAGTTACGTCGGTTAAGTGCTGAAAATGGGCCCTTCAATCCGTGTGACGTCCATGTGGCACTCTCTGATTGGTCGAAAGTGTGTTTTCTTGCCTTTTGAGGTGTTTCCTTCACATTTCCTCCTGCATGCACAAAGTTCTCCAAGTACAAGTGGAACTATATTATTGTGATAAAGCATGCGTGTATGAAATGCCAAATTCTCCTTTATTTGAGTATAGTTGATGGTTAAAAATGGTACTTAACAGCCGTCAACAAACTCCCCCAAGCTTACCCTTTGCTCGTCCCGAAGCAAAGATAAACTTAAGTTGTTGATCAGGAGTTGCTACAATGTCCTACTCCTCAATAATACTATGCGCACAACAAAGTACTCTTCCTAGAATTAAATATATTGGCGCATAACTTACCCATTTACCTCGATCCATGGGGCTTTTACACCTCATTGTCTTGGGCGGTTGAGAGATAGAACAATTGCAGGGCACCAATCACTTGCTCTAGATTCCGCTATGTTATTCCGGAGGTTTTCAAAAGATTTTGAAAATAAAAACCAAGTTCCTCAAATGATTCTCTCGGATCACTCAATATGTGTATGATTCCTCACCAAGGCAAAGTGTTGCCTATAATCACCTACTTCTAAATAAGGCTTTATGTGGAGCTCAAGGTAGGGATATATGAAGCACTCATGTTCACATAATATTGCTATGTCAAAAGACCGGATCCAAGAAAAAACATCAATTCAAACAATCTTGATCAAGATGTGCAAGTGTGTGGGAGAACGGAGGAATGGTGGATGGGAAGAAATAACTCCTTTTTGAATTTTCCTTCTCTCTTTTGGAGTTTCTAGGCTATGGCTACCTTTTGCTTGCTCTCTTTTTTTTGAGCTTTTTTTTTTTTTTTTTTTGCATAGCCATAGTCCTAGTTTGCAATGAATACTTTGAGAGAGGAATTTTTGCAATGGATATATGGAGTGTTTCTTTGGATGGATGGATGGATAGTGGCTTTCTTCCGGTGTAGAAGAATAGCTCACGGTGGATATGGTGGATATGGTGGATGCTATCTTCTTGATTTAGAAGGATAGCTCATGGCGGTGGATGTGTGTATATGATCTTGATCAAGAAAGCATGAAAAGAGTTCTACTAGGGTCACAACAATTTTGACTAAGCTCAATGTGAAACAAGCAGCATATGTGTAAAGGTTTTCAAATGTAAACACTACATATGGCTGTGGTGGGAATTTCATCATTGAGGAACTTATCAATTTGTCATTTTGAAAAATAAAACTCCGGAATTCAAGCTTTACGTTGAGCAAGATCATAGCAGCCCTATCTATCATATCATACCTCTCAACAACTTAGAACTAGGGAATGCATATGCTACCCACAAGATTCAAGTTCAAGGCAAGATTTACCAACAAACCTAACTCTTGAGAGAGTACTAAGTTGTAAACTAGCTTTAGAGAGGAATAAAGGACAGAGAAACTATTCATCATCTCAACATAGGAAAATTATACACATTCATACCGCGCATGAAAAAGGGAAATATTTTTGTTCTTTTTATGTTTTGCAAATTTTTATGGATTTTCAGATTTAGCAAATGCAAGAAATAAAGGGAAGGGGAAAGATACAAGTTACTGTGAGAAGGGGGGTCCTCCCCCAAGCTTGTTCTTGCTCATATCTGCTGGTTCGGGTCGTAGCCTTGGGAGCGGAAGAAGGCATCCCAATAGCTCTGATTCTGAGCCATCATCGCGTTCAGCTGGCGGAATTGGTTGTCGCTGAAATTCTGCCATTGCTGGGTGTCGGCGACATGTTGCGTGAGAGTTTGTTGCATGCTCTCGGTGCGCAAATCAATGTCGTTCACCCTCCTTGTCAACTCAGCCATCCCATAGTTGAGTTCACGGAACCCACGGGATGAGAATGACCGAGTGGCAAAGGATGGCGGTCCGCTTGAACTTGATGACGTCTGCATGGGGTAATCGTACTGAGATTCCCATGCTCCGGCCTGCCATGTTGATGCACCCGCCTCGTCCTGTGGCGGGGGCTGCTCCCATACCGGATCTCCGGTCGGAGTGTGAAACTCCGGTGTAGGCTCCATATGCCTACGGGAACGTGTCGGTCGCCCTGAAACACTATGCCTGCGAACTTCTCCCACTGGCTCAAGTGGGAGGGTTAGTGCCCGACAGTGATACAAACGAAGACCCGGGTTAGGTAACGGGAATTCATTTGTATACCCGGGAAAGTGATAGATCAAGGTATTATTTGGACCATGTTTCAAAGTATGTCCTTGCACAAAATAGTCCTCGCCTAGAAATTCTCTATCTACCGTCAAATATTCAACATGAACATTCTCAAGCAGACCACAATTCTGCGCAATGCGAGTAACTAAAGAGGTGCACTCAATTGGTCCCGTCAACTTTATATTGTCTAACCATTGATCAATCATGCATTCCGCGGGTGACACCCTAATTTTCTTAACCATGGCATAAAGTATTTTCAATTCATCTTGCCGGACAACCCTAATGTCACCTCGAGGAAACAAGGTCATAGCCAACCACACATGCATAAATCTAAGTGTAGGATTATGGATGGCACTTGTTCTAGGCTTGGGACCCCACTCGTTTCCGGAAATCTTTTTCCAAAAACTTTCTTTATGGAACCCCTTTAGCGCTTTATCTAAGTCTAGCCTACATTTAGGATTTAGACCTAGCATAGCATGAAGATCACCCCATGTGACCAAGCGCTCTTGCCCAAACAAGCGAAAAGAAATGCCTTCATCATACTTTCTAAGGGTGCATAAAAACTGCATAGTAAGCAAACGAGAACCCGGCTCATCTACTTCTACGAAATTTAGCCAACCCATAGTGCGAAAAATAGAGGCAAATTCTTCTCTCATACCTATTTTCTCGAGGAGGTCCGGATCGAAGCGTCGGGTGTGGGCGAATGGCCGTTCTCTCATGAGCGCGATGGCTTGGCCCTCGCGGTCGTCCTTGATGTCGAGATGCTCCTCGATGATGAGCAAGGCCGGCCTTTCCTCCGGAATTTCAGCTTCGGGGTCACCATGCCCCGGACTTGGTGTGAGCTCGACGGAGGATGCTTGACTCGTGCTTGCACGAGTGCTTTTTCTCCGCTTGATTCCGGCGACTTGCTTCATTCGTTTGAACATGGCTGCACACAAGAACAAACACAAGACAAGAACAAAAAACAAGATCGAACAAGTGTTCGGGTGAGCGTTAGTGAAAACGACAAACCCGAGCTTCTCCGAAATTGGTTTTCTTTTCACAACAACTTGCAAATGCACTAAAACAGAGGGGAAATATTTTTTTGGGTTTTTGGGGCTGTAGTAAAGTTGAAGAACACAAAATTTTGGGAGAGCAACAAGTGAGCAAAGGAGGGGAGTGAAAGATGAGCTTGGAATGGTGAAACTCCTCCTCCTGGGCGGTTTTTATAGCCAAGGAAGCAAGATGGCCGTTAGAAAGAGACAGAGCAACGGCCATATAGCCGTTGGGAGAAAGGAGCACAGGAAAAGGTGGGGCCAGGGGGTCTGCCGATCCCACCAGGTCGGCCGACCTGGCAGGTGGGCCTCCTGGCAGCCCCCTTTTTCCTATGTGTTCCCCAACGGCTAGGTGATTTGTCCCCTGCTGCCTCTTTGCTCAAAAAGCTCGACAAAAAATCTTTTCAAAATGGAAAGCCCAAAAACCTATTTTCTAAATTTTCAAAAATGCAAATGAGTTTTGAAAAATTCCAAGGTGGCTGGAAAAATTCAAAAATGCAGAAATGCAGTGGTCGGGAAAAATCAAAATGTGGTGGAAAGCAAATATGCAATTAAAAGAGCAACTGTGGATAACTACCGATTTAACCTCCCGGCGAGGACTCACCTTTTAAAGTCCGACGAGCGGGACTTTTCTCCGGCGTTCAGCTCGATGAAGCGTTGTCCGGTCCCGGAGATGAAGACACGGATGATGCTTCTTGTTTCACTCGCCACACCTTCTTGGTCTTTGTTGCGGTCGGTGGCTTCTCGGGCTTCGGAGGCTGCGGTTTTGCAGGCTTCACAGCCTGTTTCTTTGCAGACCTCGGAGGTTGCTGCCTTGTGGACTTTGGAGGCTGTTGCTTAATGTGTGACCTTTGCCCCCTTGCCTTCATCAGTTGTTGCTGTGCAACCTTTTCCTTCTCAAGGAAGTTCTTCATGAATGTGATGAGGCTGTCCTTCTTTTTGAACGTGTTGCAAATCTCCAGGAATTGCTGGAGATGAGCACTAGCGTCCTCATTGGCTTTCCCACAGAATGGGCTAGCCTGCACCATGGTGATGAGACCGGTCTTGATCTCGAAGTTCGCATCTCCCACATTGCCAGCTGGTCCCGTAGGGATGTTGGCAGCGGAGGGAGCGGAGAACTCGCGGAGAGTCTTGTCGGCCATTTGCTCAGAGCTTGATGGTGCGGGAATGACAGGTTCGATTGGCCGAGTCTCCTTACGAGGAGGGGTGAGCCTAGCTCGTGTCCTTCTCAGGAGTGACTCAGGATCTTCAGTGAAGTTTGTCGGCAAGTCGAAACCAGTCATACACTACCCTGTTTTCATACAAAATGCAGAAAACAAAGCAAGGTTAGCCTGCCTAGGAGATAGCCTTAATAATTGCAACACTACTATATACATTAGTAATTTTTCTTAGATCATACGCCTTCCCCGGCAACGGCGCCAGAAATGCTTGTTGACTTTTGCTAAGCCATATTAATAAATCATTCCCGGCACGGGGCCAGAAACGGTTCACTAATATGTCCTAGAGTCAAGTAGGTAAAATCCGCAAGCGCACGGAGAATACCGCTGTAGCATTTCACCCGGAAGTATTCAGGGTATCGTATTTGTTTATCCCAAAGGAAGGGTATGATCAAGAAGCGTTACTAACATATAAGATCATGTTAACAATTAGCAAGGATATCTAACCAAGACAGGCGGGTTCATGATAATAACCAGGTAGTGTGACACACACAGAAGATTCCTACTAAATAAATAAAGTCTAGTGGAGGAAAGACTAGGCTAAGCTACTCCTACTATACATTCCTATATAGTTGCATAGCCTAAGTAGAATACATACAGACCCACACTCAGGTTCAGCAGTCAATAGTATAGCACTTCAGGCACGGACTTACCCCTGCATCCACAGGCGACTTCCGCCAAGAGCCTACGCACTAGCCTAGCGGGGAGGATTTCAAAGGATGGACAGGACTGTCACCACCTGCCGCCTCCCTCAACGAACCAGTAGACTAACGAATAATTGATGCAAATCAGTCACCCAAGTACCATACTTGCATGACTAAAGAGCACTCTGCCCCTCCGCGATTACTATTAACGAGGCAGAGTTACCGTACGAATACGATCACCAAACCCATGCTATACTTTATCAGCTAAAACTAAGCATAGAGACTATAACATATAAACTAGACTATAGTGACGGTATATAACTAGCATGACAATAGTAGTATAATAAATATAAACTACTATCACACAAGTAGACTATACTATCACATATATGGATCACAAAATCAAACAAGAAACTCATGACCCAAGCACAACTATATAGAAAAGATATATATATTGATAAGAGTAAAGTCTTACAAAAGGGAAAAGATACAAGAGCCATACCAATTCCAAGGGAAGACTCGGGACTAGAGAGCTCTAGACTCAGCCTAACTCCACTAAAACTCCAAGAACTACTACTAGCAAGAGAGAAATGCTTCTTGTGGTGTGTGTTGAATGTGAAGGCACACCCTCCTATTTATAGCCTCAATAGGTCGGCAAGGGAGAGTAACCGCCACGGAAGGCATCTCAAACCGTCATCAGGAGTCGCGGAGGAGCCAACACGTGGAAGCCCAGGCGGAGAGGGCGCCCGGCTGGGTCGGCCGACCTGACCAGGTCGGCCGACCTGGGGGTGGCCCCTCCTGGCCTGTGCTTTCTCCAGGTGGCTGTCCTGTGGGCCCTGACGTTGGTTTGCGCGGTATTACAGGGAGTTACGTCGGTTAAGTGCTAAAAATGGGCCCTTCAATCCGTGTGACGTCCATGTGGCACTCTCTGATTGGTCGAAAGTGTGTTTTCTTGCCTTTTGAGGTGTTTCCTTCACATTTCCTCCTGCATGCACAAAGTTCTCCAAGTACAAGTGGAACTATATTATTGTGATAAAGCATGCGTGTATGAAATGCCAAATTCTCCTTTATTTGAGTATAGTTGACGGTTAAAAATGGTACTTAACAGCCGTCAACACCGGCGCAGTGTCGCGCCGATCGGCGCTGTTGCAAAAGAAAGAAAGAAAAAGGTTTATTATAAAAAAGAGGGAAAGAGGAAAATATATATTCCCTAAGAGGTAGTAAGGTCATCAAAGAAAGCAGATTTCTGATTATTTCTCATTCTTTACCATTGTTCTCATTGAAACTCTTTTTAGATCTTCTACATTCCTCTTCTCCATTAAAAGTTCTTTTCCAAGAAAATTCTTTCTTAATAGGCATGATTGAGCACATTGTTGACATGGTTAATCTTATGGTTTAATTTAGTTATATAGCCCTCCAAGATCCACATACAATCCTTGATTATATAGGAGAGGGAAGGAAATACACTTGAGAGACCTAGAGAGGACCAACTGCTTGATGTTTGATGCTAAAAGATGAGTTGAGGAGAACTAAAATTGTTTTTGAAAAAGTTTTGTGGTAATTTGATTAAGTTCAAGTATGATATGCCGATTGGTTAAAAGGAGATGAGAGAAAATCTTTGTGGTGGGATAACGAGTAAAAATGATGATTGAGATTGATTGCATGAGAGATGGTGTGAAAATTCTTATTACATATTTGATTTTGTATTGCTCGAGGACTAGCAATGATTTGAGTATGGGGGAACTGTTGGCACTTTCCAAGTGCCCCTTTTATATGTGAATATTACCCCAATTAGAGCATAATTGATACTAATTTAGGCCATTTACCTATGATACTGTCTATATATTTGTATATGCGTTGTTTTGGAGCTTTATTGCAGAAACAGATAAAACTGGTGATTAAAGTGATGATAGAGAGGACAGGAATCCAGAACTGACGAAAAGCACTGAAGAAGCCAGTGCGCCGATCGGCGTAGTACATGAGCCGATCGGCGCAAGGGTGTTTTGGTCCACAGAAGTGACCAAGGCCCATTCCACATGTTTATGGAAGTTTATCTGCATAAGACACTTGAAGATATTTGCCTGGAAGGTTTATTGAACTTCAAGATCTCGACGTGCAGTACAAGACTTTATCTCGAAGGAAAAGGCCCACATGGCAGCTTGGAAGACAGAGGAACCGACTTGGAGAAGAAACCAGAGAAGACACGGCTTGCGCCGATCGACGCAGCAAGAGAAAATGACAAAAACACGACCCGGTCCAGGAAAGATGAAGGCCCAGCCCAGTATGAGGTAGAGTCGATGGAAGTTGACCTAATCCCGTCGAGTATAAAAGGAGGATAATTATCAAGAGCCAAAGGAGACCGAGGGTGGGAGACGGCGATTGTGAGAATCAATTATTAGAACTAGGGTTCCAGGATATTGGCGGCGGAGGTTGGTCAACACCAACGAGATCTACCACAAGGGAGGTCACGCCGATCGGCGTGACGCTTGCGCCGATCGGCTCGTGCGCGTTCCAGCGCTACTTCTCACCCCTCTGCTATGTCTAGCGGAAGGATGAGTGAGTAGTCTCATATTCTCTTCTCTGGTGCGGGGATCTGGTCATGTAACTCTCATACTTGTTGATACTCTCTCGATGAATTTAATCTATGTGATGAACTTTATTGCATATCTATCTATCCCTTTCATTAGTGTATCGGCCAATACACTTTTTCCCATTACATAGTGCAAGAAACCAGTGAGGTGCAAATAGCCTCTGTAGTGACAGCCGGGGTGAACGAAACCACCATGTCTTGTAGAATATTAGAGTCATCACTCGAGTTGATAAGAATAAGGTTGCATGCTAGTGAACCAATCCTCAGGAGAGAATACTTTATCATCTTGTTACCTCTTCAATAACATTCACCTTCCACTTTCTCATCGTCATCATTCACACCAACCAACCCATTACAATTTGTTAGTAACCCTTTAATAGTATTAGTTCTACTCATTCCCTATGGATTCGATAACCTTGGAATACTCTAAGGGAAAAAGAGCTACAACTATACACCGTCCTCTTGCGGTATATAAGTGGGTGCATAATTACGACCAACAAGTGTGCACCCTCATCCAACCATTCACTGCTCGGCATGGCAGAGCACTCCCTCTCATTCTCTTGGAGGAAATTGTCTTCTAGAGGATTGGGAGGAGAGACAAGAACTAGTGGGTTCTTCTTGTAAAAATAATTCAAGGTGTTCCAATGGTCTCTTGAAAGACCTTCCTCGAATTTAAAAGAGAACTCAAGAGAATTTTCTGAGACATTGGTATAGAAAAATGTCTTCCCCCAAGTTCAATGTCTAACGTCTCCTTGGTCAGTGCATCAGAGAAAAGTCTTTCCATAGGATGCCCTATTAAAATGTCAAAGTCATGGACTTCGAACACATGGAAATCAAGGAGAGTTTCAACATCTTTGTGCCTTAAAGACATATTTTGCAAAATTCCATATCCCTTTGAAATGGGTCCGGAGGGACATTGAAGAAATTTGCAAGTTGGTGCCAACGGTTCTTCACCTAAAATGGCAAAAGCGCAAGCATAAAAAATGAAGTTGGCACCGACAGCGGGATTATAAAGAAGATTCACCTTTTATCCTCTTATGAAGCATAGAATGAAAGAGGAAGGGGAGCTAATCCGAATTAGGTTCGAGGAAAACTCAGCCTCTCTCAACCGCTCATTGCTCATGATTGAAGTTAACTCCTTCACCATCTCTTGGAGCAAAGGCTCCTCAAGAGGATTGGGAGAAGATACAGGAGTTGGTGATTTCTTCTGATAGTGACAACTCGAGGATTTCCCATGATCTTTTACACGGTTTCCTCGAATTGGAAAGAGAGCTTTGAATGTTGAATTTCTTATTCCTCCATTACTCGTGGTTCGGTTGAGGTCTCACTAGACAAATCAATGGATAGGCAAGGATTAGGCTTAGGTTCAACAAGTGGGGTGGCCTCAATGCTTGACAAAGCTTCCTCCTAAGGGGGCTCTCTACAGTCAGCTAGGAAAGAAGAGTTTTCTTGGATAAGGTCCGGGATAGCTCTTCCTTCTTCAGATGTCTTGTGGATGAACGAACCTCCAACGGTGACGTCGAGATATAGGGCAGACTCCTTGTTTAATTCTAGAAAGAAGTGTTGCAACAACACATGGTCGGGCAAAGAAAAGTCAGGGCTGGAAGCGGTTAACAAGGAAAACTTGGCCCAGGCTGCACCTACAGGTTCCTTCTCGCTTTGACGAAAGTCAAGAATCTCCCTTCATAGAGAGATGATACGTGATGTAGGATAGAACGCGAGACAAAATTTATCTCGGAGTACTTTCCAATCACCATTCGTATTCTCAACGAAATGAGTGTACCATTGTTTCGCATTCTCCATGAGGGAAAATAGAAACAATTTCCACATGAGAGTATCTTGAGTCATGCCTTTGATCAATAGGCATGAACACAAATGCTTGAACTCTAGCAAATGATTGAACGGGATTTTGCTATGTAAACCCAAGAAGGATTGTTCCCGAACCATGGCTATAAAGCCAGGACGGAGTTCAAAGCCAGATGAATGGATAGGTTCTGCAGAAAGTGGTGGCTCGAAGAACTCGCACTTAGGAGTAGAAAGGTTTTGAATTGATAGTCGCTCCATGGTAAAGAAGGGGAATGAAAGAAATAAAAGGAAATAAAAAGATACAAGGGTGAACTAGGGTCAAAGATCAAACAACAATCGTTCCCCGGCAACGTCGCCAGAATGCTTGTAGGGTATTTTAATGACAACAGAATAAATTCGCAAGCATATGGATACCGAAGTAGCTTTCACCCAGGAGTATTCCAAGGTATCGAATCCACAGGAAACATGTGTGTGTCTAATATTCTGTTCTTGTTCGACCAAGGACACAAAGATAATATTGGCTTTGGGTAGAGAGGATTCCTAACGGTTATAAGGTCCTAATCAAGGTAAGAGTACTCCTAGGTTGCTTGAATTGGGCATCCGGTTTTCCCCTGCATCCATAGTGCGATTTCGGCCAAGAGCCTACTGCATAGCCGAACATGGAGAATTTCAAAGGATAGACAGGACTGTCCACCTACGGCCTACCTCAAGCAATCTGTGGACTACGCGATAAACAAAGGTAAACTCTGGCCTAGACACCACGTCTATGCTTTCAATTACTCCCTTAATGTTTAGATATGATGATATAAGACTAAGGTCTCTAACTAAATAGAGCACGGAGCGAGCAAAGCAACTAAGTATAAAACTTACTTAAAAAGGAAACTTAAATACCAAGAAAGGAATCACGAAGACTTACTAAATATGGCAAGCATCCGTCAAAGTACACGCGTGGAGAAGAGGTGGACAGACCCACTCCTCCTTCGGACTTCCCCTCACTCTCTCCCTATTTTCTAAGCAATTTGGCAGTGCTAAAGCCTTTAGGAAATGGAGCACTAAGCTAATATTGAAGTGTTGAGAGAGTGAAGCCATTCCCCTCCTTATATAGGGCATAAAGGCAGTTCCTGAGGCGGTAACTGCTGCCCTAACCGGGCCAACCGACCTTAGAAAGGCGGTAACGGGCGACATGTGGAGGCGGGGGACAAGGTGGCCCATCCTCTATTCGGCCGAACAGGGGTGTTCGGCTGAACATGAGTCGGCTCCTTTCGTACCCCACTTTCTCTGGGGCACTGATAGGTGGGTCCCTTCATCGGTTATCCCCGTTAGGCCCCGTGGAACGTTGGTTTGCTCTGTTTATGGGTCCATGGATCCTTGTGCTGTGCTCTGATTGGACGAAAGTGTGCTTTCTCCTATGATGACATGGATTTTACCTCAATTACGTGGGTAAATCACCTGCAAGAAAATATTCACCAACACTTGTGGAATTCGTCAGTAATAAACTCCTACCACTATGTTGGTTCTTTACTTTTATTGTTTTATGCAGGTATTTGACGGTCGGATTTGGTACTTAGTGACCGTCAACACAGCCACAAACTTCACCCGTTGCTAAAGCCCATAGTAGCATCGGCAGTCCAAAACCTCACCTGCCGCTAAAGCCTTCTCCACACAGCCCATGATCTAGGACCCATGTAAATCATTTGCAACCCTAAGCAGCTGGCCACTCCTCCTCCTTTCTCTCCACAGCAACCGCCACCACTCCCAGAGTCCTTGTCCTCCACCCCTCCTCCAAGCACTCCCTGCCTTCCTTCAAAACAATGACCACCGCTCCCCACAATAGTCGGTGGCCTCCCTCCTCCTCCACCTCCCCTTTGACATGCCTCCTCCTCCCCGATAGCCATTGCTCTAGGCGCTTTGGAGTAGGAGGAGGTGGCACCGAGAAGGCGGCCAGGTCTAGGTGGCGCTCCTGAGTAGTTGGCCAGATCCGGGTAAGGCGTGGTCCCGACGAGGGTGCAACGTACATGGCAGCCACGGCACGAGAGATGATGATCACCGTAACCAGGAGCGGATTCACCTGTCACACGGTGCCTGCCCCCTCCTCTTCCTCCTCAACCGCTGTGACTCAGTGTCCATAGCAGCCACGCTTGGGAGGAGGCGACGGTAGTAAACAAGAGCAGATCCGGTGGCCTCTTCCTCTACCTCCCTCAAGGCGTGGCGGGCACAACGGGTTCGGACATGTGGCCCTCGAGGCATGGCGGCCATGGGGAGGCTGGATCCTGGAGGTGCGGTGGTGGGCGGGGCTGCGACTGCCGGATTCAGGAGGCACGGTGACGGCTGGCCAAGGCCCGTGGATCTGTCCTCACGAAGAGGGCTGCCATGCGGATACGGCTGGGAGGAGGGCGATGATAGCTCTATGGCGTCGGCATCTAGGGCCGCTTTTTTTTCTCGGTTGAATCGTAGCGACACGTGACTTTTTCACCTGTTGCTACAGTTCTATTTTTTGCGGCGGGGATTACTGACCTGTCGTTGCTGTGGTTTTTTTGTTAGCTACGATTACGTAGTGGCGAGCTACCGTGCCTGCCACTATAGTCATTTTGGCGCATCTCTATAGTAGCTTTTTGTTATAGTATTAATAAATAAACCCGGACCTGGTTATTAATTAGGTGTAATCCATCCCATGGTGTCATCATGGGTACAATTTGTATGATTGGAAGGTACTACTACTATATTGTTTTTTTTTGGTTCAGAGTCCTGCCGATTCTTAAGAAAAAAGTCTATTTTAAATCTATTTTCATAGTAACAACTAGCAACGGACCGTGCGTTGCTACGGTCTAAATGGCTCAGATTTGATAGTTGATACAACTCTAGTGTAGAGCCAATGCTAGGGTATAGTTTAGCAAAGCAAATATATTATAGTTATTACAATAAAAACTAAACAGTTATATAACCTTCATATTTTGCTACTCAAACAATCATTCGGCTACCTGCTGGAGAATATATATAAAAGATATAAGTTAAACGAACCGTGATACAATCGCAACGTCACACCTTGCTTCATCTAAGTGATTAGTTATCTATATTCCCTCTATAAATTGGCAATGGTAATAACGTAGGTATTTTTCCTATAATATACCAGCTCTTTATCTTTTGTCGTATCTACGGGGCACGACATCTTTTCTTTTTCTGAAAGGAAAATTGAAACATGAAACCTTGTTGACGATCTTCTCACTATTGTATTTTACTTTGTTAGAGGTATTCAATTGCAAACCAAAATCTGACTACATAATGAAAAGAGGAATTTGGGTAAGGATTCATCAAACTGTAAAAAAGAATAATCTAAAATAACATGTCAGCCTATGATCGGCATTATATTACTAACTGGTGTCCAAAAAAAGGGAGATCCAAATAGGAATACTTTCAGGTTGTTACCAGATTGTAAGATTACAATTTAAATGGGATAGTTCTATCAATGAAAACAAAATCTTAAACTCTGACCAGTGTGCACCAAGGTGTACCTATTGCTCCGTATGTGTTCATTCTTTAGTGAGTTCCTGACAAGTGTGCACCAAGGTGTACCTATCGCTCTATATGTGTTCATTGTTTCGTCAGCCTGAAAGAATCTAGGCACACTGCAGTTCATCCTTGAGCATTATTGTAAAATCAAAATTCAGGGATAGTATCAGCTTCCTGCAAGGGACAAAAAGGAAGATAAGTACTTTTTTTCATTGAATTTCTGGTGCATGTACTTTTTTTCTTGAATATATGAAGCTTGTAATTTCCACATGAATGAAAAGTGATTTTTTTATTTGTCAAAAATTCAATCACTTTAGCATGCTTATGGACATAGCCAAGAGAGTTCTATCTTTAATCGCACACCACAAATAATTTGAACCATAAGACTGTACGATAGACGAAAGAAGGTAACATGAACAATAGCATTCGCACCTTAACTCTCTAATAAGTACATATCTGCAATAAAGTGTTCCAATCTCTCCTTCAAAATTCGTTGAAAAATATGCATGGAAACTAATACACAAAATGTCCACGGATTAGATACGGTAACTGAAGTATGACTGATCATAAGGTTAATGGATATACATTACCACAAGTTAGATCATGAAGCGCCTGCTACTGCTGGTAATCAAGACACCAGATTTTTGCCTGAAAATTAACTAAAATAAATTTTGTGGCAACGTCGAAGAGGTCAATGAGCATGTCATCAATGATTCAGCATGAAGTCACACCATTGCACGTAACTCTCGGATGGACGACTCGAGCACCCACACCCCAGCCATGCATCGCCGTTTCTGCAGGAGATATGACACCGCACAATCCCGATCTGCAGCTAAGCACATAAGAAACACATCAGCAATTAGGAAACCTCCACGAAACAACATGATAATCCCAAAACAATAATAAACTGAGCATATGGAATGTGGACTGTAGGGGATGGATTAGATGGAGATTACCTTGGAACGCAATGTTGGGATCTTGATTTCAGAGGCGTATGGGACAGATGTGGCATGATGAAGCCGATCAATTGACGCATCTTCGTCCAGAAGCTGGTCAACGAACAAGGCCCCTTATGTCTGGCAGTCTTATGTGTGATATCCGCAGCCCCGCGAGATGACACTGAGGTGAAACCCGTGAGGCATCAGTGTGTCGACATCAAATTCTCCAAGATCAAACGATGAGACCACAAAGCTAAGGTCGTAGCACGGTTGTCAGGATCGTCCGCTTCCCAAAACAATAAAAAATGAGCATACGAAATGTGGACTGTAGGGGATGGATTAGGTGGAGATTACCTTGGAACGCAATGTTAGGATCTTGATTTCAGATGCAGATGGGACAGATGTGGCATGATGAAGCTGGTCGACTGACGCATATCTTCGTCCAGAAGCTGGTCAACGAACAAGGCCTCTAATGTCTGGCAGTCTTATGTGTGATATCCGCAGCCCCACGAGATGACAGTGAGGTGAAACCCAGCTAAAATAAATTAGAGGTAGGATGAAAAAGGCAAAGTCAGGTACCTTGGTCAGGAAAATACACATTGAGTGCCTTGAGAGAATCATTTGAGGAGTATGGCTATGCTTTATTTGAAAAAAATCTTTTCGAAAACCCAAGTTACATAGCAGAAGGAGGCAAGTAATCTGAAGTCAAGACTGTTCTATTCGTCAACCCGCCAAGGTAACATGATAGACACCTACATATTCATGGCTACAGGTATGATATGGAATAATTTACATGCTAGTATTGTACCATGGGAAGTTATGATTATACTTAGTCTTTTGTTCTTTACTCGAGGACGAGCAAAGGCTAAGTGTGGGGGAGCTTGTTGACGGTCCTTAAGTGCTAAATATGATCGTCATTTGCTTGCATAAAAACTATAAAATAAATAACCAACTAGTGGTAGGAGTTTATTACTAACAAATTCCACAAGTTTTGGTGATTATGTGTATGCAGGTGATTTACCACGGAGTATTAATAAAACACAAGTAATTAATAAATCAGGAGAGAGCACATGGATTGAAAGGCCCATTTTTAGTACTACACCGAAGAAACACACAAAACGACCCGACATCTAGAATGAGGACCCACCTGGCAGCCACCTCGAGGAAGCACAAGCCAGGAGGGCCCAGCCACAGGTCGCCCGACCCAGGCCTGCGCCCTTTTCTCCTGGGCTTGCACGTGGAGGCTCCTGGTTGATCCCTGAAGGCGGTGGGCAGGGTCTTTCTTGGCGGTTACTCCCCTTTGCCGACTTATAGAGGTTATAAATAGGAGGGTGTGGCTTCACACTCACACACACAAGAAGAGAAACACCTGAGCTCCACTCAACAAGCTCTACCTCCTTAGTGCTTAGAGAATAGGGAGAGAGTGAGGGGTAGTTCGGGGAACGGTCGGCCTGTCGGCACTCTTCCATATTCTTGTACCTCGACGGAGTCTTCAGGATTCATAGTGCCATTTCAAGTAAGTCTTTAGGATTCTTCTATGGTATTGTTCCTTTGATTCAATAAGATCTGCTCTTTACATGCTTACGGGTTCATCGTTCGTAATTGAATGCTTTAGTCTTTGATCAAGATTAGAGTAGTAATTCGTAGCATAGGCGTGGTGTCTAGGCTATATATTACCTTTGATTGTCGTGTGCTCCACGGATTGAAGAAGTAGACAGCAGGTGGTGACAGCCCTGTCCGTCCTTAGTAACCCTCCACGTTCGGGTACATCGTAGAGCTGTAGGCCGGAACGTCCTGGTAGACCAAGGGGAAGCCAATGCCTGAAGTAAGCATTAGAGTTCGACCTTACTTTGCCCTTGGTCCAATCCATCCTAGAATCCTCTCTACCCTCGCCTACCATATTCTTGTTGTCCCTGGACGAGCCCGATTCTTTGATAGTCCACACATGTTCCCCGTGGATTTCGATACCCTTGGAATACTTCTGGGTGAAAGCTACTTCGACAGCCGTACGCTTGCGGTTTATTACCATGAATGACCGCTGGAGTCAACACGCAAGATGGAGCATCAGGGTCAGCAAGGAGGCAGCAACACTAGGCCTCGCATTGGATCATCTTCTGGTGGACATATATTCCGCTTTGGGCAGCACAGTGGGCAGCAGAGGACTCAACCTACGGGTCAAGGATTCTTCACTCCTCAGCGTCAGATTCAGCGCCCCAACTTCTAGACCCCACGTCCTACTATGACAGCCCCACCAAAGACCAACAAAGGACGGGGGCCCTACAAATGGAGGATCTTGTTATTGTTGTGGTGACCCGGGACATTTTGCCAATAAATGTCCTTAGAGACGCCCAGACCACACCCCAGCTCAAGGTGGGAACACTGCTCCTAATCGCAATGTGAACTCTGCACCAATGCAAGCAAGGCAGAACCAAGCTCGCGCTCGTGTCAATCATGTGGCTGTTGATGATGCTTAGGAATCTCCAGATGTGGTCCTCGATACGTTCCTTGCAAATGATAATCATGCAGTTGTTTTATTTGATTCCGAGGCATCACATTCCTTCATATCTGCTTCTTTTGTTCAAAAACACAACCTACCCATATCTATGCTAAGGAATAGGATGATTGTTAGCTCTCTTGGGGGAGAGATTGATGCAAGGCATGTTTGTCCTAAGGTAAACCTTAATATAAGGGGGGTAGACTTCTCAGCGAACCTCATTGTTCTTGAGTCAAAAGGGATCGATGTGATTCTTGGGATGGATTGGTTGAGCAAGCATAAGGGACTTATAGATTGTTCCAAGAAGGCAGTGAAGCTCAGATCTAGTACTGGGAAAGAATTAGAGTATGTCGCTGATGCATTGCTCACTAACAAGGGAGCAGTCAACCGTGTGAAGTTGAATCAACTGGATGTTACTTCAACCCAAGATATCCGAGTGGTATGCGAGTTTCCTGATGTTTTCCCAGAGGAGTTGCCAGGTATGCCACCTGATCGAGACATCGAGTTTGTTATTGTGTTAATTCCTGGTACTGCACCTATATTTAAGCGACCCTATAGGATGGACACTACTCAACTAGCTGAACTTAAGGAGCAAATACAAGAATTGCTAGATAAGGGATTAATTCGACCTAGTGTATCCCCATGGGGAGCTCCTGTTATTTTTGTCCCTAAGAAGGATGGTACCCTGAGGATGTGTGTAGATTATCAAGCCCTTAATGCCGTCACCATCAAGAACAAGTACCCACTGCCTAGGATAGATGACTTGTTTGATCAGTTGAGAGGAGCTTGTGTTTTTTCCAAGATTGATTTGCGTTCTGGTTATCATCAGTTGAAGATTCGGGCATCCGATATACCCAAGACCACCTTCACCACTCGGTATGGACTTTATGAGTATACTGTCATGTCCTTTGGATTGACTAATGCCCCTGCCTACTTTATGTATCTGATGAACAAGGTATTCATGGAGTATTTGGACAATTTTGTGGTGGTGTTTATCGATGATATTTTGGTGTTCTCAAAGAACAAAGAAGAGCATGAGGAACATCTTCGCTTGGTATTGCAGAAGCTTCGGGAGAACCGGTTGTACGCAAAGATAAACAAGTGTGAGTTTTGGCTCAAGGAGGTGTCTTTTCTTGGTCATATCATCTCTGTCGAAGGAGTGTGTGTCGATCCTAGCAAAGTGAAAGATGTGTTAAGTTGGAATACGCCCCAGAATGTCACCAACATCCAGAGTTTCCTTGGTTTAGCAGGGTATTATAGGCGATTCATAGAAGGGTTCTCCAAGATAGCCAAGCCTATGACAAAATTGTTAGAAAAGGGTAAGGACTTTAAGTGGACGCCCGCACGCGAGGCTAGTTTCCAAGAGTTGAAGAAGAGACTTACGACGGCACCAATTCTAACCATGCCTGATATGGAGAAGCCTTTCTCCATTTATTGTGACGCTTCCGGATAAGGCCTAGGATGTGTGCTCATGCAAGAAGGTCATGTGGTCACGTATGCTTCAAGGCAATTGAGAAAGCACGAGGAGAAGTACCCAACTCATGATTTGGAGTTTGCATCAGTGGTCCATGCTCTCAAGATATGGAGGCACTACCTCATTGGCAAGTGATGTGAGATCTATACGGATCACAAGAGTCTAAAGTACATATTCACTCAACCAACCTCAATCTCAGGCAACGCCGATGGTTGGAACTCATCAAGGACTATGACTTGAATATCAACTATCATCCAAGGAAGGCCAATGTTGTCGCAGATGCTTTGAGTAGGAGGTCACATCTGAGTATGCTCGCAGCAAGGGACACCCAACCAGGATTGTGCGAGGAGTTTGAGAAGCTTAACTTGGGATGGGTCTCTAACACCGAGGTAGTGACGATGGAGGTTGACTCAACATTGGAGCAAGACATTCGGAAGGGGAAACTTGAAGATTCTAAGACACAGGAGATCAAGCTCCAAATTGCAAGGGACAAGGCTCCAGACTTCACCGTTGATGATCTGGGAACCTTATGGTACAAGGAAAGGCTTTACGTGCCGGATGTGAAAGAGATCAGGGAAGTAATACTATGAGACGCCCATGAGTCGGCATACTTGATTCACCCAGGGAGCACTAAGATGTATCACGATCTTAAGAGTCGGTATTGGTGGTATGGTATGAAGAGGGATGTCGCTGAATATGTTGTGTTGTGCGATATTTGCCAAAGAGTCAAGGCAGAAGATCAGTGGCCAGTAGGACTTTTGCAACCATTGAAGATACCAGAGTGGAAATGGGAAGAGATTAGCATGGATTTCATTGTGGGGTTGCCAAGGACGCAAAGTGGCTATGACTCCATATGGGTAATAGCAGATCGTTTGTCCAAGGTGGCGCATTTCATTCCTGTCAAGACTACCTACAGTGCGCCAAAGCTGGCAGAACTATACATGTCTAGGATTGTGTGTCTGCATGGTGTGCCCAAGAAGATAGTTTTAGATAGAGGAACCCAATTCACTTCAAGGTTTTGGGAGAAGCTACATGAGTCGATGGACACTAGGCTAAACTTTAGTTTGGCATACCATCCACAGACGGACGCAAAGACTGAAAGGGTGAATCAAATTCTGGAGGATATGTTGAGAGCCTGTGCGCTATAGTATGGTAATAGTTGGGACAAGAGCCTCCCTTGTATGGAGCTCTCTTACAACAATAGTTACCAAGAAAGTTTGAAGATGTCCCCGTTCGAGGTTTTGTATGGGAGAAAGTGTAGGACTCCCTTGTTCTGGAACAAGACAGAAGAAAATCAACTTTTTGGACCAGAAATTCTCTAGGAGGCGCAGAGACAAGTTCATATTGTTAGGGAAAACCTCAAGCTCATGTAGTCCACACAGAAGAGCTATGCTGACCATAGACGAAGGGATTTGAGTTTTGAGGTTGGTGATTTTGTATCCCTCAAGGTGTCTCCTATGTGGGCTCCCTTGGCCTTGGGCTGAAACCCTTTCCCCCAGCCCATTTCCTCTTCTCCCCTCTTCCCTCTTCCCGCCTAGGCCAGAGTCTCCCGCAACCCAGTTTCTTCCCCCCCCCCTCCTCTCTCCTTACCTCTCTCGGCCTGCCCCGACCTAGGCCTCTCTCTCCCCGCGGCCCCGCTCGCCCCCCCCCCCCCCCCGCAGCTGCCCCGCTCGATCTGCCTGCCCACCGCGGCCCAGCGCCCAGCCCAAGCCCGCCCTGTCAAAACCCTAACCGGGTCCGAGCCGCCGCCGCTGTAGCCAACCTTGGCGTGCGCCCATAAATAGCCACCACCCCCGAGCCCCGCGCCCTTCTTTTCCCCAAACCCCGCCACCTGTCACGCTCCCGCAAGCCCTAGCGTCGCCGCCGGATTTCACCGCCACAAGCTCATTGTCGGCCGCGCTCCTTTGCCCTTCCCCGCCGCGCGCAAGCCCCCGGTGAGCCTCCCCGCGATCCCCTCTCTCGTTTGGTGCAATCGACACCGAGTTTCATAGCCCATAGGCCGAGATCGACTCGCGCCGCCGCGTCCGGCCATGGCGCCGCCGCCTCTACCATCGTCAGCCGTCGCATGCCCCGCTGGAGCCGCCTCAGCCCTCTGATCTAATCTGGATGGCCCAGGTTAGATCACCCCGAAGGGGTATGCGCGCGGTCCACCGTGTACCGTGGACCTTCTAGTGAACGCTGGTTCACGAACCCATGGACCTAGTCCACGGGAATTAATTTAATTAATTCATTTCTGTATATCGATTAATTATCTGTTAATGTGTAATTTTATAAATTAGATTTTGGTCCCTAAAATTTCCATAAATTATATTTTGGCCCTGATATTTTACATTTTAGCCCTTTTACTTTTCTGAAATTACATTTAGGTCCCAGACATTTCTGTTTTTAATATTTCTGCCCCTAAAACTTCAAATCATCATAACTTTTCAACCGTAGCTCCGATACGAGAAATTCTTGCACCAGAGTGATCGTAGTGTTTAATATTATTTATTCGTACTGTTTCATAATATTTGCTAATTTATTATTTTAACCCTAGAACTTTAATCCTTTGTAACTTTTTACTCGTAACTCGGATTGAGGCGATTCTTGCGCACACGCGATCGTAGCAATGCGTACTTTCTTGTAGTATTGTTTTTATTGTTGCTTGTTACTATGTGGTGTGTTGTTTTTTAGTTTGGTTGTATGCTTGTATTTCTGGTGTGACGTTAGTAGACGACCAGCAGTTGGAGAACTTTCAGGACCTCCAGCTAGAAGACTTTAAGCAGTAGCAAGGGGATCCAGGCAAGTGTCCTTGATGCATTTTGAACCTATGTTTTACATTTCTCTCTTTTCTCTATGCATACTCGTTAATATTGAATCCTATGTGTCATCATCCTGTTCCTTATTATTCCTTGTCACCTGGGTTCTGGTGTAGTATGTTAGAATGAGTACGTCATGCTTAGTTTTCTATGTCGGGTTTGGAAGTGTCTAATGTTAATCTTGGCTAATGGCTTACTTGAACATAATGATCATGAGGGATGGCTAATATTTTTTAGTAACATGGAACCTAGGTGATCCAAGTAGGAGGATGATGATGATGGTGTGGGTATGCACGTGTACTCGGTATAGTACTGTGGGATTGTGGTGGTACGTGCTTGGGATCACAAGAGTTAGTTCGTGGAGCGGCCACCCAGGAAAACAGCGCAAAGCACAGGTCTGATATGGTAGGCTTGGTTGAGTATCAAGATGTCTTCCTAGTTTTGCAGGCAGTCAAGGGATGAGGACGGGATGGTTTACTCTCGGACTCAGGCGATTGACGGTTTACTCCTAGCCACGGCGCCAGAGGGGGTTTCTGTAGGAACGGTTTAATACCGCAGCGGTGAAACCTAAGCGTGGATTGTTTGCAAGCTGGGAAGTTCTTTGAAAGACCTTGTGGTGATCTCTTGGCCTCACATCTACAGTAGTGTGATTTGGGCAACATGGAGACTCTCTAGTCACTTCATAGTGATGAAATCACCAACCTGTGGGTAAAGTTGTGTAACCTCTGTAGAGTGTCAAACTATTATAACAGCCGAGCTCACGGTCAGGAGCAGCCTAGATCTTGACACATTTAGGATGGTTGTTTATGGGTGAACTTGGTGGGTAGCCAAGTTTGGTTTGGGCGGTGTAACCCTTGGTTTGCTACAGGCGGTGTAACCTGTCGTGTGGTTTCTTATGGGCGGTTTAACCCATGGTTGGCTATAGGCGGTGTAACCTATAGTGTTAGATAGATGAAATAACTTGGGACAACTTTTCACTTAGTAAATAGGAGTGCTATTCAAAAGGTCTTAGGTGTAGTGCTCATTTATGCAAATGAACTATTATGTTAGCCTTTCTTCTATTAAGCCTGCATGTCATATTTTCCCCCACTTGCTGAGTATGGCATGTGCTCACCCTTGCTATTTCCCTTTGTTGCTACATTGTATAAACTGCTACTCAGAAGATGGAGAGATGGACTACATCGATGAAGACTACTACTAGGTGAGCGTGCCCCCGGTCGATTGCTGTTGGTCGTACCTACGCACCCACTTATACACTGCAAGAGGACGGTGTACGATTGTAGCACTTTTTCCCTTGAATTTAGTATTCCAAGGTTTATCGAATCCACTGGGACCTTAGGGATAATTAAACAAAGTAAAAGTAAAAGATCTAGTCAAAGCTACTGTCGAATCTAGGTTGCGTGAGGGGGAGACTGGCCAGCGCAAAGGTGCGCCAGACAGTAAATCTGTCATTACGCTGATCGGCATAGGAGTTGAGCCGATCGGCACACTAGTGAATCTGTCGTTGCGCCGATCGGCGCAGGAGTTGAGCCGATTGGCACACTAGTGAATCTAAGCCAAAGTGCACCAGATGCCTTGTAAGCCTATGCTGTTAAGTGAGTAGCGAGATATCTACTAGTGAGATCGTAACCAGAAAGTCTAATTAAATAGCATCATAATGGGTAATTACATAGATCACTAAAAATCTATAATGAATAACACCACCCTGCTTTCCGAGCGGCTCCCGATTTATCGCTGCCGAGAGGAAACCCTTAATCGTGCGAGTATCTTACCCTACTCAACTATCCAATAGTGCTGCGCAGGCTTAGTGCTATCACCGCTAAACCACACTACTACCATCATCAAGCAACCATAATCAATACAATGTCCGAATACTATCCTAATCACCACGATCAAGATAATATCAACTTACTTAGCCTAGAACTAAGTAATAGGAATAAGCACATGCATGATTATAGAACCAAGATAGACAAATCACCAAAACCATCATCAACATATTCAATCATCCTTGAGATACATAGAGTAAGATTCATCCTTGTCGAGATGGCCTACCTTGACGGATCAACTCTTAACTCCAATGGTGCATAGCAAAAATTTGATCTTGGAAGATTGCACATGGTTGGAATGATTCATGGATATATTAGAATGAATGTCGAGAATAAGCATGTCATATACCATCCCCCCACACTTAAAATTTTGCTACTCCCTTAGCAAACAGCAGAGCTTTTTCTTTTTTTTTTTTTTTTGCTCTCTGCTGCGCCGGTCAGCTCAAGGTGCACCTATCAGCTCTCAACCCAAATTCACCAAAATTTGTTGGTATTTGATCCGTCTGGATTCAACATTTATTCAAGAATTAAATATAGCTAGAAATATAGAATGTGGTCAAGGAATGATACTCAACAAGATGTTTTGGGTTTATGGTAGTGTGCTCAGCGGAATTAAATTTTTGCAAGAGTAATTCAGGGCTAGAAAAATATACACAAAGAATTGCCATCTTAGTAAAGTTCATACCAAAAACAATGAAATCCTAACCGAACTCAACCATCAATTTAATGTTTATCTACATATCAAAGGTTCATGAGTATTGCTCAAAATATGGCATTGGTAGGTAAGGATCTTCAAAATAATAAATTCCAAAGTTCACAACATGAAAATTTATTTATGAAAAGATTGGTACTAAGTTATCATCATAAACTAGACAACACAAATAAAGCACATGGGTACTCAAAATTGCTCCACATAAGACATATTCGCCAAATAATCATTAAGTGTAAGTTCGAAATTTTATTCAATGCTCAACATTATTTGGTCTTCATCAACACTTTTCAAGAAGAATAAATAATTCAATTCTCCTAAAAGAGCATAACTGCCACCATTATATTAAGATCGAAACTCGAATACATGGTGATGATTTTTGCACACACTTGCGTGAAAATAAAACTAGTACTAACACACTTGCATGAAAATAAAACTACTACTGACTACAACTAACACACTTGCATGAAATTAAAACTACTACTAACACACCTGTATGAAAGTAAGCACACCCGATACATGGTTTCCCAACCCGCTCACACACAAATAAGCAAATAAAGAAAAAGATTGCAAAAGATAAAAGAAAACGCAAACCGGAAAACTGATACTCGTGCCAACTCCTAGGCACTCTAGTCATCCGAAAGTGGAGACGATGGCTGATCGAAGCCATAGCACCGGGCCTTGAGTCGCACGAACTCCTCCACCATCGCATCGTGGTTGTCGCTCCATTGGGACGTGGCGTCCTCCACGTGCTCGATGTAGTGCATGTTGTTGTCGAGGTACCCCTGCATGGGCACGAAAAAGTCTGCACCGCGCATAGGAGGCACCATAGGTACACGCCCTTGGTACCTGTAGTCGATACCCATGCTGAAGTAGGGTGCACCGATCGGCGCAGAGGGCTGTGAACCGCCTGCTGCGTCGCTCCACCCTGACTTGTACTACTAAGGCTCCTGGCATGACCCCGAGGAGTCCCACTCGCCACCGGCTGCTGTAGATGTGTCCGGCTGTCGAACCCGACCACGGCGGTCCTTGAGAACTTGGACCCCCTCCAGGAGACCTTCCTCAAGCCAATTTCCTCCCTCTAGCTTGCGAGGGAGGAAAACTCCTAGCTCCGCACACGGGAGCTTGACGTTGGTGCCACAGACATGGAAGCCGGCGCGAAAACTTCCCGTGACAATATTGCCACGAGTCATATTCTCGCCGATCTCCATCGCGCACTCCCTCTTGTCATCGCGCCCACCCGGTCTGTCACCGTCGCAGAGGAGGGCTGCTAGGCATTGAAGATAGGCCCCGAAGGCCAACTTCTTGCTTGCCTTGCCCCTCGTGTCGATCCAACCCCGCACCATCACCGACATGGGATTGCAATGAGACGGACTCACGATGGTGTTGTAGAGCCACCGCAAGTCCGCATCGGTGACGTTGCTGGAGTCGACCTGGTCGCCTATGCGCGCCGCCAACCACCGATGGAAGACTTGAATGGTCGGGTTGCCGATGTTACCGTGCTTCATCTCTTCTACGAACGAGAGCCGCCTTCAAAAGGAGTCCAACTCCCCACGTCCCAAAATGCCGGCGACGTCGGCGTTGGCGTCGAAGCCGAAGGCTTGAGTCGCCGCCTCCATGGTCACCGTGTCGCCGCCTCCGTGGTCACCGTGTAGTTGACGGCCTCATTGCCGTCTTCGACGGTGCCAAGCCTCATCGTAGAGGCAATCTTGGTGACGACGTCATGGTTGTAGTCCATGGGCAGGAGGTGGAAATCCACCCAGCTGAGGTTGTGGAGCATCCTCCTTAAGTCCTCCCACATGTCGATCGTGGTGAGGAAGGTCTCGTCCAGGTCGAAGTTGGGGACGAACCTCCCCCTCACCGCGAGGTAGTGCCACTATTCCTCCGTGCTCAGGAGGGTAAAGCCCTCCTCCACCGTGCGCGACATGAATGCCGGCGCTGGTGGTGATGTGGGAACCCCACGGCTTGCCGCCTTTTGGCTCTGTTGACGGCTGTTAAGTACCATTTTCAACCGTCAACTATACTCAAATAAAGGAGAATTTGGCATTTCATACACGCATGCTTTATCATAATAATATAGTTCCACTTGTACTTGGAGAACTTTGTGCATGCAGGAGGAAATGTGAAGGAAACACCTGAAAAGGCAAGAAAACACACTTTCGACCAATCAGAGAGTGCCACATGGACGTCACACGGATTGAAGGGCCCATTTTCAGCTCTTAACCGACGTAACTCCCTGTAATACCGCGGGAACCGACCTCAGGACCCACCTGCCAGCCTCCCCAAGAAAGCACAGGCCAGGAGGACCCCTGGCCAGGTCGGGCGACCTAGTCAGGTCGGCCGACCTGGTCCTGGGGGATATTCCTTTGTGCTTCCACGTGTTGGCTCCTCAGCGACCCCTGATGGCGGTTTGAGGTGCCTTTCGTGGCGGTTACTCTCCCTTGCCGACCTATTGAGGCTATAAATAGGAGGGTGTGCCTTCACACTCAACACACACCACAAGAAGCATTTCTCTCTTGCTAGTAGTAGTTCTTGGAGTTTTAGTGGAGTTAGGCTGAGTCTAGAGCTCTCTAGTCCCAAGTCTTCACTTGGAATTGGTATGGCTCTTGTATCCTTTCCCTTTTGTAAAACTTTGCTCTTATCAATATATATAATTTTTCTATATAGTTGTGCTTGGGTCATGAGTTTCTTGTTTGATATTGTGATCCATATATGTGATAGTATAGTCTACTTGTGTGATAGTAGTTTATATTTATTATACTACTATTGTCATGCTAGTTATATACCGTCACTATAGTCTAGTTTATATGTTATAGTCTCTATGCTTAGTTTTAGCTGATAAAGTATAGCATGGGTTTGGTGATCGTATTCGTACGGTAGCTCTGCCTCGTTAATAGTAATCGCGGAGGGGCAGAGTGCTCTTTGGTCATGCAAGTATGGTACTTGGGTGACTGATTTGCATCAATTATTCGTTAGTCTACTGGTTCGTTGAGGTAGGCGGCAGGTGGTGACAGCCCTGTCCGTCCTTTGAAATCCTCCCCGCTAGGCTAGTGCGTAGACTCTTGGCGGAAGTCGCCTGTGGATGCAGGGGTAAGTCCGTGCCTGAAGTGCTATACTATTGACTGCTGAACCTGAGTGTGGGTCTGAATGTATTCTACTTAGGCTATGCAACTGTATAGGAATGTATAGTAGGAGTAGCTTAGCCTAGTCTTTCCTCCACTAGACTTTATTTATTTAGTAGGAATCTTCTGTGTGTGTCACACTACCCGGTTATTATCATGTACCCGCCTGTCTTGGTTAGATATCCTTGCTAATTGTTAACATGATCTTATATGTTAGTAACGCTTCTTGATCATAACCTTCCTTTGGGATAAACAAATACGATACCCTGAATACTTCCGGGTGAAATGCTACAGCGGTATTCTCCGTGCGCTTGCGGATTTTACCTACTTGACTCTGGGACATATTAGTGAACCGTTTCTGGCCCCGTGCCGGGAATGATTTATTAATATGGCTTAGCAAAAGTCAACAGGCTCCTCGTAGCATGCCCCGTTGGAAGGGACGTGCCGGAGACGGAGTGGCGGGCGTGGATCTCGTATGTCACCGCCGCCAAGCCGGTGGATGCACCCCCCACCGACATGTCGTCGCGAGTGTCAGAGCCACCCCTCGCCAAGGAGTCACCGCTCGACTCGTCGCTGCCACCGAAACTACTTCCCCGGCGCAACCTCTTGCCCAACTTGCCGACGGAGGAGCGGAGACGATCCATTTGTGAAAATTGCGGAACGTGTGCGAGATCATGGGTAGTGGGGAAAGTGGAGAGATTACTGAGATGGTGTGCCAAACTGAGTGCGCCTGGCCTCCCTTTTATAGTGTGGGAAACTTCCAGGAGAAGGAACCGCCGTAGAATTTCAAAATTGAGAGCGCGCCGATTGGCACAGCAGTGCGTCGACCGGCACAAATCAAGTTTTGAATGCTCTGACCACTCTGGCGCTTGATTCCCATCCTTCATGTCGCTTCCCGGTACATCATGTTGGTTGGCAGGGGAACAGCACGGAATCCCGATGTCTTGTTGACTGAGCCAATCGGCATGAGCCCACGCCGACCGGCGCGGCGTCTCTTTTTTAGCTTTTGGTCGATTCCGTTTCTCCTCTGCACTACACACCTGCATAGCAATCATACCTGTTCCTCAAAATCAATGTCTGCCACCTTTGTCACCCATTTGGGAACCTCATGGGTACCAGCGCCGATCGGCGCAGAAGGGCGCCGAACGGCGCAAGTCCCTTGCACCTCGTCTTTTGGTCCAGCGCTGATCCTGATGCCTCGTGTTCATCTCTTTCACCTAATTTCCACTTCTCCCAATGTTCCTGTAGTATTGACATATGTAGCGGGGCTCATCTGGTGACCGCGCCGATCGGCGCTGACTCGCGCCGATCGGCGCGACGTCCATTTTTGCTCCTGGCCCCTCGCTTCTTCGCTAGATGTTGCTCTTCATCCTTTCCTGCGTCATTTAGCAACCATTTTGCACCAAAAGATTAATTCAAAAATTTTGATTACCTTGAAAATATCTCCGTCTCTGAAAATTACTGTGCTGGTTGATTTTTAGCACCCCTTCAATTCTGGGCGTCGTCAGCCTTCTGTCCTAACCTGGGCAATAATGCGCCGATCAGCGCAAGCTCTGTTCGTTCCTGTTTTTGGTCTTTTTTTTATATTCCTGCATTGTTAGTCTACAATATGTATATACACAGTTTTGCACGAATAAACAGACAACGCAATAACACACAAGAATTAAGCACACACTTTTCTATTTTTTTTATTCGGGAGATTGTTTTTATCACAAGCAGGCAAATTAAAAACACCGGGTTGCCCTCTCGGCCAGCACTAATTAACTAAGTGAAATGGGTTGCCCTCTCATAAGCACTAAACAACTTCTAAATCCCCCGATCATTGGGTTGCCTCCCAAGAGCGCTCTAGTTATTTAGATGTCAAAGAGCTTGACCTCCCCACAAACAATCAATCCTTAGTGTCGCGGTGCGGGATGCGAGGCCGCGACACTACAAGGTTCTCTTATCTCCATGGTTCATATAGCTTGGACGACCTATCCATACATCCCCTCCAATTACTCTCGACAGCATGTTGCCACGGTGTCTTGTATCTCTTCGCTTCATCAATAGCACGACACTCTTCTCGCTTTGGGCGAAATTTGAGAGAGTAGGGAGTCCCACTTATATCAAAGCTTATCTCACCACTCCCAACATCAATACTTGCCTTTGCTGTCCTCAAGAAGGGTCTGCCTAAGAGGGGTCCTCGTCCTCTTAACCATATCAAGCACAATAAAATCAACAGGGATGATGTGATCTCCAACTTGAACAGGCACATCCTCAGCAATTCCATCAAGGAAGCGTACCGATTGATCGGCTAACTCCAAACACATAGTCGTAGGCTCTAATTCAGGCAAATTGAGATTTGTGAATATATGACGGGGCATAACACTTACACTTCCTTCAAGATCGCACAAGCACCTATCAAATATCCTTGTTCCAATCTTGCATTTGATGCTTGGTGATCCAGGGTCGAGTTCTTCTCCAGTGCAACATCATTGATTGCCGCCGTTAGCTCCTTAGTGACCTTCACAACCTCCCCAAAAACTAGAGATTTCTTGTTTTGCATCATGTCCTTAATGTACTTGGCATAGGTGGGAACTTGGATAGCGTCAACAAAAGGGACATTGATGTGAAGCTTCTTCATAATATCGACGAACCATGTAAATTGCTCGTCGTGTTGCCGCGCTCTTTCTGTCTTTGTCAGTAGTTGAGAATCCAGGAATGTGGCAGGGCCATGCTCTTCTATCTCCACGCCCATTTTCAGACCAGAGAGGTCAACATCCTCCTTGTGCCGATCGGCGCTTTCAAGGAGCCGATCGGCGCTGACAGGATTGTCGCGCCGATCGGCGCCGGGTGTGCGCCGATCGGCGCAGGACTTCCTTGCTCCCGCTGAGTGCTCTGGGTCTTCTGTTTGCTTTCTTGACCACGTAGCTATTGCCTTCAACTACTCTGAAGACATCGTATTGCCAGGAATAGCCCCTTTGTTGCCTTGAATGGCTTGCGATAGCTGTCCCATCTGTTGCTCCATAATCTTGGTAGGCTTCAAAATCTGCTCATTGGAGCACCCAAAATCTATCACCTTGTCATTAATTCCCTCAAGGACACGATCAATCTCCTTGAATTTAGCTTGATTGTCCTTTTTGATCTTCTCTTGAGCTTGGAAGAACTCATGACATTGGAGATGAAGTGGGATAGAGTTTTGCATCGACGAACTAGGAGAGAAAGAACTCCTTTGTTGCTGATATTGGGGCTTCCATCCACTATTCTTCATATATTCTAGCATCTTCATCTCTTCAGGGCAATCTTTCTACACATGACCAAATTCTCCACACTCACTACATGTGGAGCGTGATTCCGCCAGCTTGAGTGTCTCTTCCTTAGGGATATGAAGATTATTTTCCAACCTCCTTTGAATAACATCGAGGCGATCTATAATCAAGTCTTCCTGAGTCTTCTCAATCACACTCTTTGCTACTCCTTTTGAAGGTTGCAAATTTCTTGAGCTTCTCTCACCATCCCATGATTGGTTTTCAACTAGCAACTTGATCAAATTCTTAGCTTCAGTGGGGGTTTTTGACATGAATGATCCTGCAGCTAAGGCGTCCAAGTGTTGACGTGATAGAAGATTCAATCCTGTGTAGAACTTCTCAACAACTTCTCCAACCGTCAGACCATGATGACGGCATGCATCCATATATTCATTATATCTTTCCCATGCTTCTCCAATGCTCTCATCAATATTCTGTGTAAATCCAAGAATCTTATTTTTCAAAGCTTGAGTCTTACTAGGAGGGAAGTATTTGGCCAAGAATTCAGCTGCTAACGTGTTCCACACCATTTTTACTGGGTTTTCCAATCCATTGTACCATTGCTTGGGGCGTCCAACTAGAGAGAAGGGGAACAGCCGCACACGTGCTTGGTCTCCTGTCAATCCCGCTATCTTGAATGTACTGCAAACCTCAAGTAAGTGTTGCAAGTGATGATTGGGATCTTCCGAACCTGTGAACGGTTGTTGCACCACTATTCCAACATATCTCTCCAATTGATACGGAAGTTGATCTTGAGCTTCTTAGAAATTTGTCTTGACAATACTAGTCAATTGTGGCTTGAGACGATTAACCATAGGTACCTCTGCCATCTCCTCTTCTTCTTGCTCCTGAACTGAGTCTTCTGGATCATTGGTGTAATTAGAGGGTTTGTTTGACTTAGGACCATCCATACCTGTTAGTTTCACTTAACAGAATATGTGTACTAGAGAGACAAGTAAAGCACAATGACTAAACACTAATACATCAAACAATGTTGAAAAACCTGCTATGGTCCCCAGCAACGGCACCAGAAAAGTTGCTTGTTGGTCGTACCTATGCACCCACTTATATACCGCAAGAGGACGGTGTACGATTGTAGCACTTTTTCCCTTGAATTCAGTATTCCAAGGTTTATCGAATCCACTGGGACCTTAGGGATAATTAAATAAAGTTAACAGTAAAAGATCTAGTCAAAGCTATTGTCGAATCTAGGTTGCGTGAGGGGGAGACTGGCCAGCGCAAAGGTGCGCCAGACAGTAAATCTGTTATTGCGCCGATCGGCGCAGGAGTTGAACCAATCAGCACACTAGTGAATCTGTCGTTGCACGGATCGGCGCAGGAGTTGAACCAATCGGCACACTAGTGAATCTAAGCCAAAGTGCGCCAGATGTCTTGTAAGCCTATGCTGTTAAGTAAGAGCTAGATATCTACTAGTGAGATCATAACCAGAAAGTCTAATTAAATAGCATCATAATGGGTAATTACAAAGATCAATGAAAATCTATAATGAATAAGACCACCCTGCTTTCTGAGCGGCTCCCAATTTATCGCTGCCGAGAGGAAACCCTTAATCACGCGAGTATCTTACCCTACTCAACTATCCAATAGTGTTGCGCAGGCTTAGTGTTGTCACTGCTAAACCACACTACTAGCATCATCAAGCAACCATAATCAATACAATGTCCGAATACTATCCTAATCACCACGATCAAGATAATATCAACTTACTTAGCCTAGAACTAAGCAATTGGAATAAGCACATGCATGATTATAGAATCAAGATAGACAAATCACCAAAACCATCATCAACATATTCAATCATCCTTGAGATACGTAGAGTAAGATTCATCCCCGTCGAGATGGCCTACCTTGACGGATCAACTCTTAACTCCAATGGTTCTTGAAACTCAACTAGAGATCTATTCTAATGGGGCAAGCCGCGATGGCTCTAACTCACGGATCTGTTGTCCCTCTGTCGCATCCTTGTCCTGTGGCCAGGGTTTACAAGTATTTATAGGGGTTCTACTCATAAAGTACTCGGTTTCTAGCAAATAAGGCGGTTGCGCCGATCGGCGCAAGCCGTGTCTTCTCTGGTTTCTTCTCCAAGTCGGTTTCTCTGTCTTCCACAGCTGCCATGTGGGCCTTTTCCTTTGAGATAAAGTCTTGTACTGCACGTCGAGATCTTGAAGTTTCAAAAATCTTCTAGGCAAATATCTTCAAGTGTCTTGCACAGATAAACTTCCATAAACATGTGGAACGAGCCTCGGTCACTTCTATGGGCCAAAACACCCTTGCGCCAATCAGCTCATGGACTGCGCCGAACTGGGCTTCTTCAGTGCTTTTCATCGGTTCTAGACTCTTGTCCTTCCAGCATCACTTTAATCACCAATTTTACCTGTTTCTGCAATAAAGCTCCAAAACAACGCATATACAAATATATAGGCAATATCATAGGTAAATGGCCTAAATTAGTATCAATTATGCTCTAATTGGGGTAATATTCACATATAAAAGGGGCACTTGGGAAGTGCCAACAATTGCCTGTGGTGTTATGGTGTTTTTCGCTGCTATTTAGTTTGAGAGTCGTTTCAGTCTTTAAAGACAATCTTTTATGTAATAATCGTACGTTGTAATAATGACATTGGTTATACTGTTATGCACTTACTGTCGATATGTGTGAAACTTGTTCCTGGGCACACATATGAATAGCACTTGGTTTTGTCCTTAAAACCGGGTGTGACAAAGCGCTCCGACGCTGATCGGATGGATCATGAAAAGTTGATTCATGTCAATGATGATTGCTACTCTGTTTGCCTCCATCAGAGCGAAGTTCTTGAATTGTACAGTGAGGATGCTGATCAAGTTCGTGGATTTAACATTCACTGCAGATTGAGGGGCCAGGGGGACACTGACCTCGTAGGCCATAAGAGAACTCGTAGAACTCGTAGGCCATAAGTGATCTAGGTGATGTACTATAGTGTTTTCTTTAGTTTCCTTCTTTTTGAACTATGTTTGTTGAAAACTTTGTAACTTCATCACTAAGTTAATGAAATTCCCTATTGTCAAACTCCTCCTAATTAGGGCATCTCCAAAAGAAAATTAATCTCACAATGCATGTTACAGTAAGATGGGTCCCATAGAAAAGTAAAAAGCTTGTAGTCTACCAAACGTTGCTTTCATCCCACTCACCACAAGCAACCCTGCCTCCCTGCTAGTAAGAACTTTACATTCTCCCCCAAGACGACGCGGTCTGGTGGTATCCCGAGAAGAGCATGCACCGCCAATCGTTGTTTCCCTTGCCTTCCGCTTTGCCAACCAATCAAACGCTCAGGATATTATGACAGGATTCGAGGTGATGCCCTATTTATTATGGGTATGCAAGGAAATTTTTACCTAATCAAATGTTCCTTGGTATGCTAAATATTGTCTAAAATGAATTGTTTTTCTAATATGCAGGGAGTATGTCATATATCCTCCTTCTCCAACATACATTGATGGAAACATATTATTCATCCCAAAAAGTTTGGAAATATTGTATGTAGGTGGTATTTGAAATGGAATACTATCAAAACAACCATGAGCTCAAAACACCACTTACTTTAAATTCAATTGGAAGCAATTTGCACTTTTGACGAATCGGGAAAATACTGATGATTACGTGCTCTTTTAATTAGGAAAAACATAATTTAGAGTTAAGTCGTGAGCCACCTACATGCGTAGGGGTCTGAGAATCCATTTGGAAGCAATTTGCACATTGGGATACTAATTATATTTAATCACTGTATTTAGCTTTGAAGGATTGATATGACAACACTAAAATTTAGACCCCAAGAAACGAACACACCCAAAGATCTAACACAATGCACAATCTCGATCTCGATCTCGGAGCTCTTTCCATATGAGCACTTTGACTTTATTTCTCAAAGCAGAGAGATATGACCTCTATCACCTCCTAATAAGAGGTAAGACTTCAATTCAATCACACCCCTTGATTTTTAGAGATAGAAATAGGAAAGATAATGATGAGAAGAATATGTTGATCTCTAATGTTGTTTTTGTCCTAACGCAACAACTAAACAGTTGGTTTGTAAAGGTAAAATACGCTACACCCAGTGATGAACGTACATTTGTACCATTATTAAAATGAGGACATGCACCTCCACAGCACAAAAATGCTACAACACATGTATGCCATGTTGCCGGAAAAATGATATAGATCATTAGCAATTGAAAGCCAATGCAAATTAGATTCTAAGATCAGTCATTATCTTTCACCTTGATTGGCTAGTGACCATGTCATATAGTAGTATCCATCATTCAACATTATACATTGATGGAGGCATTCATTCCATCATACTGACTGGTAGGGCCACGTTGTAGAAACTACCGACCTCCTGCCCCGCTTGGAATGTAGGATAGCAAAAACATAGGAATAGGAAAAATATAGGAATTGAAATGGTATGCTTTTGAAATCCTATATGAATTTGGATGAGAAGGTCTTTGGTAGTCTCATAGGAAAAACAAAGGAATCTATAGGAATTAAGAACCGGAGAGAGTACGCTGAAGTTCTACTCAAGACTAAATGACAGGTGGGATCGAGTTTACGCGGTCCCATTTTTTAGTGTGTTAGCATATCAGAAACCAAGCATGCTAGTATGAGAAAAGGTGCCTCTCGACCTCACGCCCATGCCCACTCCCATTTTCCCCATATCACTCCACTTTCCTGCTTCTCGTCTTCTTCGCCACGCTCAAACCCTCGCTTGCCGCTCGCCACGCTCAACTGCCATGGCACCCATGGGGGACTCGAGTGAGGCCGCTGGCAACTGCAACCTACACACCCCTCTTCTCCCAGCGTTCGCTATATGTTCCTACCCATGTTCCACGATTTCCGCACAATTTTAGAGATTTTTCGTTTGCTCAATATCTCTATGATTTTTGATAGTTCTCGACTATTTTAGGCTAATATCGGTACTATTTGTGCTTCAATGTAGTTATTGAGTCATTATATCATGATTTATGGAATGGGGATTTTTCACTGTTCATGGACTCTTTATATACCGGTGGTTCGTCTTCTTCCGCAGCTCGAGCACGCCGCGGCGAGTCGCGCTCGCCTTCGCCGAAGCGCATTCACGGCACTCTGGCCCTGGTCGTCCTGACGGTAGTGAAGGAGGAGGAGGAGTTCATCCCGCCGTGAGAGGAGGAGGAGGAGGAGTTCATACCGGCATCAGAGGAGGAGGAGGAGGTCGCCCCGGCGTTAGAGGAGGAGGAGGAGGTCATCCCGACGTCAGAGGAGGAGGTCGTCTCTGTGTGAGAGGAGGAGGAGGAGGTCATCCCGGCGTCACAGGAGGAGGAGATCATCACAGCGACCATCGGTGACGACGACACCACCATCATCGACGACAGCGACGAAGAGCCCCCCGCTACCAGCTTGCGCTTTTCTTACTGGCGCACTCCCTCCGATAAGTACTGGTATCGGTGCCCGGTATGCAACGATGACTAGTAGTATGACTCCAGGATGGAGGTTGTCATGCATGCATCCCGGTTCATCAGCAACCCCGACAACGCGGGGAGGCCCGACGCCGTCGAGCTGCACTGCAAGATTGCTCAGGCGGACTGAGGAGGGCCCTCCTCCTCATCGTCGTCGCCTCGTCCTCATCATCTAGCTAGTTTCATGTCTCCTTGTTGTCATTGCTTTTTTTTCTTTCTTTGGACTAGTATATTTGTGTTGAACACTTCTGATCATGTTTTATTATCCTCGTGGTTGAACTAGATGAACTGTGTTATTTTGTGAATGTATGTGTTCTGATCGTCATCCCCTCGTTGCCGATGTTTGTTTGGGTCAGGATTGGTGTTTTTACATATATAATTGTGGCGAAGCTAGAGCAAAATCTTGAGGAGGAGGTGCCTAGCTGGAGCAAAGTAAAGGGCCAGATCAAAATCAAGGGGGTGCTGCACTGCTGCTAAGGGCCTGTTTATTTCCTAGCAAAATCAAGGGGGTGCTGCTACTGCTACCTAGCTGTGGTTTTTCAGTGTTTTCTTGGTGAAAATAGTATAGGTTTGCAACATATCATAGCAAAGCGGCGGTCTCCAGAAGCGGGAAGTTCTATCCATTCCAACGGTCTGCCTTCTTGACTAAAATAAGGGGCAAACAAGTCCAAAACAACTAGTTTTCCTTAATAGAATTGCGAAATCTAACTAAACCCCTCAAAAGACCTCAAATGACAGGTGGGTTTGAGTTTACGTGGTCCCATGTTTCAGTCTGTTAGCATATCAGACACCAAGCGTGCTAGTATGAGAAAAGGTGCCTCTCGACCTCAGGCCCATATTAGGGGCACACTCCCGTTTCCTCCATCACTCCACGCTCTCCTGCTTTGTCTTCTTCGTTGCCGCGCTCAAACCCTCGCTCTCGCCACTCAACACGCTCAACTGCCATGGCACCCATGGGGGCCTTGAGTGAGGCCGCTGGCAACCGCAATCTCTGAACCCCACTCCTACCGGCGTCTGCGGTATGTTTCTGCCCATGTTCTGTGATTTTCGTAAAATTTTAGGGGTTAGGGGTTTTTGTTTGCTTAATGTCTTTGCCATTCTTGATATTTCTCGACTGTTTTAGGCCAATATTAGTACTATTTGTGCTTCAATTTAGTTATCGAGTCGTTATATCGTGATTTATGAAATGGGGATTTTTCACTGTTCATCGACTCTTCACAGACCGGTGGTTCGTCTTCATCTGTGGCTCGAGCACGCCACGGCAAGTCACGCTTGCCATCGCTGAAGCGCGTCTGCGGCACTCTCGCCCCGGTCGTCTCAGCGGCAGCGAAGAAGGAGGAGGAGGTGGCGTCGCCGGAGGAGGTCGTCATGGCGACCATCGACGACAAGGACACCACCACCAACTATGATAGCGTTGAAGTGTACAATGACAGCAGCGACGAAGAGTACAGCGACAGCAGCGACTCCGCTGACTACTACCACTCCCCCGATGGCGGCTCGTGCGTCATGTACCGGGAGGATTATTCCTCCAGCAAGACCTTGTACTCGTGCCCAGTTTGCCAAGATAGAGAGTTCGAGTGCAAGGAGGAGGTTCAGGTGCACGCCTTGCAGTTCTTATGCGACAAGGTGGGGGTGTCCGATGACATTGAGAGGCACCGTCAGATTGCTTAGGTCGCGGGATACAAGTCCACCATCAACAAGAGATGGACTTCCTCCTTGATCGTTGTCATCACCACCCTGGGTCAACCCGTTCATAGTCTTAACTACTAGTACAAGTTTGATGTTATTATTTTTTGTTTCTTTCTTTCCGTGTGCTGATGATGAACACTATCAATGTCGATCATCTATGTATATATTAGGTCATAATATATATGTGTCTTGCTTGTTTTTCATTATCTTCGCCTTAAAAAGATGCTAGTTATTCTGCCATACAATATATTGAGCATTGAGCACACTTAGTATTAATAAGCATTCAGTAGGAACATATATTGAGGCTCCGGGGATGACATAGAAATACCATTGCATACCATGGAACAAATAAAGCATTCCTTACATAAGTACAACATAATTTCAAAATAACAAAGTGGCATTCATTACACAAGACATCCAAACACTAGATAAGTTCATTCATACATGCCTAAGTTGATTATTTGCTATTCTTGTACACTCTGTCCATCACCTTCTTCTTCAGAATAGTTCGAAGATCCTCTACCCTAGCCATGATCTGAAGTTAAACAAGGTGCATAGTTAATAAGTATATATAGCATGTCGCACTATATTAGTGTTGTAATCAATAGGAAGGACCATCACCTCCTTGCAAGACAACACCTCGTGAGGTCTAACATCGCTGCTTTCATAAGTGAACGTAAACTTGATGTGCATTTTTTCCAATCTGAGGTCATATTGGACTTCACATCCTGGTGGCACATCCATGTCAGCCATGAAATCAAAGACAGGTTCAGATTTCTTCTTCCTTTTGTCTTCGAATCCTGGTGGCACATCGGGGAAGTTGGGCTTGAGGACCTATAATAAAGAGATTGATAAATGAGATAATCATAATTTTCTGAAGGATAGCATGATACAAAATTGATGTAAGCATGTAAAATTAACATATAGCATAAATCAATGTTCTAGTACAAATAAAACTAAAAGTACATTAATAAATCTATCTAATTACTCTAACAAATTAAACAAGTGAAGCAGAGGGTAGTCACAGATCGATACTTATAGAATAAAAAAAACTAACAGTACAATTAATAAGCCTCCAACTACATTGATTAATGAATCTAAACGTGCATTAATCAATCTATCTAAATACTTTCACAGATTAATCAAATGAAGCACATGGTACGCACACACGGATTCGTTGCGATGGCTGATGTAGAGGCTATTGCTGTTCCCTTCCCTTTCTTCATCGCGCTCGCAGTGGCTGAGGCAGAGGCTTCCACAAGCCTCTTCCCTTTGTCCATGGCATTCGAAGCGTGCGGTTGCTGAGGCTGAGGTAGAGGCGCGCCGCGGTGGCTGAAGCTGAGGTTGAACGGGATGGGGTGAAAGGACCGAGTGACCGAGAGCGGGGGGGGGGGGGGAGGGGGGGCTGAATCTGAAACTCGCACTATGTATCAAATTCGCCAAATACTACAACCGACCGCTCAAACAACTCCTACACAATTCTATTGTGATCACACTAACAAGATAATCCTATGAATGGAAAGACAACCTGATGAGGACATCACTCCTATGGATACACACAACACTCCTCCAATTCTGGACTTGCAAGGTCCAATGACTAGAGCTCGTGCACGACGACTAAATTTAGAGGTGAGCTCGTTCCTACGTTCTTCGCTATATGTTACTTTTGAGAATAGTTTGCTACCTAATGATTATTTTATAACTAGGAACCATAGAGAGGACCAAGAGATGATGGGAGAAGGAGTTGGGAACGTGGAGGACCAGCAAGGGCTTGGAAGCCAAAGTGGAGGCCCAATCAAAACCGACTTCGAGTCTGTTTCGGGGCCCAGGACCAGTCTGCAATAAAACGGTCACCTAGGAAGCATACGGACTCGGATTTGGACGTTCTACATATGCGCGGAAAGATAAGGAGAAGACCTTTCCAATGCCGCTGGTCTCATGTCAAAATTCAGCGGGAGTCATCAGAAATCGTCAAAACAAGAGAGGATACAGAATCTGTGTCGGTGCTGCATCGCCTATTTTTGGCCTTTGGGCTTTGTATCTACTTGAGCCCAATTAGGGGCGCGTCCAGAGGGTCTTGCATGAACCTAGGGTCTTCATATACAGCCTCCACCGCACCATTAGGGTTGGAGGTTTTGGTTAGATCAATTCTGTTATAAACAGTGTCGCCGTTCATTGGTTTGTGAGACCCCAACTTCGTGAGTTTAATCATACATCTGCAATTGTGTTGCATTCTTTGTTGTTCTTGCTTGTGTTGTTGATTCGCAGGCAGGGATTAGCCTTCTTGGCGAGGTCAATCGTCCTTGGACGATTGATAACCAGAGGAGACGTCGTGCTGCGATTGCGGGGTTTAGAACGTGCTGTTCTGAAGCCGGATCGATTTGTGTGTCGCCTCCGATCAAATCAACTTACCAAGAATCTTTCGGAAGATCGGGAATCCTTGTTCACAACACAACCTAAGCATACTAGTGGACCACACACGAGGCACACAACTCCTACGCAAGCTAGTAATCAAAGACACACGGAAGCACACAACAAGCTAGCAAAGGAGCCTACTCATGCAAAGCTGCTAGATCGTCAAGAACAAGATAAGCACACAAGCATGAGTAGCACTATACATACTAGGGTGATCAATCGAGCCAAAGCAACTCCTATACATGCTAGTGATCAAGTGAAAGCTAAGCACAACTAGCAAGTAGAGAAGCCTATTCATGCAAGTCTACAAGGTAATCAACTAGAGCAAGGCAAGCACACAAGCATGAATAGCATGGTATGAAAATGCGGAAAGTAATGCATCAAATTAAGGAGTACAGTAAGAGATGGCTCATGATTTTTTTTCCCGGGGTCTCGAAAGGATGGTGCCTTCCTCTACTCCTCGTTGTACCACTCCCGCCGGAGTCCCGGTCCCTCCAGCCACTAATGTGGAGTTCTCGCCCATGGGCCCGCAATCACTCCCAGAGTGACAACACGGTGTGCGTCTCCTCTGCAACCAAGGCACAAGCTCACCTCCCTCGAGAACTTGTTGGACTCCCCGAGCCGACACGAGCGCTCACTATTGATTCCCCTTTCACCAGCGGGCTCAAACCGTGTACAAACGTGTGACGGCCTTCACAACCGATCACGATAGGACCGATCACCGACACCTATCCGGTCTAGGTCTCACCATAGACAAAGAGTAACAACCTAGATCACACCCTCAAGAGCACCCTAGCCTTAGATGTGCATTAATGCTCAAGTTACTCTCACTAGCACTCTCAAGATATGCAATATCTCCTCCTAGTGCTCTCCTCTTTTCCTCTTGGCTCTCACCAAATGCTCCAAGCAATTTCACTGGCCAAGAGTGGTCTCCAAGACTCTAGCAACGAAGTTATATAGGATTCCAACCTCAAAACTAGCTGTTCCTCTACGAGATTGGCTTTCTGGACACACTGACCGGACAGTCCAGTCACTGCTAGACCGGACCGTCCGGTCACTGCCAGACCGAACATCCGGTCTCTTCTGGAACGGCTCCTAGAGCTATTGGCTTCACTGTCCTGGCGATCTCCTTGTGCTGACTAGACCATCCGGTCAGCTGACCGGACCGTCTAGTCAGACTTTCTCTCTCCATTCGAGAGAGCACCATCTTCTGCACTTCTCTATCCTGAGCAACCTCCATACAGACCGGACCGTCCGGTCTGTAGACCGTACCGTCCGGTCTCTATAGGTCTTCACACTGACAGACTTCCTCGCAGACTTCTCTCTGGTCTCCTAGTAACCGTACTGTCAAGTCTCCACTGACCCCTTTTTCCGGTCACTAAGTACAGAAGCTGAACTCCTCGTCCTCGCTTGACTTCATTTCCCGGCTTCTCCGAACAGCTCCATGGCTTCTCCACTTTCACCTAGTGCCTGTGATTTAATTGAGCATCCATGCACATCACCACCTTGTGTGACCTAAGAGACATGACCTAGACCCCCTTGATAGTCCAGTTTTTCCTATAGATACAAAGCCCTAACAACTAGACAAGTGTTCCCAACACTTGCTCGATAGCTTGTCCTTAGCTTTGATCCATCTTCATCAACCCTTGGACTCCATCAGGCTCACAAGCCTTCATGCTTGTGGTCATTGTCATCCATCGCCATGGTCGCCGTCAACAATCATCATAGAGTAGAAAAGGTTTTCTACACGAACAACACTCGTGTAGACATTAGTCACATTTCATGTTTGTCATTCATCATCAAAACGTTCATACCTTGGGGTGACCTCCATGGTAATGATCCTTACAATCTCCCCCTTTTTGGTGATGGATGACAACCACTACTTATGATGATCCAAAACGCACAGGCAATAAGGAACCAAAGGAAAAGAAGGGAATGAAAGGATTACCTTTGTCCTTACCTTGGAAGTAGTCTCCCCCTTGGAATGTGCTAGGTGTTGAGGGAGAACTACCCAATCACGTAGCGCACTTGATATCTATCTTGAGTTGAATTTTGCACTCGTCTTGGTGTCGTGGTTGATGATCTTGTCAAAGTAAACACACACCAAGGACTTAGATGTTCATGTCGGTGTAGATGTTCATTGTTGTTGTAGACATGCACCATCATTGTTCCTCTCCATGTCGGTGTACATGTTCATCTTGACATGATCTTCATGTGTACTCCAAGTGAACATGCACCATTGTCTTGATTATCTTCATTTGATCTCCATGTTCTCCTCCATGTTTCCTTCTCCCCCTTTTGTTTGATCTTTATGTTCTCTTCCATCTTTCCGTCTCCACCCTTTTGTATTTTTCTTGATCTTTGACTTGGATTTTTGGATCTTCATGTTCTTCACCCCTTTGTGTTATCGATCTAGACTTGGCTTTTGGATCTTCATGTTCCTTCTCCCCCTTTGTCACCTATCACCAAAAACCAAAGACAAAACACAAGAGAACCATGGAGCAAATAATAAATGGCAAGAGTTAGAAAACTCCCCCTTTCATGGTGCTTCTTCTTGGTCGCGATGTGTTCCACCATAGCTCCCCCTACACACATGACTCAACAAAATATTTCCTCAGGGATTCAATGGTTAGTCATTAGTGTGTGGGGAATGTATGAGTCACTTGTCTTTGAGCCGCGCGAGTAGATTTTACCTCGGAGCTCATTTGAACATGACTCAATGGGCATGAAGCACAAAGATCACTATGTGATCATCTAGAGGGTCATATACTTACATTGTAAATAAGCAACTCCCTCTAGAAAAATGCTTGGAATCATGTAAGGTATCACAATGCAAAGTGCATGAATGCAAGGAATGCAAATGCAAATGCAACAAGTATACAAATGCATGATGCGATGCTAAAAGAAAGAGAGAGAAAGGCTACAAACCAAAGTGCCAACGATGAGTTGTTCCCTTCTCGAGCTTACTCACAATGAACCATTCATCAAATCCTTGGGCACACCATGAACCACCTTCCCAAGCTTAACCCATGTCCATTGCTATCTTAAGGAGGTCCGAAGTCGACCTACAAGCAAAGAGAAAACAAACACAAAACAAAGGCACAAACAACAAACAAAACAAACAAGGCAATACATATTTACAAGATACAAGCTTTAGGGCTACTCATGTGAAGTTTGAAAGGTCATGAACATTGAGTTCTCCCCTTAGCTTTTTGAAGGTCTTCTCGTCAAGTGACTTGGTGAATATATCTGCCAATTATTCATGAGTCTGCACACTCACCAACTCAACATCCTTCTTCTCAACATGGTCTCTTATGAAATGATGCTTGACTTGAATATGCTTTGCATGACCATGATCTCTAGTTTTGAGAGCCATTTTGATTGCCGCTTCACTATTACAATATAATGCCACTTGAGTGAAGTTGAGGCCATAATCTGAGAGTGTTTGTCTCATATAGAGAAGTTGTGCACAACAAGCTCCCACTGCCATGTACTCCACTTCGGCTGTAGACAGAGCCATCGAGTTTTGCTTCTTTGAGCTCCAAGATACAAGAGATCTTCCAAGAAATTGGCAACCCCTCGATGAACTCTTTCTATTCACTTTGCATCCTGCGAAGTCCGAGTCCGAATACCCAAGTAACTCAAAACTTGTTCCTCTAGGATACCATAATCCCATGGTAGGTGTGTACTTGAGGTATCTCAGAATCCTCTTCATGGCCTTCAAGTGAGACTCCTTTGGATTTGCTTCATAGCGCGCCCATAAGCACACACTAAACATGATGTCCGGTCTTGAGGCGGTGAGATAAAGCAAGGACCCAATCATTGATCTATAGAGCTTGGGGTTCACTGGTTTACCCTTTGCATCATCATCCAAGGATTTGCTTGTCGCCATAGGAGTGTGCAAAGGCTTGCAATTCTCCATGTCGAATCTCTTGAGAAGATCCTTGGTATACTTCTCTTGATAGATGAAGTTCCCTTCTCTCAATTGTTTGACTTGAAAGCCAAGGAACACATGCAACTCTCCAATCATTGACATTTGAAATTCCCTAGCCATCATTTCCCGAAACTCTTCATTGAACCTCTCATTGGTTGACCCATAGATGATATCATCTATATAGATTTGGCACACAAAGAGGTCCTTTCCAACATGCCTTGTGAACAAGGTACTGTCAATGCTTCCAATAGTGAATCCATTGCTGAGTAGGAAGTTCCTGAAATGTTCATGCCATGCCCTTGGTGCTTGCTTGAGGCCATAGAGAGCTTTCTTCAATTTTTACACATGTCTTGGATGTTTAGGGTCCTAAAACCCTGGAGGTTGTTCCACATAGACTTTCTCATTGATCTCTCCATTCAAGAAGGCACTTTTGACATCCATTTGATAGAGCTTGAAGCCATTGTGTGATGCATAGGCAAGTAAGATCCGAATAGCTTCAGGACGGGCCACGGGAGCAAAGGTTTGTTCAAAGTCGATGCCCCCTACTTGAGAGTATCCCTTAGCCACTAGATGAACCTTGTTCTTGACAATTGCCCCTTTCTCATCTTGCTTGTTCTTGAAGATCTATTTGGTGCCAACCACATTATGATTCTTGGGCCTCTCAACCAATTTCCAAACTTTGCATCTCTTGAAGTTGTTCAATTCCTCTTGCATAGCCATCACCCACTTGTGATCATCCATAGCTTCATCAATGGTAGTGGGCTCAATCGTAGAGATGAAGGAGAAGTTCTCAATTGCAACATTTGCCTCATCATCATTTTCTTCACTCACATAGTTGGGCTTGTATTGATTCCTCCTTATCCTACTTCCTAGAGATGGAGTCCCAATGATCAAGTCACGTGAATGACCCTTATTGATAGCTTTGGGTCTAGGAAGAGGTTCTTCTTGAGTGGGACGAGGTCTAGGTGAAATATCTTGTGCATCATAGATTGCTTGCTTTCTAGAGATATGAGTGTCTTGGATTCTTAGTGATGTGGGGAATCACTCATATGCTTTCTCCTTTTGGAACTGGAGCTTGGAGTGGATGAGGGGGTGTCATGTGAGGAGCTTAGAGAAGTGGCTTGAGGGGAAGTATGTGAGGAGGCTTGCGGCTTACTTCTCATTTGTGTTTCCTCCTGGTTAGGTGAATGCACTCTCAACGAATCTTGGGAGGAGCTAGTGGGTGTGTTAATGGCATCTTGAGTTGGTTCTTGCACCTCAGGGGAGGAGGTTGGTTGAGGTGGTGGAGTAGAGGGTTCACCGATATCATCATCATTGGCCTCGTGGGGTAAAACCTCACCCACGGACATGTTCCTCAAAGCTTCCCTCATAAGTTCATCTCCAATGTCCACTTCATGAAATTCATCTCCCTTCTGAGAACCATTTGACTCATCAAATTGCACATCATATGATTTTTCCACACAACCTGTGGCTGAGTTGTAGACCCTATATGCCATAGAAGTTCCTGAGTACCCAACAAGAATGCCTTCATCAGTTCTGCTCTCAAACTTCCCAGGCTTCCTCCTCTTCTTGAGAATGTAACAAGTGCAGCCAAAAACCAGAAAATAGGAAACATTCGGTTTTCGTCCAACAAATAGCTCATAAGGTGTCCTTTTCAACAACCAGTGGAGATAGACACGGTTTGAGGTGTAGCAAGTTGTGTTGATTGCTTCAGCCCAAAACCTCTAATGAGTTCCATACTCATCGAACATGGCACAAGCAAGAGTGATGAGTGTCTTGTTCTTCCTCTCCACTACTCCATTCTGCTTGGGAGTATATGTAGTGGAAAATTCGTGCTTGATCCTGATGTGGACAAGGGTTCCCGATCTTCTGAAAGGTTCTTGGTAAGTTGATTTGGTCGGAGGCGACACACAAATCGATCCGGCTTCAGAACAGCACGTTCTAAACCCCGCAATCGCAGCACGACGTCTCCTCTGGTTATCAACCGTCCAAAAGACGATTGACCTCGCCGAGAAGGCTAATCCCTGCCTGCGAATCAAGAACACAAGCAAGAACAACGAAGAATGCAACACAATTGCAGATGTATGATTAAACTCTCGAAGTTGGGGTCTCACAAACCAATGAACGGCAAAACTGTTATGAATAGAATTGATCTAAGCAAAACCCAAACCCTAATGAAGAGGCGGCGGCTGTATATGAGGATCCTAGGGTTGTGCAAGACCCCCTGGACGCAGCCCTAAGTGGGCTCAACTCCATACATGGCCCAAAGACCGATTACGGTGTCGCAGCACCAGGACAGATTCTGGAAGTCGAATTGTTTCGGCGATTGCTGACGGCTCGGGACGAATTTTGACATGGGACCAGTTGGGTTGGAAAGGGCTTTTCGTTATCTTTCCAGGCATATATAGAACGTCCAAATTTGAGTCCGTATGCGTCCTGGGCATCCGTTTTAGTGCAGACTGGTCCTGGGCTCCGAAACAGACTCGAAGTCGGTTTTGATTGGGCCTCCACCTTGGCTTGGACGTCCTTGCTAGCCCATCACATTTCCAATCACCTCCCCAGCTATCTCATCATCATCTCCATGGTTTCTAATAATAATTAATTCATTAGGTAGTAATCTATTCTCAAAATCACATAAAGGAATCATTAGGAACAAGCTCACCCGTAAATTCAGTTGTCACGCATGAACTTGTATTTTGGTTGGCGGAGTGCTGGGTGTATCCATAAGGGTGATGTCCTCATCATTCTCCCCCTTTTGAATTAGAGTCGTCCTCGACTCGAGCTCATCTCTTTCTCCCATGTATGGTCTCAAATCTGAAGCAACCACCTGTTCTTTATCGTTCCCACTATTATCTTCTTTGTGTATATGCTGAAAAGTATTAGTTGTAACAAGAGGCAAAGAAATATATTCATCCTCTAGCAATTCAGATTGTGATGAAAGTGTTGCGACATTTGAAACAGCCCATTCTATCCTAAACGGTTCATTCTTTCTTCTTTCAAATCGTTGTTGATCCTCTTCTAAAATTTCAGCTATGGTCATTGGTGTAAGAGTAACCCTTCTACCATTGTATTTAAATGAGTAGCTATTAGTAATGGTATTGTGCAAAATATTATTTGTACAAATCCAAGGTTTACCCAATAACAAATGACATGCTTGCATAGGTACTATATCAAATTCTGCACTATCCTTATAAGAACCAATAAAAAATTCAATGCGTGCAGTTTTATCTACCTTCATCTTACCACAAGAATTTACCCATTGGATGTAGTATGGACATGGGTGTGGCTGTGTGGTCAAGCCGAGCTTCTCGACCAATTCCAAGCTTGCGATGTTAAGGCTACTCTCTCCATCAATGATGACACGACAACATCGATCCTTCACAATAAAGTGAGTCTGAAACAAGTTGTTCATTTGATTTTGCTCTACCTTCTCCATTTGAGAACTAAGCACTCGTTGTGCTACAACACTTGTATCAACCTCATTTGACACCATCGACTCATCACCATCAGTGTTGTAACCTGTCATTGTAAATAGAAAACAAGAAAACACACAAGAGTATATTTTCCTATCACTATTGTTTGATTACGGTGGAAATTCTCAACAAGCAAATGACAGCACCTAACTGAGTTCTTACAAGATTCTTAGTAGCAAAACAGAGGATACCTTGGAGAGTGTGATCCGATGATTGCGAGGGTCCAAAGTTCTGTGCCTATTCAGCAGGATATATGTGGAGCTAGGTAGGCAATTTATAGTAGCAAGGATTAGCAAAATTTCAATTCAGAAATTGCAAAACTGAATAATAGTCCCAAGCTAGTCTATGTCACTGGCCTAAACTTGTCTCGGACCTAGTTCAAGCAAGCAAGCAAATGGCTCAACAAAGGACACAAAGGCTGCAAGCAATTCTGAATTTTTTTCTCTTCCCCTTTCGTTTTTTTTCTTTTGTTATAGGTGCGGCTTTTTCTTCTTATTTTTTTTTCAGCACCTCTTTGCCTTTTACTTCTTTCATGATTTTTTTGACATAGAACTGCAGCAAGAGTTGCGAACTTTATAGCACAAAGAAAAAACCTAAACTTTCTTTTTTGCACTCTTTACGTAAGGAATAGATGTACATGTAGAACTGAACCGACAATTCTCATATGCAACAACGTGCAGCAATCTCTTGACTCAAGGAACAATGTGCAACAGAAAACACTCTAAGTTTCTTTTGCACACAAAAAATAGAAGGCTAGATGTTAAATAAATATTTAGTGCAAATAATTCCAGCAGTACTATTCTCTCAATGTGTGCGACAATCTGATTTTTTTTTCTTGATTGTCTATGAACAAGGACACACACGACTCAAACAAGACCAAAGAACAAGTACTAGACCAACAACACAATGACCTTGTAGGGACTAAAATTCAGAGAAGCAAACTAAACTGAAAATTGCAAGGCTCAAGGGGGGTGTAGGACAGCGGAAACACGACGAACAAATATTTTTGTAGGGCAATTTTCTGGACTCTAGGATTGAACAAAATAACAAGGATAAGAGCGAACCTAACGGTGTACCTGAAGCTCTGATTACCACTTGATGTGGACAAGGGTTCCCCATCTTCCGAAAGGTTCTTGGTAAGTTGATTTGGTCGGAGGCGACACACAAATCGATCCGGCTTCAGAACAGCACGTTCTAAACCCCGCAATCGCAGCACGACGTCTCCTCTGGTTATCAACCGTCTAAAAGACGATTGACCTCGCCGAGAAGGCTAATCCCTGCCTGCGAATCAAGAACACAAGCAAGAACAACGAAGAATGCAACACAATTGCAGATGTATGATTAAACTCTCGAAGTTGGGGTCTCACAAACCGATGAACGGCGAAACTGTTATGAATAGAATTGATCTAAGCAAAACCCAAACCCTAATGAAGAGGCGGCGGCTGTATATGAGGATCCTAGGGTTGTGCAAGACCCCCTGGACGCAGCCCTAAGTGGGCTCAACTCCATACATGGCCCAAAGACCGATTACGGTGTCGCAGCACCAGGACAGATTCTGGAAGTCGAATTGTTTTGGCGATTACCGACGGCTCAAGACGAATTTTGACATGGGACCAGTTGGGCTGGAAAGGGCTTTTCGTTATATTTCTAGGCATATATAGAACGTCCAAATCCGAGTCTGTATGCGTCCTGGGCATCCGTTTTAGTGCAGACTGGTCCTGGGCTCCGAAACAGACTCGAAGTCGGTTTTGATTGGGCCTCCACCTTGGCTTGGACGTCCTTGCTAGCCCATCACGTCTCCAATCACCTCCCCAGCTATCTCATCATCATCTCCATGGTTTCTAATAACAATTAATTCGTTAGGTAGTAATCTATTCTCAAAATCACATAAAGGAATCATTAGGAACAAGCTCACCCGTAAATTCAGTTGTCGCGCATGAACTTGTATTTTGGTTGGCGGAGTGCTGGGTGTATCCATAAGGGTGATGTCCTCATCAGATCCTGTCGATACTTGATCTCGGTAATATATTTATAGGGCTACATCGAGACTAAGAACTACGATGGTTGCGAAAGACGCCAAGTTATACAGGTTCGGGCCCTCTCGATGAGAGTAAAAACCCTACGTCCTATGTTCTATGGTTTGTATTGCTTTGTAATTTTCGTGTCCCCAATAGGGGTTCCCTGCCACCTTATATATCCGGTCGGCAGGGGGTACATGAAGAGCCCTGCTCATAGTCTACAAGGATTTACATAAAAAGTCTATCTCAAATTGCCTTGCGCTGCAAGCCGACTCGGTCGGTTCCCTTATTGGTGAGGTACCCGGTCGGTTGCCGACTTAGGCATATCTATGGATACCCGGAATGTAAGTATTCCACAGCAGCCCCCGAGTGATGTCTGATTTTGAGCTATGACTTGCCGAGTGATCTTCAATGTTGATGCGAGCAGGTCATAAATTAGGAAGATCTCTTAATTGAAGTTCCTAATGGATCTAGTGCGTCGACTAGGTGCACCTGATCAGGTGTAGCCCCCGACTCTAGTATAATTCGAAGACTAAGAAATAATGCAAGAGTCTAATAATATTAACTGTTAACATTTTGTTCTATAAATTCAACTCAAACCATCAAGCTCGTGCTGATAATCCTCTGATCATCAAACCAAAGGATCAGTCTACACGAAATCAATCATGCCGATCGATTTAAAGTTATGTCGAGTGATTTACACTCTTATCCGAATAATTTATAGACTCAAAATTCCATGACATCAATCATGTTGTAGTCTATATACAAACTTATATGACATCAATCATACCATACGAGTAAGCTAAATGACATCAGTCATGATATAGCCTTTCCTTAATGAGTTATTACTCGGATTAAAACAAGCCCAACATTGGTAATTACTTCCTGACTTCAATCAATAAGGTACCTGTGAACTTGAACCCATATGAGCATCAAGTCCTTTTGCTATATGATCATCAACTCACATAGATATGGGAAGTATTTTAAAATGGATATTCCATTGCTTCTCATCAAAGAAGCCCCCGAGATCAAGTTCTCAAGGTTTATAGCATTAATTATTTTTAAAGAATAATGCCTCATCATTTTTTTATAGGCGAAAGAAGCCTGGCACTGTACGGCCCACCAAAGCCCATGGGGACCTCAAAGACTAGGTCAAAAAGGCAAAGGTATAAAAGGGCGAAGGGCTGTTGACTCCAAGTCCACGCCACCATTTCACTCAAAGCGCTTCGTCTCCCTTGTGCCTCCCCTGCTACAGCAACTCCTGTTAGGGTTAGCCATTTCATCACCGCTGCCACAGATCTTCATCGCCAGCAAGCGCTGAGCTCCTGCTAGGGTTAGCTCCCTGTCTCTAGATCCAGCGTGCCACCTCTTCATCAACAATGCCTCGCAAGTCATCCAAGAAGGCCGCCACCGCCGAATCATCCTCCTCGGAGTTGGAGCTCCCAGAATAGCTGCGAGAATTCCCGAAGAGCAGCCTCACCACCGCCGATCTGAACTCAATGGTGATGGACGACATCCTCCCGTAACAGGCGCGCATAGATTGGAAGGTACCAGAGGAAACTCGCCCCCTCCCCATCCATAAATAGATCATAGTTTTTCGCTCTTTTTTCGAACATGGTTTTGGAGTTCCCTGCTGCAGTTTTCTGTGTGGGCTCCTCTTCTTCTATGGGATTGAGCTCGTCAACCTCAATCCCAACTCTATTCTCCACATTGCCATCTTTGTACATCTGTGCGAAGCCTTTCTTGGCGATCTGCCCCACTTCATCCTATTCCGCCATCTCTTCATCCTCCGATCGCTGCCAACTAAGGAAAACCAAGTCGCCATTGGTAGAGTTGGCTTTCAGTTGCGCAAGAAGCAGGCATACATTAATGTGCCGCTGAACCACGGGAACTAACAACTGGAGGGATGAGTGGTTCTACTGTGACAACCCTCCCCTTGTTCTTGCTGATTTCTCTGGTGTGAAAGCCATCCCTTATGCGCGGTGGTCAAAGAGACCGAACCCAACTGATCCTCAGGTGGTCACTCTACTAGAAAAAATTGCGGAGCTAAAGAATAAAGGAGTTGACGGCATTACTATAGCAAAGATCTTCATAGTGCGCTGAGTACAACCCTTGAAGCAGCAGAGCCACCCCACCTGGGAATATACCACGGACGACAAAATGAGGGAAGTGCCTGATCCTTCAAACTCCACTCTGCGTCGGTCACGGTTATCGAACATGTTTGAAGGAAACATTGTTCAGGATCACTTCTTAATTGTGAAGGCATACAAAGTGGGCACTCTACGGGCCCGAGTAAGCTTCAGTTATTTTGAGTGTTTTTGACATTCTTTCTGAGAGGTTGATCACAATATGTGACGTCTTCATACTTCTGTAGGTTTTGGACACTTTTGTGTCACATGCTCTGACTGCTGAGAAGGATGACCTTTCCAAGTCGGTCGGAGAGCAAAGCTCCGAAATCACTCGGCTGAAGAAGAAGCTGGATGAAGCCGAAGAGAAGATAGAGGAAGCTAAGAGCATCTCCAAGTCTTTCAAATGTAATCTTGCCAGTAAGCTCTCTATCGTATCTTCATTATTTCTCTTGTTGACTTCAGATTCTGATGTTTTAAAAATCTTTTATAGCATTATCTTACAGCGCTCGAAAAGCATTGGATTATATCCATGCTAACCAAGTGGAGAAGACCGGTCACTCCTTGGAGGCAATTGCTAATCATACCAGGAGGGTGGCGACCGAGGCCGAGAGCCAAGTGCTGGCTATTTGCTAGTCTTGGTCTCCTGCATTGCCATTGGATAATATTAAGGAGAGCTTCAACCCAGACTTGATAGTAGATCAATGCCAATTGCTTATGGACTCTATGTTGGAGACCTCTCGTCCCTTGGTCGACAATGTAGAGGTTGATCCCATGCACTAACTCCTCCAACAACTCCAGAGGTAGAATTGCAAGATGATGCTTCCTCTCCTTCGAAGAAATTGTATATCTGTAATGTCAGAAGACATTAGTCATATTTATGTAGGAAGATAATATTATCTCCATGTAAATAATACTTTCTATGCTTGCTTAGTTTGTAAACAAGTTAAAAGATCGACAAAGTAGTCATAAAGGCAATCTCCTGTTACTTGAAGCAAAACGATCAGTACTTAGCTGCGTTACTCGCACATTAGCACTTAGATCTTTTTACTGTAAGTCTTTTAGAGATAAAAACAGAAGTTGCATCGGTCTGCCTTAGCATACTAGGTTGTAATACATAACCGCGTAACAAGCAGAATTGACCAATCGACGCATGACCTCTCGCTCTTTGGCTCTGGGTTTAGCGTAGTGGCAGTCTGTTGTGTAGTATAAATTGTATAACCATGCTACTCAAGTGTTAGACCAAAAATCATAAGATCGTATCAAAATATGAGAAATCGGTTGGACAAAATCCAAAACCAGAATTTATCAAGGTTAAGGAGTAGTGGGACATTATTACTAGCCCCCTGGCTCGATTGTTTAATATAAATTAAGGAATCGAGACGAATAAGAATGAAAATCATCAAGAAATCTTTCATCAAAAAGACTAAAGTTTCATTCAACACTAATGTATGAGAATACAAAATATAGACTAAGTATAAAAGCGACATAGCTGATTTATATTCCGTGAGTTTGGTACATCGTCGCCATCTTCATACATTAGTCAATAAGCCCCCGACCGAGTGACTTCCTTAACCACATAAGGTCCTTCCCATTTAGGGGATAGTTTGTGCTGATTCTTTGTTGATTGCACTCGGTGCAGTACTGAATCCCCAGTATGAAACTGGCGACTGCGTACGTTCTTATCATAGTAACATCGCAGGCCATGTTGATATACCGCCGACCGAAACAGAGCGCAATCATGCAACACCTCTGCCACAATCAAATCAATCTCTCAGTTTTCTTCAGAAAGCTTCTCGTCGTATCCCTTTACTCGCGCTGATACGAGGTTTACCTCGGTCGGCAGCATAGCATCGGAGCCATAGACCAACAAGAAAGGTGATTGGCTAGTAGCCCAACTGACATTAGTATGCAGCCCCCAGAGAACTGAAGGCAGCTCTCGAACCCACCGATCGGCATAGGGTTTGAGCCTGTCAAATATCTAGGGCTACAACCCCTGAAGAATCATACCGTTGGCCTGTTCGACCTGCCCCATTGCTTTGAGGATGAGCCACTGATGCAAAGTTAATTTTTATTCCCATCTCATCGGCAAAGTCACGGAACTCCTTAGATGTAAACTAAGTACCATTGCCAGTGATGATATCATGAGGGACCCCAAACCAAGTAAAGTCCTCTCTGACAAACTAGATCACTTTCTTCGAAGTTATCTTGCCGATCAGCTTCACTTCAATACACTTGGTGAATGTGTCAATAGCAACAAACAAATGAGTAAACCCGCCTGGTGCTTTCTTGAAAGGACCGATAATATCAAGCCCCCAGATTGCAAAAGGCCAAGTCATAGGTATCATCTGAAGTTGCTGCGAAGGCACATGTGTCTGTTGAGCAAAGAATTGACAGCTCACACTTTCGAACGACCTGGTGTGCATCTTTCACCACCGTAGGCCAATAAAACCCTTGCCAGAAAGCTTTGCCGACCAAAGTCTTGGAAGCTGCATGATTGTCACATACTCCTGAACGGATTTCTTCCATCAACACTTTGCCTTTTGGTATTGAGATGCACCGCATCAAGATGTTCGATCCTCCTCTTCTATAAAGTAGATCGTCCACCATCAAGTATCCTCGACATCTAGCCTTCAACCTCTGCTGCTCATTAGGATCCATAGGCAGCGTACCCTTGCTCAAAAATTGGACAATCGGATCGTGCCAGTCGGTCTCTTTATTGATATCGCTTACAGGTTCAGCAACATCGGTCATTAAGACGTCAGAGCGAGGAGAAAGAGTGGGAGAATCCAGGGTGTGTAAGAAAACACCGGGTGGGACAATCGATCGAGATGATCACATCTTGGCTAATTCATCAGCCGCTTGGTTATTGTCTCGAAGAACATGTGTGAACTTCAGTCCATCGAATTTGTCTTCGAGCTTCCTTACTTATTGGCAGTAAGCACCCATGTTGTTGTCCACATAGTTCTAATCCTTAAAGACATGGTTAATGACCAGAGCCAAGTCAGCAAAGATGTCAAGACGCCGAATGCCGAGCGAAACAGCAATGCGCAGACCGTGCAGAAGAGCTTCATATTCCGCAGTATTATTAGATGCACGAAACATGATCTGGAGGACGTATCGCAATTTCTCTCCTATGGGTGAGATGAACACAATTCCTGCACCTGCCCCAGGTAACTGGAGGGATCCATCAAAATACATTTTCTAGTATTCAATATCTTGTGATGCAGGTGGCATTTGAATCTCTATCCACTCGAAAACGAAGTTGGCCAATGCCTGTACTTTGATTCCCGAACATGGTTCGAACGTGATGGTATACTGACCAAGTTCAACTACCCACTTAGCAATCTTTCCTTCGGCTTCTCGGATGTGAAGGACTGCGCCGAGTGCAAAGGATGTTTGAACTTTGATAGGATGAGCTTGAAAGTAGTGCTTCCACTTCCTTGAGGTGATCAGGAGCGCGTATAGCAGCTTCAAGATCTGGTGATATCGTGTTTTGGAAGCACTAATAACTTCACCAATGAAGTAAACTGGGTGTTGTACTTTTTGTACATGACCCTCTTCCTCTCGGTCAACCGTTAAAACGGTACTCACAACTTGAGTTGTGGGTGATATGTAGATTTGAAGCTTTTCTTGAGATTCCAGAGGCACCAAGACTGGAATATTGCTGAGGTGGACCTTCAACTCATCTAACGCCAATTGCGCCTCTGTTGTCCAGACAAAGTCATCCTGCTTCTTGAGTAGTTTAAAGAGCGACGGACCCCGGACCCCAGTCGGGAAATAAAGCGACTCAGGGATGCCATACATCCGGTCAGCTTCTAAACATCCCTTTGAGAATTAGGTGACCCCATATTAAGAATCACCTTGATTTTATCCGGGTTAGCCTCTATACCTCATTTTGAAACAATGTAACCGAGTAGCTTTCCCAAAGAAACCCCAAAAACACACATTTTAGGATTCAGCTTTATCGAGTAACATCTCAAATTGTCAAACGTCTCTGCCAGGTCAGAGAGAAGTTCTTCAACATCCCGAGTCTTTACCACAATTTCATCTACATATGCTTCTGCATTCCGATCGATCTGAGTTTTGAGGCAGCGTTGAATACCATGTTGGTAAGTCGCGCCAGCATTTTTCAGACCGAACGGCATGGTAATATAGCAATAAGCACCAAACGGAGTTATAAAGGAATTCTTGATTTGATCTTTGACTTTCAGTGGGATATGGTGATAGCCTGAATAGGCATCCAGAAAGCTTAAAAGCTCACACCCGGCTGTTGAGTCTATGATCTAATCGATACGTGGCAGAGTGAAGGGGTCTTTAGGACAGACCTTGTTCAAGTCGGTATAATCCACGCACATCTGCCACTCTTTATTCTTCTTGGGTACAAGGACAGGATTTGCCAGCCAATCTGGATGGTACACTTCCTTTATAAACTTAGCATCTAATAACCAAGCTATCTCCTACTTCATGGCGTCCTTGCGGTCTTGTGCAAACCTTCTAAGTCTTTGCCTGACAGGGGTGGCCCCAGGAGACACCCTCAATTCTTGCTCAATCTTTTCCCTAGGACTCCCGGCATGTCAGAAGGCTTCCATGCAAAGATGTCCCTATTTTCCTAGAGGAAAAGAGTGAATGTGAGTTCCTATTTCTCGTCGAGGCTGGCCCCTGCATAAGTGATCTTAGCAGGGTCCTCTGGGTCGAGCGTGATCTCCTTAGTAGGGATGTCGTCCGTCAGTATCTTGTCCTTGGTAGACTTCGTCATGGGTATCTCTGCATCGGTCTGCACCTCATTGGCGACTGCCTTCTGGATCTCCTGCCGGTCGGACAACATCAACTGTTGGTCGGCCATCTCATAACTCTACACATCGCAATCGAAAGAATTCCGAAGATCAGAGTGGAGGGAGATTATTCCTTTAGGGCCTGGCATCTTGAGAGTGAGGTATGGGTAGTGCAGGACCACCATGAACTTCGCCATCGCTGGTCTACCGAGGATAGCATGGTATGCTGACTTGAAATCGGCCACCTGGAAGATAACGCGCTCGGTCTTGAAGTTCTCACGGGTTCCAAAGGTAATAGGCAGAATGATCTGTCCAACAGGAACTGAGGTCTTGCCAGGCACAATCACATGGAAGGGTGACGAACTCAGCTGGAGGTCATTGACTGATAAGCCTAACTCCATGAGGGTCTTGGTGAAGATCAAGTCCAGACTGCTTCCTTCGTCGATGAGTACTTTGTTGAATTTGACCTCCTTCATCGTGGCCGTGAGTACCAGCGGGTAGCGTCCTGACTTGGGCAGGTGGCTAGGGTGATCCGACTGATCAAATGTGATCGAAACCTCAGACCACCTCATGCATTTGGGCGTAACAGGTTCTACGGAATTGATCTCTCGTAGTTCCATATTTTGCTTGCGTTTGGACATGTAGGCATCCGGGCCTCCGAAGATGAAGTTGACTTCCTTCCGGTGCTCCTGGAACTCTCCTTCTTCGTCCTTTGTCGTCACCGTATTTAGCCTTGTATTTGCCATTACGCCTTGGCAGATCCTTGGCCACCTTGTGCGCGGCAGTTGCGAAGCCTTTCAGTCGGTAATAGTCCTTTGCTTTGTGGTTCCCCTTTGGGTGCCATAGGCACGGGCCATTTAGCGATTCGTCCATGGTCTATTGGTTCATCTGAGGGTTCTTCTAGGATCGGTCTACCACAGTGACCATGTTGTCATGCTTCCTTTTCTTGTCCTTCTTGGAGGACTCCGGCTTGTTCGAGCGCTTCTCTTTGCTTTTGCTGCGGATGTCATCAGTGCTGTCTCACCTGACGCGAGCTGTCGAGCAATGTTTTAGCCCCGGTGATGTTGTTCTACGGGGTGTCATAGACCTTGATGCCGTCTACTTTGATCTCAAGTTGTCCAAGGTCTAGTCGGCGTGCGAGGCGGGATCCACATGATCCTCTCAGTCAGCGGTGATGTCCTACCGAAGAGATGTTGTCTTGGGGGTTTTCTTCCCTGTGGCCTTCTTCTGTGCGACCATCTTCTTCGTGACCGTCTCTTTCGTGATCACCCTCCTCATCGTTGTCTCCTGATGGATTCTCATCTATCTCGACCACATTCACGGTCAGAGGGTATAAGCAGGCACATCCGACCGAATCCTCATCAAAGGAACGGGCCGACTTTGAGTCATACCCGAGGGGTAGGTCTGTATCGTCGAATCCGAGTGGAGCCAATGCTAGGATCAGATCTGACGAGCTCGGTGATCACGTCATAGAACCGGCTGCGGCCGAGTCGGATCGGTAGTTCTCTAGACCTAGCTCTCCGTTAGTGTCGACGATGAAGTTGAGCGATCCGAAGGAGATCTTGAAGTCCGACGAGTACTGGATGTTGGGAATTTCAGCCATCGTAGTCGACAGAGAATCCTGGCGAGCCTTGTCCCATACCTGGCGCACTAACTGTCAAGACTTGATCTCGGTAATATATTTATAGGGCTACGTCAAGACTAAGAACTACGATGGTTGCAAAAGACGTCGAGTTATATAGGTTCGGTCCCTCTCGATGAGAGTAAAAACCCTACGTCCAATGTTATATGGCTTGTATTGCTTTGTAATTTTTATGTCCCCAATGGGGGTTCCCTGCCACCTTATATATCCGGTTGGCAGGGGGTACATGAAGAGTCCTGCTCGTAGCCTACAAGGATTTACATCGAAAGTCTATCTCTAATTGCCTTGCGCTCCAAGCCAACTCGGTCGGTTCCCTTATTGGTGAGGTACCTGGTCGGTTGCTAACTTAGGCATATCTATGGATACCCAGAAGGTAAGTATTCCACAAATCCCCTTCTTGTCACAATATTCCTCCACTGTTGTGTTCTTGAACTCCGTTCCATTGTCACTCCTTATCCTCATAATGCTAGCCTTGAATTCATTCTTTGCTCTCCTTGCAAACTTTCTGAAGATGTCACTTGCTTGAGACTTGTCCACAAGAAAGAAAGTCCAAGTGTATCTCGTGTAGTCATCCGTAATCACCAAGAAATATAGATTCCCTCCTAGACTCTTGTAATGTGTTGGCCTAAATAAGTCCATGTGCAAGAGCTCTAGAGGACGAGATGTAGACATGAACGACTTGGTGGGATGAGATGATGCAACTTGCTTCCTAGCCTGACAAGCACTGCACAATTTGTCCTTCTCCAAGGTGACATCCTTGATTCCTTCAACTAAATTTCTCTTGACCACTTTTCTGAGTTTTTTATTCCAACATGTGCCAGTCTTCTATGCCACAACCATCCCTTCGTTGCCTTAGTGAAGAGGCAAGTGCTTGGTGGCATATTGCTTGATTTGAAGTCCGTGACATACAGGTTCCCATGCCTCACACCATGAAATACTAGTCCCTTCTTTGCATTTTCAATCATCGCGCCATCCTCATCAAATGTGCACTTGAAACCCATGTCACAAAGCTGACCGATATACAGGAGGCTGAAGTTGAGGGGTTCCACAAGAAAAACCTTAGAGAGGTGGAGGTCCTCAGTAATAGCCACCTTGCCTGATCCTCTAACTCTCCCTTTTGAGTTATCCCCAAAAGTCACCTTCTCACTATCTTCGTCTTCATCAATGTTGGTGAACATGGTTGGCTTCCCGGTCATATGTTGGGTGCACTCACTGTCAAGAATCAAATGAGTACCTCCACTCTTGTAGTTGACCCTGGTGGTAGTCATAAGACAAGCACTAGAGAAAGAAGGGTTAGTATCCAAAGCATTACTTGATTGACTAGCACTAACCTCATCACGTCGAGCGATAAGCCCATCCTCATAGATAGGGATTTTTGCAATCCCTTCCTGAAGTCTCCTTCTGATGGGATAGTGAGGAGTACGATACCTCCAATGACCATCCCCCATGTGGACATTGTCGAGGGTGATGTAGTAGTGCGGAGGATCATAGAGGCCAGGAATACTCCTCCGGTGGCGTAATATGGGTGCTTGATAGTGGGTGCTCAAATCATATGACCGAAAAGAGATCAATGTTATCCACACTTGATCATGACAATCTACCAAGCAGAGGCATATCATTTGGTAATGAAAACAAGAGAAAGGTAATTGGTCATGGTCGGATTGCCATCACCCATGACCTTTCAATTGGTAATGCTTGTCTTGTGAATGGTCTAGGATACAACTTGATGTCCGTATTGCAACTTTGTGAGATGGGCTATAGTTGTCTCTTTGGCGATGATGGCATGACCGTTTTTAGGAAAAAGGATTCCTTAATAGCTTTCAAAGGGTATTTAGAGGACAAGATCTATCTTGTTGATTTCACCAACAAAGAGGGATCTAACCTAAATACTTGTTTCGTTGCTAAAACCACCTTGGGTTGGCAATGGCACCGCCGGCTAGCTCATGTTGGGATGAGAAATCTTTCCAAACTTCTAAAGGGGGGTCATGTCGTCGGACTAAAGGATGCTGCTTTTGAGAAGGACAAAATATGTAGTGCATGTCAAGCTAGAAAGCAAGTTGGAGCAGCACATCCATCCAAGACAATGATGACAACAACAAGACCATTGGAGATGTTACACATGGACCTATTCGGACCGGTCACCTACATAAGCATTGGCTGTAATAAGTATGGCCTTGTAATTGTTGATGATTATTCTTGTTTCACTTGGGTATTCTTTTTAAAGGACAAAGGTGAAACACAAGGAATCTTAAAAAGGTTCTTGAGGAGAGCACAAAATGAGTATGAAGTGAAGATCAAGAAGATAAGAAGTAATAATGGAACCGAATTCAAGAACACTCAAGTTGAAGAACATCTTGATGAAGAAGGCATCAAGCATGTATTCTCCGTGCCATACACTCCTTAAAAAAATGGAGTAGCCGAAAGAAAGAACCGCACACTCATAGAAATGGCAAGAACAATGCTTGACAAATACAAGACGCCCGATACTTTTTGGGCCGAAGCCATCAACACCGCATGACGTGCGACAAATAGACTATATCTTCACAAGATTTTGAAGAGAACGCCTTATGATCTTCTCACCAGTAACCTTCAATGTTTCATATTTTCGGGTCATTGGAAGCAAGTGTTTTATTCTTAACAAGAAACCCAAATCTTCTAAATTTGCTCCCAAGACTCATGAAGGTTTTCTCCTTGGTTATGGAACTAATGTTTATGCATATCGTGTCTTTATCAAAGACACCGGAGTTGTTGAAATAACCCAGGATGTGCAATTTGATGAATCTAATGGCTCTCAAGTGGAGCAAGTCAATCCAAGTGATATAGGTGATGAGGCTCCTTGTGATGCAATAAGGAATTTGGCCATTGGTGAAATAAGACCACAAGACCCAAACACAACTCAAGATCATCCATCTTCTTCAAACCAAGATAACTCCCCTTCACAAGATCCATAAGATGAACAAGATCAAGAAAAACGCAGGTCATGGTGACGATCATGTTCAAGGCGGTGACCAAGATCAGGTTCAAGATGATGGTGAAGGAGACACTCAAGATATCAACCATCAAGAAGAAGAAAATGCATCTAGGCCCACACACCCACGAGTCTGACGAAGCATTCAAAAGGATCACCTCGTTGATAATATTCTTGGTGATATTCAAAGAGGGGTAACTACTCGATCTAAAATGGCTACTTTTTGTCATCATTACTCGTTTGTTTCCTCTATGGAACCTCTTAGGGTGGAACAAGCACTTCAACATTCGGATTGGGTGATGGCCATGCAAGAAGAGTTGAATAACTTTGAAACAAACAAGGTGTGGTCATTTGTGGAAAGACCCAAGCAAAATGTTGTAGAAACAAAATGGGTGTTTCGCAACAAGCAAGATGAATATGGTGTCATGGTGAGAAACAAGGCAAGACTTGTTGCAAAAGGCTACTCACAAGTGGAAGGTTTGGACTTTGGTGAAACTTTTGCACCCGTAGCTAGGCTTGAGTCAATTCGTATTTTACTTGCCAATGCTACTCACCATGGCTTTAAGCTTTTTCAAATGGACATGGAAAGTGCATTTCTTAATGGCCCCATTCAAGAAGAGGTGTATGTACAACAACCTCCGGGGTTTGAAGATCCAAAGAAACCAAACCATGTGTACAAGCTTCACAAAGCTCTCTACGGCCTCAAGCAAGCTCCTCGAGCTTGGTATGAACACCTCAAGGGATACTTGATCAACAAAGGCTTCAGAATTGGCAAGGTTGATCCTACTCTCTTCACAAGAAATGTTGATAACGATATTTTTGTGTGCCAAATATATGTTGATGACATAATATTTGGTTCTACTAATCAATCTTTTTGTGATGAGTTTGCCAAGATTATGACTAGGAAATTTGAGATGTCCATGATGGGGAAGTTGAAGTTCTTTCTAGGTTTTCAAGTCAAGCAACTTGAAGAAGGAACATTCATAAGTCCAACCAAGTACACTCAAGACATACTCAAGAAGTTTGACATGGAGCATGCAAAGCCTAACAAGACTCCCATGAAGACGAATGGACACCTTGGACTAGATGTAAACGGTAAGCCCGTGGATCAAAAGGTATATCGATCCATGATTGGCTCCTTGCTTTATCTTTGTGCATCTAGGCCCGAAATCATGCTTAGTGTGTGCATGTGTGCAAGGTTCCAAGCGGCTCCGAAGGAAAGTCACATAGTGGTTGTCAAAAGAATCTTGAGACATTTAGTCCACACACCAAACCTAGGATTATGGTATCCAAAGGGCTCCAAATTCAAGCTAGTCGGTTATATCGATGCCGACTACACCGGATGGAAGGTGGATAGGAAAAGCACCTCCGGGACTTGCCAATTCTTGGGTAGGTCCCTTGTGTCATGGTGATCCAAGGAAAAAAAATCCATTGCTCTATCTACGGCCAAAGTAGAGTATGTTGCAGCCGGGAGTTTGATGAGGACATCACCCTTATGGATACACCCAGCACTCCGCCAACCAAAATACATGTTCATGCGCGACAGTTGAATTTACGGGTGAGCTTGTTCCTAATGATTCCTTTATGTGATTTTGAGAATAGATTGCTACCTAATGAATTAATTGTTATTAGAAACAATGGAGATGATGATGAGATAGCTGGGGAGGTGATTGGAGACGTGATTGGGCCTCCACCTTGGCTTTTTCTTGATGTGGACAAGGGTTCCCGATCTTCCGATAGGTTCTGATAATCTTGATTAAGGCGGAGGCGATACACAAATCGATCCGGCTTCCGAACGACACGTTCTGAACCCCGCAATCGCAGCACAACGTCTCCTCTGGTTATCAACCGTTCAAGAACGATTGACCTCGCCGAGAAGGCTTATCCTTGCCTGCAAATCAAGAACACAAGCAAGAACAAAGAAGAATGCAACCAAATTTGCAAGTATACGATGAATCTCACAAGTTGGGGTCTCACAAACCGATCAAACGGCGAAACTGTTATCAACAGAATAATCTAAGCAAAACCCAAACCCTAATGAAGAGGCGGCGGCTGTATATGAGGATCCTAGGGTCGTGCAAGACCCCCTGGACGCAGCCCTAAGTGGGCTCAACTCCATACATGGCCCAAAGACCGATTACGGTGTCGCAGCACCAGGACAGATTCTAGAAGTCGAATTGTTTCGGCGATTGCCGATGGCTCGGGACGAATTTTGACATGGGACCAGTTGGGTTGGAAAGGGCTTTTCGTTATCTTTCCAGGCATATATAGAACGTCCAAATCCGAGTCCGTATGCGTCCTGGGCATCCGTTTTAGTGCAGACTGGTCCTGGGCTCCGAAACAGACTCGAAGTCGGTTTTGATTGGGCCTCCACCTTGGCTTGGACGTCCTTGCTGGCCCATCACGTCTCCAATCACCTCCCCAGCTATCTCATCATCATCTCCATTGTTTCTAATAACAATTAATTCATTAGGTAGCAATCTATTCTCAAAATCACATAAAGGAATCATTAGGAACAAGCTCACCCGTAAATTCAACTGTCGCGCATGAACATGTATTTTGGTTGGCGGAGTGCTGGGTGTATCCATAAGGGTGATGTCCTCATCATTCTCCCCCTTTTGAATTAGAGTCGTCCTCGACTCGATCCCATCTTTTTCTCCCAATAGTGGTCTCAAATCTGAAATATAAAATATAGAACTATTCCCAAACTTGGAATGCACATCACGTTTATATGTGTTATGAAAATTATCATCACAATGTGAAATCATAATAGAAGGCATGCCATGCAAATTAATGACCTCTTTGAAAACTTTCTCAGCAATATGAACGTCATTCTCACTCTTATGACAAGATGGAATATGTATGATCTTAAAAACACTAGAAAAATATGACATGACATGGTAATTGTTATTGCAGTTTTCTAGTTCATCATTTGGTTGTACAACACAAGGAGTATTCATGTTTGAGCAAATATAAACTTTATGCACCATAAATACACCTCTATGATCATAGTTTCCTATAGCATAAAATTTGTTTCTTGTTAGTAAAGGCAATTCAGTTTGAGAAAAGATTTGCTTCTCCACAGTATTTAGATCACAAAGAACATCAAATTCAATATAACCCAAAGTATTTAGAGAAGACAATAATTTCTGCTCATCCTTTTCACATGTTATTAAAATCAAATGTTTTATTTCAGCACTAGTAGGTGAATCATAAGCAAAAACATCAAGCTTATTCATTTGTTGTGGCAAAGGTATAAGTGAAGCAGTGGCACACAACTCCTCTTTTTCATAAGGATCAATAGATAAATCAACTTGTGGCAAAGGCAAATCAAGACAAGGTTCCAATACAACAAGATTGTTGGAACAATTCATCACATCAAGAAAGCTCTTACCTGAAACAACAACATGTTCTTCATCTTTCACACTATCCTCTTCTTTGTGTAGAACCTGAAATGTATTAGTTGCAACAAGAGGCAAGGAAATATGTTCATCATCTAATTCAGATTTTGATGTAAGTGTTGCAACATTTGAAGTAGTCCATTCTTTCCTAAATGGTTCATTCTTTCTTCTCTCAAGTCTTTGTTGATCCTCTTCTAAAATTTCAGCAGCAGACATAGGTTTAAGAGTAACTCTTCTACCATTGTATTTAAATGAATAGGTATTAGCAATGGTATTGTGCAAAGCATTATTTGTAGAAATCCAAGGCTTACTCAATAACAAATGACACGCTTGCATAGGCACTATATCAAAATCTGCATAATCCTTATAAGAACCAATAAAAAATTCAATGCGTGCAATTTTATCTACCTTTATCTTACCACAAGAATTTACCCATTGGATGTAGTATGGACACGGGTGTGGCTGTGTGGTCAAGCCGAGCTTCTCGACCAATTCCAAGCTTGCGATGTTGTTGCTACTCTCTCCATCAATGATGACACGACAACGTCGATCCTTCACAACAAAGTGAGTCTGAAACAAGTTGTTCATTTGATTTTGCTCTACCTTCTCCATTTGAGAACTAAACACTCGTTGTGCTACAACACTTGTATCAACCTCATTTAACACCATCGACTCATCACCATTGGTGTTGTAACCTGTCATTGTTAATAGAAAACAAGAAAACACGCAAGAGTATATTTTCCTGTCACCACTGTTTGATCACGGTGGAAACTCTCAACAAGCAAATGACAGCACCTAACTGAGTTCTTACAAGATTCTTAGTAGCAAAACAGAGGATACCTTGGAGAGTGTGATCCAACGATTACGAGGGTCCAAAGTTCTGTGCCTATTCAGAAGGATATATGTGGAGCTAGGTAGGCAATTTATAGTAGCAAGGATTAGCAAAATTTCAATTCAGAAATTGCAAAACTGAATAATAGTCCCAAGCTAGTCTATGTCACTAGCCTAAACTTGTCTCGGACCTAGTTCAAGCAAGCAAGCAAATGGCTCAACAAAGGACACAAAGGCTGCAAGCAATTCTGAATTTTTTTTCTCTTCTCTTTTCGTTTTTTTTTCTTTTGTTATAGGTGCGGCTTTTTCTTCTTATTTTTTTTTCAGCACCTCTTTGCCTTTTACTTCTTTCATGATTTTTTTGACATAGAACTGTAGCAAGAGTTGCGAACTTTATAGCACAAAGAAAAAAACCTAAACTTTCTTTTTTGCACTCTTACGTAAGGAATAGATGTACATGTAGAACTGAACCGATAATTCTCATATGCAACAACGTGCAGCAATCTCTTGACTCAAGGAGCAACGTGCAACAGAAAACACTCTAAGTTTCTTTTGCACACAAAAAATAGAAGGCTAGATGTTAAACAAATATTTAGTGCAAATAATTCCAGCAGTACTATTCTCTCAATGTGTGCAACAATCTGATTTTTTTTTTCTTGATTGTCTATGAACAAGGACACACACGACTCAAACAAGACCAAAGAACAAGCACTAGACCAACAACACAATGACCTTGTAGGGACTAAAATTCAGACAAGCAAACTAAACTGAAAATTGCAAGGCACAAGGGGGGTGTAGGACAGCGGAAACACGACGAACAAATATTTTTGTAGGGCAATTTTCTGGACTCTAGGATTGAACAAAATAACAAGGATAACGGCAAACCTAACGGTGTACCTGAAGCTCTGATACCACTTGATGTGGACAAGGGTTCCCGATCTTCCGATAGGTTCTGATAATCTTGATTAAGGCGGAGGCGATACACAAATCGATCCGGCTTCCGAACGACACGTTCTGAACCCCATGGCCCAATCACGTCTCCAATCACCTCCCCAGCTATCTCATCATCATCTCCATTGTTTCTAATAACAATTAATTCATTAGGTAGCAATCTATTCTCAAAATCACATAAAGGAATCATTAGGAACAAGCTCACCCGTAAATTCAACTGTCGCGCATGAACATGTATTTTGGTTGGCGGAGTGCTGGGTGTATCCATAAGGGTGATGTCCTCATCAGAGTTGTTGTGCTCAACTACTTTGGATGCGACAAACTCTAAAGGACTTTGGGTACACTATGACCAAAGTTCCCCTCCTATGTGATAATGAGAGTGCCATCATGATTGCATATAACCCCATTGATCATAATAGGATTAAGCATATAGATATCTGGCACCACTTCTTGGGAGATCATTCCATAAAGGGGGATATTGAGATTAGCTATGTGAGAACCGATAAACAATTAGCCGATATATTTATCAAACCCCTAGATGAGAAGCGGTTTTGTGAGCTTAGAAGTGAGCTGAATATCTTGGATTCATCCAATGTGGAGTAGAACTTTGTGCATTGCTTGATGTGCTGTTGCTCGTGCAAAAGAACTTGAAACCAAAATTTTTCAAAATTCACTTATGTCTTTGATTTTAAAAACAAATGATGATTTTGATCAATAGATCATATTGTTGGAACTTGTGAATATAGCTTGGAATGTTTGATTGTTACTATTCACAAGTTTGGAACAAGTATATCTCTTTATATATATTTAACTTGTCCAAAAGTTCATTAGTTAATAGAGGTAGTTTTTTGTTCCAGACAGAGAACGACGGAACTTTCGTCACTCAATGACGGAACTTCCGTCATCCTCTGTCAAAGGCACTTGAGGCTCATGGAAGTTCTGTGATAACTTTCATGAAATTCAAACTGTTTCTGCTCAAACCCGAGAGCGATGGAACTTCCATCACTCAATGACAGAACTTCCATCACCCCCAGGTTAAAGAACCCGAAGCCCTCTTCTTCTCTATCCAACCAGCCCTTTCCACTTTTCTTCCTCTCTCTCCTCTCCTCAAACCCTAAGTGGTGATTTGCAGCGATTTGAAGATTTAACTGGCGATTCCTTTGGATTTGGTGGAGATTCCACTCTTCCCGCACGGAAGTTCCGTGAGCTCCATCAACTTTTCCTCTTCTTTGTCCTAGGTATGAGATTTGACCCTAAATTTTGCTCTTTAGGTGAAATTTTCAAATGTCTTCAATTCCTTTGGATAGAGTGGTTTCCCTATGACTAGTCTATCATTCTTTTGAGGCATTTTGATTTTTGCGGTAGGATTTAGAAGTTAGGTCAATTTTTGTGCAAACTGCAAATGACAAAAGTTCTGTCAGAACCTCCGTCATGACGGAACTTTCGTTGCCTGCAGTTCAGTGCACTAAAATTTGCTTACTTCTTGTTTCTTACTTGTGACTCATACCTAATCCGTTGAACCCTCTCCCTACTCCTTGGCAGTTATAAATGGTGAGGATAAAGTTTGCCTGTAATGCTCAAGAGGAGTTCAGTGGGGAGGATAATGAGGATCAAAGTCATTCCTCCTCTCCTAGTGAGGAGATCGTGCCCCCACCGAAGAAGCGGAAAGCCATTGCTAAGATCTGCCAAGGGTCAAGTGGGGCTGCTCAAACCGTGCGTGTTGAGCAGGGAGGATCTCTTCCTCCTAGGCGAGCCCAAGATAAAGGAAAGAAACAGCTAAGGAAAGGGGCTCTCGCTCACATAAGAGCATAAGAGATGAGTCCCTAAACATTATGAGGGACCTTCGAGTCAATGTTTCGGAGTACCCCCCAGATTATGTTGTCAAAGACTACAAGAAGGATGCCGAGGCACTCAGTGAGGGACGGAAGCAAAATCACTACATCTTGTCTGACAAGGAGGCTAGTGACTACCAGTTTCTCACTTAGTTTCAGCAGAACTACTACATGTCAATGCTTATTGAGAAGAACAGGAAAAACCGGCTAGCAACTCATCAGTGGATTGATTGGAAGTACATGGAGGACAAGGTCAATGCTACCTTCAATGAAATCATTGTGGCATGCAAGGACAGGAGGGTGTATAATCTCATGGGCTTCAACTATGACTGGAATGAAGAGGTCATCTGTCAGTTCTATTCCACTCTCTACATTGATGGAAAGGGATACTTCTATTGGATGACTCAGGGAGTGCAGTATGTGGTGTGTTGACTTTTGCTAAGCCATATTAATAAATCATTCCCGGCACGGGGCCAGAAACGGTTCACTAATATGTCCCAGAGTCAAGTAGGTAAAATCCGCAAGCGCACGGAGAATACCGCTGTAGCATTTCACCCGGAAGTATTCAGGGTATCGTATTTGTTTATCCCAAAGGAAGGTTATGATCAAGAAGCGTTACTAACATATAAGATCATGTTAACAATTAGCAAGGATATCTAACCAAGACAGGCGGGTACATGATAATAACTGGGTAGTGTGACACACACAGAAGATTCCTACTAAATAAATAAAGTCTAGTGGAGGAAAGACTAGGCTAAGCTACTCCTACTATACATTCCTATACAGTTGCATAGCCTAAGTAGAATACATACAGACCCACACTCAGGTTCAGCAGTCAATAGTATACCAATTCCAAGTGAAGACTTGGGACTAGAGAGCTCTAGACTCAGCCTAACTCCACTAAAACTCCAAGAACTACTACTAGCAAGAGAGAAATGCTTCTTGTGTTGTGTGTTGAGTGTGAAGGCCCTCACCCTCTATTTATAGTCTCAATAGGTCGGCAAGGGAGAGTAACCGCCACGGAAGGCACCTCAAACCGCCATCAGGAGTCGCGGAGGAGCCAACACGTGGAAGCCCAGGCGGAGAGGGCGCCAGACCAGGTCGCCCGACCTGACCAGGTCGGCCGACCTGGGGGTGGCCCCTCCTGGCCTGTGCTTTCTCCAGGTGGCTGTCCTGTGGGCCCTGACATCGGTTTGCGCAGTATTACAGGGAGTTACGTCAGTTAAGTGCTGAAAATGGGCCCTTCAATCCGTGTGACGTCCATGTGGCACTCTCTGATTGGTCGAAAGTGTGTTTTCTTGCCTTTTGAGGTGTTTCCTTCACATTTCCTCCTGCATGCACAAAGTTCTCCAAGTACAAGTGGAACTATATTATTGTGATAAAGCATGCGTGTATGAAATGCCAAATTCTCCTTTATTTGAGTATAGTTGACGGTTGAAAATGGTACTTAGCAGCCGTCAACATGGTGTCCCCCTCATAGCTAGCCACTTATTTTCTTCTAGATGATGATGATGTGAACAGAGAGAAGATCACTAATGAGCCAGTCTTGAGGGATGCTGACTTGGCTTTCATGTTTGAGGATCCAAACCCAGTGTATCATGGTACAACCAATGGGATGCACAACTTCTACTTCACTCTCAACAGGATGTTCAGGGTGACCATAGCTCCTAAGGCAGAGTATGCTACTGCCATTGTTGAGCACTCTAGGAACATTATTGCTAGGTTTAGAGATGGAGCTACACCTTTTGGTGTCATGGACTTCATTTTCCAGGAGACGTACACTTCATCTCTAGTACCAGGAGAGTTCTTCCTTTTGCTCCCTATCTCATGAGGATGATTGAGTCGGAGACCAGGTTAGTGTTTGAGACAGAATGCAAGCACCAGCCCCTGAAGGCTCGAGTGCAAAGTGCCCACCGTCCTCTTTATGGCTCTCTTGCAACGCCAAGCACCAGCCGATCTGTAGCTGCTAGAGCCTCTGCTCCAAGCACTTCTTCCAGGCCAGCTTCTCCTCCTCCTCTAGAGCAACCTCGTCATCCATCCTCTCCCATTATATCCCTCCTTAAGAGCATTTTCACTGCTTGTGGTTTCAATGCTAAGGAGAATTGGGAAAACAAGAAGAGGATCAAGAAGCAGGTGCGCCGCTACAAAAGAGATCAAAGGGCACAAGGCCATGTAGTGTCTCCAGATGGTTCCGAGTGTGAGCCCGATGGTGAGCCACCTGTCTTTGAGGATCCCCTTGCAGCTTATGATTGGGATGATGTTGCCCCTCGACTCGCTCCTTCTCTGGCCAATGATGAAGAAGGGGACGAAGAAGAAGTGGAAGGAGAAGGCAACGATGAGAGCACCGACGACGATGAGTGATTCTTTTCTTAGCTTGCCTCTCTTCTCTTTCTTATTTTTGGTGCCTTGATGCCAAAGAGGGAGAGAAGCTATGAAAAAGGATATGTGAAGGATATTTGAGAATTTCTTTTGTAATAAGTTAGTAGTGAACCTATGGACAAGTTTATCTTTCTATAAGCTTGTAAACTATTTGTGAACTTTGTTGTAATATTCTCTTTGCTTGATGTTTAGTAGTGTGGTGCTTGCTTGTTTTTGATTGTGCTAAGTGTGTTGTTATTCTATTGCTTTACCACTTTGTTGCACACTTGTACACTTTTTAGGCACCCCACTCATTGCAAAATATAGAGGGAGCTCTTTCACATGTTTTTGTGACTCATGCATATCTTTAGGTGGAGCCTCACTATATTTTTTTGTTGTTTCTCATGATTATATTTCCATATCCTTTTAATCTATAGTCATCAACCACCAAAAGGGGGGGGGATTGAAGATGCATCTAGCACCACCAGTGGGTTTTGGTGATTAATGACATGGGATTAAAAAATGTACTAACATGACTGTAAAGAATATGTGCAGATTATCAAGAGAAAGTTTAATTGCCCACATTTGTAAGAAAGTTCATCCATCAACAAAAGAAGAAAAAAAAGAGACTCCTAGTGCTTCAAGTTTAGCTTTTGCTAATTTATTTGAGTCATAGGTATGCCAAGCTATTAAGAGGGGTAAAACTTATCTTGCTTTTAAGGGAATTCATGTGCTCAAGCCAACCAATAAGTTTTGTGAAAGATTAGCCAACCAAAGCCAAAAAGAACCAGCCTTTCTAAGCCAAACAGAGAGCCACAGAAGTTCCATGAGTCTTCTCACGGAAGTTCTGTCGTTATCCACCTCAAGAATTTTGCAACACGAGAGCTAGGAAGTTCCGTGGCCCTGCCATGGAAGTTCCATCTTTTCCTGGATTCTCAGTGTCGCAACCCGAGAGCGACGGAAGTTCTGTGAGCTCCATCACGGAAGTTCCATCGTCTCTGGCTCAGCTGAAATCCTCTGCGCAATGGCTCTTTTTAAATTGAAGAAAGTTCCGTCAGACCATGATAAAGTTAAGTAACGGCTAGTTTTTGAGAGAGCTCTATATATAGCCTACCCCTTCCCCTGTGGAAAGGGTTAGACACTTTGGCATTTCACTCATTCTTTAGCTAGAGCTCTCCCCTCTCACTCCTAGACTTGTTCTTGAGGTTCGAAGCAATGTGAGAGAGATCCAACCAAAAAAGATTGAATCCATCCACTCAAAAGCTTGAGCACATCTTTCCCTCCCCAACCAAGATTTGATTTGCTTGTTACTCTTGGAGACTTGGTCTTCTAGATGGCTAGGCATCGCCCTTGAGCTCCCAACTTGTTGTGGTGAGACGGGGATGTTTGTGAAGGTGTGATTCGCCTACGGAGAAAAAGAATCAAGTGAAGAAAGAAAAACAAGCACGATCTTTGTGATTGCTTGGTGGGGAATCGGGTCGAGAGAGACCCGCTCACTTTGTGTGACTTCTCAACGATGACGTAGGAACTACTTTGTGTGGTTGCCGAACCTCGGATTAATTCCTTGTGTCTCTGTTTACTTTTCCCGCATTTCATTATTGTGCTTGTGTACTTATTTCATATTATTGTGCTCATTTTACTTGTTGTTGTGTTATAAGCTATCTACCGAAGATCTCTAGTCACTCATTGCATTAGCTTCACCACTATCAAGTAGTGTATCTCTAATTCTTAAGTTATCTGCATTTCAATAAGTTTTAGAGAAAGATTTGGTGTGGATAGAACTTCCATGGTGACGGAAGTTCCGTCACTCCTGACGGAAGTTCCGTCGTTGTCGATTTGATCAAAGCTTAGTGCTTTTTCAGGTTTAATTTTTAAATTGCCTATCCCCCCCCCCCCCCCCCTTCTAGGCAACTTTCAGTGTTGAACACTTCTGATCGTGTTTTATTATCCTCGTGGTTGAACTGGATGAATTGTGTCTTTTTATGAATGTATTATGTGTTCTGATCGTCATCCCCTCGTCGTCGATGTATGTTTCAGTCAGGATTGGTGTTTTTACATATTTAACTGCTAGCTCTACCTAGCTGGTGCAAAATCAAGGGGGTGCTGCTAGCTATGCCTGTTTGTTTCCTGTCCAGATCATATAATCTGAATTATAGGTGTTGTATTATATAATCTACCTGTTTGTTTCACTCCAGATTATATAATCTGGGTGGATTATAAGCTGAAATAAACAGGCCCTAATAACTAGCTAGCTGCTATTTTTTAGTGTTTTCTTGGGTGCTAATATGGTGGAAAATATAGGATTATAACTTATTTTTCATTTTGTTGTGGGTGCATTTGCACCCACTAGCTACAAGGTAGTTTCGCCCATGTTTACTTTTGTTTGCAAGTGATTCAAAACAACGCCAAGAAATTCAAAACTAATCAGTTGCTTTCAATCATATTGTTAGCGCTGCTTCAAAGGTTTAGTGGTTATTAGCGTCAAACAAGTTTTTACTAATCTCAAACTGTTATTATTAGTGCTGCTTAAAAGGTTCCTTAACTTTTCAAACAACTGAAACATAGCAAGGTTCAAGTTTTTATTACTAGATGGAACGTTCTCCTCCAAATTTTTGGCGCGCATGGGTGAATTTTTTTCACGAGCCCGCCTAATTCAACTTAATGTGGTTTGGCCCCCACCTACCCAAAACTCACAGCGGCATATCAAAAGGAGAAAACTCACATCCACTGCTACCTTTTTGCATAATCTGTTGGAGGCGAGCAAGGAGAGACGGCTGGTTGCTGCACGGCGTTGCTCTGAGCACTAACCGCGCGACTTCTTCAACCATGACTATCTCCAACAACTGATCCGGTGACAATGGCGCAGCCGTGAGTCGATGACGAGGCGATGAAGAAGATCACATTGATCCATCATGCGAACGGCGGTCAGTAACTTGCACTGAGGTTTATTACTTGCACTTGCTATAGTATGTACTAGTACTCCTTACATGTAACATTTTCCTTCAACCCACACATATGTTTACTTTTTGGTTAGTTAATAAACGGCAGACATGTCTATATTTTTTTTAGCCAATGACTTTAGTCATGGATACAAACATGAACCTCCTAATAAAATTTAATTGGCTTAGTTGGCTAATGTTTGGCCATGTAGAGGATCCAAACAGGGCCGTATACAACAACTTAGATGTCAAGGTGCCCCTAGTATTGACACTATTTATGTACACTTGTGCAGCCCCCCCCCCCCATTGACTGGTGAAAGTTGCACTGTAGTAATCGAATGTCGTGGAAGAAACAAGGAACATGGAACCATTAAGAGTACTATGGGCAAGGATGAACTGACATTTACAGCCTTGGCATCATCAAACAACAGCTTCGTTATAGAATGAGGGACTACATGTACTACAAGAAGAGAACTAGAAATAGCTCAGCAACTCTTGAGCCTATCAATTAGGACAATGATGTGGAACAGATGGTTGAATGCATGGCTGGCGAGAAGAAAGTCAGGCTGTTATTGACAACATGTAATCAAGCAGATAATTGAGACATCAGCATTACACCCCTGGAACGAGGGAGGGAGTACGAGTCTGATGATGATGATGATGATGATGATGATGATGATGATAGTATTGGTGACGAGAATGTTGATGCTTACAAAGATTGGCTTCAGGAGCAAGGATCTGATACAGGTATACATGTTCTTTTTGTACTCCACAAACCACATGTAAACTATATTTTTTTCTCCTATTTTACATAGTCCTATTGTTGGTATTTGCAGGTCTTTGCGATGTAGGTAGGGATGACTCAATTGTAGCATACACTACATGGCTAAGGGAGAAAGGACTCCTGAGAGAAATAAGTAACTCTTTTCTCATTCGGACTTCTTGTTCTATAAACATGTTTTTTTACTAAGACGTCAATATTTGCAATGTTTTAGTGTGTTATAAACATTATAGTGAGCCAACAGAAGTAGATGGTGAGGGCACTGGTTGTAGCGCATTAGGACCACCAGAATGGCCAATTCATGCTAAGAGAATAAAGAAGAAGGCGAAAGGTCTGAAACGTTCACATATTTCAACTTTACCTATATATATATATATATATATATATATATATATATATAGGGATCTGCTATTTAACGCGCAGCATGCTAAATAATATTTAGCACAGCGGCGGAGCCCCGGTCATCGGCCCACAATCGTAAAAATAACACCACCCGTTGCTTCAACCACAAAAAGTTGGATTTTTTCTTGTCCGCAATCATAAGACTAGAGCTATTCTCACCGGCCCACAACCGTAAAAAAGTGAAGCACGTTCCCTCAACCATAAAACATTGGATTTCTTTGTCCACAACCATAAACCTGGCTACAACCATAAGAGTACCGGTGCAAGATTTCCCACAACCATAAGAACACTAGTAGTTGATTTCTCGCAACCATAAATTTTACAAATTGATATCCATAACCATAAAATATATAGTTTTAAATGTGCAACGCAACCACAGTTCATTCATGCAACCATAAAATCCCAACCATAATATGTAACTAATCATATTTGATAACTATGTAGAATATTACTAGGATACTTTAATCGTTGCCTTTTTGTAACCGTACAACATATATGGCTATTCCATTCCATCACAAAGTAAAGTCATGTATAGATGAAAATCATAGCATTTGTAAATTTTGTACAAAATACCAAATCATGTTTATTAAAATTACATATTTTGGTTATTAAAATCACGTATTTTTTGTAACCATACAACATATATGACTATTAGAATTTTGAAAATCATGTATTTCAAAATGTAGTTGCGCATTCTTTGTCATCCTAGTCATCCCAAGTTATGATTATTAAAATCTGACATATAACAGGAGATTATATAGTTGTTTGCAAAAATTACGAACCCATAAATAAAAAATTACATGAAGTAGTACAATTATGGTCTACAATCCTTTTTATCTTCATGTCAACTCTTTCTGCATCTGGCGTATGTTGAGGGAGCTTTGGTTACACGATCCATCTGGAATCAGATCCTCTAGATCATTCACAAATGTCAAAGTTTGAGGGTATCACGAATCATCTGGGATCAGATCAGTAAAACCATAAAAATCGTGGATACCATAAAAATAAGTGTCAAATAGAAAACCATAAAAATAAGTGTCAAATGCAAAAATATACTTTTTCAATAATGGCCATCGTCATGGCTTCACATTTGTTCCCTCAAATCGCCTAGATCCATCGACAATGATTTGAATCAGAGAGATAGATTAGAATAAATTGTGTGGAACAAGGCGTCTAGTAGATATTTATAATACGCAAAAACTCTTATGGTTGCGGGGGAGAAATGTTTTATCTTATGAATGTATGTTGGAAATTGTATGGTTAGGGAATTGCATAATGAAAGTTTTATGGTTGTGGGGTAATTTATTTATGGTTGCGGGTGGTTGCAGGTTTAAAAAAGTTTCATGGTTGAAGGATAACTCATTTATGGTTGCGGATATGAGGAGCTCCCATGTTTAACTGGCGGCGTCGTCGTGGTGCTCAATAGCTTATTTCGCACCAAGGTTGCTAAATAGAAGTTCTATATATATATATATATATATATATATATATATATATATATATATATATATATATATATATATATATATATATATATATATATATATATATATATATATATATATATATATATATATATATATTAAATTCTACAAATGCTTGACACACTAAATTCTACAAATGTCTGCCACACTAAATTCTCCAACTACTTGACATACTAAATTCTACAAATGCTTGGCACACTAAATTCTCCAACTAGTTGGCACACCAAATTTAGTGTGCAGGGTGCACTAAGTTGGTGCGGGTGTAGAATAGCGCTTTCCCTCCCTATATATATATATATATATATATATTGCGAAATCTGGGTGGTCCCTGTTGAGAAAACAGATGTATATTTGTGGATGATGCAGTTACGGTTACAAGGTTAAGGACTACACTAATTGGAAGTTAGAAAGTGGAAAGATGTAAGCGAAGTAGTCAAGAATTCCATCGCAGAAAGCATTATTGGTATGTTAATTTTCTTGTAAACCATTTTTCTATTATTGACAATATATTAACATGCGTGGCTTACAATAGGATTTAAAGGAACATGGATCACATTGATGATGCCAAGGCAAAGATATTGAAGATTGCGCAAGAGCGCTACAAAGGATGGAGAGAAACTTTTAGTTCAATATATAAGGCACAAGAGTTATGGTGCCAGAATGAAGCATCTCCAGACCTAATTCAGATTAGCTCCCCTTCCTCTTCTATTCAATGCTTCATAAGAAGAGAAAAAGTGAATCTTCTTTATATTCCCACGATCGGTGCCAACATCATTTCTGATGCTTGCACTTTTGCCATTTTGGATGAAGAACCCTTGGCACCGATTTGCAAATTTCTTCAATGTCCCTCCAGACCTATTTCAGAGGGATATGGGATTTTGTAGAATGTGTCTTTAAGGCACAAAGATGTCAAAACTCTCCTTGACTTTCATGTGTAGGGATGGCAATGGGTGAAAACCCACCAGGTTTTAGTGTCCCATACTCATATGCACTATAAGTAAATCAAACCCATACCCATACTCATATCTGTGACGGGTTGAAGTTTCACCTCATACATATACACGTCGAGTAATCGGGTATCCACGAGTTTCCCATCTTCAAAAAAAAAAATCTTAATACTTCGATAATTAATCAATTTTGATGAGAATTTTTTGCTTAGCACATACACAAAATAAGATTGTAAATTAGTCCAGTCTATTTTGATCAAGTTAATAGAGCTAAAGTTACCAAAAAAATAATAAATCCACATTATAAATCACAAATTACACATAAATATTGTGTTTGCGGGTACATGGGTATGGGTTTCTGGTTCCCATACCCAAACCCACGTACCCATCGGATACATAACCTATTTACATACCATGGGTAATTTATGTCCCATACCCATCCCCTAATAGGAGTTTTACCCATTGGGTTTCAGAAATCGGGTACCCATTGCCATCCCTATTCATGTATTTGAAGTCCATGACTTTGACATTTTAATCGGGCATCCCATGGAGAGACTTTTCTCTGATGCACTGATAAAGGAGATGTTAGACATCGAACTTAGGGGAAGACATTTTTCTGTCCCTATGTTTCAATTAGAAAATTCTCCTAAGTTTTCTATTAAATTCAAGGAAGGTCTTTTTGAAAGACCATAGGGACACCTCGAATTATTTTTGCAAGAAGAATCCACCGATTCTCATCTCTCGTCCTAATCCTTTAGAGGACAAGTTCCTCCAAGAGAATGAGAGGGAGCAGTTTTGCCATGCCAAGTAACGAATGGTTGAATTGGGGGGGGGGGCATTCTCCTGATATAATTTGGATTAGGCCTCCTTATTCAACCATTCAATGCCACATAAGAGAGATGAAGGTGAATTTTCTTTTTAGTCCTATAATCGGTGCAAATATCATGTCAAAATCCTTTGCACCAGCCTTCATAGGTGGTGAACCCCTTCCACCGATTAGCAAATCCTTCCTGAGCCCATTTGGCCAACCTTTAGAAGGATTTGGGACCTTGCAAAACGTGCCCGTAAAGCACAAAAATGTTGAGCCTTTCCTAGACTTCCATATAGTTAAGGTCTATGACTTCCAAATCTGGATCGGGCATACGTTGGATGAGCTATACCCGAATGGACCGAAGCTAGGAACTCTCGACATAAGACTTGGGAGAGGCGTATCTTTTGTGTCAATCTGTCAATCAGAAAATCTTTTGATAGAATCTCTCCTAAGGGGTGAGCCATTCAATGAAGTGGTGGCAACATTCCCGTTTGACCCCCCCCCCCTCTAGATCCATTCTTAGGGAAGGAGACCATCCATTTATCCAGGGGGAAGACAAGCCAACCCATGAGGGTCTCTCAACAACTAAATTCAAGCCTATTGCTATCTCATCTTTCAATTCTACTGTTGAGACCGCTCAGAAGGCAGGAGAAAATTCTACCTTCAGGGTTGCCAGCCGAGTTCGAGGAAGGGCTATCTGATGAACATGAAAACACCTTATATCACTTCTGGAAGAAGAAGCCTACAACATCCCTTTCATCTCCCAAGCCTTTCCAAGAAGAAATCCTGAAGGAGGCCATGAACAAGGAGTGGTTGAAGGAAGAAAAACATTCTCCAAAGAAGATCTAAATTTGTTCTCTTTCCTTTGCCATTTCCTGTTATATAAAGGGAAACACCGTAGAAGCCCTTCACGATTCAACTGTAGGAGCCAATATCATCCCCGAGTATATAGCTTGGCAACTTTTGGGTGATTTACCTCTTGAGCCAAATGATAGGCTCCTCAAGGACACCTTGGGAGTAACCTGTCCATGTCGAGGGATCGCAAGGGCTATAAAAGTTGAGATGGATAGAGTCAAAATTCAGCTAGACCTCCACGACTTTCCTATCATCGACTTTGAACTTCTCATAGGATTCCCACTAGAAAGCCTTCATCGTGAAGGTGCATCTCTAGGGAGCTAAGCTTAGAAAAATTGTTTTTGCCACCAATGCCCGTTGCTTAGAAACTCCTATGGTTAGGCCTCATCTCAAGCACTCCCTATTTGAGGAGGTGATGTATGTTTCCCAACGCACATCACCGAGGTTTGTTCTTTATGAGAACACAAAGCATTGCATCCAAGGAGGAGACAATTTAGGAGAAACTCTTAATCCTTTTGAAACCAAATCGTCATCCTTCTTGCCTAAGCTTTTTTCCTTTGGTCCTTAATACTCCATTCTTGATGATGATCAAGAATCATTGTTAAGCTTTGTCAACGAAACTCTTGAGAAGGAGAACCATTGGGCCATTGGATTGTTAGAGACATTGACTCTAGAGACAGGAGGAAATAATTCAATTGATGAGCATCAGAGCTTCTTCCTTGAAAAACCACAAGATGCATGCTCATATAAGGAATCTCTAGAGTCAATTAAGATTACTGCTAAAAGCACCTATGAGGACTACAACCACCTTAAGGCCCTCATTAGTAAAATGTTTAGAAGGATGGTTGTAGATGTTTTTGTTTATCATAAATTTTGCAAATCTCATAGTTGCATTTTGGCGCTAACCTTGCAGCTAAGACTTCATTGATACATCAACAATTAGCGGTAAAATGGGAACTACATCACCAATGATAGTTGTAGCATAAAGTCCCCATAGTCAAGCTTCTCACTATAAACAAAGCACTATCAGGAGATGGCCCGGATTATCATTTCCCTTTTTCCTTTATTAAATAATTGCAAGCACATGTTTTTAGGATATATTTGCCTTCGGGTATTTTTGGTCACTAACCTTTCAGATGAGGATTGAAAAGAACAATGGCCACACTATGCCCGAGAACATAGGAGCTGCATCAACTTGACACCTTGGTACTTTTGGCAATGGAACCTACTATGAGAAGGCTGCAACACTGCACACTTGATTTATTGTGTCTATGTGATACAAAAATCAATGTGTGGGGGAGTTCTGTAAGTATCATGTATTAAGTTCTATTCATGTCAACTTGCCTTTTGGTTTAGAGTTGTTGTTAGTTCTTGCATTCACGCCTTGCTGAAAATGAAAAAAAAAAAGGAAAGGTGCTTTAGTTCATTTTCTTTTATTTCCTTTCAATTCAATTATGTAGTGCACCTTGAAAAATATAAATAAAATAAATAACTTTATAATATAGTTGTGACTCTACGGGGCCCATAAAGCCGGTAGAGTCTGCTTTGCTTTTAACCCTTTTGTTTGTTTTTCTTGTGTCAAATAAAAGTGCAGGCAAGCGAACAAGTGTGGGAGAGATCCTCTGGATTCCCGACGCACAACAAAGGACCTTATCGGCCAACATATAATGAACAACGCCGCATAGAGCACCATGCCATACAGTGACCAAGCTAGACACTAGGATGATTCAGGCGAACCCTCTAAGTCGACTAAACCCACCTTGGCCCCGCTCGGTCTCATCATCTACTAGTGCGACAGTTTGCGCATCTTATCCCTCTATCTCCCTATTTTGTGCATTGAATTATTTTTCTGGAACAAATTGATAAAATCTAAACTTGAAAATTAAAATCAACCTTGATGACCTCCCTATTATTGAAAGCTTTCCATGGTTGTTTTCTGTATGCTCTTTATTCCTTGCTCTTATGCCAATGCTAGTGGACTATACTCATAGGGACCTCATGCTACCTAGGTTGTTGACTAGTGAGATATGGTTTGATGAAGTGATTCTTGCTCACTTATGTATAAAGTACTTGGGAAATCTTTTTGAAAATTAGAATCTACAAGCTTACTCCTCGATGATTGCATAAATCCCACCAGAGTCATATGACAGATTCATTTGATAAACCTTATGCATATGTTGCTTGTGTCTTCATTGAACCTTGTCAAATCGTTGTGACCCTACTGAAATGCTTGTTATGTACTGTTGATCAAGATCATGTGCATATTACCTTTATATGCTAATCTTCTACATTGGAAGGTAGCATTACCATCATGATCACCTATCCATCCACCAAGAGAAATACTCCATGATTACCCTATTATGACTCTCTCTCGATTGTTCACATAGAAGACATGGCTACCAAAAAAAATTGCTCTCAATCCTTGAACATAAAAAAAAAAGAAATAGACATGCCTAATATTGTCTTAAAGAAAGAGGAGTCTACACATAAAGGAGTATCCATCCACCTCCATCATTCATTTCCTTCGATATGCTAAATCTTCCACACTATAAGATAGCATCATCATGTTCATCATCCACCCACAACATAAAGTGCTCCACTACTTTGACAAACTCCTCCAATTATCCTTGCAAAAAGAGACATGGGTTGTTAAGTATTCAAAAAAATGAGAGATAAAAAGAAAAGGAGAGATAGCCCATGTTCTCAAATAGAAGAGAGGGAGGATATCAAAAGGAGTACCCATTATCCACCACTACATCCATTCTAACCATATATGTGCACATACTTGATTAATGATTCATGACTTGTTTTCTCCTTGGATCCAGTTTTTGACTTGGTAATATATGAAGCACAAGTATGCCTTCTTTTTAGTCCCTACCCTGAGCTCCACATGAGCCTATCTTTAGAAGTAGGAATAAAAAGAGGCAACAACAAAAGCCTTGATGAGGATCCACACACATATATGTGTGACTTGAGGAAATCATTTGAGGAGTACAATTGTGTTTTATTTTTGAAAAATTCTTCAAAACCCCATGTTACTTAGCACAAGGAGCAGAGATGACCATAATCTATACTGTCCCACTCTTCAACTGCCCAAGGTGACATGGTAGACACTTCAAAGTCCATTGGTACATGTATGGTTTAGAATAACTCGCATGCTAGCAGCATACCATTTGGAGATTATGATCCACCTTAGTCATTTTCCTTTACTCAAGGACGAGCAAAGGCTAAGTGTGGGGGAGTTTGTTGACGGTTACTAAATACCTAAATTAGACCGTCAATTATCTGCATAAAAGCAATAAAATGAACAACCAACATAATGATAGGAGTTTATTACTAACAAATTTCATAAGTGTTGGTAAACATTTGTTGTAGTTGATTATTCCATGAAATTAAGGTAAAATCCATGTCATCATAGGAATAAGAACACTCTCGACCAATCATAGCTCAGTACGAGGATCCATGGGCCCATAAACAGGGGGGAACCGATGTTTCTCAGAGCCTAACATATGCACAAGGATAAAGGGCCCTCTGATCAGTGTATGGGTGAAAGGGCAGTGCGAGGGGGCTACACTCTTGTTCGGCTGAACTGTCATGTTCGGCCGAACAGAAAGTAAGCCCGTTCCCCCCCCTCCCCCCCTCCCCCCCCCCCCCCCCCCCCCCCCCCGCGCCTCTATGTGGTACCGCCTTCCCAAGGTCGGTTACGCACTTTAGGCGGATGATACCGCCTCTGAAACTGCCTTTGGGCCCCATAAATGAAGAGGAGAACCTCCACTCTCCACACACTTCAAGATTAGTTTAGTACTTCATTTCCTAAAGGCTTTAGCACTGCCAAAGTGCTTAAAAAATAGGGGGAGAGTGAGTGGAAGTCCAGAGGAGGAGTGGGCCTGTCCACCTCTTCTCCACGCTTGTACCTCGACGGATGCTTGTCATATTTAGTAAGTCTTTGTGATTCCTTTCTTGGTATTTAAGTTTCCTTTTTAAGTAAGTTTTATACTTAGTTGCTTTGCTCGCCCAATGCTCTATTTAGTTAGAAACCTTAGTCTTATATCATCGTAGCTAGAGATTAAGAGAGTAATTAAAAGCATAGATATGGTGTCTAGGCTGTAGGCTACCTTTGTTTATCGCGTAGTCCACGGATTGCTTGAGATTGGTAGTAGGTGGTGACAGTCCTATCTATCCTTTCAAATCTTCCACATTCGGCTACACAGTAGGCTCTTCGCCAGAATCGCACTGTGGATGCAAGGGAAAACCGGATATCCAATGCAAGCAACCTAGTAGTACTTTTACCTTGATTAGGACCTTATACTTGTTAGGAATCCTCTCTATCCAAAGTCGCAATTATCTTGATGTCCTTGGCCAAACTAGAACAGAAGATTAGGCACACACATTCCCTGTGGATTCAATACCTTGAAATACTCCTGGGTGAAAGCTACTTCGGTATCCGTACGCTTGCAGATTTATTCTGTTGTCATTAAAATACCCAACACTGGGTAGCACAACGAATGTCAAAGACTTTCAATTTTTAAGAGACGGCTCACTTTCACATGCAGGACTACATTAAGTTGTGAACTACATTAAGTTGTTGGGATTTTTATTTCGAAAAGGCCATGCAGAACCATGGTCTTTGTGATTTTTATTTGCTCAGTTTATCTGATCATATCAATGGGTAGTACATATATTTCATATCACATATCAGAATATAGATAACTAGCCATCAAAATTCTGCCTTGGGCGTTTGATTACTGTTTTCTGAGTGCTTCTCGATAGATTGAGAAGATGACTCACATAATACCATTGGATAGATTCATGCACACACTAATTAAATTTATAGTAGCTTGCTTATTAAATTTACATTACAAACAATATGCTGCTACACACTAATTATATTAATAGTAGGTTACTTATTAAATTCACACTAGTTTTGTGCACGTGCGACACACACGTTTTCATTATTATACAAAGATATCATATACTAAAATGCAAACACGTGTTAAAAGGCAAGCCTATAATACATTTTTTTTCTTTGCGATGTATGTAAAATAACCCATTATCAGTGCAAAGAGATCAACCTATAATCTAGAAATAATCCGTTTGCTGACTTTTGAAGTATTGTGTACGGAACATGAAAAAATATGTTCTTGCCTAAATCTTTAGCTTCAACATAAGGTACCTTGTTCAATTAAAAAAACATAAGCTAGCTTGTTACGATGACCTTGATATTTTGTTCTGGTTTTTTGGTGACCCAGATGTTAAAATCACAAGTTAAAATAATTTAACGACCTAGGCATCACACAAGGTAATGGAAAATTGAAACTGATATACCACAAGGTAATGGCCATAGTTTCCTGCAATTGCAATGCATGGAAGATCTACTAAAAGTGACAGTTACAAGCATGTTGTTTCATCTGCTAAGTTAAACCAAAAAAAAAAATCTTTTGGTACTAATTAGCACCAGGAGCAGTCTAGTGTGCGCTCGAAAGGTATACTGTCTTATCATGTGGGTTCTCCTTGATCTGGAAGTCATATGTCACGAGCAAAGATAGACATCAAAGATGAAAAAGAAAATATGAAAATTTAGGTGAGATCCAAAGTCAACTACAAAATTCTCCAATGCGCATTAGCTGGATTAATTCATGACATACCTTGATCAAGCTATGCTTTACAAACTAAGCATTTATATGGCAGAGCAATCTGAGCATCCATAGTTCCTCCACAGGACACTATACCAAACAATTTACAAAAGGGACAAAGCAAGCAAATATGAAAAAGTATTGTTTCCCCATTATCTATCTTACAAAGCAAATCAGTAATTAGCCACATGGGTGGCAAATCCATTACACGGATATCCTCCATTCGAGACCCTGATTCAGGGATATACCATCTGGGGTCAAGATTAAAAGAAATCCCCACGGCGCAAGCAAGATTAATTGGCGTATATGGTAGAAAGAGCAAGAATCAACATGCCTATTTTGCGTGCATAGCAAGGAACTCCTGCCTGACAGGGTTGATTGTGTAGGTTAGCTGCAACCTACATCTGGACTCAATGGTTCTCTCATCGATTGCCAACCTGAACAATTTAACCAAAGAACAGACAAGAAATTAACCAAGAATTGTGGGTTCCAGAGGAAGAAGGAAAGCAAGCAAATATGAAAAAGTATTGTTTCCCCATTATCTATCTTGCAAAGCAAATCAGTAATTAGCCACATGGGCGACAAATCCAATACACAGATATCCTCCATTCGAGACCCTGATTCAGGGACATACCATCTGGGATCAAGATTAAAAGAAATCCCTATGGTGCATGCAAGATTTATTGGCGTATATGATAGAAAGAGCAATAATCAACATGCCTGTTTTGCGTGCATAGCAGGGAACTTCTGCCTGACATGGTTGATTGTGTAGGTTAGCTGCAGCCCACATCTGGACTCAATGGTTCTCTCATCGATTGCCAACCTGAACAATTTAACCAAAGAACATACAAGAAATTAACTAAGAACTCTAGGTTCAGAGGAAGAAGATAGAAAAGAATTACTTTCACAGAAGAAAGGGGTTTATAGCTTAAAAAGGGTCAAATATCACAAGAGATCAATGAAAAGAGCATGATCGATATCCGGTAGCGGTAGTCATGTCACTATTTTATTTGCACGGATGCATCAATGTTTATTCCAACAAAAGATAGTATGAGGAAAACCAGATTAGCAGGAAAGTTTTGTACCAATTTTTCTAACCTCGTCAACTTCTAGCTCATCTCTGCATTTCTTTTGCAACAAAAAAAGGGAACATAGTACATAAAAAAATCAATTTCCTTCCACCACAAAACCAACCGGATTTAAGATCTGGAATTCCCAGCTTGGAGAGAGGGGAAAGCTAAGTCACCACCCTTCGAAGCATTCCATCAAACACTTTAAAGGCACCACACATTGTATCATATTGTCGCTCTTGTCCAGGCTGCTCTACGGACCCATCAATTTTCATCAAACATCAGACCTTCGTCATCTGAAGGACCTCTAATTAGTCGCCAAATTCCATCTGGTACCAACTGAGAAATTATATGGAAATGTACAAGAGCATCTCCAAGAGCTTCCTAATAAATATCCTTAAATTAAATTATTAAGATTTATTATAACAATAGTTCCTCTAAATATCTCCTTATTTTTATCCCCTTTTTAAAATAGACTCAATTGTAGTTAAATGAAGGTAACCAATCGGGATCCCCAATCCCACTCCTCCCGCCCAGGCGGTAAAATTCGCGCCTTTCTTCGAGCGAGAAACAGGAACCCGCGCCATTGCCCTTACCTCTTCCGTCGCGCCGCCCCGCTTGGCCCCAAATCACCGATGCGCCGCCTCCCTATGCAACCCGCAGCGGCGCTCGGTCCTCATCCCGCCGTGACGCCGACTTGATTTCCCCGCCGCGCCATCTCCGGTTGGCCCAAATCGACGCCGCGCAGCCTTGGCGTTCGCGCAGCAGCGCTCGGTCCTCCTCCCGCTACAGCGCCACGGTCATCTCCCAGCCGCAAAGCCTCGCCTCGCCTCCCCCCCCCCCCCCCCCCCCCCCTCCCTCCCCTCGCGCGCGCCTCCCGGCTCGATTCCCCGCCGCGCCATCTCCACTTGGGCCAAATCGACGCCGCGCCGCCTCGTTCGTCTCCCCACAGCAACGCTCGGTCCTCCTCCCGCCGCGGACATCCCCAAGCCGCCGCGCCTGTCGGGTCCATTCCCTGCCGCACCGCCGCCGCGCCGTTGGCCTCGCTCATTCCTGCACTGTGCCTCCTCGGCTCGTCCGCCCGCAGCGCCTATCTCCTCTGGTTCATCGGGGACTGGCACTTCCTCTGTTGTATTCGTCATCTGTTCTTTTTGGGCTGTGGAGAGGTACTGGTGCAAGCCTAGTACTGGCCGTGCCTTCTGTAAGTCTTTTTAGCTAATCATACTTTGTACCATGTAATGTTCAGTTATTCTTTTCAGTTGCATGAAATTTCCCTTGCATCATTATCTGATAATGATTGAGCATCATTATGCATATTCACATGTAAACCTGCCGATGCTAGCAGCAACCAACGCCCGATTATCTCATGATGACAACAATTGGGTTAGGAATATGCATGGCGAGCAGCATCGGAACCTTCTAGCGAAGGCTGCAGCAGCGTGCTCCGTCCTGCTCCGCTCGCCTGCGTCAACGACCGCCTGTTTCGTCCTGCGCCTGTTTCGTTCTGCTCGGAACCGCCTGCGCTCTCTGGTCCGGTCGTCCTGTGTGTTGAATAATTTCGGATGCGTCGGAGGCTGCGGCGGCGATCGGATACTAGTTGGAGGCTACGATAATCACGTTTGTGGAGGGCTGGTTGACGTGGCCTAATTTAAATTGGGATTGAATCATTTTAGGGGAATTGTCGGAGGAGGGGAGATATTTTTATCCTAATAATTTTTGGGCTGCTTCTAAAAAATGATTTTTGGGACCTAGTTTTAGAGAAACTTTTGAAGATACTCTAACATGGTGCCTTGTGGGGGGGGCACCATGTCCTGCTCTCTTGAGTCCAGCTTCCATAGTATTACGGCACCCTGATCCCCATCAGTAATTTGCAGTGCACCCAATCAGAGATCTGGTAATACAGAAATGTTGTCAAAGGTGTAATCTGTGGTGGATTTTTACCTCAAAGTGACCATGGCCTGCTGGAGCAGAAGCACGAAGAAGGCGGCCATCTGCATCAAGTGAGAAATAATATATATATATATATATTAGTGGCACGGTAGCACCGGGAAGTAAAAGCGGAGGAAGGTGGGATGCACGGTGCGAGGAGGAACGAGAAGAGGTTGAGAAAGGCGAGACACCTGCGCAGGAGAGTATGACGTGATCCACCTCGGCAATGGTGGCTTTGACTAGAGTCTAGAAGAAGGATCCTGCCATTGCGTGCCTGGAAGTTGTGATTCTTCCTCCATGAAGCAGCCGTGGGCATTGCCCACCACAATGCCCACCACGCGCAGCGAGGGGAGTGGAGGCGACAATCCCAGGGGAGACAGCTGGTGCAGTCGCTGCTCTTCACCTCCGATCCATCATCAGTCGAGATCTGAAGCCGAGAAAGAAAATAAGGAAGGAGATGAAGCAACCGAAGGAGTCGAGATCTGAAGCCGAGAAAGAAAATAAGGAAGGAGATGAAGCAACCGAAGGAGCGGGAGGGAAATCGCACCACTGCCGATAATTACGTGCGATTTTGCTTGCGTTCAATGCGGGTAAGTGCGGGCGGGTAGCTTTGCCATAGTGAAAAAAATCCCAAAAACTATGGCAGACGAGGGGGATTCTCATATAAATTTTTGTCATGTCATATCTGATAATAGGTCCGGAATTTATTAGAGGGCTATAATTGAAAGGGGAGTGGAAAATGGAAGACCAAGATTTTGTTGGGTACATAGGTCGCAGGGTGTGTTTAGATGGGTTGAAGTTTAATCTTTATAATATAGAGATAGAGATTATAAATAAATGTGTTGCATGAATCAAAATCAGCACGTCCTCACAATTAAAGGTGCTGGCACTCATATTTAGAGGCTTAATGGGTTGGAGCAGTTCTCATCGAAATCGAGCATTCATTAATGGTTCAGTTTTCTTTGAGCCATGGAAACACCTATGGAAATCATGGGCACGGCTTGCAATGTAATTTATAGGGTTACGTTGGGATTAAGAACTAGAAGTTAAAGACAAAAGACGTCGAGTTATACAGGTTTGGACCCTCTCGATGAGAGTAAAAATCTTATGTTCTGTGTTCTGTGGGTTATATTATTATACGAAGTTTTTCTCCCTCAATGGGAGGTTCCTGCCGCTTTATATATTCGGTCGGTAGGGAGTATATGGAGAGTCCTACTCGTAGTCTATAAGGATAAGCATAGTAATTTTATCTCTAATTATCTTACGCTCCAAGCTAACTCGATCAGTTTTTATATTGATGGGTCATCCTGTCACCATCTGACTTAGACAGAGCTATAGATATCGGTAAGGTAAGTATTCCACAAGATGCTGGACGACAGACTGACTTGCTAGGCGAGGCTTGCCTCACCCGAGCCACTGCCCCTTGTGTGATTAGGAAGACGAAAATATTCAGCACGTCCTCACCACGTGCATGCTTGTCCGCATTTTTTTGTTCCGGATTCTAGCTCTGCTAGGCTTACAGGACAGGGCACCAAGACGACATGAGAAATCATTTGTAGAATGATGACGAAAAGCAATCAAGAAAACTCGGAAAGAAAAGAGGAAAGGACTCAATACGTGCATCATATTGGGGGCTTGGATCATTTGGAAGCATCGTAACTCATGTGTCTTTGATGAGGTCCAACCTAATATTGACATACTCATTCAGTCCTTCAAGGAAGAATGTCATCTTTGGTGTATGGCTGGAGCGCGGGATTTGTGTGCGCTCAGCCAAGGTCATAGCGACGAGTTCTTTTAGTTTTTGTTGCTCTTTGATTTAGTCGGGCCTCACCCCAGTGTATATTTCTATCAGTTTACAACTCATTTTGTAATCAACAATCCCACATGGCTTGTAAGGGACCGACTACTTCTTCTCTATAATACAAAAAGATACGCAACTATCCTACGTATTCGAAAAAAAAAAAATCAAATATGCTGCTCTCAGAGTGTGAGAGAGAGAGAGTTACAATAATTATTTGATCATAGGAACTAAAGTTTTTTTATAAATTTTTCACTGGTTAGTCGAGTATTTAGGTGAATGGTTGGAGAGTTACAATACTTACAAGTTTTTGCCATTGATTAAGTTAAAATCATCGGATTGTAGAATATAAGATGAACAACATGAATATTGATTAATTGTGTTTTGCTATTTATGTATCATACTCTATCTTTCAAATATATAGGCGTCCATATTTTACTATATTTCTTAAAGCTAAAATCTTATATCTTTGTAAAGTAAGTAAAAAAATGGTTGCTTCATCACATTGTTGTAACTATTATTGTTTCTGGTATTTTTTAAAAAAAAAGCCCGCACGAACAATTTGCTAGTTAAGTGTAGAGATAACAAATCGAGTAAACAAGACTACAAGGACTCTATCAACTACCTTAATAAAATCCATCTTTTCCCTTGGAAAAAAAATGACTCTATCAACGGTCCTGATTTCACCGCTAGCAGAAACAGAGGAACGTGACGGGTCCAGAGATGGCATCCAAACCGACGTAGTAGCGTAGCATTAGACTCAGACTCCATCGAGAGAATGGCCTCCAACCTATTTATATTCCAACTTCCATCGCAGACGCCAAACCCATCCAAAACCCTCGCCGCATGAATCATCACATCTTGCCTCATCGACTTCGACGCCACCAGTTTCTTCTTGCCCTCCCGGCCGGAGGCGTCCGTCCTTGCGGCGCACGGCAATGGCGAGGAAGCAATCTGCCCCCGCTGCCGCTGCCGCCAATAATGGCGCCGTCGCGCAGCAGGGGCCCATTGTGATCGAACTCGACCAAGGGTGGGCCGCCATGTGCGTCGGGTTCGAGAAGCTCAAGAGCATCATCGCCGGCGAGGTGGGCGTCTTCTTTAAATCGGAGGAGTACATCAACCTCTACACGTAAGTCCTCGAACTCGATCTCTCTTGTTAATCGGGGTTTATCTCCTTTTTTTTAATCTAATTGGGTACACTGTAAGTCTATTATGAGGTTTATTAATCTGATCCGATCTGAGGATCTTGGCACTGTCCTTCTGTTCTGTCGGCAGGACATGTGCACGCAGAAGCCGCCGCACGACTACTCGCAGCAGCTCTACGAGAAGTACCAGGAGGCCTTCGACGAGTACATCAGGAACACCGTACGTGATCCTACTCTATCTTGTGTGTTATATATTAATATCCCCGTGCGTTTAGATTGATTTGCGTGAACTTGATTTGATCGTGATTCTGTTTGTGAGGTTATCGGTTTTGTTTCAACTGCATATGAGTATATGGCGGAAGATAAACTTCCTACAAATTATCTTTGGTTTCAATCGATGGTTTTATTGTACTTTCTGAGGTGGTTGCTATGCCATTGTGTGATTTTCTTTTTGGCACATGTAGATACTGCCGCCCTTGAAGGAGAAGCATGGCCAATTTCTACTAAGGGAACTGGTCCACAGGTGGAAGAACCACAAGGTAATGGTCAGGTGGCTGAGCAGATTCTTCCACTACCTTGACCGCTACTTCATATCGCGGAGGTCGCTCACACCACTCAAAGAGGCTGGCTGGAATCGCTTCAAGGAAGGGGTAGGGCCTTCATTCCCATGATTTTACAAGAATATTAAGTCTGAAGAAGTATGATTGAATGTGTGAGCATTGTTTTTTTTTTGTTATTTTGTTTTTAACAGGTTTTTAATGAGCTCAAAGAAACAGTGACAGGGGTTGTGATTGGTATGGTGAGTATTTCCCATTACTGCTTTTTATGACACATTTCACAGAGATGCATGGAAGGCCTATCATTTTCTTATGTGGTATTACCTTAATTTGACAGGTTGACGATGAAAGGGATGGCCAGATTATTGATCGTACTATTCTGAAGAATGTTCTTGATATGTATGTTGAACTTGGGGGTTCAGATATGTTGAAGCTGTACGAAGAGGATTTTGAAGTAGCTTTTCTCGAAAGTACGGCGGATTACTATTCTAGGAAGGCTCAAACCTGGATCCTGGAGGACACTTGCCCCGAATACATGATCAAGGTAATCGAGATCATGAAATTACCTCTTGAGACTATTAGGACACCTTTGATCTGAGTGTTATATAAAAAAATATGTGTAGGCAGAAGAATACTTGCAAAAAGAGACGGATCGAATTGGAAATTATTTGCACAGTTCTACTAAGGATAAGCTAATGAAGGTTTGTATCTGGCTGTATATTGTCTATCTTATTTTGATTCTGTTATTAATCTCTGATGTTACTAACCAAAGTGAATGTTGTTTGATTTTGAAAACCAGGTTGCACAACGCGAATTGCTAACCAAGCACTTGGACCAAATCCTGAGGAAGGAGAATTCTGGATGCAAAGTGTTGCTTTGTGATGATAAGGTTCAATAATAAGAAATAAATGCCTTACCACACCACGAATTCTACTATATTGGAAATTTGAAATATATTTACGACTACTGCAGGTCGAGGATCTATCAAGAATGTATAGGCTATTTTCTAGCCCTAATGTTGATGGTCTGACCCCAGTATCCAAAGTTTTCAAGGAGGTATGCATGCCACGTAAACTGATTGATGGATGGCACTATTGAAAGTGTAGCATATATTCTTATTAACTGCTCTGCAGCACGTCAATGAACAAGGCATGTCATTGGTGCAAGAAGCCATAGATGCTGCTATCAACAAAAAGGTGATTCACCCTATGTTTTGCTTTGTTTCCTATCTGTTAGTTTTCTTCATTAGAATTTTTTATATAAAGTTTCAATGACCTTGGATCTTAGCATTTTGATCCGGAAAATGATTCTATAAAAAGTCAACAATAGATGCGGATCACTTTTATGATAATTAAAACTAGTTTTTTGCTTGAACTGGCCATTTGATATTTTAAGCTTCAGTTTCTCTTAGATGTTCCATAAAACATCTCTTATAATAATAAATTTCGGAATATGGATGGTGTCCACCTCCTTCACTTTCTGAGTGATACTTAATATGTTTTGGATGCATTTTCAAGTAGTGATCTTCTTCTTGATGTCATTTGAGAATATGGACTGTTGCAACTTGATATTGTCGCTTGATTGCTCTCTTATCATCGTTTGTAATCGAACCTCTTTTTCTATGGTTATATGCAGAATGAAAAGAAAGATGTAGTGAGTGCACTGGAGCTGGTATGATATTTTACAGAGTTTGTTTGTAATTGAGAATTTTGCTTTGTTTTTCCTTTTTCTTACTAATATAGTTGGTTTGGCTACTTTTTTAGGACTTTGTGAGGAAAATCTTGGAGCTTCACGACAAATACAGGGCATATGTCACTGATTGTTTCCAGGATCATCCATTATTCCACAAGGTTGGCTGGTTTTACATTTCAATGATCATACTATTCCTTCTATCACTTTATAGGTAAAATAAGAGTTGATGTTATTTCGTTCAATTAATTCTCTGTTTTTTGATCAGGCACTTAAGGAGGCCTTTGAAGTTGTTTGCAACAAAGATGTTGCCGGCTGCACTAGTGCTGAGTTGTTTGCATCATATTGTGACAGTATCCTAAGAAAAGGTGGAATTGAAAAACTAAGTGATGAAGCAATTGAAGAGAATCTTGACAAGGTAACTATTGCACCACTCTTTGCACATGTCAAAGTCGCGTGTTCATTTTTCTCAGCTTTGAAACTTATATTGATTGCATTGGCAGGTTGTGACGCTTCTCGCATTCATAAGTGATAAAGACCTCTTTGTTGAGTTCCATAGGTTTGTTGTTTTCACCTTTCAATGTCTTGTTACAGATATGCCCTAATTCGAACTTGAGAAATCATTGCTGATAAAATGTATTACAGGAAGAAGCTAGGAAGGAGATTGCTATTTGAAAAAAGTGGCAATGACGAACAAGAGAGAAGCATGCTTTCCAGGCTAAAGCAACAGTTTGGTGGGCAATTTACTTCAAAAATGGAGGGCATGATCAATGATTTTGCAAAAACGAGAGAGACACAAGGCGAATTTGAACAATTAATTAGTGTATTCACACGTTTAAATCCTGGGGTAGACCTTCATGTAACTGTCCTGACGACAGGATTCTGGCCAACTTACAAAACTTCTGATATCAATCTTCCTATAGAGATGGTAAACATCGTTTTTTACTGGTTGGATTATTACCCTAACTTTCGCTGCGTTACTGACCCACGGTCCATACTTCAGGTTAACTGTGTGGAGTCTTACAAGGACTTTTATCAAGAAAACCATAAAAACAGAAGGCTTAGCTGGATTTATTCCTTGGGAAATTGCAACGTCCTTGGGAAGTTCGAAGCCAGAGATATTGAGCTAATTGTCACAACTTATCAGGTACATGATCCACACACTAGCTGACTGTGCCATAATTTTATCATCTTATTCGGAATATTATTCGTTGTCAGGCTGCTCTGTTGCTGCTATTCAATGATTCAGAGAGACTAAGTTACTCGGAGATTGTGGCACAACTGAAGCTGTCTGATGATGATACTGTGCGCGTGCTGCATTCACTGTCGTGCGCAAAGTACAAGATTCTAAAGAAAGAGCCAAGTAACAGGATAATTTCTCCAAGTGATGTCTTCGAATTCAACTCCAAATTTACTGATAAGATGCGCAGGATTAAGGTGCTAATTTCTAACTTACTGCAAGTTATTATTTGTTTTTCCTATCTGTAGAAAACATACTGAGGGTGAATGTTCTTTTTTTGCAGGTGCAACTTCCTCCGTCTGACGAGAAGAAAAAGGTTATCGATGACGTGAACAAGGACAGGAGGTTTGCAATTGATGCAGCCCTCGTGCGTATCATGAAGAGCCGCAAAATCATGACGCATCAGAACCTCGTTGCGGAATGCGTGGAACAGCTCAGCCGCATGTTCAAGGTAAACTTTGCCGATCGTATACATACTTGTATTTTTTCCACCTGTTGTCTTTTCATCTTTACCGACTCTGGTTTATACTGTGTCAGCCTGACATCAAGATGATGAAGAGGAGGATCGAGGACCTTGTCACCAGAGATTACCTTGAACGCGACCCGGGTGCTGTCAACTCGTACAGATACTTGGCTTGATTGGTCGATGCTGCTGATGCCTCACGGGTTGTTTCTGATATCTTGCCCTCTTGTACATTATTCCCACAGTAGAGAAGTAGCTTAGGTTGGGTGATACAGTGTAACATATATGTTGCAGTTATATTATATGACAAATGTGTATTGTTTTTTTTTTCTTGTGTCTTATTATACAACGTGCGTGCTTGCCGAGATCATTCCGATTTTATTTATTTTTTCATGCCCTCTTTTTTCTATTTGCAGTAGCAAAAATGATTAGCACTGAAGAATTAACGAATCCATGCACATCCTCAGCGAATTGAACTAGCAATTTTATTGAACAACCTAAATAGAAAACGTCCTAACTGTATCGGTCTTGGTTGAAACGACAGTGTTAGCTTAGGGGGAAAAAACAAGAGAGGGAGAGTGAAAATATAAGGAGCAAAAAGGTAGGTAAGGGCTAGACGTAGTAGATCATGCCGACTTCGATGAGGCTGATGTGCGGTATGTTGAGCGCTACGGCGGGTCCCCTGCAGTTCTTCCTCAGGAATGAGTAGGCGACGTCGATGGCGAACTTCTTGAACACGGAGGAGTTCTTCCTGGCCTTGATGTAGGAGTGGCCCATGATGTATGCGACGCCGGCGTGCTTGGCCTCGACGAGCGCCCTGAGCTCCTCTCTGACAGCGGGGTCCATTTGGCCCCCGTCCTCCTCGTTGATCTCGAACTGCACGCGGCGCCGGTTGGCGAACCCGGGCGACTCGGCCTCGTACATGGTCTGCAGCGACTGCAGCGTCTCCGACTTGCCGGTGGTGGCGTTGTCCGCGTTGTTGGCCGCCACCGCCGCGCGGACCACGAGGCTCTCCTCCAGGCTGTTGAAGAAGGGCCGGCGCATGTGGAGGCCCGCTTCGAGCGGGTCGATGGGCCGGTTCACGATGGCCATGCGGCCCTCGACGGAGCCGTCGCTGTTGCGCTGCTGCTGCGGCTGCTGCTCGGCGGCCTCCATGTGCACGAACTCGGCGAGGCGCAGCACGAGGTCGTTCTCGAAGTCGTAGTCGTCGGCGAGCACGTCCTTGTACCCGTGGCGCACGACGCAGCGGTACATGCGGAACTCGCGCGGGCCCACGCGGCCGATGAGGTGGCGCTCGGCCTTGCGCACGTGCGGCACGGGCACGGCCTTGACGCAGACGAAGACGAGCACCTGGTGGAAGGCGGGGAGGTTGGTGACGAAGTGGGAGAAGATGGCGGGCACGCCCGTGGCCAGCTCGGAGTAGATGAGGCCGATGCCCGGGACCCGCACGATGCCCAGGCTGGGGCCCAGCGCGTGCAGCCACTTGAGGGACACCTTGTTCTGCACGTCGAACAGGTGCCGCCGACGCGTGCCGTAGTGCCACACGTACATGACGAACACCACCAGCAGCGACAGCGCCAGCGGGAGCCACCCGCCCTGGGGCACCTTCATCACGGAGGCTGACAGGTAGGCCGCCTCCACGGGGAGGAACGCCAGCAGGAAGAGCGACGCCAGGACCACGCCCTGCTGCCACACGAAGACCATCACCAGCGACATGAGCAGCGTGGTCACCACCATCACGCCCGCGCACGCCATGCCGTACGCGTTGCCGATGAGGTTGGTGTCGCGGAACCCGATGGTCACGGCCAGGCACACCACAAGCAGGATCCAGTTGATCTCGGGGCTGTAGATCTGCCCGTGGATACGCCGGGAGGTGTGCACGATCTTCACGCGAGGGAAGCAGCCCAGCGCCGAGCACTGGCGGACGATGGAGAAGGTGGCCGAGATCACGGCCTGGCTGCCAACGATGGCAGCAAGAGTCGCAAGCACCAGCACCGGCCAGAAGATGCGACCTAGAGAGATCATGTTATACAGTTCACTTTTGATATATATGATGCTGGAACCAAGGAGATGAACAGGTAGTATGTGCTTACGTGGAACGGACTCGAAGAAGACGAAGTGCATGTCGCAGTCGGGGGATTTGGACAGGAAGGCTGCCTGACCCATGTACTGCAGCACAAGGCACGGGTAGATCAGACCCACGAAAGCAACCTGAAAGTATATATATATATATATATATATATATATATATACAGAGTGTTAAACGATGATGAGCAGGAAAACTGCTAAAGATGAAAGAAAAACCATGAAAGGCGTACCCTTATGGAATCAGCAGTGAAGTGGCCAAGGTCGGCGTACATAGCTTCTGTGCCTGCGGACATCCAAGACAATGTAACACTGTCACACTTTCCATGTCTCAGATGTGGCAAGTTTTCTTGGTTTGTATGCAGAACAGAACAGAATGTATACCTGTCATGGAGAGGAGCACTCCTCCAAGTGAGATCCAGCCGTCTCTTCCTGTCCGCTGGAAGAACCTGACGAGGTAGATGGGGGAGAGCGCGCGCAGAACCCTGGGGTTCCACACGGCGATGTTGTAGATGCCGATGGCCGCGAGGCAGAGCAGCCAGATGATGACCACGGGTGCGAACAGGAACGCCACGCGGCTCGTCCCCCAGTGCTGCAGCGTGAAGAGGCACACCAGCACGATGCAAGACAGAAGCACCACCTGCCCGTTTGTGAGTGTATTGGAATGCACTTGCAGACCAGAGAAGGACGAGAGCACTGGGGGGACAAATAAACCGAAACAGAGTCAATATTATATCAGACCAATCAGCAGCACGTAGAATCACGGAAACTAAACAAAAAAGATGAGAAAGGATTAATTGTTCACCCGACATAGCCGGCGTGAGGACGCCGTCTCCGATGACGAGCGAGGCGCCGAAGAGGACCATGACCAGCAGGAATGTGCGCGACTTCCTGTGCTTCTCGAGGAAGTTCCTGAGCGCCTTGAGGATGGGCGTGTCCTGCGCCGTATACCCGGGCTTGAAATAGGTGGACAGCTCCTCGTCGGCGGCCTGCTGGTTGGGCATGAGGTTGAACTTGGCGTGCCGCACCAGCAGCGAGTAGAGCGCGAACGTGCCGCCCTCGCCGTTGTCGTCGGCGCCGAGGACGATGAAGACGTACTTGAGGAGCGGGATGAGCGTGAGCGTCCAGAAGACGATGGAGAAGACGCCGAAGACGGTCTCCTCGTCCTGGTACTTGCGCAGCGAGCCGGAGAAGGTGCTCTTGTACACATACAGCGGCGACGTGCTCAGGTCGCCGTATACCACGCCGCAGCTCTGGTACGCGAGCACGATCAGGTTCGCGCACCTGCTCACCCAGTCCTCCTTCTGCATGCCAACATCATCGTTCCCATGCATGGTCAAGCTCACAAATCCATGCATGATGGCAGGTGTAATGGTGAAATAGTACGTCTAATTGGACGGATCGTGCAATCTATATTTTAATTTGGGAAGTCTGCTGTGCTAGGAAATGAATTATTGGTGGATTGGGTCAGACGAATTTGGGAGTCTGCATGCTGTCCACGGATCGATTTGTGGATATGTGACTTCAAATGCAGGACATTTCAGGTACTCTGTTCCAGGAGATCGAATATATATACAATGCCAAAATGCGGCAGAGGATCAGAGCTGACTCACCGGTTTCTTAAGGCGCTCATCTCCGGGATAGATGCCGAGGATGTTCTTCGGAGAAGGGGCCCATTCAGGGTCGTCCCCCGACCACATTTTATTAGGAGACGGCGGAGATGACAACGACTCTGCGCCGGCACTGATCGGAAGCGATGCTACAGCAAACGAATTTACAATGGCATTTTATTCATCTCGACGATGAGCAACCGGCGTTTCTGGAGCCCTGTCGAGATGCGTGTTTGTGTTCTTGGAGACAAATGTGGGGGAAAGAGATGGAGGGGGGAGAGGAGTGTGGGAGAGGGAGAGACGATTTCTCAGGAGGGTGTTGACAGTTGTAGGCCGGCTGCGTGTAGAGGATTGAAAGAGCTGGGTGGCCTGCGCATTGTGGACACACTTGTGTGTCCGGTTTTGTTGCCTCTGATTTGTTTTGGAGCGTGAGCAGCAACAAATGAAGATGGCCAGCTGATTACCAACGAACAAGATTTGCAGAAGTGACAAGAATAAGTAACCATACCATTTTCAACTATTTTTCAAATTCCATTGGTATATACTCGGATAAGTAATGGTTTAACTGGGTTTGTGGTTATGATTAGGGGTTTCCCACTTGATATATTTCCACGACCATTCATTACAAAAAATGCAATGGATCTATCATAATCTCTGTGTGTCTGAGACTCCGATAGAAAATGCAGACCACAGAAAAGAAGTATGCAAAATTCAAGGGATAACACTAATCACTGGAGCTATTTTTGGCGCCAAAGTAGAGCGCCAACGCTGACCACCCATGACCACTGCCTCGGAGCCTTTTTAACCCGCTCCGTGTGGGACAATCTCGAGTTGAGGGAAACCAAGAGTCCTACACACCTTCCTCCCTCCTCCTCCCTCACCTCCTCCACACACGGCAGCATCAACCACCTCCACGCAATCGTCAACAACGACAATGGCGGCGGCGTACAGCGTGCTGGAGCTGAACCTGGTCTCTGCCAACGACCTGAAGAAGGTGACCCTCTTCTCCCGCATGCGCGTGTACGCCGTGGCGTCCATCTCCGGCGGCGACCCCCGCATGCCGACGCACGCCACGCCGGCGGACCGCTACGGCGGGTGCAGCCCCGCGTGGAACTCCGTGTTCCACTTCCCCATCCCCGCCGGCGCCGACACCCGCGGGCTCGCCCTCCACGTGCTCCTCCGCGCCGACCGCGCCGTCCTCGGCTCCCGCGACGTCGGCGAGGTGTTCGTCCCCGTCGACGACCTCATCGCCGGCGCTGACAGCGCCACCAGGGATCCCAGGCCCGCCACGTACCAGGTGCGCCGCCCGCGGTCCGGACGGGCCCACGGCGTACTCTACTTCTGCTACAAGTTCATCGACGTCCCCGCCGCGGGCGCGCCGGCGAACAGCAAGTACGTGCCGTTAGGCTCGTCGGAGAAGGCGATCACGGCGACGGAGAAGGTCGTTACGGCGTACCCGCCGGCGTCGTACCAGCATCCGGTTCCGTACGGCGCGGCGTACGCGGGGTACCCGTACGCTGCTCCGCAGCCGTACGGGTACAGCGCCGCGCCGCCACAATACGGGTACGCAGCGGCACCTGTGCCGGCGAAGAAGCACGGCGGCGGAGGCATGGGGATGGGGCTTGGGCTTGGGATCCTCGGCGGGATGATGGTCGGGGAGATGATCGGTGACGCGGAGGCTGACGCCGCTTACAACGCCGGGTTCGACGATGCGTTGGAACTTTAGCTGTTGTCGTGGATGGAGAACGTCCTTGTAAATTTGTATTGCGCAAGGGCAGAAATTCAAATTTCCAGGTTTTGTTTGCTCTTCTTCTTCTTCTTCTTCTTCTTCTTCTTCTTCTTCTTCTTCTTCTTCTTCTTCTTCTTCTTCTTCTTCCTGGTGCCCTCAGACTCGGATAACACGTCGGCTCACCCATGAATCACACCTGACATATATAATGCATAGGTCCGCCGTTGATTGCCGATGCTTCGTTGTCGCTATCACAGAGAAGCTCGAGATTGTACTTACTGAGGACGTAGCTTGCGATGGCGCGTGATTCTTGAAACGCAAACAAATTAAAAGTGGCACCATGACCGTCATCAGTTTCTTTTTCCCTGATGACAGACCATTACGGAAATCAAAGCAAGTTCGGCTTACGGTACAAAGTCAGGCCACCAACGAATGAACAAGCTGGAGCAATATTCAGTTAAGCAACTAGTTTAAACGTAAGAGCAACAACAAAACCAGAAAAATGATTACATGCAAATAGCAAAAAAACCTGGATTAAATGGACCCAAAATCCCCTAAAAAACCTCTGGACAGTCACTGCCGGAAATCCCTTAGTTGCAGTCGGCAAATCCCTAAATACACTTGGCAAACTTTTTGCCAGAGTGTTACATTCGGCAAATAACACTCGACACAAATTTACTCGGCAAAGAACTCTTTACCGAGTATTTTTCTTGGCAAAACCTGCACTCATCAAAATCAAAATCGCATAAGAATAAAAAAAAGCCAAAAAAATTTTGTCAGGAGGGCGCCTAGCAACCCCCGCCCGCCAAGTAGTGACATTTTTTCATGCGCTACGCTAAGTGCAGTTGAACATGACCTTTCCTTCACGTGTATAATCTCCTATCACTACACCACACTTTTATTTGAGTTTAGACTCCGTTTTAACTTTTCTTATACTATATCTCCTTGCCGAGTGTTTTTTATCGGACACTCGGCAAAAACCTTAATTGCCGAGTGTAAAAAATAATACACTCGACAAAAACCTTGTTTGTCGAGTGCGAAAAATAATACACTCCACAAATACCTTCTTATATTACTCAAACATAATTTTCATTGATAAAGTTAATTCAGATAAAAAAATGTTAAACTATAAATTTATATAACTTAAGATCTACAAATTTTGTTTTGGTCATTCGTTCATCTGACATAGCTTATATGGCTTGCTTATTATTTTATAAAACTATATGAAATATATAGATTTTATATGAACAATATTGTAGATCAATTTGACTAAAGAACTAATGATAAAAAAAATTATAGATCTTTAGAAGCTATACAACTTTATAGTATAATTTTTTTTATTTGAATTAATTTATAATTTTAAAATATAATTTAAATTTATCTTTGTCGAGTATCAAAAGAAAAATACTAGGCAAACAAGATCTTTACCAAGTGTTAGAAGAAAAACACTCAGCAAATACTATGTTTGCCGAATGTTAAGAAAAAACACTCGGTAAACAAGCAAGTTTGCCGAGTGATTTTGTTTGTTGAGTGTGTTTGTTTTTTGGCACTCGATAAAGATATTTTTTCCGAGTGTCCGACAAAATACATTTGGCAAACTTTCAAACATTTGATAAACATCGGATTTCCGGTAGTAAGTAGAAGGTTTTGGTTTCCACCATCATTAGAAAAAAAAAATAAGTGTAGCTCCACTCGGTACATAGCTCTCCTGCATGTGTTCGATAAGAAACTTGTAAGATAGTCAGAACTCAGAAGTGAGAACTAGCAAAGTAAGTGCATACTTCTCAGAACTCAGAAGTGAGAACTAGCAAAGTAAGTGCATACTTCTTTGTCTCTAGCAAAATAAGTGCATACTTCTTTGTCTCATCATCTTTGTTTGCTTTGCGTGCTTGATTGAGGCTGCGGCTTCCCTGTGCCCAGCACCCAATGTCGATCTGTTTGTCTACCCACGTGTCAATCACCTGTCATCCCAACATTAGGAGCCGGGCCCGCTGTATATTTCTCTTCTCCACAGGCCAACATGCCTGTGGTCGACTCCGTCTTCTCCCATGCCTTGATGCAGACCTCGCTTAGACACAAGACAAACCGTTTCCCTTGGAAAAGATTCGATTGGGTTCCAAGCAGTGCTCCCTGCCGTGACCTTCATCTGGGCAGCGCTCCCTGCAGAAGGAAAAAAAAAAGACAAATCTTTTCAAGCAGTGCTCCCTATCGTGACCTTGATCTGGGCAGCGCTCACTGCTCGGTGGTAAGATTCGATTGGGTTCCACTGAGTTCGGATTCGATTCCTAGAGGCCATATATGATTTATATAACACTATCTTAAGTTGGGATGCAATATGCATTATGCTCATAGTTTGAGCTTTTGGTATACTTTGTATATATTGGCCTGCTTGCAAGTGTATGTATGTTCAATTAGTATGTGACCCCTTAAATTGTTTATCTTGATATGATCCATTTATTAATACTCGTGAAATATTGCAAAAGAAGTACTTCGTTGATTATAGCTGTAATTTTGTAGCCTTTTGTTTTTTTTCTTATTTCTGTGAATTACTTTTTATGGCCAGGATTTTAATTTCGTGCCTCCCAAATGAACGCCGGGGTTCAAATCCATGTGGCGTGGTTGTTCCTCTCATCATCTATATGAGCCGTAGCTGCAACTAATTGATTTAGTAAAACTCCAAACGGAAGGTATCATGAAGGGTGATTCCATTGCTAAATGAAAGGTACAACCCGCAGACCATTTATTCCTCACAGGTGTTGTAACGCACAAGGACAGAAATCGAATTCTGCAGGTTTTTTTTGTTCTGCAGTTCTTCATGAGCAGAGATTCAGACAACACGTCGATTCACCATGAATCACACACATTTACCTATATTCTGCGATATTTTATTTTGCCTGTTCGAAAGGCAAAACTACCCTGCAGATCAGACACGTTTATGGGATGTTTCCGCTGGCGTACCCGAAATCCGGCGGCATGCCGGCCATAACCTTCTGCACCGAGGGCCTCGCCAGAAGCGCGTCCCACCACGCCTTGACGCGCGGGTAGGCGTCCACGACGCCGGCGTACTCCGTGACCATGAAGTAGCGCATGAAGCCGAAGTGGCAGAGGTCCGCGGCGGTGACGTCGTCGCCGGCGAGGTACTTGCTCATCGACAGCCTCGCTTCGTAGACCTCGAGCACCTTCCTCAGCTTGGCCAGGTTCTCGTCCACGACGGCCTGGTCGCGGGCACGGCCAACGTACTGGCCGATGATGCAGTGCCGGATTATGGGCCATAGCGTGGGCTCCACGTGGTGAGCTTCCACCTCCAGCCACTGGTCCACCATTGCCGATCCTTCAAGGTCTTCGTCGCGGAGAAGCTCCGGCTTGTACTTGCGGAGGACGTACCGTGCGATGGCGCGTGATTCTGGAAATATAAAATTACAAGATGGCACCATGACCATTGTCAGTTGTGAAACTTGTTCAACAGCTGATAATTTGGTCATTACAGCAACCAAGAGAAAGGGAATCAGGAGTCAGCTTACGGTACAGCGTCAGGTCACCGTCCTCCAGTACTGGAATTTCGCCGAATGGCTACAGAATGAGAAAAATTGCGAACGAATCAATTACTGGTGTATTTGTTGTTGAAGTCTTAACAGTAACCGTGGCAGATATACGTACGTTTCTGGCGAGGTGTTCTGGCTGCCGGTGATCGCCGCCGCGCCTGCTCATCGGGACGATCTCGTACTCAGCGCCGGCCTCCTCCAGGCACACCAGCGCCCGCGCCATCCAGGGCGACACGGCCCAGCCGTACACCTTCATCGGCGCCATTGATGTCCTGCACTTGCTCTCCCTATAGTTGGCACTTGGCAGTACTTGTTTTAGCTTTGCGGTGATGGTTTGTGCACATATACAGCGTATGGATTTATACAGTTGGTTCTCTCTCTCCGGTGCTGTAAAATATTGTCCTGGTGGGTTAGGAACACAGAGGCGGCTTTCGCCTGTGAGTTGGTTTAAGAGGTCGGAGGTGACAACTGATAAAGCAAGTGCAGGCTTCGTCTGTCTCCGTCGTCATTGCTTGCGTGCGCTCTGGGCAGCGCATGCCAGCAAATTAGCAGGGGAAGCCTTAATCGACTTATTATCGACATTGACCTTGTCAAATTCAATATGGAAGTTATCGTGAAGGTTGAATCCATGTGAAATCACGAAGGTCCGAGCTGTGGAGAAACATTGAACCTTCCTCTCTGTTACGGCAGGTAAAATGCAACCATAAAAGTCTAAAAGTTTTGGGACCCTGATTTCCATATAATCAATTTATTGAATTCAATACAAGTTTACAAATTTTAAATATTAAGATTACTCAATTTTTTAGCGCACGAACTGAGGAAAATATCACTATTGACAAAGATTGTAGGTGTGGATTTTGATCTTGCTCCGTTGGATCGGCTCAACTTGTATTGCTTGGCTCGTTATAAAATTGTCTCGGCGCGGCCCAACTCATCTTGCAACTGAACTAAAAGTCCTAAAACTATGGTTCTCATCAGATACCTTACGTGACTGCATCCGTTTCGTGTGAGTAGTGAGTGGCCGTTTGTGCGCAGGAGAGCGAGAGCCTGGATTACCTACTGGTCGGATGCTCTGATAACAGGGAGACTTTGGTGTCGTATTCTGAGTAGAGTCCGGCTGAAACATGTTTCGCCGGATGGTCAAGTCGCTTTTGTTGGTACATTATTGGTGGTTGCATGCACGTAAGTTGGTTGTGAAGACCCGCCGATTTTGTATTACTATATATACATGAAGTGACAATTTTCAAATTTCTGACCCTAGGACGACAGAAGCAATGCAGGTGCAACATAAAAATTTATTGGAAAAATGATTTAGCAGAGATGCAGATCATACACACAAAAAGAGCAGCGCACTACGGTATGTTGCCGCTGCCAAAGCCGAAATCCGGCGGCATGCTGGCCATGACCTTCTTCACCGTCGGCCTTGCCACCAGCGCCTCCCACCACCCCTTGAACCGCGGGTAGGCGTCCACGACGCCGGCGTACTCCGTGGCCATGAAGTAGCGCATGAAGCCAAAGTGACAGAGGTCCGCGGCGGTGACGTCATCGCCGGCCAGATACCTGCTTCCTGAAAGCCTGGCCTCGTACACCTCAAGCACCTTCTTCAGCTTGGCGAGGTTCTCGTCGACGACAGCCTGGTCGCGCTCTTGGCCGACGTACTGGGCGATGATGCAGTTGACAACGATGGGGAGGATGACGGGCTCCAGCTGGTGGGCCTCCACCTCGACCCACACGTCCACCGCTGCGGATCCGGCGAGGTCGCCTTCGTGCAGGAGCTCGGGCTTGTGTTTGCGGAGGATGTACCTCGCGATTGCTCGTGATTCTGTATGCAAGGGAAAAATGGATCTTACAAAGGACTGGATGTATGAATTCTAACACTGTTTTGGACCTCATGTACTAGTAGCTCAAGAAAGTTGACTTACGGTACAGGGTCAGATCACCATCCTCCAGCACTGGGATTTGGCCAAACGGCTGCCACAACAGGATGAAAGAAGACAAGTTTCAGTAGTACAAAAAGGTTGCTCTGTTTCTTGAGCCAACCTACAAGAAGGCTGTTGAGCTTACGTTTCTGGCGAGGTGCTCCGGGCGGCGGTGGTCGCCGCCGGTCCGGCTCATCGGGACGACCTCGTACGCAGCGCCAGCCTCCTCCAGACACACCCGCACCCGAGCCATCCATGGCGAGACAACCCACCCGTACAACTTCATTGGCGCCATGGATGTGCTACCACAAGTACAGACCGGTGATGTGTGCTATCCTCACAACATCGTTGGTCACGGCGGACTTGGAAAACACGAGACACATTTATTAATGCCGCTTCGACTTCGATAGTGAGTTGTTGGGACAGGGGACTCGTGCGTGGTCGTCATTGCTTGCGTACACAACGGCGTCTACTTGAGCGCTAGATCCATCACAATCGGGCTTGTACCTTTCCGTTGTTCTAGAAGTGATCGTAGCATCCCAGTCTCTCTCTGTTTCAAATTACTTTTCATTTTGACTTTATATTAGATTATCGAGAATGCTTGTTTTCAGTCAATTGAAAACAAGGTTCGTTTTAATCAACGGTATTTTTTAATGCATGGTGGTTCATGAAAATTTTTTATTAAATTTTTTTGTTATTTATTTATTTATAGAATTATATGTATTAATTAATATTATATATAAAGTATAAAAAAGAGTTATCTTTTTGTATTTATTAGATCTAGATTCAAAGGTCAAAAGCGTTGATTGAAAGGAATCTCTATTTTCAATCGATTGAAAATTAGACGTTTCCTTAAATTATTAAATATTTTTTAAATCTAGACAAATTATATGTCTAGATTTATTGAATATTTCTTAAATATGAACATCTCAAAAACCTTCCACTATAACAAATAAACTAGAACGAAGAGAGTACTACTCTATTCAATATGCACATGAGTCCGGAAAAATTTTCTACCCATACATGATGTAAACAGGAGCCGGTGCAGACCCTCCCCCCTCTTCCAGTTTTGATTTTTTTTCTATTAGATCTAGATCCAAGGGTCAAAAACGTTAATTGAAAGAAATCCCTATTTTCAATCGATTGAAAATTAAACATTCTCTTAGATTATTGAATATTTTTTAAATCTAGACAAATTATATGTCTAGATTTATTAAATATTTCTTAAATCTGAATATCTCAAAAATCTTCCAGTATAACAAATAAACTAGAATAAAGAGAGTACTATTCTATTCAATATGCACATGAGTCACTCTCAGGCCCAAGTTGGCCCCGAAGGAAGGTGGTTTAGTCACTTGTTGATTCTTGTTTGCAGGAAACCTGCTCCAAGCGTGCAGAGGCCCCTCGCGGTGGGTGCTATTAAAGGTCCTTGCCCAGTCCAGACAGAACACATCTGGTTGGAGCGGATCCGAGGACTCTATGTATCCTTTTTTTTAGATAACGGGTAAAAGATCCAGTCTCTACACTTTCAAAGAAGGTGTACACAACCAAGATTACATGAAGAACACTTAGACTCACACAAACACAACAAAAAGAAAGAGACACATCATTAAAAAAAGACTCAAGCTACACCTCACAAAGCTAGAAAAGAAAATCATTCTCGATGAAGGTCACAAACCGGAGACGTCCAAAGTGGATATTTAGCTCCACCTAAGCAGTCCTCGACTAACTCGCTCACTGAAAACAATTTTTTAGGATAAGCAATACTTGAGGACACCAATGAATATAACTTCAGCTTCGAAGAACGCTCTAGTCGCCTTCTACACCATAACACATAAGCACCTACCATCTTCGCTGGATCCCTACCCGGTGTCAATCATCGTTATCACGCCACCTGTGAAACGGATCCATCCTGTCCCACCGCCTAGCGATGTCACACAAACTAGACCACTCAAGAGGCGACACTAGACACCCGATCTTCTAGTCGCTCCATAACCAGGAGAACGAATGAATCTTCAACGGAGAAAAACGACACCAAACGAAGAAAAACGACACCAAATTGAAAAAGGAGAAACTTCACCATCGGATCCGCTCTTCCGTGGTCAGATCCGGCTGCCATGGCCGCGGCTCTGCCGTCGGAGGTTGGCGAGGCGGCTGGAGGCGCCATGACAACCGTCGAGAGCACGACTGCCGGTGTATAGCACCCTACCGCCGCCGTCCTGGCGCCCGCATGGGCTCTGGCAGCGGCGAGGCCGGGGAGGTGTGGGGAGAGGGGTGACGGCGGCGGCCCGCTAGGTTCCGCCTAGAAGGGACGATGTGGGGGACCGAGTCGGGAGATGGGGTGAGTCCCAGGACATGTATCTAGTCACTATTAGTATCAAAATAACTGAATTGTGTAATGTTTAAGACCAAATTTGTTATAAATATTTATGTACAGGATATTTGTAGAATGTAGTAGTTATCTAGACATAAATTTGTCCTAGCAAAATATTACTTCCTATGGAGTATCAATACCTCGCCACGAGCATCTTTGTAAGGGACTTTTTTGGATGATGAAAGAATGGAGAGAAATTATCTAGCTAGACTTGCTCTAAATTAAAACATCATTCATTTATCCGCACCATCATTTTGCGTCCACAGGATAGTTTTAGCGTCCCAACAATCGGTAGCAAGATAAATAATGGTACACGGGCAAACAACTCCCGCGTCTTAATTGTAGACGTAGCACTTGATCAAACTAGAGCTGATCAATAAATGGGTAATCCGTATAACCAAGCACCGGATCGGATGTGTAGAATGTGCTCCTGTCGTACTTGTTGAGTGCTGCGTTCCTCCGGAATCGCTCCGGCAGGTCGGGGTTCGCCAAGAACAGCCGTCCGTACGCCACCAGATCGGCGTAGCCTTTTGCCACCGCCGCATCGCCTTCCTCTGGATCATACCCTCCGTTCACCACGAATGTGCCCTGGAACGCCCTTCTGAACGGCAACAGCATGTGCGGGAGCGTCAGCTTGCCGTCGTCAGGGTTCACCCGCATCCTGGGCTCGACGGCATGGCAATACAGCACGCCGAGTGGGTTCAGGGTTGTGCGGATGACGTGCAGTGCGAGGGCCTCCGGATCGGAGTCGCTGCACTCCATGTAGTCCGCGAATGGGGAGAGGCGCACGCCGACGCGGCCCGGTCCAACCTCGTCCGCAACGGCCTCGATCACCTTGGTGGCGAACCGGCACCGGTTCTCCAGGCTTCCGCCGTACGCGTCCATGCGATCGTTGACGCTGTCCTTCATGAACTGGTCGATCAGGTAGCCGTTCGCTGCGTGGATTTCAACACCGTCGAAGCCTTGCAATCGCAAAGGAAATCACCTGAAAACGTTAGCTCTATCCTTCACAATATATGGATCGTTACTTTTCGCAAAGTGTGCCGGCTCATTTTACCGGCTTTCATGGCGTTTCTGGCGGCAATACGGAACTCGTTCACTATGTTCGGTATCTCTTCTGCTTCCAGTCTTCGAGGAGTGGCAAATTCGACCACATTGCCTGCGTGAGTAATTTGTGGACGGACCTGCTTGTCTGTGCTCGAAACCGGTGCCTGCCCATGCAACTCTGTAACACACAGAACTGTGTCCATGTTATTAAGACGCAACATACTCTCCTTGCTGCCAACAAAAAACAACAGTAGCTATCATTTTGGCGTATAAAAGATAGAACGCATCTCAGACGTGTCAGTTTCGCGTTACACTTGAAAGCAAAGAAAATAGTCTATTGGGAAATTTACCTGGCTATTATGCATTTAGTAAGGGACTTGCTAATTTTCAGCTAACTGAAAATTTGAGCAATTTTCAATCATCGCTTTAAATCATCGGATCTAGATCTAATAGCTTATAATTATTATATAAAAAATTCTAAAAAAAAAATCAAAACACAAAGTAACAAATCATTCATTAAAAGCTTTCAATCGACTGAAAGCTAGAAAACATGATTTAGTAAACATTCAAATGGATGGCTGGACATCTAGACATCTTGTTCTTACTAGGATTAATATTGTGAAGATCCAAAAGAAGCTTTCGAATACAATAATAAATATAAATACAAGAAAGCTAAACGATACCTGCGCAAGAGGCGCGGCCGGCGTGCCATAACTGGCAGAAGAAGACGGCACCCTTGGCGTGTACAGCGTCGACGACGGGTTTCCATGACTGCACCTGCTCGTCCGTCCAGAGTCCCGGCACGTCTCGCGCCCCGCGTGCCGCCTCAGAGACGGCGCAGGCCTCGGAGACGAGGAAGCAGCCAGGACTTGCTCGCTGGCCGTAGTAGACGGCCATGTGCGGTCGCACCAAGCTTCCGTGTGCTCTGCACCTCGTCAGCGGCGCGAGCACAACACTGCACGCATGACCGCAGAGAGGAGCGTCTAACGATTCGTCACCGCATGCGTTCGAAACAATTCCCACCTCAAAAATAATCATCTACATGTGACTGGAAAACTGACCGGTGTGCGAGGCTGAACTCGCCCATCTTGTAGGGAGTCAGCAGATGAGATGTTGCTAGAGTTGGCTCCATACGTCCTGGCCTGATCCTGCTGCTCCTGCCCACGAATTCACCAAGATTTGTAACTTCTTCGCTAACGGAAGGTTGTGCCACTTCGAGCTGCACCGCAGCACCGGTATTTCTATACGGTTGTGCTAGCCTAAGGAGGAACCACAGAGGACTATTATCCAACACCTGCTATGCTCCCGTCCAAGTCAAGCCGCCGTGACCGGCCGGGAGGACCACTCTACGGTAGACATCAGAGACGGGAGATGGCTACCAATTTGGTGGGCCAGAGTGACAAGTTCGAGTAGTACTACGGTAATTTACACAAGGTGATGTGATGTTCCAATCTCATCGGGCACGACACTTCCAAAGGTTCCTTAACCTCAGTGGAGAGAGAGAGAGAGATAATTCCCTGACGGTGCTCTACTAGGAGTGAATCCTCAGGGGTCGGAAACGACTCCACCAAAATTATTAGTACCTTTTATTTATTATGTTACTCCCTCCGTTCAAGTTTACAGGTCGTTTTAGTCTCTTTCAGTTTTATCAGATTGTAAAACATTCTCGTTTTTCAACGAAGAACAGACGCGCTTTCAATATCATGTCAGTTGAATACGGTGTTAGTCTCTAGAAAAACTCACCATAACTATACTCCCTCTCTCTGCAAGTGGACCTAGCGTGGACTACTAGATAGGTTACAGAGCTGCATGCGTGAATTTACCTTGTGTACAGAGCTGCATGCTCAGTTTGCGTTGGGGCCAGTGCAACGTGCTGGTAACAGAGTGTGGTTTTGGTGAGCGACGCTATAGCGTCTTATAATAATGAACAGAGGAAGTATTATTATTAAAATATTTCCATGAAAAGGATACACCACCAAATGGCTTAGCACATCTAAAACAAATAAAAACAAATGGTTTAGCAAACGCGTGGACCAAATAACTCACAGATTGCACTGGCGTGCAAATTCTGCTAAACATTTATTGGTAACGAACAAAACACACACGAAAAGGGACTCGCATTATTGGCAAACAGAAATCAAGTACCGCATGCACAAGCGGTCTCTCAAGCCCGGTGGTGGGTGCTTCACCATACCATATAGGTGCTGAGCTTCTTTGCGGCCGGCCTGGCCACAAGGCTCTCCCACCACGTCTTCACGTGCGGGTACGAGTCGAACACCGAGGCGTGCGGCGTCATCATGAAGTAGTAGGTGTAGGGAAAGTGGGTGAGATCGGCGAAGCTGATGAAATCGCCGGCGAGGTACTTTGTCTTGGACAAGCGAGCCTCGTAGACGTCGAGCACCTTCTTGAGCTTCTCCAGGCTCTCATCAACGACCTTCTGGTCCGTGGGGATACCGCGCAAGGCCGGGAAGATGAGGCACTGGTACACGATGGGTGAGATGGCCGGGTTGTATTGGTGCGCCTCCACCTCCGTCCACACGTCGACCATGGCCGCCTCATTCAGGTTGCCATCTCTCATGAAGTCAGTCTTGCTTGATTTGTACTTGCGGAGCACGTACTTTGAGATGGCCCTGGATTCTGGTCAGAAATAAAAAGTGTTCATACTATGGTACACTAAGAGGTATAAAGCAGAGGTAGATAACTTTATGCACGACGCAAATGTAACAGGATCATCATGAGAAGGACTGCTCCGAAAACAACAAGCTTACCGAAGAGCACGACATCTCCATCCTGGAAAGCTGGGATTTGCCCGAACGGCTGCAAAAGTAAACGTGGCCGGCAGAAAATCAGCTACTCAGTACTCATTCAGGGAAACTCTGATGAAAAAGGTGGCCGGGGACAACGTACGTTTCTGGCCAGGTGCGCGGGACTCTTGTGCTCCATGCTCGGGAAGTCGATGTTGACGACGTCGTACTCGGCGCCAACCTCCTCGAGGCACACCAGCACCCGTGCCACGTTCGTCGACATCGCTGGACCGAACACCTTCACCGGAGCCATTTCCAGATGATGGTGCACACTGTTCTCAGGTTACTATGGTGTGTTGCAGTGCGCCAATGACGATGCAGATGCCTTCCTCTTTATAGTGTACTTTGGGCAGCTGGTGCGGTGTCAGCTGTGGAGTAACTTCCACTTGTCGCTGGGGCTGGCCAGCTCCAGAACAAGGACGAGAAAGCGACAGCATTGCTTTGGTGCAGTGCCCTCGTCGAAGGACGAGCATAGAGGGCGCCAGAAGGTCTGCATTCCAGAAGGTGGTGCGTGACGACTGCACACGTGTGCTGGCATCAGCAGTGTGGTGGAGCCAGAGGAATTCCCGACCCTGTAAACTACGCTGCCTATTACTATTCACCTAGGTGAAAAGACGATCGATGTGAATTACTTGTTTCTTTACAAAATAAAAAATAGTTTCCTACCCATATGTTATTACCATAAGCGTGACGTGTTTATTACAAGCATGTAGGATAGAGTCTATTATTCAACTTTCATCCATAACTTGTGGAACATTTGGAAATGTCGAAATGCAAAGGTATTCCATAACTTACAATCTCCAGAAGAATCCACGAGGATCTTGCATTATGGTCGCACAGATGTCACAATCAACGATATCATTCTCTCCTTATAGATTGGAACACTAGATTAATTGAGAATCTTATCATACAAAGTTTCTTTCTTTTCTTTTTTGGAGTTTCCATGCTCCATCACTTTAAATATAATCTTGTAACAATTTGTATGTTGTTGTTGAGTTATCGACGATCGCAGACACGTAGATCGAAATAGAAAACGAAAACAAAAAGTAACAAGAATAGAGGAGACGAAATTCTTTATTAAATAATTCTGGTAAAATTACAAGGGGTGTCTCCTCAACTATTTATAAGGGGGGAAACCCTACTTCGTGTTGGGTCAGGATTAGATAAGGAGCCCACATGGGCCAGGAGCCATTCTTCTAGAAGGTGGGCCTGACCCATAAGCGTTTTATAACACTCCCCCCTTGGGCTCTTTATCACGATAAATATGCCTCATAAAAACTTCTTAAAAACCCAGTGGAAAAAATAGAGAAAAGGACACATATTACCGTCACTTATATTGTACACATTGCCTCATCGAAAATCTCAATGAGAAAACTTCATATAAAAACTCATAAGGAAAAAAGAGTATAATGCTTTAATCTTCATGATTAATGCTTATCAATCTTCATTAACAACATGAATTATCTTCGAGATAATTCTTTAATTCAGGAACGTGATGTACTTAGGGAAGTTCTCCCCTATTCCAAATACTTCTCTAAGTCTTCTCATACCAATACCATGCCGATACTTTTTAAGAGTGCAAGCTGGTGGTGCCTTTGTAAATATATCTGCAAGATTATCATAAGATCGGATATGAGTTACCAAAATCTCTCCCTTCTCTTGCAATTCATGCGTATGGAAGAATTTAGGTAACATATGCTGTTCAACTTTATGTATCCTGATTGTATTTGTGCAATACAAGTGTTATTATCTTCATAGATAACTGTAGGGGATAGAGTATACGATACTCCACAACTATCCATTATATGTCTTGGCATCCTTCTAAGCCAAGTGCATTCCTTTACGGCTTTAAATAATACGATAATCTTTGAGTAATTTATTGATGTAGCAACAATCGTTTGCTTCATTGACTTCCATGAAATTGCCATTCCACCAAATAAGAACACATATCCAGTCTGCGAGATTGACTTGTGTGGATCGGATAGGTAGCAAGCATCAGTATACCCAACCAAGGTTACTTCTGCATTCTTCTTGAAAAATAATCCGAAATCTTCAGTTCCTCTCAGATATTTTAGTACTTGTTTAATGCCTTTCCAATGTTGCATAGTTGGTGCCAAGCTGTATCTAGCAAGTAGATTAACAGCAAAAGCTATATCGGGTCTCGTACCATTTACAAGGTACATCAATGCTCCAATAGCACTCAGATAGGGATATTGAGGTCCCAATAATTCTTCACCTTCCTCCCTTGGTCTAAATGGATCTTCCTCTGCATTGAGTGATCTCACAACCATAGAGGATCTGAGTGGGTATGCATCTTTCATATTAAATCTCTCTAATACCTTTTTAGTATAGTTTGATTGATACAATAATATCCCTTCGTGGGTATGCTCAAGCTGCAAGCCTAAACAACATGCAGTCTTACCTAAATCGTTCATTTCAAATTCAGACTTTAAGTAAGAACATGCATCTTTGACGTCTTGTGTAGTGCTAATGATATTCAAATCATCAACATAAACAGAGATTATGCAATAACCTTTCTCTGATTTCTTAATGAATACACAAGGACAATCGTCATTCTTTAAGAATCCTTTCTTCAGTAAAAAGTTACTGAGTTTGTTATACCACATTCTTCTAGATTGCTTTAAACCATATAGTGACTTCTAAAGTTTAACACTATATAATTTGCATTCTTCTTCATTCGAGACTTTGATTCCTTCTGGAACTTTCATATAATTTTTATATCTAATGTTCCATACAAATATGTAGTGATGACATCCATAAGTCGCATTTGCAAATTCATATTCACTGCCAATGATATTAAATACCGGAAAGTAATTCCATCCATTATGGGAGAGTAGGTTTCTTTGTAGTTAATTCCTGGTCTCTGCATGAAACCTTGAGCTACGAGTCTCGCCTTGTATCTAGTCACTTTATTTTGAGCATTTCTCTTACTGACAATCACCCATTTGTGACCCACTGGGAACATACCTTTTGGTGTAAGGCTTACATTGACAAACACTTCTCTTTTCTTTAGCGAGTTCAACTCTGCACAGATTGCTTCTTTCCACTTTGACCAATCAGGACACTTCTTGCATTCCTTCATTGACTTTGATTCAGATTCTAAGTCAATCTGTGTTGCAATTATTGTCAGCAAAATATGAGTCGACTTTTATTGTCTTTCTATTGTATACTACTCCCGTCTCAACATAATTCGTTGAAACTTCTTCTATTATTTTATTTTCTTGATCCATATCACTCAGAAGTGTGTTTAGATCAGGAATTTCCGGTAACCCATCATGAGTTTTAAGTATGCACATATTCTCACTTGGGATTTCTTCTTCAAGGCTCACCACTTCGTGTGGTTTGCTTTCACCTTCTATATTCTTTTTTTTTTGAGTAGTTTGCTTAAGCTTCTTCTCCGCAGGACGTCTTCTAGGAGCTTTAGCTTGAGTTTGTACTCTATGCTTCTTTGGTGCCCATGTAACCGGATCACTCCCCCTCTTCCTAGCATCTGTTGCTTTTGAGGAAGGAGGCTGGAATTCCATATAGTCATCCTCTTTAAATGGGATGTCTATTCTTTCAGGTGCATTTGCAGCCGGTATATGAGACTTCACAATGTCTCTTGTATTGGTGAAAGCTTCTGGCAGTTCATTAGCAATCCTCTGTAGATGGAGGATATTCTAAACTTTGAGCTCAGTTTGTTTAGTGCGAAGATCCATTCCTTGAATTCCTTTAGTTTCCTATTCTATTTCATGACATTCGTCCTGAGAGAGATACTTTCCTCCCCTAATGCCGGAAAATTATCTTCATTAAAGATATAATCAGCGAAGCGAGCCGTATGTAGATCTCCTGTGGATGGCTCTAAATACTTGATTATGGATGCACTTTCATAGCCAACGTAAACTCCGAGTCTCCGTTATGCACCCATTGCAGTTCGCTGAGGCGGAGGGATAGGGACATACACAACACATCCAAATCTTCGTAAATGAGAAAAATTTGGTATTGTACCACGCATCATTGCTAATGGTGATTCTTCATGTGTAGCAGATGGCCTCAATTGAATTAATGCTGCTACGTGCAACACTGCATGCCCCAATAAGAGATAGGCAATAAGCAATTCTGCAATAATGGCCATGCTATCAACTTGATCCCCTTAATTAATGATTCTGCAAGGCCATTTTGTGTATGCACGTGTGGTACAGAGTGTTCCACTTTGATACCCAGCCTCATACAATAGTCATTAAACATCTTCGAGGTGAATTCTCCAGCATTATCCATCCTGATGGATTGAATTCTGTGATCCGGAAAATTGGTTTTCAATTGTATGATCTGAGTTGTCAATCGTGCAAATGTATGGTTTCTAGTAGATAATAAACATACAAGACTCCACTTTGAGGAAGCATCAATCAACAGTATGAAGTACCGAAAAGGTCCTGACATGGGGTTAATTGGTCCACATATGTCTCCTTGAATTCGTTCAAGGAATGCCATCGATTTTGCTTGAATCAACACCATGAAGTACCAAAAAAGGTCCTGACATGGGGAGGTAAGTCGGCGGGCCTCACCTTTATGGCGGGTTCAGTAGTGGGTCCTGGCGGGCCTTGGCGGCGTGGCGGGTTGCCATGGCCGGTCAGGTCTCGGGTGGGGTCGGATCTGGGCTTTCTCGACCGGATCTGAGATTTGCTTTTTTTTGTGTGTGTGATTGCAGGGCTCTAGGTGCGGCCTCAGGACTCTCGCACAACCTCTTTTTCATAGATCTCGGTTACTTGCGCGGCCAGATCTGAGCTCGCCGCATTCGTGGAAGAGCATAGATGCGTCGTCGTTGAGGCCAAGACCGATGTCCGATGGGGCCGGATCCGGGCTGTCAAGGCCTAGGTCTGAGCCGTCATGGAACAGATCTGAGCCTCCGATTTTTTTCTTTGATCTTTCTGTGATGATCTATGCTTGTGATGGTTCCGGTCACCTTTACCGCTAGGGTTAGGGTTCTGAAATCCCGGCACGTAAGTGTCCGTGGATCTAACTTCGTTCTTTCGAACTTCTGGACGTACCCCGTTTTGGATATGGATATCCCAGATCCTCCCCTTGCCGGTTCCAGATCCGGTTAGGGTTGGTAGATCATGGGTGCATAAGTGCCTTTAATCTGATTTTGTTATTTCATTGTGCCGCCTCCTATGGCGAGGTTTTGTTGTTGTAGATCTTGACTGCAATGAGTCAAGATTTTTGTGGCGATCTTCTAGACAGATCTTGGCTGCAATGAGTCAAGATACAAATTCAATCGAAAATCATACCTTTAATCGCCGAGTAGATGGCCGGCTCTGTAGAGCGTGCTGATAACGTGTTGAGTTATCGACGATCGTAGGCACGTAGATCGAAGTAGAAAATAAAAACAAAAAGTAACAAGAATAGAGGAGATGAAATTCTTTATTGAATGATTCTGGCAAAATTATAAGGGGTGTCTCCTCAACTATTTATAAGGGGGGAAACCCTGCTTCGTGTTGGGTCAGGATTAGATAAGGAGCCCATATAGGCTAGGAGTCCTTCTTCTAAAAGGTGGGCCTGACCCATAAGCATTTTACAATAATTGTTATCTATGTAATAAAATGATTGTTACCTATATAATAAAATATTCAGGCACTACCACGATAGGGTTCGGGGCGGGTGGAGCAAAAGCCCACCCATGATGAGAGATGTTGCGGGTGGAAATCTCCACCCGCACCCGCACCCGCGGGTGGAATTCCACACCCTCACCCGCACCCGCCAGGTTTCGGGTGGGTGACAGGTCCTCCGCGGGTTTTTCATATAGATGAAAAAAGTATATCTTTAGTTTAATTTTACATTATTTTCACATATTTTATATAATAAAAACATACTAACTCATTCATAACTTGATAGTTAACATAATATGATAATATATATACATGTAAGAATTATTAGACTCATATAATTCTCACTCTCATAAAAAAATATTAGACTAAAATTCTTTATACGTATTTTATTTCGGGTCCCGCGGGGCACCCGCGAGTGGGAGAAAAAACCCGCACCCGCCCCGCGACTATGCGGGGCGGGTGCGGGTGAGCCCCGCGGGTGAGAAAGTGCACCCGCACCCGCACCCGTCGGGTGCCAAACCCGGCGGGACCCCGCACTCGGGACCCGAATTGCCATCCCTTTATCACGATGGGTGCTGTAGTTTTCTTCAAAAACAATTTCATCCATAAGTGACAAAGATCTCCGTGGCAATGGTCTCCAAATGTCTCATGACCATCGGCATTCGCTCTGGAGTCTCCTCGCACAACAACATTGTCTACAACCACGACCAATACATTCCTCTGAAAACGGTCTCCACAAAATAGCAGTGCTTGACTTTGTTAAACAATTATTTCATTTTGAGATTGGCATATGTCTAATATAATGCAGCCGTCCCTACAAGAGTAGTATTATTTTCCTCGTGATTAATTCCTTGAAGCCAATGCGGTACGAATGGGAGACAAATCCATATAACACGGGTTAAACCAGTATCTACACTACGGGAAACCGGCCATTTGCCGAGTGCCTGAGGCACTCGGCAAAGCCTAGAACGCAATCGGTAAAATATTTGCCGAGTGTAACTCTCGGCAACGAGTTCACGACAGTCTTTTATCGGCAAATAGCTCTTTGCCGAGAGCCTTTTTTCGGGCACTCGACAAAGTTTTGCCGAGAGTTTATATGACCCTCGACAAAATAAAGCAGGATGGTGCCAAACGTCCGTCACACCATGTTTACCGAGAGTCTTGATGGAGGACACTCTGCAAACATGACCATTCTTTGCCGAGAGCCTTCCCAGCCCTCGGCAAAGAATGGTACCTTTCCCGAGTGCCTTCCCAGCACTCAGCAAAGAATGGTAACTTTGTCGAGTGCCTTCCCAGCACTTGGCAAATTAATTCTACAAATTTGAATAAAATGTTCAAATCGAGTTCAACCTCGACCAAAATCACATCAAATTACACATACAATCTCATCATCATCACAGACACATATATATCATCATCACAGGCATTTGAATCTTCACAAATATATATAAATCCTCACAAATACATATATGTCATAAGCATAACCTCAAGTTCACATAAAAAGTGTCCAAACAGTTCAAATAAAAGTTGTCGACAACCACAAGTGTACATCAAGTGCAAGCAAGCACAACTAGTTGGTTCATGAAATGGAAATAGAAATACAACTACAAGCTAACTTGGACGAGGATGAGTATGCCACGACGACCAAGCATTAGGAGGGGAAGTAGTTGGATTGTTAGATCCCGTGGATTGATTCTACAAAAAAAAAATATTGCATGCGTAACCCAAGAAGAATTGAGATGAAAGCATAGAAGCAAAAATCGCAAGGATCTTGAATGACTCACCGGAGTGCCTTGGAGAGTGACATTTAGGGGAGAGACGGGAAAAGGAGGTAGTCCCGGGAACAGCCATGGAGGTGGTGGCAGTGCCCCAGTACTTTGCATGTGAACATTGCACTCATTTTTTGTGCCATGATCCCCTCCCACCTCTACCACTCTTCCTGTATCTTCGCCTCGAGCTTTGCCTCCATCTCATCCCGAAGCTGGGCCTACAATATTTCATCTCAATGTTACAATGCAGAGCAACCACATATCAAGAATGATAAATAAAACAAAACTAACCTGAACTTGCTCAATCTGGATCTATGCAACGCTCTGCTGTGGGCGGATGGGCGGGGCTGAGGCCGAGCTCCTTGCTCGAATTTGGGAGAGGGTGGGAGTAGAAGCCATGTCTAATGTGCTGTCGACAATCCAGTACCGGCCATGCTTCTTACCTCCACCCACCCTTATGATGATCTCTCCATCAATGTCCTCGGTGCTCGAGTCCCACTCTGGCCCATGGACCCCTCCCTAGCCACCTCTATGTATTGGCTCAGGCGACTGTGGACGGTGGCGTTGGTGTACGACTCAGGAGGGTCCTCCAGGTTGTAGTCGACCCTTGACGTCGCCTTGCCCTTGTGAGCCATAGCCCAAGCCTTCAAAGGGGGGGGCAAGACACGCCACCATTCACCGCCGACTACAATGAGAACAGAAAGATGATTACAAATGATATAAAATTGAGCGCTATAACAACAAAATGAATTCACGTATCCATCTAGCCGCATACTGGTCAAGGGTAAGGTTGCCTTGATGGTGTGTTGGGCCAGGCATCATCAAACGCCATGCACGGCAAGCCTCGTGCTTCTCCTTCCACTCAGGGTCGCACCACCTCTTCACAATTTGTTCCCAGCAATCCATATAAGGGGTGCACCACCACGGAATCACCTACAAGTGATCAAGTAATATGAGAAGATCAAATTAAGCATACTTAATCAAGTATAAGAAATATGAGAAGATCAAATTACCACAATGTATTGTTCTTCGGTCAGCTCCATGCTTGGTGCCTCAGTTTTATCCACCCTAATGTTCAGGACAACGTAGTGGTTTATTACTGCCTGGATGCGCGCCTCGTAAATCATGTCCGTAATTAGTTTGGGACATGTGTTGTACGCCTGGGTGCGCGCCCGCTCCATATACTCCGGCTCGAATCTAAAGAAATCTTGCACATAGATGCGGTGTATACTATGATTATCTTAAAAATATCCAACAAATACAATATATTGAACAATGAAAAAAAAAAACTTACCCACAGCTCCCCCCCACCCGGTCTGCCAAGGTGGCAAACACCCTGCCCTCCTGATCTAAAAAATCAGGGACGTGCTTGTAGTGCTCCTATGTGTAGGTAGGCTCCTGGCTCGTGCCAAAAGGCACCAGGCCAGGGAAGAGTTTCCTGCACAAAGACCCAGGATGCCATTTGGCAAACACGTGTGGTCACGTGCACAACCCTCGTCCAACCCTTGCCAAAGTGACAAAGACAAATGATTAGTTTATATCATAATTTTTAAGATATCAAAAGATTAAACATTTAAAGTTACTTACTTCTTCCCTACGGGTCCAACCAACGGGCAATTCTTAACTGGTATCGGTCGCGTCGGGAGCTGTGCGAGACCTCTTTGCCACACACTCTGCACGCCATCAGAACCAGAAGCGTCTAGCGCCTCCTCCCCTCCTCTCCCCGCCTCGTCCGAGCCGTGAGCAGAAGGTACCTCCTCAGACTGCTGCTGTTGCTCCTCCTCCTCCTGCTCCTCCTGCTCACTAGACTCGTGCATAGAAGGTGTTGGCGATGGTTCCCTGGCAGCCTTCTCTCGACGCCTGCCACCACCTCTGTTGCCTCAACCCTTCATTCGACCCCTCCCGGACCCCTCAGATGCACCAGACCTGGACCCCTTCCCGTTTGCGCTTTTGTAAAGCGACGTCACTGACCTCAGCATACCCTTGCCCACCATCTTTGATCAATCACCTGCCATTAAAAACATTAAATTCATCAATATTTTAAAATCTATGCAAAATAAATAAAACATGTATTAGAAAGTAATGCAAATATTAAATTAATTAGTACAGACCAACCATGTATTTTAGAAATAATCATCAAGATCGGGATTAGCTTTGTCGTTTGTCTCATCATCACTATCATGGATGTCGATGTCATCTTGCACGTGCACTGGTGGAGGAATATCGTCATCATTGTCCATGCCTAATTGTAAACGCTCAAGTAAGTTCAAGTCATTCACATTCTGAACCTCGTCTCCAGCATCGTCGTCATCAACCGTTTTGTTATCTACATCCATTTCAATATCTTCGGTTAAGTCTATCACAAAACCCTCTTCTAGCCCATCTTCTTGGAAGAACTCTCCATTGACCTATGTTTTGGGGTCTACATTGTAATCTTCATTGTTTGGAACAGGTAGTTTACTGTGTGGCGGTACCTTGAATACAACATCCCAACCCTTGAGATGTTCATCGGTTTGGCATTGGTATGAGAGATAATAAACTTGTGTGGCCTGTTGAGCCACAATATATACATCATCGCCTGAATACACGGATGACTGTCGAATTTCGACTAGCCCAAGATTAGGGGTCCGTCTCTCTTCTTGTGGATCAAACCAATGGCATTTGAATATGACAAGAGAAAGAGGTTTGCAACCATCAAACATGAGTTCCTATATTTCTTCAACTCTTCCGTAATACTCGACCCCATCCTCACCTGGAGTAAAAACTCCGGTATTAGTGGTTCTTCGATTAGGCCGATTCTGCTCGTAGCTTGTTGTGTGAAAGCGATACCCATTAACATCATAGCTTCTGAATGACTTGACCCTATAAACACAGCCATAGGCAACCTGTCTGAGCTCGACATTCATAGACGCATCGGTTTGGGCCTGCACGTTGAAGCAGGATAGTTATCTATATTATTCCCACGTAAGAGTAATTGTGTAATGACATACTAAGAAAATGATAAATACCTTCCGTTTCAACCAAGAAATGAAATCAGACGATCCATTTCCTGCACCATTGTAACGAAGGGTATCAACTTCATGTGGGGTAGGAGGCCTTGAGGCATGCCAGAATCCATCAAGAAATTCCCTATAGCAATGAGGAACAAGTGGGTTGGATGCAGAACAATTAGATACAATGCGGAATCATGTAATTTGTTCATAACTTACTTGATATACGACACCACTTAGGTAAGGTTGGTCAACACATACATCATGATAGTGCGCCACTCTTGATATGTCAAGTTCCTGTTGGTCGCTTCACCTCCACGTTCGTATTGCCCTTAGAAGAGGCTGAGGGTCGATTCATTTTCATCAATGTTGCAACGAGGGGATGGATAGTGCACACTCGAAAGGTTGCCAGAATAGTATTTTGATGTGAAGTTTGACACCTCCTCTAAAATGTGTGCCTCTGCCATGGAAGCTTCAATTTTGCATTTATTTTTACATTTAGTTCGAAGAAGCTTTAGACACCGCTCAATTGGATAGCACCAACGGTTCTGCACGGGCCCTCCCATTCGTGCCTCATATGGGAGGTGCAAATCATATGCACCATCGGAGTGAACAAGCCTGGTGGAAATATCTTCGACAACTTACAGAGCAACACAAGCACCATTCTTTCCATCTCTGCCATCACAGTCTTAGATATCTCCTTAGCATAAAGCTGGTGGAAGAAAAAACTCAACTCTGCCAGCACTTGCCACACATGATCAGGGAGATAGCCTCGAACCATGACTAGAAGAAGCCGCTCAAGCCAGATGTGGTAGTCATGACTCTTGATCCCGTTGATTCACATAGTAGTCAAGTTCACTCTCCTACTCAGATTCACTGCAAACCCATCAGGGAACTTTAACATTTTGATCCATTCTAGTACTTCCCTTCTTTAGGGTCTCATTAGGACGAAATCAGCCTTAGGTTTTCTCCATGACTTGCCGGATGTAGGAGGAGCCATGTCAAGCTTAGGTCTATTGCATAAAGTTGCTTGATCAACTCTTGCCTTAACATTGTCTCTTGTCTTATCAGGAATGTCCATAATTGTTTCGAAAAGTGGAATGCCAATGCCATGTTCAGTGTGCATTACGTCAATGTTAAAAGAATAAGAAGGTCATCCATATAGGGAAGCCTATACAAGCCACAAATCTGAGTGAAGGCATGTAGCTCACCATATCCCACAAACCACCTTCTTTTTCATCGACCTCGAGAGCGTCTAACATAGCACGCACCTCCGCTCCTATCAAGAACTGTAGTGGAGGGTCGAAAACTGCGACACCTTCCGTAAAGTTCTTTTTGTCTGTTCTGAATGGATGGTCAATAGAGAGAAATTGTCGGTGTTGATCGAACAAAGAAAACTTGCCACCCTTCTTGAACCAAATCTACCTCACAAGATGCTTGCATACTAGGCAAGGAAATTTCGAGTGAACGCCCCAGCCACAGAAACAGCCATACGCCGGCATGTCATGTAGAGAGTAGAAGTACCAAACATACATTCTAAAGTTTGTCTTTGTAGCTCGATCATATGTCCATACCCCTTCCTCCCAAGCACGGACCAAATCATCAATCAGGGGCTCCATGTAAACACGTATATTACTCCTCGGGTTTTCAGGAATTATCAGTGACAAGAAAATGTTCTGTCATTGAAAGACGACACCGGGGGGGGGGGAGATTGAGGGGTATGATGAACACGGATCAACAACTGTACGGAGCAGACCCCATTCTATAAGGGTTTAACCCATCTGTTGCCAGTGCCACACGTACATTACGAGCCTCTAGAGCTTTCCTGTCATGAATCTCATCAAAACATTTCCATGCTTCACCATCGGATGGATGTACAAGCTTATCGGGCTTGTATTAAACTCCATGTTTGTGCCATGTCCTTTGTTTTGCAGATTCCTCAGTCATGTAAAGCCGTTGGATCCTCAGTAAGAAAGGAAGGTACCTTAGGATCTTCACGGTGACCGTGAGCTGCCTCTTTTTTCCATCACCAGCGTCTACCTCCATGAACCTAGAGGATCCACACTTTAGACAGTATTTTGCTTCTGCGTGCTCTTTCCTGAATAACACGCATCCTTTCGGGCACGGATGTATCTGCTCATATGGCATCTTAAGTGTACTAAGGAGTTTCCTTGCCTCATACATGCTCATGGCAGAATATGACCTTCCGGGAGCAGGCTACCAAGAACTGTCAACATAACATCAAAGGCATTCTGACTCAAGTTAAACTGAGACTTTATAGCCATTAAATGTGAATGGCATCCAGTTGAGAAACCCTGGTATGCCCGTGAAGAGGTTGCTGTGCCGCTTCTAACATGTGGTAATACGCCTTTGCGGTCTCCTCTGGTTCCTCCTCCCTACGTTGTTCATGGAACTGTGCTTCATGATAGTCATTTAACATGTCTCCTACCTCGACATCAGCATCACAATCATCGACGCGTTGTCTCACGACCTCTTCCCTCATGCGATCGGCTTCACCATGGTAGACCCATTGGGTATAGCCTGTCGTAAATCCATTCTTACCAAGATGTGCACTCATCTCAACCTTTGTTTGTTTCCTTGTGTTTGTTCAAAGAGATGGAGCATGCTACCCACTTGGGCTCTAGGGCCTCCGAGCTCATCTCAACACCGCGCCAAGGTAGGGCCTCAAGTGTCACCCGCGGGGAGGCATGCGGCGGCAGGGAGGCGCGGAGAGGCGTGCGGCGGTAGGGAGAAGGGAGGCAGTAGGGAGGCGCAGGGCGGCAGCGCGGTGGTGTGCGGCGGCGTGGCGGTGGGTGGCGGTGAGGCGGCGTGGTTGAGCTCTCTGTGTGTGTGTATGGTGTGTGTGAGTGGTGTGTGTTGGTGGTGTGTCTTAAACAGAAGTGCGTGTCTTTGTCATATGCCATGGATCTCGGTGCACGACAAAGGAGCACCCTTTGCCAAGAGCTTCATGGGAGGCTCTTGGCAAACCTTAACGTCGCAGGGAGAAACAACTAAAGATTATGTTTGTCGAGTGCTACCTTCTAGGCTCTTGGCAAAGATGTAGGTTTTACCGTGCGTCTCGTGTTGCCGAGTGCCTGCTCTCGGCAAAGACTATCTTGCCGCGTGTTACTCGTTTACCCAGGGTTTGGTCTCAGAACACTCGGCAAATATGATGTTTGTCGAGTGCCCAATATAATGCTCTCGGCAAACTTTCAGGCGCACGGCATACAGCCGGTTTCTCGTAATGCTATTTGTACTATTCTCCAAGTTACCTTAGCATGTTATCCATTTATATATAGGTTCTTGACGAATATGTCCATCTCATTTGACAGATTCGCTTATACAATTTCAACTACTAATCTATGCCATTTGGTGAGCTTTTCATCCACCGAAGCCCTCCAGAAAGACATATTTAGTGATCTAGTATTTTTTATTCTTGCTATCGTTGCATGAGGGTGATTTGCACTATTACAGAGTGCGGGAAATTGCTTTTTGAATCGACGTCTATCTACCCCTGATTTGTGTTTCATCTTTAATCTTGAAAGAAATATCTCAAATAATAAGGGTGTGTTTGGCACTGTTTATTAGAAGTGCTTATGCTCAATAAGTAGTTTGGACAGCCAAACGACAAAATAGAGAAGTGCTTATGAGGTATAAGCACTTTGTTATTTTGTACTACCTATAAGCAATTTGGACAAAGCAGCAAAAGGTAGCTTATAGTGCTTATGGTGATCCTTTCTCTCAGCATAAGCAGTTTCATAAAAATATGATAAACAGTTTACCAAACGAATTGACTGCTTATACACTATAAGCAATTTTGAGAGAATAAGCACTATAAGCACTTTGAGCATAAGCAGTTGCTAAATGCACCCTAAAAAAACCATAATTTTAATTTTCATGAGGCCCTTCCAGAAATGTGGTTAGCATATACGTGTTGTGTACATCTAGATTAAAGACTTCGAGCTTACATATTTGTTCCTGTACTGTAGAGTTTGCCATCATGTACCTCCATGTTGAGCAGTTTAACAACTCAACCATACGACGAACGCACTTATGCACATCATAACATCTCTGGTAGATCGGTGAAAGATGCAATATTGACCAGGCCACCGTGGCACCATGTGGTTGCTTTAGTACAAATGTGGCCATCTATGACTTTTCTAATAACGCTCCTAGATTTCGTTATTAGTTCATCATAGATGAACGGTCATCTCTATGACGAAAATTTTATTTCATAGCCTCACTCCTTATCTAGCTGCGACCATTTAGCTTGTGAGTTTAGGGGCTGAAGAAAGTGCTAGGGATGACCCCTGAGGACCTAGTGTGACCAACTCACCTTAACCGGATATTTGGCAAATAGTTGGAGCGTATTTGGAAGGATTGTCACAACGAATTACTCCTTATGACCAACAGGTCGTATGGCGGTGGTCTTTGTGACGTGTGGTTAAAGTTGTACAACCCCTGTAGGGTGAAAATCAATTCGAATTGCCTCGATCTCGGTTATGACCACGCCTTGGGGCGTCTCCCTTCATCATGATTGTATTCCCATAGGATGTGGTTTTGGAAGATGGAAAAAAATATGAACTACTAGTTTATTTACTTATGCAATGAGTTGTTTTCTATAGGTGTCGCTCTTTAGCTTCACTTATATTAAATAGGATTGCAAGTATTCACTTGAAAACTATTAATGGATTTTATACATTTGTCATCCTACTTGCTTTATTCTCACTACCACAAATAGGGCCTGTAGCGGCAGCAGGCAAACCGCCGTAGTGGCGCGAGCCAAAGTCGGCCGCCGCTTCAGAGCCAATAGGCACTTTCCTAACTAAAACAGCCGCTACAGGGCACCCAATAGCGGCGGTTGACATTGTCCACCGCCGCTATGAACGGCCCATGTTTAGAGCGGCGGTTGACAATGACAACCACCGCTATTTAGGGCATACTAGCAGCGGTTGATAATGCCAACCGCCGCTATAAAGTGCATAGGCTATAAAAGTCGTGTTCGGACAGCTCCGGCCCTCACTCGAATAGCGGTGGCCCGAAAATTTGGGCAAATCACAAAAATCAAGGGGAGAAGGTTTTGAGTTTGTTTTTTTTTTCAGAAATTTGCTCTCTGAGGTAAGGGGAACTCATCCCATAGGTTTTTTTGTGCTCTCATTTTGAAATCAAGTAGAATTTTGGGTTTTAAGTTTGTTAGGTTTTCATCAAATTTTAGCTAAATTCATTTGATTTGGATGGTTTTACTTGGTTATAGTTGAAGTTTATGAAGGCATACATCATCTCTTTACAGCACTACACAAAAAAATTATTATATTTAGCTTGTTTTATGTCAATGGAAATCTAGATCTAGTTTGGTTTTTAAAAGAGAGAGAAAGTAGTATTAGGGCAAGAGGGATGTTAATTATTTTATTATTTCTTGATAAAAATTAAATAATATATAAAATAATTTAATGTTTGTTTCATTTTACCTTGCATAATATTTCTCACTTCATGTATATTATTTTTCAATGTTTATATATTTAGTGAATATTTAGATTTTTTGTTACACATAATTAATTAATTAATTTCTAATATTTTTTGGCTAGATGGTGATAAAAGTTAAATAATATATAAAATAATTTGATGTTGGTTTAATTTTATATTGTATAATATTTTTCACTTCATGTAATATTCAATATATAGATATATATACATATATATAGTGAATGTTTAATTTTTTGTCACACATAATTAATTAATGAATTTTAATAATTTTTGGGTTTCTGTTCAAGGCCGTTCGCGATGGATAGATCTTGGATGTACGAGGCACCAAGACCGGGTCCAATAAATTTACAAGAAGTTTCCAAATTCATCAAAGCGGCCACACAACATGCTTGACGTGAACGGACGACTGATATATATTGTCCATGTTTTGATTGCAAAAATCAGAAGCTATGGAATGACATAGAAGTAATAAAGTCACACTTGGTGTGGAGGGGTTTTGTTGAGCGGTACACGAGATGGACAAAACATGGTGAGAACAGTGTGGCCGATATGGAATTTGATGAGCATATTGAAGTTGAAGTCGAGGTTGTCAATTCACCTGGTGCGGATGCGATGGATTCACCTGGTGAAGCTGATTTTGATGTTGAGGAGTTGTTGTGTCACATTGAGCCACAGATGTTGATCAATGCCGGTACAACTAAAGAGCTTTATAATTTTCATAGAATAGAGAAAGCATCAAAGGATCCATTATATGATGAATCTAAGGGATGTGGTAAAGAGTTCACCGTGTTGTGTACTGTACTTGAGCTGATGAAGCTGAAGGTCACGCATGGCTGGTCGGAGCTAGTTTCACGGATTTGTTGGAACTTATTTCCGATGAGCTGCCGAAGCCCAACTTGTTGCCAAGGACAACATACCTTGCTAACAAGCTGATTTCCCCACTTTCGTTGGGCATGCAAAAAATTCATGCGTGTCCAAATCATTGCATATTGTATCAAAAGGAGCATCAGGATGCTATGAGATGCCCAAGGTGCAAACAGAGTCGTTACAAGAGGAACAACAATTGTGACACCGATGGTGGCGTGAAGAATACAACTAAGGGGAGAAAGAAGAAAAGAAGTTCTATCATCGATGATAGTGATGACAGTAAGGTTCCTACCTTAGTCATATGGTACTTACCCGTGGTTGATTGCATCCAACGCTTGTTCGTCAACCCTAGGGATGTGGCAATGATGACATGACATGCACGCAAGGGGGACGGTAAGCTCAGGCATCCTGCAGATGGAACACAGTGGAAAACGTTTGATGAGGATCATCGAGACTTCTCTAATGAGGAAAGAAACATACGGTTTGCATTGAGTACAGACGGGATGAACCCATTCGGTCAAATGAGGAATCCGCATAGCACGTGGCCAGTGATACTAGCAATGTACAACATTTCACCATGGTTATGCCATAAGCGTAAGTACCTACTGTTGACCACTCTTATATCTGGGCCTAAAGAACCTGGTAACGATATAGACATGTTCTTAGTACCATTGTTCGAAGATCTGCAAAAACTATGGTTGGAGGGGGTCCGTATATGGGATGAGTATCGAAGAGAGTACTTCACGCTCAGAGCAATTATTTTTTGCACGGTAAGTGATTCCCCGGTACTAAGGGCGCTATCAGGACAGGTCAAAGGAAAGGCGACATGTTTCATATGCGTTGATGATACATCCCATGTGTACCTTCCAGCATCCCAGAAGCTAGTGTATACGTGAAACCGGCGATTCTTACCAGCAAAACACAGGTATCACGCGATGGCTAGACACTTTGATGGCAAAGTTGAGAATGACACAGAACCTCGACATTGTACTGGTAGGGTCGTGTTTGACCTTGTTAAAAATATTAGTGTTGTTTTGGGAAAGCCGGTGAAAGGAGCCAAAAAGGCAGAAGGTCTCACGCTGTTTAAGAAGAAATCCATTTTCTTCGTATCTTTCAATTATTGGAAAGAATTGGAAGTGAATCATGCCTTCGACTGGATGCATATTGGGAAGGGTGTATTTGACAGTAGTAGCGGGCTTATACTCGACCAACCCAGTAAGACAAAGGATGGACTCAACGCACGTAGAGATCTTGTAGAGATGGGACTAAGATCAGAGCTCCACCCGCAAGAAAGAGCAAATGGAAAGTACTTTCTCCCCTCGGCAGCCTATACACTTATGATTGAGGAGAAAACAGCATTCTGTAAGTGCCTGAGTGGGATTAAAGTACCGACGGGTTTCTTATCGAATATCAAGAATCTTGTAAACATGGAAGAGTTAAAGATAAGTGGGTACAACACTCACGATTACCACATAATGCTTTCGGTGTTTCTCCCTATTGCTATCAGAGCTGTTAAATCACCATGGCTGAAGTTGGTTGTAACTCACCTTTGCTACTTCTTTAACGTGGTATCGAAGAAGGTCATAACTAAAGACGAGTTAAATGACCTACGGACCCACATGAAGGAAACAATATGCATACTTGAGATGGTCTTCCCTCCATCCTTTTTCGATACGATGGAACACTTTATGATTCATATTGTTGACCAGATTTCTGCATTGGGTCCCGTCTACCTGCATCAAATGTTTTCGTTTGAGAGGTTCATGTATGTATTGAAACACTATGTACGTACTCGTTCACATCCAGAGGGTTCTATGATCGATGGCTATACAACTGAGGAGATCATCAAATGTTGCTCAGATTACATTAATGATGGTAGTAGATCAATTGGTCTCCCCGTGTCTCGTCATGAGGGTAGATTATCTGAAAAAGGTACGAAAGGACATCGATCGTTCATCGACCGTGACTTCAAACGAGTGGACCAAGCATATTTCAGCATATTGCAACAGACGTAGATTGTGGGACCGTACTTTGAGAAACATCTATTAGAGCTCTGCCAGAACAACAAGGATGCAACGGATAAATGGATCATAGACGAGCACAAGCGCTCTTTCACATCATGGTTTAGCTCCCTAGATCTTTCAAGTGGCGAGTCCGTGGAAGAGAAAATGTTGAGAAAGTTAGCTAATCGCCCGAGAAGAACCGTGGTTACCTTTCGGGCATACGACATCAATGGTTTTCACCTTCTACACCCAATAGAAGGATAAGAAGAGCAAGTGTCAAAACAGCGGTGTACGAGTAGAAGCCATTGACGAAGAGGACCAGACGACCTCGTATCATGGGTACATTGAGGAAATATGGGAGCTAGACTACGGTGCAAATTTACAGGTTCCCATATTTAAATGCAAATGGGTGAAGCACCCTAATGGCATCGAGATAGATGAATATGGTTTCACAATTGTTGATCTTAACAATGTTGGTCACAAAGATGAGCCTTGGATACTTGCCAAGACCGTGAAACAGGTGTTTTATGTACTTGGTCCAAAGGACAAAAAGAAATACATTGTTGTTCCAGGTAAACAAAGAATCGTTGGAGTGGAGAATGTGGAGGATCGAGATGACTACAATCAATATGACGAGGTGCCATGTTTCATAGATCTGAAAAATTTTAAAGTCTTGGAAGCAAGACTCTCCTTTGCTGGCAGAATGCCCTACTTGCGCACCGATCACTGCCAAGGAAAAGTCATTCAAGAATAACTCAAGCATCATGTAATTTTATTTTGTTAAGTATCTTTTATTATTTGAACCTTGTATTATGTTCTATGTAATTTATGTTTATTTGAATATAAAGATTGTGTAAGTTATTTTTATAAGCGTCATATAGTTTGAAGTTATAGGGGCTAAAAGGTAAATATAAAAGAGTTTTGGGACCTATTTGTAATTTTATAAAAAGACAAGAATTAAAGTGTAAAAATATTAGGACTGAAATGTAATTAATAAAAAGTATAGGGTTGTTTCCACAAAAGTTTAGGACCTAAACATAATTTTAATTAAGTACAGGAGCCTAAGTGTAAAAGTACAAAACTAAAATATAATTAATTATAATGAACTCAGTTGTAAAATTACAGGGCTAAGATATTATTTATAAAAAATCAGGGGCTAATATGAATAACACAATTTTTTTTGAAAATGAATATTAAAATTTTTGGAAAATGAATAATACAATTTTTGGAAAATGAATAACACAATTCTTTAAAAAACCGACATGTTTTTAGCGGCGGCTAACAAAGTCAACCACTCCTATTGATTTGTAGCAGCGGTGTGCTTTGTGAACCGCCGCTAAAGAGAATTGTGTTATATAAAATGGGGTGCGGCGGGGCCCAAACCCTAACCGCGGCAAGAAGAGACGACGCCGTTAGGCTGCCCAAGTCCCCGAGCACCGTCGCATCGGGCCCCCTCCTCGTCCCCGAGCACCGCCGCCACCGGCCCCCTCCTCCGTCCCTGAGTACGTCGACGGTCGCTACGCAGGCCCCCTCGTCCTTCCCCGAGCACCGCCGCCATGGGTCCCCTCCTCGTCCCCGAGCGTCGTCGCATTGGGCCCCCTCCTCGTCCCCGAGCACCGCTTCCACCGGCCCCCTCCTCCGTCCCCGAGTGCCTCGACGATCGCCGCGCGGGCCTCCTAGTCCTTCCCCGAGCACCACCACCATGGGCCCCCTCCTTGTCCCCGAGCGCCGTCGCATCGGGCCCCCTCCTCGTCCCCGAGCACCCTCACCCCTGGCCCCCTCCTTAGTCCCCGAGTGCCTCGATGGTCGCCGTGCAGGCTCCCTCATCCTTCCCCGAGCATCACCGCCGTGGGCTCCCTCCTGATCGACAACGCGTGCACCGATGTCCTCCCCCTCCTCGAAGTCACCGACCATCACCGCGAGGGACTCCCCCTCCTCGACGGCCTCCGCCTTCTCTCTGGTAAGCGCTGCACCCTCTTCTTCCTCCCCTCTCCTCTCCTGTCCAACGCCCTCCTGCCCGTCGATGACTAGGTGCGCCCTTTTTTTCAACCCTCCTCCCTCCCTATCTCGCCCTCTGTTCTTGTTTTCTTGCTCACTGTGAGGGCCTGGCTCGCTTGGTGCGCACGGGACTGCATCCTCCACTTGTTCGATGAAATGCGGCAATGCTTGTCTACTCTGTTTTAGTCATGCGTGTGACTTTGTAGTGAGTCATGTGTGTGAAAAGTTTGCATTGTCATTCAATAGCTTGTCTACTCTATTTTAGTCATGCTTTGTGCTCTGTGCTCTGTGCTGAACCACCTCCAATGCCTTGAGCCGAACCCTTATGCTCTGTGCTCTAATATGATATCAGTCACCCCTTATGCTCTGTGCTCTTGGCTCATGTGCTCTATGCTCTAACTAATAACATGATATCAATAATAATTCTATGAAACTGAATTTCTACAGATTGTATAGTAATGAAATGAAATAGTTGTAGTTTACAAGTATTGCTTTCATAATTGCTTGCAGTAATTTGGTTTCTATAGCAGCTATTGGCCCCTCTCCCCCTCTTTCTGCCCCTATGATCAATGATGCTCCATGAGATGAGAAATGGTCCTTATACTCCCTCTGTTTTAGCCATGATATGAGAAATGCCATGCTCCAAATCTCCAGCCAAATTAATGCTCACTGTTCTACATATGTTAGATGCTCACTGCCATGCTATGATCTGAAAATGCTCACTGTTTGCTGCCATTTTTTTTTTGCTCTCATATGCTAGGATCAAAAACTGCTCACTGTCATGCTAGGATCATTTGCCATTATTTTGCTGGCATTTTTTTCTGCTCACTGTTTGCTAGAATCTGAAAATGCTCACTTTATATATACTAGGATGAAAAATGCTCATTGTTTGCTGCCATATGCTTGCCACATTGTGTTTGTGTTCCCCAGGTATACATAAATCTCCAGCCAAATTAATTTTGCAGCAACCATCAGGAACTGAATAGATGTCACCCTCCAAATTCTCGTGGCAACGCCCGGGAAATTTACCTAGTTCTACATATGTTAGATGCTCACTGTCATGCTACGATCTGAAAATGCTCACTATTTGCTGCCATTTTTTTTTTTGCTCCCATATGCTAGGATCTGAAAATGCTCACTGTCATGCTAGGATCATTTGCCATTTTTTGGCTGCCTTTTTTTTGCTGCTCACTTCATGTTAATACTCATATACTTGCTGTCGTACTATAGATTCCCTATATGCCATTTCTGAAATCCATAGCATTATATACTTGTGGCCATACATATGCCATATTACTTGCTGTCCTATATTCCCTATGCTGAGTGGGAGCAAATTTTGACTTTTCTATTCTTCTCCTTGTCTCTCTATACTACTTATCTATTCTACGTAGGCGATCGATGCTTAATGATGAAAGGGGGCCAAGTGAGGCTAGTGTAGTGACATGGACCATATCCAAGGATATTGGATACATGCTGCTGTACAGGTCAAGGATCTTAGAGCGTTGGATGGTTGTTGATTCGGCAACCCGCACTGAGAGCAAATTTTGATTTTTCTATTCTTCTCCTTGTCTCTCTCTACTACTTATCTATTCTACGTAGGCAATCAACCCATGCTCAATGATAAAAGCGGGCTAAGTGAGGCTAGTGTGGCGACATAGACCATATCCTAGGATATTGGATATATGTTGTTGTACAAGTCAAGGATCTTAGAGCGTTGGAAGGCCGTTGATTCGGCAACCCGCACTAAGAGCAAATTTTGATTTTTCTATTATTTTCTTTTGTTTTTGTTGTCTCCATGCTCAATGATGATAGGTGTATACTCCTTGTTTTCTAAACTAGTCGTCATATCTAACATTAGCTGTCAAAGTTTTCTCGTCATGACGGACAATATGCCGTCTCAAGAGGAAGACGCCCTCAAGGCGCACTCACAAGCGAAGTCATCTTCAGACCATGAAGGATCAAGCAAACACTAGGAAGAACAAAAAGATCTGCATCCTCCACTACCAAAGGAACGTCGATTGGGGAGCCTAGATCCTGATTACGTGCCTCAAGATGAGGTATCTTGTCAAAGATAATTCTCTCATTGTTCAACTCATTTGTATTCTAAAATCTACTAATTATATCCTAGGGACCTCGACGAAGTGCCTGTCGGCTATTTGCAGCAGAGGCTGCGACAGACGAGGCCCTCGAGCAGCAAGTGGAAGAGGTGCCTGCCCAAGTGTCCGCACATAAACGCAAGCGCGATCAGTGCTCTGCGAATAAGGCATAGGGCATCTACGAGGTTACTACACTAGACCCCAAAGATGAAGAACCGATTGAACCTGCTGGTGTCAATGCCAAATGGCGGAACCGTTGCGACAAAGTGGTGAGGGACCATTGCAAAATCACGTGGCAAGATTGGCGCCAAGTCCCGGATGGCAGAAAAGATGATATGTGGGCTGACGTCACGGCAACCATCCAGTTCCAGCCAGCAGATCTCTTGAGAGCCAAGAAGGCCACAATGTCCACTCTCAGTCACATCTTTCAAGATTACAAATCCAAGCTCAACTGCTAATACATCAAGAAAAATCGAACCTCATTCGACAAGCAAGGAAATATTAGTCAGCAGGAATGGTATGAGTTTGTTGAGCAGAAGACGAGCAGTGCTTTGAAGGAGCTCAGTTAAAAGATGGTTGAGCTCAACAAGCGGAACAAGTACAAGCCACGGTTAGGTCCGGACGGATACAAAAAGAAGATTCCGATTTGGAGAGAGCAGGAAGCCAAGCTTCGCGCGGAAGGAAAACCTAATCCTTTGCCAAACACCAATGAGCGTACTAGGAATTGGGTATATGGTCGCTCTGAGTTAACCAATGAAGGAGAGATTATTGTGAAGGATCCCGCGACAGTTGAGGTTGTGCAAGCCTTGAAAGGTCCCATCACGACACAGACGGAGGCTGGTCTGTTTACACCGGAGTATCACAAGGATGAGCTAGCGAAGGCTATTGGGACCAAAGAACATGGTGGTCGGGTACGAGGAGTGTCATTATTGACAACATGGAAAGAAGGTTTCTCTGATTCATCCTCACACCTCTACAAGAAGCATACATTGAACAAGAAAGAGCGAGAAGATAAAGCCAAGGAGGATTGGAGGCGACAACTTCTTATGTTTGCTATCGACAAAGAAAGCGGTCGTTTGGACCCCAAACTGCAGGTTGCGATGGATGCCTTCTTACGTGATTCGTCCACATCCACGCAACCATCCGTCTCCACGCAACCATCCGTCTCCGGTCAACCATCAGTCCCTATGCAATCAGAAACAGAGAACATCACTGAGGATACTCCTTGCGAGTTGCATGTGCCATTTGGTTACAAGGGGAAGACGATGAAGGTTGCATCCGGCACGACATTTCTAGGAGAGATGCTCCATAACAGGGATATTCTCCCAGGTTACGTGTGTGTCACCATGTCAGAAATAGTACCTAGCTATGAGGGCAACGAGATCGAATGCCCGATACCTGAGGCAGGTATAGAAACTCTCCAAGATGCCCTCGGCTCTTTCATTATTTGGAAACGTCGTGATGTTGTCCTCGCACCACGAGTTTCTCCAACCCCGTTGTCTGGGCACGGGTCCTTTCATGCGAGCCAGCCAATCAATATAGGTGGATAACCGTCTCCTATGTCTGAGCAGCCTCGGGAAACAAGCTCTAATCTCCTCATGCGGAAGCCGACTCAACTGATAGTCCTATAATCTATAGTGACAACGAGCCTCTTCCGTAGAGTGTTCAAGTTCAGGCTCCGCTAATCCAAGTCCAGCCTGCACCAGTTGTTGTCAAGGCTTCGGTAATCCCAAAGATGATTACCGGATTTGACAAAGAGCCAAAGGACCCAAAAGCAAAAAGTGATGTTGATAAGTACTTGGCTGCATTGAAAAAACATCTAGAAAGCACCGGCAAGCTCGTCCTACAAGAAGAACATCTGCGGACGATGTGGACTACCCGAAATTTATACTTGGTAAACCCCTTATATCAAATAACATGTACAAGAACCTGCCATGGGAGATGTAGAAGTTGCACGACTGGTACATGATGACGTCGAAGGAAGGGGTCACCGAAATCACTTGTAGGATTCCAAAAGAGGTGTTCAACGAAGATGATGAACAAATCTTATACCTATTTTGGGAGGATGTCCACTCGATGTTTCGTCTAGACCAGATGGACCCTTCATCACCCTGTGGTGCATGTAAGTGTCGTGTTCGATCTACTTCGTATTTCAAGCATAATTCCATATATGATCTTATGCTTTTTTTTGTAGTATAAACTCCTTTTTCCAAAGAAAGGAGACCAATAGAAAAGATTGGAGGGTGGCCTACATCAACCCAAGCCGGATCAACCAAAGCTCGATCAACCCAACGGTAAATCCGAAAAATTATCCGGATAAGACACCGATAGAGCTTGCTGAAATGAAGACGGTCTTGATAACAAAAGCAAGGACTTATGTTGCAAATTACTTGTACGACTGCTTCATAAGGTGGCAAGATAGAGAGTGCATTATGGCCCCTTACAACTTCAAGTAAGTTGGACAACTACTGCCTTCGTCATGTATCCTATGTTAAAATTAAATCCAATCATAATTAACTTGTTGACAACAAACATTGTTGTAGTGATCATTGAATCTGTCTGATGATATTTCCGAAAGAAGGGTACCTTCTATCGCTCGACAGCCTGGACTCCGACAAGAACTTATACGATGACATTCTGGAAGTCATAGATCGATAAGAAATTGGTCTACGTGTGTATGGTTTGATGATGTTAATATCATCTACTGATAAGCTTTTGTCGATCGCGTAGTGCTTACGAGAAATATGTCATAGCCGGTGGGGCATGTCATCCTACAAGGAAAAAGAAGATGTACTTCCGTCATAAGTTTTGGGTAAGATTTATATGCATCTCATACATGTTCTTATTGTACTATCCATTCATATAATTATCGTAGGTGTAATGAACTTATGTTCTCTACTTTGTAGTGCAATAAGCAAATACGAGGAAGTGTGCATTGTGGTTACTACACTTGTGTGTTCTCGGCTGGCACTTCAACTTACCTGGACCATATCATTGAGGACTCTACTCATGTGACACAGAAAGCCACAACGTCAAAGAGAGAATGGGCTACAAAGATGAAAAGTAACGACGTGATCAAAAAGGGTATAATTCCTGAATCACGTGTTCACTTGAGTACAAATGCCATGTTTCTAGTTGTAGCTTCTCTTTATCGTTTTATGTTGAGAGAGGTAATTAGTCCAGAAGGGAAGTGCTTTGACTCAAACAGTGAACTAGCACCAAAACATAGGTCCCTTTGTGAGTGGGCTGGTTTAAGAGCACCATATGAGCCTAATGTGTCGAAAACAGATGATGACTATGCATTAGGGTTCATATAAAATATTTTGTAAGCTCGATTGAACATTTTGATTACAATGTTGTATATATTTTATGATGAGATATAAATATCTGTGATGAGATTGTAAACACCTGTGATGAGATATTGTAAATATCTGTGATGAGATTTGTAAATTTCTGTGTATGCAGAATCTGTGATTTTTGTATATTTGCTAAATTGTATTTATTTTTTTTTGGGAAAATAACAAGTAGTGGCGGTTGATGTTGTTAACCGCCGCTACTAATAGCCAACAGTAGCGGTGGTTGAAGATGTCAACCGCCGCTACTAATGGCTAACAATAGCGATGGTTGACATCTTCAACCGCCGCTAATAATGTGTCTGTAGCGGCAGTTTATTTAGGCGACAGACCATCCGCCGCTACAAATGCATATTTGTAGCTGCGTTTGCGTAGCGGCGGGGTTGCCTGCCCGCCGCTACAGTGCCTTTCCAACCACCGCTACAGGCCATTTTTGTTGTTGTGTCTTGTCCAAAGTCAAATGCATATTCTATTGGTTAAGAGCTATATGACTCTCCATGTAAGTCTTGCTAAATACCTTTCGTACTCATGATGTTATTTGTTGAGTTTTACAGGTGAGGACGAGTATGCCTATGGCTACTTCTATCCCACTACTGGTGGGGGTGAGGGACAGGAGTAGTTGATGGTCGGGCATGTGATGCGGATGGTGTTCATAGTGGAACATCATCGTCTTTTGTTTTCTAATTTTTCTGCATAAAGCTCTTAAACAAGGATCAAACCCTTATAACTATATCCTTATTCATGCTAAGATTGTTGTGCACTTAGCATGTGAGCTCTAAACTCCCTTTTGATATAAATATGACTAATGAAGAAGACTTGTAATATAATATAGAATGTTTGTTCTCTCGTTAATTCTTGTGATGATGATGTTTGTAATTGTGGCTTAGCGGTGTACACGTCGATCTTGACGTTATTTGTGCATGCTGGAAAATACCGGAGTTACATATATTATGATCGAATATTGTTGTGTTGGTAGTTTAAAATGGGCTGTGACACATGATATGTCGAGTGGTTGACGCGTGTCAATATTCATCCTATAGTTAACCAATATATTTAGTCATAATGTGTATAATTTGAGAGGTTCTCCGGTCTTGCATCTATTGATCTATTGGTGTTTCCCAGCATACTCCCATGGTTTTAGCTTCGTCACACTTCGCTGCTATATTCTGTACGCACACTTAAAAGCCTTAGTCCTGGTGTTTTGTTTTCCAATTTTCTTTCAATTGGTGTAGTATCTCGATGTGCCGTCAATTGTTTCTGGCTCCAGCTGCCCATCACATGGCGATCAGCTACGTGAAAACATCATCACTGATTACCAATTAAATTTATTTATGGTTTTCTCAGACTGATTATACTCAATCGTGATATACAGAGATTAATTACTAAATATCAAAGGGAGCAATGACAGACCCAAATAACATGGTTTCACATGTGACTGACTTAGTCAGGTGGGTAAATTCAGCACACGATAGAGTTCAATTGAAGTCTTTATTTTTATTTTTGTCTTTGTCATGCAATCAAGCTCTATGTTACAATAGTCATGTGCTCTTAGCAAGATTTATGCAGTAAGCCTAAGCACTGAAGACAAATAATGCACTTAGCAACATTGATACTGTGCAACAACTACCATTGATCATCGGGAAAATCCCTTCTATGCCATTGGCATAAACTTCAATCCCCTCAATATCACGTAAAAAACTTCAATCCCCTGAATGCCATTGGTTTTAAATTTTTATCCTTCTCATGCCATTACAGTGGCACGGAAGGGATTTTGACTATTAGCTAATTTTGAAAATACCTATTTTGCCCCTACGGTTTTCTTCTCTCACGAGCCGATCTCTTATCCTGCCGCATGTGCTCGTCCCGGACGCATCTTCTTCTCTCCGACGAGCAGCTGATCCCCCCCCCCCCCCCGCGCGCTTTCCCTCCCATAGCTTCTTCTCTCTGACGTGCAGCCGCAACTCCGCCGCCCGCCGACGAGATCCCCCTCCCCCACCTCGCCTTCGCGCCTTCCCTCCGCCGTGCCTTCCCTCCATCAACACCTCGCCCCACCTCCACCTCGCCGTTGCACGAGCAGCTCGTCGCCGTTGGTAGCGGGGTCGCGGAGCCTCCAGACCACGAAGAAGCCCGCGCCCCACCTCCAGCCCGCCATCCCGCCACCTCCTGCTCGCTGCCCCGCCACCTCCTCTTTCCCACATCGCCCCGCAGATTCCTCTCTGCCGTCGGATCTAGAACAAGGGACACGCAAGGGACGAATCCAGAGCAGGGGCCACGAGCGGGCCACACAGGGGATGAACGACACGATGGCGTCGGAGAAAGCTGGGCGGCACGACGCGTGTGGCGGAACCAAGCCCAGCACCACCACTTGGCTCGACGGGCCGCCGACAACGAGTACCCAAGGATGCAGACACGCGATGCATCGCACGGGGAAGAAGGGCAAATTGGTCCTTTTATATTTTCATTACAATTTAATATGATAAAAATAGCAAGGAAGGAAATAAAATTTAAAATCAATGGCAGTCAGGGGATTGAAGTTTTTTAGGTGGCATTGAAGGGATTAAAGTTTATGCCAATAGCATAGAAGGGATTTTCCCTTGATCTAAACGCATTCCACCTTTTAATTTGACCGAAGTCAACTTAGAAATCACCGCAGCAACGTTGGGGTATCCACCTACTTAGTAATGTCTATAGCCTCAAAAGGATAAAAAAAACAAACCAAGAGATGGTTATTGCACAAACAAGATAAAACAGAGCGGAAGAACCACACCAGGCCCCCATAATTCAGGCATAAGGGTTAAATGCAGCCACCAGGTCCAAATCACGGTGCCCATAAAAAAATAAAGGAGTGGTGTCACACAATAATGTTGCCTGCTTGTACTTTGAGTGTATATACACAGGTGCATCATCCTTGAGAATCGCAAAAAGGAAGAGTATGCTTCTGCTCACTGCACATATTATCTCAAAATCATTCATAATATTGAGCTCAGTTTGCATCATAAGTCAAAAAATAATAATTGAATGAGCCCTAAAACATAACTAACAACACATATGTCAAAGTACTCCGCCAGTTAATAAATGGCCATGACAGTCTTATCCAAAATTATCAATAATAAGATTAACTGTTCCATTAAAAGATGAATGTACAACAAAACTGTCATCGGTACTTATTGGAACAGTCAGCGATGCTATGCAATCATTCTCATTCATCAATTTTTTTTTCAAATCAAACCACCAGGGAGAATATTTCACCGTTCAAACCTGACCAAGTTTGACTCTTATTGACAGTTTCTCTACATATAAGGAAGAGAAAGAGAAAATATAGAGGAAAGTAGTGACTTAAACATTGATTGCGAATCAAGAATCAGAAAAAAAAACTTTCTTAAATAAAGCACACAGACTAGTGTCACTATTTTGCATCTGCATTCAGTACCAGAGAACGATGATTGTGAATATGCACATTGCACCAATTCATCTTTTAGGAGATGGGATCTTCATGAGCTTTGTGACCTTCTTCACGCTCGGCCTTTCCATGATGTCTGTGATCCAAGCCTTCACATGTGAATATGCATCAAGAACAGAAGCATAAGGAGTAACCAGCAGGTAGCGAAGCATAGGAGTATGGCTCAAATCAGCTAAGCTGATGAAATCTCCAGCCAAGTACTTGTAGTGGGATAAACGCATCTCATAAATTTCTAAGGCTTTAGTCAGTTTCACCACATTCTCTTCGACAATTTTATAGTTAGTTGTTCCACCCATGAAAGTAGGCTTGGTAAGGCATTCGAAGGTAATAGCTGACATGGCAGTGTCAAAAATTTGGGCCTCAACCTCAATCCACACATCAACCATTGCAGATTGAGACAAATTGCTTTCCCTTAGCAACTCAGATCCACCTTTGCGAAGTACATACTTTGAAATTGCGCGTGATTCTGTTAGGATAGAGATATTGTTGGTTTAGAAAAATTTCAAGTCCCGAAATTGAAGACACCTTATAATGTTGACAACAAAATTATGACATAAGATATTGCCATCATTATATTTTTCATGTTTTTGTATGAAAAACTGTTATGCATAATTTGGTAGCATGGAAAACTATGGTGTTAAGTATGAACCTATTACCTTTTTTTATTGATGCAAAACTATGGGGTCAAGTTTGTTGATTTGACCCTTTTTAGGTTACTTTTATATTTTGATTGAACATGATATAGAGATGGTGAGTTCGAAATATGTCTTCCAGAAAAGAATACTAATTAAATAAACAAATATAAAACATATGGTTTTACTATATGATTTCCAAATATAATCGATGCATGTAAGTTTACTGAAGTTTCCACCTTCTTGGCCTTATAATAAATTTTCTTTGCTGATTTGCAACTATGGTGCATCTTTGTGTGAGTGGAGTAGTTCTGAAAATGATGCAAATTTGTAGGAAAATCTCAACTTGGTGTTTCCATAATAATAATCTAAAAGGTTCAAATTTCAACTTGTAGTGTTATTGTGAAAAACAAATGCTCCATTATATTCCAACGAGAATTTAATCTAAACTTAGTGTTCAATATCACATAGTTGACAATGGCCTTTTGATTCTCTAATACAACAATGATACTAATATTGTTTATGGAACATAATTTTGCACAAGCCAAGACTATGAAACAACTGCGAAGTGCATTTAAGAATTTATCAGGCTCAAATATTAATTTTCATAAGTGAGCATTTTTGCAACGGAGAAGCGAAAGTTCATGAAGAATATTACACAAAACTATTTGGATGTTAAAAGGTAGCGTACCCTTTTAGATTTTTGGGAATACCAATGCACCATAGGAAATAAGTACAAACTATTATTGAAAAGTTACAGAATAAAAAGTCTAAAGAAATTAAACACGTGGAAGGCAAACATCTATCATATCGAGGTTTTTGGTTTTGATTAATTTGTTTCTCAGAAGCCTTGCTTTGTTTATAATATCCTTTTCTGAAGTGTTGAGAGTGGTACCCAAAAAATTGGATTACTACAGATCCTGCTGTTTTCGGCAAGGGGGTGAGCACAAGAAAAAGTAGACTTGCTAAGTGGACTATATTGTGCAGACTAAAAGACACTAGGTGCAAGGTGGCTCAGGTATATTGGATTTATATAACTAGAAATAAATGCCTTATTACTTTTCAGCAAGTGGCTCTTCAAACTAAGCAACGAGGATGAGTTATGGCAACAATACTGAAGAATAAGTATCTAAACAATAAAACAGTTATACAAATAAACAAAAAACTTGGAGACTCCCAATTTTGGACCGGCTTGATGAATGTTAATGATCAATTCCTAAACATTGGAAATTTTCAGTTGGAAGAAACGGAGTCTCCGACATAGTGAAAACTTGTAATAATGGTTTTGAACAGATACACACTCGAATGTATAGACCCTATACTTTCATTTGCATGATGAAATAGATTTTTTTTATTTAAAAATGTTCAATGTATTGATTAGTTAAAATAATATATTTATTGGACTGAATTTTGATGTGCTGATCATAGGTAACCTAAATATTACTTATTTATTATCAGTCTCACCGAAGAGGGTTAGATCACCATCCTTGAAGGCTGGCACCTGACCGAAGGGCTGCAAAATCAAGTAGAGATGTGATGTGAGGATATGAGAATTCTGGCAAAAAAGGTTTGGGGACATAGATGGAGCTGAGTTTGTCGAAGGTGTAGAAGCGGGTGAGCGAAATATGCACAACATAAGGACAAAACAATTCCAACTATCAATCCCGATTTGCCTTCGTTGAAGTAAAGTTCATTTCTACAGAATTCTACTCTGCTAAACTGATACCTTTGCCTCGTTAATGAGGATTACATGGAGCGGCAGAGGAGAAGAGGTGACGTACGTTTCGGGCAATATGTGCCGGGCTCTTGTGCTCGCCGGCAGTCATGTCGATGGGCAGTAGCTCGTATTCGGCACCTACCTCCTCCATGCACACCAGAATCCGAGCCACGTTCGTGGACAACGCCGGCCCGTACACCTTCATCGGCATGGCTCCTGTAACTGATGCAATCTTTCAATAATTAGGGATACAGAGAACTGCAGATTGCGGCGTTCACCAAGAGGCTTGCCTATAGCAAGTTGAGCTGTGATTACGGTCAAAGTCATCGGGGTCCACATGTAAACCTACTTCTAATAAAGTTTATGATGCAAATGCGGTTCTAAATGATGGAAAAGGTCAGTGCAGCGACAAGCAATGTAATTCATATTCTTTCTTTCGGAATGCCTGCTTCTGGTAGCTACGGAGAAGTTTCCTCTAAGTTTATAACCAGTCACATTAGCTGTAACACAGTTACGGTAAAATCCAAGAACGGCGGCCATAGCACGACAGGATGACTCAATATTTTGCGAAGTCTTGTTCCTGGTAGGTGCAGACAGTAGCATGCACACTGAGCAGAAAAACAAACATCGTCACTAAGGTCCAGTACGCATGAGCAGATTCGTAGTCCGTTCCGAGTGTCATCAGCCCATGGATTCGTGTTCGGTTCAGTGGCCATAGATCCAAATATAAAAAGACCACAAACACATGGTGTAACAAGCATACCGTGAACTTCAACTAAACAAAACAAAACCAAGTCCACAGCTCAAATGCTAGAGAGTAGACTAGCGCACCTTGCCTCAATTCTTACTACAGTTTAATACTCGGATCCACTTCTGAAAGGCCTCAGTTACACGTAGCTGTCTATCAGAGACTTCCTCATGTCATCAACGATAGCGGTGGGCTGCCCTTCCCTCAGCTTGAAGACACTTTCAATAACCGAGAGCTCTGTGGCTGTCGTGTCCGAGCCACAGAAGGCAGTCCAGTCATTCACTGTCATGCCTGCAGCAATGACCTCACTGCCTCTGTTCACAGTTCCAGCAACGAGGGGGACTTGCAGTAGTGTGGACAGTTCATCAAGGTCCTCAATGGATGTATGAGGATGGAGCTGATTCACAAGTGTAGTGCATATTACAAGAACATTGTTGGAGGAATAGTATGGATGAAACTGGAACAGTTAAAAGTGGTGATCATACCAAGCCTCCCCTGTTCGAGAATGTACAGTAACTCCCAACAAGGATATTTCCCGCAATGGTCTGCCGGAACACCTCAACACCAAGCACGTCAGCAATGAGTTCCTCAGTTTCCTGGAGAATTGATCACCACAAAGATTCAGCTTGAAATAATCAAGGAAAGGTGTAAATTTAAGCATTAATATAGGCATACCTTGTCAAGGTCAGGGTGCGTAAGTGCAACATGGTCATTGCAGGCCACACAATTGCCAAGAGCGGATAACCTTTCATCAATACGCTGGACAACAACTTGATCAGGCAAGCAGTTCCTCAAATGCTGAAGCTCTATAAACATTCCAATGGACAGGGGAAAATATAAGCATATAAAATTCGTGATGTACTGTTGTATCTCAAGATACATTACTCCTCAAAAACCTTTTGGTTCTTTGATAGATTGCGAACAGATCTGTATTATATTTTTTTTTAAATCACAACTCAAATCATGGAAAATTTGCAACGCCAATAAGATACCTATACAATGTTCATGAACGAGAAATGATTGTCCCACTCTAGCAAAAGGATATGATATACACTGGAACAGAAGCCCTCGGGATCTACTGCTTCATGAATACTTAGAATGCAGGTCCACTACACATCCAGAGGCTTACAAACAGCTGACGCCACAATCATCTAAATAAAATACCACCTCTCTAAATGCAATATCTGTCTAACTAGATTTTATGTTATATGCAGCACTGAAATCATACTAACACTAAATTCTGGTGGGAAAGAAAAACTCTTCACCGATAGTGCATATGAGTTTTGAAAATGATGGCTATCTTTATACTGTCAACTTATGAAGACAGAACCCAGGCAAAGAATATGACATGCAACAAAGGTATGCTGAAACAAATTATGGACTGCCTATTCATTGACATACAAAGTCATACATATAACAGGTACCATATAAACATTTGCAGCACAAAGAAAATACTTCAATGAGGTACCTTGGTCAGTGGTTGTATGAGGTAACAAAAGCCCATTCTTGTTTCCTGAGTCATCAATCAAAATTGTTAAGATTAAATCAACACAATAACTCAAAATAGTGAAGCCGAGAAGGGATGCCAACCTACGCATAGTCGCCCGATTATTCTAGTACCACCAATAGAGGTCTTGACCACAGGAATAACATCTGCAAGCTCTGCCTCAAACGCACTGTAAGAAATGTGTTCAATGTTAGTCCACTTCCACCAAAGGTTACACAACAACAAAATCATATGAAATATGTATCACCAACCTGTAGAAGTTCTCTGACCCTCCAATTGCTACCAGGCAGTAGGCATTAGTCAGCTTGGAGAAGACGCCAACTTCACAATTGTTCTCAAACTGAATACCTAAAGTGTTTACATGAAGATCAAGCAGATTACAAATCAGAACACCCAACTTTAAGGAGCATTCCAACCAAATCAAACTACACATATAACATCTATGTAAATTATGCTTATCTCAAGCCCATCCAATTATTACGTGCTAGAAGGATACTAGGGAATTTCGGTTACATGGTACCACTACACCAATACTGTTCAAATATTGATGGTACAATCTCAGAGCTTTCCTTCTGACAGGGCATGTGATAGCCGATACTCTATAAAAGTAACCAAACATCACTTTTTTAACTCAAATGGTAAACATTGTATGCAAGGAAAAACGTGCACACAATCAACTACAGTACAGGTTAGGTTCAAAAAAGAACTACAGTACAGGTTTGTTGCTTGAATGACTATGACTCACAAACCGCAAAATGAATTTAGAATATTACTGAATCAGAGCACGGACTGAACAAGTAGCGGGAGGAAACAAAATGACACTTACGGGTCGCCATGGTTGATACCCTAGGCTGCAGCCGATTCCGCTACTAGAAGTACCTGCAGAAATAAAATCCAACCCGAAAAATATCAGAATTACATGGAGCGGGAACTAGAACATACAAAAGGGCATAAACCCTGCAGCTTAGGAGGGAAGATGATGGGGAAGGCCGTACCGACGAGGATCGAAGACCCGAAGACTCGTGCCTGCTGGCGAAAGGATGGGTGGTGCGCAGTAAAGATGCGACGAAGGGAGTGATGCGGTGGCGGCGACGGCGGCGGCGAGGGATTGGGGGAATGCTCGGATATTTAGGAGGCGGTGAGCAATTAGGGTTGTTTTGTTTTGCTTTTTGCCACGGTGTGTTCGTTCCCTGTGCTTTAATTTTTTATCTAATATTGATATAATAATTAAAAGTATTAAATATAAATTATTAATAAAATCTAATGCATAACTCACTTCTTAAATAACGAGACAAATCTATTAAGACTAATTAAATAATATGATGCTACAGTAAACATCTTTTAATGATGACTTAATTAAGTAAGTTTAATAGATTTGATTCGCAAACTAACATCAACCATATAATTAGTTTTATATTTACTTTATATTTAATTTATGTATTTAGCGTTCAAAAAATTAATATAATAACACTAAAATTTAGACCAACAAATGAACACATCCGATTGCTATCAAATCAACGTTGTATGAGGCATTATGACATCCAAATACAACTTTTACATCCACTATATTTGTTCTATCTTGGTTAAATTTTTTAAGTTCACTTTTTTTTCCCAAATCAAGATGTGCCTTACGAAAGTGTATGTATTAGCAACAGGACAATATGAACTGTTCTGTTTTAAGTTAATTTTGCGTGTTCAATTTGTCAAAAAGATATGCAAGTCGTTCAATACCAATCTTTTATGAACCACGCATAACTTGCGACTTTCGACCAAACTTGGCAGTTGACGGGGCAAGGCGATGATAGAGCCACCAAATCAATATTACTTTTTCTGTTCAACAGAACAGGAAAAGAAAAACACAACAAAAGTTCAACCTCAGGCAGGCTTAAGTGCTGACCCATAGATATCAACTTGATAAGTACAACAACAGTCAATCCATCATGAACAACTAACAACAGGATCATATTAAGCTGAGGATTGAAGGAACAAACACATCAAACCTCCAGTTGTAAAGCAATTGGCCTGGGTAGGTCCTTGGCGTCTTATTCAGAAAACCTCCCGAGTATTACAGAAGATGGAAGTCTGAAATCCAGATTAGAAGTAATTGCTAGTGTAGAATTTCTTCAAGAACTCGGACCCCCCTTGGTCCTTTGAGGCCGTATCCTTAACCAAACCCTGTTCGCCGATCACATACTGACCAATCACATGATGGCGCTGTTTTGCGTGCTCAACTATGTTATTCAATTCCTCCATCCCCTTGAACAGAAGCATGTCAATAACCTGAATGCAAACAAAATTAGCGGTCACAACTCATGAATGAGATGCTAGAGTGGCATACAATGTAAACAATCAATTGGTTGCAACATTTTCGTTTCTATGCTAAACCTGTGAAAAAAAAAAGCGCTGCCTAGGCGTTGTCTCCGCGTGATTAAGCGCTAGGCGGAGGCCTTCCGCCTCGTCTAGGGGGGTAGGCAGACCCTAGGCGTAGGCTTGCTCAGCTAGCCCTGAGATCCGCCGCCCAGCTCATGAGATTGCACCGCCGAAGATCCGCCATTGAGCTCACGGAATCACGCTGCTGTAAATCTGCCGTCAAGCTCAAGAGGAGAAGCCATGGCAGCTGTGGAAGACACGGGGAGAGGAGAGAAGCCATGGCGGCTGTGGACAACACGGGGAGAGAAGCCATGGCGGCTGTGGAAGACTCCTGGCTGAGTTGTTCACGTGTGATAGTCAACTAGGATTAGGTTAAATGAAGGGTGTTGAGCTGGTGGTGCATGAGTAGGCTGGATGGGCCACTAAATTGAGGCCCATATAGTTCTTTCTTCTCTTTTTCTTTTCTTTTTTCCTTTTTTGCTACTACAGTTGCCAATGCCTAGGGACGCCTAGGCACGCCTAAGCTCTAGGCAGAGGGTCACCGCCCGCCTAGCACCTAATTTTTCTGGTGCTAAACAATGGCATGAATGCTGATGTTTGACGATAAATCTATGAAAATGCTACAATGACACAACAGCCCAAAAGTGCACCATGCAGGAACAACAAAGAAGACCTGAAACTTAGCAATTTAGGTAGTACACTCTAATTGCAATTTGAGTATAAAGAAGCATGCATTTCTAAACGGTTGTGTTCAGATGGTATGGAAGTCTAATTGCCATGATTCTAGTCTAAATACAAGTGTTAGATATCTACCATGATATGGCAAAATATTAAGAGGTCTATGTCACTAGTACTTGATGCAAAATGCAGATCACAAGTGGAACATAATCAGGCACTAAAGGTTTCTACCGTGCATAGTGAACATAAAAACTCACTATATGACAGTGATAGTACAGAGTCACTGAATCACAAAAAGTTATGCATCCGGTAACATAAAATTTGACAATATGGCTCTAAAAATTTGATGAAATTTGGACCAATTTAGTTTACGAGACTGAAGGCCAATATAGCTGGACTTGTTCCTATGAAATTTGGAACTAGTTAGAGTTGGAATTAAATCTTAATTAAATGAGTATAAGGTTCAGTAGAAGTGCTAGGGATCCTCGTTCGTATGAATGTAATTTTGATCATCAACAAGTATTAACTCACGAAGATGCAAAACGCAACAAAAAGGAACTACACATCATTTCTCACCCGTAATTCGTATGGGTGTAACACGGATGCAAAGAATCATACCAAGAACAAAATCTCAAATTAAAGCAACCTACATTATCAGTTAAATATCAGAACACGAAGCACGTAACTGTATCACAGTAGAACTAAAGAAGCTTCTTGTAAAGTACAATGGACTAGAATTGCAGCTTCCAATTGTAAAACAACTACTAAAATATCATGCTGCTATCAAGGATATCTGATTGCAAAAGATGTGGGAAAAAACTAGCATCGCTTTCTATTTTAAGAAGTAAAACATATCAGGACCTTTAGTCATAAGCACAAAGCAGTATGATTATATAATTCAGAATCAACGTATGAGTATAGGCTCATGCCTGATTTGTGTAAAAGAGACCTGGAACGATTACAAATGCATGTTTCATTGGGTTGCAAATCATATACGTGGCTAACGGCAAGTTGATCTTTAGTCTACAAAACATTAAATGTTGGTGAAATTACCAAGTTCGTCCCTCAACTTCAGTAAGATGCAATAAACTAGTCCATTTCAAAGTTTAAGGACGAAATGGTAAATAAATAGACATTGTCTTGTTTACTACCATTCTGTTATTGTTTTATTGAATTTGACAATAGCATGGCTCATAGATATGGCTAAAATATGGCAGACAGTGATTCAATGTTTATTATAGTTTCTTCCAAATGGATATTTTGTTTCTAAAGTGTCAAAAGTCTAATATTACTATGGGAATGTAGGTTTATCACATGTAGAGGACAAGCCTTGTTAACTGTGGACATGCCAATGTGAACTGCCACCCCAGTTTAGGGACGAATTTGGAACCAAAGTTCAGGGACTAAACTGGCCCTTTCAAAGTTCAAGGACAAAATTGAGCTTCGAGCTAAAGATGAGGGACAAATTTGGCTACATCATCATAAATGTAGAAAGCAATTTCAAATGTGTTCAAAAAGTTTTATTTAAAAACTGTGTTTAACGGCTAATTTGATGAACACACTTGAAATAGCTGCATCAATAATGATGTTCAACTGAAAAGAATTTGAAGCATGCTCCTAAATTGACTGTACTTAACAGTGAAAACTGACAGACATCTCAACACAATAATTAGCATCAGTAATACCATTCAAACAAAACAGGAAACTCCAACTCAACTTTATCAAGTGCTCCCTCCATTTTTTTTTTCTTGTCGTTAGGAAAATGGATAAATCCCTTAGTTGAAATTAGAACTAGGCATCTTGCCCTAAAGACAGGAAGTACTACACCGTTTCAGCTTCAATAGACTGAAATCTAGTCTAAGAAAAATTAGTAGAAGCACATATTAGGTTTCAATTGCATCAATGGCTAGCTAAAATTCTAATTTCATACTTTTTCTTAGCACCCTGTTTCTTGTGCTGTTCACTTCAATTGGAACAACAATCACCTGGTCGGACCTATCATCTGCAGATCTCTCTTGGGGTGGACAGTAACAAATCAATTATGCAAAGCAAAGAATTTCCATGTAAACTATTGACCGCAGTTTCGAAGCCAAAGAGAATACCTGACGACTGATAGAAAATATGGAAATATCACATCAAAACGAAATGCTTCATAAGATGGCACAACAGTCCTTAGCTAATATCTCAGTCGACAAAGAGGTGGTTCTTTTAATCTGAGAGTTAGTACAGAAGTAGCAATTACATTATGATCATATTGTGGCATTACCAGCACTATTGGGACGGGATTCCCATCTTTGCTGCTTACACACCAAAAAAGCAAGTTAAAAAAAATTAAAATTTATAAATTCCACAAATGTTGTGAATTAATGACAATAGAAAGCAAGCAAAAATGCAGCAAAACCACAGGGAAATTGACAAACATTGCTGAGCACTCAGCCTATTGACCACAAAGCATGTAGGAGTACATCCTGCAAAAGTACATTACTACAACTACTGCTGCTTCAGGCAGAAGGTAGCAAGTTCATCCACAAATGCATTTCAATCCACTGGGCGCATCCATGGTTAGTGACCCAACTAACGCAAATACGATTTCGCAATAGGTGCCCTCAGATCGAGAATCTACCAGATCGGGAATCACAGGGTTCATCCAAACTTGGGGATCGACCGAACCGAAAGATGGGGTGCGGAGAGGGGAGGGAGGGACCGGACCTTGGGGTTGGTGACTTCCTGGTTCCTGCGGATCTGCTGGGCGATGGAGGACCGGAGCTGAGCCGGGGTGACGACGTCCTCGAGGTTGTAGATCTCCATGATGGTAGGGATGGAGCGGCAGGCCTGCTTGAAGAAGTCGAACACCCGGTGCCGCGCCTCCTCCAGTGACGCAGAGTTCGGCGGCACCTTCACCGCCCGCATAGTGAACGCCATCGCCGACTGCTCCTTCGGCCGCCGTCCCTGCTCCGCCGCGTGGTGGTGGTGGCGCTACTAGGGGGCGTGCGACTCGCAAGGTCCTTCACCTTGAACCTGCCTCTGCCTGCCTCGCTGCCCCTGCCACTCACTGAATTGGGCCCGTGAGGCACGGGTGCCTCGAGATGTGTGGGTCCACGGATATGGGCCGTAGGAAGATTGAGGCTCGAATACTGGTTGGGCTCGCAAGTCCACACACAATTTCTGTTGATGGGCCGTAGGAAGATTGCACTCGGCCATAAATGATTGGAACTTTGGAAGTAACTTTGTTCTTACACATGGCCAAATGGGCCGTGTCAGTGGCCCGGGCCAGCCTGAAGCACAATATATTTGGTCTGATCTATGCACGACACGACCTGAATTATTTCGTGTCCGAGGTATCATGTCATGTTTAGGTTGGAGGTGCGGTTCGGTGGATGTCACGAGCATAGTCAATTTGTTTATTTTAATAAAATAATATTTTATATATCTTTAATAAAGCTTGATCTAGTAATAACGCTATTTCTCTATTTCTAAGAGGTTCTAGGTTCAAAACCCTACCTTCTACCTAATTTTTCATTATTTATATAACTAATAACTAATGGGTCATCGTTCTAATGGGCTTAATGGAGCTAGCCCGGTATGTTTCATCAAATTCGTGTAGGGCCATGGGTTGGCAGCCGGGCACGCAGGCTGACAAGACATGGCCTGATAAGGCTCGCCTGCCGTGTTGGGACTTTTAAGGCACGGGATAGGCTGCCACATTTGGCCATCTATATTTATTCCAGTGTCTTGTTTATGGAGTTAGAGTAACTTCAACAGTTCTCTAATACTATCTTAATAGCAAAAAAAACTATCATATTGACGTTGGAATGGTAAAAAAAAACCCTATTCCAACAGCTCCCTAATCCCATCTCCAATAGTTCTCTATCCCTACTATTAAGCCCTCCATCTCTATCCTATTGTGTGCAATAGAAAAATTAGGATCAATGGGCCTTATGTAGTCCTTACACATTGCCACCAGTACATGCAAGACCTCACCGAATTTTATGCTAATTGTCTCACTATAATGCTTGAAAATGCGTTGTGCTACATTATTAGACCAACCATGATCTAAGATGGCAAGAAACATTGTGAGTGCTTTCATTGAGTTCATATGGATGGAGGACTTGATGAGTAGATCATGCAAGCTATAGAACATGCCTACAATTATTCGAAAGATATTGTGTGAACCCTTTGATGTTTTCAAAATTTCCATCATCCAACTATGGCCACTCTGCTATGGGATGATAGGTTCATTCTTATGACAATAGGTCATGTAAGACTTCCTTGTTATTTTTGCAGCTGCAAAAAGATTATTCTTCGCTAAACACATCAATGCCAGAGTTTTTAATCTCCAATATTCACCAAACTCACTATCTGACAGTTGCGGCAACGGCAGGCCACCACTCCGGGAAGACCAAGCCCCGGGCAACCACTTGGGGTGGCCATGCTAGAGCCGCGGGGCCACACTCCTCCTCCCCTCGGATCCAAGGCGGAACAACCGGTTGTTGGCATTTCTAAGCATTGTCACTAAGTTGCCTTAGCAACAAAGCCCAGAAATGTATATTGGTAATATTTAACGAATGCAGAGTCCGCAAACGTACGGAGAATACTGTTGTAGCATTTTACACAGAAGTATTCAGGGTATCGTATTTATTTTATCCCAAAGAAAGGCGGATTTTTTTATCAGAGTAATTACCATATTCTAAATATTACACATTGGATTATAAGATAAAGTTCTCACAGGGGGAAGGATAATGATAAACATGATAGTGGACACACAGATAGCATACTCAAGATAAATAAATCTAGTCTAGTGGAGAAGGATAAAGAAAGAGCTATGTTCCTATGTTACTTTTATAAAGTTATAGTCTATATTATATACTATTATATAGATATAATGATAATACAAGACAATCAGATCATCACACTCCAGGCATCGGTTTTTCCCTGCATCCACAGTTTGATTCGGGCCAAGAGCCTATTGCATAGCCAAACGTGAGAGATTTCAAAGGACAGATAGGACTGTCACCACCTGCTGCCTACCCCTGGCAATCCGTGGGCTAGACAACAAATAATGCATTTTATTGATCTAAGCACCATGCATATATCTCTAGAACAATACCCCTAATCCCCTAGCAATGGATCAGAAAAGGAGTAATTATATTTAAGTGAACACTAAGTACGTGGAAATAATCTAAGTCAAATATTAGTCATACATCAGTATAATGATATAAATAAAGACTATAGTAAGGGCTTATGTCAAACATAGCAATATAGTATAACTAAATTACTTACATGCAATTATAATAACCACATACATGAATGGATCATATAATCAAACAAAAAATATATGACTCAAACATAACTATATAGAAAGACTAAATATATTAAATAGAACAAAATCTTACAAAAGGAGAGATACAAAAGACATACCACAACTCCAAGGAAGACTTGGGAACTGAAGAAGACTCTATCCTAAACCTAACTCCACTAAAACTAGATAGAAACTCGAAATGACTAAGAGAGTGATGCTTCTTGGTGTGTGTTGAGTAGTGAGCCACAGTCTTCCTTTTATAGCTGTTCAAAGGCGGTTATGAGGTCGGTAACTCCTGCCCTAAGGGGGACAACCGCCTTTGGGAAATCGGTGGAGAACCGCCATTCGAAGATGAGCGTCAGTGGGCTGGCCTCCTATTCGGCCGAACACCCCTGTTCAGCCGAACAGGGGGTGGGCCCACTGAGGTCCTGCCGCCTCGGGAGCCCTGTCAGGTGGGTCCCATTGCTCAGTGATACTGTAAGGTCGGTTGTTGAGGTGGTTTTGTTCTGTGTGTGGGCCATTCAATCCGTATACTTGGTTGTGATAGGCCAGAAATTCATTTCAACAGATCATGAGACACTTCTTCACTCCTTTTATGCACTTTCTCTCCATGTGAGTCTTTCTCCAAGCAATAGTGGATATTTATTAATCCTAACTAAAATGCATGGTGGAAGTATACAATCCTTCTTTATTTTGAGTAATGTTGATGGCCGGAAATGGTAGTTAGCGACCGTCAACAAACTCCCCCAAGCTGAACCTTTGCTCGTCCCGATGCAAAGATAAAACTTTAGATTATTGATCAGGAGTTGCTATAATGTTTTATATTCCCTCTATAGTACCAAGTGCACAACAAATTACTCTACTTTTAATTGAATAAGTTGGCATTTGGTAACTCACACTTTTTACCTTAGTCCCTGTGGGGCTTTTGGCTTCTCTTCATCTTGGGTGGTTGAAAGACAGAACGGTGTTTTGTAGGACACCATTCTCTCGTCCCTATGCTCCACTTTCCATCCGGAGTTTTTTAAAAGATTTTTGCAAATAAAACTAAGTTCCTCCCATGATTCACTCAATCGCTCAATGTGTATAAATTCTTATGAAGGCATTGAAGTTGCCCCTTTTTGTTCCTATCTCTAAATAAGGCTTATATGGAGCTTTGGGTAGGAATAATTAAGACATACTTGTAACACATATATTGCTAAACCAAAAGACTGAACCCACGGAGAAACAAGTCATACAATCTAATCAAGATGTGCATGTGTGTGGAATGTGGTGAAATGATGATGGAATGGTGGATACTTCTTTTTTAGTAGACTCTCTCTTTCTTTAATAAGCACTTGGGCATGGCTATTTCTTTTCTTTTTTTTTCATCATGCTCAAGATTGAGAGCAAGCATTTATTCTATTTTTGATAACCATGCCTTTCGTGCAACCAATTGAGGGAGAGTCATAGCATAATATTCATGGAGTATTTATTTTGCTAACTTTCGGAATAGAAGTTGAGCATATGGTGGTGGATGCAATAGAATGATATTGCTATCTCCTGGTGTAGGAGCATTAGCAAATGATGGTGGATATGTACGTGAATCTTGATCATAAAATCATGAAATGGATCTCACAAAGGTTGCAAACATTTTGATAAAGCTCAATTTGAAAACAAGCAGCATATGTGAAAGGTTTTGCAATGAAGTACAACATATGGCCGTGGTAGGAATTTTCATCATTGAGGAACTTTTCAATTTTATCATTTTGAAAAACAAAATCTCCGGATGTCAAGCTTCACTTTAGGACAAGATCATAGCAGCCCTATTCTAACCATCTCATATCTCACAACAATATAGACTTAGATCATGCACTTTTGTAACCCACAAGTATTCAAGTTCAAGGCAAGCATGTTTGGCCAACAAACTAAAAAAAATGGGAGAGTACTAAGTTGTATATGAGGGACTATAGAAAGATATAAAATAGAGCAACTATTCATCATCTCAACATGAACGCATGAACATCCCTAGCATGCATTACAACCTACTATTTTTTGTTCTTTTTAGTTTTGCAAATTTTTATTTTGTTTTATGAGGGTAAGTTTGACAAAGAAAAAAGAAAGAAAAGATACAAGGCACCTTTGCGGGGGTGCTCTCCCAAGCTTGCTCTTGCTCATGGCTGTTGGTTAGGATCAAATCCTCTCCAACAATAGTAAGTCGCCGAGTAGTCATGGTGCTCTCGTAGCTGCTCCTGGAGGTGACGAAACTGGTCGTCACTGTGCTGCTGCCACTCTCTGGTGGTCTGGACATGGGTAGCAAGGGTGTTTTGCATTTCCCCTGTTCTAATGTCCAGATCGTCCATCCTCCTTGTGAGGTCTCTTGATTCCGAACCATAGTCATGATGACTAAAGTCCAAAAAAGAATGACATCTGTTGTGGTGTGGAGGTGTCTCGATCGACTCAGGGCTATGTCCCTATTGTGCACTACTAGCTTGCTGCCAAGACTGTCTCATACTGCTGCGGCGTGAACATCGAAGCGGAGTCGCCGAAATGTTCTGAGCCTGCAGTGTAATCATGGACCGGTGATGTAGTACTAGTTGTGCTAGTGGTGCTTCATACTTTGTCGTGTGCGTTGATCGGCGGATCTGCCAGGCACTCCTTCTCTCTATAGCTATATGGTTAGTTCCCAACAACTATGCAAATGATACCCCGGGTTAGGAAGCGAGATTTCATTTGTATAGCCGGGGTAATAAAAGATAATAGAACCATCGAAACCCTTCTTTAATATGTGACCCTGCTCAAGAAATTTATAGTCTATCCTTGGACGGGGCTCAGAAAGATAATCAAATCTAGCATTAGACAAAGCCCCGACCTCTGCAGCAATACGGGTCACTAAACAAGTGCACTCAATGGGTCCTGATCCTCTAATATAATCTAACCATTGACCAATCATAGCTTCAAGAAGAGCAATAGGAATTTTAGCAATTGCAGCAAACAAGAGACATAATTCATCATTACGGACAGGTCTAGTGTCTTGTTTAGGGAAACAAGTCATAGCTAGCCACCTATGCCATAGTTGTAGAGTTGGGTTGTGAATGACACTAGTCCTAAGACATTCACAAGAAAACTCTCCCAAAATCCTTTGCCAAAAAGAACCCTTTTCAAAACCCGAAGTTGCACATTCTAAGTTACTGTTGCAATAACTCTTAAACTTAAGAATAATGCTAAGGTCTTTCCAAGTGAGACGATATTCCTTCCCGAACAAGCAGAAAAGTATCCCATCGTTATCTTTTAGCAAGGTGCACAAAAAACTGGATAGTGAGGAGGCGTGAACCCTCCTCAGTGATGTGTGCAAATTCGGTCCAACCTAAAGCTTTCCGAATAGAAAGGAACTCAAGGTCCATCACTATAACGGAGAGTAGGTCGTCATCATACACCTTGGCGTGGATGAAGCTACGGTTGCGTAGGCGGTGGTAGGCTCGTTTCTCCCGTTCATCCAGCAGCTCGAGGTTGGTGTCGGTGAGAAGAACATGTGGCTTATCCTCCTCCATGTTCTCAACGGGTGTGTACCTTGTTGATTCCTGCTTGATGGAGAGGGTCGTGCTCGAGGTACTATGTGAACGGCGTGAACTCGGATGCATCACTCCTTGCATCAATGCCTTAGCTTTCTTCATCTGCATCACTTAAGCAAAAACACAAGAACAACTCAAACATGGATTATGTGTTAGCAAATACAATCTGCCGACCGTGTTCATCTTGCCGAGCTTTGCAAAGGACTTGAACAATCCAAAAACTAAAGCAAACTAAAAAGGGAAATATTTTTAGTGGTTTTTAGAATGATAACTTTGGATAAGCAAAGTGAGATCTCAAGAGCAAATGTGTGAAGGAGGGAGTGAAATGAGAGATGAACTTTGAATGGAAAAAAAATCTTCCCCGGGCACTCAATTTATAGGAAAAATCCCAAACGGTCGAAAACGGCTAGTGGGGAGCCAAATCCAACCGTTGGCAAAAGGCCAAGCTTGGTGAGGCCCACACCCCTTCGGGCAAACATGGGTGTTCGGCCGACCGTGGGTGGGTCCCACTGGTCCCCCACTTTGGCCCATAACTCCCTAACAGCTATATTTTCTGAGCTGTAGAGGTTAGGTCCAAAGTTTCGACAAAATTTTGCTCAGATAAATATTTTCTCAAAGTTGGAAACCAAAAACTAAATTTTGAATTTTTTTATTAAAGAAAGGAAAAGGTTCGAATAGATTCCAACATGCATGTGTGAAATCCAAATATGCGAATGCAGAGGCAAATTTGAAAAATTTGGAAAATTCAAATGTGCAAAAATTGAGAAATAAAATATGAGATAAATATCAATTTACCTTTGGTAAGGGCTCACCAATTTTTAAAAGTCCAACAAGCGGGACTTTTCTCCATCGCGTTTAGCTTGATGTCGCTACGTCCGGTCCTGGAGAAGTGGACGCGGATGGCTGCACTTCCTTCACTCGCCACACCTTCTTCATCTTTGGTACGGTAGGAGGCTTCTTGGATTCAACAGGCTGTGGCTTCGCCCATAGTCCTTGCCTCGTCGTTGGTGGGTTCTTCTTCTCGAAGCGGTACGACATCTCCTTAGCCATGATCTTCTTCATGTAGAGAATAAGGCTATCCTTCATCGGGGGTGTTGCTTTGACCTCTTGAATATTCTTTGGGTTTGGCCCATACTTGATCTTGATCATCGAGCACTGCTCTCTCCTTGGCCGAAAATCAAACATCTCCTCCTTCCCATTGATGAGGAAACAGATTTCTTCGCCCCCAACATCAATGTGTGCATCTGCGGTGTTCGGAAACACGCGCCCAAGAATGAGCGGCGTTTCCTTCTCAACATCCATGTCGAGCACCACAAAATCCACGGGGATGAAGCAATCCCGGATTTTCACTAGAACACCTTCTGCAATCCCCTCACGATAGTGGACCGATGAATCCGTCATCTGAAGTTGCATCGGCGCAGGGGATAGAGCTGTGTAGTGTAATTTCTCAAAGACCGCCTTGGGCATCACGCTCATGCTTGCACCAAGGTCACGCAGGGCATGTTTGAATTTCTGATCCCCGATCGAGCAAGTGATCGTGGGACACCCCGAATCTTCATTGCTTGAAGGTACTTCCCTTTCTCCTTCCTTGTCCTTCCCTATAGTGTTAGGATATGGCGTGTCCTGAGTGGTCTTACCCCCTCTCGTGTCACCATATTAACATTTTCAACAGGAGACTCGGGTTGTCCCGGAATCTTCCCCGACTTTAAGGGAGGAACAACATCAGCTAGCTGAGCTAGTTGGGTTTCTAGCATTTTATTAAAACTAAGCTGATTCTTAAAGGAAGAAGCAAGACCTTTTAACTTAGTATTTACACTTTCTAAAGTCTTGTCATTAGCCGAAAGCTTTTTAGTAAAGGTTTCGTTAATTTTAGCTTGGCCTAAGACAAGATCTTTAAAGGAGGGTTGATTATTGGAAGAGTTAAAGTTGTTACCTCCTTGATAATACGAGTGTGGTTGATTCCACCTGTTGCCTCCTTGTAGACGATAACCGTTGTTATTGTTGTTCATGTACAAAACATCCTCATGAGTCTCAAGGCAGTCATTGCCCGAGTGACCCGTGTTGCCGCAGAACTCGCACATCATGCGAGCGTCTAAGCCGTTGACAGTGCCTACTTCATATCACTTGGCTTGTTCGTCCATTTTTTTTTCATGAGGAGATCCATTTTAGCGGCTAGCATGTCCACCTCCTTGACGGTGTGCATGCCCCACTGGTGCGAGTGAAGACAATCTTCACTCCATCTTTGGTTGGATACCATCTTCTCAACAAATTCTTTAGCCTTTTCAACGGTTAGTGAGAAGAAGGCTCCTCCGTAGCAGCATCAATATGGTCACAAGCTGACAGAGTCAGCCCATTCTAGAAGTTTTGGATGATAAGCCATTCATCCATCCCGTGACGAGGACAGGCGACAATGTATTCTTGCAGCCTCTCCCAAGCTTCGGAGATTAACTCCTTGGACTCCTGCTGAAAGCGTGAAATTCTCCCGTGAAGGGCGTTGGTTTTGACCAACAAAAAGAACTTGGCGAGGAACATGGCTGAGCATTTTTCTCAGGTACTCACAACATCCTTGTTCGCATAGAACCAGTGTTTTTCCCTCCCCATAAGGGAGAACAGAAACAGACGAAGGCGAATGGCGTCTTGAGAAACGTCATTCATCTTAAAGGTGTTGCAAATCTCCAAAAACTGTTACAGATGGGCACTGGCATCCTCATTGGCCTTTCCATAGAATGGGCCGACCTGCACCATGGTAATGAGACCCGTCTTGATCTCGAAATTCGCATCTACTATGACATTGGGTGCAACAGGAATGTTGGACACCGAGGGAGTGGAGAAATCACGAAGACTCTTCTAGGCCATGACCTTGAAGCTTGATGATGCGGGGATGACTGGCTCACTTGCAGACACGAACTTCTAAGGAGGGACGAGACGTGCACGTACCCTTCAATATAATTTTCAGGCAAGGTATAGCCGGTCATGCATTACCCTATTTTCACACAAAAGGAGAAAAAACAGATAAGTTTAGCTTGTTTGGGTGAATGCTAAATAGTCTCATATGCAAGTATAGAACATGGGTAATTCTTTTGAATAATTGGCCTTCCCCGGCAACGACGCCAGAAATGCTTGTTGGCATTTCTAAGCGTTGTTACTAAGTTGCCTTAGCAACGAAGCATAGAAATGTATATTGGTAATCTTTAACGAATAAAGAGAGTCCGCAAGCACACAGAGAATACCGTTGTAGCATTTCACCCGGAAGTATTCAAGATATCATATTTATTTTATCCCAAAGGAAGGCGAGATTTTTATCAGAGTAATTACCATATTCTAAACATTGCACATTGGATTATAAGACAAAGTCCTCACAGGGTTAAGAATAATGATAAACATGGTAGTGCACACACATATAGCATACTCAAGACAAATAAATCTAGTCTAGTGGAGAAGGATAAACAAAGAGCTAAGTTTCTATGTTACTTTTATAAAGTTATATAGTCTATGTTATATACTATTATATAGATACAATTATAATGCACGACAATCATATCATCACACCCTAGACATCCAGTTTTTCCCTGCATCCACAGTATAATTCCGGCCAAGAGCCTATTGCATAGCCGAACGTGAGACATTTCAAAGAACAGATAGGGCTATCACCACCTACTGCATACCCCTAGCAATCTGTGGGCTATACGACAAATAATGCATTCTATTGATCTAAGCACCACGCTTACATCTCTAGAATAATACCCCTAATCCCCTAGCAATGGTTCAGAAAAGGAGTAATCATATTTAAGTGAACATTAAGCATGTGGAAATGATCTAAGTCAAATATTAGTCATGCATCATGATAATGATATAAATAAAGACTATAGTAAGAGCTTATGTCTAACATAGTAATATAGTATAACTATATTACTTACACGCAAGCATAATAACCACATACATGAATGAATCATATAATCAAACAGGAAACACATGACCCAAGCATAACTATATAAAAAGACTAAATATATTAAATAGAACAAAGTCTTACAAAAGGAGAAAGATACAAGGGCCATACCACAACTCCAAGGAAGACTTGGGAATGGAAGAAGACTCTATCCTAAGCCTAACTCCACTAAAACTTGATATAAACTCGAAATGACTAAGAGAGTGATGCTTCTTGGTGTGTGTTGAGGAATGAGCCACACCCTTCCTTTTATAGCTGTCCAAAGGCGGTTCTGAGGTCGGTAACTCCCACCGTAAGGGGGACAACAACCGCCTTTGGGAAGTTGGTGGGGAACCGTCATTTGAAGATGGTCCTTAGTGGGCTGGCCTCCTGTTTGGCCGAACACCCCTGTTCGGCCAAACAGGGGGTGTGGGCCCACTAGGGTTCTGCCGCCTCAGGAGCCCTGCCAGGTGGGTCCCATTACTCAGTGATATTGTAAGGTCGGTTATTGAGGCGGTTTGCTTCTGTGTGTGGGCCATTCAATCCGTGTACTTGGCTGTGATTGGCCGAAAGTTCATTTCCACATATCATGAGACACTTCCTTACTCCTTTTATGCACTTTTTCTGCATGTGAGTCTTTCTCCAAGTAATAGTGGATATTTATTGAATTCTTCCATCAAACTCTTGACAAAGCTATTGGCAAACAGACTACAGGCAGTTATTCAGCAAGTTGTTCATCAAAATCAGTATGGATTCATTAAGTCAAGATCTATCCATGATTGTCTGGCCTGTGCTTTTGAATATCTACATTTATGTTATAAATCAAAGAAAGAAATCATTCTACTTAAACTGGACTTTGAGAAAGCGTTTGATAAAATTGAGCATCCAGTGATATTAAAGCTGCTAGAAAGGAAAGGTTTCTCTCAAAAATGGATTCAATGGATCTCTTTAATCCTAGAATCAGGTACCTCGACAATATTACTAAATGGAGTACCAGAAAAAACCTTACACTGCAGAAGAGGTGTCAGGTAGGGAGATCCACTCTCACCTTTGCTATTTGTACTGGCAGCAGATTTTCTTCAGTCCATTCTAAATAAGGCCAAGGATAACAATCTCCTGCAACTTCCTCTGTCTCTCAGAGCAGGAGGAGAGTTCTCAATAGTACAATATGCTGATGATACTTTACTAGTTATGGAGGCAAGTCAAAGACAATTAGTCCTACTCAAAGCTCTGTTGAATACCTTTGCCTCTTCCACAGGATTAAAGGTAAATTACAACAAGTCTTTGATGTTACCTATCAATGTCAGTGACGAAAAGATGGAAATATTGGCTAGCACTTTTGGCTGTAAAATTGGATCCATGCCTTTCACATACCTGGGTTTGCCACTAGGTCTAACAAAACCATCTATCCAAGATTTCCTACCTATTGCACAAAGAATTGAGAGAAGACTGGTAGGATGTTCACAATTCTTAACACAAGTAGGTAAATTGGAAATGGTGAATTCAGTTCTATCTGCCCAGCCAACCTACTTTATGTGTACTATCAAGCTTCATAGTGGAATCATAGAGCAAATTGATAAGTATTGAAAGCACTTGCTGTGGAGGGGATCTGATATTAATGGGAAGAAACCACCACTTGCTGCCTGGGACATGGTCACTAGACCAAATAAGGAAGGCGGTTTAGGAGTCTTAAACCTCAGGGTATAGAATGAAGCCCTTCTCATGAAAAATCTGCACAAATTCTACGCAAGAGCGACTTACCTTGGGTAAAACTTCTTTGGGATAATCATTATCACAGTGGTAAACTACCTGGTCAACAAAAGAAGGGTTCATTTTGGTAGAGAGATATAGTTAAACTCATTGGTCATTATAAGAGCTTAGCTAAGCCCATTCTGAATGATGGCAGAGCAATCCTATTCTGGGAAGATGGATGGAATGGATTGACCATACAACAAAAATTCCCGGAGCTTCATTCTTTTGCAAAAAACAAATCCATTACCTTATATGGATTAGCACAGATCCAGCCTCTACATCAAAATTTTCATCTCCCTGTCTCTTTAGAAGCATTTCAGCAGCTTCAACTCCTATAGGATGACTTTCAACAATTGAACCTAAATGAAGATAAGGATCAATGGATGTATATTTGGGGATCAAATATTTATCAATCATCAAAGGTATACAAAAGATTAATGGGACGCATACTAATTGACAGATATGGGCAAGCTCGTGCCAACCGAAACACAAAGTCTTCTTTTGGCTCATCCTCAAAGACAGAATTAACACAAGGGGAATGCTAAGAAGAAGAAACATGTTCTTGGACTCATACATATGTGAATTATGTCTCTGGCAGAGGGAGGAAACTCTAAGACACTTGTTTATCAGATGCAGCTTTGCCAAACACTGTTGGCAGACAATTGACATTATGGTTCCCTAAAATCAAACAATTCATAGGACAGTTAAAAGTCTCAAGGATACTTTGGAAGTTTCATTTTATATGGAAATCATCATTATAATGTGCTGGAGTATTTGGGTAATAAGGAATCGATGGATTTTTAACAATGAAGACCCAAGAGTTGAAAGATGCAAGCAATTGTTTCTTAAAGAATTGGCCCTGGTTGGCCACAGAATTAAAGGACAACATATAGATTCAAAGAATGGATACAACAGTGGACCTAGTTTATTTGCTTTCTTATGTTTCTTTACTTCTTTGTACCAATGACTAAAACATTGTTTCTCTTGTTTCAATATATTTATAATCTGTAGGGGCTTGCCCCTCTGGTTCATTTAAAAAAAATAATAGATATTTATTAATTCTAACTAAAATGCATGGTGAGAGTATATAATTCTTATTTATTTTGAATGATGTTGATGGCCGGAAATGGTAGTTAACGTCTGTTAACACCGGTTCATGTTTTTATTTTTTGAATTTTGGAGACGAGAGAGAGACCCGATGGAGTCGGTCAGAGAGAGGAGGGCAACGAAATTGTTTGGAACACGCGCGAGAGATATCACCACCTGAATTTTATATTGGAAACAAAGTTTAGGTGACGCCCCGAGTCCGATCCAACGATGGAGCCCGGGTGGCCGCACTCACACCGCCGGCAGCTGGTCAGTCGAGCCACCGCTCCTTCTCTTGGTTCTATTCTTTGTTTCCTCTGATGCACTTGTGCTGCTTCTACGTGGGCCAGATCGATATGCGTGCTGGGCCACCAATGGCAAAGCAAAATTCTGATTCGTTTGAAATTATGCGTAACAGCTTTCTCTTTGAGACTTTGATTCGTAGAGAAACATAGTATGAAATTGCTCACTTGGAGATTGTAGATGAAGAGGCCCTGCTTCATGCTTATATTAGAAGGGAATAGTATCGTTTTTTTTTTTAAGAAACTGATAGCGTAATCTAAGACTACGTCTCTACCAACGACAATTTACTTTTATTGAAAGGTTATGGGGCTGTTTCTCCCCCCCCCCCCCTCCCCACTCTTATAGTAGAACATTGTTTATTTGAACTATGGTCACCAAGCCTTTATTTTTGATACATCTGTATTGTAACCACTAATACATCTTGTTAATAACATTACCTATCTCGATCAATTAGAGGTTTTGGTTATCATAAATCATTGAATCGATCAGTTTTAGCATTTTGGAGTAAACATTTATTTTTCTGATACACTCGGTATTATTCCCTAGCCGCCGGGAGATGATCCATGTCGGTTCCAGGTCACATGAACTGTCCCTTTGGCATGTTGCACATTGTCTTTATGCTAACACTATGCTAGTAGTCTGATATACTCAATTCTCTCGCGTGGTTGGTGGATCCGATATATGTTTAGTCCAACTTAATCGAGTTGTGTGATCATTTCTACTGGGCAATATGTGCTGTGGGGGCGGCATTGAACCATAGAAAAACGTAAGGTTTGACGCTTTATTGAACATCTCGAGAAAAAGCGAAATCACGGAATAGTTCATGAGCTGCAAAAGAAGTCCAAGATGATGTGATCTAAGGCTTAAAAATTGGCGAAAGTGTTAGGCCAGCTGAGCAACCGTGTCTGGTTGCATTGCTGGGCCATAGCCGCCCATATAAAGTTGTGCAAACAGTAGTATAACTCTTGCCGAAAAAGGCTACTTGTTAACACAGAAAAGGGCATATATAGGCTACTTGTTAACATACATACGTGGATAACATGCATGCACCTATAACCATAAGAAAACATGCATGCACCTATAACCATAAGAAATCATGCATGCACCAACCAAATTCTTCCAATATAAATAGACATCTGGAGTAAGCACTGACACAACAGCTTCCTCTTAAGCTCGATCTCGAGAGTGAAGACTGATTTGTCTTCCTCGATTTGCTCTAGCTGCCGCTTAGTGCTTATCCACAAGCATGGCCAGTACTAGCAGTTTTAAGGTGTGGTGCCTAGTGTCGTGCGCCTTGCTCTTGGCCACGGCGTGCCATGGCCTCCAGGTGGGTTACTACAGAAAGACGTGCCCCAAGGCCGAAGCCCTCGTGAGAGCTGAGGTGAAGAAGGCGGTCCATGCTAACCCTGGCATTGGCGCCGGGCTCGTCCGCATGCTCTTCCACGACTGCTTCGTCGAGGTACTTACATTCATTAGACCACATATATACATGCACAGTGTTGTGTATTACGTACTAGTGGTAGTAGTAGGTTAAAACGTCACTTGGATCACATGCAACATTTGTCTACTAGTGGAAATTAACAAACAACAGCACTGAGACCAACATGATCGTGTCTTGGGCAGGGCTGCGATGCTTCCGTCCTCCTGGACCCGACGCAGGCCAATCCGCAGCCTGAGAAGCTGGGGATACCCAACAACCCCAGCCTCCGTGGCTTCGAGGTGATCGATGCGGCCAAGAGCGCCATCGAGAAGGCCTGCCCCGGTACCGTCTCCTGCGCCGACATCGTCGCCTTCGCCGGGCGCGACGCATCCTACTTCCTTAGCCACTCCAAGATCAGCTTCCACATGCCCGCGGGGCGGCTGGACGGCCGCAAGTCCCTCGCGAGCGAGACGCTCCAGTTCCTCCCCGGCCCCACCTCCAACCTCTCCACCCTCGTCTCCATGTTCGGCGACAAGGGGCTCAACGTGGAGGACGTGGTGGTGCTCTCCGGCGCGCACTCCATCGGCAGGTCCCACTGCTCGTCCTTCGTCCCCGACCGGCTCAACTCCCCCTCCGACATCTCCCAGTCGCTGGCCAACTTCCTGAGACGGCGCTGCCCGGCTAACGCGGGCGGGGCCAACGACCCGACGGTGGCGCAGGACGTGATCACCCCGCACGCGCTCGACAACCAGTACTACAAGAACGTGCTGGCCCGGAGGGTGCTGTTCACGTCGGACGCCGCGCTGCTGTCGGCGCCGGAGACCAGTAGAATGGTGCGCGCCAACGCCAAGTATGTCGGGTCCTGGGAGAAGAAGTTCGCCAAGGCCATGGTGAAGATGGCCGCCATCGGCATAAAGACCGGCAGCGACGGTGAGATCAGGAGGAGCTGCAGGCTCGTCAACTAATAAGCGAGAAATGGAGTTGGAGCAAAGTACAGATTGGTCCTTCTGGATATATACTATACTACCTGTCAAGATCTCTCTTTTCAAATTTGTACTGGTTTCGGCCCATATGCTGTGGGGCTATGTTTTGGTTTCTTCGCTTTTGCTTTATGCGGCAAAAGGTGTTGTATTTGTTGATTTGTTTCTTGAGTTGTGTTGAACGGCATATTCTGCCCTTTTTCTTGGAAAAACATTATTTTAGCCAATTCTCTTTGCTTTTGACATTGTGCACGTGGTTTGGTACTGAAACAATAGTACGTAACAAAACGAGGCAGTTAGAGTTACACATCCGAACGGAGATTCTCTCTCTCTCTCTCTCTCTCTCTCTCTTTTGGAGCACACCGAACGGAGATTCTCTGATAGTCGTGCTGCAAAGCGGCAAAGAGCAGCCAGTATTGACCCAAAAAGTTGACAGTCAACTGTCTGGGTTCTCCGAGCACCTCTGAGCCTGGTAAGGAATACTACTGAATCCTAGTCGTGCCAAATGTTCATTTTGCCAGGTGTCAAATGAATTTCGTAATAACAAAAACAAGGCTAGTATTTGTCTTGGTAGCTAAAACATAGCATGCTCTACGGAAAAAGGAGCGGGCAAGAAACAGGCAAGCAAAGCAGGCATTTCATGACTGCCCTTAACACTTCTAAAATTTAAGATGATTGTCTTGAATTATTTAGAAGAAGACAAATCCCCATTCTATCACATCTTCGTCTTCTGTTATCTGAACCTCTTGAAACAATCCTGTAACCGACTCCATTCTTCTAGTTCCTCGGGCTCCATCACTCTTCATAAATAAATTTGCCATTCTTGCCATGCATACTCTGCCACTTTGACGTTTCTATTTTGAGAGTTTTACTGTCCAAAACACTGATAATAATTTAGTCAAAATACTGGACAATACTTTTCTAAAAATACTGGCCAATAGTTTAAGGGTAAGTTGATAATTATACTAGTAACTAGTCCACCTACCCGTGCATTTGCACGACTAGTCTTTACATCTTGTTATAAAAATTCATAAATATAATGTCTCTTGGCACCGATCCGCAAATTCCTTAAGTGTTCCTCTGGACCCATTCTAGAAGGATATGAAGTTCTTCAAGAAGTGCCTATACGACACGAAGTCAATGATGCACTCCTTGATTCTCATGTGTTCGAAGTCCCAGATTGGACATACTTATCGGGCATCCAATTGAGAAGATCTTCTCTGATGCACCAACCAAGGGGAAGCTTAATGTCAAACTCAGAGGAAATAAATATTCTATCTCAATCCCTTGATCCGGGAATACTATCTTAGAATTTTCCCCCGAGGAAGAGCCAATTGACGAAATGAAGGCCATCCAACATTTTGATCCACCTGAATCCGTCCTCAAGCAACAATCAGAAGATTTCGTTGAGGAGGAGGGCGAGAATCAGGAAATGTTTGTACTCCCGAAGGAAGAGCTGCCAACACGACCCCCAATTGAGCTTAAAACCCTTTAAGTTGGCCTATGCTATGCTTTCCTTCATGGTGATATAGAAGCCACTGTCATCCTAAGTGACAAGTTTTCAGACCAGGAAACCCAAAGCCTCATAACCGTTTTAGAAAAGCATCACGCCGTTCTAGGCGACTCGCTCCAAGATCTCAAGAGAATTAGTCCTGCTCTTTGCACCCATCGCATTCCCATTGACCTAGATAGTACGTCGTCTAGGAAGCCTTAGCGTAGGCTTAACAATGCAATACGAGAGGTAGTCAAGAAAGAGGTCTTAAAACTCTTGCACGACGTAATTATTTATCCCGTGCCACATAGTGCGTGGGTTAGGCCAGTTGAAGTAGTGCCAAGGAAGGGAGGAGTGACGATCGTTCAGAATGACAAAAATGAGTTGATCCCAAAATGAACCGTCACGAGATGGAGAATGTGTGTTGACTACCGGAAGCTCAACAAAGCAACCTAGAAGGATCATTTCCTGTTGCCCTTCATTGATGAGATGTTAGAGCGGCTTGCAAACCATTCCTTCTTTTGTTTCCTTGATGGTTACTCTAGTTACCATCAAATTCCCATCCAACCCGACGATCAGAGCAAGACCATGTTCACGTGTCCATATGGGACGTATCCATAGCGAAGGATGTATTTTGAGCTTTGCAACGCCCCCGTGTCCTTTCAGAGATGCATGATGTCAATCTTCTCCGACATGATAGCGGAAATCATGGAAGTCTTCATCAATGAGTTCTCCGTATATGGGAAACCTTTGACCACTGTTTGGAGAATTTAGACAAGGTGCTTAATTGGGAAAAGTGACACTTTATGGTCTGAGAGGGCATAGTACTTGGACACTTAGTGTTTGAGAGGGGGATAGAGGTGGACAAAGCAAAAATAGAAGTTATAGAAAAGCTTCCACCTCTATCAATGTTAAGGGTATTCATAGCTTTCTAGGCCATGCAGGGTTCTATCAGCGTTACATTAAGGAATTTTCCCAAATCGCTAGACCCCTTACTAGTTTTTTAGCTAATGATGCACCCTTTGATTTTGATGATGAGTGCCTCATCTCATTTAATATCCTTAAGAAGACACTCATCTCGGCTCCAATCTTCAAACCCCCTGATTGGATGTTGCCTTTCAAAATCATGTGTGATGCTAGTGGTTATGCCGTTGGGGCCATTTTGGGCCAAACCAAGGATAAGAAGCACCACGCCATAGCCTATGCTAGAAAAACTTTGACATGAGCACAATTAAATTATGGTACCATTGAGAAGGAGCTCCTCGATGTTGTGTTTGCTATTGATAAGTTCATATCTTACTTAGTAGGAGCTAAGGTAATTGTTTACACTGATCATGCTGCCTTAAAGTACCTGCTCACTAAGAAAGATGTTAAACCTAGGCTAATTATATGGATTCTCTTGCTCCAAGAATTTGATCTTGAAATTAAAGATAAGAAAGGAGTAGAGAATTCTGTGGCAGATCATTTGTCGCATATCCAAATCACTAACATGCAGGAACTGTCGATAAATGATTTTCTACGAGATGACATGCTACTAAAGGTGACTGACACCAACCTCTGGTATGCATACATTGTGAATTACATATTTGCAGGTTATGTACCGCCCAGAGAAAACACGAAAAGGCTGATATATGAGAGTCGTCGACACCTTTGAGACGACTCGTACCTATACAGGGTATATGCAGATGGGCTGCTAAGAAATTGCATCCCAAGAATTGAAGGAGCCAAGATCATAGAAAAGTGCCATTCAGCTCCTTATGGAGGACACTATGGTGTGTTCTGCACTCAAGCAAAAATCGGACAGAGTGGATCTTCTATCCTACAATGTATGAATACACAAAAGAATACATTCGCAAGTGCTAAAAGTGCCAGAAGCATGGAGGGATAACTTCTCGCAATGCCATGCCCGTTACATACAATCTTCAAGTTGAACTCTTTGATCTACGGGGCATTGACTACATAGGACCATTTCCAAGTCCTATGATTGCGAGTACATCTTGGTGGCCATTAATTATGTGTCAAAATGGGTAGAGGCTATGCCATGTCGAGCAATGGATGCAAGGAACACCTCAGATGGTGATATGTGATGGAGGGTCCCACCTCATTGATAAAACCTTTCGCCACTTCCTAAGAGAACTCGACGTGAACCACAACATAGCCACTCCATACCATCCTTAGACTAGTGGACAAGCAAAGACTTCAAACAAGCAGATCAAGAATATCCTTCATAACTCAGTTCTGGAAATGGGGACAATATGGAAAAACAAGTTACCTGACACACGTTGGCCATACCGGACTGCATACAAGACGCCCATCGGCATGTCACCATTCCAACTCGTCTATGGCAAAACTTGTCATTTGCCTGACAAAATGGAACATGGAGCACACTGGGCCATCATAAAGTGGAACATGGACCTCCAGAAATCTAGAATCCAAAGAAAGATGTAGATATCAAAGCTGGAGGAATAGAAGGACAAAGCATACTATAGTGCCAAGATCTACAAGGAGAAAACCAAAAGATGGCACCTTGGTACTTTTGGCCATGGAACCTACTACGAGACAGCTGCAACACTGCACACTTGATTTATTGTGTCTAAGTAATTCAAAAATCTAAGTGTGGGTGAGTTCTATAAGGACCTGTTTGGCATGGCTCCACTCCAAAATGCCAAGGGGGAGCTCCCTGGAGCCAGCCAAACATCCCAACTCCAAAATTCTTTGGAGCAGCAACTCCACCTAGAGTTGGGGGAGCTCTAGTTCATTTTGATGGAGTACCTCTTTTCCAACTCTAGAGGCTACAAGAGCGCGGCCTCCCGACGACAAGACTCATCTAGTGTTGGCTGCTAGGCTCTCCCTGTTGGTTCGGATAGGTGCTGAACTATAGACCTAGATCTAGATTTTCAGAATGATTTTTCCACCAAAATCCACAAAATTTTTCCTCTTCCACTCCCTATTTCTCACTTGGCCCATCTGCTCTGAATCTTCTCTGGATTTGGGGCATCAGTCTTCTAGCTTTGCTCAAGTTTTGGTGGTTGGGTCTCGCCCTCGAGGCCTGACCGGTAACCCAGTGCGGGATGCTGGTGTGGTTGGCGGTGGTGATGGAGGGAGGAGGGAGTGGTGGGGGCGATAGCCTGGAGGGGCTCATGAAGGGCCTGAAGCTGTCGAAGGAGGAACGGTGAGGTGTCAAGGTGGCATGGAAGTCGGGGAAGAGTGGAGCAGGCTCGGTCCCGTAGGCAGTGGGGAAGCTATTCTCCAACAATCATGGCAATGCGGAAGGAATTGTGCAGGGGCTGGGGAAGGTGTGGTGCTCACGTGCTGGGATTCGATGCAAGGATTTGGGGGACAATCTGTTCCTATTTTCATTCCTGTAGCCGGGTGGTAAACGGAGGGTGATTACAGAGGGGCCGTGAGATTTTGGCAATGATCTACTAATTGTGGTGGATTTCGATGACTCAAAGAGACTGAAGGATTTGGTTTTTCGCTACTTCCTAGTGTGGGTCCAGTTTTTTTGATTTGCCATTGGGGCTCATGAATGTCAAAACCAGAACTGTGCTGGGGAACAAGGTGGGAGAGGTCATTGAGGTGGACGCCGACGAGGACGGTTGTGTGGTGGGAAAGTTTCTGCGGGTGAAGTTCGGCTAGATGTGTGCTCGCCTCTTGCTCGAGGGGTGAAGGTGGAGGTGGAGGAAGGTGAACACATCTGGTGCAAGTTGCAGTACGAGTTCTTGCCAAACTTCTACTACATATGCGGATCGATGGAGCATGTTGAAAAAGATTGTGATGGCAGTGTGGGCAAGGGTAGCTCGAAGCAATTCAGACCATGGCTGCATGCTCCTCCCCAAAAGGAGAGGGCTCAAGTGGAATATCGAGCCAGTCTAGGGGCTCATTACTGCAGAGGAGGAGCGACGGGTCGTGGAGGAAGCAGGACATCAATAGAAGCAAGCTGTCAGAGGTGGTGAGAGGCACGTCCTAAAGCTCGGATTCCAAACTAAAGGATGATGGGCTTAGTCCTCTAAAACATCCAAAAGCTGGGATGGGAAGTTGTACATCGAGGAAGTTGTCATTTGGGGGAGAGGAGGTACAGAAGCAGGGTGTGGAGGCTATCAAGGTGTCGGTAGCTGGAGAAGAAGCAAACAACTCAGCTGCTCTGGTGGTGCTGAAAGAGGTGCCGTCCCTGGGCGTGGAGTTGCATGATCACATAGGCGAGGAGGGCAAGGAGACAAACAGCACCATACAAAAGCTGGGAGAAGGGGCAGATGAAGACAAATTGGGCATGGAGCTCGATGGTGAGATGCTCACGGGATCGGAAGTTGAGCAGGGGAACTTGCAGGCGCAGGCTGATACAAAGGAAGATGGTGTGACGAGGGAGAATAAAAAAGGGACGGAGGAAGGTAGTGCTGATCTCGGCCCGAGGAAAGTAGCTGTGGATGGCAGCAAGAAGAAAGGCACTTATAGGAAGATTCCACAGGGTCAGCAGGGGAGTGTGCCGGCAAATATTATCGGCGCTATGAAGAAGAGGCCGGCAGAGGGGAGGAAGCACACTAGAGCCGAGGAGAAGAAGCAGAGGGTGGAGGAGGTGACCATGGTGAACATGGAAGGTGTTGAGATCTCTATTATGAACACGGGACCATAGGGTTGGTCCTGCGAGGCCCAATGAAGCTGATTGCTTGGAACTACCGAGGGGTGGGGAACGGCCCGGCAGTTCGTAGCCTTTTGGAGCTCCAGAAGGAGGAGGCCCCCGATGTCTTGTTTCTTTCAGAGACAAACCATGATAGAAAGTGGATGGAGTGGTTTAGATGGAGGTGGGATTTTTCCAACATGGTGGTGAAAGATAGCCCGGGTTTAAGTGGTGGTCTGGCGTTGTTTTGGAGGAAGGGGGTGGATCTCTCGGTGAAGAGCATGTCCAAGTACCACATTGATGCGGTGATCACGGAGGGTGATGGCTTCAAATGGCGCTTTACTGGTGTCTATGGCGAGTCGAGGGTGGACAAGAAGTTTTTGACGTGGAAGCTGTTGCGTATTTTAAAAAATCAATATGATTTGTCATGGGTGTGTAGTGGTGATTTTAATGAAATTCTTTTCAACTGTGAGAAGGAGGGGGGCCGGCGAGAGCAGAATCTTGAATGGCAAGCTTCCGCCTGGCTTTGGAGGATTGTGAATTGCATGATCTTGGCTTTGTGGGCGATGCTTATACTTGGCGTAATAATCACCATGAGATGCGAAGCTATACACGGGAGCAGCTTGACCACGCTATTGCCAACGAAAATTGGCGTATTCGATTTCCGCTGGAGAGGGTAATCAATGGTGATCCATGACACTCGGACCATCGCCCAATTATCCTTGACACGGCTGCATGGGGTGCGCGGGAGTGGCGTAGACCCATGGAGATCATGTGCAAGTTTGGGGGAGCTATGGGAGTGGGATTGGGTTGTTTTGGGAGAACTTGATCGGAGGATAAAAGAGGCGAAGAAGGAACAGGTACGATGCCGGAGGGGGGCTTGCTCACAGGCCCAGATCAACCGGGAGCAGCTCTTGCATTACAAGCTCGAGCAGTTGAAGTACTAGCACAGTATCTACTGGAAGCAGCGGGCGCATGTGTCATGGCTCACGAAGGGTGATCGCAATACTAAGTTCTTCCACGCTGAGGCATCTGAGAGGCGACGGAGGAATCGGGTGGATAAGTTGCAGGATGACAATGGGACTGTGGTGAAAGGAAGGAATCTGAAGGGCTACATTGCTAATCAATATTAGTAGCTGTTTGTTTCCAATGCAGGCTCTGATATGGAGGAGATACTGGGGTGTGTCAGGGGCGAGTCACAGAAGCAATGAACACTGATCTGTGTGCACCATTTACCGGGGAAGAGTTGTGGCAGGCTCTGAAGTCGATGGGGGACCTGAAAGCCCCCGGCGCTGATGGATATCCGGCCATTTTTTATAACCGATTCTGTTCTTTGGTGGGTGATCAGGTCAAGTCAGTTCTAGGTGTTCTGAATGGGGGTGCCATGCCCTCAGGCTAGAATGATACCATTATAGTATTAATCCCAAAAGTGAAGACACCGAAGAAGCTAGAAGAACTGCGGCCAATCAGCCTATGCAATGTGCTCTATAAAATCGTGTCCGAAGTGCTACCAAATCGGCTGAAGGGGATTCTACCGGAGATCATCTCCCCCTCACAGAGTTCCTTTGTGCCTGGGAGGATGATTACAGATAATGTTCTCATTTCCTATGAGATGACACACTACATTGCAATGAGAAGACATGGAAGTGCTGGGGTAGCTGCTATTAAATTGGATATGAGCAAAGCATATGATCATGTAGAATGGGGATTCTTGGAGAGGATGATGGAGAAGTTGGGCTTCCAAAGGGATTGGATTAATCTGATAATGTGATGTGTCTCCACAGTTTCATATCGGATCATGATCAATAATGAGTACATGGATCAAATGATACCGAGGAGGGGTGTCCGACAAGGGGACCCTCTCTCACCCTATCTGTTTATTCTGTGTGCTGAAGGCCTATCGACTTTGCTCCAGAAGGCAGAGGTGGATGGGAGGATCCAATGGATCAAGATTTGCAGGGGCACGCTGAGAGTCAATCACCTCTTTTTCGTAGATGATTCGTTGATTCTCATGAGGGCGCGATAGGAGGATGCAGTCAAACTGAAACGACTGCTAGAGGTGTATGAGCAAGCATTAGGTCAGGTGATAAACTATGATAAATCATCGATGTTTTTAGTCCCAACATGAGGGATGATTTTAAAGGGCAGCTACGGGAAACATTATGCATCACTCAAGTTGCAAGAAGTGAGAGGTACCTGGGGCTCCCAGTTTCAATCGGGAGATCAAGGAAGAAGGTTTTTGAGTACATTAAGCAGCGGATCTGGGCGAGAATACAAGGCTGGCAGGAGAGGTTGCTATCGAAGGCTGGCAAGGAAATATTGATTAAGGCTATTGCCCAAGCCATTCCCACCTACGCAATGTCCTGCTTTGATCTAACCAAAGGCTTATGCAAAGATTTGAACTCCATGATTGGGAGGTGGTGGTGGAGTCAACAGGATAAACAAAACAAGATGCATTGGTTAAGCTGGGAGAAGCTGACCCGTCGAAAGAAGGAAGGTGATCTAGGGTTTCAGGATTTACAGCTTTTGAATAGGGCAATGTTGGCAACACAAGGATGGAGGATCCTCAATAATTCTGACTCTCTATGTGCTCAAATTTTGAAGGCTAAATATTTTCCTAACACGACCATTCTAGAATGTGTAGAAAGGGATGGTATTTCTTATTCCTGGTGCAACATCTTGAGGGGATTGATCTTTTAAAGAAGGGGCTTATCTAGAGAGTGGGGAATGGGGAATCAATCCATATCTGTGCGGATTCATTGTTTCCTAATGGGCTAATGAGGAAACCGGTTACTCCTCGAGGGCCGTCGCTGCTCACAAGGGTGTTAGAGTTGATCAACCCAGTAAATGGGGAATGGGATGCCAAGCTTGTGGCAGATACCTTCTGGTAGTAGGACGTGGATCTGATTTTGGCTATGCCTATTGATGTAGCACAAGATGACTGGCACGCCTGCCATTATGATACAAAGGGACAATTCTTGGTGAAATTAGCCTATAAAGTAGCAATGGACGCCCAAGATCATGATAGGTTATGAGATGCATCAAGCTTTAGTGGGCCGGCAGAGCAAGTCCAAGGTTTTAACTAGAACAAGCTGTGGCAAACACCAGGTCCAAACAAGCTGAAAATGTTCTTGTGGCAATTTGCCCACAATCGCCTCCCGGTCAGAAGAAACATAGAATGAAGGGGTGTCAAGCTAGAAACCTTGTGCCTCGTATGCAACAGACTTGATGCGGATAGTGGTCATACTTTTTTCAAGTGCAAGGGCACCCGGGAGGTTTGGAGGGAGCTGGACAAGGAAGAGCACAGGGTGATACTTGTGAGCTGTAGGTCAGGCAAAGAAGTAATCGAGGGAATTTGGACACTAATTAAAGGTGAGCAGTTGAAAATCTTTATACTTCGCTGGAAATGGTGTGGTACCAGGAACAAGGCAAATGCAAAAGAAAAACAGCTAAGCATGAAGGAAATCTACAAGACTGTCACCTCACTCCAATTGGAATATGAGACATATTTTGTAAAAGAGAAAAAGCACAAAGCTGCAAGGGCAGTGCGTTGGTCCGCCGGCCGGAGTTTCCAAAATTAACACAGATGCAACCTTCTGCCTCGCTAATCAAACTGGCGGGTGGGCATTTGTAGCTCGGGATCACACCGATATCTTTCTGGAAGGAGGGTGTGGCAGATTGACAAGATTGTCATCTTCTTTGTAGGCGGAAGCACTGGCGGCACTGAAGGGGATCGAGAGGGTGGCTGCTCTAGGCATGCAAATAATCATTCTGGAGACAGATGCAGCAGTCCTAGGCAATGCACTGAATTCTGATGATATGGGTCGCAGCCGGTATGGCTGCCTATTTTGCTAGGTTAAAGCTTTTTTAGCTTCACAATTTGATTAGTTTCAAGTTCTTGTTTTCCCGAGGGAATGTAATAGGTTAGCTGACTCTTTAGCCTCCCATGGAGTGCTTGTAAAGGCCTCTGGCTCTTTGTTTATGAACCAAGCCCCGAAGTTTGTGTACTCTCTGGTCTCCGATGATTTGCCTGGAGCTGCTAGTTAATGGAATTCATTTCCATCAAAAAACAATTCCAGGGGCTACAGAGTTGTATGTCCTCAAATGGAGTTGGGGTAAAATTACCCACCTTTGCCACTGGTTGCATAATGAATCATTATTTTTTTTTGTCACCTCTAGCGGTCACCCCCATGATCCACCCCACCACCCCAGCCCCCAATCCTCTCTCTAGATCTTGCTCTCCTTTCCGGTGACCTGATCTAGCCCGCCCCCTCTCCGGCATGCCCGCCCCCTCTTCAGTGAGCTGGTCCCTGGTCTGGCTCCCTGTTCCAACCCCGTGTCCTCCCCCACCGGCAACCTTCACCAGCTCGGCGCCCTCTGCCTCCCCTAACCCGGCGCCTCCCCTACTGGTTACCTTCCCCAACCCGGCGCTCTCACCCTCTCCAAACCCGGTGCCTTCCCTAACCCAGCGTCCACCCCCAACCCGACGCCCCCAACCCAGCGCACTGCTAGTCACCTGGCCCCTGCAACCTGACACCCGGCCCCAACCCGGTGCCCTCCCCCACTGGTGCCCTCCCCAACCCGGCACCCTCCCCCACCGGTGACTTGCTCCTCCCTGCCCCGGCATGTCCCTGCACCAAGGTAAAACAAACATGTATTGTTTTATTTATTTGCCAAAATTGGTTAGAACATCGATACTCCTCCCTACACCAATATATACTTATGTTGAGTTGTTAATGTGAGTTAAGTATCGTATTATGTTCTATTCATGTCAAGTGGCCTCTTGGTTTAGAGTTGTTGTTAGTTCTTGCATTCATACCTTGCTGAAAAAGAAAAAAGAAAGACACTTTGGTTCATTTAATTTTTATTTCCTTTCAATTTAATTATGTGTGCGCCTTGAAAAAGATAAATAAAATAAATAACTCAATAATAATGTTGTGACTCTATAGGACCCATAAAGTCGATAGAGTCCCTTTTGCTTTTAACCATTATACGTGCAACAAGTGTGGGGTCCCAGGATTTCATACGTGCAACAAAGTACATTACTGGCCAACATATGATGAACTACACGGCATGGAGCACCACGCCATATAGTGACCAAGCTAGGCGCCATGATGATTCAGCCGAACCCTCTAGGTCGACCAAATCCGCCGTGGCCCTGCTCGGCCTCATCCTCAACTAGTGCGACGATTTGCACGTCTTATCCCTTTATCTCCCTGTTTCGTGCATTGGTTTAATGTTCATGAAAAAAATTGTGAAAATCCAAACCTAAAAGTTAAAATCAACCTTGTTGATCTTCCAATTATTCAAAGCTTTCCATGGTTGTCCTACATGCTTTTTATTCCTTGCTCTTATGCCAATAATAGTGGACTATATTCATAGGGACCACATGCTACCTAGGTTGTTGACTAGTGAGATATGGTTTGATGAAGTGATTCTTGCTCACTTATGCATAAAGTACTTGGAAAATATTTTTGAAAATTAAAATCTACAAGCTTACTCCTCAATGATTACATAAATCTGACCAGAGCCATATGATAGATTCATTTGATAAACCTTATGCATATGTTGCTTGTGTCTTCGTTGAACCTTGTCTAATTGTTGTCACCCTAGTGAGGCGCTTGTTATGTATTGTTGATCAAGATCATGTGCACATTCCCTTCATATGCTAATATTCTACATTGGAAGGTAGCATTACCATTATAATCATCCATCCATCCATCAAACGAAATAAGAAATACTCCATGATTATTTTGCTATGACTCTATTTCAATTGTCCCTGTAGAAGGCATGGCTATAATAAAAAAGCAAAAACTCTTGCTCTCATCTTTGACCATGATTAGAAAAAATAGAGAGAAGAAATAGACATGCCCAATATCATTTCAAGGAAAGAGAGTCTACACATAAAGCAGTATCCATCCATCTCCACCATTCATTTTCCTTGATATGCTAAATCTTCAACACTAGAAGATAGCATCATCATGTCCATCATCCATCCACAAAATAAAGTACTCCGCCATGCTTTGAGAAACTCCCTCTTCAGTTATCCTTGCAAAAATAGACATGGGATGTCCAGTATTTAAAAAAAGAAAAGAAAAGAGAGATAGCTCATGTTCTCAAATAGAAGAGAGGGAGGATATCAAAAGGAGTACCCATTATCCTCCATTCCATATATGTGCACATGCTTGATCACAATTCATGATTTATTTTCTCCTTGGATCTGGTTTTTGAGTTGGTAAAATATGAAGCACAGGTATGCCTTCTTTTTATTCCCTACCCTTGGGTCCACATAAGCCTATCTTTAGAAGTAGGAACGAAACGAGGCAACAACAAAAGCCTTGGTGATGATCCACACACATATATGAGTGACTTGAGAGAATTATTTGAGGAGTGTAGCTTTGTTTTATTTTTGAAAACTCTTTAGAAAAACTCAAGTCACTTAGCAAAAGGAGCAAAGGTGACCAGAATTTGTGTTGTTGCACTCTTCAACCACCCAAGATGACATGGTAGACACTTCAAAGTCCATTGGTACAAGTACGACTTGGAATAACTTGCATGCTAGCATCATACCATTTGGAGATTATGATCCACCTTAGTCCTTTTTCTTTACTCGAGGACAAGCAAATGTTAAGTGTGGGGGAGTTTGTTGACGGTCACTAAGTACCAAATCCAATCATCGAATAACTGCAATAAAACATAAAAGTAAACAACCAACATAGTGGTAAGAGTTTATTATTGACGAATTCCACAAGTGTTGGTGAATATTTGCTTGTAGGTGATTTAAACATGTAATTAAGGGAAAATCCATGTCATAAAAAGATAAAATACACTTCCGGTCAATCAGAGTGCAGCATAAGGATCCATGGGCCCATAAACAGAGCAAACTGACATTCCATGGGGCCTCACGGGAATAAACAACAAAGGGACCCACCAATCAGTGCCATAGAGAAAGTTGGGTATGAAAGGCGTCGATTTATGTTTGGCCGAACACCTCTGCTTCAACGTGTCGCTTGTTACTGCCTTTCTAAGATCGGTTGGCCCAGTTAGGGCGGCGAACCGCCTTTGGGCCCTATAAATGAAGGGGAGAGGCTCCACCCTCCACACACACCTCAAGATATAGTTTAGAGCTTCATTTCCTTTACGCTTAACGCTCTCAAAGTGCTTACAAAATAGAGCTTTATTTCCTTTAGGCTTAGTGAGTGGAAGTCCGGAGGAGGAGTGGGCCTGTCCACCTCTTCTCTATGCTTGTACTTCGATGGATGCTTGCCATATTTAGTAAGTCTTCGTGATTCCTTTCTTGGTATTTAAGTTTCCTTTTAAAGTAAGTTTTATACTTAGTTGCTTTGCTCACTCAATGCTCTATTTAGTTAGAAACATTAGTCTTATATCATCGTAGCTAAAGATTAATGGAGTGATTGAAAGCATAGATGTGGTATCTAGGCTATAGGTTCCCTTTGTTTAACACATAGTCCACAGATTGCTTGAGGTTAACAGTAGGTGGTGACAACCCTATTTGTCCTTTGAAATCCTTCACGTTTGGTTACACAGTAGGCTTTGGGTCAGAATCATACTGTGGATGTAAGGGAAAACCGGATGTACAATGCAAACAACTTAGTAGTACTCTTACCTTGATTAGGATCTTATACTCGTTAGGAGTCCACTCTACCCAACGCCACATTTATCTTGGTGTCCATGGATGAACTAGAACTAAAGATTAGGCACACACATTCCCTGTGGATTCCATACCTTGGAATACTCCTGGGTGAAAGCTACTTAGGTATCTATACACTTGCGGATTTATTCTGTTATTGTTAAAATACCCAACAATACCTCGGCCTGCTGGTGCCAATGTTGTGGCGGGTAAACGGGTTTTTGCCATAAGTACTCTAGATAGTGCTCTTGATTGTTATAAGGCTCGATGGGTTGTGTATGGTTTCACTCAGCGTCACGGTGTTTATTTTGATGAGACTTCAGCCTGGTTGTCAAGCCAACTACTGTTCATACAGCTCTTAGCGTGGCTCTTTCATGAGACTGGCAAGTTCGTCATCTTGATATCAAGAATGATTTTCTTCATTGGACTTTTGATGAGGCAGTTTATGGAGCAGTTGTCTAATTTTGTTGACTCTTCTCATCCCAATCATGTTTGCCATCTCAACAAGTCTCTATATGGTTTAAAACATGCTCCTCGTGCATAATACAAATTTGTGAATATTTAGTTGCAGCACACTAAAGCAGTGTGAAATGCTATTTTCAACTTTTTATATCCTTACTCAAAATGAATTAGAAGTTGAAACTTTGCACAAATACACAATATTGCATTCTCTGTCTATGTAAGTTTTTCCATATTTTTTCTCAATCGTTCATATAATTTGATTTATAAAACAAATAATTTTCTCATTGAAGAAATTATTTAATGAACATAGAAAAAACTTTAAAAAATCACATGGATATAGAATGCTACAATGTATCTATGTGCAAAATTTTAGGTTGTAAATTATTTCAAACAAGGACATAAAAAAGTTGAAAAATGTCATTCTCGGTGTTTTAGTGTGCTGCAACTAAATATCCACAAACTTAGAGTGTGCGTCACCCAATTTTGAATTTTACAGTGTGGTATACTATAAGGATCATGACCATTGAGGTCACCCCAAGGTATGAATGTTTTGGTGATGAATGACAAACATGAAATATGACTAATGTCTACACAAGTGTTGTTCGTGTAGGAAACCTTTTCTACTCTATGATGATTGTTGACGGCGGCCTTGGCGATGGATGACAATGACCGCAAGCATCGAGACTTGTGAGCTTGATGGAGTCCAAAGGTTGATGGAGATGGATCAAAGCTAAGGACAAGCTATGGAGCAAGTGTTTGGAACACTTGTCTAGTTGTTAGGGCTTTGAGTCCATAGGAAAAACCGGACTATCAAGGGGGTCTAGGTCATTTCTCTTAGGTCATGTCTAGTCGGTGATGTGCAAGGTTGCTCGGTGAAATCACAGGCACTAGGTAACAGTGGAGAAGCCAGGGAGCTGTTCGGAGAAGCCGGGAAACAAAGTCAAGCGAGGACAAGGACTTTCAGCTTGTGGAGATTGAGACCGAATAGATGGTTGTAGAGACCGGACGGTACGGTAATCAGGTGGAATTCAAGAACAGAGGAGAAGTTGGCCACGAGGAAATCTGTTGGAGCAGAATTTGTACAGACCGGACGGTACGGTAATCAGGTGGAATTCAAGAACAGAGGAGAAGTTGGCCACGAGGAAATCTATTAGAGCAGAATTTGTACAGAGCGGACTGTACGGTCTGTAGACCGGGCTGTATGGTCTATAGGAGGAAATTCTGAACAGACAAGGAAGTGGTTGCAACAGCTCTATTTGGTGATTCAGTGATGAAGACCGGACTGTACGATTTGTAGACCGGACTGTATGGTCTGTATGAAGACACGCCTAGACAGAGAAGACACAAATTGGGAGCTTTGTGGAATGGAGAGAGAAAGTCTGATCGGACGGTGCGGTCAGTAGGAGTCAGCAGAGGGGCAGAGCCCTTGGAGCTGAGGACTGCAGTGACCGGACGGTATGGTCAGGCTCCGATCAGGCAGTGACCGGACTATCCGGTCAGTATGCCTAGGAAGCTGATCTTTTGGAGCAATGGCTAGTTTGAGGTTGGAAGCCTATATAAATTCATTATTGGAGTCTTGGAGACCACTCTGGGCCAGTGGAATTGCTTGGAGCATTTGGTGAGAACCAAGAGGCAAAGAGGAGAGCACTAGGAGGAGATATTGCACATCTTGAGAGTGCTAGTGAGAGTAACAAGGAGTGATCTTGCACATCTAAGGCTAGGTGTCCTTGAGGGTGGAATCTAGGTTGTTACTCTTGGTCTATGGTGAGACCTAGACCAGTTAGGTGTCGGTGATCGAGCCGATCGTGATTGGTTGTGAAGGTCGTCACACGTTTGTACACGGTTTGAGCGATCGTTCGGCTCGGAGAGTCCGGCAAGTTCTAGAGGGAGGCGAGCTTGTGCCTTGGTGGCAGCGGTTGACACAACGTTGCCACAAGAATCCCCTCTGGTTGGAGCGTATAAGTCATACTTCTGGCCCTTTCATGAGTATCTAGAGATTCCCACCATCTCACAGACTGTGACTACCAATCAGACTCATATAGGTGTATTCCTTAGGAGATATCCTGTAGGATGATATCACTGCTTCACAACATAGGAAAGAAGTGCACCTGAGGTGGACCAATAAAGGGTCTTTCCTCTCAGACTAGTTCCATCTTATTTCGCCATTCCACTTCATGGGATCTCCGATCACATGGAATGGGTTGCTACTAAAACAGTCCATCAGGTGGGTCTCATGTCCATCTCACTCGATGCACTATCTATCACGTTACATGACAGTCCCTTTGTAAATTGATCTGCCAGATTTATAGACATGTGGACATAGTCCAATGCTAATACTCCAGAGTTTCTCATCTTTCTGACAGATTTCAACCGCCTTTTTACATGCCTAGATGACTTCATGTTGTCCTTAGAACTGTTTACCTTGACTATCACAGTCTGGTTATCACAGTTTATGGAGATAGCAGGTATAGGTTTTTCAACCACTTGTAAATCCATTAGGAGATCACGAAGCCATTCAGCCTCAATGCTAGCGGTGTCTAATGTTGTTAATTCTGCTTCCATGGTGGACCTCGTTAAGATGGTCTGCTTGCAAGACTTTCAGGAAACAGCGCCATCTAGAAGTAGAAACACAAAACCACTCGTGGCATACATCTCATCAGCATCAGATATCTAGTTGGCATCACAATAACCTTCTAGTATCCTTGGATACCCGTTATAGTGAATGTCATAGCTCATTGTACCCTTTAGGTAACGCATTACTCTCTCAAAGCATGCCAATGATCATCTCCCGGGTTTGATACAAACCGACTCAATTTGTTCACAACAAAAGAGATGTCAGGCCACATAGCGTTAGCTAAGTACATGAGTGAACCTATGATTTGGGAGTATCTTAGTTGATCCCTTGCTATTCTCTGATTTTTCCTCAATAGCACACTAGGGTCATAAGGGGTTGGAGCAGATTGACAGCCGCTAAACCCAAAGCAACTCAAGACCTTCTCCACATAGTGGGACTACACAAGAGTGACCCCACCATTACCTTCTCTAATTAGTTTGATGTTAAGTATAACATCAGCTTCTCCAAAATCCTTCATCTCAAAGTTATTAGATAGAAAATCTTTTACCTCCTTAATCACATTAAGGTTGGTCCCAAAGATTAAAATGCCATCAACATACAAATACAAGATAACTCCCTCGCCCCCACCATACTGATAGTATACACATTTGTCCGCTTCATTCACAGCAAAGTAGGCCGATATCAAAGTTCTTTCGAACTTCTTGTGCCATTGCTTAGGTGCTTGTTTTAGGCCGTATAGGGATTTCAGCAATTTACACACAGAGCCTTTTTAACCATCAATTACATACGCATTAGGCTGATCCAAATAGATCTCCTCCTCCAACTCTCCATGTAGAAAAGCAGTCTTAACGTCCATCTGGTGAACGAGAAGACTATGTGAGGCTGCTAGGGAAAGTAATACTCGAATAGTGGACAAGCGGGCGATAGAAGAATTGGTGTCAAAATAATCTTCACCTTCCTTTTGCGAATATCCCTTTACCACCAGCCTTGCCTTGTACCTCTCGATAGTACCATCAGGCCTTAGCTTTTTCTTGAACACCCATTTGCATCATATAGGTTTGCAACCATAAGGACGCTCAACAACTTCCCAAGTTCCATTGGACATAATAGAATCCATCTCAATCCTTACTGCTTCCTTTCATAGGTCAGCATCAGGAGAGGAATATGCCTCCTAAATGGTACGGGGTGTGTCATCCACAAGGTATACAATAAAGTCATCGCCAAAGGATTTTGCAATCCTCTGTCTCTTACTCTTTCGAGTGACTACATTGTCATCCTCCTCGAATTTTCTATGTGGGATTCCTCATAGTGTATAACCGGTGTGAAAATTTCATAGGGAATTACAGACTCATGACCAGAAATGCTATGTTTATCTTTCATAGGAAAGTTAATCTCAAAAAATGTAGCATCTCTAGACTAAAAAATTGTACCGACCATCATGTCAGGTAATCAATATTTAATAACTAAGAATCTATAACCCAAAGCATAACCTAGGAGAACACAATCAACAGTGTCACATCCCTATACCGAAATATAGAGTGTGCCGTATAGGATCGCCTCGGGAGATGATTACCAAGATAACCATACATAGCATACACACATGAACATCCATCATTTACAACAATACATCATTAAGTGCATAATATTACATATTACAAGTTCAAGAGTCACAGCGGAAGCAAATTAAGTTGCGTTACAATACATATGTTCTGGGTTCGGTATATAATTAAGCGGAAATGAAAACACGGTACACTCGACGATAGATAGCCTAAGTAAGTCATGCCGGCCCTATGGCAATGGATCACTCGTCTTGGGTAGGCAAACTAGGAACCCACTCAATGGTCCATTCCTGTGGTTCCTCGCCTTCCCACACAATCTTGTTACAACAGTCACAGTAAGTAGCCTGGGGGAAACCTAAAAGTAAGGTAAATCGCAAAGCCTGAGTATCTAATATACTCCACAAGACTTACCCAACAAAAGGTTTTCTAAAATCGACTCCTAATATGCAGGGGGCTGACCGGGCTCATTTGGTATTTTGCATAAAAGGCACCTATTAGCTCTATGCTTGCAAGTTGATCCTTTAGCCGATATTTAATTGTTGTTGCAGGAAAGTAACTTTAGTTGAACCTGACTAGCTACTAAGGTTGTACAAATATAAAGAACAATACATCATAGCAATATGTAGCCATAGAGTAAATAAAATTCAGAATCATAATCCATCCTCTCTACTTAGTTATCATTGCCAACTGCTCGAAACAAGAGGTACTCATGACCACGAGGGACGGCAATTTGAGTTGATTTACATCCTGCAGGAGACAACCCAAGTACACAACATAAGCATCATTTAAGAACACATATGGCCACCGTTCACAAAGTTGCTATAAAGTCGGTCCAGGGCCATCGATCTCGAGTACACGTCCTTCCCCGCGATAAAGTACTTCGTATCCGAGGCTTAATCCGTGCACTCTCCAGCGGTCCTCCAACCCGTGCAACCACCGTGCCATTCACATCACCTCTGGATCGATGAGTGTATCCGTCCAACAATACGGCTTCCAAGTTACTAGGTTTACTAATTCCCATATAAAGGTATGCACTTGGTACTATTTAATACTCGTTCGCGGAGTTGCAACGACAGGTTCTCAAATTTTAACCAATTCCAGCATTTCATGTGAAGAATAAGTGCATCAAGCTTACTAACCTAGACTAATCATAGGTCATTAATTGTTATGCAAGTGGGTTTTCATCCAAGACCTATACCTAAAGCACAATACAATATTTCTATGTTGTGAGTAAACCAAAAAGAACTCATCAATAATAGGTGTGCACCGGGGCTTGCCTTGGGACTGTTCGAAGTTAGTAGCTTCAACGATGTTTAGCTCAACTTCGGGCTCCTCGGGGTTGCTTGCCGTAGCCTTGCTCCCGGTCTCGCTTCCTAGTCAATGTAGTGCAATGCAAGATAAGGATTGGTATGATGATTCATGGCACTTCCTCAACAAATAGAATTGACGGAATGATGCTTATGCATGAGATGATATGCTTTCATAACATTCTGAGCAATTATTTAATTTATGGGGACAAACTTCTAATTAGGAAAGTATAAGACCTGGCAATTAATAAGAATATCGCCTATATCTCAAATAAAAGCATACCTCTGGTGCTAGAGAATTAACAAGGTATTTTACATGGGTGTGTTAAGGCATACTTAGCAAACATGTAAAGTCTTATAATTAAATTCCTATCAGAGAATTTATAAAAATTCTTTTATTAGAAATTATGATTATGCAATAAATCTAGAAATATGCATAAAATGAAAATGTTCTTTTGCAGAAAGTTTAGGAATGGCATGAGATACTTACTGACCAATTTTCATGATTTTACCAGCTATATAGATTTAATTATAGATTTATTACTCCTAGAAATGTTCCAAATTTGGTGAATTATTTTAATTAACACACTTCATAACTTTAAAGCTCATCTTAATTTTTGGATAGAGGGGAACTTTCTAAATCCAACAAAATTGGCTTCATATTTTTTTGACTTTAAACTTTTGAGATATGGATTTTTGAATAATTTTTCAAAGTTTCTCCTTATTTATAGAATTGCCACTGGCAATTTGAATAGTGGGGCACGCGTGTCGGCCGGGCTCGCCGGCGCTCTCGCCGTAGGGCTCTAGGGTGGAGGAGGTAGCTCGGGACCGGCACCATCTGGCCGCTCATGCGACGGGGAGCAACCCTAGGGGGTCGCCGGCCGACGGCGACGACCGGAGCGGTGTCGGCGGCGGCGGCGGAGGCAGGGGGTGGCTTCGGCGGCGTCGCACGTCACGCACAGAGGACGAGAGGGGTCGGGAGGGGGTCGAGGAGCTTCACCGTGGTGCGGGGGTCGCCGGCGTCGAGGCGTCGACGGAGATGGCCGGAGCGGGGTTCTCATCGCGGGGGTGGAATTCCAGCGGCGGCGGGGCTCCGTTATTCTCCAAATTCCGATGAGGGTTCTACGAGATAGGGGGAGGGGGTTAGGGGGCTGCTAGAGGAGGTCACTGCGCATCGATTTGGTGACAAAGCAGAGGAGGGAGCGTTGCCTAGTTGGAGCTGCTCGGTCTTTGCTGCTGCGTCCATGGCGGGTGGAAACAGAGGGGTGGCTCGGTCTTTGCTGCTGCGCTCGCCGGCAAAAGGGAAGGGTGGTGCTGGGGAGTCTGGCGCGTCAAGAGAGGGCAGAGGGAAGGTGTGGGAGTGTGCAGGCGCCGAGAGAATGAGGGAGAGGGCTCCTGCCGCTACTGCACTTGTAGCCGGTGAGAGAGAGACCGAGGGAGGGAGAGAGGACCGGCGAAAGAGACTCGGCGCTGTAGCGGCTTCAATGCGGCACCGGTGGCACAGGGTCTGGTAGGCGGAGCAGTGGACGGAGTGGGGAGGAGCAGGTGAGCCGATCGCTGGCCAGAGGGGGAGGACGGCGGTGCGGTGTCGATCGGCCAATGGTCAAAGGAAAAAGGACTCTGTTGACTCTCCCTTGACTGAAATAGTACCACTGTATATCGCCAAACTTCCAAAGTTCCCATGCTCAAAACCTTGTGCCAATTTTTGTGTATAGCCAGCAAAATATGTCCTCCAAGTTTGCTGTTGGGCTCAAGTTAAAAGTCCTGCTGGAACAATTATGAGAAATCCTGGAACAGAGAAACCTTTTTCTGCATTTAGGGAATTTTTAACGGTCTTAGACATTTACCAAAAATTCTTGTAAATTTCTCAAAATTCATTCTTGACATGATCCACTGGAATGTGCAAAAACATTGGCACACTTGCATTGGGTTTTGTGATGTTTGTGAAATGTTATCATTTGGCCAATTTTTGGATTTAATTAATTCAATTCCCCTTTTCTTTGGCAACTTAATTACATATATTTTTAATTAGCCAGCAATTTAGCATTAGGGTTAGATTAATTGACTTTTTGTGACATGGGATGTCACAAACAGTTTTAGGTCCAAGTTTGTGCTTTTTGTTGATTGGCACATTCACCATAGCCAAGCAACCGCAAGTGCGCAAGTATGAGAGATTTACTTTCCTTTTAAACCATCCCTCGAATGGTGAAATTTCTTTATTCTTTGTGGGCACTCTATCCAGGAAATGACATGCTGTCAATATTGCCTCATCCCACCATTCCTTAGAAAGCCCCGTGGTCTCTAACATGGCATCAACCAAATCAGTTAGAGTGCGGTTCTTTCGCTCGGTGATCCCATTGGATTCAGGTGAGTAAGGCGGTGTCCTCTCATGAATAATTCCGTGCTCAGTGCAGAAGTCAGAAAATTCATTGGAAAGATATTCTCCGCCACGATCAGACCTTAACCGTTTAATTTTTCTCTCAAGTTGGTTTTCTACTTCAGCTTTATAGATCTTAAAATAATGTAACGTTTCATCTTTCATTTTTAACAGATAAATAGAGCAAAAACGGGAACAATCATCTATAAGAGTCATGAAGTATCTTTTGCCGCCTTTAGTCAACTCGCCGTTCATTTCGCACAGATCAGTATGAACAAGTTCTAATGTCTCTAAGTTCCGCGCCACCGCAGTCTTGTGAGGCTTATGAGGTAGCTTAGATTGCATGCATGCATGACATTTGAAACCTTTGACTAAATTAAATTTGGGGATTAAATTCAAATTTGCTAACCGCGACATACACCCAAAATTAACATGATAAAGCCGTGAATGCCAAATATTCGGCTTATCCGAAATTAAGACATTGTTCATAACATTATTACAGACATTATCATGTAATGAAAAGCGGAACAAGCCCCCGTACTTAGAAAGTATATATTTATTCAACTCAAGAATAATTTTAAAATGATCTCTACATAGTAGAGAGCCGCTAACCAGATTTTTCTTGCTGGAGGGGATATGCTAGATGTTCTTCAAAAGCATGGTCTTTCCTGAAGTAAGATTCAGAACGACCGTACCAACACCAAGAAAAATGCGCATGCGACCCATTTCCCATCAACAATGCTCCAGTCACGCTGGCCTGATAAGAAGAAAATAAAGAAATATCAGCACACATGAACATTAGCCCCAGTATCCATCCACCATTCAGGCGAATGACAAACTGAAAAAACAGTAGGTAAGAAATTACAGTACCCCGATGTTCCTACAGTCTTGCTAATTACCATGTTTGCTGATTTCTTTGGTTAGATAAATTTGCGGTCTGGGCATGCACTTGCCCAATGCTCACTGCTATCGCAAACAAAACAGCCCTTGTTTTCTTTTTCCTTTTTCTTTTTAAACGTGGTAGTCTACTTTGGCTTCTCTTTCTTTTCTTGCTTCTTCTTTTGATTGCGAGATGCATTGAAATTATTTTTCTTCTACGCCATATTGGCGGTAGAAGACTCAACGTCGTTTCTGCGCGTGTCTTTTGCTCTGGCCCTCTCCTCAACATCAAGAGTCCCAATAATGTCAGCCACGTTGAACTCTTGTCTCTTGTGTTTTAGATAAGTAGCAAAATCCTTTCAAGAAGGTGATAATTTAGAGATAATACCTCCAGCCACAAACTTGTCAGGCAACACACATGGAAATTGCTCGAGTTCTTTTACCAGTGCCTGTATTTCATGAGCTTGTTTAACTACAGAACAGTTCTCAACTATCTTATAGTCAAACAACTGCTCCATGAGGTACAGCTCACGCCCGGTGTCAGAAACACCGAATTTCGCGTTCAAAGCATCTCACAGTTCCTTGGCAGTTTTACAGATGATGTAGGAATCAACATATTTGTCAGCGAGAGTGCTAATCACGGCGCCTCGAAACAGGTTGTCGGATGCCACTAACGCACTCTCCTCTTTAGGAATGAATTGTTCGGGCTTCCCCTATGTGACGTGATAGCAGTTTATCGCTATCAACCATAGTATCATCCATGCACATCACCTCTTGTAAAACATACCATCAAAATCGTCGTGTTTCAAGGCAGCAGCAAACCCTCTAACAGAAAAATGCCTATTAGGTTTTTGGATTGTTAGGTAATTAGGCATTTTCATGTTAAATTTAATCCATATTAATCGTATAATTAGCGGCATGTAATTGATGACAGATTTGACTAAAGCAGGATTACTAGTTAAGATCACAATAAAACTAGTAATAGCGAGAAGTATGAGGGTGTACCCTATGGAGGGATCAGTGCCGGGGGCACCGGTGGCTCCATTCGCACCACACATGGTATATTGCTTAAAGTAGTCGATCAAAGTTAAAGCAGGAAGAAGCGTTGATGTAGAGCAGTCCCTCGGATAACTTCTGGGGTGTGCCGGGAAGACGTGAGCAGTCGCACCGTCAAACGCTCCCTAAAAACCTGATTGCCCGCACCACCCAAGTAGGTGTCGTCGTGCGGGAGAGGTTCCGGAGGCATGCTCTCCCGAGGGTCCGTGCGCGCGGATCGCCGGGATAGGGAAGACAAGGATGGCAACTCGAGAGAAATAGAAGTGTTTTCGTGAGTAGGCAATCTAGGCGAGGCCGAGAAGGCTTATACACGCCGCACACCCCGCCCCGCCTTGGCACGGCACGACTCAGCTCGGCGATGGCGCGCGCGCGCGTGTGGTTTGCTCTTGGCCTTTCTCAACTTCTCTAGAGGATATACTGATACTATAAAGTTGAGACAGTTAATGATAAGAATCTCATGTAGAACTAAATCAATATAGCATTAAATATGGGCCTAGACTATTTAGAATTAATATGATTAATATGGGCTTAATGGCCCATAATATCCAGCAATTTTTACCAAGGGTGTTTTACTGAATTTTACTCTAGTCTGGCTGATCTCGATGCTTCGACTAGAAGAGTGTTAGACATATATTCTTGTATTAGTGTTCTTGTAGTGGCTGTATGAGCCGTTTATTGTATTTGGACCTGTTGTACCTCGGATCCCCTCTATATATGTACATACCCTTTGATCAACGGAGATCATCATGTGATTATTCACATAAACATGGTATAAGAGTCACAAGTCTTGAGTTCAAATCCTATTAATCGTATTTTCCGCTGCGTCGCTTCTATTTTTACGTTTGCGTTTCGAGAGAGCTACACGTGAGAAGAAGTGTTGAACCATAAATGAACTGTTCAATCTTTCCTATTAATTTAAGATTTTAGATGTAACTGGTCAGTCTATTGTAGTTAAAAATTTCAAAATCCATCCTAAGGACGCTGGTGCTGTGACCTTTTGCTGCTACTGGTGGATGACACGAGCAGCCAGATAAAAACTTAGCTGGCTTTGCTGGGGTCTGTTCGCCGATATCTGGATCATTTGGAGTCGTTTTCCAGGGAATGTTGAGTAGAACTCAATTAAAATTGTTAATGGATTATTTCAAGTAAAAATTCCAATACAACTTGAACTTTTGAGCAACCTGTGAGGCAGCAACAGGTTCCACCTGTATAGCGTTGCAAAAAAGCATTTTTGCAAAAGGATCGAAGTATACGGAGTTCAGACAGCAAAAACTATTTGATGTATTTCTGTTTGTTCCATCTGCAGGTGAATCTTGCTGTTCCATTATCCTATTGCGCTGACCATACATTATTATAGTTTAAAAATCCAAGACGAAGACTTTGATACGTCTTCTGCAACGAGAAAAGATCGCGTGTCAAGCAAAACTCATGCCGTATCCGTTCTTTACTGTATTTTATCTACAGCTGACAGGTCTGGATCAGAGAACATTATCGTTTAGTCAAATAGCCATTAACAAATGATGGAGGCTTTTTTAATCTACCAATGGTGTGGTCACAGCTGGTGGCCCGGAGAAAAGCGAGATGAGAACTGATCACGACCTCCATGATCACGCCATAGAAAAGACTTGTTGCTATCTGTGCTAGCTTCGGATTTTCCAGCGCACACGGAACAACAGTTGGCTGCTCCAGCATTTTTAATCGTCACTCGCCTACACGCCTACAAGATGAAAACTACTGCCCCGTATTGTGCCAGGTGAGGTCTTACCATCGAATTAAGGCTATTTCTAATCGGGGGTTCATTTTCATTCAATCAGATGTCATATAGATTTTTGTATGATATGTCCAATCTCAATGCAAGTTTCATGAGAATTTCAATCTCATTAAATGACATGTCACAAAAATAGTTATATGGCATGAAGTTTATAATAAAAAAGAGAAGTTGTGTTTTATGGGGACGAAAGGTGTATGTTAGAATTTGGCTCATTTTTATGTGGCCCATTCAGGAGAAATTTCAAAATATTAAGTGGTTGTTGGTTTTAGTCGCACCTTGCTAGTTTATGGTGGTGCAGATCAACTTAAATAGCAGCACTGTTACCAGTGGCTGAATAAAAATAACATTGGAAGAGAAAGAGAGCATTGCTATGAGTATGTACGAACGCGCACGCGCGTATATGCGCTTTTTCACGTATTGTTCCGCGTGACTTGTGACTTGCGACCATGACGTGGCGTGTCTGTGAGACCAAGTGATTTTTTGCTACTCGTGTCCTCCATGATCTGAACTACTTTGTACTAATGAAGAAGATTAATACATGGTTAATTGTTATAATTAGAGTTAATAGGCCAATCTTGTTATTGACTGCTAATTAGTTGACGCAATTAGAGAGAAAACGGCTCCTGGAGGGCAGTCGTGCCTATATTAGGCCCCTGGAGACGTCCAGGTTTCTATAACGTAAAAATTCACTTCCACTTCTTCTTCCTTTCATTAGAGAGTTGTGTTGTGGTGTTGAGTTCCTTCCATCTCACCGGTCCTATTCTTCTGCGTGCACCGAGATAAAGGTGAGCGGAATCTCTAAGTCTTTACCGTCGTGAAGCCTGCACAAGGGATGACAATAATATTTCGGGGCAGTGCATCTGCGAGACCGCTCGAGGCTGTTCCGTGATGATTTGCGTTGTCTCATCGATGAACTACAACGTCTATATCGATGGTCTACTTCGTCTACTATTTGCGCTAAATTAAGCGCCGATAAACCCTCTATGAGTCGATGTCTCCCTATTTTTAATTATGTTGTTCTAATTGACGGTCTACTTCACCTACTATTTGCGCTAAATTAAGTGCCGACAAACCCTCTGTGAGTTGATGTCTCCCTGCTTTTAATTATGTTGTTCTACTTGCTGCTAGAGTCAGTTTGCATCACGAGTTTGAACGATCATGAAATTTGTCTAAAATTAAAATGTGAAATTAGAAAATACACATATTTCCAACAGTATACACAATTAACTAGATTACAAAACTAGAAGAAACCTCTATTGAAAATAATTTCTATCATCTTCAGGGTTTCATGGACTACCCATTGATCACTTAGATATAGCATTTAAGTGATATGTTGGCCTATGAAATGGTGGTATGAAAAATTGCGTTGAGAGAATTAGTTTTATTCTTTAACTCAAATATCTTTATATGACATGGTATTCTTGAAAATCGTTCAATGAGGACCTTGTGTTGATACTGGCCTGAGTGAGTGAGAGAGAGAGAGAGACAGAGAGGTGTTAATTTCATCCACATGAAACAGGTACACATGATTATCTAGATACGAAACTCAGAAATTAGTATTGGAGGGAAGGAGTTTCATTTCATCCCATTGACCAACAAATAAAATAAAATAGAATTTAATGATATGAAACCACAACATAGACAAATAGTGTGCACCGCAACACACCATAGTAACCTGAGAACAGTGTGCACCACCATCTGAAACACGTAATGAAATTATGCATAGGATGGGTTGGTTTATTTGTGGTTTGAAAACACCACTTAGACAACGAAACGAAACTACTCATTGGATTGCGTAACATGTTTTCCACCAGCGGCCGTAATGACCGGGACAGGTAGCGTGTAAATTACTCCACTGCTACAAATAATAGTGGGGGCGCCGCCATTGGCAAAGCGAAAGCCAGTGTCACTAGAACAAACACTGTGCGTGATCCTACTCTTACTGCAATGTCTAACAGCACATCCATGTTATCCTCGAGCGATCGCAACGGCCAATCGGCGTACAGAACTCCACGTCTCCACCACTACGGCCACCATATTTAGTGGGGACGCCATCAGCATCGCAAAACCAGTAGCCTCTTCTCTTTCGTGACCTGTCTCCTTGCTTGCCGGGGAGCAACACAACAAGCGAAGGATGGCGCCGGTGAAGGTATTTGGCTCGGCGGTGTTCGCGAACGCAGCACGGGTGCTAGCGTGCCTGGAGGAGGTGGGCGCCGAGTATGAAGTCGTCGAGGTGGACTACATGGCCAAGGAGCACAAGGACCCCGAGCACCTCGCCAGAAACGTAAGCTGTAACTACTCGCTACCTAATTTCCAACAGGCTAGGCTAGTTATCACTTCAATGAATCTGCCGGGGTCTCCTTTCTCTAGCCTTCTCGGTTGCTTTCATGTATTTGATGCTGATAAATTTTGTTCCGATGTTTGATGCATCCGGACCAGGTGGGATTGGAAAAGCACGATACACCGATCCGATTCTAGATCCATAGTTTTAGCACCATAACTCCGGCAGCACGACACGCCGATCCGGTTTCAGATACGCATGATCTGCCCCCTGCAATCTTAGTATCGCAACTCCAATACATCCACTCGGGGAAAGGCCCAATCACCCTAAAAGACATAGGAAAAGGGTGGCTCTCCCTTTAAGGTGAATTTCTCCTCTCAAACTAAGCAAGGTGGAATTATTCAGAGACTCACACAATCGCCGCCCGACTACAACTGGGTCACATGACCATTTTGTTGCGTCTTTGTCACGGGTAGTAGTGGAGGATGTCCTCATCATTCCCACCCCCTTAAACAAGGGTCCAACTCTGATACCAAATGATGCATTCGGCCCAGGTGGGGTTGGAAAAGCACGACACACCGACCCAATTCTAGATCCGTGATCCAAATCCATAGTCTTAGCACCACAACTCCGACAGCATGACACACCGATCCGGTTTCAGATACGCATGATCTGCCCCCTGCAATCTTAGCATCGCAACTCCGGCACACCTACTCGGAGAAAGGCCCAATCACCCTAAAAGACTAGTCCAATAGGGGAAGGGTGACTCTCCCTTTTAAGGTTGATTCCTCCTCCCAAGCTAAGCAAGGTGGGATTATTCAGAGGCTCACATGATCACCGTCCGATTACAACTGGGCCACATGATCACTTTGTTGCGTCTTTGTCACGGGTAATAGTGGAGGATGTTCTCATCAATGTTTCCTTGCAGCCGTTCGGCCAAATCCCGGCGTTCCAGGATGGCGACATCATGCTTTTCGGTATGATTTCTATTCAGTCACCATTACACCATGTATGTCACCATGTAGCATGTTGTATAAACACAACTTTTTATGATCAAGTGAAAATAACTCTCGCTCCTGAGTTTCCAGAGTCCCGGGCAATTTCAAAGTACGTCCTCCGCAAATATGGCAAGGCCAGCAACGTCGATCTCTTGAGAGAAGGCAGTGCCGAGGAGGCCGCGATGGTGGACGTATGGAGGGAGGTTGAAGCGCACCACTACTTCCCGGCCATCGCGCCCATCGTTTACGAGTGCGTCGTGTTCCCCGCTAGGTTGGGAATGCAGCCCAACCAGATGGTCGTGGACGAGAGCCTGGAGAAGCTTAGGAAGGTGATCGAGATCTACGAGGAACGCCTGTCCAAGAGCAAGTACCTCGCCGGCGATATCTTCACCTTTGCAGACCTCACCCACTTCCCCTACACCTACTACTTCATGAAGACGAAGCACGCGTCGTTGTTGAACTCTTACCCTCATGTGAAGGCGTGGTGGGAGGACCTCATCTCAAGACAGTCCGTGAAGAAGATCGGTGCTGACATGGTATTGGAGCCTTGAGCATCACTTCTGTCTTCGGTGAAAAAGTTGAGTTGATATATGTGGAGCGAAACTGCTTCCTTCTGGTCTGCTTTCAGAGATGACTAGAGTGACCGTAGTAGTTGCGCTGGAATAAACCTACGTGTCTATAGCATTCAGAGCAAAGGTTTGTATGATTTTAGTTGCATTTGTTTATGTTGTAAGCCACTTTATCCAGTGCTTTGTATCTCTGTGTTCCCATGTCAACTGTTATCTGATTTTTAACTGGATTAGCATGGGAAATTTTTATTCATGAAAGGATCAAGAGGAGCCCTATTCTTCATGGAGAAAATAAAATTCATCAAAACACTGCTGCTATACTTTACACTGCATTTTTTTATATATGGAGTAACCCCACATTTAGATTCATGTCATGTCGCAAGTTTTAAAACATAAGTCAGTAGTTGCAATATGTTGCTGTGGATCTAAACGTCCATTGTGCTTTATGTCGCTGTGGATCTCAACGTCCATTGTGCTTTATGTCGCAATGGTGACTCCGTATTTTCTTTTCCAATCAGCAGATGTACACATACCAATGGGACATAGGTACTTGAGAATTCTTTTACAGTTCATTTGCCGCCCAGAATATAAGATAGGAAAAGTACGGCGCCTTTCAGCTGACAGCCTCCGTGGTGTAGATACCGTTATTTGGAGCACATGTCACCAGATAAAACACTACGGAAACAGCACGTTTGTCATGTGTCATCCTCTTTACCGTGTGTCTTTTATCAGGCACACGATAAAGAGATGTTATGTTGTGTGCCAGGTCACAAGACTTGTTGTCAGCTGTTGGACAATGCTCTCGTCGTTTGTCATGATTTTTATGTTAGTGAACTTTCTATCGTAATATTTTTCTTGTTTGTATTTGTAAACTGCCTGGGATGTACTGTGAATAATATTTATATTTGTGAACCTCCTATGATGGTTATTGTGAAATATTTGTGTTGTCGATGTCCGAGGATGATATTCGAATGTCTGTGATGATATTTAAATATTGCCTATGATGATATTGAATATTGGTGCTTTTTAGTCCGGCACAACTAATTTTAATCATTTTCTAGCAGATTTCATAGGTTTTGCCGTGTGCCTTGGTCATGGCACACGGCAAAGTAGGGGTACCTAGCAACCTAAAAATCTTGTTTTATCGTGTGCCATGACCAAGGCACATGACAAAGCTAAAAACCTTTGCCATGTGTCATGCAAGGTCACACGACAAAGTTCGAAGCTTTACCGTGTGTCGTGGATTAGGACACATGACAAGAAGAGTCGGCTTTGCAGTGTGCCAGCCATTGGGCATACGACAAAGCTCGCCGTCATCGTTCAGGCAGGTAACAACGTCTTTTTTTTACCGTGGGTCAGCAAGAACGCATGACAAAGCCTTTGCCGTGTCTCCGACAGAAGGCACACAGCAAAGTCGGCTTTACCGACGAAGTTTTTGCCGTGCGGTCTATACCGTGTGCAACCCATGACAAACACTTTGCCGTGAGTAATTGATGCTTTGCCATGTGCTATAGACACACACAAACGTGCTGCTTTCCGTAGTGAAAAGCGGATGCTACTGATGAAACTCAGCTCCAACAGTTCGGGAGCTAGACAATGCCATCTGCTAGTGATGACACAGGAATCTCGGTAGGGAGATTGAGAGGAATAACTGTTGGATGATGAAGGTTGACGGTTGAGTTGGATCCCAACAGAATTGCATATAGTTTGTGGTGATCTCATATAGGTGGAAGTGGTCAGCAAGTCGCATACTAACAAAAGTTTCCTCCAATTATATGTCACAACAGATAGATTCCATTGAACGGAGGTACAGCTGGTTTTGTAGACACACCTGCGCCCTACATGTAGCTATGTATGTTCAATTGTTCCTTGGATTTAAAAGAGAGGAACATAATATACATGTCAAACTGCTTTTATAAAATTTTGATATAACAACACGACCCTTGATTGGAAGTTTACAGGGGCCTTTATTTAAGCACGGTGAAGGTCAAACACTTCTACCAATTAGTTTTTTTGTGATGAGCCATAAGACATTGACCACTAAGGTCCTGTTTGGATCCAGTTCAGTTTTTTAAAATCTGATTATTATCTTAAGATTTTAGAATCCGGATTTTAAATAGAATCTGGATGGTGGTGTTTCGATACCGATCAGATTATGAAATCTGGCTCTAGCTGGATATAACCAGATTATAAGATTTTTAAAATCTGAAGATTAGATTATAGAATCCGTAAAGAAAATCTGTCTTATTTGAAGGTCTCACAGATTCTAAAAATCTGAATTCTTAAAATCTTAGTGGATCCAAACAAAGCCTAAGCATAGACCACTTTAACTAAAAAAAAAGGACAGCGATGTTTTTTGTGACATTTTTCGTTTTCATCATAGTAGTCTAGCCCCTAAGCAATTCGAGCCTACCCATATGTCAGCATGTGGTATGTACGATTATGTGCCAAGGTTTATGTACAAACTATTAAAGATTCCCCATCTATCTAGTTTATAATCATCATTAACATTTTCAGCATGACATGGTCAATGATCTCAGGTATCCACCTATGTCACGTGAACATGGTGACCTTCCACTGTTCGACTTCTACCGCATTAAGATAAAACATCACTAAGCAATTACCGATTATCCTCAACTCTGGACCTACCCAACTTAATTACAAGGATAAGAGGTAAAACAATAAGCAAGGAAGGTAATGCAACAAGTAGGATACGGCAATTAACTTAGTGCTCAACTAATGCAATAGGTCAATTGACACAAGAACATTCATTAGACACATCCAAAATAGTTTGAGATATGCATTGATGCTTGGCTTGAGCTACAGGTTCACCATTCACTGTCTCTGGTTCAATGTCATCCTCGGTATCGCCCACGTTGCTCTCCGATCCCTAGATGATCATAATGCGTTGAAGCAATGTCATGAAATGATAATGAAATGAGATGAACATGTCATGAAACATGGTAGACATGAAGTGCAATGATTATTATTTCAATGAAAAAAGAATTACTACTATAACATTTGTTTTGCTTGAGTTATGATTAATTAAGTTAAACATGTGTAATTATGGACATTGTTAGCAATTAATTAGATAATTACAGAAAGTTAAAAAGGACTGGTAATATTTTTCCTATTATTTAACTTCCTTATGAATCCAACGTAAAAGTCTCACAAAAAAATGGGGTTTTTGGTACTGTACCGTGACAGTCAGACTGGGAGAGGTGGCGGTCAGACCGCCTGGTACTGTGGTCAGACTGTGGGAAAACATGGTTGGACTACCAGGGGTCGAAAGGTTTGATAGTCTCTGGACGCTCACAGTTGTATAGGGTTTTTGGGCGGTTAGACCGCCCCGGATCACGATCAGACCGCCAAGGTTGGAGATGTGTCTGGGGTCAATGGCATCGTGCATGTGCAAGGAATCGGACCAAGGCTTACTGGTGCATGCGTGCGGGTCGGAGGAGCAGTGGTCAGAGGCAGAGATGAGAATGTCGATTGGTGGCGGCTCGGTGTGGGAGAGACGACGCGACTTGGTAAGGGCGGGGAGGTCGTTGATGCGCAGCTCCAAAGCCGTACAGGGAGGGCCGGGACACATCACAGCGGCAGGGTGATGGAGCTCAGCTCTGGGTGTCCATGGCAGGCATATTGAGTGGGAGAGAGAGCACAGACGGATGGGTGCGAGAGAGTGGGAATGGGAGAGCATTCGGACAGGGGGAGAAGGAAGAAGGGATGTCAAAACGGGGTGCCTCGGGTGGGGATATCGATCCGCGACATTGCGCGACTGTCCATATGTTGGCGGCCACGCGGCGCCGAGCGAACGGGCCAAGTGAGCAGCAGGCAGGTGTGCTTCTCCTGAGGGTCTGACAGGTGAGTCCCACCCGAGTTTGATTTGTTTGTTGTTTTTCCCAGAAGTGTTGCTTCTTTTTATTCCTATACCCTTATTTCTATACCTCAATTGATGTAAAAAAAATATGGGTGGTTTGAGAAAGATGTGCTCTACATTTTAAAAACACTAATGCTTAACAGTTGACATCTGAATTTGAATATGGAATTTTCAAAGAGGGCTAGTTTTTGACCTTTTTGGGCATTTATTTGGGGCATTAAATAAAGGAATAAAATTTTGATAAATTACTCAAAATTCTAATTAACCATGGTCTTGAACATATATGTTTTATGGGTATGAGTTATGTTGCAAAATTTGGACTTGTAGTTCAAGTAATATTCAAATTTGCTTAAATTGCTTTCAAATTTGATCAATTTCAGTTCAAATTTTTGTCCTAGGCCCATTTGCAGGTGATAAGGGTTCTATGGGTTTTTGCTGGTTATTAAACGTGGCACCAGGGGCATCACAACTGGTCAGCACACTTCGTGTTCGGCCCTAGTTGTCTTCTATGTCGGTTCCCAAGTCTCCTGTAGCTTCCATGTGGATCCTCTCATCAGATTCCTTCAAAGTAAAGTCTTGTATTGCATGTTTAAGATCTTGGGGTTTTATTTTATCTCTTTACAAAGCATATCTCCAAGATTTATGCGAATATCTTCCTTCTAGAAGGTCCTGAGGTGTGGATCAGCCTTATCAGGCCAAATTATCCATGTGCCGATTGGCACGCAGGCCATGCCGGTTGGCACGTGGGCCTTCTGTGCTACAATTCACCTCTTTAGGGTCCAAGTCCACTGGAAATATCCCAAATTATTGTCTTTTCATATGTTCCTACAATAATTCTCCAGAACAATAGTTGTACGAATATTCTACCATTTTTAGGGGTTAATGGCCTATAATAATGATATTTAAGCTCTAAACAAGGCACTTTTGACGCATAAAATGGCATGCTAACTAGCGTCAATAGAAGGGTTGCACCGGCTGGTGCATAGACTCATGGGAGGGGTTGTGATGCTGATTGGAAGCATATACCTTTAGAGGTACCGCATACATTGCATTATATAGGGATTACACAATTGTAGCCCCTAAGTTTGAGATTACAACAGACCAATCATATCTAAACCAAATACATATCTCAACTGCTAACGCTCCCCTGCAATCAAAACTTTACAAGATTGAGATTGCTACAAAAATCCTAGATGCGTCGAGAGGAGATGGATTTGGTAAAACCGTCAGCAAGATGATCTCCAGTGGGAATGAATCGAATATCTAGTAGCTTGGCAGCAACACGCTCACGAACAAAGTGAAAGTCAATTTCAATATGCTTCGTGCGGGCATGAAACACTAGATTTACCGAGAGATAAGTTGCTCCAAGATTGTCACACCATAGACAAGCACGATGAGGTTGGGAGATGCCCAATTCCTGAAGTAGTGATTGTACCCAGATAATCTCTGCCATATCATTAGCGAGGGCCTTATACTAGGCTTCTGGACCGAGACACAGTGGCTTGTTTCCCGGCACTCTATGAAATTAAGTTTGGTCCAAGAAAAATAGCAAAACCACCAGTCGATCGATGATCATCAGAACAACTAGCCCAATCAGCATCCAAAAATGCACTAACCAGAACAGAATTCATCCGTTGAAGCTTGAGACCAAGCGAGCTAGTGCCTTTCAAATATCGCAAGATCCGCTTAACAACCAAAAGATGTTGCGAGGTTGGAGAATGAGGAAATTGGCACACATAATTAACAACAAAGGAAATTGGAACGTGAGTGTCAAATATTGAAGAGCCCCAACAATACTACGATACTTAGTAGCATCATCAACATCGAGAACTTCACTAGTAAAGCGAGATAGCTTGTCAGAAACAGAGAGAGGAGTGTCAACTGGTTTGTAGTGAAGCATGCCCATGCGCGCCAAAATGTCAGAAGTGTATTTGGCCTAAGAGAGAACAAGCACATCAACAACCTTGTGAACCTCAATGCCAAGAAAATAGCTAAGATGGCCAAGATCCTTGAGTGCAAAGTCCTCATGTAAATCCATCAAAAGGGCATCAACAACAGCATCAGAGGAGCTAACCACAATAATGTCATCGACATAAATAAAAAAATATATAGTGACTGCACCTTTGGTGAAGAAGAATAGGGAGGTGTCAGCCTTTGAGGGAACAAAACCAAGAACTTGTAATTTGGAGTTAAGTTTAGAGTACCAAGCACGCGGGGCCTATTTCAATCCATATAATGATTTATCTAACTTGCAGACAAGATCACAAAACTGAGAATTCACATAGCCAGGAGGTTGTTTCATATATACTTCTTCTTCCAGAACACCATAAAGAAACGCGATCTACAAATCTAGCTGACGAAGTGTCCACCCTCGAGGGATACCAATGGACAGAACAGTGCAGATAGTTGTAGCTTTGACAACTGGGCTGAACATGTCTTCATAATCAATGCCATAGCGTTGTTTGAAGCCCTTAGCAACCAACCGAGCCTTGTAGCAGTCAATCGTGCCATTGGATTTACGCTTGATCTTATAAACCCACTTGCAGCCAATCAAATGGCTCCCCTTGGGTGTGGCAACTAGATGTTACGTGTTGTTCCGCATAAGGACTGACTACTCAGCATCCATGGCACCCTTTCATTCTGGATCTTTGAGAGCATCATGAATCGTGCGAGGTTCGAGAGGAGAGCAAGCAAGGCCATATAGAATTGTACCATCTGTGCGGATGAGAGGTTGGCGAATGCCAGCCTGGAGACGTGTGTGAGGACGAGTAGGCGCTTGAGGCATAGGCAGTGCCGGTGGTGGCTGTGGCACTGTTGATGATGCAGATACCCATCGGGGCAGCCGAGGTTGAGGGAGCAGTTGGTGCAGCAGGCAGTGCTGCGGGCATGATGACAGAGGCCTCAATGGGAGCATGGCATGAACCCATTTCCAGTGCAGGGGTAGCGGGTTGATGAGCAGCACCAAGTCCAGAACCAGAGCCCGAATCATCGACAATGGGATGAAGGAACCGTAGGGGCCAAACGACAATCATGTCGGAGTCAGGAACACCGCTGGCATCAATGTCATTGGAGGATGGCACCAAGTCCTGCATAACCACAAGCTCACGACTAGAAATATCAGAGTTAGGCACATTAGTAAAACCACCATCCGATGGGATCAATGTAGGATGGAGGGCAATTTCATCATCTCTAAGACGGGGGCAGCATTAGGATTGAGAGCAGCAAAGGGAAACACTTGCTCATCAAAGCGAACATCATGGGATATATAAACACGACCAGTGTCAACATCTAGACATTTATAGCCCTTAGAAAGATCACTATAGCCTAGGAAAACACATTGTTTGTAGCAAAAATCAAGCTTTCTATTATTGTATGGGCGAAGGTTTGTCCAGCAAGCACAACCGAAAATGCGCAAAGAGGTATAATCAGGTTTGATGCCTGAAAGACGTTCTAGCGGAGTGGCCATGTTAAGGACTTTGGATGGTAGGCAATTAATGAGATAAACCACAGTAGTGAAAGACTCACACAGGGAGAGGCCAACCTCAACAATATGGTGATGTTTTCGTTCAGCAGAGCCATTCTGCTGATGAGCATGGGGGCAGGAGACATGGTGAGTTATACCAACATGCTGAAAGAAGGAGAACAATGATGATCTTGCAACCAAACAAACGTTCTATAAGCTGTTGAAACTCATAAAACCGACTAAACACCCTAGATTTATGTTTCAAAAGATAGATCCAGACAAACTTGCTATAATCATCAATAAACAACAGGTAGTAATTGTGATGTCCAACTGAGGTGGACGCCGGTCCCCATATATCTGAGAAGACAAGTTCTAGAGGATAAGAGGACACACTAGATGACCTAGGGTAAGGAAGGTGACAACTTTTAGCTTGCATGCAACCATCACAAACCGACTCGACACGAGTTGCATGAGAGGGGGGGGGGGGGGGAGTTTATTATCACTAAGGACATGACGAACAACTTCTAATGACGGGTGACTCAACCACCCATGCCAATGTGTCGTGGAAGGTTTGGAGACACCAAAAGTAGACTTCAAGGGAGGGATGGCATCAACTGGCGAGAGGGGGTAAGGACCACCCTTACACCGGCCGTGGAGCATGGTCTTCCACGTTGCTCAGTCCTTAAACGAGAAAAAAGTCAGGGTGAAGTTCAAAAAAGGCATCAATATCAGAGGTAAAATGATGAATGGAGATAAGATTCTTGGTGGCACTAGGAACACAAAGAACATTATTGAGATCAAGATTACGAAGAGGAGATGGAATAGTGGCATGACCAATGTGACTAGTCACCATACCTGCGCCGTTTGCCGTATGAATTTGATCATGACCATGGTACTTCTCCCGAGTGGTCAGCTTGTCGAGCTCGGAAGTAATGTGGTCGGTGGCCTCGAGTCGGAATTCTAATTGGTATCAATGCCGTAGGAGGACACAGCGCTGACGACCTTCTCGTCCTCACCATTGAAGTTAGGATCGAAGCGCTTGAAGCAACGAACAACCATGTGACCAGTTTGCTTGCCCAACTAGCAGATAGGCTTGGAGGAGGCGCCGTAGGAGCCACGACCACCACGGCCACCATTGCGATCAGGGGTATCACCACGACCACCTGAGCGGCCTAGAGTGGGGCCACCACGCCCGCGTCCACGCGCGACAGCGTTGGCAGTCAGGAGATGCTGAGCCCGGCGTTGCGCATCAATGCGGGCTTCACCAATAAGCATATGAGAATACATGGTGCTCAGGGGGATCAAATCATCTCGGCCACACACGTTCTCAATGAACGGGTTGAACTCCTCATCAAGCTAGGAGAGGATGTAGGAGATGAGGTCATCCTCATCCAATGTCTTGTCGACCGCCGCGAGATCATCGGTGAAACCGGTCATGTTGCTGAAGTAGGCTGCACACTTCATGTTACCTTTGCGCGTGGTAGCCAGCAGGTTTCTGAGATGTAAAATCTAGGAGCAAGACTGTGAAGAAAATATGCCTCAAACTTTAGTCCAAACCTAGGCCGAAGAGGTGCAGCGAGCCACCTGAGCCAGCACCTCCCGGGACATGGAGTTGTTGAGGTAGCCCAAGAGAAGCTGGTCCTAAACCAGCCAAGAGGCATGGTCAGGATTGGGGCCCTCCATCGTCTTCGTAGCGTCGGAGGAGTCGGTGATCAACATGGTCGCCGGTGGTAGTGGTTCCGACCCTCAAGAAGGCTGAGCAACTACGTGTTGCGGACAGCAGGAAGGACCTGCGCCTGCCAGAGGTTGAAGTTATCGCGAGAGAGTTTCTCGGCGACAGGGTGGGCGAGGAGGGTAGAGATGGTGGCTGGCGGCAGGGTATAGATGGCGGCGGCGCAGCTGGACGACATGGCTGAGAAAAAAAAAGCTAGATGTGTTGGAGCCTAGGTCTGATTACCATGTGATGACTAGTGTATACCTTTAGGTACCACATATATAGGGATTACAGATTTGTCCTCTAAGTTAGGGTTTACAGCAAAGGAAACATAGGCCCTATGAACAATCATATCTAAACCAAAGACATATCTCAACTGCTGACACTGTTTGCTGTAGAGGTCGTGGTCGTTGATCCTTTTGATCGGGACGAATCAGAGAAACTACATTTTCACTCCTGGTGGAAAACTACCCCCTGCTTTCCCGACCGAGTATACATTTGCCTCGTTAGCCCTTGATGGATCAAGAGAAATGGAGGGGCCATATTTGTTGGGGGCTACGTACTGTAAAAGAGCTCTATATTTTTGCCACTGTTTTTTTTTAAGAATTTCTAAGATTTTTTTTTATTTTTCTTAGTACGTATTATCCTGAATAATCACCATGGAGCTCCTGGAGAAGTCTCCTATTAGATAAGATAGTGCGTACATCGCTCCAAGTATGTTTATTTGTTTAAGTGTTCAAAGATCTATCTTAAAGAATGATAGGATTCACATGCTTGTATTATCACATTTACGTAGTCAACGGCAAACCCCATGCGTTTGTCCCTCCTTCTCAAATCACTATAAAGCTGGGCACACACCTTCATCTCCAACAAACTACTCCCTTTCATCTCTTACACTTTAACAAAGAGTGTACGCTTATTGCTTGCTACTAGAAATGGGCATGAAGGTGTATGGACCAGCAGCATCGACGAACGTTGCACGCGTTCTCGTTTGCCTTGAGGAGGTGGACGCTGAGTACGAGCTAGTGCACGTCGACATGCCCTCTGGCGAGCACAAGAACCCCGAGCACCTCGTCAGAAATGTATGCCGCTTCTTTCTTCATTTCCCAGGCTTAATCTATTTGATTCACGACACGAGGTTGCGATCCTGCAAGAGTTTGCTTTTCCGTGCTACTAAATTTGTGCTATTATTAGCGCATACTGCCATAGATTAGTGGCAGAGCCGTTCTCGCCACTGTGCAATCCATGCCTATGTCTCGCTACTGCAATCCCCTTTTGTTTGTGTGCATATATGTTGCTCATCGTTTTCAGCAGTCTACACCAAGAAAACTTCTTCACAATTTCTCATGTATCTTCGTCCTCTCGTTCCTTTGCAGCCCTTTGGTCAGGTCCCAGCTTTCCAGGACGGTGAACTGATTCTTACCGGTGAGATGGATCAAGGCCGTCTCTTGCTTTGTCTGATGCAGCATTATTTATTCTAGTCTCTAGATGTCATTGCTTGCATCATGGGCTCATGGTAGTATGGACAGGTTAGGGTAAATAATTGTGTAAAGAATAGAGGTAGCAGCAGGTAGTCAAACAAGGCTGCTATTAACAACAAACTTGTTGTCTTCCTACTATTCGCTTAAGCACTCGCTCGTCGCATTTTCGTGGTCTTTACGCTGTCCGTTAACTGGAACTTCTATTTCTAGAATTATTAAAAAAAAAGAACTTAGAGCAATACTGCCTCTGCTCCATACTGAGCACGCCAGAAAATACAACATTTAGAATGCTTTTCCTAGATTTATTAAAAATAAAAAACTTAGAACAAATACTGTCTGTCCTTCATAATGGAGCATGTACAAGCACACCAAAGAATTTTAACATTTAGATTATTTTACTTTTCTACAGCTAGATGGCATATAAGTATTTTGGTATACCACGGTCTAATTCCATGACTTATCAAATGAGGGAGTGTTACAGAGCTAGTACATCTGCTAGATTACTACTCCCTCTGTCCTAAAATAAGTGTCGCTATGGTTTTCGTGCCAATCAAATTTTCTTAACTTTGACTACATTTAGAGAAAATATTGGTAACATTTGTGTATCTAAATAAGTTTCTTATAAAAGTAGATTTAATGATCTATCTAATTATACTAATCATATATTATAAATATTAATATTTTCTTATATATAACTGGTCAAAGTTAAGAATGTTTGACTCCTCGGGAAGTGAGAATGACACTTATTTTGGGACGGAGGGAGTATTTTGGAATGGTGCAGTGCTACAGAGCCGGACTACCAAATTCTGTTGTATATATCATATTAATGGTTTCTTCTTCCGACTATACAATCATAGCGTAGGGAAACCATACGAGTAATACATATGTAATGTTACTTGACTGGATCAAAACTGCTGCATAACATACCAGTTTTCCGATGGATCGTTCACAGTCAGTACTGTAATTCTGTCCTACTGTTTTGCCTGGACAGAGTCGCGCGCAATCGCCAAGTACGTACTTCGCAAAGGCGGCTCACAGCTCCTCCGAGAATGCAACCTCTCTGAGTCTGCAGTGGTGAACGTTTGGCTTGAGGTTGAGGCCGCGCACTTCAACAGCGCCATGTCCCCTATCATCTTCCAGTGCTTCGTCGTCCCCATGGTCATGGGCGGGACGCCTGATACGAAAATCGTCGAGGAGAATCTGAACAAGCTAAAGAAAGCCCTTGAGGTTTATGAGGCACGTCTGTCCAAATTCAAGTACTTGGCTGGTGATTTCTTCAGTCTAGCAGATCTCAGCCATTTTCCGACAGCTTACTATTTGTTGGGTGGTCCACATGCATCAGTTATCGATGCATATCCGCATGTCAAAGCCTGGATTGCCGACATAATGGCCAGGCCAAGCGTGAAGAAGGTAACAGAGCTCATGAAGATGCCATCCGTCTAGATTGACTAAATTGCAGTGTGTTGTTAATGGTCAGTGAATAGACGCAAAAGCATCGTTTGTCATTTTGATTTGTGAACAATTATCTTTACAAAAAGGAAGCAGACAGATGCCATCTATTGCCAATATTTTTCTTGACAAATTTATTGCAACAGTTTCTAGATGGTCTGGGTCATAATTCCTTTTAGTAAACCGACTTTATTCAGCCTTATTTGCAGTTCTGCATGAGTGCACAACGTTGAAAGCTGCCCCTCTGAACCCTGATTAAAGGTGTTGTTACTCCATATATTGTAATAGCTTGGAAAATAAGAAATAATAAGGAATCATCCCATTCTCTATAGAAAATTCCAAGTATGCCATCTACCAGACATATAATTTGCACATGTCATCGTAGTTTATTATGCTTGATTCATTTACAGTTCTGTTATCTGTACCCTGTGGGGACTACTAGACCTACCGATAGGAAGTACCGTTCTGTTTTGTTTGTTCGGGTCTTAATAGTGAGCGACAAGCTCAATGGCTCCAGCACTAATAAGATTTAGTTTAGCAATGTTGAGAAATTATTTCGGACGAATAGTTAATTCCTACGAACATTTAATATGTCTGCTGTAATATCATGAGGTCATCTTTCTAATGTTTCGCCTACCAATCTGCTCGGTGCATTCGCGCTGGAGTTCGGACTCTGCAGCTTGTTATGTTTGGCACGTTCGTCCTTACGATGTTGCTGCGTTCTGCTATCTCGTTCGTTGAACTGCCTCCTCGTGTGTTTCTATAGTGTGTGTTTGTAGGGTTTTTTTTTTTTGACCGAAGTCATCAGGGAAGCTCCCTACCTGTATTTTTTATATATAAAGAAGAAAAGTTTATGTATAATTTACAAGGCCTTAGGTCCAAAGGAGACCCTAACAAAAAAACTCAAACAAGACTACTCAAACAAAGATCCAATAGAGTCTTTATACTAGGTTTGGCTCTAGGTCGAACCAACTGCATTTCCTCCTTAAAGTGGCGTGTCCAGGCATCAAATGAGATAGTCACATCCCAAGTGAGATAGGCACATCATCAAAGATGATTCTATTGCAGTGACAGCAGATGGTCCAGCAGGCCACCATTAGGACTTCTCTGAAAATTTTTGAATTGAAATTTTCCCTAGCATAAAGCAACATTGCATCCGGCTGTAGGTTTAGATTCCAATGTATGCGTAGATATTGCCAGCACTGTTGACTAAAGCTGCATTCAAAGAACAGGTGGAGCGGAGTTTCTTCAACATTCTGTGCATAAAGAGCACAACTATAAGAATCCAGGTTTCTCTTCTTCCTTCTAAGTAAGTTCCTGGTGTTCACCCTATCCCTTAGAAGAAGCCAGAAAAATAATTTGATTCTACTTTTGCAGCAGTATTTCCACATCCATTTGAACAAGGTGAGGCATCGCATGTGCCAATGAGCCTGAGATAAGCTTGTTGCACCGAGTACTCTGCATTTCCCCGGATGTAGCTCCATATGTCATGGGATTCCAAATCCAGAGCGAAAGAGCTTAACTCCTCCTGAAGCTCACTGAATTAAGTGGAAGCTATTCCTGATAGAGGCAGCCAAAGAACATTTTCAACCGCTGCTTGAAGGAAGGCCTTGACAGTAATATTTTTGTTTAGAGCAAAGGCTTGTAACTTTGGGTATTTCAATTTTAGGACACCCATATCCCATGGGTCATTCCAGAAAGCTTACTGAGATCCCTTGTCTGACCTTGCAAGATGCAATAATGAAGAAGTTATTAGCCAACCTGATTACTACCTTCCACCAAAAGGAGCCTTTAGGCCTGCAAGAGTGAGGTGCCACCAGTCTTCTGTATAGGTTTATCCATGTAAGAAGTACCCAGGGCAAGTCATGACGGTGATAAAAACTTGTGCAGGAATTCGAAGAGTAGGGCATTATTATGAGCTATGAGATTGAAAATGCCCAGATGCAGATGATAAAATCTGTTGTATCCATTGGATCCAAGTATTACTGGAACCTTTAGCTTACAACATAGATAGAATTACGTGATGTTCTACCTTGTCAAAAGCTTTTTCAAAGTCAAGTTTTAGTATGACCATTTCCCTTTTGGACTTATGATAGAAGTAAAGGAACTGGTAAACCCATGTCAGGCAATCTTCGATAGATCTCCCTTTAATGAATCCATATTGGTTAGTGTGACTATTGACAAAATCACAGCATGTAGCCTATTGGCAATTAATTTCGTGAGAAGTTTTAGGTCAGAATTAAACAAGGAAATCGGTGTATAATTTTCATTAACCGTCTCTGGGTTATCCTTTTTTGGAATGAGGACTATGAAGGAACAATTTTATACTTCTGATATCCAAATTCCCAGCCACAAACTGACACTAGAGCCGTTTGAAGTCATTGTCTGGCTGGGAATCAGTACCGTTTGAAGTCACTGCAGTACAACCTCCAAACTATAATAATTGTACAACCTGCAATGATTAGCAAATCTTCAGACTGTTTTAAGGTTTTCCACAGTTGATCGATTTATTTATCTGTACCGTAATATGCATAGTAAAGGACTCATATTTTGGTTTAGTTTGATTCTGGTTGATTTCAATGCTAGAGTTGATCGATCCATTTATCCGTACCGTAATATGAGCGAAAGGACTCATTTTCTGGTTTAGTTTGATTCTGGTTGATTTCGATGCTAGCCTCTGTGAAACCTTGGTCCATCACCGTATTATCTAACTGATATTTTGATCGTTTGTTTAAGCTCGTTAGTTCTCGCTTTGTAGGCTAAAGTTTAATATTTTGTAGTGTTTATATACATCATTTTATTTAGTGGCATAGTTTCTTGTAGTATTAATTTATTCAAAGTTTGCTGGTTCTTTGGTTAATTAATTATTATCTTTATGTACAAGTTATAGCAGCATGTGTCTAACACTGCTTAGAATAATTATTTTCAACAACGGGCTGTAAGAGCCATCGATGACGCACATAGCATCTGTCACACTCAATGTGTTACTAAAAATGAGTTTCAATGGCATTGGTCTTTTGTAGCCTGTTACTAACCAATAAAAAAAATGCCGTTAGGCTCATTGCCTTGTTGGGTGCCCCGCTGCCGCCGTTGGGCATCGAGGCCACCACCGTCGCTGTCGTGGGAGGGGAGGGGCTCGGCCGCCTGCTCGGGTGTGCCGCCAAAAGGGAGCAGGAGAGGAGGGCACCGGATCCGCCGCGCTCGGGAAGCCGCACCAATAAATCCGATCCACCTTGCCTGGGCCTCACCACCATTGGATCCGCCATGCTCGGACAAGATCCGGTGAGCCATCAGGGGAGGGAGTCAGGGGAGGGAGTCAGGGGAGGAGGGGAGGGAGCTGCCGTCATAGGAGGGAGGTGCGTTGAGGGAGGGAGGCCGTTGACGGTCGTTAAGTACAAATTTTGACTGTCAATATAGTCATAAATAAGGAAAGAGTTAGCATTTTCATATATGCATGTTAGTTAGGAATAATAAGATTCTACTTCTCCTTAGAGAAATAAGTGCATGCAGAGATTTGGTACAAAAGGAGTGGAGAAATTGTGTAAGATCCTCGAAAACACCCTTCCGGCAAATAGGGTGATGAGAACTGGACATTACATAGATCAAATACATGGCTACAGGAGATTGCTCGGCAGAACACCGCCTCAAAACTAAAGAGGACCCACCTGCCAGTCACCTTAAGAAAGCACAGACCAAAAGGGGCCAAAACCAGGTCGCGCGACTAAGCCTCTCTAGGTTGGCCGACCTAGTCTTGAGCCCATCTCGGGCAGCCCTCCACATGGTGCTTCCTTCGGGCTTCCTCTACGTTGGTGCATGACAGTTTCGTAGCGGCCAAACCCAGAAACCGACCTTTGGACCCTATAAATAGATGGGGAGAGCTCCACTCTATACACACACCAAGAAGAATTCATTCTCTAGCATTGTACTTAGTCTTTAGGCCCTAGTGGAGTTTAGGATAGAAGAGAGCTGACTAGAGGTCCTTGATCTAGTCTTGAAGAGTCTTGGGCATAATTCCGCACTATCCCTCTCTAATAAGACTTATTTCCTTTATCAATAGAATTATCTTCTTTACTCCTTATACTTTATATTTATACTAATGCGATAGTCATGTGCCTCTTCTTTACTCCTTATACTTTATATTTATACTAATGTGATAGTCATGTGCCTTTTGTGTGGACATGTTTGGTTGCTTTATGCTTCACATGCTCATACTAGTCAATCTATACTTTTGCACTCATTCAATGCATACTGTAGTTAGACATGCTCTCGTCTATAACTTGTTAAGTAGTAGGGTTAATGTTATGCGTGCTATAGTCTTTAGCTTGTTGATCTGTAGAGTCGAAGTTATGCATGTCTTAGCCCTTGACTTGTTGATCCGTAGACCTGGAGTTATGCATCCTCTACTACTTGACTTGTTGATCCGTCGGGTCAGAATTAGGTGTACTCTTATTCCCGACTTGTTGATCCGAAGGGTTAGAGTCCCATGGGAATCGAGAGTATTATTTACCAATGTAAGCGTGGTGCTTAGGTCAGTAAATAACTTTGAGTGCTTGGTTGCCCCGCGAACAGGAATAGGTGTGGTGGTAAGGACTTAATTGCCTTTTTTGTCATGTGTCCTAGTAACGAGTTGCCGGTAGGTGGTGACAACCCTGTTGTGCTTATTAATCCTCCCTGTTTCATTTAGCATAGTACTTAGGCTTGTATGTGTTGTATGTATCTGACCTATAGACAAGAGTATAGAAGTACATAGAGACCCAATTTGACTCTTCTTAAACCCACTTAAGCTAGACTTTAGACTAACGTGAGATTGGATTATTGTTCTGTGTGTCACAATACCCACTCTCTATATTTTCGTTACTCTATCGATGACTTTGGTATATTATTAGTTATATAGTTATGAGAATGCTATCTCTTGACCGCCACATTCTCTCGGGAGAATTATAAATGATAGCCATTGGAGTAATCTAGTGAGAAAATGCTACAACGGGATGTCCGTGCGCTTGCGGATTTAACATACCCACACTAACCATCTGTTGAGTTCTACCAATAAGTATTTATGGCGCCTTGCTCAGTCCTATTTGTTTGGTGTGACTTAGCAGACATCAACAGAGGGGCCAACAAGGAGGGAGGCGCTATCGGAAGGGAGGGGGGGGGGCTAAGAGAGAGTGAGAGGTCAGTTGCTTTTATGGTCCAAGTGTTGTTATATACTAGGATACAAAAGATAGTACCAGACCATATTTAGGACCGTTACTATCCTGTACGCCTCAATATATTGACAAGTTAAAGCTTTGAGGGCTAGATTAGTAACGGGGCGTGAGATGCCCATTACTATGTGACTTTAGTTTTTTGTTACTGTCTTTGACAAATGTTATTTTTTTATCAACTAATGCTTTTGCGGGTAACCTGTGCTACATTTAGCAATCGCTTGTAGTGTCCTTCATTTCCCCTTTTTCACTTCGGTTTTAGTCTCTATATCTCTACTATGTATCACTACTACCTAATATTATAGGACGGTCTTCTTAGCCATCCTTAATCCCTTCTTAATCCATAACTTAATCCAACCATTGTATTTTGATCCAATAACGCACAACGCCCTCAAGGTCCACCTCTCCCCACCCCGAGACTGCCTCCCCCACCCCTTCCCGTTCGTGCCTCCCCATCCCGCCTCTCAACCTTCCCCGTCTCTTCCCTACCATGCCGCCTCCCCACCAAGACGGAGACAGAGCCGGCGTCCACTCTTCCTCTTCGTGCAGCGTGATCTTCGGCTCCTCACAAAGACGGCGCTCTCTCCGGCGCACACTCCTCGCCACGCAGGCAGCTGCGATGGCGCAATTCCTACCGCCCTCTCCGGTGCCCACTCTTCCTCACCGTGCAGGCGGCTGCAGCAGCGACATATCCGCTGCCTCCCCACCAATACGTCCCCCTCTCTGGCGCCAACTCCTCCTTGCCATGTAGGAGGCTACGACGGCACGATCTCCGCCACCCTCACCCGCGCCCGCTCCTCTCCGTGCATAGAGGCTGCAGAGACGTGATTTCAGTCCCTCCCCACCAAGACGTGAGATCTGTGATGCCCGCTCGTCCCCGTGCTGCTCAGGCCCCTCGCAACCAAGGTGACGTCCTCTCCGCACCGTGCGAACAGAGACGTTGGTTGCCGGCCTCATCGACCTGCATCGATCTACATTGTTGGTGATGTGAACAAGGGTTCCCGATCTTCCGAAACATTCTGGTAATCTTGATTTGGATGGAGACGAAACACAAATCGATCCGGCTTCTGAACAACACGTTCAGAACCCCGCAATCATAACACAACGTCTCCTCTGGTTATCAACCATCCAAGAACGATTGACCTCGCTGAGAAGGCTAATCCCTGTCAGTGAATCAAGAACACAAGCAAGAACAATAAAGAATGCAACACAATTACAGATGAATGATTAAGCTCACGAAGTTGGGGTCTCATAAACCGATGAATGGCAACACTGTTTATGAACAGAATTGATCTAAACAAAATCCAAACCCTAATGGTGCAGTGGCGGCTGTATATGAAGACTCTAGGCTCATGCAAGACCCTCTGGATGCGTCCTTAATTGGGCTCAACTGGATACAAAGCCCAAAGGTCAAAAACAGGCGACGCGACACCGACATAGATTCTAGACCCTCTCTTGTTTTGATGATTCCTAATGATTCCGAATGAATTTTAACATGGGGCTGGCAGCATTGGAAAGGCCTTCTCCTTAGCTTTCGGTGCATATGTAGAACGTCTAAATCCGAGTCCGTATGCGTCCTGAGCGTCTGTTTTAGTGCAGACTGATACTGGACTCTGAAACAAATTCGAAGTCCGTTTTGATTGGGTCTCTACCTTGGCTTCCAGGTTCTTGCTAGTCCTTCACATTCCCAAGTCCTTCTCCCATCATTTCCTGGTCCTCTCCATGATTCCTAATCATAATATAATCATTAGATAGTAAACCATTCTCAAAAGTAACATATAACAAAGAACATAGGAATGAGCTCACCTCTAAATTTAGTTGTCGTGCACGAGCTCTAGTCATTGGACCTTGCAAGTCTAGAATTATAGGAGTGTTGTCTATATCCATAGGAGTGATGTCCTCATCAGTTGGTATGGTTCTTTTTATGTTCATCTTAACCCTAGTATACTATCATCTTAATATGTTCCTCAGTGCCCTCTCTGCTGGTCCTTGCAGATAACCTATGAATTCGCTGTAACCTCTTCTGAGTTGTTTATGATTTCTCATGTTATGGAGGATCGATGTGACTTCTAAGTTTTTAACTCACAAATTCAACTAAGGGGAGACACATCCACCCTAGCGTAGGGGTGGCCTAACCGCCTAAGGGCCTGTTGGCTAGCCAAGGGTTCAAATCATGGTGGCCTCTATTTGTCTTCAATAAAGGCTAGGCAGTTTGTTCAAGGCCCTACCCCTTTTTACAAAAAAAAAAAAATCCCACCGTGGCATTATATTTTACTAGAAGATGAGAATAGAATCCTGTTGGCTGGGGTGACATCCACCCCGAGTAACCAATACATCCAAGTCAAATTCATGTGTAAGTTTTTATTAGCACGTTCTAAAGTTTGCAGAAACCAAATTGAAGAATGTTCCCATCTTTGGTTACATATCCTTGGATGATGTTGGAAATATTTGTGTTATGATTAATATTTGAAGTCTGCTAATATTTATCTGATGATATATTTTGTTGTCTAAAGTCTCTTATCTTCTTCAGTTATATCAGTCAAAAGACTTTGTTTGAAACATGATCTTCTGATGTGCGCGTACGGAGCTTCGGCTCAGTGGTGAAGTCCTCCCGCTTGGAGGCCACCCACCAGGGCTCGAACCCTGCATGACGCACAAAAAAAAAAATCCCCTCGCTTGCTTGGTCAGGGTTTAGGGGTTTTCTGTGGTCGGGTAGCCGGTTGCTTCCTCTTAATGCAGTACCGTTGGCACGGTCTTCTCCCACCGGCCGTAGTTTTTTTTTTATCTTCTGATGCGCCAAAAATTCTGAAACTTCTATCAGTTAGACTGAAGCTAATAAGTGACACAATGGGCTAGGTTTTGCCTCAATTGTTCCTGCTGTTTGCAAATGAAAATTGTTTGAATTTGACTACTTGTTAAGCCAGTTTAAATATTTGTGCCCATAACTGACTCCGACAATAAGCTGGAAAAATGCCGCCAATTCACAGACTTCAAAAGAATACATGTGAATAAAACTGAGTCTCGATTTGTTAGGATGTCACCGCTTGCTGTATTGGTTTCATGAATCGAAAAAAATACATGCGAATAAAACTGTGTAAAGGTTGCTGTTTTTTCAGGCTAATGGTATTCAGAAAATGCTGTTGATATGATATCACCTAAAACAGAACTATGGCAGGAAATAAAGTCACCATCACTTTTTTCCAAGCTATGCATATCTGTTGTTTTAGTACTTTATAGAACTATTGAAATGTTGACAGTCAATGGTGTCACGGATTTATAGAATGTCAATGAAACTGTCCACTAAATTGATACTTGACTTAGTCTAAATCATAATCATTTTTTTAGAACTTTATAGCATTGCCGCTGACCTCAATGTGTTGTGATACAATTCGTAGCTTCCTGCCAAAGGAGACGAAAGAGATTAGCAACCAATAGAGGTAGAGGCTTCAACTTGAGGGCGAGTTGCTCATGCTCGAGAAGAGAAGTATTTGTAGAAAGGTTCAATATCAACACAAATCAGGTTGGTCTCTTCTTGGATTAATAATAGGCTTCTCTGTAACTCTCATGTGTTGACTCTCTTTTTATTAGTACTAGCCTATTTGCCTGTGCATTGTTAAAAATGATACAAAATAAGCAGTCATTTTTGGTGAATTTTTGTTTGCTTAGGCATTGTTAGTACTAGCCTATTTGCTAATTGAACTACACAACAGAAATTGTTGTATTATTGTTTTAAGTTAATTCACTCACAGGTTTCCCTTATTAATAAGCACCACCTGAAGGAGAGCATACAAATACAATATTCAAATGTTGACAATTTTTTTTAATGTTTTTTTAGTATATTTGAAGTAAGTAGCCATAAGTAGTAAACATAAATAGGATCCAGAAACCATTTGCTCATTTATGTTGTTTCCAATTGACTAGCCAAATAGGAGGCATGGTGTAATGATCCAGAATCTACAAAAACTGTTGCATGACACAAACTTCTTAAAGCTTAGACCTACTTGTGGATAAATTTGAAAGAGAGAGATACTGGTTTTGAATATAGCAGAGCTAGGAGTGTGATGTTATTTCAGGTGTTGTAGCTCTCTTATATTCCCAAAAAATTGTGACAGTTCATGACTCCTCTTTCCTTGCAAGGTGTTTGATGGAACATTAAAATTCGAATGTAGACGAAAACCAGACTCCAGGTGTCGAACATAACACTATGAAGGTAGAGGTATGTACCTGGGAGGGAGCTTGCCGAAGCCATCTTTGTGTCATTACTGAACAGCCATCTCTGTGCCATCATTGAACAACCATTTCTGTGCCATCTCTGTGCCATCAGTCCATCACTGTAGCCTTCTTTATGCCATCTCTAAGTTGGTATTTCTCTCAGTAACTATATACGTGTGGTGCTACAGAACATGGATCGAGGACATAAAACGTCAAGGCGAACCCAATTTGCTGATGTAACCAGCATTGCAAGGGGCGATGGCCGTATAGATGGTCCTCATGATAAATACATGTTATAACCTATAGATGGAACTACGGGTAAATATCTGTTATAAACTATGTATGTGGGGTGCTAAGGTTTTGTCCTCTTCATCTTAATTGTAGAGTTCGATAACCCTGCTAATAGAAGGACAAACCAATGACGGAGGAGCAAAAAAAGGAACTGAGGCGTGCTAAAGATCGGGCACGGTATGCCAAAAAACACCCAGTTGCCAAGCGGTTCAGGAAGGATAGCACGTTGTTGCTAGATTTTAACTCCGAGGCACCCTGCCTAAATGCATGTAAGTCATCTACGACCACATGGCTTAAAACCCATATGTATTAATTTAAACTTTGCATTTGCATAGGTATGGGGACACCAAATCAGAGCACAGTAACACGGGAGAGAGCTACTGAGGTTGTGCTAGGTACAAATTCATTCCGTTCACTACTTAGGTATGCAAAGCCAAATGTGAATGGTTATTAACTGTGTTTTCAGTATTTCTCTAAGAAGTCTTTAGGGCAGGTAGATAAAAGTTGTATATAACCAAGGTATGCAATGATATAGTATTCCTCCACATTAACTTAATGTATGCAATGATATATCATGTACAGGTTCAAACCTTGCTTCGTCGGTCCTACCAGAAGAAGGGATCAATGATCTCACCATACAAAAAAATAGTATGATTGAAAGAATTGCATTTTCTGTATGTTGGGTAAAATCTTTCTTGGGCATACCTATGTTTTTTTGTAATATTTGGAATGTTAAAATTGATTGATTGACTTTATTACGAACTGATGTTGTAGGATGATGAAGGGATCAACGTTCAAGTTTGTCAAAGGAACCACCGCTGCAGGTCCATCCCGGAAACGCTATACACCGCGCGTAGTACTCGGTATCTACCGCACGCGCGTGTTGGGTTGCGGCACACGAGCGCGACTACGCGGGCGTCTTCGTCTTCAACGGCGTCAGCGTCAGCGGTGGGGCGAGGCGGGAAGCGGGGAGCCGACGGCAGAGCGCGGGAGCGTGTGGGCGGTGCGGCGCGGCGGCGAGGGCGCCGCCGGTTTGTGGATTGCTGGCGGTGGAGGAGAGAGAGACGCGGAATGGCTGCGGAGCGCGGAGGAGGTGCGGGCGGCGTAGGCAGCATAGGGCGCCGCCGCCCGCCGGTGGTGGAGGAGGGGGCGGGGTTAAGATCTGGGTTTGTTGGGGGCCTCGTCGGAGTGCTCCAGACATGGAGGGAGGTCTGGGGGCGGCCGGCCGGACCAGTGATGGGCCGTGGCGCGGTGGTGCGGCGAGGCGGCGACGGCGCCGCCGGAGCCGCGGGCGGTTGGCGGGCGGTGGGCGGGGCTGGCGGCAGGGGAGTTGGACCGGGGAGGAAGAAGAACGAGGCAGACGAGAGGTAGAAGAAAGGGCGGCGGGCCGGCGGCACGGTGGGCCGTCGGGGCAGGCACGCGCCACGCAGTTGTACCGCGCGCGCGGTGTCCAACGCCCAGGTCCATCCTCCTATTATACTTTCTCATTAGTTTCATGTATCCTCTGTTTGGTTGTTGTGCTAGACGTTTCATTTTGCAAGCTGCATATATGCTGATATTCGATTCATCTTATGAAAATGCAGCATAAAATTGCAGTAATTGTTGAAAGAACAGAAATTCTCTTGTTCTGAAAATATGCACTCCCTAAGAATAGCTTCAACTCTCTAGCCATCATGTGTAAACTTGATATGTAAATGTTCAAAAACCTTTTATTTTCACAATTATCTTTGTGCTATTCCATTGCAGATTGACTGATCTGCAGTGTGGATGCTTATTTGTTTTCATTTTGCTGCTTTTGCTGCAGGTGCCTGAACGATCTACAAATAGCCCATTGTGCCTTCAAGGCTCGTACCTGCTTCTTGGTTTCGAAGTAGATATGGAACTTCAAGATCAGCAAGTTCTCCTATAATGATGCCATGTCATATCCAAAGAGCTGCTTACCTGGAAAGGATGCAGGTATGGAGCTTGCAATGGGTCAATCTTTCTTCAGATTACATTTTAAAAAATCATAGATTAACATTGATTGTGGGTTCTATTTACGTTATTGCTTAGTAATGATCTTAGAAAACCAACATCTATCTGTAGGTATGATTAACAGTTGGGGAAGTTCTCCAAGCTTTTGTTTCGCCTACTCACACTCTAAATCAACATCTCCAATGTGTAACTGAGAATTCCTTCTGATGTCATAGTTGTGGTGTGGTCTGGGAAGCAAAAGTGGGATATATTTTGTGGGAATGTGAAAAGCAGAAGCACTTATCCATTATTTTCAGTTTTGTTGCATACTTAGTCATTTTGAAAACCTACAATATAGACTAATTTGAATGACAAAAAAAGTCATGCTTTTGGCATAGTAGATATTCAGCTTCATTGTGATTTCCTAATAAAACTCACCCAGGGTAGGGCTTCTCTCACCGCCTCTTGGAGGTGAGGAGTGTGTTGTAACCTTCTCTTCTCGAAAGATACACAGCTCTCCTGACAAAATCACTTGGGCGGCTGAAGTTCACCGAGCTGCGACACAGGCTTGGAGTGGTGAAAGTGAAGACTAAGGTACCATGATTAAGGGGGTGATTTGTTGAGAATAATCATGCCACTCAAACTTCCAGGCGTTAGCTTTGTAGTTAGTGGATACTACAAATGCTAGCTGCGTTTTAAATATCATGTCTGCATGTATTCATGTGTTTGCATATAGCAAAAGCCATGCCAAAGCTTAGTGCGCATTAGTGTATTACATTTTCACACTAAATGTCGATAAGCATTCCTGCATATTGATCAATATAAATAAAGGAGGAAGCAACAAAGTCTGAGGGGAGTCAGGCTGTACATACTCCACTCCTGTTCTAAGCTACTATATGTCTTCCACAGCTTGTGTGCGTGTATGAGTGAGGCTTGGCAACGACATTGACTTCATATTAGGATTCACAACAGCAAAAAAGGCCTATAGCGGCGGATAGGCCACCCCGCCGCGACGCAAACGCAGCTACAAATAAGCGTTTATAGCGGCGGATGGTCTGTCGCCCAAATAAACCGCCGCTACAGACACATTATTAACGGCGGTTGAAGATGTCAACCACCGCTATTATTAGCTACTAGTAGCAGCGGTTGACGTCATCAACCGCTGCTATTGTTAGCTATTAGTAGCGACGGTTGATACCGTCGCTACTTGTTATTTTTCAATAAAATAAAATAAAATTTAGCAAATATACAAAAATCAGAAATCACAGATTCTGCATACACAGAAATTTATAAATCTCATCACAGATATTTACAATATCTCATCACAGATATTTACAACATTGTCATCAAAATATTCAATCGAGATTACTAAATATTTTATATGAACCCTAATGCATAGTCATCATCTTTTTTCGACACACTGGACTCATATGGTGCTCTTGAACCAGCCCACTCATAAAGGAACCTATGTTTTGTTGCTAGTTCACTGTTTGAATGAAAATACTTCTCTTCTGGACTAATTACCTCTCTCAACATAAAACGACAAAGAGAAGCTACAACTAGATACATGACATTTATACTCAAGTGAACGCGTGATTCAGGAATTATACCCTTTTTGATCTCGTCATTCCTTTTTATCTTTACAACCCATTCTCTCTTTGTCCTTACGGCTTTCAGTATCACATGAGCAGAGTCCTCAATGATATGGTCCAGGTAAAGTAAAATGGAAATAAAAAAAGCAACTTATCTCTTGTTGAGACTCCTCAATGACATGGTTCAGGTAAGTTGAAAGTGCCAGCCGAGAACACACAAGTGTAGTAACCACAATGCATACTTCTTCGTATTTGCTTATGACACTATAAATTAGAGAACACAAGTTCATTACACCTATGACAATTATATGAATGGATAGTACGATAAGTCTTACCCAAAACTTATGACGGAAGTACATCTTTTTCCTTGTAGGATGACATGCCCCGCCGGCTACGACATAGTTCTCGTAAGCACTTCACGATCGACAAAAGCTTATCATTAGATGATATTAACATCATCAAACCATACACACGTAGACCGATTTCTTACCGATCTATGACTTCCAGAATGTTGTTGTATAAGTTCTTGTCGTAGTCCAGGCTGTCAAGCGATAGAAGGTACCCTTCTTTCGAAAATATCATCAGATAGATCCAATGATCGGTACAATAATGTTTGTTGTCAACAAGTTAATTATGATTGGATTTAATTTTAACATAGGATACATGACGAAGGCAGTAGTTGTCCAACTTACTTAAAGTTGTAAGGGGCCATAATGCACTCTCTATCTTGCCACCTCATGAAGCAGTCATACAATTAATTTGCAACATAAGTCCTTACTTCTGTTGTCAAGACCATCTTTATTTTAACAAGCTCTGTTGGTATCTTATCCGGATAATTTTTCGAATTTACCATTGTGTTGATCGAGCTTTGGTTGATCCGGGTTGGGTTGACGTAGGCCACCCTCCAATCTTTTCTATTGGTCTCCTTTCTTTGGAAAAAGGAGTTCATACTATAAAAAAAAAGATAAGATCATATATGGAATTATGCTTGAAATACGAAGTAGATCGAACATGACACTTACATGCACCACAGGGTGATGATGGTGACGTCCATCTGGTCTAGACGAAACATCGAGTGGACATCCTCCCAAAATAGGTATAGGATTTGTTCGTCTTCTTCGTTGAACACCTCTTTTGGCATTCTACAAGCGATTGCGGTGTCCCCTTCCTTTGACGCCATTATATACCAATCGTGCAACTTCCGTATCTCCCACGGCAGGTTCTTGTACATGTTCTTTGATATAAGGGGTTTATCGAGTATGAATTTCGGGTATTCCACATCGTCGGTAGGATTGTCCAAAATTTGATCGTCATATGACAATACATCCCGAGGATCTTCTTCTTGCAGGACGAGCTTGCCGGTGGTTGCTAGACGTTTTTTCAATCCAGCCAAGTACTTATCAATATCACTTTTTGCTTTTGGGTCCTTTGGATTTTTGTCAAAATCGGTAAGTCTTTGGGATTACCGGAGCCTTGACTTTAATTGTCGGAGCCTGGACTTGAATTGGTGGAGCCTTGTCAACAACAAGCGAAGGCTCGAGTTGAACAGCCTTCGGAAGAGGCTCGTTGTCATGATAGATTATAGGACTGAGAGTCGAGCCGTCTTCCGGATGGGGAAATTGGGGCCTGTTGCCCAAAGCTGCCGCAGATATAGGAGACTATTGTCCAGCAGTCGCAACTGGTTGGCTCGCATGAAAGGACCTGTGACCAGACAACGGGGGTGGAGAAGCTCGTGTGGAGAGGACAACATCACGACGTTTCCAAATGATGAAAGAGCTAAGCGTGTCTTGGAGAGTTTCTATACTCGCCTCAGGTACCGGCTATTCGACCTCGTTGTCCTCATAGCCAGGTACTATTTCCGACATGGAGACACGCACGTAACCGGGAGGGATATCCTGGTTATGGAGCGCCCGTCCTGAAAGTTCCATGCCGGATGCAACCTTCATCGTTTTCCCCTTGTAACCAAATGGCACATGCAACTCACACGACGTTTCCTCAGTAAGGTCCTCCGTTTCTGATGGTTGCATCGAGACTGATGGTTGACCCAAGACTGATGGTTGTGAGGAGACTGATGGCTGCGTGGATGAGGACAAACCACGTAAGAAGGCATCCATAGCAGCCTGTAGGTTGAGATCCAAACGATCGCTTTGTTTGTCGATAGCGAACATAAGAAGTTGCCGCCTCCAATCCTCCTTTGTCTTCTTGCTCTTTCTTGTGAAATGTATGCTTCTTGTATAGGTGTGAGGATGTTTCAGAAAAACCTTCTTTCCATGTTATCGACGATGACACTCCTCGTATCCGATCCCCATGTTCTTTGGTCCTAATAGCCTTCACTAGCTCATCCTTGTGATACTCCGGTGTAAACAGACCAGCCTCTGACTGCGTCGTGATGGGACGTTTCAAGGCTTGCACGACTTCAATTGTCACGAGATTCTTCACAATAATTTCTTCTTCATCGGTTAACTCAGAACGATCATATACCCAATTCCTGGTACGCTCATTGGTGTTTGGCAAAGGTTCAGGTTTTCCTTTCGCGCGGAGCTTGGCTTCCGTCTCTCTCCAAATCGGAATCTTCTTTTTGTATCCGCCCGGACCTAACTGCGGCTTGTACTTGTTCCACTTGTTCAGCTCAACCATCTTTTCATTGAGCTCCTTTGAAGCACTGCTCGTCTTCTGCTCAACAAACTCATCCTATTCTTGCTGACTGATATTTCCATGCTTGTCGAATAGGGTTCGATTTTTCTTGACGTATTGGCAGTTGAGCTTGGACTTGTAATCTCAAAAGATGTGATTGAGAGTGGACATTGTGGCCTTCTTGGCTCTCTCAAGATCCGCTGGCTGGAACCGGATGGTTGCCATGACGTCAGCCCACATATCGTCTTTTCTACCATCCGGGACTTGGCGCCAATCTTGCCACGTGATTTTGCAAAGGTCCCTCACAACTTTGCCGCAACGGTTCCGCCATTTGGCATTGACACCAACGGGTTCAATCGGTTCCCCATCTTTGGGGTCTACTACAGTAACCTCGTAGATGCCCTCTGTCTTGTTCACGGAGCGCTGACCGCGCTTGCGTTTGTGTGTGGACACTTGGGCAAGCACATCTTCCGTTTGCTGCTCGAGGGCCTCATCTGCTGCAGCCTCTGCTGCAACTAGCTAATCGGCACTTCGTCGAGGGCCCTAGGATATAAGTAGTAGATTTTAGTTGATATAATCTATATACCAAATAAGGAAACTATGTTTGATAAGATACCTTCTCTTCAGGCACGTAATCAGGGTCCGGGTTCCCCAATCGATGTTCCTTAGGTGATGGAGGATGCGGATCCTCTGGTTCTTCCTAGTGTTCGCTTGATCCATCATCGTCCAAAGACGGCCTTGCTTCTGAGGGCGCCTTGAGGACGTCTTCCTCTTGAGAGGGCATATTGTCAACCATGACAACAAGACTTTGACACCTTATATTAGATATGACAACTAGTATAGAAAACAAGGAGTATACACCTTTCATCATTGAGCATATAAACAAGGAAAAGAAAAGAATAGAATAGAAAAGTCAAAATTTGCTCTTAGTGCGGGTTGCCGAATCAACGGCCATCCAACGCTCTAAGATCCTTGACCTGTATAGCAGCATGTATCCAATATCCTAGGATATGGTCCGTGTCGCCACACTAGCCTCACTTAGCCCGCTTTCATCATTGAGCATGTGTCGATCGCCTACGTAGAATAGATAAGTAGTATAGAGAGACAAGGATAAAAATAGAAAACTCAAAATTTGCTCTCATTGTGGGTTGCCGAATCAACGGCCATCCAACACTCTAAGATCGTCGACCTATACAGCAACATGTATGTGATATCCTAGTATATAGTCCATATCGCCACAGTAGCCTCACTTAGCCCGCTTTCATCATTGAGCATCAATCGCCTACGTAGAATAGATAAGTAGTACAGAGAGACAAGGAAAAGAATAGAATAGGAACATCGCATATATATCATAAGCAGATATATCATAGGCCGTAAGTATATGGCATATATATGGCCACAAGTAAATAATACTACGGATATAGTGCCCATGACAACATGAAAGTGAGCAAGTAGGCAACAAGTAAACTACAAGCATTTTTAGATCCTATACTGCAGTTAATTACTAAGCATACAGGCAGGAAGTAAACTACAAGTATGGTGACAAGTAAATAATACTACGGATTATTTAGAAATGGCAGCAAAAAGAATATAGACAGCAAGTAAACTACAAGCATTTTTAGATCCTATCACAAAGAAAATAAAGATCACATAGATGTAGAGTATGGTGAAACAATCTGAACTATAAATATGGTGAGTATCTAGATAAATATGGTGAAACAATCTGAACTATAACACCTTCTATCTTTAAAAGTGGCCAAGTCAGTTGCATACTAATCAATAGCACAATCTGCTGGTCATTTGTAGTCATATTATGTAATATATCTTCTAGGCCCATATAAAATAAATCAAAATATCACAGACAAAACAAAATATAAAGAGAAACCTAAGACTACTAAACCAGTTACAGAATGAGAAAATCCAGGGCTATAAGCACTAGTCATCGGCAAAATTATTTCATAACAACCCCATCTAGCAACTCCCAATTGCATTCATATGGCCACAAGCTAAATTGGGTGTTGTGGAAACTGATGCTCACGTGATTACAATGGTCCATAGGATACAGAGCTAATGCTCAAAAACTGAACAAGTAGAACTGGACCCTATTACTATAAAGATCCACAGACTGCTAAACCTTGAAGTGAAGCCCAAGGAATTCACATACAGAGAGCTAAACCAGGCCACAGGGTGCTCAGCAAGCACAGAGAGGGCGCATGTAGTGCAGAGGATAGGAGCAATCACACACACATGCACCATTTCTTAGATCATGGCTATGACAACAAGTATAGGAACATCGCATATGACATCATAGAAACATCGCATATGAAAACATGGAAACATCGCATATGACAACAAGTATATGACATGGCTAATCAGATCATGGCTAATCAGGGCAGCAGAGGACATGTAAACATCACATTTCATATAGTGCTCAGATCATGGCCAATCAGGGCAGCAGAGGACATGAACAATCACACACGCATACACACACAGAGAGAGAGAGAGAGAGAGAGAGAGAGAGAGAGAGAGGTCGGGCGCACCTGGTCGTCGACGGGCAGGAGGGCGTTGGAGAGGGAGGCGCTCGGAGGGGCGAAGGTGGCGGTTCTCGGTGGGAGGAGGGCGACGCGATGGCTGTCGGTGAGAGGGGAGCCCGACGTGGCGGTGCTCAGGGAGGAGGGGGCGACAACGCTCGGGAGAGGATCCCGCGTCACGAGGCGAAGCTCGGGGAGGAGGGGAGCCCGACGCGGCGGTGCTCGGGGAGGAGAGTGACACGATGACAGACGGAGGGACGAGGAGGCCGGGGCATGGTCAGGAGAGGAGGCCCACGCGGCGGCCGTCGATGAGGAGAGGAGGCCCACGCGGCATACGGGATCGGGGAGGGGGCCCACACAGTGGCCATCGACGAGAACATGAGGAGGAGGCCCGCGCGACGGCCATTGATGAGGAGAGGGGGAGGAGGCCCGCGCGGCGTCCGTTGACGAGGAGAGGGGGAGGAGGCCTGCGCGGCGGCCGTTGACGAGGAGAGGGGGAGGAAGCCCGCATGGTGGACGTCGACGAGGAGAGGGGGAGGAGGCCCACGCAGCGGTCGTCGACGAGGAGAGGAGGAGGCGGTGGACGGAGGGCCGACGAGGAGACAGGGCCCACACGGAGAGCTCCAGGAGGGGGAGGGGCCTGCGAGCGCGTCGTCAATGAGGGGGAGGAGGATCGGCGACCATCGACGAGCTCGAGGAGGCGGCAGCACCCGGGGAGAAAAGCTTTAGTGGCAGCCTTACGGCGTGGAGAAAAGCTTCAGGGAGTTAGGGTTTGGGCCCCGCGTACGCCCTTGGTTATATAGGGTTTCTCTCTTTAGCGGCGGCTCACAAAGCTAACTGTCGCTAAAGAGCAATAGCGGCGGTTGTTTTTGTAAGCCGCCGCTATTCTAAAATATTTTAAAAAATATATTCATTTTAAAAAGTTTAAAAAATATATTCATTTTAGGAAGCTATTAAAGTAACTTATTCATTTAGAAAGCTATTAAAAATACATTTTAAAATACCTTATTCATTTAGAAAGCTATTAAAAATATATTATTCATTTAGAAAGCTTTTAAAAATATATTATTAATTTAGAAATCTTTTAAAAAGTACATTATTCATTTATAAATATATTATTCATTTAGAAATAATATTATTCATTTAGAAATATGTTATTCATTTTGCAAAAACACCAGTACACTTTCGCAAAATTATATTTTCGGTCCACATATCTTTTTTCAAAATTAGAAAAAGGTCCTTAGAACCTTGCTAGAATTACAGATATGCCCCTATATATTTTTTTTGAAGATTGTATTACTCATTTCCCCATAAAATTACATTTTAGCCCCTACATTTTATAGAAATCATATCTTCTCAAGCATGTAAGTGTGTTTTAAGCCATTATTGCATTCGCGCCTAACAATTGTTAGGACATGTGCTATTGCTTTATATTAAAATAAGCATAAATTCCGTAGAACATAATACAAGGTTCGAATAATAAAAGGTACTTAATAAAATAAAATTACATGATGCTTGAGTTAGCCTTGAACGACTTTTCCTTTGCGATGATCGGTGCGCATGTAGGGCATTCCACCAGTAAAGGAGAGTCTTGCTTCTAAGACTTTTAAAATTTTTCGGATCTATGAAACATGACACCTCGTAATATTGATTGTAATCATCTCGATCCTCCACATTCTCCACTCCAAGGATTCTTTGTTTACCTGGAATAACAATGTATTTCTTTTAGTCCTTTGGATCAAGTACATAAAACACCAGTTCCACAGTCTTGGCCAGTATCCCAGGCTCATCTTTGTGACCAACATTGTTAAGATCGACAATTGTGAAACCATATTCATCCACCTCGACGCCATTAGGGTGCTTCACCCATTTGCGTTTAAATACAGAAATCTATAAATTTGCACCGTAGTCTAGTTCCCATATTTCCTCAATGTACCCGCAATACGAGGTCATTTGGTCCTCTTCATCAATGGCTTCTACTCGTACACCACTATTTTGATAGTTGCTCTTCTTATCCTTCTGTTGGGTGTAGAAGGTAAAACCATTGATGTCGTATGCCTGAAAGGTAACCACGGTTCTTCTCGGGCAGCTAGCCAACTTTCTCAACATTTTCTCTTTCACGGACTTGCCACATGGAACGTCTTGGGAGCTAAACCATGATGTGAAAGAGCGCTTGTGCTCGTCTATGATCCATTTATCCATCGCATCCTTGTTGTTACAGCGAAGCTCTAACAGATGTTTCTAAAAATACGGTCCCACAATATGCATTTGTTGCAATACGCTGAAATGTTCTTGGTCCACTTGTTTGAAGTCACGATCGATGAACGATCTACGTCCTTTCATACCTTTTCCAGATAATCTACCCTCATGACGAGACACGAGGAGACCAATTGATCTGCTACCATCATTAATGTAATCTGAGCAACATTCGATGATCTGCTTAGTTGTGTAGCCCTCGATCATAGAACCCTCTGGATGTGAATGAGTACGGAAATAGCATTTCAATACATACATGAACCTCTCAAATGGAAACATCTGATGAAGGTAGACGGGCCCCAATGCAGAGATCTGGTCAACAATATGAATCATGAAGTGTTCCATCGTATCGAAAAAGGATGGAGGGAAGATCATCTCTAGTATGCTCATTGTTTCCTTCATGTGGGTCCGTAGGTCATTTAACTCGTCTTCAGTTATCACCTTCTTCGATATCGCGTTAAAGAAGTAGCAAAGGCGAGTTACAGCCAACTTTAGCCATGGTGATTTAACAGCTCTAATAGCAATAGGGAGAAACACCGAAAGCATTATGTGGCAATCATGAGTGTTGTACCCACTTATCTTTAACTCTTCCATATTTACAAGATTCTTGATATTCGATGAGAAACCCATCGGTACTTTAATCCCACTGAGGCACTTATAGAATGTTGTTTTCTCCTCAGTCGTAAGTGTGTAGGCTGCCAGGGGGAGAAAGTACTTTCCATTTGCTCTTTCTTGCGGATGGAGCTCTAATCTTAGTCCCATCACTACAAGATCTCTACGTGCGCTGAGTCCATCCTTTGTCTTACCGGGTTGGTCGAGTATAAGTCCGCTACTACTGTCAAATACACCCTTCCTAATATGCATCCAGTCGAAGGCATGATTCACTTCCAATCCTTTCCAATAATTGAAATATACGAAGAAAATGGATTTCTTCTTAAACGGCATGAGACCTTTTGCCTTTTTGACTCCCTTCACCAGCTTACCAAAAACAACACTGATATTTTTAACAAGGTCAAACATGACCCTGCTAGTCCAACGTCGATGTTCTATGTCGTTCTCAACATTGCCATCAAAGTATCTAGCCATCGCGCGATACCTGTGTTTTGCTAGTAAGAATTGGTGGTTTCGCGTATACACTAGCTTCTGGGATGCTGGAAGGTACACATGGGATGTATCATCCATGCATATAAAACATGCTGCCTTTCCTTTGACCTGTCCTGATAGCGCCCTTAGTGTCGGGGAATCACTTACCATGCAAAAAATAATTGCTATGATCGTGAAGTACTCTCTTCGATACTCATCCCATATATGGACCCCCTCCAACCATAGTTTCTGCATGTCTTCGAACAATGGTACTAAGAACATGTCTATGTCGTTACTAGGTTCTTTAGGCCCAGATATAAGAGTGGTCAGCAGTAGATACTTACGCTTATGGCATAACCATGGTGGAATGTTGTACATTGCTAGTATCACTGGCCAAGTGCTATGCGGATTCCTCATTTGACCGAATGGGTTCATCCCGTCTTTACTCAATGCAAATCGTATGTTCCTTTCCTCATTAGAGAAGTCTCGATGATCCTCATCAAACTTTTTCCACCGTGTTCCATCTACGGGATGCCTGAGCTTACCGTCCCCCTTGCGTGCATGCCATGTCATCATTGCCGCATCCCTAGGGTTTGCGAACAAGCGTCTGATGCGATCGACCACGGTTAACTATCAAATGACTAAGGCAGGAACCTTACTATCATCACTGTCATCGACGATAGAACTTCTTTTCTTCTTTCTCCCCTTAGTTGTATTCTTCACGCCACCATCGATGTCACAATCGTTGTTCCTCTTATAACGACTGCGTTTGCACCTTGGGCATCTCACAGTGTCCTGATGCTCCTTTCGATACAATATGCAATGATTTGGACACGCGTGAATTTTTTGCACGCTCAACGAAAGTGGGAAAATCAGCTTCTTATCAAGGTATGTTGTCCTTGGCAATAAGTTGGGCTTCGGCAGCGCAACGGAAATAAGTTCCAACAAATCCGTGAAACTAGCATCCGACCAGCCATGCATGGCCTTTAGCTTCATTAGCTTAAGTACAGTATGCAACACGATGAACTCTTTACCACATCTCCGAGATTCATTATATAATGGATTCTTTGATGTCTTCTCTATTCTATAAAAATTATCAAGCCTTTTAGTTGTACCGGCATTGATCAACACCTGTGACTCAATATGACAAAACAACTCCTCAACATCAAAATAAGCGTCACCAGGAGACTCCGTCGCATCTGCACCAGGCGAAATGACAGCCTGGACTTCAACTTCAATATGCTCATCAAATTCCATATCGACCACACTGTTCTCACCATGTTTTGTCCACCTCGTATACCCCTCAACAAAACCCCTCCGCACCAAGTGTGATTTGATTACCTCTATATCATTCCACAGATTCTGATTCTTGCAATCAAAACACAGACAATATATATCAGTTGTCCGTTCACGTCGAGCATGTTGTGCGGCCCCTTGGACGAATTTGTACACTTCGCGTAAAAATATTGGACCGGGTCTTGGCGCCTCGTACATCCAAGATCTATCCATCACGAACAACCTTGAACGGAAACCCAAAAATTATTAAAATTCATTAAATTAATTATGTGCGACAAAAAATTTAAACATTCACTAAATATTACATAGAGTGAGAAATATTATGCAAGGTAAAATAAAACAAACAACAAATCATTTTATATTTTATTTAACTTTTATCACCATCTATCCAAAAAATATTAGATATTAATTAATTAATTATGTGTAACAAAAAATTTAAATATTCACTAAATATATAAACATTGAAAAATAAATTACATGAAGTGAGAAATATTATGCAAGGTAAAATAAAACAAACATCAAATTATTTTATATATTAATTAACTTTTATTAAGAAATAATAAAAAATTAACTTCCCTCTTGCCCTAATACTACATTCTCACTTTTCTAAAAACCAAACTAGATCTAGATTCCCATTGACATAAAAGAAGCTACATATAATAATTTTTTTGTGTAGTGATGTAAGTGATGATGTATGCCTTCATAAATTTTAATTACAACCCAATAGAACCATCCAAATTAAAAGAATTTAGCTAAAATTTGATGAAAACCTAACAAACTTAAAACCCAAAATTCAACTTGATTTTGGAATGAGAGACTAAAAAAACCTATGGGATGAGTTCCCCTTACCTCAAAGATCAAATTTGTGCAAAAAAAAAAAAATGAACTCAAAACCTTCCCCCCTTGATTTTCGTGATTTATCCAAATTTTTGGACCGCCACTGTTCGAGTGAAATGGGGAGCTGTCGGAACGCTCTATTTATAGCCTGGGCACTCTCTAGCGGTAGTCGGAATTATCAACCGCCGCTACTATGCCCTAATAGCGGCGACGTTATAAACCTGGGCCATTTATAGAGACGGTTGACGATTCCAACCGCCGCTATAGGGGGCTCTGTAGCGGCGGCTCACAACGCGGCAGGCCCCCTAGTCTTTGTAGTGGCGGCTCACTTTGGGCCCTGTCGCTGCGGCCTTTGGGATGCCGCCGCTCGTTTTGTGGTAGTGATAACATCTTCACTTTAGAATTAAATGTCTATCTACAAATAAAAGAGGGCATTAATCCAGAATGAGAGCTGACTGGACAACTTTGATAACACATCAATTTAGTAAATGCATAATCATATCGGTATTCAGGTTGAAGCAGAGAGATCATATCAATTAATGTACGATCCATGAACACAATAAAAAACTTATCAAGGATCCGATGTCTCCCTGACATTTTATTAAGAGAGATGGTACCACCGAAGCCTGCCAGGACCGGGCCTCACCGGCGCACGCGCATGGCCGCAGCCAAGGCACAAAGCCTGACGCATGCACATGCTGGCAGCCTAGGATGCCACAACAGTCATAGCAGGGAGGTGGAGACCAAAGCCACAAATAATGTGTGCAGCACCCAAGTTTCGAACTTGGGCGGACACCCTGCCCACCAGCGACCTCCACCGCTGCACCGTGAGTGCCTTTGCAACATGAACACAATGGATTCAGTATAAAATATGTACACGCAACATATTAAACTTCATAAAATAAATTTAGACATGAGATATCACCGATGTCCCATCCCACCCTACACAATCATAATTCATTCCCTACACCCTTCCTAATCTGCTTGACCTGCACTGCTTCTCAAATTAGCTTCATCATCACATTTTTAGCTTGATCATCCTTTTTTGTTTCACATTGTAATCCATTTTGACAGATTCAAATGTCAGGAAATCCCATAAAAAAAAAGGATGGCAATATATAAGCATGTAGTAATAAATTATTTATAACAGAAGTGTATTTTCAAATATGTGATTCCTATAAAACTTATTATTAAACTGATTCTATTTGCACTGGTCTATTATTTATTATTGGCTAATATCAAAACATAAATAATAATAATAGCAATGCACATTAAAATATCAGGTTCTTTTTTAATGCACAGGTCATACTATTTCGTGGAAATTGAAAGTGGGTTTCTTTAACTAAATTAAGCCACAGTTATGTACCTATTACGAAAACAACATTCATATAAACAGTTACCCTTTTCTCTCCACCAAGTATTACAGAGAAACTAATAAAGAATAATAGTTGTTTCAACGACAATATTAGCAAATGTACATGAGTTTGTGGAAAAAAAAATGAGATAAACGCCAGACCTATCACCCTCATATGACTTAACGCAAACTTGTCTGTAATATGTTGTATTTTAAATATATGTATATCTATATTATTTTTTTAATATATTTTCTAGATTTCAATTAACTAAAAGTTTTTATTTGATAGTTTGTTATTTCGTGTTTTAATTTATTTTTTTTAAGATTATGATCCGATAACTCAAAGAAGTGATTGAAAGTTGCTCAAAATTTAGCGAACCTTTTTTTGTTTTTTAAAGCATGTAGCAACATATAGACACTTTGTTAGTCTAACATATATATTGTGACTTCAGACTATTGATGTGCCTGCGATAAATATCTGACTATGTATGTGATACATTAGAAGGTACAGTGTGAAATATTGAAACAAATCTATACAACTTGTGGTGGGGGTGAGTTCACGTGCCGTGTGATCTTACCTCAGCAAATGTGCCGCATCACTGCTAACGTAAAGGCGCTTCTTGTGCCTTTGCCCCGGGTCCGGAACATCCGAACCTTCTGGTCTCCTCTTGGTTGTTGCCCGACAGCGCTATAAAGAGGAGGCCACCACTAGCCTGTCACACCTCAGCGTTATAATTGCCGTCGTGACCTTTCACTGTTGCAGTTGTAGCAGGCCGCAAGCGGAGCAACAATGGCGCCGGTGAAGGTTTTTGGTTCGGCGATGTCGACCAACGTGGTGCGAGTGCTGGTGTGCCTCGAGGAGGTCGGCGCTGAGTACGAGGTTGTCAACATCGACTTCCAGGCCAAGGAGCACAAGAGCCCCGAGCATGTCGCCAGAAACGTAAGATCGAATCCCTGCTTCTCATGACTCTGCTCATCATCGGTTTCTTCATTCCATGGGAGTTTATTACTTAGCAGAGGAGCTGATGATGATTCTGCGTGGCGATTTCTCCTTGTTACAGCCGTTCGGCCAGATCCCAGCCTTCCAGGATGGTGACCTCTTCCTCTTCGGTATGCTTCGCGTTTTTACAGTCTCAGGATGCTAAATTTTATTAATCTGCTGCATACAGAGGCTTAAGTAATTACTCTGCTTGTTGATTCGCTGCAGAGTCCCGGGCCATTGCAAAGTACGTTGCGCGCAAGCACAAGTCAGCTGACGCCGACCTCCTGCGCGAGGGCAACCTGAATGAGGCGGCCATGGTCGACGTGTGGACGGAGGTCGAGGCGCACCAGTACAATCCGGCCATTTCGCCCATCGTGTACGAGTGCCTCGTCAATCCGGCCATGAAAGGCCTCCCTACCAACCAGAAGGTCGTGGACGAGAGCCTGGACAAGCTCAAGAAGGTGCTCGAGGTCTACGAGGCGCGCTTATCCAAGACCAAATACCTAGCCGGCGACTTCGTCAGCTTCGCAGATCTCAACCACTTCCCTTACACCTACTACTTCATGGCCACACCGCACGCCTTGGTGTTCGACTCCTACCCGCACGTCAAGGTGTGGTGGGAGAGCCTCATGTCCAGGCCGTCCGTCAAGAAGCTTAGCGCCAACATGCCCACTTCTTGGCCGTGATTATTGCATATGCGCGCTCGCATTCTGCAGTCCAGGGAATAATTTGTTGGAACCGAAGTTACTGGCACTATATCTGTTGATCAATAACAATATATATACATTTATTAAGCAATGTTTGTTTCAATAAAATTTTGTGGCCACGAGTTGTCGTGTTTGATCCTTGGCAAGATGGGAAAAAATCTAGTGCAAAAGACAGTTTAAGGATGTGGAGGAGCATTTAAGGTTTTCTAGCGGATATGGATAATTTGAATCTGATGATATGAGGATATAGAATAGGTTATGATATTAAAAAAATTCGATGGATAAGGATGATCCGATAATTTGAAGTGGATTATCCAAAACTCATAATAGGATTATCTGATAATTTTTTTCGATCCAAAATATATAATTTCTAGTGATAGTGACAATAAGTCTTGATCGTGACACAATATCCTATTATATACTAAAGACTAAAGTGGTCATATGATAGAAAAATAATAATATGTTTAATGTTTGCTTCAAACATTTTATTTTATTATTCATACTCGCGTGATTTTTCAAATATAGAACACATACATTATTTATTTGCTATGAGTAATCACTTAAAAGATTGGGTTATGTGTTTTAGTTGTTCTTCTTGGTGGCTGCTATAATCATACATGTACTCTGCAAATTCTTAATCAGCATATATTTCTCTATATAAACAGATATCATCCGATAATTTAAAATCCGCTTTCGATCTGCCTCCGGTTCGACTCCGTACCGTCTCCGGCATCTAAAAATATCCGTATTCGCATCCGCATCCGCGTATTATCCGCTTCACCCCGAATCCGACAAAAGAATGTGAAGTAGGATATGGGAAAAGTATTATCCGATCCGATCCGCTTTCATCCTTAGTTAGGTGCAAAGAACCATTTCAGACCGTCGGATCGCCATCCAATGTGGCAAGCTAGTTGTGCGGCCTCCCTAGCTAATTCCGCACTTACACAACTTTACATAAAACCTCTCGTTAAAAGCATCCTTCTCACGGAACAGCCCTTCCTTGTTTTTTTCTCCATATATTTTCCTTTGTTTCTTCAAGCAGCACAGTAAATCTTTTGAAAAACCAATTTGAATTATAGAAAAACATCAAACCATATCTATGGTTTTAAAGACATCTTATTTCAAGATTAACTTCATATATCATAATTGGTTCTTGCGTGGCATTGGGCGTCAAAACAGTTGCCACGTACGGCAACGCGGATGTCAGAAAGGAGCATTTGGCTTGGTTGCCAAAATATGCTGTCATGGAATTAGCGCAAGCAAGATTCCTGATCAGAAGTAAGTGGTGGTCTGTCCACCTTGATCTCAGGTTCTCCATATCCCCTCCATGACGATGACAATGGACTCTTTGGTCGTTTTCCCCGCTATACCTGCCATCGTGGTGTTCTATGTAAAAGTTCTAGATCGGTAGATGCTCGCCCTATAGTATACAGGCATAAAAAAGGACGAACAAGGAATAGAAAATGCGAGGATTTGGGTAGTTTCTTAAGGGGCTTTCAATAAACATTCCAATTGGTGAGATTAAGGGAGGCTGCACATCAAGCTTCCCATGTTGGAATGCGATCCGACAGCTTGGGATGGTTGGTTGTATATTTAAGGTGTGTTTGGCAGGGTTTATAGAGTGGTTTATAAAATGACTTATATTGTGGTAAGTCATAAGCACTGTTAAACAACTATTTTGTATAAGCACTTATTACCATAAGCTTTCATAAGCTATTTGCTTTTTTGTACTATAGTAAAGTCAACAAACACTAATTTTTTGGACTTATGAATCATCTCTCTCTTGAATAAACCATCATAAAAACAAGATAACCTGTTTTGTCAAACAACTTGATAGATTATACTACAATAAACCAGATAAACACTTTTCACGCATAAGTCATAACATAAGTTATTTTTAATATAAGCATAAGTCATGTCAAATACACCCTTACACTTAATTGTCTGTTTTCATTAAGGCGTTGCTTATTTGCAGCTGGCCACAGCTACCTGACGCAGGCAGCGAGCTCAGGCGTCCGATTTGGATTGGCTGCAACTCACATTGCTGCCTCGACGTAACCAAACAAGTTGCAGGCAAAATATTGCATAGTCTGCACGCCTATTTGTCTGGTTCCTCGGACATACTGGACGTCTGCTATATTAGAAAGCTCCGCTAAAAGCACCTCAATAGATTGTCGGTAAATTATTGTTTACTCCGTCCTATCCGTTGTTCTGATCTACACTCAACCCGGTGATGCTTGACTTGCCTCCAGTGGGACACTTCTAATTCACATGTGAGCGTAAGGAACCAAAGTTACACACGATCTGACAACCCACAAAAGGGTTCATTTACTACATGGTGAGTTCCCACCGTTACCTATTCTTCCCATAGCGGTTTTTATATCAGATCCTCCCATTTTGCCTTTTAAAAAAGAAAGTCTCAAAAACTTTCAGAGAAATATTTTCTGAAAATTTCATGTAGCGGCCTTTCCTCCAAACAGCCAAGAAGTAAAATTGATCTCAGCCCTTCAATCTTCAAATGAAAAGGAAAACAAAAATGGAAAGGATCCTTTCAACCAAAAACAGAAAGGATCTATCAAAAAATAATAATAAATAGAAAGGAAAACACAACGAAATCGTCGATGTCTCATGTTCCTCTGACGCGTTTATGTGAAGAACCTATCACATAGAGATTCTAAAAGCACCCCAATCTATCTCAAGAATCTATGGATGTCTGCTAAAAGCACCCTAACAGATTCTATGTGAACAGCCTATCACATGGAGGTTTTCATTATACCATGTTGTCATCAACACCATCAGCAAGGATGATATTATTTCCACATGGGTTAATCCTCTTCTTCCTGATGAGTGTTTTTGTGTTTGGTGTTGCAAAGATGGACATACGAACCAATATTGCCCATGGTGAGAGATTCCAAAGGTTACCTAACCCTTTGTCGATGAAGATGGACGCTTGAATCTTTGTCAATGAAGAAAAGTTGAAGAAAAGTGTCAATGAAGAAAAGTTGAACAACATGATTGTTGACCATCCTTAAATACCAAATATGACCGCCTATTACCTGCATTAAAGAGCTAAAATAAAAAACCAATATAGTGGTAGAGATTTATTACTAATAAATTTCACAAGTGTTGGTGAATATTTGAGTGCAGGTGAATTATCCACGAATTATAGGCAGTTCCATGTCATCAATCCAAGAAAATGCCAATCCGGCTAATCAGGAGCCAACACAAGGATTGCATATGTGGATGAACGGGATTTCTTCGCGCAACTCAGGAAAACACTAACCTGAAACAGGAGTGGACCCACCTACCAGTGGCCCAACAAAAGCACAAGACCATAGGGCCCAATGTCAGTTCGGCCGACCTCTCCCCTTGGTCGGCCAACCTAGTCTCATGGCCAAATCGCTCGAGCCTCCACATGGTGCTTCCTCGTCCATTTCCTGAAGGCGGTGCATGTGGGTTTCATGACGGTTACTCCTGAAAACCGCCTTATGGGCCCTATATAAAGAGAGGAGGGGCTCCACACTCACACACACATCCAAGAGAAGAGCCACACTCCAATAGGTGCTAGTACTACCTAGTTTAGTACTTAGAATAGGTGGAGAGTGAGGAGAAATGTAGAAGCACAGCCTTGTTTGTGGGCCCTCTACTCCAACCTTGTACCTCGACGGAGCCTTGCCTTATTAAGTAAGTCTTCGAGTTTATTTATGTTCTTTAGCTTTCTTATTTAAGTAAGTTGAGTGCTTATTTACTTGTGGGTTCAAAGTCTTATTTCCTATATATGTTGTTTAGTCTATGTGATGGCTTAGCTAAATAGTGATTAATAACTTAGGCGTGGTGCTTAGGTTAGACGTCATCTTTGATCACCTCGTAATCCATGGTTTGTAGAGGTAGGGAGTAGGTGGTGACAACCCTATCTGTCCATTGTACTCCTTCACGTTCGGTTGCGACGTGTGTCCAAGACGGAGTTGCCTTGTGTAGGTCGGGCATGAATCCATACACGAAGCAGTAACTAAAGCCTCAACCTTATTTATTTAGGAGCCTATCCATAAGTAAACATCTCTATGCTACACCAACATTTATCTCTTGTGCCCTTGGACTGACTAGAACTTTAGGATTCCCCATACCGTTCCTTGGATTCGATAACCTTTGGAATACTCCATGGGGAAGTGCTACAGCGGTATTGTCCGTGCGCTTGCAGATTTATCTGTGGACATTAAAAATACCAACAAGCATTTTCCCTCGTATCTGTTTTTCTTTTATTTTATTTCTTTCCCGGAAAGGCGATCCTAGCAAATAATTTTGAACTCAGCCCTAGCTTTATAGCCATGGTTCAGGAACGACCTTTCTCCAGGCTAATTAGTGAAAGCCCGTATTTACACCTATGTGAATTTGAGCTACTGTGTGCATGCCTGAAACTCATGGGTGTTTCATAGGAATCTCTCAAGTGGAAATTGTTTACTTTTTCCCTCGAAGATAGAGCGAAACAATGGTACACACATACCACGGATAGAGTGAAAGGTGATTGGGAGACACTGCGAGATAGATTCTATCATGCATTCTTCCCATCGTCACTTATCACCGATCTGCGTTCGGAAGTCCTTAGCTTCCAACAGAGAGAGAGGGAGTCTATAGGTGCAGCCTGGGCAAGATTTACGTTGTTAATCCGCTCTGGCCTAGACTTGTCCATTCCTGACCACATACTTTTACAACATTTTAGTATGGGTCTGGACAAGGAGTCTGCCCTATATCTTGACATTTCTGCTGGTGGATCGTTTGTGCATAAAACACCGGCCGAAGGAAGGGAGATCCTTGAGCGTATTCTTGAAAATACATCCTTCCTAGCCGAAGACGAAGAACCACTGACGGAACACGTCAAATCCAATGACAAGGTCCAAAATCCTACTGAGCCTAATCCTGTAGCCTCTACATCCTTAGACTCAAATTTAGAAACCTCGTCCGAACCACCCAACTCATAGGATGAGGAGCCCTCACCTTCTGACTCGCCATTTATATTCGAGGATAGTCTATTTGAAGATTACGAGAATGCCTTGAATTATGAAATACAGGTTAGACCGATAGCCCCTGACATTCTCGCTTGTCCCCACGACAAGGCGTTTCTCCAAGAAACAGTCAGGGAGCTAACCTTCATCATGAGTGATGCATGGACCAGGGAGATTGAGCTTTCTTTTGACATTGTCAGAATAATTCGTCCCTCCTCTTTCATCTAGCTCTATGTTAGAGGGATACCAATAATTGCCTGGTACAATCCCACTGTTGGTGCCAACATAATGTCAGATTCTTTTGCATTCACTCATGTGAATGATGTGCCGTTGACATCAACATGTAAAATATTCAAGACCCCCAAGGGGAATTTGATGGATGGGATTGGAATTTTGCATGGAGTGTCTGTAAGACATGAGTCCGTCCAAGCCATCTTAGATTTCCACCTTTTGGAAATCCAAGATTTTGACATCATAATCGGGTATCCTATTGAGAAGTTTCTTAGAAAATTCCTGAATTTAGGGCGCCTAGATGTTAAACTCAGGGGCAAAAGATTTTCCATACTGATCATATGATCGAAGAATAGCATCGCTAAACCTCCCCCCGATAGTGATCTGATTGAGGAAGTGATGGTCGTATTCCCTTATGAGTCCCCTGATTCCCTTCTTGAAAAATAAACGGAGGACTTCATTCAGGAAGACGATGAGCTACAGGAAACCATAGAGTTGCCTAAAATAGAGCCAGAACCTCGCCCTCCAATTGAGCTCAAAACCTTACCTCTAGGACTATGATATGCCTTTCTTAATGGTGACATGGAAACTCCTGTAATCATTAGCGACAAGCTTTCGGATGAAGAAACCCGCATGCTAATTTCTATCCTAGAAAAGCATCAATCCATGCTTGGCTACTCGCTCCAAGACCTTAAAAAAATAAGCCCTGCGCTTTGCACGCATCGCATTCCCATTGACTCTGATAGTATACCTTCTAGGGAGCCTCAGTGTAGACTGAACAATGCAATGTGGGAAGTTGTGAAGAAGGAGGTGCTTAAATTATTGCACACCGGGATTATTTATCCCGTCCCGCATAGTGAGTGGGTAAGCCCTGTCCAAGTAGTGCCTAAAAAGAGAGGAATGACGGTCGTAACAAATGAGAAAAATGAGCTTATCGCTCAACGAACCGTCACGGGATGAGAATGTGCATTGACTTAGGAAACTTAACAAGGCCACAAAGAAGGACCATTTCCCTCTCCCCTTCATTGATGAAATGTTGGAGTGGTTGGAAAAACACTCCTTCTTTTGCTTCCTTGATGGGTATTCCGGTTATCACCAAATTCCCATCCATCCCGATGATCAAAGCAAGACGACATTTACATGCCCGTAAGGTACCTATGCTTATTGTAGGATGTCGTTCGGGCTATGTAATGCACCCACTTCTTTTCAGTGGTGTATGATGTCCATCTTCTCAGACATGATTGAGGAAATCATGGAAGTCTTTATGGATGACTTCTCGGTCTATGGAAAAACCTTTGATCATTGCCTTGAGAATTTAGACAAAGTCTTGCAACGATGCCATGAGAAGGACCTGGTACTAAATTGAGAAAAGTGCCATTTTATGGTCCGAGAAGGCATCGTCCTTGGACACTTAGTGTCTGAGAGGAGTATTGAGGTGGACATAGCGAAGCTTGAAGTTATAGAAAAGCTTCCACCTCCAATAAATGTCAAAGGCGTCCGAAGCTTCTTTGGTCATGCGGGGTTCTATTGACGGTTCATTAAAGGTTTTTCCCAAATCGCTAGACCCCTCACAAACCTTTGAGCTAAGGAAGCCACATTTGATTTTGATGATGAGTGCCTTAAAGCTTTTGATATCCTAAAAAAGGCGCTAATCTCAGCACCAATTATCCAACCCCCTGATTGGTCGCGGCCTTTCGAAATCATGTGTGATGCTAGTGATTATGCTGTTGGGGCGGTTTTAGGCCAAACCAAAGATAAGAAGCATCACGCTATAGCCTACGCTTGCAAGACCATGACCGGACCTCAACTTAAATATGCAACAACAGAAAAAGAGCTCCTGGCCGTAGTCTTTACTATCGATAAATTTAGATCTTACTTAGTAGGCAAAGGGTAGAGAGGATTCCTAGTGGTTAAGGTTCGACAATAATATAGGTTTGGTCTATAACTGCTTACTTCGGGCATTGGCTTACCCCTACATCCACAGGCGACCCTGGCCAACAGCTCTATGATGTACCTGAATGTGCAGGGTTACTAAGGCCGGATAGGGCTATCACCACCTATCGACTACCTCTAACAAACCATGAGGCATGCGACAAACAAAGGTAACCTCTAGCCTAGACACCATGTCTACGCTATCAATTACTATCCTAGTCCCGGATCCACGCTTATAGAAGGCTAAGATACTCTAACTAGATAGAGTGATGATCCTGTAAAAGATAAAGAAAGAACTTAGTTAAATACAAAACTAAAATACCAAAGAGGAAACACGAACACTTACTTGAAAAGGAAAGCACTCATTGAGGTACAAGCATGGGGAAGATCGCCGACAAACCCGGCGCTTTCCCGAACGCTCCCTACTGTCTCCCTATTTTCTAAACACTTTGGCAGTGCTAAAGCCTTCAGAGTGGAGCTCTAAACTCTTTTCTTGTGTGTGGAAAATGAGAGGGATAGGAGTTCTATTTATAGTGGGAGGTGACTTGGAGGATCGTGAAGCCTTACAAGGAATATGGGAATATTCCTTGGACTATTCCTCATCCTTAGGGGCCATGTAATGGGCTTCTCCAGTCAGTCGAGTAAACTGAACCGTCATTCTCTTCCCCTCCTATGTGTGCTAATGTCATGCTGATGTCAGTGTCGGTTCAAGCCAGCACCTGATCTTCTGTGCCTCATAACTCTCTCATCCGAAGTCCAATTTAGGCAAATTACATATGCATTTCAATAGGCTCCACGAGAGCTTCAACATGGTGAGGTCTAATAAATTATTTGAGCACTTTTCACTTCATTTTTATGGATTCTTTTATATCTCCTCTCATAACTCTAATATTTCCTCGAATTTGGTTGTAAATCACCTGGATATAAATATTTACCAATACTCGTGGAACTTGTTAATAATAAACTACTACCAATATATTGGTTATTTGTTTTATATGTTTTATGCAAAGATTTGACAGTCAGATTTGGCATTTAAGGACTGTCAACACATGTATCATATAGGAAACACAAAGGAGCCTTGTCATACTTGCAGAAATTGTGCCTCATGTTCAATATGAGATCGCATCTCCTAGAGTGTGACCAAAGAAAAGGATTATACTTCATGCCCATTGAGTCAAGTTCTATCAAGCTCCGATGTTAAAACTACTCACGCGGTTCATAGATAATGGCTCATGCATACCCATTTGGTTCTTAATTGCCTTGGTTTTAATTTGTTTGCTTCTTATTTTCCATTTGCGAAAACTATTAGGCCATTGAGGGCTACTGTTTCAAAAGGAGTGTTTCTGAGTTCCCTATATACTCCAAGTGCAGTATTTATTTGGTATTTAAGTGATGGCACATGGAAAATGATGAATTTCCTTGAGATCACCAATTCTAGGACATACTGTACAATCCGCTCTAAGAACCATACAGTCCGGTCTGTACTCTAGAGCATAGTGCTTTAATGCTATCTGGAAATGGAGACCGGGCATTTTGGTAAATCGACCGTACTACCCGGTCTAAATGTTTCTTCTGTTTCTATGGAACCTTGATTTCTAGTGATCCCAAAGCGAACAGAGAATATGGTCCAGAGACTGTATTGTCTGTCTCTACATTTGAAACGTGAGATGCACTTTGAATTTGGTTCGTCGATCTCAACCTTGCGAGATCTCGATTGTCGATCATTTAACTTAGGTCCAAATCAAAATCGGACCTGTCGTCTTCCTCATCCAGGACCGACCCCCGCGCCACCTCATGCCGAGCTCCATTGTGCTGACCGCCTTGGCTCGCCCCCGCGCTGAACCCTGCACCGCCGCTTGCCCTCATGCGCATGCATGCCCATAGCCTTGCTCGCTTCTAGAGCACCCCGCGCCTGCAACCCTAGCTGCCACCATGCAAGCCATTGCCGCCATGCAGAGCCGCTGCCGCGAGCTTTTTCATCGTCATGTGCCGACGCCTCTATCTCCTATGCATGAGCATGCACATAGAGTCGCCTTCATTTCACAGGGCTCATGCCCTATTTTCAAACCAAGGGCTATTGCCTATATCCTCGATTGCTGGCGTTTGGACCTCAACTCTAGTGATCGACTCTGAGCTTTCTGTCGTGTTCAACTCCAGTGTCCCTAGGGTATTGTGACTTTCATCCATTCACCCAGTTAAGCCTTATATTGCAAGTAATTTCTCGAGATGCAATCAAATTAATTCCAATTATTTGATTGCATTAATAGGTAATTGTCTCAACCTAGATTGCACCTATTAATTGCAGTTCTTGGGTGTTCTCTTGTCTAGGTTGCAATTGGATTTATTGCTCATTATTTGATTGTAATACTAGATGCTTCGCACCAGTCATATAGTCGATGATCACTGTTATCATATTGTTCATTTTGTCTAGTGACCATGTATTTTTTTCAACGCTAAGATTTCTACTTTGTGCTTTTTTACCTAGCGGTGCTTTGTTTGTAGTTTATGTACATCTTTTCTATGCTTATCCTGTATCTACCAATGTGCATGCAGTGATAGCTTGCAGCAGTTGGTCAGCCAACATCAGTGACAGTTACAACTATATTAGGTTCAGGGGATTAGGATAAGGGAAAGGACAATGTGCCAGAGCAGAGCAGTAGCAGAATTAGAAAAAGGACTAGACTGGATCCAGAGTTAGAGAGAGCTAGACGTGTGTAACAACATGTGGAGGCCATGAAGTAGTCACGCAGGACTCCCGGTCAGTATTAATCCATGAGAGACAGCTAGAGAGCCCTGACGTGAGGAGGAGCACTAGGAGGAGGACAGCCCCAGAACGTATATAGGGACCAGAGTCCCATCTTGGATGTAGGGTACTCCGGCCTCTCACGAGAGGGGTTCATCAAAAACTACAGACAAGGGCACTTTCAGACTGGCTGAGGAGGAGTCAAAGGAGGAGTTTAAGCAAGAGGACTCTGAGGAGTCTGATTTAGAGTTTGGGGAGGAGGAGCAACCATAGAGACAGAGACCAACTCACCAAGCAGGAGACCAACACTATACTAGTGTTGTGTACCCTAGGAGACTGCAGAGGAGAGCAGCAGACGCCTAAGAGAGGAACATCCTTGACGTTCCCACATGGGAGCTTAAGGTTCATCGCCTTGTCAGCTTTGAGAAATGGGTTCCGGTTCCTAGGGAATCAACTATAGGAGAGAGGTACTGGACTGATATACAGAGGAGGATAGGAGAGGGCTTTCATCACTATCTTGTCAAGAACGACAAGACTTGTGTGTTTGCGGCTCAGTAGTATACACCATACTAGTCTATGACGAGAGGGGCATATGTAGATATGGAGCAATACTTTGACTACTTGCCTGGACTGGCAGGTCTTGTCACCACCCCCTATAGATACAGAAAGGACATAGTGTTGGAGTTATATGCCACACTTTGGGTAGCCAGAATCATTGAGATATCTGGTTCATATTCAAAGGAGAGCCCTAGCGTTTGGCCCCGCGGACCTTTGGGAGGGTTGTTACCTAGTGATAACAGACTTTTTGTCGCCTTCCAGCCACCTTACACCCTTGGTTTTGGCAGATGAGAGTCAAGACTTACTAACGAAGGGGAGGTGTCAAAAGCGATAGTTGTGAGGACTATAATTCCTAGGTTTGGTTACACAGAGAAGTTCACTTTGCGTCCCTAGTAAAAAAAAAAAGAAACCCCCTCTCTAGGTCAACCCCCCCCCCCGCCCCATTTCCTTTCCTGTCCTCTCAATCTGCCATGACTAGGGCCTAAATCCAACCCACTATAGCCCACACCCTATTTCTCCTCCTCTCTCTCTGTTGTGGCCTGCTTGGCCTACCCGCACATGATAGTCTGCAGCCCTGCACTAGCCCACCTCGACCCAGCCAGCTAGCGACCCCACCGCGCACAAACCCTAACCACCGCCAATGGGCTTAGACGCCACCGTCAGCCTCGCCGTGCGTGCCACACCACCTCGAGGTCCATGCCCTATAAATAGGGGGGGTCCCGTATCCCACACTGCCTTTCCCCCAACCCCGCCGTCTCTCACGTGCCTCCGCCAAAGCCTCACCATCGTTGGCCGTCATCGCCTCCCAATTGTGGCCACCTCTGCCCTTCACTACCCTACGGTGAGCTCACTAGTGACCCCCACTTCCCTTTGGCTTCTTCCCCATTGAGCTTGGTCACTCATAGGCTCCGATCGATGCACGTCATCATCTCCGACAATGGCCCCACCGCCTTGCTACTCACCGGCCGCTGCTACCCCGTCGAAGCCACTTTCGGCCACCCAATCTAGGCCAACGACCTAGATTAGATCCCCTGAAGGGATACAATCCTAGTTTAGCACCACCAGGAGACAACAGACATGCACCTAGAGTTTCACGCTCTACTATGAGTCTATAGACAAACAAACAGGAGTCACTGCCAACCACTCACAACCAAGAGGCTCAACTAGAGCCAGCGATTCCTGAGTCAGAAAGTGTTGGAGCACCTCCACAACCACCAGCATCACAGCCCACTCAGCCTCTAGAGATTGCAATGCTTGAGAGATGTCTTACTGATTTCATGCAGAACATTGTTGATGAGAGGAGAGAGGTTGTGAGTATTCTGACAATGACCGCTAAGCACCACAGTCAACAGATGAGATTGGTGAATCTACTTGTGAGTCAGATGTCGAAGCTGACACGTGTTCAAACCAATCAAAAGCATACAGTGCCACTTTCTTCTATTGTAGATCAGGCCACTCTCCAACAGTTGCCGTAGCTATAGTCTTAGAGAGGCCCCATCACTTCTATGATGATGGCTCAGTCAAGTGGTAGTGCGTCTTCACTACCTGGGGAGTTCTAGGCAGGGGGTGCAAAACCAACACACTCTACCTCGCAGTTCTCCCCACAGCCCACCTTCTCGATGTCTACACTGTTTTCTTGACCTTCACCCATTCAGTCGGTTGCAACATAGATAGTAGGAGCTTCTACTTCAGCCGCAAAACACCCTGACAGGAGTTTGATCTTTTCTGATATTGTGCATACCACCGAGACAGCCCCATAGTCCGTTTCAGCTACACCTTTGTAAGGATCATGACCATTGAGGTCACCCCAAGGTATGATGTTTTGGTGATGAATGACAAACATGAAATGTGTGACTAATGTCTACACGAGTGTTGTTCGTGTAGGAAACCTTTTCTACCGTATGATGATTGTAGATGGTTGCCTTGGCGGTTGATGACAATGACCACAAGCATGGAGTCTTGTGAGCTTGATGGAGTCCAAGGGATGATGGAGATGGATCCAAGCTAAGGAAAGCTATGAAGCAAGTGTTGGGCACACTTGTCTAGTTGTTATGGCTTTGAGTCCATTGGAAAAACTAGACTATCAAGGGGGTCTAGGTCATTTCTCTTAGGTCATGTCTAGTCGGTGATGTGCATGGATGCTCAGTGAAATCACAGGCACTAGGTGATAATGGAGAAGCCAAGGAGCTATTTGGAGAAGCCGAGAAATGAAGTCAAACAAGGACGAGGAGTCTTAGCTTCTGGACGAAGTGACCAGACAGAGGGGTCAGTGGTGACTTGACTGTACGGTAACTAAGAGGTTTATTCGAAGCCTACAGCGAGCAGCGAGGAAACTGTCAAGTCTAAAAGACCTAGAGACCGGATGGTCCGGTCAGTGGCCTGAGACATGGGCAGCGAGGAAGCAGCGCGCCAAAATATTTCTGAACTGGAGAGAGAAATTGACCGGACGGTCCGGTCAACTGACCGTACAGTACGGTCAGCAGGAGTCAGCAGAGGGGCAGAGCCATTGGTGCTCAGGTCTGCAGTGATCGGACGGTCCGGTCTGGCAGTGACCAGACTATCCGGTCAGTATGTCCAGAAAGCTAATTTCGTGGAGCAACGGCTAGTTGGAGGTTGGAAACCTATATAACTTCGTTGCTGGGGTCTTGGAGACCACTCTTGGCCAGTGGAATTTCTTGGAGCATTTGGTGAGAGCCAAGAGGAAAAGAGGAGAGCACTAAGAGGAGATATTGCATATCTTGAGAGTGCTAGTAAGAGTAACTTGAGTATTGATGCACATCTAAGGCTAGGGTGTCCTTGAGGGTGTGATCTAGGTTGTTACTCTTGGTCTATGGTGAGACCTAGATCGGTTAGGTGTCGGTGATCGAGTTTATCATGATCAGTTGTGAAGGTTGTCACACGTTTGTACTCAGTTTGAGCCTGCCGGTGAACGGGGCATCGCTAGTGAGCGCCTGTGTCAGATCGGGGAGTCCGGCAAGTTCTCAAGGGAGGCGAGCTTGTGCCTTGGCGGCAGCGGTGACGTGCACCGTGTCTTCACTCCGGGAGTGATTGCGGGATCGTGGGCGAGAACTCCACATTGGTGGTGGGAAGGACCGGGACTCCAGCGGGAGTGGTCCAACGAGGAGTAGGGGAAGGCGCCATCCTTCCGAGATCTCGGAAAAAAATCATGAGCCATCCCTTACTCTACTCCTTACTTTGATGCATTACTTTCCGCATTTACATACCGTGCTATTCATGCTTGTATGCTTACCATGCTCTAGTTGATTACTTGTAGACTTGCATGAATTGGCTTCTCTACTTGCTAGTTGTGCTTATCTTTCACTTGATCACTAGCATGTATAGGAGTTGCTTTGGCTTGATCGATCACCCTAGTATGTATAGTTCTACTTGTGTGCTTTTCATGTTCTTGATGATCTAGTAGCTTTGCATGAGTAAGCTCCTTTGCTAGCTTGTTGTGTGCTTCTGCGTGTCTTTATCACTAGATTGCATAGGAGTTGTATTGTCTTGTGTGATCTACTAGTGTGGTTAGGTTGTTGTTCCTTTCATAGGTTCATTATCTTGCTAGTGTGATCATCACTAGAATTGTATAGGAGTTGTTTTGAGTGGTAGGTTTTAGGAATTGGTGAATTTGGTACATAGTGTGAGTTCCCGATTCACCCTCCCCTCCTCTCTATCACTCGGTCCTTTCAAGTGGTATCAGAGCCAAGTGCTCATCATAGGGCTTAACCACCTTGAGTTGTGATCATATTGAGTTGGGATGTCATCCCATTCGGGGCTGGGTCATGGCTCATGGAAGGATCGCTTGAAAAGCTACCTAAATGCCATGATTCCGGATTAGTTGATGGACACACTTGTGGACTTTGCCAAAACCTTTACCGATGATCATGTATATGATAATGATTGTGTGGATGTGCCTAGTTCTAATGTCTAGATTCTACTAGTGATAATTTGATAGGTTGCTCCACTAGTGTGCCTAATGTGATGATTGATGATATTAGCTCTCTTGACCTTGCTTGCTCTTCTAGTGTGACTAGTACTCATGATGCTTGTGAGTCTTTTATTGATCATGCTAGTGATTCACTTGTCGAGGAGTTCTTTACTGTTCGTGCTAATGAGAATAAGGTCTTACTTGACTCTCTTATTCGCTTGCGAGGTATTGTGGATAGGATTGGAGCAACTACTTTTGAGCTTCCCAAGATTGTGATAGTCGAGAAGATCCTCACCTTGCTCCCTAGCAGCAAGCTCCTCTACATCACCCTTGATCTCATCATGGAGAACGGTCTCTCAGTCGAGGATGTGATTGGGTTGCTCTTTGAGGATGAGGAAATCATTGCAAGCTAGAATGGGGAGAAGACTTCCAAGGCAAAAATTGGAGCACCCTCAAGAAAAAGGAAAGAAGTAGCTTCGAGCTCAAACTTCTTTGATCCCTCCAGAAGATTGCCTTGCAGCAGCTTCTACAACCCCTTCGGATCAAGACCTACACCGAGCTCTTCATTAGGCGCTTCATCAAGCTCTACCCCAAGAGTCATTCTAAGTTCTACTCCAAGCACTTTGGATGGACCACGCATTGGTGTAGGGGGAGCGCCAACAACAATGCTCACACGATCATTGGAGATGATCAATCTCACCACTACGACTCCGGCGCCTCCACCTCCTCCGCCACAAGATCGACTTTGGCATCTTCGTCGAGCTCACCAACAGGATTTCATCTTTCAACTTGGTAAAATTGTGAGAAATCCGAATGATGACCTATGTGATACTCTCTTGAGCATTTATGATCTTGTGTGAAGGACAAACTCATTTAGAGGTCTTCGGAGGATCCCATCATATGAAGTGATTGATAGACTCCTCTTGCAAATCACAACTCCTGAGAGGGGTTTCTTACTTGAGGAGGTAATCAACAGAAGGCATGAGCTCTTAATTGAGAGGGTAATGGAGATAATACTTGTGCTCCACTCACGAGTGGGACACATGCTTGAGCACGTCACTGGCCTGATGAGTACATCACACCCATGGATACACACAACACTCCTCCAACTAAGATGAAAGTTCATGTGCATCACCTGAATTTACAGGTGAGATCGTTTCTAATGTTTTTATTATGTAGTTTTAAGAATAGATTGCTACCTAATGAATTAATTGTTGTTAGGAACCATGGAGATAATGATGACATAGCTGGGTAGGTGATTGGAGGCGTGATGGGCCAGCAAGGACGTCCAAGCCAAGGTGGAGGCCCAATCAAAACCGACTTCGAGTCTGTTTCGGAGCCCAGGACCAGTCTGCACTAAAACGGACACCCAGGACGCATACGGACTTGGATTTTGACGTTCTATATATGCCTGGAAAGATGACGAAAAGAACTTTCCAACCCAACTGGTCCCATGTCAAAATTCGTCCCGAGGCGTCGGTAATCACCAAAACAAATCGACTTACAGAATCTGTCCTGGTGCTGCGACACCCTAATCGGTCTTTGGGCCATGTATCGAGTTGAGCCCACATAGGGCTGCGTCCAGGGGGTCTTGCATGACCCTAGGGTCCTCATATACAGCCGCCGCCTCTTCATTTGGGTTTAGGTTTTGCTTAGATCAATTCTGTTCATAAACAGTGTTGCCGTTCATCGTTTTGTGAGACCCCAACTTCGAGAGTTTAATCATACATCTGCAATTGTGTTGCATTCTTCGTTGTTCTTTCTTGTGTTCTTGATTCACAGGCAGGGATTAGCCTTCTCGGCGAGGTCAATCGTCTTTGGACGGTTGCTGTTCTGAAGCCGGATCGATTTGTGTGTCGCCTCCGCCTTAATCAAGATTATCAGAACCTATCGGAAGATTGGGAACCCTTGTCCATATCAAGTGGTAATCAGAGCTTCAGGTACACCGTTAGGTTTGCCCTTATCCTTGTTATTTTGTTCAATCCTAGAGTCCAGAAAATTGCCCTACAAAAATATTTGTTCATCGTGTTTCCGCTGTCCTACACCCCCCTTGTGCCTTGCAATTTTCAGTTTAGTTTGCTTCTCTGAATTTTAGTCCCTACAAGGTCATTGTGTTGTTGGTCTAGTACTTGTTCTTTGGTCTTGTTTGAGTCGTGTGTTTCCTTGTTCATAGACAATCAAGAAAAAAAATCAAAGTGTTTTCTGTTGCACGTTCTTCCTTGAGTCAAGAGATTGCTGCACGTTGTTGCATATGAGAATTGTCGGTTCAGTTCTACATGTACATCTATTCCTTACGTAAAGAGTACAAAAAAGAAAGTTTAGGTTTTTCCTTTGTGCTATAAAGTTCGCAACTCTTGCTGCAGTTCTATGTCAAAAAAATCATGAAAGAAGTAAAAGGCAAAGAGGTGCTGAAAAAAAAATAAGAAGAAAAAGCCGCACCTATAACAAAAGAAAAAAAATAAAAGGAGAAGAGAAAAAAATTCAGAATTGCTTGCAGCCTTTGTGTCCTTTGTTGAGCCATTTGCTTGTTTGAACTAGCTCTGAGACAAGTTTAGACCAGTGACATAGACTAGCTTGGGACTATTATTCAGTTTTGCAATTTCTGAATTAAAATTTTGCTAATCCTTGCTACTATAAATGGCCTACCTAGCTCTATATATATCCTTCTGAATAGGCACAGAACTTTGGACCCTCATAATCGTCGGATCACACTCTCCAAGGTATCCTCTATTTTGCTACTAAGAATCTTGTAAGAACTCAGTTAGGTGCTGTCATTTTCTTGTTGAGAGTTTCCACCATGATCAAACAGTAGTGATAGGAAAATATACTCTTGTGTGTTTTCTTGTTTTCTATTAACAATGACAGGTTACAACACCGATGGTGATGAGCCGATGGTGTCAAATGATACAAGTGTTGTAGCACAACGAGTGTTTAGTTCTCAAATGGAGAAGGTAGAGCAAAATCAAATGAACAACTTGTTTCAGACTCACTTTGTTGTGAAGGATCGACGTTGTCATGTCATCATTGATGGAGAGAGTAGCAACAACATCGCAAGCTTGGAATTGGTCAAGAAGCTCGGTTTGACCACACAGCCACACCCATGTCCATACTACATCTAATGGGTAAATTCTTGTGGTAAGATAAAGGTAGATAAAATTGCACGCATTGAATTTTTTATTGGTTCTTATAAGTATTGTGCAGATTTTGATATAGTGCCTATGCAAGCGTGTCATTTGTTATGAGCAAGACTTGGATTTCTACAAATAATGCTTTGCACAATACCATTGCTAAAAGCTATTCATTTAAATACAATGGTAGAAGAGTTACTCTTAAACCTATGTCTGCTGCTGAAATTTTAGAAGAGGATCAACAAAGACTTGAGAGAAGAAAGAACGAACCATTTAGAATAGAATGGGCTATTTCAAATAATGCAACACTTCCATCAAAATCTAAATTGCTAGAGGATGAACATATTTCTTTGCCTCTTGTTGCAACTAATACTTTTCAGCATATACATAAAAAAGATGATAGTGGGAAAGATAAAGAACAGATTGTTGCTTTAGGTAAGAGCTTTCTTGATGTGATGGATTATTCCAATAGTCTTGCTGTATTGGAACCATATGATCATGTTCCTTTGTCACAAGTTGATTTACCTAGTGGTCCTTGTGATAAAGAGGAGTTGTGTGCCAATGCTTCACTTATACCTTTGCCATAACAAATGAATGAGCTTGATGATTTTGCTTATGATTCACCCACTAGTGCTGAAATTAAACATTTGATTTTAGTTACATGTCAAAAGGATGAGCAAAAATTATTTTCTACTCTAAATACTTTGGGTTATATTAAATTTGATGTTCTTTGTGATCTAAATACTGCGGAGAAGAAAATATTTTCTCAAACTGAATTGACTTTATTGACAAGAAATATTTTTTATGCTATTGGAAACTATGATCATAGAGGTTTGTTTATGGTGCATAGAGTTTATATTTGTTCAAAATTGAAACCTCCTTGGGTTATATAATTAAATGACCAACTTAAAAACTGCAGTAACAATTACCATGCCATGTCAAGTTTTTCTAGTGTTTCTAAGATAACACATTATCAATTTTGTCATAAGAGTGAGAATGATGCTCATATTGCTGACCAAGGTTTCAAAGAGGTTATTAATTTTCATGGAATACCTTCTACTATAGATTCTCATTGTGATGACAAATTTCATAATGTATATAAATATAAGTTGCATCCCAAGTTTGGAAATAGTACTTTATTTTATATTTCAGATTTGAGACCAGTATTGGGAAAAAGGGGTGAGATCGAGTCGAGGATGACTCTAATTCAAAAGGGGGAGAATGATAAGTACATCACACCCATGGATACACATAACACTCCTCCAACTAAGATGAAAGTTCATGTGCATCACCTGAATTTACAGGTGAGATCGTTTCTAATGTTTTTATTATGTGGTTTTGAGAATAGATTGCTACCTAGTGAATTAATTGTTGTTAGGAACCATGGAGATGATGATGACATAGCGGGGTAGGTGATTGGAGGCATTATGCGCCAGCAAGGACGTCCAAGCCAAGGTGGAGGCCCAATCAAAACCGACTTCGAGTCTGTTTCGGAGCCCAGGACCAGTCTGCACTAAAACGGACACCTAGGACGCATACGGACTTGGATTTGGACGTTCTATATATGCTTGGAAAGATGACGAAAAGAACTTTCCAACCCAACTAGTCCCATTTCAAAATTCGTCCCGAGGCATCGGTAATCGCCAAAACAAATCGACTTATAGAATCTGTCCTGGTGCTGCGACACCCTAATCGGTCTTTGGGCCATGTATCGAGTTGAGCCCACATAGGGCTGCATCCAGGGGGTCTTGCACGACCCTACGGTCCTCATATACAGCCGCCGCCTCTTTATTAGGGTTTGGGTTTTTCTTAGATCAATTCTGTTCATAAACAGTGTCGCCGTTCATCGGTTTGTGAGACCCGAACTTCGAGAGTTTGATCATACATCTGTAATTGTGTTGCATTCTTCGTTGTTCTTGCTTGTGTTCTTGATTCACAGGCAGGGATTAGCCTTCTCGGCGAGGTCAATCGTCTTTGGACGGTTGATAACAAGAGGAGACGTCGTGCTGCGATTGCGGGGTTTAGAACGTGTTGTTCTGAAGCCGGATCGATTTGTGTGTCGCCTCCGACCAAATCAACTTACCTAGAACCTTTCGGAAGATCGGGAACCCTTGTTCACATCATGGCCTCTATGATCCTCCTCACTACTACATCACCCTTGACAATATGCACATGGGGGATGGTCATTGGAGGTATCGTGCTTCTCACTATCCCATCAGATGGAGACTTCAGGAAGAAATTCTAAGAATCCCTATCTATGAGGATGGGCTTATCGCTCGACGTGATGAGGTTAGTGCTGGGCAATCAAGTAATGCTTTGGATACTAACCCTTCTTCCTCTAGTGCTTGTCTTATGGTTACCACCAGGGTCAACTACAAGAGTGGAGGTACTCATTGGATTCTTGACAGTGGGTGAACCCAACATATGACCGAGAAGCCAACCATGTTCACCAACATTGATGAAGATGAAGACAGTGAGAAGGTAACTTTTGCAGATAACTCAAAAGGAAGAGTCAGAGGATCAGGCAAAGTGGCCATTACTGAGGACCTCTATCTCTCCAAGGTCTTTCTTGTGGAAACCCTCAACTTCAACCTCCTGTCTATTGGTCAACTCTGTGACATGGGTTTCAAGTGCACATTTGATGAGAATGGTGCAATGATTGAAAATGCAAAGAAAGGGCTAGTATTCCATGGTCTAAGGCATGAAAACCTATATGTCACGGATTTCAAATCAAGCAATATGCCACCAAGCACTTGCCACTTCACTAGGACAACTAAAGGATGGTTGTGGCATAGAAGACTGGCACATGTTGGAATGAATCAGCTCAGAAAAGTGGTCAAGAGGAATCTAGTTGAAGGAATCAAGGATATGACCTTTAAGAAGGACAAACTATGCAGTGCTTGTCAGGCTAGAAAGCAAGTTGCATCGTCACATCCCACCAAGTCTTTCATGTCTACATCTCGTCCTCTGGAGCTCTTGCACATGGACTTGTTTGGGACAACACATTACAAGAGTCTGGGAGCGAACCTATATTGCTTGGTGATTGTGGATGACTTCACGAGATACACTTGGACCTTCTTTCTTGTGGACAAGTCTCAAGCAAGTGATATCTTCAGAAAGTTTTCAAGGAGAGCAAAGAAAGAATTCAAGGCCAACATTGTGAAGATAAGGAGTGACAATGGGAATAATTTCAAGAACAAAAAAGTGGAGGAATATTATGACAAGAAGGGGATCAAGCATGAATTCTCCGCTACATATACTCCCGAGCAGAATGGAGTAGTGGAGAGGAAGAACAAGACACTCATCACTCTTGCTTGTGCCATGTTGGATGAGTATGGAACTCATGAGAGGTTTTGGGTTGAAGCAACCAACACGGCTTGCTACACCTCAAACCATGTCTATCTCCACCGACTATTGAAGAAGACACCCTATGAGCTATTGGTTGGATGGAAACCGAATGTTTCCTATTTTTAGGTTTTGGCTGCACTTGCTACATTCTCAAGAAGAGGAGGAAGCCTGAGAAGTTTGAGAGAAGAACTGATGAGGCATTCTTGTTGGGTACTCAGGGACTTCTAAGGCATATAGGAGAAGAAGGAAAGATGGAAAAGAACATGAAGATCAACCATCAAGAAGGGGAGAGGAACAAGAAGATACATGGAAGGAGAACATGAAGAACAAATGAAGATGATCAAGGAATTGGTGCATGTTCACTTGGAGCACACATGAAGATCATATCAAGATGAACATCTACACCAACATGGAGAAGAACAACACTGGATATCTACACCAACATCTACGTCTATGGTGCGTGTCTACGTCAACAAGATCAACAACCAGGACACCATGACGGGCGCAAAATTAAACTCAAGCTCAACATCTATTGTGCTATGTATTTGGGTAGTTCTCCCTCAACACCTAGCACACTTCAATGGGGAGACTATTTCCAAGGTAAGAACCAAGGTAATCTTTTCAACCCACTCTTTTCCTTTGGTCTCTTATTGCTCGTCCGTTTTGGATCATCATAAGTAGTGGTTGTCATCCATCACCAAAAAGGGAAAGATTGTAAGGATCATGACCATTGAGGTCACCCCAAGGTATGATGTTTTGGTGATAAATGACAAACATGAAATGTGTGACTAATGTCTACACAAGTGTTGTTCATGTAGGAAATCTTTTCTACCGTATGATGATTGTAGATGATTGCTTTGGCGGTTGATGACAATGACCACAAGCATGGAGGCTTGTGAGTTTGAGGGAGTCCAAGGGATGATGGAGATGGATCAAAGCAGAGGACAAGCTATGGAGCAAGTGTTGGGAAAACTTGTCTAGTTGTTAGGGCTTTGAGTCCATAGGAAAATCCGAACTATCAAGGGGGTCTAGGTCATTTCTCTTAGGTCATGTCTAGTCGGTGATGTGCATGGATGCTCAGTGAAATCACTGACACTAGGTGACAATAGAGAAGCCAAGGAGCTGTTTGGAGAAGCCGGGAAACAAAGTCAAACGAGGACGAGGAGTTTCAGCTTCTATACAAAGTGACCGAACAAAGGGGTCAGTGGTGACCGGACTATACGGTCACTAAGAGGTTTTGTCCGGAGCCTACAGCGAGCAGTGAGGAAACTGTCAAGTCTGGAAGACCTAGAGACCGAACGGTCCGGTCTAGTGACCGGACGGTTCAGTCAGTGGTCTGAGACTTGGGCAGCGAGGAAGCAGCGCACCAAAATGTTTCTAGACTAGAGAGAGAAACAGACCGGACAGTCCGATCAACTGACCGTACGGTGTGGTCAACAGATTCAGCAGAGGGGCAGAGCCATTGGTGCTCACGTCTACAATGACCGGACAGTCCGGTCCGGCAGGGACCAGACTTTCTGGTCAGTATGCCCAGAAAGCTGATTTGGTGGAGCAAAGTTAGAGGTTGGAAGCCTATATAACTTCATTGCTGGGGTCTTGGAGACCATTCTTGGCCAGTGGAATTGCTTGGAGCATTTGGTGAGAGCCAAGAGGAAGAGAGGAGAGCACTAAGAGGAGATATTGTAAATCTTAAGAGTGCTAGTGAGAGTAATTTGAGCAATGATGCACATCTAAGGCTAGGGTGTCGTTGAGGGTGTGATATAGGTTCTTACTCTTGGTCTATGGTGAGACCTAGACCGGTTAGGTCTCGGTGATCGAGCTTATCGTGATCGGTTGTGAAGGTCGTCACATATTTGTACCCGGTTTGAGCCCGCCGGTGAAAGGGGCATCGCTAGTGAGCGCCCGTGTCAGCTCAGAGAGTCCGGCAAGTTCTCGAGGGAGGCGAGCTTGTGCCTTGGTGGCAGCAGTGATGCACACCGTGTCTTCACTCCGGAAGTGATTGCGGGCTCATGGGCGAGAACTTCACATTAGTGGCAGGAGGGACCGGGACTCCGACGGTAGTGGTCCAATGAGGAGTAGGGGAAGGCGCCATCCTTCTGAGACCTCGGGAAAAAATCATGAGCCATCTCTTACTCTACTCCTTACTTTGATGCATTACTTTCCGCATTCACTTGTAGACTTGCATGAATAGGCTTCTCTACTTGCTAGTTGTGCTTAGCTTTCACTTGATCACTAGCATGTATAGGAGTTGCTTTGGCTTGATCGATCACCCTAGTATGTATAGTGCTACTCATGCTTGTGTGCTTTTCTTGTTCTTGATGATCTAGTAGCGTTGCATGAGTAAGCTCCTTTGCAAGCTTGTTGTGTGCTTCCACGTGTCTTTATCACTAGCTTGCATAGGAGTTGTATTGCCTTGTATGATCCACTAGTATGGTTAGGTTGTTGTTCCTTTCATAGGTTCATTATCTTGCTAGTGTGATCATCACTAGAATTGTGTAGGAGTTGTTTTGAGTGGTAGGTTTTAGGAATTGGTGAATTTGGTACATAGTGTGAGTTCCCGATTCACCCTCCCCCCTCTCGGTCACTCAGTCCTTTCAACCTTCAGTGCCACCTTCTTCTTCTATGGACACTTCACTTGTCACACCACAATTTGTAGAGGACTTAGTTCGTGGAGGATTCACAAAGCAGGACATGACCGATCATAGTCTCCTTCAGGCCTTTGTTGTGTAGGAGACAACCACTGCCCTAGTGGGAGCTCAGGGAGAGAGTCAGAGTCACCGAAGGACTTGTCTTACTTTGAATAGCTTGGCACTCAGGTAATAGACACTCAGACCGACCAGCAGGATTAGGCACAGGACCATCCGTCAGAGTGGCCTAGAGCAGAGTTTTTGGCAAACATCACTGCACAACCACTTCCTTCGACCTCGAGTGCTTAGTTGCCAAAAGGGAGAGGTCTTAGAGCTAGGGGGAGTGTGACTTGTGTTGTGATCGAGAGAGTAGTTCTTGTACCTAGAGGGAGCATAAGTTTTTGGTTATGGGGGAGATACATCTAGATCTTATTTTGAGATATTTATCAATGTTTGTGGATTTTGATGAGTCATGGTTTTCATTCACTTGTGTTTGACTCGTCACTATCTCACTTGGTTTATATACATACTCGTTGGCTTGTTATTCATTCATGTATGTTGTATGTTCATGTATGTATCTATGATGATGATTGCTTGTGCTTATTTCTAATGCATTGCTTTGTTATCCTATCTTGTTGCATATCATCATTATGTCTTGCATTGCATGTCATTGCGCTTTGTCTAATTTTATCTGTCATGGCATGCATGCATACCATGTAGAGTTGTGTTTTTCTTCTTAATCGTCTTAGTCCTTGATTTTGCATGATTTGAGTAGGACCTTGTTCATTCTTTCCGGATCCTTTTGTGGTTCCTCTCGATCATAGTGTAGATCTTTTAGTCTTGATGTTTATTTTAAGTAGTGGTTGTCATCAATCACCAAAAAGGGGGAGATTGTAAGCTTCATGACCATTGGACCATTGGATCCCTAAGGTATGGATGTTTTGGTTATTAATGACAACTATGAAAATATGGCTAATATCTACACGAGTGTTGTGCATGCAGTAATCATCATGAACTTTACTACAAATTCTATAGATGATGGTTGCCTTGGCGATTGTTAACAACGACCACAAGCATGGAGGCTTGATGCGCTTGATGGAATCCAAGGGTTGATGGAGGTGGATCGAGGCTAGGATCAAGTGTTTAGAACCCTTGGCTAGTTGTTAGGGCTTGAGTCCATAGAAAAAACCGAAGTATCAAAGGGGTCTAAGTCATATCTCTTAGGTCACGCTAATCGTTGACGTGCATGGATGCTTGCTGAAATCACAAGCCACTAGGTGGCAATGGAGAGGCCAAGGAACTATTGGAGGAAGACAGAAAATGAAGTCAAGAGGGGACAAATGTGTTTCAGCTTTTGAAGATGAAGACCGGACAGTCTGGTCATATGGAGTGGATAGTATGGTCATCAGAGAGGAGTTCCAGTACAAAGAAAGTTTGTTGTGAGGAGTTTTTATTGGAGGAGAATTGTGAAGACCAAACTATACAATCTGTAGACTGGACTATACAGAGGAAATTCAAAATAGAAGAGGAAGGAGCTGCAACAGCTCTGCTTGGAGAAGGAGCAATTGAGACAGGACAGTAAGATCAGCAGAACAGACTGTACGATCTATACAGGAAGCAGCCAAAGACGAGAAGCAATGGTTCTGGAGGAGCTATCCAGTGAAGATCGGATAGTACAGTCTGGGAGAGACCGGACTATACGGTCTATACGTCTATAGAGCTATTTCATGGAGCAATGGTTAATTGGTGGTTGGAAGCATATATAAAGTTGTTGTTGGGGTTTTGCAGACCTCTCTTAGCCATTTGGATTGCAGGGAGCATCTGTAGAGAGCTAAGAGGAGAAGATGAAAGCACCAGAGCAGATTTGCATATCTTGAGAGTGCTAGAGTGAAGAGTAACTTGAGCATCCATACACATCTAAGACTAGGGTGTACTTTAGAAAGTGTCCTAGGTTGTTACTCTTGGTCTATGGTGGGACCTAGACCAGTTAGGCATTGGTGATGAGCCTATATCTATACACGGTTTGAGCTCACCATTGAAAGGAGCAATGCTAGTGAGCGCCCATGACAGCTCTAGAAGATCGACAGGTCCTTGAGTGAGGCAAGCTTGTGCCTTGATGGCAGTAGTGACGTGACCTTGTCTTCACTTGGAGTGGTTGTAGGCTCATGTGCGAGGACTCCACTTGGTGTGGCAGGACGGACTGGCACCCAACGGGAGTGGTCCAACAAGGAGTAGGGAAGGCATCATCCTTCTGAGACCTCGAGAAAAAATTATGAGCATTCCTTGACCCTCTTTTTACTATTTTGCAATTGTATATTATAGTTGATAGGTTGACTTGTGGCTCGCATAGGCTAGTGTGACTTAGTTTGCTTTCGTGTCGCTTTCACATCATAAACACTAGCATGTGTAGGCTCCTGATCTCCTAGAATTTTTAGGTTGCAACGATTGCTAGTATTGAGCGAGCATACAAATAGTATTTGTTGATTGTGGTCGGTTCATCGATTACCCCCCCCCCCCTCTCCTCTCGGTACGCCTTCGATGCTTGCACACATGCGGAATATTGTAAATCTCTTCAATTGTTGGAGTTCGTCGTGAGGAAGTGCCTTGCTCTGAAACTGGAGATTTTGCAGAAGAAGAAGGAGGGGAGTTGCCATTTTTGCGCGCTCTCTTAGTACAAACATTGTGACCCATGGTGAAGAAAAGAGAGGTTTTAGAAAATGAAGAAGTTGTCACCCCGCACATCACTTTTTATAGTGGTTTAAATGGTCCTTTGGGAGCTGGTGAGCAGCGGGTGTGCCTGGTGGTTAATTAATTCCGAGAATATTAAAAATCGTGTTGACTTGATTGAGCGTGACACAAGGAGTTTTATTTATGAAAAGTTGGACCATAAAGACAAAAATTGGTGCGGAAAGCGGTATTTTCATATTGAACACATCGACATACCCTCCCCCACCCCTGATTTTTGCCTACGTATAAGGGCTTGCCAATGATTTGGTCCATATAGAAAAGGTAGGCCCATGAGGGTTCGTCTCGGATGTAATGGACTACATGGTAGAAGATAGCAAAGGAAATTAGAGATAGGGTCGGGATCTTGCGTAATCTCAATGGCGGTTCCTAGACTATAAATATGTAAGTCGCCCAGTGAGGAGCACATCGGGTGATCATGAGTTAAACCTATAACTTGGCGCATCACGCACGATATTCAACATCCTCATAGCAATACAAGAAGAACTAGACGTGTGCCCTGACCAGGATAAGTCATGTGCCCTTCGAGATTAAATCTCGTCAAAATTGTTTCCCCTCGATCCCATCTAAAATATCTGTTGGCCTCTTTTTGAGTGTCGATAGATATAATTATCTCATACTATATTATATTTTAGTTTAGCAATGCTCTTAGCGCGAGCCATGTTCTTGCTAGTTACTAATCTGATTGAAACACTTATAGGACAACATTGATATATATAGCTGGGAAGTCTAGAGCCAAAACCTATCCATACTCAGGTAGACTGGATTTGAAAATAATTATTGTCTTAGTCAACATCATGTTGGATAAATTATCACTTTTAGTTTTATATTAATCTAGAAATAAATCATAACATGATTAGCAGATTGCATGATTAACTTGACAAGTCTACGAAAGATCTAGATAGGTCTATAAAGCCAGATAATGCCTGATAATATCACAACATCTACCATATTATTCACAACTATCATAGATAAACAGATCATGATAGCCAGTATGGAAGACATTATTTGAGATGAGAGTACCTACATTTCCTTCTGGATGATGACCGGGTAGAGGAGGCGACAACAATGTTCAGCACTGTCACATTGTTGGCGATGGCTGTTCATATTTTTAACGAATGCAGATGAGTCCGCAAGTGCACGGAGAATACCACTATAGCACTTCACCTCTGGAGTATTCCAAGGGTATCGAATTTACAGGGAACGTGTGTGCTAATCTTCTATTCTAATTGTCCAAGGACACCAAGATAACTATGACTCGGGTAGAGAGGATTCTAACTAGTAAAAGAGTCCTAATCAGAGTAAGTTGACACTAAGCTCCTTGCGTTGGGCATTCGATTTTCTCCTGCATTCACAATGTGATTCTGGCCAAGAGCTTACTGCGTAGCCGAACATGGAGGATTTCAAAGGACAGATAGGGCTGTCACCACCTACTGCCTACCTCTAGCAATCTGTGGACTACACGATAAACAAAGGCAACGTACGGCCTAGACACAACATCTATGCTTTTGATTACTCCCTTAATCTCTACGTATGATGGGCCAAGACTAAGGTCTCTAATTAAATAGAGCGCTGAGCGAGCAAAGCAACTAAGTACTAAAACTTACTTAAAAAGGAAAACTAATAACTAGAAAACAATCACGAAGACTTACTTAAAAAGGCAAGCATCCGTCGATGTACAAGCGCGGAGAATGGGTTGGACGGGCCCGAACCTCCTCTCCTAGACTCCTCCTCACTCTCTCCCTATTTTCTAAATGCTTTGGCAGCGTTGAGCCTTTTGGAAATGAAGTGCTATTTCTATCTTGAAGTGTTGAGAGAGTGAAGCTCTTCCCTTCATTTTATTGCACTAAATGGTGGTTCTAGGGTCGATAAACTCCGCTAACAGGGGTAACCAACGTAGGAAAGGCGGTGGAGAACTGACCTCAGAAGATGGCCCCATTAGGCTCAGCCCACCTTTGGCCGCCTGCCTCTTCTGGGTGCCTGGTGAGTGGCCCCTCTTCCTTTCTGACACCGTAGGGTCTTTGGTTATGTTGCTTGTTTTCTAGAAGTGGGCCATTTGATCCCTGTGCTTGGCTCTGATTGGCCAGAAGTGTGTTTTCGCTCTTGATGATGTGGATTTTCCATTAATTTTGTGGAATAATCGCTTGTAGCATATATTTACCAACACTTGTGGAACTTGTTAGTTATAAACTCCTACCACTTTGTTGGTTGTTCATTTTATTGCTTTTATTCAGGTAATTGACGGTCTATATTAGGCATTTAGTGACCATCAACAAACTCCCCCACACTTAGCCTTTTCTCGTCCCTAAGTAAAGGATCAAGACTAAGGTGGACTTAAAATCTTCAAATGGTATGATGCTAGCATGCAAATTATTAAAAACCATACCTGTACCGGTGGATTTGCAGTGTCTACCATGTTACCTTTGGTGATTGAAGAGTGGAATGGTGCAGACTTTGATCTTCTTGACTTCCTTTGCTAAGTACTCAAGTTTTCGAAGAGATTTTCAAAATAAATGTAGGCTATATTCCTCAAATGATTCTCTCTAATCACTCAATATTTATGTAAGTGGATCCTCACCAAGGCTTTTTGCTTTTTCCTCTTTCTAATCCTACATCTAAATTTGGCTTTTCGTGGAGCTCAAGGTAGGAATTTAAAGAAAGGGGCATACTTGTGCTTCATATTTTACCGAGTCATAAACCAGATCCAAGAAGAAAACAAGTCATGAATCAAAAATCAAGTATGTGCACACTTTATGGATTGGATGGTGTAAATGAATGGATACTCCTTTACATGTAGATTCTCTCTTTCTTTGAATAATTTTGGGCATGGCTATATCTCTTTCTCTTTTTTTCATCATGCTCTTGATTAGGAGCAAGAATTTTATTTTACTTTTGATTGCCATGCCTTCTAGAGGATCAAATGAGAGAGAATCCTAATCAATAATTTCATGGAGTATTTGCCTTGATGGATGGAATGAAAGTGTTAATACTAATCTTCGAGAGTAGAAGTCTTTAGCAAAATGGGGGTGCACATAAACTTGAACAGTAATTCATAATAAGCAACCTGCAAGGGTCAAGAGTTTTACAAAGTTCAACAAAGTCACAAGTAGCAAATGTGAAGGATATTCAATAAAGTTTTGGCTCTGGTGGGTTTGCACTTTTTATCATTGAGGAGTAAGCACTAAGATTTAAATTTTCAAAATAAATCCCAAGTACTTTATGCAAAAGGAGAGCAAGCATCACATTGTCAAACCATATCACACTAGTCAATAACTTAGGTAACATGTGGTCCCTATAAATATTTTCCACTAGTATTGATATAAAGATTAGGAATAAGGAGCATGCATGCCAACCATGGAATATTTGAATATAAGTGGCAGACATCATAAGGTTGATTTTAATTTTTCTTAGTTGATTTTATCATTTTAACTCCGAGAAAATTAAATCAAAACACCTAATAGAGAGATTGAGGGACAAGATGCGCGAACCATCGTGCTGGAGAAAACAGGAACCAAGGAGGGCCAGGATCTGTTCAGCCGAACACCCCTGGTCCCCAAGTGGGTCCCACTTTTGTGCCTTGTTCCATGCGATGATGTACACCGTATTTTTCATCATGTGGAATTTTTGTTCACGTCGGAAGTCCCAAGGATCTCCCCCACACTTGTTTTCTTGCCTGCTCTTTTTATTGACACAAAAACAAGGAAAAAGTAAAATGCAAAGGAACTCTACCCTCTTTATGGGCTAGGTGAGTCTTTTATTCATTGATAAAACAAACTAATAGGTGCTGATTACATTAATGAAATGAAATAAACAAAAAGGGAACTAAACTCAGTGCCTACTTTATTTCCTAGATAACTGATAGGGAAGCATAATCATTTGCCAAAGTGGATTTCTGGCTTCCATATCATTTGCCATAGTGCCAGCATAGCAGGGAATGACGTACAGAGATGGGTTAGGCCTATTAGTTCTTGTAAAAACCTCAAAAAAGGCTAATAGAGTAAATTTAAGTCAATTAAATTGACCACATCTATTTCCATATCAAAATTTTTACTATAATAGAAAAGCTTTAAGCAATGGCCATTTACCTTGAAAAGGTTACCTGTGTCATCTTGTAGCATGATCGCTCCATAAAAAGATGTGTCGACGATGGTGTATGGTCCATCCCATTTGCTCCTCAGCTTTCCATGTCCGAATAGCTTCGCCCTGGAATTGAAAAGTAGTACCTTATCCCCTGCCTTGAACTCCTTAGGCTGGATCCTTTTGTCGTGCCATCTTTTGGTTTCCTTCTTGTAGATCTTGGCACTATGGTAAGCCTTGTCCCTCCATTCCTCTAGCTCTGATATCTATATTTTTCTTTGGATCCTAGATTTCTGGAGATCCATATTCCATTTTTTGATGGCCCAGTGTGCCCGATGTTCCATCTCAACCGGTAAATAGCAAGTTTTGCCATAGACAAGTTGATATGGTGACATGCCGATGGGTGTCTTGTATGTCGTTCAATATGCCCAAAGTGCCTCACGTATCTTGTTCTTCCATCCTGTCCCCCTTTCCATTATAGTCTTCTAGAGGATATTCTTGATTTGCTTATTTAAAGTTTCTACCTGGCCACTTGTTTGAGGGTGGTATGGAGTAGCAATATTGTGGTTCACGCCGAGTTCTCATAGGAAGTGACAGAAGGTCTTATCAATGAAGTGAGATCTTCCGTCACTGATCACCATCCGAGGTGTTCCAAAATGGGGGAAGATTACCTCGTAGAACATTCTTCTGGCATTATTTGCATCTGCTGCTCGGCATGGTATAGCTTCTACCCATTTTGATACATAGTCAACGGCCACCAAGATGTACTCGCAATCGTAGGACTTTGGAAAAGGCCCCATGTAGTCAATGCCCCATATATCAAATAATTCCACTTGAAGATTGTATGTAAGGGGCATGGCATTGCGAGCAGTGATCCTGATGTGAACAAAGGGTTCCCGATCTTCCGATAGGTTCGGGTAAACTTGATTAAGGCGGAGGCGATACACAAATCGATCCGGCTTTCGAACGACACGTTCTGAACCCCGCAATCGCAGCACAACGTCTCCTATGGTTATCAACCGTCTAAGAACGACTGACCTCACCGAGAAGGCTTATCCTTGCCTACAAATCAAGAACACAAGCAAGAACAAAGAAGAATGCAACCAAATTTGCAAGTATACGATGAATCTCACAAGTTGAGGTCTCACAAACCGATCAAACGGTGAAACTGTTATCAACAGAATAATCTAAGCAAAACCCAAACCCTAATGAAGAGGCGGCGGTTGTATATGTTGACCCTAGGGTCGTGCAAGACCCCCTGGACGCAGCCCTAAGTGGGCTCAACTCGATACATGGCCCAAAGACCGATTACGGTGTCGTAGCACCAGGACAGATTCTGGAAGTCGAATTGTTTCAGCGATTTCCGATGGCTCGGGACGAATTTTGACATGGGACCAGTTTTGTTGGTAAGGTCTTTTCGTTATCTTTATAGGCATATATAGAACGTCCAAATCCGGGACAGATTCTGGAAGTCGAATTGTTTCAGCGATTTCCGATGGCTCGGGACGATTTTTGACATGGGACCAGTTTTGTTGGTAAGGTCTTTTCGTTATCTTTATAGGCATATATAGAACGTCCAAATCCGAGTCCGTATGCGTCCTGGGCGTCCGTTTTAGTGCAGACTGATCCTGCGCTCCGAAGCAGACTCGAAGTCGGTTTTGATTGGGCCTCCACCTTGGCTTGGACGTCCTTGCTGGCCCATCACACCTCCAATCACCTCCCCAGCTATCTCATTATCATCTCCATGGTTCCTAACAACAATTAATTCATTAGATAGCAATCTATTCTCAAAACCACATAATAAAAACATTAGAAACGATCTCACCAGTAAATTCAGGTGATGCACATGAACTTTCATCTTAGTTGGAGGAGTGTTGTGTGTATCCATGGGTGTGATGTACTCATCATTCTCCCCCTTTTGAATTAGATTCGTCCTCAACTCCATCTCAACCCTTTCTCCCAATAGTGGTCTCAAATCTGAAATATAAAATATAGAACTATTCCCAAACTTGGGATACAACTCATATTTATATGCATTATAAAATTTATCATCACAATGTGAAACTACAGTAGAACGCATGCCATACAAATTAATGACCTCTTTGAAAACTTGCTCAGCAATATAAACATCATTCTCCCTCTTATGACAAGATAGAAAATGTGTGATCTTAAAAACACTAGAAAAACATGACATGACATGGTAATTGTTATTGCAGTTTTCTGGTTCATCGTTTGGTTATACAACACAAGGAGGATTCATGTTTGAGCAAATATAAACTTTGTGCACCATAAAAATTATTTCTTGTTAGTAAAGGCAATTCAGTTTGAGAAAACATTTGCTTTTCTATGGTATTTTGATCACAAAGAACATCAAATTCAATATAACCCAAAGTATTTAGAGAAGACAATAATTTATACTCATCCTTTTCACATGTTATTAAAATCAAATATTTCATTTCAGCACTAGTAGGTGAATCATAAGCAAAAATATCAAGCTCATTCATTTGTTGCGGGAAAGGTATAAGTGAAGCAGTGGCACACAACTTCTCTTTGTCAAAAGGATTAGTAGATAAATCAACTTCTGGCAATGACAAATCAAGACAAGGTTCCAATACAACAAGATTGTTGGAACAATTCAGTACATTAGGAAAGTTCTTACTTGAAACAACAATTTGTTCTTTATCTTTCTCACCATGTTCTTCTTTGTGTAGAAGCTGAAATGTATTAGTCGCAACAAGAGGCAAGGAAATATGTTCATCCTCTAGTAATTCAGATTTTAATGAAAGTGTTGCAATATTTAAAACAACCCATTCTATCCTAAATGGTTCATTCTTTCTTCTCTCAAGTCTTTGTTGATCCTCTTCTAAAATTTCAGCAGCAGACATAGGTTTAAGAGTAACTCTTCTATCATTGTATTTAAATGAATAGCTATTAGCAATGGTATTGTGCAAAGCATTATTTGTAGAAATCCAAGGCTTACTCAATAACAAATGACACGCTTGCATAGGCACTATATTAAAATCTGCATAATCCTTATAAGAACCAATAAAAAATTCAATGCGTGTAATTTTATCTACCTTTATCTTACCACAAGAATTTACCCATTGGATGTAATATGGACATGGGTGTGGCTGTGTGGTCAACCCGAGCTTCTTGACCAGTTCCAAGCTTGCAATGTTGTGGCTACTCTCTCCATCAATGATGACACGACAACGTCGATCCTTCACAACAAAGTGAGTTTGAAACAAGTTATTCATTTGATTTTGCTTTACCTTCTCCATTTGAGAACTAAGCACTCGTTGTGCTACAATACTTGTATCAACCTCATTTGACACCATCGACTCATCACCATCGGTGTCGTAACATGTCATTGTTAATAGAAAACAAGAAAACACACAAGAGTATATTTTCCTATCACTACTGTTTGATCACAGTGGAAACTCTCAACAAGCAAATGGCAGCACCTAACTGAGTTCTTACAAGATTCTTAATAGCAAAACAGAGGATACCTTGGAGAGTGTGATCCGACGATTGCGAGGGTCCAAAGTTCTGTGCCTATTCAGAAGGATATATATGGAGCTTGGAAGGCAAATTGTAGTAGCAAGGATTAGCAAAATTTTGATTCAGAAATTGCAAAACTAAATAATAGTCTCAAGCTAGTCTATGTCACCGGCCTCAACTTGTCTCGGACCTAGTTCAAGCAAGCAAGCAAATGACTCAACAAAGGACACAAAGGATGCAAGCAATTCTGAGTTTGTATCTTTTCTTTTTTTCTACTTCCTTTTTTTTGTGCTGCTTTTTCTCTTGTGCACTTTTGCCTTTTTCTTTTCTTTTCTTGAGAATCAGAACTGCAGCAAGGTATTAGAAGTATTACAACCAATGGAACCCCAGAATATTTTTTTTCTTACTACAAGTGCAGCAAAAGGGTTCTTGTAATAGCACAACTAAAACAAACTTCTATAACAAGATCAAGCAATAATTGGTTGGCTTTTGATCACAATGAGACAGCAGCAGAGCACTCTAATTTTCTTTTGCACATGAAAGTAGAATGCTAGATGTTAAAGAAATATTTAGTGCACATAATTCCAGCAGTACTATTATCTCAACGTATGCAACACTGATTTTTTCCCTTGTTTGTCTATGACAAGGATATGCACGACTCAAACAAGACCAAAGAACAAGCACTAGACCAGAAACACAATGACTTTATAGGAACTAAAATTCAGAGAAGCAATCTGAAATAAAAATTTGCAAGTCACAATAGGGTATAGGACAGCGGAAACACAACAAACCAATATTTTTATGGGGCAATTTTCTGGACTATAGGATAGAAGAAATAAACGAGGGTAAAGGAGAACCTAATGGTATACCTGAAGCTCTGATTACCACTTGATGTGAACAAAGGGTTCCCGATCTTCCGACAGGTTCTGGTAAACTTGATTAAGGCGAAGGCGATACACAAAACGATCCGGCTTTCGAATGACACGTTCTGAACCCCACAATCGTAGCACAACGTCTCCTATGGTTATCAACCGTCCAAGAACGATTGACCTCGCCGAGAAGGCTTATCCTTGCCTGCAAATCAAGAACACAAGCAAAAACAAAGAAGAATGCAACCAAATTTGCAAGTATACGATGAATCTCACAAGTTGGAATCTCACAAACCGATCAAACGGCAAAACTGTTATCAACAGAATAATCTAAGCACCCAAACCCTAGTGAAGAGGCGGCGGCTGTATGATGTGGACAAGGGTTCCCGATCTTCCGAAAGGTTCTTGGTAAGTTGATTTGGTCGGAGGCGACACACAAATCGATCCGGCTTCAGAACAGCACGTTCAAAACCCCGCAATCGCAGCACGACGTCTCCTCTGGTTATCAACCGTCCAAAGACGATTGACCTCGCCGAGAAGGCTAATCCCTGCCTACGAATCAAGAACACAAGCAAGAACAACGAAGAATGCAACACAATTGCAGATGTATGATTAAACTCTCGAAGTTGGGGTCTCACAAACCGATGAACGGCGACACTGTTTATGAACAGAATTGATCTAAGAAAAACCCGAACCCTAATGGTGCGGCGGCGGCTGTATATAAAGATCCTATGGTCGTGCAAGACCCTCTGGACGCGCCCCTAATTAGGCTCAACTAGATACAAAGCCCAAAGACCAAAAATAGGCGATGCAGCACCGACACAGATTCTGGACTCTCTCTTGTTTTGACGATTCCTGATGACTCCGGATGAATTCTGACATGATGCTAGCGGCATTGGAAAGGTCTTCTCCTTATGTTTCCGTGCATATGTAGAACGTCCAAATCCGAGTCCGTATGCGTCCTGGTCGACTGTTTTAGTACAGACTGGTCCTGGGCCCCAAAACAGACTCGAAGTCGGTTTTGATTGGGCCTCCACTTTGGCTTCCAAGCCCTTGCTGGTCCTCCATGTTCCCAACTCCTTCTCCCATTATTTCCTGGTCCTCTCCATGGTTTCTAATCATAAAATAATCATTAGGAAGCAAACCATTCTCAAAAGTAACATATAGCGAAGAACGTACGAACGAGCTCACCTCTAAATTTAGTCGTCGTGCACGAGCTCTAGTCATTGGACCTTGCAAGTCTAGATTTGGAGGAGTATTGTGTGTATCCATAGGAGTAATGTCCTCATCACTGTATATGAGGACCCTAGGGTCGTGCAAGACCCCCTGGACGCAGCCCTAAGTGGGCTCAACTCGATACATGGCCCAAAGACCGATTACGGTGTCGCAGCACCAGGACAGATTCTGGAAGTCGAATTGTTTCAGCGATTTCCGACGGCTCGGGACGAATTTTGACATGGTACCAGTTGTGTTGGTAAGGTCTTTTTGTTATCTTTCTAGGAATATATAGAACGACCAAATCCGAGTCCGTATGCGTCCTAGGCGTCCGTTTTAGTGCAGACTGGTCCTGCGCTCCGAAACAGACTCGAAGTCGGTTTTGATTGGGCCTCCACCTTGGCTTGGACGTCCTTGCTGGTCCATCACGCCTCCAATCACCTCCCCAGCTATCTCATCATCATCTCCATGGTTCCTAACAATAATTAATTCATTAGGTAGCAATCTATTCTCAAAACCACATAATAAAAACATTAGAAACGATCTCACCAGTAAATTCAGGTGATGCACATGAACTTTCATCTTAGTTGGAGGAGTGTTGTGTGTATCCATGGGTGTGATGTACTCATCAAATCCCCCCATGATTCTGTCATCACCACCATTTGTGAATGATCTCTTTTGTGTCTTCATACATTGTAGGCCAAAAGAATCCACTCTGCCAGATTTTTACTTGAGTGCGAACACACAGTTTTGTCCTCCGTATGGAGTTGAGTGGCACTTTTCTATGATCTTAGCACCTTTCACTGTAGGGACACATCTTCTTAGCAACCCATCTGTACATACTCTGTATAGGTACGGGTCTTCCCAAAAGTGATGCCGACTCTCATAAATCAATTTCTTTTTATCCCCTGGCGGTACATAACCTACAACCATGTAATTCACAATATCTGCATACCAAGTGTTGGTGTCGGTCACCTTAAGCAGCATATCATCTCATAGAAAATCATTTATCGATAGCTCCTACATGTTAGTGATTTGCATACGTGACAAATGATCTGCTACAGAATTCTCTACTCCTTTCTTATCTTTTATTTCAAGGTCAAATTTTTGGAGTAAGAGAATCCATCTAATAAGCCTAGGTTTAGCATCTTTCTTAGTGAGCAGATTTTAAGGCAGCATGATCAGTATAAACAATCACCTTTGCTCCTACAAAGTATAAACATATCGATAGCAAAAAACAATAGCAAAGAGCTCTTTCTCAATGGTAGCATAATTTAGTTGTGCTCTTGTCAAAGTTTTGCTAGCATATGCTATTATGTGATGCTTCTTGTCCTTGGGTGCCTTTTTAAGGGTATCAAATGAGTTGAAGCACTCATCATCAAAATCAAAGGGTGCATCTTTAGGTAAGAGGCTAGTGTGGGGTCTAGCAATTTGAGAGAAATCCTTAATGAAACGCTGGTAGAACCGCGCATAGCCTAGAAAGCTACGGATACCTTTAATATGTATAGGCGGTGGACGTTTTTCTATAATTTGTATTTTTGCTTTGTCCAACTCTATCCCCCTTTCGGACACTAAGTATCCGAGCACTATGCCCTCTCAGATCATAAAGTGGCACTTTTCCCAATTAAGCACCAGGTCCTTTTCTTGGCATCTAGTCAAGACCTTGTCTAAATTCTTCAGACAGTGATCAAAGGTTTTTCCATTGATGGAGAAATCATCCATGAAAACCTCCTTGATTTCTTCTATAATGTCAAAGAAGATGGACATCATGCACCTTTGGAAGGATGCCGGGGCATTGCAGAGCCCAAATGACATTCTCCGGTAAGCATACGTTCCATACGGACATGTGAACATGGTCTTGCTTTGATCATCGGGATGGATGAGAATTTGATGGTAACTAGAGTAACCATCGAGGAAACAAAAGGAGTGGTTTGCAAGCCGCTCTAACATCTCATCAATAAAGGGCAGCGGGAAATGATCCTTGAAGGACCAAGAAGGCGACCAGAGGGGGGGGAGGGGGAATGGGAGCGAATTAAAATTCTTCTCAAGAACTGGGCCTATATCCCAATTACAACCCGAAGCAACCTCTGAAAGAATCACCAAGGCCACACACACCAACTTGTGATATGCTAACCCTAGGAATGACTCACACCAGTGGAAGAACTAGAGAGAAGCAAAGAAAAACAATCAAGATTTGAAAGTAGGAAAGAAAACACAAAACAGGCAGCTGAGACAGACCATAGGGCATCGGCAGTGCCGATTAAGGATTTTCCTCCCACACCGGCAGTGCCGGTCCAGGAATCGGCGGTGTTGAATGACATCAGAAAGAAGATGAAATGCTCGGTAAGGACATCAGCAGTGCTGATCCAGATTTTTCTTCCCTCATCGGTAGTGCCGATCGACCCTCGCAGAACAGAAATTAGTTCAGGATTAGGCAATAACTTGACCAAAACCTAATCAAACGAACTCCAAATCATGCCATTTTTGGACCAGGTAATGCTCAAGACATCACGACCCTAATCCAAGAAGATCCACTCAATTGGCTCAAGTAATCATCACGAATTTCAGATCTTATGCCAAGAACACCAAAAAGGGGAAACTTGAGAAATCCTTCAAATCGAAGGTGCTAGAGCTCTTGATTCGGTCAAGGACCCATGTAGGATTGTTCTAGCTCATCATAGCACTAAGATCTCCAAGAAATCCGCCCAAAAAACTCACTCAAAATTAAGATAAAAAAATTCTCACGAAAATAGCTCCAAAAAATAGAGAAAAAGAGAACTTGAGCACGAATTTGAATCTCATATCATTGATTCATCAAGTCAAGATACATGGCTAGGAAGCCACCCTCTTCCTCCCACTATTTGGAAGAGAAAGAGATGTCTCTCACACACCCTCTTCTCTCCTCTATTACATGAAGACCTCTCCTAGCACTTTGAGTGAAGACCTAAGACAAGGCTAAGGGAAAGAGAGGCACCTCTTCCACCAGCGCTACCTCTCCTTATATAGGCCTAGGGGTTGTCCTAAAGACTATCCTACCCCTCACCTATAATACACTGCCACCTACCACCAGGGGCATAACTGTCCATCTTTTTCCTTGTCGCTCGAACGCCATCGAGCCCTTCACGACTTTGCTTCGCCTCGACGCAAGCTCCGCGATGGTGCCATGTGCACCTCCAATTGCCGCCAACGGTTTTGAGGCCCAAACCGGGAAACTGCCTTGCACGCTTCTCAAAGTGCGACTTCTCGATCTTGACGCGTGTCACCTCGCCCGTGATCCTCCTCGTCGGCAAGTCTCTCCCGCCTCCGGTCCATTGGAAGCCTCTACTTGCACCGACGCCCGATCACCTTTGACTTGGTCAACCCCACCGTCTTAATCACCACCCACGGTTTTGAGGCTCAACCACGAAACCCTCCATGCTCCTTGCCTCTCCACGTGTACGGTGTGGATCACCCTTGACTTCACCCGGCCTCGTGATCGTCCGGCCCCAAGTCTCCTACTTGTGCCCGATCCTCTCGTCGTTGACCGCCAAGTTGACTCCAGTGACCTACACATCATGAGACAAGAAAACACATTTCCCATCTCCTGCAAATTCTCCAACATCGTCACCAACTCCGGTTAGTCACAACCATGACATGCACAAACTCATGCAATCCCTACATTCCGGCATTTCAACTCAAACACCAAGGCCAATGTCAGTTACTCATCACATATTGCAAACCATGGCACATCTCAACATGGTTTCTCAATCCTTCTTTGTTGCCTTGTTGAGTTTTTGATAGTCAATGCACATTCTCCATCTTGTGATGGTTCATTGTGGGATCAACTCATTTTTCTCATTTTGAACGACCGTCATTCCTCCTTTTTTGGCACTACTTGAACCAGGCTAACCCACTCGCTATGAGACATATGATAAATAATCTCGACGTGCAAAAGTTTCAAGACCTCCTTCTTTACTAGTTCTCGCATTGCATTGTTGAGCCTGCGCTGAGGCTCCCTAGATAGCGTATTGTTTGGGTCAATGGGGATGCGATGAGTGCAAAGAGCAGGACTAATTCCCTTAAGGTCTTGGAGTGAGTAGCCTAGGACGGTATGATGCTTTTCTAAAACAGCTATGAGGCTTTGGGTTTCTTAATCTGAAAGCTTGTCACTTATGATGACAGGGGCTTCAAAATCGCCGTGAAGGAAAGCATAGCGTAGTCCGGCTGATAGGGTTTTAAGCTCAATTGGGGGTCGCTTTGGTGGCTCCTCCTTTGGAAGTTCAAAGGTTTCCTGATTTTCGTTCTCCTCCTCAATGAAATCTTCTAATTGATGTTCGAGGGCGGATTCAGGGGAATCAAAAGGAAGGACAGCCTTAACTTCCTCATTTAATTGGCTCATCGTCGAGGGAAAAATCTGAAATAGTGTTCCCGGATCAAGTGATCAGGACAGAATATTTATTTCCCCCAAGTTTGACATTAAGCATCCCCTTGGTCAGAGCATCAGAGAAAATTTTCTCAATTGGATGCCCAAGAATTATGTCAAAGTCTGAGACCTCAAACGAATAAAAATCAAGGAGTGCATCAATGCCTTCGTGCCGTATAGGCACGTCTCGCAAAATACGGACTCGGATTTGAACGTTCTACATATAACTGGAAAAATAACAAAAAGACCTTTCCAACCCGTTTGGTCCCATGTCAAATTTCGTCCTGAGCCGTCGGCATTCGCCGAAACAAATAAACATCCAGAATCTGTCCTGGTGCTGTGACACCATAATCGATCTTTGGGCCATGTGTCGAGTTGAGCCTACTTAGGGCTGCATCCAGGTGGTGGTGCATGACCCTAGGGTACTCATATACCGCCGCTACCTCTTCATTAGGGTTTGGATTTTGCTTAGATTATTCTGTTAAGAACAGTTTTACCGTTTGATCGGTTTGTGAGACTCCAACTTGTGAGATTCATCATATACTTGCAAATTTGGTTGCATTCTCCTTTGTTCTTGCTCGTGTTCTGGATTTGCAGGCAAGGATAAGCCTTCTCGGCGAGGTCAACCGTGCAACACCGGTTGATAACCATAGGAGACGTTGTGCTGTGATTGCGGGGTTCATAACATGTCGTTCGGAAGCCGGATCGATTTGTGTATCGCCTCCGTCTTAATCAAGATTATCAGAACCTATCGGAAGATCGGGAACCCTTGTCCACATCATAGCTGCTGCTGCTTCTGCTTCTCTCTCAGCTTTGATCTTGGCATGAGCACGAGCAAGAATTACTCTCTTGGAGGAGGATACCCCAGGTGAAGTTGGATCAACTGGACGAAGCTCATGTTGCACTCTCGATCATAGAGGAAGATGCTTACATTCCTTCTCAAATATAAGCACAGCTTCAACTTCAATCATCCATATAAGATAGGGAGCATAGGGAAGAACTCTTCTTGTATCAATAAATGACATGTGAATGTTATTTGTAATGAAGTCCATGACACAAAAGGGAGTGGCATCCGGAGCAAACCTAGCAAGAATGTTTCTTGAGGACTCCACTATAGCTGTAGCATATCCACCCTTAGGTGCAGTGGTAACTCTCAATATCCGGTTTAGGGTGAAGTAGAAGTTGTGAAGTCCATTTGTGGTTCCAAACACATTTGGACACTTCTCATAGTACATGAAGGTCATGTCCTTTTCTTTCATCACAGCTTCATTAGAGATGATTTCCCTTTTACGGTCTTGACTTCCTTGGAAGAAGTAGCTAGCAAAACGACTGGCCAAGACCGAATATTCCACACCTTGTGTTCTCCAATAGAGAGTGCCCTTGCCATCAAGAAAGAGAGTGGAGTAGAATTGACAAATTACCTCCTCATTACAATCATAATTGAAACCCATGAGGTCATAAACTCCTCGATCCTTACACACTTGGATGATATCATTGAATAATTGATTATCCTTTGACTCCATGTAGGACCAATCAATCCATTGGTGTGTTGCCAATCTATTCTTCTGGTTCTTGTCAATAAGCATAGACATATAGTAATATTGTTGAAACGAAGTGTAGAACCGGTAGTCGGTGGCTTCTTGCTCTTCCACTAGCATAGGATTTTGCTTTCTTGCCTCAATAAGAGCATCAAGGTCCTTCTTGTAATCCTTGTACATATAGTCACTTGGATAGACAGGGGCGTGAACATGAAGCCCCTTAACAACCTGCATGGGACCACCTCTAGCTCCCTTCCTGGCCCAAGAACTTGTCTCCTTAGTCGGTACCTTTCCTTTATCATGAGCTCTCTGAGGAGAGAGAGATCCTCCTTGCTCAACTCTCACAGTCTGAGCAGCTCTAGTTTTCCCTTGATCTCGATGCCTCGATGCAATGGCTTTCCTTCTCTTTGAGATTGGCACTAGGTCTTCACTTGAAGGAGAGGATACATGTTGCTCCTCATCACTCCCCTCTATTGGCATGTTGGAAGCATACTTGATCCTCACCATCTTCACTGCTAACAGGGTGTAAAGAGATAGGTATGAGTCACAAGCAAGGAGAAAGGGGTAAGCAAGAATTCAGTGCACTGAACTGCAGGTGACGGAAGTTCCGTGATAGATCACGAAAGTTCCGTCATGACAGAAGTTCTGACGGAACTTCCGTCACTTGCAATTTGCACCAAAGTCAACCTAACTTCCAAATCCTTCCGTGAGAATCAACATGCCTCTACAACAAGATATACTAAGTTCAAGGAAACCATTCTATCCAATTTAAAGGAGCACATCTCGACATTTTGACCTAAAACAAAAGATCTAGGTCAAATCTCATACCTAGGGCAATGGAGAGGAGAAAAACGATAGAGATCATAGAACTTTCGTGGGGAAAGAGTTGAATATCCACCAAATCCGAGGAACTCGCCGGTTGAAACTCCAAAACGCCATGAATCGTCTTCTAGGGTTCGAGAGGAGGAGAGTGGGTGAGAAAAGAGAGAATGTCCAGTTGACTAGAGGAAGAAGAGGCCTTCGGGCCCTTTAACCTGGGAGTGACGGAAGTTTCGTCATTGGATGACGAAAGTTCCGTTGCTCTCAGGTATGAGCGAGTAGAGGATAAAATTGATGGAACAAACTTCCATGAGCCTCGGGTTCCATTTACAAGGGATGACAAAAGTTCCATCATTGGGTGACGGAAGTTCCGTCGTTCTTTGTCTGGAACAAACAACTACCTCTCTCAACTTGGAACCTTTTTGGACAAGTTCAATATATAGGGACAAATAAGACTTGTTTTCACTTGTGAATAGTAACAATCAGCCAGTCAAAACTATATTCACAAGTGTCAACAATATGATCTAATGATCAAAGTTTTTTTTGTTTCAAAAAAAAAGACATGATCAAATTTTGAAGAGTTTTATTTTTAAAGCAATTTTGCAAGAACATCACTACACAAAACAATGTACAAGGTTCTACTCCACATTGGATGAATCCAAGATATTCAGCTCACTCCTAAGCTCACAAAACCGCTTCTCATCTAAGGGTTTGGTAAAGATATCGGATAATTGTTTATCAGTTCTCACATAGCTAATCTCAATATTCCCTTTAATAGAATGATCTCTCAAGAAGTGATGCCGGATATCTATATGCTTAATCCTATTATGATCAATGGGGTTATATGCAATCATGATGGCACTCTCATTGTCACATAGGAGGAAAACTTTGGCCATAGTGTATCTAAAGTCCTTTAGAGTTTGTTGCATCCAAATTAGTTGAGCACAACAACTTTTGGCTGCTATATACTCCGGTTTGGCTATGGATAGGGCAACAGAATTTTGTTTATTGGAGGACCAGGACACAAGGGACCTACCAAGAATTGGCAAGTCCTGGAGGTACTCTTTCTATCCACTTTACATCTGGTGTAGTCGGCACTAGAATAACTGACGAACTTGAACTTGGAACCCTTTGGATACCACAATCCTAGGTTGGGTGTGTGAACTAAATATCTCAAGATCCTTTTGATAGCCACTAAGTGACTTTCCTTTGGAGCCGCTTGAAACCTTATACAAATGCACACACTTAGCATGATATGGGGTCTAGATGCACAAAGATAAAGCAAAGAGCCAATCGTGGATCGATATACCTTATGATCCACGGGCTTACCATTTACATCTAGTCCGAGGTGTCCATTTGTCTTCATGGGAGTCTTGTTTGGCTTTGCATGCTTCATGTCAAACTTCTTGAGTATGTCTTGAGTGTATTTGGTTTGACTTATGAATGTTCCTTCTTCAAGTTGTTTGACTTAAAAACCTAGAAAGAACTTCAGCTCCCCCATCATGGACATCTCAAATTCCCTAGTCACAATCTTGGCGAACTCATCACAAAAAGATTGATTAGTAGAGCCAAATATAATGTCATCGACATATATTTGACATAAAAATAAATCATTATCAACCTTTCTTGTGAAGAGAGTAGGATCGACCTTGCCAATTGTGAAGCCTTTGTTGATCAAGTATCCCTTGAGGTGTTCGTACCAAGCTCTAGGAGCTTGCTTGAGGCCGTAGAGAGCTTTGTGAAGCTTGTAGACATGGTTTGGTTTCTTTGGGTCTTCAAACCCTGGAGGTTGTTGAACATAAACCTCCTCTTGAATGGGGCCATTAAGAAATGCACTTTTCATGTTGATTTGAATAAGCTTACAGCCATGGTGAGTAGCATAGGCAACTAAAATACGAATTGACTTAAGCCTAGCTACGGGTGCATACATTTCACCAAAGTCCAAACCTTCAACTTGTGAGTAGCGTTTTGCAACATGGCTTGTTTTGCTTCTCACCACCATAACATACTCATCTTGTTTGTTGCGGAACACCCATTTTGTACCTACAACATTTTGCTTGGGTCTTTCCACCAATAACCACACTTTGTTTCTTTCAAAGTTGTTCAACTCTTCTTGCATGGCCATCACCCAATCCGAGTCTTGAAGTGCTTGTTCCACCCTAAGAGGTTCCAAAGAGGAAACAAACGAGTAATGGTGACAAAATGTAGCCATTCTAGATCAAGTAGTTACCCCTCTTTGAATATCACTAAGTATGTTGTCAACGGGGTGATCCTTTTGAATGCTTTGTCGGACTCATGGGTATGTGGGCCTATATGCATCTTCTTATTGATGGTTGATATCTGGAGTGTCTCCTTCATTATTATCTTGAACTTGGTCTTGGTCATCGCCTTGAACATGACCGTCACCATGATCTTGGCCACTTCCTTGATCTTGTTCATCTTGTGGAGGAGACTCATCTTGATTTGAGGAAGATGGTTCATCTTCACTTGAGTTTGAGTCTTGTGGCCTTATTTCACCAATAGCCAACTTTCTTATTGCATCACAAGGAGCCTCATCACCTACATCACTTGAATTAACTTGCTCTACTTGAGAGCCATTAGATTCATCAAATTGCACATCCCGGGTTATTTCAACAACTCCGGTGTCTTTGTTAAAGACACGATATGCATAAACATTAGTTCCATAACCAAGGAGAAAACCTTCAAGAGTCTTGGGAGCAAATTTAGAAGATTTGGGTTTCTTGTTAAGAATAAAACACTTGCTCCCAAAGACCCAAAAATATGAAACATTGGGAAGGTTACCTGTGAGAAGCTCATATGGTGTTTTCTTCAAAATCGTTTGAAGATATTATCTATTTGTTGCATGGCATGCGGTGTTGATGGCTTTGGCCTAAAAAGTGTCAGGCATCTTGTATTCATCAAACATTGTTCTTGCCATTTCTATGAGTGTGCGGTTCTTCCTTTTGGCTAATCCATTTTGTTGTGGAGTGTATGGTGGAGAGAATTCATGCTTGATGCCTTCTTCATGATGATGTTCTTCAACTTGAGTGTTCTTGAATTCAGTCCTATTATCACTCCTTACCTTCTTAATCTTTACTTCATATTCATTTTGTGCTCTCCTCAAAAACCTCTTTAAGATTCCTCATGTTTCACTTTTGTCCTTCAAAAAGAATACCCAAGTGAAACGAGAATAATCATCAACAATTACAAGTCCGTATTTGTTACTGCCAATGCTTATGTAGGTGACCGGTCCGAATAGGTCCATGTGTAACAACTCCAATGGTCTTGTCGTTGTCATCATGGTCTTGGAGGGGTGTGATGCTCCAACTTCCTTTCCGGCTTGACATGCACTACATATTTTGTCCTTCTCAAAAGCAACATCTTATAGTCCGACAACGTCATCACCTTTTAGAAGTTTGGAAAGATTCCTCATCCCAACATGAGCTAGCCAGTAATGCCATAGCCAACCCAAGGTAGTTTTAGCAACCAAACAAGCATTTAGGTTAGATCCCTCTTTGTTGGTAAAATCAACAAGATAGATCTTGTCCTCTAAATACCCTTTGGAAGCTATTGAGGAATCCTTCTTCCTAAAAACGGTCATGCCATCATCTTCAAAGAGACAACTATAGCCTATCTCACAAAGTTGTGATACGGACATCAAGTTGTACCCTAGACCATTTAAAAGATAAGCACTACCAATTGAAAGGTCATGGGTGACATCAATCCATCCACGACCAATTACCTTTCCATTGTTGTCATTTCCAAATGAGATGCCTCCACTTGGTAGGTTGTCATGATCAATTGTGGAGAACATAGATCTCTCTCTGGTCATATGATTTGAGCACCCGCTATCAAGCACCCATGTTGCGCCACCGGAGGAGTATTCCTACAAAGGAAATCAAGCATGTGTTTTAGGCACCCAAGTCGGATTGGGTCCCTTAACACTAGATACAAGAACCTTGGGCACCCACATGCAAGGCTTCCACCTTGCATCATGTGGACCAACAAACTTTGCAACCACTCTACCATAAGCATTACAGGTTAGCACATAAGAGGCATTGTTGACGGCTGTTAAGTACCATTTTCAACCGTCAACTATACTCAAATAAAGGAGAATTTGGCATTTCATACACGCATGCTTTATCACAATAATATAGTTCCACTTGTACTTGGAGAACTTTGTGCATGCAGGAGGAAATGTGAAGGAAACACCTCAAAAGGCAAGAAAACACACTTTCGACCAATCAGAGAGTGCCACATGGACGTCACACGGATTGAAGGGCCCATTTGCAGCACTTAACCGACGTAACTCCCTGTAATACCGCGGGAACCGACCTCAGGACCCACAGGACAGCCACCTGGAGAAAGCACAGGCCAGGAGGGGCCACCCTCAGGTCGGCCGACCTGGTCAGGTCGGCCGACCCGGCCGGGCGCCCTCTCCGCCTGGGCTTCCACGTGTTGGCTCCTCCGCGACTCCTGATGACGGTTTGAGATGCCTTCCGTGGCGGTTACTCTCCCTTGCCGACCTATTGAGGCTATAAATAGGAGGGTGTGCCTTCACACTCAACACACACCACAAGAAGCATTTCTCTCTTGCTAGTAGTAGTTCTTGGAGTTTTAGTGGAGTTAGGCTGAGTCTAGAGCTCTCTAGTCCCAAGTCTTCACTTGGAATTGGTATGGCTCTTGTATCTTTTCCCTTTTGTAAGACTTTGCTCTTATTAATATATATCTATTTTCTATATAGTTGTGCTTGGGTCATGAGTTTCTTGTTTGATTTTGTGATCCATATATGTGATAGTATAGTCTACTTGTGTGATAATAGTTTATATTTATTATACTACTATTGTCATGCTAGTTATATACCGTCACTATAGTCTAGTTTATATGTTATAGTCTCTATGCTTAGTTTTAGCTGATAAAGTATAGCATGGGTTTGGTGATCGTATTCGTACGGTAGCTCTGCCTCGTTAATAGTAATCGCGGAGGGGCAGAGTGCTCTTTGGTCATGCAAGTATGGTACTTGGGTGACTGATTTGCATCAATTATTCGTTAGTCTACTGGTTCGTTGAGGTAGGCGGCAGGTGGTGACAGCCCTATCCGTCCTTTGAAATCCTCCCCGCTAGGCTAGTGCGTAGGCTCTTGGCGGAAGTCGCCTGTGGATGCAGGGGTAAGTCCGTGCCTGAAGTGCTATACTATTGACTGCTGAACCTGAGTGTGGGTCTGTATGTATTCTACTTAGGCTATGCAACTGTATAGGAATGTATAGTAGGAGTAGCTTAGCCTAGTCTTTCCTCCACTAGACTTTATTTATTTAGTAGGAATCTTCTGTGTGTGTCACACTACCCGGTTATTATCATATACCCGCCTGTCTTGGTTAAGATATCCTTGCTAATTGTTAACATGATCTTATATGTTAGTAACGCTTCTTGATCATAACCTTCCTCTGGGATAAACAAATACGATACCCTGAATACTTCCGGGTGAAATGCTACAGCGGTATTCTCCGTGCGCTTGCGGATTTTACCTACTTGACTCTGGGACATATTAGTGAACCGTTTCTGGCCCCGTGCCGGGAATGATTTATTAATATGGCTTAGCAAAAGTCAAAAAGCATTTCTGGCGCCGTTGCCGGGGAAGGCGTATGATTAAGAAAAATTACTAATGTATATAGTAGTGTTGTAATTATTAAGGCTATCTCCTAGGCAGGCTAACCTTGCTTTGTTTTCTGCATTTTGTATGAAAACAGGGTAGTGTATGACTGGTTTCGACTTGCCGACAAACTTCACTGAAGATCCTGAATCACTCCTGAGAAGGACACAAGCCAGGCTCACCCCTCCTCGTAAGGAGACTCGGCCAATCAAACCTGTCATTCCCGCACCATCAAGCTCTGAGCAAATGGCCGACAAGACCCTCCGTGAGTTCTCCGCTCCCTCCGCTGCCAACATCCCTACGGGACCAGCTGGCAATGTGGGAGATGCGAACTTCGAGATCAAGACCGGTCTCATCACCATGGTGCAGGCTAGCCCATTCTGTGGGAAAGCCAATGAGGACGCTAGTGCTCATCTCCAGCAATTCCTGGAGATTTGCAACACGTTCAAAATGAAGGACGTCACCCCCGACGCTGTTCGCCTTCGACTGTTCCCGTTCTCTCTCCTTGGGAGAGCGAGACAGTGGTTCTACGCAAACCCTGAAGCCGTGAACACTTGGGAGAAGTGTTCAGCTGCGTTCCTTGCAAAGTTCTTCCCGCTGGGCAAGACCAATGCCCTCCGCGGAAGGATCTCAAGCTTCCAGCAGGAGTCGAAGGAGTCAATTCCTGAGGCATGGGAGAGGCTCCAGGAGTACATCCTGGCATGTCCCCACCACGGGATGGATGATTGGCTGATCATCCAGAACTTCTACAACGGGCTTACTCCGTCGGCCCGCGACCACCTCGACGCTGCTACTGGTGGAGCCTTCTTCTCGCTCACTGTGAGCAAGGCAAAAGCTTTGATCGAGAAGATGGTGTCCAACCAAGGTTGGAATGAAGAACGCCTCCAACCTCGCCAGCGAGGCATGCACTCCGTCAAGGAGGTTGACATGCTCGCCGCCAAGATTGACCTTCTCATGAAGAAGATGGACGACCAAGCCAATGGAGAAGTGAAAGCCCTAGACGCTCGTATGACTTGCGAGGTCTGTGGCAACACGGGACACTCGGGCAATGACTGCCCTGAGACCCGTGAGGACGTAATGTTCATGGGCAACAACAACAACAACGGCTACCGTCCACAAGGAGGTCAAAGTTGGGGTCCACCACGTCCCAACTACCAAGGAGGTAACTCTGGCAACTTCTCTGGTTTTAATTCCAGTTATAATCAGCCCTCTTTGAAAGATCTTGTGCTTGGTCAAGCTAAGGTTAATGATAACATCAGTAAAAAGCTTGCCACCACTGATAAGACTCTTGAGAGCATCCACACTAAAATAGAGGGTGTCTCCTCTGCTCTCAAGAATCAGCTGAGCTTTAATAAAATGATAGAAACCCAATTAGCTCAGTTAGCTGCTGCTGTTCCTACTGCTGAGTCGGGGAAAATCCCGGGGCAACCCGAGATCCCCTTAGAAAATGTTAATGCGGTTACCACGAGAGGAGGTAAGTCCACTCGGGATCCGCCATACCCTAACCATGCAGGAAAGGACACATCAGCTGAGAAGCCGGCAGAAGAAGAAGAACTGCCGCCTAGGAAAACGGCCCCACATGAGTTCTATGACATGAGCCTCATGCCGTTTCCTGAAAGAAGAAGGAAGCCAACCGTGGACGAGCAGTTCACACGCTTCGTTGAGGTGATCCAGAAGCTGCACATCAACGTGCCCTTGCTGGATGCGATACAAGTACCCACGTACGCTCGCTACCTCAAGGATCTTATCAGCAACAAGCGCCCACTACCGACCACAGAAATTGTCAAGCTGACGGAAGAGTGTAGCGCTGCTATACTCAACCGGCTTCCTGAGAAGAAGAAAGATCCAGGGTGTCCACGATCACCTGCTCGATCGGGACACAGAACTTCGACCATGCCTTATGTGATCTTGGGGCAAGTGTGAGCGTCATGCCGAAGGATGTCTTTGACAAGCTCAACTACACCACACTATCCCCCACGCCGATGCAGCTGCAGCTGGCCGATTCAACGGTCCGCTATCCGGCGGGGATCGCCGAAGATATTCCGGTGAAAATCCGGGATTGCTTCATCCCCGTCGACTTCGTAGTGCTTGATATGGACGTCGGGAAGAGCACACCGCTCATCCTGGGACGCCCATTTCTCAGCACTGCGGATGCTCGCATCGATGTAGGAGCCGGAGAAATCCGCTTCCATATCAATGGCAAGGAGGAGAAGTTTGACTTTCGGCCACGGAAAGAACAGTGCAACATGATCCGTATCAAGTACGGGCCGAACCCAAGCAACATCAAGGAAGTGGAGGTCACTCCTCCAAAGAAGGACAGCCTCATCACATTCATGAAGAACTTCCTTGAGAAGGAAAAGGTTGCACAGCAACAACTGATGAAGGCAAGGAGGCAAAGTTCACACATTAAGCAACAGCCTCTGAAGTCCACAAGGCAGCAACCTCCGAGGTCTGCAAAGAAACAGGCTGTGAAGCCTGCAAAACCGCAGCCTCCGAAGCCCGAGAAGCCACCGACCGCGACAAAGACCAAGAAGGTGTGGCGAATGAAACAAGAAGCATCATCCGTGTCTTCATCTCCGGGACCGGACAACGCTTCATCGAGCTGAACGCCGGAGAAAAGTCCCGCTCGTCGGACTTTAAAAGGTGAGTCCTCGCCGGGAGGTTAAACCGGTAGTTATCCATATTTGCTCTTTTAATTGCATATTTGCTTTCCACCACATTTTGATTTTTCCCGACCACTGCATTTCTGCATTTTTGAATTTTTCCAGCCACCTTGGAATTTTTCAAAACTCATTTGCATTTTTGAAAATTTAGAAAATAGGTTTTTGGGCTTTCCATTTTTAAAAGATTTTTTGTCGAGCTTTTTGAGCAAAAAGGCAGCAGGGGACAAATCCCCTAGCCATTGGGGAACACATAGGAAAAAGGGGGCTGCCAGGAGGCCCACCTGCCAGGTCGGCCGACCTGGTGGGGTCGGCCGACCCCCTGGCCCCACTTTTTCCTGTGCTCCTTTCTCCCAACGTCTATATGGCCGTTGTTCTGTCCCTTTCTAACGGCCATCTTGCTTTCGTGGCTATAAAAACCGCCCAGGAGGAGGAGCTTCACCATTCCAAGCTCATCTTTCACTCCCCTCCTTTGCTCACTTGTTGCTCTCCCAAAATTTCGTGTTCTTCAACTTTACTACAGCCCCAAAAACCCAAAAAATATTTCCCCTCTGTTTTAGTGCATTTGCAAGTTGTTGTGAGAAGAAAACCAATTTCGGAGAAGCTCGGGTTTGTCGTTTTCACTAACGCTCACCCGAACACTTGTTCGATCTTGTTTTTGTTCTTGTCTTGTGTTTGTTCTTGTGTGCAGCCATGTTCAACCGAATGAAGCAAGTCGCCGGAATCAAGCGGAGAAAAAGCACTCATGCAAGCACGAGTCAAGCATCCTCCGTCGAGCTCACACCAAGTCCGGGGCATGGTGACCCCGAAGCTGAAATTCCGGAGGAAAGGCCGGCCTTGCTCATCACCGAGGAGCATCTCGACATCATGGACGACCGCGAGGGCCAAGCCATCGCGCTCATGAGAGAACGGCCATTCGCCCACACCCGACGCTTCGATCCGGACTTCCTCGAGAAAATAGGTATGAGAGAAGAATTTGCCTCTATTTTTCGCACTATGGGTTGGCTAAATTTCATAGAAGTAGATGAGCCGGGTTCTCGTTTGCTTACTATGCAGTTTTTATGCACCCTTAGAAAGTATGATGAAGGCATTTCTTTTCGCTTGTTTGGGCAAGAGCGCTTGGTCACATGGGGTGATCTTCATGCTATGCTAGGTCTAAATCCTAAATGTAGGCTAGACTTAGATAAAGCACTAAAGGGGTTCCATAAAGAAAGTTTTTGGAAAAAGATTTCCGGAAACGAGTGGGGTCCCAAGCCTAGAACAAGTGCCATCCATAATCCTACACTTAGATTTATGCATGTGTGGTTGGCTATGACCTTGTTTCCTCGAGGTGACATTAGGGTTGTCCGGCAAGATGAATTGAAAATACTTTATGCCATGGTTAAGAAAATTAGGGTGTCACCCGCGGAATGCATGATTGATCAATGGTTAGACAATATAAAGTTGACGGGACCAATTGAGTGCACCTCTTTAGTTACTCGCATTGCGCAGAAGTGTGGTCTGCTTGAGAATGTTCATGTTGAATATTTGACGGTAGATAGAGAATTTCTAGGCGAGGACTATTTTGTGCAAGGACATACTTTGAAACATGGTCCAAATAATACCTTGATCTATCACTTTCCCGGGTATACAAATGAATTCCCGTTACCTAACCCGGGTCTTCGTTTGTATCACTGTCGGGCACTAACCCTCCCACTTGAGCCAGTGGGAGAAGTTCGCAGGCATAGTGTTTCAGGGCGACCGACACGTTCCCGTAGGCATATGGAGCCTACACCGGAGTTTCACACTCCGACCGGAGATCCGGTATGGGAGCAGCCCCCGCCACAGGACGAGGCGGGTGCATCAACATGGCAGGCCGGAGCATGGGAATCTCAGTACGATTACCCCATGCAGACGTCATCAAGTTCAAGCGGACCGCCATCCTTTGCCACTCGGTCATTCTCATCCCGTGGGTTCCGTGAACTCAACTATGGGATGTCCGAGTTGACAAGGAGGGTGGACGACATTGATTTGCGCACCGAGAGCATGCAACAAACTCTCACGCAACATGTCGCCGACACCCAGCAATGGCAGAATTTCAGCGACAACCAATTCCGCCAGCTGAACGCGATGATGGCTCAGAATCAGAGCAATTGGGATGCCTTCTTCCGCTCCCAAGGCTACGACCCGAACCAGCAGATATGAGCAAGAACAAGCTTGGGGGAGGACCCCCCTTCTCACGGTAACTTGTATCTTTCCCCTTCCCTTTATTTCTTGCATTTGCTAAATCTGAAAATCCATAAAAATTTGCAAAACATAAAAAGAACAAAAATATTTCCCTTTTTCATGCGCGGTATGAATGTGTATAATTTTCCCATGTTGAGATGATGAATAGTTGCTCTGTCCTTTATTCCTCTCTAATGCTAGTTTACAACTTAGTACTCTCTCAAGAGTTAGGTTTGTTGGTAAATCTTGCCTTGAACTTGAATCTTGTGGGTAGCATATGCATTCTCTAGTTCTAAGTTGTTGAGAGGTATGATATGATAGATAGGGCTGGTATGATCTTGCTCAACGTAAAGCTTGAATTCCGGAGTTTTATTTTTCAAAATGACAAATTGATAAGTTCCTCAATGATGAAATTCCCACCACAGCCATATGTAGTGTTTACATTTGAAAACCTTTACACATATGCTGCTTGTTTCACATTGAGCTTAGTCAAAATTGTTGTGACCCTAGTAGAACTCTTTTCATGCTTTCTTGATCAAGATCATATACACAGATCCACCGCCATGAGCTATCCTTCTAAATCAAGAAGATAGCATCCACCATATCCACCGTGAGCTATTCTTCTACACCGGAAGAAAGCCACTATCCATCCATCCATCCAAAGAAACACTCCATATATCCATTGCAAATTTCCTCTCTCAAAGTATTCATTGCAAACTAGGACTATGGCTATGCAAAAAGAAAAGAAAAGAAAAAAAAATGCTCAAAAAAGGGAGCAAGCAAAAGATAGCCATAGCCTAGAAACTCCAAAAGAGAGAAGGAAAATTCAAAAAGGAGTTATTTCTTCCCATCCACCATTCCTCCGTTCTCCCACACACTTGCACATCTTGATCAAGATTGTTTGAATTGATGTTTTTTTCTTGGATCCGGTCTTTTGACATAGCAATATTATGTGAACATGAGTGCTTCATATATCCCTACCTTGAGCTCCACATAAAGCCTTATTTAGAAGTAGGTGATTATAGGCAACACTTTGCCTTGGTGAGGAATCATACACATATTGAGTGATCCGAGAGAATCATTTGAGGAACTTGGTTTTTATTTTTAAAATCTTTTGAAAACCTCCGGAACAACATAGCGGAATCTAGAGCAAGTGATTGGTGCCCTGCAATTGTTCTATCTCTCAACCGCCCAAGACAATGAGGTGTAAAAGCCCCATGGATCGAGGTAAATGGGTAAGTTATGCGCCAATATATTTAATTCTAGGAAGAGTACTTTGTTGTGCGCATAGTATTATTGAGGAGTAGAACATTGTAGCAACTCCTGATCAACAACTTAAGTTTATCTTTGCTTCGGGACGAGCAAAGGGTAAGCTTGGGGGAGTTTGTTGACGGCTGTTAAGTACCATTTTCAACCGTCAACTATACTCAAATAAAGGAGAATTTGGCATTTCATACACGCATGCTTTATCACAATAATATAGTTCCACTTGTACTTGGAGAACTTTGTGCATGCAGGAGGAAATGTGAAGGAAACACCTCAAAAGGCAAGAAAACACACTTTCGACCAATCAGAGAGTGCCACATGGACGTCACACGGATTGAAGGGCCCATTTGCAGCACTTAACCGACGTAACTCCCTGTAATACCGCGGGAACCGACCTCAGGACCCACAGGACAGCCACCTGGAGAAAGCACAGGCCAGGAGGGGCCACCCCCAGGTCGGCCGACCTGGTCAGGTCGGCCGACCCGGCCGGGCGCCCTCTCCGCCTGGGCTTCCACGTGTTGGCTCCTCCGCGACTCCTGATGACGGTTTGAGATGCCTTCCGTGGCGGTTACTCTCCCTTGCCGACCTATTGAGGCTATAAATAGGAGGGTGTGCCTTCACACTCAACACACACCACAAGAAGCATTTCTCTCTTGCTAGTAGTAGTTCTTGGAGTTTTAGTGGAGTTAGGCTGAGTCTAGAGCTCTCTAGTCCCAAGTCTTCACTTGGAATTGGTATGGCTCTTGTATCTTTTCCCTTTTGTAAGACTTTGCTCTTATTAATATATATCTATTTTCTATATAGTTGTGCTTGGGTCATGAGTTTCTTGTTTGATTTTGTGATCCATATATGTGATAGTATAGTCTACTTGTGTGATAATAGTTTATATTTATTATACTACTATTGTCATGCTAGTTATATACCGTCACTATAGTCTAGTTTATATGTTATAGTCTCTATGCTTAGTTTTAGCTGATAAAGTATAGCATGGGTTTGGTGATCGTATTCGTACGGTAGCTCTGCCTCGTTAATAGTAATCGCGGAGGGGCAGAGTGCTCTTTGGTCATGCAAGTATGGTACTTGGGTGACTGATTTGCATCAATTATTCGTTAGTCTACTGGTTCGTTGAGGTAGGCGGCAGGTGGTGACAGCCCTGTCCGTCCTTTGAAATCCTCCCCGCTAGGCTAGTGCGTAGGCTCTTGGCGGAAGTCGCCTGTGGATGCAGGGGTAAGTCCGTGCCTGAAGTGCTATACTATTGACTGCTGAACCTGAGTGTGGGTCTGTATGTATTCTACTTAGGCTATGCAACTGTATAGGAATGTATAGTAGGAGTAGCTTAGCCTAGTCTTTCCTCCACTAGACTTTATTTATTTAGTAGGAATCTTCTGTGTGTGTCACACTACCCGGTTATTATCATATACCCGCCTGTCTTGGTTAAGATATCCTTGCTAATTGTTAACATGATCTTATATGTTAGTAACGCTTCTTGATCATAACCTTCCTCTGGGATAAACAAATACGATACCCTGAATACTTCCGGGTGAAATGCTACAGCGGTATTCTCCGTGCGCTTGCGGATTTTACCTACTTGACTCTGGGACATATTAGTGAACCGTTTCTGGCCCCGTGCCGGGAATGATTTATTAATATGGCTTAGCAAAAGTCAACAGGCATCAAAATCATAAAAGGATATGGTAGAGGTTTTGTTGTTCTTGTTGACTTGGGAAGCATTGTTTGGCTTGATTGTCTTCTCTTGTGCTACTTGCTTTCCCTTTCCTTCAGGTACAAAGTTGGGTCTCTTGTTGTAGCCCTTCTTGGGTGCATTCTTATTGTACCTTAATCCTCTCTTGTCATGACAGGCTCTTGGCTCACCCACAATTTTTCTTGTGGTTTCTACTTGAGCCTTTTTCTCAAGTTCCTTGACTTGGTTGGTTAGCTTTTCAATGATTGCATCTTTCTTGGCAATCATCTCAATATCGATGTTGTGGCACCTTCCACAACCTTTGCTAGTTGAAGCTTGGGAGGACTCCAACCACTTCGACAAAGAACATGAGCTCAACTTGAGATCCTCAATTGATTTTACAAGAGCTTTGTTCTCCTCTTGTTCTTTTCCCTTTCTTGCTCAAGTTGCTTTGTAAGCTCAAGGTTCTTTTCTTTTTCTTCAATGAGTAGCTCCTCTTGCCTTTGGAGGATTCTTTCTTAATCCTCAATCTCCTCATTGAGTTTACCTAGCATTTTCATCATTTCTTGCATAGAGGGGACCAATACCTCCTCTTCATCACTACAATAAGAGGGATTGAAATCGGAACAAGGAGATACCTTGGTTTCTTTGGCCATGAAGCACCGAGGAGCATCATCCTCATCATCGATGAGGTTGTTGACGAGTGACTTTTTGGCCGGTGGAAGACCAATGGCAATGCTAGCAATGCCACCCTCATCATCTTCATCATCACCATCGGAGATGTACTCTTGGCCAATGTGAGCTTACCCCTTGTTGTATGACTTCTTGTTGGGTTTGTTCTTGTTATTGAACTTCTCGCTCTTCTTGCTTTTTCCATTTAGCCTTGGACAATCGGCAATCATGTGTCCTTGCTCATGACACTCATAACATCTTCTATTTGTTCTTCTAGCTTTTGCCTTGTCAAAGCTTTTCTTGGTGAAGCCATTCTTGATCATGTATTTGCCAAATTTCTTAATGAATAAGGCAAACTCTTCATTGTCTTCTTCATCATCATCATTTTCTTCATCTTCATCATTTGCCTTGAGTGTTATGTCCTTCTTGCTTGTGCTCTCATCACCAATGAGCACATTTACTCTCTTGCCCTCATCATCACGACTTTCATGAGCATTGATTCTTCCTATTAATTCATCGGTTGTGAAGCTCTCAAACCCATCCTTCTCCTCAATGATGGTTCATAGTGTTGGATTCCACATCCTAAGAGCCATGAGGAGCTTGTAGTTGACTTCTTCATCCTTGATGTTGTCCCCATAAGCTCTTTTCTCGTTGACAATATCCATGAGCCTATCATGAGTGTGTTGAGGCTCTTCTCCTTTGTTCATGATGAAAAAGTTGAATTGGTTCTTGAAAACTTGGAGTCTTGACTTCTTCACAACATCAACTCCTTTATGAGCACAAACAAGCTTCTTCCACATTCTTCGGGCATTCTCAATTCCGGCTACTCTTAAATATTCCTTGGGATTTAAGGAAGAGAGAATGACCGACATCGCTTGAGCATTACGATGTATGTTGAGTTGATCCACGGTTGTAGGATTATCCTTGTCTTCCAAGGTATATCCTTTCTCCACAATTTCCCAAATAAGTGGACCAATTGACATGAGGTACATCTTCATGTGATGCTTGTACCAACTGAAATCTTTGCCCTCAAAGTAAGGCAATCTTTCACTTCCATTACCATGTATATTGGCTACATCGGCATAGTTGAAAGGCATGGCCGTGTGCAAATCACTTCCCTTGCTTGCCGAAGCAAGATCTTGAGGCCTGTCGCCTTCCCCCGATTTTGTCATCTTTAATCTTCAAGCTTTTAAGCTTTGTAGAAGACACAGGCTCTAATACCAATTGAAAGTTGTCTAGGGGGGGGGGGGGGCTGAATATGCAATCTAAAAATTAAACATGAAAAATCACTAAACTTGATCAAATCAAATAATGACGGAACTTCCGTCAGTAATGACGGAACTTCCGTCACCACGGAAGTTCTGTCACTTGATAGAACTTCACCAAACTTACTCTAAATCTTATTGAAGTAGCATATAACTAAGAGATAGAGATACAATACTTGTTTAGTAGAGAAGTTATAGCAATGTATACCACGAGTTCTTCGATAGATAGCTAGCAATGCAACAACAAGTAATTCGAGCATAATAATATGAAAGAAAAACACAAGCACAATAAGAAATGCAGGAAAAATTAAGAGAGACACAAGGAATTAACCCGAGGTTCAGCAACCACACTAATAGTCCCTACATCCTCGTTGAGGAGCCACACAAAGTGGTCGAGTCTCTCTCAACCCATTTCCCCGCCAAGCAATCACAAAGATCGTGCTTGCAAAACATTCTCCACTTGATTCTTTTCCACCGGAAGCGAATCACACCTTCACCAACATCCTCGTCTCACCACAACAAGTTGGGAGCTCAAAGGCGACGTCTAGCCGTCTAGGAGACAAAGTCTCCAAGAGTAACAAGCAAATCAAATCTTGTTTGGGGAGGGAAAGATGTGCTCAATCTTTTGAGTGGATGGTTTCAATCTTTTTGAGGTTGGTTTTCTCTCACTTTTGGTTGGAATGACAAGAACAAGTCTAGGAGTGAGACAGGAGAGCTTTTTCTGAAGTTTGAGTGAAATGGCAAAGAATCCAACTCTTCCCACAGGGGGAAGGAGAAGGTTATATATAGAGCTCTCTTTAAAACTAGCCGTTGGTGAGATTCGAGTGACTGACCGAACTTCCGTGGTTGCCCACGGAACTTCAGTCCTTTCAAAAAGAGCCGTTGCGTGCTAGAAAATCAACTGAACCAAAGAACAATGAAAATTCTGTGGCAGGGGCCACAAAACTTCCATAGCTCTCAGCTTTAATGGGGTTTATAGTTGGACACTAACGGATCTTCCGTGAGGAGGCTCACGGAACTTATGTCACTCTCTGTTTGGCTCAGAATTGGTTGTTCCTTTTTGGCTTTTGATGGCTAAACTTTTTTCAAGGATTTTTGGTTGGCTTGAGCACATAACTTTCCCTTCTTTGCAAGATTAGTTTTACCCCCTTGATAGTTTGGCATACCTATGACTCAATTAAAAGAAAAAGGCTAAACTTTGAAGCACTTGAGTCTAGTTCTTCTTTTCTTCTTTTTGGGAGTAATAAACCATCTTGCAAATATGGGATTGAATAACACTTTCATTATCTACACATTTTCTTAAAGAACATTGTTAGCACGGTTTTAATCTTTCGTCATCATACACCAAAACCCACTAGGGGATCCTAGATGCATCTTCACTCGTCTAGTGGCCAAGGGCTATTTTCAAGTGGCAGGACTTGACTTTGAAGAAATATTTGCTCATGTGGCCCGTCTTGAAGCAATTCGGGTCTTACTTGACTATGCATCACATAATGGCTTCGAGCTCTATCAAATGGATGTCAGAAGTGCCTTCTTGAATAGAGAGATCAATGAGAAAGTCTATGTGGAACAACCTCCGGGGTTTGTGGACCCTAAACATCCAAGACATGTATGCTCCTTTGCTAGCTTGTTGTTTGCTTCCGCGTGTCTTATTTTACTAGCTTGCATAGGAGTTATATTGCCTTGGATGTTCCACTAGTATGCTTAGGTTGTTGTTCCTTTCATAGGTTCATTATCTTGCTAGTGTGATCCTCACTAAAATTGTGTAAGAGTTGTTTTGAGTGGTCAGTTTTAGGAATTGGCGAATTTGGTACATAGTGCGAGTTCCCGATTCAACCCCCCCCCCCCCTCGGTCACTCGGTCCTTTCACTATAATTCGAGGAGTTCCCATAATCTTCAAAAAGATCATCCTCGAATTGGAAAGGGAGCTCTGAAGGTTGAATTTCTTCTTCCTCTGTTGCCCCTGGTTCGATTGGCCTCAATGCTCGATGTTGCTTCCTCCTGGAGGGGCGTTCTACAGTCAACTAGGAAAGAAGTGTTTTCTAAGATGAGGTCTAAGACAACTCTTCCTTCCTCGGGCGTCTTGTGAACGAAAGATCCTTCAGCGGTGATGTCGATGTACAAGGCAGACTCCTTGCACAAACCTAGGCAAAAGTGTTGAAGCAACACATGGTCGGTTAGAGACAAGTCCGGGCTAGAATAGGTTAGCGTGGTAAACCTGGCCTAGGCTGCACCTATTGACTCCTTCTCAAATTGCCGAAAGTCGAGAATGTCTCTTCGTAGGGAAAAGATACGTGATACAGCAGAAAATGCGAGACAAAATTTAACTCAGAGTTTATTTCAATCACCATTCACACTCCCGATGGTATGGGTGTACCATTGTTTCGCATTTTCCAAGAGGGAAAATGGAAATAATTTCCACCGTAGAGTTTCTTGTGTCATTACTCTAATGGTGAGGCATGAACACAATTGCTCAAACTCTCGCAAATGATGAAACGGGTTTTCACTATTTAAACCCGAGAAAGATTGTTCCCGAACCATGGCTATAAAGCTAGGATGAAGTTCAAAGCCAGATGAAAGAATTGGGTCCACTGATGGCGGTGGCTCGAAGAACTCGCCCTTTGGAGTGGAAAGATTTTGAATGGTAGGTTTCTCCATTGGAGAAAAGAGGCAAGAAATAAACAAAGAAAAATAAAAAGATACGAGGGCGACTGGGTTCGAAGACTAATAGCAACCGTTCCCGGGCAACGACGCCAGAAATGCTTGTTGGTATTTTTAACGAATGCAGATGAGTCCGCAAGCGCACGGAGAATACCGCTGTAGCACTTCACATCTGGAGTATTCCAAGGGTATTGAATTCACAGGAAACGTGTGTGCTAATCTTCTATTCTAATTGTCCAAGGACACCAAGATAACTATGGCTTGGTAGAGAGGATTCTAACTAGTAAATAGTCTTAATTAGAGTAAGTTGACACTAAGCTACTTACGTTGGGCATCTGATTTTCCCATGCATCCACAATGTGATTCCGGCCAAGAGCCTACTGCGTAGCCGAACATGGAGGATTTCAAAGGACATATAAGACTGCCACCACCTACTGCCTACCTCTAGCAATCCGTAGACTACGTGATAAACAAAGGCAACCTACGGCTTAGACACCACGTCTATGCTTTCGATTACTCCCTTAATCTCTATATACAATGGGCCAAGATTAAGGTCTCTAATTAAATAGAGCGCTGAGCGAGCAAAGCAACTAAGTACTAAAACTTACTTAAAAAGGAAAACTAATAACCAGAAAAGAATCACGAAGACTTACTTAAAAAGGCAAGCATCCGTCGAGGTACAAGCCCGGAGAAGGGGTTGAACAAGCCCGAACCTCCTCTCATGGACTCCTCCTCACTCTCTCCCTATTTTATAAGCGCTTTGGCAGCGTTGAGCCTTTTGGAAATGATGTGCTAATTCTATCTTGAAGTGTTGAGAGAGTGAAGCCCTTTCCTTCCTTTTATAGGACTAAATGGCGGTTCCAGGGTCGGTAACTCCGCCCTAAGGGGGGTAACCAACGTAGGAAAGGCGGTGGAGAACCGACCTCAAAAGATAGGTCCCACTGGGCTCAGCCCATCGGGCCTAGTGGGTCCTGCCACTTCTGGGTGCCTGGTGGGTGGCCCCTCTTCCTTTCTGACACCGTAGGGTCTTTGGTTATGTCGGTTGTTTTCTGAAAGTGAGCCATTTGATCCCTGTGCTTGGCTCTGATTGGCCAAAAGTGTGTTTTCTCTCTTGATGATATGAATTTTCCATTAATTATGTAGAATAATCACCTACAGCATATATTTACCAACACTTGTGAAACTTGTTAGTAATAAACTCCTACCACTATGTTGGTTATTCATTTATTGCTTTTATGCAGGTAATTGACGGTCTATATTAGGCATTTAGTGACCGTCAATAGTGACGGCCACTCGATGTAGAGGAAGACGAGCCATGGCGACGAGCTTGACATAGATCAAGGTTCGATTGAGCAGTTGCCCAAAGTGCTTTTCAAAAACCTTATTCGCCCTTTCTTGGTGTAGCATTGCAGAGGATGACGATTTCAGAGACCTGTTCTCTCGTTCACCGGTGCGCGCCGACGATCGGGATAGAGAAATCTTGACGGCGTAACAATACAGACCATACTATTCACAACTATCATAGAGAAACAGATCATGATAGCTAGTATGGAAGACATAGTTTAAGACAAGAGTACATATGTTTTCTTCTAGATGATGATCGGGTAGAGGAGGCAGAGACGACGTTCAGCATTGTCATGTTGTTGACGATAGCGGGTGACGCTGACTCGACATAAAGGAAGACGAGCCGTGACGACGAGCTTGAAGTAGACAAGGATTTGATTGAGCAGTCGTGCAGAGCGCGTCCAAAAACCTGGAATAGATAAGTCTTGGCGGCGCAACACTAAAGAGAGGCAAAACCCTATATACGGATGAACCTCTATGATTCGGCATCCTGCAACCGAGTTGGTTTCCATATTAAATCAAAGCGTATTGGACCACATCACGCCACACCCGACGAGACGAGTGAGCGAGTATGTATTCTTTCCTTCTCCCATCCACACACTAGCAAAAGATGTTACAGGACAACTTATGAATGACACTTTGAGATTTTTCTCTAGAAATTATTAAAATACTAATGGACCTAGCCCTTATAATTCTGCATCAAATTTGGAGCCTAATTTGCTGACATATGAAATGACGCCACATAAGATGATTGGAGTGCAAAGAATATTCAACCTTTTCTAGAAGGAATGAAAGCAGCTCGAAGAAGACATCTTTTGGTCGTTTTATAGGCCAGAAAAAAAAAATCATAGTTACCTAGTTTACCGTTCTTCTTCTTGGACCCACAAGAATTTTTGTTATGAGGACAACAACATCGAGCAACCTGAACTTGCTACAAGCCCTCCTGCTATAAAAGGACCACCAGCATTGGTCGCCAATGTACAACACGCCTTCACATACATATAGATAAACTGGGTGTCCTGATCAAAGTTGTTCAACATAGCTCAGGTGAAGGTATTTGGACCAGCCTTGTCTCCTAACGTGGTGCGGGTGCTGTTGTGCTTGGAGGAGGTTGGAGTATGAGGTGGTCAATGTTGACTTCGCCACCGGCGAGCACAAGAGCCCAGAGAACCTCGCACGCAATGTAAGTGTGCAGCACTGTTGCACCTGAGTTTGTAATTTCAGGACCGGGTCTTTTACTTTATTGTGGAGCTCTGCTATTTATCCGCATGCTTAATTATTGATCGCGAACATAGTTTCTCCAACTTGATGTCAGCGTTATCACTTATTCAGTTATTCTAGCTATGTTCAGCCATTTGGACCAGATTCCAGCCTTCCAAGATGGAGAACTAATGCTTTTCGGTGAGTTCTAATCTTGTATTGTCTTGATTTCCATCAGAAATGAGTGGAATCGGTAAAATTATCTAGTTGTTTCAGACGAGTCCCTACAGATCAATTACATTTCATATAATATCTGATTACACTCAGATGCATTAATATTAGACAATGGGCAATTTTTCATGCCAGTGTCGATTAACTAATATCCTCTACTCAAGAAAAACAAATTTATTTTACTTTACAGATTGAGTTAATGTAAATTTAAACATATGTTCATTGTTCACACCAAGAATGCTGGGCAATTTCGAGGCATGTGTTTCGCAAGTACAAGACGGACAAGGTGAACCTGCTGAGGGAAGGCAACCTCCATGAGTCAGCGCTTGTTGATGTTTGGCTAGATGTAGAAGCGCACCAGTACAGCCCTGCCATTTAGGGTGTGTTTATTTCACTAGATTGGATTGAATAGGCTTGGATAGGATCATCTAATTCAGTGTTTGATTCACTGTCAGGGTGGATAGGAATGGACTAGAATAAGAATATTCTTTTAAGATGCTGGATGAGTCTGTTTGACAAAAATGACCGGATGAGTCTATCCAACTTATGTAACGATGATGATTACTAAAATAATTAGACATTATTAATATTATTTACTATATTATTATTATTAATAATCAATAAAATATTGATTAGTATATGATAAGAGCTTAATCATACTAGAATTAATAATAATTAATATTTTTATTACTAATTAAAAATTATTAAGACATGATTAAGATCAATAAATATTAAATCATATTAATTAGTATATAATTAATTATTATTATTTAATAATAAGATATATAATTTTATAATATCATCTTGTCCTATTCATTCTTATCCATCCAACCAAACACGAAACTAAATCATCTCATCCACCCAATCAAACACATAACTTAGATCATTCCATCTAGAAAAATATAGATGATCCTATCTAATCCAATCTTACCCTCGAAACAAACACACGCTTAATTTCTCCCATCGTCTACCAGCTCTTTCTTGTGCCGATGGGACCAGAAGCTCATCGACGAATGCATGGAAAAGATGAAGAAAGTGTTGGATGTGTACGAGGCACGGCTATCCAAATTCAAGTACCTGTCAGGAGATTTCGTCAGCCTGGCAGATCTCAGCCACTTCCCTTACACATTGCCCTTTATGGCGACACCGTATGCTTCGGTTTTCGATTCCTACCCAAGTGTCAAGGCTTGGTGGGAGAACCTAATGTCGAGGCCGGCAGCCCAGAGGGTCGTCTCTCAGCAGCCCACAAACTGATAGCAAGACATGCACCATAGCATAAGTTATTTAATAGGGTCTCCATACTGATAGGCCTGGTATATAATAACGTGTAATGTGTACTATATATGAAACTTATTTATCTGTGCATCTCTATATTGTTGTAAAAAATGGAACATCCAAGATGATATTATTGATTCACATATACATTTATATTTATCCCTTGTCTTTGAATTATTTTTGTCCAGTGTTTTGGAACACATCTCATCTTAGTAGAACTGCCATCTGAGCGATTAGCGCCATTACTCTCCTAGCCATGATATCTAACGCAACATTGTTAGGAGTCGTTTGGTATGGCTACTAAAATGGCTTCTGCTTTTGCTCCTTCGAAAATCATTGTCAAATGGTCCGGTCAGAAGCGCTTCTACGTCCTGGACATGAGAAGCGATTCTTCCAAAACACCTGGAAGCAAAAGGCTTCGAAAGGATGCTTTTTTCAGCTTTTCTCCCACCCCTCCATGCTAGGCCCACAAAAAAGTTGTTTTGTCAAATACCTCAAGAAGCTGTTTTTAGTAGAGAATCTATTTTTTTATATAGAAGTTGTTTTAAAAAAAAATAGAAGTAAAAGCAGAATCAGGTTTCGTAAAAAAAAATCCATACCAAGAGCCCTTAGTGTTAACAGTTGAGGTTCAGGTTAAGAGATGACTTATCCCTCCATTTCGATGAGTCACATCAACATTATTAGTGTTAGCGATGAAGGGTTGGGGTTAAGGATTGTGGTATCTATGATGTTCCAACGTCCCTCGTGCTCCGAGACTCGATCTGACGTGCAAGCTGTCATATCATCTTGATCCGAAATCAACTTGTGGAAGATTAAGACTACGCTTTCGTTTCATTTAGTGAAGAAGAAAATTTGGGGCCCTGAATGCAACACTACAACAAAAGAGCCCAATAGCGGCGGGCGTAAAGTCACTATAGCGGCGGATCGGTCGACTCGCCGTTACACAAATGCAGCTAAAAAGATTGGTTTTTTGCGACGGTTCTTCAGTGAGTCAAACAAACCGACGCTATATATTGTATTGTAGCGGCGGGTAGCAATATCACCCGCCGCTACGAGATAATACAAAAAAATAAAAAAAAATGAAACCCTAACCTCAACTCACGAGCTATCGCCGCTCGACCACCCGCGAGCCGTCGCTGCCGTCGCACAGCCAGATCCGGCCGCCCACGAGCCGCCGCCGCCATCACGCGGCCCGATTCGACCGCTTGCGAGCCGGAGCCGCCGCAGCCATCACGCTGCCAGATCCGGCCATCCGCGAGCCACCGCTGCCGTCGCGCGGCGAGATCTGGATGCCCGCGAGCCGCTGTCGTCGTCACGCGGCCGGGTCCGCCACCGCGAGCCGCCGCCACCGCCCGGCCACGCGTGAGCCGCCGTCGCCATCGCGCAGCCAGATCCGGCCACGCGCGAGCCGCCTCTGCCATCGTGCGGCCAGATCCGGCCACCCGCGAGCCGCCGCCGCTGCCGCCCGGCCACGCGCGAGCCTTTGTCGTCATCGCGTGGGTGTCGCATCGGCAAGGGGGAGGAGGGGAGAGCGTCGACGTCGACAAGGGGGAGGAGGCGATGGGGAGGAGGGGAGAGCGTCGGCATGGGGGAGGAGAGGAGAGCGGGCGTCGACGAGGGAGAGGAGGGGAGAGTGCTTGCGTCGGTGAGGGGGAGGAGGGGAGAGCGCCGGCGTCGACGATGGGGAGGAGGGGAGAGCGGTGGCGAGAGGAGGGAAGGGCAAGCTGGAGAGAGAGAGAGAGAGAGGAGCGAAGGCCTCTGCCGCAGAAAGAGAGAGAGAGAGAGAGAGAAGGAGGGAAAGGCGGCTGGATTGAGGAGAATGAAGAGAGTTAGGGTTCTGGAGCTCTTATATATTTGTTGGGTAATCCTTTTAGTTGGGCCAAATGGGCCTTAAATTGTAGCGGCGGGTCACAATGTGAACCGCCTCTAAAAATCTATTTTTAGGGGTAGTGCACGTTGTGACCCACCGCTAAAAATTACCCTGATTTTTAGCGATGGTTTATAATGAGATCCGCCTCTAAAAATTTATTTTTAGGGACGGTTTATATTGTAACCCGCCGCTAAAAAGTACTATATTACTATAACAGCGATTTTCTTTATATTCATCACTACTAGAATTTTTCTACCACCGCTAAAGACCGTTTTTATGGTAGTGCAACTCGTCACGTTCAGGCAACCAATTGATCGAATCAGTCAAAGACTACAAGTCCACTGACTTAAATTCTGCGTCACATCTTAAGACCGTTTCTTATCATATCCTGGTACACATATCGCGGCGAGCAGGCACATTCATATCCGAAAAATCATGTCGCCGGTGAAGGTGTTCCGGTTGGCCGCCTTCAGCAACGTCGCGCGGGTGCTCGTGTGCCTGGAAGAGGCCGGCGCCGAGTACGAGATTGTCGAGGTGGACTTCCACGCCAAAGAGCACAAGAGCCCCGAGCACCTCTCCAGAAACGTAAGCACAAATGCATGTTTTGGCTCCGTGTTGGGCTGTTGCGAGCTGATCATTCGCCCTGGTCTCGTTTTCAGCCGTTCGGACAGGTCCCCGCGTTCCAGGACGGAGACCTCATGCTCTTTGGTGAGTTCCTCGCATCATCGTTCGAGCTACAAGTAAAGTTTATTCCATCAAAATGGAGATATATACTTCTTCTGATGCCAATTGAATTAATATTCTCAGAGTCCCGTGCAATCTGCCGGTACGTGCTCCGCAAGTACACGGCAACGACGGCGGACGGCACCAACCTTCTTGGGGACGGCATCAACGCAGCGGCGGCGGTGGACGCGTGGCTGGACGTTGCGAGCCGTCGTTGCACGCGGTGTTCGTGCAGCACCGCGTCGTCCCGTTTCTGGGCGGGACTAGCGCTGGGAATGGGCCAACAACCGAACCAAGGTCTCAACCAAACCGATTACTGTAGCATACCCAGTCCGACCCAAGCCAACCCACCACTCTATTTGTCGAAACCAACTCAAACCAGACTGAAGAGAGAAATGAGCCCAACCCACACCGGCCCAGTGCACTGAACTTTGGTTTGGAACCAGTTCCAAACCGTTTCTGTGTAATGGTTCCATGTCCACAAGACCTAGGCTGGATGTCGTGGTCTTCATCTACTCACCAGGAGACTTCCACTAGCACATTTGGAGCTTTCGCTCACCAATCACAAAAACGAAAATGTGTTCATCTTGTTAATTATGCGGTCAGATTAATTAGCAGATAACATAAACATCACACCAGTCCTGTAGATCGATCTGAACATCTAGCTAGGGAGCCAGAATATACAATTAAAAGACACTACATAGCCTCCTTCGTAAATAGCATCTTGACGCTTTGGATAAAAAGATCAACTAATTGACCAGGCAATCAAGGTTTCCTTTTTCCAGATTCATTCTGCTTCCTACTTACCTGCTTCCTACTCAACAAAATAGTTGCTCCCTTCTATTCTCCTACTTTGTGGACCTGTCAAGGAAAACAGAGCTAAAATGGGATCACGCTAGAAAAGGGCAAATACATCATTAAAAATGAAAAACAAGAGCAAATATATAGAACAAGGTCAAAATATACTGCCGTTTGCATGATGAAAAATCACTAACAACAATGGACAGTACTGTCACAAAATATACTGCCGCCGCGGGACGCCGGACGAGGAGATCATCGCCGGGAGCGTGGAGAAGCTGCGAAAGGTGCTGGAGGTGTACGAGGCGCGGCTGGCCGAGCACAGGTACCTGGCCGGCGACTTCGTCAGCCTCGCGGACCTCAGCCACTTCCCCTACACGAGCTACTTCATGGGCATGCCCTACGCGTCGGTGTTCGACGCGTTCCCTCGCGTGAAGGCGTGGTGGGAGGACGTCCTGGCACGGCCGGCGGTGCACAAGGTCGCCGCGATGATGGCCGACCACTCTGGTTCATGACCTCTGTGCTTGTATCGAGTCTCCCTCCCCGTTAATAAATTAAATAGGGTTCAATAATTGTGTACAACTTGCAGTGGAGTGGAGCATGAACTCAGGCAAACGAACTTCTTATGTTTTCTTCTGCTCTATTTTTGTAGTAGAGTAAGCTTTATAAAAATTACTACTATCTGCATCGCAGATTCGTAGTAGTGCAGAACTACGACGAGTGAGCTCCAACCCAAAAATCGTATCTTTGTTTTATAGTGATGCTTCATCGCCAAAAAAAAAAAAAGCATTTATAAAGATGCTAAATTGCTAATAGTCAGTTTCATAAAATCAAACTCAAAAGTATAATTTGTTACTCAGGTGCAAATAATCACAGGGTTTTTGGATTTACTATTTATGTGTGCGTGAATATCTACAACGCACCCCTTTCGGCTTCTTATACTCGGGCAATAGTTCAACATTCGACTTCAACTCATCTTTTATTATAAACCTTCAACTCTTTAGTAAACTAGTTAAAAACCGGTGTACGCGTATTCTTTAGAAAAGCGTTTTTTTTTCCCTGATAATACATGATGTAGATTTCATTGCCAGCGAATACTTGCATGCTTCCAGCCAATTGATCCTTTGAAGACACGAAACAAAATTTCAAAATAACTTGGTAGCTGCAACACTACTTCATAACAAAATCGGCAAAATAACTTAGTAACTGCAACATATCACAATAGAATCATCTGAGGAACTAGTAACAACTGTACCCTTGAAAGCTAACTTTGCTTACAATGTTAAGGTGAAACTTGTCACATATTGAGCAGACCAAAAATCTGTCAACCACGTTCTGTAGGTGCCAATTACCCTGAGAATTACACATCACCAGACAATCATATCAATATACTCCAATCTATCTGACTTGTAAAGTAGGACACTGACTGGAAGGTAAACAATTTTTCAAAATCACCTGTTGGCATGTATTCAGTTGAACCCCATCCGTTGAATGAAGGTCTTTCAACATTACAGATCAGCCCTCCCTGGGTAACGTGGAAAGGGTATGACATCTCGGATGTTCTCCATACCAGTAGCAAAAAGAATCATCCTCTCAAAGCCCAACCCAAAACCACTATGTTTTACAGACCCAAAGCGGCGGAGGTCCAAGTACCATTCGTAGGGTTCCAAAGGTAAGCCAGCATCAAGTATCCTATCATGTGAATTTGTTGTATCATTAACAAAGTACATACGTAAAATTCAGGAGAAAAAGAAGCATACACGTAAGAGAAAATCAGGAGGGATAAAAACATACAAAATGAAACAAACTGAAAAAAAAAATCGCTTACCACAATTCTGTTACTTAAATAAAACAAAGAGTAGCAGTACAATACATTTCCGACGCTTCCAACAGAATACTGAAGGGCATGACACCAAAATAAACAACTGCTTTCATCTTTAAGTGAGTATCACATACCTCTGTTTGAGAACATCAAAACGTTCCTCCCTTTGGCTTCCACCAATCAACTCGCCAACCTTCAACAAACATTTCAGCATAAAACTGAGTGAAAATATAAAGTTTAATAGATGGGTAGCCCATTGGCTCTAGCAAATGCCAAGGTTCCCTTGTTACAACAAATGAACACGGATATTTGATGACTATAAGGTCTTGGCATACCTTAGGTACAAGAACATCCATTGCCGCTACTGTCTTTTGATCATCGTTAAGCCTCATATAAAATGCTTTAATTCCTTTCGGATAGTTATAGACAATCACAGGTTTCTTGAATATCTCCTCAGTCAAATACCTACACCGTTCCAAGCAAACAATTGAAATTCCAAATGAAGTGCAATAAGCTATACCGTAAATTGGAAAACAAAAGTCCCAGAAAAGGAACAATGAGTTAGGCCAACAGATTCTGATAAACATACCTTTCATGCTCAGAGGCTAAATCAATACCCCATTCAACCGGGTTCTCAAACTTCTTGGCAGTAACATTCATCAAGAGCTCTACAGCCTTCGTATATGAAATACGCACAAAAGGAGTCGAGGAAACAAGCTCTAAACGTTCAATTGCACTCTTATCATAATTTTTCACCATAAATTCCATGTCTTCCCTGCAATGATCAAGTAGCCACTTGCAAAGGTATTGTACATATTTTTCTGCACAGTTCATATCATCCTGCAAAATAGTTCAACAAAATATAATTGCAGAAACAATTTGCACTCTTGGATACATGAAAGAAGGTTATTTCAAATGAAACCAAGGCATGCAATGCAGCTTCATTACCTGCAAATTAGCAAATGCAATTTCTGGTTCAACCATCCAAAACTCAGCAAGATGTCGTGACGTATGTGAATTCTCAGCCCGGAATGTTGGTCCAAATGTGTAAACACTGCTAAGAGCACAAGCATATGTCTCAACCTGAAGCTGTCCAGAAACAGTCAAGAAAGCTTGACGCTTGAAAAAGTCATTTTCAAAAGCTACCGTCCCATCATCCCGGAGAGGAATCCCAGGCTTTAACTTAGACCTTTCCTCTAGCCTTGCAACATTATCTTTTGCCTTCTTGAGCTCAGCAACAGCAGCATCTATATCTTGTTTGCCAGCTTTTGCCCCTTTAAGCTGTGCAACTGCAGCTCCTTTCTCTTGGGCGAGAACCTTAGCTGCCGTGACATCAGATTCTGATGGTGCAGGGTTCTCTTTCAGTTCCTTCTCAGTTTTTTCAGCCTGGCTAAACAAAGTTGTCACTTGGAACATCTCACCAGCTCCCTCACAGTCACTTGTAGTTATTATCGGTGTATGCACATAAAGAAAGCCATTCTCATGGAAAAAACTGTGTGTTGCGAAGGCTAACTGGTGCCTAATCCTTGCAACTGCTCCAATCTGCAAAAATCGTTTGCCATGGATTCATTGAAGTTTGTTGTGTAATGATCAGAAAAGGACTGAAAAAAGAATTGGCACACGTAATGCTAATCTAAAATAATGGTAAATCAATACAATACAGCATGAACTGAAATGAATGTACAATCAGATGTGTCAGGATACAAATTTATAGTCCAAAAAGAAGAAAATTGAAGGTTCTTTTAACAACGTAACATGTTACTGAAAATGCAACATTACTAAACTGGTATACCACTCATGAATGAAAATCAAATGCGACAATACAAATACTGTGTGTTGCCCTCAGGCAATCCCACTAAAAATTTAGACAGAAATCTAATTTGAACAGTGAAATCATAATGCCTTGGGGCAAACGATCTAATGCCAACAGTGTCCATAGTCCATACAAAAATACACTCAGCAGCCACTCAATATACAGCGTAGATCCCAGGTTAACATGGTTAGCTACACCATATTCTCACCGAGGACATTAAACCTAAAGGGAGTCTGGATCAGGGTGAAAACGTAGAGCAGCACTTGAGAACACGCTATGAAAGCTCAAGGTCTGATTGCAAAAGTACACTCAGGTTACTAATGTGACACCTTTAAATTGACTACTTCCTAATTGCAATATAGTACAAATTATAGGGTACAGGATGGATACAGATGCATCGCCTAATCACCTATGGCTACCGAACATTCTGTTCATGTTCATTGGTTTCCAACAAAACTCTGAATTTAGACTAGATGACGAAATAACTAATTCAAGCTATAATTGCAGATAAAAGATCGAAATAAGTTTTATTGTTCACATATACAGAATAAAACATTTGTGGCTCTATCAATTTCAGAAATTCTAAATTTCAAGATCTGGGCATCCACAAACCACAACATTACATAAAGGCCATAAATAAGGAACACGGAGTTGCAAAGAGAAATAGAGCACCCACCGTGTTGGTGCGCGAACGGAGGTGGACGACATCCCTGAGCGTCTCGAGCGGGATCTTGACCTTGCCCTTCGGCAGCGGGTAGGATGCGGCATCGACCTCGCCAACCTCGAGGACGCGGCTGACCTTGAGCTCGATGTTCTGCTTGGTACCCTGCGGCGGCTCCTTGATCACGCCCTCCACGAGCACGGAGGTGCCCGTAGCGGTGAGGCGCGCGAGCGGGTGCACGGCGGCGTCGACGATGACCTGGAGCGCGGCGGCGCAGGATCCGTCGCTGAGCTCGAGGAAGGCGAAGGAGCCCTTCCCCTGCTCCCGGCCCGTCCGGACCCAGCCGCCGACCACAACGCTTTCCCCTGCGCGGGCGGCCCCCGTGGCCAGGACGTCGCGTATGCGGGTGCGGGTGGTAGCGGGCTCCAGGTCGTCGCAGAGGGAGGCCGCGGCCATCTCCGCTGTGGCGGCGTCGGTGGCCATGGAAGGGTCGTTCTCTGCGAGGCTGGGTGGCGGCGGAGAGGGGACGGAGATGCGGGAGCGGGGATTGTTAGGGTTTTGTTGGTGTTCAATTGTTGTGCGTCTGTGGCTTGGACGGTAGGAATCGTCCGAAACGTTTGTCCTAACAATAGTCGGCGTATGGATACCCTGAATGCTTTTTTTTTTTTTGGAGGGGGCTAATTACTTTTTTGCCACCCTACCGGGTTCCCAAAAACCACTAACCAGATTTTCACTCCCAAGCCAATCAAATCTAGCGAGAGAAACACACCCTAAGAGCATCCTAAACAGTTTAGGGGTACTATACTAAAATTTAGGAGTCCAGCAAAAAATTTATCTCTAATGAGACTGCTAAACTAGCTTCTATTTTTAATGTCCTCTCAAATCTCCCCTCTAGGCTCCTAGATTTGCAACCCTCTTATACCCCTCCTAAGCATGGGTCTGACCTTTTTTCTCATTTTCTTTTTTTCCTTTTCTTTCTCCTCATCGCGTCCTTCTCCCCGCATGCCTCCCTCTCCTCACTGCATGCCTCTCCTCCCGTTGCCACCGCCATGTCGGCGCTAGCCACCCGCCTCGTCGCCGCCTCTTGTACTAGGCCCGGCGCCGCCGATAGCCGCTCCTCTGGTCCCTGCCCCGAGCTCGCCAGGGCTCCAGCTTCGCCATTGCTGCTCGCCAAGATCCCACCGCCGTCGGAGCCTGGATGAGCTTGGGAGGCCACATCCAGGAGGAGGAGAAGAGGGGAACGGGGCCTGGTGTCCTCGCTGCCATCTAGCCGCGAACATCCCCGTGGTGGGGTCGGCCGTGTGCATGGTGGCCTGGACGGTGGCGGCACGGCGCGGAGGCGACCGGGGAGCGTGACGCGAAGATCCTTCTTCTCGAATGCGGACAAGACGGTGCTGCCGAACCCGAAGCTGTGGAAGGAGAGCGCTCGTCGCCGTGGTGCTTGTTCGGGGTGGGCGTCAACACATCAGAGGAGCTCGCGGTGGAGGTGACGGCGATGGCAGGCCGGACTAGCTCGCGGTGAGCGATGACGGGCCAGAGCAGCGCATGGTGAGGGCGGTGGCGGTCAAAGTTGCTCGGGTGGGCGAGGGCGGCAGCGTCCGAAGTCCCTCGGGTGGAGAAGAAGCAGATTTTTCAGTTTTTTTTCCCTTCATGTGGGTCCCATGGTGAATAGGAGCCCATTTCCAATGCTCTACTAGAGTTGGGAACAAAATTGGACTCTCAAATTTTGTAAGTGAGCTTGCAAATTTGATTTTAGGAACCCAATTCAGCTACTCCCACTGAAGATGCTCTAATGGTCAACCAATCCGGGGATCCAACAACCTATATATGTTTCATATACCTAGAGTTGGAGTATAGGTGGTCAACGGGCCGCGCTGTTTCATTAACGGTCGAGCATGGTCCGAGCCGGCTAACGGGCCATGTCGTGCCACCACGATGGGCCTGAGGCCAACCCAAGCATGACATGCATACTTTTATATGGGTCAGGCCATGTCGTTCGACCTGTTGGGCCCATCCGTGTTAGGCCGGGCCGAAGCACAATGATGGCGCCTTCTTTGTTGTCAGCGGCACCTCCACATCACAAATGCGGAGCACGGAGGCGAGGTCGATTTGAGGTTGAAGTACGGTGGTGTTGCTCATCAAGCAGGCGGAGCGTGGAGGCGAGTCTGATTCGAGCTTGAAGCACGGTGACGCTCCTCCTTGCGGCTCTCCTCCTGTACTCCCCATCTATGGCAGGAGGCTAGGTCGAAGCCTTGAACTCGATAGCACGCACGACAGCCAGGTCAGGGACCCAAGGTGACTACGCGCTGTGGCAAGATTTGGAGTGAGGGAGAGAGGCGGCGAAAGGTGGAGCGAGGGAAGGGTTTTAGGCATGGCAGACCTGAGCAAGCGAGAGGGGCGCAGCGGTGACAAGCCAGAGCAAGGTAGGGGTCATTAGCGCGGCGAGCCGGAGAGACGAAGCCTACAGGCAGTGAGAGGTTGAGGCGGAGGGAAGACGGCAAGTTGGGGAGTTAGGGTTCGGTGTCAGGGACAGGACTAGAGACTTAAAAAGGAAAAGCAGGCAACACAGGTTGTGTCATGAAGGGCCACACCCGACAGGCTAAATGGGCTAGACGTCATGCCTAGCCGGGCCGACGTAAATGGGTCGTGCTTTGGGCGACACGACGGGCCTACACATAAGCCCAAGCATGGCATGCGTCGGGCCTCATGCCATCTTGGCCCGAATAGCTTCTGTGTCGGGTGAAAGGATCGAGTGACCGAGAAGAGGGGTTGAACTGGGAACTCCCACGACAAACTTTACTTGCTAACTCCTCTACGCACTCAAGCAACTCCTATGCAGTTGGTTGGTTATAGTTACGCACCCACTTATATACCGCATAAAGACGGTGTATAATTATAGCATATTTTACCTTAGAGTATTCCAAGATTTATATCAATCAACAGAGACCAGTGGGAATCAAGCAAAGTCATTAATAAAAAGTCTAATTAAGCTTGAAAAGATGGGAGCTTTTTGTTGGTGAGCTAGGGATGTGCCGATCGACACACATTGGTGCCATTCGACACGAAGGCTTTTCATGTGAAGGAAATTTTATTTCACAGAGGGGCTTAAAGAAAATTGTTTAGTAAGTTTAACTAGATATCTACTAGCTGAGATCCTAACCATAAAGTACAATCAAATTCATCCATGTCAATGTGGGAGTATGTGTGTGAGTGGTACACAATTCAAAAATAGATAGTAAAGTTGAATAGTTGCCCCAAGTAACTCATTCTTAGTTGTTGGTCTACTTGTGTCCTAGAACAGTAGTGATAACAAGACATAAACAAGTATGAATGGAGATATGCAAATGACAGGGGGCTAAATAGAAACAACCAAATTCATCTCTTGTCCTGTAGCACTATTATTCTTTTTTTCACTTTTATTTTTTGATATTTTTCTCCAAGTTAGAGGCAATAAAATAGGAACCACACGAAATTATACCTCAAACAGAGGTAGGATGTGTCCTACAGAATTTCTGCAAGTTGCAGTGACCCTAGGGTCCAAGCTTGATCCCTCTGGGAAATGGTCTTAATGATTTTTTTTTGAATTTTCTGAGATTTTTCCTCTGGGCAAAACCAGGTTGAACAGATCCAATTTTATTTTCTCACCAATTTAAAAAAACGCCTGATTTTGAATCTGTCTGTGAAAGTTATGGTTGTTTAAGGAAGAGACTCCAAATCAGGTTCTCGGTGGCAATCGAATTGCAATACTTATTTTGTCACTCTCTAGATCCCAAATTTTGCTTTGTCTATCATTTTGATGCCTTATCTTCCATGATGGCTAAGATCAGTTTAAGATGTCACCATCGTTATCTTCACCACATCAGATCCTTATTGTTTTCAGAGCTAACCGCTGCATAATCTCTCCATCTCTTCCTATTGCCCATTGAAGATCAATAACTATATCACCACCACATCACCTGCTAGACTATCGCTCTTACCACATCATAATTTGTGCAGCATATCCATGAAGAGAATGCACACATACAACCTGAGCTGGATCGCTCGGCTCAACAAAGGAAGAACAGAATTATGTGAGGACGATAAATAAGTTGCTTATGTGCTTTTTCTAGGGTTAAGCTCGTGAAAATGTAAACTACAAAAAAGATCTATAGTAATAAAAAGAGTTTGTCTAATATATGAGGGGCCATGTCAGGGCTTGCTGTAACTCTTGTAGATCTAGGTGTAAGCATGCATGAGATCCCTAACTCAGTGGTCTCAATCAAGAAACTATTGAAAACATTTCTATGTAACCATAAACCATATCTATTGATATAACTCAATGTTCTAAAGCAAGATTAAGCTAACTTTAGAAGATGGGCAATGTGCCCTGCAATATCAATATTTTTCCTCCTACTATTCTCCACATCTTGATTTTTGCGAGTTGAGAAGTGAGATTTTGCTGTGACATTTGGTGGGGAGTGGAGGGTGGGGGTGGCCAGAGGGGAGGGGGGGGCAGTAGGACAGGTTTATCTAGATGCAAAGAGTGTGGATGGAGGGAGGGGGTGATTTTTTTTCATTTATGGATGTAGAAGGCAGACTACAATACATAATTAGTTTCTCACTAGTTATTGCCAGGCTGCACTAATTATTACCAAGCAGAGAGATTGTCTCTTAGTATGGCACTATGGCTAAGTATCACTGCACTTGCAGTCCATCCTAGCATGACTCTGGAAGAAGTTGTAACAATTAATGTTGTTGCCATGTATTGTTGCATCACATGTTTATTTCTCTCATGTATATGAGGTGTGAGCAGGTTGTTTGCACCTGGTACCAAATAAAACAAACAAACTCAATTTGTTGTACCTTTCTATTACCAATCATGCCATATTTCTTCCCGTCCTATTTATATTTTGAATTATATTAATTTGTTACCTACCATTTGCATTTTGAATAATTTGATTTATATATGCAATTAATCTTACTTACCAACTACATTTTGAAAAAAAATATTTGCTACCGTCACAACGACCACACATACAAAATTAAAAAATATCTGATTTTCATGTTTGTACAATGTGATTCCCATGTTTAGTAAGTGGTCAATGCTTTTTATGTGGTAAGGGAGTTGTACCTAAAAGTAATATAGGACCGAGGGATAGTACATACAAGTAATTTAAGACACAAGGAGAAGTACCTTTTAGGTCAAACGCATGTTAACTAAGGTCAATGATTCCCCCTTATAAGTACTATTCCCTCACTCTGTCCCAAATTACTTGTCATTCTAGCTATATACCTATAGAATATTCCATGAACTTAGAAAAATTGACCGTCTAGGTTCGTAGAAGATGGTATGAATCTGGATACAAGAAAACACGCCTAGAATGATAAATAAACTGGAACAGAGGAGTACTTTGTAAGGGAAAAAATTCTCCGCAATAGGCATGTATAGCAAAGCTCCTAGGCTTATCATGTGCTTTTCCATTTCTCATAGCAACTGAATTGAGCCAGCTAGCGAGCAAGCCTCCTCTCCATGGACGTCGTACTCTTAGCGTTCTTGCCTCTGTCGCCATACCCCATAAACCACGGCGCTACCCCTACTGCCATCGGTGGCGATCATGGATGGCCTTTCCCATTATGCGCCTAGGCTGCACTGCTATTTTTTTTTGTCCCCAACAAGGGAGGCCACCCTGGTCTTGGCTTGTGTACAGGTGTTGAGCCTCATCACCATGGTGGTGTGATCGTTGTCACCTACTACTGTGCCACCCAATTTTGCACAGTTGTGGCTTAAAGACAACTCCATCTAGAACATAGTGTTTTATTACTTTTCGGCATGCTAGGGTTTGACGATGGTGCTACCAGGTCCCCTTTCCCACCTGCGTCCTCGTTAGCGACTGGAAGGAGAGGGAAGCCCCCTCCTAATGATTTAGCTTTTGATTTGTATAGGCAGGTTTGTTTAGCCTATTGTAAGCCTACACAGGCCATGTGCCGGCATGCCCTCCTCCACCTCCAGGTCACCGTGACCATAATTCTCAGGGCTGAGAACAGCCTCCATGACATTAGCTTCAATTGAAGGATGCTCGAAATGAAGTTGAAGTAGGCATCCTTTTCCCTTGCTATCCATCACCTCCGTAGTGGGTGGATCTCTTAAGATTTCATTAGTCACTACCAAAACCAGCGTCTATAGGCGCTTACATCTACTTTGGGCCTTGCTTTGTGGAGCATCCAAAAGACCCCCCTCCCCCCCCCCCCCCCCACCGATTCCACCTCCGTACATTATTCGCGTTGAACGACCCAATCCGACAGGATCCCTCCTCAGGTCACATCCACTTCTTTATTGCCTCCTCAGATAAGTCGACGTACATGTCCTGGCGGTCTTCACTACCCCACCGACAATTCTATGCCCACCATCTTGTCGCCCCCTCTACCAAGTCAACGTACATGTCATTGCTACCCTATAAGCAACTTGATGCCCGCTGCTCTCGTGAGAAGATGTAGACGATCTTCTACACACAGCAATCCAACACCTTAATATGTCAGTAGGTAATGATCGGAATGACGTCTTCATCCTCCCCCAACAATCTAGCACCTAGCAAGGTCCTCTATGGCGCTGTTTGTGTCAGTTCCTGGCTTAATCACAGTAACCATGTGGCACACATGCTGACATGCATCTGATAAGGCATGCTATGTGGCCAAGTTGTGTGTGGTGCTCCTTGAGCTTTTGTGTTCTTTGCAGGGTACAATGGACCATATGACAGCCACCTCGATGTGACATTTCATTCTCGTGCATTCAAGGTTGTTGGCCATTATATGTCTATCTCCGCAAGTTCTATCGAAGCTGCCTTCCATCTACATCCGGATGAAGCTAAGAGCAACTCCAGCCGGGCCTACAAATTAGAGCCCACAAAATTCATTTGTAGGCCGGTCTGGAAAATAAGAGGCCTCAAAATAGGCTACAAACTCCAGTTGGAGCATACAAATAAGTGGGACCTAGTTTGGAAGGGTGGATGGGAGACTTCAAAGGGGCTGGGAGAGGGAAATTTAGAAGCCCATACAAAATGCATGCCAAATAGGGATTCTGGTGGAGCAAAATGCATGCCAAATAGGGATCCTGGTGGAGCATATTTTTTTTGCTTGACATAGAAATTTTGAGATAGGAGCTAGGTAGAAAAACCCTCAAACAACCTACACTAATGCAACAAGGCGCTTTCCGCAGCTCTTTGGTAATCAACCTGTCGGTCATGCAAGTGTCATGCAGTTTCTTCCCTGCTCCTTACAAGCATCTTAATTCACACCCACTCAGAGGGGTCATACATAATCTACAAGGAGTTCAACTCTGTTCTTTGTACTTTGTTTTAACCGTCTAATAAATATGAATACTACTTTTATCATTAAAAAAAAAAGAAACAGAGGAGCTGGATCAGGTGCTTCGGCGTGTTGCACGGTGCTCTATTTGTAGCACTGCTGCAAATAATTTTTTTCCTACTTCGTACGCATGCAGCGCTCTTGAATAATCATTTACATATACAACCGGTTATATATTAGTAGTTTGGAAACATTCCCACTTGCCACGTGTAGTAAATAGGCGCCATTCTAATTCACCGTGATACTTTTTAACAGTGATCACTATTACAAAAATGACGTTCAGCAACATGCCATAAACGGCTTTTATCATGGACAAACTATTCGTCACAAATAATCGTTACTGATTAGTTGTTAAATTAGTGACAGGCTGAATGCCCCGGCACTAACAATAAAAAAAGCGTTAGCAACAGGCGCCTGCCCGCTACTAAATATCCTTTGGCCCGTTACTAAAAATGGTTCTAAAAAAATAAAAAAATAAAATGGAAGGACCTGCCCGCCCTGGCCCGAAAGAGCCTAATGCCGCATTGATGCTCGCTGCGCCGCCCGCTGGCCGGTCGTCGATGCTTGCCACTATGGCCGTTGGCCTGTCGTCAATGCTTGCCGCACCGCCTGTTGTCCTGTCGTCGATGCTTGCCATCACCGTCCTTGAGAGGAAGGGGCCCACCACCATCGCTGTGGAAGCCTGCGCTAGATCCGTCACCCTGCCTCATGGCCGAGGAGGTCCTCGCTGGATCCACCGCTACTTGACCGATGAAGCCCGCACTGGATCTTGCTAGGGAGTGGAAGGGTTCCTGGGAGGGGAGGGGCCGTCGGGCCTTCGTCGTGGAGGGTGGGCGAGCGGTGGCACCAGGGAGAGGAAGGGATACCGGAGAGAGGAGGCAGCATTGAGGAGGGGCGCGGGAGGCCACCGCTAGGGATGAGAGAGAGAGAGAGAGAGAGAGAGAGACAGCAGTGGAGAGTTGAGTGGGTGGATGGGAAATTAGGATTGAGAAGAGATATTTATTTATGTCAATACCTAATATGAACCATAAAAAATAGAACCTATGACTATAGATCAGTCATTTATAGCAACAGCCATTGCTGACAAGTGTTGCCCCTCACTAATTTAACAACTTGGGGACGGGAAGGCATGTCTCCCAAACCACAATTAGTAACGGTCAATATAATGCCCGTCACAAATTGGATAGGGACTTTGTTGCCAAAAATAACTTTTGTAGTAGTGGATATTACACAGATTTTTCTTGAAAACTACTTTTTACATTTAGTAAAGATGCGGTCACAATATTAAGATAAACTTCTTTCAGTTTTATACTGCATATTATATTAATCAAATTACAAAATCATTTAATAAAACTCAACCATAAAAAAAGGCGAGTGTTTTTGTTATGAAAGTTTACATTTAGAATTGTTCTTATATATGTTTTTAAACGATATTCTAGTGTCTTAGGCATAGAGGAACCGCTTGGATATCTTACAACGAAAAGGCAGTCTGATCTTGGTTCACTTGCAGGCGACAGACTCTGAGCTCGTTATTGATATTTTCCATTCTCTGATTCTCTGGGTTAATTTCTTGTGATTTGATGTATCGGAGTATTTTTAATACTAGTACAATGCATATGTTAACATTACGGTGATAACAACTCAAACAAATTTGTATGTAAGTTTTGTTTAAAAAATATTAAAAATAAATAGTCATTACATTGTTAATTGTAAAGTACATGACTATTGGGGGATCACCTCGTGGGTCATCCTTCGGTGCTTGTCAAAGTCGGGCTATGACCAAGGGTTGAGACTAACCACCGCTGCCCTCTCACTAACCATAATTTTGAGACGCAGGTTCCTATCGGAGACTCCGAAAGAATTAAGGCCTTTCGGCTCAAGCAGAAGGAAGCAGCGATGTCCGAAGGGCGCAAGTCCCCTTCGAAGGATACCACGGTACCTTTGAAGGGCGAGACTGCACCAGAGTGGACCCTAGTGCAGCGCACGGAGTGCAGGGACTCCCCGAAAGTACTAGGCCCATTCGAAGGATGACACTGTGCCTTCGTGAGACAAGACTACGCTCAAGTCCAAAATCGGGTGAGGCCTGCAGATGGCGACATGTGGCACCAGCACGTGTCGAGATGTGCGGGCCAAGGAGGGGTGCTGGAAGACCTCAAAAGACCAGTCTGTCCTTTATGACCATTTTATACCGAATATTCGTTGAATATAGTAGGTAATTAGGGGTAAAATGGTCAGTTGCATATGACCTAAGTACGAGCCTATAAATAGAGCACCCCTACTTACTTGTAAAAGGAGAATCTTTTTGGGAATACATGAAGAGCATTCGCCACTCTGCTTTGAATCCTTCGAGATTCCTCTTTTCATTCACCTTTTCTATTCGTGGCACCAAAGCATACGCTTAGTGACACCAACAGTGGCGCCCACCGTGTTGTGAGCTCGTATACTAGCTCACAATAACTCAACTCCACGGACCGCTACCTTCAAGTGGCATCCTCCCCGCCGAAGTAGCATTCCAGGAGACCCCCAACTGACAGATGATCAATCCACTTCACAAGTAACAAAGGAGAACACCCTCGAAGCCCAGCCATCACAACCGGATGCGCCCATCGACCCAAAGGACCCGGTGCAGCGTCCCGAACAACCATCAAGTTCAACCGCCCCCGGGAAGCAGCACCCCAACCTCAGTGACAGCAGCGCAGGAGTTAGAACTGTTAGCCCAAAGAGCTGAACATCTCGAGCAACTCAAGCTGCGGCTGCTGCAAGAGCAACAGCTAAGAAGCAAAGCGCTGTCAGATAGAGAAAAAGCCTTGCAAGAGAAGGAGTACATAGCCTAGCTCAGACTCAAGAATCTGCAACTTGCAAAAGAAGTTGAGGAACTCCAAAGAGCCATGGGTAGAGCGAGTCGCCAAGAACCAAACCCAACGTTCGAAACTCATCCATATATTGACCAAGGAGTACCATTTACGGCAAGCTGTCAACCGCTATCCATAGAAGTACTGCCGATTCAAAGGGGAAGCACATCAGGCATAATTGACAAAGACTCACCCCTCTCCGAGGGGTTGTAGAGGGCACCATACCCACCGCAATTCAGGATGATACCGTTGGCTAAGTTTAGGGGGAATTCCGACTCAAGGCAATTCCTCATGAGTTATGAAGCAGCAAGCATATCAGCAGGAGGAGATGAGACAACCTAGGCAAAAGCATTCGTTTGCGCACTCAAAGTGTCGGTCCTAAATTGGTATTTTAACCTACCTCCTGGCTCACTATATAGTTAGGAAAACATCAGGGACAAGATGGTAGCAAGTTTTTGAGGGTTCCATACTATCATAGAGCCATTGCATGAGCTACTAAATATAACTCAGCTAGAAAATGAGCTATTACATGATTACTATAGAAGGTTCCTCACCCGTCGGGCTCAAGCACCCAGTGTCACAGACGAAGCAGCAATAAGCTCGGTGCTTTGAGGCATGCAAGCATGCCAGATGTCATCTTACTACGCACGGACACCCCCGCACACAATGCAGACACTGTGCACGAAGTTTGAAGAATACAACAGATCTGATGTGGATTACAAAAGGCGCAAGCAGAGCCAGAGCAAAAATCGTAATCAACCACACAATGAAAGTGCTTATCAAGAAAGACAGTACAAAAAATACAAGCAGCCCACCGAGCAGTTGCCATCATTCGTAGGGCACATTGAAGAAGAAAGGCAAGACCACAATAGCAAAGATAGCCGCAACAACGACTACAGAGAGAGTAACTATCGAGGCCGCAGCAGAGGCCGAGGCCCTCAAAACCAAAGTCGACCAGTCAGAAAACCGTATTGCTTCTACTATGGAGAGGACAAGGGGCACAAAACTTCCACTTGCCTCAAAACAAAAGAAATCCAAGAAAGAATCGAAGCAGAAAATAAAGTCCCATCCCAACCAAAAGCCATCAATTACACATCGCCCAACCCATGGCCCCAACAGCCATATCCACAACCCACACAGCTCAACTAGTATTACCCAAGCACCCATCACCACTAGCTGTACACACCATCCCCATACTTCAGCACAAACCATCCAACCCAACCTCCGAGCAAGTATATTCAACCAAGGCAACCAACCCAGCAACCAGAGCGCAGCCAAGAGCGCTAACCACAAAAGCAACAGCCACAACAATTACCTCAGCCTAAGCCTAAGTCTAACCCAAACCAAGCCATAGCTTTCCCAGTACAAGGATTTATCGAAATGATATGCGGAGGGTCATCTTCAGACTTTGAGAACAAGAAAAGAAGATGGGACCACTTCCGAATGGTAAATAGTGTTTTCACAGAAGGGCCCGTCATCAAATCAAAATGGTCTTATATCCCCATCACATTCATAGAATTGGATCTCAATCTCAAAGCTTATCCGCACATTGACGCATTTGTAATCGAAGCCCACATCCACACTTGGATGGTCAGTAAAGTCCTTGTAGACAATGGCAGCCAAGCAGATTTATTATTCATAGATGCCTTCGAACAGATGGGCCTCAGCAAAAGTTCCTTGCAGCCATCAAATATACCACTTATAGGCATCGGAGGAAAAAGAATCACTCCCATGGGCACAATTTCCCTCCCTGTGTCGTTCGGCAACACTCAGAACCCCCGGACGGAGTATGTAACATTCGACGTAGTGGATCTCTGCCATTCAATGTCATATTTGGCCGAGGCACCATCAACACCTTCGAGGCTGACATCCATGGTGCGTATCTATGCATGAATATTCCAGTAGCCGCAAGGGCCATTACAGTTAGAGGAAACCAGCAGATGGCAGGGGACATTGAACAAGGTTATGCTCCGGGGGAAAGAAACTGTAACAATATAAAAGTCTTCAACCAAGAGCAACTAGAAAAAGAGGAAAGGGCCCAAAAAGCTTGTGAGCAACATATGGCGAATGCAAGAGAAGAAACACGTTGTCTCGACAAAGAGAGAATCACAGTATAACCAGACGAAGAAACCAGAAAAGTACTCCTCGATGAGCAAATCCTCGGGCAGTTCATCATAATAGGCTCCGACCTAGATCCCGAAGAAGAAAAAGAAATGCTAGCATTCTTGGGCAAGAACAAAGATGTATTCGCCTGGCCTACGGCTGATCAGAGAACACAAGTTGGAAATAGACGCAAAGATCAGACCAAAGAAGCAAAGGCTTCGAAAGATGTCTGATGGAAAAAACTGAAGCCATCAAGGCGGAAGTACAGCGACTCCTCGATGCCTCCGTCAGTCGCGAAGTCAAATACCCGTGTTGGCTGGCAAACTATGTAATGGTCAGGAAGAAGAACGGGAAGTGGAGAATGTGTATAGATTTCCGATCTCAACAAGGCCTGCCCCAAGGACGATTTCCCACTGCCTCGAATCGACAAAATTGTGGATGCAGCGGCAGGAAGCGAGCTGTTGTCTTTGCTTGAACTGTTTTTCAGGCTACCATCAAATTTGGCTAAGGAGGAAAGATGAAGAAAAAACAAGTTTTATCACACCCTTCGGCACTTATTGTTTTGTAAGAATGACCGAGGGGTTGAAAAATGCTGGCCCTACATTCTGCCGTATGACTCAGAAAGCTTTCCAGTCATAGTTTGGAAAAAGTGTACACGCCTATGTGGATGACATCATAATAGCCAGCAAGAAAAAGATTAATCACATTTCAGACCTGGCCGAAACATTTGCAAACCTCCGAGCGGCAAGGCTAAAGTTGAACCCAGAAAAGTGCGTCTTCGACATTCGTAAAGGAAAAGTACTTGGTTGCCTAGTGTCAGTCAAAGGCATCGAAGCGAACCCCAACAAAATAAAAGTGATCACTCAAATGCAAGAGCCCAAGTGCAGAAAAGATGTGCAGAAACTCACAGGTAGAATGGCGGCACTGAACCGATTCATATCTAGATCGGCCGAGCGAAGCCTGCCCTTCTTCCAAACTCTCCGAGGGGCGCAACCCTTCGAATAGGGCCCAGAGGAGCAGAAAGCCTTCGCCGATCTGAAAAGTTACCTGTAGAAGCAATCGTAGCTCACCAACCTAGAGCGAGGGTTTGTTCTACTTTTGTATGTGGCTGCATCACACTCAACAGTCAGTGCGGTCCTTGTACATGAAAAGAAAATGGTTAAGATGGTCAAAGGGGAACCAAAGGAACTCATAGTACAGCTTCTAGTTTACTATGTTAGTGAAGCACTGTCCGGTTCCAAAAAATTATATTCTGAGATGGAAAAGATCGCATATGCAGTGGTCATGGCTTCAAGAAAGTTGCGGCACTATTTTGAGGCTCACCATATCAAAGTGCTTACCAACCAACCACTCAATGAGGTATTTGGCAACAGAGGCCTCGGGGACAATCGACAAATGGGCCATAGAATTGTCAGAGCACGTGGTAGACTTCGAGAGACGGAGTGCCATCGAATCTCAAGTACTTGTTGATTTCATAGCAGACTGGACGACCCCAGAATACACAAAAAATCAAGAGCTGCCTGAGGACAGTGCATTGCGACAGAGCTTGGGGGCTAGACGGGGCAGGCATAACAGCGATAATCATCTCAACCACAGGTGTAAAAATGAGATACGCGGCAAGGCTCGAATTCAGCAAGGAGACAGACAAGTGCACTAACAATATAGCAGAATACGAGGCAGTATTACCGGGTCTCAAGAAACTCATGGCACTCAGAGTTCAGAGGTGCAAGATCAAAACGGACTCCAAAATTGTTGCTAGTCAACACGACAAAGAATTCACAATTAGAGACCCACAACTTGAGAAGTATCACAACACCATCAGGGGTATGGAAAAGTATTTGAAAGGCTTCAATATATAGTATATCGAGAGAAAGTTCAACACCAAGGCAGATGAACTCGCAAAACTGGCAGCAAAACAAGAGGCAATGCCGCAAGATGTGTTCTTTCAAATAATCATCGAACCCTCGATCAAAGTAGCCCTGCAAGACCCCAAACAAATCCATGCGCTAGTCAGTGAAGACTGGAGAGCTCAAATCATTACGTATCTTTAGGGATTTTATGAGCCTGACACATAGTCAGAAACAAAAAGAATGCAACAACGAGCTAGAAATTACAGAATCATCGAGGGTGAGCTCTACAACTCCGCAGTATGCGCCCCATTACTCAAATGCGTAAGCCAAGCGGAGGGTTCTCAGTTGCTCAGAGAGATACACGAAGGTGTCTGCGGAGCACACATAGGCCCTCGACCGTTAGCTGCAAAAGTAGTCGGGCAAGGTTTCTTCTGGCCTTCAATGATCAGGGATGCTGCAGAAGTGGCAACTAAATGTGAAGCTTGCCAAATGATTTCGTACAAACAGTCAGCACCTTTGCAGCCAACTCAACTCATAGCTCCATCATGACCCCTTCAATGCTGGGGGATCAACACTGTTGGACCACTTCCTACAACTCCTGGGAATTACAGATGGCCAGTCGTAGCCCTCAAATACTTCACCAAGTGGATCGAAACCAAACCAATCACAAATATCTCTGCCACCACAATCAAGAAGTTCTTTTGGCAAAACATCATTTGTCGCTTCGGAGTCCCGAAAGACATTACGGTAGACAATGGCAAACAATTCGAAAACGACATGTTCAAACAATTCTGTCACTCCATCGGAACGAAAGTCGATTTCGCATCAGTATACCACCCCCAATCAAATGGAGCCGTTGAGTGGGCAAACAGCCTCATATTCAAGGCAATCAAGAAAATACTTTTGGATGACAGAAAAGGAAAGTGGGCCGAGGAATTACCAAGGGTCATATGGTCACACAACACAACAAAAACCAGGGCAACCAAGTATTCACCTTTCAGACTGCTTTATGGGGAGGAAGCAGTTAGCACCGAAGAAATTGCCCACCAAAGTCCAAGAACATTAAGCATAAAGTCGCCACAGCCTATGGAAGCAGAGTCAAAGGACCTCATGGAAGTTGACACGTTAAACGCAGTTGTCAACCTCGAGAAATATCAGAAGGAAACACGTCAATGGAGGGATCAAAAGGTTACACCTCGGGCCTACGCGGTTGGAGATCTAGTCTTGCTCCGAAGCCCAAAGACAGAAAGTAAAGGCAAATTGGAACCCAAATGGGAGGGCCCTTACATTGTGGCAAAGTCAAACAGGCCCGGAGCCTATAGACTCCAGACTTCGTAGGGAGAAGAGTTGCCACATTCTTGGAACGCAGACAACCTTTGAAGGTTTCATGTTTAGGAAAGTAATACTCCAAGTATGTAAATAGCCAAGCATGGCACAAAACTATAAGTGCTACCTTGAGCTTAGTTGATAGATTTTCTTTTCAAGTTTTTCCTTAACCAGATTTAAAAAGGACCATACTCTTTTCCTCACAAGGGGAACCCTTCGCAGGGGTGAGGTTTTTAATGAGGCGGATCCTATGTAAACCCCAACTAAATCTAGCTACCTTCCCTAATGTGGAAAGCCTCGCTCAACAAATCACATCGAAACAACTCCCATCACGGAGATTGCAGTATTTGACAAAGAGCAAATGCTCTTAAATCATAGCTACTGCACCGGCTAAGCCCAAGGAGCTGAAAGTCGTGCAGTCTGCTAACTTAGCGAAAATTGTTAAGGGGCTCGTTGCAGCCCAAACCCGTCGAAGGGTTCGTCCGAAAACACCTCGCCCCTAGCACTTCGAGGGGGAGGGTGGCGTTTTTCAAAAAACTTAGCGAAAAATGCAAAGGGGCTCGTTGCAGCCCAAACCCGTCAAAGGGTTCGCACGAAAACACCTCGCCCCCAGCACTTCGAGGGGAAGGCTGGCGTTTTTTCAAAAAACTTAGCAAAAAATGCTAAGGGGCTCATTGCAGCCCAAACTCGTCGAAGGGTTCGCCCGAAAACACCTCGCCCCTAGCACTTCGAGGGGGAGGGTGACAATTTTCAAAAAACTTAGCAAAAAATGCTAAGGGGCTCATCACAGCCCAAACCCGTCAAAGGGTTTGCTCGAAAACACCTCGCCCCTAGCACTTCGAGGGGAAGGGTGGCGTTTTTCAAAAACATAGTGAAAATTGCTAAGGGGCTCGTTGCAGCCCAAACCCCTCGAAGAGTCCGCCAGAAAACACCTCACCTCTAGCACTTCGAGGGGAAGGGTGGCGTTTTTCAAAAAACTTAGCGAAAAATGCTAAGGGGCTCGTTGCAGCCCAAACCCGTCGAAGGGTTCGCTCGAAAACACCTCGCCCCTAGCACTTCGAGGGGTGGGTGGCATTTTTCAAAAAACGTAGCAAAAAATGCTAAGGGGCTCGTCGCAGCCCAAACCCGTCAAAGGGTTTGCTCAAAAGCACGTCGCCCCTAGCACTTCGAGGGGAAGGGTGGCGTTTTTCAAAAAACGTAGCAAAATTGCTAAGGGGCTCGTTGCAGCCCAAACCGTCGAAAGGTTCACGAGAATACACCTCGCCCCTAGTACTTCGAGGGGCAGGGGGGAATTTTTCAAAAAATGTAGCAAAAATTGCTAAGGGGCTCGTTGCAGCCCAAACCCGTTGAAGGGTTCGCCCGAAAACACCTCACCCCTAGCACTTCGAGGGGAAGGATGGCGTTTTTCAAAAAACATAGCGAAAATTGCGAAGGGGCTCATTGCAGCCCAAACTCGTCGAAGGGTTCGCCCGAAAACACCTCGCCCCTAGCACTTCGAGGGGGAGGGTGACAATTTTCAAAAAACTTAGCAAAAAATGCTAAGGGGCTCATCACAGCCCAAACCCGTCAAAGGGTTTGCTCGAAAACACCTCGCCCCTAGCACTTCGAGGGGAAGGGTGGCGTTTTTCAAAAACATAGTGAAAATTGCTAAGGGGCTCGTTGCAGCCCAAACCCCTCGAAGAGTCCGCCAGAAAACACCTCACCTCTAGCACTTCGAGGGGAAGGGTGGCGTTTTTCAAAAAACTTAGCGAAAAATGCTAAGGGGCTCGTTGCAGCCCAAACCCGTCGAAGGGTTCGCTCGAAAACACCTCGCCCCTAGCACTTCGAGGGGTGGGTGGCATTTTTCAAAAAACGTAGCAAAAAATGCTAAGGGGCTCGTCGCAGCCCAAACCCGTCAAAGGGTTTGCTCAAAAGCACGTCGCCCCTAGCACTTCGAGGGGAAGGGTGGCGTTTTTCAAAAAACGTAGCAAAATTGCTAAGGGGCTCGTTGCAGCCCAAACCGTCGAAAGGTTCACGAGAATACACCTCGCCCCTAGTACTTCGAGGGGCAGGGGGGAATTTTTCAAAAAATGTAGCAAAAATTGCTAAGGGGCTCGTTGCAGCCCAAACCCGTTGAAGGGTTCGCCCGAAAACACCTCACCCCTAGCACTTCGAGGGGAAGGATGGCGTTTTTCAAAAAACATAGCGAAAATTGCGAAGGGGCTCGTTGTAGCCCAAACCCGTCGAAGGGTTCGCTCGAAAACATCTCGCCCCTAGCACTTCAAAGGAAGGGTGGCGTTTTTCAAAAAACATAGCGATAATTGCTAAGGGGCTCATTTTAGCCTAAACCTATCAAAGGATCCACAAAATATGAAAACAATCAAATTTGTAGAGTCGATAGGTTCTTCTTTTACAATGAACCCAGATGCCAAAAGCTAGGGAAACAAAACAGACCATTCGTCGACGCTATAACCAGGCAGAGGTGGGCCAGGGTCACACCTCGGGACTCCAGCTCTAACAGCACGAGAACTCCCTACAACATCGTCCGAAGGTGCCCTAGTGGTCAGTTTAGACCCGGTGCCCCTAGCAGAAGCATTCATCACAGAACTAATAGAGCGTTTTGCCACACCGCGTCGAGGGCGCCGTGGCCGTAGAACTAAACTCTCAGCTTCGTTCTGAACCGGTGGCAGAATCCCAACCTGGCTAAGGCTCCCTTCATCGCCTAATGATGAAGATTTAGGAACCTGTACTTCACGTTGGCATGGTAATTGACTACCCCCGGTGCGATCATGTGTCGCGCCTATGCTAACACCCGAAGAGGATCATCGACCACTAAAACCAACATTACTTCAAGCACGCTGACCGCTCGACCCCCGAGATCGGGACTGACGTCCAAATATATGCGAATAATCCCCCACACAAATCACCCCGGCGTCTAAAGTGACAACACCACCCCTTAGCAAACCAGGTCAGGTCAAACTGGTAGCCTCATCGACAGCGTTAGCAATGTCCAAGGCCTCAAAACCACTCAAACTAGCCTCCGAGCTCCTAAAGTAAAGGAATTGTCCAAGTCGCCAAGAATGCGCATTACAGAAGAATCGCTGGAAGAAATTTCCTCGTCAACCTGCGCAGGTGGCACTTTAGACACCTACGTAGGTCCAAAAGTAAGCGTTAAAAACATCCTTTACAATGTCGTCTGCTACAAAAACTAATCCCCACTCCATCCAAAATGTATGGCTGGCCAGCATGCATCAAGTTGGAGCAGGCTCTAGACCTCGCGAGACGATTGCGCGCCTCCATCCTTCACCCCCTCAGTAGTCCGAGGGTGGTCCTCTTGACCTCCTCCCCCACTCGAAGGCTTTTGAGCAGCTAGTGCAGCATCGGGAGCCTAAACATATCAAAAATGATAGTCACCTTCAAAGCCCTGGGATTATATTAAAAATCTATAGAGAATAGAATGCGCACCTGGGCAAGTTTTTGAATCGCAACTAGCCGGGTAGCCTCGTGACCGTGGTCGCACCAAAACCTGATAGCTAGATGTTTCGCATCGGCAGAAGCTTCGGCTGACAAGTTGTCCCGAGCGTCAGCCCCAATAGGAAAGTCTCGCTTCCCCAGATCTCAGAAGTGGTCGCAACCCCGGTGCTCAGTATGCAGCGAGCCAAAAATACTGCGCTTGTCCACAACCACTAGGAGCGCTGTGAATTCAGCCTTCAACCATTTGAAGAAGGCTTCTTCATTCATAGTAGACCCATCGGTCAAGGACATAGGCTCTGCACCCACATAGTATAAAGCTTCGCAATACCTATGGTGAGCCATCAGAGCTTGGGCAGCAAAGCCATAGTTGCGGGTTGACGTGGCATGTATCAAAGCCTAGTTTTCCTTGGCAAGAGTGGCAGCCTTGGCTTCCGTAGCTTCGAGGCGGGTTGCAGATTTTCTCAATTCAACAACTTCCGCTCGGAAAGCTTCCAGCTCTTTTTTTTTCGCACGAGTCACCTCGAGGGTGGCCTCATCCTTTGCAGTCTGAAGGGAAGCAACATTTTCCTTCAGCACAGTGTTCTCTGTTGCATACGAATCCTTCATCCTCTCAAGCGACACCAACTCCTGGCTAGATTTCTCAGCCGCAATACGAGCAAAAGTATGAGGCTGAAATGAAGTTAAAAGTGAGAAACAATGCGAGAAAATTAGCAAAGTTGAATCTCAAAAAGAAAAAATTGGCATACATGCCTCAGGATATGAGCAAGATTAACTTGCAAGTCCTTAATATCAAATTCTTCAGCAGTAGAAGCCATCGAGTCATCAGTGCGGAGCGGAGTTCATCCCATGCCTCATGATCCACAAAGTTTCCAGCTCTTCTAGATGACGATGGTTCTTTCCCAGCAGCCCTTCAACCGGCACCATCCAGCACCAAATGGGGCATCTGAGCTTCGATCCCAGGGCGGGAAACGAATCGCCCCCTCAGATCAACAAGAACATCAGCAACTTCCGTATCAACAGAGCGGCCAGCTAGATCCACAGGTTGAGGACTGGAAGGGGGAGGTGCAGTACTGTTGACGGCTGCTAAGTACCATTTTCAACCGTCAACTATACTCAAATAAAGGAGAATTTGGCATTTCATACACGCATGCTTTATCACAATAATATAGTTCCACTTGTACTTGGAGAACTTTGTGCATGCAGGAGGAAATGTGAAGGAAACACCTCAAAAGGCAAGAAAACACACTTTCAACCAATCAGAGAGTGCCACATGGACGTCACACGAATTGAAGGGCCCATTTTCAGCACTTAACCGACGTAACTCCCTGTAATACCGCGCAAACCGACGTCAGGGCCCACAGGACAGCCACCTGGAGAAAGCACAGGCCAGGAGGGGCCACCCCCAGGTCGGCCGAACTGGTCAGGTCGGGCGACCTGGTCTGGCACCCTCTCCGCCTGGGCTTCCACGTGTTGGCTCCTCCGCGACTCCTGATGGCGGTTTGAGGTGCCTTCCGTGGCGGTTACTCTCCCTTGCCGACCTATTGAGGCTATAAATAGAGGGTGAGGGCCTTCACACTCAACACACACCACAAGAAGCATTTCTCTCTTGCTAGTAGTAGTTCTTGGAGTTTTAGTGGAGTTAGGCTGAGTCTAGAGCTCTCTAGTCCCAAGTCTTCACTTGGAATTGGTATGGCTCTTGTATCTTTTCCCTTTTGTAAGACTTTGCTCTCATCAATATATATACTTTTTCTATATAGTTGTGCTTGGGTCATGAGTTTCTTGTTTGATATTGTGATCCATATATGTGATAGTATAGTCTACTTGTGTGATAGTAGTTTATATTTATTATACTACTATTGTCATGCTAGTTATATACCGTCACTATAGTCTAGTTTATATGTTATAGTCTCTATGCTTAGTTTTAGCTGATAAAGTATAGCATGGGTTTGGTGATCGCATTCGTACGGTAGCTCTGCCTCGTTAATAGTAATCGCGGAGGGGCAGAGTGCTCTTTGGTCATGCAAGTATGGTACTTGGGTGACTGATTTGCATCAATTATTCGTTAGTCTACTGGTTCGTTGAGGTAGGCGGCAGGTGGTGACAGCCCTGTCCGTCCTTTGAAATCCTCCCCGCTAGGCTAGTGCGTAGGCTCTTGGCGGAAGTCGCCTGTGGATGCAGGGGTAAGTCCGTGCCTGAAGTGCTATACTATTGACTGCTGAACCTGAGTGTGGGTCTGTATGTATTCTACTTAGGCTATGCAACTGTATAGGAATGTATAGTAGGAGTAGCTTAGCCTAGTCTTTCCTCCACTAGACTTTATTTATTTAGTAGGAATCTTCTGTGTGTGTCACACTACCCGGTTATTATCATGTACCCGCCTGTCTTGGTTAGATATCCTTGCTGATTGTTAACATGATCTTATATGTTAGTAACGCTTCTTGACTCTGGGACATATTAGCAACGGGACCTTCCTTTGGGATAAACAAATACGATACCCTGAATACTTCCGGGTGAAATGCTACAGCGGTATTCTCCGTGCGCTTGCGGATTTTACCTACTTGACTCTGGGACATATTAGTGAACCGTTTCTGGCCCCGTGCCGGGAATGATTTATTAATATGGCTTAGCAAAAGTCAACAAGCATTTCTGGCGCCGTTGCCGGGGAAGGCGTATGATTTAAGAAAAATTACTAATGTATATAGTAGTGTTGCAATTATTAAGGCTATCTCCTAGGCAGGCTAACCTTGCTTTGTTTTCTGCATTTTGTATGAAAACAGGGTAGTGTATGACTGGTTTCGACTTGCCGACAAACTTCACTGAAGATCCTGAGTCACTCCTGAGAAGGACACGAGCTAGGCTCACCCCTCCTCGTAAGGAGAGTCGGCCATTCGAACCTGTCATTCCCGCACCATCAAGCTCTGAGCAAATGGCCGACAAGACCCTCCGCGAGTTCTCCACTCCCTCCGCTGCCAACATCCCTACGGGACCAGCTGGCAATGTGGGAGATGCGAACTTCGAGATCAAGACCGGTCTCATCACCATGGTGCAGGCTAGCCCATTCTGTGGGAAAGCCAATGAGGACGCTAGTGCTCATCTCCAGCAATTCCTAGAGATTTGCAACACGTTCAAAATGAAGGACGTCACCCCCGACGTTGTTCGCCTTCGACTGTTCCCGTTCTCTCTCCTTGGGAGAGCGAGACAGTGGTTCTGCGCAAACCCTGAAGCTGTGAACACTTGGGAGAAGTGTTCAGCTGCGTTCCTTACAAAGTTCTTCCCGCTGGGCAAGACCAATGCCCTCCGCGGAAGGATCTCAAGCTTCCAGCAGTAGTCGAAGGAGTCGATTCCTGAGGCATGGGAGAGGCTCCAGGAGTACATCCTGGCATGTCCCCACCACGGGATGGATGATTGGCTGATCATCCAGAACTTCTACAACGGGCTTACTCCGTCGGCCCGCGACCACCTCGACGCTGCTGCTGGTGGAGCCTTCTTCTCGCTCACTGTGAGCAAGGCAAAAGATTTGATCGAGAAGATGGTGTCCAACCAAGGTTGGAATGAAGAGCGCCTCCAACCTCGCCAGCGAGGCATGCACTCCGTCAAGGAGGTTGACATGCTCGCCGCCAAGATTGACCTTCTCATGAAGAAGATGGAGGACCAAGCCAATGGAGAAGTGAAAGCCCTAGACGCTCGTATGACTTGCGAGGTCTGTGGCAACACGGGACACTCGGGCAATGACTGCCCTGAGACCCGTGAGGACGCAATGTTCATAGGCAACAACAACAACAACGGCTACCGTCCACAAGGAGGTCAAAGTTGGGGTCCACCACGTCCCAACTACCAAGGAGGTAACTCTGGCAACTTCTCTGGTTTTAATTCCGGTTATAATCAGCCCTCCTTGAAAGATCTTGTGCTTGGTCAAGCTAAGGTTAACGATAACATCAGTAAAAAGCTTGCCACCACTGATAGGACTCTTGAGAGCATCCACACTAAGATAGAGGGTGTTTCCTCTGCTCTCAAGAATCAGCTGAGCTTTAATAAAATGATAGAAACTCAATTAGCTCAGTTAGCTGCTGCTGTTCCTACTGCTGAGTCGGGGAAAATCCCGGGGCAACCCGAGACCCCCTTAGAAAATGTTAATGCGGTTACCACGAGAGGAGGTAAGTCCACTCGGGATCCGCCATACCCTAACCATGCAGGAAAGGACACATCAGCTGAGAAGCCGGCAGAAGAAGAAGAACCGCCGCCCAGAAAAACGGCCCCACATGAGTTCTATGATACGAACCTCATGCCGTTTCCTGAAAGAAGAAGGAAGCCCACCGTGGACGAGCAGTTCCACGCTTTGTTGAGGTGATCCAGAAGCTGCACATCAACGTGCCCTTGCTGGATGCGATACAAGTACCCACGTACGCTCGCTACCTCAAGGATCTTATCAGCAACAAGCGCCCACTACCGACCACAGAAATTGTCAAGCTGACGGAAGAGTGTAGCGCTGCTATACTCAACCGGCTTCCTGAGAAGAAGAAAGATCCGGGGTGTCCCACGATCACCTGCTCGATCGGGACACAGAACTTCGACCATGCCTTATGTGATCTTGGGGCAAGTGTGAGCGTCATGCCAAAGGATGTCTTCGACAAGCTCAACTACACCACACTATCCCCCACGCCGATGCAGCTGCAGCTGGCCGATTCAACGGTCCGCTATCCGGCGGGGATCGCCGAAGATATTCCGGTGAAAATCCGGGATTGCTTCATCCCCGTCGACTTCGTAGTGCTTGACATGGACGTCGGGAAGAGCACACCGCTCATCCTGGGACGCCCATTTCTCAGCACTGCGGATGCTCGCATCGATGTAGGAGCCGGAGAAATTCGTTTCCACATCAATGGCAAGGAGGAGAAGTTTGACTTTCGGCCACGGAAAGAACAGTGCAACATGATCCGTATCAAGTACGGGCTGAACCTAAGCAACATCAAGGAAGTGGAGGTCACTCCGCCAAAGAAGGACAGCCTCATCACATTTATGAAGAACTTCCTTGAGAAGGAAAAGGTCGCACAGCGACAACTGATGAAGGCAAGGAGGCAAAGGTCACACATTAAGCAACAGCCTCCGAAGTCCCCAAGGCAGCAACCTCCGAGGTCTGCAAAGAAACAGGCTATGAAGCCTGCAAAACCGCAGCCTCCGAAGCCCGAGAAGCCACCGACCGCAACAAAGACCAAGAAGGTGTGGCGAGTGAAACAAGAAGCATCATCCGTGTCTTCATCTCCGGGACCGGACAACACTTCATCGAGCTGAACGCCGGAGAAAAGTCCCGCTCGTCGGACTTTAAAAGGTGAGTCCTCGCCGGGAGGTTAAACCGGTAGTTATCCATATTTGCTCTTTTAATTGCATATTTGCTTTCCACCACATTTTGATTTTTCCCGACCACTGCATTTCTGCATTCTTGAATTTTTCCAGCCACCTTGGAATTTTTCAAAACTCATTTGCATTTTTGAAAATTTAGAAAATAGGTTTTTGGGCTTTCCATTTTGAAAAGATTTTTTGTCGAGCTTTTTGAGCAAAAAGGCAGCAGGGGACAAATCCCCTAGCCGTTGGGGAACACATAGGAAAAAGGGGGCTGCCAGGAGGCCCACCTGCCAGGTCGGCCGACCTGGTGGGGTCGGCCGACCCCCTGGCCCCACCTTTTCCTGTGCTCCTTTCTCCCAACGGCTATATGGCCGTTGCTCTGTCCCTTTCTAACGGCCATCTTGCTTCCTTGGCTATAAAAACCGCCTAGGAGGAGGAGCTTCACCATTCCAAGCTCATCTTTCGCTCCCCTCCTTTGCTCACTTGTTACTCTCCCAAAATTTCGTGTTCTTCAACTTTACTACAGCCCCAAAAACCCAAAAAAAAAAAATATATTTCCCCTCTGTTTTAGTGCATTTGCAAGTTGTTGTGAGAAGAAAACCAATTTCGGAGAAGCTCGGGTTTGTTGTTTTCACTAACACTCACCCGAACACTTGTTCGATCTTGTTTTTGTTCTTGTCTTGTGTTTGTTCTTGTGTGCAGCCATGATCAACCGAATGAAGCAAGTCGCCGGAATCAAGCGGATAAAAAGCACTCGTGCAAGCACGAGTCAAGCATCCTCCGTCGAGCTCACACCAAGTCCGAGGCATGGTGACCCCGAAGCTGAAATTCCGGAGGAAAGGCCGGCCTTGCTCATCACCGAGGAGCATCTCGACATCAAGGACGACCGCGAGGGCCAAGCCATCACGCTCATGAGAGAACGGCCATTCGCCCACACCCAACGCTTCGATCCGGACTTCCTCGAGAAAATAGGTATGAGAGAAGAATTTGCCTCTATTTTTCGCACTATGGGTTGGCTAAATTTCGTAGAAGTAGATGAGCCGGGTTCTCGTTTGCTTACTATGCAGATTTTATGCACCCTTAGAAAGTATGATGAAGGCATTTCTTTTCGCTTGTTTGGGCAAGAGCGCTTGGTCACATGGGGTGATCTTCATGCTATGCTAGGTCTAAATCCTAAATGTAGGCTAGACTTAGATAAAGCGCTAAAGGGGTTCCATAAAGAAAGTTTTTGGAAAAAGATTTCCGGAAACGAGTGGGGTCCCAAGCCTAGAACAAGTGCCATCCATAATCCTACACTTAGATTTATGCATGTGTGGTTGGCTATGACCTTGTTTCCTCGAGGTGACATTAGGGTTGTCCGGCAAGATGAATTGAAAATACTTTATGCCATGGTTAAGAAAATTAGGGTGTCACCCGCGGAATGCATGATTGATCAATGGTTAGACAATAAAAAGTTGACAGGACCAATTGAGTGCACCTCTTTAGTTACTCGCATTGCGCAGAAGTGTGGTCTGCTTGAGAATGTTCATGTTGGATATTTGACGGTAGATAGAGAATTTCTAGGCGAGGACTATTTTGTGCAAGGACATACTTTGAAACATGGTCCAAATAATACCTTGATCTATCACTTTCCCGGGTATACAAATGAATTCCCGTTACCTAACCCGGGTCTTCGTTTGTATCACTGTCGGGCACTAACCCTCCCGCTTGAGCCAGTGGGAGAAGTTCGCAGGCATAGTGTTTCAGGGCGACCGACACGTTCCCGTAGGCATATGGAGCCTACACCGGAGTTTCACACTCCGACCGGAGATCCGGTATGGGAGCAGCCCCCGCCACAGGACGAGGCGGGTGCATCAACATGGCAGGCCGGAGCATGGGAATCTCAGTACGATTACCCCATGCAGACGTCATCAAGTTCAAGCGGACCGCCATCCTTTGCCACTCGGTCATTCTCATCCCGTGGGTTCCGCGAACTCAACTATGGGATGGCCGAGTTGACAAGGAGGGTGAACGACATTGATTTACGCACCGAGAGCATGCAACAAACTCTCACGCAACATGTCGCCGACACCCAGCAATGGCAGAATTTCAGCGACAACCAATTCCGCCAGCTGAACGCGATGATGGCTCAGAATCAGAGCAATTGGGATGCCTTCTTCCGCTCCCAAGGCTACGACCCGAACCAGCAGATATGAGCAAGAACAAGCTTGGGGGAGGACTCCCCTTCTCACGGTAACTTGTATCTTTCCCCTTCCTTTTTTTTCTTGCATTTGCTAAATCTGAAAATCCATAAAAATTTGCAAAATATAAAAAGAACAAAAATATTTCCCTTTTTCATGCGCGGTATGAATGTGTATAATTTTCCTATGTTGAGATGATGAATAGTTGCTCTGTCCTTTATTCCTCTCTAATGCTAGTTTACAACTTAGTACTCTCTCAAGAGTTAGGTTTGTTGGTAAATCTTGCCTTGAACTTGAATCTTGTGGGTAGCATATGCATTCTCTAGTTCTAAGTTGTTGAGAGGTATGATATGATAGATAGGGCTGCTATGATCTTGCTCAACGTAAAGCTTGAATTCCGGAGTTTTATTTTTCAAAATGACAAATTGATAAGTTCCTCAATGATGAAATTCCCACCACAGCCATATGTAGTGTTTACATTTGAAAACCTTTACACATATGCTGCTTGTTTCACATTGAGCTTAGTCAAAATTGTTGTGACCCTAGTAGAACTCTTTTCATGCTTTCTTGATCAAGATCATATACACACATCCACCGCCATGAGCTATCCTTCTAAATCAAGAAGATAGCATCCACCATATCCACCGTGAGCTATTCTTCTACACCGGAAGAAAGCCACTATCCATCCATCCATCCAAAGAAACACTCCATATATCCATTGCAAAATTCCTCTCTCAAAGTATTCATTGCAAACTAGGACTATGGCTATGCAAAAAGAAAAGAAAAAAAATGCTCAAAAAAAAAAGAGAGCAAGCAAAAGATAGCCATAGCCTAGAAACTCCAAAAGAGAGAAGGAAAATTCAAAAAGGAGTTATTTCTTCCCATCCACCATTCCTCCGTTCTCCCACACACTTGCACATCTTGATCAAGATTGTTTGAATTGATGTTTTTCTTGGATCCGGTCTTTTGACATAGCAATATTATGTGAACATGAGTGCCTCATATATCCCTACCTTGAGCTCCACATAAAGCCTTATTTAGAAGTAGGTGATTATAGGCAACACTTTGCCTTGGTGAGGAATCATACACATATTGAGTGATCCGAGAGAATCATTTGAGGAACTTGGTTTTTATTTTCAAAATCTTTTGAAAACCTCCGGAATAACATAGCGGAATCTAGAGCAAGTGATTGGTGCCCTGCAATTGTTCTATCTCTCAACCGCCCAAGACAATGAGGTGTAAAAGCCCCATGGATCGAGGTAAATGGGTAAGTTATGTGCCAACATATTTAATTCTAGGAAGAGTACTTTGTTGTGCGCATAGTATTATTGAGGAGTAGGACATTGTAGCAACTCCTGATCAACAACTTAAGTTTATCTTTGCTTCGGGACGAGCAAAGGGTAAGCTTGGGGGAGTTTGTTGACGGCTGCTAAGTACCATTTTCAACCGTCAACTATACTCAAATAAAGGAGAATTTGGCATTTCATACACGCATGCTTTATCACAATAATATAGTTCCACTTGTACTTGGAGAACTTTGTGCATGCAGGAGGAAATGTGAAGGAAACACCTCAAAAGGCAAGAAAACACACTTTTGACCAATCAGAGAGTGCCACATGGACGTCACACGGATTGAAGGGCCCATTTTCAGCACTTAACCGACGTAACTCCCTGTAATACCGCGCAAACCGACGTCAGGGCCCACAGGACAGCCACCTGGAGAAAGCACAGGCCAGGAGGGGCCACCCCCAGGTCGGCCGAACTGGTCAGGTCGGGCGACCTGGTCTGGCACCCTCTCCGCCTGGGCTTCCACGTGTTGGCTCCTCCGCGACTCCTGATGGCGGTTTGAGGTGCCTTCCGTGGCGGTTACTCTCCCTTGCCGACCTATTGAGGCTATAAATAGAGGGTGAGGGCCTTCACACTCAACACACACCACAAGAAGCATTTCTCTCTTGCTAGTAGTAGTTCTTGGAGTTTTAGTGGAGTTAGGCTGAGTCTAGAGCTCTCTAGTCCCAAGTCTTCACTTGGAATTGGTATGGCTCTTGTATCTTTTCCCTTTTGTAAGACTTTGCTCTCATCAATATATATACTTTTTCTATATAGTTGTGCTTGGGTCATGAGTTTCTTGTTTGATATTGTGATCCATATATGTGATAGTATAGTCTACTTGTGTGATAGTAGTTTATATTTATTATACTACTATTGTCATGCTAGTTATATACCGTCACTATAGTCTAGTTTATATGTTATAGTCTCTATGCTTAGTTTTAGCTGATAAAGTATAGCATGGGTTTGGTGATCGCATTCGTACGGTAGCTCTGCCTCGTTAATAGTAATCGCGGAGGGGCAGAGTGCTCTTTGGTCATGCAAGTATGGTACTTGGGTGACTGATTTGCATCAATTATTCGTTAGTCTACTGGTTCGTTGAGGTAGGCGGCAGGTGGTGACAGCCCTGTCCGTCCTTTGAAATCCTCCCCGCTAGGCTAGTGCGTAGGCTCTTGGCGGAAGTCGCCTGTGGATGCAGGGGTAAGTCCGTGCCTGAAGTGCTATACTATTGACTGCTGAACCTGAGTGTGGGTCTGTATGTATTCTACTTAGGCTATGCAACTGTATAGAAATGTATAGTAGGAGTAGCTTAGCCTAGTCTTTCCTTCACTAGACTTTATTTATTTAGTAGGAATCTTCTGTGTGTGTCACACTACCCGGTTATTATCATGTACCCGCCTGTCTTGGTTAGATATCCTTGCTAATTGTTAACATGATCTTATATGTTAGTAACGCTTCTTGATCATAACCTTCCTTTGGGATAAACAAATACGATACCCTGAATACTTCCGGGTGAAATGCTACAGCGGTATTCTCCGTGCGCTTGCGGATTTTACCTACTTGACTCTGGGACATATTAGTGAACCGTTTCTGGCCCCGTGCCGGGAATGATTTATTAATATGGCTTAGCAAAAGTCAACAAGTACCAGCATCTGTTGTGGGAGCAGGAGAAATTACAACCACATTCTCATCCCCATCGTCATCGCTGCCAAAGGCATCTGCCATAACCCCGGCAGTTATCAAAGTTCCCATGGCACGAAATCCTGGGGCCGAAGAACCCGAGCAATCGCGATGAGGTATGGCAGTGTGCACACGTTTCAAAGCATCTATAGGTAGCAGTTCTTCTCTTTTTCTTTTGCCAGCTTTAACCTGGGATAGGGCGGGTCCTTTCCCTTTTTTGCTCTTCTTTGTCATAGCAGCTTCGAAGCCCACATTGCCAACAGTCCGAGTGCGCTTAACACGACGCCCAAGCACGAAAAACGAGCAGGGTACTTAATGCCAGCCAAAACCAAAACACGGTTAAGGCGCCCGCTGTGCGAAGTCCTCTCACAGGTATGCTTGTGCTCCTCGCGGGTGTAGGGACCCACCAAAGCCTCACCAGCACGGAGCAAGAAAGTCAAAAACTCATCATTAGCAAGGCCTCGCTTGTCCACAGCAACTTCGGGAAATGGTATAGTAATCTCAAGCCTCGAAGGAATCTTCTTTTGAATGAAGCCTAGGATCGAACAACCTTCATGCAGAGGCCACTTGTTAGCAGCAATGAACTCCTCAACAAGATCACGACCACTAGAGTTATAAATGGCGACATGAAAAACAACATCATTCTTCCAACCTCGAGGTACTCGTCCATCCACGGATCGAGGCTCGCAGGGGGTAAGGCATGAGGCCAGCGGAAAAATCTTCATCTCTTTCTCATCCACAACAGCATCCTCCGAAGGAACCTTAACATATAACCAGCTCTCGTGCCGCCTGTCACCCCAGCAGTTACGACTGCACTTGACAAATTGGTCATTCTTACGAAAGCCAGGCACGAAGGTGATGCAGGCAAACTCCCCTTCGTGTGTCACGTCGTCGATCTTTATAAGTTTTGACTGGTAATGAGCACAGTAGTATTTACAGAACACCTCGATATCAGGTTTCCCTTGATAACTAAGCATCCCCCAAGCAAATTTGGTAAGCATCACTATCCCGCTTGGACTGATGTAGTGAAGTTGAACATCGAATCTATCCAACACTTCCCTCACAAAAGATGAGCATGAAAAGCGCAGTCCAGCGGCAAAATGCTCTTCGAAGACCACAACCTCGTTTTCCTGAGGGCAAGGAACATCTTCTTGACCGGGCAGCCGAGCCTCACGAGCAGCAAAGCATCCCAACTTGACGAGGTTCGTAATCGTGACAGCTTTCCAGCGGGATCTACCAAACACAAAGGTTCGAGGCCTCAGCTCCTCGCCTTCCTTGTTTTTCCCTTTCCGACCCTTTTGAGGGCCAGGGGCACCAAATGGCAGGAGATCACTAATATCAGCGTCTACACCCTGCAAACTCTCCTCATGGGGATTTGTCACGGACCCGCCTTACCACGGAGACGGTTCCGTTCTAGGATCTTCCTCGGGTGGCGACACGCGCTGTGGCGCCCAATAGTACAATACATGACAGAGAAAGAAAATAATTGCAACAGGAACATAGGTGGAGAAGTAGAGTTTACATAAATCCGAAGTTATATTACAGACCGGGGTTTCAACAGAAATAAGTTGCGGAAGCGAAAAGTTCAACACTGGTTCACCAGTTCGACGATATAACTAAGATACATTCGCCCTCTCACGGCGACACACAGGGAACATCCAGCCTTAAAAGGTGCCTTGCCCAAACACCGTACCGGCAAGCAAGGACCTAATCCTCATCTTCATTTGTGCACAGCTCCCACTCGATGTTCCAACAGTCCGGACGCGGGCCCTCCCAATGGAACCTCCCTCCACAGTGGCATTCTCCGTCCTGGTCGTCTGAAAACCACATAGAGCTACGCCCTGAGTAACTAATTTACTCAGCAAGACTGACCCGTCAAATGGCCAACTACAGCCGACACCTAGACATGCAAAGGCTAGGGATAGGGTTGATATTGCCAGAAAAACTCGCCTAAGAGTGGATCCCTATTTTTCAAGTTTTAGCAGCAATTTGAGTTGTCATGCAGAATAATAAATTTAGTTTGCACTAGAGCTATAGCAATCATAGTTGCAATACAATCTTAATAATTTCAAACAGCAGTATTAAGCCCACACAACAGCTTAATGGCTTCCGGCACTGTTCCGTAGCAGTGATCAAGTGGTACTCGTTACTGCGAGGGGCAGCGACTCGAATCGATTTACATCCTGCAGGAGAAACCTGCTTGCACGACCCATACGCGCTTCCTGGAAGCCGCATGGAGCAACCTTTCGCTCACGGTACCGCAGGGTCTTCCGGGTCCAGACTCCCCCGAGAAGGGTCCCCCATCGCGATGCGCCTCATGCCGCCATCCGTGGGTGGATTGTTCCCTCCTCTCAGCCCCAGTTCCACCAAAGAAGGGAGAAGGCTATCTCCAGACCAAGCGGTAGTCGTAGCTACGTCGGTTTACTGGGCCCATATCTCCAGCATGCAAACAGTACGTTCAAACTTGATCCCATGGGCCGGACACGAGGCGTAGCCTTAGGGGGGGACTCGGACGGGGCTACCTCCTTGAAGACAAACTGTCCTTCCCTTTCCACCTAGTTGCCCGTCCGGTCTTCATTGTGATTCTATCCACCCTTTCCTTTATCCGATATCATTCCCCAGTGATAATAATTCCTACCTACGAGTGGTCTCCATACCACTCGATAAACAGTCGTCTTACTTTAAGCAGAGCGACTATCGTCCTGAGGCTGATAATCGGGCAGAGACCTACTGCACACTAGGGTTGCAATCAACTCCTATCACTTAATGCACAGACAAGCTTACATCCATAGCTAGTGATAGAATAAAAATTTAAACTGGGTTATGCACCGGGGCTTGCCTTGGTTCTGCTCTTGGTCGGCTACGGCACCTTCCGCTCCTTCGGGATCCTGCTCCGGTCCTGCCTCCACGTGGTTCACGGCGTGATCTATATGATGCAAGAGGGAAAGCCGTGAGGGAAGATTCATGGCACTTCCTCAATAAATACGTTAATGCACACTGTTGTTAGTGGAATTAAACGGTGTGCCGAGACGTTCGAGGGCATCACTCAAGGAGTGGGGCACAGGACGAGGGTACTTCGTGTATTTCCTTCATGGACTCCAGTACTTGATCGCGACGACGTCGCATCCGAGTACGGTGTGTCGGTGGGTGCCGGGCAGAACTGTGCAAGTGCCGCCTAGGGTTCGCAGGTGCTCACTAAATAGCACTAGTGTGAGCAAACCTTCGCAAAGTACAAATACCCGCGACCTGCCTGAAAACGGAACCCTTTAGCGAACGGGTAAAAATTGCACTCGGGCAATTAATAGGTCGACAGGGTTCGGGTCTACGAAAGGGCAGGGGTGATTAGTTATAATTAGGTTACACCAGGAGAGAGTTAATTGCTAAGTTTTCCCTACCAAATATTAAGCCAAAAATTAATTATTAATTATTATAAGGAAAAAGGCATTAAATTAATTTCAGCTAATAAACATAGAATTTCTATATGAAATTTTTCCAGGAAGACTAAAACTGAAAATCCTCCCTGGAGGCCAATTTTTCATATTTTATCTGCTTTCTGTAATTAATTAAAATTCTATTAGTGTTTATCCTATTTAATTTAATCCTGATATAAAAATTACTAAACATGGGGCATTAGTATTTTTCTACAGCCGTGCAAGCTCACACCAGTCTAACAAAATTTATTTTGCTACAAAATTCCCATTATTCAATTTACTATGCAATTTACCAGTTTAACCTATTTCTGGAAATGATTAAATTACGAAAATCCGATTTAAACACCGCGGGCCGTAAACAGGCAGCCCACTGGGCTAGGACTCGCCCGCGGCCTAGCGCGAGCGCGAGGGCGCTCGGCCGAGCGCGAGGCCAGGCCCACTGGCCTTCGCGGCCCAGCGGCCAGCGGGGCCGAGTACGCGCGCGCGCGCGCGCGTGCTCTCGCCGGAGCACGGCGGCGCCGGCAGGGGGGGGGGGTCGCCGCAGCTCGCTACGGTCACTGGCTCTGGCCGGTCTTTAAAGGAGAAATGATCTACGCAACCCCGCGCACTCATCTAGGCTATCGGACACCGCCGGCGATGGTCGGACGCAGCTCAGCGACGGTGGCGGAAACAGGGCAGAGGTCGTCGACGGCTAGGACGGCAGGGGAAGGGCGGTAGGGCTCGGAACCCGGTCGGAGAGCTTTGCCGGAGCACGGAGAGGAAGGTCACCGAGCTTCTCCGGAAAGAGGGAGGCCGGGGGTGTGGTCTCACCGGCGAGGTGGGGATTACGGTGGTCGACGGCGGCCTCGAGCAACAAACTAAGGAAAAACGTGGTCGGATTTGCCCATCCCGAGCTCAAACGCGTGCGCGAACAAGATGTGAAGCTCCTCGAGCAAGGAATCGGTCAGGGGCTCACCGTGGGTGCCGGGCGACGCGGTGGGACGGCGGTCGGAGACGGGGAGGAAGAGGTCGATTCGCGGCGGCTCGATGCGGGAAGGGACAAGCGACTCCGCTTGAAGACCGAGGATGTCGGGGAGGTGGTCCGGGGGTGTTCGACGGGGCAGCTCGGGCGGTGAGGCGTCGGCGCGACGGGTCCAGCACCGCGCGGCAATGGCGGGGGCGAGCGAGCGGAAAGGAGAGAGCGAGCGAGAGGGGAAGGAGTAAATGGAGTGTTCGGACCGTGGTGGGAGACAGGGGGGGGGGGAGATGTCGGAACGGTGGGGGCGTCGATCCACGGCTTCGGCCGTTGGCCGTACGCCGGTGACCACGCGGCGCGCGTCGGCCCGGGCAGCGTGGCTGCGGTCGGTGTGTTTTCTCTGAGTCGCTGACAGGTGGGTCCCGCGGGCAGTTTTCTTTTTCCTTTTCTTTTTCCACTCCATTCAGCCGACTGCCTTTGCAAAAATTGTTGGAATTAATCCAGAGCTGATAAAATCAGACCAAAATTATGGTAGGCTCCCCATAATGTGCTGGTTTTTACAAAAATACTAACTACCAACAGTCCCTACAGAATTTGCCTCAGAAATTTTATGAACAGAGCTGGTTTTTGACCACTTTAACAATTATTTGAGGCCTTTACTGATGGACTAAAATTTTGGAAAAATTCCCAAAATTCTAATTGACCCAGACCAACAACATATAATTTTTGCAAAGGTGAGTCTTGTTGAAAAATTGGGACTTGCAGTTCAAAGGTCATTCAAAAGGGTTTTGAATTCAATTGAATTTAAATTTTTGAATTTAAACCAATGCTTGGTGTCAAGGTTTTTAGACTGCCTAGGTGACACCCTTGGGACCCAAAGACAATAGGGGTGTCACAGCCCTCCCCCCTTAAGAAAATCTCGTCCCGAGATTTAGGGAGGTGTTGAAGGTTTACCTAAATGGTGGTGTAGGAACTCGGGGTAGTGGCTTCGCAGGAACTCTTCAGTTTCCCAAGTAGCTTCTCTGGCGGTATGGTTGCTCCATTGGACTTTATAGAACTTCAGCGTCTTCTCACGTGTCGCTCGCTCCTTCTCATCCAGAACTTTTATCGGATGCTCGGCATATGTCAGGTCAGGTTGTAGTGGTTGGGTGCCTTCCAGTGGTATGTCCACCGGTGTTTTCAAACACCTCTTGAGTTGGGACACGTGAAACGTGTCATGCACTCCAGCGAGTTCCACTGGTAGTTGGAGCTGGTAGGCCACTGGCCCACATCTAGCAATGATAGGGTAGGGACCAATATAACGGGGTGCTAACTTCCCGCGAATTCCAAACCGTTGAACACCCTTGGTGGGTGACACTCGGAGGTAGACCATATCGCCAACCCTGAACTCCAACGGGCGGCGCCTTTTGTCTGCATAACTCTTCTGCCTGGACTTTGCCGCACGTAAGTTGGATTGGATTTCAAGTACCTTCTGTTCAGCTTGCTGCACTAGCTCCGGACCAAAGATTATCCTCTCCCCTGATTCTGACCAATTCACTGGGGTGCGACAGCGGCGCCCATAGAGGGCCTCGAATGGTGCCATCTTGATGCTTTCCTGGTAACTGTTGTTGTAGGCGAATTCTGCCAAGGGTAGGTACTCATCCCACTTCTTGTTGTGATTCAGCACATATGCCCTCAACATGTCTTCCAATATTTGGTTAACTCTTTCCGTTTGACCGTCAGTTTGGGGGTGGTAGGCGGAACCTCTAATCAGCCGGATACCCAGTGTCTCGTGTAGCTTCTCCCAAAAGCGTCCCACAAATTGGGAGCCTCGATCGGACACGATAGTCTTGGGCACTCCGTGCAGACACAAGATTCGCTCAATGTAGAGTTGCGCATACTTTTGCATTTTAAACCGTGTCGACACAGGGATAAAGTGGGCGACCTTTGTTAATCGGTCCACAATGACCCAAATGGAGTCGAGTTTATGTGCCGTCAGCGGGAGACCAACGATAAAATCCATGCTGATATCTTCCCATTTCCAAGCTGGAACACTCAAGGGTTGGAGTAGGCCTGCCTTCCTTAGATGATCGGCCTTGACTCTGCGGCAGGTATCACATTCTGCGACATAACGTGCTATTTCCCTTTTCATACGAGTCCACCAGTATTTGGATCTCAAATCATGGTACATTTTGTTGCTGCCCGGATGCATGGAGTATTTTGCCATGTGAGCCTCGTCCAAAATTTCCTTGCGGAGTTTCGGATCCTTAGGAACTACCAGTCGAGTCTTGAACCATAACACACCCTCGGTATCTTCTCGAAAGCATTGTACTTTATCATCACCCTCCTTTAGCCTTCTCTTTAGATGTGCTATGCCTTCATCCTTTTTCTGAGCTGACACTATTTCTTCCCGTAAGGTAGGGATTAATGCTAAGTTGTATAGGGTTCCGTGGGGTGTTACTTGGACATAATGACCATCTTGGACTTGCGGCCCGACTAAGATATGGTGACAGTGAGCCTTGCGGCTTAGGGCATCAGCCCCTACATTCGCCTTTCCCGGGTGGTAATGGACTTCCAACTCGTAATCCTTAATTAATTCCAACCAACGACGCTGTCTCATGTTCAGGTGGTCTTGGGTGAAAATATACTTTAAGCTTTTGTGGTCAGTGTATATGCGAACTAAATTTCCAAGGAGGTAATGTCTCCACATTTTTAAGGCCAATACCACCGCTGCTAATTCCAGGTCATGCACGGGGTAATTCTGCTCGTGCTTCTTCAATTGCCTCGATCCATAAGCAATAACTCTTCCGTCTTGCATAAGCACACATCCCAATCCAATACCCGAAGCGTCACAGTAGACATCGAACGGCCTTCCCAGGTCCGGTTGAGCTAAAACTGGGGCCGTGGTCAGGTGCTTCTTCAAGGCTTGAAAAGCGTTTTCGCAGCTCTCATCCCATATGAATTTCTTATCCTTCTTAAGCAGCTCTGTAATGGGCTTCGCGATTTTGGAGAAATTGGGAATAAAACGGCGGTAGTAGCCAGCTAATCCCAGAAAACTGCGTACATGGAATACGGTCTTCGGTGTCTTCCAGTTCTGCACATCTCTTACCTTGCTGGGATCTACCGCGATGCCTTCTTCCGAAACAATGTGGCCTAGAAACGGTACTTGCTTCAACCAAAACTCGCACTTGCTAAACTTAGCATACAGCTGGTGTTCCCTTAACCTCTGTAAGACAACACGGAGATGCTCTGCATGTTCCTCCTCCGTCTTCGAGTAGACTAGAATGTCGTCAATGAAAACCACCACAAACTTGTCCAACTCGGGCATGAACACTGAGTTCATGAGATACATGAAGTGTGCTGGTGCATTTGTCAATCCAAACGACATGACTAAATACTCGTATAGACCGTACCGGGTAGAAAAGGCGGTCTTGGGGACGTCCTCGGCACGAATTTTAATCTGATGATAACCCGACCGGAGATCAATCTTGGAGAACACCTTAGCTCCTATTAACTGGTCGAAGAGGATGTCAATACGGGGCAGTGGATATTTGTTCTTGACAGTCACCGCATTGAGGGGTCGGTAGTCTACACACAGCCTCAGGGTCTCATCTTTCTTCTTCACGAACAATGCCGGACAACCCCAAGGCGAGGAGCTTGGTCGAATGAATCCCTTATCCAGTAGCTCCTTAAGTTGCTCCTTCAACTCCGCTAGTTCTTTGGACGCCATTTTATATGGTCTTTTGGATATGGGTGCCGTTCCTGGCTGAAGCTCAATCTTGAACTCAACATCCCGATCCGGTGGAAGTCCGGGAAGGTCGTCAGGGAATACGTCCGGAAATTCCCTAACCACTGGAATATCTTTTATTTTCCCGGCTATGGTGTGGTGAACACTTGGTGCGACCAGTCGGGGTGGTCGTACTCGGAAGCTTACGCTACCATGGGTGGGAGAGTTTAAGTGCACCGTGTAGGTGTCTATGTCCAGCATAGCTTTATGTTGCCTCATCCAAGGCATGCCCAAGATAACGTCAATGCTGCAACCATCTAAGACTATGCACTTAGTAGGGTAGACCTTCGATCCTAGGGTTATTGGAAGTTTGTCTACTTCATAAAGAGCAGGGGTTTGTCCACCAGCTGATTTAATGGTGTATCGTGCTCTCATAAGGGTACGAGGCAGCCGGTGCTTGTCAACAAAGAACCCACTGACAAAGCTATGAGATGCTCCTAAGTCAAACAGTACTAGTGCAGGGTGGTCTCGAACAGAGAACATACCAGCAAGGATGGGACTGTTTTCCGGAATCTCCTCCAGGGTAGTGTTGTTCACTCGCCCCACACGAACTGGTCCTCGGTTGTTGCGGTTGTTGTTGGTGTTGTTACTCCTTGACGGGTTCTGACCAGTGCTTTTCATGGGGTGTGGGCACTCCCTTGAGAAATGCCCCGGGCGGCCGCAGTTGTAACAGGGGAAAGGTCCGGGTTGAGGGTTTGGCCGCTGGGGTGGGCGAAATCCTCCTTGACTCTGCTGCGGACGCGGTACCGGGGGTCGCTGCTGTGCTAGCTGAGGCGGGCGCACAGCAGGTGCCGGCACGGGGGCGGAGCGGTACCTCTGTCCCGACGGGGTGGTGTACACCATGCGGAACTTCTGCGGGGGTCCATTGGATGGCCCCATAGCACTTGCGGAGCGCTTCCGTTCTGCCATCACCCTGCGATATCCGTCCTCCGCGACGATCGCGTTATTGACAAACTCAGCGAAGGTGCCTCCCATGTTAAGGTTGAGGCGGTCCTGTAGCTCAGCACTGAGCCCCTCCAAGAAACGGTCCTTACGCTTGGCGGGGGTGTCCACTTGTTCCGGAGCGTACAGCGCCAACCGGTTGAACTCTTCACAGTATTCCTCGACACTGCGGTTGCCCTGCTTTAGAGCGGCGAATTCACGCGCCTTCCTGCGGACGAGCCCCGCAGGAATGTAGTGAGCGCGGAACGCATCCTTGAATTCATCCCACGTAATCTGTCGGTCGGTTCCCATAGAAGCGACATGGTTGGCCCACCATGCCCCAGCCGCACCATGCAGTTGCTGCGCGGCGAACAGTGTCTTCTGCACCGGCGTGCAGTTAAGGAGTCCAAATTTGGACTCAAGCATGCGAAGGAAGTTCTCTGCCTCCATGGGCTCGGTGGTTGAGCTGAACGTGGGCGGCCTGGTGGCGAGGAAGTCGGAGTAGGAGCTGTTCTGGGGCGCTCCATCATGGTGGCCCCTAGCATTACGAGGTGCTAGGTTTTGCCGTGCCACTTCCCGCATGAACTCCGCCTGCTGTTGCTGGCTCTCTATCATCGACGCGAAAAACTGCGCCATCATCTGCATGGGGTTAGATGGCGGCGGCGGTGGTGGAGTTCCTAGCGGAGAGTCGGTCTCTCTAGCCCTGGAACCTTCGGGCTGCTCACCATGCAGCTCGTTGGTGTTACGGGTGCGCACCATTCTGAAATACAAGAACAAGGGTCCAGTTAGTCACTTATCCAATCATGAGCATATAGGTTACCAAAGCTAATGACACCGCACGCGGAACAACAATGTGGTACACAACATAATCTCGATGAAGCTGAAATTTCCATGTTAACATAATCCTAGTACAAGTCCACAGTTCCACTCTACATGAACTCGGAATATGTGACCGTCGAGTCTGCAAAAGCCAATCACGCGGGTGATCCCCAAAATACAACAACCACGCGTGGAGTGTCCCAAAAGCTATCCATCTATCCAGCCCTACAAGCACGACCTAGTCGCATCTACTACTACTGCCAAGCCTGGACACCAGCGGTGCCAGAGGGCCCTGGCCGGTCTGCGCCGGTCGGAACGAGTGGCTCATAGTCCATGTCAGACTCTTCGCCCGCATCCTCCTCGGGCTCCTCCTCTGCGGGTGCTGCCTGCGGTGCAGCGATTGCGTCCAACTGAGCCTGAAGGTCCTGGTTCTCATGGATCAGCGTCTCCAGATCCTCCCCCATAAGGTCCATCTCCTGCTGGGCACTCGCCAGCTGCTGCTGCAAGTGCTCGCTATGGTTCGCCCGCTGCTGCATAATTATACCTCGTCTGTCCACCTCCTGTGCGAGGGTGTCCCGCTGCTCAGTGATCTCCGTCACGCGAGTCTCACTCGCCTCAAGAGCAGCGGTCAGCCGCTGAATCTCTCTCTGCTGCGCATCGACCTGTGTCTGCAGGTCGTTCCTCTGCAGCCACACCTGCTCAGCCTCCGCCAGCAAGACTCTGCTGCGGCGGCTAGACTCCTCATCCAAGTTGAGGAGATACTCGGAGTAGTGGGCTATGCGGTGGTACCCCGCGTGGTACTCCGGGTAGTCGTCACGAGAGACGCGTCTCACACGCCTCTGCCACACCGGGTCAGCCTGGTGCCAGATGGGGATCATCTCGAACGGCGTCCCTGAGAGCGCTGCTACGTTGCGCCCACAGAAGTGAGTGAGAGCCTGGTGAGCGACCCTCTCCAGGCCCTCCCGGAGGCTCCCAGCCGTGACGGTGCTCTCCATGCCCGCCAAGTCGGGGTTGCGCGGGTGTGGGGAGACACTGAGGTGCACCTCTGCAAAAGGCATACCGGGGTGGCGGGTCTCGCGCCTGCGGTACGAAGGCTGCTCCTCGTAGCCCAGGGCACGTAGCATCTCCCACAGAAGGGTGGGAAAGCCACGGTGGTGTAGACCGGTGGTGTAACGCCACCCATCGTGCCGGAACAGCTCAAACCCGTGCTCGTCCATCTGGAACACAAACCCCAAAAGTGAGTACTAGTTCCCGACGCAGAGGGTGCAGGTCAAAATAAACAATTTGAAGCCGTGAGTAAAATACCGGCTCTAATCCAACACTACCGGAATAGAATCCTTAACCGCTTCCCCGAAAACACAGCCACAGCCCTGGGGTGAGCGGAACAAGGATTCACGGATTTAGCGCGACAGGCATACCACCTGAAATTTGTAATAACCTGATTTCGACGCGCTGACTCGGAAGACCACGTTGGTGGTGTCCGGTGATTCTTAAACCAACGTTCCGGCTAGAGTCAGAAAGTTCGTTTAAGAGTTCAAAAGTCACAAGCGAGGAGGTGTCGATTCGTAAGGAAGACAAACTGCTAAAACCTTGGTTTCTTGTTATCGTTGCGGCGCCTTTTAACAGTTTTAAATATGCAAATGATTTCGGCCTACCCATCCTCACCAAATAAGAAATTGGTCACGAATAGGACCATTCGTATAGTCGGTGGCAGACGATCTCTCAAGTTAGTCGTATACTACCCGTTTCTTACGAGAATCGTGGTTAGCGTACCTGCAGAAGATTCATTCCAGAAACATTACATCAAATCAAAAGAAACGAGCCGAAAATAATCCCTTATTATTGTCCTAGGGCAGGACACTGATGTTTTACGCAATCAGCCCGCGTTCACACCATTGTGCTAGCTTCCCATGTTACAGTCCACTGGGCGGGACACATACCTGCGTTGACGATGCCGTAGATACAGTATTTAAACAAACAACCTCCTACAGTTAGCCTTGCCACCTGAATCATAACTTATTAATAACCTATTGGGCACGTCCTCACACGTTCGTTACGGGGTTTTCGAAAATATGTCCTTGAATATTGTACTATTCCCGAGAGGGCTCTGATACCACGCTGTCACGGACCCGCCTTACCACGGAGACGGTTCCGTTCCAGGATCTTCCTCGGGTGGCAACACGCGCTGTGACGCCCAATAGTACAATACATGACAGAGAAAGAAAATAATTGCAACAGGAACATAGGTGGAGAAGCAGAGTTTACATAAATCCGAAGTTATATTACAGACCGGGGTTTCAACAGAAATAAGTTGCGGAAGCGAAAAGTTCAACACTGGTTCACCAGTTCGACGATATAACTAAGATACATTCGCCCTCTCACGGCGACACATAGGGAACATCCGGCCTTAAAAGGTGCCTTGCCCAAACACCGTACCGGCAAGCAAGGACCTAATCCTCATCTTCATTTGTGCACAGCTCCCACTCGATGTTCCAACAGTCCGGACGCGGGCCCTCCCAATGGAACCTCCCTCCACAGTGGCATTCTCCGTCCTGGTCGTCTGAAAACCACATAGAGCTACGCCCTGAGTAACTAATTTACTCAGCAAGACTGACCCGTCAAATGGCCAACTACAGCCGACACCTAGACATGCAAAGGCTAGGGATAGGGTTGATATTGCCAGAAAAACTCGCCTAAGAGTGGATCCCTATTTTTCAAGTTTTAGCAGCAATTTGAGTTGTCATGCAGAATAATAAATTTAGTTTGCACTAGAGCTATAGCAATCATAGTTGCAATACAATCTTAATAATTTCAAACACCAGTATTAAACCCACACAACAGCTTAATGGCTTCCGGCACTGTTCCGTAGCAGTGATCAAGTGGTACTCGTTACTGCGAGGGGCAGCGACTCGAATCGATTTACATCCTGCAGGAGAAACCTGCTTGCACGACCCATACGCGCTTCCTGGAAGCCGCATGGAGCAACCTTTCGCTCACGGTACCGCAGGGTCTTCCGGGTCCAGACTCCCCCGAGAAGGGTCCCCCATCGCGATGCGCCTCATGCCGCCATCCGTGGGTGGATTGTTCCCTCCTCTCAGCCCCAGTTCCACCAAAGAAGGGAGAAGGCTATCTTCAGACCAAGCGGTAGTCGTAGCTACGTCGGTTTACTGGGCCCATATCTCCAGCATGCAAACAGTACGTTCAAACTTGATCCCATGGGCCGGACACGAGGCGTAGCCTTAGGGGGGGACTCGGACGGGGCTACCTCCTTGAAGACAAACTGTCCTTCCCTTTCCACCTAGTTGCCCGTCCGGTCTTCATTGTGATTCTATCCACCCTTTCCTTTATCCGATATCATTCCCCAGTGATAATAATTCCTACCTACGAGTGGTCTCCATACCATTCGATAAACAGTCGTCTTACTTTAAGCAGAGCGACTATCGTCCTGAGGCTGATAATCGGGCAGAGACCTACTGCACACTAGGGTTGCAATCAACTCCTATCACTTAATGCACAGACAAGCTTACATCCATAGCTAGTGATAGAATAAAAATTTAAACTGGGTTATGCACCGGGGCTTGCCTTGGTTCTGCTCTTGGTCGGCTACGGCACCTTCCGCTCCTTCGGGATCCTGCTCCGGTCCTGCCTCCACGTGGTTCACGGCGTGATCTATATGATGCAAGAGGGAAAGCCGTGAGGGAAGATTCATGGCACTTCCTCAATAAATACGTTAATGCACACTGTTGTTAGTGGAATTAAACGGTGTGCCGAGACGTTCGAGGGCATCACTCAAGGAGTGGGGCACAGGACGAGGGTACTTCGTGTATTTCCTTCATGGACTCCAGTACTTGATCGCGACGACGTCGCATCCGAGTACGGTGTGTCGGTGGGTGCCGGGCAGAACTGTGCAAGTGCCACCTAGGGTTCGCAGGTGCTCACTAAATAGCACTAGTGTGAGCAAACCTTCGCAAAGTACAAATACCCGCGAACTGCCTGAAAACGGAACCCTTTAGCGAACGAGTAAAAATTACACTCGGGCAATTAATAGGTCGACAGGGTTCGGGTCTACGAAAGGGCAGGGGTGATTAGTTATAATTAGGTTACACCAGGAGAGAGTTAATTGCTAAGTTTTCCCTACCAAATATTAAGCCAAAAATTAATTATTAATTATTATAAGGAAAAAGGCATTAAATTAATTTCAGCTAATAAACATAGAATTTCTATATGAAATTTTTCCAGGAAGACTAAAACTGAAAATCCTCCCTGGAGGCCAATTTTTCATATTTTATCTGCTTTCTGTAATTAATTAAAATTCTATTAGTGTTTATCCTATTTAATTTAATCCTGATATAAAAATTACTAAACATGGGGCATTAGTATTTTTCTACAGCCGTGCAAGCTCACACCAGTCTAAGAAAATTTATTTTGCTACAAAATTCCCATTATTCAATTTACTATGCAATTTACCAGTTTAACCTATTTCTGAAAATGATTAAATTACGAAAATCCGATTTAAACACCGCGGGTCGTAAACAGGCAGCCCACTGGGCTGGGACTCGCCCGCGGCCCAGCGCGAGCGCGAGCGCGAGGGCGCTCGGCCGAGCGCGAGGCCAGGCCCACTGGCCTTCGCGGCCCAGCGGCCAGCGGGGCCGAGTACGCGCGCGCGCGTGCTCTCGCCGGAGCACGGCGGCGCCGGCAGGGGGGGGGTCGCCGCAGCTCGCTACGGTCACTGGCTCTGGCCGGTCTTTAAAGGAGAAATGATCTACGCAACCCCGCGCACTCATCTAGGCTATCGGACACCGCCGGCGATGGTCGGACGCAGCTCAGCGACGGTGGCGGAAACAGGGCAGAGGTCGTCGACGGCTAGGACGGCAGGGGAAGGGCGGTAGGGCTCGGAACCCGGTCGGAGAGCTTTGCCGGAGCACGGAGAGGAAGGTCACCGAGCTTCTCCGGAAAGAGGGAGGCCGGGGGTGTGGTCTCACCGGCGAGGTGGGGATTACGGTGGTCGATGGCGGCCTCGAGCAACAAACTAAGGAAAAACGTGGTCGGATTTGCCCATCCCGAGCTCAAACGCGTGCGCGAACAAGATGTGAAGCTCCTCGAGCAAGGAATCGGTCAGGGGCTCACCGTGGGTGCCGGGCGACGCGGTGGGACGGCGGTCGGAGACGGGGAGGAAGAGGTCGATTCGCGGCGGCTCGATGCGGGAAGGGACAAGCGACTCCGCTTGAAGACCGAGGATGTCGGGGAGGTGGTCCGGGGGTGTTCGACGGGGCAGCTCGGGCGGCGAGGCGTCGGCGCGACGGGTCCAGCACCGCGCGGCAATGGCGGGGGCGAGCGAGCGGAAAGGAGAGAGCGAGCGAGAGGGGAAGGAGTAAATGGAGTGTTCGGACCGTGGTGGGAGACAGGGGGGGGGGGAGATGTCGGAACGGTGGGGGCGTCGATCCGCGGCTTCGGCCGTTGGCCGTACGCCAGCGACCACGCGGCGCGCGTCGGCCCGGGCAGCGTGGCTGCGGTCGGTGTGTTTTCTCTGAGTCGCTGACAGGTGGGTCCCGCGGGCAGTTTTCTTTTTCCTTTTCTTTTTCCACTCCATTCAGCCGACTGCCTTTGCAAAAATTGTTAGAATTAATCCAGAGCTGATAAAATCAGACCAAAATTATGGTAGGCTCCCCATAATGTGCTGGTTTTTACAAAAATACTAACTACCAACAGTCCCTACAGAATTTGCCTCAGAAATTTTATGAACAGAGCTGGTTTTTGACCACTTTAACAATTATTTGAGGCCTTTACTGATGGACTAAAATTTTGGAAAAATTCCCAAAATTCTAATTGACCCAGACCAACAACATATAATTTTTGCAAAGGTGAGTCTTGTTGAAAAATTGGGACTTGCAGTTCAAAGGTCATTCAAAAGGGTTTTGAATTCAATTGAATTTAAATTTTTGAATTTAAACCAATGCTTGGTGTCAAGGTTTTTAGACTGCCTAGGTGACACCCTTGGGACCCAAAGACAATAGGGGTGTCACAGGATTGGAGCTTCAAATCTTGCGGCTTGAGCCCTACGCCTGAGCTTCAGCGGCAACTCTGTCCGCCCCACCCCCCCCCCCACCCCCCGAGGATGAAATTCCTCATCTTCATCCTCATCCTCGTCCTCATCCTCCTCTTCATCTCCATCGTCGTCCTCTTCCTCATCTTCGATATCCTCGCTAGTAGCCCGAGGGGGATCCCGAGCCTTGCCCTCAGGAGCGGTAGTCAGAGTCTCTTCCAGACTCTGAACGAAGGCAGCGTCGGCCTCCGTGTCCGTGGTAGCAACCTCAGAATTTGGGGGAGGTCGACTTCCCTCCGAAGACTCCTCGTCAGGTCGAGCAGTTTGTGCAACTTGAGCCATATCCTGAGATCCTAAAACCAAAACTGAATGATAGAATTAACAAAGAGAATACCTATAAACTTTTGAAAAAGCAAAACGAGCTCGGAGGCGTGATCCAGTTTGACCACTACGAAGCATACCTCAGACGGTGGTTCACAGCAAATCCGACCCTATCTTGCACAATTACAGCGTGTGAAGCTTTAGCAAAGCAAAGGCGAAAAGAAAGCAAAGTGCAAAAAACCTTCGTAAGCGTTAACCCCCCCCTACCCCTCGCTTATATAGTCGGGTGAAAACGAACCAGCATTTACTACGGAGGCTTGACAACCGAGAGTGCAGTAATTTAAAGATAAGGACAGAATGCAAACAGCCGCGGCCCCCAAATTAGCCAAGGGTTACCTTCGAGGGAGTCAAGTGAACTCCTAGAAGAAGATTCACTCCCAGAAATAGTCACCGTCTAAGTACGAGTCATAATGGCAGGCATCGCGCAAGTTCAAGTATCAGATGAGTAGTAAAAATACTTTTCTACCACAGCCACCCTCTCTTTATATGCAGAAGCCCTGAAAATATTGCTTAAAAACACCAAACCCCGTTACAAACCACACTCCGTGCAACTCAACTTTGATGTTCGAAGGGTCGCATTTTGGTAAGAGATCCCATTGGAGCGAGGGTTTTGGCCCATCAAAGTTGGACCCACCCCTCGAGGGGCTACTATTGGGGGATCACCTTGTGGGCCACCCTTCGGGGCTTGTCAAAGTCGGGCTACAACCAAGGGTTGAGGCTAACCACCACTGCCCTCTCACCAACCATAATTTTGAGACGCAGGTTCCCATCAGAGACTGCGGAAGAATCAAGGCCCTTTGGCTCAAGTAGAAGGACGACAGCGATGCCCGAAGGGTGTGAGTCCCCTTCGAAGGATACCATGGTACCTTTGAAGGGCGAGACCCTGCCAAAGTGGACCCCAGCGTAGTGCACGGAGTGCAGGGACTCCCCGAAGGTACCAGGCCTATTCGAAGGATGACACTGTGCCTTCGTGAGAGAAGACTACGCTCAAGTCCAAAAGCGGGCGAGGCCTGCAGATGGCGACATGTGGCACCAGCACGTGTTGAGGCGTGCGGGCCAAGGAGGGGTGCTGGAAGACCTCAAAAGATCAGTTTGCCCTTTATGACCATTTTATACCGAATATTCGTAGAATATAGTAGGTAATCAGGGGTAAAATGGTCATTTACATATGACCTAAGTACGGGTCTATAAATAGAGCACCCCTACTTACTTGTAAAAGGAGAATCTTTTTGGGAATACGTGGAGAGCATTTGCCACTCTGCTTTGAATCCTTCGAGATTCCTCTTTCATTCATCTTTTCTGTTCGTGGGACCGAAGCATACGCTTAGTGACACCAACAATGACCTGATGCATACATAATTGTGTCAAAGTTTGTAACCGAAAACCTTCTAAATCTAGATATGCTTTAGAAATTCCTGTATAAATATAGGAATATTCTCTATACGTTCATTTTTGTCATACTTCAGTAGTTCAATCAGAAATTTGTCCTCCCTATTTCTTCATCCTGCACATGTTATTATAGACCATAGTGAAAAACATTACTTTTTGAAGTAATCTATGCAAATTTTCAAACAAATGACAATACTCACAATAGAAATTAGTGATAAGTTTGCATCACCACAGTTCTATATGAAATTGATAACCAAATAGCCTGTGAAACACCTATAAGAAGAACAAATTTGTTATTGCCCATGCATATAGGCTAACTAATGCATACGGAAGCCGAATGACAGTTAGGTACCAATCTTCTGTTTTAAAACACACGGTGGCAATATTCAATGCCAGACATAGATATCATCATGCCACAAAGAATTGACTATTTCCATGGCGAGGTGTAGATAATTGGCGATATAATATAAGTTGTTAGAGTAGTACATTGTTGGATTAAGGCCATGAAAGCAACTTGGTATATGATCTCAGTCCAATACAGTGATACTTCTAGCCGCCATGTCAATTACAAATAATTTGAAATGACCATAAAAACAGTGTGATAATAGAATCTGTATATATTTTCATATAAGATAAACATATTGCATGATCAAAAGTGAAATAACAAAGAGACATATTATACCTTACCAAAGTTCATATAATTCAGCTATCTATTGGACATTGAGCTTTGGACGATGACATGGATCTTGGCCCACATAAAAAATGTCCTGCTTTGTCAAACAAAATAAATGTAGCACTTAGCACATGAGACTTGATTATATAAAAACTAATATAATTGTATGGACTTACACAAAGTTGAAGGTCGAGGAAATGGATTTTGGATTCAAAGCTATCACTGTACCACAACACCTCATCACTACATGCCCACATACGAACAACCAAGTGGAAGCAATCAATATCCATTGGCATATGAATATTTAATGAAAAAATTTGACCCACTTCAAGGACTATTCATTATCGATTAACATGATATATGTGCACATGGAATCTAGTAATTCTTCTATAGTAATCAATGTTTTGCCTGGAGACATATAGAGATTTATTTGGTTTTGATTCAAGTGACATATTTGCCGATCTATGTTGGTTGTTTGGGGCTTCAATAATATGATAGTCAATTGGACTTTCTTTCCCTTCATTTGATTGATCAGATCCTTGGTATCATTTCTTTGTGTTTAAACTTGAGGCCTACAAGATTGCAGATAATTTAAACAAAAAAAATTGTCATATAATCATGTAGAGTTACAATGTTAAGGTGATTTATAAAATTCAACATAGACGCATATATCAGGCTATATGCGTTATTACCTGAGTCCACTATCTGATAACTAAGAACCTGTCCAGTACTCCATAAACTTTATCATCCATAGACCACAAGATGTCCTACATGAGTATAAAAGGCCACGATGAGATAAGTTTTTTATACTTTAGGAACAGTTCAAAATAGAACAATCGACTCATAAGCTAGATGTTAAACAATACTCATCCTTTTACATTGGTCGTGAAAACATCTTTGACAATTATAACATGCCTTTGTTGGATAAGTCTCTAAATGGAGTGCGGCCTCCACTCGGCATGCTCATGTCTCTGAGTCAAATCTATCTCCATAGCAGATTTATATGATCTGCACAAGGAATAAATATATTTCTCTATAATCTCAACAGGAACACAGAGTAGTAATTCACATATGGCCTTGAGTTGACTCGTATAAATTAGCAGCATAGCAGGGAGTGTTTCAGAATAAAAATGAAATGAAAGCACGTTGCTACCCTGGTGAGGTCAAGATTACAAGAAAAACAGGTACTTGCTATAGGTAAAAGGGAGAATATAATATATTCTGCCAATCAAAAACAACCAACAAACAGAGGCAGAATCATAGAATTTAAGAGATTGAAATTCTACAGGAAGAGCCACAATACTGATGTGAATATGTTTGAAGTGAAAAGAGTTATGAGGTGTTTAGTTCCTAGTTCGAATTGCAGGAACATTCATACTCGTTGGATACTAATGCATTGTTGACTTTGATGTAGTATCAAAATTATCATATAGAGAAGAAGCTTGAAGAAGAACGGAAGAAAGCCGAAGAGGCATTGATGAAAGAAGCAATGGAACAGCGGCCAAAAGAGCTACAGCGGTACCAGGTGCTGGAGAGGCTTCAGAAAGAAAGGGAGGAAGCCATGAAGCGAAAACAATTGGAGGAAGCGCAGCAGAGGCAGAACCAGATGAAGCTGCTGGGTAAGAACAAGTCATGGCCTAAGTTGTCGTTCGCACTTGGGATGAAGTAGCCAATTGATTCACTGGAACTAAAGTAGCACCGTAGTTGATATCTAACCACCTATTACCTGTCCAAAACCGGCAATGTGTTCCAGACATTCTGATATGGTAAAAGTGTTCTTTGTCTGTTGTTGTGCACTGCTCTCTTTGCGAAAATCCTGTCTCCTCACATTGCTTTGCTTTAGAACAGTTTCTCTCTCATATTTGTCATGACATAGAAGACTATTTATAGGATTCATTTTTTAGTGTAACTGAGAACAGTAAAGTCCTGTTTTTCACGTTCTAAAAATGAAAAAAGAAACCATGGAAGATGGAACCCAAATCAAACGCCAAACATGATATCAGGTGCACATCAAATTTCGTTTGCACAGTGCATGGTGTCAATATATATATTTTTTTAGATAATGAAAACAAGAGTTTCAGGCCTTTTGCACTTTTGGTGCATACAGCCTGTTCCAAAGATTATTACAATATTTTGAGAGCAAAACGTGCTGCCAACATATGCACCACAAAAAAAATCAAATTAGTGCTCGGTAAAGAAACTTATAATAATAATAAAAAATTGACGAAAAATATGGCAGGTGCTACGCCCTTGCATTAAGATAGGAGAGAGGAAGAACGATCCAACCCTAGTGGAATCAGGGCAAATGGGGTATAAGCAGGGAGGGATTCAGACGCGACCTGAATTAGATGGATACAGGAGACTAATTGCCAACTGAAATAGATGGAGATGGACGTAGGATTAGAAGGGTACCCGTTTCATTAGCCAGGACGAACTCAGCTCGAGCCGCAGCGTGAACAATAGGACACTGGATGGTGGGCGTTGACTGCCCTGTGCTCCTCGGCGATTGATGGCAGGACACGGCAGCGACAGTGTCGCTTCCGGGCGATCCGCGGCAACACGCGGCGACGGGCTGCGGATCCTCGGTGGTTTACGGAAGCACACGGTGATGGGCTGCGGCTCCTCAACGCCGCGCTCAGGCAGCGATGGGCTGCGGCTCCTCGTGGATCCACTGCAGCCCGTGGCAGCGATGCCCTGCTGCTTCTCGGCGTCCGCTTCAGCGATAACTTGCAACAGTGATGGGTGCACGTTTCCAGAACGACACCTTTTCTCTCTTCGGCTGCACCTGCTCGGTTGATCCGTAAAAGCGGCGGTTTGACGGCCGGCGAGTTCGATGAATAGGGAGTTTTTTTAGGGAAAGCCATCCGGCTATTTTTATTGATCGGAGAAAATAATTACATAGTCCATGAGATATGCTAGGACGAAACTAGGGAATCATCGGCCCAATTACAGCAGATTTTTTAGCTGAAACTCTCTTTTGCTAAATGATGAGCTACTTCATTTCCTTCCCTATTATAATGTTGAATTGAGATCTCGAGGAATCCCAACCATAGAGTGTTACAGTCCTCATAGATTGCTGCAACTGAAGTTGCAGAGAAACCGCCATCTTACATTATGTTCACCACCTCCAGACAATCTGATTGAATGATTATGCGATTACATCCCACCTGTTGGGCCAATAGGAGTCCTTGTCTTAGGGCACAGGCCTCTACCACTGGAGCATCAACCACGTGATCCAAATACTTGTGACAAGCAGCAATATATCCTCCATTGGCGTCCCTAATGACTGCTCCCGTAGCTCCTGTACCAGATCCTCATCATACGTGGCATCCACATTGACACAAATCTTTCCCTCCGGAAGTCTCTGCCATCCCTCTCGGGTTTTAGCATCCTTCTTCTCAGCCATTTTATAGTTACAAGATAGAACGGCAATTGACATAGCCGATCTATACGGTCTTTGTATACTCTCTCCATGGACATGTTGTCTCTTTTTCCACCAAATGTACCATCCTCCAGTTAAAATGAGCTCACTAAGGCCAACATTATTCAGATTATGCACAACACCTCCCATGCAAATTGCTTCCTCTAGTAGCACCGAGCCTGACCGATCCACTAACATCATACTCCCTCCGTCCACGTAAACAGGGCGCATCCCCCCAATTTAAAAGTTCACGAAAAGAGAGCGTGTTTCTGTTACCTCCTCGTGCGAAGGGCTGCGTCGTTAAACTTGATGGCAGCAGTAATTACGTTGCCTTCTCCCCTCCCACGGCTATTAAAGGAAACCGATCTAGTGCACTCCATCCCATCTTCTCCCACAACAACTCGATTCCATCTTCTCCTATCTCTTGATCTCGCCGCGCCAATGGATAGAGAGGACATCCCTGCTGAGGTGCCGGATTCAGAAGATGAGGAAGCCGCGTTTTTTGGCGAGCAGGTTTCACTCCAAGTGCCGGACACTGAGATGCCATATTCATCTGCAGAAGAAAATGTCATGGGAGAATATGAGGTCCCAGTTGTGGTGCCAGATTCTGAGGAAGAGGAGATCGATGTAGAAGAAGAGGCAAAGCTTAGCCTTACGAAGCTTGCATCAACTACTTGCTGGGAGTTCGTTAATCATAAGGCAAGAGATGAGATGGTTCAATTTTTCCTACCCGTGATGCATCCAATTGTTTATGGTGATAACAATGCTGATGTCAACACTGCAGCGACTACACTTTTTTGGATTGGCCGGGGATTTATTCATCGTTAGGTTCAATTGTTCTTAGTGTTCTTAGGTGCATTGAGATCAATTCCTAAAGAAAACAAGGATGCAGATCAAACTTCTTCACAGCTGAAACACAAAACAAGAAATTAATAGCTTACCGTCATTGACGATAGGGGCGCTCTTTGTGTCGCTTACCGGCTCGGAGTTCAGGTCTATCGCCATAGCTCAGGAAGTTGTTGGAGGAAGAGATGGCCTTGGATCGTCTATATATAGCCGTGGCGACCAAAACATTCGAGTGAGAGCGCGACGGCCAAAATTTCGATTCAGAATGCGGTGGCCAAAAGTTTTCACAGTTTAAAATTTTTGATGCAGTAATGGGGTGAAATAGGGGCGCCATTGTTGTGCCATTGTTGTGCCAAGTTTTCTTAAAGTGCGGCTACCAAATTTGCGATCGAGCGGGCTTGATAATTCACGGATACGCGCGCAAGGCAAAACAACCACATGCATGACATGCGGGCCCATATGACGGGACGTTTCCATGCAGCGATTAACACGCGCTCTTTATTGTCTGGCTAACAAAACGATCGACGAGCGGAACCGAGATTAGCAGAGGGAGTAATCACAAGCGGTTGCCATCTTGGTCTCTATACCAAAGGGGGATGCACCCTGTTTACGTGGACGGAGGGAGTATTATGTATGTCATCCCAAATTCCCATTGCTGTCCATACTGCTCTCGCTCTTCCACAGGAAAAAAAAACATATGTTTTATGTCCTCACAGCCCACATTGTACATTGGGCATCCCCCCCCCCCCCCCCCCCCCCCCGCATTGCCAATGTGCTTATTTTGCAAGGGATCATTCCCTTCAAGACCCGCCAGCCAAAAAATTTTGATCCTGCTAGGAACATGTAGCTTCCATAATTCGCTCCATACTTGGTTGTTTCCCATATCTCCCGCTTGTCCTCCTTGGATTCTATTTGTATACTTATGCTTCCATTGGATATGATAAGCTGATCTGACTGGAAGAACCCATTCCGACTGTGATGCCACGCCACCGAATTCTCGCGACCTGAGTGAAGGGGGATTTGTAGGATTCGATGGGCATCAACTGGCCAGAATAGGGAATTGATGAGGTTCTCATCCCATCTTCCATCAACAGGGTTAATAAGTTCATCCACCGTTGTTACCAGCTTATTCCCTCTTGGTGTTTGAATCTTTTGGTCATGGCTGGCTAGTATCCATCTATCCTCCCATATATTTATTTGCGAGCCATCTCCAACCCTCCAAACATACCCCCGGTTGAAACAATCCAACTCTGCTAGAATACTTTGCCAGGTAAAGGAGATTCCACTCTTCGGCTTTGCTCTTAGGAGTCTTCCACCTGGATATCTAATGCTTGACATACCTCCGCCTTAGTATCCATAGAAGTGTTCTCGAAAAATAGATACTTGATTTAGCAACGCTCATCTGCTGTCCCAAACTAGCACAATAGTCATCTAAAATCTGTTTTAGCTTTTGGGCATTCTTCCCATCCGCATGCATAAGAATAAGTGAATCGTCAACAAATAGTAAATGAGATATAACTAGGGCTTGCCTGCATACTTTGATGCCCTCAATTTCTCCTCTTTCTTCCGCCTTTTTGATCAAGCTGGAAAGCTCTTCGGCTACCATCAAAAAGAGGTATAGTGATAGGGGATCCCCTTGCCTCAAGCCCCTTGTTGGAGTAAAAATATCTGTCTCCATGCCATTAAACCTCATATTATATCTCACGGATGTAACACATCCCATAGTCAGCTGAATCCATCTCTGATCAAACCCCATTTTGGTCATAACTTTTTCAAAGAAGCACCACTCAACTCTATCATATGCCTTGTGCATATCAAGTTTGATTGCACAAAGGCCTCTTTTTCCTTTCTTCTTTTTGATCGCATGAATACTTTCATATGCTAACAAAATATTGTCCGTGATGAATCTCCCAGGGACAAAAGCACATTGTTCAATTCTAATAATATGTGGTAGTATTACCTTAATTCTATTTGCTAGCATCTTGGAAATCACTTTATAAACTACATTACACTGACTTATAGGTCGAAACTGTGATACCTTCTCTGGGTTATCAATCTTAGGGATCATCACAATGGTAGTATCATTCCACCCCTGAGGGATTGAAGCCAAGTTGATTGCCTGTTAAACCTCCAAGACTAAATCATCACCCAGCATCCCCCAGAATCTCTTGTAAAAAAATTGCATAAAGTCCATCAGGCCCCGGGGCCTTGAGATCTCCAATGCTGAACAGGGCATTTTTGACTTCCTCATAAGTGAACGGCTATAGGAGTTGTTCATTCATACCTCACGTCACCCTTTGAGTTATAGCATCTAGCACTTCTGCATCCGGCTCCAACACTTCAAAATAATCTTTCACCATCGTACAGATAATCTCTCCGCTTTCCTGCCGAACCCCGTGATCATCTATCAACCCGTTAGTATGATTTTTGCGCCTTTTGCTAGATGCAAAATTCTAGAAGAAACTGGTATTACGGTCCCCATGTTTCAGCCAATTCACCCTAGCACGTTGTATCCATACCAGCTCTTCTTGCTCCCTTAGTAACTCAATTCGGACCAGTAGCTCCTTCTCTGCCCCTATACTTTAATCAGTTATAGGCCCTCTATGAATTATTTCTAGTTCTTTCTTTAGCCTTTTCATCCGCCTCACTAGTCCTTTGAGTACCTCGTGATCCCACACATGAAGCTCCTCATGAACATATTTAGTCTTCTGCATTAACGTAGGGCCCTCACCACGAGCTCGGGCTCTGTCCCATGCAGCCTTTACTATCTCCTCTACCGTATCCTCATGTAGCCACCTTGCTTCAAATCTTTTTGGTCTATCCATCGTTTGACCCTGAGACTCGCCAAAGTGGTTTGTGTCAACTATGATTGGCTGATGGTCTGATTTCATCATCTCTCCATTCTTCAATCTAGCATCCGGGAACATCACATTCCATTGAGCATTTGTAACACCACGATCGAGTCTTTCCATAATTTTCCCTCTTCTCCAAGTGAACACATCTCCCTCATAACCCATGTCAGATAATCCATAATCATCAAACACAAATGAAAAGCTTGTAGTTATCGGTCTAACCAGGGTCTACCTAATTCTTTCTCATGATTGAAAAGAATCTCATTAAAATCCATCATTACCAACCATGGCCGAGACATTGTGTTGTGAAGAATATGCAATATCGTCCATGTTCTCTCCTTGTGCTCCCATCTCGGCTCACCATAAATACCAGTGAACCTCCACTTGCACCCCCATCATTGATCATAATATCAACGTAATTCTCCATGACACCACAGTTTATCACTGTAATGTCGTTCCTCCACAACATCAACAAACCCCCACTACGTCCATCAATTTCATGGATGATTAACTGATAGCATCCCACCTTTCCCATCAATTTTCCTGCCTTAGCTTTATCCAAATGTGTCTCAGACAGAAAAAAAACACATCTAGTTTTTCCTGCTTCTGGACATCCAGAAGCCCACGAACTGCACGAGGGCTACCAAGACCTTGGTAGTTCCAAGATAAGAGTTTCATTGCGTTCGGCGTCCCTCCCCTTGGGAGGATGCTGATAGATTTAGTTGTTTTGCCACCTTTGATCCCTCTGTTTCTTTCTTCCGCCTTTTCTTCTCCTAGATTTTTTGCGGAGTGCTCTCTTTTGGTGATCCTTATGCCCAACAGAGAAATCCGCAAGCGTATGGATGCCGATGTAGCCTTCACCCGGGAGTATTCCAAGGTATCAAATCCACGGGGAATGAGAAGTGAAATTCTATCCTAATCCAATTCTAGTGAACAAAAGAGAAGAATAACAATGGGTTGAGAGGGTCCTCCAGCCTTGGCTTCATGTGACAACTTATATCCAAATAATCATCAGACTCCAATATTTACTCTTGTTTACTTCAGGGCATAGTCGTCCGAGGTACAGAAAGGGATGAGAAGGGACCTCGGCTAAAACTACCATCAACACCTACGAGCCCAACCCAAACATGGTGGAATACTGAGGATAGCTCAGTGCTATCACCACCTAACTACCGACCACACAGCCCATGGGGTTGGGAGCAAACTTAGATAATTCTAAGTCTATACACCACGTATACACTTACAATTACTACTCTAACCTTGTTATCTAAAGGCAGAGTAACCATAGTCAAATAAAGTAAAAGACTTTATCTAACATGGACTAAGAACCCATAAACAAGATATAAATAAAGAAAGCTTCAATGATTAAATGAACAAAAGAATGTCTACATGTTACCCGACTGAAACACGAGGACTCTACTCTTGGTGGAGAATCATCCCCGAGGCACAAGGTGGAGAAGAAACCGACATCCTCGGCTCCCTCCCGAACTTCTACCACTCACTCTCACTCCCTATTCTAATACATTTCTGCAGCGTGGCGCTTGTTGTTCTCCTCTTTAATTATTGTCTAAACCGATGGCCAAACTACGGTATTTATACCCAAATGATGGAGGGGGAGTACTTGTAGGCCGGTGGGAAGTCGGTGGCCAAAAATGGTGAAAATTCATTGGCCGGGCAGCCGGGTGCACCAGGCGGCCATGGAGGCCGGGCGACATGGTCGTTCGGGCGGCCGGGAGGGCCGGGCGACCACCCGATTTGGTCGGTTTTCCAACCATCTCATTCTGGGCGGCCGTGATGATGTTCTGAGGTCGATTGGCCTTTTTCCTTTGGTTTTATGTCGGTAGGCGTGGCAGGCCAGGCGGTAGGATTGATGGGCCGAATGGACCGGTAGTCCGGGTGGCAAGCCAGCCGGGCGGCACAACTCGCCGAGCGGCAAGGCCCGTTGGGCGGCGGCCCATTTTTGGGCGGCAGCCCTTTGGCCTTGTGACCTAGTTGTACTTCCCTTCTCCCAGTTAGGCCATGTGTCAACCTCCTTCCTTTGTCTCTTTGAAAATCTTTTGGACTAGAATTAGGAAACGACTTCATGGCAACGTTGTTTGGATGTCGGTCGGGTGAGGGGGTGAAGTTCTAAATCGGTCGATGGTCCTAGGTCGTGTTGTCGTACGATCGGGAATTGATTGAACACTTGATTCACCCTGCCAAGTGATGATAGCTTATGATCTGACCGATTGACAATTTTACTTGGTGATGACCAGACCGGTTGCTGATTCTGGCTATTAACGACCCTATCGGCTGTCAGGAAATGGCTGTTTCACAGCCGTGATCGACCGACGGGGTATTTTCACATGTTTTTGCATATTTTGACCCTATAGCACCCGCAACCACATATTTCACCAAAACTTGTGGAACTCATGAGTACAAAGATTATTTTCATTACATTATTAATTAAGATCCACCTTTTTACTGTAAATTGGTAGTCAAAAAAGGGAATTTATGACTACCAACACTCTCCTTTTTCTCCTTATCACTGCCTTCTATAAGCACCATTCCTGCCACTCTCCCTGCCGAACTCTTTGGATCGTCCACCCCCCCCCCATCATTGGCTATTGTTTCCTCACCTACACCCGATCGTTTCCTGGGGATAGAACTATTCATTTGCTTATCCTCCTCTTGTTCATCAGAGAGGTCCATCTCATCATATTCTTCCTGGAAGTCATCACCACGGCCTCTGCCTCTGCTGCAACTCCATACTCCTCCTCTACCAAAGCCACCCCTTCCAGATCCTCTTCCTCCACTAGATTGTGAGAATTTTACTATTAGCCAGTCTCCGCACTCACACTTAGTCGCATCATAAATTCCATCCCCACATTTAGTCACCTCATGGCCAAGAATGCCATAAAAGTTATAGAACATTGGCAATTTCTCATATTGAACCAGATATAGCTTCTTCTCCTTCAACGTCATAGGTACCACTAGCACTAGAGGTTTTTCCAGATCGATAAACACCCTAGTCCTCAAGTATGTTGCTGGAATAATCCTCCCTTCATTGACCATCACGCTTATCGGTGGTTCCCCGACCTTCGCTGCTACCTTCTCTACTAGCTCCTTCTTCTTCATAATTCCATCTGGAACACCTTGGATTCTAGCCCAAACCGGGATCCTATTCATCTTGTAATTCTTCACATTGGAGAAACCATCAAATTCCTCGACACTACTAGGTTTCCCCCCTAATGCCACGACTATCTATTGCAACATTACTAATTTGGGTGCAATATGGGGGTTATTTTGCAACCAAACCGCACAATGGTGGTAATATATGACTATATTACAACGGATTAGTTGTGTAGCAGTATAGCTAGTTTGTGTTGCAACAGAAAGGTAGCACTGCAACCATTGTAGGATTTGTGTTGCCATTGGTAGGGAGTATTGCAATGGCACATTGAGTTGCATTATAATTCTAGTCATTGCTATAAAGTGGTCCTATGGAAACCAAACTAGTTTTTCTTGCATTTGCTTGGCAATATTGCAACATGTTATTTGGGTTGCAAATATCTTTATTACTGATGCAATAGGTAAACGAATATTACATCGAGTATCGAGAGTGGAAGCAATGGCATGTTCATATTGCAACATATTTCTTTGGTGTTAATAATATTCTGTAGTGTTGCAAATGGTAGACGCTTGTTGCAACACTAGTTCCTGGTGGTTGAGTTCCATGCTCAGGCCACTTGTGTGCGTGCAGGACAGGCTCCGGCAGATCGAGTTCGCCTATGTACGCTGCCATTCCACGAGATACACTCATGGCTGACGTAGGCGGTATATAGCTGGCGGTGGTGAAGGCGTTTTGACGAGGTTCGTGGAGGGGGCGATGGAGCGCAGCGAGGCGAGGTAGAGCAGTGGTGGAGTGTGACCGAGGGGCGGGCAGTGCCTTGGCATGACACTGGTCGATGGTTCTCACCGGCAGCTTAGAGGGTTCAAGCTGCTAGGGGCTGAAGCATTGTAACGACCTTAGAAGGTCCCCGGGTAGCGGCGGGGGGGGGGGGGGGGGGGGGGGGGGTGGGAGGCGATGGGCGGTAGAGTGGGGCCGGAGGCGGGGTAGCACCATGCAGAAGCGGCCGAGGTAGCGTGCGAGGCGAATGCACATCGCGGCGGGTACGACGTGCGGTGGTCGGCGGTAGAGCGTAGTTGTCGGAACGCGGGAGGCCACGTGGTGGGTGACGGCGGGGATGGTGTGTTCCCCTATCACGTGACCCATCACGCATTCCCGGCCGCCGGCGCCTAACGAGCGGGGACGGCGGCGGGGGAGCGTGACGCGGAAGCGGCGGAGGTGGCATGCGAGGCGGACGCACATCACGGCAGGCGGCGTGCGTGTGATCGGCGGCGGAGCACGACTGTCGGAACGCGGGAGGCCACGTGGCAGCAGGAGAGCGTGATGCGGAAGTGGCAGAGGTGGCATGCGAGGCGGACGCGCATCCTGGTAGGCGGCGTGCGTGTGGTCGGCGGCGGAGCACGGCTGTCGAAACGAGGGAGGCCACATGGCGGGTGATGACGGGGTCGCGCGTTACACGTCACCTTCTACTATGCCACGTGCATATAATAGTTGGATGATGTTTTTACTTAGACTATTCTCTTTTATTCCCGTAACTCATTTTGGTGGGCCTCACGGTCAGGCCTGTTCGATAGAGGCGCAGAGCATTGCATCTTCTCTTCTTGATCCCCAGACTTTCAACACGCTCCCCACACCCTGTTGCCCAACAGGTCACGTATAGAACCAGCCAGGCGGCCCAGAGCGACCAGGCCTTGGCCTTGCGAGTTGTTACAGGCGAAGCAAGAAGCAACGAATCGAACGTCCAAGAGGCGGCAGCCAGGGTGAGGCGCCATTACGAGAGGAGCCAAGGCGATCATCTAGGGTTCAAGTCTGCAGCTGTGCGGTTGCTGCGTGCAGGGGTCGCGCGTACTGCAATCATCTAGGGTTCAAGCCAGGGTGCACGCAGGGGTCGCGCGTACGCCTGCAGCTGTGCGGCTGTTGCGTGCTGCCTGGTAGCGTCTCGGTGGCTTACTCCTTGATACAGTGATCCTAGGTAAGCAATCTCAATTGTTTAATCCCGCTAGTTTCTTGCTCGTCAAAAAAATTGCTACAAGTAACAATTCAAATAATAGATTTTATTTAATCCACATGTGTGCTTGAGAATTCCTCTAATGTCTGTTTCACCAATTGAATCAATTGCATGTAATGTGTCCTAGGTAATTAAATGATATAGACATAATAGCAAAAAAGAAATTAATAATCTTATGCAATTTGATTGTTGTATTGCATATTAGTGAAAGACGAGGACAGATAGAAATATTGTATCTATTTTTTGAAAATTTAAAACAAACAAAAATTCTTCATCTGCACCTTCAGTGTCGTTGACTAATTTTTAAAATAGTCTATTTTTTTAGCTGAGCCCAATTCATGCATGTTTGCAGATAATCCTCCTGGTTAGAAAACTAACTAGTTCAAACCGTGTATAAATATATCACTGCGTCTCTGCATCTTGACTCTTGTAATGTGTCCTGAACTTATGCGATTGATAGCTAGGTTGACAATGATCCTAAACAGTCTTGATGATCGTTGTTTGATTTGAACATTATGCAGAATATACAATGTTGTCACAAGACGACGATAGGAGTTGGATGTGCTTGCCTCGTACTTCAGATGAGTGGCAAAAGAATGTCGAAAATATTTGAAGGACACATTTTATGACATATCAATAGGTGGAACTGCTATGTGCCCGTGTGATAGATGTCACTGCATGTCATCAAGAACACAGTTTGAGATTTAGAGTCATTTGTTTTCTAGAGGGTTTGCTGAATGTCGAACAATTTGTTTTCTAGAGGGTTTTCTAGAGTCATTTGTTTTCTACTGCCCTACAAATGAGTTCAGGTCGTTTACTTTGTTGTCAAATAATCAAATTTGTAGTTTCCTTAATATCACAATGTTATTTATTATTTTCAGGTCAAAGGTACAGTTCGAGTGGTGTGCGTAGTGATGAGATCTCAGTGTCAAGACAACCATTGCTAGAGTGCTACATATTATAGTTTCCCACTTAATTTGATGTGTTGAAACAATTGTGTCTTGGATACACTATGTCTGTCTTTGAGTACTTTAATTTGTGCGTTGGAATTTGACAGTTTGTGTGGTTTCATCCATGAATGCTTTTAATTGATGGGTCTATAAATGCATTATTATTGATCTTATATTATTTTAAAATTAATGGCAAATCATTACGTAGCAATAGGTCGATGAACTTGTATCAGCACTAAATCAAGCGTGGCAATATGTTCTCTAACATATAGCAACAAAACATTAAAGTGGCAACAGAGTGGTGTGTTAAACCAACCAAATCTAAAGCATGGCAATAGACTCATTTACCTATAACAACCTAACCTATAGCGTGGCAATAGAGGGATCAACATATAGCAACCGACACATGTGTGTGGCAATAGAGGGTCCTAACTATAGAAACCAAACCTGTAACATGGCAATAGAGGCAGCCTGCCTATGGCAACCGCACCAGTCATATGACAATAGAGGTGCTCTAACTATGGCCACCGAATCATAAATGTGGCAATTGAGGGTGCTACCTAAGAAACCACAAAAAAAACCGTGGCAACAGTGGGTCACACTTTAGTAACACAACATTTTGCGTGGCCATAGAGGAGCACGCATATTGCAACAGAACACTGTGTATTGCAATATAGAATGCCACATATTGCCACGATTTTGAAGCATGGCAATATGATCTATTGCTACACCGGTTTTAGTTGCGTAATGCACCTATTGCTACTCAATGGCTCTGTGGAAACTGCTACCTTGAGCAACACACAAGGTGTTGAAATAATGTTTATTGCAACCAACGCAGGTGTTTCATAAACTATGAATTGCAACACGTCACAGTATTGCAATATGTAGAACTATTGCAACGATGGCTTACATTTGTGGTCCAAACTTTATAGTACAGCCGCATTTTCAACACTTTTTTTACCAAATTTTACTGTTGAAATTGTTGTGTTTTGCAACACTTTGGGCATATTGTAACACATTTAGGCCGATGCATCAGGTGGAAAACTTAGTAGTGTGTGAGGACCATAGGGGCCCCCAAAACAGCCATGGCCCTCCCTCCATCAACCTAGTCCAGTCCCTAAGGCACTGCATCTGCACCAGGAACAGGTTGTCCTCCAAGACTTTGATGGTGATCTCCTTTGCCATCGACCAAGCAATTCTCATAGAATTGAAGAGCGCTGCATGGCTGAACGCCTTCCAGGTGTGCACCTTGAATATAGCTAACCAGCGTACATCTTTGATCAGGTCATCGAGCTCCTTGGAGAATTCTAGTTCCTCCTCCTCCTCTCCCATCAGATTCAAGCCCTCAAGTCGGTCCTCAATTCTTAGATCACCGCCTCCTTCCGCCGACACTCCCTGAAGACCCGCCATTCGAATGCGCACACGGTTGGGAGAGGATGACTTGATGTGAAGAAATCAGATCAGGGGTAGTCCCCGGAGTTTTGACGTGGATCGGATCAAGGTTGACTCAGTCGGTGTTGCCGCCGCCAGAGGAAGAAGAAACCCTAGGAGTAAAAAAATACTAAAACACAATGATTCTTTTTTTTTTTATGAACGGTGAGTTTGTTCTGTAGATTGTGGAACTTCTGTAGAGGAAGTTGAGAAGCGGGAACGGGGCGTGCATGCGTGGAGGCAGCTGTTGTCCGTGTGTGTGGGGGTGGGAGATCCACACGTTCTGGGCCGTCGGATGTGATGCAAACCAGTACGATAAATTATAGACCATTAGATTTGTAAAGATAGAAATTTGTGTATAATTAGTGGTGTGTATTTAATTTAGACAATATATCAAAAATTTAATTGGATGTAATTAGTTAAGTGGACTTAAGAAAGTTTCCACTCGCTCTTTTAAGGGGTAGAGATATTATTTTCTAGTATGAAATATATGGTGATTATATAGAAACATGAAGGATAAGCTGATTTCATATATACAATGCGGTAACTCTTTAAGGGTGTGTTTGGAATAGAGGAATGAAAAACGTAGGAATGGAAAAAGTAAGAATATTGCAGGAATTAAAAATGAAGGAATTGTAAATTTTTATTGTTTGCATTTCAGGAATTCATAACGGGAGAATTGTTAAATAATAACAAAATTAACACGATGGCTAATGAGGTAGACAATTTGAAAATATGTGTAAAGATGTATTTTAGTCTCATTTTTCAAAATAACGTAGTGCATACTTTCAAAAAACATGTTTAGGGATCACTACAGCAAAAAAGGCCTGTAGCGGCGGTTTGAAAAGCTCTTTAGCGGCGAGCAGGCCATCCCGCCGCTACGTAAACACAGCTACAAATAAGCGTTTATAGCGGCGGGTGGTCTCCCAAATAATCCGCCGCTACAGACACATTATTAGCGGCAGTTGAAGATGTCAACTGCCGCTATTGTTAGCTACTAGTAGCAGCGGTTGACATCATCAACCGCCGCTATTGTCAGCTATTAGTTGCGGCAGTTGACAATACCAACCGCCACTACTTGTTATTTTCAAAAAAAAAATAAAATTTAACAAATATACAGAAATTACAGATTCTGCATACACAGAAATTTACAAATCTCATCATAGATATTTACAATCTTATCACAGATATTTACATCTCATCACAGAATATACATAACATTGTCATCAAATTGTTCAATCGAGATTACAAAATGTTTTATATAAACCCTAATGCATAGTCATCATGTTTTTTTGATACACTGGACTCATATGGTGCTCTTGAACCAGCCCACTCACAAAGGGACCTATATTTTGTTGCTAATTCACTGTTTGAATCAAAACACTTCCCTTCTGGACTAATTACCTCTCTCAACATAAAACGACAAAGAGAAGCTACAACTAGATACATGGCATTTGTACTAAAGTGAACGCGTGATTCAGGAATTATACCCTTTTTGATCTCGTCATTCCTTTTCATCTTTGCAGCCCATTCTCTCTTTGTCCTTGCAGCTTTCTGTGTCACATGAGTGGAGTCCTGAATGATATGGTCTAGGTAAAGTAAAATGGATATAAACAAAATCAACTTACCTCTTGTTGAGACTCCTTAATGATATGGTCCAGGTAAGTTGAAGTGCAAGCCGAGAACATACAAGTGTAGTAACCACAATGCACACTTCCTCGTCTTTGTTTATGACATTATAAATTAGAGAACACAAGTTCGTTATAGCTATGATAATTATATGAATGGATAGTATGATAAGAACGTGTATGAGAAGCATACAAGTCTTACCCAAAACTTATGACGGAAGTACATCTTCTTTTTCCTTGTAGGATGACATGCCCCGCCGGCTACGACATATTTCTCGTAAGCACTACGTGATCGACAAAAGCTTATCATTAGATGATATTAACATCATCAAACCATACACACGTAGACTAATTTCTTACTGATCTATGACTTCCAGAATGTTGTTGTATAAGTTCTTCTCATAGTCTAGGCTGTCAAGCGATAGAATGTACCCTTCTTTCAGAAATATCATTAGACAGATCCAATGATCGCTACAACAATATTTGTTGTTAACAAGTTAATTATGATTGTATTTAATTTTAACATAGAATATATGATGAAGTCAGTAGTTGTCCAACTTACTTAAAGTTGTAAGGGGCCATAATGCACTCTCTATCTTGCCACCTCATGAAGCAGTCGTACAAGTAATTTGCAACATAAGTCCTTGCTTCTGTTGTCAAGACCGTCTTCATTTCAACAAGCTCTGTCGGTGTCTTATCCGGATAATTTTTCGGATTTACCGTTGGGTTGATTGAGCTTTGGTTGATCCGGCTTGGGTTGACATAGGCCACCCCCAATCTTTTCTACTGGTCTTCTTTCTTTGTAAAAAGGAGTTCATACTACAAAAAAAAGCATAAGATCATATATGGAATTATGCTTGAAATATAAAGTAGATGGAACATGACACTTACATGCACCACAGGGTGATGAAAGTGACGTCCATCTGGTCTAGACGAAACATCAAGTGGACATCCTCCCAAAATAGGTATAAGATTTGTTCGTCTTCTTCGTTGAACACCTCTTTTGGAATCCTACAAGTGATTTTGGTGACCCCTTCCTTCGACGCCATCATGTACCAGTCGTGCATCTTCTGCATCTCCCATGGCAGGTTCTTTTACATGTTCTTTGATATAAGGGGTTTACCGAGTATGAATTTTAGGGAGTCCACATCATCGGTAGGATTGTCCAAAATTTGATCATCGTATGATAATACATCCCGAGGATCTTGTTCTTGCAGGACGAGCTTGCCGGTGGTACTTAACGAAAGGTACTTAACATTCCAATAAGCATAAATTACACAAAATATAATACAAGGTTCAAATAATAAAAGGTACTTAACAAGATAACATGATGCTTGAGTTACCCTTGAACGACTTTTCCTTGGCAGTGATCGGTGCGCATGTAGGGCATTCCGCTGGCAAAGGAGAGTCTTGCTTCTAAGACTTTAAAATTTTTCGGATCTACGAAACATGGCACCTCATCATATTGATTGTAGTCATCTCGATCCTCCACATTCTCCACTCCAACGATTCTTTGTTTACTTGGAACAATACTGTATTTCTTTTCGTCCTTTGGGTCAAGTACATAAAACACTTGTTCCACTGTCTTGGCAAGTATCCAAGGCTCATCTTTGTGACCAACATTATTAAGATCAATAATTGTGAAATCATATTCATCCACCTCGACACCATTAGGGTGCTTCACCCATTTGCATTTAAATATGGGAACCTGTAAATTTGCACTGTAGTCTAGTTCTCATATTTCCTCAATGTACCCGTAATACGAGGTCATCTAGTCCTCTTCATCAATGGCTTCTACTCGTACACCACTGTTTTGACACTTGCTCTTCTTATCCTTCTGTTGGGTGTAGAAGGTAAAACCATTGATATCATATGCCTAAAAGGTAACCATGGTTCTTCTCGGGCGGTTAGCTAACTTCCTCAACATTTTCTCTTCCACGAACTCACCACTTGGAAGGTATAGGGAGCTAAACCATGATGTGAAAGAGCGCTTGTGCTCGTCAATGATCCATTTATCCGTTGCATCCTTGTTGTTTCGACGGAGCTCTAACAGATGTTTCTCAAAGTATGGTCCCATAATCTGCATCTATTACAATACGCTGAAATGTGCTTGGTCCACTCATTTGAAGTCACGGTTGATGAACAGTCTACGTCCTTTCATACCTTTTCCAGATAATCTATCCTCATGACGAGACACAGGGAGACCAATTGATCTGCTACCATCATTAATGTAATCTGAGTAATATTCGATGATCTCCTCAGTTGTGTAGCCCTTGATCATAGAACCCTCTGGATGTGAATGAGTACGTACATAGTGTTTCAATACATACATGAACCTCTCAAATGAAAACATCTGATGCAGGTAGACGGGATCCAATGCAGAGATCTGGTCAACAATATAAATCATGAAGTGTTCCATCGTATCGAAAAAGGATGGAGGGAAGATCATCTCAAGTATGCACATTGTTTCCTTCATGTGGGTACATAGGTAATTTAACTCGTCTTCAGTTATCACCTTCTTCGATACCGCGTTAAAGAAGTAGCTAAGGCAAGTTACAACCAAGTTCAGCCATGGTGAGTTAACAACTCTGATAGCAATAGGTAGAAACACCGAAAGCATTATGTGGCAATTGTGAGTGTTGTACCCACTTATCTTTAACTCTTCCATGTTTACAAGATTCTTGATATTCGATGAGAAACTCGTCGGTACTTTAATCCCACTGAGGCACTTACAGAATGCTATTTTCTCCTCAATCGTAAGTATGTAGGCTGCCGGGGGGGGGGGGGAGAAAGTACTTTCCATTTGCTCTTTCTTGCGGATGGAGCTCTGGTCCTATTCCCATCACTACAAGATCTCTACGTGCGATGAGTCCATCCTTTGTCTTACCGGGTTGGTCGAGTATAAGTCCGCTACTACTGTCAAATACACCCTTCCCAATATGCATCCAGTCGAAGGCATGATTCACTTTTAATTCTTTCCAATAATTAAAATATACGAAGAAAATGGATTTCTTCTTAAACGGCTTGAATCCTTTTGCCTTTTTGACTCCCTTCACTAGCTTTCCAAAAACAACACTGATGTTTTTAACAAGGTCAAACACGACCCTGCCAGTCCAACATCGAGGTTCTATGTCGTTCTCAACTTTGCCATCAAAGTATCTAGCCATTATGCTATACCTGTGTTTTGCTGGTAAGAATCAGCGGTTTCGCATATACACTAGCTTCTGGGATGCTGGAAGGTACACATGGGATGTATCATCAACGCATACAAAACATGCCGCCTTTCCTTTGACCTGTCCTGATAGCGCCCTTAGTGCCGAGGAATCATTTACCGTGCAAAAAATAATTGCTCTGAGCGTGAAGTACTCTCTTAGATACTCATCCCATATACGGACCCCCTCCAACCATAGTTTCTGTTGGTCTTCAAACAATGGTACTAAGAACACGTCTATGCCGTTACTAGGTTCTTTGGGCCCAGATATAAGAGTGGTCAGCAGTAGGTACTTATGCTTATGGCATAACCATGGTGGAATATCGTACATTGCTAGTATCACTAGCCAAGTGCTATGCGGATTCCTCATTTGACCGAATGGGTTCATCCCGTATGTACTCAATGCAAATCGTAGGTTCGTTTTCTCATTAGAGAAGTCTCGATGATCCTCATCAAACCTTTTCCACTGTGTTCCATCTATGGGATGCCTGAGCTTACCGTCTCCCTTGTGTGCATGCCATGTCATCATTGCCGCATCACTGGGGTTGTCGAACAAGCGTCTGATGCGATCAACCACGAGTAAGTACCACATTACTAAGGCAGGAACCTTACTATCATCACAGTCATCGATGATAGAACTTCTTTTCTTCTTTCTCCCCTTAGTTGTATTCTTCACGCCACCATCGGCGTCATAATCGTTGTTCCTCTTGTAACGACTGCGTTTGCACCTTGGGCATCTCACAGCGTTCTGATGCTCCTTCAATATGCAATGATTTGGACACGCGTGAATTTTTTGCACGCCCAACGAAAATAGGAAAATCAGCTTCTTAGTAAGGTATGTTGTCCCTTGCAACACTACAATGGATTAGGTTTTCTGAGATGAACTATAGTGACGAAAATATATTTAGTCACTACTATATATATTTATAGTGAAAAATTTTATTTTCATCACAAATTCATACAAAAGTTGTGATAGAAGTAGGTTTTGTCATAAATAATATTTTTAGTGACCATTTAAATGTGACCAATCGGTACATTGTCTTTTACTTCTAATCAGTGAGCAAACGTTTTGTCATCACTATATACATTAGTTGTGACAAAACAATAGTGATAAAGTATCATTGTGTCACTGTTTTATTTATAAGTAGTGACAAAATATGGTGTCATCACGCTATCCTATTTTAGTGATAATTATATAGCGATGAGTTAATTTTTATCACTATTTTATCGATAAGTTGTGATCAAATATTATATCATCACTTAACTCTATAGTAGTGACAATTTATTTTTGGCAAGGTAGCACATCATCACCATTTTATTCATCACTTGTGACGAAATATTGTGTCATCAATTTTTTTTATACCAGTGATAAACCTAGAATTAGGATGTAACATTTTATCACTATTCTACTTTTGATTCACCGAGAATAAACATTTTCGTCACCACTGACTTCTAATTTCTGATGATTTACTAGTGACAAAAGTTTTATCACAAAACATTTTACTCGTTAATTGTTATGCTATGATATTTTTTTATATAAGTTTGGTTAATCAACAAAATTGGATTGCACATGATAACTGTTGCCGATGAAAAAAATCCTGAGTTGATTTAGCGGGTGATAAAATTCTGTTAAATCTTCAATCATTTTTTTCTTTTACCAAATAAATTTTCTCCTTTGTCCTTTTGTTGTGCTTCAGCCACTTCAGCCTTCAGACAACGAAGATGATTAGAGAGGGCCCTGACCAGCGAGTGAGCGTGAGAGAGCGCGCGCGCTCCAGTGGAGCAGAGAAAGGAAGAGTGTTGGGGGGGGGGGGGGGGGGGGAGAGAGAGAGAGAGAGAGAGAGAGCTGCAGGGTCGGAGGGGATTGCGTAGCCAGTGGCGGCAGAAGGAAGATGAGCTCCCAGGTCCGCGTCCCTCTTCCTCCTAATCTGGATGGCCTCTGGCATAAGATTGAATCAGCTGTACCATTGCCTTGGGGAGGTGGAAGGAAACAGCTTTCTACATGTCGTGCAGAGGTAAATCTACTCTTAATATTTAGAGATTGGCTATTTCTAGGCAATTACATTTGTGAATTCTGTAACAATCGATGTTTGAGTGATCCAGTGATTCAAGCCATCTAATTTCTTCATGCTTTATGCTTTTAATTATTTTTCTTATAAGGTAAATATAGTAGTTTGGGCACGGCTGGAGCCTTAATGGTTGGTAACATCTGATTTTGGGGCCAACTCAGGCAAGAAACATTAAGCAACTCAATAAAATTAAATAATGTACTAAATATAAAATGATAATGCAACAAGAATCATACCATTCTTAATGTATAAATAATCATTTTGAAGAAACAAAAAGGAGTTGCCATAATTTATTTAATCCAATTTCTGGCAATAGTTGCTAATTAACTGTCATCTTCATCATCTTTGTTTTCATTGTCGCTGCTATTATCTGAATCAATATACTCAAGACCATCTCTTTCAGAGTCTTCGTCCTCTTCATCATCAGCTTCATGGTGCCCATTGTCGCTTTGTTTCTTTGGATTTGCTGCAACAGTTTGACCACAGACATCTTGCCTCTTCAGAATTACACTGACATTGTCAACTGATACAGCTTCAGTTGATGCCACAGTAATATACTCATTTTCTTGGCATGCTTCATTACTACATTTATCCATTATTGCAATGTCACTTTGTTCTTCATCCGGAGGAACATCATACAAATCACGTGGCTTGGTCTTAACCACAACCAGCCATTTTGCATCTCTAGTGTCTTTGACATGATATACTTGCTCAGCTTGTGTAGCCAAAATATATGGATCATTGGCGCGAGAAGTGCGACCAGTATTTACTAATGTGAATCCATACCTGTCTGTTTTTACCCCTCTTCCTTTGGAATGGGCATCCCACCAGTCACATTTGAACAATACAACACTATAATTGCTATATGTTAGCTTCACTATATCTGTTAGAACACTAAAATAATCCTTGTTTCCACTGTCATCATCACCTTTAACAAATATTCCACTATTCTGACACTTGACTACCATGTCTCGGTCCTTTGCGTTGAATCTCCACCCATTAATCATATAGCTGGTATAATAATGCACTCTAGCATCTGGACCTCTGGCTAGAGTAAATAATTCTTCTGTAACAGATGGGCATCCTTTAGAATGCAGCTCCAGTATCTATAGAGTGGATGGATTAGGTATTAATATGCAATCTGACATATGTTTTATAACTTCTTCATAAAAACACTTAATATTCAAGGAATCTGAAAATAAAATACCCACATGTTGCTTGAACCATTTGAAAAATTCGCTATCATGTCGTCTATCAATATTATTGCTGCCCATGGTACAGAGAAAGTCCTTGTGGATGCTGTGGGGAAAGTACATGCATGTTAGATGTCAATAATGCAACCTTGTTATAAAATGACTTGTGATAATATTACTTACTTTGCATATTCAGAGACCTCTTCACAATTCTTTAGAACATATGTTCAAGCTTTGTCCAACCCACTCATTGCCATATTACAGTACTTATTACCAATGAGTGGCCTGCCTGCTACTGAAAATATTTGTAGTTGAGTTCTTCTATCATCATTGAATTCATCATCGTTTCGGCTAGGACGATTTATCCTTGATTCAACTCCATCTAGGTACATTGCACAGAAATGCACACACTCTTGCATAATGTATGCCTCAGCAATTGATCCTTCAGGACGAGCTTTATTTTTCACAAGTGACTTTAATCTACGCAGATAACGTTCAATGGGATACATCCAACGATACTGTACAGGTCCACCAGCCATCGCCTCCTTGGCTAAATGGACTGGTAAATGCATCATTACATCAAAGAATGAAGGAGGGAAAATTTTCTCTAGCTTACACAGAGTTAGAGCAATGGAGGAATCAAGATTTTTAAGAGTTTCCATATCCAAAATCTTTGAGGAAATTTCTCTAAAGAAGTTACAAAGCTCAATTGTGGCCTCACAGATATCTGGTTGTAGCTTTCCACGAATGGACAATGGAAGGTATCTATGCAAAAAGACATGACAGTCATGACACTTCATCCCTGATACTTTACCTTTATCAGGATCCACGTAATGTGATACTTTTGCAGAATACCCATCAGGGACCTTTATTTCAGTTAGGAATTCACACAACTCTCTTTTCTCAAGTAATGTCATTGTGTACCTTGCAGGATGAAAAATATACTTGCCATCACCGGCCGAAGGTGCATGCAGCTCAGGTCGTATGTTCATGAGTTCCAAGTCAAAACGAGACTTGATGTTATCCTTTGTCTTTCCTTCCAGGTTTAGCAAGGTACCAATGATACTTTCACAAACATTCTTTTCGATATGACATCTAAATTATGTCTTATTGTCAACTTGGTCCAATATGGCAGCTAAAAAATAAACCTTCTTCTTCCAAATACCATAAAGTGTGGTTGTATATTTTCTCTTCTTAGTATGTTTCCCAAATTTGACCTGCAAAATATATTTGTTCTTTATATGCAACCATAAATCTCAATGCAAAATCCTCAAAATGTTTGATTCTGTGTGTGCTAAATCATAAGAACTAGCATATTTAAGCATTGTCCTGACATGCTAAAGCTATAATTGTTAAACATAGTTTTATTTTTGCGGTTACCTGATCAAAATTTTCATACTGAGCAATAATGTCATCCCCAGTTAATGGTTTTGGAGCAGATCTCTTTTCTTTTTGTCCATCAAAAGAAGCAGCATTGTTCCTCCATGCATGTCTTGCTGGCAAGAAGCGGCGATGTCCCATGTAGCAGTATTTGTGCCCATTAACTAACCTATGTGACCAAGTGTCAGTATGACAAGAAGGACATGCATGTTGGCCTCGTGTGCTCATGCCTGATAGGTTGCCATATGCCGGGGAATCATTTATAGTCCAAAGTAGTGCTGCCTTTAGGTTGAACGTAGACTTACTGGCTGCATCATATTTCCATAAGGGTTAAACCAATCACTTGCAAGACCAACCCGAATATTCCTTGCATCTGATGCAAATGGTGGGAAGTGCTTGTCAAAATTCTTCCATTCCGTGGAATCAGCTGGGTGCCTCATATATCCATCCTCTACTCTTTCCTTTTTGTGCCATTGCATATGTGATGCAATTTTTGAACACATGTAGATTCGTTTTAACCTTGGAATGAGTGAAAAGTATCATAGGTCCTTCTGTGGAATTTTTTTAGCTCTTCTTCTCCTTGATTTACGACCATTTGTTTGCTCGTCCTCTCTCCATCTAGATAGCCCACACACATGGCAAGATTCTGATAGAGCATAGTCACCTCTATAAAGAATGCAGTCATTGAAACAAGCATCAATCTTCACATAGTCAAAGCCCCATTCTGACATAATTTTCTTGGCATCATCATATGACTTTGGAACTTTGTTTTTGCTTGGAAATGCTTTATACAAAATACCAAATAGAGCACTCATCGCATTTCCACTAACATCAAATAAACACTTGAAATTCAGCATCTGGACAATGAAAGAGAGTGTCGAATAGGTATTGCATCCTGGGTACAGCTCCTGCTCTGCATCTTCCATGATTTTGTGGAATTTGCTAGCTTCTTCATCAGGTGTTGTATTAGTAGTGGTTCCCTGTTCCATATCAGATGTTGCACGATCTGTATTCTGGTAATTTGCAGTTGCAGCATTCCAGAAATCATTTGCCATCTCATGCAATCCACTATTATGTTGTACTTCCATCTCAATGTCCTGTTCACTCTCTGTTTCAGGTTTGGATTCCCCATGACGATCCCAAATTTTGTAGTCTGTCTTCATCCCATTCATCATAAGATGGTTACGCATATCATTCTGATCAACATAGTGATTGTTTTTGCATTGTCGGCATGGACATCGAAGCAACTTTTGTGCACTATAATCTTTAAATGCAAATTCAATGAACTGGTTAACTCCAGTTTCATACTGAGGAAGATGCCGATTCAGATCCATCCAACTTTTGTCCATAGCTTGCCGAAATTAATTTAAACCCTGACAATAATAGAAAGATTGTTCAAAAGAGTACAAACTAATTCGAGTGATTCCTACATATAACAAGTGTGTTTATATTGATCTAGCTTTGCATATCTATTCTGGTAGAGGATGCTTTCTTTTACAAATTGATAATAATAGAAGCCAGAGAGTATTAGCAATATTATGAAACATCCTAATAAGGACTGCAAAGCTGAGATTGGAATTATTTTGCCCATACAGACTTTAAAATCTATGATATTGCGGGCACGAGAAACATGTACTTGGCATGCAGTCGCAAAAAACAAAAATAAACTCACGTGCTTAACGTAGGCGGTTGTTTTCCGGCGAGTCCTCAGAACCCTGGTCTTGGCGATATCCAGGAAGATTGCCTGCTATTTGCTAGTGCCGTCAAAGAAGAAGGAAAATTGTTCTTGCGATGAGATTTGTGGTCTGGGGAGGGGATGAACGGGGCTTAATCTAATTAGCAGGCATACGAGCGAGGGGATGGACGAGGCTTAATCTAATTAGATTTGGGGTCTGGTTGTTAGGATTTTGTCTGTTCGAGGGATATCTCCAGAGGTTTCCTGGGTTATACGTCATATTCTATAGATGCAGGTCACTTCTTCCCCATAGATATAAAAGGACAAATGTAATAGCATAAGAACAAACATAAGCGATCAGTTGTTTCTAATGTCACTGCTAATACAGCCACAATTCGATCTAAATTTTGGGGGAAAAAAAACAGGACAGAGATCACCGAACATAACAAGAAAGCAACATGATATTTGATTAATGAGATACTACTTGTCAAAGCTTATTGATCAAAAATAGGAAACCATATCTTCCTCAACTCTAAAATGAACTGTCACATCTCTTCACTGAGCAATGTTTTTCCATGTAGGTGTGTACATGGTGTGACCTCCAAGTCCCCCTCAAAGGCCCTTTGACACTGTACATGATAATTTTGGAGGCAGAGGAACACGAATTGAGAAGGAAAAAATGATGCTTGGCAGGAAGTACTGATATCACATTAGACGAGCTACACCAAATTTCTTATATCTTCTTTTGGACCCTTGTTCTCGATAATGACAGAATATAAACTCCTAATTCAATTCTATACTTCAATTATTTGGCTCAGGTGGAGCCTCCTTTGGACCGTAGAAATTTATCATCAATCATACTAGAAATTCACATGCAAATGTCATCGTGCTTAAGCATAGATATGCCAAGTGAGCAGACACTTAAGAGCCTTCAGGAAACATAAGCATCTACTATTTATTCCACAAGTGCAAAAGGATGCTTATATTGTCTAACAACATTGTTACACAATTTAGCTTACAAAAAAAAAAACATTGTTGCACAGCTTAAGTATCATGTGTGAACTAAAGCACTCTTTCTATCATCTGAACAAGTACTGAAAAAACAACTTTATGAGAGCACATTCGTCATACATAATCTTCAGTACTGAGAAAAGTTCTCTTGTACAAGAACCTAAACTTCTATTGTAGATGTCCTAAAAGACACGTAGATTTAAGTATGGAACCTAAAAAACATTTAGTGCATAGTGAAGAAAGCACCAGAGTCCAGAAACTTCTATATTGCACATTGTTTTTAGTCTGAATATTGTACATTTATTATGGTACAAGTCTGCACATTTTTTGTTTTTGCAAGCTAAGAATCAGGAGTCACTTATAATGCATTCATCTGCTCATTATTAGACACAAATGTTACATCAGCTTGTCTGTACTACATAGTCGTGACGTTGCTACGTGATCTGACTAGGAACAAATTCCTAAAATAACAGAAGTTCCTCATGAGCTTATCCGAGTAACAAACTGAGGATCTTAGGTGCCACACCTGAACAAAATTTCCCTCCTTTTCCTGGCGCCAAAATATTTAGTCCCGCTAAATTGATGTGACTAAAATGCTATATAAAAACGTCCGTCTATCGAGTCTCCTGTAACCTAGCCGCCTTTCTAACTCCGCCTATAGCTTCGTCTGCACATCATCAGCCACACCAACAGGTACAACCATCTACCATGTAAATCGATCTACGTAGCTCCAGTCAGCCTCAGATTACATACTTGACTCCTTCGCCACCGCCGACATCGCGGCACCGCTGTCGCCGCCCACCGCTTCGCTGCACAATCATCTGTAGACACCACCACACATAGTCATCTGAGATCACTGGGTCCCAATGATGCGCTAGTGCTGGGGCGTCGCTGTCGCCGCTTGATCTCCTCCATTATATATTTTATATTTATCTAACCATTCACATTCTTTCATCCATGTCCTATGATTACTGGCTTTTGTTAATTAGTTTATGATTTTTAATCTATTGGCTAGAGCTTGTGTAACACTGATCTTCTCTTTTCTACTCCCTTTCTTTGCAGGCTCAAATGTCGCCTCAACCACGTAGATCAGCTGAACAAGTGGTGAACTCAGGCGAACAACAAGATCTCATAAACAACCTGGCTAGGAATGAACTGCAGGAAAACACTGAAGCACATCCTAGAGGTGCAACGATCTTGATATCTTATTTTTGTTACACATTGCCATGAAGTTTTGATTGATTGTACAAATTCCTTTTTCCATACGAATTATGGTGTTGTTTCTTTTCTGGACTAGGTCAACAACAACAAAGGAAAGGACGTGGTGTAACAATAAATGAAAGACTAACAAAGCTCAGGGCGAGGGGGACACCTCTACAGATTCACTTTGCCCACAGTTCGACAAGGTGTGTGGCAGGCATGCTAGTCTTTTCAAGAGTGAAGTTACCGTCTGCATCAGGCAAGAGGCCCCGCTGAGGGTAATGAAGTGAAGGCAAGTGGAAGATGCATTCCCTGGAACCATGACAGCAATATGGAACTTTTTGAGGGTTAGTGATTTCTACTGTCAAGTTGTTCCTTATATATTATTTTTTCTTTGTTGCTTGCACTGATTTAATGTGTTAATTCTATGATATAGGACAAGTTTCCTGAGATTTCTGCTGGAGACTATGATTATGTCATGCGACAAGTTGAGCGCCAGTACAATGTGCGGCGCCACAGGCTGTACAAGTCATATTGCACAACAAGGCAGCGTCCATCTAATGTAGCACCTGAGGACTGGCAGTGGTTGATTGACAACCTATGGAGGACTGAAAAGTTTCAGGTACATGTTAAATTCACGTTCAATATTAATAATGCACAGGCACTTACATTTCATCGTTTATTTTTCAGCAAAGGAGCAGGCAGAACTCCCAAAACAGAGCACATCAAGAGATGAAGTCACTTGTTGGAACAAAGTCTATTGTGCAAATAGCATATGATCAGGTTAGCATACTCACTATTTAGATGTACTTCTTATGAGGAAGATTTTCAGTAATACTTTTTTTCTACTCCCTCCGTCCCTAAATAATTGACGTTTTGGGTTTGGACAACGGGGAATTAAGGAGAAGTGAAAAAGGTAGATGCGTAAGAAACAAGGAGGTGAGAGATAGAGATAGGGATGTATTAGAAAGAAAGAAAGTTGCATCGAGAAGTGAGAATAACAATTATTTTAGGACATTTGAAGTTGGCTAAAGTGTCAAATATTTTGGGACGGAGGGAGTACTATAGTATTGAATTTTTCTGTATATTACATAACTGTAGAGGAATCCTGAGACCGGGGAGTGGCCAAGTGCCATGGACATCTGGAAGGATATGTACCAAAAGCCTGATGGAACATGGTCTCTTCCTAATGGAGAAGAAATACTGGTACATTATGTTTTTTCATTGTACTTTGATCACCAAGCCTTCATTTATTGATTGGGTTTTTCTCTTTGCTCGTTGTATTAATTTGCAGACCAATCTTCATTCAGTAGCTGAAACAGAGCAAGAGAAAATCTCTTCAGCAGCAGTGCCTCTTGTTGAGCACTTTGCTATAGTCTTGGGCAGAAAACCAAACCACTCTCGTGGTGTTGGTGTACCTGCTGTAAACCAGGGAGCCCAGGAGAGGCACCGGCTCCATGCACAAGCTGAGGTTGCCCGTCAACGTGCTGATAATGCCCAAGAACATGCTGCTGCTTTGGAAGGAGAAGTATAAAGGCTGACTGAAGCAAATATGCAGTTGCGAGATAAGCTCCATTCTCAACGTGAAGAGCTGGCTTCCCAAAGGAAGACTGTCGAAACAAAGACTGCCGACATGGAGCGCTTGATAAATCAAAAACACTGCCACAAAAGAGCACTGTAGCGGCGGATCAAAAGGTACTGTAGCGGCGGGTAGGGCATCCCGCCGCTACACTACCGCAGCTAAAAATGCTAGTCAATAGCGGTGGTTGTTCTAAGGACGAAATTGACCGTGGCTGCTAACAGATTAGTAGCGGCGGCCGCTACCCATGAACCCAAAAAACAAAAAAAAAGTCCACCGGCCCGAAAGAGCCCATGTCCAGATCCACACCTTGGGCCCGTCCGGATCCGGAGATGTCCCATGCGAGATCCACGCAAGGTCGCCGCCGCCGCCGCGCAGATCCGGGCGTGGTCGCCACCGCCACGCAGATTCGCGAGTAGCCGCCGCCGCCTCGTACGAGGTCGCTGTCACTACCGCGTGTGAGGTCGCCGCCGCCGCCCGTGTGCGCGAGGCTGCCTAGATTCGTGCCTGGTCGCCGCCGCCTTGTGCGAGGTCGTCGTCGCCGCGTAGATCCGCACATGGCCGTCGCCGCCGCCGTGTAGATCCACAATTAGCCTTAGCTGCCGCATGCGAGGTTGCCATCACCGCCGCGTGTGAGGTCGCCGCTGTTGTCCACGTGGTGCTAGGCCGCCCAGATCCGCGCGAAGTCGTCGTCACCACCGCGTGAGGTCGCCGCCGCACGCGTAGCCGACCGTCTCTGGCATGGACAACCTTGCGCCGCCGCCCACGTGGCCGCCTACTGCCGCTGCCCGTGAGGGTGAGGCCGCGCCGGGGAGAGGAGGGGTCGCGTTGAGGAGGCACGCCGGGGAGAGGGGTCGAGCTCCAAGGAGAAAGGGAAGGAGAGAAGGGAGGAGAGGCGGCGGCTGGGTAGAGAGGGAAAGAATGAGGTTAGGGTTGGTGGATGATTTTTTATATGTATTTCACTAGCTGGGCCAAATGGGCTGAAAAGAAAAAGAACTGGATCTGAGGCCATTTTTAGCAGCGGACCACAATGTGATCCGTCCCTAAAAATTGATTTTTAGGGGCGGACCACATTGTGATCCGCCACTAAAAACTGCAGCGCCTTTGTAGCGGCGGATTTCTTTAAAATCACCGCTACGATCTTTTTTACCACGCCGCTAAAGGTCCATTTTGGTAGTGAAACTCGAGGAGATGATGAACTCATACCTTAGACGCTTCTCTACTACTCGTGGTGCTTCTTCCCCAATCAACACATATACTGATATCCATGTAAGCTGACGACAATAGTGTTACTTGCTTGACTAATTAGTCCAGTATCTAAAAATAGTTTTATTTACTACAACAATATCTCAAATATTTACTTTGCAACTGAAATTTCAGGATAGTCCAAATTGAAAGAATTGTTGGAAAAAGGAGGACAAGCATTGATCACTGAAGCAGCACAGGAGGCCGCAATATTTCTCTTTATTGATGGACTTCGTTGTCAGTTATAGTTATTTTCTTTACAACAAAATAGTTGGCCCATACTTTTGGGGTTCCTTTTAATTTTGGAGGAAGACAAGTTAGATTAGGTCATCTGCTCGATTTGTTCTCTTTCATTCTAAAACAGTGTCCAGACAATATTATTCAATATAATATCCATTTGGTATTCGACCCCTAATTAATATATTCCAAAACAAATTGTACATATATTTGCATTGGATTGTCACCATAATATCAAGTTTGTTCCAAATATTCTGCCTCACATGACAAACGTGCAAACAAAAAATCTTACATGTTTATTTCACTAATAATTTCTCACTAAATGATTTTGTGAAAAAAAACAACTGTAGTCACGAATGCATTTATTACTACTGAAAATGTTATCACAATCCACAAGATGTTTTACCACAATAAATTGTATTAGTTACGTGCACAACTCATCACTATTCAATAACTACCATTACACAAAATAGTTTTCTTGTGAGATCATGTTTTATCACAAGCAAACATGTTTCTTGTGATATACTTTTCTTGTCACTAGTTATCATAGTTCACCAGAATAATTGTGATGCTTATATTGTCACAACTGGTTACATTTGTGTGATAAAAAAGTTATCACTAGAAACATAAAAAGGTGATGAAGAAAATGTCACTATTTAATGCAATGTTGTGACGACAAGTCATCACTAAAGTCGTGCACATTAGTGATTATTCCACTCATCACAAAAGGTAAAAATATTTGTGCTGAAAGAAATTTCGTCATTAAGTTTATGGTGACGCCAGTATTAGTGATGACATTGTGACAAAATAAATTTCATCACAATGTACCTATAGTGATAAAAAATGTGCATTTAGTGATGAATTTTGTCATCACAAAAGGGCTGATCCTTTGTAGTGCAACAAGTTGGGCTTCGACAGTGTATCAGAAATAAGTTCTAACAAATCCGTGAAACTAGCATTTGACCAGCCATGCATGGCCTTCAGCTTCATCAGCTCAAGTACAGTACGCAATACGATGAACTATTTATCACATTCCTTAGATTCATCATATAATGGATCCTTTGATGCCTTCTCTATTCTATAAAAATTATCAAGTCCTTTAGTTGTACCGGCACTGATCAACACATGTGGCTCAATGTGACATAACAACTCCTCAATATCAAAATCAGCTTCACCAGCCGACTCTATCGCATCTGCACCAAGCGAATTGACAGCCTCGACATCAACTTCACTATGCTCGTCAAATTCCATATCGACCACACTGTTCTCATCATGTTTTGCCCACCTCGCATACCCCTTAACAAAACCCCTCCGCATCAAGTGTGATTTGATTATTTTTATATCATTCCACAGCTTCTGATTTTTGCAATCAAAACACGGACAATATATATTAGTCGTCTGTTCACGTTGAGCATGTTGTGCGGCCCATTGGACAAATTTGGAGACTTCGCGTAAAAATATTGGACCCGGTATTGGCGCCTCGAACATCCAAGATCTATCCATCGCAAACAACCTTGAATGGAAACATGAAAATTATTAAAATTCATTAATTAATTATGCGCGACAAAAAATTTAAACATTCACTTATATATATATATATATATATATGTATATATATATATATATATTGAATATTACATGAAGTGAGAAATATTATGCAAGGTAAAATAAAATAAACATCAAATTATTTTATATTTTATTTAAATTTTATCACCATCTATCCAAAAAAAATATTAGATATTAATTAATTAATTATATGTAACAAAAAATTTAAATATTCACTAAATATAAAAATTGAAAAATAAATTACATGAAGTAAGAAATATTATGCAAGGTAAAATAAAACAAACATCAAATTATTTTATATATTAATTAACTTTTATCAAGAAATAATAAAAAATTAACATCCCTCTTGCCCTAATACTACATTCTCTCTCTTTTAAAAACCAAACTAGATCCAGATTTCCATGGACATAGAACAAGCTACATATAATAATTGTTTTGTGTAGTGATGAAAAGAGATGATGTATGCTTTCATAAACTTCAACTACAACCCAATAGAACCATCCAAATTAAAAGAATTTAGTTAAAATTTTATAAAAACCTAACAAACTTAAAACCATAAATTCAACTTGATTTCGAAATGAGAGACAAAAAAAAACCATGTGGGATGAGTTCCCCTTACCTCAAAGATCAAATTTCTGCCAAAAAAAAACAAACTCAAAACCTTCCCCCCTTGATTTTTGTGATTTGCCCAAATTTTGGGCCGCTACTTTTCGAGTGAAACAGGAAGCTATCGGAACGCTCTATTTATAGCCTGGGCACTTTTTAGTGGCGGTTGAAATTATCAACCGTCGCTACTATGCCTTAAATAGCGACGGTTGACAATGTCAACCGTCACTATAAACCTGGGCCATTTATAGCGGCAGTTTACAATGTCAACTGCCGCTATAGGGGCTCTGTGGCGGCGGCTCACAACGCGGCAGACCCCCTAGTCTCTGTAGCGGTGGCTCACTTTGGGCTGCGTCGCTGCAGCCTTTGAGCTGCCGCCGCTACATGTCCGTTTTGTGGTAGTGGATAGTACTACTTTAATCAATTAATAGGATAACTTTGAGAGAGTTTAAGAGGGAACATGGTGACTCATCTCAAAGATATATATAAAATAAAACTAAGTAGTTAATCTAAGCATTGATATTATTAAATAAGTATTGTTATAGTTCCAATTAGATTTGTGCGACTTAGTTACGAGAGAGAATTCGTATCAATCATACGCCACGCATGGTGTGAAAGCAGTCGGACAGAACCAGTTGCACCTAGTGGGCAGAGCCGTGTCTTTAATTTGATTTGTGGTCCACCGCCTCCACCTGCGTGCAACTTCGCCGCGGACAAAATGCATGAAACAAAGCTGGTGTAAAAGCTCGTAGAGTTGTCTGTCACCTAAAGAGAGGAGCTGCCGTGTCTGTCTCTCCTGCGAGCAAGGAGAGGGGACAGGAGCAATCGCCATGGCCAGCACCAGCCTGCTGAACCTGCTCCGGATGAAAGGTGGCGGCCATCGTGAGTGTCGTCCTGACGTCCTCCTCGCCATCCTGGTGGTGCTGAGCTCCTACCGGCTTCGGTCTGGCCACCCGGTGCTCCGCCTCTTCATGTGGACGGCCTCCACGCAGTATTAGTGATGACATTGTGACGAAATAAATTTCAGCACAATGTACCTATAGTGATGAAAAATGTGCATTTAGTGATGAATTTTGTCATCACAAAAGGGCTGATCCCTTGTAGTGCAACAAGTTGGACTTCGACAGCGTATTGGAAATAAGTTCCAACAAATCCATAAAACTAGCATCCGACCAGCCATGCATAGTCTTTAGCTTCATCAGCTCAAGTACAGTACGTAATACGGTGAACTCTTTACCATATGTGTATCCCTTAGATTCATCATATAATGGATCCTTTGATGCCTTCTCTATTCTATGAAAATTATCAAGTCCTTTAGCTGTACCGGTATTGATCAACACTTGTTCCTCTCCCGCTGGTGTCCTACGCCCGTCTCCGCCGCGGTCAAGTGGAACACCACCCGCGTGCCGCTCCTCCTCGTGTGGACCATGTTCCTCCAGATCCTATGCAACACCATCGACATCGCCTGTTCCTAGTCGTCGACCATCTGCAGCGGTGGCTCCAACAGAAGCAAATTTCAGCCCTCCTCCTCCTTGTCTGGTTTGTCTCCGCACACCATACTCTTTCTCCTGCTCGTGTCCTACGCCGTCTCGGCCATAGACACCGCATTTCATGCCGCTCTTCCTGACCTGGACCGTGTTCCTTTAGATCCTGCTGTGAAACAGCATTGACACGTACACGTCCCTCTTCTCTAGACATTTTCCCCCAAATCACCAATAACTCCTCATTCACCAGCTTAATGATGCCGAGCTCACCAATAACTCCTTTCGTCATCAATGCCTACCTTGCGTGACTACATGAAACAACTGTATAGGCAAGGTGAAGCGGGCGAATCTGGATGAAACCATATGCAGTTGGTCCCTTTCCTTGTAATAGCGGAGGAGAAGCTGCACATCGAGGCTAAGCAACAGGATTATCGCATTGGCGCCCAGACATCATCAACGCTGTCATTGTCTCATGACGACTAGGGGCAGAGCCACGTCTCGGGCCAGGGTGCTGCAGCCCAGCCGGGCTTAGCTCAGGTTTTCTACGCTAATAAATATATGTAATTTTTGGTCTAACGACCCATCAAAATCAGAGAAAATTTTGACTAGTCCATCAACTAACTTCTAGCTCAGCCCTAGCTGGAAGACCATACTGGCCCACCTCTGATCACGACCGACAGGATATGACACCTCTCTACCTCAGGCGATTCCTTGCTACCATATGTTTTGTACTCTCGAGTAAAATCCAAAGTTGAATACTTTTTGGAACATTCAGAATACTCATAGAGATATATAGGCTTATGCGTCATATTCTGCCTGAGCAAACTGACCATAAAATAGTAAACCACGCATTCCATCCATATGGATTAAAGTTTAAGTTCACAGACAACTAGTGGCTTCAACTTCAGTATTTTATAAACTTATAATATCACCACAAAACAACAAGTAACATTACTCCATTTTCCTTGGATTATGCTAAATCAGAGGATTGTAGAACTCTCCTTCCTTACAAAGGACTTGTGACAGCAAGAAGGTTGCTATTCTCCCTCGAATATCATATAGTGCGTCTTGTGAGATATTGTCTACGCCTGGAAGTTGGAAGTTCTAATGGTACAAACCAAAATGAAACTCGTGATGAGCAATGTTAACTTGTAAGCTACAAGAAATGATAATTTAGTACATGATGTCATACCTCAGGCGGACCTTTATAATTTATGAGTTCTTTGAGGTGGTGGCAAACATAGAAGCCACATTGTTTACTGCCTGAAGGTTGCTTGTGACACTAAATCTAGAAAAGAGAAACAAGTTCGTTATATTTATAAGTTCGAGATGCATTAAAATCATATGTTATGCAACATATTAAAGTAACCTATACTTATAGTTGTTTGGTCAATAGCGACCAACAAGTTTAATTAACATATGGTGTACAAAAAGAAATTGAATTTCCAGTGTACATATATTGGTGACAAGATATCATTAGCAAACAACATACAATTTTTGCATAATGCATTGAACATTGGTACAATATTGGGACATACCATAAATTTAAAATAATGATCAAGTTTCCTTTCTTTGGACTTGCCGATGTGACTAAGGTGCAAATCAAATGCCCTAGATATGATTTGATTGCAAAGGGATAAATCTCACGAGAATTACTATTAACAAAAAAAATACAAAATACGGATCGGTGTATACCTATTGATTACTAATTCGATAGATGTCAAGTTCTCAACAATGGTGTTGGCAGAATCAAGGTACCACACGTTACCTAATTTTGGCACAATTGCAATTAAGATCCAATGCCAGGTTGGGTTATAGGGAAATACGTAGAAGTCCCTGTCGTCTTTGTAATGGCCTAATATCTTTGATATATGCTCTACAAGGGCATTTTCATTCTCTATAATGTCATTCCTTGTTTCTGGTTGAAGGGTGAATTTTTGAGGATCTATAATGGCGACACGAGGTCTTTCTAATCCCTTCATTTCTCTCATTTCTTAAATCATGTGCCTGAAGTACATAATGCGGAATCATCCATGTACACTTTTTGTAAATAAATTATGATAATCTGGAGGGCCTCCAAACAGGACAGTTTTTTTCCACCCAGATTATGATAATCCACCCAGATTATAATAAACTGGTTTATATAATCTGGAGGGCCTCCAAACAGGACAGTTTTTTTCTCTAGTTTTTAAAATCTACTTCATCAGATTATATAAACCCGTAATCTACTCCACCCCAGCTAAAACCAGATTATGACCCGTTTCATGCATTAGGTACGTAGTTGAAAAAGTTGGATTACAGTTTTTATAATCTGGTCTCCAAACATCTCCACCTAGTTTTTATTCGTAAATCAGTTATTATAATCTATCTTCATAAACCAGTTTATTATAACCTCTCCTGGATCCAGACAGGCCCTTTAAAACACATAATATAACACAAGCATGCATGTTGTTTTCTGTTTTCTTCCTGCAACACATTTTTCAAAAATAAACTTTCTTATGCAATAATATCTGTTAGGGTTGTCCCTCTCGTTCTTATAAAAATAAACAAGTAGCACACACCTTCTCCTTGTTTTGCTTCAGCGTATTGAGTAGCGCCAATAACAGTTGTTCCTTGGTCCAAATTATTAGCATCTGACATGTTTTTGTGTAGGTTAAGTAAAATCTAGAAAGTATTAACTGATAAGAGCTATGAGTTGAACATCTGTCTTTACATAAAAATTATAAAACATTGTGTTAACTTTCCTCTTCTGCAGACCATATAAAGAACCACTAAAAGCTTTCAGTTCAAACGTCATGGCCACAGTTAATTTTTAAAAACTTACTCGATGATAGTTATCATAGTTCTCTGCTCCACTACTCATCATTACTGCTAGATTTCAATTATGTTGGATAATGAACTAACTATTCCCTTGACCACTAAAAATTTATTACATTAGTTTCAATAGTTGCATTTATTAGAACCATAATTCACATTTTAGATGTACAAATCCACTTGGATTTTTAGTTATAGGATTTTATATCTGAAGCAACTAGTTCAATCATTTACAGGAAATACTGGCTCTAACGGAAGACAAGTAAGCATACAGGTTCAATTAGAAAGAACATTTCGTATATCAGTGTCCAGTGGAATATGTGTAAACAAATAAGATGCAAAGATTTGTAACAGAATGATGTACCGTTGCCTTCTATGTCCATATGAACTAACACCTGTGCATATACAAATGAATAGATAATGTCAGTGCCAAATTAACATGGAAAGAACCTTGTCACAGGTAATATTGAAATCCACATGATGGTAAAAAGTGATTAAATTTAAACTAGCTCAAAAGCTTTACCTGTGCATTTTTCTGAGAACTCTCAGAATCTAGAATCTCAATAACTTGTTTGAGGGATCGTATTCTACCATGATCTTTGTGAATGTATGTCTGCAAAAAGGAGACACGGTTAACATCACTTATTAGGAAAGGGGATTCTATTCAAAACGCAAAATAAAAAGTTTTGTAGGTCTAACGTGAACAATTGATAATTAAAACTAAGATAAAATGATTGTCATGCTATTCAGAATTGGCTAATATTTGTGAAGCAGGAACTTAAACTTACTCCATTAATTTGAAAAATAGGAGGAACTGAAATTAGTCATTTTCGCTAGCATTATATCCAGAACCTCCCTCTCTCTCTATCTCTATTCCTCAGGAAAACAGGACTGCATCACAAGTGTTTGTGCTGGGAAAGTTATTGTTAAGACAAATATACTAAAATCTGTTATGAATGCACCTGGGCAGACATGTATCAAGGTTTGTAATAACTAAGAAGACGGACTGAATGACGTGTAGCTGTGTACAATTACTTTAGAACACTCTATGGAAATGAAAAATCTATATGTCAATTGGGCAGGACGTATATTATTTCTTTGGGTAAACGACCCAAGTACCTGTATAACAATTAAGCATGAAAAAGAAATATAAGCCAGTAATAGTACAATTGATCAATGGGATTTAAGCTCATAAATGTGAATGAATGCCATCTTTCGATGCTCCACGAAGGACTAAGCTTGCAGAAAAAGATAATAAACATGATGGATAAAAGGAAAACGGGAGAGCAGAGAAAAGTTCTTGACTCTAGGATTGTGAGTTGCGACCATGTGGTGCAACATGAACAGATTTATGATAACACCAGATAAGCTTAATCTTTTGGGAAGTTATATATAGAGGGTTGTAGGGTAAGGGAGAAAAAGGATGGGTGTATAAACATGGAGGTAAACGCACATGCATGGGTTTAGATCTGCTTCTAGTCTCTAATGGACAACATTTTGTCAAATGATGGATATAGATTTTTCATTCATATAGGACCTAAGGAATACTAAAAAGAGAGTCCCTTAAATCTTAGACATTGTTTTATTAGAAGGGTAACAGGAAATATGAAATTGATTTAAAGCTCAAAAACTACTGGTTAGTTTACTAAAGTGGGGGACCTAATAATATGCACTCTAACAAACATAAATATGGAGAAAAGCGCATAAGATTAAATACTTACACAATAGGTTCCTTTAGTTTTCCTAAAATATTGGATAGTCCTCCATCCTCCTTTATATGCTGGATGACTTCTGATAGAATTTGGGGTGGGAACCACATGTTCCCCTTCTTTAGCTGCGGTCATTGGGATAACAATGAGTGGTAGAGTCTCAATGGTTAGTTCCCTTCCAAGTACTCTGCAGTTTTTATCAACATTTATCAAATCTGGATTCGTATTAAACATTTCTTTCTCCATATAAGAAGATTTTGGGGAGGAGTTAGCAGCGATGTTCAGCTGAAATCCTGTGAAATGAAAAGGGGAAGGTAAGAAAAACATGATAAAAATGGAAAGATGAAATGATAACAAAGAATAAAAGATATGTCAGCCAATTAGTCCAGTGAAATGAAAAAAAATGACACTATAGGGCTAAAATATGATGTGCCATTTGCATCTATAGCATTGCTTTCTATAGGGATGAAACATAGTAAAAGAGAATAAAATATTATCAATAAAATATGTAAAGAAAAATTGCATTTATAGCACTTCTTTCTATCGAACTATTTTGAGAACATAACATTCTTTCCAAATAAATTACTACTTTAGCACTCTCTAGATTCCAAATTTTGCTTTGTATTTCATCTTGGCGTTCGATCTTCCATATGACGGCTCACATCATTGTAGGATGTAAAACACCACAGTCCAATAACACTACATCACCTCGGAATCATCTGCTAGCCCGTTGCTCTTACCATCATAATCAGTCAGACATCCATGAAGAAAACATGCATGTCCAACCTGAGTTGGATCACTAGGCTTAGCAAGGAAGAAGAGCATTGTGTAAGGATGATGAATATGTTGCTTAAGTGCTTTCAAGGGTTAAATCCATGAGAAGTAGAAGCTCTAGAGACATATCTATAACAGTGAACTCTATCTCATCTTAGGGGCCTGTTAGGGCTTGCTGTGATTCTTGTAGATCTAGGTACAAGCGGGTGTGAGATTGCACTCCGTTAGATCAACCAAGCCACGGTTGAAAACAGATCTATCTAACCCAAAATTAGATCTAACACATCTATCAAACGACCTTGAAAACATATCTAACACCTCCAGAATGCAACATAAGCTGGCTTTAGAATATGGGCAGTGTGCCTTGCAAAATCTACATCTTACCTCCTGTTGTTGTCCACCTGTTGATTTCACAGGTGAGATTCTGTGGTTGCTTGGGGGTGGGGTGGGGGGGGGGGAGGAGGTAGGTAGGACGGGTTTAACCCAGATCTAGAAGGAGATCTGGAGAGGGAGGGAGAGGGGGATTGTTTTTATTTATGGATGTAGAAAGACAGACCATAAAGTTGGGGGGGGGGGGGGGGAGGAGGTAGGTAGGACGGGTTTAACCCAGATCTAGAAGGAGATCTGGAGAGGGAGGGAGAGGGGGATTGTTTTTATTTATGGATATAGAAAGACAGACCATAAAGCATGATTTTCATTTGTTATAGTAGTTTGTCTGTATTAATTATTGTAAGACTGCATTAACTACTACCAGACATAGAGATTTTCTCTTAGGTATACTATCATGGCTAACTACCACTGTGCGTACAGTCCATCCCAGCGTGACTCAATAAGAAGCTTAACAATCAAGGTTGTTGTCATCTATTGTTACATCACATGTTTATTTGTCTCATGTATATGAGGTGTAAGCAGGCTGTTTGCACCTGATCTCAAATAAGGAAACAAATTTGTTGTATCTTCCGATTACAAATGGTCCCATTTCTTGGTACCCCATTTGCATTTTCAATAATATTTGTTACCTACCATTTGCATTTTCAATAATTCCATTTATGGAATTAATTTTACCTACCATTTGCATTTTGAACAATATTTGTTACCAGCACCATGACCAGACATGCAAAATTAATGCCTACTCTCCATATATTTTTCTACAGCGAGATTTCCATGTTCAGGAAGTATTCAATGCTTTCTATTGGTGGGGTGGGGACATTCCTTTTTTTTCCTTATATTTCTCGTACACGTTAGGATGTGTTTAACTAAAACGTGTACTACCCTCGCAAAAAAAAAAAGAAGACTAAAACGTACTTGAAAAAAACATCTCTACGGCAGTAGCAGTGCTACAAATCAAAGGCTCGTACAACACCGCTCTGATGCACGTCATGTGTCTGCTTCTCGGAGTCGGAGCAACAGAAGCGAGCCGGCATCGATGACCTTCAACCGAACCAGCCACTGCTTGAACCTGCGCTGCAACAATCCATGGCGAGCTCGGACAGCGCTACCCCGGACTCCTCGCTGACTGTGGGCCAGCCATGCCCGAACCTTCTTCCTCCTCGTGCCACCACCACGCTGTCATCGCCTGTGAGCCCACAGTGCAGCCATCGACGTCAAAAATATTATTAGATGTGGTTTGTACCCTCAATATCAATATTTCTCCTTCGATGATAGCAACCGTTGGCGAGCCATAGAATTTAGCGCGGCAATGGCAACAGGCGGCAGCAGAGGCGGCAGGGGACGCCGCCGGAGCCAGGATAGGCGATCGGAGGCGGGAACGAATGCCGAGAGAGTTTAGCGCGGCGGCATCGGGTGGCAGTGGAGGCAGCGGGGGGAGGCGGGAGGAGCGACCGCGGTGCAAGGTTGAAGAAGGCGGGAGAAGAGGGGCGGATGTTGGACGTGGGCGGAAGCGACGGCCCGAAGCCTGCCACCTGCTGGGGCATGCCATCATGGGAAAAACGAGAGGAACTCCTTCTCTCTAATCCGAATCCAATTAGTCTACTACATCATGGGAGCTGGGCCTGATCACATCCTCGACGACCTTGTGATCACCCCTTTGCCAACGGTGGTGAAGTCTGCGGCGTGAGGATCTCTCATCGATGTTTACCTCGCTCAGTCGCTCAGCTTGTGGAACAAGATGATACGATGAATTTTTTTTCTTTGATAACGTTCCATACCTTTACACGCTAAAGCATCTCGCTTTATCCTAAGCATGCCCGCTGTAACAGCCCAGAAAAATTCGGGATCAAAAATTTCTATCAAACTTGGTAATTCAAAACCCAATGTGAAAACTTATCCAATCCTCAGTTTTTGTATTGTTACTTTGGAATACTACCACCCATCATTTTATTTTGGAACAAGATATGGAGAACATGCAAAGTTGAAATTCAAATCTTGATCAAATTCCTTTTAAATCTGTCTTTAAACAGAGGCCGAATTCCTTTTTCTTCCCATGCGCGACCCAATTCTCCCTGCTCTCCCTAGACCAAGAGGTGGCCAGCGCGCATCAGCCCAGAAGCCAGCCCAGCGTACAAAAAGCACCCCACTTGGCCCAGATGAAGCCACCGCCACTGTTGTTGTCTTCTCCTGGTGGAACAGAGTTGCAGAGCCAAGCACGGACGCCTAAATTGGCCATGCGGCAGCATCTCAACCGCCCTGGTCTCAGAACACTGGCGCACCGACCACCCATAAATACCTCCCGAGCCACGCCGCAACTGCCCAAACTCCATCGTGTCGCCAGGCCACACCAAGCCCTAGCCGTCGCTGTCCTTTCCTACCTCCGGGATAGAGCAAGCCGTCGCCACCTAGTACGCTTGACACTCGCATCCACCTCGTCGTGTCGCGTCGATTTGTGTAGGCGAGGAGTTGTCGCGGCCACCGGAATCCTCCTCGTCAACGTTGACTGCTTCTGTTGGCTAATGGAACATCAGCTTGAACAATCTCCGTGAACACTTGTTGGTATTATAAATGATTCACCTCCTTCTTGGATTATAACCTAACCTAGTCGTCATCACGCGTTTATACCCTTGAGACAGTATTCTTATGAAAACAATTGCTATATCATCAACTGAAGATCTTTGGTTTAACAAGACACCAATAATGGTTACACCCCCATGAAGAGACAACCATGCACACGTGCTTGTAAAGGTCACCAAAAATATTTTTATCGTGTTGCTCATACTGTCTAAGAAATGCAATAAATGCTCATGAGAATTGCATATGGGACTCGATCACAAGAGCTAATGCAGCCAGATACTCATGTGAAACCATTTCGAGTAAGGAATAGGATTAATGTTTATGCGTGATAGGGAAACATGGGGCAAGGAATCTGCAAAAGCAAAGTGCATAATCACTAGATTTGAAACTGAAGATTCTGGCACACAAGATGGACTCGCAAGGATCTAGAAGTGGCATCTATCTCATGCCTAATAAGATAGAAGTCTCATTGGATTATCCTGGAATAAATTGGTACCCAGCCAAATTTGGATATAAGCAAGCGATGTCATGCCTAGGAACATGACCATGCAAACCGTTGCCTAGGTCTACTAAGAGTGAAGAATACTCTTAGATTAGCGGATTTGGAACAAACCGGTATATGGAATTCATGCTCTAGTTCACCTTAATTTGGTCGTTGAATACATCATCCATCACACTATTTTGGATCACACTAAAGGATACAAGACTAGGGCTGCAATCATTTTCGTCAGCTTATGTATTCGACACAGCAAGTGGTCGCAAGGTGCTTTGGATATCAGATAAAGAAGATTCATTATATATGGACCACGTGGTTGAGTGGCTACCTTCCCATACTCGAATGAATCTTGATTTATGGGATATGTGAAGAAGGAACTCATTTCGCCAAGTGCATCACTGAGGAAAGTGTGATGTTACTTTCTGAAAAACTAGAGATAGCAATATTACCGAACTAAAGGATTGTCCAAGTGACATCTCGAGGACATCTTCTATTTGTGCATACCAATGATTGTGAGAAGTTTCTTGAGTTGAAGATAAGATTGCACGTCTCGTCGTTCTCACCTTACCTGAATCAATCAAGACCTTGAGGTTCATTGTGAGGCATGGAATTAAAGTCGTGGTGAAAACACTTTCAGAACAAGGGACTAATGCATGAAGCTGCAGGATCTATCGCACCAAACCCTTGGAAAATCTGCGTCGGACCTTGGAGAAGTTGATGGATATGAGAGTGGTATTATCTTTGAAGGCTATCTCAATGACCTTAGGATCAAACTTCTCTTGAGTAATCGAGCAGAATGAGCCCATAAAGCTGACCTCAACATAAAGAATATTTGGAGAAGAATACGGCTAGTAGCTTTGTGATCTATGAGATAGAGCTTGAAGACAAGAATCATACTTATTGGTCAAATGATCCAGTTACTCGCTATATCGTCTTGCATGAAGTTGCTTGCACAGAATACCCCATCTACTTGAAGAATCATGTGAGCAAGATTGTTATACTCTAAGTTGGTCATATTTTGGAACTTCATGGAAACACCCTTATCCATAGCCCCTGATAGAGGACACTAGTTTGTACCAAGGTTTTGGAAGAACTTGCTTGCTGCCAAGGGCACCATTATGATTATACTACAACCCATCAATCCCAGACCAATGGTAGACAAAGAAGCAAAATAAAATGACACGATGAGTGCATAACAAGTTTCAAGCACTACAGAAGAAATGCTTGATGTTTCCCGTTGAGTAAGTCATATTAGGTACCTTGGGTATTCATGACAAATTGGAGTATTCAGATTACCTATCATAGTCTTGGATGAGATCATCAAGGGCACTAGGAGAATGAGGATTAAATGTCACAAGATCATATACAACAAGAAGCAACTTGGAAGATAAGAGAAGACCTTGAGAAAGTATGGTTTCCCCCTAATTGTGTATGGATCAAGCTTAAAATCTCAAGGATGAAATTTTGGTAAGGGGGAGGTCTGTAACTGATGTGAACAAGGGTTCCTGATCTTCCGAAAGGTTCTTGATAAGTTGATTTGGTCGGAGGCGACACACAAATCGATCCGACTTCAGAACAGCACGTTCTAAACCCCGCAATCGCAGCACGACGTCTCCTCTGGTTATCAACCGTCCAAAGACGATTGACCTCGCCGAGAAGGCTAATCCCTGCCTACGAATCAAGAACACAAGCAAGAACAACAAAGAATGCAACACAATTGCAGATATATGATTAAACTCTCGAAGTTGGGGTCTCACAAACCGATGAATGGCGACACTGTTTATGAACAGAATTGATCTAAGAAAAACCCCAAACCTTAATGAAGAGGCGGCGGCTGTATGTGAGGACCCTAGGGTCATGCAAGATCCCCTGGACGCAGCCCTAAGTGGGCTCAACTCGATACATGGCCCAAAGACCGATTACGGTGTCGCAGCACCAGGACAGATTCTAGAAGTCGACTTATTTCGGCAATTTCTGACGCCTCGGGACGCATTTTGACATGGGACTGGTTGGGTTGGAAAGGTATTTTCGTTATCTTTCCAGGCATATATAGAACGTCCAAATTAGAGTCCATATGCGTCCTGGGCGTCCGTTTTAGTGCAGACTGGTCCTGCGCTCCGAAACAGACTCGAAGTCAGTTTTGATTGGGCCTCCACCTTGGCTTGGACGTCCTTGCTGGCCCATCACGCCTCCAATCACCTCCCCAGCTATCTCATCATCATCTCCATGGTTTCTAACAATAATTAATTCATTAGGTAGCAATCTATTCTCAAAACCATATAAAAAAAATATTAGAAACGATCTCACCTGTAAATTCAGGTGATGCACATGAACTTTCATCTTAGTTGGAGGAGTGTTATGTGTATCCACGGGTGCGATGTACTCATCAGTAACAGCCTAGAAAAATTCGAGTTCAAAATTTGTATCAAACTTGGTAATTCAAAACCCAATGTGAAAACTTGTCCAATCCTCAGTTTTCGTATTGTTACTTTGGAATACTATCACCCACCATTTTATTTTGGAGCAATATATGGAGGATGTGCAAAGTTGAAATTCAAATATTGATCATTTTCCTTTTGAATCTATCTTTAAGAGTGGCGGAATTGTAAGGATCATGACCATTGAGGTCACCCCGAGGTATGAATGTTTTGATGATGAATGATAAACATGAAATGTGACTAATGTCTACACGAGTATTGTTCGTGTAGGAAACCTTTTCTACTCTATGATGATTGTTGACAGCAGCCTTGGTAATGAATGACAATGAACATAAGTATGGAGGCTTGATGAGCTTGATGGTATCCAAGGGTTGATGGAGATGGATCAAGGCTAAGGACAAGCTATGGAACAAGTGTTGGAAACACTTGTCTAGTTGTTAGGGCTTTGAGTCCAAAGGAAAAACCAGACTATCAAGGGGGTCTAGGTCATATCTCTCAGGTCATGACTAGTCAGTGATGTGCATGATGCTCAGTCAAATCACAGACACTAGGTGACAGTGTAGAAGCCAAGAAGCTGTTCGGAGAAGCCAGAAAAGAAGTCAAGCGAGGACGAGTAGTTTTAGCTTCTGGACATAGTGACCGGATAGAGGGGCCAGTGGAGACCAAACTATATGGTCATTAGGAGATCAGAGAGAAGTCTGCAAGGAATTTGTCTGCGCAAAGATCAGCAGACTGGGTCTATATCATGGAGGAGCAGGACAGAGAGGACGCAAAAATGGTGGTCTCTGGAATCGACGAGTGAGAAGAGACTAGACGGTTTGGTCTACTGGCCAGACGGTCCGATGAGTTTAGAACTTCAGCCTGGGTAGAGAGTCAATGGTTGTGGAGCAGCCGATCTATGGAGACCGGGCGGTTCGGTCTGGCAGTGACCGGACAGTCTGGTCAGTTCGCCCAGAAAGCTGATTTCGTGGAGCAACAGCTGGTTGGAGGTTGAAAGTCTATATAACTTCGTTGCTGGGGTCTTGGAGACCACTCTTGGTCAGTGGAATTGCTTGGAGCATTTGGTGAGAGCCAAGAGAAAAAGAGGAGAGCACTAGGAGGACATATTGCATATTTTGAGAGTGCTAGTGAGAGTAACAAGAGCATCTTCCACATATAAGGCTAGGGTGTCCTTGAGGGTGTGATCTACGTTGTTACTCTTGGTGTATGGCGAGACCTAGACCGGTTAGGTGTTGGTGATCGAGCCTATCGTGATCGGTTGTGAAGGTCGTCACATATTTGTACCTGGTTTGAGCCCGCCAGTGAAAGGGGCATCGCTAGTGAGCACCCGTGTCAGCTCGGGGAGTCCGGCAAGCTTGTGCCTTGGTGGCAGCGGTGACGCAACTGTGTCTTCACTCCGGGAGTGATTGTGGGCTTGTGTGCGAGAACTCCACATTGGTGGCAGGAGGGACCGGGACTCCGATGTGAGTGGTCCAACGAGGAGTAGGGGAAGGCGCCATCCTTCCGAGACCTCGGGAAAAAATCATGAGTCATCTCTTACTCTACTCCTTACTATGATGCTTTACTTTCCGCATTTACATACCGTGCTATTCATGCTTGTGTGCTTACCTTACTCTAGTTGACTACCTTGTAGACTAGCATGAATAGGCTTCTTTACTTGCTAGTAGTGCTTAGCCCTCATACTTGATCAGTAGCATGTATAGGAGTTGCTTTGGCTTGATTGATCACCCTAGTATGTATTGTGCTATTCATGCCTGTGTGGTTATATTACTCTAGTTGACAACCTTGTAGACTTGCATGAATAGGCTTCTTTATTTGCTAGTAGTGCTTAGCCTTCATACTTGATTACTAGCATGTATAGGAGTTTCTTTGGTGTGATTCATCACCCAAGTATGTATTGTGCCACTCATGCTTGTGTGCTCTCCATGTGCTTGTTGTTGTAGTAGATTTGCATGAGTAGGCTCCTTTGCTAGCTTGTTGTGTGTTTCCATGTGTTCTTTGATTACTAGCTTGCATAGGAGTTATATGCCTCATGTGTGACCCGCTAGTATGCTTAGTTTGTCTTTCCTTTAATAGGATTATCTTGTTAGTGTGATCACCACTAGGATTATGTAGGAGTTGCTTTGAGTGGTCAGTTTTAGGAATTGGCAAAATAGGTACATAGTTTGAGTTCCCGATTCACGCCCCCTCTCGGTCACCTGATCCTTTCAAGTGGTATCAGAGCCAAGTGCTCATCATAGGGCTTAACCGCCTTGAGTAGTGACCGTATTGAGTTGGGTTGTCATCCCATTTAGGGCCGGGTCATGGCTCATGGAAGGATAGCTTGAAAAGCAACCTAAATGCAATGATTCCGGATGAGTTAATGGACACACTTGTGGACTTTGCCAATACCTTTATCGATGATCATGTATATGATGATGATTGTGTGGATATGCCAAGTTCTAGTGAGTGCCTAAATCTACTAGTGATAATTTGATAGGTTGCTCTACTAGTGTACCTAATGTGATGACTGATGATGTTGGCTCTCTTGATCTTGCTTGCTCTTCTAGTATGACTAGTAATGATGATGTTTGTGAGTCTTTTATTGGTCATGCCAGTGATACACTTGTTGAGGGGTTCTTTGCTTTTCGTGCTAATGAGAATGAGGACTTACTTGACTCTCTTATTCGCTTGCAAGGTATTGTGGACAGGATTGGAGCAACTACTTTCGAGCTTCCCAAGATTGTGATAGTCAAGAAGATCCTCACCTTGCTCCCTAGCAGCAAGCTCCTCTACATTACCCTTGATCTCATTAAGAGACAGGTCTCTCTGTCGAGGATGTGATTGGGTTGCTCTTTGATGATGAGAAGATCACTGCAAGCTGGACTGGGGAGAAGACTTCCAAGGCAAATATTGGAGCATCTTCAAGAAAAGGGAAAGAAGTAGCTTCAAGCTCAAACTTATTTGATCCCTCTACAAGATTTCCTTGCAACAGCTTCTACAACCCCTTCGGATCAAGACCTTCACCAAGCTCATCGAGCGCTTCGTAAAGCTCCACCTCAAGTGCCATTCCAAATTCTACTCCAAGCACTTCAGGTGGACCATGCATTCGTGTAGGGGGAGCGCCAACAACAATGCTCACTCAATCATTTGAGATGATCAATCTCACCACAACGGCTCCGGTACCTCCACCTCCTCCGTCACAAGATCGACTTTGGCATCTTCGTCGAGCTCACCAACAAGATCTCATCTTCCAACTTGGTGAATTTGAGAGAAATCCGAATGATGACCTTTGTGATACTCTCTTAAGCATTTATGATCTTGTGTGTAGGATAAACTCAATCAGAGGTCTTCGGAGGATCCCATCATATGAAGTGATTGATAGACTCCTCTTGCAAATCACAACTCCTGAGAGGGGTTTCTTACTTGAGGATGTAGTCAACAGAAGGCATGAGCTCTCAATTGAGAGGGCAATGGAGATGATACTTGTGCTCCACTCACAAGTAGGACATGTGCATGAGCAAGTCACTGGCCTCTATGATCATCCCCATTACTACATCGACCTCGACAACGTACACATGGGAGATGATCATAGACATTGGAGGTATCGTGCTCGTCACTATCCCATCAGGAGGAGACTTCAGGAAGGGATTGCAAGGATCCCTATCTATGAGGATGGACTTATCGCTCGACATGATGAGGTTAGTGCAAGTCAATTAAGTAATGATTTGGATACTAACCCTTCTACCTCTAGTGCTTGTCTTATGGCTACCACCAGGGTCAACTACAAGAGTGGAGGTACTCATTGGATTCTTGACAGTGGGTGCACCCAACACATGACCGGGAAGCCAACCATGTTCACCAACATTGATGAATACGAAGACAGTGAGAAAGTGACTTTTGGGGATAACTCAAAAGGGAGAGTCACAGGATCAGGCAAGGTGGCCATTACTCAGGACCTCCATCTCTCCAAGGTCTTTCTTGTTGAAACCCTCAACTTCAACCTCCTGTCTATTGGTCAACACTGTGACATGGATTTCAAGTGCACACTTAATGATTAAAAATTCAAACAAAGGGAAAGTATTTCATGGAGTGAGGCATGTGAACTTGTATGTCACGGACTTCAAATCAAGCAACATGCCACCAAGTACTTGCCTCTTCACTAAGGCAACTAAAGGATGGTTGTGGTATAGAAGACTGACACATGTTGGAATGAATCAGCTCAGAAAAGTGGTCAAGAGGAATCTGGTTGAAGGAATCAAGGGTGTTACCTTTGAGAAGGACAAACTATGCAGTGCTTGTCAGGCTAGAAAGCAAGTTGCATCTTCACATCCCACCAAGTCTTTCATGTATACACCTCGTCCTCTAGAGCTCTTACACATGGACTTGTTTGGGCCAACACATTACAAGAGTCTGGGAGGCAATCTCTATTGCTTGGTGATTGTTGATGATTTCACGAGATACACTTGGACCTTTTTTCTTGTGGACAAATCTTAAGCCAGTGATATCTTCAGAAAGTTTGCTAGGAGGGCAAAGAATGAGTTCAAGGCTAGCATTGTGAAGATAAGGAGTGACAATGGGACTGAGTTCAAGAACACAATAGTGGAGGAGTACTGTGACAAGAAAGGGATCAAGCATGAATTATCCGCTACATATACTCCGGAGCAGAATGGAGTAGTGGAGAGGAAGAACAAGACACTCATCACTCTTGCCCGTGCAATGCTAGATGAGTATGGTACTCATGAGAGGTTTTGGGCGGAGGCAATCAACATAGCTTGCTACACTTCCAACCGTGTGTACCTTCACCGGTTGTTGAAGAAGACTCCATATGAGCTATTGGTTGGACGGAAATCGAATGTTTCCTAGTTTTGGGTCTTTGGCTGCACTTTCTACATTCTCAAGAAGAGGAGGAAGCCCGGGAAGTTTGAGAGCAGAACAGATGAAGGCATACTTGTTGGGTACTCTGGAACTTCTTAAGCATATCGGGTCTACAACTCAGCTATAGGTTGTGTGGAGGAAACCTATGATGTGAAATTTGATGAGTCAAATGGTTCTTAAAAGGGAGATGAATTTCTTGAAGTGAACATTGGTGATGAACCCATAAGGGAGGCTATGAGAAGAATGCTCGTGGGCGAGGTTTTACCCCACGAGGGCAATGATGGTGATATTGACGAGCCCTCTACTCCACTACCTCAACCAACCTCTTCCTCCGAGGTGCAAGAACCAAACCAAGATGCCACCAACACACCTTCTAGCTCCCCCCAAAATTCATTGAGAGTGCATCCACCTACCCAAGAAAACACTCAAGAGAGAAGTGAGTCAGAAGCTCCCCTATCTACTCCGTCTCAAGCCACTTCTCCAAGCTCCTCAAATGATGCATCCCTATCCAATCCAAGCTCTAAGTCCAAAGCTAGAAAGCCTATGAGTGATTCTCCCACCTCTCTAAGAATCCAACACACTCATATCTCAAGAGAGCAAGCTATTCATGATGCCCAAGATACTTCACCTAGACCACCTCCCACTCAAAAAGAACATCATCCTAGACCCAAAGCTATCAACAAGGACCATACTCAGGATTTGATCATTGGGAGTCCATCTCAAGGAGTAAGGACAAGGAGAAATCAATACAAGCCTAACTATGTGAACAATGAGGAAAATGATGATGAGGCCATTGTTGCTATTGATAACTTCTCTTTCATATCCATGATTGAGCCCACAACAATTGAAGAGGCAATGGATGATCAAAAGTGGGTAATTGCCATGCAAGAAGAATTGAATAACTTTAAGAGGTGCAAGGTATGGAAACTTGTTGAGAGACCCAAGAATCACAACGTTGTTGGGACCAAGTGGATTTTCAAGAACAAACAAGATGAGAAAGGTGCAATTGTGAAAAACAAGGCTCGTCTAGTGGCTAAGGGGTACTCTCAAGTGGCGGGAATTGACTTTGAGGAAACATTTGCTCCCGTTGCTTGATTTGAAGCTATTCGGATCATGCTTGCCTATGCTTCACGCAATGGCTTCAAGCTCTATCAAATGGATGTGAAGAGTGCATTCTTGAAAAGAGAGATAAATGAGAAAGTCTATGTGAAACAACCTCCGGGATTTGACGATCCCAAACATCCTAGACATGTGTATAAACTGAAGAAGGCTCTCTATGGACTAAAGCAAGCACCAAAGGAATGGTATGAACACTTGAGGAACTTCCTTCTCAAGAATGGGTTCAAGATTGGAAGCATTGATAGCATCTTGTTCGAGGCATGTTGGGAAGGATCTCTTTGTGTGCCAAATCTATATGGATGATATCATATATGAGTCAACCAATGAGAAGTACAATGAGGAGTTCCAAGAAATGATGACAAGGGAATTTTAAATGTCTATGATTGGAGAGCTCCATGTGTTCCTTGGTTTTCAAGTGAAGCAATTGAGAGAAGGCAACTTCATCTATCAAGAAAAGTACACCAAGGATCTTCTCAAGAGGTTCAACATGGAAAATAGCAAACCCTTGCGCACTCCTATGGAAACAAGCAAACCCTTGGACATAGATGAAAAGGGAAAACTCGTGAACCCCAAGCTCTATAGATCAATGATTGGGTCCTTGCTCTATCTCACTGCCTCAAGACCGGACATCATGTTTAGTGTGTGCTGCTGTGCACGCTATCAAGCAAATCCAACGAAGTCCCACTTGAAGGCTGTAAAGAGAATATTGAGATACCTCAAGTACACACCTACCATGGGATTATGGTACCCTAGAGGAACAAGCTTTGAGTTACTTGGGTATTCAGACTCGGACTTCACGGGATGCAAAGTGAATAGGAAGAGTACATCGGGAGGTTGCCAATTTCTTGGAAGATCTCTAGTATCTTGGAGCTCAAAAAAGCAAAACTCGGTGGCTCTATCTACAGCCAAAGCGGAGTATATGGTAGCAGGAGCATGTTGTGCTCAACTTCTCTACATGAGGCAAACACTCTCGGACTATGGTCTCAACCTCACTCAAATGCCACTCTATTGTGATAGTGAAGCGGCGATCAAGATGGTTCTCAAAACTGGAGATCATGGTCATGTAAAGCACATAGAGATCAAACATCATTTCATTCGAGATCATGTTGAGAAGAAGGACATTGACTTGGTGCATGTGCGAACTCATGAACAATTGGCGGATATCTTCACCAAGCCTCTTGACGAGAAGACCTTCATCAACCTAAGGGGAGAGCTCAATGTTCTCGACCTCTCCAACTTCACTTGAGTAACCCTAAAGCTTGTATCTTATAAATTTGTACAGCTTTGCTTGTTTGTTTTGTTGTTTGTGTCTCTGTTTGTGCTTGTTTCTCTTGTCTTGTAGGTTGACTATGGACCTCCTTGAGATAGCAATGGACATGGGTTAAGCTTGGGCAGGTGGTTCATGGTGTACCCAAGGCTTTGAAGAATGGTCCATTGTGAGTAAGCTCAAGAAGGGAACAACTCGTCGTTGACACCTTGGTTTGTAGTTTTTCTCTCTCTTTCTTTTAGCATCGCATCATGCATGTGTAAACTTGTTGCATTTATATTCTTTGCATTCATGCATTCTTGCATTGTGATACCTTACATGCCTCCAAGCATATTTCTAAGGGGAGTTGTTTATTTATAATGTAAGTATGTGTCCCTCTAGATGATCACATAGTGATCTTTGTGCTTCATGCCCATATAGTCATGTTCAACCAAGCTCCGAGGTTAAATCTACTCGCGCAGCTCAAAGATAAGTGACTCATACATTCCCAACACACTAATGAATAACCATTGCATACTTGAGAAATTCTTTGTTGAGTCATGTGTGTAGGGGGAGCTATGGTGGAAGACCATTGTGACCAAGGAGGAACACTATGAAAGGGGGAGTCTTTCTACCTCTTGTCTCTTATTATTTGCTCCTTGGTTTCCTTGTGCTTTGTCTTTGGTTTGTGGTTTTTTGGTGATAGGTGACAAAGGGGGAGAAGAACATGAAGATCCAAAAGCCAACACCAGTCAAAAAGGGGGAGAGGTTCATGAAGATTCAACACAATAGATGAAAAGAAGAAAATTGAAGATAGAGAGAAGAACATGAAGAATCCAAATGCCAACACTATGGTGACGAAGTGGAGAACATGAAGATGATCAAGACAATGGTGCATGTTCACTTGGAGTACATATGAAGATCATGACAAGATGAACATCCACACCAACATGGAGAAGAACAACAATGAACTTCTACACTGACATGAACATCTACGTCTATGGTGCGTGTCTATATTGACAAGAACACCTACCACGACACCATGACGGGCGCAACAATTCAACTCAAGCTCAACTTCTAGTGCGCTACATGTTTGGGTAGTTCTCCCTCAACACCTAGCACATTCCAAGGGGGGGACTACTTCCAAGGTAAGGACCAAGGTAATCCTCTCATTCCATTCTTTTCCTTTGGTTCCTTTTTCTCATTCATTTTGGATCATCATAAGTAGTGGTTGTCATCCATCACCAAAAAGGGGAAGATTGTAAGGATCATGACCATTGAGGTCACCCCAAGGTATGAATGTTTTGGTGATGAATGACAAACATGAAATGTGACTAATGTCTACATGAGTGTTGTTCGTGTAGGAAACCTCTTCTACTCTATGATGATTGTAGACGGCGGCCTTGGCGATCGATGACAATGACCGCAAGTGTGGAGGCTTGTGAGCTTGATGGAGTCCAAGGGTTAATGGAGATGGATCAAAGCTGAGGACAAGCTATGGAGCAAGTGTTGGGAACACTGGCCTAGTTGTTAGGGCTTTGAGTCCATAGAAAAAACCGAACTATCAAGGGGGTCTAGGTCATGTCTTGTCGGTGATGTGCAAGGTTGCTCAGTGAAATCACAGGCACTAGATGACAGTGGCGAAGCCAAGGAGCTGTTCGGAGAAGCCAGGAAACAAAGTCAAGCGAAGACGACAAGTTTCATCTTTTGGACATAGTGACCGGACAGAGGGGTCAATGGTGACCGGACCGTATGGTCACTAGGTGAAGTTGTCTGGGACTTACAGTGAAGAAGCGAGGAAATTGCCAGAGTTGAGGTTGTAGAGACCAGACGGTCCGGTCTGTACAAGTAACTCTGGGCAGCAAGGAAGCAAGCGCTAGAAATGTTTCTAGACTGGAGAGAGAAACGGACCGGACAGTCCAGTCAACTGACCGTACGGTTCGGTTAGTATAAGAATTCAGCAAGGCAGAGCCGTTGGTGCTCAGGTTTGCAGTGACCGGACAGTCCGTTCAGTAAGTTCAGAAAGCTGATTTCGTGGAGCAACGGCTAGTTTGAGGTTGGAAGCCTATATAACTTTGTTGCTGGGGTCTTGGAGACCTCTCTTGGCCAGTGGAATATCTGAGAGCATTTGGTAAGGTCCAAGAGGAAAAGAGGAGAGCACTAGGAGGAGATATTGCATATCTTGAGAGTGCTAGTGAGAGTAACATGGAGTGATCTTGCACATCTAAGGCTAGGTGTCCTTGAGGGCGTGATCTAGGTTATTACTCTTGGTCTATGGTGAGACCTAGACCAGTTAGGTGTCGGATATCGAGCCTATCGTGATTGGTTGTGAAGGCCATCACACATTTGTACACGGTTTGAGCCCGCCGGTGAAAGGGGCATCGCTAGTGAGCGCTCGTATCGGCTCGAGGAGTTCGACAAGTTCTCGAGGGAGGCAAGTTTGTGCCTTGGTGGCAGCAGTGACGCGCACCATGTCTTCACTCTAGGAGTAATTGCGGGCTCGTGGGCGAGAACTCCACATTGGTGGCGGGAGGGACCAGGACTCCGGCGGGAGTGGTCCAACGAGGAGTAGGGGAAGGCACCATCCTTCCGAGACCTTGGGAAAAAATCATGAGCCATCTCTTACTCTACTCCTTACTATGATGCTTTACTTTCCGCATTTAAATATCGTGCTATTCATGCTTGTGTGCTTACCTTACTCTAGTTGGCTACCTTGTAGACTTGCATGAATAGGCTTCTTTACTTGCTAGTAGTGCTTAGCCCTCATACTTGATCAGTAGCATGTATAGGAGTTGCTTTGGCTTGATTGATCACCCTAGTATGTATTGTACTATTCATGCTTGTGTGCATATATTACTCTAGTTGACTACCTTGTAGACTTGCATGAATAGGCTTCTTTATTTGCTTGTAGTGCTTAGCCTTCATACTTGATTACTAGCATGTATAGAAGTTGCTTTGGTGTGATTGATCATCCAAGTATGTATTGTGCTACTCATGCTTGTGTGCTCTCCTTGTGCTTGTTGTTCTAGTAGCTTTACATGAGTAGGCTCTTTTGCTAGCTTGTTGTGTGCTTCTGCGTGTTCTTTGATTACTAGCTTGCATAGGAGTTGTATGCCTCATGTGTGACCCACTAGTATGCTTAGTTTGTCTTTCCATTCATAGGATTTTCTTGTTAGTGTGATCACCACTAGAGTTGTGTCGGACTTGTTTTGAGTAGTCAGTTTTAAGAATTGGCAAAATAGATACATAGTTGGAGTTCCCGATTCACCCCCCCCCCTCTCGGTCACTCGATCCTTTCAGTCTACCAGACGACTCTAGCTTATAACTCTACTACGTACCTGAACGGGGAGGATGACTAAGGGCGGATAGGGCTGTCACCACCTACCGTCTACCTCTACAACCATAGAGTACACAGCAAACAAAGGTAATATCTAGCCTAGACACCATGCCTATGCTATCAATTACTACTCAAATGTTGGCCAAGAACTTCCTTCTTTATCCAGAGTCTTATAGCTAGAGTACTCACTATTAATAATGAACGTTGATCCCGCAAGCAACTAAGGAATAAAACTTACTTAAATAGGAAACTTAAATACCATAAAGGAAATTACTAGAAATGGCAAGCATCCGTCAAGGTACAAGCGAGGGGAAGATCGCCGACAAGCCCGGCTCCTCCCCGAACACTCCCTCACTCTCTCCCTATTTTGGAAGCACTTTTGGCAGTGCTAAAGCCTTTTGAGTGGAGCTCTAAACTATCTTATTGAGGTGTGTGTAAGTGGGAGACACTCCCCTCCTTTTATAGCCTCCATAGGTCGGTAATGGAGTGTAACCATCACGAAACCTCAGCGCACCAACTTCAGGAAATGGACGAGAAAGCACCACGTGGAAGCACGCTCGAAACGATCACAAGACCAGGTCGACCAACCAAGGGGCTAGGTTGGCTGACCTGAGAGAGGCCCCCCTTGGGTTGTGCTTTCTCCGGGTGGCCTCCAGGTGGGTCCAGATCCTATTTCTTCCGTTGTTCTGTCCGGGAAGTGCGAGGAATCCTGTGTTTTCACGTAAGCAATCCTTGTGCTGAATTCTGATTGGCTGATTGGATATTTGCTTGGATTGATGACATGAAAATTTCCTTAATTCATGGATAAATCATCTGGACTCGTATATTCACCAACACTTGTGGAATTCATTAGTAATAAACTCCTACCTCTATGTTGGTTATTCATTTAAGCAATTTTATGCGGGTAATTGATAATCAAATTTGGTGCTTAAGGACCGTCAACAACACCCCCACACTTAGCCTTTTACTCATCCCGAGTGAAAGCATAAGGACTAAGATGGAACATGGACTTTTGATTGAATTGAAATAACATACTAATATTTCTACATCATACATGTACTTGTGTTTATGAATTGGCTAGCATGCATACCTTGGATAGTTGAGAGTTGGAATGGTCTTAACTTCAGGAGATTCCTACTTATGTTAGCTGCATACCCTTGATTTAAAAAAATATATTTTGGAAAATGAAAATTGAGTCTTACTCCTCATATGATTTCTCTCGATCGCCGAAGTGGTTGAAGTTTCCTCACCAAGGCATTGTAACTTGCCTATTTTTCTTACTTCTACAAATAGGCCTTTTGTATAGCTCATGGTAGGGAAAATTTGAGGCATACTTGTGTTTCACATATCACTAAGTCAAAAACCAGATCCAAGGACAGAAAGCAAATCATGAATTATGACCAGGCATGTGCACATTGATGGAATAAAGCAATGGAGACTCTTTTATGCTTCTCATTTAGTTAGAAGGCATATGGCTATCATTTGTGTCAAGCTCTTAACGGAGCTTTTTTTGTCATACTCTTCATGGAGCATGATTTTTTCCCATCTCTCTTATTTTGTCACACTCTTCATGGAGCATGAATCTCTTTTTTTTTTGTGATAGCCATATTCCATCTTTGGTAGAGAGTAATCATAAAGATAGAGTCTTTTATTTTGTGGATGGTGATATGAGATGTGCACCTGACCAAGGACATAAAACATAATGAGCAAGTGCCTAGGGTCACAACAATTTGACAATGTTCAATGAAATCATCAAGCAGCATATGCAATGAGTTTCTTCATTTGGAACATCATTTGGCTCTGGTAGGTAATTTGCAACCATAGGAGGAGTAGACTTTATAGATTTTATATTTTCAAAAATTTCCAAGGGTGATTAGCGACATGAAGCAACGAATTCCTAATGTCTACCATATCTCAAGAGTCAACTATTTAGGATGCATGGGTTCCTAATGAATAGTTAAACACAAGCAACAAGCATGACATAGAAACAAAAGGATGTAAATCTTATCAATCTAAGTCATGTTTTATTTTTTTAGGGATTTTCATAGCATGTTCAAGTTGATTTTAAGATTACGGATGTTTGGTATGAATCAACTCAAACAAGGAGGATAAGGGAGGAGAATGAGCAAACCAGGCCATGGTGTGCAGGTGGGCCAGAGATGGGCCAACTCTTGGTCGAGCGACCAAGAGGCTAGGTCGGCCGACCTCGTTCTGAGCCCGTCTTGGCTCATGTTTTTCCAAGTGGCCGAGGCGATGGTGTTCATCTTTGGTGTTGTCGTGTTTCGTCGCTTTTGCTCATCTGCAAGTCATGAGCCCTCGCCCACACTTGTTTTGGTGCCTACCTTTTTATTGAACAAAATGAAACAAGAGCGAAAAAGCAAAAGTGACTATATGGCTTTGTGGGCCCAATAGAGTAAGTAGTTTATTTTTAAGAAAGAAAGAATACTAAGGTTGAGCATCAAAATCAATTAAGGTTATCACGTCTACCTCCTTACCTTGGTTGGCATACAGCTCCTTGAAAGCTTTCAATGGATGACCACTTACCTTAAGTCGCTTGTCACCATCATTCAGGAGTGTGATTGCTCTTTGTGATGTGGCTTCAACAACAGTGAATGATCCTTCCCGTTTGCTCTAAAGCTTCCCTTGGCTGAATACTTTGGCCCTGGAATTGAAACTCAGTACTTTGTCGCCTGGCTTGAATTTGGATGGTTGGGACCTTTTATCATGCCATCGCTTAGTTTTCTCTTTGTAGATTTTGGCATTGTGATAGGCCCTGCTCTGCCACTCTTCAAGCTGAGACAAATGCATATTTGGCTGCCTTCCTGCTACCTTGAGGTTCATATTCCAATTCCGAATGGCCAATTGTGCCTTGTGTTCCTGCTCGACCGGTAGATGACATGTTTGTCCATAAACGAGGTAGTAAGATGACATGCCTGCAGGTGTCTTATATGCAGTCCTATATGCCTAGAGTGCATCGGGTAGCTTTACTATCCATCCTTTTCCCATTGCATGAACAGGTTTCTGCAAAATCTTCTTGATGCGGTTACTTGATGTTTCTACCTTCCCGCTGACTTGGGTATGGTATGGAATTCCAATGTTATTTTGCGCGCCAAGTTCCTTCAAAACGTTTAGGAATGTGGGTTCAATGAAGTCAGACCTCCCTTCATTGATAACCATCCTTGGTGTTCCAAAACGAGGGAAGATTACCTAGTGGACCAACTTTTTGGCTTGCTTGGAATCAACAGCTTTGCATGGCAGTGCTTCTACCCACTTGGACACATAATTGATGGCCACCAAGACATACTCGTAACCATGGGCTTTGGAAAAGGTCCCATGAACTCAATGCTCCATATGTTAAATATGTCCACTTCAACATTGTTAGTCAGGGGCAATGTGTTACGAGTAGAGGCTCCTCCATAATTTTGGCACCTCCAGCATCCTCGAATGAATTATTTTGTGCCAGACTTTTGCTTAGGCGCGAATTGCACCATAGTGTCCTCCATTTGTATTTGCATGACATTCCTCTATGATCTTAGTGCCTTCAATCCTCGGGGCACACCTTCTTAATAACCCGTTAGCACAAACTTCAAAGAGGTACGAGTCATTCCACAAGTGATGATGACTGCATGTTAGTGATTTGCAAATGCGAAATATGATTTACTACTGAATTCACATTGTTTGCATACCAGGGATTGGAGTCAGTCACTTGTAGCAGCATATCATTCCGCAGAAAATCACTTATCGGCACCTGCATGTTAGTGATTTGCAAATGCGAAATATGATTTACTGCTGAATTCTCTACTCATTTCCTATCTTCAATTTGGAGATCAAATTCTTGGAGTAAAAGAATCCATTTGATTAGCCTAGGTTTAGCATCTCCCTTAGCAAGCAAGTGTTCCAGCGCAGCCTGGTCCGTATAAATGATGACCTTAGCTCCTACTAAATGAGATCTAAACTTATCGATTGCAAAAACAACAGTAAGCAACTCCTTCTCTTTTGGAGAATAATTGAGTTGTGCCCTAGACAAGGTTTTGCTAGCGTAGGCTATAACATGATGCTTCATATGTATGGTTTTCCCAAGCGTGGCTCCAATGGCTTAATCACTAGCATCACAAATGATTTCGAAAGGCCGTGTCCAATTAGGGGTTGGATGATTGGGGCCATGACGAGCGCATTCTTGAGGGTAGCAAAAGCATCTAGGCACTCCTCATCAAAATCATAGGGAATATCCTAACCTAAAAGGCTCGTGAGGGGTCTAGCAATTTGAGAAAAATTCTTGATGAAACATCGATAGAACCCCACATGGCCAAGAAAGTTGCGGATCCCCTTAATGTTTATTGGAGGTGGTAGCTGTTCTATAACTTCAATCTTAGCTCTATACACCTCTATCCCCCTTTCGGACACAAGGTGTCCTAAAACAATGCCCTCTCGGACCATAAAGTGGCACTTTTCCTAGTTGAGTACCAGGTCCTTCTCTTGGCACCTTCTCAATACATTGTCCAGATTCTCAAGACAGTGATCAAAAGTTTTTCTATAGACAGAGAATCATCCATGAAGACTTCCATAATTTCCTCGATCATGTTAGAAAAAATGGACATCATACACCTTTGGAACGAAGCGGGTGCATTGCACAACCCGAACGACATTCTTCGATAAGCACGCTTCCATAAGGGCATGTGAAAGTGGTCTTCCTCTAATCATCAGGATGGATGGGAACTTGATGGTGACCAGAATACCCATCAAGGAAGCAAAAGAAGGACTGATTTGCAAGCCGTTCCAACATTTCATTAATGAAGGGCAGCGGGAAATGATCCTTCTTTATTGCCTTGTTGAGATTTGTGTAGTCAATACACATCCTCCACCCCGTGACGGTTCATTGTGGAATCAACTCGTTCCTATGATTTCGAACGACCGTCATTCCTCCCTTCTTTGGCACTACCTGAACGGGGCTAACCCACTCACTATGAGGAACAGGATAAATTATCCCGATGTGCAATAGCTTTAGGACCTCCTTCTTGATGACTTCTTGCATTGCATTCTTTAGCCTTCTTTGGGGCTCCCTGATTGGTATACTATCATGGTCGAGAGGGTTGTGATGGGTGCAAAGAACAGGACTGATCCCTTTGAGGTCATCGAGTGAGTAGCCTAGGACAAATCTATGCTTCTCTAGGACGGCTAAGAGTTTGGTCGTTTCATCTTCTGAAAGCTTGTCATTTATGATGACAGGGGCTTCTATATCGTCATTTAGGAAAGTGTAGTGTAGGCCAGAAGGCAAGGGTTTTAGCTCAATCAGGGGTCGTGATGGTAGCTCATCTATGAGCAGCTTGAAAGTCTCTTGACAGTCATCCTCCTCCTCAGTGAATTCTTCAACATCTTTTTTGAGAAGAGATTCCAGAGACTCAAAAGGGATAATGGCCATCACTTCCACGATTGTCTCAGCCTCAGGGGGAGGTTCTGCAATGAAATTCTTTGATCGAGAGATTGGGAAGCAGTAGGTATTTCCCCCGAGTTTCACATCTAGGCGCCATAGTGTTGAAGCATGAAGGACCGAGAAGGCGACCAAAGGGGGGGGGGGTGAGTGGGAGCTAATTAAAATTCTTTACAAGAACTAGGCCTATATCCCAATTACAACCCAAGCCAACTTCTAAACCGATCACCAAGGCCACACACACTAACTTGTGATGTGCCAACCCTAGGAGTGATCAACAACAGCAGTGGAACACAACGGAAACAAAGGAGAGCAGCAAAGACTTGACCCGGTCAAAGAATAGGTTCAAAACAAGTTACTGGACTATCATCGGCAGTGCCGATCACAGGCATCGGACGTGCCGATCAGCTGAAGAAACAGACCATCGGCAGTGCCGGTCAACAGAAAGAGCAAGGCTACTAGAACATATAAGCAAATCTCATCGGCAGTGCTGGTTGACACATCGGTAGTGCTGATGCGGGTTCAGACCTAGGCTACCGGCAGTGCCGGTCCAGCCATCAGCAGTGCCGATCAGGGGTTCTAGGTTGCGCACTGGCAGCGCCGGTTCAGAGATCGGCAGTGTCGATCGACACTTTCCAGAACCAAAACTAAACTCGTGACTCGTTAGGAAATAGACAAAACCTAACCAAACGAACTCAAAAAATCACAAAACTTGGACAGAAGGTGTCTCATGGTAGGACGTTCCTTTTCCAAGTAGAATCACATGAAAAGCTCAAGAATTCATCTCGAGTTTCAGGATTTACCTAAAGCTCTAGGGTTTGAATGTTCTTGAGGAAATCTACCAAATCAAGAGTGCTCTTGCCTAGGATTCAACCAAGGATCCATGAAAGAATGTTTAGGCATGTCCTAGCACCAAGATCCCTCAAGAAATTCGTACTAAAACCCACTTAAAAACGAGATCAAAAATCACCACAAAAATAGCTCTGAAAATAAAAAAAAAAGAGAAATTTGGGATTTAGGGAGAGAGGAAGATCTTGAGCACGAAAATAACTCTCATATCATAGAAACATGCCTACAAGATCCAGGGATACAAGGCTAGGAAGCCACCCTCTTTCTCCCACTATTTGGAAGAGAAAGAGATGCCTCTCGCACACCCTCTCCTCTCCTCTATTACATGAAGACCTCTCCTAGAACTTTGAATGAAGACCTAAGGCAAGGCTAAGGGAAAGAGAGACACCTCTTCCACCATCCCTACCTCTCCTTATATAGGCCTAAGGGTTGTCCACATGACCACTTTACCCTTGACCTACATAACACTGTCACCTACCACTAGGAGCAAACTTATCCATCTTTCTTCTCGTGACCACATGACCACTTTACCCTCGGGCCCTTCACGACTTGGCTTCGCCTCAAAGCAAGCTCTATGATGGTGCCACATGCACCACCAACCACCGCCACCGGTTTTGTGGCCCAAACCGGAAAACCGCCTTGCACGCTTCTCAAAGCGTGACTTCATGCTCACTACCACCAAAGCAAGACTTCACGATCTTGACGCGTGTCACCTCGTCTCATGATCCTCCTTCCCAGCAAGTCTCTCTCGCCTCCGATTTATTAGAAGCCTCTACTTGCACCGACGCCCAATCACCTTTGACTTGGTCAATCCTACCGTCTTGATCACCACCTGCGGTTTTGAGGCTCAATCGTGAAACCGTCCGTACTTCTTACCTCTCCACATGTACGGTATGGATCACCCTTGACTTCACCCGGCCTCCCGATCGTTCGGCCCCAGGTCTCCTACTTGTGCCTGATCCTCTCGCCATTGACCCCCCCAAGTTGACTCCAGTGACCTACACATCATGAGACAAGCAAACACATTTTTCTTCTCCTGCAACTCTCCAATGTCTTTACCAACTCCGGTTAGTTAAAACCATGACATGCACAAACTCATGCAATCCCCAGATTCCCGCATTTCAACTCAAACATAAAACTCAACCATTGTCAATTACTCATCACATATTGCAAACCATGGCACATATCCACATGGTTTCTCAAAGCATCCATGATAAATTTCTCTATGGGATGTCCGATCAAAAGGTCAAAATCATGGGTTTCAAAAAACATGAAAATCCAAGACTGCCTCGATGTTTTTGTTTCTAATTGAATGCATAAGGTTTCCTATATTGAAATGATGAATTGTTGCTCTATCTTTTATTCCATTTATATGCCCAGTTTATAATTTAGCACTCTATCTAGTTTTGGTTTGTTGGTATGATTAAAATTCACCTCAAACACACTAGTTGGTAGCATAAGCATTATCCTTCTAAGTTGTTGGGAGATATGATATGGTTAGTTAGGGCTGCTATGATCTTGCTCAATTTGTGAAACTTCCCACCTGAAGAAGTAATTTGATAAAAATAACAAGTAATTCAATGATATAAATTCCTACCACAGAAATATGTTGTGCTACATTGCAAAACCTTCTACATATGCTATTTGTATTTTTGTTTAGCCTTGTCAAAATTGTGTGACCCTAGTGAGAAATATTTTCTGCATTCATGATCAAGTCCGCCCACATCCCACTAAGTTTTCACACTAGAAATTAGCAATCATCCATGTCACACCATACATCCACAAAATAAAAACTGTGTCTTCATGATTGATCTTTCCCCAAGGCAATCAAGGTTATGGCTATCGAAAAGAAAAAGAAAAAGAAAACTCTTGCTCCACGAAGAAGCTTGAGAGAAAAAGAAAAGAAAGAAAGATAGCCAAAACTACCAAATAAAGGGAGAGACAAATAAAGAGTCTCCATCCCACTCCACCAAATCTATCACACATGCACATCTTGATCATGCTTGTAGGACATGTTTTCTCCATGGATCCGCTCTTTTAACTCGGTGACATATGAAATACAGGTATGCCACATTTATCCTTACCCAGAGCTCCATATATTAGCCTGTAGAGGTACGATCTTTGAGGCATCAGAAGCCTTGGTGAGGAATTTATACACTTTGAGCGATCTGAGCGAATCATTTGAGAAACTTAGATTTATCATGAAAATTAGCCTCCGGGCTAAAGTCGATCAAAGAGAGTAGATGTAATGGTAGTCTTACAGACTGTTCTGTCTTCCAATTGTCCAAGATTTAGAGAAGCTATAATGCCCCCATTGGTAATAAAAGAGTGAAGTACTTGTGCCAACTTATTCAATTCTTTGTAGAGTGTCATGGATGAAAGAATTGGATCTACTGATTACGGAGGCTCATAGAACTTGCCCTTTGGTTCAGACATGGTTTGAAGGGTTGGTTGCTCCACTGTAAAAATAGGGAAGAAATAAAAGAAAATAAAAATGAAAAAGATATGAGGATGAACAAGGTTTGAAGATAGAATAGCAACCGTTCCCCGGCAACGACGTCAGAAATGCTTGTTAGTATTTCTTGTGATCACAGATAAATCCGCATGCGCACGGATACCGATGTAGCACTTCACCTAGGAGTATTCCAGGTTATCTAATCACAGGGAACATTTGTATCCTAATCTTCAGGTCTTGTTCTTCCAAGGACACCAAGGACTTGGTAGGCTTGGTTAGAGAGGTTTTTTATGGATAAGAATCCTAATAAAGAGTAGATTTAATCATAAATATTGCTTACTTCGTGTACTGGATTACCCCTGGTCTACCAGGCGACTCCGGCTTATAACTCTACTATGTACCGAAACAGGGAGGATTACTAAGGGTGGATAGGGCTGTCACCACCTACCGTCTACCTCTACAACCATAGAGTATACAAAAAACAAAAATTATATCTAGCCTAGACACCACGCCTATGCTATCAATTACTACTCTAACTTTTGCCAAGAACTTCCTTCTTTATCCAGAGTATTATAGCTAGAGTAGTCACTATTAATGATGAACGATGATCCCGCAAGCAACTAAGGAATAGAACTTACTTAAATAGAAAACTTAAATACCATAAAGGAAACACAAAGACCTACTAAAAATTGCAAGCATCCGTCGAGGTACAAGGGTGGGGAAGATCATCGACAAGCCCGGCTCCTCCGCGAACTCTCCGTCACTCTCCTTATTTTCTAAGCACTCTGGCAGTGCTAAAGCCTTTTGAGTGGAGCTCTAAACTATCTTCTTGAGGTGTGTGTAAGTGGGAGGCACTCCCCTCCTTTCATAGCCTTCGTAGGTCGGTAACGGAGCGTAACCGTCACGAAACCTCAGCACATCGACTTCAAGAAATGGACGAGGAAGCACCACGTGGAAGCACGCCCGAAACGGCCGCAAGACCAGGTTGGCCGACCAAGGGGCTAGGTCGGCCGACCTGATAGTGCCCCCCTTGGGTTGTGCTTTCTGGGGTGGCCTCCAGGTGGGTCCATGTCCTATGTTTCCACGTAAACAATCCTTGTGTTGAATTCCGATTGGTTAATTGGATAGTTGCTTGGATTGATGACATGGAAATTCCCTTAATTAATGGATAAATCATCTGCACTCATATATTCACCAACACTTGTGGAATTCATTAGTAATAAACTCCTACCTTTATGTTGGTCATTCATTTAAGCACTTTTATGCAGGTAATTGAGGGTCAAATTTGGTGCTTAAGAACCGTCAATTCTTTCATAGTGATTAGTTTTGTTTTTCTTCATCTTCCCCTATTTTGAACGTTTTGCATCCGGCCTAGAGTTGTGGCCCAGTTAGAGGATAGTAGCTCGGATTAAAATTTGAGCCTTGTTGGGATATGTTAATGCTAATGAAGCAAGATAATAAAACTTGATGATTTAAATGATTTGAAATGATTTAAAAGAAAATGTTTGTCAACTTAGTTTTTCGCACTCAACCCATTCTTGAAATACTTGCATGCATAGCATATTTGCTAGGGTAGAGCGACTTGTTGAGTATGCCATGTACTCAGGGCAGCACCCCTTCTCGCTTTCAGGAGATGAAGAAGCTAGCAAACCGGACTACAACTTTAACGACATGGATGACAAAAAGTAGATCGGTCTCTTGCCTACACTCGAGTTGCCTGTGGAGTTGGATCACCCCTGAACACTTCCACTATAGTTCTCGCTTCCGCGTTTGTCATTACGCTTCCACTAGATGTCATGTTTATCTTCCTTGGCCTGCGTGCCATGTTCATGTACCCAAATATTGATGCTTAATTTATGGAGATGATACCATGTTGATCTATTTTATCTTTGTGTCTTGTTCTTTATATGGTTTTATAGTATTAATTATAAATAGATGTATATGCTACCCTCTTAGGAGTGGCTTTGAGGTACAAAAGATTCGGTTTTGCCTTTGGATAAAATCAGGTTACACTGCCCATCGGACCCTCATTAGACAACACGTAGTATTATATTCTACGCTTCTCCATACCGAACACGTCATCATGGATACCCACCTTCTATTCTGCTTCTTGCCTGTTAACAGCGTCAGTGGAGACTGACAGTGTTACATACCCCTGCGATGCCTCGTGATGGGCGGCTCCCGCCTGGTACTTGGCCAATGGCCTCTACAACTCCCTCAATTGGCAATCACCCCATGAATGCAGGATGAATCGGCGAAGGTTTCGTTGTCTGGTGCGGCCTCGTCTACACGTACAACAAGAAGGATGAATCCTAGAACTCCATCGTCACAAAGAACCGCAGAAGGATGAATCCTGGAAAAACTCCATCACCACTGGCACTGCTGAATGCAGTTGACCTTATTACCATGCGCTAGGGTCTCCTCACCAGAGCCACGTCTGCGCTCAACGATGCCGTGATCCTTGCACTCATCGAGGGTGCAGTGCATGGATATTGATGAACTGCATATGTATCCATGCACCGCCGCGGAAGGACCTGCTGTACTTCCCTGGGCTGGGGTGCCGTGCAGTCCGTTCCTGGGCTTCCTGGGCGGTGCCACGATCCGATCGGTGTTGAGGAGGTCCCAAAGTCTGGCACTGATGCGTGGTTTGGCATGTTGGCTATCTCTTTTGGAAGTAGAAGAAAATGACCAGCATTTGTAAATTAAACAATCTAAAATACTAAGTCCGCAGGGACACCTGCAAGTCAATTTTATTGACATATGTGCAATGAGACGAAGCTGTAATAAGAAGGCCATTTAACTTGTTTGGAATAGTAACTTTGGGAATGTTGTATCGTCAAATGGGACATCATCACCACTTGTCGATTGCCTTCGTATCGAAATGTTACTCTTGCAGAAATTCGATATTTTTCATGAAAACTTTTGAATGAATAAAATATATTATCCCTACGAAAATCTGCTCTATCAGTTTTTTCGTTTTCAACAAGGTTTTTTTAGTTCATATTATTGTTTTTGTGCTTCCCATAATCGTTTTCCTGTTCATGTTTTTTTCCGAAAACGATGTCGGTAGATCGGGAATTTCCATCACCATTTTTAACCCTAGGTGCTAGACTAGTACATAATTAAAAAGAATATAGAGATTATGAAAGCCATATTTTATTTTATTATAAGATAATCTATATCAAATATATGAGTGTCTATATGTATCTTTTAAAAATCCGTAGCAAAGCACGGATACCTTGCTAGTATTTTTTAAAGGCATTGATAGATACTTTGTTTTCCTTTTATCTAATTAATATTATAATTTATGGAACTTAAGAGTAAATGGGGTGACTTGTGAAATGAAATGTATATATATAATAGTAATTGGTAATATGTAAGTATTTATTTTATGAAATAAGTATTGTAGTTAGAATACGATTTGTGCTGAGTTAGGTCGGACTAGTGACGCATGGTGTGAAAGCAGTCGGACGGAACCAGTTGCACCCAGTGGGCAGAATCGTGTCTTTAACTTGACTTGTGGTCCACTGCCTCCACCTGTTCTGCGTGCAACCTTGCCGCGGAGCAAATGCATGAAACAAAGCTGCTGTACTCGGAAGATTTTGCGAGCAAGGAGAGAGAGGACAGGAACAATCGGCATGGCCAGCACCAGCCTCCTGAACCTGCTCCTAATGGAGGTGGCGGCGATCGTGAGCATCGTCCTCCTGGCCTTCCTGGTGGTGCTGAGCTCGTACCGGCGCCGGTCCGGTCACCCGGTGCTCCGCCTCTTCGTGTGGGCCGCCTCTACGCTGTTTCTCCCGCTGGTATCCTACGGCGTGTCCGCCGCGGCCAAGTGGGACGCCGCGCGCGTGCCGCTTCTCCTGGCCTGGACCGTGTTCCTCCAGATCTTGCGCAACACCATCGACACGGCCCGGTCCTCGTCGTCGACCATCGGCAGCGGCGGCGGCTCCAGCGGAGGAAGCAAGTTCCGGCCGTCGGTGGAGCAGCTGGCGAGGATGGGATGGGTGGCGTTCCTCATCATCAGCAGCGGCGGCGCCGCCGGCAGCCCGCAGCTCACCGGCGTTCTGCTGTGGCTGTGGGTGCTGAGCCTCCTCAAGCTGATCCACCGGCTCGTCGCTGCCGAGCTCGCCAAGAATTCATTTGCCGTCGGCCTCAACGCCTACCTTGTCGCCGATTACATGAAGCAACTGCATAATAGCAGGCACGGTCAAGATGGCGAAGGTGGTGCCTGGAACATCGACGATGTGCAGCAGGTGCCTCCTTACCTTGTAATGGGGGAGGAGAAGCTGCACATCGAGGCTAGGCCACAGGGGTACCGCATTGGCGCCCGAACATCATCGTTGCCGGTCGACGCCGGGCACGTCGTCACGGTGGACAGGATATGGCGGCTGTCTGCCTCTGGCGATCCCCTTCTGGCATCGTGCCCAGACATGAAGGATCTGTGCCTGTCATTTGCCCTGTTCAAGCTCCAGCTCCGGCGGTTCACCGGCTGCCCGCTCGCGGAATCCGGCTGCCGCCACGCCTTGACGTTCGTGCAGGACTCGCTCCTCGCGGGGAGCACGCCGGAGGGGGCGTTCCGCGTGGTGGAAACCGAGCTCTCCTTCCTGGCCGACTTCCTCTACTCGAAGCTGACCATCTTCTACGCGAGCGGGTGGTGGTTCCCCGTGCTCAACTCCCTCCTCGTGGCCGCCACGTGGGCCAGCTGCCTCTCGGCCGGCGGCGCCATCGTGCACGACATGACGACCCCCGGCACGGCGCTGGCCGCGGCCTACGGCGTCCTCAGGGGATACCTGCAGGACCACGACACCGTCTTCCACGCCATCGTGGGGCTCGACGCCCTCGTCTCCGTCGCCTTCATCACCGCCATCGTGTTCACGGAAGGGTGGGAGGTGGCCACCTACGTGCGCTCCGACTGGATCAAGGTCGCGGCGGTCTGCGAGTACGCGCGCCGCCCGTCGTGGCGCAAGTCGACCTGCGCGCGGCGCAGGCTCGGGCGCGTGCTCCGGTTCACCGCGACGCAGCGGTGGGACGACGGGTTCTGCCAGATCTCCGTCCTGCAGCTCAGGGTGTGCTACTCGGGCTGCGTGTCACGGCAGGTGGACCGGATCGCAAAGACGTCGGTCCCCGTGCCGGCCGCGGTGAAATCCGCCATCGTCAACACGCTAAGGACGAACAAGGGTGCCCTCGGGAACGGGGAGCTGTCCTTGCGACGTAACGGCGTTGCGGACAGGCTCCTCTGGGCTTGCCGCATTATCATTGTTGCCGCCGGCGAAGATGACGACGGTGCCGAGAGCATCAGCAGCGTGTCCGAGCACATTCTAGTCTGGCATATCGCTACAAGGCTCGTCGAGATCAAGCGCTCCGGCGGAGCTCATCGTAACACCGACGATGATGAAGACAATGTTGTTATTGCGACAAGGTTGTCACGTTACTGCGCCTACCTGGTGGCGCTGAAGCCGGGCCTCCTTCCGGACCACCGCGCCTGGACGGAGGAGCTCTACAAGGGCGTGGTGGAGGAGGTAGCGCGGGTGCTCGCGCGCTGCGCCGGCCCGGTCGTGCGCTACGACCGGGCCGCCACCTGCCTTGGGGGGAGCATGAACGCCACGCTCAGGAAGGCTGCCAAGCTCGGGAGGCAGCTGGTGGAGGAGCTCGGTGACGACGACGAGTTCACGTGGAAGGTGCTTGCCGAGTTCTGGGCCGAGCTCATCCTCTACCTCGCGCCGTCCGAGAACGTCGCGTCCCACGCGAGATCACTCAAGCGCGGTGGCGAGTTCATAACCGTGCTTTGGGCGTTGCTCGGCCACGCAGGCATTGTTCATCGCCCCGAGATTACCACTGACATTTGAGAGTCGCACGCTGTCTGTGATGAACAGATGATTACATCAATTTTATCTTACATTTCTGTTTAGTTTATGTACGCGAATGAACCGTGTGAATATAAACAGTTCCTCATTAATTATTATACTTCAAATTCAAATTTTATCATGTATGCATTGGCTGTCTGCCTGATGATTACATACGTACTTCACTTTTTCAATGTACTTTACTTTCATAAGTAAAAAATTAATACACATTGTTTCATTAAATTTTAGGTTCTACCTAATCTTGACCTTTTTCTCATATTATATGAAGATAGAAAAACAAAGTTCCTCCTGAAAACAAAATGCGCAGATGGTTTGCATTGCAAGTATAGCATCGATCCATAATCACATGAACAAAGGTTAATTATGCGCAGATGCTTACCAGCTTTTTGCATGGTGTACAGCTGCATGCCGTGCAGGCTCAACCTGTCAAAAGTAAACTACCCCAAGATCAGTGTCAGAGGAAGTGCTTGAGCCGTGCTGATATCATGTACGCAAAGATTCTTCGTTTCTCCATGCAACTTCCGTGCGAACGCCTTCTATTGTAGCGTTCGGTGTCCCTGCACATGCCCAGGAATATTTTTCTCCTTGTTGAGCCACTGAAGACTGAACCATTTCGGACTCTCCGGACTCGGCACCGTCTCCAAAACTTTAAAACTCCAAAGTTGAGGTGTCTGGAGCCAGCCAAACAACTCACCTCTAAAACTCTATGGAGCAGTAGTTTTACGTGGAGTTGGAGGAGCTCTAATTTATTTTTATAAAGTACATACTCCACGGACTATGGAGTTGTATGTTCTTATGGACTTGGGGTGAAATTACCCGCCTTTACCACTCTTTACACAGCGATTTGTTATTTTTCTTTTTCCCTCACCTCTGCTGTCGCCCCCCGTTCGTCTCTCTCTGGATCTTGTCCACCGCCCCTGCCTCGAGCTGCTCCCGCCTGCCCCCTCTCTGGCGCGCCTGCCTCCTGGTCCGGTGAGTTGGTCCTGCCCGACCCTCTCCGGCGTGTCCTCCTCAACCTGGCGCCTCCTCCAACCCGGCGCCTCCCCCAACCCGGCGGCCTTCCCTACAGGCACCTCACCTGCCTTCCCAATCCGGCGAGCCCCTGAACCCGACGCCCTCCCCAACCCTGCCCGCCTCCCTACCCGGTGCCCTCCCCAACCCCGCCCGACTCCCAACCCGGCGACCACCGAACCCAATGCGTCTCCAACCGTCATCGAATCCACAAGCCGCCGGGATGAGCTCCATATTCTAGTTCTACCCTTGAACGGAGGCGGCACAGACGCAGAGGTGGCGCGGATCTTGGAGCCGCAGCAGGAGGCATCGCTGGTGACATGCGGTGCGCGGCGCTGGTGGCGGAGCTGCAGGAGATGCTGGGCTTGACCGAGGTGCAGCATACATTCATGGCGGGGGGCTGCTGGATTCAGCCCAGCTCTGTCCCGGCCTATTAGGTGAGGCAAGAGTAGAACACAACCATCAACGAGTTGGCTCTCCAAATCCATCGATGCCGACTGCAATCCATAAAAATCTTCAGCAAGATATCTGTCTGAAGGTTCTAGATGCTCCAGCTGCCACCAATACATTATCCACATCGGTATAGTACAGTAAATACACGCTGGGCCTAGCGGCGTCGTACGTTCCCAACTACTTATCTTGGTCTCTCAATATCTGACAAAAAACTACGGAAATCCGATTTGTTGCCTTGGGTGGAGAAAGTAGGCAATAAGCTACCAGGTTGGAAAGCCTCCTTGATGAACATGACAGGTAGAGTAACTTGGGTTCGCTTTGTCCTTTTAGTCATACCCATTTATGTGTTGATTGCAATCAACATGCCGAAGTGGCTCATAAAAGCAGTGGATAAACTATGTGATGGAGAAGTCAGATTGACTTTGTGATGGAAAATATTTGGAGAACAAAATTAATTACTCTAGACAAATATTTGGAGACAAAACATAAGTTAATCATGGGCAAGAATGACAATTCACCCTGCAAATTCTCTTTTCTAGAGCTGCTAGCAGTGATGTAACCAAACACGTCTACACACAACTCTAGCTCCATAGCAGAGAAGCTCTGAAGTAGAGTTTTGGAGTAGAGCTGCTTTACTGTAGAGCAGAGCCATGCCAAACAGGTCCTTAGGATGTGGAGTTTTTAAAGATCGGACGGTGCAAAAATAAAAGAGATGTGACACGCAGGGTTAACAAAACCAGTAATCAGTTCAGTTTCGAACCGAGGGAAAACAGGCCGGTTAATCGGGGGACAACTAGCGGTTAATTATCACCAGATGGGCTACAGCTTACATTTTTGTAAAAGCTTGGTGAAAACATTACAAAAACCATTAGTGAAGCATCTGGACTACACACCAATGTACAGAAGAGATGTGTCATTCCAATTAGGTGTGAAGATTCAGATTTGGCGAGAATTGACCATGTTCTCCCATGTACACGAGCAGAATTCCCAACTACTTATCTTGGTCTCTCAATATCTGACAAAAAACTACGAAAATCCAATTTGTTGCCTTGGGTGGAGAAAGTCGGCAATAAACTACCAGGTTGGAAAGCCTCCTTGATGAACATGACAGGTAGATTAACTTGGGTTCGCTTCGTGCTTTTGGTCATACCCATTTTATGTGTTGATTGCAATCAACATGCCGAAGTGGCTCATAAAAGCAGTGGATAAACTATGTCGGGATTTTCTTTGCAATGGCCGGGATCGAGTGAATTGTGGTTCGTGCTTGGTACCTTGGGAAAAAGGTATAACAGCCATTGGATCTTGGTGGGCTAGGAGTCCTCAACCTAGAGTACATGATCTAGTCTTGCAAATCCGTTGGTTGTGGTTCCAAAAGACCGATGCTAACCACCCTTGGAACCGACTGGAAATTAAGGTTCACCAAAATGGAATAGCACTATTCAACATCGCCCTACAATCACAAGTTGGCAATGGCAGCAATACTTTGTTTTGATCCGACAGGTGGTTCATGGGCTGTTGTCTTGCTGACCTGGCTCCACATGTGGTTGTGGCAGTGCCTCCAACGACTTGGTTAAGCCATATCATGGCAGAAGCGCTCATGAACCAATCCTGGCCTACGGATATACAAGGTGGTTTGTCGTTGATCGAATAATATGAGTACTTTCAGCTCTCAGACCTTATCACTGAAGTGGTGCTCACAAATGAGGCTGATCCTCACTATTGGAGATTTGAAGCGTCAGGAATGTCTTCCTCATGCTCTACTCACAACAGCAAAAAAGGCCTATAGCGGCGGTTCAAAAAGCTCTATAGCGGCAGGCAGGCCACACCACCGCTACGCAAATGCAGCTACAAATAAGCGTTTGTAACAGCGGATGGTCTGGCGCCAAAACAAACCGCTACTATGCTCGTGCAGTAGCGGCGGTTGACATCTTCAACCGCCGCTGCTTGTTGTTTTTGAAAAATAAAATAAAATTCAGTATATATATAGAAATCACAGAATATGCATCTCATCACAGTAAATTTATAACATATCATCACAGAAATTTGCAACATATCATCACAGAATATATACAACATCTTAAAATGTTCATGTATTACAAAATGTCTTATATGAACCCTAATGCATAGTCATCATCTTTCTTCGACATATTGGGCTCATATAATGCATAGTCATCATCTTTCTTCGACACATTGGGCTCATATGATGCTCTTATATGAACCCTAATGCATAGTCATGATCTTCCTCGTACTTGCTTATAGCACTATGTAATAGAGAACACAAGTTAATTACACTTTATATGGATGCATACTATGATAATGGCATGTATTCGATGCATATAAATCTTACCCAAAATTTATGACGGAAGTACATCTTCTTTTTTCATCTTGGATGACATTCCCCACCTACTTTGACATATTTCTCATAAGCACTAAACGATCGACAAAAGCGTATCATTAGATGATATTAATATTATCAAATCATACATAGACTAATTTGTTACCTATCTATGAGTTACAGATTGTCGTTGCACAACTTCTTATCGTAGTCCAGACTATCCAGCGCCAGAACGTACGCATTTTTAGGAATTATCATGAGACAGATCCAATGATCGCTACAATAATGTTGTCAACAAGTTAATTATGATTGGATTTAACTTTAACATATGATAGATGATGAAGGCAGTAGTGATCCAGCTTACTTAAAGTTGTACAGGGCCAAAATGCATTCTCTATCTTGCCACTTAATATAGCAGTCATATAAATAATTTACAACCTGAGCCCTAGCTTCTTTTGTCAGTGCCGCCTTCATTGCAGCTAGCTCTTCTGGATTTACTATTGGGTTGATCGTGCTTTGGTTGATGCGGCTCGGGTTGACGTAGGCCACCTTCCAATCTTTTCTATCGACCAACTTTATTTGAAAAAAGGAGTTCATGCTACAAAAAAGGCATAAGATAATATATTAAATTGTGCTTGAAATATGAAGTAGATCAAATGTGAAACTTAAATGCATCACAAGGTGATGAAGGTGACGTCCATCTTGCCTAAGCGAAACATTAAGTGGACATCCTCCCAAAATAGGCCTAAGACTTGTTCATCGCCTTCTTCATTGAACACCTCATTTGGAATCTTACAAGTGATTGTGGTGACCCCTTTCTTCGATGCCATCATGGACCAGTCGTGCAACTTTCGCATCTCCCACGGGAGGTTCTTGTACATGTTATTTGATATAAAGGGCTTACCGAATATGAATGTCGGATGGTCCATAACATCCATAGGATTGTGCAAAATTTGATCATCGTACAACACTTTATCCCGAGGATCTTGTTCTTTTAGAACGAGCTTACTGGTGCTTGCTAGACATTTTTTTTAATCCAACCAAGTACTTATCAACATTATTTTTTGCTTTTGGGTCCTTTGGCTCTTTGTCAAAACCGGTAATTGTCTTTGGGATCACTAGGGCCTTGACGACAACTAGTGTAGGCTAGACTTGGATTACTGAAGCCTGATCTTGAACCGTCGCAGCCGCTGTTGACGAAGGCTCGCCTTGAATTGCCGGATCCTGGACTTGAATTCGCGGAGCCTTGACGACAATAGGTGAAGGCTCGAGTTGAATAGTCTCCGAAAGAGGCTTGTTGTCACGATAGATTATGGGACTCAGAGTCGAGCCGTCTTCCACATGAGGAGATTGGTGCCTGTTGCCCGAAGCTACCGCAGACATAGGAGACTGTTGTCCAGCTGCCATGACTGGCTAGCTCGCATGAAAGGACCCGTGACCAGACAATGGAGGTGGAGAAGCTCGTGTCGAGAGGACTGTATCATGATATTTCCAAATGATGAAAGAGCCGAGCGCATCTTGAAGAGTTTTTATACCTGCCTCACGTATCGGGCATTCGATCTCGTTGTCCTCATAGCCATGTACTATTTCAGACATGGAAACACGAACGTAACCGGGAGGGATATCTTGGTTATGGAGTGTCCGTCTTGGAAGTGCCATGCCGGATGCAACCTTCATCGTCTTCCCCTTGTAACCAAATAGCACATGCAACTCACAAGGAGTATCCTCAGTAAGGTCCTCTGTTTCTAGTTGCATCAAGACTGATGGTTCCATGGAGACCGATGGTCGCATGGACGAGGACATACCACGAAAGAAGACATTCATTGCTGCCTCCAAGTTGGGATCCAACGACCGCTTTTTGTGTCGACAGCTAACATCATAAGTTGTTGCCTTCAAGCTTCCTTGGCTTTCTCTTCTTGATCTTTCTTGTGTAAGGTATGCTTCTTGTACAGGTGAGAGGATGTCTCGGAGAAACCTTCTTTCCATGTGGCCGATGATGACACTCCTTGTACCCGACCAGCATGTTTGTTGGTCCCAATAGTCATGGTGAGTTCGTCCTTGTGATACTCAAGTGCAAACAGACCAGCCTCCGTCTGCGTCGTGATGGGACCTTTCAATGCTTGCACAACTTCACCTATCGCGGGATCCTTCACAATGATCTCTCCTTCTTCGGTTAAGTCAGAGCAACCATACACCCACTTCCTGGTACGCTCATTGGTATTTAGCAATGGATCAGATTTTCCTTTCGTGCAGAGCTTGGCTTCCTTCTCTCTCCAAATCAGAATCTTCTTTTTGTATCCGCCCGGACCTAACCGTGGCTTGTACTTGTTCTTCTTGTTGAGCTCAACCATCTTTTCACTAAGCTCCTTCAAAGCACTGCTCGTCTTTTTCTCAGCAAACTCATTCCATTCCTGCTGACTGATATTTCCATACTTGTCGAATGGGGTTCGATTTTTCTTGTAGTATTGGCAGTTAAGCTTAGACTTGAAATCTCGAAAGATGTGATTGAGAGTGGACATCGTGGCCTTCTTGGCTCTCTCAAGACCTGCTGACTGGAATCGGATAGTTGCCGTGACGTCATCCCATATATCGTTTTTTCTGCCATCCGGGACTTTGGCCCAATCTTCCCATGTGATTTTGCAATGGTCTCTCACCACTTTGTCGCAATGGTTCTGCATTTGGCATTGACACCAGCGGGTTCAATCGGTTCTCCATCTTTGGGGTCTAGTGCAGTAACCTCATAGATGTCCTCTGCCTTGTTCACGGAGCGTTGACCGTGCTTGCGTTTGTGTGTGTACACTTGGGTCGGCACCTCTTCCGTTTGCTGCTCGAGGGCCTCATCTGCCGCATCCTCTGCGGGCACTTTGTCGAGGGCCCTAGGATATAAATAATAGATTTTAGTTGATATAATCTATGTGCCAAATAAGGAAACTATCTTTGACATGATACATTCTCTTCAGGCATGTAATCAGTGTTCGGGTTCCCCAATCGATGTTTCTTAGGTGATAGAGGATGCGAATCCTCTGGTTTTTTCCAGTGTTCGCTTGATCCTTCATCGTGTGAAGACGACCCTGCTTACGAGGGCGCCTTGAGCGCGTCTTCCGGATTTTTCCTCTTGAGAGGGCATATTGTCTACCATGACGAGAAGACTTTGACACCAAAATTTGATCGGTCCCAGTGGTCAGCTGCGTGGAGTCAGAATCAACCAAAGTCCATGGAGCTCAACGGCCGAAGAGAATAAAGTGGACCCGTTAGGGTTTTGTCTTTGTTTATTTTCAAATTTAGATTTAGTTTAGGAATAAATCAAGTCGGTTTGTTTGAGAGTCCTGACCGAATCGGGTCAGAACCCCTTGCATGGGGCTATAAATATGTAATAGGGCCTGCACAAAAAAAACACTTTCATTCAATACAACTCGGCGCATCGCCAAAGTTTTTTCTCGATGACATCCTCATCTCGCGCGGGCTGCATCGACTCCGATCTCGGCGAGAGACTTGGATTAGTCACCCTCGGTTATTTCATTGACTTCAGCTAGTATGTTCTCATTAAGTTGATATTCTAGTTGTTATCTTTGAAATTTCTAGTTATCTGGTAATTAGGTCTTTATTTGGTTTGTATTATCGACTTAGATTGCATTACTGTCTCGGTTAGGTAAGATCTTCTACGATTTTTGTAGGTTTTATAAACTGGGTTTTAGATCTATTATTCGAGTCACTCGATCGATCCTATCTATAATTAGATTAAATCTAGCTTTATTTGTCGTGTTTGAACACTGTCTCGATTAAGTTCGATCTGTTCGAATCAGCAATACCAGCTTTGATCTCTTGCTGGGCTCATAGGGTTAGATTCGATCTGCTTATAGGCAGAGTCGATAGAGTTTTGTTGGGACGTTTAGCCGACAGGTTATCATGGTTTGATCGACTTCTCGGTATTTTGCCTATTTTATTGCTGTATATTAGAAGTCGATTGCCCCCCTCCCCCCCTTTTGTTTAACAGAATTAGATCTATGAATTTGACATATATTTGCAATACCAGCTATAAGATCTATCGACTTAGCATCTATCGATGGACAGAGTTCTATATATGATTATTATACTTCTATCGACTCTGGTCCATCGACTTACTTTCATCGACAGAGCGAGTCTATGCACCATTACTGTAGATCTATCGACTCAGTTCTATCAAGTTTAAGTCTATTGTATCGACTCGGCCAGTTATTATACGAATACCATGGATTTATCGATTCTGGCCTATTGTTCTAATTTCTTATCGGTATTAATGATTTATAATTGTCTATTTAATTAAATTTACCGATAAGCCAATATAATCAGCTGATGAATTTATATTCTCCTATGTTTTATTCTCACAATAGCATCGGCTGGTTTCACGAACAGTGACTATCGGCTTTCTTCATCGGCCTGTCCTGGACCGGTGGCCCATGGAATTTGACCATTTGTCTCTTTGTTGATTTGCAGGGAAAATCGGCTGACACGCTCCGGTTTCCGTATTGAGCCTGCATAGGAGCTAAGCAGATCTCTTAGGTCACGCGTGTGATTTTCGCATCAACACACCTTATATAAGATATGATGACTAGTGTAGAAAACAAGGAGTATAATACATAAGCAGTAGAGAGAGACAAGGAGAAGAATAGAAAAGTTAAAATTTGCTCTCAGTGTGGGTTGCCGAATCAACGGCCTTCCAACGCTCTAAGATCCTAGACTTGTACAACAACACATATCTGATATCCTAGGATATGGTCTATATCGTCGGACTAGTCTCACTTAGCCCGCTTTTATCATTGAGCATGGATTGATTGCCTACGTAGAATAGATAAGTAGTACAGAGAGACAAGGAGAAGAATAGAAAAAGTTAGAATTTGCTCTCAGTGCGGGTTGCCGAATCAATGGCCTTCCAACGCTCTAAGATCCTTGATCTGTACAACTGTGTGTATTCAATATTCTAGGATATGGTCCATGTCGCCACACTAGCCCGTTTTCATCATTGAGCATCGATGACTTGTAGAATAGGTAAGTAGTACAAAGAGACAAGGAGAAGAATAGAATAGGAACATCGCATATATATCATAAGCAGATATATCATAGGCTGCAAGTATATGGCATATATATGGTCACAAGTAAATAATACTACGGATATTTTAGAAATGGCAGCAAATAAGCAACAATAGTACAAATTATTTAGAAATGGTAGCAAATAAGCATGACAGTATAGGCAGCAACTATACAATAAGCATCTATAGTGAGCATGACAGTGAGTAAGTATATATGGCAGTTACTAAGCATATAGGCAGCAAGTAAACTATAAGCAGACATTTTTGGAATGAAAAGTGTTTGTAATGCTTAAAACATTTGGATGCACATGAGGCTGGGCTATGGCCTACGATGATGAAGTTTTTAAATAGAGATATCAAACAACCAAATTAGCCAGATGATATTCATCTAATTATTCATTGTTTAAACCATGAAAAGAAACATTCAAAAACGGTTAAGGAACAATAAGCAAACACATGGATAGACTTTGTTCAGCAATACAGCTAACCTATTCAGTTTTGGATTGATGTTTCATTGCGATGAATGTTCCCACTTTGAAAAAACAGAGGATAAAATTAAATTGATCTAGCACCTCACTACAAGTAGAAACTCGTATGAGGGTTCATTAGAGCTACCAATGAACAATCCACAAAAAAGGGTTTACACAGATTATTAATTTAGATCAAATGTGAACATGTACAAGTAACTTTTAAACTAACTTTAAATTATCAAATATGCCAATATATAGGAAAATATGCCTTATCAATGACCAAGAAGTGACAAAACACGCTGATTTGCTGCTACACTGATTCACTACAATTAGGATTTCATTGCACATCAATGCGATAATGTAAAAATGTCACATATCACACTCTAGAACAATCAAGCTTCGAGCAGCAGAATGGTATAGGTGGATAGTAATAACAGTTTTGAAAAATCATTGATCATGGTATTGCTGCAGAATGCGATAATATAAAAATGTCACATATCACCTCACTACATATCACACTCTAAAAAAATCTGCAGAATGAACTTAAGTATATGGCCGATGCAAGCATTTCAGAGAAGGGTAATGGTGCACACTATTCATGATCTCCCTTACAGTCACGGGCGGAGCCGCACATCGGCCAGCCTGGGCCGTGGCCCCCCGTTGCCCAAGGAATTTTCAGAAGATCGACTAGCAATCGAGTCAAGCCGGCAGCATGTCTGATAGTTCAATGTTCGTGAGTGTGCAAAGCAACTAGAACCAGGCCATGTCAGTTCGTGCAAAAGCAACTAAGCCCAAACTAAAAAAGAACTCCCCAAATCGATGGATGGATTCGTTCATCCCCCAAATTCCCAATTCGACTGACGGGAGATAGATACTGCACAATCAAACCAGTTCTATGTTCAATTCTGGTGCTAATTATGAATGAGGTGATTTATTTCCTTTTTTTCAGAAATGTGTCAGCCAAAATACATTTAAGCCATGCAAATAAATGAACTATGCGTTGCTACATCCAGAGAGAGGTGTTCTTTATGACACAACTTCGCAAAATGTTTTCTTATCTACAGCAGGTGTAACGTATATCCTACTAACACAAACCTAGCAACACTAACCATGATAGCAGCCGAATGGAAATACCTAATATGCGCCGGTATCTTCATATGGAGACCATGGTTCTCGTATACACCAAAACAGATGTTAGCTGCCTCTCAATCAACCAAAATACCTCTGAATATATAGTAGCCAGCAGAGTTATGAACTATTGGGACAGTAGTAAGGAACTAAACATAGATAGAATAACAATTGACATATCAGATATGTGAATTTTAGCTTCCGCTCGAAGACGCCAGGAGGGGGAGAGGGAGAGCGGAACGGGCTGGGCGCACCTGGTGCAGAGGAGTCGGGGAGGAGGGCATGACGCGGCTCGCTCGGGGAGGCATCGGAGAGCACACGCAGCGGCGCTCAGGGAGGCGTCGGGGAGGAGGGCACGACATGGCTCACTCGGGGAGGCGTCGAAGAGCACACGCGGCGACGCTCGGGGAGGTGTCAGGGAGCCCGCGTGGCGGCGCTTGGGGAGGCGTCAGGGAGCCCGTGCGACGGCGTTCAGGGAGCCGAAGGGGAGGAGGGCACAAGGAGATGAAGCTCGGGGGAGCCGCGTGATGGCGGTCGGGAGAGCCAGAGGGGAAGGGCGCGGCAGCGCTCGAGGAGGCGTCTGGGAGCCCACGCGCCGGCGGTCAGGAGAGCCGGAGGGGAAGGGCGTGGCAGCGGTCGGGAGAGCCAGAGGGGAAGGGCGCGGCGGCGCTCGAGGAGGCGTCTGGGAGCCCGCGCGCCGACGGTCAGGAGAGCCGGAGGGGAAGGGCGTGGCAGCGCTCGGGGAGCCGGAGGGGAGGAGGGCGCGGCGACGCTCGGAGAGCTGAAGAGGGGCACGATGGCGGCACTAAGGGAGATGGTGGCAGAGTTGGGCAACCTCCCGGAGTGAGAAAGCAAACCTCCGGTATTAGGGTTAGGGGCCCGCCGCGCCCTTGCTTATATAGGGGAGGCCTTTTTAGTGGCGGTTCCCAAAGCAAACCGCCGCTAAAAAGGAATAGCGGCGGTTGGCATTATAAGCCGCCGCTAAAAAAGCTTATCCTTTTGCAGAAAAGCCCTTCGATGTAATCTAAATTCTATTTTGGTACTTTACTTTTGCAAAAACACCCCTACACTTTCTCAAAATTATATTTTCAATCCTCATATTTTTTCTTTTTAGCCCTTGTATACTATTCTATTATTATAAAAAGGTCCCTATAAAACTTTGTACAGTTATGTCTAAGCCCCTACATCTTACATAAATCATATTTTATGAACCATATGTATATTTTAAGCCATTCTTACGCTCACGCATTTGTTAGGACATGTACTATTGTTTGATCATATCTTTCTATTTAAATAACTTACAAAATATTTATATCCAAATAAGCATAAGTTACATAGAACATAATACAAGGTTCTCCTAATGAACGATACTTAAAAAATAAAATTATATGATACTTGAATTAGTTTTGAACAACTTTTCCTTGGCAGTGATCGGTGTGCATGTAGGGCATTCCGCTGGCAAAGTAGAGTCTTGCTTCTAAGACTTTAAAATTTTTTGGATCTATGAAAAATGGCACCTCATCATATTGATTGTAGTCATCTCGATCCTCCATATTCTCCACTCCAACGGTTCTTTGTTTAACTGGAAGAACAATGTATTTCTTTTCGTCCTTTGGATCAAGTACATAAAACACCTGTTCCACGGTCTTGGCAAGTATCCAAGGCTCATCTTTGTGAACAATATTGTTAAAATCAACAATTGTGAAACCATATTCATCCATCTCGATGCCATTAGGGTGCTTCACCTATTTGCATTTAAATATGAAAACATGTAAATTTGCACCGTAGTCTAGTTCTCATATTTCCTAATGTACCCGTTATACGAGGTTGTTTGGTCCTCTTCATCAAAGGCTTCTACTTGAACACTGTTGTTTTGACACTTGCTCTTCTTATTCTTCTGTTGGGTATAGAAGATAAAACCATTGATGTCGTATGCCAGAAAGGTAACCATGGTTCTTCTGGGGCGGTTAGCTAACTTTCTCAACATTTTCTCTTCCACGGACTCGCCACTTGGAAGGTCTAGGGAGCTAAACCATGATGTGAAAGAGCGCTTGTGCTCATCTATGATCCATTGATCTGTATCCTTGTTGTTCCGGCGGAGCTCTAACAGATGTTTCTTAAAGTACAGTCCCACAATCTACGTCTGTTACAATACGCTAAAATGTGCTTGGTCCACTCGTTTGAAGTCATGGTCAATGAAAGATCTACGCCCTTTCATACCTTTTCCAGATAATCTACCCTCATGACAAGACACGGGAAGACTAATTGATCTACTACCATCATTAATGTAATCTGAGCAACATTCGATGATCTCCTCAGTTGTGTAGCCCTCAATCATAGAATCCTCTGGATATGAATGAGTACATACGGAAACATCTGATGCAGGTAGACGGGGGCCAATGCCGAGATCTAGTCAACAATATGAATCATGAAGTGTTCCATCGTATCGAAAAAGGATGGAGGGAAGACCATCTCAAGTATGCACATTGTTTTCTTTATGTGGGTCCCTAGTTCATTTAACTCGTCTTTAGTTATCACCTTCTTTGATATCGTGTTAAAGAAGTAGCAATGGCGAGTTACAGCCAACTTCAGCTATGGCGATTTAACAGCTCTGATAGCAATAGCGAGAAACACCGAAAGCATTACGTGGCAATAGTGAGTGTTGTATCCACTTATCTTTAACTCTTCCATGTTTACAAGATTCTTAATATTCAATGAGAAACCTATTGGTACTTTAATCCCACTGAGACACTTATAGAATGTTGTTTTCTCCTCTATCGTAAGGGTGTAGGCTGCCGGAGGGAGAAAGTACTATCCATTTTCTCTTTCTTGCGGATGGAGCTCTGGTCTTATTCTCATCTCTACAAGATCTCTATGTCCGCTGAGTCCATCCTTTGTCTTACCAGGTTGCTCGAGTATAAGTCCGCTAGTACTATTCAATACACCCTTCCTAATATGGATTCAATTGAAGGCGTGATTCACTTCCAATAATAGAAATACAAAGAAAATGGATTTCTTCTTAAACGATGTGAGACCTTTTGCCTTTTTGACTCCCTTCACCAGCTTTCGAAAAACAACACTGATATTTTTAACAAGGTTAAACACGACCCTTCCAGTCCAAAATTGAGGTTTTGTGTCGTTCTCAACTTTGCCATCAAAGTGCCTAGCCATTGCATGATACCTGTATTTTGCTGGTAAGAATCAGCGGTTTCACGTATACACTAACTTCTGGGATGCTGGAAGGTACACATGGGTTGTATCATCAACGCATATGAAACATGTCGCCTTTCCTTTGACTTGCCTCGATAGCGCCCTTAGTGTGGGGGAATCACTTATCATGCAAAAAATATATGCTCTGAGCGTTAAGTACCCTCTTCGATACTCATCCCACATACGGACCCCCTCCAACCACAGTTTATGCAGGTCTTCGAACAATGGTACTAAGAACATGTCTATGTCGTTACCAGGTTCTTTGGACCCAGATATAAGAGTGGTCAACAGTAGGTACTTACAGTTATGGCATAACCATGGTGGAATGTTGTACATTGCTAGTATCACTGACCAAGTGCTATGCGGATTCCTCATTTGACCGAAAGGGTTCATCCCGTCTGTACTCAATGCAAGCTATAGGTTCCTTTCCTCATTAGAGAAGTCTCGATGATTCTCATCGAACTTTTTCCACTACGTTCCATCGGCGGGATGTCTGAGCTTACCGTCCCTCTTGCATTCATGTCAGGTCATCATGGCAGGAACCTTACTATCATCACTGTCGTCGATGATAGAACTTCTTTTCTTCTTTCTCCCCTTTTTGGTATTCTTCACTCCACCATTGGCATCATAATCGTTGTTACTCTTGTAATGATTACATTTGCACCTTGGGCATCTCACAGCGTCCTAATGCTCCTTTCAATACAATATGCAATGATTTGGACACGCGTGTATTTTTTACACGTCCAACAAAAGTAGGGAAATCACCTTCTTAGCAAGGTATGTGCTTGGCGACAAGTTAGGCTTCGACAGCGCATCAGAAATAAGTTCCAATAAATCCGTGAAACTAGCATCCGACCATCCATGCATGGCCTTCCGCTTCATCAACTCAAGTACAGTAGGCAACACAATGAACTCTTTGCCACATCCCTTAGATTCATCATATAATGAATCCTTTGATGTCTTCTATATTATATGAAAATTATCAAGTCCTTTAGTTGTACCGTCATTGATCAGCACCTGCGGCTCAATGTGACATAACAACTCCTCAATATCAAAATCAGTTTCACCATGCAACTCAACTTCAACAGGCACATCAAATTCAACACGCTCATCAACTTCAACATGCCCTTTAGTTGTACCAGCATTGACAGCCTTGACTTCAACTCAATAGGCTCATCAAATTCCATATCAACCACACTGTTTTCACCATGTTTTGTCCATCTCATATATCCAGCAACAAAACCCCTCCGCACCAAGTGTGGGTTGATCACTTCTATATCCGTCCACAACTTCTGATTCTTGCAATCAAAGCACGGACAATATATATTAGTTGTTCCTTCATGTCGAGCATGTTGTGCGGCCCCTTTGACCAAAACCAAACTAGATCTAGATTCTCATTGACATAAAAAAAGCTAGATATAATAATTTTTTTGTGTAGTGATGAAAAAAGATGATATATGCCTTCATAAACTTCAACTACAACCCAATAGAACCATCCAAATCAAACGAATTTAGCTAAAATTTAATGAAAACCTAACAAACTTAAAACCCAAAATTCAACTTGATTTTAAAATGAGAGCACAAAAACCATATGGGATGAGTTCCTCTTATCTCAGAGAGCAAATTCCTGCCAAAAAACAAACTCAAAACCTTCCCCCCTTGATTTTTGTGATTTGCCCAAATTTTTGGGCCGCCACTGTTCGAGTGAGGGTCAGAGCTGTCCGAACGCGGCTTATATAGCCTGGGCGCTTTATAGCGGCGGTTGGCATTGTCAACCACCGCTATTATGCCCTTAATATCGGCGGTTGGCATTGTCAAATGCCGCTATAAACATGGGTCGTTTATAGCGGCATTTGACATTGTCAACCGTCACTATTGGATGTCCTGTAGCAGCGGTTTTAGTTGGAGCAGTGCCCATGGACTCTGTAGCGACGACCAACTTTGGCTCACGCCGCTACAGTGGTTTGCTTGCCGCCACTACATGCCCTATTTATGGGAGTGACTTATCATGCATTCTTCAATGGCTCCACCACCTTCGAACCTTGGCGGCTGATATGAAAAACATGAGAGCCCGACAAGTGCAAAGTATTCCTGTGGCTCGTTGTCCATAACATGTGTTGGACGGCTTAACGTTTGCAAAAATGAGGCCTCCCTCATATAGACAAGTGCGTGCTTTGTGACCAAGAAGATGAGAATGTCCAACACATTCTCACCTCTTGTGTGTTTGCTCGCTAATTCTGGTATAAAATCCTTGCAGCTCTTGGTTTCAATGATTGCGTGTCTGGTCGATGTGATTTGATCTTTGCTTCATGGTGGAGAAAGGCTAGTAATAAGGTAGCAAAGAAGAAGCAAAAGGGATTCAATTCGGTGATAGCCTCGCAATGCCGGTGTGTTTGAGAATGACAGCTCAAGTCTGAATTTCTTGGCAAAACAGTTCGATGATGAGTACCAATCTTTGGTGCCTTGCCGGAGCAAAAGGGCTCCGATGACTTGGTCTAGTTGCAACAGGCGTTTAGTCGTTTCTAGTGGTATGGGGGTCAGGCCTTGCCTTCAGTTTATTTTTTAGCACAACAATAATGACGTATTACAATACCTCACAACTCCGTCCGGAGTGAGGAGGTGAAGTTCGTACGGGATAATTTTTTTCTCTCTTAATACAATGATATGTAGCTCTTCTGCATATTCAACAAGAAAAAGATTGGTCGAAAGTTTCTTCAAATTTTTACTTAAACTCTGGTAGAAAGTTTTGTCAGATGTTTACCAAAAAGTTTGCATTAAAATTACAAGAAAATAGTTTCCAAATAAAGTGTATTCAGATGTTTCATTAAAATTTTGATCGAAAGTTTATCTAAATGTTAACAAAAAAGTTCCAGTAATAATTTTTTTAAAAAAAATAGAAAGGTAGTGGGAGTAAAACTTTCCTAAAATGAAAAGTTCAGAGGTTGTGAAGGAGGCCGCTGGTTGGGCTCCGAGCGCCGACGCTGATTAGCCCTGCCCTGTGCTCAGATATCTGAATGAAATCCTTCTATGCCTTTTCTAACTTATAAAGGCTAAACATTCCCTTTATAATTTTTACCCTGAGTTAATCAACCCACCATGTCATTGACGGTCCATCCCAAAGATTTGAGACCCCCAAACAGTCAGATTTACTCGGACCCATCCACACAGCAAAAGTAACGTTATAATGTTACGCTAAATCTTACAATGTCTTATATTTTACAATACAAATTCGCCCGCCGCAACCATTTTTTCTCATCCATATTGTTTCTACCCGCCCCCTTGTACCCGTCCGCATATTTCGGCTGACCTCGTCAATCACGCACGCGTCGAATCACGCCTCGCCCTCATCTCTCCTCTTTCCTTCCCTTCCATGCGCTTGGCTGCCAAGATCTCCATCGCGGTGACGAGATGCGGGTGGGTGGAGGCTAGGAGGACCGGTTGGGGTCGATTGCCGACGTCGACCTGCTACAAGCTTCTCCGACCAGCTTCCAGCAGGGGCACAATATTGGACAGTTGCCGTTCTCGTCACCAGTGCTCGCGTGGTCAGCGGCGCATGAGCTCTACAAGGCCCATCTCACAGCGCCTGGGCGTATTTCGAGCCCGTCCCGCTGCCACTAGAATGTCACCTCAGGCTGTCAAGCTCTGCTGCGCCGCCTTCTCCGCTTCCAACCCCTCGCGTCGTCCGAGCACTCAAGCGGCTTGGAGGTGCCCTTCAATTCTGGACCGAATTCACTGCTGCCGGCATCGAGCAACTGGGGTGTGCTGACGAGCAATGGTGAGTTCGTGACTGCTATTGAGTTTAAATTCCATGCTTTGACCAGCAATGGTGAGTTTGTGACTGCTACACGAGATGCAGCGGCTTCCTTTCGGCGCACGGCCATCAGTGCTGTCCCAAGATGCTTCCTCCTCTGTTTCCCTATCGCTCGGGGCAAGACGGTGTGCTTCTACGGCGGTGGCCTAAAGCAGGAGCGCCCCAGGTCGTGCCGCATATTTTGTCATCGCTGCAGCTAGGGATAAAAACGATCGGAAACATCGAAAATTAGCATTATCATTTCTCAACTATATTTTTTAACCGATAAGCTTGCAAATGCAAACAATAATAATACTGTCGGGAATAAAAAATAAAATTATCGGTATGAAAATATGTCGATATCGATCGAAAATCGATAATCATGATCGATAACTATCAGCTATTATATTATGTTAGATCCTCACGTCAACACAATCATATAATTAATTCTATCATTCATCTGGCACAATAAAAATAATTCAATATCGACATAGTTAATATAATAAATTAGAGTGACATGAAATATAAAAAAAAATAGTTTTAAGAGGTGTTGTAAGATACACGCAATACTAATCAGGAGTCCAAGAAGAAATTTAATGCTATAGATCTTAAGCTTGTAATGGTAAGGTCAATTTGAGCTTGATTATTTTCGTAACAAAGGTTAGTCTTTTAGAAATTTGATATTTTCCACGGAAAATTTTGAACGAATATGGTATATCGTCCATTCGATCGAAAATCAGCTCTATTATTTTCATTTTCATTTCCGTCAAGGTTTTCCTATTTCTATTATTGTTTTCACATTTCCTATAATCATTTTCCTATTTCTTGTTTTTTCAAAAACAATTGTCGGTATATCAGGAATTTCCGTCACTATTTTCAACCCTAGCTGCAGCTGCCGGGATGGGGCATGCTGCCATGCCCTTTGTTATGGGGCTGCCCTTTGCAGCTGCACTGTCTGGGCTCCCCGCTTCTATCCTGCTAGGTTTCTCCAATTGTTTCTTGTGCTGAGTTGCTTGAACACTTTATTGGTTTTCTCTGATTCATTGGTTCACAAATTGCAATGCTACGTACGAGAATAATGTTCATGTTGCAAATGGCATCTTGGATTAGCCCAGCATTTCCATGGCGTCAACCATTGTTCATTTTGGTTGTTCAACAGTGAGAGCAAGCACTCAGAGTTGTTGTACCGTTGTCGAGACTTGATCTCAGCAATATATTTATAGGGTTACGTCGAGACTAAGAACTACGATCGTTGTAAAAGACGCCGAGTTATACAGGTTCGGACCCTCTCGATGAGAGTAAAAACCCTACGTCCTGTGTTCTATGGATCTTATTGCCTGTAATGTTGTGTCCCCGATGGAGGGTTTCCTGCCGCCTTATATATCCGGTCGGCAGGAGGTACATGAAGAGTTCTACTCGTAGTCTACAAGGATTTATATAGAAAGTCTATCTCTAATTATCTTGCGCTCCAAGCCGACTTGATCGGTTCCTTATTGATGAGGTACCCGGTCGGTTACCGACTTAGGCATATCTATGGATACTCGGAAGGTAAGTATTCCATAGCAGTCCTCGAGTGCTTTTTGATTTTGAGCTATGACTTGCAGAGTGATCTTCAATGTTGATGTGAACAGGTCATAAATTAGGAAGACCTTATGATCAAAATTCCTAATGGATCAGGTGCGCTGACTAGGTGCACCTGATCAGGTGTAGCCCCTGACTCTTGTATAATTTGGAGACTAACAAATAATACAAAAGTCTAATAATATTGACTCTTAACATTTTGTTCTGTAAATTCAACTCAAATTATCAAGCTTGAGCTGATAATCCTCTGATCATCAAACCAAAGGATCAGTCTACATGACATCATTCATACCGACCGATTAGAAGTTATGCCGAGTGACTTACACTCTTATCCGAGTAATTTATAGACTCAAAGTTCCATGACATCAATCATGTGGTAGTCTATATGCAAATTTATATGACATCAATCATATAATCAATTAAACTAAATGACATCAGTCATATTATAGTCTTTTTTGAGAAATTATTACTCGGATCAAAATAAGCCCAACGTTGGTAATTACTTTATTGACTTCCATCAATAAGGTACATGTGAACTTGAACCCATACGACCATCAAGTCCTCTTGCTATATGATCTTTAAATCATATAGATATGGGAAGTATATATATATATATATAAATGGATATTCCATTGCTTCTCATCATAGAAACCCCCAAGATTACATTCTCAGGATTTATAGCATCAATTCCTTTAAAAGAACAATGCCTCACCATTTTTTATAAACGAAAAAAGCGTGGCACTGTACAACCCACCAAAGCCCATGGGGACCTCAAAGACTAGGTCAAAAAGGCAAAGGTACAAAAAGGGCAGAGGGCTGTTGACTCCAAGTCCACGCCGCCATTTCGCACATAGCGCTTCGTCTTCCTTGCGCCTCCCCTGCTCCCGCGACTCCTCTGCTTCAAAGTTAGGGTTAGCCTTTTCCCCCGCCGCCACAGATCTTCCACAGCAAGCTTTCAGCTCCTGCTAGGGTTAGCTCCTTTCCTCCAGATCCAGCGCACCACTTCTTCATCGACCATGCCTCGCAAGTTGTCCAAGAAGGCCGCCGCCACCAAATCGTCTTCCTCGGAGCTAGAGATCTCAGAGCAGCTGCGGGAGTTCTCCAAGAGCAGCCTCACCACTACACAATGGTGATGGATGGCCTCCTCCCGGAGCAGGCGCGTATAGATTGGAAGGTACCGAAAGAAACTCACCCCCTCCCAATCCATAAACAGATCGTAGTTTTTCGTTCTTTTTTCGAGCATGGTTTTGGAGTTCCCTGTTGCAGTTTCTTGCGCGGGCTCCTTTTCTTCTATGGGATTGAGCTCGTCAACCTCAATCCCAACTCCATTCTTCACATTGTCATCTTCGTGCATTTGTGCGAAGCTTTTCTAGGCATTCTGCCCCACTTCACTCTGTTCTGCCATCTCTTCGTCCTCCGATCGCTCCCAACTAAGAAAAACCAAGTCGCCATTGGTGGAGTTGGCTTCTAGTTGCACAAGAAGGAGGCATATATCAATGTGCCGCTGAACATCGGGAATAAGAACTGGAGGGATGAGTGGTTCTACTATGACAATCCTCCCCCTGCTCTTACTGATTTCTCATCAAGCGCGGTGGTCGGAGAGACCGGATCCGATCGATCCCCAGGTGGTCACTCTGCTGGAAAAGATTGCAAAGCTGAAGAATCATGGGATTGACGGCATTACTATAGCTAAGAGCTTCATAGTTCACCGAGTGCAACCCTTGAAGCAACAGAGCCACCCCGCCTGGATGTATGCCTCTGATGATGAGACGAGGGAAGTGTCTGATCCTTCGAACTCCACTCTGCGTCGGTCACGACTGTTGAAGATGTTCGAAGGAGAAATTATTCAGGATCACTTCTTGACAGTGAAGGCGTACAATGTGGGCACTATGCGGGCCCGAGTAAGCTTCGGTCATTCTGATTGTTTCTGATGTTTTTTTTTTGACAGACAAATCATATCATATGATCTCTTCATGTTTTTGTAGGTTTTGGACACTTTTGTGTCACACCCTCCGCTCCCTCCGACCGATTCCGAGGGACCGGACTATGTTGAGAAGCCGTCGCAGACCGGTGCTGGTGGTTCGAGCTCATCAGTTAGCGCGCGGCCGTCCACAGGAGCCGTCACAGGCATCACTTCCTCATCTCCTATCAAGCCGATGAGTGATGCAGACTGCCCATCGTCGCCGGCAGTACGTGGGAGACAAAGATGATGATGAGGAGGAGTTCCCCCAAGACACTGGTCTGCCAACCCCTGCATAGTCCAACCGACCATCAAGCCAGTCGGAGCCCCCGAGCAAAACATTGAGTGATGCAGGAGCTGCTAAGAAGACCGATGAAGTCAGCAAGTCTTCCCAGAAGAGGAAGGAGACTGATTCGTAGACCACTTCATCAAAGAAGAGAGTCTGCCGAATCAAAATCAAACAAGCCTCTAGGTAACCTTCTTTACATTTTCGGTTCTTCATCTCTGTAGTTAATAACCACATTTTAGTTTTTAATGTTACACTCTTCAGTAATCATAGCGGTCGATCAAGCGATGCTCAGAGTGGTCAAGAGTATGAAGACACCCGATCATCTCCTACTCCTCATCCGACCGACTTGTCTCGGCCAGTCTGCACACCATCAAGTGCACCGACCGAGCCGAGGAAGTCTCCCAAAGCTCCAACTCCTACACCAATGCCAGCGTCGACTCCTCAGACTGTCAATCCTTCCCCGACCGGTGTTTCTTCCCCTCTTAACAAGTGTAAAGCCGTGTTGGTTGAAGATTCATTGGGTTGGTCTGAAGTCGAAGATATGGAGATTATCCATCAACACCGAGAGGCCAACAAGGTACATCAATACCAAGTTTCTTCTTTTCTTCAACTTAATCCTTCATCTAACTATGCCCTCCTTCTCATTCAGAAAATATATTCTCTTGTGGAGAGGAAGCAGGCCAGGATTGAGTATCTTGAAGCCGAAACTTTTGGTATACTCTATATTCTTTTTCCATATTAAATCTTTTCTTCAAAATATTGACTTGTTGTTGGTACCTTACTAGTTACCGGCGAGCAGCTCTCCCTGACCAAGAAACAGATTGAAAGGCTGCAGACCAATCACAAGGAGGTGACCAAAGCCCAAGAGCAGAGTCGTGCTGATGTCATTGGTAAGATCGCATACCAACTTTCATTTGCTTTTTGCTCACTCTATCGCTAAAGATTTTATATATGTCTTTAGCTCACGATAAAAAAGTCACCGATCTGGAGAAGTTGACTTCAAAACAGCTGAGATTCTTGGATGCCTGAATGCTGAGAAGGATGACCTCTCCAAGTCGGTCGGAGAGCAAAGCACCAAAATTACTCGACTAAAGAAGAAACTGGAGGAGGCTGAAAAGAAGATAGACGAGGCGAAGAGAATCTCCAAATCTTTCAAATGTAATCTTGCCAGTAAGCTCTCCATCATATCTTTATTATTTTTCTTGTCGACTTTAGATTTTGATACTCTAAAAATCTTTTGCAGCATTGTCTTACGGCGTTCGAAAAGCATTGAATTATATCCATGCTAACCAAGTGGAGAAGACCGGTCACTCCTTGGAGTATCTGCTAGAGCATGCGTCGGAGGTAATTGCTAACAATATCCGGAGGGTGGCGACCGAGGCCGGGAGCCAAGTGCTGGCTATTTGCAAGTCTTGGTCTCCTGCATTGCCATTGGATAATATCAAGGAGGGCTTCAACCTAGACTTGACAATAGACCAATGCCAATTGCTTATGGACTCGATGCTGGAGACCTCCCGTGCCTTGGTTGATAATGTAGAGGTTGATCCAATCGCGCCAACTCCTCCAACATCTCTAGAAGTAGAATTGCAGGATGAAGCCTCCTCTCCTTCGAAGGAGTTGTAATATCTGAAATGTTAGAAAACATCAGTAGTATTTATATAGGAAGACAATATTATCTCCATGTAAATAATAATTTTTATGCTTGCTTAGTTTATAAACAAGTTATAAGATCGACAAAATAGTCATAAGGCAATCTCCTGCTACTTAAGGCGAAAGCGATCAGTACTTAGCTATGTTATCGCTTTAGCACTTAGATCACTTTACCTTAAGTTTTTTCAGAGATAAATACTAAAGTTGCTTCGGTCTGCCTTAGCATATTACGCTGTAACTCATAGCTGCGTAACAAGCAGAGTCGACCAGTTGACACATGATCTTTCACTCTTTGGCTCTGCGTTTAGTGTAGTGGCAGTCTGTTGCGTAGTATGAATTGTATAACCATGATGTTAGGCGTTAGACCAAAAATCTTAAGACCGTGTCAAAACATGAGAAATCGATCGGACAAAATCCAAAACAAGAATTTATCAAGGTTAAGGAGCAGTGGGACATTATTACTAGCCCCCTGGCTTGATTGTTTAATATGATAGATTAAGAAATTGAGACAAATAAGAATGAAAATCATCAATAAATCTTTCATCAAAAAGACTGAAATTTCATTCACTAATAATGTATGAAAATACAAAAGATAGACTAAGTATAAAAACATCGTAGCTGATTTATGTTCCACGAGTTTGGTATGTCGTTGCCGTCTTCATACATTAGTCGATAAGCCTCCGGCCGAGTGACTTCTTTGATCACATAAGGTCCTTCCCATTTAGAGGAAAGCTTGTGCTGATTTATGGTTGATTGCACTCGACGCAGCACTAAATCCCCAACATGAAACTGGCAACTGCGCACGTTCTTATCATAATAACATCGCAGGCCTTGTTGATATACCGCCGACCAAAACAGAGCATGATCACGCAACTCCTCTGCCGTAATCAAATCAATCTCTCGGCTCTCTTCAGAAAGCTTCTTGTCGTATCCCTTGACTCGCGCTGATACGAGGTTTACCTTGGTCGGAAACATAGCCTCGGAGCCATAGACTAATAAGAAAGGTGACTGGCCAGTAGCCCGACTGACGTTAGTATGAAGCCCCTAGAGAACTGAAGGCAGCTCTCGTACCCACCGACCGGCATAAGGTTTGAGCCTGTCAAATATCCGGGGTTTCAACCCCTGAAGAATCATACCGTTGGCCCATTCGACCTGCCCATTGCTTTGAGGATGAGCCACTGATACAAAGTGAATTTTTATTCCCATCTTATCGGCAAAGTCACGAAACTCCTTAGATGTAAACTGAGTACCATTATCGGTGATGATATCATGAGGGACTCCAAACCGAGTGAAGACATCTTTGATAAACTTGACCGCTTTCTTTGAAGTTATTTTGCCGACCGGCTTCACTTCAATCCATTTGCTGAATTTGTCAATAGCAACAAATAAATGAGTGAACCCACCTGGCGCTTTCTTGAAAGGACCGACAATATCAAGCTCCCAAATTGCAAAGGGCCAAGTCATAGGTATCATCTGAAGTTTTTGCGAGGGCACATATGTCTGCTGAGCAAAGAATTAACAGCCTTCACACTTCCAAATGACCTGGTGTGCATCTTAGATCGCCATAGGCCAATAGAACCCTTGCCGAAAAGTCTTGCCGACCAATGTCTTGGAAGCTGCATGATTACCACATACTCCTGAATGGATTTCTTCCATCAACATCTTGTCTTCTGGTATCGAGATGCATTGCATCAAGATGTTCAATCCTCCTCTTCTATAAAGAAGATCGTCCACCATCAAGTATCCTCGACATTTAGCTTTCAACCTCTGCTGCTCATTAGGATCCAGAGGCAGCGTACCCTTGCTCAAAATTGGACAATCGAGTCGCGCCAGTCGGTCTCTAAATCGACATCACTTACGGGCTCAGCAACATTGGTCACCAAGACATCAGACCAAGGAGAAAGAGTGGGGGAATCTAGGGTGTGTAAGAAAACACCGGGTGGAATAATCGATTGAGACGATCCCATCTTGGCTAATTCATCAGTCGCTTGATTGTTATCTCAAAGAATATGCGTGAACTTCAGTCCATCAAATTTGTCTTCGAGCTTCCTTACTTCTTGGCAGTAAGCACCCATATTGTCGTCCACACAGTTCTAATCCTTAGTGACCTGGTTAATGACCAGAGTTGAATCACCAAAGATGTCAAGACATCGAATGCCGAGCGAGACAACAATGCGCAGATCGTGTAGAAGAGCTTCATATTCCGCAACGTTATTAGATGCGCAAAACATGATCTGGAGGATGTATCGTAATTTCTCTCCTGTAGGTGAGATGAACACAATTCCTACACCAGCTCCAAATAACTGGAGGGATCCATCGAAGTACATTTTCCAGTATTCAATATCTTGCGATGCAGGCGGCATTTGAATCTCTGTCCACTCGGAAACAAAGTCGACCAATGCCTGTCCTTTGATTGCCGAGCGAGGTGCAAATGTGATGGTGTACTGACCAAGTTCGACTGCCCACTTAGCAATCTTTCCTTCTGTTTCTCGGTTGTGAAGGACTGCGCCGAGTGCAAAGAATGTTTGAATTTCAATAGGATGAGCTTGAAAGTAATGCTTCAACTTCCTTGTGGTGATCAGGAGCGCGTATAGCAGCTTCAAAATCTCGTGATATCGTATTTTGAATGCACTGAGAACCTCACTAACAAAGTAGACCAGGTGTTGTACTTTTTGTACATGACCCTCTTCCTCTCGGTCGACTATTAAAACAGTACTCACAACTTGAGTTGTGGCCGATATGTAGAGTTGAACCTTTTCTTATGGTTCCGGAGGCACCAAGACTGGAATGTTGCTGAGGTGGTTCTTCAATTCATCCAATGCCAATTGCGCCTCCGCCGTCCATACGAAGTCATTCTGCTTCTTGAGCAATTTAAAGAGCGGCAGATCCCTGACTCCCAGTCAGGAAATAAAGCGACTCAGGGATGCCATGCATCTGGTCAGCTTCTGAACATCCCTCTAAGAATTAGGTGGCCCCATATCAAGGATCGCCTTGGTTTTATCCGGGTTAGCCTCTATACCTCGTTTCAAAATGGTGTAACCGAGTAACTTTCCCGAAGGAACCACAAATAAACACTTTTTAGGATTCAGCTTGATCGAGTAATGTCTCATGTTGTCGAACGTTTCTGCCAGGTCAGAGAGAAGTTCTTCGATGCTCCGAGTTTTTACCACGATGTCATCTATATATGCTTCTGCATTCCGACCGATCTGAGCTTCGAGACAGCGTTGAATACCACATTGGTAAGTCGCGCCAACATTTTTCAGACCAAACGGCATGGTAATGTAGCAGTAGGCGCCAAAAGAAGTTATAAAGGAAGTCTTGATTTGATCTTTGACTTTCAGTGGGATCTGGAGATAGCCTGAATAGGCATCTAGAAAGCTTAAAAGCTCACACCCGGTTGTTGAATCTACGATTTGATCAGTACGTCATAGAGCGAAGGGGTCTTTAGGACAGATCTTGTTCAAGTCAGTATAATCCACACACATCCGCCACTCTTTATTCTTTTTGGGTACAAGGACTGGGTTTGCCAGCCAATCAGGATGGTACACTTGTCTAATAACCTAGCTATCTCCTTCTTCATGGCGTCCTTGTGATCTTGTGCGAATCTTTTAAGCCTTTGCCTGACAGGGGTGGCCCCAGGAGGCACCCTCAACTCATGCTCAATCTTTTTCCTAGGAACTCCCGGCACGTCAAAAGATTTCCATGCAAAGATGTCCCTATTTTCCTGGAGGAAAAGGGTGAGCGCGTGTTCCTATTTCTCATTGAGGTCGGCCCTTATGTAAGTAACCTTAGCACGGTCTTCTAGGTCAAGCGCTATCTCCTTAGTAGGGACGTCGCCCTTCTTTATCTCGTCCTTGGTAGACTTTTTCATGGGGATTTCCGCATCGGTCTGCTCCTCGTTGCCGACTGCCTTCTGGATCTCGAGCCGGTTGGATAGCATTAACTGTTGGTCGGCCATCTCACAACTCTGCACATTGCAATCGAAAGAATTTCGCAGATCAGAGTGGAGGGAGATTATTCCTTTGGGGTCTGGCATCTTGAGGGTGAGGTATGAGTAGTGCAAGATCGTCATGAACTTCGCCATCGCCGGTCTGTCGATGATAGCATGGTGTGCTGACTCGAAGTCGGCTACCTGGAAGAGAATGCGCTCGGTCCTGAAGTTCTCACGGGTTCCAAAGGTGACAGGTAGAACGATTTGTCCAATAAGAATTGATATGTTGCGTTAGCCATCAAGCTGTCGAGCAATGTTTTAGCTCCGATGATGTTGTTCTGTGGAGTGTCGTAGACCTTGACATCGTCCACTTCGATCTCGGGTCCAAGGTCCAATCGTCGTGCAAGGCGAGCTCCACGTGATCCTCTCGGTCGGCGGCGATGTCCTTCCGACGGGTTGTTGTCCTGGGGGTTTTCTTCTCTATGTCCTTCTTCTGCGTGTTCTTCTATGCGGCCATCTTCTTTGTGACCGTCTTCACAGTCACCCTCCTCATCGTTGTCCCCTGATGGATTGTCCTCTATATCGACCATGTTCATGGTTAGAGGGTATAAGCAGGCAGATCCGACCGAATCCTCATCAAAGGAACGGACCGACTTTGAGTCGTATCCGAAGGATAGATCTGTTCTGTTGAATCCGAGTGGAACCAACGCTGGGATCAGATCTGACGAGCTCGGTGATCGCGTCGTAGAACTGGCTACGGCCGAGTCGGATCGGTGATTCTCTAGACCTAGCTCTCCATTGGTGTCGACGGCGAGGTTGAGCGATCCGAAGGAGATCTTGAAGTCCGGCGAATACTGGATGTTGGGAGTTTCGGCCATCATAGTCGACGGAGAATCCTAGCGAGCCTTGTCCCCTACTTGGCGCGCCAACTGTCGAGACTTGATCTCGGCAATATATTTATAGGGCTACATCAAGACTGAGAACTACAATGGTTCCAAAAGACGCCGAGTTATACAGGTTCGAGCCCTCTCGATGAGAGTAAAAACCCTATGTCCTGTGTTCTGTGGATTTTATTGCCTGTAATGTTGTGTCCCTGATGGGGGGTTCCCTGCCGCCTTATATATCCGGTCGGCAGGGGTACATGAAGAGTCTTACTCGTAGTCTCTAAAGATTTACATAGAAAGTCTATCTCTAATTACCTTGCGCTCCAAGCCGACTCGGTCGGTTTTCTTATTGATGAAGTACCCGGTCGGTTACCGACTTAGGCATATCTATGCATACCCGGAAGGTAAGTATTCCACAACCGTGCATAGACACATATAATTTTAA